>OY728157.1:1771627349-1776627349 GCA_963277665.1 Viscum album
ATGTTCTATCCTAGTGGCGTGTGTAGGGAAGTTATTTGGGGAAAACCTACTAAGTATTTGTACTCACCCCCTACTTTTTTACTTTTGTTCTTTTGCAGATATTGTATTTCTAGACACTGGAAAAGTTAAGGAATCTCATTCTTTTAGTGGTACTTCATGATGCTTGGGAGGTATTGTGGTACTTGGAGCTTGGAGCCTGGTGTGGAGCTATAGAGTTATGTCTTAGCAATGTTAGGTTTTATTGTTTAGTTTTCCACTTGGTACTCTAATTCTGGATTATTGTGGTTTGGTTATGTGAATATTTTGGTATTTTCGTAGTCTAGTACACTGTGTACATGAATCATTTATTAAATTTTGGTAACGACATGTTTGGTTGGTTATTTTCATTTCAAGAGAAAATCATTCCCCAAAGTGTTCTTGAAGCCCTCAACATTTATTTCTAGCCTTTGGCACCTTGGGAACGTATCTTAAGTCCAAGTAGTACCTCCACCTCAACTCAAGACAATGGCGAAGGGTTGGATGTTACATACATCATGCTGACACCTCTTTCCAAAATATGCTATTGTATCCTCTTATATAGACATCAAGTCCTTATCTCCAATTAATGAAGTAAACATTAAATTGTCTATCCATTAATATTGAGGATTAATTCTCCATTAATGTTGGGAGAAAATCCTTCATTAATGCTGAGATAAATCCCTCCATTAATAATTTTCTCTCTCCTAAATATTCATATTTTAAAACAGAAATCCCAAAAGTTACCATTGTCTTCCCTTACACGGTTTCTTAGAGGTGATGCATAGTTTCTACTAACTATTCTCAAATTTTTCGCCTCCATAAAAGCCTCCAAATCATTCCAAAACTCCTTTGAACCTCCCAAAACATAACCCTATCATTATATATACTTAAAACACATATATAGAGGCTTAAGTACCTGAAACTTGAGGTGTTAAATTATCCCTGACATTGGAATTTACATCCCTATAAAATTTAAAACCAGAGTTGTCTCAGAAGATTTTGGTTCATTACTCCAACATTTCCTTTTCACGCTCTCTCATTTATTCTTGAATCCAAACACGTTTTCTGTAAAACCCGCACTAAACTAATGATTTTCTAAAATAATAATTTCTCTTTCCTAGGCAAAACTTGTACCAACACATGAATCAATATAGCATTTTGATTTAAGTAAACATGATTCAATCGAATCACATGGTTAGGATCAGGTAGATACTTCTTCAATTGAGATAAATGAAACACATTATGCACTAAAATGAACCTTGGTGGAAAATCCAACAAATATTACACCTCACCAACTCTTTAAAGTATCTCAAAAGTGATTATTTATCAAGGATACAACTTTATTCTTACCAAAATGATGATTTCCAAGCCTTGGTGAGATTCTAAATAACACATGATCAGTCACCTCAAACAATAATGGTCATCGATGATGATACACATATGATTTTTGATAACTCTGAGCCATCTCCATTCTTTTTTTGATCAACTGAATATTATCTGTTGTCTCTTGCACAAGGATGGGTCCAACCAGTTAATTCTCACCTAATTCCAACTAAAAAAGTGGATAACGACATGGAATCCCATGCAATGATTCAAAAGGATCCATATGTATCAAGGCCTGATAACTATTGTTGTACGATAACTCCACTAACTGTATGTGCTCCTCCCATGAGCCATTAAAATCCATTACAAAAGCCCTAATCATGTACTCAAACATTTAGATCATTCTATTAGATTTTACATCCATTTGAGGATGATACAACATGATCATAGTCAACTGAGTCTAAAGGGATTGTTGTAAGGACTTCCAAAAATGAGACATAAATCTGGGGTCTTGGTCAAATACAATCGAGACTAGAACACCATTCCTCTTTACACCTTATTGGATATATATTTTTGATAGGTCCTCCACTATATGGGATTCATGAATAGGGATAAAATGAGGTGTATTTGTGATATGATCCACTATCACCCATATGGCATCGTGCTTCCTAACTATTAATGGTAAAGTTTTCACAAAATCCATAGCTATTTGTTCCCATTTCCACATGGGAATTAGTAAAGACTACAACATACCTACCGGTCTATGGTGCTCTGCCTTAACTTGTTGATATTTGAGGAATCTTGATACATAATCCACCATTGACCTTTTCTTTCAAACCCAACAAAACTATGCTTTCATCACTCTATACATATTTTGAATGCCTATATGAACAACTAATTTTGAATGGTGGCAAACATTAAGAATTTGTTCCTAAAAAAACAAAGTTACCATAATCCGATCTTTAAACCAAAAAACCAAACTCTAATCTAGATCCCATCCCTCAATGGTCTCACCACAATTGAGTTTTGACCTCAAAGTGACACATTCAAAATTTGATATATGATCCATACTAACTTTCTCAACAAAATCAAGAACAAAAAACTGGGAAGAAAAATCCAACATCACCGTAGTCGGTACAATATAGGTGCTTGTATTCAATAACTGACATCAGCTACCATTGATCTAAATCTTATTTAGATAACTAATTATATGAATTCCTTATTAATGAATCCTCCACTAAATTTCCTTTACCTGATGTATACATAAATTCAAAGTCAAAAATTTGAAGGTATTCTATCCATATTATTCACCTTAGATTCAAATATCTTTGTGAGGAAATGTGTTTCAAGATCTTGTCATCTGTAAAAACCATGGATTTATCACTAAAAATATAATGACACCAATTCATCAGATCATGGACTACAATAGCCAATTCCAAACCTCTTGTTGGGTAGTTCTTCTCATGTAATCATAACTATCATGAAACATAAGTAAAAAATGACCCCCTTCATGAGAACACATCCTAACCTTGATCATATTGCATCATAATAGACTACATAGCCCTGTCTAGACTCTATCAATGTGAGAATAAGTGTTGATGTAAGTTTAATATTAATCTCTTGAAATAATTTCTAACATTACTCATTGCATTATAAAGGGATATATTTCCTCATAAAATATGTATTCATTCATGCCAAATGTAAAAATTAATGTACAAAACGTTTGTAGTATCTCAAAAATCCTAGGAAACTACATATCTCAAAGGAATTATTTGGTGGTTTCCAAGATAAAAGTACTTCTATATTTTCTTGATCTATATAAATTGTTTTTTTATAAAACACATGGATAAGGAAATGTAAATATTTTATCCAGAAATCACACTTTGATAACTTGTAATACATATGATGCTCCCACAAGTTACCCAGCACTAGATATTTTTTTCTCATGATCCTACTTTGTCTTAGAATATATGAATATATCATCCAAAAACACCACCAAAAAGGAATCTAGAAACCTTTGAAATATATTATTCATAAATTCCATAAATATGGACGGTTAATTTGTAAAACCAAAAGGCATAACAAAAAACTCATAATGTTCATATCTGCTTTTGAAAGTTGTCATTAGAATATCCTTCTTATGAACTCGCAACTGGTGATATCCTGAATGCAAGTCAACTTTAGATAACCACTAGGATTACCTCAATTGATTGAACATATCATCAATTCATGGAAGAGGATAAGGATTCTTTATCATAACTTGGATAAGATTACAATAATCTACACAAAACCGAAGAGTTCCAAATTCCTTCTTCACAACAAGAACCGAAGTTTTCCATAGAGACGTGATTAGTCAGATGAGTCATTTACTTTCCAAACCTTTCAACTGATCCTTAAATTCCCTAAATTATATTATTTTTATCTAATAATACACAAGGAAAATAGGACTGGTCCCCCATAAGGGATCAACCATAAACTCCACTTCTCTTTTGGGTGGAAGCCCTGAGAAATTTTCATAAAAATAATCAAGGAAATAGTCCACTATAGATAGAAAATATTTATCCTAATATCATTATTGATGATAAAACAACTATTGTTAACTAATAAGAGATAGTTCCAACCACCAGTACCAAAGGTACTACTCTTCTTACATCCACCACCCAATCTTATTTAAAGAGATACATAACACCATCATAAGATTTTAAAATATCCTACCATGCATAAAAATAAATATGGGCCTCAAATATCATCAACCAATCCATTCCCATAATCAAGTCATAGACATCCATCTCTATCATATAAAAATATCATACCAACTTAGTCCCATCGATTGATATCGAACATGCTGCACATTTCAGGGATCAATATTCTCATTGTCCCAAATGTGTTTAGAGTTTCAAAATAGAAGGAATAATATCAACATGTAAACCCATAAGATCAAAAGTATGAGAAGAAATAAATGGATGGGATATTCCTATATCAAAAAAAGCTTTCATAAGGGTATAATTAAAAAGAATCATACCTCTCATCATCAAAAATCCTAATTGATCACCCTAATCACTTTCTCATCTCAATAAAATTGCTTAATCATTGTAATTTTCTCTTTATTACCCTATTGAGATTGCACTAGTTGAGGATTCATGGTATTTTTTGAATCACTATGGATTTCTTGGTTCTGATGATGAGATATTTTTAGCTAAACTTGTCCTGTCAAAGCATGTGATGCTTGAGAAATATATGGTGTGTCCCTAGAACCCAACCTTGGATCACTGTGACAATAAAATTGAAGATGTCCCATATTATTGTAGCTATGACATTCTCTTGGTGCTTCCAAACAATCTTTATTAATATGGTCAAAAGAACTACATTAAAAACATCATGGATTGCCTTTTGGTTGAGGAGGAAGATTTACCAATCCCATAGTCTAATTATGAGGTGTGCCACTACTTTGGAAGTAGGTTTCCCTCTTTTACTTATTTCCATCATTAAAATTCCCACCTATTCCAATAGGAATAATAATGCTTCCTCCCATCGTATTTCCGGAGATATCCTTGTCTACCACCATCTCTCTATTAACATTCTCTTTATAATTTGTTATAAAAAGAATGAAATTTTTTGAAAAATTTTCTAATTTCAACCCTGACTCAAAAATGCATGCCTTCAAGGATGCACATGCAACAACTTCAAATGAAAAGATTTATAAATTAATAAACTTAGCTGTATACTATGTTATTAAGAGACTCTTGTGATTTAAACTAAATAATTCCATTGTTCTAGTAATTCTAAACATGTGAGGATAGAATTTCTTGTTGGTGAATTATTCAAAATACTCCCATGCCATGTCTTGTTCCAATTTAGCCTGAACTACTAAATATCACCAATGGAGTGATAGATCCTCTAGATTATAGGTTGATAACTTCAATTTCAACTCAGCTGGTGTTCCAAGGAAAGATTCATTTCATCCTATTCAGCCACACTTCTGCTTTTTCGGTCTCTAAATCACCCAAAAAGATAGGTCAATTCTACTTTTTAAACTAAACCGAATGATCCACTTTTATGGGTTCATCCTTTATATTCCCTCTATCCGTGAACTAAAAATCTGAGAAAATACTTTAGAAAAACTATTTTTTTACCTATGGCTTAGGTGAAACCATGTTCTCAGTAGCCTCTTCCACTTGGTTTCTACGGCACCTACCCATATCCATTCACTATAACCAAAAAAACTCCATTTAGTCTCACTCTATAGAAACTGAAGGCTTAACTATTTAAATTCTCCACATTACACATATCACCACATAGATTTACACAATCATTTTTATCCATAATAAAACATTTTAACCATTTTCAAAACACCACCATCAATCCTTTTCAAAATCTCACCATTTGAAAACATTTTCAACATTTCTAAAAAATTATTACATCTTACCATTTCCACAAATCATTAACTTAATAATGAACCATGTGGTCCATGTGGAAATCCATACTATCAATTCATGTTATGAAACTCTCATCAGCTAAACCCATGACGATGAGGTGACAACACTCTTGGAAGTGTCTAAAAACACTCATGTAACCCAAAATCACTGGTAACTTGAGGTTCAATATAAATAGATTATATATGCCTTTGTATTATCTGAATTTCAAGTTATGACAATACTAATCCTTTATATCATTCCAATGAAATATGAACTTACCAAGACTGATACTCAAAGATTGAACAAATTGATACCAATTGTAACATCACAGCCCTCACTGATTGGCTTGGGAAGAGGCGGTGGGTGTTACTAGCCTAAGGTGACATCCCCAAGACACTGAAGGCTAGTAATAAATGTCAAGGATTTATAAACAATTGGATGAGGATTTTCCTTTTGAATATAAAACAACCAAAACAAGATAACTGTAACAACTAAACCTTATATGATGCATTAGTACAAAGTACAACTTAAACAAAACCAAACCAAACCAAAAACCATATCAGAGTATATAGGGAAACCAAAAGAAAACATCAAAGGAAATCCAAAGACAATAAAACCCAAATACAATAAAAACCAAAGACACCAAAGACATAAAACTAGCAACTCCCAACCTACTCCTAACTCCAATATGACATGTCACAACCATGGTATTAAGAAGCATCACTAAAGAATGAGATACATTTCATTTACTTGTGTCCTAATAGATGACATGTGAAAATGAACAACAATCCCCAAGTAGGGGGTGAGTCTAAACTCGGTAGGATTTCCCTAATGAATTCCCAACTCATGCCACTAGGAAAAACTTGTTATCAAATTTATATAAAATAGTTTAAAACAAATTAAAACAATTTATATCAAATCTAAAATAGTTTTCCATGGAAAGTAATAAAATAAGAATTTGAAAAATTTGTCATCTCATTTGGCATAACCATTCCATGATTCGACATACACCCACACATGCATGCCCAAGTGATAGTTCCATACTCACGAATAGTCACTTGGCTATCCACCAAGTTATCACTAGGTGGCCAATCTCCTTGTACCCTAATGGAACCCGCCCCTTATCTAGGGTCATGTCTCTTTCATCCCAAAGCTACATGCCCCTTATCTAGGATCACGTCTCTTTTACCCCAATCTCCTTGCGCCTTAATCCCCTTATGTCCCATTGAAACACACCCTTTCCTCAATGGCTTCCCAATAAATTTCAAATAAAATCGTTATTCCTTAAAAAAATTCAACAGCCATTTTCCATGTATGAAAACAAAACCAAAATTTTAAAATTAACCTCTTAAAATTATCATCCAAGAGGATTTTCCACGAAACCACCAATTTCCACATTTTCTCAAAACCATCACTAAATAGGTTTCACTGTCACCAATTGTGTAACACGAAATTCCTACTTTTATCAATGCTAAAGAGAAAGCGTTGATAAAAGGGTAACCTTTATTAGCACTAGCTAAAAGCATTGATAAATGTTGATCTTTATTAGTGCTATTCTTAGTACCAATAAAAACTTATATTAAAAAATATTATTAATATATATAAAAGTATCATATTTATATTCAAAAAATAATGTTCATTTATATGCATTAATTAAAAAAATCATGTATATAATTAATATAAATGTGATATATTAATATATATATATATATATATATTAATAATTTAAATATATATATATATATAATGTTTTTAAAAAAGTGTATAAACTTATAAATAAATATATTTATTTAAACAATTTTAAAATTGTAATAAATATATTTAAATAATCTATATATTTAAATAAATATATATAGTTAAATAATAATAAAATTATAATAAATATATTTAAGTAATAAGTATTTCTATTATATATATAATTATATATAATTATATATTAATATACATATATATAATTATATAAATATTTATAATTATATAAATATATTTATATTTATATAAAAATATTTATAAATATATATAATTATATAAAAATATTAATAAATATATATTTTTATATATTTTTAAATAATATTTATATTACAATAAGTATATATATGTTTTAAAGTAATATATAAATTTGATTTATATAAATTTTAATAAAAAATGAATCTCATTTTCATAATTTTAAATATAAAAAATTATCAAATTTACATTAGTCAAAATGCTTAATAGTTTATTTATATACATTAATTATAAAATGTGTATATAATTAAAATAAATATAATATATTGATATTTTATTTAAACAATTATATATTATATAAATGAATATATTTATTTAGATATATATTTATATTGATATTAAATAATTTAATATATTTGTTCATGTGAAACTGCATGTATGTATGTGTATGTATATGTGTGTGTACATATTTATGTTTTCAATTCACGTAAATGTTACGACTTTACTTTTTAATATTTTTTAATTTAATTTATTCAATAAATATTATATATTCATTAATAATGTTAAAAATATATTTAATCATTTTGTAATATTTATTTGTGCATATATTTATTTACTATACATGCAATATTTTCAATATGTTTGTAATTTATATGAATAATATTCCTTCATTTTTATTTATTATGTTTTAACATTTAAAATATGTTTGAAATTTATATAATTAATCTGTTTAAATGATTTTTTTAATATTTTTTTAATTTAAATATTTAATTATTCAATTATAAATATATATAATTTTTTAAAAAATTATTTATGAAATTATAAAAATATATATATTTATAGAAATATATTTATTCCTTTAAAGATGTTCGATCTCGGCCTGATATTGTTGGGCATAAGGAGATATTTGTGCTTCCAGACATTAAAAGTAATCTGGATAAGGATAATTCTGAAACGGGTGGATAAAATTCTAGGGATCGTATATCCCTCTCCATTGTTTCTATTTTCCAGATGCGTAGGAATGCTCCGGTGATGGCAATGACTTCGGTTAGGTGTAGTCGGTGGTGGCATTTGGATTTAGGAAAGCGGCATCCTCGGCGTGCTTTAGTGGTGACCTTGAGTGATGTGGGTCATTTTGTTGGCAAGAATTGTGGGATGATTGTTTTACAGATGGCTATATTCCATCTTGATGCAGGTGGTGGATTCAGTGCAGTAATTTGTAGGTGACGATTGAGCTCACTCGGGTGGCGGGATGATAATGATCTCGGGTGGTTGGGTGCAAGTTGGTGTCGATGTGGGGAGCAGCGAGGGGCAAGTCTTGGGCAACACTTGGCGGGGTTGGTGTGGGATCCCGGTAGTGGCCGATGGAGTTTTGTGTTGTCGTTGTAACCCACGGTTGTACGATGTCCACCTTATGTCGAGGTTGGTGGTGGACAGAGCCCCAACCATCGGTGGGGTTGGAGATCTAACACAGACCAGCGCTCCTTGGGGAGCCTGACGTAGATGCGCAGAAGTGGATGGTGTAGGTGTTGGGTGATGGTAGTGGCACACGGGATGACCTCGAGTAGGAAATTGACTGATGGTGGGATGTGTGGTTTCTGACGATGGGAGCAGGCTGGGGGTGACCTCAGTAGGAGTGTGATGACCTCGGGTAGTGGGGTGTCAGCCAACAATGGAATGCGGGGTGACTTTTGGTGTACAACAGGTGATGATTTGGTTGATGAGCGACAATTGATGTCACGTGGGTACTAGCTTGGTGATGGGGTTGTATAGGCACGAAAATTATCACCTCATGTTGGCTGTTCCAACCTGAGGGTCAGTGCTCCCCGGGATTGATTCCACGTGTCCAAAAAATGACATGGCTGAAGATCAAAATTTTAAAAAATATTGATTTTTAAAAAACAAATTTATTTATTTGAATGCAGTGGACTTAAATACCCTTCAATCCTGTTGGGATCCAATTACAAAAAAAAAACTCAAACTCAAAAACATTAAATCAAAACAAAATATATAATAATAATTCATTAATAATAAATACAACTGTAAATATAAAACAATAATAAATATATAATAATAGTAAATAAAACTAAAAGTATAACAATAATTAATAATTTTTTTATGTTTTTATATATTTAATAACTACTCATTATTAATAATTTCTTTTATGTTTATAAATATATAACAATAATTAATAATTTTTTATGTTTATAAATATATAACAATAATTAATAATATGTTTTGTGTTTAAAAATATATAATTACTCATTATTTTTTTAACTATATACATTTTTTATATTTATTCACTCTAAATTTTTCGGTGGAAATTTGCATTGAAATTTTACATTGTTTTCTATATATTAATATATTATGTATGCGTACACAAAATTTGTATTAAAAATTATGACTGAAAAAAATCATTGTATATTTATAATAGGAAATATATTATGTATGGAAATAAACTCTGGAAAATTACATTGAAAGTTTTCGTAGGAAATTTTCAGTGTAAATTTCCACTGGAATTTTGCATTGTTTATTTATGCATTGATATACTCTCACTTATAATTCAAGTAAAAATCCAAACAGAAAATTTAAGATGACAATTTTCTTTTGAAATTTTGACTGTAATTTTCCAGTGCAAATTTGCATTGTTTATTTATGTATTAATATATTTTCACTTTTAATTAAAGTGAGAATTTGAATTGAAAATTTGTGATGAAAATTTTCATCCAATGATCCTATGAAGTGAAGTCAAACTCAAATAAATGTAAAATCTATCATTAATAGAATCAGCAAGCTAGGAATAACTTACACAAAAAAAATCATACCTAGAATGCATTTGCTGCAACAAACATAGATTCCACTGATTACTTTCAACTTTTAATGTCAATCTCCAACTAAGAATTTTCAATGGGATTGTCCGACTTTCCTATGTAAATTTGTACTTAAAATTATATTGTATATTTATATTTGTATATATACATATGTATGTATGTATGTATATATATATGTATGTATTTATGTATATATACATGCATTCAAATTTTGTACTATAAATTGGCTCTAAAATTTTTTAGTATAGATTTATATTAGTAGGGATTTACAGTGTAAATATAAAACAAAAAATTCAAATTCAAATTTACATTGATGTTTGTATATACGTACTAAAAATTTCCACTATAAATTTTCACTTGAAGTTTATAATTGAATATTACCATTTTTATTTGTATTTGTATGTTTTTCATTGTGTTTTTTTTGTTTTCATTGAAAATTTTCATCATACATTGAAATTGTATAGGAAATTTTCAGTACAAATTTGCACTACTAATTTTAAAAGAAATTATACTGGAAAATATACATTGAAAATTTCCACTCGAAATTTGAATAGAAATTGTCAATAAAAGTTTCTAGTGGAAATTTGTTGAAATTTGCACTAAAAGTTTTTAGGGTAAATTTCCAATGAAAATTTCTGATTAAAATTTATATTTTTTATTTATTTATCAATATATCTTCATTGTAATTTAATGCACAAATTTGAACTATTATTTGAAGTCTGCACTGGAAATTTCTAGTGGAAGTTTGCACTAGAAATTTTCAAAGAATGTTTGCAATGAATATTTCCCTAGGAAATTCATGATTTATGAAGTGTTTATAAACTCTTAGGAATCCCTAAATTTTACACGAGAAGTTTTTAATGCAAATTTTGAATGCAAATATTTAGTAAAAATTTGCATTTTTTACTTATGTATTAATATATTTTCAATGTAATTTTAAGCACAAATTTGAAATATAAATTTCATGTGGAAATTTTCATATGAAATTTCTGGTGGAAATTTACATCAGAAATTTCTAGTGGAAATTTACCAAGGAATTTCCAGTGGAAATTTCAACGGTAAATTCCTACAGCGGCAGTGTAAAAAAACCCCCAAAATGCATAATGGGGGCACTTTTGTCCCAAACCCCAACCTGAGGGTCAGGTTTAGGTGCCCAACCTGAGAGGATTTAAATCCGTATAGGCATGAGATGATTCATTGTACTCATTAGGACTTGATGTCTTGGAATAGGCGGGTCGTTTGGTAGCCCACAGGCTAGGTTGTTTTTGGCCCCATGGGCTGCTAATTATTGACTTTTTGGGGTACTTTTCATTTTGAGGGGCTACAATGTTGCATTAATGGGGCTTACGGTCATGTGTGTACTTATGGATGGTATCTTCCCATTATTGTTCTGGGTGGTTTAGGTCTTTTCACTTTCATGTCTTGGTGGTGTTTGGTGTGCCACATGTTTTTTATATTGTACTTTTATTTTTATTAATAAATTTTTAGGACCAAGTATGCTCGGTACCTGAACTTTCCTAGTATAATTATAAATAGATAGATACATATTTAAATAATTATAAAATTATAATAAATATATTCAAATAATAAATATATTTATTATATTTATAATTATATATTTATAATTATATATTATTATTTTTAAACATATTTATTTATAATTATGATTATAATTAAATATATATATATTCAAATAATTATAAAACTACAATAAATATATTTAAATAATAGATATATTTATTATAATTATATAAATATATATACTTATTATAATTATATAAATATATATATTTATATATCAATAAATATATTTATAATTATATGAATATAATATATATATATATAAATTATTTTATAACTACATACAAAAACTTATAAATACTTATGATGGCCGTGAAGCCTTTTCAGAACGTCTGGCTTTGGGTAAGAATGGACTAATTGTTAGGGTTGTTCATCCTAATGGTTAGAAGCCATTCAGACTTGACGATCTTGTTCTTAGTACTTCTTATATATGGGGGTTTTCAGATTGGAAGTGTATTTCATTAGGAAGGGGTTTCTTTCATTGCTTCTTTCAATCAAATGAAGCCAAAATTCGTGCGTGGTCCTCTGGTTCATTACTTTTGAAGTCGGGAACATTCCATCTCCATGAATGGATGTTGGATTTTAATGTGTCAAGTGTCAAGAATGATTTTTCATCGGTATGTATCGGGTTGCACAACCTAAATTGGATTTTATAGCATCCAAAAAACTTTCATGATATTGCGGCTACCATTGGCGTTCCAATTATCCTAGATAAGGAGACATAACACATCAGGTATGGTCACTTGGCAAGAATTATGGTAGAAGTTGATTTGAGTTCTACTCTTATTGACCATGTGACTCTTACTACTCCCATTTATGATATAAAAATTAGTGTTGAGTATGATAATTTTTCTGAGTTCTGTCAAAATTGAAAATATGTTGGTCATTTGGATGAGAAATACAGGAGAAGAGTTAGTTATTTTTGTGGTTTGAAGAGGCATCCTTCAAAGGAATGTGATTGTAATAGTAAAAGAAATTTTTCTAGGCCGCATGGTTAGTCATTACCTAGGCCACCTAGGAATCATCCAATGGAATTTCTAGATACGTAGCCTCGTAACCAAGGGGTTGCGATGTCCAATAATAAATCCTTGGTGGTGAATCGGGAGTAGGCAAGGAATTCATTGGCTGCTACTAGCTCCTCCATTCCTAAACAGAAGGATGCGAACATGAATGGGTACAAGTATGTCACTATTGGGGGGTATGGACTTGAAAGAGAAGGTGTGGGGAAGTTGAATCTGGTTGATAATGTTATCAGTGAGCTTGCTTCTAGAATTGAGGAATAAAATTGTAGGAGTAGTGATGGTATTTCTATGGGCATTCATTTGATTCAGTATGGAGCTCCATATGAACTTGTTCAACGGGTTGGAATCCTTAAGTTGATTATCATGCAATCTGTTGGTCGGGACAGGAGGCACTCTGGTGAGGTGGGGTAGTCTACAGAGGCTATTAGGGTTGTGCCGGGGTGTTCTCCATCACCAATTGATGAGCAAGTTTGTATTGGGTAATCAATGGATGTAGAATTTTCAAGGCATGTTCTATAGGATGATGGGTCTAGGCAATCTGATGTTTAACAGAGCATGGATTATCTTCAAGAGATTCTGAATGTCTTTAGCTCTTCGAGAATTTATGGTAAATGGGGCAATTTTTCAGGTGATGGAAGTGACAAGGAGACGAAAATGGTTTCTCTAGACACCACTCATATTCAATCGGCAGGAAGTGGTGATCCTATTTCTTTTAAGGATGTAGTTTAAATGTAAAGGGTAATATGGTCAACATTGAAGGTTTTTCTACAGTTCCTTCAAAAAGAAGGTAGTGGAAGGATTTGTCCAATCTGCCCAGGAATGTGATTACCTGGCCATCTTCTAAGGCATCAAAGATCTAACTCACTCTGGAGTAAGAAAGTTCCATGGAAAGGATCCTTGGGATCCTCAATCAAGGAAATTCACAATCGGAATGAGAAACTACTCATGATCATGATGATTCCGATTATGATTATGGAAATGATCATTCTTTTCTTGATCTGTAGTTTTCCTATCTGGATGAGGGAATGTCTCTTTGTATGAACCTATCTGCTTTCTTACATGCCTGTTATCTTTTTCTTCCATCTTTAATAAATGGTCAGGAGCTTTGGCTTCGGGCTAGGCCATTTTTTGTATATTTATTTATAGTTATAATTATAAATATATATATATATACACTTAAACAATTATAAAATTATAATAAATATATTTAAATAATAAATATATTTATTATATTTATTATATTTATAAATTTATAAATATATATAATTATATAAATATATATAATTATATAAATATATACAAATATTTATAAATATATAGAAATATTTTTATATATATTTATTTATAATTATAAATATAAATATAAATATATATTATTAAAACTATATATTTATCACCCTTTTTTGGCACTGATAAAGATAAAAAAGCGGTGATAAAATGATGCTTTATCAGTGTTAAAATTCTAGCACTTATAAAGAGTAGTTCTATCAGCGTTTTTTTAGGGATGATAAAGGGGTATTTATATCAGCACTAAAAAACACTGATAAAGAGTAGTTTTATCAGTTATTTATATTTTAGAACTAATAAAACAACTCTTTATCCGCACTTTTTTGAAAGTGATGATAGAATTCTTATGAATTTTTATGAAAGAACCCTAACAGATTCATCTCCTCTCCTTGCCTTCAAGCTCTCGCAGAACTAGACCTCTGCCGCCGCTCTCGCTGAAGCCTACCGCTGTCTTCACTCAACTTTATCGACAAATCAATCCTCTCAAAATCTAAGGTATGTGCTGATTGATTTTTTTAACTCCACCCACCACCCTCAGTTCTTCATCTGTTGCACCGCGCGCATTTCACATTTTTCAAGCTCGAACTTGTTTCTTTACCCACAACCATCTGAATAGGCCACTGTGGGATGGATATAAGTAACACACACCCCATTTTCCTTTCTATATCCATCCTCATATTCTAGATTTAAAACACTTATGCTTCACTAAATTCCAATGGTGCATATCTAACCTCAGCCCTTCGTGTCACAATGTTGATAGGATTCCTGAAACACCACAAGTTTATCTCTCTAACCATACTCACCCCCATCATTCATCCACCACACTTAGCTCTCTTCACCGATACAAATCCTGACCCCCACTACGTTTTTCCTTCTAAAACAAAAATAAAAGTAGAGGAAATGGAATTTAAGCATCAATCTTAACGGCTTGGCCAGGATAATTTAGGTAAATAATGAAAATAAATAAATTATTTCTGAATATAATGTTTGGATCAAACTATTTTCAAGAATTTCATCAAGGGTGGATATTGATTAATACACTCTTTTATTATTCATATATGTTTAAAATAATTTATTTCCTAAAAAAGCCCTTTCATATAAAAAAATTATAAAAGAAAAAAATTATAGAAATAGTCTTCTTCGAATTATTTTTAAGGAAGACACTTTACTACAAAGCGCCTTCTAATAAAATATTTTAAAGAACTCACTTTATAGGAAATAAAAATTAAGTATACTAAAATAATAATAATAAATTTAGGTTATTTAAAAATGTTTGTTTTTAATAAAATTTTATGTAATTAATAACGTTAAAAAATTGTATATTTTTAATGGAATTTATATGTTTTAATGACAAAAATAAAATTGAATGATTTTTTTTGTTAGTTTGTTAAATCATAATTTTGTTTCAAATTGTTTTAAAATTTTCAAAGTTATAAATACATTTTTTCAATGATATGATATTTGGGTATTTATTTATTTATCTAATTTAATTTTTTATTTAAATAAAATTTTAAATAGTATACTATTATTCATATTTTCAAAATTACAAATTTATTTTTTAATATTATAATGTATTTAAATGTATTTGATGTTATTTATAGTTGAGAAATAATTTCAATATAACTTTATACATAATAATTTTAACAAATAAATATTAAATAATATATAATATGATACATAATTATAATTTTTAAGTCATTGAAATGGAAAATTAATACATCATCGATGTTGATGCATGCATAAGTGTCCTACAATCCCACGCCTCATCTCTCTGATAATACATCCATAATGAATAGTCCATTCTGTTGGTTCTTGAGTGTGCTCTGTTGTAGGTCTATATGAGATGTCCTCAACAATGAGTCTAATATTAGTAATTGAAATAGCCTCTCATCCACTCTAGTTTACAAGAAAATGGAAAATAACTAGATCGGGGATTAGAAAATCATTGTGTGTGACCCTACAATCAGTGTCCCAATCCAAGGAATGTGACAATACATGAGTTGTAGATGAAACATGGGATGAAATATCAAACCCAGATCCCAAATCATAGGGTCAAATATGATACACAAATCCCTAATTGGGGTCTCGAGTAGTGTCGTAACCGGTTCCCCACACTAATATGCCATATTTTTTTGGTGTTTTTCTATTTTTTCAATTTCTCCAAATTCTGGTGAAACCAGGTGTTGATATTGGATGAGTGGTATTCATTAGGTATGACATAGGTGGTCCCTTTGAATTAATCCATAGACCCACTTATTTTCTCAAATGCTTGAGTAGTGTTGCCATGTCGTCTTTTTATGCCTTGACCTAATTCAAATGAAATATTTTAAGATATCATCTACTAACATTCAATGACCCTTTTTACATGCATTCAGCCTTAGAAAGATATCCCCTATTAAATATAATAGGTAAAGAGTTTAACATTAGAGTCAGCTAGTGTAACACCCCAAGATTTTTATGGTATGTCTCTTCTTTTTTAACTCAATTTCTTTGATAGCTAACGTTGCACGCAACAACAAGCTTAAACAAAAAGATAAATATTATTATTTAAATGTTACCATTATAACCTAGTCTTTAAATTAGAAGTTATGAATAGTATTAACTAACTTATGAAAATATATGGTTGAATTCAGTGGTTACAAATTAATTATAAATGAATATAAGAACTAATTGAATATAATTAAAAAATTTTTTATAAAAACTATTTTTATGGTCACAAAGGCATTTTATCCTTATAAATTAAATTAACTAATATTTGTGAATGATATTAATGAATTATATATTCTATATATCAATAAAATATTTTTTATATTCATCAAATATATTTGATAGACATAAGATAGAAACAAACCCAATATTACACATAAAAATATCTATTTTATAAATGTAGTTTTACTACCTTTTAATTGAGAACCTATTTTAAATCCAATTTTTACACTTTTATATATTATATTTGACAAAATAAAATTCTTATTTTAAATAGGATTGAATTTTTGTTATTTTTCTGATAAGTTTCATGTTTTTATGAATAGTGAGAAATACTAATTTTTAATTAAAAACAAATTTTCTCATCAAAATAATTTATAGTATTAAATTATATTTTTGATTGGTATTAAATTAAAACTATATTATTTTATTATCATTTAATCAAATTTATGTCATTTTCATCAATTTTACATTTAATTTAGATATAAAAACATTTCAATGTTTTTCATTTTAAACTTTAATAACTTGTTTTCTCACCACATCAACGGGATTAATTTTAATTTAATTACTACAAATTCTATGTTTTGAATTTTTAAAAATGATTCCATATTTGGAATCATTGGATCCAAATTAGTAAATATGTTTCTTTTATTTTTTTGGCATATGAATAGTAACTCTATTAATATTTTTTATTACCACGGTTAAGGGAAAATCGGATAATTAAAGGTAAAAATTATATTATAAATATTATTAAATTACCCTAATTCTTATCCTAATTTTATTGAATGATATATTTTCGACCAAAATCACCCTTAGGACTATTTTATATCCTTTTGGAGCCACTTGGATAACTTTATACCTTTTATAGTATTTTATTCTAAGATAAATCCAATATGTCACACTCTTTTTTTATTTGGGTGGTGATTTCTCTTCAAAGGATGTGGTGAATCTAAGTAATGTTGTGCCTTTGTGTGATATTGTTGATTCTCATTTAAATAATGACACTTCAAGTTGCAATGTGTGGACATGAGTTCTGGTGGTAGGTAAAATGCCAGTTTGGTTCAGGATGAAGATGTTAGGCATGAGGAGAGGGAGGTCCCCTTGGGTGCTGATATGGTCATGCAGTCGGTCTCATCAAGTCCAATCAATGAAGTTGTGGTGAATGAGAAATCTTGTGATGATCAATCCACTGGTGAGGATCCTCAATGTTTGGTATCGGAGGACATTAATATGCAACCCCATTTTATGGGACATGGATTTGTGTAGCCAAGATTTAAGTGGTCATATGATTTGGTGAAGTTGAAATTTTTGTCAATTAATTAAGAAGATGAAAGGTCAATGATTTTTAAATGTTATGATTGTTGAATTGGTTTGTAGTTCAGAAAAAAAATGTGTCATTGGTATTTGAGTTTGACACAATGTTCACAACATTGAGAAATATGATTTTTGAAGAGAAACATGTGTCATTGGTATTTGAGTTTGAAATAATGTTCATAACATTGAGAAATATGAGTTTTGAGTTGGTTGGATTTTCACTATGTGGATATTGGAAAGTTTTTTAATGGAGTGCTATCAAAAAATAAAGCCAACATTACTAACCGACGAAGGGGAGTAACACACTCTTTTGGGTGAAAAAGCTCATCCCTCACCTGTAGAAGGCTTCACCTAGTGTAGGGAAGTACTAGAGAAGTATAATAGTACTTATTGACACATGGATGATGCCACTTATATTATAAAGGATCATCCAAGCCTAAATGCGTTTCGATGTGGGATCCAGTTTTTTAGTGCTGGATAAATTGTGGTCGTCTGATCTGTTTGATCATTTTATCGCATCCATCCAATCATCTCATGGGTTAACATTACATGTGCCACCATTCAATTTGTGGATACACTATTTTGAGAAGCTACTAAGAAAAATCGATACTCTAATGCATTTATTTACTTCTATTTGCATGAAAATGTTTGAAAAATCACGTAACAATGTATACTTACACTCTATTATATGAAGAAAGTCTTGCGTCAAAGTATCAGTGAGTGTCGTGCATGTTTTATCTACAAGTGGTTTCTAAAAATAGTGTGAAAATTAAATAGTGGTATGTGTGCATGCATGAATATGGTAGTTTTCATTTTATTAGTGCAGTGAAGAAGATAAATTGAGGCAGTGTAAAAGAGCATGTTGTATGTGCATGTGAATTGTGCAATTAATTTCTATGTTGTGTAATGGAATTAAAATAGTAGTATAAGATTTTTTGATTTTCATGCACAAGGGTAGTAAGGTGTTTATGCATAGTTTGATCCACATTTACATATATGATGCACATGCATAGATCAAAGGTAGAACAAGGATTGTGATAAAATAGTGTACAATGTGTGTGCATGAAGGAGAATATTTGAGACAATGTGAAGTGTTTGTCAAGATGAACATTGTATGTAATGGTGTGCATGAAATAAAAATGTACATGAACATGAAATATCATTGACATGAGTTGAAAAGAACCACTACTAAAAAAACGGGCAAGGGAAGTGCTACCCTTTTATCAGCGCTAAAAAAGTGCTGATAAAGGGGACCCCTTTATCACCGCTTCTTTTAGTAGCGTTGATAAAGGGGGGATTTATCAGAGCTTTTTCCTACCGATGATAAATTTTATGTTTCAAAAAAATCATGAAAAATAAATTATTGTTATATAATTATATTTTTATTTATATAAATATAATATATATTTTTTAAATATGTTTTAGATACGTATAAATAGACTATTACATTTAATATATAAGAAATTTAGTGAAAATGGATTTAAATTTTTTTTAAAAATATTATTAATTAATAATTTTCTAATTATTATTGATTAAAAATCATTTAATAACAATTTGAAGACACACAAAATCAAAAAATAATAATAAATGATCTGAAATAAGTTGAAAATGTAACTCAAACTTCAAACGGACATAAATTTTGATCTGGGTGTCTGTTTGATCTCTACAACATATCAAATCGAAGCATGCGACGAGCTCTACGCGCTTTTAACCCAAGTGAAGCATCTATCACATTTTTTGAGGCCAAAAAAGGGCCATAAGTCCTCCAAAACTAAGTTTTTAGTCAGGATGCACTGATTTGTTAACATTAAAACAAGTATTACTTCTGATCCAGATGTCCGTTAGGAATGTACCACATATCATATTGAATATTGTTTAATTTTCTTCCATTTTACTGGTTGTGGAGTTGAAACGGGCCTATGGATTATAATTTATGGTTGTTTTAACATTCTATGGCTTTTCAAATACACATATATATGTATTTATTCGTAAATATATATGTGTCTCTGTCTGTGTGTGTGTTGTATATATGTATATATATATATATTTATTTATTTATAAACACACATAAAAAACATATTTCATAAATGTATTTCAAACTAATCTTATAAGTATATATTAATATACAAATAAATATACGGATAAAAAATTATAACTAAATATATATATATAAATAAATATAAATATATATTAATATACGAATGAATATATATATATACTAATATATGAATAAATATATTTATATTAATATGAATCTAAATCAATATACAAATAAATATAACTATATATATATATATACAAATAAATATATATATCATTAAATAGAAAAAAATGAAATGGCTTAGTGGTAAAGGTGAAGCTATGAAAGGGGGGAGGATGTGGGTTCGAGTTCGGGTGGAAGAAAAGGGGTGAGTGTGTGTGAGGATGCGCAGGAAGGGTAACACGTGGGAGAGTGTGAGGGGGGGTCCGCCTAGCGTCGATAACGGGGGAGGGGGGGATCAAGCACTGTTAAAACCTCCCCCCGCATTATATAATAATTATTTTTTTGACTTTTATCAGCGCTTTTTTTAGCACTGATAAAAGGGGCATTTATCAGTGCTTTTCGGAGCACTGATATAAGGGACCCCCTATATCTTCGCCTCGATTAACAGCATTTTTTAGCGCTGTTAATCGACTTTTCTAGCACTGATAAAGGCCTTATTTGTAGTAGTGACCATGCAATTTGTTATGTACATGAATGAAGTTTAACAAGTGCACATGCAATTTATATTTTCATAGTCAGTGTGCAATATTTTGAGACTAAAGCCAGAACAGATTTACTATCAATGATTCAGAAGAATTTATGTATCTGAGCTTTTAGTGTTTAGTGAGAACGGGCCTTCGGTAGAAGAAATAATGTTTTCCCGAGTAGTGTTGTACTAATACAACTAATTATATTCAGTGATTAGATATTATTTGAGCGAGTCCAGCATCAGTGCAAAGGAACTTGAACTGTACATGAGCCTATTTGATCCAACAAGCTCATGGAGGAGTATCTTCAACTGATCATCCTATCCGTGGATCAGATTTACGAAGAAGAAGCTTGTGACTGGGGGGTCTAACCAGTTGCTGAAGCGGATCGAGAGACTGGGGGGTCTAACCAGTCGAACAGTTAGGGGGTCTAACCAATCGAGGTAAAAGAGTTGGATTGCTGGGGGTATAACCGGAATCAATTGGAGGATCGATTACTGGGGTATATGACCTGCCTAAACCAATGTAATTGATAAAAATATTATAGTGGATAATTGGAGATTCATTTCACCGAAGGTATGTTACCGGTGTCCCAAATTAGTTTTTCTTACCCTAACGAGTATAGTACCAGTAATGGGTTGATCCACAGGGAAAAAGAAGTTATTTTTGTGTTTGCTTATTAGTTTGTATTTTTGTCCCAGTGAAATGTGCTGAATTTAGAGTTGTTTTTTTATTTTTTGGATAAAAAGAATAACTGAATTTAAGTTTCTTTGATAAATTACTTAATGAATATAGAAAAATACAAGAAAATTGGTTTTGATGCAAATAAAGAGAGAAATGTGTTGGGGTTATGGATATATGAGAAGTTGATTATTAAATAAAATTTTCTATGAGGTTGTGTTGTTCATAATAACCCAAAAATTTGGGTTTCAATTTGTAATAAAGTTTCCTTGGCTTGGTAAACTTATATTTAGAGCTGAAGAAACTAACTCCTTGGTCTGGTAGTTAGTGTTTAACAGTTATTTATTTGTATTAGTTCGTTTTTGAGTCAATTAATACTTCCAATGATCATGAAAATATTCATTGATATTCTTCTTTTGAATCCCTGAAAATTCTACCATTGGTTTGGTCCATAATTTTCAATGATAAGATGAAGTGATTTAAGAAGAATAAGAAGAAGTTAAAAGAACAAACACATTCATAGAAACTAATTTAAATTACAACTCATCATCTCTCACAACCCCAACACACTGAGTATTTAGTTACACATAGAGAAAAATATAAGAACAAATCCCTTATGGGATCATGCTTTGAAACTTTAAGGAGGGAATGATTCTTCAGTAGATGGTAAAATGGCGGTAGTATGGCAGCAGAGCTTCTCTCCTTCGGACCTTCAACCCTTTTCTCTCCACAAATTCTCCTCACACACCTCCCTTGAACCGAATTCCAAGGCCTCCTTTTATAGAAAATATAACTACACAGTGTGTGGCAATAGTACTTGACATGTACTTATGTCAACACGCTTTTGTCACTATTTTTCTCTGCTGGTAGGCGGCCTAACATGCCATCTTTGACTTGGAACACGGAACCTCCTAGTAGGTAGATATACACGGTGTGTAGCACTGCCATACATGACATGTAGTCTCATTTTTCAGCCACTAACCACTTCTAGAAATGTATACACGGTGTGTATAGGTTGAACGCGACGTGTCCTCTTCAGCTGGCCACATGGGTGTGTCGACTCTTCTCGTACACCAACTGCTTATAGAAGGGTTCACACGACGTGTATAGTGTGAACACGATGTGTACCGACTTCTGGTTACTTGGGTATGTACTTGTCTGGGTCAACCCGTGTCTGAGCTTGAATGTACACGGCGTGTATATACATACATGTCATGTAGTTGTAAATTTTTTCTCAGTTCTCCCTCGGTTTTTGTATTTGTCCATAAATCTCCTGAAAATGAACAAGATCACCAAAATCAAAGTATTTGTCCAATAAGCTGTAGGTAATTTCTAAAAACTTGTTCTTATTTTCAATAAAGTATGTGAAAATGTATACACAAATCGGGTGCATCAAACCCCCCCATACTTAGTCATTTGCTTTCCCTCAAGAAAATCTCAACATATAATTAAAAGATTCTATATTTTAAAATAAAGTAATTCAATCAATCATAAATTTAAATAATAAGTCACATGAGAAAATTCTAAAAAGCTAAAAAATAGTTTCAATTCAGGAGATATTCTTATCTTACCTCATATATAATTCAATTAACTTTTGTCATCCTCTTTTAAACACATGTTTCAACCTTTCAAAAATAAACAAGCCACTTGATGATTTACCTCACTAGTAATATACTCAACACTCAAGATGTTTGTAATTTAAAGTTATTCTCAATCAAATATATATACACTCTATCCATAGGTTTGTAAGAAATATAGTTCTCTAAATTAGAAAATTGATTTACAAAAATCCTGATGACTTTTCAATAAGGATCAGATGTTTTTGTGGCTAAAGGTTGGTAGGTAAAGATGTGAAAAATAACTCTGAGGCTTAAAAGAGGAGGTTAAATTCTTAAATAGCAGTGCATGTTATTCAAAGTTAAGCTCAATGTAAAAAACATCCTCAACAAACTCTATCAAATGATCTCATCACCACCATCTCCTTTAGTTGGGTATGTAAGGTTCACCAACCAACCAGTGAGTATAAGTTCTCTTTGTCTGTACCAATTTTTTTAAATAAAAAACAAGACCTTTTAGAATTTCCATGAATAGTGTTTTGGAACCCTTTTTTCCCCAAATGATAAAATGGATCTCCCCCATACTTAATTTCATGACAATTCACAAAATTATTCCATGTATTGTCAATCCCTTTTTGTAATATCAAGTGAATAATCATGAAAAATAATAAAAGAATTAGGGTAGGAAGGGAAATAGGATTGTAATAAGGCTTCCTATAAAGGCTATACATGGTTTGTAGGGGATTTACGAAGATAATATGTAGGGTAGGTCTCAAGATAAAGAGGTTAAAACAATATAATGCCTCAATAATTTTAATTTAATTTAAAAATTACTCATGTTTTGAAAAGAAAAATTTCAAGTTCTGGTAGTTATGTATATCCTAAGAATATCTAAAGAAAGTGGGTATTAGGAAGAATATGAAAAAGGGTTTAGAATAACTCTCAGGAGTGGGAAAAATACATAAAGAGACAATTAGGTCATGACTTTCATATAATTGATTAGTCTAATAGATGTAATTATCCAAGTATTACAAGTTGTAATTTAAACTATATCAGCAATCATTTTAAAACACATAAGAACCAAAATAAGCATGCAATTTTTTTTAAAAATTCCCCACTTTTAGCTTTATTATTTAGAAATATGGTTAACCAAATGTCTTCATATTTTCAAATATATCTTCTAATAATGGTTTCTCCTAGAATGATGATAAGGGAAAAAGAGTTAAGTGGTTGAGAGATGCCCCCTCCTCATACTTAATATCGCACGTGGTCCACCAAGTGCCACATAAAGTAAATAAGGGAATGTGGGAACACAACAATGGACCAAAACGAGGGGAAGTAAGGAAAGAAGTAAATCAATGAAGAACAGAAAACAATTGAAAATTTTGGAAAAGAAATACTTCTCTCGTGCCTATGTGAAGAAAGATGAGGAGGGATGAATAAGACTAGTCCCTAGCATGCCAGTGCACCTATGATGGTCATGGAGAGAGAACACTACAAGAATACACAACATACACAGGAAAAAGAGATCACAAATATATATATATAATGAAAAGAATGTGTCCAAAATCCATTCATGGGGTCACCTTAGAAGAGGCATCATCTGGTACAGAAATAGCCGGTAGAGACTGATCAGGAGCCGAGGAAACTGGAGGCTCGGAATCTGCACCCGGAAGAGAAGCCATAGAAGTAGGAGCTGTAGGAGTGGGACTCGGAATAGGTGGCTTGGCATCACTCCCTAGACTGGAAGAAGTGGTGGAAGTGGTAGCAGAATCTGGCCTATAGTGGATAGGAAAACTGAATCTGTGGACAGTACAATAAAAGACGGTGGAGTCACGGAAGAAGGACTAGGAGCCGAGGTAGATGCAGGTGGTGGGGGTAGTGGAATACCATGATGCTAAAGAAGAAGACCTAACATCTGATCTAGTTGATCCTAATGTCAATCAAGACGAACCAAGTGTTTCTCCATTGCAGCTAGGTATAGGGAAAAAGACAGATCGACTGAGGGTGTGGGGGTAGGTGGGGATGGTGGGGTAATAGAAGAAGGAAGGCTAGTAGAGGTGGGGTCAGAAGAAGGGGGATGGGGTTGGGAAGGAGGAGCAGGTGCATCGATGGGGGCATGAGGGTCAGTAGGTGGATGGGGTGGTGCCTGGGCAAGGACGTAAACACCCCCTACTTTTGAACCAATCCCATGTGAATAAGCATGAGATAGTCCATCCGCTGGGGGGAACCTAACAGGTCATGGGGGATAAAAGGATCAAATACCCCAAGGTGGTGGGCAAGGTGAGTGGCATAAAACCCACCATTCAGGTTTCTCGGACGGTCGGTAAACATGGCATGGAAATAGGAGGTAACAAGGTAAGGGAGGTCCGGGCAGTCCTACCAGATGACATAGGTGAGAAGATCCATGTCATGACTGGTCACGACACCCATATCCTCATGGAAGGGAAAAATAATGGCGATGAAGCACCGGTGGGTGAAGCGAAAGATAGGGTCAGCTATAAGGGTGCTCTTCTGTGAAGTAGGGTTACAGCGGTGGTCAGGCCCAACAATCTCCTGTCACATAGCAATGAGATCAGAGCGCTCAGGTCAGTTCAGGGTGGAGATAGGAGGTGGGATTATGGGATGAAGACAAAAACCACAGCCTCAGCCGAACTCAGTCATGGTAAGGGAAAAGGGTCGTCCGCCTAGCCAGAACCGGGCCTTGGGTACCGCATCAGCAAGCATCTCCTGGTACTTAACTCCATCAAACATGAATGAAGCAGAAAACTCCAAAAATAAATCGTGGAAAATAGGAGTGCTGACCTGGAAGATCGTGAGTAATGAAGTGTGTCCAAAGAGATCCTCTAACTCTCCCCAGATGCCCAGCTGTTGAGGGACGCTGCTATTGAGATAGCGGCTTCTCAATATAATTGGGCGGCGACAGAAATGCTGAACTATTTCATGTTCCAAATCGGTGACTGGGAACACCATGCAAGGGTAGGGAACCCCTATAGGTCCCAACCCAGGTGGAGGTTTCAGTAGCGGGAGATGACTCTGGGGGCGGAGTGGCTGTAGTAGATGGAGGCTCGCTGGATAGGGTGGTCGAGGATGGACCAACTATGAATGAGGAGAGCTCAGGTGGAGTGGCAGCTGGTGGGGAAGTAAGGGTGGTGCGTGGAGTTTTGGTGCTGGATGGTGGAGGTGTAGTGGTACTAGAACCAGCCTCTGTGGAAAAAGAGGGTGGTGGAAGGATGGCCAGTATAGGAATCTGGTACACCAGAGAGTCTATATCTGGTAGCGATGTGGGCCGGAGTTGGATCCGATGAAAAATGGGCCTCTCTCCCTCAGTATCGGAGGCGGGCCGCTTCCCACGGGAATGGTCTATATCTTCCATATCCTGAAAAAGAAAGAAAAAAAACAAAAGGAAAATAAAAGAAAAAGGAAATGAATAAAATGTGAGAAAACTGAAAAAAAAGTACACGACGTGTACATCCAGAGTACATGGCGTGTAGTGAAAGTAGGTTAGCATCCCATGTTCTCTGGATAGACACGCTGAGGGAGCAGGGGATAGACCAGGGAAGGATACACGGTGTGTACCGAACATACACGTCGTGTTCTTGTAAAGTGGTCCTGCTCATGTATTGGTAAAGACACAGTCATAATTTAGGCAGTTCCAACAATACATAACACGCCGTGTGTAGGGACCACACGATGTGTGTAAGAAAAAAGGATAAATGGCTGTGTAAAGTGATATACAAGGTCTGACTGAAAGAAATGGTATATACAGCGTGTTCCGAACAAACACGCCATGTTCGTGAAAATAGTGTGCGAGGCTATGTGCAAAAGATACCCGGGAACGATGGGGGATGGTACACGGTGTGTACCGAACATACACACTGTGTATTGCCAAATTTCGAAGCATTCAGTGTGTGGTTGTGTACAAAATTCCATGGCGTATGTTCTTCAATTTGTTCTCGTGTATCACGGAAGCCGAACAGTCGGCTGATACACAAATCACTCTAAACGCTTATGAAAACTTGAAATAAAGGGTGTAAAAGGGCGTACCTAGACCAAGGATCACAATGCATTAGAAATTAGGACCAAAAATGCCCAAAATCTGCAGATTTGGGAATATGGGGTTCAGGTGTCGTATGAGGGAAGAAACGGGGATAATGGAAGGAGTCGTGTGACATGAGCTGAAGCTGGGTGGTCCGCAGATTTTATAGCCGAGGTACATGGTGTGTACAATAGACTACACATCGTGTATCCCATTTTTTAGGTTAATATATATATATATATATAATTATTATAGGAAACTATATAATAATTAATATTCATAATTAAAAATAATAAAAATATACACACACACACACACATAATTTATTAAAAATAAAACTATACACGTAATGTATCGGGAAATACACATCGTGTGTTTTAAAATTGGAAAAAGAGAAGTACAACCTTTGGTCTGATGCTTGGGGTGAGGTTCGAATCGGCGATCGGTCGTTCCAAACGGAAGTCCTCAACCACTGGATCAAAGGTTGTACTAATGCCCCTATTTAGTATTTAAATATAGTTAAAGTAAATAGGCCTATACTACACGGGAATAAATTAAATGCACAACGTGTGGTTTTTAATTAGAAAAAAAGGGATGAAGCAGGGAGATTAGCCGAGTTCGAACCTGGGTCTTTTGGATCCAGGGCTGAGACTCTTCCAATCTACTAACTTCACTTGCATGAATTTCTTTATTCAAAAAATCCTTTCAGTTTTAGAAAGAAAACATGGTGCACATGACGTATATAGAAAGACATGTTGTGTGGTTTTATTAAAAGGACAAATGATGGAAATGGGTTGGTTGTCAAGATTCGAACCCGGGTCTTTTGGATTTGGGTTACGATCTTGGCCAACCAACCCATCCCCACAATGTGTTTTCTTATAAGCAAATATATATATATATATATGAAAAATACTACACACACCGATTCAGAAAACACGTGGAGAAAAAGGAGGAAACCTGTGCCGAAGTTAGGTCGGGAGAGATTCAAACCAATGATATCTCGGATAAACTTAAATGACCTCACCATCGGCACTGACATCATCCTGGTTTATTACTTTGTTAGTCTATATATTTATAATAGTTAGAAAATAAATGAAAATTAATAAGTACACATCACGTTTATAGGTGGTACACAGCGTGTATCCGCTGGGTTTCCTCCTAGAAAGCGCCTTTGTTTTAAGTCATTGGCTTGACCTACATACCTCATCTTACCTGAGTTATATGGTGGACAACATTCCCACTGTGTCATGCATATGATGGTAAGTGTTAAACCATTGTTCGTTCACCTTGAATGGTTGACCATCCTCTCCAGAAATTTCTACCACTCCATGATGGAATACGTGTATAACTTGGAATGGTCCAGACCATTGTGACTTTAAATTCCTTGGGAATAATTGAAGAAGAGAGTTAAAGAGGAGCACCTGATCACCGAGTTGGAAAGATTTTCCTAAAATCATCCGGTCATGAATTTCTCTCATCTTCTCCTTGTATAACTTGGCATTTGCATACACCTTTAATATGATTTCATCAAGTTCTGATAGTTGGAACTTTCTCTTCTCTATAGCTTCCTTCAAATCAAAATTCAGGGCCTTGATGGCCTAGTATGCTTTATTCTCCAATTATACTGGCAGATAGAAAAGTTTGACATAGATGAGGTGGAATGGGGACATTCCCAATGGTGTTTTGAAAGCAGTTTGATATGCCCACAAAGCATCATCTAACTTCTTGGACCAGTCTTTCCTTGAAGTGTTCACTATTTTCTCCAGGATCTTCCTGAGCTCATGGTTAGAGAGATCCACTTGCCCACTGGACTAGGGATGATATGGAATCCTCAAATGATTCTTTACTCCATACTTCGACAGTATTCCTCTCATCAATGTGTTTTTAAAGTGGGTCCCTCTATCCCTGATCAATACTCGGGGAACTCCAAACCTGATAAAAATATGTTTCTTTAAAAATATCATGACTACCTTGGCCTTGCCATGAGTTATAGTCGCAGCTTCCACCCACATGGAGACGTAGTCGATGTAGACCAGGATGTAAGTGTTCCTAAAAGATGGGGGAAAGGGACCCATGAAATCTATGCCCTAGACATCAAAAATCTCGACCTCTGGGATGTGGTACTGGGGTATCTCAACTCTACGTCCCACATTACTAGTCCTCTAGTATCGATCACAATAGGAAACAAAGGCCCAAGCATCTTTATGAATAGTGGGAAAGAAAAACCCAGATTACAGGATCTTTGCTATCGTACGGTCAGGGCCATGATGTCCCCCCACTGGAGAAGCATGAAAAAATTTCAGGACTCCATGAACTTCAATTTCGGGTATGCAATGACGGATCACCCCATCTCCACAAGATCGTAACAGAAGAGGATCTTCCCAGAAGTATCTCTTAACATCAGAAAGAAACCTCTTACTTTGCTAGAAGGAGATGTCGAGGTGAACGACACCTGTAACCAAAAAATTAGCAATATCGAAATACCAAGTTCTAGGTGTTTTTTTATTAAAAATAGATGGTCATCAGGGAAATACTCCCTAATCTCTCGATCTTCCTCCTTCTCCAAATGAGGTAGCTTCAGGCGGGAGAGATGATCAACAACAATGTTCTCAGTCCCTTTCTTATCGCGAATCTCTAGATCAAATTCTTATAGGAGGAGCACCCAACGGATCAATCGTGGATTTTCATCTTTCTTGTTCAGTAGGTACTTTAGTGCTACATGGTCAGTATAAACAATAACTTTATATAACACTAAGTATGAACAAAACCTGTCTAATTCAAACACCACTGCTAACATCTCCTTTTCTTTGGTGGTGTAGTTCATTTGTACCTCGTTGAGTGTCCCGCTGGCATAATAGATAAGTTGGAAAATTTGGTCAAGCTATTGGCCCAGGACTGCTCTAACTGCGTAATCGCTGGCATCGCACATCACTTCAAATTGTTCATGCCAGTTGGGAGAAATCATCACTAGAGATTCCACTAGGAACTGCTTCAAGTGATCAAAAGATATGGTACATGTATCATCAGACTCAAATATGGAATCCTTGTTTAGAAGATTGGTGAGGGGCTAGGCTATTTTTGAAAAGTCACAGACAAACCACCTATAAAAACCCGCATGCCCAAGGAAGCTATGGATGGCTCTGACAAAAGTTGGAATAGGCAGTCGTGAAATGACTTTTATCTTTTCCAGGTCCACCTCTATCCCCTTTTCTGAGATTATGTGGCCAAGGACGATGCCAATTTGCACCATGAAATGTAATTTTCCCAGTTCAAAACCAGGTTAGTGCTTTCACATCTTTACAAAACTAGCTCTAGGTGTCGTAAACAAGTGGTGAATGATTTTCTGTAAATATAAAAATCATCCATGAATACCTCTAGGATATATTCCACCATGTCATGGAAGATAGCCAGCATACAACGCTGGAAGGTTTTGGGGGCGTTGCACATGAAAAAATACATCCTTTGGTTATCAAACATACTGTATGGGAAAGTGAATGTACTCTTCTCCTGATCCTATGGAGCAATGGAAATTTGGTTATAGCCAGAATAGCCACCAAGGAAGCAATAGAAGTTGTGCCCCACTAGTCTCTCTAGCATCTGATCCATGAAAGGCAGTGTAAATAATCTTTCCTCATGGAATCATTCAACTTCATGTAGTCGAAACAGACTCTCCGGCCCATGACAGTGCAAGTGAGGTTGAATTCATTCTTATCATTTGAAATCACAACGATACTGTCACGCCCGGACTTCGTTGAGGTATAACTTTAATTTTAAATTTTTATTTCTTGAATTAATTATCTATTTATTTAAATTTCTTGGTTGTAGCATGGGCTGAACCCGATGTGGGTTGCCCGTTGTGGCAACAACGTGTGCGCGCGAACCTTTCACTTCTCGGCGCATGGGCAGGGCAAGGGCGAAGCCGTGCGGCTTTGCCATTTTAACGTGTGGTGCCCGTTGTGGGGGCGTCTCAAATACCAGATGATTAACTTTAGTTTTATTATTATTATTATTATTATTATTATTATATTATTATTATTATTATTATTAATTTTTTATTATTAAAACCTTTTTATCTTTATTTCTTTTAGTTCTTTTATTTATAGATTTTGGTTGTTCCATTCTTTTTATTTATTTTGTTTATTTTTTATTAACTCCCCCCCATACAAACCCTAGCTTCCACCCCCCTTTTTTCCTATTTTTCTTTCTTTCTTTTTTTCCTCTTCCTTCCTCCCCACGCATCCTCTCTCTCCTTCTTCTCTCTCCTCTCTCACAGCCTCCCTTCTCCCTCTTCTCTTCTTTTCTCCCTCACTTCTTCTATCTTCCCTGCTGCGCCCCACCTCTCCCTCGTTTCCTCTCCCTCACGACCTCCCCTTCCCACCACGCTCACCCTCACCCGCCGCTCTCCCCCGTTCCCTCTCCCTCACGACCTCCCCTTCCCGCCATGCTCACCCTCACCAGCCACTCTCCCCCGTTCCCTCTCCCTCACGACCTCCCCTTCCCTCCACACTCACCCTCTCCCCCTTTTCCCAACATGCTCCCCCTCCTCTCCTCCCTTGCTTCACGGACACCACCCCCCCCCAACTCCAAACTCCCTTCCTTCTGCACCCCGCACGTTCCACCCGACCGCCTCCCGCACCCTGCTCACGCTGCCAGACCACCTCCCGCACCCTGCTCACACTGCCAAACCACCTCCCGCACCCCACTCATGCTTCCGGACCACCATTCCACCCCCTCTTCACTTTCCCGACATTCCACAAGGGTTTGTTTTTAATTTTATTTAATTATTTTAATTAGTTTAATTGATATTTGAGTTATTTAATTATTAATACTTTTGTTTAAGTGTTAATTAATTAATTTATTGTTATTAAATTTGTTAATCATTTTATTTATTTGAATTGGTTAAATTAATAATTAATTAATTTAATGATCATTACTTTTGGTAAATTGTTAATTAGTTTAATTGATTATTATTAAATTTGTTAATCATCTTATTTAATAGAAATTGTTGAATTGTTAATTAATTTATTTAGTTAGTTTTGGAGTTGTATACTTATTAATCAACTTATTTAATTGTAATTGGATTTGTTTAATGGTTAATTAAATTGCTGATATTTTCTGGGTTGGCACCGTGGTGACTTGGTCTACTATTGTAGGACCTTTTTGACGGATCCATACGGTGCGACTGTTGCACAACGAGAGTTTTGCGTTGTGTCGCTTTTCATACCCATTTGAGGTAGGTGGTTTCGCATGCTTAGGGAATTTGATCATTTAGTCTGCTGGTTTGATTAATTTAATATGTCTTTTATTTAAATGATGTTGTGATTTGTCGGTTTGACTGGTGGAGCATGATGTTTTACTTTTATTAGTGGCTTTTTTAGATTGTCGGGTTTATACCGTGTTGTGCCTTGGTTTTTGAACAAATGCAGCAGCTGAAATTTGATCCTTGTTACAGTCTTAGTGTGCATCCAAGTGGGTTTTCCACTGCTGATCGTGTTGTTTTATTTTCTAAAAATTCCTAAACCAATTTTTCAAATGTTTGGTAAACTTTAGTTTGGTTCTTTAAATTTCGTAGTTCTTGCATGTTGTGAGGTTCTATGTTGTGTGTTGTGTCTTGACCTTGATGAGTAGGCTGAAATTTTAATAATGAGCAAAAAAGGGGAAGCCTGGGTATTAGGTTGGCAGACTAGACTAGCGTGCTAGTGATACGGGAGTGGCCTCGGCCCAGTTTCACTTAGCGCGATTGACGCTTACAACACTAACTAAACTTTGGATGATGACTGGAGACCACTATGGTAGGAGGTATTTCCCTACCAGTGGCTCGTGCATGGGAATGTATATTATGGTTCATCGAGATGTGAGGTTCTAGGGTCCCACACAGCTTTAGTACTTTAGGGCCTCTCCCACTTTTGTTGCTCCTGTGCAATTATATACTCATCAATGGTTGGTTTTGGGGACTTCTATGGTTTCAAAAGGTAAGAATGTTTCATTTTATTTCAGTATCAAAAACCCATTTTTTCTATTTTAAAACTGTCTTCCTTTCTTTAAAAACTATTTCCATCAAAATGTTAGTGCATTTATTTACTTTCCCTAAAAATTGAACCTGCGAACTACTTTGATCATCTAACCCTTTTTATGCGGAATCTTTTCCCTGGTGCCAACCTATTGGTCGATTGCTCACACCCTACTTACACCCCTGGGTGTAAGTAGATCTGATTAAGTCTGATGTAGGGAAATGCCAAGGTTTTGAGCACGGTGGTCCGAGTTGTTAGTTGGTTCATCTGATTTGGTGCTGGTGGCGGAGGCCTGACAGTGATATTTTTCAATCAGGTGATAGTTGATGATTCGGTTTTTGGTCACCCTTTTCTTGGGAGCTAGTTGTGGTTGAGTTGTAGTTTCTATTTTTATTGAGACTCGTTCATGCTGTTTTTTTTAAAACTTGTGGTTGTAATGTTGATTTCAGAATTCAGTTTACTTATGGTTTTTTTTTCTGGTTGTTATACGGGTAAATTGTTCCCAAAAATTCTAAATTGATACCCAGGCACTTGTGCCAGCCCGTAGGGATTGGGAACGCCCTTCGGGCCTTTCTGCGGGCCGGGTCGGGCGTCGAGTTGATGACGCCCTGATTTGGTTCATGAAAAAAAATGGTATCATAGCAGGTTGAGCTCTTAGTTTATATTTTTTTGGGATGAGTTGGGTTATACAGAAGTTGGGACTGTTGGGGCTTGGAATTCATGTTGCGAGTAGGGTGCCTGGCCAGTACGCCTTGTGACAGATACTGAGTCACCATGGGATGATAGGATACTTGTTTGACTTCCTTTATAGGTGGGAGGTACAGGCTACAGACTGTATGTGGACACCAGGCAGGAAAGTATAGTTTTTACATGAAGTCATTTTTTCATGTTTGGTTTACTGGTGATTATTTATCTTGCCGAAAAATCTGGTTCCTCTTGAGATATGTGATATTGATGGTATTCCTTTATGACTGTTGCCCTTTGCAGCAAGATGCCTCCCCGAAGAGCTCCCATGCACCCACGGGAGGAAGTTGGAGAGAGTTCTCCCACACCACTTGATCATAGATTGGTAGAGACTGTGGTCCGAGCTATTCAGACATTGGGACAAGGGGCGACTCCAGCCCCCGCCCCTTTTCCAGCTAGAGGGGAATAATCTGGCTCCAAGAAGGATAGAGCTCAGGAGTTTCTGAAGAACAAACCTCCTTCTTTCTAATGCAGTTTAGAACCTCAGGAGTCAGAGGAATGGATTGAAAAGATAGAACACATGTTCGATTTCCTTGAAACATCTGAGGAAGTCAGGGTGAAGTGTGCTTCGTTCCAGCTAGAGGGTTCCAGTCGCAAATGGTGGGAATCAATGGTCCAGGCTGGGAAACATGAGCACATGAGTTGGAAAGATTTCAAGGTTATATTCAACGAGCAGTATTTTCCAGAGTTCCTAGACTACGCTAGATCTCGGGAGTTCATGAATCTTTCGCAAGGGAATCTGACAGTGATGGAATATGCAAACCGCTTTATTGAGCTGGTGCGGTACGCACGTGAGATAGTTTCGAGCGAATTCTTGAAAGCTCAGAAGTTTGAGAAGGGACATCGATTGTTCGAGGTACCATTCTGGTTGCATCTTCTATAACTATAGTTTTATTTGATACTGGTGCTTCAGTTTCTTTTATATCTGCTCGCCTTGTGAATCTGCTGAACCTACCTACCGAGCTGTTATCGTTTGCTATGGAGTTGGCAACACCATTGGGGAAAATGAGGGAGCAAGGCCTTAGGTGCCTGTCGTGCGCACTCTCTATGTTAGGAGTCGAGATGGAATGGGATTTCTTGGTCCTTGACGTGGACCTATTTGATGTGATCCTTGGTATGGACTGGCTGGTGCGCTTTTAGGCGCACATTGATTGCTATCAGCACCGAGTCAGTTTTACGGCACCAGATGGGACTCCCCCATTATTTCACGGAGAATGGGATCCTCGGTCGGGACGTGCGGGACCTCCACTCCCTGAGTTGGGAAATCTTTCTTATCAGTTTTCATCACTCGCACTGGAGGACGATGGTGGTGTTCCTCAGGGCGGGTTACCTCGTGTAGTGGATGAGTCCCCAGAGGTCTTTCTAGATGATTTTCTTGGCTTACCCCCAGAGCGGGACATGGAGTTCTCGATTGAGTTGGTGCCGGGAACACAAACTATATATCTTCCCTCATATCGCATGGCCCCCACCGAATTGAGGGAATTAAAGATACAGCTAGATTATTTGGAATCCAAAGGATTCATTCACTCGAGCGTCTCTCCTTGGGCCGCCCCAGTTTTATTCGCGAAGAAGGCCGATGGAACCCTCTGGTTGTGTATTGATTACCGGAAATTAAATAAGGTGACCATAAAAAATAAATATCTTTTGCCTCGGATTGAGGATTTGTTTGACCAACTAAATGGGGAAAAGTGGTTCTCCAAAATCGACTTGCGTTCGAGATACCACCAGCTCAGGGTGAGAGAAGCAGATATCCCGAAGACAGCTTTCCGAAGCAGGTACGGTCACTTCGAGTACTTGGTCATGCCTTTCGGATTGACTAATGCTCCTGAAGTTTTCATGGCGCTCATGAATAGAGTGTTCCAACAATATCTCAACTCATTTGTCGTGGTATTCATGGATAAAATCTTGGTTTATTCTAGATCTGAGGAGGAGAATGAGCATCACTTGTGCGTTGTTTTGGGCACTTTGCGAGGCCATCTCATGTATTCCAAACTCTCGAAGTGCACATTCTGGATCAAGGAAGTGAAGTTTTTGGGGCATGTCGTCTCAGAACAAGTGGTTTTAGTGGATCCTGAGAAGATCAGGGCAGTTATGTCATGGGAGCAGCTGAGAAATGTGTTTGAGATCAGGAGTTTTCTGGGCTTGGCCAGTTATTACAGGCACTTTGTCCGGGACTTCTCGCGGCTTGCCTCCCCCATGATAGCACTCACCTAGAAAGGGGTGAAGTTTGAGTAGAGCCCTCAGTGTTAGGAATCCTTCGAGGAGTTGAATCGGCGGTTGACCACCACACCTGTGCTGACCTTACCAGAGTCGGGAAAGGGATATGTGGTTTACTGTGATTCTTCAGGTACGGGCCTTGGATGTGTGCTCATGCAGGATGACCAGGTTGTGGCTTATGGTTCTCACCAGCTCTAGCCGCATGAGAAGAATTATCTGACTGATGACTTAGAGTTGGCAACGGTGATTCGTGCTTTGAATACGTGGCATCACTATCTCTTTGGGGAGAAGTTTTTTGTATATTCTAACCATAATAGTCTGACCTACATTTTCTCTCAGAAGGATCTCAATTTGAGGAAGCGCTGCTGGGTCGAGTACCTGCAGGGTTTTGATTTTGACATTGTCTATACCCCTGGCAAGGGAAATGTGGTAGATGACACTTTGAGAAGAAAACTACCAGTGCAGGCATTGAGGAAGTCCAACGATGAATGGACTTTGATGGGGCTCTTCGCCCAGATGCACTGGGAGAGCAGGGAGCACAATAGAGGTACTTTTTTGGCTAGCATTCAGTTGACTTCCACTCTTCTGGATTTGATCCAGCGAGAACAGCCTGGTGATGAGTTGTGTCAGCGATATATGCAGTTTCTTCATGGTGGGGATACTCCTTCAGATTGGTCCTTGTCTTCCCATAGGGTCTTGTGCTTCAAGGGTCATGTTGTGGTGCCATTGTCTCTACGGAAGGTGGTGATGCAGTATAGCCATCATTCTCAATGGGTCGTCCATCCTGGCACCACCAAGATGTATTACGATGTTTTTCGTCAGTTCTGGTGGCCAGGTATGAGACGGGACATAGCCGACTTTGTATCGAGATGCTACACTTGCCAGCAAGTGAAAGCAGCGAATTAGAGACCATCTGTCCTACTCCAGCCATTACCCATTCCTACCTGGAAGTGGGACGAGGTCGCCATGGACTTCATTATTGGATTTCCTCGTAAACCTTGGGATAGGAATTCTATCTGGGTAGTGATTGACCTCTTGACCAAGTCAGCTCACTTTATCCCGATCAGCGATACAGTGAAGGTGGAGGAGATGGGCCGTTTGTATATTCAGGAGGTGGTCAGACTTCATGGTGTGCCATCAACAGTTGTTTCTAATAGGGACCCCCGCTTTACATCTCGGTTTTGGGGAGGCCTCCAGAAGGCTTTGGGGTTGAAGATTAAGATGAGCACGACATACCACCCTCAGACGGATGGCCAAACAGAGCGAGCGAATCAGATTCTGGAAGACATGCTCCGCGCCTGTGTGTTAGATTTCAGAGGTTCATGGGATAGCCATTTGGGATTGGTCAAGTTTGATTATAATAATAGTTACCAGTCTTCCATCATAATGGCACCCTTTTAGGCACTCTATGGCTGGCCTTGTCGGTCTCCTCTGTGTTGGGCTAAGGTAGGTGAGACCTCGCTCTTGGGACCGAGCCTTGTTCAGGAGACGTCTGAGAAGGTCAAGATGATTAGGCAGCAGTTGTTGATAGATCAAAGTCGTCACAAGTCTTATGCATATCATAGGTGGCAGGATCTTTATTTTTAAATGGGGGACAGAGTGTTCCTGAAAGTGGCCCCTCGCTTGGGTCACCATCATTTGGGGAAACAGGGGAAGCTAACACCGAGTTATGTCGGACCTTTCAAGATTATTGAGCGGATTGGAAAGGTGGCATACAGGTTAGATTTTCCCTCACAGTTGACATCGATTCACGACGTATTTCATGTCTCCCAACTAAAGAAGTACAACCCTAATCCGTTGCATGTGCTGAATTGGGAGGAGCTAGAGATAGAGTCCGACTTATCTGTGTTTGAGCGACCAGTGCAGATAGTGGATTCTCAGGAGAAGGTGCTGCGTGGAAAGTCTATTCCCTTGGTCCGTATTCTCTGGCAGCATGGGAATGATAAGCATGAAACTTGGGAGCTCAAATCTTGGGTTGAGTAGGAGTATCCGTTTCTATTCTCTGATCAGGCATCGAGCTGACTTTCTGAGGGTGGAAAGTTTTCATGGTGGGGAGAATTGTCACGCCCGGACTTCGTTGAGGTACAACTTTAATTTTAAATTTTTATTTCGTGAATTAATTTTATATTTATTTAAATTGCTTGGTTGTAGCACTGGCTGAACCTGATGCGGGTTGCCCATTGTGGCAATGACATGTGCACGTGAACCTTGCACTGCTCAACGCATGGGCAGGGCAAGGACGAAGCCGTACGACTTTGCCATTTTAACGTGCGGTGCCCGTTGCATGGACGTCTCAAATACCGGATGATTAACTTTAGTTTTCTTATTATTATTATTATTATCATTATTATTATTATTATATTATTATTATAATATTATTATTATTATTATTATTATATTATTATTATTATTATTATTAATTTTATTATTATTAAAACCTTTTTATCTTTATTTATTTTAGTTCTTTTATTTATGGATTTTGGTTGTTCCATTCTTTTTATTTGTTTCGTTTTTTTATTAATTCCCCCCCCCATACAAACCCTAGCCGCCACCCCCCTTTTTTCCTATTTTTCTTTATTTCTTTTTTTTCCTCTTCCTTACTCCCCACGCATCCTCTCTCTCCTTCTTCTCTCTTCTCTCCTGAGGCCTCCCATCTCCCTCTTCTCTTATTTTCTCCCTCCCTTATCCTCTCTTCCCTGCTGCGCCCCACCTCTCACCTGTTTCCTCTCCCTCACGGCCTCCCCTTCCCGCCGCGCTCACCCTCACCCGCCGCTCTCCCCCATTCCCTATCCCTCACGGCCTCCCCTTCCCGTCGTGCTCACCCTCACCCACCACTCTCCCCCTTTCCCTCTCCCTCACGGCCTCCCCTTCCCGCCGCGCTCACCCTCTCCCCCTTTTCCTTGCGTGCTCCCCCCTCCTCTCCCCCCTTGCTTCATGGCCAGCCCCCCCCCCCCCCAACTCCAAACTCCCTTCCTTCCGCACCCCGCTCGTTCCACCGGACTGCCTCCCGCACCCTGCTCACGCTGCCAGACCACCTCTCGCACCTTGCTCACACTGCTGAACCACCTCCCGCGCACCCCTCTCGTGCAGCCGGACCACTGTGCCACCCCCTCTTCACTTTCCCAACATTCCACAAGGTTTTTTTTTTAATTTTATTTAATTATTTTAATTGGTTTAATTGATATTTGACTTATTTAATTATTAATGATTTTGTTTAAGTGTTAATTAATTAATTTATTGTTATTAAATTGGTTAATCATTTTATTTATTTGAATTGGTTAAATTAATAATTAATTTATTTAATGATCATTACTTTTGGTAAATTGTTATTTAATTTAATTGATTATTATTAAATTTGTTAATAATTTTATTTAATTGAAATTGTTGAACTGTTAATTAATTTATTTAGTTAGTTTTGGAGTTGTATACTTATTAATCAACTTATTTAATTGTAATTGTATTTGTTTAACAGTTAATTAAATTGCTGATATTTTCTGGGTTGGCACCGTGGTGACTTGGTCTACTGTTTTAGGACCTTTTTTACTGCTCCATATGGTGCGACCATTGCACAACGGTAGTTTTGCTCCGTGTCGCTTTTCGTACCCATTTGAGGTAGGTGGTTTTTCATGCTTAGGGCATTTGATCATTTAGTCTGCTGGTTTGATTAATTTAATATGTCTTTTATTTAAATGATACTGTGAGTTGTTGGTTTGACTGGTAGAGCGTGATGTTTTACTTTTATTAGTGGCTTGTTTAGATTTCTGAGTTTAGACTGTGTTGTGCCTTGATTTTTGAAAAAATGCAGTAGTTGAAAATTGATCCTTTTTACAGTCTTAGTGTGTGTCCGAGTGGGTTTTTCACTGTTGATTGTGTTGTTTTATTTTCTTAAAATTCCTAAACCAATTTTTCAAATGTTTGGTAAACTTTAGTTTCGTTCTCAAAATTCCGTAGTTCTTGCATGTTGTGAGGTTCTATGTTGTGTGTTGTGTCTTGACCTTGATGAGTAGGATGAACTTTGAATAATGATCACAAAAGGGGAAGCCTGGGTATTAGGTGGGCGGACTAGACTAGCGTGCTCGTGATACGGGAGTGGCCTCGGCCAAGTTTCACTTTGCGGGATTGATGCTTACAACACTAACTAAACTTTGGATGGTGACTGGAGACCACTATGGTAGGAGGTGTTTCCCTACAAGTGGATCGTGCATGAGAACTTATATTATGGTTCACTGAGATGTGAGGTTCTAGGGTCCCACATAGCTTTAGTACTTTAGGGCATCTCCCACTTTTGTTGCTCCTGTGCGATTATATACTCATCACTGGTTGGTTTTGGTGACTTTTGTGGTTTTAAAAGGTAAGAATGTTTCATTTTCTTTCAGTATCAAAAACCCATTTTTCCTATTTTCAAACTGTCTTCCTTTCTTTAAAAATTGTTTCCATCAAAATGTTAGTGCATTTATTTACTTTCCCTAAAATTTGAACATGTGAACTGCTTTGATCATCTAACCCTTTTTATGCGGAATATTTTCCCTAGTGCCAACCTATTGGGCGATTTCTCACACCCTACTTAAACCCCTGGGTGTAAGTAGATCTGATTATGTCTGATACAGGGAAAGTCCAAGGTTTTGAGCACAGTGGTCTGAGTTGTTAGTTGGTTCATCTGATTTGGCGCTAGTGGCGGAGGCCTAACTGTGATATTTTTCAATCAGGTGACAGTTGCTGATTCGGTTTTTGGTCACCCTTTTTTTGGGAGCTAGTTTTGGTTGAGTTGTAGTTTCTCTTTTTATTGAGACTCGTTCATGCTATTTTTTAAAAACTTGTGGTTTTAATGTTGATTTCAGAATTCAGTTTACTTATGGTTTTTTTCTGGTTGTTATATGGGTAAATCATTCCCAAAAATTCTAAATTGATACCCGGGCACTTGTGCCAGCCCGTAGGGATCGGGAACGCCCTTCGGGCCTTGCTGCGGGCCAGGTCGGGCGTCGAGTTGATGGCGCCCTGATTCGGTTCGTGATAGATACCTCCCTTTTTTGGTACCACTTGTAGGGGACTCACCCATGGACTATCCAAGATGGGATAGATGATGCCTACATTCAACAATTTAATCACCTTTTTTATAAATTCCTTCATAGGGGGATTTAGGTGTCATTGTGGTTGCCGAGATTACTTTGCACCTTCTTCAAGCAACACCTTGTGGGTGAAAATAGTAGGGTTGATGTCCTTAAAATCTAAAATCATCCACCCAATGGCGTGCTTTCACTGTTTTAAAACTTGTAGAAGTGCATCTTTCTGCTTCTGTGATAGATCTTCACTAAGAATTATAGGCAATGTTTGATGGTCTCCCAAATACTCATATTTTAGAGAAGATGGGAGAGGCTTTAGTTCCAATTCAGGTGCCTTCAGAATTTAAGGTACAAGTGGTTACACCTTTTCCCATTCCAGACTATCAGGAAAAACTGCACGTTTTCAGTAGTGGCCACCCTGGCCTTCCAGGAATTATAGGTCCTCTGGCTCTTCTTCAAATGGAATGTATGGAATGATAAATTTATCTAAATTAAAAGAACATACCATATCATCCTCTTCATTCAAGCGATCATCCATGGTGGTTACCACATAACATCCCCCATGATCAGACAATGATGCATTCTTTAAATCCTTGAGGACATTGTTGGAGACTCTCTTGTATCCTACCCAGAAAATTAGCTCCCCTTGATGTACGTCAATCAGTACCTTCCCAGTTTTCAATAAGGGCCTTCCCAAGATGAGTGGTGCCTCCTGGTTGTCCTCCATATCAAGGATTGTGAAATATGCGGGAAGGATCAGCCTACACACCTTGACTAGAACGTCTTCCAATATCTCCTTCAGATGTTTAATGGATCAGTCAACAAGTTGAAGGGCTACTCAGGTAGGATTCAAATCATTGATCCCTAGTTTCTTGAAAACTCCAAAGGGAATGAGGTTGAAACTGGCCCCCAAGTCACAGAGGGCCTTCCCAAAATCACATGGTCCAATAGTAAATGGAATTGTGAAACTACCTGGATCCTTGAGTTTGGGATGAATCGAGTGCTGGATGACTGCAGAATACTCCTTGGTTAGGGAAATGATGCCCAGATCCTCCATCTTTCTTCTATTGGAGAGGATTTCCTTCATGAATTTGGCATAAGTGGGTATCTGTGTCAGTTCCTCTGAAAAAGGTATATTTATGTGTATATTTTTAAACACATCCATGAATTTGTTGAACTAGTGGTCCAGCTTTCTCTGCTTCAATCTCTCTGGGAAGGGTAAGGAAGGCTCAAAGGGTTTGACAACCTCCTTTCCTTTATTATACAAAACCTCCTTCTATGGGATTTTGGATGAGGAGTGGTCTATATCTGTACCTTTTTCATCAAAAGGGGGTGTGGGAGCACCTGGCTGTGCTGGTTGCTGCTCTGGTAGATCCTTTACACTTTGTAGTGTGAGGTCATGGGCTTCCTCCCTCAGGTTCTTCTCAGTGTTACCCGGTAGTGTACCAGGTTGCCTTCCTGAAAATTTGGTTTTCCAAATGAAACAATCTAGTTCTCCAGGCCTCAAATAGAAGCCTCTTGATTCTAAAATATATTTTCAGCATTAGATATAAATTTGGTCATGAGATCCTCTAACCTTGAGGTGTTCTCCGGTTGAGGTGGCTGCTGAGATGGTGGTGGTGGTGGCTATCGTGTCTGCTGTGGGTGAGGTTTTGGAAACCCTTGCAACTGATAAGAGCTCTGTTGGGGTTGTTGTTGCCTCTGGTACTGGTTCGAATAAGGAGGCTGGTTATAGTCAGGCAGTCACTAGGGTGGAGGATTCTGCTGTTGTTGGCCCCATCATGTGTTCTATTGATCACGCCATGATGGGTTTTGGTACTATAGGTACTAGTTTGGCCCTCGGTTTTGGGAAACATAACTTAACTCGCTTATTTAAGGGCCTCCAGCAGAACCCGAGCATTATCCTATGATGTGGTTATCACCAAATTCTATACACGCTAGATGGTTTTCCACATGTACTTGGGATGCACCCTTCAGATTGAGTACATCGATCTTTTTTGACACAACGTCCAACTGGGCAACAAGCATAGTAGTAGCATCAAGGTTATGCATACCTCATTTCTATATTCCCCATTCAGAATTCCACTGGAATTTGTTGGAAGACATGTCTTATAGTAGTTCGAAAATTTCTTCGGAGGATTTCCTCATTACTATAACTCCAGCAGCAGCATCTACCATGGACTTTGTATTCGTCGTCATTCATCCGTAGAAGGTTTGGACCTACATCCAAAGTGGGAGTCTGTGGTGTGGGAATTTGTGCAACATCTCCTTGAAGTGCTCCCATGATTCATACAATGACTCTGCGTCATGATATTGGAAGTTATGTATTTCATTCCATAGAGTCACCATCTTCGAGGGTGGGAAGTATTTAGATAGGAACGCCTGGGCTAGCTCATCCCAGGTGAGGATGTATCATTGTGGCAATCCTTTGATCCAATATTTCACCTTATCCCTTAGAGAAAAGGGGAAGAGGCAAAGATAGATGGCATCCATAGACACTCCATGGTAGCATAATGTTCCGCAGACCTCCAGAAAATTGGAGATATGGGCATTGGGATCCTCGCTGGGCAGGCTGCCGAATTAAACGGTGTTCTGGATCAGATGCATGATAGTGGGCTTGATCTCAAAGTGTTGGGCCTACACTGGTGTACAGACGATGCCCATGTCAGCTCCGTGGATAGATGGAAGACCGTACTCCATGAGAGTACGGTGTGGAGGTGGTTGTTGAGTAAGGGGAGTCGACATGTATTGTTCATGCCTCAAAAGCGTTCGTTCGATCTCTGGGTAAATTGGGAAAAACCCTGAAGACTCAGCATTCTTGGAACGTATGAGGTAGACGCTCATACATCTAAAGACCTGCACAATCCAAAACACACCAAGTGTAAATGAAGAAAAAGAAAGGTAAATAAAAATAAGTTTAGAAAATAGATTTTTGTGAATTTTTTATTTTTTATTTTCACTAAAATTTGATAGAAAGTTAATTAAAACAAGAAAAAGTGACTTTTCTTTGTTCCCCGGAAACGACACCAAAATTAGGCTAGTCGTTTCACCAAAGCTATGTTATCAGTGTCCCAAATTATTTTTTTTACCCTAACAAGTATAGTACCAGTAAGGGGTAGATCCACAGGGAAAAAGAAGTTATTTTTTTCTTTGCTTATTAGTTTGTATTTTTGTCCTAGTGAAGTGTGTTGAATATAGAGTTGATTTTTTTTTGTTTGGATAAAAATAATAACTGGATTTAAGTTTCTTTAATAAATTACTTAATGAATAAAAAAAATATGGGAAAATTGGTTTTGATGCAAATAAAGAGAGAAATTTGTTGGGGTTATTGATATATGAGAAGTTTATTATTAAATCAAATTACTTATGAGGTTGTGTTGTTCATAATAACCCAACACTCTGGGTTTAAATTTGTAATAAATTTTCCTTGGTATGGTAAACTTATATTTAGAGTTGAAGAAACTAACTCATTGGTCTGGTAGTTAGTGTTTAATAGTTCTTTATTTGTCTCAGTCCATTTTTGAGTCAACGAATACTTCCAATGATCCTGAAAATATTCATTGGTATTCTTCTTTTGAATACCTGAAATTTTTTCCCTTGTTCTGGTTCAGAATTTTCAGTGATAAGATAAAGTGATTTAAGAATAATAAGAAGAAGTTAATAGAACAAACACATTCATAGCAACTAATTTAAATTACAACTAATCATATCCCATAACCCTAACACACTGGGTATTTAGTTACACATAAGGAAAAAGATAAGCACAAATCCCTTAATACATGATGTGATCATACTTTGAAACTTTGAGGAGGGAATGATTCTTCGGTAGATGGTAAAATGGCGGTAGTATGGCAGGAGAGCTTCTCTCCTTTGGACCTTCAACCCTTTTCTCTCCACAAATTCTCCTCAAACACCTTCCTTGAACTGAAGGCCAAGGCCTCCTTTTATAGAAAATGTAACTACACGATGTGTGGCAAAAGTACACGGCATGTACTTATGTTAACGCGCTTTTGTCACTATTTTTCTCCAATGGTAGGCGGCCTAACATGCCGTATTTGACTTGGAACATGGCCCTGCCTGGTAGGTAGATATATACGGTGTGTAGTGCCACTATACACGGCATGTAGTCTCATTTTTCAGCCACCAACCACTTCTATAAAGGTATACATGACGTGTATAGGTTGAACACGGCGTGCCCTCTTCAACTAGCCACATGGGTGTGTCGACTCTTCTTGTCCACCAACTACTTCTAGAAGGGTTCACACGGTGTGTATAGTGTGAACATGGCATGTACCGACTTCTGGTTACTTGGGCATGTAATTGTCCTGGTCAACCCATGTCTGAGCTTGAATATACATGGCGTGTATATATATACACGCTGTACAGTTGTAAATTTTTGCTCAGTTCTCCACCGGTTTGTGTATTTGGCCATAAATCTCCTGAAAATGAACAAGATCACCAAAATCAAAGTATTTGTCCACTAAGAAGTAGGTAATTTCTGAAAACTTGTTCTTATTTTCAATAAAGTACGTGAAAATGTATACACAAATCGTGTGCATCAATAATCCATGTTGGGGGGTCTAACCAACATGGTAAGGATATAGGTCTTAGTACCAAACCTCGTAAAAATATTGTGTTCTATGTTTCATTTACTTTCTGCATTGCATGCATGATCCACTCGTCCTAATAGGTGACAAAGGTTAGAATTAAAAGGTGAAAAAGAATTTAGTAAAATTTGGTCACTCCTGATTCACCCCCTCTCAGTGTGACTGCACGATCCTTTGGACACTTCAAAGTGGTTCAAATATGCCAGTACATGACCCAATAGATGTGGATCATGGCACTGATATACAAAAAATTAATTTCCATGAGGAAGTTCATAAAATACATTACTCTTCTCAAATTTCTGATAGGTGGGAGAATTTTATTGATGATGACAAAGTGACTGACAACAACCCTCTTAAAGCCTTAAGCAGTAATAAAGCCTCAGTCAAATACATCATCACACATGGGAAGAAAATGGTGATTAACATTTAGGGATTCATCTCTTATCCCCTGAAGATAAGACCAGGGAAGGAATACTCCAATATTCCAAGTACCGTGTCTACCAAGTCCTCTTTTAAGGTGCCAAGAAGGATAAATGCTGAGATTCTTATGATCTTCAATCAAAGTAACTCTCAATATGAATGGAAAACTATTGATGAGTATGTTTATGGGAATGAATTATCATATTATGATTTGTATTATTCCTTCTACTAGATGTGGGAAATTTGTCTGCCATGTCCACTTTCCTTGTGTACTTTTTCTTTATTCTTAATAAATGGTCAGAATCTTTCTCTTCTGAGTGGACTTGTCTAGTATATGGTTATTTGGAGGATACCTTCAACTATAAATAGTTATTTTAAATCTATTTTTTTTCTTAATTATGATAATTTAATTATAATTTTTACGAAAGAAATAATTAAATTAAATGGTGACACAATGATAAAGCAATAATTTATTAATTAATGGAAGAATCAAATAAATGATATTAAAAATATTAAAATAAATATAATTTGATAAAAAAAATATCATACAATAATTTTATAGATTACTTGTACATATTGTGGATTTTTTTAAAAATTTTGTTAGAAGATATCATGTTTTTATGATATTTTTAAAAATTCAAGTAATGAATAGTCACAAAATTGACACTAATGAGATTTTAAAATAAATAATATTTTATTAAATGATATAAAATTCATAAAATAAAAAATTAGACAAAATGATTAGTATGAAGATAAATATATCATCAATGGTCCATTTAAGGCTTTTCTGTCATTCTAGAGAAACTATGTTAACCTTTAAAGAGTAAAAAACCAAGTTGTCATAGTAAGAGTTAATGGGTTTAACTAAGGATTAAAGCCAAAATATAAGGGTAATAATGTAACCCAACTTGTCTAAAAATTATTGTTTGAGAGGATTCGACCCATACTCATATTATATTCTAAATAAACCACTTTGGATATATTTTTAATAGAAAAACAATTTATATTAATTTAATATTTGTGGGTTTCCAGAAGTGACCCTCACATTAATTTTAAAAGGGCACCTCCTCCATCACTTCCTCACACCTCTCAAGACACTTTGGATCAACTGATATCTACCTAAACAAGCTCCAAACTTCCCTCTTTTCATTCTTTAAGCCTCCATTTAGTAAGAAATCCATCCAAGGAATCCATTTAGCGCAAAAAAAAAGGATTTAACCAAATAAGAGGTAACATATTTCCTCAAACTCTTTAGTTTTATTTCCATTCTTAAACCCCTCAACTCTCTTTGTTCCAAGATTATATAACAACACCATTATCCTCAATATACTGATATGTTTTTCTGCTAAGGGTTTGACCTATATTGTCACACCCCGACTTTTAATTTATTTTTATTTTATTATTTCATGGATTCGACAACCACGTCGAGGTGCGGGTCTAAATTTTTTTTTGAGGATTAGTATTTTTAGTAGGTTTCAAACTCTTGTGTGGTCACCGTACAATGTACAGTACCCGCGTGGTCAGCTCGGGTGCCCGCTCAAATGCCTAATAACTAAAATAAATTAAGTTTCTTTTAAAGTGATTGAAGCATTTAAATTAATCTCATGATTTAAAAAGAAATGAGTAAAATTATAATTTTGATTAATTTTAATTTTTATTGTCATTATTGATATTCTTTTATTATTATTATTATTATTATTAAATAAAAAGAAAAAAACTATCTAACCATAAACCTAGCATGAGCCCCCCCCCCCTTCCTTGTTTGTGCTGTGCGAGCCCCCCCCCCCTCCTGCGTTCTCCCCTCACACGGATGCACCAACTCGGCCGCCCTTATCCAGGCTGCATTGGCTCTTCCAGCAGTAGCATCTTCCGCACTGCCCTTTGTCGGTGCCCCCTCAGCACACCCCGACCGGCACTCCCGACCTGCATGCCGCGCTCTCCCAGGACCCTACACCGATCTCCCGCACGCCGACCTCCTGCCAAGTCGGCCTCCTCCCACACCGGTCAGGTAGCTCTAACCTCCCTTGGTTCTGATCCAACCCCCTCCTCCCATCCAACTAGCTCTGATCCCCGAACAAGCCAGCCACTTTCAGCCCATCCGCACTCACCCTGATCTCCTCGCCACACCCCTTTGCTCCGGTGACTAGCAGTGGAAAACCTGAACCCGTTGCGCAGTACCCCTTCATTGCTCTGGTATGGCCACAAATCCCCTCACTGGGTTCCTGAAGGTTGTCTTGGGTCATTTTTTACCGCGTCCCGTCCATCGATGCCGAAGGCAAATCAATTCGGATCGCTTCATACCATTCTCCATTATTCACGAGGCGTGTTTGGCCTTGCCGCATGTTTTGGTTCACCACCACCATCCAAAGTGAAAGTTTTATTATTGTGCACATGTTAAATTTATTTTTGTTATTATGTTTTTAATTCCTATTTTATTTGTAGTGCGGATAATTATTTTGGATGCAATCTCAGCTTGCCGCGTGTTTTTAAGGTTTCCACCACCGTACGAGGTGATGTTCTTCATCTTTAATCTTATTGCGCACTTTATTTTTGGGTTGTGTTTATGTATTTGACTCCCTAGTATTTAATTTGTTGTGTGATGGTCCCCTCCACATTGACTTTGGTTGCCGAATGTTGTTAAGGTGTGGCGATAATTTTCAAGTGCACGCATGCATTTTTTCCCAGGTATGGATATATGTATGTATGTATGTATGTATGTATGTATGTATGTATATATATATATATAAATTTTGATTGTGTGTTCCCTCATGGCGCGGGGAACACATGCTTCATTTTAAAGGTGTGTGTATATATATATGGAATTGTGTGCAAGTGTGTGTGCGATCAGGATGTTGCTTGAGTTAGAAAGTTTGGATTGACTTCCTTAAGGTAGAAAATCCACATTTTTTCCTTTTTAAAATAAGTCCATTTAATGTTTTCATGTTTTTAATTAATTATTTTACTAGATTCGCATCTTTGAAAAATAATTGGACAACCTGTTATAGTGTTTTCAAGCTAGTTTGGTTTGTTAAAAGTAGTTTGTTATATTATTTCATAGTTTTTGTAATTTGTCTGATTGGTTAATATAATTTTTAACAAACTGTTTGATTTGTTTATATAATGGATATTAATCATTTTGTGTTTCTTTATGTGTTTTTGAAAACATGGTTTTTAATGGATTCTTTAATGTTTGACCATTTGGTTTGAGACATGTTTTAGTGTTTAACCTTTCTTTGAAAATCGTTCGTAAATGTTTGTTGTTTTGGCATGTTTTTGTAAATGCGTGTTTCAGTAAATGCATGTTTTCATGAGAGGATATTGGTATGTTTTGGTCCGTCTGACCATGTTTGTAAGAAATGACATTTATTATTGTTTTGGAAAAATTTATAAATGTTTTGTTAAATGGTTGAATAAGGTATATCTAAAGGCCCTTTTGGCATCTTTGAAATGGTTTGTTGGAAAAAACCCTCTTTGGTTAGGTCTCTTGCATGGTCGATTGATCATGAGACAAGAGGGTCCTTGGTATGGGCCTCCTTTTGAGAATATTTATTTTATGGCATGAGACTAATCTTGAGGTGGTCGGGGTGGTTTCGGATTGTGTCACGTGCTTGACGATATATATATGGATTATTATTTGAATGTGTGGCACACCTCTTTGTGAACATAGCAGGAAAACTTAGCATAGAAAGGGGTTTACTGAGAACTATTGTTGCACTAGTTTAGATTACACACCGGCTAGTGGCCCATATCAGAGAGGTGTTTTGTTATTATTTCTATGGGATTGGGCCCCTCAATCAGGCCAGGTAGGGCGATGATCGGGCGTTAGGGCGTTATGATGTCACCGAGAGTAGGCAGGCCGTCAGGATGAGTCACATGTATAGTACGTTATGGTCTTCCTCTAAGTTCCTAGGTATTCTGTGATCCTTTGGTATGATCACTATTAGTACCATTTCCCTTGTTGTGTGTGTAATCGTACCCTTGAACTTGGTTTTGGTGTTTTCTTGGAAAAGTTTTGTATGTATGGTTAGCTTTAAAAATGAATTCAAAGTAGCTATTTTGGAAAATTTTGTGTGAGCCCCTATTTTGTTTTATCTTCCTTGTTTTTGAATTATAAGGGTAATGGAATTGTGATTGTTAGTTTTAAAAATGCAGCATATATATGAAAACCTTATCTTTATAAATACAGTTCAAACTGGTATTATTGGGCTGTTTTGGAATTGGAAAATTCATGGATTAAGTGGTTCACTTTTGGATTTCCTATTAAGTATTTTTAATGCTCGCGCCTATCCTCACCTCTCATATGCAGGTTTGGTTTCTTGGTTCAGGTTCTTGTTTCGTCTGTCCATGCGAGGAAGGTTGTTAGTTGTTGGAGGTGACCAAGAGGTCACATGAAAGTATGTGTCGTCTTGTTTTCTTACCACTGCTAGTTTTCATTTTCTTTGTTTAGTTTTTATTAATTTACCTATCTTTTATTTATGGGCCAAATCATTCCCACTTTTATATTTTGATTCACGACACTAGTGGCCAGCCCGTGGGGATCGGGAATTCCCTTCGGGCTATGTCGTAGACCGGCTCGGGTGATCGGTTCAGGGTCAACACTAGTTTGTTCATGACAAAATGGTATCATAGGAGGCCCTTGTTATTTTCGGTGTTCAGTATATGGAGATTAAGACTATTGGGACTTAAGAGGTAGGTACAGGAACGACGTCATGAACCCTCACCCGTTCCAAACCTCGAGTCTCTAGGGGTAGTCTGAGAATTGATTCCTTGTTTTGTTATGGTTTATTTTAGATTGATGGATGACAATGAAGGCAAGCCGATGTTACATCGTGATTTCACATAGAGTAGTGACCCATGTGGAGTCTTATTACACAGTTTAAATCCATCCAAGTTATTGACTCTTACCCAGGGCATGGCCCACTACCATGTCGCCTGGTTAAACGTAACTACTAGACTTTCATTCTGGTAGTTTGATGCAAGTTGAGTGTCATCTTGGTTCTGATTGGTGTAAGTGAACTTTTGAAAATGAAAATGGGGTTTTGAAATGAGAATGATTTATTTTAAATGTCTTTAAATTTGTGAAATGGATTTTTAAAATATGAATGCTCTTGGTCTAAAAATCCAGTGTTTTCTTGGAACTGGTAGAGTTATGGTTTGAGTGTAACCTCAGGAACTCTTTATGAAAATTTTCACATGTGAGGGAATTCATGGGAATTTTGTGTTGGTGTGTATGGATGAAAGCGTATGAAGACATTTTCAATGATTCATGGTACTACTGGGGTGTGCACTTGGAATTAAAGGCTTTACCTTGTTTTTATAAAGTGATTTTAAAAGGGGAAAATGGTTTTTTTTTGGAAATTGAATTTGGATTGAAAAGTGGACTTGGTGTTTGTAAAGTGGCCTTGAAAGAAGGTGGTTTTAAAATCTAAAATGAAAAGTGGGTTTAAAAAAAAGTAATTTTGGGTTATGGTTATATTTGTTTTGTTTTTTTGAACTAGTATTTTTTGAATGATGGTGCTTTTAATGATATTGCTTTGGATTGATATTGGTTATGGATTTGTGTTTTATATGTTGTCCAGAAAATGCCACCTAGAAAGGTCCCCAGGGTTTTTGAAAATTCATGCCTAGTTTTTGGTCCTCCTCAAACATTGCCTATCCTTTATAGTGAAAAAGGTCTGTTAGAAGCATCATAGTGGCTTGAAGAGGTCGAACGCATCTTCAGGGTATTGGGAACTCCCGACTCTGTCAGAGTGCATGCTGTTTTTGGTATGTTTAAAGGTCTAGTTCTGGACGAATGGAAGTTTTTCTCCTCACCATCAATGCAAGTTGGGATGATGTGGGATGTCTTTAAATCCATCTTCATCTGATGGTTTATACGTGAAGAGGTAAAGATGAAGAGAATGGAAGAGCTCATGTGTATTCAACATGGCCAACGGACAGTGAAGGCATAGGTTGAGCATTTTAAGGAACTTGTGTCCTTTTATCTAGAGGTAGCATCACAGGATTTGATGAATACTTCTCTTTTCATTAGGGGAATTCATTCAGATATCAAGGAGTGAGTCCTCCCTTCTAGGGACCATCATTTTGAGAATCTCATGGATGAGGTGTTCTTAGCTGAGTTGGTCTCCAGATTGCATATGGTCGGAAATCTAGCATATCCAGTTGCTCGTAAAGGTTCCCCATCTGGCGAGCAGGGTGTGCCAAAGGGACTTATTTCTAAAGAATCTTTTGTAGTGGTTCTGGCTTCATATTCATTGGACCATTCAGTGTTGTGCCACTAGTGTGGCCGGTTCAGGCACGTGAAGCCGTCATGTCACATCCCTCTGAAGATGTGTCGTCGTTGTGGGTGTCTGGGTCATCTAGAGAAGTTTTGCAGGAAGCGTCACCTGAAGAAGATGATGTGACCAGAGGAATTTTAGTGCCTGACTATGAGGTAGGATATTCTTCAACTATCAGGGCCCCAACCACAGTTCTTGGGGTAAATCTTGTGCGAGTCAGGAGTTGTCGGGGGTATGGATCCTCAGTTCGGGTTTTGTGTTCTGTGTTGCCAGTGAAACATTTAATGACTTTTTGTTCTTATTTTTTTGCTGTTAAAGTTTTGACGTCATTGTAAGTTCATTGTTTCATCAAGGAGTTATGACGGAAATGTTTTATAATGACCCAACAGTCTCGTTTTTCTGATTATGGTTTTCTGAATCGTTCGGTTTTCTTAAAGGTGTTTTTGGATCTTTATGGGTTGATCTTGGTTTAGCAATATTTGTTTGGAGATATAAGTTCATGTGGAGGAGTCAAATCTTGTAGTTACACTTGGGTTAACTGTTAGGATGAAATTCTTCTTAGTGATTTTTCTCTAGTGTTTTGGGTTTTGGTCTGGTTAGAGAGTTCCAAGTTCCAGTGGAGGTGTTGTTTCACTCGTGATATAGAAGTTAGTTGAGATCAGTTGGGAGTTCCAGCATCGCCCCCCCCCCCTCCTGGGGTGGTATGTTTGGGTGTTAAATTTCTATGCTAGTTGAGTTCTTATAGTGGGGATAACCCTCTCGTGTTCTTTCGTTCTCTTGTGTTGTGGTTTCTTTTGGTTTCAATTGGGCATGAACTTGAGTTCTGGTTAACCTTTTCTTTGGTGACTTTCTAGGGGAAGAAAGTTTCTTTGGTGGGGAGAATTGTCAAACCCTAACTTTTAATTTATTTTTATTTTATTATTTCATGGCTTCGGTCAACCGTGTCGAGGTGTGGGTCTAAATTTTTTTTGAGGATTAATATTTTTAGAAGGATTCAGACTCTTTCATAGTCACTGTACAGTGTGCAGTAGTTGCGCGGTCATCTCGGGTGCCCGTACAAATTCCTAAAAACTAAAATAAATAAAGATTCTTTTAAAGTGAGTGAAGCATTTAAATTAATCTCATGATTTAAAAATAAATGAGTAAAATTATAATTTTTATTAATTTTTATTTTTATTTTCATTATTGATATTCTTTTATTAATATTATTATTGTTATTATTATTATTATAATAATTAAATGAAAAGAAAAAAACTATCTAACCCTAAACCTAGCACGAGCCCCCCTTCCTTGTTTGCAGTGCGCGAGCCTCCCCCCCCCCTCCCGCGTTCTCCCCTCACATGGCCGCACTGTCTCCTTAGACCTCACCCAGGCCACCTCGACTCTTCTGATAGCAATGGCTTCTGCACCGCCCTTCGTCGATGCCCCCTCAGTGCACCCCAGTCGGCACTCCCGACCCACACGCTGTACTCACCCAAGACCCCGCGCCGATCTCCCACGCGCCGACCTCCTGCCGCGCCGGCCTCCGCCAACACCGGCCAGGCAGCTCCGTCCTCCCTTAGCTCTGGTACAACTCCCCTCCTCCCAACCTTCCAGCTCCAACCCCCCAACAAGCCAGCCGCTTTCAGCCCATCCGCACTCACCCAGATCTCCTCATCGCACCCCTTTGCTCCGGTGACTAGTAGAGGAAAACTCGAACCCCATTGCGCAGCGCCCTTGTGTTGCTTTGATTTGGCCTAGAATCCCCTCATTGGGTTCACGAAGGGTGTCTTGGGTCATTTCATACCACATCCCATCCACTGACACCAAAGGCAAAGTGATTCGGATCGCTTCAGACCATCCGTTGTTATTCGTGGGGTGTGTTTGGCCTTGCCGCATGTTTGGTTCACCACCACCATCCAAAGTGAAAGTTTTATTATCATGCGCATGTTTAATTTATTATTGTTATTGTGTTTTTAAGTCCTATTTTATTTTTATTGTGGATAATTATTTTGGATGCAATCTCAACTTGTCGCGTGTTTTCAAGGTTTCCACCACCATCTAAGGTGATGTTCTTCATCAGTCATCTTATTGCGCACTTTATTTTTGGGACCTATTTATGTCTTTGATTCCCTGGTATTTAATTGGTTGTGTGTTGGTCCCCACCACATTGACTTTGGTTTCCAAATGTTGTTAAGCTGTGGCAATAATTTCCAGGTGCACACATGCATTTTTTCCCAGGTATGTACATATGTATATATATATATATATATATCTTCTGAGTGTGTGTTCCCTCATGGTGTGGGGAACACGTGCATCAGTTTAAAGGTGTGTATATATATATGTAAGTGTGTATATGCATGCGTGCGAGTGTGATGTTACTTGAGTTATAAAGTTTGTCTTGACTTCCTTGAGGTAGGAAAATCCACATTTTTTCCTTTTTAAAATAAGTCCATTTAATACTTTCATGTTTTTAATTAATTCTTTTACTAGATTCGAATATTTGAAAAATAATCGGACAACCTTCTATAGTGTTTTCAAGCTGGTTGGGTTTGTTAAAAGTAGTTTGTTATATTATTTCCTAGTTTGTGTAATTTGTCTGATTGATTAATATAATTTTTAATGAACTGATTGATTTGTTTATAGAATGTCTAGTAATCAGTTTGTGTTGCTTTAAGTTTTTTTGAAAACATGGTTTTTAATTGATTTTTTAATGTTTGACCATTTGGTTCGAGACATGTTTTGGTGTTTAACCTTGTTTTGAAAATGGTTCGTAAATGTTTGTTGTTTTGGCATGTTTTGGAAAATGTGTGTTTTGGTAAATGCATGTTTTTGTGAAAGGATATTGGAATGTTTTGATGTGTCTAACCATGTTTGTAAGAAATGTTGTTTATTATTGTTTTGGAAACATCTCTAAATGTTTTGTTAAATTGTTGAATAAGGTAATGCTAAAGGCCCTTTTTGCATCTTTGAAATGGTTTGTTTTAAAAACCCCTCTTTGGTTAGGTCCCTTGCTTAGTCGATTGATCATGAGACAAGAGGGTCCTTGGTATGGGCCTCCTTTTGAGAATATTTATTTTATGGAATGATACTAATCTTGAGGTGGTCGGGGTGGTTTCGGATTGTTCCGCGTGGTTGGTGATATATATATATATATATATTGTTGTTTGAATTTGTGGCACACCTTTTTGTGAACATAGCACGGAAACATAGCATAGCAAGGGGGTTTACTAAGAATGATTGTTGCACTAGTTTAGATTATGCATTGGCTAGTGGACCATAGAAAAGAGGTGTTTTATTATTATTTCTATGGGATTGGTCCCCTCGATCAGGCCAGGTAGGGCGATGATCAGGCATTAGGGAGTTATGATGTTATCGAGAGTATGCATGCCTTCAGGATGAGTCACATGTATAGTATGTTCTGGTCTTCCTCTGAGTTCCTAGATTTTCCATGATCCTTTGGTAGGAGCACTATTAGCACTGTTTCCCTTACTGTGTGTGTAATTATACCCTTGAACTTGTTTTTGGTGTTTTCTTGGAAAATTTTTCTATGTACGGTTGGTTTTAAAAAGGTATTCAAAGTAGCTATTTTGGAAAAGTTTGTGTGAGCCCCTCTTTTGTTTTATCTTCCTTGTTTTTGAATTATAAGGGTAATGGAATTGTGATTGTTAGTTTTCAAAATGAAGCGTATATATGAAAACCTTATTTTTATAACTGTAGTTCAAACTGGTATTATTGGGCTGTTTTGGAATTGGAAAATGCATGTATTAAGTGGTTCACTTTTGGATTTCCTACTGATCATTTTTAATTCTCATGTCTATCCTCCCCTCTCATATGCAGGTTCAGTTTCTTGGTTTAGGTTCTTGTTTTTTCTTCCCGTGTGAGGAAGGTTGTTAGTCGTTGGAGGTGACCAAGAGGTCACATGGAGGTATGTGTAGTCTTTTTTTCTTACCACAACTAGTTTTCTTTTTCTTTTTTTAGTTTTTATTAATTTACCTGTCTTTTATTTATGGGCCAAATCAATCCCACTTTTATGTTTTGATGCCCGACACTAGTTGCCAGCTCGTGGGGATCGGGAATACCATTCAGGCCATGTCACGGTCTTGATTGGGTTACTAGTTCAGGGTCAACTCGGGTTAGTTCATGACATATACTTACACACACTTCCATCTAATGGGTAACGAATATACTGTTTATGTGTATGGTGAACTATCATCTCACGAAACAATGATTGTTCATTTTTACTTTACCACCTTTAATAGTTATAAATTATGATGGACATGCTGTTTATATATGTTATATATAATATTTATTATTTCTTTATAATTATTTAATTCTTTTATAACACATACCCTTATGCTTTCTATTTTTTATAAATATAATAACATCGTTTGTGGAAGTGTAGACTACCGCCTCCTCAAAGCAACACGATTCGTTCATGCTATACATGGAATGTATAAACAATGGTTTTAATAATAAAATTTAACTTATATGACATAAATATGATACTGGAATTATAATATACATATATATCATTCTTTTAATAAAAAAATAAATAAAAGTAGCGTTCATGCGTACGTACGACCTACCGGCTTCATTAACAGTGCATTTCATTTCTTATATCCAAATTTTATGGATTGTTATAAATACATATATAAAGAATATATATAATATTTAAATTATTATTTTCATTTTGGATATGATGAAATCATGATCTAATTAATGGGAACAACAAATAACTAGTTAAAACTTACTCAAGTAACTAGGCAATTAACACCCGAAATAGTGAAAATAATGAAATATTACTAGAAAACGGGTAGCATGATATTATAAGAGGACAATATATAATATCTTAAATATTAATATGGTTCTATAATAAGTTATTAAAACTCTTAAAACCATTATAAAGGAGGTCAAAGGATGTTCACCCCAAAGGAAATTCAAGGTAAGAGTTTAATTTATAATCTCATCATTAATCAAGATTGGTTCTGTTTAAGTCTCCACTGGGAAATATTTCTTTTCTATGTCAAAAATTTATAAAGAAATTTTCAAAAAATATTTTACTATTATCATATAAATGTTTAAAGTCTTTTAACCCATGTTCTAAATTTTATAAAATAGTTTTAAATGAATCTTGTTTTTTGTTGTTCAAATGAGGTATTTTATGACTTTTGCGATGAAAGGAATGTTTTTTTAAGTTATGCAGTGCGAGTGGAATTTTCCACCATAATTTCACTTTAACATTTTTAATATTCATTTAAAATTTTAAAAGGATATTTTAAAATAATTTTTTTCATTTATAATTGTGTGTATTTTAAAATAAATAATTTCAATGTTAAAAGGGGTATTCCTCTCATGAATTTTCAATGATTTTATTATATTATTTTCATCTATGAAAATGTCATTTGTTGAAATTTATGCTTCATTAAGGTTGATCTATTATGATATCATTTACTATATTCTATTAAATGTTTTATGATCTGTTTGACTGTGGATGTGCTATTTTGATACCATTTACCATATTACTCAGAATGGTTTGTGATTATGTTTACTACTTGGGAAAAGTTATTTATATTTCATATATATATATTGTTTATGTTTCACAAAATTCATATGAGGAATTAATTTGACTTATTAAGTGATGGTAGGTGATCTCTATATTCCCTCAATTCACTGGTAGTTCTCATGAGACAAAATAAATATGGACTTGGTCGAGACCTTGCCCATTTATTTTCATATATGAATTGTGTTGAGGCCTTAAACATTTATTTTAAAATGTATTTTATGAGGCCTTGATGGTATGTTTCTAATATCCAGAATTATGAATTCCTTCATTATGATATTAGTTATTGATATTCCATGTGATTATTCAACTATTAAAATATTCATGACCAAGTTTCCTAGCTCATGTGATTATTTAGATGGCTTGTCTTTCAGTTATTTTTTCCATATTATTTATGCCATATTTACTCATAGTTTATGTTGTACTCTTACCCTTAATGAGAATTTTATATCACCCATTTCTTATGTTTTATTTTTTCCTAGTATATGAAGGGGTGTTTTTATTTTAATATACAAGGTTACCCTAAGGGAATTAATGGAATGCTTGAAGAAAATTCTTTTTTGTATTTTATGTTTTAGATTGTAATGTGAATTTCAAGTATGTAATCTGGTTTCCAAAAATACTAAACTGGTCAGTCCTTTGAGTTTCAAATATTGTATCCATTCCAGTGTAATAAAGTATTGAACTGGCTCCCGGATACTAGGTTCGGGTCGTTATAGTCAGTATCAGAGCAAGTTTAGTAGAAAACTTGGAAACTAGACTAGGGAAAATAACCCTATGATAGACTTTGAGGAGAATCGTAGAAGGAAATACTAGAATTTTGGTAAGGTAAAGTTTGTGTGGGTCTTCCAAAAAATACATCCCTATTTGGATACTACAAGTGGACTTAGTTCTGGAATATATGTACCTAGGGGTAACAACTTTAAGAAGGTGTGTTGGGCCTGACTCAGCGTAACCTGGTACATGACAGCATGCCTTAATGTGCACCTGGTTTGAAACTCCCAAGGGATATGCTTAGAATAATTCAAATTTTCTTTACAAACTATTATAAAGGAATTAAAATTAAATATTTCCCCAAAGAAACCATTTTTATGATTATAAGATTGGCTATGCATAAATTTTTAAATCTATGTTAAGTGTTACTAGTTCGAAAACTATTCGTTGTGATTCATAATCTAATATAATGTATGTCATTGTTTATAAATAGATCCTAGTAGAGGGAATGGAAACCATATCAATGCACATAATCCATATAGATATTTCAGTCCTATGAAAGATAATGACGTTGGAGGTGGAGCTGGAACTGGTGCTGAGAATCTTATAACTATACTGGGAAAACTGACTCAGGTTATGTACAATAACCTTACCTGTATGGAGTATCCTGATCTGCAATGTGGAAGAGAAATGTTAGACCACTTCATGAGACAAAAAATCCAACATTCAATGGGAATACAAATCCATTTGCAACTGAACAATGGATAAGTTCCCTAGGTAAGATATTTCTTGATTTGGGAAGTAAGGAAAGGGATAAAGATTTCATGGTAGTTTATCATCTTTCAATAGATTTGGATCAATGGTGGTCATTGATCCAAAAACACTAAGGAGGATGAGGAAATAGAACACAAGGAATGGAAGGATTTCAAGGAACATTTCTTGAAAAAATATTTTCCTTGCGAACAATGAAAAAATATGGAGAGACAATTATCGAATCTTAGGCAAAAGGAGGATGATAATGTTGCTAAGTATGAAGAAAACTTTACAAGGTTATAAAGGCATGATACAGACAAAATATATAACCCAAGGATTAATATTGATATTTTATTTGATGGGTTAAATACATTCCTCCAAAAGGCATTAGTCACCCAAAATTTATCACCATACGAAGATATAATCTCATGTTCTATCAAGGTAGAGAAAGAAATATCTAAGTCTTATTACTTTAAGGGAAAACAAGAGAAGAAAATAATGGTGGAGAAAGATACATATAAAGGGAAAAAGGGAAGGATTTTACCATATGTAATAATTGTGGAAGGAAACACCCTGGTGCCTACTTAAAAAGAAAAGGATTTTGCTTCAAGTGTTGCGAGAAAGGCTATCATTCTAATGAGTTCAAGGGAAAGAAATAATCTACTGATGTTCAATGTTACAATTTTAAAGAGATAGTACATTATGAAAATGATTTTCCTAGGAGTCAAGGAAATATAACTTAGAAAAATCAAAGGTATCAAGGTCAAGATAATGTTATTACTACATTGAAAGTGGAATAATTAATGTATTTTTGTTTTTGGATTAAATAATTATGTTATGATATTCTGGTTATGATAATCATGAGATATATAAGGATTGTTCTGCAGTACTTCTTCTTTAAGTATTTGGAAGCATGAAAGTTCTCATTAAGGTTTTAATGTGATCAAGGTATTAATATATTTGGTTTGTGACAATAATAGAAACATTATGTTTTTTTAGGAAAATCTGATGTTAAGATTGATTTTGGAAATTTATAGACCTTTTTTTACTGTTAATTTGGAAATAAGTATTTTGGATAAGTCTAAAGGTTGGAATGGATTAACTTGAAAATTGGATATTATTGTTTGAGGTTAAAACATTTCTTTAATTTTGAATATATTAAGTTTATTTTTAGAATGTTATAATAATATATTTTTATAAAAAGGATAACCCATAAGTCGGGTGACATCCCATCACATCTGGAAAGACTGCGAGATTTGAACCCACAACCAAAGGGAGATAAGGGTGAATCACCTACCAATGGCCTCCGTGATATACTGGTTAGTATAACATAGTTTTCTTTATTTAAAAGGTATTAAAAATTAAATATAAATTCATTTTCGGAACCCTATACAATTAAGATAAATAGAATATTTTTGAATTTTATTATCTTTTGAAAGGAAATATGAGTTTGTTACAAAAATTGATTAAAGGATAAAACTCTAATTTTCAAGTAAGTATGTTTCCCTATGTTCTTATTCTATGAATTAAATGAATTATTTAACTCTATAGAAAGTATCTTGAAACCAAAAATGTTATCTTAGTTCCTTCTTTTCTGATGAATCAAATGGTCATTTAGATCATCGAAAATTTATAGCTTTGTGATTGTTAAATTTCTCTTGATCGTTTTCTCTATCAGTCTCCATCAGAACTTGATGGTTAAATTTCTTTTTTATGTACATGTTTTTCTAAATGGAACTCTAGTATGTGTTATCTTGATTTACCTTCATGCTTCCCTTTATTTATTTTAAAGTGGATTTTTATCGACCCTTGTTTCGATGTGGGATTTCAATAAAAGTATTTTGAATAGTCAAACCTTCGTTATCGAATCTGAATTCAAAAAAAAAATTAGGACTCTATTTATTTAAGGAGGGTAAAATTTAACACCACAATATTTTATGGTATGTCTCTTTTCTTAATTTAATTTCTTTGATAGCTAACATTCCACCCAATAACAAGCTTAAACAAACTAAATATTATCATTTAAATGTTACCATTATAAACTAGATGTTAAATTCAAAGTTATGAATAATATTAACTAACTTATGAAAATTTATGGTTGAATTCATTAGTTACAAATTAATTATAAATTAATATAATAACCAATTTAATATAATGATAATGTTTCTATAAAAACTATTTTTATGCCCATAAAGACATTTTATCCTAATAAATTAAATTAAATACTATTGGTGAATGATATTAATGAAATCTATATTTTATATATTCCATAAAAAATTTTTACATCCATAAAATATATTTTATAGGCATAATATAGGAACATACCCAATATTACACATAAAAACCTATATTTTATAATGACAGTTTTACCACCTTTTAATGGTGAACCTATTTTAAATCTTATTTTGACACTTTTATATATTATATTTGAAAAAATAAACTTTTTCCTTTAAATTGGAATATAAAAATTTACTTTGATTTAAATTTTTGTATTTTTCTAAAATGTTTTAGGTTTTGATGAATAGTGACAAATACTAATTTTTAATTGAAAACAACTTTTCTATCAAAATAATTTAGAGAGTTAAATTATATTTTTGATTGGTTTAAAAGTATAAATAGATTATTTTATTATAATTTAATCCAATTTAGGTCTTTGAAATCAATTTTACATTTAATTTAGATATAAAAATGTTTCAATATTTTGCATTTTAAACTTTAATAACCTATTTTCCCATCCTGTCAATGGGATTAATTTTTAATTGATTATTGCAAATTCTATGTTTTGAATTTTTGAAAAATATATTAAATATTTTTAATCAGTGGTTACAAATTATTTAAATAGGTTTCTTTTGTTTTTGTTCATACAAATATTAACTTTAGTAATATTTTTTATTACCATAGTTAAGGGAAAATCAGGTAATTAAAGGTAAACAATATATCATAAATATTATAAAATTACCATAAAACTTACAATAATTTTATTGGATGATATATTTTTGACCAAAATTATCCTTATTTCTATTTTTTGGCCTTTTGGAGCCACTTGGATGACTTTATTCCTTTTATAGTATTTTATTCTAGGGGAAGTCCAATATATCACACTCTTGTTTTAATAACTATTACATTTTTTATATGGTTATTTGGAGGATAACTAAGAATATAAATAGTCATTTGAAATATAAAATTTTTATCTTAATTATTTTAATTTATTTATAATTTTTAGGAAATAAATAATTAAATTAGATGGTGGCACAATAATAATGCAACAATTGTGTAATTAATGGAAGAATCAAATAAATGATATTAAAAATATTAAAATAAATATAATTTGATAAGATTAATGTCAAAAATGATTTTTTTAGATTAATTTTACATATTATGGATGATTTGAAATATTTTTTTCGAAGATATCATATTTTTAAGATATTTTTAAAAATTCATGTAATGAATAGTCACAAAATTGACACTAATTATATTTTAAAATAAATAATATTTTATTAAATGATATAAAATTCATAAGAATATAAAATTATACCAAATGATTGGTATGAAGTAAAATATGTCATCAGTGGTCCATTTATGGCTAATTTTTTATTTTAGAGTAACTAAATTAACCCTTAAAGAGTAAAAAGTCAAGTTGTGAGAGTAAGAGTTAAAGGGTTTAACTAAGGGTTAAATCCAAACGATAAGGGTAATAATGTGACCTAAACTTGTCTAAAAATTATTGTTTGAGATTATTTCTATCCATAAAAATATTATATTATAAATAATTTACTTTTGATATATTTTTTATATAAAATTAATTTATATTAATTTAATATTTTGAGGTTTCCAAAAGTGACCCTCACCGCAATTATAAAAGGGAAACTCCTCCCTCACTTCCTCACACCTCTTAAGCCAGTTTCTCTTAAAAAATATATACCCAAATAATATCCAAACATCCCTATATTCATCCTAGAATCCTCACTTTGGGAAGAAATCCATCCAAGGAATCCATTTGGTGCAAACCAAAAGGAGTTACCCAAATAAGAGGTAACATCTTTCCTCAAGTTATTTAGATTTATTTCCATTCTTCACCCCTAAACTATCTTTTCACCATTATTATATAAAAAAAGTATAATAAATATACTTATATGTTTTTATGATAATTTTTAGACCTACACTTACACACACTTCCATCTAATGGGCAACAAACATACTGTTTATGTGTACGATGAACTACCACCTCACAAAATGATGATTGTTTATTTTTACATTACCACCTTTAATGGTTAATAATTATGGTTTTAATTCTGTTTATATATGTTATATATGATATTTATTATGTATTTATTCTTATTTAATTATTTTATAACACATACCCTTATGTTTTCTATTTTGTATAAATACGATGACATCATTTGTGGAAGTGTGGACTATCGTCTCCTCAAAGCGACGTGATTCATTTACGTTATACATGGAATATATAAAGTATGGTTTTAATAATAATATTTAGCATAAATGACATAAATATGATATTGGAATTATAATATAAATATTTATCATTTTTAACGACATAGAAATGAAAGTAGCATTCAAGCATACGTACGATATACCCTCTCCATGAACGGTGCATTTAATTTATTATCTCCAAATTTTATGGATTATTATAAATACATATATAATGAATATATATAATATTTAAATTATGGTTTAAATTATGGATATGATGAAACTATGATCTAATTAATGGGAACAATAAATAACAAATCAAAACTTACTCAAGAAACTAGGAAATTAACACCTGAAATAGTGAAAATAATAAAAGATTACTAACAAACAGGTAACGTGATATTATAATAGAATCATATTTAATATCATAAATATTAATATGGTTCTATAATAGGTTACTAATATCTGTAAAAGCATTATACATGAGATTAAAGGACGTTCACCCCAAAGGAAACACAAGGTAAGGTTTTAATTCACAATCTCATCATTATTCGAGATTGTTTCTATTTAAGTATGCACTGGGGAATATTTATTTTCTATGTTAATTATTTATAAAAATGTTTTCAAAAATAATTTTACTATTATCCTATAAATTTTTAAAGTTTTTAACCTATTTTTGACTTTTTAAAAAATAGTTTGAAATGAATCTTTTTTTCATTTTCCAAATGAGGTACATTATGACTTTTTTCAATGAAAGGAATGTTTTTTAAATTATAAGGAATGAGTCGATTTTTACAACATCATAACCCCTTAACATTTTTAAGATTCCGTTAAATGTTCAAAAGGTTCTTTTAAAATAAAATTTTTTCATTTATAATTGTGCAGATTTTAAAATAAATTATTTCAATGTTAAAAGGGGTATTCCTCTCTAGAATTTTCAAAGATTTTATTTGAGTATTTTCGTCTATGAAAATATCCTTTGTTTAAATTTATTCCTAATTAAGGTTAATCTATTATGATATCATTTACCATATTCTATTAAATGTTTTATGATCAATTTGACTGTGGATGTTCTATTTTGATACCATTCACCACATTACTCAGAATGGTTTGTGATTATGTTTACTGATTGGGGAAAGTTATTTATATTTCATATGCATATGTTGTTTATATTTCTCCCCATTAATATGAGTAATGAATTATAATTAGTTTGCTCGTTTATTTTCAGATATGGATTTGGATAAGGCCTTGACCATTTATGTTCAGATGTCTTGGAAGAGGTATTGATAGTATGATTCAGATGTCTATAATTATGTATTACATCATTATGATATTAGTTATTGATATTCCATGTGATTATTATATAAGTATAAAATCCATGGTTAATTTTCCTAGCTCATGTTATTATTTAAATAGCTTGTGTTTCAGTTATTTACCTTATTATATTATTTATGACATATTTACTCATAGCTTCCATTATAGGCTTACCCTTACTAAGAATTTGATATCACCCATTTCTTATGTTTTATTTTTCCCTGGGATATGAATGACTATTTTTATTTTGATATATGTGGTTACACTTAGATGGTTAATGGAATTCTCAAAGAAAATTTTCTATGTATTTTATGTTTTAGATTGTAATGTGAATTTAAAGTATGTAATATGGTTTCCAAAACTGATAAATTGATTTGTCTTTAGGGATTTGAATCTTGTATCCATGCCAATGTAATAAACTAAGGTGTCGTCTCTAGGATATTGGGGTCGGGGTCATTATAACTAATTAAATGGTATGCTTGTCTATGGATAGAGAATTTGAATATGTTAAAGGGTTAATTGTGTTAAAATGGTTAAAAGGGAATTTTGGAATAATTTGATGGATGTAAAATGGTTTTTCACAAACATCGATATGTAAATTAATGGGAACTTAATATGGATGATTTTTTTGTTAAACGGATGTGATTTTTTTTTGAAATGGGGAATGTGTTTAAAAAGTGACTTAGCCTATGGTTTTAGGTTTTATTTTGTTCAAAAGAGGAAGTGATAATCATTTATATAATTGGATGGGTTTTATTAAATGGATTTTTTTCTTATTGATAAAAATAAATAACATAATTATTTAAATATAATTTTTAAAAAATAATATTCAATAAAAAATCTATTCATCAAAAATAATTTTATATTTTTCGCAAATATAAACCTTTCTCATAAATATTGTTACATTCTTGTCTTTCCAATAAGCTGTGAATGATTCTAAATAATTTATAAATGAAATTTGATAGGTTTTTTTTCACTATACCATTTCGAAAGAAGTTTTATTCATAAATATTGAGAAACAAACATCCCCAACTCATTTCATTTTCTTTTCTAGGATCTAATAGTCGTTCCTAGATTCTTATTATACACACCTCTTACTTTCTAGTTTTTAGAATTTTTCTCTATAACCATTTTATATATTATATATTTATTACATTTTTTATTTGTATAAAAACAACTTACACTCAAAAAATACCATTTTAATTTATATAATAATACTTTACTAATAAAACCATTGATCCACACTTGGATACATATAAGTTAATTTTTTAATAATTTTTTTGGAGCGAATATATTGATTTAAAATTTATTGAAATTTATTATGTTACATAGTTATTATTCAAACTAATGAAATTTAAAATCAATTTTTATATTTAAATAAATTTACTATGTTTATATCTATATAAAATTCCATGAAAAATATAACATGAATTCCTAATTGACTTCCAATAAATATTGAATTCTTTCTACATGTTATGTTTACATGAAATTATCATGTATTCTTTAAAAGTACACATTTCAAAAATTTAAGCATCATATAAATATCTTTTTTAATAAATCATATCCATGCTTTATTTTTTATTAAATTTAAAAATTCTTTAATTATTGTTTTTCAATGATAGAAACATTAATAAGTTATAAAAAAATGTTAACTATAAAAAATTGATTATAAAAAGTTGGTCATTTCTATTTATATGATTTCCTATTGGGAGGAATAACAAATACCATTATTTATAACACACCCATATTTTATTTATAGTAATATCATCAATAATTTCATAGGAAAATTTCTTTTCATCAAGTTCCTTCTATGCATTGTTATTTTAAAATTTTACATAGTGAATTTTAAATAAAAACATCAATTTATAACTTTTAAAACAAAGTAAAATCATGATATTACTATCACCATTTCATTATAAAAAATAAACACAATTTAATCTCTATGAAAAATAGAATTAAATCAATATAATTATTCATGGTTATGTAAACAAAATGAGGTATGTAAGACCACATACCATCAATAATGAATCCAATAATTCCTATTGTTATTATGTAGATCATATATCTAAATTATTTTGTTAAGATTTTACAATTTTTATCTTTTGTCATTTTGAGAACATCATATTCTTTTCTCTTTTTAGTATTTAATGGTCATAAACACTTTCTCCTTAGGTGATCCTAATCATATTTTTTTGGCTAAGATGATCAAGCTACCTATTCCGTAATTGGTTTCCTACATTAAGACATAAGTTGAATTAATTTACATCATTACCCACTTGAATTATATTTTCACTTTGGTCACTGGCCTATTATAAAAATATATCCAAAAAATTAGGTATTGTTTTTTTATTTATATGAAGTATGAAACTATAAAATGGAAATAATGTATTACCTCGGTATCATCCAAGAAAACCATCTACTCCAAACAAACTTAAGGGAAATTAAATATTATAATGTAGTGGTAATTTATCAGTAATTGGTAATAAAACCATGATAAGGGAATGAAAATAACTTCATCCAACCCATAGGATATCCATCATGAACCCACTCCCAAAACCTTGGCCTCACGGTAAGTTAAGAGCTATTTAAATTTAATCCTTAGACCATTTTTTTCCTTTTCATGGAGTAATTTAATACTTGCTTTGAATGTTGAAGTTGCAATGTCTGTCTCAACATGATTACATGTAATACCATCCATCCAAGCCTTCTCATGGTCACACTAATAATGGAGCCCCTTGTAGGGATTAGAATGATATTTATACTTTTTTAACATTATACAAAAAACTAAGAAATTTTTTCCTATGCTTCGCCAACTCCCCAACCTGAGAACATTTAGATTTAAGGAGACAAATATCATCTTCATTAGCTTTATATCCCAAATATTTATTATTGAATTTTTTTGTCTGACACTCATCCCCCATATCTTCTGTACATGAACTTATTTTTCTTGAACTACCCCGATTAGTATTCATCCCATACCAGGTACCGATGATCATTTTGGATGAATTCAGATGATAACACCTACCACCAGTGGAGTAATTCTTTTCTTAAATTAAATTACTCATTTCCTTTAAAGCATGATAAAATTATTTGAAACATTAAAATGTTGGGTTCCCCTTATTTGAATACCTATTTTTTGTATTTTTTTAAAATATTAATATTACCGAATTAAATAGGATGGATATGAATCAAAAATGGATGGATTTCAATCGTATGCCAAAATAGTATTAAGATGGGGTGAAAGAGTTCATAAAGTTTGAAAAATATCATTCATATGACCCTTCTCAAATCCTTTTTTTCATTTTTAAATTATTGTAATTCAAGACTAATTAGTACAGTGGAGTTGGAAGAGCACTTGATTTTACACAGAATAGATCAAAGTTATAAATGTTGGACTAAACACAGGGAAAAAGTGAATGTAATTAGTGAATGGGATAACACTGCATTTTATGGATCATCTGATATGATTATAAGTGTGGAATGAATAATACCATATCGAGAATGTGATTATAGGTGTGAATGATGATAAGGATCATATTGAGGAAATGATAATGAAAGTTAAATATGACCTTCGTGATTTTCCAAAATTGTTTTGAGAAGTTAAATAGTTTTGAAAAGACACCATTGTATGTTGGTTGTATTAAATATATAACATTACTAGATGTATTGAAATTGTATAATTTAAAATATAAAAATGGATGGAGTGACGCCAGCTTTACGTAACTACTTTCTCTCTTGAATGATATGCTCCCAAAAGATAATGAACTTCCTAGCTAAAAATATGACTCAAAAATAATGCTACGTTCACTGGGTATGATCTTTGAAAGAACACATTCATGTCCAAATGATTGTATACTATTTCTAAAGGAACAAAAATCACTTAAAGAATTCCCAAAGTGTGGTGCTTCTTGATATGAGAAATATGAATTGGGTCCTATGAAAATTTTAAGGTACTTTCCAACCATTCAAAGGTTTAGAAACCTATATAAAAGTGAGGAGACTAAAATTTAATTGATATGGCATGCAAATACAATAAATAAATATGGTAAACTCCATCACCCATAATACTCTCTTTAGTGGAAGAGAATTAATCAAGAGTATCGTAAATTTGGAAACAAGTTAAGAAACCTTTATCTTATACTATCTATAGATGGATTAAATCCTTTTAGTTTTCAAAGAATCGCTCATAGTGCATGGATAGTTATATTGATAAATATTAACTTTCCCCTATGGTTATGCATGAAATGAAAATACATTATGTTATCTATACTTATATCAAAACCAAAAAAAAACTAGGTAATAATATTGATGTTTATTTGGATCCAGTTACTGAAGATTTGAAATTATTATGGGATTTAGGTTTTATGTTGTATGATGATTTTATAAATAAATATTTCACATTGAGATCCATTTTTTATGGGATGATAAATAACTTTCCTTATTATTGAAAATTTTCAAGATATATCATTAAAGTAACTCAAGTTTGTCCCATTTTATGAACAAGTTATACAGTCAATTAGGTTGAAACACTCATCGAATAATGTGTTTCTAGGACATCATAGATTTCTACCCCAATCAAATAAGCATCAATCTTGGATGACATCATTTTATGGGATTTTATAAGAACATAAAAAACTATCTCCATTAACAAGTGATCAATTTTTTTAGAAAGTAAAAATATGGACACTATTTTGGTAAACCTTTTTTGAAAAACCTTATGAAAATTGGTTGGAAAAAGAGATTGTATATTTTGGAATTACAATATTGGAATTTTATGTACATTGGGAATTTTCTTGATTTTATATATGTTGAAAAAAATGTATGTGATAGTGTCATTAGAATGTTACTAAATACACCTAAAAAATAATGGAATTAAGGATAGGTTAGATATTATTAACATTGGAATAAGGGAAGAGTTGGTGTCAGTGAATGGTGAAAAATGGACTTTTATTCCTCCAACTACTTACACTATTTCTAGGAAGGAGAGATATCAGTTTCAAAATCTCTTGAATTATGTAAAGGTTATATATGGGTATTCGTAGAATATCAAGAATATCATTTCAATGATTGATTTAAAGTTAATGGGTATGAAATCACTTGACTGTCATGTTTTGATGAAAAATATAATTCCTTTAGCATTACATTGAATTTTTTCAATAATTTACATCATTTATTAACCAAACTATTTTTTTCAAATCTATATGCAACAAAGTTATAAACCTAGTGAAATTTACAACTATGGAAAAGAAAATTGCAGTCATATTTTCTAAATTGGAAATGTACTTTCTACCTCCATTATTTGATATGATGGCTCACTTGATGGTTCACTTGGTAAGAGTGATTTGACTATGTGGTCTTGTAAATTATAGATGGATATTCCCCATTGAATGGTATATGAAGATTTTGAAAGGATATGTCAAAAATCAAATTCATCCAAAAGGTTGTATTTTTTAGCGATATATTATTAAATAAGCCATTGAATTCTCTATCAACTACCTATCCAGTGTGGAAATCATTGGTCTAACAAAATATTTTCATACTAGGAAGCTTTTGGATGAAGGAATTTATAGAATATATGTTTTCCCAATCACTATTACATATTGGAAGTAGGACAACATTTATGTATTTCATAAAATTTTAGAGGTTTTCACATATGTTGAAACCCAAAAATAAATTCTTAGGAATTTGAATCCATCAAGGGATTAAATATGGATATAAAATACACATAATAAATAGTTTATAGGATGGTTTTGATACCATATTTTTAAGGAGTCAGATGAAAATCCTAATTCAATTTTAGAATGACTTTGATGGCTAGATAGAAGACCTAGTTTGCATGTATTATCTTATAATAGTTATGTAATTATTGTTTATATATTATATATAAATGAACATGAAAAAGTAATTACCATAAAAATAGTTGATTTAAATTTGTGGATGAAGCGATGCACGTATCTGGTGCCAATGATAGAAATCAAATTTATGAAAATATGTCATACTTTGGCATTATAATACAAATATGGGAGTTGTATTATAAAACATTCCAAGTCTCAATTTTTCAATGAAAGTGGGTTGATAAATGGAGTGTTGTTAAAATAGATGAATTGGGAATCATGAAAGTGGATTTAAGTTTGGAAGGGTACAAAGACAAACCATTTATAATGGAATCATAGGCAGTACAAGTATTTTATGTTCCAAATCTTGCAAACCGAAAGTGGTAAATTGTTCTGTTATTGACCAAAACCACTGAAGGGTCATATGAAAATTTAAATAAGGATAACTATTATGTTGGGATTCTACAATCATTTCTCTGAGGTTCCATTGTATATGGGGTATTTTATGTTAGAGGATACCACAATTAAAGGATTTGGATACTCAATTGAGGGGCAAAATCCATTCAACCTTTTAAAAAAAGATACTTCAATAATCAAGTTATATATTTTTTATAACATAAATTATGTTACCTAATATTATTATATATTCACTACTATATTTACATAATCTAAATTAAATGTTCAACCACTTCTTTAGATAATAAATTATGCATGTTCTGATACTCTTAATCCTAAAGAACAATAGGTTTCTTAACCTGGTGATTCTCCCAGTGTTGAGGAACAACAACCTTCTTCACATTCTAATGCTACCAATCCATAGGAAAAACATATTGACAATGTTGAACCTAAGGAAATGGTAGATGTTGAAGAACCGATGTCTTAGAAAAAAAAAAGTATCACCATAGTGTTATGATGTTATAAAAAATTAAAATAGAAAAAAGAGAAGGAATAAAATTCAAGGTTGGATAGAATGCATGTGACAATACTGTTAACTCGAACAAGGCCATGTTCAATAGTTTCATTGGGCTTAACACTTGGAAATGCATGTATATTGATGTAGATTCATGGCACTATGTTGTTCCCATGTTTAAGAAACTGATTCAGGAAGATATTAAGGTAAAATTGTGATATCAATTATTTATTTTACTAAAAAATAAAACATTTAAACATTGAATTTCTCTTCTTTATCCCTTGTATAGTGTATTTATAGTAGAAGACTCCTAAAATAATTTTTTATTAATTCTTCTTGGAAAGGATAACATAGGCTTTCATATAATTCTAATTAATTTTTATCTCAAAGATGTTGCATGGAAAATAGACCCAAAACCCCGACATATGTATGCACACCTAATAAGATAATAATCATGGGATGTGTTTACTGTATGTCCTGAATATGCATATTTTTAGGTACATTGTGGATGATAATACATTGTTTTAAAATAGGTGTTTTAATTACTTTGATTAAGAATTGTTAATATATGAAATAAAAACTGAATTCTGAAAATAAGAAATGGGAAGCAAAAGCAATGTACCCCTACTGTAAACCAAGGATGGGGTACAATTTACTTGAAATAAATTGGTACATATTTTAAATCTACAATACTAGAAAACTAGGTTATATCCATGGTTTGTAACCATGGATATAGAACCCAAAATTGTATCTATAGGTAATATACATGGTTTAACAGTTTGTGGATCCATTGGTGTGGATATAGGGTAAAACCTATACCCACAGTTCAAAATAGTGGTAATAGACCCATATCCATGGTTTGTAACTGTGGAAATAGCCTTAGACACATAGACTTATAGCCACAGTTATAAACCATGACAATAGGCCTATAACCCCGGGTTAAACCATGGAAATAAGCTTATTTCCATAGTTTATAAATGTGGCTACAACCTCTTCCATGTAGAATTATTTCCACAGTTGTAAACCATGGCACTAAGTCAATATCCATAGTTTAAATCATGGCAATAGGTCTACTTACATAGTTTACAACCATGGATATAGACACCAAATTCCAAAAAATCCACCCTAAAACCTACTATAACTCAAATCATCCCCAAAATATTCCATAAAAAAATAATTTACAAGTTCTTGGATGATTGGACCTAAAACAGTCTTATAGAACATCAAAAAAACAAGAACACACTAGGATATCACCAAAAAAATAGAGATTTTCCAACCAATTCCATCTTATCTACATGAGAAACCATCACTCACATGAAAAAGTATCACTAACATGGAAAATCATTCAAGTTATTCTAAAATCATAAAATTAAAAAAAATTAACTATCAATGTCAAAATGTGTATGTATCACTGCCCAGAAATAAGCACATACATAAACATATGTGTTATCACTGACTAGGAAAAAATAAACTATCACTACATATATATCACTACCCAACATGAATCACATAATTGCCTAGAATGTATCACATCATTGCCCAACATGTATCACTTTCCAATATCTGCACTATCACTATGTATGTATAACTATTCATGTATCACTTCCCAGCATCTATCATATCAAAATGTGTATTTATCACTTCCCAACGTAAGAATAAACATAAACACATGCACTATCAATATCAAAATGTGTATGTATTTTATTAACTTTGTAAGGATGAGAATGAGCATAAGTATAAGAATAAGCATAAGAACTGACGTGAGATAAGCATAAGAAAATTCATACATATAAAAAAAATTAAAGTGGATATTGAAAAAAAAATATATAATTTAAAAATAACTGAAACATAATTATTCAAGTGGATATTGGAAAGATACAAATAAAAAATAATTGCTACTTAATAATGGAATACATGCAAAGAAATAATTAGTACATAATAAATAAAGATGTAAAGAATTCATAATTGGAAGGAAATACTATTTTATCATATTTAATTTTATTTTTAATATAATTATATGAAAGGATATATTGAATATTATTTCTTTATAAGATGAAAAAAAATACAAATCATTGGTGTTATTTTCAGCTTTAGTGGCATCTTCATCATAAAAATTTAATAGAAAATATTTCTACAAAAAATAATGTATTAATATATGAAATAAGATTTTATATTGTAACTTAATCCAAAGAAGATAGTATTTAATATTCCTATTTAATTCCATATTATATATTATGAATAATACCTTGTCATAATGGATTCAATATTAAATCCACGATGCAGAATTCCTAAATCCATTATATAATGTTGGATTCCACCCTAAAGCTATCATATAATGGATACTTCCCTAAAACCATCATAAGATATTATACTTTAAATTTGATCATATATTTTTAGATTATGCATAATTACTTTAGGTATTCTACATAATGGATTTAATTTTGGATTTAAAATACATTATGACATTATACGATGGCTTTAGGGAATAATCTCTATGACTAGTTAATTTATTGTGTAGAATCCTTAAATCCATTATTCACAATCCCTTATCATAAAATGTTAGATTCTATCCTAAATCTATAATTTATTATTATATTCTACACGTAAGGCATTATTCATAATCCCTTTACAAAATAAATTATAATCATATAATGTTTTTCATAAAGGATTCTACTCATATGGATTTAACTCGTCATATGAATAATGGTTTTATGTTTTATATATATTGGATTTAGTGTATGAATTTACAATATATGAATATAATATATTTTTTATTGTTATGATGAATTTTTCATACTAAAAATGGTAACGATTAATTTAAAATTGAAAATTAATTAAGATAGTAAAATATTATACAATAATTATTCCATTGGAGGAAGATTTATTGATGACTTCATCTTCTGGATTGTAATTGTTTACAACTACAACATAGACATGATCTTATAAAAAAAATTTGGAACAAAGTTACTTATAAAAAATGAGAGTTTTTTTACTTCTATTAATTATTATTTTACTAGATAAAGTTCTCATCTTCATTCCAAAACCACAATAACAAAATAAGGGTGGGGGTAACTTCTTTATTTCATATCAGTTAATTCTTGGATACCTAATTTTTTTACCTAAGTTGCGATGGAATAATGTGGGATGGTGTTGTAATTAAAGACAAACTAAATGAATGCCCTGAAAAATGTTACAAATTCACTTCCAGTGGATAAAATATCCTAAGGAGAAGTAAATGTAGGGTAAGATCTTACCCTATAACAAGTATGGGAATAATGCACCCAGATTTTCCCATAATGCATGAGTCAAATCCATATTAAACCTGTAAATTAGTTGTAACCATGTTTTTTTATGAATAACCAAAACAAATGGATAAAGTAAAATTATTTATTTACCCATATCCAGAAGAAGAAATCCTACTCAATAAAATTATGGAACATGATTATGTGAATCATTATGAGCACAATTTTGGGGCGGTGGAACCAAAATTATTCATCCAATGGTTGAACCACCAAATCTACTTCAATGGCTACATGTTTATTAGCAACTTCATGGTCCATCTCATTAATCACATGCTCTAGTTTAGTACCTATAGAAAGTAAAAAAATTATAGAGGTTCACTATGAACAATCACTAAAACATGAATGGAAGTTCATGGGAATGTGCATCATCATTAGATCATTAAAATGATACTAACTGTGAAGGGAATGAAGGCTATCCAGGAATATGCATTCCAAACAGCATAAGAAATTATGAATACATAATATTTTTACACTAAGAATATTCATTTACATATACAAAACAAAATCACTGGTACTTTGGTACATTCACCAGGCTTTCATGTCATAGTGCATGGGTTTAAATTTAGTATATCATTATTTTAAATTTGATCTTTTTCCATCTTTATAAACATTAGGGTTGTCTAGTTTCAATAGAATTATGTCACACATACATACATGTAATAATTGGAAGAATCTATATGATTTATTTTAAAATTATCCCTTCTTTCTCCTCTATTATTCTCTCCCCAATTAAATTCTTTATTTAAGTGCAAGTATTTTTTCAGAAAAAAAAAACAAACACCACTATTTTTTTCCAACTTCTTATCTTAAGTGATAAATGATATAAGAATTTTTCAATAGGTGGTTTCAAATGAACCATAAGGATTAACCTGTAAATATGAGAGATCGTAGAATACATAATCATAACATTTTTAGGTTTGAAATTTTGACCCATGACACTCCCATATAGATGGGACAATGATTAATACATTTAAAACATGAAATTTAATTATTTAAAAAAATATTAAATTAGAAAACTTGAGCACATCCATGTGTGAGGTAGATATAGTGATAAATAAATAATAATGAGCATCATGCATGAAATAAAAATTAAGCTTACTAGAAACACTGAGTAACAAGAAACCCACCACAAATAACCATATATACCAACTAAAATTGAATAAGCTCAGTCAATAAAAAAACAAATAAAATAATATTTCTTAATTTATTACAAGAATGGATGATTTTTTTGTAAATTCTCAAAAAATCAGTCCTAAAAAATCCTTTAAATATCCCTAATTAAGAGAATATTTTTTAAATTTTAGGAATCCATAATTAATAGAATCTTTAGAAATTTTATGAATGAAAAAAATGTTACTTCTAAAATATCATTCACCTAATTCCAAAAACTTTATCGAAATTTTCTTCTAGGTTATACATCATGTAATTATAAAAATTAAACTTTGGGTTTCCCTTGTAATGGATGTATAGAAAAAAAACAATGCTTATCACTAAATGCACTAAAGAGATTTAAAAAAACTTCAAAGCACTTAAATTTACCATGATGAATCCAAATCACAGTGTGGTATAATCAGACTGGTTTAAGGAAGCATAGAATTTCTTAAAAATGATTACTGAAAAATAAATACAAGATCTACACCCCTACATAAAATAGTGGTTTATAAAAAAGTATTTTTTTTATCATAAATAGATACTTCTTGAAAAATAGTATTTTATCAAGCACATACCTGCCTGAAAAAAATAGTAGTTATGTAAGGACATATATTGAGACTATAACAGAAACACTCTCTTCAATATATACCTAATCATATAGATCATAGTAGCTGATCAAGAACACACCTACTTGAATATATAGATAACATAAAAATAATAGTTTTTCAAGAAAATATATACCTTCTTGAATTTCTCATAGTAATTTATCAAGAAAATGTATTCTTAAATATATAAATAGCATAAAATAATGGGTTTTAAACATGTATTATTTAAATAAGTGGTGGAAAATGATTTTTTCCAACATGATACATTTCTCCAAAAGTACTTGTCATAGGAGGAGGGTGGTATATTATGAGTATGTGTGATGTCCAACATATATATTGGTATCATGTTAGTTGGATGATAATAGGTCTATTATAACAACATATACTAGAATAATAATCATGGATAAATAGATAACATCGCTAGATATACTAATTACTATAAGTCATATGTTATTTTGTAGATAGTTGATCCCTATAGAGTGTAGAGATATTCCTTGAGCATGGGATGTATGAGTTAATATCCTTTTATGTTTATGAAAAGGGAATGTTAGGATTCATATTTATGTTATAAAAAGAATTAGTAGTCATAGTCTAGGGTTGGAAAAATTATTTCACTGTGATAGGGAGTATTATCCTTAAATTATACCACTATATGTTATACATATTACTCTGAGGGGCCATTCTGAATTCTATTGAAGAAACAATTTTCTTAGTGTTTATGGTGTATGACATGTTGTTGTTGTATGTCCTTTGTATTATCCTAATTAGAGAGAACCATAAAAATTGGTTTTTTCCCTCTTTTACTACTTTAACACTTCATATTATTTATGGGGGGTTTTATTTTTTCATTAATCATGGAATAAGATCATTGATGAGTGTTCATTTTCGAAATATTGTGATACCCTAATTGACACCCCCTTTCATGATAAACTGAGATAAACTATATCAAATTTCAATATCAATATCACGAGAATAAAAAAAACTATATGATTAAATTCAATGTATAAACCAAGAAAAAAATTATATCTGAAATGTACCTCAAAATCAATATTACTAGAACCATCACAACCCATGGAAATAGGTGCAGTCCCAATCAATTTTACCCCATGAACCCACATTGAAGTTCCTACATGAAATGAAAATATATTCAAAAGAAATAATATATATCATTAAGTTTCTAGTGCAATTAAAAGATAATTTTAGAATATATTAGAAAAATTTCCATACTGATGTAATACAATAGTACTTCTACTAGCCAGAAGCACTCCTACCGTCCAGCAGCACTCAAACCTTCCCAGCAGCTTAAAAAAAATAAAAAAATAAAAATAAAATATAAACAAAACTTAAATATAATATAATATATATCACAAGAATTCAAACACTTAAATCCCTATCAATAATACAATGTATAAACCAACATAATGCACTTAAATCCCTACCCTGCCATCAGCACTCAAACATAACTCAAACATTACATCTTAATAGAATAAAAAAACAAGAATAAAATATAAATAGAACTCAAACAGATTAAAATATACATCACAAGAATTTAAACTATCTCCAATATAAAGAACATAAAATCCCAATATCAATATAATCATAATAAAACAAAACTATATGATAAAATTCAATGTATAAACCAAGAATAAAATTTATATATGAAATGTACCTCAATATTAGTATCACCAGAACCATCATGACCCTCAACATCTCCGATAGTTTCACAAACATCATTATCACCTCTTATCATACCACCAACATCATCATTGACATCTGTATTTTCATATGCACCTAAATCAATGTGATGAGCAGTATAATCCTCATAAATTGAACACAAATAAATGCGAACACAATTAATTAATGAAAACATACAAAGGTTGTACACACAAAGGTTATACACATATTTAATCTAAATTTTTTTTATTTACATGAGATATTATTGATATACATATTTGATATAAATCATTTTTAAATTAAACTAGTATTTATCCATGCATTTTCACGGGAAGCAGTATCAGAGAATTTTTCATAGGAATTTATTTTGAGATATGGAATCTTAATACATCTATAATTAATGTAAAAAATACCTGATTTATTTAACTTAATGGGCAAGGAATAATCTATATAGTGAAAACACAGTATGTATTGATAATTTTGAATAAGAACATGGTGCCTAGATTGTGTTATTAAAACATTATTATAGTGGTTTTATAACACGATGATTCATAAGATAAACTGAATGTTTGAGGGAAAAAATAATACATGAAATATCTATGATAATACAAGAAATATCCATGATATTTAACATTCATAGATAGATTAGTTCTTCTATAAGGAAAAAAGTAATATAATATATATGGTAAATTAAATAAAAAGTTTAAATTCACTATTATGAAAAAAACATATAGAATCCCAAAATTGTATGTATAAATACATTCTGGGTGATAAGTAAGAAATAGAATAACAGAGTGTAAATTTTTTACTAAAGTAGTTAAAAATGGATTATATATGTAAATGATACATATGGGGTGTGAAATAGTAGATAAAGAGTCATAATATAAAGATAATACATTAAATTTCAATATAAGAATTTATAAATAATAAGAAGTTAATTGGGCATGCAGAGAGGAAGAGATACCTTAAGATGTTGACAATCTGGAATATATCATATTGGGAGAATATAGTGGTTTAGAATATACCAAATATAATTTAAAGTATTAAATATACCTAAAGTAATTTTAATTGTATTTATTACATCTTTAAGCTCATATACATTTAAAGTGTATCATTGAACTATAGTAAAAATTATGTATGAGTAGCAGACTTATTTTACACCCTTGTTAATCATCTATGAAATCTCTATTCTATGGAAGCATCTTGGGAATTGAAATTCATGTATGAGATATTTTTAATTATTTGATAAGTATTACAATGAAATTATTATATTCAAAAATTTAAATATATAACATATTATGAAGTAATGAAACTAAAAAAAATTTAAATTATATTATAAATACTAAAATCAACATCCAATGTATTTAATTATGTTATAAAAACTTCCTAAGATGAAAGATCATACTGATATGAGTACAGTACTATATGAAATAATTATTTTGGATATAATTAGTAAGAAATATACAAATAACATTTGATAAATTTTAATATGAAAATACAACATCATGTAATAGAATATACATTATACATATATAGAAAATTAATATATTGAAAAGTGGATATATAATATTATTATATAACATATGCCTAAAAAATATTCATACAGTATATAGAAAAGAATAGTTAATAGTAAGAGGTGGTAAATATTCCATATTCTCAAGATAATGGAGAAAATGGAAAATATTACATAAACTCTCATCGTAAAAAATAAATAGTGTGGGTATCCCATTTATGTAGTCTTATCAATTAGAGTGAGTAGCTGTATATGATTGTATTTGTATCTGTATTATTTTTCATCCTTGTTAAGTGTTTCTAAAATAATTAAAAACATATTATAAGAATTAAAATGGAATTACAAATTGTGGTTTAGTTAGTCTTTTCACTCTTCATTTTCTCATGTTTAAATCCACATTATATTGATTTGGATTATCTGTGTATCTCAAGCTTCCAATAGTTAAATCTATTACACCTTCATAAATGTGTGTAAATCTCTATTCATTAAAATCTTGGAGAAAATTTATTAGAAATAAATAAATAAACCACTCAATTTTCAATACTAAATAGAGTAAGCTAATATAAGTTAAGGATAAAGATAAGATAATATATGTGAACATGAAACACTAGATTTAAATATATGCTAACAAGGAATGTTTTTAATGTATTTGAAATGTAGATACTTTTTTATGATTCTTATGTTGTGCAACATTCATATAGAAGAAAATTTTAATTAAATAATTTTTATTAAAATTTATTGATAGAAGTATGGGTATAATGTCATTCTTTATACCAAAGTAAACATTATAAGAATAGAAATATGTGTTACATAAAATAAATAATATATTTTATATAATCACAAGATATTTTATAATTTATTTAATATTTTGAAACATAAATTATAAATCCATGGGAATTGGACATACATCTTACACTACTACAAAAACGGGCAAGGGAAGTGCCACCTTATATCAGTGCTAAACCAAAAACACTGATAAAGAATCCATGTATCAGCGCTAATATTTTAGCATTGATACATGCCTTCTTTATCAACACTTTTCTAGCACTGATAAAGGGATTCTTTATCAGTGCTAGAAAAGCGTTGATAAATAAAGTCTGTATCAGCGCTAAAATTTTAGTGCTTATAAAGGGTAACCTTTATCAGTGCTAAAAAAGAGCTGATAAAGAGACCCTTTATCAGCACTAAAAAAGAACTGATAAAGGCTAACTTTATCAGGGCTAAAATTTTAGTGCTGATAAAGCCTTCCTTTATCAGCACTAAAATTTTAGCGCTCATAAAGGTAACCTTTATCAGTGCTTTTTTAGGGCTGATAAAACCGTAGTTCCATATTTTATAAAATCGGTTGCACAGTGTCATCTATTTAGCATGCCATAAATCTCTCATGGTATTGTACCCCTGCGAAAACTCCCCTCCCCCCCCTCCTGATCTTCGCATTGTCGGACCTCCGCCGCCCCCCGATCTTCGCGTTGTTGGACCTCCGCTGATATCCCTTCTCTTTATCCTCTCCCTTGAACCCCTTCGGTAGATCCTCCTCCCTATAAACCCTCCTTCTCCTCCTCTTCGCTCGACCCTACTCCCCGTGAACCCTACTCCTCCATTTCTCAATGGTTGGAGGCTCCTCCCATGCACCTCCCCCTCTAGCGGTCACGCCTTCCCCTCCCGACGTAGCGCAAAATGTTCCCTACTTCTCCTCCTCTTAGGTGAATTTCTTTTCTCTTGTTCTTGATTCTCTTCTTGAACTTTATTCTTAGGAAGGATGTGAAAACAATGATGATTCGGTTTTTGTGTTTTTTTGTTATGTTTTTAATGGTTAATAGTCATACATAGGACTTTTAGATTACCCTCATGTGTTAAGTCATGTTTTATTTGACTATTCTTCTCATTCTTATAAAATATTTGTTAAATCTTTAGTTGAGGTTGGGGACATGAAATTTATCCTTCTTTATTATGTGTAAATTGTGGAATTATCATGTTATTTTGTTTCCATTTGATGGATAGTAATGATTAACCTAAATAATATAATGAATTACACTAAAGGAAATTAAAGTGAAGAGGTAGTTTTTCATGTCATTTATGAAGTTCTATAATATTTCTTATATATTTATGGATTTATTGGTGTTGTTGCTAAGTGATTTATTATTGATGTTGTAAAAGAAATTTCTTACTACTAATAACATGTTATAATCACCTTTCATTATTTTTTAGTCACTTAAGGTAGGTAATGAATTGTTTGTATAGAAATATGTAATTAAAGTGTTATATTTAAACTATAAATTCTACTTTAATATGATAGAGTGTTTAAGGGGTAGTTTTTAGTGTGAATTTCTAATATGTTTTCCCTTTCATGCTACTATGTATGGGGTATTTATCGTTATTATTATAAGGGTGATGGTTGATTGATGTGGTTGGGAGCATGTGGTGTGGTAATTAATACAGTAGTGATGGATGGATTATTTTGTGGTTATGATAGCAATGATATGGCTATTTATGCAGAAAATAAGTGGTTTTATGGATTTTAGAATGTGTTTAGTTGTATTTTATGTCATGAAAATTTAGTTGTTATTGGGCAATGTTATAGTTTCCTTTTGGCATGTAATATGGTTGGAATAAATGAAAATAGTAATGAGTGATGGGTTGGAAATGATAAATGATGGTTTGTTAAATTATTAATGACAATGATTAGAATAATTATGTTTAATAAATGGTTAAAGGTAAAATAAATGTTATTAATGATTAATGAATGGATTATAGTGGGTAGTGATTTAATGATTGGTTTTACATTAAAATGGTTAACAATTGAAATTCATATAGTAATAAAAATCCAAGAAATTATAATGTTAAATGAAATGAGAAGTTTGTAATGTTTATATGGATGCTTATGTGATTTGTTGGGGATTATTTTTGGCATTATAATGGAAGTGGTTATAAGAGGGTGGTAGTAAAAAGGAAATGGTTGACGAGGGTGTTTGTAGTGTTAGTTTGGTGTAAACCCTTAGGAAAAATTTATGTGTGACTATATACTTATTATATTTTCTTATTATTTCTTACGCACCACCACTTGAGTCGAGTAACCTGATTGAGATTCATATGGGTACTTTGGTTCTGAGTGTTTTTCTCAATATCTAGGTTATAGAGGGAACACATATAGAACCACTCCCTCTTCCCTTCTCCCCCTTCACACTTAGTATGAGTTGTAATGGCTCACAATGGGTGTATATATATGACCTATAATGATTTTAGATTTTGGTGTATATATATTCTTGTTGACATGATTATGTGTATTTGGTGTGGATACATAGTGGGGGTTGTGCATTGTAGGAGAGTATGATGTTTATGTCCTTCATGTTCACGATATCATACTGTGATGAGGATGTGATGTGTGGTTGTGATGTGGATATAGTTTTTAATGTGTTTGTGACATATGTATGTGTAGATATATGGTTATGAGATTATATAGAAGGGGTTGAAGCATAAGAAATATTCCATTAGAGTGTGAGAATGACTAGATTAGTGGGGAAGTGGATGTGGGGTAATTTATTAATATATATTCTTTTGATATTACAATTAAGATGGAGTTTGGAATTAGACACTCATGAGGATTTAATGGGATGATAGGTCAATAATATTTGTTAAAATTTTCATATGGAATAACATGGGAGACCATCTATGACACAAGTGATTATCCCCCCTGTGATTTAAAGTAAGTAACTTGAGCTTACCAAAAATATTAGGCATGATGATATTGAATGTAGGGCAGAGACCTAGGAGTGGTAGATGTATCATTCTTGATTATTCTTGTGTTTAGACTGGTGTGATTTGAGAAAACTATAATTAATCTAAAGTAATTAGATTTAATGGATTCCATATTTTAGAGATTATGAGAATCCTTTCTTTACTTATAGAGTTGGATACTAGTTTTCATCCATATGTATTTTAGGTTTGTGAGGTATAAAAGGATAGACTAGTTGACCATATAAGGGTTGACCTGATAGATAAGGATGATCCATAGAGGATGATGTCGTGTGAGTTTTACCATCTATGACATAAGTGATTATCCCTGCGAACCCCTTTGTGTTTGCAAACTGTGTTGATTTTGATGGGGGGGTCTATCCTGGTTCTGTTGATTTCCAAATCTTTATTGGAAATGGTTAGTCTCTATTAATCTCTATTTTTATAAGGAATTGGTTCTCTTCTACTATATTTGGAAGTTTTTTTTGTTTATTTGAACCATAAATACTAATATTTGAGATTCAAATAGGATGTAGATGAATAAATATTGGATGGATGCTAATCATTTGACAATAGAGTATGAGAACAGAGTGAAAGAGTTCATCAAGTTTGTAAAGGATCACGCAAAGGATCCTTCTCAAATCCTTTGTCTGTGTTTACATTGTTGTTATTCTAGACTACTTACTACAGAGGAGTTGGAAGAACATTTGATATGTCACAGAATAGATCGGAGTTATAAATGTTGGAATAAACATGGAGAAAAGGCGAATGTAGCTATTGGATGGGATAAAACTGCATTTTATGGTTCATCAGATATGAATACAAATATGGATAATAAAGAATACTATATGGAGGATGTGATTACAGATGTCAATGATGATGAAGATCATATTGAGTAAATGACAAAGACAATTGAAGATGAACTCTTTGATTGACCAAAATTTTTTGAGAAGTTAAAGATTTGTGCAAAGATGCCATTGTATGCTGGTTGCACTAAATATACAGCATTTTCAGCTGTACTGAAGTTTTATAAATTCAAAGTGGGAAATAGATGGAGTGATTTTAGTTTTACGTAAATACTTGCTCTCTTGAATGACATGCTCCCAGAAGATAATGAGCTCCCAAGACGGACATATGAATCTAAACAAATGCTACGCTCGATGGGTATGATTTCTGAAAGAATACATGCCTACCCGAAAGACTTTGTATTGTTTCGTTAGGAGAACAAATCACTTACATAATGCCCAAAGTGTGGTGCTTATCTATACAAGAAAGATGAATCCAATCCTATGAAAGTTGTATGGTACTTTATAATCATTCCAAGGTTTAGGCATCTATATGGAAGTGAAGAAACTGCAAGACAATTGTCGTGGAATGCAGATAAAAGAAATAAAGATGGGAAATTACATCATTCGGCCGACACTCCTCAATGGAATAAAATTGATCATGAGTATCCTGAATTTGGAAAAGAGCCTAGAAACCTTCATCTTACTTTATCTACAGATAGATTGAATCCTTTTGGTTTTCAAAACAATACTCATAGTACATGGCCTGTTATGTTGGTAAATTATAAATTGCCACCCTGGTTATGCATGAAGCAGAAATTCATCATGTTATTTATGCTTATATCAGGACCAAAACAACCAGGTAAAGATATTGATTTTTATCTGGCTCCTTTGATGGAGGATTTGAAGTTATTGTGATATTTAGGTGTTATGTTGTATGATGCTTATAAAAGTGAATACTTCACGTTGAGAGCGATGTTGTATGAGATAATAAATGATTTCCCTAATTATGGAAATTTATCAGGCTATAGCATTAAAGGAACTCAAGGGTGTCCCATGGGCGAAGAAGATACATAATCAATTAGGTTGAAACATTCATTGAAATCTGTGTCTCTAGGACATCGTAAATTTCTACCTCATCGGTATAAGTACTGATCTTGGACGGCATCATTCAATGGAAGTTCAGAACAATGCGTAGCATCGTGTCCACTAACAGGTGATCAGCTGTTTGAGAAAGTAAAAGATGTGAACACTATTTTTGGTAAACCATTTTTGAAAAACCTTATGAAAATCGATTGAAAAAAGAGATTAGTTTTTTTTGAATTACCATACCGAAATTGTTTGTACGTCAGACATTTTCTTGATGTGATTCATGTGAAAAAAAATGTATGTGACAGTGTTATCGAAATTTTTCTAAATGCCCCTGGAAAAACAAAGGATGGAATTAAGGAAAGGTTGGACATGGTTGACATGGGAATACGAGAAGAGTTGGCTCCCGTGAAGGGTGAAAATCGAATGTTTCTTCCTCCAACTGCTTATACTCTTTCTAGGGAGGAGAGATATCAGTTTTGAAACTTCTTCAATGATGTAAAGGTTCCAGAGGGGTATTTATCAAATATAAAGAACATTGTGTCAATGAATTATTTGAATTTAAAAGGTTTGAAATCACATGAATGCCATGTTTTGATGTAAGATCTAATTCCTATAGCTTTACGTTGCATTTTTTCCAATAATTTTTGTCATACGTTAACCAAACTTTGTTTTTTTAAAATCTATATGTAGCAATGTTTTAGACCTCGTGAAATTTTCAGCTATGTAAAAAGAAATTTTCATCATATTATGTGAATTATAAATATTCTTCCCACCAACATTATTTGATATGATGGTTCATTTGATGATTCAATTGGTGAGAGAGATTCAACTTTATGGTCTTGTGCACTATAGATGGATGTACCACATTGAACGGTATATGAATATTTTGAAAGGGTATGTTAGAAATTGAAGTCATCTAGAGGGTTGTATAGTGGAGAGATATATTGTTGAGGAAGCCATTGACTTTTGTACCGAATACCTATCTGATGTGGAAAGCATTGGTCTCCCAAAATCTCATCACACTGGACACATTGAGGGTGAGGGAATTTCTGGAAGATATGTTGTGACAGTCAGTATTAAAGATCGGGAGTAGGCCCACCTTTATGTTTTTCATAATAGTTGGGAGTTTGCTCCATATATTGAAACTCACAAAGAAATTCTTAGGCAGTTGAATCGATCCAGGGCTGAAAAATGGATATCAAATACACATAATCACCAGTTTATAAGATGGTTTTAGGACCATATTTTTAAGGAGTTGGATAAAAATCCAAATTCAATTTTAGAACGACTTCGATGGCTAGACGTCGTACCAAGTTTGTATGTATTATCTTACAATGGTTATGTAATTAATGGTTATACATTCTATACAGATGAACATGATGAAGATACTACTGAAGTGATGCATGTTTCTAGTAGTAAGGACAGAAATCCAATTTATGCAAATATGTCATACTTTGGCGTTATCAAACAAATATGGGAGTTGGATTATACGACATTCCAATTTCCGATTTTTCAACGCAAATGGGTTGATAACAATAGTGGTGTTAAAATAGATGAATGGGTATTTGTGAAAGTTGATTTTAGTAAGGAATGGTTCAAATATGAATAGTTTATAATGTCATCACAAGCGGTACAAGTTTTTTATGTTCCAGATCTTGAAAAATGAAAGTGGTCGATTGTTCTGTTATCATCCAAAACTACTGAAGGGTCCGATGAAAATTCACTTGGGAATGATCCTTCTAGTGGTACAGCGCAGTCATTTCGTAGTGGTCCTAATGTAGATGATGTTTTTTATGTTATAGGAGACCACAATGAAGGGATTTAGATAATCTATAGAGGTGTCAAATCCCTTCATCCTTTGAAAAAAAGAAAGATAGTTCAATAAACAGGTTATATTTTGTTTGTAATATAGATCTTATTATCTCATGTTATTATCTTATCATTAATTAATTTATGTAATCTAAATTAACTGTTCAACCACTTTTGAAGATAATGACTTCTGCACATTCTGGTGCTCCTAACCTTGAGGTTGAACAAGTCTCTCAAATGGCTGATGCTGCTGCTCCCACTGTGGCTGCTCACAGTGTAAAGCAACAACAAGTTTCTGAACCTGTTGTTACTCCTAGTGTTGAGGTCCAAAAACCATCATCACATGTCGTTTCTACTATTTCAGATGAACATATAGATGATTTTGATATCGATGAAATGGTTGGGGATTAAGGACCGACGTTGCAGAAAACACAGGTGCGTCGTAGTTTGACGGTGTTAGTCAAAGTTCTTAAGGCGAAAAGCAAAGGCATCAAATTTGATGTCAAATGGAATGCATGGGTCCAACATGTGAATCCCAACAAGGCTATGTTTAGTAGTTACATTGGATTTTTCACTAGGAAACGTGTGCCGATTGACATAGATTTAGGGCACCATGTTGTGTTCGGGCTGAAGGTTGTGATCTGGGAAGAAATTACGGCAACATTATGATATTATTTCTTTAATTTAATAGAAAATAAAATAATGAAACAGTCTCTTACTCTTCTTAATCTCTTGAAGAGTACATTTATAGTAGACGATTCACAAAATAGTTATATACTAAAGCTTTCAGGAAGGATTCATTGAGGTTTTCGCACTATTTTAACAAAATGTCACCTGAAATATTACAAAGGTAAAATAAACCCGCACCCACCCATTGTCTACGCTCACCTGATATCCCAAGAAGCATGGGATGCATTTATTGGCCGCCGTGGGGATGAGAAGTTTCAGGTACATTGTGGGTGATAATACATTATTTGAGGATACATGTATTCATCACTTTGATTATCAATATTTCATTTATGAAATAGAAAATCTGTACTGAAAATAAGGAACGCGCATCAAAACCAACATACCCCTATTATAAAGCAAGGATGGGGTATGCTTCACTAGAAAAGAAAATGGTACGTATTTTAAATTTAAAGTAATATTTTTAGGTTCCAATAAACAAGATCATAATTATCTTTCTATATTTATATGTGGATTGATGAGTCTAAAACCAAAGACACTTCCATCCCACATCATGTGCTATGGAAGGAGGAACGTGTGAATAAGGAAGGGAATCTAGTAGATGAGAACACACCAAAAGTGTGGGAAATATGTGTATGTGTGAAAGAACGATAAAAATATTTATTATAAATAGCTATTACATAAAAATAATTAGATATTTTCCTATATCCGATTTTCACAGGAATCAGCTACTCCTGTAGCGGATGCAGACCTATTATCGACAGCTTTGAAGCATCCAGAACAATACGTTCATGTCAGAGGTGTGGGTTTTGGGGTGACACCCCAAGTATATTTTGAGAAAAAAAAATAAACAGATGATAGAGATGAAAAATTGAAACAAATGAGCGAAAGACTAGCAACTCTTGAAGAATGATTACAATTGCAGGGAGAGTTTCTAGAGACTTTTATGGGTGGGAAGCAAGGAGAAGAAACAACTCAGGAACAAATAGTGCATGACGATCTTGCCCCATCCCCCACCATCTTTGAGGCAAGCCATTCCCCTCAAAGAGTTTTCTTAGGCATGGTAATCAATATTCTAATAATTGTTCCCATGAAATGTGAATCAGACAAACACTGATACTTTTCCTATACTAATCTTCTACAGGGTGATAATGACTGTGATTTATATCTGTCAACACCCACCTATCACCTTGTAACGAGGGCTAGAGTGTTCAACATCCCAGGTGACAAGTTGCATAATAGACCACTTCCGAAAGATCATCTGAAAGTGATGATTACTGTAGCTCATGAGCCAAATGTAGAGCTACCTATTCCACTTGATAACGATGATATTCATATGTTCAAAAAGGCTATTGGGACATTCATTGCATGGATTTCACAACTTGTAAGATTACATGAAGAAAAAGAGGTATTTATTTCCTTTTTCTTCAAGCTAAAACTTTAAAAATTAATGAAAAAAGGGTCTGAACCAATGAATGTTATTATAGATGGACAAAGGGATGGGGGTGACAAACATCAGCTCAAAACCATCAAAAGGATTGACCAACCAATCCCAAGGAGCAACTGAAAGCACAATAACACCACCTATTCTCTATCCACATTTACTAGAATTGAAGACTCATGTAGATATGAAGCTAAGAGGTGGTAGTAGTCTTATATTGGTTTTCGAAAAGAATATATATGGAGAGGAAATTCAAGATTTCGTTGCTGTTGAAAATGTAAATGATATCCTTGAAAACGGTTGGCTAGGAATCACAGTTATAAATATATATATGAGGTATGTTTTCATGAATTGATTTTCTAAAAGCTGATCTAATGTGAAAATTATGATTAATTCATTTTATATTATTGATAGACGTATATATGAAAAACAGTTGAAGGAATTTTCCCATGAGCCAAAATTCTGACTTGTTAGTCCTCATACCACATCAACACATCTAACGAAATTAGAGCCATAAAAAAAGATGAAATAGTGAATGGATTGCTGAAAACATTTGAAAGCAAGATTATAGATGACAAACTCTTCTTAATACCAACCATGCAGGGGTAAAACTCTAAGATTAAATCATATCAATTATATTTTCACTTCTTTTATTACTTATTCCTTTTTGTGTTTTTATGAAACATTGGATACTAATTGAAAAGAAACTTGGATACTTCAAAGATTTATTTTATGGATTCAAAGCAGGGATATCCATCAAACTGACCACACATGATAGAGTTTGTAAATCTGTAAGACACTATATCCTATGTTTTAGGTCTAAAAATAAAGTAATATAATTTATATTATCTTTTACTGAGGATTATGTTATGATAGGTAAGTATATCATTATCATCTAAAAAAAGGAATGAGCATAGGGGCTAAGCATAATAAGGAGAGCAAGTACTACGTCTGGGAAAATATCAAGGTATATATAATAAAATTTCACTATCTAAACACATATCAACACAATTTACTTATTCTCCAAATGATCAAATTTTTTGAAGTGTCCAAAACAAACAAATGATAATGATTGTAGTTATTATGTTTTTAAATTTATGAAAGAGATCATTTTTCATCAACAAACTAGCATCCCTAAAGAGGTATTTCCAAAAACAACTACTATTTCATTTAATTTATTTATTATTTATTTATTTTTATATTTTTCAATACTACTCTGACTTCCAAAAAGCCTCATACTCAAAAGACGATATAGACATGTTTAGAAACGAGTGGGCCACATACCTAATGGCATATTGTACACAAATAGCATGAATATCTGACTTGGGGACGTGTACAATTGGCAGTCATTTTTTGAGAGGGGTTAAGGGGATCAAAAGATAAAACATTGTTGTATGTAAATGTTCATAGGAAAATTTTAATTGTTATTAAATAAAACATCCTTTCTCCAATGAGTCATTTTTCAATTTTAACAAATGAAATTCACCAGCAACATGCAGGAATGATGAACCACTCAAAGGGTCTCTCTTTTGTTTAAAATGGACAGAATTTTAAGTGAAAACAACAACTGACCTATAAAAATCCGACCAAACACATTAGGATTGTATTGATACTTTAGAAGAACAATCCATTGGTGCGTTGGTGACTTGTATGAGTCAACTCCACTTCAATCTGAGGCACGGTGTGGCCGTTATCACTCAAAGTGTCTTTCTTTTGTTTAAAATAGACACAATTTTAAGTGAAAACAACAAATGAACTACGGAAATATGACCAAACACATTTGGATTGTGTTGTTACTTTAGGAGAACAATCCATGGGTCATTTTTTACATGTACGAGTCAACCCCGCCTCAATCTGAGGCATAGTGTGGCTGATATCACTCAAAGGGCCTCTCTTTTATTTAAAATGGACAAAATTTTAAGTGAAAACAACAACTGACCTGTGTAAATCCATCCAAATTCATTCGGATTGTGTTGATAATTTATAATAAAGATCCATGGGTGCATTTTTCATGTGTACGAGTCAACCTCTCTTCAATATGAGGCATGGTTTGGCCGGTATCACTCAAAGGGTCTGTCTTTTGTTTAAAATGGACACAAGTTTAAGGGAAAACAACAACTGACGTACAGAAATCTGACCAAACACATTAGGATTATTTTGATACTTTAGAATAATAATCCATGGGTGCATTGGGGACATGTAAGAGTCAACCAAGCCTCAATCTGAGGCACGGTGTGGCCGGTATCACTCAAAGTGTTTGTCTTTTGTTTAAAATGGACACAATTTTAAGTGAAAACAACAACTGACAAACAAAAATCTGACCAAACGCATTCGGATTGTGTTGATCATTTAGGATAATTATACATGGATCATTTATGATGTGTACAAGTCAACCCGCCTCAATTTGAAGCACGGTGTGGCCGGTATCACTCAAAGGGTCTCTCTTTTGTTTAAAATGGACAGAATTATAAGTGAAAACAACAACTGGCCTATGGAAATCTGACCAAAAGCATTTGTATTATGTTAATAATTTAGGGGAATGATCCATGGGTGAGTTGGTTACATGTATGAATCAAACCCACCTCAATCTGAGGCACGGTGTGGCCGGTATCACTCAAAGGGTTTGTCTTTTGTTCAAAATGGACACAAGTTTAAGTGAAAACAACAACTGATGTACAAAAATCCAACCAAATGCATTTTTATTGTGTTGGTACTTTAGGATAATAATCCATGGATGCTTTGGTAATGTGTACAAGTCAACACCATCTCAATATGAGGCACAGTGTGGCCGGTATCACTCAAAGGGTCTTTCTTTTGTTTAAAATGGACAAAATTTTATGTGAAAACAACAACTGACCTACAGAAATACAACCAAACGCATTCAGATTGTGTTGATCCTTTACGATAACTATCCATGGGTCATTGTTGATGCATAAGAGTTAACCTAACCTTAATCTGAGGCACGGTGTGGCTGGTATCACTCAAAGGGTCTCTCTTTTGTTTAAAATGGACATAATTTTAAGTGAAAACAACAAATGACCTATGAAAATCTGACCAAATGCATTCGTATTATGTTGATAATTTAGGATAATGATCCATGGGTGCGTCAGTGACATTTATAAGTCAACCCCACCTCAATTGGAGGCACGATGTGGCTGGTATCACTCAAAATGTCTGTCTTTTGTTTAAAATGGACACAATTTTAAGTGAAAACAACAACCAACCTACATAAATCCAAAAAAACGCATTCATATTGTGTTTATCCTTTAGGATAACGATCCATGGTTCATTTGTGACATGTAATAGTCAACCCCGTCTCAATCCGAGGCACGGTGTGGCCGGTATCACTCAAAGGGTCTCTCTTTTGTTTAAAATGGACAGAATTTTAAGTGAAAACAACAACTGACCTACGCAAATCTGACCAAACGCATTTGTATTGTGTTGATCCTTCAGGATAATGATACATGGGTTATTTTTGACGTGTATGAGTTAACCCCGCCTCATTACGAGGCACAGTGTAGCCGGTATCACTCAAAGGGTCTCTCTTTTGTTTAAAATGGACAGAATTTTAAGCGAAAACAACAACTAACCTACGCAAATCTGACCAAACGGATTTTAATTGTGTTGATACTTTAGTAGAAAAATCCATGTATGTGTTGGTGATATGTACGAGTCAACACTACCTCAATCTGAGGCACAGTGTGGCCGGTATCACTCAAAGGGTCTGTCTTTTGTTTAAAATGGACACAATTTTAAGTGAAAACAACAACTGACCAACGGAAATCAGACCAAACACATTAGGATTGTGTTGATACTTTATTAAAACGATCCATGGGTCATTTTTGACCTGTACGAGTCATCTTTTCCTCAATCCGAGGTATGGTGTGGCCAGTATCACTCAAAGGGCCTCCCTTTTGTTTAAAATGGACATAATTTTAAGTGAAAACAACAATTGACCTATGAAAATCAAACCAAACGCATTAATATTGTGTTGATACTTTAGGATAATGATCCATGAGTGCGTTGGTGATGTGTACGAGTCAACCCCACCTCAATCTGAGACACAGTGTGGCCAGTATCACTCAAAGTGTCTATCTTTTGTTTAAAATGGACAGAATTTTAAGTGAAAACAACAACTGACTTACGCAAATCTGACCAAACGCATTCGGATTGTGTTTATCCTTTAAGAGAAAGATCCATGGGTGCGTTGGTGACATGTACGAGTCAACCCCACCTCAATATGAGGCACGGTGTGGCTGGTATCACTCAAAGTGTCTGTCTTTTGTTTAAAATGGACACAATTTTAAGTGAAAACAACAACTAACCTATAGAAATATGACCAAACACATTTTATTGTCTTGATACTTTAGTATAATGATCCATTAATCTTTTTTTATGTGTACGAGTCAACCTCTCCTCAATCCGAGGCATGGTGTGGCCAGTATCACTCAAAGGGTCTGTCTTTTGTTTAAAATGGACACAAGTTTAAGTGAGAACAGCAACTAACCTACTAAAATATGACCAAATGCATTTGGATTGTGTTGATCCTTTCGTAGAACAATCCATGGGTGCATTGGTGATGTGTATGAGTCAACCATGCCTCAATCTGAGGCATGGTGTGGCCAGTATCACTCAAAGTGTCTGTCTTTTGTTTAAAATGGACACAAGTTTAAGTGAAAACAACAACTGACCTAAGGAAATCCAACCAAAAGCATTAATTTTGTGTTGATCCTTTATTAGAACTATCCATGGGTCATTTTTGACGTGTACGAGTCAACCCCTCCTCAATCCGAGGAACATCGTGGCTGGTATCACTGAAAGGGTTTATCTTTTGTTTAAAATGGAAAAAAATTTAAGTGAAAACAACAACTGACCTATGAAAATCTGACCAAACGCATTTAGATTGTGTTGATATTTTTTTATAAAGATACATAGTTGTATTGGTGATGTGTATGAATCAACCCCACCTCAATCCAAGGAACGGTGTGGCTGGTATCACTCAAAGTTCCTGTATTTTGTTTCAAATGGACAAAATTTTAAGTGAAAAAACAACTGACATATGGAAATCCTACCAAATGCATTCGGATTGTGTTGATCCTTTTGTAGAATGATACATGGGTGCGTTGGTGACTTTTATGAGTCTACCCCTCCTCAATCTGAGGCACGGTGTGGCCGGTATCACTCAAAGTGTTTGTCTTTTGTTTAAAATGGACACAATTTTAAGTGAAAACAACAACTGACCTATGAAAATCCGACCAAATGAATTTAGATTGTGTTGATCCTTTAGGAGAAGGATCCATGGGTGTGTTGGTGACGTGTACTAGTCAATCTCACCTCAATATGAGACACGGTGTGGCCGATATCACTCAAAGGGTCTCTCTTTTGTTTAAAATAGACATAATTTTAAGTGAAAACAACAACTTACATACATGAATCTAACCAAACACATTTATATTGTGTTTATCCTTTAAGAGAACGATCCATGGATGGTCCCCAACCCCCTGGACATCCCCCCAAACCCTGGATGCCCCCACCCCCCTAGACACCACCCCACCACCTGGACACCTCCCCCACCCGCCCTAGACACCCCCACCCCCATGGATAGCCACCCCCACCCCCTTTGACACCACCCCACCCCCCTTGGACAGCCCCACCAACCCCATGGACCGCCCCCACCCCCCTAGACACCACCCCACCCCCTGGATACCCCCAACCCCTAGAAAGCCCCCTCAACCCCCTGGACACCCCCACCCTCCTGGACACACCCATGGACAACCCCCCCCCCCCCCCCCCACCTTGGACACCCCCCCCCTCGGACACACCCACCAACCCCCTGGATGGAACCCCCACCCCTCCTAGACACCACCCCACCACCTGGACACCCCCCACTCCCTGGACACCCCCACCCATGGACGGCCACCCCCACCCTCCTAGACACCACCCCACCACCCTTAGACTTCCCCACCAACCCCCTGTACTTCCCCCACCCCCCGGACACCCCCCACCCAACACCACCCCCCAGACACCCCCATAGACAACCCCCCCCCCCCCCCACCTAGACACCCCCCCTTCCTAAACACCACCCCACCTCCCTTGGATAGCCCCCAACCTCCTGGACCGCCCCCCACCCCTGGACACCCCCACCCCCTTGGACACCCCTATCCCCCTGGACACCCCCATCCCACCTTCCTGAACACCACCCCACCCCCCTTGGAAAGCCCCACCAACCCCCTGGACCGCCCCCACCCCCGGACACCCCCCCCCCACCCCCTAGAAGCCCCCCCCCCCCCCGACACCCTGGACACCATCCCACCCCCTGAACACCGCCATGGGCAGCCCCCCCACCTGGAAACCCCCCCTCCTAGACACCACCAAACCACCTAGACACCCCCCCCCCCACACCGGGACACCCCCACCCCCCCGGGACACCCCCACCCCCCCGGGACACCCCCACCCCCCTGGACACCCCCACCCTCATGGACAGCCCCACCACCCCCTGGACACCACCCCACCCCCCTTGGACACCCCCAACCTCCTGGACCCCCCCCCCCCCCCACCCCCCTAGACACCCCTATCCCCCCCCGGACACCCCCATCCCCCCGGACACCCCCTACCCCCCTTGGACAGCCACCCCAAACCCCTGAACAGCCCCCCAACCCCCTGAATTATGAATTGAATTCTTTATGTATTTAATTAACTTATTAATTATGAGTTAATGATGTATGGGTATAATTTTTGTATGGATATACTTGGTGTAATTACCTTATGATTTATGTGTTAATTTTGTATGGGTATACTTACTTGTTAAGATGTTGAATTTTTTGCAGGTGTTGTTTGGGTGTACTACTGTAGAATTTTTTGTTGCAGCAGACAGGGCATTTATGAGTTCTTTTTTAGTGCTGATAAAGGATCAGTTTATTAGTGATACAAGAGTGCTGATAAAAATCACATTTATCAGCGTTTTTTTTATGGCTGATAAAGGGTTCCTTTATCAGCTCCTTTTTAGCACTCATAAAGTCTCCCTTTATCAGCACATTTTTAGTGCTGATAAATGTATCCTTTATCAGTGCTTTTTGAGTGCTGATAAATTACCCCTTTATCAGTGCTGAGCTTTACAGTGCTTTTTTAGCGCTGATAAAGACCGTTTTTGTAGTAGTGTTATTAAATTAATCTATAAAATTAACCTACTGAAACTATTTAAATGAAACTGGAAGAATAAAACTGTGGAAGTAGTTCAACTCTGTTACTTAATCATTGTATATAATGTGAAACACTAACTTTTATTATCATAATTTCACACAAATATATGGGGAAATTGAATAATATAACACTATTTTTAGTACTAAAATATTGAGTTTTAAAAGATCCAATCAGTTCAGAATAGTAGTGAACAAACTACTACATTTTACAGAGAAAATAATAATGGTCAAATAGTATTGATAAAGTAAAATTTTTAGTGGTTAAATTCTAAATAATATGAATTATAATTCAAACTATACAATTTCACTTGAAATATTAAGAAATATGTTGTTGTATTTTCCTTGAACTTTTCCAGGTTTTATTTGAAATCATGTTAATAAATGAAACATATAAAATAATACTAAAAAATGAAACTATGGAAGTGGGAAAAATATTTTTTATGTCAAATATAATTACAATAAGTATTAGTAAAACATTTCAAATAATAAAAGGAAACTGAAATATAAAACATTCTATATTTGATCATAAAAAATAATAATAAACATTATATATTTTATCATCAAAGGAATCCTTAAAAAATATATGGAAGAAAGATAAATTTAATGGAAACTCCCATCATGTTGTCTAAAATCCTTCCTCCATTAGTTTATTAAGAAATTACATTTATAACAAAAGTTAATTTTTGTTAAGAACTGCAACAAACACCAAATTTATGTTAAATGACTAACCAAAAGTGATACTCACAATGTGAAAAACTCAAATATAAATTAAGATGTGATACAATTTTCCTTATAGGACATAGAAATACAGGAAAAAATGAAACCATGTGATCACATGATTTCAAATAGAAACAAAAAAACTTATTTTATTAATATTTAAATTGTGATATGAAACCAAAAAATAATGAAAATCCATAGAAAATCCAAATTCAATGTTGAAGAAAATTTATAAAATATTAACCATAAAAACTCAAAGGAAACTAAAATTTTTCACACCAAAATGAAATTTGGATTCATCATCATTGCATCTTCCCAAAAAAAACCTCTATCGAATTAGAAAATATTTATAAAGGAACAAAACTACAAGGAGGATTCGTTAGGGTAGTGTAACTTTAACAAAATTCTAGAGATATGATGAATCATCATTAATTGAACCTAAAATTTGAAGTGGGAGGAACATTATGGGTAAGAAATAAAATAATTTAATAGGTGATAATGATAGCAGTATCAACATGAAACATCATTAGCAAGATTAAGACATTAATAAAACAATATCTTGTCGAAGTCAGCATAGTCCCATGCAAAGGAAATGGTGAAATGAGAGATTAACATAAAATAATACAACCAAGGAACAACTCATTCAATGTTATGAGAAACGGATTCCCTAAGTACATATATTTTTTTACATTTTGAATATTTATCACGCTTTATTTATTTCAAATAGTAGTAATAATCACCATTTTATAACCTTTTAATCAAGTGGTCACATGAAATGGTCAATGAGATATTAAAATAAAATTATACCCCATCCACCATCATAAAATAATACATAATCACCTATTGTGTACACTTTTTTATTTAAAGATAATGAAAAGGTTGTTTTCAATTCAATTGGATCATAATATGTATTCTATAGAATTCATGTGTGTTAGTGTGTTAAATTTATTTCAGTAGCTGTGTAATCTAACATACCTCTGTCAAATTACTCTTGTCTAAAGAAATAAGTTTATGTGAAAATTTCTTTAATATTAGGAAATGAATCATAAAAAATATTGTGGGAATTAAGAATATCATTTGATTGAAGCTCCTATGATTAAATCATGAAAAGGCCCAACCTAATTGAGAATTACTACAATGCATTAGTACATTAAATGGAACAAATAAAGAAACAAAAATTCTATATGTCATTACATCTAGAAAAATCCATCCTTTACAGAATTAATGCTTATGTGTGATACATAGGTGCATGAAAATTATTTAATAAAAAAACCAATTCATAAACATTGGGTGGATTAATGACTTGACTATGAAAATGGGGGGAAATACCTCATATTTTCAAATCACAAGTCAAAGGAACCCATAGTCATGAATTTTTATTATTTGAAATTAAGTCACTATTCTAGGTAGATTAAACATCATGCTAATAGGAAGAAAAAACACATATAACTATTTAATTTATATGGAGTTATTTTCAGTAAAAATTTACAAAATAAGGTTCCATTCTCTAGGATAATTAGTTCATGAATTTTGTGAACATATAGAGTAAAAAATTAAAAGATATTGTTACGTGATAAGAGATGAGGTTATTGTCCAAATAATTTCATCCCTATGATATATGAGATATAGTAGAAAATAACTTCAATATTTTTAAGATAGGTTAGAGGGAGGTAAAAAAATAAAAATTAAAGAAAAAATTAAGGGATGGAAAAAAATTGACACTCAATGTGTTAAAATATGTGAGTTATAGCGATTGAGGGAGGGGGTGGGGGAAGATTAACTTAACCTGACTACATGTGGCCTAAAATTGATACCAATAAACCAACTACACCTGACATCTGAAATTTCATACATTGATGAGTTAATCAAACCTAATGAAAATTAGACAAAAAATCAAAGAAATCATTCCCAATGAAATAAGTCAAAACAATTAAACCATATCCCGGACAAATCTGACAATTAAGAATACAAGAAATCAAAAAAAATATATTTACCAGTGAAAATTGGAGAGGATAAGGATCTGAAATCAGATAAAACCTAATCTATGGAGGAAATCAGAGGGTGGTGTGGTGGCCACGTCGAAGGAGAAGGATCTCAGGGAGGTGGGGTGGCTGCATCGGAAGAGGACTATGGAAGGTAATGGGGCCTCATCATATCCATGTCAAGTAGATACAAACCACATTAGAGGAGGAGGGTCATAGTGAGGTGGGGGCATCAAAGCCGTGTTGGCAGGGAGGTAGGGAGGCTGCGTTAGCAGGGAGTTGGGGAGGCCCTGTTGGAGCTACGTCAGTTGGGAGGTGGGGAGGCCATGTCATAGTAGCATCGGTGGGTAGGTGGGTTGGCTACCTTATGAGGGGAGAAGGAGGGGGGGAGGGGGATGAGGGGAGGATGAATTTTGAGGGAGTAGAAGAAGGAATTTTGAGGGATGTGGGTTGACTGCCTTACAAGGGAGGAGGAGGAATCAAGAGGGAGGAGGGGGTGGGAAGGAGTAATCACAAGGGAAGGAGGGTACTGCCATGATAATATTTTGGCCTATGGATTTAGGTTGGATATATCCACAATTTTTATAAACAGTGGCTATAAATCAGTGGGTATAGACCAAATTTCTATTAGTTCTACCATAATACTTTTATGTGACATGAAATAATAACATAATTATATTCCTCTATTTATATGTTGGTTGATGAATCCAAATCCAAATCCACTTCCATACCAAGTCATGTGCTATGGAAGGAGGCACATGTAAATAAATATGATATTATAATGGATGAAAACACACAAAAATTATGGGAATCATGTGTAACTATGACATAATAAAAAAAATTGCTTTAAATTGCTATTAATGATACTATTAGTGGCCTTGAAGCGGTCAGGACAGTATGGCCACTTAAGAGGTGTGAATTTTGGGATGAAACCCTAAATATATTTGGAGAAAAGAAAGGAATATGGGAAAAGATAAACAAATTGAAGATATGTAGGCATGATTATCTTCTTTGAATAAAAATTTCAATGGTAGTCTAAGTTTCTAGAAAATGTTATGGGGGAAGCAAATAGAAGAAACAACTCAAACAAAACCACTTCATGCAGATCCTCCCACCCCCACCATCTTTGAGGTGAGTCATTCCCCTAAAATATCTATCTTATATGAGGTAGTCAATATTCTAATAATTTTTTATGTGAAACTTGAATTAGGAAGACATTGATACATTTCTTGTATTTATATTCTAAAGGGTCAAAATGATTGTGATTTATATCTATCAACACCCACCCATCACCTTGTTGTGAGGGTTATCATGTTTAATATCCAAGAAAATACTTTATGCAATAGAAAACATCTAATAGTTCATGTGAGAATAGGGATTAGCGTAGCTCATGAATCGAGCACTGAGATACATGTTCCACTTGATGATGTAGATATTCATATGACTGAGCAAGCTATTAGAACATTTATAGCATGTATGTATGATCTTGTAAAAAACATTTCAATAAGGAGGTATTCATTTCCAATTTATTTTTCAGGAAAAACCTTTAATAATTAATAAAAAAATCTTTGAATTGATGAATGTTATTATAGAAGGATAAAGGGAAGTGGGTGAAATGAAAGGTCAAATCAAAACAATTTAAAGGATCAATGGAATAATTGAAAAGATCTTTACAAAGCACATTTACCCCACCCATTCAATATCCACATTTACTAACTTTAAAGGTTCACATAGATACAAGTTTAACAAGTGGTACTAATGTCATAGTTTATTTTTAAGAAAAAATGTACGAATAATTATTTAAAGAATACATTGGTCTTGATAAATTAAATGAAATCCTTAAGTATGACTTGCTAGGAGTCTCAATTGTAAATATATACATGATACATGGTTTAATGATTTTTTTTCAATAACAGATATACTATGTTAATTATCACCAAATAAAATTCATATTTTTTACAAGAGTCTATAACAAATAATATTTTATAGGATTAACCTGGGAATGTAAATATGGACTCATTATTTTTCACATCACTTCTACAGAACTAACCTTATTGGATTCAGTCCAAATTGATGCAAGAGTTGAAAACTGGCCACAACATCTGAAATAAAACTTATGAATGGTAAACTTATCTTATTACCAACTATGTAGGGGTAAAACTCTACAATTTAACCATATAAAATATATTTTCATTCCTTTAATTACTTATTCCTTCTTAGAAAACATTAGATAATCATTATATTCAATTCAGGTACTCTAAATATTTATTTTCTAGATTCACTACATGTATACCCAACAAACTAACAACATGTGATGACATTTTTTAATTTTTAATACCCTACATCCAATGTTTTAGAACTAAAATTCAAGTTATATATTTTTTATTATTTTTTAATGTGAATCCTATTATGATTAGGCAATGTTTAAATATCATGAAAATCATGGAATGAGGATAGTTCATGTGTATAAGGAGCTACCGAATTCTACAAGTGGATAAGTATTAGGGTATATATAATAATATTTCACTATAAAAACATATATCAAAATAAATTACTTATTTTATCAATGTTTCTTTAGTTTAGAAAAAAAAATGAAAAATATTATGGTTATTATGTTTGAAAATTTATGAGAGATATTTATACCATCATTAAACTGGTATCCCCAAAGAGGTATATTGAAATATAATTACCATTTAATTTAAATATTTATTAATACTTTGTGTATTTATATTTTTCTTGTAATACCATGACCATAAAAGTCCTCATATTCACAATAAGAAATAAATTTGTTTATAAGTGACTGGACAACATACATGGTCTTAGAATGTACACATATATCATGAAGATGTGACTTCCAACTACTTATTTAGTTTATTTTCGCATCAATTTATCAAATTTTTTTAGTCAATTTACCCATAATTTTTATTTGATACTTATTTTGTTAATTTTCATAGAGATCATGAAGAAATTACTTCATCAATAAGGATGATTCACTCATGTACTATGATCATGAACTGTAGGATAAAAATATATGGTGTAATCAACAATACCTCAATCTGATACATAGTGTACCCGGTATGACTCAAATTGTGTGGTTTTAGTTTAAAATTGACATTTTATTAACATATTGTTTCATATTTATGTTTAATTTATTGTTTTATAGTATTATCAACACAAGAGACATACTAAAAACCAATAAAATGCATTTTTATTGTTTTGATACTTTAATACAATGATCCATAAGTCATTTATAATATCTAGGAATCATCCAAACCTGAATAGGACAAATAGTGTGACCGGTATGACTCCATGTGTATATTATTATTTGAAATTGACATTAATTTTAGTTAAAATTACAATTGACATACTCAAAACTAATCAAATGAATTCATATTTTTTTTAATTCTTTAGGAAAATGATCCATAAGTCATTTTTGACATGTAGTAATTAGCCGCACATTAATCCAAAACACGATGTGCCTAGTATGACCCCAAGTATTCTTTTTAATTTAAAAGTGACATAAATTTTAGTAAAAAATAGAAGTGACATACTCAAAACCAAGAAATATCATTCATAATTTTTTTATAATTTAGGAAAATAATCCATAAGTCATTTGTGACATGTTTGAATTATCTTCACCTCAATCTGGTACATAGTGTTCCCGGTATAACTGAAAGTATTCGTTATCAATTTAAAATTGACATTTTATTTCAAAAAGTGCGTCACTCGCTTAAAATTGAGAAAAAATTCTCTGATTTTATTGATAATTTCAGAAAAATATTCATAGTTCATAGGTGACATATAGAAATCATTCTCGGGTCAAACCGACACATGATATGACCAGTATGACTCAAATTGTGTGTTTCCAATTCGAAATGACATTTTAATAAAAAAACAAAAGCGACATACTCAAAAACAATAAAAAAAATTTATTGTTTTTATAATGTTATAAAGTGACCCATAAGTCATTTTTCACATGTATCAATCAACGTCACCTCAATCCGATGCATGGTGTGACCGGTATGACTCGATGTGTGTCTTTTGATTTAAAATTGACATTAATTTTAGTAAAAAGGAAAAGTGACATGCTCCAAAATGAGAAAAAACATTTGGATTGTTTTGATACTTTTGGAAAATTATTTATAAGTCATTTTTAGCATGTGGGAATCAACTATACACCAATATGATGAACGGTGTGACCATCATGACTCAAAGTGTGTGTTTTTATTTAAAATTGACTTTAATTTTAGTAAAAAGAAGAAGTGACATACTCAAGACCAAGAAAATACATTTGGATTGTTTTTATACTTTAGGATAACTATCCATAAGTAAATTTTGACATGTTTTAATTAGACACACCTCAATATGATATACCATGTGCTCGATATGACTCCCAGTGTGTCTTTTTTATTTAAAATTGACATTAATTTTAGTAAAAAGATAAGTGGCATAATAAAAACTAATAAAAACATTCATATTATTTTGATACTTTAGTAAAATGATCTATAAGTTATTTTTGATATGTAGGAATCATCTGTACCTCAATCTGATACACGATGTTCTCAATATAACTCAAAGTATCTATTATCAGTTTAAAATTGACATTTTTGATCAAAAAGTGTGGCACTTAATAAAAACTTATAAAACATGCTCTGATTGTCTTAATAATTTATTACAATATTACATAAGTCATTTTTGATGTGTAGGAATCAGTCTCATATCAAACTGACACACGATGTGACCGATATGACTAAAAATGCATGATTCTAGTTTGAAATGGCATTTTAGTAAAAAACCCAAGTGAAATACTAAAAACTAATAAAACACATTCTTATTGTTTTAATAATTTAATAAAATGATTCATAAGTCATTTGTGACATTTAGTAATTATCATCACCTAAATCTGATGCATGATGTGACTGGTATGACTCCAAGTGTGTCTTTTTATTTAAAATTGACATTAATTTTAGTAAAAAGGACGGGTGACATACTCAACACTGATAAAACACATTCATATTGTTTTTTACTTTAATAAAATGATCCATAAGACATTTTTTATGTTTAGGAATCAACTGTACCTCAATCTGATGCACGGTGTGACCAATATGACTCAAGTGTGTCCTCTTATTTAAAATTGGAATTAATTTTAGTAAAAATGATAAGTTACATACTCAAAACTGAGAAAATGAATTCATATAATTTTGATACTTTATTAAAATTATCTATAAGTAATTTTTTTGTGTAAGAATTATCCACACATCAATATGATATAATTTTCACCAGGTATGACTCAAAGTGTCTGTTATGTGTCTAAAATTGACATTTTATTTCAAAACATGTTTCACTCACTAAAAATAAAGAAAACATACTTGGATTGTCTTGATACAATAGTAAAATGATTAATAATCCATTTTTGATGTGTAAAATTTAGGCTCATATCAAACTGACACACGATGTGACTGGTATGACTCAAAGTGCATGTTTGCAGTTTAAAATAAACTTTTTGTAAAAAATAAAAGTGACATAATAAAAACTGATAAATTGTTTTTTAATTGTTTTGTTACTTTAGGGTAAGAATCCATAATTCATTTTTGATGTGTATGAATGAGCTGAACCTCAATCTGACACACGTTGTGATCGATATGACTCCAACTGTGACCTTTTATTTAAATTTTACATTTTATAAAAAAAACAAGTGACATACTAAAAACCAAGAAAACACATTTATATTTTGGTACTTTAAGAAAACTATTCATAAGTCATTTATTACATGTAGGAATCATCCTCACCTCAATCTGATACACAGTGTTCCAATTATGACTCAAAGTGTCTATTTCCAGTCTAAAATTGACATTTTAGTTCAAAACATGTGTTGCTCGCTGAAAACCAAGAAAAATATGCTCGTATTTTCTTAATACTTTAAGAAAAGGATTCATAAGTCATTTGTGATGTGTAAGAATTAGTCTCACATAAAACGGACACATGATGTGACCAGTATGAGTCAAAGTGTGTGTTTGTAGTTTAAAATGTCATTTTAGTAAAAAATACAAGTGACGTAGTCAAGACTGAGAAAATGTTTTTTCAATAATTTAAGACAATGATCTATAAGTCATTTTTGAAGTTTATCAATCAACCCCAACTAAATCTGACATACGGTGTGACCGGTATAACTATAAGTGTATCCTTTTATTTAAAATTAACATTTTATTAATTTATTATTTCACATTTATTTTTAATTTATATATTTAAAGTATTACTAACATAAGAATTATTTTCTTATACAGGTGGATTTTTTTTCTTGGGTTGGGGTGATTTGTTTGGAAGTTGATACCATGATCAGGCTTTTTTGAGAGGGGGTCGTAGGTGCTAAATATGATGAAACATTTATTTTTTTTAAATGTTTTTAAATGTTAATTACAAATTTAATTATACAAAAAATTGAAATGTATATAATATATTTTTTTATTATTTTTTATGTAAATTTTATTTCAATTAAATTATGAATTTTCATATAGGTGTATTTACATAGAGATGTATACAATTGTATTTACTACAGTGTGTTGTTATTAAAACAACACACTATTGTAGTAGGGCCTTTATAAGTGCTATTTCTAGCACTGATAAATTCCACCCTTTATCAGCGCTAACAAAAGCACTAATAAAAGGGTACCTTCTTTAACAGCACTGAGAACAACAAAACTTTTTAGCGATATTAAAGATCTTTTTGTGCATTGTTAGAGGGATGAACTATGGTAGTGTTTCCAACAAGAATTTACACAAAAAATTCATAAAGAACATTCATTTAAATCTAAGACTTAAAGTTGTAATAAAGTGGAATCGAGAGAGAAGTCACCTACCTCACAAATTTTAGTGAAAACAAATAACAAAATAATGATTCTCTAGATCCGATCATGAATCACCTTTTCTTCCCTAGATCCATCCAAAAAATCACAATTCCCATTAGTGAATAATGATTTATCCTCAACGAATTAGATATAAGATTTCAAGAAAGAGATAAAGAAGAGATATAAGAATAATGGACAAGAATGAGCACTTACTGAAAAATTCAGGCCTTCAACACACTTTGATTCGCTTAAAAATTTCTCCCAGACTGAAAGGAAACATCTCTCACACCTTGGGAGAAAAATAAGTTCGTTTTATGGGAGAATTAGGGGGAAATGAGGCTTAACTGAATTAGTTTGAATTAAATCCACTAATTTTGGAGGGCCAACTATATTTATCATGGTTAGGCCACACGATTTGGAAAACATGTAGTTTCTACTATCTCAAGACAATACCTCACATATTTGGCTTACACAGTTAGAAAAATAGTGTGCCAGTTGTGCATGAGAAACTATCTTAATCCAAACCCTCACACAATTAGACAAACCGTGTGCCAACCATGTGTTTCCCCACTATTTAAAAGTGCATGATTTATCCTAGGAATCCGCAAGATTTGGCCAAACTATGCGCTAACTATGTGCCTACCTAGTGTCTATTGTCTTCCCTTACATAGTTTCTTGGAGGTGCTTCATAGTTTCTACTAACCATGCTCAAATTGTGTGCCTACAGAAAATCCTCCAAATCATTCTCTTTAAAAACTACTAAAACTTAATATAATCATTATATATACTTAAAATACATAAATAAAGGGTCAATTAACTGAAACAGGGGGTGATACATTACGCGTGTGTGCATGTATTTATGCATCTTTATATATGTTTTTATATATTTTTATATATAATTATCATTAATTACATATATATGTATTTATATATATTTATACATATTTTTTCAGAAGTGTATATTATTTATATTTATATGTGTATATAGAAAGATATTTATATATATTTATATGTGTTTTTTCAAAAAAAAAGGATAAGGGTAAATCCATTTTATTTAGAAATAAAAATAGAACCATTGATGATGGAACTAGACTTCATCAATTACAAACTAGTCACAAGCCTAGCTTTTTAGTAATCTTAGCCTAAGTACAAATACTCTCATTGCACCAAAACCCCTAATTAATTGAAACATGTCTATGACCTAGACATATTGGATGATGACCTATCCTCCAAGTCTTTACACACATTTCCAAGGTCTATCAGGTTATCTTGAGTCGTCTGAGTCACTCTCCACAACATCTATCTAAACCTCTTCCCTCTTAGAGGGTTTATTGAGGAAGGCATCCTCACTATAATCACACTTCTCTATAGGGGTATAAAACTCATTATCCTAGACTTATTCATCCCTATAGAGGTCTCCCAGGGTGACATCGTTACTTTATTTCTGTTTTCCACCCTACTCATCACCTTCTCACACTTCAGGATCATTCACCAAGTTAATAATTCCAAATAGATTGGATGCAGTCATATGTTTCTTGCTTAACTTTTCATGTGGTACTTAATAACTAGTTGTGTCCAACATATTACCTACCAATTCACCCACTCCCTTCACAATTTTGTATATTTAAGGTTATTTCTTATGTTGTGCAGTAGTGGGTTAATATTATTATAACATCCCCGGATCCAGCACTCTCTCATGTGGACAAAAAGGGTTGGTTATAAGACCTCAAGTGTGCCTCCCTGTATGCCAGAGGCTTCCAACTAGCATTGGGGGTGTGAAATGTATAGTGAGGATACCCCTAGTATGAAGTGTCATAGAAGTAAAAATAAACCATATAAATAAAATAAATCAAAGTATATACCTTGTAGAAACCAACAACAAGATTCAACTGAATAATCCAGTAAATAATAATGGAATAATGTAATGATGTGTGGAATATAACTAAATTTCATGCTAGAAACAATAAAAATAAAAGAAAATAAGACTCAAATAAAGACTCAAAAGTCCCCAATCCTAAACCCCATGTCAGTCCCACCTCCAAACTCCATCCCATCCAACAATAAAAAAAATAAACAACATGGTCATTTTCTCTTGTTCAAACCTGCATACATGTAATCTTCTTAGGTACCAAGCGGCATACCGAATAGGGTGTGAGTAAAACTCAGTAGTTCGACACCACCATTTCTAAATAAACCATTCTGATAAGAAGTGTATGCAATAAAATGATACACATGTGTATTAATTGATTCAATAATTAATAAAATACAACAGCAACCTGCTTTGGACCTATGCCAGAATATCTATGAGCATGTCTTACAATGATACCAACCACAACCATATAACCAATGTAAATTAACCTACTTAAGAACCATGCTAGAATATATCAGAGAATGTCTTATGACCATGCCTACCACAACCATATAACCATGGTAAAGTCACAACAATCTGGGTCAAATCTCTATAAGCATTACAACATCTGGGTCAATTCCCTATAATCATTACAACATGGGACTGGGAAGATCCCGCTCTCTATAAGCATTACAACATGGGACTAGACTGAGCCCACTCAATATCATCATTATAACATATAAGTGTGCATTTTCCAGATCCAATCCTGATATATAAGTATTTCATCATGGAACACAAATCCCATCATACAACATGGATATCACAATATCACATCATAAATCTCAATGGTAATTATGAAAATTACCATTTGTCTTTCATATGCCACTTTCAATTAAATAAAAATTTATCAACAGTCATAATAATAAGAAATAATACAAAATTTAGGGATTCTATAATAAGAAATTACCTAAGGTATCATGTCATGATAATCACACATTAATCCATTAGTCGATTCAATTATACTCATGGTTTTCTCACCCAATGGGTAGCCATAAGCCAGCTCAGAAGAAAATTGAAACTAAGTGACTCTAAGGAATAATCCTATTCATTAGTTAATTGATTTATGGTCATGTTACAAAGGCACAATCACAAAATTTCATAAACATTGAAATTATCAAACCATAGGGTTAATATTTAGACCCCCTACCATTAATTTATGATCCAAAAACACTTCTAATGGAAAAATCCCACAAGGAAGAAGGTGTAGATGATCGGTAGGAGAATCATAGATCAAAACTAATCAATATAAAAACTAGAAATTTACACGGTCAAAGGATTTCACCACAACAGTTGGAGAAACAAGGAAGATAAGGGACAAACTGGACCAAAACCACTTACCATGGATCAAAGGTGTTATCGGAATGTCCATAATGAGGTTTGGAACTACAAAATCACATGAAAGGTACCCTAGGTTTAAGAGGAGAAGGTTGTAGTGAGTCAAAATGAAAACTCAACCGCACAACATACTTTAAAATAATAGGTCGGGGAATTAAATGACATGTAATGTAATTACACGTCGTGTAACTATTTTTAATGGGATATGTTGAAAACCTGTCACCTCAAGATTATTTTATAAAAATATACCTAAACATTACATGATGTGTAATCCATTTATATAGCATGTAAAAGTTCTAAAGATGGTTTCTCAGCCCATTTTTTCCTTTAAACAACCTGAACCCCCTTTAAAGATTCTAAACTTACCAAGAACCCATGAAACACTTAACCCATTTATACCCATACTCTATTAATTCAGATAAACATACTTATATATAATTTAAGTAGTTTTCCCCAAAAAATATCATCATGTGGATCCTCTTCGGTTTTTCCAAGTTTAGTTTAAAGACGTGGAAAATTTTACCTGAAAGAAAAGTTAATGAAAAACTCATAGAGATACATACTTGTAAAAATATGGGATCTTTCAACCTCCCCACCATATAAAAAATCATCCCTAAGATGCTATAAGAATCATTGTGAGGTCTCAATGAATAGTTCTGGCCACTGTGTTCATATATCATACTCCCTCTCCTGGTTCTCCTCATGAACTCGCCCATGCTTCTAATACACTAGAACCAACATTATAGTCTTACCCCCTATATATTTATCACTACAACCCACAACCCATATCGTATGTGCCTCAAAGGACGCATCAACACAAAGCTTGATGAATTCTATGTCTATCACATGGGAAGGGTCTGTAATATATCTCCATATATGTTTCATGAGTAACACATCATGCATGGGATTGTAACACTATGTAAGGGATAAACAGTATGTCATTAGACCAACCCTTTCCACTATCTCAAATAGACTGAAAACCCTGGGAGTTGGATTTACTTGTTTCCTGATAAAACATTTCCCCAACCTTGGTGGAACCCAAATGAAAACATGATGACCAACTATAAATTCTATAGATCATCTCTGATTGTTATCATACAATTTCGGCCTGCTTTGTGTGGTCACCAACCATTATATGATCAATTTAACCTACTCAGATACTTCCTGCATGAGACTAGGCCTAACAAGTTTTGACTAACCTACCTCCATCCAACAAAGAGGAAAACAACATGAATTTATATAGAAATTCTCAAAAGGTTCCATTTGGATCCATTCTTGGAAGATATTACTATATGAAAACTCCACGAGTGCCATATGTTCCTCCCATGAACCACAAAAATCTAAAACAGAGGCTTGTAACATATCCTCAAAAACCTGAATAGTTCACTCAGATTGACAATTAGTATGTGGATGAATGGTTGTGCTCAAAATAAACCACAATCCCATAGCCTTCTAAATACCCTTCTATAAACATGATATGAAATGAGGATCTCTATCTAAAATAATACTTCTAGGAACATTGTGTTAGATTTGGTGTCCTGAGAACCAGCTGCTTGTAATTTGATTACATGAATATACACTTATTATATATTGTTCATTGTTCTGCATGACTGTAGTATAATAATGTCCTGGAATATTTGTTGCATTAATAAGGTCATGGAAGATCCCCGCTATGATGAGAACCTTGAAATTCTATAACAATATTCTTAAATAAAGTTCTACGGTTGGATGAAATACTATGATAGGACACATAGTATACAGACCATCATGTGAGAGTACTCATAAGAAGAGGAGACTTTCTCTCATAGAGTTCGCACTTGGTAATCTCCAAGATAGGAGATTATGAGAACAGACCCACCAGTAGTAATTCTGCATGTCTTGGTGTCATCAGACATTACTATCTACGAGTGTTTGTAATGGTCATTAGACTGGAATATTATCATTAACTCATGTAATGACTCGCGCACTTAGATTTGCTGACGAAAACCGTCACGAAGACAGTTGGTGAGAAGTAGGGTATGTTGGGTGCGTCATGAATGACATTTTGTTAATGGATAAGTTGAGGAAGGATTTTTCCCTTCCATTTATGGAAGTTGATATCTTGTCCCTTTGATTGAAATAGAACTGTCGAATGAAATTCCATGGCCATGGTGAAACGACGAGTTTATTTCTAGAAGTCAAAGAATGACAGATCAAGAATATAGGTTTATGACACTGCCATGAAACCTGATTGATGATATATTGAGGCAAAGGGATTAAATTACACAGTAATAGTTCATATGAGGTGACACGTCAATGCAGTTTCAACTTCTTTCTCTTGGGTGCCTTGACCCGTTGCTAGACAGTAATCTTGGACTTTAGGCAAGCCCGCCTAATGCCAACGAGAAAGAGGTCTAGAGGGTAACACACTAAGTGTATCCAAGTATCTCAAGTAGAATAAAGATTATTCCCATACGTGGTTTAATAATCATTCAAGGAAGCCTAAATCATTTTAATGTTGGAGGAATAATAAAATGAAAACATGTACATGTCGTGTATTAATGATTACACGCCGTGTAGTTTTTATTTTGAAAACAAGTACACACCATGTATTAATGATTACAGGCCATGTAGTTTTCATTTTGTAAAGGAAATGAATAAATGAAAACAAGATATACATGTCATGTACATTGAATGTACACGCCGTGTAGTTTTTAATGAAAAACAAGTACATGCCGTGTATTTATGATTACACGCTGTGTAGTTTTTCCAGTCGGGATTTTGAAGAAATAATATCATTATATCAAATGATATTTATTATAATCAATGTGGGCGCATGTAAAGGAATTAATGACTCGACATGGGGTTTTCAAAAGAGTTAATGAAATAAATAAAATCCGTAACATGTTTATTTATTGTCATAACTTTGCAACCTCAAACCTGATTATAAATATCATCACAACACCAAATCCTTTCCTAAGAGAATCATTGTGCACAAAAATTCTAGAGAATTCTCTCAAGACCGAAAGAACTCCATCCTCTAAGAACACTCTCAAGAATGAGAGAGACCCACCTCCATTGAATCTAGACGATCTAAGGAGGACAACACAAGCAAAGGTTTCTCCACGCTTGCACCCGGAGAATCCTTTGGCGACGTCCAGAGATACGTGGTGCACATGTGGATCACCGCTAGAGGAAGTATATCCTTGTCTTCTACGATGCAATTATGAATCACATTGGAACGTGCTCAAGAATATCAATGAATAAAAAACTGACAAAAAGGTACTTCTTGTCAATTAAGTAAATTAATTATAATCAACCTATGACAATCCACTTTTGTGGTTCCAGGACTTTCCTTCTTCTTTATCTATTTCTGTGAATCAATCCATGGAGACTGGTGTTTATCACCATATTGATCCCAGATTGATCATTACTAATGACAAAAATCCATGTGGGCACATCCACCCACGATCTTCCACTGCACCCGGAACCTTCAATTGCTATCAGATGGAGGTTACAACATTGATTATAGTTATTTAAATTTCATTAATAATTTATGCATTTATATTTGATTCAATTCAAGATAAATCGTTCTATAAAACTGAATGAATGAGATATGTTCTTCCTCCTTCGTTTCTTGATTCACATTACAAAAACGACCTTTTAATTTTAATTTTGATTAAATTAATAAAACGAGGAACTCATCCAGAGGATCCACTCTTTCTGTCCGTACAACACAAGAATGCACGACGTGTAGTGAAAACTATACGCTGTGTACTTATGTTCAACGAACTGGTACTGGTCCGCTAAACCATGCCGTGTGAATTGAGTATACCTGAGTTTTATTACACCCTGTTGACCAGAATTGAATGGTGCATGGAAACCGGAATACATGGCATGTATGTTGAATCAACACATCATGTAGTCCGATCCGGTCCAGGTGAAACCGTGTACAAGGAGAAGCCATGTTCCATGTACATAGGATTGTCAGGCTGATAACCACGTAACAAGGAAGTACACACTGTGTTAGATTAATCTACTCATCATGTACTCTAAAATTTTCAAAGTACAAAAAACACGCCAAATCCCCCGGTGTGTACTTTGGATAAATGGTGAAAAATACATGCCATGTAATATATCCTACACGTCGTGTACTTTCTAGAAATGGTATTTCACCAGGTTTCCTCCAAAAGTACAAATACCTGTATAAGAAATATAGATGAGAAGAATCTCAAGGAAATTCAGAAAGGAAATAAGATAAATAATTAATAAATTATAAGATCATAATTAATTGAATTCAAGCACGACTTATCTTGAATAAATAGAACGATTAAAAGAATTTGAATTCTAAATATGCATAAATTTCGTTGCATGCTATGGATGATCTTGATCTAGACTAAAGACCCTTTGTATGTGTGTATGGTTTCATTTAAATTTGTTTAATTTAAATTCGTTGGCCTGTGATACTTCCTCCAATAAAATGTAGGGCTTGCGTGCCCATGGTTTCTTTAATGTAAATCCCATGTAATGGAGGATCTCCCAAGCCAGATGAGACATTTCAAAACCCGAAGATGAGGTGAAACCAACCCAAGAAGATACAAAGGTGGACAGGTGGGAGATACAAAACACGAACCATCAGTTCAAGGTGTTTTTCCCTAGGTCGGGTTTATCTTATCAAACCACTAGATAAGCTAACCAATAGAATCTCATGATCATGCCATCTTATTTTATTTCTGTTGGATTACATGGTTTATTTATTATTCATGTGTTTTCGCGATCACATAATTAATGAAATAAACAAGCATGCAAAGATGGAATAAAATAAAAACTAGACTATGCGTAAACATTATCAAAATATGGTTAATCACTTAAGAAAGAATCACTTAATATTAACAAGAATGTGATAATGATAAACTACACATAAAGAATAAAATCCATCAAATACCATATTAAGTCAGACCAAGCCTTCCGTTACTTGATTAAGGGAAAGACTCAATAAAACTATGTGTTTGACCAACCCTTGTTGGGACACTTACTTTTATAAAGGAAGCTCTTATGAAAGTTTTGGGTTGACTTAAACATTTTACATCAAGAGGATTAGCCCTTGATAGACTTGTTGTAAAATGGAGGTAAGTGTTGAGGAAATCCAAGTTAGGATTTCAGGATTGGGGAGTCCACTCAACAGATCAAGGAACTGTAAGCTCACAATTGGTAAAGACCTGCCTACCTAAATACCTTTTAATAGCTTTAACAACCCTTGTTGGGGTTATGCGAAGGGGAATATGGATCCTTGCCACTAGAATGTCAAATTAACTGGACATCTTGAGTTCAATGGTCAGGGCCATTGGAACTTGATAAAATAGTGGGAGACTTAATAAAAATTTATTATTTCTCATAAAATGTAATCGAGAAAGTACTGATAAATCTGCTCTTTTAATTTGTAGAATCAAAATGAAAAACTTTTCAACCACCTTTTCTCTGCAATCAATTCTGGATAAAGACAATATCCTCACCAACAGTAACTTTTAGGAATGGTTTATGCACTTTCGGGTTATCCTATGCCATGAAAGAAAGTTGTACGTGCTGGAGTCCTCACTTACTAATTCTCCTACCCAAGGGGCGAGTGATGAATATTTTTTGGTCTATGATCAACATTTTAATGATGCACTTGACATTCAATGTTTTATGTTATCATCAATGTCTAGTGATCTCATGAAGTCTCATGAAGTCATGGATTCCTATAGCATGCTTGATCACCTCCATGGTCTATACCAGGAGAGAGAAAGATAGGAAATGTTTGAGATCTCTAAGGCTTTATTCCAGAGCAAGCTTGGAGAGGGTTCCCCAGCCAAGCCTCATGTAGTCAAGATCATTGGATACATTGAGCACTTGGAGGTTCTAGGGTTTAAACTCCCCGAAGAACTGGGTACCGATCTCATTATCGCATCACTCCCCTAGAGCTTCTCTAACTTTGTTGTAAATTTCAACATGAACAACATTGAGAAGTCTCTATCTGATCTCTTTATCCTCATTCGCCAAGTGGACAATGATATGAAGCATGAAAAGCCTTATGTCCTTATGGTGAATAAAATTAAAGGGAAGGAAAAGAGCTTTAAGCCCAAAGCTTCTTCAAGGCCTTCCAAGAAAAGTAAGATCAAAGGGGAGGCAAGAGAACATGAGGTTGTTTGTTTCGCATGTGGCAAGAAGGGCCGCTGGAAGAAAAACTGCACCTAGCCAAGGAAGCAAGGGGAATCTTCAGGTCCATTTGTTATCGAATGAAATCTATCTGTTTCTACTAATTGGGTATTCGATACTGATTTTTTTGCTCACCTCTGTATCCAAATTCATGAACCAAGTATATTCAGAAAGATTGACCGAGGTGAGGTGGATTTGTGAGCAGTCAACGGAGCCAGACTCGCTGTTGTAGCTGTCAGAGACTACCACCTCACATTGCCTACTAGGATGGTCTTGGTATTTAAAGGATGTTATTATGTACCCTCTATAACCAAAAACATTATTTCAATATCAAAATTAGATACTGATGGATACATATTCAAATTTGGAAATGAATGTTGCTACTTTTGTAAAGATAGAATTTGTTTTGGTAGGGCACATTTATATAACGGCCTTTATGTGTTATACTACACAAACCAAGTAATGGCAATTGATGACAAAGTTAATTCACATGACTCGTACCACACCCAACTTTGGAATCACCTACTAGGTCATGTCAATGAGAAACATTTGACAAAATTACATCAAGATGGGTATTTAGATTCTTTTGAACTAAAACCACTTGGTGTATGTCATGCGTGTCTACAAGGCAAAATGACCAAAGCCCCATTTAGTGGTAAAGGTGAAAGGGATAAAGAGTCTCTATAATTAGTTCACACATATATGTGTGGACCATTTCTAGTTTAAGCAAGGTGTGGGTTCTTGTACTTCATAACTTTTACTAATGATTTTAGTAGATATGGAGGTATAAGTCATATTATTTTGATTAGTTCAAAGAATACAAGAATGAATTTGAGAACCAGCTTGGTAAAAAGATTAAGAAACTCCACTCAGACAGAGGAGGAGAATATCTTAATCAGGACTTCATTGATTTCTTACAAGAGTTTGGGATTCTATCTCAACTCACTCCTCCTTACACGCCTCAGTGGAATGGAGTAAGTGAAAGGAGGAACCGCACCATGTTGGACATGGTGAGATCAATGATGAGTCATGCGAGTCTTCCATTATCCTTTTGGGGATATTCATTACAAACAGAAGCAAACATACTAAACCAAGTACCAACTAAATTGATAAATGATATTCCATACGAATTATAGAGTGGACGAAAATCCATGTTATCAAATTTACATGTGTGGGGTAGCGAAGCATTTGTTAAGGCCTCTTCAGGTAACAAGCTTGCACCCTGAGGCACAAAGTGTATCTTTATAGGATATCCTAAGGAAACAAGAGGATATTACCTATACAACCCCTCAGATAAAAAGGTAATAGTGGAAAGATACGCCATATTCCTTGAGAGGGATCACATATCTAAAAGATATAGTGGGAGAAAGATAGACTTCGATGAAGTCGAGGCTCAAGATAAAAAAGAGTTTGTACAAGAACAGATTCCACAAAGCCCCGTGGAAGAACAATATGTTATAGAGACAAAAGAACTGCCTAGGAGCATGAGAGAGGTGAGAGAACCAGAACAATATGGTTTTGTTGTCACCGAGGATGGTGACTCATTATTGGTTGACAATGATGATCCTCTTACCTACAAGGAAGCAGTTGAAGGCACAGATGTTGCCAAGTGGTAAGAAGCCATGAATTCTGAAATGGATTCCATGTACCAAGACTAAGACTGGATATTGGTAGATCCTCCAGTTGATGTAAAGACTATTGTTAATAAATGGGTATTCAAGAAGAAACTGTACATGGAGGGGAAATTTAGCACCTATAAGGCATGACTGGTTGCAAAAGGTTTTAGACAGTGTTAAGGAATTGACTATTGTAACATCCCAGGTAAATAATGAATATGAAATGTTCATATATATTAATATTTGTGAATAAAATATTAATATTTCTTAAAAGGGGATGCTATGTTTGATGGCGTACCCAATATGAAACAATGAGTTTCTTTGAAATCATATGTTGTACGCTAATAATAAAATAATATTATTGTAAATGGTAGTAAAATCCTAGTCAATGTAATGGCAAGAATGAACAAAACTAAGTAAAAAGTGATTATATATGCTTGTCAAATATTTTTACATTTATTCAATAAATTTTAGATGCTTAAAATGCGAATGAATCCAATTTTAAGCGTAAATATTCTAATATTATTTAAAAGGTTGATTAACCACCTTTTGATGGCGAACCCTTTTTAAATACACTTTTTGACAATTTTATATGTTATATTTGAAAAAATAAAATTCTTTTTTAGAATCGGGACATCAAAATTTACTTTGTATAAATTTTTGGTATTTTTCCGATAAAGTTCATTTTTTAATGAATAAGTAAAAAATGTTGTATTTTAATTCAAAACCACTTTTTAATATAATTTATTTATATGATTAGATTATCTTTTGAATTGGTTTTAAATTTCAATTAGAATATATTTTTACCATTTAATCCAATGGTGGTCATTGGAATTAATTTCGCTTTGAAATTGGACTTAAACTAGTGTCAATCTTTTGATATATTTTGTTTCTTAAAAACACGCTATTTGTTTTGACAATGGGAATAAATTATTAAATTAATTAATGCAACTTATATGATTTGAATTTTTTAAAATAGACATCATTTTTGAATTCATAATATCAAATATAGCTTATGATGAATTTTTGGTATTTTTCTGAAAAACCTCAATTTTTTATGAATAGTGAAACCACTAAGTGGTAGTTAAAAAACTGATTTTTTCATTTAAATGAAAATTTAACACTTTTGTGAATTGAATTTCAAAAATATGACATACATGGTTGTCATTAGTAAGTAAAATGTGGTTCAATGGGATGAAAATAATTTTTGGTGAATAGTAACTTTTAAGTTTTATTAATCATGATTAAAGGTAATTAGTGTAATTTAAAGTAAAGATAATGTTATAATAATATGAAATGACCTTGACACATGTCCTACCCTTATTGGATGAGTCATGGCCGACCAAGAAAATCCATGGGTCAACTTGGGGACCCCATGGAACCACTTGGGTAAGAAAATGACATTAATTAATAACTTTTTATTTAAAGTTAAAATAAAAATGTCACAAACATGTATTGTTTTACTAAAACAATTTTTACATGGGGTTATACAAGTTATATTTTTTACTATAAATATTCATTAGAAAGCTAAAAAGATTTCATACATCATAGTAGTTTTTTTATAATTTTGAGACATTAAATAATTTAATTTATTTATGACATCATGATGATGCATCGATTACCACATTAATGAACGATTTAAATAAAATGAAAAGATAATGTAAAATCTAAGACATACACTTGTCGAAAACCTATTGGATGGATGGATATCGAACCCTAATCACCTTATCCTCTAAATATATAATTGTGGGACCTTTGATATCCGAAAATCATTTTATAATTAAGTAACTTTTTATGACTTTCCAAGAGTGCCCCTCCTCCCTCTTATAAAAGGCCCCCACATCTACCACCTTACCCACACCTCTCAAGCCATCGGCCCGGCCAAACTCTGCTCCTTTTATCTCTCCCCATCCCTCTTTTCATCATAGAAGCCTTCCCTTAGGTAGAAAGCTCTTCAAGAAACCCTTTTGGTCCATATCCATATTATGTCTATACTAAAGTTATTTATATTTTTTGAAAATGGTCTACTTTCATGTGGCTTATAATTTAAATGTTCAAAATGGAAAAGGACTCTTTTATTAAAACATTATTTTAAATGGTTATAAATATTTATTCTTTTAAACATTTATCATCCATGTCCATGTTTTAAAAATGGTTTTAAGGATTTATTTATATGGACATGAATGTTTTAAAACCCTTTCAAAAGTTTCGAAGTGGTATGGGACACTTTGATTCTAAAATCTCTTTTAAATGTATTATTTTAATATTTTCAAAGTATAAAGGTATTTTTATCTCATATAGTTTTAATTATTTTATTAGATGTTTTTATTTATGATAATATCATGATGTGATCTCTTGTGATTGAAATGTGTAAATTTTATGTTTCTTTTATTCATGTTTTAAGTGTTATGATTATGTTATGGTTCTTGGGCATTGTTTATGAAGACGGGTGGTTCTGTGATAAAATAAGTGCAGGTGAGCTCATGATAGCTCTCTAATGCATTGGGTAACGCGAAGGGGTTAAACTCTAAGGTTTCTCTGAAGAGATTTAGGGAATATACTGTGATGGGTATTCCAAATGTAACCATGAGGGTTACTCACTATGTAAGAATGTTATGAATGCCTCAAGTTACCTTTATGTCTTATTATTTCTATGAGTTATTCATAAATATTATGATTTAATGAGGTATGTTAAAGTGCTTTTGTTTTATGAGTAAAGTATGATTTCATTGATTCTTATGTATACATGGACTAATGTTTTCTTTCTGTATTGTTATAACCCTTACTGAGCTTTTTATGCTTATCCCATGTTTTTGAAATGTTCTCCACAAGACTTAAAGATGAATAGGGTCAATGATGGGATCAAGGAAATACATGTTATCTAAAACATGGACTAGACATTTTTCTTTTTAAGAGTTTTTATTTTATGGAAACTTAGTAGAAGTTTCTACTTTTTAATCTTTTGAGATGTAATAGTTATGTCCTAATTCTCTAAAACTCTAAACCTGAAAAGATCCTCTATGTGAATAATTTATTTAATTTATGATTATGTAATGTTTTAAGTCCGGTTCCTTATAGTTGGTATCAAAGGTTGGTTTAGATAACTTTAGAGGTTAGGGTATTCTTTAAGCATAAGTGATATTACCATAATGGCTAGGATTTCATAAAGAGTCATAGTTTTTAGATAAAGTGAATGAGTAAGTATATCTTAGTGTTTATCTTCCTCATTTGTACATGATGATTTTGTTGATATACTTACACTAACATTTTTGGTTTTAGTAAATGGATGGATCTAGCAGGCACTAAAGTGACAATGGGTTTAAAGGAAACTGTGGTGGTTCTCTGATTAAGAGAATGGATGAAATGGGGGATTCAATGAGGAATCTCATGGTTATTCTAAACCAACTATCAAGGAGTCATGATTAACCACTTGAACCTTGGTGTGTTCTCTAATGCATCATGTATGAGAGAACCAACTCGATGTGGAAGTTCAGGTAATAATTATAAAGGTAACCATTAGGGTTTATATAATCCTTACGTTTGAGGTAATTATGGGTTACTATATGTTATGATAAAAAATTAAATGCATGAGATAAACTTGAGGTTAAATTATGTTATGGTTATTTTTATGATTTTATATGTTTTTGGGGAATGTTTTAAGAATTGTATAGTTTTGGAAAAAGGACAACATGCAGACAGTGTGGCAACCCGTCGTGTCGGACAAAGTTGAGGGAATCGAACCCACAACCAAAGTGAGACTGTTATTTATCGCCTACCACTGGACTACGTGAAGTCCCTGGTTTGTATAACTAATTCTTTTTTAGTTATATGATCTTATGAATCATTAATAAGTTTATTTTGGGTTATCTATGGATATGATTAGCCTATCATGGGGGATATGTGATTAGGATAATTACTTTTCAATACGAGACTTTAAGAGGAGCTGATGTTATTTGGAGATAAATGTTAATTTTTACCTTAGAAGACTATGTGATTAAATCCTTCAAAGATTTGGGTTTCAAACTTAGTTTGGTTTACTTTGAATAATTTTATGTATAATTGTTTATCGAATGGTCTTCGTTGAACTTTGGGTTGTGTTGGACAAATTTTGGAGATTAAGAATAGATTTTTTTTATAAAGGATTATCCTCTTGTGGATTATCTGATCTTGTTCTAACAATTTTGGTTTTGGTTAAGGTCTAAAGACATGGGAAATATATAGTTCACTTTTGTGGATTAGGTGATTCTATAGAAGTTGACTATAGCACTCTTAATGTGAACAAGTCATCCTAAATACTCATCTTTTGGAGAAAATATGAGTTTGTGTAAGAAATCTAGTAAGAGATGAAAGTATACATGACAAGTAAGTATGTTTCCTTAGGATTTAGTTGAGATCATAAATAAATTCCTCAATGAAAAGTAACTTAAAACAAAAATGTTGTCTATTTACTTTTCCTACTGGGGAATCAAATACCGTTTAACCCATCACAACTTTGTGATTTTCTTGTGATTAACTTTCTCCTAATCATGTTTTCTATCACTCTCCATCAGAACATGACCCTTTGTTTTCTCTTCCATGTCCATGTTTTCCTACATTGAATCCTTGTATGGGTTAAATAGGGTGACCTCTGTACTTCCCTTTCTTTCTTTTAAAGTGACAGTTTAATTGACCCCTTTTCCGATGTAAGTCTTTCAATAATGTTTCCAAGCCCAATTTTAAAATTGCGAGCACGCAATTCCCAAAAGGGGGGAAGGATGTAACATCCCAGGTAAATAATGAATATGGAATTTTCATATATATTAATATTTGTGAATAAAATATTAATATTTCTTAAAAGGGGATGCTATGTTCGATGGCGTACCTAATACGCAACAACGAGTTTCTCTGAAATCATATGTTGCACACTAATAATAAAATAATATTATTGTAAATGGTAGTAAACTCCTAGTCAATGTAATGGCGGGAATGAACAGAACTAAGTAAAAAGTGATTATATATGCTTGTCAAATATTTTTACATTTATTCAATAAATGTTAGATGCTTAAAATGCGAATGAATCCAATTTTAAGCGTAAATATTCTAATATTCTTTAAAAGGTTGATTAACCGCCTTTTGATGGAGAACCCTTTTTAAATACACTTTTAACAATTTTATATGTTATATTTGACAAAATAAAATTCTTTTTTAGAATCAGGACATCAAAATTTACTTTTTATAAATTTTTGGTATTTTTCTGATAAAGTTCATTTTTTAATGAATAAGTGAAAAATGTTGTATTTTAATTCAAAACCTCTTTTTAATATAATTTATTTATATTATTATATTATCTTTTTAATTGGTTTTAAATTTAAATTAGAATATATTTTTACCATTTAATCCAATGGTGGTCATTGGAATTAATTTCACTTTGAAATTGGACTTAAACTAGTGTTAATCTTTTGATATATTTTGTTTCTTAAAAACACGCTATTTGTTTTGAAAACGGGAATTAATTATTAAATTAATTAATGAAACTTATATTATTTGAATTTTTTAAAATAGAAATCATTTTTGAATTCGGAATATCAAATATAGCTTAGGATTAATTTTTGGTATTTTTCTGAAAAACTTCAATTTTTGATAAATAGTGAAACCACTAAGTGGTAGTTAAAAGACTAATTTTTTCGTTTAAATGAAACTTTACCACTTCTGTGAATTGAATTTCAAAAATCCAACATACATGGTTGTCATTAGTAAGTAAAATGTGGTTCAATGGGATGAAAATAATTTTTGGTGAATAGTAACTTTTAAGTTTTATTAATCACGATTATAGCTAATTAGTGTAATTTAAGGTAAAGATAATGTTATAATAATATGAAATGACCTTGACACATGTCCTAACCTTATTTGATGAGTCATGGATGACTAAAAAAATCTATGGGTTAACTTGGGGACCCCATGGAGCCACTTGGGTAGGAAAATGACATTAATAACTTTTTATTTAAAGTTCAAATAAAAATTTCACAAACATGTATTGTTTTACTAAAACAATTTTTACATGGGGTTATACAAGTCATATTTTTGACTATAAATGTTCATTGGAAAGCGAAAAGGATTTCATATATCATAGTAGTTTTTTTATAATTTTGAGACATTAAATAAATTTATTTATTTATGACACCATGATGATGCAGCGATTACCTCATTAATGAACGATTTAAATAAAATGAAAAGATAATGTAAAATCTAAGACATACACTTGTAAAACACCTATTGGATGGGTGGATTTCTAACCCTTATCACCTTATCCTCGAAATATATAATTGTGGGACCTTTGATATCTGAAAATCATTTTATAATAAAGTAACTTTTCAAGACTTTCCAAGAGTGCACCTCCTCCCTCTTATAAAAGGCCCTCACATCTACCACCTTACCCACACCTCTCAAGCCATTGGCTTGGCCAAAATCTGCTCCTTTTATCTCTACCCATCCCTCTCTTCATCATAGAAGCCTTCCCTTAGGCAGAAAGCTCTTCAAGAAACCCTTTGGTCCAAACCAAGGGGAGTTACTCGATTTAAAGGTAAAGTCTTCTCCAATGTTCTTTGGTTTTATTTTGCTTCTCCAACCCCCTAAACTATTTTTATTCCTTTATTTTGTAATAAAACCAATATATTAAATATACTATGATGTTTTTATGAGAATTATTCGAGCTAAACTTACACACACCTCCGTCTAATGGTTAAAGAACATACTGTTTCTGTGGATGGTGAATTACTACCTCACGAAACGATGATTGTATGATCTTCTACTACCACCTCTCATGGTGGAAATTATGATGGAAATATATTTATTTATGATATATATTATATTTATTTCCTCTCTATGCTTCTGTATTTTACTTTTAAAACATACCTTTATGCTTTGCATGTTGTGAAAATGCGATAATTTCATTTGAGGAAGTGTGGACTACCGCCCCCCCCCAAGTGATGTGACTCGTTCATGCAATAAATGGAATGTATAAATAATGAAATTAATGAACTAATTTGACCTATATAACATATATATTATAATGGAATTATAATATATATATCTCATTTAGTTTTAATTCCATTAATGTGACAAAGAAATGAAAGTAGAGTTCATTTGTACGTACGACCTACCGTCTCCATGAATGGTGCATTTCATTTTCTTATCTCTGAATGTTATGGAATAGTATAAAATGAATATATAATGGATATATATGATATTTAAATCATTAATACTATTCTGGAGATGGGTTAATTATAACTACATGGGAAATTCTTTTCAAACAAGTTCATTTTTGACTCATGTACCGAACATCGACAAAAACGTCTCATATGAACTCGCATTATTAACTAATTATTATAAAATTATAATATGTGACATGAATTGAATAATAAAATTTAAAGGAGTTCCTTAATAAATTATTAATTGACCAAAGTTTATTATTCAGGAATATAAATAAATGAACAAGACAAGTCGAACTTGAGGTAAGGGATCCTACCTCTCTCTTTCTTTTTAAGTACTCTATTTTATGTCATTTCTTTTAAGATAATCTTTCTTATATTTGGGGATGTTATTTTATATTCCTAATTCTGTAATTTTTATGATAATATTATGAGAGACCCTATTTGATCTCATAAATCCATTTTTGGAAGTTTTAAGTGGCGTCGTTAGGCTGCCGAGTTTTCGTAAGGGATTTTTCATCTCACTTTTATTCCCGTGAGATTTATGCTACATTTTCCACTATTTCCTTTGAGTGGTGTATGTACTTCCCATTATTATACTCTTTTTATAATATAATTTCTTTTATGAGTATTTAAATCAATGTTTTATAGTCCTTCTTTCATGGGGTGTACGTTTTGAAATTTACCCAAGTCGGTAAGTGAACCTTTCACCCTCCTATTTTTAAAAGACTTCTTTTTGTTTTGTCTTTTAAATTACATCTTCTTATGTTGGGATATGTTATTATATATCCTTATTTCTGTAAATTTATGTCCAAGTGATGAGATACCCTTTATATCTCTCATCAACTCTTTTTCTAAAATTTGATGTGATGTCATTAGGCTATCGAATTTTTTCAAGGGAACTTCTTAACCCAATTCCAATTCTTTGGGTTAAACCTCTACTTCTTGATTATGTCATGCTATTAATATATGTGGATGAAATCTGATTGTTTTACACTGATTATCCACTTATATTTAGTGTATTTATATTTTTCTCACATAATTATTTCATTTCTTTATCCTTTCTCTAATGGCATGGTCCTTGATTGGGATTACATCTCAATTTCTTCTCATTGAGACATTTCTTAATGATATGCACTTTTATTATTTTATAAAGTGTATAAACATCCTATTTAACTTTCCATATCCATATTATGTCTAGACTAAAGTCATTTAATTTTTTTTAAAATGGTCTACTTTCATGTGGCTTATAATTTAAATGTTCAAAATGGAAAACGACTCTTTTATTAAAACATTGTTTTAAATGGTTTTAAAGATTTATTCTTTTAAACATTTATCATCCATGTCCATGTTTTAAAAATTGTTTTAAGGATTTATTTATATGGACATTAATGTTTTAAAACCCTTTCAAAAGTTTCAAAGTAGTATGGGACACTTTGATTCTAAAATCTCTTTTAAATGTCTTCTTTTAATATTTTCAAAGTATAAAGGGATTTGTCTCTCATAGAGTTTTAATGATTTTATTAGATGTTTTTATTTATGATAATATCATGATGTGATCTATTGTGATTGAAATGTGGAAATTCTATGTTTCTTTTATGCATGTTTTAAGTGTTATGATTATGTTATGGTTCTTGGGAATTTTTTATGAAGATGGGTGGTTCCGTGATAAACTAAGGGCGGGTGAGCCCGTGATTTCTCTCCAATGCTTTGGGTAACGCGAAGGGGTTAAATTCTAAGGTTTCTTCAAAGAGATTTAGGGAATATACTGTGATGGGTATTCCAAACGTAACGATGATGGTTACTCCCTACGTAAGAATGTTATTAATGCCTCAAGTTACCTTTATGTCTTATGATTTCTATGAGTTATTCATAAATCTTATTATTTAATGAGGTATGTTAAAGTGATTATGTTTTATGAATAAAGTATGATTTCATTGATTCTTATGTATACATGGACTAATGTTTTCTTTTTGTATTGATATAACCCTTACTGAGCTTTTTATGCTCATCCCATGTTTTTTAAATGTTCTCCACAAGACTTAAAGATGAATAGGGTTAAGGATAGGATCAAGGAAAGACATTCTATCTAAAACATGTAACTAGACATGTTTCTGTTTAAGAGTTTTTATTTTATGGAAACTTATTATAAATGTCTACTTTGTAATCTCTTGAGATGTAATAGTTATGTCCTAATTCTCTAAAACTCTAAACCTAAAAAAATCCTCTATGTGAATTATTCATTTAATTCATGATTATGTAATGTTTTAAGGCTGGGTCCTTAGAGTTGGTATCAAAGGTCGGTTTAGATAACTTTAGAGATTAGGGTATTCTCTAAGCATAAGTGACATTACCATAATCTCTAGGATTTCAGAAAGAGTCATAGTTTTTAGATAAAGTGAATGAGTAAGTATATCTTCCTGTTTATCTTCCTCATTTGTACATGATGATTTTGTTGATATACTTACACTGACATTTTCGGTTTTAGTAAATGGATAGATCTAGTAGGCACCAAAGTGACAATGGGTTTGAAGGAAACTATGGTGGTTCTCTAATTAAGAGACTGGATGAAATGGGGGATTCAATGAGGAATCTCGTGGTTATTCTAAACCAACTATCAAGGATTCATGATTAACCACTTGCACCTTGGTGAGTTCTCTGATACATCATGTATGAGATAACTAACACGATGTGAAAGTTCAGGTAATAATTATAAAGGTAACCATTACGGTTTATATAATCCTTACGTTTGAGGTAATTATGGGTTACTATATGTTATGATAGAAAATGAAATGCATGAGATAAACTTGAGGTTAAATTATGTTATGGTTATTTTGATGATTTTATATGTTTTGGAGAATGTTTTAAGAATTTTATAGTTTTGGAAAAAGGACAACACGCAGACAGTGTGGCAACCCGTCGCGTCGGACAAAGCTGAGGGAATCAAACCCACAACCAAAGTGAGACTGGTATTTATCGTCTACCACTGGACTACGTGAAGTCCCTGGTTAGTATAACTAATTCTTTTGAGTTATATGATCTTATGAATCAGGAATAAGTTGATTTTGGGTTATCTATTGATATTATTAGCCTATCATGGGGGATATGTGATTAGGATAATTACTTTTCAATACGAGACTTTAAGAGGAGCTGATGTTATTTGGAGATAAATGTTAATTTTTACCTTGGAAGACTATGTGATTAAATCCTTCAAAGATTTGGGTTTCAATCTTAGTTTGGTTTACTTTGAATAATTTTATGGATAATTGTTTATCTAATGGTCTTCGTTGAACTTTGGGTTGTGTTGGACAAATTTTGGAGATTAAGAATAGATTTTTTTTATAAAGGATTATCCTTTTGTGGATTATCTGATCTTGTTCTAACAATTTTGGTTTTGGTTGAGGTCTAAAGACATGGGAAATATATAGTTCACTTTTGTGGATTAGGTGATTCTCTAGAAGTTGATTATAGCACTCTTAATGTGAACAATTCATCCTAAATACTCATCTTTTGGAGAAAATATGAGTTTGTGTAAGAAATCTAGTAAGAGATGAAAGTCTACATGACAAGTAAGTATGTTTCCTTAGGATTTAGTTGAGATCATAAATAAATTCCTCAATGAAAATTAACTTCAAACAAAAATGTTTTCTGTTAACTTTTCCTACTGGGGAATCAAATACCGTTTAACCCATCACAACTTTGTGATTTTCTTGTGGTTAACTTTCTCCTAATCATGTTTTCTATCACTCTCCATCAGAACATGACCCTTTGTTTTCTCTTCCATGTCCATGTTTTCCTACATGGAATCCAAGTATGGGTTAACTCGGGTGACCTCTGTACTTCCCTTTCTTTCTTTTAAAGTGACAGTTTAATTGACCCCTTTTCCGATGTGGGTCTTTCAATAATGTTTCCAAGGCCAATTTTAAAATTGAGAGGATGCAATTACCAAAAGGGGGGAAGGATGCAACATCCCAGGTAAATAATGAATATGAAATGTTCATATATATTAATATTTGTGAATAAAATATTAATATTTCTTAAAAGGGGATTCTATGTTCGATGGCATACCCAATACGCAACAACGAGTTTCTTTGAAATCATATATTGCACGCTAATAATAAAATAATATTTTTGTAAATGGCAGTAAACTCGTAATCAATGTAATGGCGGGAATGAACAAAACTAAGTAAAAAGTGATTATATATGCTTGTCAAATATTTTTACATTTATTCAATAAATGTTAGATGCTTAAAATGCGAATGAATCCAATTTTAAGCGTAAATATTCTAATATTCTTTAAAAGGTTGATTAACCGCCTTTTGATGGCGAACCCTTTTTAAATACACTTTTTGAAAATTTTATAGGTTATATTTGACAAAATAAAATTCTTTTTAGAATCGGGACATCAAATATTACTTTGTATAAATTTTTGGTATTTTTCCGATAAAGTTCATTTTTTAATGAATAAGTGAAAAATGTTGTATTTTAATTCAAAACCTCTTTTTAATATAATTTATTTATATGATTAGATTATCTTTTGAATTGGTTTTAAATTTCAATTAGAATATATTTTTACCATTTAAACCAATGGTGGTCATTGGAATTAATTTCACTTTGAAATTAGACTTAAACTAGTGTCAATCTTTTGATATATTTTGTTTCTTAAAAACACGCTATTTGTTTGGACAACGGGAATTAATTATTAAATTAATTAATGAAACTCATATGATTTGAATTTTTTTAAATAGACATCATTTTTTAATTCTGAATATCAAATATATCTTAGGATGAATTTTTGGTATTTTTCTTAAAAACTTCAATTTTTGATGAATAGTGAAACCACTAAGTGGTAGTTAAAACACTAATTTTTTCATTTAAATGAAACTTTGTCAATTCTGTGAATTGAATTTAAAAAATCTGACATACATGGTTGTCATTAGTAAGTAAAATTTGGTTCAATGGGATGAAAATAATTTTTTGTGAATAGTAACTTTTAAGTTTTATTAATCACGATTAAAGGTAATTAGTGTAATTTAAGGTAAAGATAATGTTATAATAATATGAAATAACCTTGACACATATCCTACCCTTATTCTATGAGTCATGGCCGACCAATAAAATCCATGGGTCAACTTGGGGACCCCATGGAGCCACTTGGGTAAGAAAATGACATTAATAACTTTTTATTTAAAGTTAAAATAAAAATGTCACAAACATGTATTGTTTTACTAAAACAATTTTTACATGGGGTTATACAAGTCATATTTTTTACTATAAATATTAATTAGAAATCTAATAATATTTCCTAAATCATAGTAGTTTTTTTATAATTTTTGAGACATTAAATAAATTTATTTATTTATGACACCATGATGATGCAGCGATTACATCATTAATGAATGATTTAAATAAAATGAAAAGATAATGTAAAATATAAGACATACACTTGTCAAAAACCTATTGGATGGGTGGATTTAGAACCCTTATCACCTTATCCTTGAAATATATAATTGTGGGACCTTTGATATCCGAAAATCATTTTATAATTAAGTAACTTTTTATGACTTTCCAAGAGTGCCCTCCCCTCCCTCTTATAAAAGGCCCCCACATCTACCACCTTACCCACACCTCTCAAGCCATCAGCTCGGCCAAAATCTGCTCCTTTTATCTCTCCCCATCCCTCTTTTCATCATATAATCCTTCCCTTAGGCAGAAAGCTCTTCAAGAAGCCCTTTTGGTCCAAACCAAGGGGAGTTACTCGATTTAAAGGTAAAGTCTTCTCCAATGTTCTTTTGTTTTATTTTGCTTCTCCAACCCCCTAAACTCTTTTTATTTCTTTATTTTGTAACAAAACTAGTATCTTAAATATACTAGGATATTTTTATCATAAGGATTCGATCTAAATTTACACACACCTCCGTCTAATGGTTAAAGAACATACTGTTTCCATGGATGGCGAATTACTACCTCACGAAACGAAGATTGTTCTATCTTCTCATACCACCTATCATGGTGGCCATTATGATGGAAATATATTTATTTATGATATATATTATATTTATTTCCTATCTATGCTTCTTTATTTTACTTTTAAAACATACCTTTATGCTTTGGATGTTGTGCAAATGCGATAATTTCATTTGAGAAAGTGTGGACTACCGCCCCCTCAAGTGATGTGACTCGTTCATGCAATACATGGAATGTATAAAGAATGAAATTAATAAACTAATGTGACCTATATAACATATATATTATACTGTAATTATAATATATATATATTTCTCATTTAGTTTTAATTCTATTAATGTGACAAAGAAATGAAAGTATCGTTCATGCGTACGTACGGCCTACCGTCTCCATGAACGGTGCATTTCATTTTCTTATCTCTGAATGTTATGGAATAGTATAAAATGAATATATAATGGATATATATGATATTTAAATCATTAATACTATTCTAGAGATGGGTTAATTATAACTACATGGGCAATTCTTTTCAAACAAGTTCATTTTTGACTCATGTACCGAACATCGACAAAAACGTCTGATATAAACTCACATTATTAACTAATTATTATAACATTATAATATGTGACATGAATTGAATAATAAACTTTAAAGGATTTACTTAATCAATTATTAATTTACCAAAGTTTATTATTCAGGAATATAAAGAAATGAACAAGACAAGTCGAACTTGAGGTAAGGGATCATACCTCTCTCTTTCTTTTTAAGTACTCTCTTTTATGTCATTTATTTTAAGCTCATATTTCTTATGCTTGGGGATGTTCTTTTATATTCCTCATTCTATAATTTTTATTTTAATATTATAATAGACCCTATTTTATCTCATAAATCCATTTTTGGAAGTTTTAAGTGGCGCTGTTAGGCTGCCGAGTTTTCGTAAGGGATTTTCCATCTCACTTTTATTCCCGTGAGATTTATGCTACATTTTCCACCATTTCCTTTGAGTGGTGTATTTAATGCCCATTATTCTACTATTTGTGTAATATAATTTCGTTTATGATTATTTACATCAATGTTTTATAGTCCTTCTTTCATGGGGTGTACGTTTTGAAAGTTACCCAAGTTGGTAAGGGAACCTTTCACCCTCCTAATTTTAAAAGAATTCTTTTTGTTTTGTCTTTTAAATTACATCTTCTTATATTGGTATATGTTATTATATATCCTTATTTCTTTAATGTTTATGTTCAAGTGATGATATACCCTTTATCTCTCTCATCAACTCTTTTTCTAAAATTTTATGTGATGTCGTTAGGCTATCGAATTTTTACAAGGGAACTTCTTAACCCAATTCCATTTCTTTGGGTTAAACCTCTACTTCTTAATTATGTCGTGATATGAATATGTGTGGATGAAATCTGATTGTCTGACACTGAGTATCCACTTATATTTAGTTTATTTATATTTTTCTCACATAATTATGTCATTTCTTTATCCTTGCTCTAATGGCATGGTCCATGATTGGGATTACATCTCAATTTCTTCTCATTGAGACATTTCTTAATGATATGCACTTTTATTCTTTTATAAAGTGTATATATAGCCCCTTTGACTTTCCATATCCATATTATGTCTATACTAAAGTCATTTAAATTTTTTGAAAATGGTCTACTTTCATGTGGCTTATAATTTAAATGTTCAAAATGGAAAAGGACTCTTTTATTAAAACATTATTTTAAATGGTTTTAAAGATTTATTCTTTTAAACATTTATCATCCATGTACATGTTTTAAAAATGGTTTTAAGGATTTATTTATATGGACATGAATGTTTTAAAACCCTTTCAAAAGTTTTGTAGTGGTATGGGACACTTTGATTCTAAAATCTCTTTTAAATGTCTTCTTTTAATATTTTCAAAGTATAAAGAGATTTGTCTCTCATAGTGTTTTAATGATTTTATTAGATGTTTTTATTTATGATAATATCATGATGTGATCTATTGTGATTGAAATGTGGAAATTTTATGTTTCTTTTATGCATGTTTTAAGTGTTATGATTATGTTATGGTTCTTGGGCATTTTTTATGAAGACGGGTGGTTCCGTGATAAACTAAGGGAGGGTGAGCCCGTGATAGCTCTCCAATGAATTGGGTAATGAGAAGGGGTTAAACTCTAAGGTTTCTTCGAAGATATTTAGGGAATATACTATGATGGGTATTCCAAACGTAACCATGAGGTTTACTCCCTACGTAATAATGTTATTAATGCTTCAAGTTACCTTTATGTCTTATGATTTCTATGAGTTATTCATAAATATTATGATTTAATGAGGTATGTTAATGTGCTTATGTTTTATGTTTAAAGTATGATTTCATTGATTATTATGTATACATGGACTAATGTTTTCTTTCCATATTGTTATAACCCTTACTGAGCTTTTTATGATCATCCCATGTTTTTGAAATGTTCTTCACAGGACTTAAAGATGAATAGGGTCAAGGATGGGATCAAGGAAAGACATGCTATCAAAAACATGGAACTAGACATGTTTCTTTTTAAGAGTTTTTATTTTATGGAAACTTATTAGAAGTTTCTACTTTGTAATCTTTTGAGATGTAATAGTTATGTCCTAATTCTCTAAAACTCTAAAGCTGAAAAGATCATCTATGTGAATTATTCATTTAATTCATGATTATGTAATGTTTTAAGGTTGGGTCCTTATAACTATGATGAAACATTTTCACCAGTTGTGATGCTGAAATCCATCATAATCTTATTGGCCATTGCCACTTACCATGACTATGAAATTTGTAAAATGGATGTCAAAACAACATTCCTTAACGAGAACCTCTAGGAAGATGTCTACATGACACAACCTGAAGGGTTTGTGACTCCAAAGGATTTCAACAAGGTATGCAAGTTGCAGAAATCCATTTATGGATTAAAGCAAGCATCAAGGTCATGGAACATTTTCTTTGATGAAGCCATAATAGAATTTGGATTTGTTAAGAACGAATGTGAGCCTTGTGTCTATAAAAGGTTTATTGGAAGTACAATTGTTTTCCTAATAGTATATGTTGATGACTTATTTCTAATTGGAAATGAAGTACCTATCTTACAGTCAGTTAAGGCATGGTTGGATAAATTCTTCTCTATGAAAGACTTGGGCGAGGCAGCATATATTCTTGGGATCAAGATCGATCATGAAAGATCCAAGAGAATGATGGGCCTGAGTCAAAGAACATACATTGAAAAGATAATGAAGAGATTCAGTATGGAACAATATAATAGGGGATTGTTTCTAGTGGCACATGGCATTCATCTTTCCAAGAAAATGTGTCCTCAGACACATGAGGAAAGAAAGAAAATTGCAAGGATCCCTTATGCATCAGTGATTGGTTCAGTCATTTATGTTATGCTATGTACAAGGCTAGTTGTTGCTTACACATTCAGTGTGGTAGGCAGATATCAAGCTGATCCAGGAGACCACCATTAGATGGCAGTCAAGACTATCCTTAAGTATCTGAGGCATACTAAGGATATGTTCCTATTTTATGGAGGAGATGAGGAACTAGTCATCATAGGACATGTAGATGCTAGTTTACAGACTGATCAAGATGACATGAAGTCGCAGACTGGATACATCTTCAGATTTAATGGAGGTTTAGTGAACTGGAAGAGCTCAAATCAAGGTGTGGTCGCAGATTCTACAGCAGAGTCCGAGTATATCGCAGCTTATGAGGCAGCTAAAGAAGCAGTATGGATGCAAAGCTTCATCCAAGAGCTGTATTTAGTACCTAGTAGTAAAGATCCTATCACACTCTATTGTGATAATACTGTGGTGGTGGCACTTGCAAAAGTGTCAAGGTCATATCAGCAGACAAAGCACATACTTCAGAAGTATCATCTCTTGAGGGATTTTTCTTAGAGAGGTGAAGTTACAGTGATCATTATTTCCACGGAAGAAAACGTGGCGGACCCCTTGACTAAATCCTTCACTCAACAGAAACATGATCATCAGGTGAGGTCTAGCGGACTAAAAGTCGTAGGCAGTTGGCTCTAGTCCAAGTGGGAGTTTGTTAGAGTTGTTTTCATGAGAACCAGCTACTTATACTTTGATTACATGAATATACACTTATTTTATATTGTTCATTGTTCTTCATGACTATAGTATAATAATGTCCCGGAATATTTTTTGCATTAATAAGGTCATGGCAGATCCCCGCTATGATGAAAACCTTTAAATGCTATAACAATATTCTTAAATAAAGTTCTATGGTTGGATGACATACTATGATAAGACACATAGTATACAGAGTTTCATGTGCGAGTACTCGTAAGAAGACGAGACTCTCTCTCATGGAGTTCGCACTTGGTATTCTCCAAGATAGGAGATTATGATAACAGACCCGCCAGTAGTAATTTTGTGTGTCTTAGTTTCATCATACATTACTATATATGAGCGTGTGTAACGGTCATTATACTGGAAGATTATCATTAACTCATGTCATGACTCGTGCACTTATATTTGATGATGAAAACCGTCACGAAGATAGTTGGCGAGAAGTAGGGTATGTTGGGTGCGTCACGAATGAAATGTTGTTAATGGATAAGTCGAGGAATGATTTGTCCCTTCCATTTATGGAAGTTGATATCTCTACCCTTTGATTGAAATAGAATGGTCGTATGAAATTCCATGGTTATGGTGAAACGACGAGTTTATTTCTGGAAGTCAAAGAATGACAGATCAAGCATATAGGTTTATGACACTACCATGAAACCTGCTTGATGAGATATTGAGAAAAATGGATTAAATTATACAGTAAGAGCTCGTATGAGGTGACACGTCAATGCAGCGTCAACTTATTTCTCTTGGGTGCCTTGACCCGTTGCTAGACAGTAATCTTGGACTTTAGGCAAGCCCACCTAATGCCAACGAGAAATAGGCCTAGAGGGTCACACACTAAGTGTATCCAAGTATCTCAAGTAAAATAAATATTATTCCTGCACATGGTTTAATAATTATTCAAGTAAGCCTAAATCGTTTTAATGTTGGAGGAAGAATAAAATGAAAACAAGTACATGTCGTGTATTAATGATTACACGCCATGTAGTTTTTATTTTGAAAATAAGTACACGTTGTGTATTAATGATTAAACATCGTGTAGTTTTAATTTTGTAAAGGAAATGAATAAATGAAAAACAAGATATACACATCGTGTACATTGAATGTACACACCGTGTAGTTTTCAATGAAAAACAAGTACACACCGTGTATTTATGATTACATGCCATGTAGTTTTTTCAGTTAGGATTTTGAGGAAATAATATCATTTTATTAAATGATATTTATTATAATCTGTGTGGTTGAATGTCAAGGAATTAATGACTCAACATGGGTTTTTCAAAAGAGTTAATGAAATAAATAAAACGTGTGACGCGTTTATTTATTGTCATAACTATACAACCTCAAACCCGATTATAGATATCCTCACAACCCCAACTCTTTTCCTAAGAGAATCATTGTGCACAAAAATTCTGGAGAATTATCTCAAGACTGAAAGAACTCCATCCTCTAAGAGCACTCTCAAGACCTAGATAGATCCACCTCCATCGGATCTAGATGATATAAGGCGGACAATGCAAGCAAAGGTTTCTCCATGCTAGAACCTGGAGAATCCTTTGGCGACGTCCAGAGATATGTGGTGCACATGTGGATCACCACTAGAGGAAGTCTATCCTTGGCTTCTGTGACGCAATGACGAATCACATCGGAACGTGGTCAAGAATATCAATGAAGAAAGAACTGACAAAAAGGTACTTATTTTCAATTAATTAAATTAATTATAATGAACCTATGATGATCCACTTTTGTGGTTCTGGGACTTTCCTTCTTCTTTGTGTATTTCTGTGAATAGATCCATGGAGACTAGTGTTTATCGTCGTATTGATCCCAGATTGATCATTTCTAATGAAAAAAATCCAAGTGGGAACATCCACCCACAAGCTTCCACTGCGCCCAGAACCTTCACACTGTGAAACCGAACTACCTCATGCACGTAAAGACTACCCAGACCATCAACTGTGAAGGTTTTCTTGATAGGTAATAAGTGGGATACCTTAGTTATTGAAAGACCCCGGGACACCCTGAGAGGGGAGGGGTGAATCAGGGTGACAAATTTTTCTTTTAACGTGATGGATCTTGTTCCCACTTTGGTAGGAACTTGTTGAACCTGTAAGATGAATATGATCAGAAAGCAAACATTCACATGCATAGAGAAGACACAACACTTTTTACTTGGTTCACCACTAAGGGCTATGTCCAAGGAGCATATGCCGACAAGTTGTCGGTCGTACCAAATTCCACTAATATTCACTAGTTGTGGATTACAATGGTTCGGGAATAGTCACTCTATCCCAAGCTCACTACCTTTACCAAAGGTTCAGGGATAGCTCACTGCGTCCCTCGGGTCACTCCCCTTGACTCCCCCTAGCTCACTGTCGTTGGTGAAGTCCTGCTCAGTTTATAGATGTGAAGGTCTCTTCATAATTGCATAAGAATGCATCCTCTGTCGTATGTAGATGCTCTGTTGAAGTCCAACTCTTACCAGAAGACAAATCTCACTTCGTGATGAGGGTACCGGGCGATCTTCCAGCTTTCGTGCAACTTTAGAAGGACATATGAACTTTAACAACCCTGGCGCGCTTAGCCAAGCCCGGCGCACAAGTTTCAATCCTGGCACCCAGGTCCCTTGCGCGGCACAAGTTCGGCGTGCAGGTGACACCAAAACTACTTGTGTGAAACTGCCTCCTTCAACACCAAACTTGCGTGACGTTGCGCCTTTAACTCCCCAACTGCATTGGTCGCGCAACCAATAATCGGCGCGCAGCCTCTACTTGCGTGACCCAACAACCACTTGCGCGACTCAACCACTTGCGCGACGAGAGCTCGAAAAATCTCTATGTCTTGGACTTCGTTCCAAATGAGGATGGGTGGTCCTCTATTTATAGGCAAATTGGACCCCCTGCGCGGTGGCGCACAAGTCTTCCCTCAGCGCGCAGGTTCCGGCGTGCAGCTCATCCTCCCTAGCCTTTGTCGCGCTAATCACTTGCGCGACCACACAAATACTTGCGTGAACTTCTTTCCTTCGCCATATTTTGAAGTTATAACCTTGAAAAACAATAGACACGCAAGTTTACAATCCTCCTAGGCATCGGCGCGCAAGTCTCTTCACAGCGCGCAGGTCACTTGCGCGACCAGCCCAAAACTTGCGCGACCCTTATCCCTTTGCCATTTTCCCATGTTCTGATCTTGAAAAACATATGGGGCGCATGTTTCCTCTTCATCCAGTACATGGCGCGCAAGTCTCTTTTCCAAAAACACTTTTCTCCATTTGTCGATTTTCAGGCCCAAAAATTTGGCAAACACTGGGAAACGGCACCACCTTCAATACTGTTGTCTACTTGAACTGTATGATGTCTTTGTGGGTACACATTCTGAACTTCCACTGAGGATTGACAACAAACACAAACCATACTCTAAATCATGCATAGAAGACCATGGTTCCAACAGTTATTTGATCCAAAACCACCCATAAAATATCATTCTTATGGTTTTTTCTAGGTATTCCTATCATAAAATCCATTATGATAGTATACCATATCCATTTAGGAATCAAAGAAGCTGAAAATCCCAGTTAGCCTATGATGCTTGGTTTTCACCTACTGAAAAGTGAAGAATATACCCAAAAATCTTGTTACCACCTTCTCCATTAATGATCACCAGTACTATATACATAGATTATGATACACCTTTGTTAGACTAGGATGCACTACCTATCTAGAAGCATGAAACCCCCTCATCATCTTCTTGAGTAATCCCATAGGAACCCATACTCAACCATGGAAAATAATAGAATTTCTGCTGCTAAGAGACCATAATGATGGTGTCTCCCCACCATATAATTTGTATCTCATAACTGATCCCTCTAGATCAAAAAAATTCTCAGTCTAAATCCGGTCTAAAATCATGGGTATAATTGATGTTGAATTTAGATCTACCCATCCTTGAGACTCCTAAACATCCAGATACATGTCTAAAAAGAGGCCCATTATCTTCGGATCATCACAAGACTCGTGTACTACCTCTGTCCATGTCTTTTGGCTCAAATCATCAATAATGACGTTTCCCTTTTCTGGTGTAGATGGAAATTCAAATACAAAAGACTGTAGATACTCAACCCACCTCCTCTACTGAATGTTTAGGTCTTACTAAGAAAAGATGTACCTAAGGATCATGTGGTCCATGTATACTAAAAAAATCTCACCCATTAGATAGTGTCTCCAAAATCTTAGGGAATGTACCACTGTTTATAACTCCATATCATGAGTAGGGTAATTCCTCTCATGCGGTCTTAGTTTCCTAGAGCCATAAGAAACCACTAGATCCTATTTCATTATAACTACTCCAAGACCAACATTGAATGCATCATAGTACATGGTATATTCTTTACATGATATAGGTAAAGTGAGGTGATGTTTTGAGGTCAGATTGCCTTTCATCTCTTGAAAAGATCTCTTGCAAGCATCAGAACAAAAAAACTTCACTCCTTTCTTGGTAATCCTAGACATTAGTGCTTCCAAATGGGAGAAACCTTGGATAAAGAACCGATAATAACATGATAAACCCAAAAACCTCTGAATCTAAAATATGTTCTTGGTATATCCTCAAGATACCACAACTATGATTTTCTCTGGGTCTAGTGACACTCATGCTTCTGAGATGACCTATACCAAGAAGTTCACTTTATTAATCTAGAAATTGTATTTGGTTAGATTGGAAAAAATATGATGATCACTCAATGTACTCAAGATGATATCAAGATTTTTGGCATGATTTTATATGGACTGAGAGTACGCTAAGATATCTTCAACAAAAACCACCAAAATTGGTCCAGGAAAGGATGAAAGATCATATTCATTAAGGTCATGAATATTGTTGGTGTGTTAGTCAACCCAAATGACATCACTAGAAACTCATACAAATCATACATGCTCTTAAAAGTGTTCCAAGGCATGTAAGGTGGTATCAACCTCAAATGATGGTAAAATGATCTCAAATCGATCTTAGAGAAGATTTTATAACCTCTCAACTGATCAAAAAGATCATCAATTCATGAAAGAGGATACCGGTTCTTGACTATTATCTGGTTAAATCTTCTCTAATCCCTACATAATAGAAAAGATCTAGAAGCCTTAATAGTGAAGAGAAATAGAGAAACCCAAGGAGAAAAAATAGGTTGTATGAAGCCTTTAGATTCTATATCTTCCAACTGAACTTTCAACTCTCAGAGCTATATTGGTGTTATTCTGTGAGGGATAGAAATTGGATCTTCTCCCAACACCAACTCGATCGTGAACTCTATCTCTTGATTTGGTAGTAAGCCATAGAACTTGTCAGGTAAAACATTATAAAAATGGTCTACCACTGGAGGAAAAGAATCATGTTGCATTCCACCATTATCTAGAGAAAGACTGACTATATAAGCTGTGAGACAATCTAATCTACACTGAATTGGTCCTACATGGATAGCCTAATGATCCCACTCACCCTAGTGAAAAAAACTGTCTCATTATAGTGAAAAAATGGTAACTCTCTTCTGATAACAGTTGATATGATCTTGGTATAGAACTAACCAATCCATACCAAGAATCAAGTTGAATCCTAACATTTCTAGCATGAATGGTTCCCAAATTAAATAGTAACCACCAATCTCTAGAGAACATGCCTTGCAACATTTGAAATTTTTCAATTGCACTCCCAACAACATTTTGATGGTCAAAGCACCATCAAGGATTTACATAACCAAGCCCAAACCATTTGAAAAAATAATAGATAAAAAATAATGTGATACTCCTATATTAAACAGAACACAAGATAAGGTAGATGATATAAGAATAGTACCTCTGACAATAGATGATCTTGTATCCATGATATCTAGAGTAGCCTATATAACGTGTAGCTAACTTTTCCCTCTTTCGTGGGCTCTAGTCTAACTACCCTGACTTATTTCCCTTTCCTGGTACTACTTCTCATGCATTGGGGTACCACATCCATTGCCTTGGCATGAACGGCCAGTGGAACTCTAGTTATCAGCATATTGAGGGGTATCTGAGCCCGTTCCTGACTCAGGTGCCTGTCCTGATCCCCTTCCACAGGTCTTTTATGAAAATTTCACACAAAACCACTAAAGATGACCCGGTCTTCCACATATACAACACTTTACTATGAGGTAAGGACATTGTTGGTGATTTTGGCCAAACTTTCCACACTAATAACCCTAGAATGGAACATGGTCATGAGATGGTTGTCTACTACCTTGACTTCTCTACCCACTACTTGGTGGAAACTATCATAGTAGAACTTCTTTCCAATTAAGAAAGAGTTCCTAGTTTTCCCTGCTAAAATAGCTTGGCCACTACTTGGGGCCTCTCTCAGATTCCCTTTTGTAGTGAGTGTCTGATTCATCATTCCCTCAAAGATGCTCAAGTGAACAAAATTTACCTATGAACTGAACTCATAGAAAATATCATCCCAAAAATGTCTCACCCTAGATATCTAATCACTTACCAAATATGGAACAAAGTGTTGTAGGTCGGTGAAACATCTAGCATAGTCCAGCACTAACATTCCCTCCTCAATCAGATGCATAAACTCATGAGCTTTTTCATCCATCAACATCTCCATATAGAAATGGTTTATAATTCTATCTTGAATTCCTTCCAAGATAGCTCATCTTACTTCCCATATTCCTTCAGAATATCCCACCAACACTTGGCAGGTCCTTGAAGAATATATGTATCAAGCTTCACCCTCCTATCTGCATGTGTCTCATGGTGCTTAAAGATTGCCTACACTAACTCGATCTATAGCTCAGCTACCTGGGGTCCTTACCAAGTAAAAATTGGAGGATTTTATAGCTGAAACTCTCTTGTCATCTCAGACATTGAAGGAATGAAAAGAATAGTATCCCTTTCCATGGATGTCATGACCCACAGGAAGATGTTGTAAAGCCGAACATCCATATAATCTATAAGAACTACAAGAAGCTCCGGTTCAGCTGTGTTAGGATTGTGTTGATTCCCACTCTCCTAATGATCAAGTTGAATATGGGGAGGATAAATTTTATCTATAAGACAAATGCATACCATAGAGCATTGGATATAACAAGGTCAGCCTCTACAAGTGACTACAATAGGGAACCACTGACTCTCAGTCTCCCTAAACATGGTATACAAGTTTTTTAGCATGGAATGTCAATTAATTTCATTTATATAGTTAAATATATATATCATATCATAGTTTAATAGGAAAGTATATATCAAATGAAAAAAAAGATATGCCCCTATCATGAATAATGCATGTTAATATATCCTATGTGCCTGTTATAATGCATGTATTCTCATCTCGCACCATACTAGGCCATGAGTACAAATCTCAAGAAATAGTAACATCATAGATCAATAACCTCACACAACATGTGAATCACCCAAGGTGAAATAACATCAACAGTAACAAACACATAACACAAACAGTAATACCATCCCTAGACACTTAGATTTTCCCCCATACATGGGTTAGCTACTCCCATGCATAAGATAGTTACCAAGTCTCGATACATCCTAGTATCCTTTCTACCTTTCCAAAATAGTAAAGTAGAAGGAAATAAGACTTTCTCCTTTGATACCACTTTGTAACATCTCCCGATTTGGTGCTCTCTCACATGGCCAAAAAAGGGTTGGTTATGAGACCTCAAGCACACCTCCCCATATGTTAGAGGTTGCCGACTAATATTGGGGGTGTGAAATGTATAGTGGGGAGACTATAACCCCTGGTATGAAGTGTCATAAAAGTAAAAATAAACTATATAAATAAAAGAAATCAAAGTATAGGCATAACAGAAACCAACAACCAGAGCCAACTGAATAATTTAGTAAATAATAAAGGAATAATGTAATGACGTGCTAGAATGTAACTAAATGTAATTCGAGAAACAATACAAGTAAAAGAATAGCAGACTCACATAAAGACTCAAAAGTCCCCAATACTGAACCCCATGTTGGTCCCAACTCCAAACTTCACCCCATCTAGCAAGAAAACAATCAACAGTAAGGTCCTTTTCCCTTTTCCAAACCTAAAACCATGTAATCTGCTCGTATACCAAATGGTGGCCCGGATAGGGTGTGATTAAAACTCAGTAGGTTGACACCACTATTTCTAAATAAACCATTCTAACAAGAAGTGTATGCAATAAATCGATAAACAGGTATATAAATTAATTCAAAAATTAATAAAATACAACAACAACCTGCTTTGGCCCCGTGCCAGAATATCTTTGATCCTATATTACAACCATGCCAACCACAACCATATAACCAAGGTAAATGAACCTTCTTTGTATCCATGACGGAATATCTTGGAGAATGTCTTATGACCATTCCTACAACCACCATATAACCATGGTATAGTCACAACAATCCAGGTCAAATCCCTATAAGCATTACAGTATCCAGGTCAATGCCTTGTAAGCATTACACCATGGGACTGGGAAGATCCAACTATCTATAAGAATTGTAGCATGGGGTTGGGCTGAGCCCACTCAATACCATCATTACAACATATAAGTGTGCATGTTCCAGGGCCAAACCCAATATATAATCATTTCATCATAGAACACAAGTCTTGTCATACATCATGGATATCACAATATCACATCATAAATATCAATGGTTAATTATGAAAATTACCATTTGTCTTTATTATACCACATTCAATTAAGTCACAATTTATCAATAATTGTAATAATAAGCAATGAGCCACAATTTAGAGATTTTATAGTAAGCAATCAACTAAGGTCTCATGTCATGATAAACACACTTTAATCCATTATCTGATTCAACTATATTCATGGTTTTCTCAACCAGTGGGTAGTTATAAGCTAGGTATGAAGAAAATTGAAACTAAAGGACTCCAAGGAATAACAAAATTCATTATTTAATTGATTTAGGTGAATGTTACGTTGGAACAATCATAATATTTTATAAACATGGAAATTATCAAACCATAAGGTTAAGATTTAGACCCCCTACCTTTAACTGACGATCCAAAAACACTTCCAATGATAAACACCCATGAGGAAGAAGGTACATATGATCACCAAGAGAATCATAAATCAAAATTGATCAAGATCAAAACAAAAAATGCACACATTCAAAAGATTTCACCGCAATAATTGGAGAACCAAGAAAGGGAAGGGAGAAACTAGACCAAAACCACTTGCCAGGGATTGAAGGCATTATCAGAATGTATGAAAGGAAGGTTGGCACTCCAAAATTGCCTAAAAGGTTCCCTAGGGTTAATAGAAGAAGTTTTCAGTGAGTTTGAATAAAAACTCAACTGTACATAATACTTTAAAATAGCAGGTTGGGGAATTACATGGCATGTAATGTAGTTACATGTCATGAAACTATTGTCAATAGGATAAGCTGAAAAAACTCATCACCTCATATTATTTTATTAAAAACACCCAAACATTACACGATGTGTAACACATTTACATGACATGTAAATGTTCTGTAGATGGTTTCTCATCCCATTTTTTCCTTTAAACAAACTGAATCCCCTTTAAAGCTTCTCAACTTACCAAGAACCTGTGAAACACTTAACCCATTTATATGCAGTCTCTATTAATTCAGATAAACATACTTCCTGGGACTTTAATCCATTTCCCCAACAAATCTCTCCACACAGATCCTGTCCAGTTTTCCCATGTTTGGTTTAAAGACAAGGTAAAACTTACCCGAAAGAAAAGTTAATGAAAAATTTAGAGAGATACATACTTGAAAAAAGATGAGATCTTACTACCTGTCCACCATATAACAGCTCATCCCTAAGTTTCTCCAAGCATCACTATGATGTCTTAGAGAACAAGTCTGGTCATTGGTTCGCATATCATACTCCCTCTCCCAGGTCTCCTCCTAAACTCGCACATGATTCCACTATACTCAAATCACTGTCATAGTCCTACCCCAAAGATATTTCTCATTACGACCCAAAACCCTTATTGGATTCTCCTTAAAGGATGCATCAGAAAAAATCTTGATGTCTGATACGTCTATCACATGAGAAGGGTATGAATGATATATCTGTAGTTGTGACACATGAAACATGTCGTGCATGGAACTGTAGCGCTTTGGAAGGGTTAAACAATATGCCACTAGACCGACCCTTACCACTATCTCAAATGGCCAGAATAACCTGGGTGATAGCTTTCCCTATTTCTTGATATGGAATTGCCCCAACCTAGGTTATGCTAGAAGTAAAAAAATGTTGACCAACCTCAAATTCCAATGGTCATCTTTGATGTTCATAATATGATTTTTGCTTGCTTTGTGTGGTCACCAACCACTGTTTGGTCAATTGAACCTGCTTAGATGTCTCTCACACAAGACTAAACCCAACAAGTGCTAACTCACTTATCTCTAGACACCAAAGAGGAGAATGGAATGAAATGAAATATATAACCTCAAAAGGTTCCATTTGGATTAATGAATGGAAGCTATTATTATATGAAAAATCCCCAAGTTCCATATGTTTCTCTTATGAACCACCAAAATCTAAAACATGGGCTCATAACATATCCTTCAGAACCTGAATAGTCTGCTCTGATTGACCACGAGTCTATGGATGATAGGTTGTGCTCAAAATAACTCGTGATCCCATAGCCATATGAAGACCCCACCAAAAACATGATGTGAAATGAGGATCTCTATCTGAAACAATACTCCTTGGAACATCGTGCAATCGAGCCACATCACACATGTATAGACTGCTCAAATCATCAACTGAGAAGGTTTCCCTAATAGGTAAGAAGTTGGCTACCTTAGTCTGTTGATCCACAACCACCCATACAACATCATTTCTATGGATTTTCTTGGGTAATTTTGTCACAAAATCCATTGTGACATCATCCCATTTACATTTAGGAATGGGAAAAGGTTGTAAATGCCTAGTTGGCCTCTGATGCTTGGCTTTCACCTACTAACAAGTGAAGCATCTAGCCACAAATCTTGCCACATCCTTCTTCATTACTGACCACTAGTACTATATATGGAGATCACGATACATCTTTGTTAGACTAGGATGCACCACCCATCTAGAAGCAGGAAACTTCATCATCATCTCCTAGCATAAGCCCGTAGGAACCCATACTCAGCCATAAAAAATAATAGAATTTTCACTGTCGAGAGACCATCTTGATGGTGTCTCCCTACCATATAATTTGTCTCTTGGAACCAAGCCCTCCGGATCAGACAACCGCTCGGTCTTAATCCGTTCCAAAAGCACAGTTATAATAGATGTCGAAGTCAAAGCTACTCATCCCTAAGACTCCTGAACATTGACTCTCGTATTGCCTCTATCTGTGTCTTTCGGCTCAAAGCGTTAGCGATGATGTTGCCCTTGCTTGGTATGTAAGTCAATTCAAAGTCAAAAGATTGCAGATACTCGACCCACCTCATCTGCCAAAGGTTCAGGTTTTAATGATAAAAGATGTACATGAGGCTTTTGTGTTTTGTGTATACCACAAAAGCATCCAAAACATGCCAAAACTCTTTTGAAACTCCCAAAACATAATCTGATAATTATATATATGGGGGTGATACATTATGTGTGTGTGTGTTTATGCATCTTTATATATGTTTTTATAAATATTTATATATAATTATTGTTAATTATATATATACATATATATATATATTTTATCAAAAAAATATTTATGTATATTTATAGTGTATATATATATATATATATATATTTATTTATAGATATTCATTTGTGTTTGTTTTTTAAAAAGGCCAGTGATGGAGCCCTTTTATTTAGAAATAAAAACAGAACCATTGATGATGGGGCTAGACAAAGCAAAACTGCCCTCATCAATTGCAAACTAGTCACATACCCAGCTTTTTAATATTCTTAGCCTGAGCACAAAATCTCTCATTGTGCCAAACCCCCCTAATTAATTTGACCATGTCTACGACCTTAACATCTTGGATGATGAACTCTCCTCCAAGTCTTCACACACATTGCCAAGGTCTATCAGGGTCTCTTGAGTCATCCAAGTCAATCTTGACAACATCTGTCTGAACCACTTCCCTCTTAGAGGGGGCGTTGAGGAAGGTATCCTCATTGCAATTGCGCTTCTCTACAGGGGTCTGGACCTCATCATCCCAGACTTCTTCTTCCCTAGAGAGGTCTCCAGGGGTGATAACATTACTGCCTTTCTCCCTACCACCCTACTCATCACCTTCTCACTCTTTGGGATCATTCACCAAGTCAATTACTCCAAAGCGATTGGATGTGGTCATCTGTGTCTTGCTTAAATTTTCATGTGGTGCTTAATCACTAGTTCTGGCCAACGTCTTACTTGCCAATGCACTCACTCCCTTCACATTTGTATACACTAAAGGCTATTTCTTATGTAGTGGGTCAATATTATGATCATTGTGAGAAATTCATATTGATGGGTAACATGTAATGAAATAAACCAATAAAATCAATATTCTCATCTCAATGTATCATATACTACTTTGAGAGATTTGTGTAGATCATCAAAATTAGACTCATAAAGATATATAAATATATACACATACATACATATATAATTATCATTTCAATGTTATTATTTTACACCACCAATTCAAATTCATTTAGGAAATCAATTGATGATATGTTTATATCATATCCACATGATCATCCCCATTTTCATATAAAATTATCATTTCATATTTGTGGCAGCAAAAATTTCCTTAAATTTAATATATCTCATCACATTTGTAATCATTTGATTATATTCTAGAATTTGTATAACTATTAATAACAACCACATCACATTATTGTATTTTTTTAATCTATGTATTATCATTCAATTAATGACATAAAAACATCCCATTACAATTATAATATATTTATAACATTTATAAAATATAACATTTTAAAAAATATATTTATAAAAAACCTCAATGAAAATATATTTATAACATTTATAATATATAACATTTAAACAAAACATTAATAAAAAACTTTAACCCAAAAAAGAACATAAACTGAAAACACACACCAACATAGTACGATCACACTATTTTATTGCTTCGATAGATCTTTCGGTCAAAACGCGTAGCCATCGTCGTCCCTATCATTCGAGGATTCGTCGTCTCCCTTGGAATGCCCGTCCCTCGGCGGTGACATGCTCAGCTTCTGGAAAAAGTTTTCGCCGTCGTTTCGCCGGCCGCCGCCGTCGTGGCACTCTCTACAGCCGGCGTTCAGCAACAGCATGCAGGCGTGTTGCCGCTGCTGCAGCGGGTACACCTGCGACTGCTGGTGAACCATCAACTCGTACGCGCCGGCGCCGGCGCCGGCAGGGAAGGCCGCGCACCCGAAGCAGTAACCGTAGGTGGCGGAGCCGCCAGCGTGCCGCACCAACGGCGCGAAGGAGTCGCACGGACCGCCCGTGAGCTGCTGCACCAGCGCCCGGAAATTAGTGGTGTCGGTGTTCAGCAGTGTCGTCGGCGTCCGCCGAGACACCCGGCTCCGCCTCCGCGCCGGCCTCTCGGCCCGCCGCTCCGCGTTGCCGCCGGATCTCGAGTCGCACTCCCCGCCGCCGTCCCCGTTGCACGGCATTCCTTCGTAGTTTATGATCGAATCGTGGCCGGGCCCGGACAGGACGCTTTGCCGTTTGCCGGTGGAGGAAGTCCCCGTATTTATGGGGAGGGCCGGGGGAGCGGGATGGTATTAGTGGATTAGCGGACGGACGTGATATCGGAGGCGGAATTCTACGGCTCATAGGAAGTGAAAAAACACGCGTATTCTCTCTTTTTAAAAACTTTAATGCTAATTGTAGAAATAATTAGTATTTTCTTGTAATATCTTCATGGAATCATAGGAAGTCTTCCGGTGTTTTTTTTTGTATATTGACTTGGATTAAATCAAATACGAGTTGTAGAAAGGAGACGTATTTTCTTGTAATATACTCACGAATTTATAGGAAAGCCTAATATTTTGTAAAATGACTTGTATAAAATAAAAAACATGGAAACCAAACATAGTGATAAAGGGAGAAGGACAAAGGAGAGGGGTAATTCAGGTTAAGGATCGAATATTGAGGAAATACCAAAGGGGGGCCTCCGTTTATGAGATCGGGTATCCAAATTACAATTATACCCTAAATATCCCCCCACCCCCCCTCTTATGGCTGCTCCCGCGCATTGCTCTCAGCTCGCTCTGTCGACCTCCCTCCTCGTTGCTCCCGCACACTGCTCCCCGTTGATCCCGCGCACTGCTCGCCGCAATTGACGTCGCTCTCAGCTCGCTCTGTTCTTTCTCAGACCTCACTCCATCCCGCCACGCATCCTCGTCGGCGCATCATATTTTGGACACATCTTCTCCGGCGCTCATCCAACAGGTGCATCTTCTCCCAGGCTCCGTTGACTCGTCTCCACTTTTAGCAACATCCTTTCAATGTTGCCCTTCTCCCAGCGCCCAGAAACTAGATTTTCTGCAAATTGTATGCTGCCTATATTTTTGTTGATTTATTTTGTTAATTGATGTAAATATGAACTGAGAATGAGAGGATCTTATATTCATTAATGTTGTCGGTTGATTGACATAAGATGATGTCAAATTATTTGCAAGAAGAAATGTTTTGTTATTTTCCTTTTGATGGAGCACTTGTTGGTGATTCACAAGGAAAAATGCATTATGAAGGTGGAAGATCGATAGGTAGAGTGATAATAAAAGGAATTTCATTTGATGAAATATCAAGATTGACATCGTCGATTCTGAATTGTGATGTGTCATCGTTAGATTTAAAATACACGTTAAAGTTTGACAATAATACTTTTTTAGACTTTATAGATGATGAAAGAGTTGAACAATTGTTCAGATTTAATGATAATTTTGCTCATGTCTACATTATTTTGAGGTTGGATGAAAGATTGCAGTCAACGGTGGATGTAAATCAAACAATGGGTGTAGATCAAAGGTAATGACATGTCAAAAATGTTTATATTAATATTTTGTTCACATGTTATGTATTTAAATTTAATATTTAATTTGTAGTGTTGAATTAGTTGGTGGGAATTCAGAACAAAGTTTATCAGTTGATGGTGATTTTCAAATGCTACCTCATACAATTAGTAGTGTTCCATGTTCGATCCCAGAGTTAAATACTTCAAAGTGAATTGAATTATTGGTGGATGTTGGTCAAATTTTTCATTCAGCCAAAGTATTGAGGGAGACAATTTTCAAGTATAGCATTGCACACAGGTTTGACTAAGAATATGTTAGGAATAGTCCTCAAAAGATTATTTCCAAATGCAAAGTTGAGAGTTGCATGTGGAAGTTAACAGCATATGGCTTGGGGAACTCGACTTCATTTCTTTGTGTTAAAACTTTTCAAAATGCTCATATGCACTCAGCTCGAGATAGACTAGCAATTAGTCACAAATCAAGAGGATCATTAGTGTCATCTATCATTTATGATGAGGTGAAGTCTAATGTGGAAAATTCTGCCAATGAAATTAAAATCTGACTTGTACAGAGACTATGGTATATCCCTTACATACCATCAAGCATTAAGAGCCAAGGAAAAAGTAGTTGGTGGAATATATGGGGTTCCAAAGCAGTCGCATATTTTTATCCCCTAGATAAGCAATAGACTAATGAAAGTTGATCCAGAAACAATAGTGAAGTGGGCATCATCAAAAAATGGCAGAGTTGAAAGATTATTCATTGCATATGGGTGTTTCATAAATGGTTTCTTATTAGGTGGTCGACCTATGTTGTTTATGGATGGGTGTCACCTTAGTGGTCCTTACAAAGGTAACATGTTGGTAGCGTCAGCAAATGATGCAGATGAAAACCTTTTTTCATTGGCATATTCAATTATTGGGGGTAAAACATATGATGACTGGACATGGTTTTTAAACAACATAAAAGAAATTACGAGTTCTACTCAATTAGCTATTTTATTTGATCGACACAATGCCATTACAGGTGCAGCTAAAACAGTTTTTTTGTAGAGATAGACATGCATATTGTTACCGTCGTGTGAAAGAAAATTCTAGCTCTGAAATTACAAGATTATATAGGGGAATGGGAAGAGAAACTAAGGAAAGGGAATTGAAATTATTGGATGTCATTTCTTATTCTTGGTTAGGACTGTGATTTCAATGTTGTTATAAAGAATTTGACAAGCTTTTGTCCAGAATTATCAAGATGGGTTGAAAAGGATGGTGATGTTGATAGGTGGCAATGTCTCGATTTCCCCACCATCGATGAGATCATATTACAACAAATTTAGCTGAATCATTCAATGTGTGGATTGTAAAGGGGAGGAGACAAAATATTTGTGTGTTGATCAATGAACATCATGATAAATTGAGTAAGAAAATTTTTTGCCATCAAGGAAGACATGAAAAATTGGAGAAATGGAGTTAGTCCTAATGTGGAGGCAAAATTAAAAATTAATGTGTTAAGGGTCGAAACTTTGATAGTAGAGTAATATGGACATAATGTTTTCTTAGTTCGGACTAGTAATGTGGATATCACTGTATAACTTGGCAGTCAGGAATGCACTTGTCAAGCATGGAAAATGAGTGGGATCCCTTGTGCTCATGCATGTGCATCAATAAGAAAAGTATATGGTAACCTGTATAGATATGTAGAAGATTGTTATCTGCTCAACACCCAACAGAAGATTTATCTTGGAGTTATGTATCCAGTTGAGACCAATGACATGCCACATTTGAATGCTTTGACATATTATGATTATATGGATGAAACTTTTTTGCAAGCACTGAAGACTTCTCATCCTCTTGGTAGACCATCTCGTAATCGTATTGATTCTCAATTTCAAAATAACAAGTTGTATCATTGTTCTCATTGTAAAGAAGTTGATCAAACACAAAAAAGGTGTAAAAATCCCAATCTAACTTGATGTGGAAACTTTGAAAGGGTGGTGTTTTTTGTGTATGCTGCAAAATATGTTTCTAAACAAGGGCATGTTAGAGCGGATAAGGAGGTAAATGTTAAGAGGAATGAAATATGTTTTTTTGTAGAGTTTTGGTGTTTAAGTCTCATGAATTATTTTTAATTTTGTTCATTGGTTACTTACAATGATGTTGAGCTATGAATAATTACTGGTGTTTATAATGTAATTAATGCATTGTAGAATATGTATGACATTCTAACATATAAACCATTTCAACATGTTTAGATGGTATAAATTACAGATTTTAACACCGAATTTCTAGGTTTTAACACAGAGGCTCTAGATTTTAACAGACCTGCTACATGTTTTTTTATTTGGTTTTTATGAAAAGTGAAATAACAGTATATGAATTTTACATAACATACTGTTTAGATTATAACAATTTTTTTACAGTTGAATGTGTTCTCATATACCAATGAAATGGAGGAAACCTATTTGATGACACTGAAGAGTTGTCTTCATCATTGTAAAGATATTGGTGACACACGAGAGGATATAGAAATCCTCATCCAAGTTTTTGTATGCTGCCAAATATGTTTCTAAACAAGGGAATGTTAGAGAAAACAAAGATGTAAATGTTAGGGGAATGAAATATGTTTTTTGTGGAGTTTTGGTGTTTAAGTTCCATGAATTCTTTTTAATTTTGTTCATGTGTTACTTACAATGATGTTGAGCTATGAATAATTGAAATTGTTTATAATGTAATTAATTCATTGTGGAAGATGTATGAAATTATAACATATAAACCATTTCAACATGTTTAGATGGTATAAATTACAGATTTTAACATTGACTTTCCAGGTTTTAACATGGAGGCTATAGATTTTAACTAACCTACTACAGGTTTTTTTATTTGGTTTTCATGAAAAGTGAAATAACAGTCTATGAATTTTACATAACATACTTTTTATATTGAAACACTTTTTTTATAGTTGAATGTGTTGACATTTATCAATGAAATAGAGGAAACCTATTTGATTCCACCTAAGAGTTGTCTTTATCATTGTAAAGATGTCGGTGACACACAAGAAGGTGTAGAAATCCCAATCCATGATTTTGTATGTTGCCAAATATGTTTCTAAACAAGTTCATGTTAGAGAGGATAAGTATTTAAATGTTATAGGAATGAAATATGTTTTTTGTGGAGTTTTAGTGTTTAAGTCCCATGAATTCTTTTTAATTTTGGTTATGTGTTACTTACAATGATGTTGAGCTATGAATAATTACTGGTGTTTATAATGTAATTAATGCGTTGTGGAAGATGTATAACATTCTAATATATAAACCATTTCAACATGTTTAGATGGTATAAATTATAGATTTTAACACTAACTATCCAGGTTTTAACACGAAGGCTTCGGATTTTAACAGACCTACTGCAATTTTTTTGATTTGGTTTTCATGAAAAGTGAAATAATAATATATAAATTTTACATAACACACACTTCATTATTGTAAATAAATTTATCACACTACTCTATATTCAGTATGTCATTATTTCAACAAACAAATGAAAAGTGAAAATATGATTGAGTATGTCATTGATTCAACAAATACAATCATAATAGAACCAAACCAAACACCCACCAACTTCAACCAAACTATAGCAACTCACTAACAGTTTCCTTTACAACCATTCCCCCCATAAATTCTATTTTTAACTGGAAAACTCCTCCAAAAACTTTTTCCTCCTTGCACTGCACCCATGATTCACCAACCACTATAGTAAATCGACCCTTTTCATTTGAATCTGAATCTACAAACATACAATGAAAAACTTTCTATATATTAGGGACAATATATATATATATAAAGAGGTTTAAAATAATTACATAAGTCATATTCTTCATGTTGTCCCATTCTTGTAGGTATCTGATCAAGTGAATGCCATAATCATTAATGGAAAATAAACACACCCATTAGATTACATAACTAGATTTGGAAAATAAAGCAGTGAGTAATTTTTTCTACCAATTTGACTGTAGCTGAACATATTCATACACAAATTCAAATTTAAATGGGAAAGACCATCGTGAAAGATGTCACAACATGGTAATAAGACAATCACCCTATATGAAAGTCAAAATATATAATAGATTAGTACTTTCTAAATCAGTAACTATGTTAACCAAAAACCAAATGATGACAAAGGGAAAATTAAGTACCAGTAATGCAGAAAGTTTTTTCTGTTGTTTATCAGTGGAAGCAGTGCCAAGGGAGTCCAGAACATGCAATTTCTTTGTCTTTAATTCATCACAATAGAAAAACCAATGAAAATTCATCAAAGTTGAAAAAAAAACAAGTCGATGGTTTGCTATATTGTATCCAATAACATTAAACATCACATAAAAAAACATTAGTGACTTTCTACCATTCCTTGCATGAAATAATCTTATCCTACAATAGTAGATTATCACAAAATATAAAACATAATAAAAAAGTTTTTTGTACATCAATGTATGCCTAAAATAAGTACCATAAATAATGGATCAAAGATGTGTCTAGTCACTGTTCTGAATGATTTCTGATCATTCATAAGAGTTCTTGCATTCATGGTCACCATATGTGATTCCAACATTGTCATTCATATGAAACTGATTATTTATCATAAAATAATTTATTATAAAGGATGAATTTACTAACCTTTTTGTTGACCCATTCCATAGGGCCCAAAAAACGACACTCATGTGCGGTCAAATAGTAATTATGCATCTCAACAACAACTCTGCATTTAAATTGAAACCCATAAGTACATGAAATAAATTTCAATACAGTTACATTCTATAACATATGAATACAATTAAATCCTGCTGCTCTTTGTTTCTTTGATTCCTTCCCGAGGTGCACAACTCATAAACCCTCCTTTTAAGGTCGGCTCTACCTTTGACAGACTGTTGCACGTAGGGTGACCATTTTTTCAGCCTTTTTTCATTGTGGTCTCCTAGGACCCATCCCAACAGATGGGTCTTCCAATGTTTGTTCAAACACACCTTTATCTGCTTCCTCTTCTGGTTCCTCATCGTCATCTGCTGCTCCCCCTCCTCTTAATCACTTTAGTCATCTACCTCTAACAAAGTTTCCTCCTCTTCATCTTCCCCCACCTCCTCAGTTTCATCTATCTCCTCCACTTCCTCTTAGAAGACCTCTGTATGCTCTTCCAACTCTCCAACAGACTCTATTTCTTCATCTAAGACTTTATCAAATCGATCCTCTTGAGCAATAGAGCCTCCAACTAACAAATTTCCTTGAACTCGAAGGAGTTCGTGCAGGTGCTCATTGACACCTTTCATATATCTGTCATACAAAACCTTGATATCCTATAATATTTAATGAAGATAAATGTTAGTAACAAATAACAGAAATGAATAATTCAAAGTATTTAACAACAATCTAACAAAAATTAACATAGACCTTCCAGATTTTAAGACTCATCCTCTGGTTTATAAATGAAAACTGACACTTTCATCATCTTTTCATAAAACAATAAAATGAAAACATTTATTTAAACTCAAATCAGAGCACCCATTAACCCTTTATGAAAATAACCACTTCATGTATCCATAAACATCATTCCATAAAACTATCCTTTAATAACATAAACCTTCATAAGGGGTATAACAATTAGGGTGTGAGAAAAATGATATACAATTTATTCGATGCCTTATTGATATTTATTTATTTGAAAACATCAATAAAATTATGATATCCTATCTTTATAAATGAAAATAATTCATTTCATCAAAATAACTTTGGTTATTTCTTGATAAAAACATCATTGAAATTTCTTCGAATACTTAGTGTTTATGGAAGTGTGAAGCTACTACTATACAAATATTCCATGAAAACTCATTTGGGGATTTTGAAAAAACCCAACAAAAACATATCAGCATAAAAAATGAATAATTCAAAGAATTTAACAACAATCTAGCAGAAATTCACACATACCTTCCATATTTTAACACTCAACCACCATTTTTTGACACTATCCATTAATAAATGAAAAGTTACACTTTCAATGGACTATTTAAATGTTGGTACCACTAAAACCCCATATGGTTACACTCTAATTTCAGGTTTTTATCACTAATATTACACATCTAACACATGACCATTTCTAAAAATTATTACAAGGAATTTAACATTAAAATATAAGAAATTAACACTAACCTACCAGAAATTATCATTCAGCATCCATGTTTTAACATTCAACATCCACATGTTATCTTTAAGAGTGGGAGATTCAAATAGAAAGGCTTTTAATTGAACAACCCAGATACTAACACTAAAATATAGATGCTTAACACTCTAATTCCATATTTTAACATTGAAAACTAATGAAATAAGAACATATCGTCATAAAAAAGGAATAATTCCAAGCATTTAACAACAATCTAACAGAAATTCACACAGACCTTCTAGATTTTAACACTCAGCCTCTAGTTTTTGACACTATCCATTAATAAATGAAAATCCAGACTTTTAATGGACCATTTAAATGTTGGTACCACAAAAACCCCACATCGTAACACTCTAATTTAAAGTTTTTACTACTAAGATTACACATATAAACACATGAACGTTTCTAAATAGGATTACAAGGAATTTAACATTAAACTACCAAAAATTAACACTGACCTACCAGAAATTAACATTCAGTATCCAGGTTTTAACATTCAGCATCCACATGTTATCTTTAACAGTGGGAGATTCAAACATGAACCCTTTTAATTTAACATCCCAGATACTAACACTAAAATACATATGTTTAACACTCAAATTCCATGTTCTGACATTTCAAACCAACAAAATAAGAATATATCAGCATAAAAAAGGAACAATTCAAAGCATTTAACAAAAATCTAATAGAAATTCACACAAACCTTCCAGATTTTAACACCCAGCCTCCGATTTTTGGCACTATCCATTAATAAATGAAGATTCATACTTTTAATGGACCATTTAAAGGTTGGTACCACTAAAACCCCAAATTATAACACTCTAATTACAGGTTTTTACCACTAATATTACACATCTAAACACATGTCCATTTCTAAAGCGTATTACAAGGAATTTAACATTAAACTACCAAAAATTAACACTGACCTACAAGAAATTAACATTTAGCATCTAGGTTTTAACATCCAGCATCCACATGTTATCTTTAACAGTGGGACATTCAAATAGGAAGCCTTTAATTTAATTGACCAGATACTAACACTAAAATACATATGTTTAACACTCAAATTCCATGTTTTAAAATTGAAAACCAACAAAATAAGAACATATTGGCATAAAAAAGGAAGAATTCAAAGCATTTAATAACAATCTAACAGAAATTCACACAGACCTTCCAGATTTTAACACTCAGCCTCCAGTTTTTGACACAATCCATTAATAAATGAAAAGTCAGACTTTCAATGGACCATTTAAATGTGGGTACCACTAAAATCCCACACGGTAACACTCTGATTTTAGGGTTTTACCACTATGATTAAACATCTAAACACATGGCCAGTTCTAAATAGGATTACAAGGTATTTAACATTAAACTACTAGAAATTAACACTAACCTACCATAAATTAACATTCAACATCCAAGTTTTAACATTTAGCATCCACATGTTATCTTTAACAGTTGGAGATTCAAACAGGATGCCTTTTAATTTAACAACTCAGATACTAACACTAAAATACATATGTTTAACACTCTAATTCCATGTTTTAGAAATTAAAACCAATGAAATAAGAACATATCAACATAAAAAAGGAACAATTAAAAGAATTTAACAAAAATATAACATAAATTCACACAGACCTTCCAGATTTTAATACTTAACCTTCAGTTTTTGACACTATCCATTAATAAATGAAAAGCCATACTTTCAATGGACCTTTTAAATGTTGTTTCCACTAAAACCTCACATTGTAACACTCTAATTTAAGGTTTTTACCACTAATATTACACATCTAAACACATGGGCATTTATAAAGAGGATTATAAGGCATTTAACATTAAACTACCAGAAATTAACACTGACCTACTAGAAATTAACATTCAGCATCCTAGTTTTAACATTTAGCATCCACATGTTATCTTTGACAATGAGAAATTCAAATAGGAACCCTTTTAATTTAATATCCCAAATACAAACACTAAAATACAGATGTTTAACACTCTAATTCCATTTTTTAACATTACAAACCAATGAAATAAAATATATCATCATAAAAAAGAACAATTCAAAGCATTTAAAAATAATATAACAGAAATTCACATAGACCTTCCAGATCTTAACACTCATCCTCTTGTTTTTGACACTATACATTAATAAATGAAAATTTATACTTTCAATGGACCATTTAAATGTTGGTACCACTAAAATCCCATATTATAACACTCTAATTTTAGGTTTTTACCACTAATATTACACATATAAACACATTTTGACACCAATCATGAACAAGTTAACCTAAAAAATCCATATTTTAACACTTTAATTTCATATTTTAACATGATACTTTTTAAAGGAAGCTTTCACGAATATAGAGATGATGTTTTTATAGGATGGGTGAACAAAGCCTGATCAGTCAGCCCGCTCCTTGATGAAGTAGGAGGTGCATATAAGATGCCTGTTTTTCTTGTTTTTTCCAACTTCAATCAACTTTGAATATTATCTTCATTACAAAATTGAAAAACATTCTTGCTACATAAATTACAAACTTCTCCAATGGAGAAGTGGATGAATAAAAATAGCTAAAATGCAATGTCAACATGTTATTATTAGTAAAATAAATTTATTAACTAATAAAAAAATCACACATGGTTAAACATTTTTAAAACATACCGATAAGACAACCAAGAAACCACCATCATGCTTCTTCGGTTGGCCTTTTTGTATCAAATTCTTGTAGATATTTACTTCTCTAACAAGCTCCATCAAAACCAACTAGGAACAATCCAATTATCTATGATTTTTCTGACAACCACACAACATCCTAATATTTATTTCATTTACATAAGAACTTGAGCTAGGATTTAACAATGTCCCCAAGGTAAATAACATAAAGGTCGTCAAAAACTCATTTTCCACCAAACCTTAAAAAATCATCTCTTTCAATGTAGTTAACTTTCTTCCCATATAATGCCTCTTAATTTATTTATATTCATCATTGTACCTTTCAAGATAGACACCTATTCCTCCATAAGGAATGCCTAACATGTAATTAACATATTCCATAGTAATCATCATTTCCTTTCCTCTAAGTTCTATTGTATATGTTGGAGGATAAAAGGTGTCTACTAGCTTCTCACATAATTCTCTTAGCAAGCGTTGAAAGTTAAATTCCAACAACATACCAAATCCCACTTTTATAACCAATTGTTTTTTCTTCTCATGTCTAATAACAAAATCAAAAACATCTTTAAATAAATTTGTAGAACATCTACATTCTAAAATATATTGGGGTATAACTTTTTGACCCACTGAAGCACCCTTTTCATCATTTTCCATGAAATTATACTTATTATTTTGATGCTTTGAAATTTTTGAACAAGCATCTCTTATGTAATAATTTTCATCCCTATCATTTTTATACACACCTTTATTTCTCTTAAAAAAAATTCTGACACATTACAAAAGAAAATAAAATTCATTCAAAACCTTAATATAAAATTATTTTCTAGAAAAATTTAAACACACCAGAAATAAAATCATACCTAATTTTTTTCAATCCTGATGATCCCTACCTCTCCATTGTACGCCCTAGAAATTATACCAAGAAAAAAAACTATAAAATAATTATCAAAGATGTATTTAATGAGGAAAATGATATGGAAGGAGGAAAACACTAGGAGGAGGTCATCAATATGTCACATAAAAGTCAATGGCGGGAGGAGGTAGATACCAGGAGGAGGCAACGACCAGATAGGGTTTTTCCAAGAGCTAGGTGATGGTTTGGGAGTAGAGAGTAATGGCACTACAGTGGAGGGAGATGACGTGGGATACACACTAGAGTGGAGGGAGATAGTGTGCGGGGGTGGAGGATGAACGTATGGGAGTTGTGGGCAACGACAAGATGACCGTGCAAGAGGAGGTGATGACAAGCAACGGTTTTCAGGAGAGGATGATGACACTACAGGAGAGGAGGGATACACCATGATAGTGAAGGCCGAGGGTGGTGGAACAAAAGTGGTGACAGTGAACTAGGGTTTTTAGGAGAAATGAGCGGTGAGGTGGGAGAGGGAAACAATATGAGTTGAGAGCAATGGGGAGAAGTGTGTGGGAGCAGTTGTAAGAGGGGGGAATTTTTTAGGGTATAATCGTAATTTAGATACCCGATATCATAAACAGAGGTCCCCCTTTGTTATTTCCTCAATATTTGGTCCTTAACCTGAATTACCCCTCTTCTATGGCCCGTAACTGTCATTCTCCCTAAAATAAAAAACATGAAGCTGATCAAACCCCATTCTCTAGGGGCCTTTTGTGCAGATCAGGGTCCTGGTGGACATTAGACTCCCACTTGGAAAAGGATTGAACTTCTAAGTAAACAAATGAAAAATGTAATACCGTCATACAATATGGCCCTTGGGTCCACACAAAAAACCATGGACTATCCTTTGTTCTAGAGTTAGAAAAACACAGGGATTCAGAAAAACTCGCTAAAGCCCTTTGCACGCATGTTGTAACCGACCAAAAAAATATTGTTATGCTCAAAACCTTATTCTCAGGGGAAACTAGAAGGAGATGAAGAAGCTACCCCCTCAATCATTTCTAGTGTGTACTTCTTCTGAGTTTGATAAAATCTTTTCAAAGCTCATCATCCGGCAGACATGCCCTCTTCCAGCATCTAAAGGTAGCCCAAAACTCCTCTCCATTCTGAATCATATATGTTATCACTACTAAAAAACAGAGTTTTATCAGAGCTAAAAAAGATGTTTATTAATGCTAAAAAAGTACTGATAATCAAGGCACTATTAAAAGGGGGATCTCTTTTATCAGCTTTAAAAACGTGCTAAGAATTGAGTCACTATTAAAAGGGGGTCTCTTTAGTCAATACTAAAAAAATCACTAATAAAGACCCCTTTTATCAGTGCTAAAAAAAGCACTAATAAAAGGGACTTTTATCAGTGTTTTTTTAGTGCTGATAAAATTTTAAAAAAATTAAAAAATATTTCTACAAATCAGAGGGTTTTAACAATGCTCGACACCCCTTTAAACAGTACTATGAAGCCTCCCCTACCAGTACAGCCGAGCCACCCCCACCCCCCGCACGCCCAAGCCACCACCCCACCCTTTAATAGCGCTAGCCCTCATTTCACCCATGTGCGCAGCCCTGCCTCCCCTAGATTTGAACTCGAGACCTCTCCCCTGCATGCCTGGATACTTTACCACTTTTGTATGTTGCTTTGTTCTCCATTTAATGATATATTTATTTATTTATTAATATATTTAGTTATATTTATTCACATATTAATATATATATATATATATATATTCGTATATTAATATATATATACATATATAGTTATATTTATATATTTATATATTTATTAGTATATTAATATATATATATAACGATTTATATTTATATATCTATATATTTCTTCATATATTAATATATATTTATATCTATTTATTTATATTTTTTTTATATATTTTTTTATCCATATATTTATTTGTATATTAATATATATTTACAAGATCATTTTTAAATACATTTATAAAATATATTTTTTTTGTGCTTATAAATAAATAAACAAATACATATATATATACAACATACATACATACATACATACATATATATATTATATATGTGAATTTTTAAGTATAATTATACAAATTTATATATATATACATATATTATATATTAATATGTATATACATATGTTAGAATATATAGATATTATATATCAGTTTGTTAACACACACACACACACACACACATTATATAGGTAAGTAAATATTAATATATTTGTATTTTAAATAAAATGGATATTAGTTTTTATCTAGATAAATCTTATATATTGAGAAATATATTTTATATGTAAATATGATAAATTATTTATTTATAAAATTAAATTTTTATGTGTGAATATTTAAAAATATGTGTATATTGTTATATATTTCATTATAAATAATAGTAAATTATGAAAAATGATAAAATTTCAAATCCATAATATCAATATTAATGTAATCCCTCGGAATAAATCCATTCTCCACTAAAAAAGGGCAAAAGCATCCCCTTAAATGGGGCTAAAATTAAAAACAATTGGGTATCCTAACTAAAAACTCAGTTTTGGAGGAATTTAGGGACTTTTTGGGGGCTTAAAAATTGTGATAAAAATTTACCTATGTCACCAAGGTCGTGGAGATCGTCGCAGGCTTCGATTTGATATGTGGTAGAACTCAAATGGACACCCAAATCAAAAGTTATGGCTGTTTGAAGTTTGAGTTATGTTTTCAACTTATTTTTGATCTTTTATTAATTTTTTGATTTTTTGTGTCCTCAAATTTTTATTAAATGACTATTAATCGATAATAATTAGAACATTATTAATTAATTATATTTTTTTAATTATTTTATAATTCATTTTCACTAAATATCTTATATATTAAGTGTAAATGTCTATTTATACTTATCTAAAACATATTTAAAAAATAAATATTATATTTATATCAATATAACTATATAACTATACTTATATATTAATATATTATTTTTAATTAATTTTTTTTTTGAAATATACCCTTTATCAGTGTTAGTAAAAAAATCACTGATAAAGACTCCCCTTTATCAGTGCTACTAAAAAAATGCTAATAAAGGGGGTCCCTATAACATCGCTAAAAAAGAACATATAAAGGGGGTACCTTTATCAGTGATATTTTTAGCACTGTTAAAAGGTGGCACTGTGAAAACCCATTTTTTGTGGTAGTGTCTGACCCTCCAGACCCAAAATTCCTCATAGGTATCATGCCTCAATTATTACACTCTTAGGCAGATAAGAATATGCATGAGACGACTTTGTGGGGACCCAAAAACCACCTTACATAGGGGAAAAAAGTTAGAGGGGGTCCTGGTATAGACCCACCTGTGGAGGATCCATGCGGCTCCAAATATATTTTTGATGCCTCGTAGGTGTCCAAGCACTACCCAAAAAAGATATAAATTAACATAAGAAGGATCTTTTCTGGAATTATCAAAGGCATATTCTGGATTGAGCAAGCCCCACCTGCCACAATGAAAACACTATGCTAGAAAAATCATGGGATTGGTAACCCATGATCAATTCGGATGCTCTAGCATCATTTAAATTCAAGTCTCCCTGATATGGGTTTCTTGTCTGAAACCATGTTAGAAGGTATTGGAAAAAAAGCTGGCTTTCATGGTTTCTTCTCAGTCTCCTGCAATGACCACTCAGGTGGCCTATGTATTCTTTGGAGGGAGGACATGGATGATAGAGTTTCCTCTTTCTCATCTTACCATATTGTCACCTCCATTCACCAACAATAAACCCCTACATGGGCCTTTATTGGGTTTTACAAATTTCCTTCTCAAAATACAAATAGAAGTCATGGAATCTTCTCCAAGCCCTACGTGAAAGCTTTCCTAGACCAGTCTTGTTTGGCAGAGACTTCAAAGAAATTATGTTCCAGTACAAAAAGGAAGAGGGTATCAGTAGATCCCATGCCTCTATGATAGAGTTCCAACAAGTTGTTATTATGTAGGGCCTTTCTTATTTGGGGCATGCAAGTATGCATTTCACTTCGTTCTGAGGGAATATTGTTAGCAACCGCATTATAGAAGGATTAGACCATTTAATAGACTAATCTATTCAGTTTTTTCCAACACATGAGACCTTCCACCTTGGACCATTGTCCTATTCTTATCGATACAAAACATGGTTATAGAAGATTAAGATATGATAAAATCTTCATATAAAAGCACTTTTGGGCCAAAGAGAATAATATAAAGATGTGATCTGAGATAGCTAGAAGGTCGGTGACCCTGATACAAGTAGAAACATTCACCATGTGGCTTACAAAATGAAAACATGAAGTGAATTAAAATATCACCAAACCAATAGAAAATGTGATATTATTGAAAGAAATATGAAGGTGCTCTACCCTATCCCCCTATGATATCATTCTATCTAGAATCAATGATCTTAAAGCAGAGCTAGATGCGACCCTCTATATCAGGGAAATTTTCTGGGCCATGCACGCTTGTGAAACCCACATTAAAGAAGGTGATTCTAATGCCTCTTATTTCCACTAGAAGGCCTCCATGAGGCATCACAAGAACACCATCTCTATCATGAATAATAATAATGTTATAAATATTACCAAGGATTTGAGGATACAAAATGTTGTCATGCGGATTTTCTAGAATCACTACAAAAAGGTGGTTTCTTCCTTGTCTACTAAAGTTGAGTCCACTATTAAGCTTGTGATTTTTATGCTATGAATCACCATATCATGTGCTATCTCACTGATGATGAAATTCTGGGTTCCTCAAGAAAACCCATTCCACTAAAGTGCTAGGTCCGGATGATTTTTATGCCCTTTTATTCAAAAAATACTAGCATATTGTTAGATCAGATATCTTGAACCTTATCCATGACCTCTGGGTAGGAAAAATAAAACTCTCCACTCTCAATGAATCCACCATTACCCTCATCCCAAAATTTAAAAAAATCTTTTTTGGCCTCAAACTTCAGTCCAATTTTCATGTGCAATGTTTTTTATAATATATTTTCAAAGATCATGATTAACCGTCTCCACCCCCGGTTATCATCCATTATCTCTAAAAACCAAAGTGAATTTGTACCTAAAAGACTCATTACTGATAATGATATTATCTCCCATGAAGTCTTTAATCCATGAAAATTCAATCAGTTGCTAAAATATGTATTATGGGATAGGCAGAAAGGTGGGTACATATGGAGGAGAATGTAATGGAGGATGTGAGAGTGATAGAGAGGTGGACATGTAAGAAGGTAGTATATGGTGGAGACTAATAAAACAAATATTTTTAATTAATTTTTTCAAAATTTAATTTAGTTTAATCCCACCAATGTGTTATTTAAAGGGGAAATTGTCACATTTTATTTTTTAGGAGCATTTTTTAGGTTAATTGCTAAAATGGCTTATTTTGAAATTTAACCATTTTAAATTATTTCAATGTTTTGGACATACCTATTTCTAAAATGATCCAAATTGAAAAATTATTATTTTATAGGTTACTATGTTCGATGGTATTCATTTTATTCATATGGACCCAAAAATCAATCCATCATTTGAAAGCTCAAATCCATCTCACAAGTCAGACCTCTAAAACTATGTACAGAACTGAATAATTTTATTTTTTGGATCATATCTCATAAATTTACAAACCAAATGAGCTGATATTTTACATGGATCAAGAAGAAATCCTGAGAAAGAACTTTCATTGAGGTCGTCGAACATTATTCTTTAATTTTTAAGGTATTTAATGCATTGGAACTCTCTGCATTGGAATACGAATAGTCTGTCAGGCAGAATTAAATATTCTGAGTAAATTGGCCATAACTCCTTTATTACTTGGACAATAAATATGAAACATTGTGAGCCGACATAGGAGAGATATACGAAAAACTTTCAAGAAGGAATAATTTCCAAATTCTGTCATTAAGAAGGCCATAAATGCACATAATTTAAGAGGAAGATTTTTGGATCCAAATTTTCACTTCATTTTCCTATAAGAATATACTCTATCTTCTTTCCAAAGGGTTGGTGACTTAGGGGTAGTATTTTTTGGCCATTTTTTATAGTTTAGTATTTTATTTTATTTTACTTTCATTCTGTAATTTCATTACATATTTTAATTTAAGTGTTCTCCTTTCTCTCCATTTCATTCTCTCTTTTGTTTTCTTCTCCCATTTTCTTTCTACTGTGAACTCTTATGCTCATGATCATGAGTAGATAAACTGAGGAAGTTCCCAGGGGAGTAATCCAGTGATGAACCCAAGTCTTTGAACATTAATGTTTTAATGTTTCTAATTTTATTAGAGTTAGGCCGAGGGGGATCTTAGTGGGCAATGCACCTTTGTGTCTCCACTTTCCACCCAAGGTTTTACTTTCGCTTCTGTAATATTTTTCCTCGATCGAGGAGGTGGATGTTTGGTATCTCATCGATCATTAAGAGTACCGTATATTCAAAACCATATGCAGAGGAGTATTTTCACACATACGATGGAGTGTATTCATTAATTAAATAAATTAGAATCTAATAATGTGATGATGAAGGTTTACTCTAGGTGATGCTCTCGTGAATGTCTCCTTTCTTCTAACATCATTCTGTCTGCATTCATTTTGTTTTCATTGCATTAGATATTTTATTTTAGTTTTACATTTTCAATTCTAAAATCTCATTTTTTTCATTTTTTTTCACCAATAAAAAAATATAAAAAAGTGTGAATTAGAAGTAGTGATTTCTTGACCACAAAGGCTCCTCAAGAGAATGACCTAGGTCATCCATTATGTTTCACTTAGTTATAAATATTTTTGAGAGCACGTATGGAAATGATTAATCAAATAGGCACCATTAACAGGGATTCAATTGGTCTTCAATCACTTTTTTTATTCACATTTTGTAAATAATTTTCCTTTCATTAAAAAAAATCATGAATTTTAAAAAAAATCTCTTTATTCATGATGAATTTCAATTAAAATTATTATGAATGGACTGACCAATCACAGGTGCATGAAGAAGTTAAAAATGATCATGAATACCAAATTCAATAACTTAAAGAAGAAATAAAAAATTAAAGGGAAAATCTGAAAGGGTTGAAGAATATATTCATTCACTGGTGCAGCAACCTGAGTCAGAACCTGAATCATAACGAGTGGTGAAAGAGATTTCACTAATCGTTTTTTATGTCAAAGAACTTGAGGTGGGTGAGAAAGAGATACTAAAGGAGTTAATAATATCATCATGTACTCAACCATTGCTCAAGGAGGCCCCTAAAGTACACATGCCAGTTGATTCACTTATGGGAGATCAACAATTTTTGGAAGAATCCTGGAATCGCATTGTTGAAGATAACCTGAAAATGGATCTTCCCATCATTGATATTGAACAATCAACACCTTTTGACCTCTATATTTCTTTGAAAGATGATTAAGAAGATGCACATGCTGAGATTGAGTTTCCAATGGTCCTTCCTGATGAAATCAATTTCCAAGCCGACTTACTTGAAAGGGAAGATTTCTTTATTGATTTATCATATTTTAATCTTATTCAAGTTGAATTGTTTTCTAAAATTCTCTTTCCTGAAATTTCCGATATAGTACAAATAGAGCAGAACTTGGATGATACAAAAGAGACCACCCAAGAGGTGGTGATCGTGGAAGAAGATCTAGAGAATATGGTGGTGGTGCGACAACCTCCTCTTCAACAAATTGGAAACCATATAGAGGAGGACTCCACGAAAGTTCACAGGGAGCACCCCTATCTTCTATTCCCTCCCATTCTTGAACTCAAATTATATATTTCTTCTTTTTTAGTGGTTGGGAACTTTCATATCTTAGTTTGGGTTCTCTATTCTTGGTTTTTACTGATGGACACTGGGAAAAGTCACATGTGGTGGTTCATCTCAAAGAAACAACATCCACCATCTGATTGGAGATAATCTGCTGCAACTGCTTGACTAGGGGTAGTAAAAGCCTAGCATCTGCTTGGGGGTCAAACCAAGAATTATCCCTTTTCTATACCTTTTCTCTTTATATTTATTTATTTTTATTATGTGTTGTCATTTTTTTCTTATAGTTTTAAAGTGGTAGAAACTAGGAGATTAACTCAAGGCTACCACTTAAAAATAAACTAATCAGTATCTTTCCTTTTCTTTATTTTTTTTGCTACCCAATGTAAATTCTGCATGAAAATTTTCATGATCTAATTTGAGATAAAAAGAGGGAAGTAAATAGAATAAGTGTGGGGGAGGGAATTCAATTTTTTTTTTCAGAAATTTGTGCGTGCTTTAATTTTTTTCATGTTGTTTTTTGAAATTTTCTTATTTTCCTTTTTCATTTTATTGGTATTTTTTTAGGAATCTTGAGCTAAATCAAATACTTTGGGAGATTCAAACCATCTTGGTATTTTTGAAACATTTATTGATTTGAATATTTGAGGATTTAAATGATTTTTTAATGAATTTAGTTTCTTGATTTCTTATCTTTTCATTTTAAGAAGTTTGATTGATTGTGAAACACATGTGCACAAGTACTATCTAAATTAAAAATCATACCCAATCCAAGAGGGTAATAAACCTAATTCACTTATTCTTATATTTATCTTTTTTATTTAGAGTCTTGAGACATATTGTGTGATCCAAAACTTTCTATTTTTATCTTTTTCAAAGCTGTTAGAGTTCATGGAATGTGTTAAATATGATTGAGGTACCACTTTGAAGCCCCTTTTGCATTGAACTCTTATTTTGGACTACCTTTTAATCTGACCTTATTTAAGCCCCTATTAACCATGAAATAAATTTTTAGGCAGCCAAATTATAATCCATTTATCCCTTTAAAACCTTCTCTAGAAGTTAAATTCATGATTATTGTTGAACTCAAGTGTGGGGGAGGGAGAAGATGGGTTGTGTTTTTCTTTCTTGAAGAATCTATTTGAGATGAATTGAAAATACTTCCATATTTATTGATACTTGGGTGGAAGAAATTTCATGATGTAAAGATAAATCATTGGCCCGAAATATAATTACAAAGTTGGGCTGGGTGTTCACCAATATTTCAAGATAAAAAGTTGCCTCTCTTTTCCTCCAAAACATGATTTTGAAGAGAAATCCAAATCTAAATTCAAGCTAAAATAATGCTACAATTGGGGAAAAGAGTAAAGAAAATAATTTATTCTAAAATTACAAGTGTAAACTTCCCAAATTAAGAGGTTTTTTATGGTGAATCATTTTTTAGATGACTGAGGAGCACACCATTCTTGAGGAAAACTGTTTTCATGCATTTACTTCACTTTAGAGCTTAACCCTCCTCATTCTGCCTCAGATGTTTTTACATTTAAAACCTACCAAACCTAAGCCTATGAACAACCCATGAAAAATAACTCACTATTTATATATTTTTGACTCTGTTAAGTGGATATATTATGATTATAGAAAGCCTATGGAGATCACATGTGTTCTTAAGAATGAGAAAAACTCCACATAAAATATCCTTGATTGAAGAGAGAAATATTTTTCCAGGGAGGTAGGTATGACATGAATGTGAGGATTAAAATGATATTTAATAGATTATTATGATTTTTGAGGAGTTATTAAATTTTTATCCATGTAGGAGACATGATATTTTCATTGATATGATAATTGAGTTTTGTTGTCATTTATACTTTGAGAAGTTTGTTTTGACCTTGGTATAAGATGATTGCCCATGAGTGCAATATTTAAGTGTGGGAAAATTGATAAAACAAATATTTTCAATTATTTTATTCTAAATTACATTGTTTTTAATTCCACCAATGTGTCATTTAAAGGGTAAATTGTCACATCTTATGTTTTAGGAGTATTTTTGAGCTTAACTGCTAAAATGGATTATTTTGGAATTTAATTATTTTAAATTATTTCAATGTTTTGTCCATACCTATTTATAAACTGATCCAAATTGAAATATTATTCTTTTATAGGTTCCTATGTTCTATGGGATTAATTTTATCCTAATGGACCCAAAGCTCAATCCATCATTTGGAAGCTCAAATCCAGCTCACAAGTCAGGCCTTGAAAATTGTATACAGAATTGGAGAATTTTATTGTTGGGCCCATATCTCATAAATTAAAGAACCAAATGATCTTATATTTTACATGAATAAATAATAAATCCGAATAAAGAACTTTAATTAAGATGTTCGTGCATGATTTTTTAATTTTCAAGGTCATTAATGCGTTGGAACTCTCTGCATTGGAATACAAATAGTCTGTCTGGAAGAATTAAATATTTTGAGTGAATCAGAAATAAATCCTTCATTACTTGGAAAATAAATCTAAAAATTAGTTATCAGATATAGTAGATATATAAGAAAAACTTTAAAAAAGAAACAATTTCAAAATTATGTCATTAAGGAGGCCATACACCCGCATACTTTCGAAGGAAGATTTTTGGATCCAAATTTTTACTCCATTTGCCTATAAAAATGTACTCCCTCTTCTTTCCAATGTGTTGGAAACTTAGGGGTAGCCTTTGTTGGCCATTTTATTTAGTTTATTATTGTATTTTATTTTACTTTCATTCTGTAATTGCATTACATATTTTAATTTAAGTGTTCTCCTTTCTCTCCATTTCATTCTCTCTTTTGTTTTCTCCCCCCATTTTCTTTCTACTATGAACTCTTATGCTCATGATCATGAGTAGATAACCCGATGAAGTTCCCAAGGGAGTAATCTAGTGATAAACCCAAGTCTTTGAACATTAATGTTTTAATGTTTCTTATTTTCTTATATTTAGGCCTAGGGGGATCTTAGTGGGAAAGACGCCTTTGTGTCTCCACTTTCCACCCGAGGTTTAACTTTCGCTTCTGCAATATTTTCCCTTGATCGAGGAGGTGGATGTGTGGTCTCTTAGTGATCGTTGAGAGTACCATATATTCAAAAACATATTTAGAGGAGGATTTTCACACATACTATAGAGTGTTCTCATTAAGTACATGATGTACATGGATTTAAAAAAAAAATTAACTTAGTTTCAATTAATTAGTTTAACCATTTTTATATTTTTAGTTTATTTTTGTAGTTTTATAGTAATTTATTTATTTTGATAATTTTTAGTTAATTTATATATCGATATTAGTATTTTAGTATATTTATTAATTTTATATATTTTATTTAACTCTATAAGTATCATTAACATTTATTTTAATTAGTTTTTGTTTATAGTTAATTATAATTTTATATATATTTAATTCTATTATTATTATAATTATTTGATATTAGTTTTTTTTATTAACATTTAACAAATTTTTATTGAATTTTATTTTTAAATTTTGAATTTGAAATTTGAAATTGTTTTTTTTTTCACCCTCTACCCCCTTGACCTGCTCCCCTACCTATTCCCACACCGCTCTCTCCAATCTCCCTATCTCTCCCCTTATTCCTGGCGCCCCCACCTATCACCCCCGGCCCTTCACTGCCTTCCCTCTCCTCCCCTGCCTCCCTGCTACCCCGCTCCCCTCACTCGGCCACCCCTCTCACCCACTCTCCCTTCCACTCGCCAGGCCGGCACTACCCGGCGCCCCCTCCACTCACCCCGGCCACCCCCTGCTTCACACACGCAACACCCCACTGACCCAACTCTCTCACTCACCCCCTCCGCTCCCCTTATCACCCAGCCGCGACCCTCACACCCCGCTCCCTCTCCACTCACCCCCAGAACCCGCAGTCTCCCTACCCCGCTCTCTTCACCCGACGCCCCCTCCTATCACCCGCGCCCCCCATCTCCCCACGGCCCTTCACCCCGCTCGCCCCCTGCTATCACCCGCGCCCCCCATCTGTAGGCCAGCTTAACCATGAAGCAACGCCGTACCTTCCATCTGCAACCTTCCGGCACGCCACCCTGCACAGCGCACCAGCAGTGCGCGGTTTACCATATACAGTGGACGCTGGTTCCTCTGTTCTTCCAGCTTGCACAGCGGTGGTTTGAGGGTGACAACTCACTTACATCTGGAGATCTACGAGCCAGTGTTCTACGCACCACACACTACTCACCGCTCATATCCTACGTTCCGGTGGTCGCAAAGCTAGCGCGCGACGTCATCACGTGCCGAGGTGCGGTAAGATATTGAAGAACAAGTTGCATGCAGCGAGAGTGAAGACCGACACGACTATTTGTTGGTAACACGATTTTATTTTACATGACTTGTCATCTTATTACCGTGTTTACATTTTCAGTTGTGATGTCGGGGTGATTTTCTTAGTGTCGGGATGTTGGTTGATTAATTAAAATTATTGTGCATGTCATGCAACATATTGTTTGATGTTTAATTGTCAATTAAATTTATTTTAATTGAATGTTTATCTGTTTAAATTATTTTTGCACTGAATTAATTGTTGAAATTGAAACTGGCCCTTTTAATTTTAAGTCGACGCGACGGTCCGAGAAGGTAAACCGCATTGACCGATGGTAGGTGCAAATTGGTGACACAACTTTGCGAGAAACGAGTTGTGTCATTTCGCCGTATAGTTCGGGAATTGAACAAATTTTCTAATTTATTTATGACACCAGAGAACGGGAATTTAAATAAATTAGGAATTTTAAATTGAGCATCTAAAAAAATGCACATATTTTTGGAACTAGCGACAACTAAACAGAATAAATATTTAATCACCTGAAAGAATATTTTGCATGTCTGCGTGATAATTTAATTGTGACACCAGCATCCCCGACACATTTTGTTGACTTAGAGTCCATCATCATTTTCATTTGCAATTTTCTTTTTATCTTTTGTCTTCTCACCTTTTAGTTTAATTTAAAAAAACTCAAAAATAGGAATCCCCTCAAACCTTGTCCGTCTAAACATTGTCCAACAAAATATTTTTAGTGAACTAGATTCTGTGCTCTCTGTGGTTCGACCCTGCTCGCCACTTTTACAGTAGCCAGTCGGTTATAAAAAATTGCAAATTGGACGCGCTGCGATGCACGTACCAAATTTCTGGCGCCGTTTCTGGGGAGCACGCGCACGTCTAGCATTAAGAAGATTTCTAGTAGACCTTGCTTTAGGCACTTTTTGCCTAAATGGTGAACACTCGTAATTCTGATCCATCAAAGAACGACCTGCCCCTTGATCCGCAACTTGAACATCAAAGAAAGGGCAAAGAACAAATTGGTACCTCAGTCTCAAATGCAATGCATCCACCTGAGGAAAGCATTAAAACTCACATTCTGACACTTCCTAGTGGACAAGTCCATCCACTTTTCCAAAACTGTCTTGATAATCAAAGGCCTCAGACTACTATGAGATAGGAGTTGCGACCCAACACAGTCAGAGTTAGCTCAGGCATAACAAGACCCAGAATCCAAGAAACACACTTTGAATTGAAGCCGTCCATGATCAAACTGCTCCAACAACATGCACAATTTCATGGATTGAGCAGCGAATACCCTTATATGCATGTGAACAGATTTCTTGAAGTCTGTGACACATTTAAATATAACGTAGTGACGGATGATGTCTTGATCCTGTGACTATTTCCGTTCTCATTTCAAGGTAAATAAAAGGACTGGTTGGAAAGTCTCGACTCAGAAACAGTTTTCACTTGGGAAGTGCTGAGAAGGAAATTTCTTGATCGATATTACACAACAGCTCAATCTTTGAAAAACAAAAGAGACCTCGACTCCTTTTGTCAAAGTGAATACGAATCATTAGGAGAATCTTGGGAAAGATTCAAGTCCATGTTAAGACGTTGTCCTCATCATGGGATGAAGTTGGAAAACCAGTTTAAAGCTTTCTACTATGGACTTCAACTCGAGAGTAAGTCTGCAATCAACACAGCTACTGGCAATGCGTTCATGGAAATGGATCCTGAAGATGTGTACATATTAATTCAAAACATGGACGAACACAGTTTCCAGTGGCCATAATATTTTTTAAGAAGAAAGGAAGGAGTGCATCACGTTGATGCCCAGACATTCATGGCTGCACAATTTGAATCTCTCAACAAGAGGATTGATAACTTTTCAATAAACCCACCTAAGCCAGTCCATGTTGTTCAATATGAACATTTTCCACACTGTGGTGGCCCTCATGATTATCATATGTGTCCATATAACACATCTGAGACCAAGATGTCTGAAGCTAACTTTGTCAGCTACAACAAAGGAAATTATGGAAACAACTACAACACAAACTGGCAAGGAAATAACCAAAATCAAGGTTGGAAGGAGCCATCAACTACTCAACCAATGAACCAGAATGCGGGTCCACCTGGATTTCCTGCTCAATCTTCCTTCAGACCCACCATGCAATCTCAAGAGCAAAGATATCAACAGAAATACCGACCCCCATTTCAACAACAACAACAATATAAGGATCAAAATAAAACAACAGACTTGTCCCCTCCTGGAATGCAAGGACAACAAGATTGGGGAGAAACTATTGCTAAACTAATGATGTCCAATCAATCAAGGTTTGAGTTACAAGAGATGGCAAATCAAAATTTGTAGACAACAACACAAAATTTGCAAGCAAAAACTCAAAATTTTAGACGAACACCCAAAACCTGCAGGCTTCCATGCGTAACATTGAAAATAAAGTCGGTCAGATAGATAGAAAAATGTAGAACCGACAACAAGGAACTCTACCGAGAAGCACAAGAGTAAACCCAAGAGAAGAAGCAAAATCCATCACATTGAGAAGTGGTACACAGTTACCAGAGCACCAAAGGCCTGATGTTCAACCAATAGATGAGATGCCTATACCTTCCACTGAGAATGGTGACTCAACAAACAAAGCAATACAACTTGAAACCAAAGAGGAGGAAGATCAAAACAAACTTGAAAAAAATGAAAAGGCAAGAAAGGAGAAGGAAAACGAGGCACTCAACGAAAGAGAGAAAGCCCACATACCACCTCCTCCATTTCCACAAAGACTAAAGCAAAGGAAGTTGGATGTTCAATTTTCAAAATTCATGGAGATGTTCAAAAAGCTTTAAATAAATATTCCTTTTGTGGAAGCCATCACACAAATGCCCCACTATTCCAAATTTCTCAAGGAACTTCTGTCAAAAAGAAGAAAATTAGATGATGTGGGAATAGTCATAATGCACGAGGAATGTTCAGTGGTCATACCCAGATCCATACCTCCAAAACTAAGAGACCCTGGGAGTTTCACTATTCCTTGCAATATTGGAGGATGTCAATTCGGAAGAGCATTGTGCGACCTCGGAGCTAGTGTCAATCTCATGCCGTGTGGAATCCTTAAAGAACTGGGCATCACTGAATTAAATCCAATGAGAGTCACCTTGAAAATGGCTGACCGATCAGTGAAGCATCCTCAAGGGATTCTAGAGGATGTACTTGTCAAGGTTGATAAATATTACTTCCCTACTGATTTCATTGTCCTCAATATGGAAGAAGACAAGGACATCCCACTCATTCTCGAGAGACCCTTCTTAGTAACATGCAGAGTGCTGGTTGATGTCCAAGAAGGAAAGTTAATTTTTAGAATTGGGGATGAGAACATAACATTTGATGTCCTAAAGGCTATGGAAAAACCATCTGTAGTAGACTGTCATTTCCTAGATACGATTAAAGAATGGGATGAGTTAGCAAGCGATGCACTGGATCTCGTGAATTTTCCCAAAGAAAATTAAGAGTTTGCTGAATCAATCGAGGTAGTGGAATTCATTAGGAATATAGTCAAGCCTTTAGATAGACATGAATTCACTTCACTCACTCCATCACTTGAAAAGCCTCCAACACTTGAGCTTAAACCCCTTCCATAAAACCTGAGATATTTGTTACTTGGGAGATTTAAACACCTTACCAGTCATCATCAATGCCAATCTTTCTAGTGAACAAGAGAGAAAATTGCTCAATGTCCTGTCATAAAGGAAGCCAGCAATAGGTTGGACGATTGCTGATCTAAAAGGTATAATTCATGCCATCTGTACTCACAGAATACATATAAAAGATAATTCAAAACCTTGTAGGCAACCACAACGACGCTTGAAACCTCCCATAAAAGAATTAGTCAAGAAATAAGTCATTAAACTTCTTGATGCTGGTTTAATATTTCCAATCTCTGATAGTCAATGGGTTAGCCCATTGTAAGTGGTGCCTAAAAAGGGTGGAACCACAGTGGTTGAGAATGATAAAGGAGAATTGATAACCACAAGAACAGCGACTAGATGGAGAGTGTGCGTCGACTATCAGAAATTGAATGATGCCACCAGAAAGGATCACTTCCCATTACCCTTTATTGATCAAATCCTTGAACGATTGGCAGGACGAGATTACTACTATTTTCTGGATGGATACTCAGGCTATAATCAAATAGCAGTGACACCAGAGGATCAAGATAAAAGCATGTTCACTTGTCCATATGGTACATTTTCTTATAGGTGAATGCCTTTTGGAATGTGCAATGCTCCAGCCACATTTCAACGATGCATGATGGCAATGTTCCATGACATGATTGAAGAGTTCTTGGAAATATTCATGGATGACTTCTCTGTGTATGGAGATTCTTTTGATGACTGTCTGGAACATCTGGATAAGGTTTTGGAAAGATGTGAAGAAAAGAATCTGGTTCTTAATTGGGAAAAGTCACACTTCATGGTACAAAGTGTAATAGTTTTAGGTCATAAAATTTCAAAGAAAGGAATTGAAGTCGATATCGCAAAGATTAGTACCATCTCTGAGCTACCCATGCCTTGTTCAGTATGTTCCATTCGAGGTTTTCTTGGGCACGTTGGATTCTATAGACGCTTAATTAAGGATTTATATGTTATTACCCGACCCCTTACGAACCTATTGGGAAAAGATGTCACATTCCACTTCGGCTTTGAATTTCAGGAAGCATTTAAATTATTAAGGCAGCGTTTGGTTGAAGCCCCGATAATGATTTCACCTGATTGGGAGCAGCCATTCGAGTTAATGTGTGATTCCAGTGACTGGGCAGTTGGTGCTGCCTTAGGACAAAGAAAAGAAAAGATCTATAGGCCAATCTACTATGCTAGCCACACTTTGAATGAGGCTCAACATAATTACACAACAACTGAAAAAGAACTTCTAGTAGTTGTCTTTGCCTTTGATAAATTTCGATCCCATCTGTTGTTCTCAAAAGTCACTATCTATACGGATCACTCTGCACTTCGGTATCTGATGACCAAGAAAGATGCAAAACCTAGACTCATTTGATGGATACTGTTACTTCAAGAATTTGACATTGAATTCAAGGACAAAAAGGGAACATAGAATGTCGTTTCTGATCATTTATCATGCCTCGACCATGACACAAGTGAAATCAATGTTGAACTAATCAATGAAACATTTCCTGATGAACAACTCTATGCCATTGAGACAATCACACCGTGGTATGCTGATTTCATGAACTACTTAGCTTCAGGTGTGATATATCCAGATTTATCAAAGGAACAAAGGAAAAGATTTTTGAATGAAGCACGACATTACTACTGGGATGATCCTTTACTTTTCAAAGACTGTGCGGATGGAATGATAAGAAGATGCATCCCTGAAGAAGAATTTGATAGTGTTTTGAACTTGTGCCATACTAAAGAAGCTGGGGGACACCATGGGATTCATCGAACAATCAGAAAAGTGTTACAATGTGGTTTGTATTGGCCGGCCATGAATCATGATATTCGTGAATTCGTCATGAATTGTGACAAATGCCAAAGAACTGGGGGTATAAGTTGGAAGAGAGAAATGCCACAACACTCAATCATGGGCATTGAAATTTTTGACATATGGGGAATTGATTTCATGGGTCCTTTTCCTAATCTTTCGGGAAATCCTATATCCTTGTCTGTGTGGACTATGTGTCAAAATGGGTGGAAGCTGAAGCATTCTCGGAAAATACTGCTCGAGTCATCATCAAATTTTTGAAGCAACAAATTTTTACCCGGTTCGGAATTCCAAGGCTCATCATCAGTGACCGTGGTACCCACTTCAATAATGCATTATTTCAGAAGATAATGACTCTCCATGGATGTCACCACTACTTGAGCACCCCATACCATCCACAGACCAATGGCCAATCTGAGGTTTCAAACCGAGAAATTAAGGGTATTTTGGAGAAAACTGTAAATACATCTAGGAAAGATTGGGTCACCAAACTTGATGATGCACTTTGGGCCTACAGAACTACCTACAAGACACCCATTGGAATTTCCCCATATAGGTTGGTCTTTGGAAAAACCTGCCACTTACCTGTAGAATTGGAACATAAAGCTTATTGGGCTGTGAAGAAACTGAATTTTGATTTCAAAACTGCCCAAGAGAAGCGTTTTATACAAATGAATGAACTAGATGAGATGAGGAGAGAATCATATGACAATGATTTGATTTACAAATAGAAAACTCGAGCCTGGCATGACAAACGGATCCAACAAAGAAATTTTTCAGTAGGCGATAAAGTTCTCCTCTTCAACTCACAACTTCGAATCATGGCTGGAAAACTCAAGTCAAAGTGGTCAGGTCCTTACACCGTCACAATTGTTTATCCCCATAGTGCTATCAAAATTTTTGATGGGAATATTCCTCCATTCAAAGTAAATGGTCAATGCCTTAAACTTTACCTCACTTCGGATAAAATAGGCATCATTGAAGAACTACAATTGCAATGAGAAGTTATCCGTCTGGATGAAGACGTTAAACTTAGTGCTGACCGGGAGCCAACCCGACTGCTTCTTCATTCTTTGATCTTTGTTTTCTTACTCTATCTCTATCTCTCTATCTGTTTTTTGGATGCAGCTAAAAAAAATTCTAGCTCTTCTGATTCTTCTGTGGTCATCGATGCGCTTGTTCCGTCTCCCTCTGACTTAGTACGACAGATGACTCAGGAGCTGGCCGATATCGAGCTTCAGCTTGAGGAACTTTCACTAGAGATTCGTGCTCAGTAGCCAGCACCATCACAAAGAGCACAGATTATGTTCCTTCCTCACCAGCTTCACGCTCACTACGCTTCGGAAGTGGTTAATCCCACTAAGCATCCCCGTGAGATCGATGACACAACCACTAGTTCTCGTAAGAGGTAGAGGAATTCTGAGCCGATGGACAAAGATGATTGAACATTGTCCATCCGTCTGGCTGAAGACGTAAAACTTAGCACTTCATGGGAGGCAACCCATGTTCCAGTTTCATTTTTTCCCCTTTCTTCTTTTACCTGTTCTAGTTTGTTTGAGAAAATAAAACATGGCATGTGTGAAATTTTTTTAGCTACTCCTGATATTTGTATGCACTTGTCACTCTTCTGCATCTCTGCATCCATTTATATGATTCTTGGTGTTATCTTTATTATATGATGCGGGTATGTGTTGTCCATATATAGATTTTTCAGGTACATTATTTCTGGAACTTCATCGGATACAGGCAGCCTCTCCGCGTCTATCTGCACTTACATAGGGAAGTGTTTTAATTTTTTTTTACATATTTTATGCTTCCAAAAACACCATGTTAACTAAAAAAACAAAAAAAAACAAAAAAAATTAATTAAAATTAAAATTTTGAAAAAAAAACTAACACTCCTGTCATTCATGAACCCACATAAAAGCTGCTGTATTTTTATCGCAACCCAGTCGAGAACATACCACTTGTGTCCCTAGGCAGTTTGAGCACCTGATTCTTGTTTTGGATCTCTTTGATCTTTAATCTCATGACTTAAATGATTGATGATATTATTTCATTCTTCGAAAATGTTTTTCAAAAACTTGTATAATTTTGAGGCACTTATTTGCACTCATTCTCATCTGTGCTGTCCAACATTATATTTCCCTACCCGTGAGGACTCTGGAACATTTTACATTATCTCCTGTTTCTCTTTTTCTTGAGGGAATCTCAACCATGTTATGTCTTCTAGAACTTTCCATTTTTTTCCATCAAAGAGATATGAATTTTTGAAAGTTGCACTAAAATGATCGAGGCATCTGTTTGATTTTTTCAGCCCTGTTGACCCACTGATCCATCCAAACATTTTCTCCATCGTATAGCCCTTAGAAGCCATGCAGGAGACTTTTAGGATGAGCCCAAACTGATATCCTTCCCTACCAATTTCTTAAATTTTTTGCATGATAATTTTCAATCTAAGTGTGGGGGAGAGATTTACTCATGGAGAGGGTTCTTCGAGGGGCAGTGAGTCATTTGATGTACATGGAGTGACATTATCCCATCCTGATCATATGAGTTATTTTTTTCACAGTATCCACATTCATTGCCTGTATTTTGATATGGGAATATAGAATCCTTTTGGTTCCAACAATGAGTACATTGGTGGTCATTACACGGTAACCCTCACCTTTTGGGATACCTATTAAAGTGATGATCCATTACTCCAGGAACTAGAGAGTTTTCTATATAACCTAGCTTCATTGAGATGTTACAGCGTATACGCTGCTTGTGTACCATTCTTTGGGATTATTGTCTGACACCTATTCCATGGGGTTTTTTGAGTTTATACTCACCAATTTTTCCTGACTATATTATCTGAGTGAGTTGTGTCTTTAAAAAAAAGAGTGAAGAAAAAAAAAGAGCGAAACATTGGCTTATCATATGCTTGGGGACAAGCAATGTTTTAAGTGTGGGGAGCAAGAGTTTTAGGGATACATTTGGATTGACTTATCATGCATTTATTTCAAGATTCAACCCTCCTTTTTACTAAAAAGATGTCAATTTTTTTAACCCACCATCCCACAGCTTCAAAAACATTTGAACCTCATGTAAAGTCCTTGAGATTGGTGCATTCTTTTTATTTCCACTAGTGGAGATGTGAAATTCCTGGAAAGCCTATGGTAAGCATGCATGTGTATGAGAATTGAGAAAAACTTTGATTAAATCTTTTCGAGGGACGAGTGTAATGGCAAGGTAGGTCACATGATGAATGAGTGAATTTACTTGTTTATAAAAAAATGCAAGTGAAAGAAAATTTGATTTTGAAACTGAAGTTTTAAATGAAGCATGATATATTATGAGGAAAGATATTGAAAGATTTTTGAGCTTGTAACTTGTATGTTTTGATTTGTCTACGACCACTTGCGTTTTCTTCCTGATTGTTTTTCCCAGGAGTGAAAAAGTTTAAGTGTGGGGGATTTGATTTACATGGATTTTTACAATTTTTTTAACTTAGTTTCAATTAATTAGTTTAACCATTTTTTATATTTTTAGTTTATTTTTGTAGTTTTATAGTAATTTAGTTATTTTGATAATTTTTAGTTAATTTATATATCGATATTAGTATTTTAGTATATTTATTAATTTTATATATTTTATTTAACTCTATAAGTATCATTAACATTTCTTTTAATTAATTTTTGTTTATAGTTAATTAGAATTTTATATATATTTAATTCTATTATTATTATTATTATTTGATATCAGTATTTTTTTATTAACATTTAACAAATTTTTATTGAATTTTATTTTTAAATTTTGAATTTGAAATTTGAAATTGTTTTTTTTTTCACCCTCTACCCCCTTGAACCGCTCCCCTCCCTATTCCCACGCCCCTCTCTCCAATCTCCCTATCTCTCCCCTTATTCCCAGCACCCCATCCTATCACCCTCAGCCCTTCACTGCCTTCCCTCTCCTCCCCTGCCTCCCTGCTACCCCACTCCCCTCACCTGGCCTCCCCTCTCACCCACTCTCCCTTCCACTTGCCAGGCCGGCACTACCCGGCGCCCCCTCCTCTCACCCCGGCCGCCCCCTGCTTCACGCACGCAGCACCCCGCTGACCCAACTCTCTCACTCACCCCCTCCGCTCCCCTTATCACCTAGTCACGGCCCTCATACCCTGCTCCCTCTCCACTCACCCCCAGAACCCGCACTCTCCCTACCCCGCTCTCTTCACCTGACGCCCCCTCCTATCACCCGCGCCCCCATCTCCCCCCGGCCCTTCACCCCGCTCGTCCCCTTCTATCACCCGCGCCCCCATCTGCAGGCCAACTGAACCACGAAGCAACGCCGCACCTTCCATCTGCAACCTTCCGGCGTGCCACCCTACACAGCGCACCAGCAGCGCGCGGTTTACCATATACAGTGGACGCTGGTTCCTCTGTTCTTCCAGCTTGCACAGTAGTGATTTGAGGGTGACAACTCGCTTACATCCGGAGATCTACGGGCCAGTGTTCTACATGCCATGCACTACTCACCGCTCATATCCTACGTTCTGGTGGTCGCAAAGCTGGCGCGCGACGTCATCACGTGCCGAGGTGTGGTCAGATATTGAAGAACAAGTTTCATGCAGCGAGAGTGAAGACCGACATGACTATTTTTTGGTAACACGGATTTATTTTACATGAATTTTCATCTTATTACCATGTTTACATTTTCAGTTGTGATGTCGGGGTGATTTTCTTATTGTCGGGATGTTGGTTGATTAATTAAAATTATTGTGCATGCCATGCAACATATTGTTTGATGTTTAATTGTAAATTAAATTTATTTTAATTGAATGTTTATCTGTTTAAATTATTTTTGCACTGAATTAATTGTTTAAATTGAAACTGGCCCTTTTAATTTTAAGTCGACATGGCGGTCCGAGAAGGTAAACCGCGTTGACCGATGGTAGGTGCAAATTGGTAACACAACTTTGCGAGAAACAGGTTGTGTCATTTCGTCGTATAGTTCAGGACTTGAACGAATTTTCTAATTTATTTATGATACCAGAGAACGGGACTTTAAATAAATTAGGAATTTTAAATTGAGCATCTAAAAAAATGCACATATTTTTGGAACTGGCGATAACTAAACAGAATAAATATTTAATAACCTAAAAGAATATTTTGCATGTCTGCGTGATAATTTAATTGTGACACCAGCATCCCCGACACATTTTGTTGACTTAGAGTCCATCATCATTTTCATTTGCAATTTTCTTTTTATCTTTTGTCTTCTCACCTTTTAGTTTAATTAAAAAGAAAAAAAAAAGAAAACTCAAAAATAGGAATCCCCTCAAACCATGTTCGTCTTAACATTGTCCAACAAAATATTTTTAGTGAACTAGATTTCGTGCTCTCTATGGTTCGACCCTGCTCTCCACTTTTACAGTAGCCAGTCGGTTATAAAAATTTGCAAATTGGATGCGCTGCGACGCACATACCAGTACATTATAAACTAATAATGCGACGATGAAGGTTTACTCTGGGTGATGCTCTCTGGAATGTCTCCTTTATTCTAATATCATTATGTCTGCATTCATTCTATTTGAATTGAATTACATATTTAATTTTAGTTTTGAATTTTCAATCCTAAAACCTCATTTTCGTTCATTTTATTTCATTAATAAAGAAACATAAAAAAGTGTGAATTAGAAGTAGTGATTGCTTGATCGAAAAGGCTCCTCAAGAGAATGAACTAGGTCAGCCACTATGTTGCACTTAGTTATAAATATTTTTGAGATCTCACATGACAACGCTTCATCAGAGACACATGGAAGGTGAGGCACGTCCTATAGTATATATATATATATATATTATATATACTAAATCATGTTCATCTCCTATACACATGTCACTGCCATATTATTCTCCACCAATGTGTCACGTCCTCAGCACCCGAACAATTTCGTTCCATCCCACGACCCCCGATTCTCTCTACCCTCCATTACCTCACCCACATCCATGACTCCTCTAAACATACCATGCACTAACTCTTGGTCCCCACCTCTTCCTCTTTCACCCCATCCTCCTCCCCTCTTACTCCCTGTCATTGTTGGTTTACCATCTCTACCTCATTGCATATGAATCCTCACAATTATCGCCACCGCATATTATTGTCTCTACATACCCACCCCTATGATTCCTAATCCTCACCCCCATCATTCTCTAGATTACCTCCCCTATTGATTCTATGAACCCTAGAATCATCTCCCATGTCCGCTTTTTCGACACCCCACCCTCGGGACACTCAGACTCTCTCCTCCCAACTTCCTCCTCCTCCCCAACTCCTCCATTTTCCTATTTCAATTTCTTCCCTCATTCCCATCCTCCTTAAGCCATCTAAGTATGCTCAATACCCACCCCCATGAGAGAGAAATCGACGTATGTGAAACTTCAAGGAATAAGGAATTCGATAGAGAAGATCGTCACTAAGATGATTTCAATAAGTAAATAAGGTTAACATAAATTTTAATGGCTCAGACCTCTCTAGTCCATTCCTTTTCTAAATTCTGGTGTTTGAGGTGTTCTAGGAAGTCCAGGTGACTTATCCTCTACATTTTTTCAAATTTCCAGTTATGTGAAAAGTGTTTTAAGTTTTGTGAACAGTACTATTAGTGAGTCGTTTCTACTGTCAGCGTCGGTGAGTTATTTGTACTGTCAGTATCGCTGAGTCATTTTGTGAACAGTATTGTTGGCATCTCATTTTGAACTTTCAGTGTCGGTGTCTCATTTGTACTATCAGCGTCAGTGAATCATTTCTACTATCGGCATCGGTGAGTCATTTGTATTGTCGGCGTCTCATTTTGAACTTTCAGTGTTGGCGTCTCATTTGTACCATCAGCATTGGTGAATCATTTGTATTATCAACATCAGCGATTCATTTGTACTATCAGTGTCAGTGATTCATTTGTACTGTCAGCATCAGTGAGTCATTGTACTATTGGTGTCAGTGAGTCCTTTGTATTGTTAGCGTTGGTGAGTTATTGGTACTGTCAACGTTGGTGAGCCATTTTTACTGTCAGTGTTAGTGGGTCATTTGTACTGTCAGCATCAGTTAGTCATTTTTACTTTTAGCGTCATTGAGTAATTTGTAATATTAGCGTCATTGAGTCATTTGTACTGTCATCATCAGTGAGTCATTTTTACTTTTGGTGTTGGTGAGTAATCTTCATCTGTCGGCACCGACAAGACATTGTGAATAGTGTTTCCAGCTTCCTATAGTTTCACCCCTTTAACATTTTCTTTGAAAAAACAATCATTCAAGGAATTGTTTTAAGGGATTTAAGGTCGATTCAAAGCCCATAACTCCTATATTAATTTTTATAAGGCTCAATATGCCTTTATTTGGTCAAACCGTATGGATTAATGTGATCTTAATTAATGGAAATTCTAAACAATTTCAAATCCTGTTAGTCTCAGAACTAATCCTTCATGGTTGGGCACCTTCCCTTATTTTATTTCTTATCCTTTCTCTCAGTGTGAGGTGCCCTAACACATGCCTATTGTGGGGTGTGAAAAAAACAAATATTACCTAAGTTAAAATGTAGTAAATTGGTTAACCTTGGTTGTCTCTAGAGAGGAGTGCACAACAATCAAGTTGTCACCTTAAATTTGAGAAAGAAGTGTAGATTGTTTTTGAAATTGTTTGATTTTGAAAAGAAACTAAGTGAAAAAGCAAAACAAATAAATGAGGAAAAATAATGAAAACAAATTGACCAAGAAATAGATTGAAAATAGGGATATGAATTGATTGATCAGGTCATGATCATTTTTTCAATTGCAATGTTATCATAGTTCCAATTTATCCAATCCTCTTCTACTAAGCCAATTAAAGTGAGTTTTCACAATCACTTCCTCTCACTCCCTTGGTAAAATGGTGATGGTGAGAGTAAACCTTTATAAGATCTCAGATTGGTCTATAATCCTTCCTATGGGTGAAAGATTTTCAGCAAATATCCTCAATTGACTTAGGCAATTCCCGATCGGGTCTTGTTTATCCCAAATAACCAAGAATATCCATCACTCCTCCCACACGTACCGACGATCACTAAGTACTTCAACACTAAGCCATGATCTATTCCATTGTATATAGATCATAACCTGATAGAAGGAGAAATTTATCATTGACCAAAGCAACATCAATAATAGAATCTAAAATCAAACATGATCGTACTTGATAGTAAAAACCGTTATTATAAATTGAAACCATCTTCGCAAAAGAGAGAAAAGATTTCATAACATTAATTGCACGAAATCAAACATTAAAAAAGGGAAAACCTCTCCTTCCCAAATAACTCAGAGTATTACCCCTCCATTTGAATGGAATCCATGAGGAATGGGGAAGAATAAGACATTACAAAAATAAAAAGAAAGAAAAGAGGGTGATAGAATAATATACAATTTCTCCTCTAGAATCCTACCACCAAAAGTTTTATTATGTTCTTCCCACCAGACCCTGAAAATAGCCAAAGTCTCTTATTAAAAGCTTTTCAAAATTGAGTTTTATATCTATTAAAAAAATCAATGTGATTGAACATGGTTAGAAAAATTTATACTAAAATTAATGAATTAAACTTTTTCTTACTGAGGAGACTCTTCAAATTCCTCCTTTTGTACACATTCAAATCAATCCTTAATGACATAATTTATTCATAAAATTTATTTTAATCATGAGGATCAGATTTATATTTCTCCTAAAACTATAATAACCTCATTTAGACATATTTAGGCTAAGATATGCCTCATTAATTAAGGTGGGGTTCATTTTATTGGCCATAAAAATTTCTTCTCTTGATTGAGTTATCTGGGCCAGTGTGTTTCTAATTGGATATGAGTTCAGAAGAAAAAGTTGAATCTCACGAGTATGGAAATCCTAAAAAAATAAATAAATAGATTTTGATCAAAATTATAAAAGATATGCATGAAATATAGAAGCTTCACAAAACATCTAAATTTCCAAAAGTAAACAATTTTCGCAATTAAACCCAAAATTCACCAAAAACACTAAAATGATACAAATAATCCAAAATTGATTAATTGTTATGGGTTACATCATTAAAATACATATGAAAAATAATGAAAATATTATCTCTATAAATTCCCCCACACTTAGCACTTGGACTCCCGGACAAGTCAACATCAAAATCAAATCAAAGCAAATTCAAAACACATGCCAATGAGATCCACCAATTCCATACCAAGAAATAAAAGATATCAAGCCTCATCAATAACCATTATTCAAAGTTATAAAATCATATAATTCAATATTTTTCCTATTTATTTCTCCTCCCATGCACACAATACACCTCCCTCACATGAATTTTATCTCATCTCACAAATATCAATTTTCAACAAAGTTTTTATCACCCAAACAAATGAAAGGGGTCACCATAGGTTTGAAAAACTCCTATTTCTACACCTGATATAAGTCAATGAAATTTTTATATCATGAAGACTTTGTAGGATTTTTATGTGGCTTTTGGTTGGTATGATTTTTATGTGAAAAAATATGAAGCCAAATGAGGAGGGCTTGAATCTTTTTGAAGCAAAATTGCACAATTATAATTTTCAGTCAAGTATGGTATCCTACTCACTTCCCTTAGTAGAAATTCATATCCATCATCATGAAAAATCTAGTAATTTCCAAACATCTCAACATTTCAGTAGTAAAAATTTCAATCTTCTCAAACACGATTTTTTTAAAGCTTTAGAAAAGGCACAACTTTCTTCCTCCATTAGAAGCTCCAGAAAGGCACAACTTCTCTTATCATGAAATATACTGAAAAGTAACATATTTCAATAGAATGATTTTTTTAGTAACACACACATCTCTTCAATATTTTATTTTCCACCCAAAGTTTCACCAAATGAGGTATCACAACACAAGACAGTTTCCCCCAAACTTAAGTTCAACTAGATCATTCAGTTTCACTTCAAGAGCAGGTTGGATAGGGAAAATTGGATTGCAATGTGGATAACCTAATAGGTTGTTCATGGACTCTAATGGATAAAAGGATTAAATGTACAAGGTAGGCCAAAATTAAAATGATTCTCTTGAAAAGGGGGATTTAAAAATAAATAAATTCCTCAATAATTTAAAACACATGTACCTCAAACCCCCAAGTTTTGAAAGGAAAAAATCAAATTTTGGTTAAAACAAGCATGGTATGGTTCTCTCAAGAAGTGAGTTGAATAAAGATAATATGAAAAAAAAGGTTCATAATTCTCACAGGAAAGTGATTTTAAAGATAAAGATAGTGAAATGTGGCATGTGATTCAAAAATCAGAGTACTTTTCATGAAATTCCCAATGAATTGTACTCGAAAGAAAGTCATTTTTAGCATTCATTTAAGTTTAGTTTCATGGAATAAATTGGATCACTCAATGACATGGGTTTAATAAATGGAAATGATAATCATTTCAGCTCAAAAGTTTAAAAAAACACACACAAAAACTGAAAAATAAACATACAACAATTTGAAAACACACAGTTTTTTTTTATTTTTTTTTTGAAAAACAAAAACAAAATGAAAATCCTAAACTAAAAAGGTTCCCTATGCCACACTTAAATGATGCAGTGTCTTCAATTTATTCAAATGGATGTAACATATAAGTAGAATTTAAAATGAATCACAACAATAAGAAAGTGTAAAGGAGTGGTACGACCTGATTTATTGGTAGTGCAACATTGAGTTAAGCTCATAAGTGTTTCACACTGAAATCCTATAAGAAAATGAACAAAAGAAAAAATAATAAATTTATTAAAAGAAAAGAAAATATAAATAGGATAAGAAAATAAGGATAGATCTTGTTTTAATTCCCAAGGGGGCCCTGGGTTTTGACTGCCTCCAGATGGGCAGTTCCAATTAGTTATCCCCAATCTAATGGTGGGTTGAGTTTCTTTATGATGAACAAACAAAACTACTTCTTTACATCATGCACTTAATCCTTTTTTTTAGGACACCATGTGTATATTACACCAAATCCACCCCTAGGACAATAAAATACAACTTTCTTGGTGGGGGTAGGATAAAGAATGAGTCCACATCTTTCTTGGTTTCCCATTTCATAGCCTCCCCTTTATTCTCCAGTGGTTGCTGAAGGTATGATGCATCATTGGAAAAATAAAAGGGAAAGTCAATGTATAATTATATTTGAATAAAGTTAAATCATGAAGTGTCAATATCAAATTATTCCCTTTCAAAGTAAGTATCTTGTGTCTCTTTTTCCTTAGGAAATGCCACTTGAATCATCTCATGTACTCCCTCCAATAAATGATCAAAATGTTTGGGGAGCTCTATATGTTCATCATAAGGTGCAACTTCTTTTTCTTCCTCATCTACCAAGATAATACAAGTGTTGGACAAATCTGAAAATTTAAAGTAAGGGGAGTTAATAATAAATTCGGTTTTAATAAAATTAGAAGATAATGAGTTTATAAAAAGATCAACTCCCTTAATTCGACCAGTTTCAATTTCTTCTCCAGTGGGAAGTACCTCTTGGAGTAGAGTGATAGAAGATGGAGGCGGGTAGTTAGGATCCTTAATATTATCTTCAAATTCTACCATGTAGATGGTGTATTACTTCAATGATTCTAGATATTTTAAATTATGAGGAACTGTAGGATTAAGTAGTTCCTCACACTCATTCCAGAAGTTATCCAGATCATTTTGATCTCATGTACGTACTTCGTAAGAAAAATATTTTTCATTAATCTTCTTCAGCAATGGTTAAGAAGGGATAAATGGATCTTCTTTTAATTCCATCAAGGTCTCCCTAGGTTCTTCAACATTAGGGAGTAGCGGGGAATCCAATTCAACTAATGGATCATGTTTAGGTTCAGGTTTCTCTTAGGATGTGTGAACATATTAAATTAGCCACTCCATTTTTCTTTCTAGGTCCTGTATTCCTTCCCAAAGTCCTTGTAATTTATCTTTTGTTCAAATTTCCTCTTATTGTTGCACCTAGACCATTTATTGACAAAATTCTGAAAATTAATCTTGGATTTCAATTAATTCTCTAGACAATCCCTCCAATACTAAGTATTCAAGGTTTTCTTTAAGGACTTGAATTATATCCTTGATATCATCTTCCTTGACGATTTAGATTCAAGCTCCCCTGGTCTGTTTAGAAAAGAGAGAAACACTATCCTCTATATACCAAGGTGAGTCAATAATTGGTTCTTTCACTTGTGGATAATTGTTCCATGAATTAAAGAAATAATCATTTGAGAACATCATGGAATAAAATTATGTTTTTTTTAATTTGAAAAGAGTAAAATATTTACAATTGGATTGTTGGCACAACCTCCCCAGCAACGACGCCAAGTTTTTACATGTGTCTGTCATGGGGTGTGACAAAAAAATATTAACTAAGTTAAAATGTAGTAAAGTGGTTAACCTAGGTTGTCTCTAGAGAGAAGCGCACAAAAATCAAGCTATCACCTTAAATTTGAGAAAGAAGTGTAGATTGTTTTTGAAATTGTTTGATTTTGAAAAGGAACTAAGTGAAAAAACAAAAAAAAATGAGGAAAAATAATGAAAACAAATTGACCAAGAAAGAGATTGAAAACAAGGATATGAATTGATTAATCAGGTTAGGATCAGTTTTCCAATTGCAATGTTATCATAGTTCCAATTTATCTAATCCTCTTCTACTAAGCTGATTAAAGTGAGTTTCCGCGATCTCTTCCTCTCACCCCCTTGGTCAAATGGTGATGGTGAGAGTAAACCTTGATAAGATCTCAACTTAGTCTATACACCTTCCCATGTGTGAAATATTTGCAGTGAATATCCTCAATTGACTTAGGTAATTCCTGACTGGGTCTTGTTTATCCCAAACAACCAATAATATCCACTACCCCTCCCATACGTATCGACGATCGCCAAGTAATTCACTACTAAGCCATGATCTATTCCATAATATATAGAACATAACCTAATGGAGGTAGAATATTATCATTGAACAAAGCAACATCAACAACAGAATCTAAAACCAAATATGATCATACTTGATAGTAAAAACTGTTATTAGAAATTGAAACCAACTTCGGAAAAGAGAGAAAATATTTCATAACATTAAGTGCATGAACTCAAAAATTAAAAAAGGGAAAACCTCTCCTTCCACAATCACTCATAGGATTACCCCTATGTGTAAAGATTTTCTATGAAGAAGGGGGAATAATAAGAAATTACATAAATAAAAAGAAAGAAAAGAGGGGAAATGAAGAACAAAAAATTTCTCCTCCCGAATCCTTCCACTGAAAGTTTTCTTCTATTATTACCACTAGAACCCTAAAAATTGTCAAAGTCTATTTTTAAAAGTTTTTAAAAATTGAGTTTTATATCTATTATAAAAATTTCAATGATATTGGACAAATTTCAAAAAATTTATACTCAAATTAAGGAAGTGAACTGCTTCTTCCTAAGGAGACTCTTCAACTTACTTTTTTTATGCATTAAAATAAATCCTTAATGCCCAAATTTATTCATAAAATTTATTTTAAGAATGATGATGTGAGTTATATTTTTACTACAACTTTAATAACATCATTTGGACATATTTAGTTAGATATATGTCTCATTAATTAAGGTGGGGTCCATTTTGTCGGCCATAAAAATTTATTCTCTTGATTGATTTATCTGGGCCAGTGTGTTTCGAATTGGATATGGGTTCAGAAGATAAAGTTTAAGAACACAAGCATGGAAATACTAAAAAATATGAATCAATAGATTTGGATCAAAATTGTAAAATATATACCTGAAATATAGAATCTTCACAAAACTGCTAAATTTCCAGAATTAAACAATTTTCACAATTAAACCCAAAATTCACCAAAAACACTAAAATGATACAAATCAACCCAAATTGATTAATTAGTATGGATTAAATAATTAAAATACATATGAAAAATAGTGAAAATATTATCTCTATCATGCCCCTAGAAATTCTTCCCATAGGAGTGGTGTGATCGAACCTTAATCCTTGGATCATTTCCCCTAAACGTTTATTCCTACTGCATGCGCACCCCCTATTTTGGTGCAAGAATGAAGTGTCAATCAGTCATTGATAGAAGTTGTTATGGGTAGAGGTGATCATGATCCATTGTGTTGGCCTATTCATAAATAATGTTAAGAACTTTTTGGGGTAGGGGATTTGTGGCTTCTCTATTCTTTTACGTGTAATTATAGAGTTAGCATGTTTTAGCCCACTAGATCAAAATGGAATTAAAATAATAAATATTTTGACCAGATAAATAAATTGGTAGAAATATTATTTTATTGCCTCTTATTTTTCTAGATAGTGTGATATCTATGCTTGCTTTTTTTATCATGTCGTTCTTAATGGAAATTGGTAAATAACGTAAACTGGGATTAATTGTAAATTATTTATCAAAGATCAAGAGGCATGTAAAAGAATCTGGTTGTTTCTATTATAAATTTATGGTAATCAAATTGATGTAGTAAGCATGTTTAATTAATTTTTGATAGATATGATATCTTTCTTGTAACGCCATGACCCCAGTTGCCCGAAGTCGGTGAATTAGTACATATCATTGGCATGATCACAAAAGATCAATTCTCGAAAGACCGATTAGTTTAGTAGTCTTGGAAACACTAGATACATTCATAAAGTTTACATTACATCATAAATTGAAAACTATAACAAAATCTTGTCTCCACACTCATATCCCCTTATATTATCCCTGCAGGTCATTCATAAAATACTTCTTCACATCCTGGGAAAAATAAAACATAGAAAGGGGTGAGCTCAAATCCCCAGTAAGGATAACAATATAGCAGAAACTTTCACAAATAAGCATAAACATTTAAGGCAATGTATAACTAAAACAAAGGCCTTTTAAACTTGAACTTCAGCATAATGTGGCAAAAATAAAATGAAATAATTCCATTTACTTATTTACATGGATATTCTACTAGTCGAATAATCACATGCAATATCAATAACCACTTTCATAATAATGGAATGCATAATGTCAGACTATCATAACCACATAGCCAAGGCATCGTGCCAAGACTACAAATAAGATTTTGTCAAGGCCTTATTCCAAGACACTAGTTTGTCTCGTGAGACCTATCGATGCATCGAGGAGCTATAGCGGGCTCCACCCATCACTTATTAAGTCCAATGCATTCCTCATATGAATAGGTTTAAACATAACATAAACATTCGTATTAAAACTAGCATAAGAAATTTCAATACTTTCTCCATAAACTATGAATGGTATAAAAATAACACATCCACATTCAAACATATCATAAAACCTTCAATACGATATGGAAGATTTGTATCATAATAAATAAACTTCAAATAATCTTAAAATCCATCAAAGGATGATGACATAGATGAAATAAAAACTATTTGAGAGAAATATCTCTTTTCTTGAAATCATTTAAAAGTCACATAATTATAAAATAAAACTTTTACTTTGAAAATATTCTTAGAAGCTTGTAAGGGAAGATTTTAAGATTTTATAAAGGTATAAAATAGACGCACCCGCCGTATAAGTTAAAAAAGACATTCTTACCTTAATTCTGTCGAAAAGGTTAAAAAGGACCTTGTTTGGAAAACAACAGAAAGATTCCTTTATAAACTTCTTATAAAAAGTCAAACAAGGGTATAAATGACTTTAACCCATATTCTGTAAAATATTAAGAATGTTTTGAAACACATTTTTAAGAAACATGGATGTGGATGATAAATAGGTCTCAGTAGATAATTACGTATAAACAACCTCAGATAATGAAGAGATTGTGAAATAAACCCTTACCTTGTACTTTTCCTTGGTTGATGGTAGGTTAAACTCCTGTATAATGGTGAAATAATTTTTATTAAATTATAAAATAATCATATACATTAATATGATATCATATATGATCTTTTAACATTGATTTGTTAATAATATCTTAGTATTATCGTTGTTTCGGGTGTTAACTTACTCATTTTATTTTATATGTTTTGTTATGTAAGTCGTGTTTGTAATGGATAGGTTGTGTCTTATTCATATCCAGAATGATATCAAGTACTTAAACATTATTTTAATCATTAAATGATAATTATTCTTGAATGGATACGATGGGGAATGAATCTCATCGCGTTCGTGGAGACGGTAGTCCGTACGTATGCACGAGCGACAATATCATTATTTTGATATTAAAATAATATATAATTGGATGGTATATTGTATATAAAGAATAATTATCATGTTATATTTATTATTTACATGAATTACACATCGTTATTATACCCATCCAAATAATAATTTATTAAATAACAATTACACCACGACGTGGAGATGGTAAGCCGTACGTACGTACGTATGGTGACATGTCATTCAAAGGATGGATGGAATACTGAATATGGTTGTACCATATTTATAATAACATCACAATATATATAATATACTAGAGTTATTATTTTATAATGGGAATAACAGAGAAACAAGAAGTTTAAGAAGAAAGGAACTTGGAAGAGGGTGGTGAAAACATTACCTCTTCTTCGGGTTCTTTCTTTTGATTTGATCAAAAGGACTCCTTAGGTTGGATTTCTGATCAAACTAAGGCCTATAGGTTTAACTGAGAGAATTTGGGAGGATATTTGGGCAGAGGTTGGCCGAACCAAAAGGCTTTGAATGTGTGAAGAATTGGTTAGAAGTGGTGTCCTTTTATAAGGGGGGGAAGGGGCTCTTTAGGAAATACTTAAAGTATTAATTTATAATAATGTCATATTCGGTTTCTAATGGCTAAAAAGGGTATTATTAAAAGTCTAAGGTGGGTATGGGTTTAAATACTTTCAAACAATATATTTTAGACAGGTTTGGGTCACAATATTAACCTTATCTTTTAGTTTTAACTCTTAGTTAATTAGTTTAACATTTACCATGTCACTTTGTATTTTTATATTATACAATTAATAAACTTACTATATAAATCCAAGATACCCCCAAGTGGTACATTAATGATACACCTATCATGATATAAGTATCTTGGCTGAACCTTAGATTTTTAGGAATTTAATATCAATTAATAATATAATATTTTTTTTAAAAACTCTTTTATGTCAATTTTGACACTATTCAATAATTGATTTTTGTTAAAATCTTAACAACTTTATTAATTCGAACCAAATTCATTTAAGCAATACTATAATGTCATATTAAGAAATAAAATTCATGGATGTCATCCAAATTTTCAACTTATATTAATTTTAACATTTATAATATCAATTATTTGATTCTTTCGTTAATAAGGAAAATACTGCATCATTATTGTGTCATAAATAATATTAATTATTAAATGTATAAAAATTATAAATAAAATACCATTATGTAGGAAATATTTTTATCTTTATAATGAATATTTATAGTAGAAAATCCAACATATATAACCCTATTTAAAAAAAATTCTAAAAGATATATGCTTATGTCATTTTTGTATTTATTTTAACTTAATTAATATAAAGTGTCATTATCACTTACAAGTGGATTCATGGGGTCCCAAAATTGACCCAAAGATGCCCATGGTCGGACATGTATCAACCAATAAGTTTAGGTCACATTTTAGGGTAATTTATTATTATTATAATATATTTTTTTACCCTTATTTACTGGATTTATCCTTTAACCATGGTAAATAAAATATTTACCGAAGTAATTATTCAAAATGTCTAAAAATAAAAGTTACCTATTTACACAATTTGTAAATCCTGATTCCAAATATGGAATCCATTTTTCCAAATTCAAAATACATAAGTGGCAAAAATTAATTTAAAATTAATTCTCATTGTTAAAACAAAAAGCGTGTTTTTAAGAGATAATAACTATCAAAAGATTGACACTTGTTTATGTCCGGTTTAATTGTGAAATTATGTACAATGAAAAAAATTGTATTAAATGGTAAAAATATATTATAAATATACTTTAAAACCACTCAAATTCATAATTTATTACTATTAATTATTTTGATTAAAAAAGTTGTTTTTAATTAAAATTTAGTAATTTTCACTATTCATCAAAATATAAATGTTATCCGAAAAGTTACAAACTTTTACCCTAGGGTAATTTCGATATTCTAAATCCTAAATTGAATTCCATTTTGAGAGATAAATTTTCAAAAAGTGGGTATTACTGTTCATAATGGCTAGTTTGATTGGTTGTGGTGTGTGTTAGAACACGAAGTTGCGTACAATACACACTACTGTATTATTCAAATAGAAGCATATCATGTAAGCTTGGGGTGTTACATTCTCCCCTCATTCAAATAATTTCATCCTTGAAATTTCTAGAATATTATTGCATAAAAAGACTCGGGTGGTTCTTCATCATAAGTTCCTCGGGTTCCCACGTTGCCTCTTCCATCTTATGGTTTCTCTATGGAACTTTTACCAGACGAGTCGTTCGGTTTTTCAGCACTTGTTCTCTTGTATCAAGAATCTTGATGGGCTCTTCGCAATAAGACAGATCGGGTTCCAGTTCTAATTCCTCATAGGTGATTACATGCGTTGGGTCAGACATGTATTTCCTCAACAGTGATACGTGGAACACATCGTGAACTTTGGAGAGACTTGGCGGCATTTGCAAACGGTAAGCTACAGCCCCAATTCGTTCTAGAATTTTGAAAGGTCTGATGTACCTAGGACTCAATTTACCCTTCTTACTGAAACGTATAAATCCCTTCCATGGATATACCTTCAAGAAAAAATGATCTCCTATCTGAAATTCCAAATCCTTCTTTCGGTTATCGGCATAGCTCTTCTGCCTACTTTGAGCTGCTTTGATGTGGTTTTGGATTACCTTTACCTTTTCCATTGTTTCTTCCACCAGTTCTGGGCCTACAAGTTTTCTTTCACCAACGTCATCCCAACAGGTTGGTGTGCGACATCTCTTTCCATATAACGCTTCATATAGTGCCATCCGAATACTTGAATGAAAACTATTATTATAGGAAAATTCTACCAGAGGTAAATATTGATCCCACATACCCTGAAATTCTAGTGAGCATGATCTCAACATGTCTTCTAAGGTTTGAATAGTCCGTTCTGATTTTCCATCTGTTTTAGGGTGGTAGGCAGTGCTCAAACGAAGTTCAGTATCCAAGGCCTTCTGAAGACTCTTCTAGAATCTTGAAGTAAAACAGGGATCACGATTAGAAACAATCGATAGGGGTACTCCATGAAGTCTCACAACTTCATTAATATATAGTCTTGTTAGACGTTCCAGTGTTAGATCTTCTCTTATAGCAAGAAAATGTGCTGAATTGGTAAGACAATCAACAATAACCCATATTACATCGTTCCTTCTAGGAGTCTTTGGTAGTCCCATGACAAAGTCCATCGTGATATTATCCCATTTCTACTTAGATATGGGAAGAGGTTGCATGACTCCTCCAGGCTGTTTCCTTCCAGGTTTCACTTTTTGACAAACCATATATCTTGACACAAAATCAGTAATCCCCCTCTTCATGTTGTCCCACCAAAAATGTTCCTTCAAATATCTATACATTTTGGTGCTCCCAGGGTGTATAGAGAAATTGGAACTATGATCATCATCCAACAATTACCTTTTTAGATCAGGTATATTGGGAACACAAAGTCTCTTCCCAAATTTTAAAATTCCTTCTTCATACACAAAGTCATTCAATCTCCCATCATTCACAGCTTTAATCTTCTTTTGAAACTCTTCATCACCGGTCTGAGAACTCTTTATCCTTTCTAGTAAAGATGGTTTGTAAACCATTTGAAAAAGTATTGATGTTTCACCTTCCATGGTAATTCTCATATCCATCTTTACTAGATCCATGAAAATAGGATCCCTTTCAATTCTCATCATGTTCAAAACTCAATGATATTTTCTGCTCAAAGCATCTACCACCTTATTTTCCTTCCCCGAGTGGTAGTGTATCGTGCAATAATAATCCTTGAGTAGTTTAAGTCATCACTTTTGCCTCATGTTGAGTTCTTTTTGTGAGAAAATATACTTCAAACTCTTGTGATCAGTATAAATCTCACATTTTTCACCATAGAGGTAGTGTCTCCATATCTTTAAAGCAAATATCATAGCTACTAACTCGAGGTCATGAGTAGGATAGTTTTGTTCGTGAATTTTCAACTGTCATGATACATAGGCAATAACTCTATCATTCTGTATAAGGACAAAACCAAGTCCTTTCTTTGATGCATCACTATAAATAACGAACCCATCATTCCCCGATGGTAGAGTCAATATAGGATCATTGACTAATCTTCTCTTCAGTTCTTCGAAACATTCTTCACACTCTTTTGTCCAAACAAATTTAACCCCTTTACGTGTGAGCTTTATTAATGGGTTAGCCAACTGGGAAAAATTCTGGATGAAACGTTGATAATAACATGCTAAACCAATAAAACTGCGTACCTCAGTTATACTCGTCGGTGCAGGCCATTCTTGGATTTCCTTGGTCTTAGAAGGATCAACAGAGATTCCATCTTTAGAGACAATATGGCCAAGAAAAAAATCTCCTGAAGCCAGAATTCACACTTGCTAAACTTGCCATATAATTCAGATCTTCTCAGAGTCTTCAGGATAATGCACAAGTAATTTTCATGATCTTCGTAGCTTTTAAAGTATACCAAGATATCATCAATAAATACCACCAAATATTCTTCTAGATATTCCTTGAAAACTCTATTCATTAGATCCATGAATACAGAGGGTGCATTAGTCAGCCCAAAAGGCATTACTGTAAACTCGTAATGCCTGTACCTGGTTCGAAATGCTGTCTTCGGAATGTCTTCCTTCTTCACACACAACTGATGGTATCCAGACCTAAGTTCAATCTTTGAAAAGTATTTAGCTCCATGAAGTTGGTCAAATAAATCATCAATCCGATGTAGGGGATACTTGTTCTTTATTGTTATAGCATTGATTTCCTTGTAGTTGATACATAACCTCATATATCCATCTTTCTTTTTAACAAAAAGAACAGGGGATCCCCATGGAGAAACACTAGGGAGAATAAATCCCTTATTACTCAATTCCTCTAGTTGTTTCTTTAGTTCAACTAATTCCATAATGGCCATTCTATAAGGGGTATTCAATATAGGCCTTGATCCAGGAATTAAATCAATGGAAAACTCAACTTCTCGTTCTGGAGGATGTCCAGGTAAATCTTCTGGAAACACATCTACATATTCTTTCACACTAGGTACATCCTCTATTTGAACATTCTTTTCCTCACCTAAAATCATTTCATTCTCTTCCTCCCTAATAATTGAATTTAGTTGAGCTACTGGGGGTGGATCTAGATAAGAATTAGGTGGTGATGATTCTGCTCTAAAGATAAGGTGTTCCTTATCATCATCATCAAAAATCGTAACCTCCTTCTTCTTACAATAAATCTTTGCATCATGGTCTGAAATCCAGTCCATACCGAGGATTATATCAAATGCAATCATAGGTATGCCGATGAGATCAGCAGATAAAGAACATTTATGTGCTCTAATGGGGACTAATTCACAAAACTTTGTTGCAATGATACTTTTCTTAGAAGTTTTAACTAACAACTCCCTTGTTAAATCAAATTGGAAATATCTAATTTTCTTAGCAAACTGGGAAGATATGAAACAAAGCGATGATCCAGAATCAAATAATGCATTTTCTAAACTTGAGGAAACCATTAAATTACCTGCCACCACATCTTTCTGAGCTTCTACCTCAGCAGTAGTGATAGCATAAGCTTGGCCTTGATCCCTTGGCCTTTTTTGAGGTAAGTTCTCTTGACGCTTAGTACATTCATTTGCATAATGTCCCATCTCCCTGCAATTATAGCATTGGACATCGGTAGCTTCCTTCTTCCCCATGCAATCACGAGCTTGGTGGCCTTTTTCACCACACTTGTAACAGACTTTCATTCCTTTTAAGCAAGTACCGGGGTGTTTCTTCCCACATTCACCACAAGATGTATATTCAACCTTTCCCTTATTCCCCTTATTTCCATTCCCAGATTGATCAGCAGATCTCTTCTTCTCTTTCTTTACTTTAAAGTCATAAGACTTAGAGAATTCCTTTTCTGTCTTGATAGCACATGAGACAATGTCTTCGTACGATGAGAAGGATTGTGAGACTAATACTTGACGGAGAAATGGTTTTAACCCATCAAAGAAACGATCAATATTACTTCTTGGGTTATGTATATAATCTCCAGCATACCTTGATAACCTTGTAGAGTTAGCCTCATACTTTGCGACATTCTCATCCTCCTTTTGTCTCAGACTCAGAAATTGTCTTTCCATATCTGCTCGATGGTCACGAGGAAAGTATTTTTCTAAGAAAAACTCTTTGAACTCCCTCCATTCTATATTTGATACTTCATCATCTTCCTTCGTGTTTTGAATCAATGACCACCATTGATCATCATCTCCAATGAGGCGATAAACTACCATGAAAACTTTTTCCCTTTCACTACACCCCAAATCCTGAAATATTTTCTCTAGGGAACTTATCCATTGCTCAGCTACTAATGGATTTGTACTCCCATTGAATGTTGGTGGTTGCTACCTCATGAAGCGATCTAACATTGATCCTCCACACTATGGATCAGGGTGCTCTGTACAGGTAAGGTTATTATTCATAACCTGTGTGAGTTGTCTCAGTATGGTGATTAGCTAATCAGCACCAGTTGCATCACCAGTTCCACTATAATTATCTTGAGCAGGAGGGCAATCCCTACATAGAGTGTATGCATTGATATGGTTTCCATTTCTTCCACTAGGCTCCATTTCTAAACAATGGCATAAACTAGATCAGTTTATGAATCAAAATACATAATTCCATACTTGTAAAACACTTAACATAAATTGAACTATTTATGTATATAATCCATAATCATAAAAATATTTTCTTTGAGGAAGTATATACTCATAAACCCTTCATAATGATTTGTAAAGAAAATGAGATTTATCCTAAGAATATCCCCCGGGAGTTTCATAACCAAGAGTGCAGCAAGGCTCATTGTCATGCACCAGTTCCCATTCGAGTCTAACTCAAAGCGGTGTTTTTGGGTTTTACCCCTAGGTAGATATTTTCCAGAGCCACCTCTACCTGCTCGTATCCATACAGGGATGTATTGCTCAGAAAAATCACAAAATCTCTACAATACAAAAATTCTAGGAAGTTCTTCTATACTAATCCTCAAAGTCCATCTCAGATCTATGTGCTCTAATCAGAGTTTATCAAAATCTAGCTTCCAAGGTTTGTACAAAACTTCCTCTGATACCAACTGTAACGCCCCGACCCCAGTTACCCAGAGTCAGTGCATTAGTACATATCATTGCCATGATTATAAAAGATCAAGTCTCGAAAGACCGATTAGTTTAGTAGTCTTGGAAACACTAGATACATTCATAAAGTTTACATTACATCATAAATTGAAAACTACAACAACATCTTGTCTCCAAACTCATATCGCCTTATACTATCCCTGAAGGTTATTCATAAAATACTTCTTCACATCCTGGAAAAAATAAAACATATAAAGGGGTGAGCTCAAATTCCCAGTAAGGATAACAATATAGCGGAAACTTTCACAAATAAGCATAAATATTTAAGGCAATGTATAACTAAAACAAAGGCCTTTTAAACTTGAACTTCAGCATAATATGGAAAAAATAAAATGAAATAATTCTATTTACTTATTCACATGGATATTCTACTAGTCGAATAATCACATACAATATCAATAACCACTTTCATAATGATGGAATGCATAATGCCAGACTATCATAACCACATAGCCAAGGCCTCGTGCCAAGAATACAAATAAGATTTTTTCAAGGCCTTGTGCCAAGACACTAGTTTGTCTCATGAGACCTATCGATGCATAGAGGATCTATTGCAGGCTCCACCCTTCACTTATTAAGTCCAATGCATTCCTCATATGAACAGGTTTAAACATAACATAAACATTCATATTAAAACTAGCATATGAAATGTCAATACTTTCTCCATAAACCGTGAATGGTATAAAAATAACACATCCGCAGTCAAACATATCACAAAACCTTCAATACGATATGGAATATTTTTATAATAATAAATAAACTTCAAATAATCTTAAAATTCATCAAAGGATGTTGACATAGATGAAATCAAAACTATTTGAGAGAAATATCTCTTTTCTTGAAATAATTTAAAAGTCACATAATTATAAAATAAAACTTTTACTTTGAAAATATTCTTAAAAGCTTGTAAGGGAAGCTTCAAAGATTTTATAATGGTGGAAAATAGCTGCACCCACCGTATAAGTTAAAAAATACATTCTCACCTTAATTCTGTCGAAAAGGTTAAAAAGAACCTTGTTTGGAAAATGACGGAAAGACTCCTTTATAAAATTCTTATAAAAAGTCAAACAAGGGTATAAATGACTTTAAACCATATTCTGTAAAATAGTAAAAATGTTTTGAAACACATTTTTAAGAAACATGGATGTGGATGATAAAGAGGTCCCAGTAGATAATTACGTACAAACAACCTCGGATAATGAAGAGATTGTGAAATAAACCCTTACCTTGTAATTTTCCTTGGTTGAGGGTAGGTTAACCTCTTGTATAATGGTGAAATAATTTTTATTAAATTATACAATAATCATATACATTAATATGATATCATATATGATCTTTTAACATTTATTTTTTAATAATATCTTAGTATTATCGTCGTTTCGGGTGTTAACTTACTCATTTTCTTTTATATGTTTTGTTACGTAAGCCGTGTTTGTCGTGGATAGGTTGTATCTTATTCATATCCAGAATGATATCAAGTCCTTAAACATTATTTTAATCATTAAATGAGAATTAGTTTTTAATGGATATGATTGGGAATGAATCTCATCGTGTTCGTGGAGATGGTAGTCTTTACGTACGCATGAGCGACAATATCATTCTTTTGATATTAAAATAATACATAATTGGATGGTATATCATATATACAGAATAATTATCATGTTATATTTATTATTTACATTAATTAAACATCATTATTATACTCATCCAAATAATAATTTATTAAATAACAATTACACCACGACGTGGAGACGGTAAGCCGTACGTACGCACGTATGGTGACATGTCATTAAAAGGATGGATGGAATACTGAATATGGTTGCAACATATTTATAATAATATCACAGTATATATAATATACTGGAGTTATTATTTTAGAATGGGAATAACAAAGAAAGAAGAAGTTGAAGAAGAAAGGAACTTGAAAGAGGGTGGTGAAAACATTACCTCTTCTTTGGGTTCTTCCTTTTGATTTGATCAAAAGGACTCCTTAGGTTGACTTTCTGATCAAAATAAGGCCTCTAGGATTAATTGAGAGAATTTGGGAGGATATTTGGTCATAGTTTGGCCAAACCAAAAGGCTTTGAATGTGTGAAGAATTGGTTAGAAGTGGTGTCCTTTTATAAGGGGGAGGAGGGGCTCTTTAGGAAATACTTAAAGTATTAATTTATAATAAAGTCATATTCAGTTTCTAATGGCTCCAAAGTGAATTATTAAAATTCTAAGGTTGGGATGGGTATAAATCCTTTCAACCAATAGATTTTAGACAGGTTTGGGTCACAATATTAACCTTATCTTTTAGTTTTAACTCTTAGTTAATTACTTTAACATTTACCATGTCACTTTGTATTTTTATACTATATAGTTAATAAACTTACTATATAAATCTAATAGACCCCCAAGTGTTCTATTAATGATACACCTATCATTATATAAGTCTCTTGGCCGAATATTAGATTTTTAGGAATTTAATATCAATTAATAATATGATATTTTTTTTAAAAACTCTTTTATGTCAATTTTGACACTATTCAATAATTGATTTTTGTTAAAGTCTTAACAACTTTATTAATTCGAACCAAATTCATTTAAGAAATCCTATAATGTCATATTAAGAAATAAAATTCATGTATGTCATCAAAATTTTCAAATTATATTAATTTTAACATTTATAATATCAATTATTTGATTCTTTCGTTAATAAGGAAAATACTACATCATTATTGTGTCATAAATAATATTAATTATTAAATGTATAAAAATTATAAATAAAATAAAATTATGTAGGAAATATTTTTATATTTCTAATGAATATTTATAGTCGAAAATCCAACATATATAAACCTATTTAAAAATTGTTTTTCTAAAAGATATATGCTTATGTCATTTTTGTATTTATTTTAACTTAATTAATATAAAGTGTCATTATCACTTAAAAGTGGATTCATGGGGTCCCAAAATCGACCCAAAGATGCCCATGGTCTGACATGTATCAACCAATAAGTTTAGGACACATTTTAGGGTAATTTATTATTATTATAATATTATTTTTTTACCCTTATTTACCAGATTTACCCTTTAACCATGGTAAATAAAATATTTACCGAAGTAATTATTCAAAATGTCTAAAAATAAAAGTTACCTATTTACACAATTTGTAAATCCTGATTCCAAATATGGAATCCATTTTTCCAAATTCAAAATACAGAAGTGGCAGAAATTAATTTAAAATTAATTCTCGTTGTTAAAACAAAAAGCGTATTTTTAAGAGATAATAACTATCAAAAGATTGGCACTTGTTTATGTCCGATTTAATTGTGAAATTATGTCCAATGACCAAAATTTTATTAAATGGTAAAAATATATTCTAAATATACTTTAAAACCACTCAAATTCATAATTTATCACTATTAATTATTTTGATTAAAAAAGTTGTTTTTAATTAAAATTTAGTAATTTTCACTATTTATCAAAATATAAATGTTATCTGAAAAGTTATAAACTTTTACCCTAGGCTAATTTCAATATTATGAATCCAAAAATGAAGTCCATTTTGAGAGATAAAATTTCAAAAAGTGGGTATTACTGTTCATAACGGCTAGTTTGATTGGTTGTGGTGTGTGTTAGAACTTGAAGTTGCGTACAACACACGCTACTGTATTATTCAAAGAGAAGCGTACCATGGAATCTTGGGGTGTTAAATTTCCAGTATGGTTTCCCATAGTTGGAAACTACTAATAATGAATCATTTAATTCAATATGGATTAAAGAGACAATCAATTTATAAAATTCAATGTCTTGTAGGGTTCTGAGTTACCCACTTTCTTGTAAGGTTGAGTGCCTTCTGCTTTGGATCCATGAGAGCTTGTTACATGTGAAGGTAGAATGCCTTTTTTAGGGCCAAGAGCCTAGTTGCTTTGTTATTTCCTACTGTTTGTGATGTGTTATGAGCCCAGATGGATGTTTTGAGATATGGGGGTATGGAGGCCCAGTGGTTGTGGTAGTATTTGATCCCTAGAGTGGAGAGGTGCATAGGTTTATGCATGTGGGTGTTGGGGAGGACATTAGAGATGATGAAACTCGTTGTATGTGAATGTTGGATGCTTTTTTAATCTTGTTGGTGGTTTATCTGCTTTACTTTCCCCACTGCTTAAGGGAGTTAGTCTTGATTAACCTCCTTCCAAAAGAGGCAAAGATACATGAGGTATTTCATGTGATTTTTGTGTTTAGATTCTTAAGGATGGATGGGCCTACACTCTTTATACAGGTGGAAAAGACTTGACGGTTAGTTCACCTACTCACCATGTCGATCCCATTGTGTTGGTATCTTATAATGTTTTCTTAGAATACTTGGAATTATGGAAAAGTGATAATTCTATTAATAAATGATTGAATAAATGAAGTTAACCCATGGGGTTGGAGCTTGCTAGGATGCGATGTTGAGGTAATATTTTTGAGAATATGTGGACTTGGTTTGGTTATGCCTGGAGGGAATGAAACTTTGGTGTGATGCTAATGGAATGTAATGTGGAATTAATAATGGATAATTAATGGTTAAAGAATTAATTATCATAAAGTAAAATTGATAAAAAGGGATAAATTAATCTAATGTAGCACTTTAAATGGTTGTGTGCTTATAGGATACCTAGTCTTATTAGTGTAAGTCGGGAGTCCAAGAGACATTAGCAACAGTCAAGCCAAAGACTAGGCTATGACCATAGTGTGGTTGTGAGCTATAGTATATTATTTAATTTTTGTGTTTCTATTTGATACTAGACCCTGTCAGTTTGGACAACTGACACCCTGAGGATTCTGATCCCTGAGGTGGTGTTTTCATCAACATTTTGGTGGGAGGATGGATGGATGACTACCCCCTTTGGACCCACTCTCTTCTCTTGGTATTTACTTGTGATGGTAGGAACAATGTCTAGTTTTCCCCATATATGTTTTTAGAGAGATGTAATGGATTGTGGTTATTCACACACATATATTTTGGATATAGTTTCCTATGGACTACTATAGGTGTAACATGTATAGGCTGTGATGGCTTGAGGATCCTTACTTGGAGTATGGGCTATAATGGATTGAGGTATAATACCCAATGTATTATACACATTATGTGAGATATTGTGGCTCCTATAAACTACCTGGTTACTTTTTTTACACAGATGTGGTGGTTGTGTTGCATGAGGTTCATGTTGTGGTGCTTCGTTCAAGTGTCTGCGAGCAATCCTTTTTGGAGAGAGATGCATAGGACGTGCAATGTTGGGGAAAAGTGGAAAAATAGTGAGGAAGTGGTATAGGAGTACCCTTGATATTATCTATTATATTATATACTCTTGTATAAAATACTTGGTGAGAGTAGCCGTGGTGAGGGAGGAAATATAGTAAACCTATTTAGGTGATGAGTCAGTTTCACTTGTTGTTCACTGTGCTATAGCAATCTTTCTTTAATTTTGCACAAGAGGATCTGAGGAGGATCCTTATGAGTATACTGTTATACTCACCCTACGTATATATAAACTGTTTTTAGGTCACTTGGAGTAGGTTGGAGATCTGGATGGTCACTACTAGCTTGGGTTTGTAGGAGTTGTTCAGGATTTGTGGTCGGTGTCGTTTTACTTTATTTTGGTACTTGCAGTTTTACCTTCCAGTTATAGTAGTTCTTGTATGACATTACATATGTGTACTTGGGATTTATTTTATATTGTATTCTAAGTCATAGTTGGTTGGTTTCTGTCTTATCTCTCTCTTTCGCATGTGTTCTGTTAGAGGGTAATGCCTCCCATTTGTGTGTTCACTATACCCTCAATGCTAGTTACCAACCCAGAGCCTACTGGAGGTGGGACTTAGGGGTCATTATCTCCCTTCTCACATTTCTGGTCCAGGAGTGGTACACTTTGTGGGGATGGGGTCCTGACAAAGTGGTATCAGAGGTCTAGTTGAGGGATAGAATAAAGTTTGGAGTTAAGAACATGTGAGGTTGCATGGGTTGGTAGGGAAACAATGTCAGTCAAGTTTTGGAAGTGTTGTAAACACTAGAGACCAGCTGAGACATAGGTATTTAGGCCCCCCTATGGTCTGATGCATGAAGCATTAAGTTTATAGTGGCTACTAAACAAGGTGATACTTGTTATTGGGTAGATACCTAGGAAACGATCATGCATCATTCTTCTTTGTGCCTATGTTTGAATGAGTAGACCTTGGGATAGGTTAACTTAAAATGATTAAAAGAAAAAATCAATTAATTAATGTTGAGTCATCCATATTCCAGGTTTAATAGCTCTAACTACATGTTATTTTGTAGGTATGGCTCCAGGTCGACGTCCTCATCAGGTTCATGCAGAAGATGTCCAGCAAGTTGCATCAGTAGATCTCTGCATAGTGGAGGTTGATGATGGTGAAACTTGGAGGAGGACACTCTGAGAGTTTCAGCACTAGAGTCTGCATAAGTATGAGGGCTCCATTTTAGATGCAGTCATAGAAGACTGGTTAGAGGAGGTTGAGATAGCCTTCAGTTCTATATGTGCTTAGAAGGAGCAATGGGTGTCTTTGTTTGTTACGATGTTGTGTGGGGAAGTAAGGAAGTGGTGGTTCTTGTTCCTTGGGGATTGCAGGAGTTGGTAGTCTTGTGCGAGGAGTTTTGAGACAAGTTTAGAGTTGAGTTTCTTTCTTTGACCATGAAGGCATCTAATTGCCAGGAGTTGTTTACCCTTTAATAGGGGAGATCCAATGTGAGAGAGTTTGGAATTAATTTTAGGAACCTTTTACGATATTCTTCAGAACTATTTCTAGATAAGGAGGCTCGAGCAAGACATTTCAAGGAGGATTTGTGTCCAGAGATCCAGCACCAGGTCAACCCATTTATGATAAAGAAATATTTTGAGGTGCTGTTGAGGGCAGAGTTCATTGACATGATGTTATAAAAAACCATATCATCACGAGAGGGGAGTCATCTGGATTCCTCACAAAGTATAGATGTGGTTCGGGGTTCCCAGTTTTTAGGGCAGAAGAGTTTCTGTTCGGCCAGGGGTTGGTCCCAACCCTCAATATCTCTCTTCTCTAGGGTTATTGACTCTCAAACCTATGCCAAGATATCAGGTGCTTGTTTTTATTGTAGAGCATGAGGTCATCAGTAGGGAGAGTGCTCAAACTTTTAGAGCGGCCAGCGTGCGTCAGGTGTTCTGCTTCAAGTTCCTCCGTTGAGGCAGCTCTATCCGAGCCAAGAGTAGCAGGTTGCATAAAATTTGGATCAGTAGAGAGTAGATGTGCTAGGAAGAGGACATCGCCAAGATACTCCCCATCCTCAAATAACAGAGCACGACCATGGTGGTGGTCGTCATTGGGGTTAGATAGGTTGCGGAGCAGGTCGTGGTCAGCTTCATGCTTTAGCATTTCTAGCATTAGGAGAGCCAGAAATTGTTTGAGGTACCCTTTGATTATTTTATACTTAGGTTTATGCCTTGTTTGACTCAGGATCCATGCACTCCTTCATATAACCTTCCCTTGTCCATGCTTTGGGACTTGAGGTAGAGAGTCTCCTAGTGCCCTTGGCGTTGACTACTCCAGTTGGAGGTCGAGCTGACTTGTTTGAAGTATGTAGAGACTATGAGATAGTGTTGGGGAAGCACCTCTCTTGGTGAGATTTACTATGTTTATGGATACAACCATAAAATGTCATTATCATCATGGATTGGTTATATTTGGTGCATGCTGCCGTAGATTTCTTCTAGTGGTAGGTGGTATTCTTTTATGCTAATAGAGAGACAACTGTGTTTGTTGGCGAGCAAGACCCTCAGATGGGTCAGAGGCATATTCCATCCTTGTCATCCTTGATGGATGAGCTGATACTGAGTTCTTCAGAGGTTTAGTAGTTGGAATTTCCCAGGGTCATAGGAGAGTACCCTAATGTATTTATAGAAGAGGTTGTAACATTACCCCCTGATGAGAGATTGAGTTTGGGATAGAACTACATCCAAGAGAATCTCCTATCACTATGTATTTGTATATGATGGCCCCTTATGAGTTATGGGAGCTGCATATATAGATTGATGGTATGTTACCATGTGGTTTTGTTCGGCCAAGTGTGTCACCATGGGGTGCACCAGTTTTGTTCATGAAGAAGGCTGACGACAGTTTGTTGTTTTGTATCGATTATCATCGCTTGAACAAAGTGACAGTGAAGAATCACTATTCTCTTCTATGGATTGATGATTTATTCAATCAACCAAAGGGTGAAATTTGTTTATTGAATATCTACTTGCGGTCAGGATATCATAAGATGCATGTTAATAATGAGGATATCCTAAAGACTATTTTTCGTTGTCATCATGGGAATTGCGAGTTCGTTGTAATACTGTTCAGTGTGATGAATGATCTAGCTTTGTTCATGGGGTTGATGAACACTATGATCTGTGAGTTCCTGGATAAGTTCATGGTGGTTTTAATTGATTAAATCCTTGTGTACTCCACATCTGAGGAGCATGTAGAGCATATTCTTTCCATTTTGGGAGTTCTTCGCTGATAGAAACTATTTGGGAAGTTGTCAAAGTGTGAGTTTTGGGCTCGATAAGTTCATTTATTAGGGAATGTGGTTTCTCATTATGGAGTAGATGTAGATCCATCAAATATAGAAGAAGTTGTGTCTTTGGTAGCCCCCAAGATAGTGACAGAGGTGTGAAGTTTCCTTGGTCTCGCAGGATACTACAAGAGGTTCATAGCTGATTTCTCTCGGGTTATGGATCCTCTAACAACATTGACCAGGAAGGATCAGGCATTCGTTTGGACTGATCATTTTCAAGTAGCTTTAGATTATCTTAAAGAGAAGTTGGTTAGTTCTCTGGTTCTTTGTCTGCCAATAGAGGGAGTTCAGTTTGATGTTTTTTGTGATGCTTTATGTTTGGGGTTAGGATGTGTTCTGATGCAGCAGAGATCAATTATTTTTTATGGATCTTAGCAGTTTTTCCCCACAAACGTAACTATTCCACCCATGATCTTGAGTTGGAAGTAGTGGTTTTTTCTTTGAAGTTGTGGAGACATTACATCATTGGTGAGCACTTTGTGGTTTTCACCGATCATAAGATCCTGAGTTATGTTTTCTCCTAGCATGACTTGAACTTGCGGTATCGTCGGTGGATGGAGTTCTTACAGGACTATGAATTCAAAATCTCGTATACACCTGGTAAGGGGAATGTTGTAGCTAATGTGATGAGTAGGAAGTCACATAGTGATGTAGTGTGTGAATCTGGTGATTCCTAGAGAGTGATTGAATAACTTTCAACATTACATCTTGATATGGGAGAAGTTGGGGGGAAGAGGTTTTCTTTTTTTAGATGATGGTGCAGTCATCTTTGGTGTAGTAGGTAGAAGTGTTCTAGTTGGGGGATCTTGAGGTAGAGGTTTGGAGAGACCGAGTTGTTTGTAGTGAGGCCCCTGATGGTTGGTCTGAGGATGAAAAACACCAGGTGTTGTTTCAAGGAAGGTTTTTTGTTCCTTTGGATATGAGTTAGATGGTTCTCAAAGAGTTTCATAGTTTTCCCTTAGTGGTACATCCTGGCATGACAAATATGTACTGAGCCTTGAGGATTCAATTTTAGTGGCCTGGGTTGAAGTGTAGTTGTAGAGTTTGTGTCTTGATGTTTGGTTTTTCATAAGGTGAAGGCCGAGCACTGTGTCCCCAGTGGTTTGCTCCAACCATTAGATGTTCCTCAGTAGAAGTGGTAGGATAAATCAATGGAATTTGTTACTGGTTTATCTCGAGCTCAAGGAGTCCATGATGCTTTATGGGTGGTAGTGGATCGTTTGACAAAATCATCCCACTTCATAGTGATCAAGGAGTCGAGCTCAGTGGAAGTTTTGTCGAGACAGTATCTGGAGGAGGTGGTGAGACTCCATGAAGTCATGAGGATGATCATTTCTGATCGAGATCCTCATTTTACCTCTAGGGTGTGGAGATGTCTCTAACATGATTTCAGTTCTCACCTATTCATTATCACTACTTTTCATCTGCAGATGGATGGTTAGACAGAGAAGACCATCCAGACTCTTAAAGACATGTTGCGCTCTTGTGTCCTGGATTTTGGAGGTTTGTGGATGAGGCACTTTCCATTGGTTGAGTTATCTTACAAAAATATTTTTCCCTCCACCATTGGTATGGTGCTGTTTGAAGCTTTGTATGGCCAACCTTTCAGTTCTCTGTTGTGCTAGACTGGGGTTGGAGAGTCAGTAATTCTCAGACCAGAACTAGTGTAGAATACAACAGAGATGGTTCAGGTGATTCATGAGAAGATAAAGGCAGTCTAGAATCGTCATAAATCCTATGCCAATCATAGGAGGAGGCCTTTGGAGTTTGACATTAGGGATCACGTGTTTTTGAAGGTGACTCACTATTGTGGGAAGTGAAGGTTTGGTTGTGGGAGTAAGCTTTCTCCATGGTTTTTTGGGCCTTTTTAGGTGTTGGGTCGTGTTGGACCCATGGTGTATTGGGTAACACTTCCCCCATAGATGATCCAAATACAAAATGTTTTTTATGTGTCTAATCTCCATCGTTATATTCATGACAACTCTCACATCATCAATTGGGGTGAGATTGATGTTTATGATGATGCGACCTTCGAGGAGCGGCCTGTAGAAATCAAAGACCGCAAGGAGAAGGTGTTGAGTGGGTATGCTATTCCCTTGGTTCATGTCTTGTGGCAGCACGATGACATGGAAGAGAGTACTTGGGAGTGTGATTCATAGATACACACTTAGTACCCTAAGCTGTTTATAGTTATTTTCTTGTAATGACGTTCAATTTGTGGTTGTAGACCTTTCTTGTTTATGAGATGGCTTTATTTTGTTTCTTTTTGTGTATCTCTCTCTTTTTAGAGGTATTTCCTCTGGGAGAGTGTTTAAGAGATGGTTATGGTTTCCGTGAGGTTTTTTGTATTCCCTTTTGAAGCATTTGAGCTCCTTTGCTGGTGAGAGCCTTGAGAGGCATCTTGAAGGGTGGTTGTTCGGACCCCCTTTTCTATTTCCTATTTGGGGTTGGTACTAAATTCTCTAGGATGAGAATGTTTTGAGAGGTATATAATGTAATGGCCCAGACCTCTCTGGTCCATTTCTTTGCTGAAGTCTGGTGTTTGAGGTGTTTTGGGAGGTCTATGTGACTTATCCCCAATACTTTTCTAAATTTCCAGTTTTGTGAATAGTGTTTCCAGTTTTGTGAATAGTTCTGTCAGTGAATCATTTGTACTATCGACATAGATGAGTCATTTGTACTATCGGCAGTAGTGATTCATTTTGAACAGTATTATTGGCGTCTCATTTTGAACTACTGGTGTTGGCATCTCATTTGTATTGTCGGTGTTAGTGTGTCATTTGTACTGTCGGTGTTGGTGGGTCATTTGTACTGTCAGCATCAGTGAATCATTTGTACTGTTGGCATTTGTGAGTCATTTGTAATATCTACATCTCATTTTGAACTTTTGGTATCGGCGTCTCATTTGTATTATCGACGTCGGTGAGTCATTTTTACTTTTGGTGTTAGTGATTCATTTGTATTGTTGGTGTCAGTGAGTCATTTATACTATCGGTGTCGATGAGTCATTATACTGTTAGCGTTGGTGAGTCATTTATACTATTGGAGTTGGTGATTCATTTGTATTATCAGAGTCAGTGATTCATTTGTATTATCGGCATTGGTGAGTCATTTGTACTGTCGGCATTGGTGAGTCATTTGTATTGTCGGTGTCGGTGAGTCATTTGTACTGTCGGCGTCGTTGAGTCATTTTTACTATTGACATTAGTGATTAATTTGTATTGTTGGTTTCAGTGAGTCATTTGTACTATCAGCATCGGTGAGTCATCTTCATCTATCTGCATTTGTAAGATATTGTGAACAGTGTTTCCAGCTTCCTACAATTTCGCCCCTTTAACATTTTCTTTGAATAAAAACACATTCAATGCCTTGTTTTAAGGGATTTAAGGACAATTCAAAGCCCATAACTCCTATATTAATTTTACTAAGTCTTGGGATACCTTTAACTGATCAAACTGTGTGGATTAATGTGATCATCATTAATAGAAATTCTAAATTGTTTCAAATCCCATTAGTCTCGGATCTAATCCTTTATAGTCAGGCACCTTCCCTTATTTAATTCCTTCTCATTTATCTTGATGTGAGGTGACCCAAGACATTATTCCTATAGGAGTGGTGTTAATTAACCATAATACTTGGATCGTTTCCCCTTGGTGCAATCAGAAAGTGTCGATCCATCATCGATAGAAGTTGGTGCGGGGAGAGGTGATCGTGATCCATTGTGTTGGCCTATTCATAAAGAATGTCAAGAACCTTTTGAGGTAGGGGATCCATGGATTTCTATTCTTTTACATGCAACTGTATATTTAACATGTTTTATCCCACTGGATCACAATGGAATTGACATAATAAATATTTGAACAAGATAAATAAATTAGTAGTGATCATATGTTATTGCCTTTTGTTTTTCTAGATAGTGTGATATCGATGCTTGATTTGTTTAGTATGTCGTTCTTGACGAAAATTGGTAAATAACGTAAAATGGTTTTAATTGTAAAATAGTTTTCAAAGATAAAGAGGCATGTAAATGAATCTGTTTATCGCTGTTGTAAATTTATGATAATCAAATTGATACAGTAAGCATGTTTAATTAATTTTTGATAGCTATGATAGCTTGCTGGTTAGGTTGCCCATAGTTGAAACCTACTAATAATGAATCAGCTAAATAAATATGGATTAAAGAGCTGGTTTATCGATAAAATTTAATTCCATGTAGGGTTCTGAGTTACCCTCTTTCTTATAAATCTGAGTGCCTTCTGCTTTGGAGTTATGAGAGCTCATTGCATGTGAAAGCGGAATGCCTTGTTTAGGGCCAAGATCCTAGTTTCTTTGTTATTTACTATTTCTTGTGATGTGTTATGATCCCAAATGGATATTGTGAGATGTGGGGGCAGGGATGCCCAGTGGTTGTGGCAGCAGTTGAATCCTAGAGTGGTGAGGTGCATTGGTTTATGCATGTGGGTGTTGGGGCGGACACCAGAGATGATGAAACTGGTTGGATGTGAATGTTGGATGCTTGTTGAATATTATTTGTGATTTATTTACTTCACTTTACCCGCTAATTAAGGCAGATGGTCTTAATTACCATCCTTCCAAAATAGGTGAAGACGTGTGGGGTATGCCATGTGCTTTCCATATTTAGATTCTTGAGGATGGATGTGCCTACGCTCTTGCTACAGGTGGAAAAGACTCGACGGGTAGTTAACCTACTCACCGTGTTGAGCCCCTTGTGCTGGTATCATATAATGTTTTCTTAAAATACCAGGAATTATGGAAAATTGATAATGGTGTTAATAAATGATTGAATAAGTGATGTTAACCTATGGGTTTGGAGCTTGCTGGGATGCGATGCTGAGGTAATATTTCTGAGAAGATGTGGAATTGGTTTGGTTATGCCTAGAGGGCATAAAACTTTTGTTTGATGCCAATGAAATGTAATGTGGAATTGATAATGGTTAATTAATGGTTAAATAATTAATTAACATAAAGTGTAACTAATAAAATGGGATAAATTAATCTAATGCATCTCTTTAAATGGTTGTTTGCTTATAGGATACCTAGTCTTAGGAGTGGCAGTCGGGAGTCCAAGAGGCGTTAGCTATAGTTGAGTATAAGACTAGGTTATGCTCATAGTGTGGTTGTGAGCTATAGTATATTCTATACCTTTTGTGTTTCTATATGCTACTCCACCCCTTCAGTTAGGGAAACTGACACCCCGGGGATTCGGAGCCCTAGGGGGTGTTTTCCCTGACATTCTGGTGTGAGGATGGATGGCTGACTACCCCCTTTGACCCCACTCTCTTCTCCTAGTTGTTACTTGTTTTGGTAGGCATAGTGGTTCATTTTCCCCATATATGTGTGTATATGGATTTAATTTCTTGTGGTTATTCATATATATATATATATTCTAGATATAGTTTTCTATGGACTATTATAAGTGTAATGTGTATAGGTTGTTATGGCTTGAGGATCCTTACTCAATGTATGGGCTATAATGGATTAAGGTATGATACCCAATGTATGATACACATTATGCGATCTATGGTGGTTCCCAGAAACTACTTGGTTACTTTGGTTACGTGGACATGGTGATTGTGTTGAACGAGGTTCATGTTGTGGTGCTTCGCCCAAGTGTCTGTGGGTAAGCCTTTTTGGAGAGAGATGCTTAGGATGTACAATGTTGGGGAAAAGTGGAAAACCAGTGGGGAAGTGGTATAAGGTTACCCTTAATATTATTTATTATATTATATACTATTGTATGCGATACTTGGTGAGAGTATCCATGGTGAGGTTGGAAACATATTATACTTGTTCAGGTGATGTGTAAGAACCCGAGTTTTTAGAAACGGGTCAAAACCTGACTCTGTTTAAACTTTTGACTGGTTTTTGAGGAGTCTGGAAAATCTGGGCAGTTTCTGTAAATTTCCATACTACACGCCGTGTACTTTAAGTACACGCTGTGTATGAGTTACCCGAGTGACCGGTCGTGTGCTCGCCGAGTACATGTCGTGTGAAGACCATGTAGAACTTTCCATCTACACAACGTGTATTTATAGACACGTCATGTATCCCTTACCGGTGTGAAGCCAGGTACATGTAGTGTGGTGCCCAGGTGTAAATTTCCATCTACACAGCGTGTAGCCTTCCTTGACACACCGTGTACCCTTGCCCCGTGTAGCGGCCGAGACCCTGGCCGTGTGTTGACCGTGTACACGGTCCAGGCCGTGTGCTGGACTCCGCTTAAGTCAGAGTACGAAAACACATATACACGGCGTGTACTTTGGAAATACACACTGTGTACTTTTATTTTTATTTGAGCGATCGGGCCGTCATCACGTCTCATTCCCAGAATCCTCTTCTTCTTTCCCTTTGGACAAATAGATCATCCGAAAAACCCCAAAAACTCAAACCCTCCCTAAATCTCCATACGACCTCCGTTCTTCAATCCGTTGGTGGCAGCGAGACCGCATCGAAAAGGCTAACCCCGCGCACCCTTCTTCGTCCTTGATCCCTCACCTATTTATCTGCATATTCCATCCGAATGGAATTTCCAGATTTGACAGAAACGCAGATCTACCACGATTCAGAACGATTCAGAGGCTGATATCAAAGGAGTGTCATCATACGAGTACGAGGTAGGTGGTGCATACCTTCTTTTGTGTTTTCGTAGACAAATTGGGGTTGCGACCTTCGGGCGCAATGTGGGTTTTGAGCGAAACCCTTATTTATTTATTTTTAATAGTTTATCTGCATGGTGGGATGCCTCTGGGTATTCCCTGACCCTTGTTGGGCTAGAGCAAGGCTGGGTGAGAGGGCATGGCTTGTTTGGGGAAATTCGGCCGGGGTGCTGGAATGCGTGTGTTTTGGACCAATATTAACTGCTGAGTTTTGACTGTTGTTGATGTTGTTGAATTAAAATGCTAAGTTTGATTGTTAAATCATGATGTTAACTTGTGTAAGGTGTTAATACCTTAGGTGTTGGTTTGGATTAGCACAAGTTAGTGCATTTTGACCGTTTAGTAGTTGTCTGTTAAAAGTTATGCTTTCAAGTATGTTTTTATAATGTGTGGCTTGCTTGTGTTGGACTACTTGATTGTTGGGCATGGCCCGGGTATATGTTGTTGAGTGATGAGGATCAAAGGTTGGGGCCTTTGGCTCGGGTTACTTTGGGTGGTTGCTACCACGGGATTGGGCGTCATGGATGTCGGTTAAGGCAGTTGGACTGTCAGGTTGGGCTTTGGCCCGGGTTAGTTGGATGGCGAGGCCATCTGACTTGAGCGACAGGTTCGCAGGGACACGAGGTGTCAGAGGTGTTGTGTCTTGGGACATACTGAGGTGATTACCACATCATCGAGTACTTTTGAGTAGTGTGCACATAGATAGACTCCGAGATGAGGTGGTACGGCCAATCGCTGGGTAGAGACCCCCAGTAGATGCGATTAGGTATATTTGGTTTGGGGGTTCTTGCCATAGGAAGCCACGTGGAAGGTGATGAGCCTTCGGAAGACAGCTTTGAGGTGGTCAGGTTGGGGGGTAGAGGCTCGTCGTGATTTGAGGGCATACATCGTTGTCTCTCCGGTTATCTTTTGAGGACAGGTATCATTGTTCCTCCGGATGTTGTGCTATGGGCAGGTTGAGATTTCGGGCTGGGTTACGACGATTGGGCATGCCTTCGGGACGTCGGTACTTCAGACACATGGTGTCAGGTGGAACGAGGTGCCGGGTTGCAGATCATACTTTTCGGCGTTGGCCGAAGTAGGTGACACTTCCTGGTGGCTGTTGAGCACCAGTGAAGTCCTTGTTTACTTTTGACATTGCACTGTTTATTGTTTTCTTATATAAGCATGTCTTCCTAAACACTTATATTAGTTATGCACCTCTGGGTGGTATCCTACTGAGACTTGTCTCACACCCTACACGGGCCCTTTGGGACGCGTGTAGACTTTATAAAATTGCGTGCAGGTAGAGGGTCATCCTCAGGAGCTGGACTTTAGTGCTGTTGACTTGGAGACTGGCATGGACCTTGAGGTCATGTTGTACTGGAGTTACTTGTTCAGTATTCTTTTTCTAGCATCACCATGTTTACTTTATATTGTAGCTACTACTGGTTAGCCATTGGCGCCATTATATAGGTATTGATTTGTATGACTTGCTTGGATTCATGCTTGGTTGTTTTAGCAGTTATTACAGTTGATTCCTAGCATGATGTTTTGTTTACTCTCCGCTGTTGTTGTTTCTATATTGCTTCCACTATTTATTTTTATTGAATGTGTTTCTGCTCTGCGGGTCTGGTTCGAGTCTCCTGAGTCATTTATTTCCACTACGTATTTTAGTTTATTACGTGGACCAGCACCTTTAATTCCTCTGAGAGGGTATAGCCTCCCCACTATACCTTTTCAAACCCTCGCTGCTAGTCGGCAGCCTTTGGCGTTCAGGTGAGGTGCGCCTAAGGTAGTAACACCCAACCTGTTTGGCACTGTTCGGGTGGCTGGCCGGGTCCGGGTCGTTACATGATGAGTTAGTTTCACTTGTTGTTCACTGTTATTTAGCACGCTTTCTTTACTTTTTCATGAGAGGATCCAGGGAGGATCCTACTGAGTATACTATTATACCCACCTTACACATATATAAACTATTTTTTAGGTCACTTGGAGAAGGTTGGTGATCAGGCTGGTCACTACTAGCTTGGGGTTACAGGAGATGTTTGGGCTTCGTGGTCACTATCATTTTGCTTTCTTTCGGTACTTGTAGTTTTACCGTCCAGTTGTAGTATTTCTTGCATGAAATTACGTATGTGTACTTCGTATTTCTTTTAAATTCCAGTCTAAGTTTGATTTGGTTGGTTTATGCCTTATCTCTCTCTTTTTCATGTGTTTTGTTAGAGGGTAATGCCTCCCATTTTTGTGTTCACTATACCCTCAGTGCTAGTCACCAACCTGAGGCCTACTAGACGCGGGACTCGGGGGTCACTATCTCCCATATCACATTTTTGACCTAGGAGGGGTACACTTTGTGGGGAGGGGGTCATGGCAGAAATTGTAGAGACCCGAAGCTTGACGTACATGTACATTACATTACTTTTGCGGAATACTTAGTACATTACAAAAACACACACACAAGGACCGTAATAGTTTAGTGTCTTTGGAAACTCGGAATAAAATCTTCTAATCGTGGTGAAAGATCTTCAACATCTCCCATAAAGATCTTCCTTTTTTTTACCTAAAACCTTTCTTTATATCCTGGGGAAAAGAAAACATAAAAGAGTGAGCTCAAATGCTCAGTAAGGGTAAACAAAAGAAATATCAATCACATCATATTCATAAGAACATAACATTTTGGAAATCTTAACCTGCAAAAGAGAGAATAATTTAATAACATGGGATAAATCATGGCAGTGAAATGTAATCACAATAATCATAACTTAAAACATTAAACTTTGTGGCATACACACATAAGCATAGAGAATCATTTCTTGTTAGTCAAGACTCATTGCCAAGACTATCTTAGTGGACAAAGTCCCTTTCTGAACCGAGTCACCCTCGTTTCAGTCCTGTTTCACTGAACCGGTATAACCTACCATTCCAGCCATGACTATCTCATGAGATATAAAATCTTTACCCAATGCATTGGAGGGAGATATAGGTCCCACCCATCTTATAATGAATCCTTTCTTATGTGTGCCACATAATCATAAATCATACATCATCGCATAACACATGTAACAAAAATGGGATTCTTGAAACATCATGACATCATAAAACAAACCATATAAGGTAAATGACTATAAAAATAATTCCCTCACAACATAATCAAATCAATGTAATAATAGGGATAAAAACAGAACCCTATATTATCTTAGATGGAAAATAATTTTGATAAAACATTTGAACTCCATTCTTGAGGAAAATATCCTTTCTTCTTCAAAAACATTTTTCCTTTCATAACATGTCATACGACTTTAAAATAAAAGAAGTTGATTAAAAATAAACTTGAAAACTTGTAAAGGAAGCTTCTTGGAAATAATGTTTTAAAAATCCATTCATGCCGTATAAGTTAAAAAAAACATTCTTCGTACATTTGTCGGAAAAGTCAAAAAGTACCTCGTACGAAAAACGACAAAAGATTCCTTTCATTTATTTTACTAAAAACTCACCGAAGGGTAAAAATGGATTTAAACAATTGTAGGTGGATGGAAATAATATTACATATTTATGAAACATGGATGTGGATGATAAAATACACCCCATTAAATACTTACGAATAAACAATCTCGGATAAAAATGAGATTGTGATATTTCCCTTACCTTAGGTCCGACTTGCTTTGTAAGTGTCCGAACCTCCTATATAATGATTTAAATCATGTTATTGAGTTATTCCAGAATCATATTAATTGTTATTATATCATATATGGTCCACTTATGACTTTATATTACCCGTTCTTTTGTAAATTCATGTTAAAGTAGCGTTTTGGGTAAAATCGTCTCATTTGTCGTTCATGTTTTTAACTTGTAATTATTCATATGATTACTTATATCATGATTACTTAATTCCAGAATATAAAACATGATTTATTTATATATATATTCAGAATATACATATATAATAAATCAGTAAATGGAAAGAAATACACCGTTCATGGAGACGGTAGTCCGTACGTACGCATGAACGTTGTTTTCGTTTCCTTATTGAATTGAATGGAATTAAGTAGATGACATACATATAAATATAAATAATTCTAGTATCATTATTAGTTCATATATTTCATTAGTACTTATTATATATACTTTATAATCATTCATGAATGGTTAATCATTGAGAATGAATCTCATCGCGTCGTGGAGACGGTAGTCCGTACGTACGCACAAGCGATGATATCGTTCCCATGGTCGTGGAATTGTGTTGAAGTGTATGTATACTATTTCATTATCAATATAAATTTATAATAATCATATATAGTTACTCATTACACCATTATACCCATCCAATTAAGGTGGTGACGGAAAAAAGATTACACCATGGCGTGGAGACGGTGTACGCACGCGCGGTGATTTCATTTTTCCGTAGGATGGATAGAAGATGAATTAGGGTTGTTTCATATTTATAATAACATATCAGTATGTAAGTAATACTTATGTTATTACTTTATCATGTAACAACTAAAGAAGAAGAAGTTGAAGAAGAAAGAAATTGAAAAGATCGGTAATGGATATTACCTCTTCTTTTAAATGCCTCTTTGAATCCTCCACTTAGGGAACTATGATTGGTCTTTGAAGAAAACGAGGACCTCTAGGATTATTTTAGGTAAGTGTAGAAGGGATTTTGGCAGGGGTTGGCCGAGCTTGAGTTCTCAAATTGGTGTGAGGAGGAGGGGGAGGAGGTGCCCTTTTATAAGGGAGGAGAGGGGCACCTTAGGAATATCTCAAAATATTATTTTATATTAAAGTCAAAATCGGTTTATAATGGTTCCAAAGGGTCTTATTTCAGAGCTAAAGTGGGGATGGGTCTAAATCCTATCAACCAATAGGATTTAGACAAGTTTAGGTTATTATTTTAACCTTATCAATTAGATTTAACTCTAAGTTAAATAATTTAACTTTTACCATGTCTTTTTGTTTTCTTACACTATATGGTTAATAAACTTACTATATCAAGCCAAAAGAACCCCAAGTTGTTTATTATTAATATATATAATCTTATCTAAGTCATTTGGCCGAACCTTAGATTTTTAGGAATAAAATAACAATTAATAATATAATATTTGTTTTAAAAACTATTTTATGTCAATTTTGACACTATTTGGTACATGATTTTTATGAAATTTATAACAGAATGATAAGTTCGAAACAAGTTACTTAAATCAACAATAACATGTCATATTAACCTATAAAATTAGTTTAAGTCATAAAAAGTCTCAAATTACATTTATTTGGGCATTTATAACATCAATTATGTCAATATTTCATTAATAAGACAATTACTGCATCATCTTTGTGTCATAATAAATGATACTTATTTAATCCCTAAAAATTCTAAATAAATTTCTATGATGTAGATAATTGTATTATATTTCTGGAGACTATTCATGTTTGAAGTTTCATGAAGTTTATCAATAAATTAAAATTATTATACTTATAAGATTTAAGAAAGTGACATGTTGTCACATTCTTTGGTTTTAATAATAATTAAATTATTTTCATTGAAAATATTTAATTAAATTAATCTAATCCGACCCTTAGGTGATATGGGTCGTTTTTTAGTCATCCAATAGAATTTTGACATTTGTTAGGGTAATTTTAAAATATTATATTTACCCTTAATTACCTGATTTACCTTTAACTATGGTAAATAAAATTTACCGTAGTTACTATTCATAATTCCCAAAAATAAAAAGTATCCTATTAACATAATTTGGACCCACTGATTCCAAATATGGAATCCATTTTTTAAAATTCAAAACACAGAAGTTGCAGAAATTAAATTAAAAGTAATCCCGTTGTCGAATAAAAACGGGTTTTTGTTTAAAACATTGCAAAAGATTGAATTGATTTAACCTACGAATTCAAAGTAAAATCAATGATAATTACATACATTATATTAAATGGTAAAAATATATTCTATTTATACTTTAAAACCATTCAATATTATAATTTAACCACATAAGATATTATGATGAAAAAAATTGTTTTTAATTAAAATATAGCGTGTTTTTACTATTCATTAAAATGTGAAAGTTACCAGAATAATATGAAAAATTTATCCAAAGTAAATTTTTATTTCTTGATTCCAAAGAAGAATTTTATTTTGTCAAATTGAACTTATAAACATGTCAAAAACTAGATTTAATGTGGGTGCGCCATCAAAAGGCGGCAAAACTGTATTTTTTGAAAAATTCTTATTTTACCCGAAAAATTTATTTTGTTCTTATACCATGTTCTAGAAATGTGTAAGATGAATAATAATGTTATAAAATTCAAAATTTAGTTAATACTATTCATAACGGCTAGTTCATGATAATATTATATTAATATAACATTGTTTATTAAAACACGGTATTGCGTACAACACACGCTATCGAGGAAGGTCGCGATTGCGTGTAATGCAAGCCAAGTCAGGGTTGCGTGTTGTGAAAGAATCCTTCATTGTTTTGTATAACATAATCCAACCATATTTCATTTATACATTTAATATATATATATAGATACTCAATGTTGCGTAGAATAACTATTATCAAAATTGTGTGTAACACGGTCCAAGAATAGTGTTGCGTATACTGCAAGCTAATACGGTGTTGCGTATAGCGCAAGGTAATCTTGGTGTAGAATACAACATAAGACATTAATGAAATTAAAATAATATTTTTCATAAAATATCGGGGTGTTACATTCTACCCCCCTTAAAATGAATTTCGCCCTCGAAATTCGTCGGGGTTATAAATGGTTTACTATTTGAAAGTTTCTTTGATAGAAACCCACATCGTAAAAAGGAATACCAAAACTTATCTTTAAAAACTAAAGTATAAAACGTAATGGTTACCCAAGTTAACTAATCACTGAGTATCCACATAGGAGAACATAGGTGAAAATATGGACATGGAAGAGAAATCTAACCATCATGTTCTGATGGAGAGTGGTAGAGGACATGGCTATGAAAAAGCCAACAATTACAAAGCCATAAATTTGTGATGATATAGGGTACCATCTGATTCATTGGATATAAGATCACTAGTACAACATTTTTGGTTTTCAATATCATTTCCCTAAAGTTGATGAAATTGGAATTAGAAGAAATACTTTCTTGATTTTGGTATAGTCTCACTGTTTGTCGTTCTTTGGACAATGTCTACTTCATCTCTTAAAGAAATAAAGTTGAATTTGTCATTCATGATGTGTTAGAAGATCATGTGATAGAATGATGGGTCATTCCATCTGTCTCAAAAGGTTAGAAAAGTTATCAAAAAATACATAAGTCCATCTATAGTGAGATTAATGATATATGGTTCCTAAAATGAACTTATACTTCATATATCATACTGCTTAATATAATAAAACTAGTTTCTACTAAACAGAGACTTCCTTTAGGCCAGTGGTAGGTGATAAAGTCCAGTCGCATTTCGGTTGTGGGTTCGATTCCCACAGCCTTGTCCGAAGCGATGGGCTGTCACCCGTCCTACAGGTTGTCCTTTTTCTAAAACTATATTACTATAACATCCCATCAATAATATCGAAAAAAAACTTCTATCCTTAAACAATACTAACTTATGTCCAACATAATCCATTCCAATCCTTAGGCTTATCCATAATACTACAGTCCACTCTCAGAGATTTAATACCATCGTTGATCCCCATATATCATAAGATATATCTTGTTGGTCACATTCCAAACATTCAAAGGCCTTAATCTTGTACTCTCTTGAATACCCATTGAACCTTATTGAAAACATGAGTGCTGTTAAAAGTTAACTCTTTCCACATACCAAAATCCTCAAAATTCTATATACTCAAACCATGATATCACTTAGTATTTATATTAATCATGAGCTCATGAATACTTTCAAACATTTCATTTTCTCCTTAACCCTTCATTATGCACATATCATCTACTTTCCAAAATATTTGAATCACTTTTCATGGTTACCGGTACCTTAAAATTATTGAAAACCACAATAGACCAATACATAAATATTTCAATACACCATAAAAGTACCTCAACAACATTATTCTTAATACCAATACATGAACACTTCAGTCCATCCACTTCAATGATTGTCCTGGAATAAGTCCTTCCTTGATTTTAGAAGTAACTTTTTTGGTCAGGGCATTGAGTTGGGTAATGCCCATGTTCTCCGCAAATAAGACATTGAACTCCATAACAGTCTGTCACTCTATGACCCTTTTCTCCACACAGATAACATCGGTCCCTCCATTTGAGGTATTCCTCAAGGTTCTTCTTCCCTTCTTTATAAATCTCAATCTTCCTTTCTTTATGCTCCTCAACATGCGAACATGAATAATAGTTTATCTTCCTCTTCTTTGATGAATTAGGCATAGCACTAAATTTCACCTTGTTAATCATATATCGCGATGACTGATTCGGCATAATCACAATATCTTTCTCTCTAGGAATTACACAATTTTGTTGCTCATAGTCACCAATTTGTCCATTGGATTCAATGTTAACCTAATTCCTTATATTTCCCTCCATTAACTAAAACACAAAAAGAATCTCATGAGAGGCAAAAATCATGCTAGAGAAAACAACATAGTAAAGGGGGAGTACCCTCAATATCTAACATCTTAGGTTAAATTCTAAGATCGTTAGCGCAATTCTAGGATTACAACCTATACGTATACTTAACCTTAGAGACATCCCTAGACATACCTTAGAAATATCTCTAGGGATCTCACTAACGTTTTCACATCCTAGTTTCCAAAGGTTGACTAAACCTTTCCTCTGATACCAACTGTAGAGACCCGAAGCTTGACGTACATGTACATTACATTACTTTTGCGGAATACTTAGTACATTACAAAAACACACACACAAGGACCGTAATAGTTTAGTGTCTTTGGAAACTCTGAATAAAATCTTCTAATCGTGGTGAAAGATCTTCAACATCTCCCATAAAGATCTTCCTTTTTTTACCTAAAACCTTTCTTTATATCCTGGGGAAAAGAAAACATAAAAGAGTGATCTCAAATGCTCAGTAAGGGTAAACAAAAGAAATATCAATCACATCATATTCATAAGAACATAACATTTTGGAAATCTTAACCTGCAAAAGAGAGCATAATTTCATAACATGGGATAAATCATGGCAGTGAAATGTAATCACAATAATCATAACTTAAAACATTAAACTTTGTGGCATACACACATAAGCATAGATAATCATTTCTTGTTAGTCAAGACTCATTGCCAAGACTATCTTAGTGGACAAAGTCCCTTTCTGAACTGAGTCACCCTCGTTTCAGTCCTGTTTCACTGAACCGGTATAACCTACCATTCCAGCCATGACTATCTCATGAGATATAAAATCTTTACCCAATGCATTGGAGGGAGATATAGGTCCCACCCATCCTATAATGAATCCTTTCTTATGTGTGCCACATAATCATAAATCATACATCATCGCATAACACATGTAACAAAAATGGGATTCTTGAAAAATCATGACATCATAAAACAAACCATATAAGGTAAATGACTATAAAAATAATTCCCTCACAACATAATCAAATCAATGTAATAATAGGGATAAAAACAGAACCCTATATTATCTTAGATGGAAAATAATTTTGATAAAACATTTGAACTCCATTCTTGAGGAAAATATCCTTTCTTCTTCAAAAACATTTTTCCTTTCATAACATGTCATACAACTTTAAAATAAAAGAAGTTGATTAAAAATAAACTTGAAAACTTGTAATGGAAGCTTCTTGGAAATAATGTTTTAAAAATCCATTCATGCCTTATAAGTTAAAAAAAACATTCTTCGTACTTTTGTCGGAAAAGTCAAAAAGTACCTCGTACGAAAAACGACAAAAGATTCCTTTCATTTATTTTACTAAAAACTCACCGAAGGGTAAAAATGGATTTAAACAATTGTAGGTGGATGGAAATAATATTACATATTTATGAAACATGGATGTGGATGATAAAATACACCCCAGTAAATACTTACGAATAAATAATCTCGGATAAAAATGAGATTGTGATATTTCCCTTACCTTAGGTCCGACTTCCTTTGTAAGTGTCTGAACCTCTTGTATAATGATTTAAATCATGTTATTGAGTTATTCCAGAATCATATTCATTGTTATTATATCATATATGGTCCACTTATGACTTTATATTACCCGTTCTTTTGTAAATTCATGTTAAAGTAGCGTTTTGGGTAAAATCGTCTCATTTGTCGTTCGTGTTTTTAACTTGTAATTATTCATATGATTACTTAGATCATGATTACTTAATTCCAGAATATAAAACATGATTTATTTATATATATATTCAGAATATACATATATAATAAATCAGTAAATGGATAGAAATACACCGTTCATGGAGACGGTAGTCCGTACGTACGCATGAACGCTGTTTTCGTTTCCTTATTGAATTGAATGGAATTAAGTAGATGACATACATATAAATATAAATAATTACAGTATCATTATTAGGTCATATATTTCATTAGTACTTATTATATATACTTTATAATCATTCATGAATGGTTAATCATTGAGAATGAATCTCTTCGCGTCGTGGAGACGGTAGTCCGTACGTACGCACAAGCGATGATATCGTTCCCATGGTCGTGGAATTGTGTTGAAGTGTATGTATACTATTTCAGTATCAATATAACTTTATAATAATCATATATAGTTACTCATTACACCATTATACTCATCCAATTAAGGTGGTGACGGAAAATAGATTACACCACGGCGTGGAGACGGTATTCCGTACGTACGCACGCGCGGTGATTTCATTTTTCCGTAGGATGGATAGAAGATGAATTAGGGTTGTTTCATATTTATAATAACATATCAGTATGTAAGTAATACTGATGTTATTACTTTATCATGAAACAACTAAAGAAGAAGAAGTTGAAGAAGAAATAAATTGAAAAGATCGGTAATGGATATTACCTCTTCTTTTAAATGCCTCTTTGAATCCTCCACTTAGGGAACTAAGATTGGTCTTTGAAGAAAACCAGGACCTCTAGGATTATTCTAGGTAAGTGTAGAAGGGATTTTGGCAGGGTTTGGCCGAGCTTGAGTGCTCAAATTGGTGTGAGGAGGAGGGGGAGGAGGTGCCCTTTTATAAGGGAGGAGAGGGGCACCTTAGGAATATCTCAAAATATTATTTTATATTAAAGTAAAAATCGGTTTATAATGGTTCCAAAGGGTCTTATTTCAGAGATAAAGTGGGGATGGGTCGAAATCCTATCAACCAATAGGATTTAGACAAGTTTAGGTTATTATTTTAACCTTATCAATTAGATTTAACTCTAAGTTAAATAATTTTACTTTTACCGTGTCTTTTTGTTTTCTTACACTATATGGTTAATAAACTTACTATATCAAGCAAAAAGAACCCCAAGTTGTTTATTATTAATATATATAATCTTATCTAAGTCATTTGGCCGAACCTTAGATTTTTAGGAATAAAATAACAATTAATAATATAATATTTGTTTTAAAAACTATTTTATGTCAATTTTGACACTATTTGGTACATGATTTTTATGAAATTTATAACAGAATGATAAGTTCGAAACAAGTTACTTAAATCAACAATAACATGTCATATTAACCTAGAAAATTATTGTAAGTCATAAAAAGTCTCAAATTACATTTATTTGGGCATTTATAACATCAATTATGTCAATATTTCATTAATAAGACAATTACTGCATCATCTTTGTGTCATAATAAATGATAATTATTTAATCCCTAAAAATTCTAAATAAATTTCTATGATGTAGATAATTGTATTATATTTCTGGAGACTATTCATGTTTGAATTTTCATGAAGTTTATCACTAGATTAAAATTATTATGCTTATAAGATTTAAGAAAGTGACATGTTGTCACATTCTTTGGTTTAATAATAATTAAATTATTTTCATTGAAAATATTTAATTAAATTAATCTAATCCGACCCTTAGGTGATATGGGGGGTTTTTTTTTTATATGCATTTTTTCAAAAAAAAAAATTTGAAAATACATCTAGGTTAAAAATAATTTTTTTTTTACCCCCCAAAGGCGGCACCTGGTGTGCCGCCTTTGGGGGATTTTCCGGCCAGGGCAAGGCGGCACCGGGGGTGCCGCCTTTGCCCAAAAAATACCGCAAAGGCGGCACACCAAGTGCCGCCTTTGCCTAAATAACTTTTTTTAAAATTTTTATTTTTATTTTTTGTTTTGTTTTGTTTTATATATATATATATATATATATATATATATAACAAAACTTTTCAGCAGAATTTTTCTGCTATTTAATATCCAGCGGTTCTGCCATTACAGCAGTCTGGATTCTGACTGATACCCTCACCCAGGACTCCCTTTTATAAGGGGGTTTGCCCTGAAAACAATACTGCATTTCCGATGTGGGATTCTGGTTCTCCTTTTCCTGCACAGTACATTCTGCGTTTCTGATGTGTGATTCTGTTTCAAGTACGCGACTTTGAAAGACTATAAAAGTTAAACTATAAGACCAATACAAATGAAACTTTAAACACTGATTAAACATATAATAAATAGTTGAAAACAAAAATAATTTCATAAAAAATGTTGATACGGATTAATTTATAAGCTTTCAAAACCACCTACTTGAAACTTAAACATATTTGAAGTACGTGACTTTGAAAGCTTATAAAAGATAAATTATAAGACCAATACAAATGAAACTTTAAACATTGATTAAACATATAATAAATAGTTGAAAACAAAAATAATTTCATAAAAAATGTTCACCAAAAACAATTTATAAGCTTTCAAAACCATCAACATGAAACTTAAAAATGTTTCAAATTCCCGACTTTGAAAGACTATAAAACATAAACTATAAGACCAATAGAAATGAAACATTAAACATTGATTAAAAATATAAGAAATAGTTGAAAACAACAAAAACTTCCTAAAAAATTTCCGTAAATTTTAATGAGGATGAATATTACACAAAATTCAGGATCACATGTCAGATTTTGAACCATCTTGGCACTGCTTAATAAGTAAACACATTATGTGGAATTGGAATATGTGTGTATTAGGGTCCTCTCTATAATACAATATAGCACTAAACCATGGAAACTTTCTTTGCAGGCACTCCACATATCCATTCATATGGTGAACCACCATGATGACTTTTTCCTTTTAACTAATTCCTAAATTGAAAATTATTTTCTATAGGGACATTATGCATTTTTCATCTACAAATGGATTAGAAATTTCACTGAATGTTAGAGGTTATTACTGCATGAAGATATCCATTATAGTTACACAATGTTGTAGATCAATAGGTCTCTCTATATAGGTGGGTTTATTTTTCATAACAAGGGTTAAAATCCCTAATATAGTTATGAATAGGTTTTTCTGCAAAAATATATTTGTTAAATTGTTTATGGTGAATATCCCTACATTGACTAAGAATGTTTATATGGTTCCCATTCCTCCACTTGGTATCTATATTTTTATAATGGCATATATATTATTAGCTAATAAAATATAAATGTAAAATATAATTCTAATTATGAATTATAGAGTGTTTTCTAGAAATCTTGAGTGTTTTTCATTGAAATATTTATATCTATATTGGTTCCTCTAAATCAATTTCTAAATGTTACTAATAATGTTACTCAAATACCAATTATATCATCTTATAATCCATAAACCTATAGTCAATAGTTATATTACATTATTGATATAAAGTAAAAGAGTCCCCAATGGAAAGAACAATTTAGTAGTCTGGGAAGACCATATATAGATATACAATACATATTAAAATAGAAGATACAAAATGAACATATTATGAGATCATGAAAACCCCTTCAATCATATCCCAGAAAATATCACATATTCCTCCTCAATGATTCCTGAGAAAGAAAAAAATTACATGTGTGATCAAAAGCTCATTACAGAGTAGCATATATGAGAACCTTACATAACATAAACATAGAATAAGTGATATGTAAAGTATAAATTAAAAAATGAAGTCATAATATGCTAAAATTGAGGGAATTATATGGTCATGATTATAAACGATAACATGGAATAAAATAATCAATTATCTCATACTGATGGAATGTATATTTCTAGAAATGAAATTCTTGTTGTTAAGGCTTAACGCTAGGCCACATTAGTATTATTAGAAGAAGAATACACCAAATACCAACATATTTTTTCATATGATATCTACTGATGAATTGATGGGAAATATAGTTATATGTCAGACCCATCACCTGATTAAGACTAATCAATTCACTCTACGAGTCATAATGACCTTTGTAAAAGTTACCTATGAAACCTATTGCTGAATTAATCATGGGTATCCATATATTGATAAATGTATACATAAAATACTTCCCATTCCTTATAATAATGTAAATTTCTTCTCGAAAAACCCTTATTGAACTTGGAAGACTTGTGTTACCATCCATGTAATTGGAATTACCCTAATCATAAAAATATAGTGGTGAGGGTACCTTCAATGTGTTGTATATCCATGGAAGATAGTAATTGAGTACAATAGTTTTCATTGGTATGAGACCCAGGAAAAAATGACAACTCATATATTTAATGCCCCCAATTTCATGATTTCTTTCAAAAAATATACACTTAATATAATCACAAAATAAAATTATTCCATGTGTCCTTAGGTAATTAGTTACATAGAATAATAACCTAAAATAAGAATACAAAAAAATTATTTAAAACTCCATAAAATGCCCTTAAAATCCACTGATCTTATAATACTGCATAGGATAACCTGGGGATGTACATAAGAAAGGGGTGAATTATAAATCCTTGTAAAGAAATAATCCAAGAATAAAATTATGAAATTAATACATGTGAGTAGAGAGACATAACAAGGTGATATAAAATTGATGTGATTCGTAAAAATAAACCTCAAATTATTATATAATATAATAATATCAAGGCAACATTGAAATGCAATAAAAAATAAAACATGGAATCACAATTCTAAGTCAAGGATAACCACTAAAAAAATATAACATAGAGTGCTTAGGATAACCTCCCATGCACTGTAAGTGATTTCTCATGAGGTAAAAACATTACCCATTTTTATGAAGTGGAATATAATTTAAGGCCACCCATCATACTCATATCATGTACATGAATTTTTTTAAGTTTCAAGTAGATTGTTTTGAAATATTATAAATTAATTTTTACGGAAATTTTTTAGGAAGTTTTTGTTGTTTTCAACTATTTCTTATATTTTTAATCAATGTTTAATGTTTCATTTCTATTGGTCTTATAGTTTATGTTTTATAGTCTTTCAAAGTCGGGAATTTGAAACATTTTTAAGTTTCATGTTGATGGTTTTGAAAGCTTATAAATTGTTTTTGGTGAACATTTTTTATGAAATTATTTTTGTTTTCAACTATTTATTATATGTTTAATCAATGTTTAAAGTTTCATTTGTATTGGTCTTATAATTTATCTTTTATAAGCTTTCAAAGTCACGTACTTCAAATATGTTTAAGTTTCAAGTAGGTGGTTTTGAAAGCTTATAAATTAATCCGTATCAACATTTTTTATGAAATTATTTTTGTTTTCAACTATTTATTATATGTTTAATCAGTGTTTAAAGTTTCATTTGTATTGGTCTTATAGTTTAACTTTTATAGTCTTTCAAAGTCGCGTACTTGAAACAGAATCACACATCAGAAACGCAGAATGTACTGTGCAGGAAAAGGAGAACCAGAATCCCACATCGGAAATGCAGTATTGTTTTCAGGGCAAACCCCCTTATAAAAGGGAGTCCTGGGTGAGGGTATCAGTCAGAATCCAGACTGCTGTAATGGCAGAACCGCTGGATATTAAATAGCAGAAAAATTCTGCTGAAAAGTTTTGTTATATATATATATATATATATATATATATATAAAACAAAACAAAACAAAAAATAAAAATAAAAATAAAAATTTTAAAAAAAATTATTTAGGCAAAGGCGGCACTTGGTGTGCCGCCTTTGCGGTATTTTTTGGGCAAAGGCGGCACCCCCGGTGCCGCCTTGCCCTGGCCGGAAAATCCCCCAAAGGCGGCACACCAGGTGCCGCCTTTGGGGGGTAAAAAAAAAATTATTTTTAACCTCGTTGTATTTTTAAATTTTTTTTTTTGAAAAAATGTAAAAAAAAAAATAACTCTGATATGGGTCGTTTTTTAGTCATCCAATAGGATTTTGACATTTGTTAGGGTAATTTTAAAATATTATATTTACCCTTAATTACCTGATTTACCTTTAACTATGGTAAATAAAATTTACCGTAGTTACTATTCATAATTCCCAAAAATAAAAAGTATCCTATTAACATAATTTGGACCCACTGATTCCAAATATGGAATCCATTTTTTAAAATTCAAAACACAGAAGTTGCAGAAATTAAATTAAAATTAATCCCGTTGTCGAATAAAAACGGGTTTTTGTTTAAAACATTGCAAAAGATTGAATTGATTTAACCTACGAATTCAAGGTAAAATCAATGATAATTACATACATTATATTAAATGTTAAAAATATATTCTATTTATACTTTAAAACCATTCAATATTATAATTTAACCACATAAGATATTATGATGAAAAAAATTGTTTTTAATTAAAATATAGCGTGTTTTTACTATTCATTAAAATGTGAAAGTTACCAGAATTATATGAAAAATTTATCCAAAGTAAATTTTTATTTCTTGATTACAAAGAAGAATTTTATTTTGTCAAATTGAACTTATAAACATATCAAAAACTAGATTTAATGTGGGTGCGCCATCAAAAGGCGGCAAAACTGCATTTTTTGAAAAATTCTTATTTTACCCGAAAAATTTATTTTGTTCTTATACCATGTTCTAGAAATGTGTAAAATGAATAATAATGTTATAAAATTCAAAATTTATTTAATACTATTCATAACGGCTAGTTCATGAAAATATTATATTAATATAACATTGTTTATTAAAACCCGGTATTGCGTACAACACACGCTATCGAGGAAGGTCGCGATTGCGTGTAATGCAAGCCAAGTCAGGGTTGCGTGTTGTGAAAGAATCCTTCGTTGTTTTGTATAACATAATCCAACCATATTTCATTTATACATTTAATATATATATATATATATATATATATATATATATACTCAATGTTGCGTAGAATAACTATTATCAAAATTGTGTGTAACACGGTCCAAGAATAGTGTTGCGTATACTGCAAGCTAATACGGTGTTGCATATAGCGCAAGGTAATCTTGGTGTAGAATACAACATAAGACATTAATGAAATTAAAATAATATTTTTCATAAAATATCGGGGTGTTACATTCTACCCCCCTTAAAATGAATTTCGCCCTCAAAATTCGTCGGGGTTATAAATGGTTTACTATTTGAAAGTTTCTTTGATAGAAACCCACATCGTAAAAAGGAATACCAAAACTTATCTTTAAAAACTAAAGTATAAAACGTAATGGTTACCCAAGTTAACTAATCACTGGGTATCCACATAGGAGAACATAGGTGAAAATATGGACATGGAAGAGAAATCTAACCATCATGTTCTGATGGAGAGTGGTAGAGGACATGGCTATGAAAAAGCCAACAATTACAAAGCCATAAATTTGTGATGATATAGGGTACCATCTGATTCATTGGATATAAGATCACTAGTACAACATTTTTGGTTTTCAATATCATTTCCCTAAAGTTGATGAAATTGGAATTAGAAGAAATACTTTCGTGATTTTGGTATAGTCTCACTGTTTGTCGTTCTTTGGACAATGTCTACTTCATCTCTTAAAGAAATGAAGTTGAATTTGTCATTCATGATGTGTTAGAAGATCATGTGATAGAATGATGGGTCATTCCATCTGTCTCAAAAGGTTAGAAAAGTTATCAAAAAATACATAAGTCCATCTATAGTGAGATTAATGATATATGGTTCCTAAAATGAACTTATACTTCATATATCATACTGCTTAATATAATAAAACTAGTTTCTACTAAATAGGGACTTCCTTTAGGCCAGTGGTAGGTGATAAAGTCCAGTCGCATTTCGGTTGTGGGTTCGATTCCCACAGCCTTGTCCGAAGCGATGGGCTGTCACCCGTCCTGCAGGTTGTCCTTTTTCTAAAACTATATTACTATAACATCCCATCAATAATATCGAAAAAAAACTTCTATCCTTAAACAATACTAACTTATGTCCAACATAATCCATTCCAATCCTTAGGCTTATCCATAATACTACAGTCCACTCTCAGAGATTTAATACCATCGTTGATCCCCATATATCATAAGATATATCTTGTTGGTCACATTCAAAACATTCAAAGGCCTTAATCTTGTACTCTCTTGAATACCCATTGAACCTTATTGAAAACACGAGTGCTGTTAAAAGTTAACTCTTTCCACATACCAAAATCCTCAAAATTATATATACTCAAACCATGATATCAATTAGTATTTATATTAATCATGAGCTCATGAATACTTTCAAACATTTCATTTTCTCCTTAACCCTTCATTATGCGCATATCATCTACTTTCCAAAATATTTGAATCACTTTTCATGGTTACCGATACCTTAAAATTATTGAAAACCACAATAGACCAATACATAAATATTTTAATACACCATAAAAGTACCTCAACAACATTATTCTTAATACCAATACATGAACACTTCAGTCCATCCACTTCAATGATTGTCCTGGAATAAGTCCTTCCTTTATTTTAGAAGTAACTTTTTTGGTCAGGGCATTGAGTTGGGTAATGCCCATGTTCTCCGCAAATAAGACATTGAACTCCATAACAGTCTATCACTCTATGACCCTTTTCTCCACACAGATAACATCGGTCCCTCCATTTGAGGTATTCCTCAAGGTTCTTCTTCCCTTCTTTAGAAATCTCAATCTTCCTTTCTTTATGCTCCTCAACATGCGAACATGAATAATAGTTTATCTTCCTCTTCTTTGATGAATTAGGCATACCACTAAATTTCACCTTGTTAATCATATATCGCGATGACTGATTCGGCATAATCACAATATCTTTCTCTCTAGGAATTACACAATTTTGTTGCTCATAGTCACCAATTTGTCCATTGGATTCAATGTTAACCTAATTCCTTCTATTTCCCTCCATTAACTAAAACACAAAAAGAATCTCATGAGAGGCAAAAATCATGCTAGAGAAAACAACATAGTAAAGGGGGCGTACCCTCAATATCTAACATCTTAGGTTAAATTCTAAGATCATTAGCGCAATTCTAGGATTACAACCTATACGTATACTTAACCTTAGAGACATCCCTAGACATACCTTAGAAATATCTCTAGGGATCTCACTAACGTTTTCGCATCCTAGTTTCCAAAGGTTGACTAAACCTTTCCTCTGATACCAACTGTAGAGACCCGAAGCTTGACGTACATGTACATTACATTACTTTTGCGGAATACTTAGTACATTACAAAAACACACACATAAGGACCGTAATAGTTTAGTGTCTTTGGAAACTTGGAATAAAATCTTCTAATCGTGGTGAAAGATCTTCAACATCTCCCATAAAGATCTTCCTTTTTTTTTACCTAAAACCTTTATTTATATCCTGGGGAAAATAAAACATAAAAGAGTGATCTCAAATGCTCAGTAAGGGTAAACAAAAGAAATATCAATCACATCATATTCATAAGAACATAACATTTTGGAAATCTTAACCTGCAAAAGAGAGCATAATTTCATAACATGGGATAAATCATGGCAGTGAAATGTAATCACAATAATCATAACTTAAAACATTAAACTTTGTGGCATACACACATAATCATAGAGAATCATTTCTTGTTAGTCAAGACTCATTGCCAAGACTATCTTAGTGGACAAAGTCCCTTTCTGAACCGAGTCACCCTCATTTCAGTCCTGCTTCACTGAACCGGTATAACCTACCATTCCAGCCATGACTATCTCATGAGATATAAAATATTTACCCAATGCATTGGAGGGAGATATAGGTCCCACCCATCCTATAATGAATCCTTTCTTATGTGTGCCACATAATCATAAATCATACATCATCGCATAACACATGTAACAAAAATGGGATTCTTGAAACATCATGACATCATAAAACAAACCATATAAGGTAAATGACTATAAAAATAATTCCCTCACAACATAATCAAATCAATGTAATAATAGGGATAAAAACAGAACCCTATATTATCTTAGATGGAAAATAATTTTGATAAAACATTTGAACTCCATTCTTGAGGAAAATATCCTTTCTTCTTTAAAAACATTTTTCCTTTCATAACATGTCATACGACTTTAAAATAAAAGAAGTTGATTAAAAATAAACTTGAAAACTTGTAAAGGAAGCTTCTTGGAAATAATGTTTTAAAAATCCATTCATGCCGTATAAGTTAAAAAAACATTCTTCGTACTTTTGTCGGAAAAGTCAAAAAGTACCTCGTACAAAAAACGACAAAAGATTCCTTTCATTTATTTTACTAAAAACTCACCGAAGGGTAAAAATGGATTTAAAAAATTGTAGGTGGATGGAAATAATATTACATATTTATGAAACATGGATGTGGATGATAAAATACACCACAGTAAATACTTACGAATAAACAATCTCGGATAAAAATGAGATTGTGATATTTCCCTTACCTTAGGTCCGACTTGCTTTGTAAGTGTCTGAACCTCCTGTATAATGATTTAAATCATGTTATTGAGTTATTACAGAATCATATTCATTGTTATTATATCATATATGGTCCACTTATTACTTTATATTACCCGTTCTTTTGTAAATTCATGTTAAAGTAGCGTTTTGGGTAAAATCGTCTCATTTGTCGTTCGTGTTTTTAACTTGTAATTATTCATATGATTACTTAGATCATGATTAATTAATTCCAGAATATAAAACATTATTTATTTATATATATATTCAGAATATACATATATAATAAATCAGTAAATGGAAAGAAATACACCGTTCATGGAGACGGTAGTCCGTACGTACGCATGAACGCTGTTTTCGTTTCCTTATTGAATTGAATGGAATTAAGTAGATGACATACATATAAATATAAATAATTCCAGTATCATTATTAGGTCATATATTTCATTAGTACTTATTATATATACTTTATAATCATTCATGAATGGTTAATCATTGAGAATGAATCTCATCGCGTCGTGGAGACGGTAGTCCGTACGTACGCACGAGCGATGATATCGTTCCCATGGTCGTGGAATTGTGTTGAAGTGTATGTATACTATTTCAGTATCAATATCAATTTATAATAATCATATATAGTTACTCATTACACCATTATACCCATCCAATTAAGGTGGTGATGGAAAATAGATTACACCACGGCGTGGAGACTGTATTCCGTACGTACGCACGCGCGGTGATTTCATTTTTCCGTAGGATGGATAAAAGATGAATTAGGGTTGTTTCATATTTATAATAATATATCAGCATGTAAGTAATACTGATGTTATTACTTTATCATGAAACAACTAAAGAAGAAGAAGTTGAAGAAGAAAGAAATTGAAAAGATCGGTAATGGATATTACCTCTTCTTTTAAACGCCTCTTTGAATCCTCCACTTAGGGAACTAAGATTGGTCTTTGAAGAAGACCAGTACCTCTAGGATTATTCTAGGGAAGTGTAGAAGGGATTTTGGTAGGGGTTGGCCGAGCTTGAGTGCTCAAATTGGTGTGAGGAGGAGGGGGAGGAGGTGCCCTTTTATAAGGGAGGAGAGGGGCACCTTAGGAATATCTCAAAATATTATTTTATATTAAAGTCAAAATCAGTTTATAATGGTTCCAAAGGGTCTTATTTCGGAGTTAAAGTGGGGATGGGTCGAAATCCTATCAACCAATAGGATTTAGACAAGTTTAGGTTATTATTTTAACCTTATCAATTAGATTTAACTCTAAGTTAAATAATTTAACTTTTACCGTGTCTTTTTGTTTTCTTACACTATATGGTTAATAAACTTACTATATCAAGCCAAAAGAACCCCAAGTTGTTTATTATTAATATATATAATATTATCTAAGTCATTTGGCCGAACCTTAGATTTTTAGGAATAAAATAACAATTAATAATATAATATTTGTTTTAAAAACTATTTTATGTCAATTTTGACACTATTTGGTACATGATTTTTATGAAATTCATAACAGAATGATAATTTCGAACCAAGTTACTTAAATAAACAATAACATGTCATATTAACCTAGAAAATTAGTGTAAGTCATAAAAAGTCTCAAATTACATTTATTTGGGCATTTATAACATCAATTATGTCAATATTTCATTAATAAGACAATTACTGCATCATATTTGTGTCATAATAAATGATAATTATTTAATCCCTAAAAATTCTAAATAAATTCCTATGATGTAGATAATTGTATTATCTTTCTGGATACTATTCATGTTCGAAGTTTCATGAAGTTTATCACTAGATTAAAATTATTATACTTATAAGATTTAAGAAAGTGACATGTTGTCACATTCTTTTGTTTTAATAATAATTAAATTATTTTCATTGAAAAAATTTAATTAAATTAATCTAATCCGACCCTTAGGTGATATGGGTCGTTTTTTAGTCATCCAATAGGATTTTAACATTTCTTAGGGTAATTTTAAAATATTATATTTACCCTTAATTACCCGATTTACTTTTAACTATGGTAAATAAAATTTACCGTAGTTACTATTCATAATTCCCAAAAATAAAAAGTATCCTATTAACATAATTTGGACCCACTGATTCCAAATATGTAATCCATTTTTTAAAATTCAAAACACATAAGTTGCAGAAATTAAATTAAAATTAATCCTGTTGTCGAATAAAAACGGGTTTTTGTTTAAAACATTGCAAAAGATTGAATTGATTTAACCTACGAATTCAAGGTAAAATCAATGCTAATGAAATACATTATATTAAATGGTAAAAATATATTCTATTTATACTTTAAAACCATTAAATATTATAATTTAACCACATAAGATATTACGATGAAAAAAAATGTTTTTAATTAAAATATAGCGTGTTTTTACTATTCATTAAAATGTGAAAGTTACCAGAATAATATGAAAATTTTATCCAAAGTAAATTTTTATTTATTTATTCCAAAGAAGAATTTTATTTTGTCAAATTGAACTTATAAACATGTCAAAAACTAGATTTAATGTGGGTGTGCCATCAAAAGGCGGCAAAACTGCATTTTTTGAAAAATTCTTATTTTACCCGAAAAATTTATTTTGTTCTTATACCATGTTCTAGAAATGTGTAAGATGAATAATAATGTTATAAAATTCAAAATTTAGTTAATACTATTCATAACGGCTAGTTCATGACAATATTATAATAATATAACATTGTTTATTAAAACCCGGTATTGCGTACAACACACGCTATCGAGGAAGGTCGCGATTGCGTGTAATGCAAGCCAAGTCAGGGTTGCGTGTTGTGAAAGAATCCTTCGTTGTTTCGTATAACAGAATCCAACCATATTTCATTTATACATTTAATATATATATATATATATATATATACTCAATGTTGCGTAGAATAACTATTATCAAAATTGTGTGTAACACGGTCCAAGAATAGTGTTGCGTATACTGCAAGCTAATACGGTGTTGCGTATAGCGCAAGGTAATCTTGGTGTAGAATACAACATAAGACATTAATGAAATTAAAATAATATTTTTCATAAAATCTCGGGGTGTTACAGAAATGCTGGGCTCGGGGAGCTCATCGCCCAGTTGTTCCTACAATTAGTCACCCTCAATCAGTTTCTCCCCCTACACCTTTGATATTTTTGATTTTATGTTGTTTATTGAATTAGGGTTTCTATGGTTCTTGATATTTTCTATTGGGGGTGATTTTTTGTCTCATATTAATGTTTTAATGTTATAAGTGAAATGATTTATGCATCTCTATGGATACTACTTTCATATATAATTCAAGGTTTAGGATTTGTATATTTGATACAATATCTACTGGTGCTTTACAAATTCGGTAGCTAAAATGTGTTTTTATTTTATATTTATAGATAAAAAAGATCCTTATTTCTTAAATAATATCGAGTGAAAGTGAAAACTTATCATTCCAAGGAATCTTTGAACTTGACAGCCTTGCAGCTTTAAAATTTTATGTATAAGAAGAATCATGATGTGAAAGCTATAAAGGATTACAGAGAACTCAAGTGAAAGTATCAGGACATATAGCTTGTTATGGTGAAGATATTTGAGAAAATTACACTTGTATCTAATTTTTGGGTTGTAGGTATTAATTTTTATTCAATTTTATTTCAACTTGAATAGTATGCACTATGCACGTTTTTAAAAAAAATTACTGTAGTTTCCATGTGCTTTAGTAATTATAATATATGCCATGTAATTTTTAAAACAATGTTCTTTCTATTATTTTTTATAAATATAGTGTTTATTATTACGAAATATATATCTTTTCATTACCTACAAAGGTTGCAGAATATATGATAATATATTATATTGGTTTTTTTAAATGTGTTGTTTCGAAAAAATTAGTATTGTTCCTGTGTGGAAGTTCACCAAGGGGCGGTTTGTGGTACTTCTCTATTCTCTAAAACTCAACTTAATTTTAAGAGAGGTATGTGTCAACATAATTATCATAATCATTTCTCTTTTTTATTTTTTCAATTATGTGAATTTTTCAAAGCATGGATTCTTTTAAAAATCATAGGTATTAGACTTTTTTGATTTACATATATTTTTTGTTAACTTTGGAGAAGAAATAAATTAGTTTTAGTTATATTTGATTATTTTTAGGGTATGTCAATTCCATATTTTTTATTACATTACATATAATTTCACTTCATACATTTTCTTAAATTTTGATCTTATTACAATTGGATATATTGATCCTAGAAAGTGGGTTATGTCTATTAAGGAAGGTTCTTATTTCATCATAGTATCCCACATGAGGTAAAACCATTTATCCCGATGACTATTGTACTAAACATAAATTATTAACCTTTTTTATTATTCCATTTTCAACTGAATATTATTAAAAAATATTCCATATAATATTTGATCAATGATATTAGTTAGCCTCTCTCTATCATTCAGGCATTACAGTCTCCCATTTCAAATATTTTCTTCAATTTAGTTATATTTTTGTTACTTTATTGGTGGACCATGATATGTTCATATTTTTTTTACTTAATTTTATTTTATTAAATTTAAGTTGTAACACATTCTTATGCTTTTGTTGTTTATTTTTTTATTCATGATTTTTTAGATCTTGTTAAATATAGGACCATGATATGTGTATGATTTGTTTACTTAATGTGATGTCATTAAAATATAGTTTCAACACATGCTTATGCTTTCATTTTCTAATTCTTTATTCATGATTTTTTAGATTTTGTTAAATCTAGGTCCTGTATTGATGTTTTGAATGCTTCTCATTTTCCAATCAGTCTGCTCTCTCTTCCCGTCTTCATATCTTTCAATTATATATTTTTTTGTGTTGAAAAACTAGGTTTTCTTATGTTTTTTTATCCACCTATTTTGGTTGTTGTGGATATGCAGGGTAGTGTCTGTAGGAGCATTTTGACCCAGAGAATAATGTCAGCCACTCAATAATATCATGTCTCGAATGGTCTCTAATATCCAAAAAAATCAATAAAGTTATATTCTTGTAAATTTATTCCAATTTTGTTCATATCTCCATTGAAGAGTCATCCAAACAATTTCAACCATCATTAAATCAAAAAATTACATTTCTATTTAATTTCAAGTGCTTTATTTGTCACTTATCTAATATCGAAGTTAACATAAAATAAATAAATTAGTTTTTTTTTCATTTTATGAATATGAAATTACATTTCTATTTAATTTCAAAGTTTTCTCAGTTAGCCAAATTTAGTGATCAAGTTCCCATTCAAGTGTCTAGGATCTATTCCATTGCTAATGTCTCAAAATATGTATCTTTATACTCATGGGATTACCCCCAATCTACTCCACCACCCTTTACTTTATTAGAATTGGAATCGTCTACAATAAAAGGTTTGTGATCTATAATATAGAGTTACATTGCATTTTATAATTCATTGCAACTTCTTAATTTAGCCTATTTTACTCCCTGAACATTTTTTACTACATTTGAAATTAATTCTTTGAAGAAATGTAAATATGCATGGGAAAACACTTTCAACAATCCTTATTTCATTCTTTATAAGTGTTTGTAACATATTTTATCGTATGTTTAGCAATATGGTATCTGTTATTCTGCTATGAATTTATTAATTTATCTTAACCTCTTATGTTTATAGTAATCAATCTTTATTGGAATAATCTTTTTGTATTGGGAACATCAATGATAAATAATGATGTATTATTGTAACTTAATATGATCAATTTAGTTTTTTTATTTCAATTTATCAATCTTTTAATAATATAATTTACCGTTATCCACTCTATGCATCCCAAAACCTAAAAAAATCACATTTGAAAGTACCCAGTTACCTTATTCACATGTTTTCATTTCATTTAAGTTATTATCCCCTTGATTTTGGCACTACTGCTTAGAAACTATAATTTTTTGAAATTTGTGCAATAGAAGATATAATTGAATTTTATACACTATAACTGGTTTAAAAAATTTAGTGTTTGATGTATTTTTTATTCCCTAAGGGCATGAACCCAATATTATGTTTTGAAGTATACTGTAACTTTTTTTAAAAACACCCATTCTTTAGTTAGAAGTGGTTATAACTGGACTTTTTATTCTATATTTTAATTCCAGGGTGTCTTTGTTATTATTTTGGTTTTATGGTGGATGAGACTCTTAAATGATTTTATTGAGTAACCAATTTGGAAAATAATGCAACTATTGTACACTTTTTATTATTTTATTGATTTTCCATTCCAATTAAAAGGTTATTGATCTTAATTTTAGGTATTTAATTTTATTCGGTGATATTTCTGTGAATATATATATGAACAATTTTTAATTTGCGCCCTATATACCATGTAAATTCATTCTAAATTAACTTTTTTAATATAAACTATTTAGCATGATAATTTTTTATTAAGGATAATTGCAGTGGCAACTCAGTTTAATTGTGTTGTTTCACTTATCTAAAATATGTTATAGATAACACATTTTATTTGATTTTATGTTAGCTTCCTTTAAAATAATTACTTTACCTGGTTTCATGTTTTCATATTTATTAATATTCCTATGCCAATCTTTGTTCAGTTAATCTGTAGATTTATTTACAGAAGCTTCTATATTTCCATAGAACACCATAGTTGCTGACATATTTCCTTCACCCCTCTACTTTACACACACAAACTTTATAGTTAATTCATTAACATCCAAAACATGAACAAATTTTTTTACTTTGTGGAAACTCTATACTTACTCATATATTTTGAATCATTTCTATGTAATTTTTATACATTAACATACATGAATATAAAATGTTTCAAACTTTTTTAAGATTCATTCATTAACATAAAAATGATAAGAAAAATTAATAGATTAAGTTATATATTAAGCATAATAAATATGTCGATAATTGTAATATAAAAATCTAATAATACATATACATTTAAAAATACTAAAATATATAAAGTCTATAAAATATAATTCCTAAAAAATACTTATGTTCTTGATTTTACTTACACAAATACTATGATATAATACAAACATATTTTTTAGGTTTACAATGCTTATTCTTATGATTTAAATAATTTTTACCCATAAAAAACATTTATTTGAACACATCTATATATATATAACATGCATATGTTGTTTGAAATTACATTCACACTCCATAAAAAACATTTGGAATTGCAGTATAGAACTGATTTGTATATAAAGATCATTTTTTCATGTTTCCTAAATTTTCACATACATCTATTTACCATATCCATAATTTTATTCTTTTCCAATTTTTTCGGTCAAATAATCAATAATTGGAAGGAATGAGAGCACTTTGAAATTGAGATCATTTGGGATAAATTTGGAAATTTTAGCACTTTGATGTTGTTGATCAGATGAGATGGTATGTTTCTAAGGCCCCCATGCGTTTTATTTGTAGCCTTCAAGACGATGTAGAAGTCTAAGTGTCATCCAATGCTTTAATTATGAAATTAAATGCATTTTTACCATGCCATTATCACTCTTTTACCACGTTGTCTTGAACCCATCAGCTAGTCAGTGATCTAGGAAGAACCGCTGCAAGTATGTGATGTCCACCAGATAGCCACCAGGAGTCCATCGGTTAGCTAGTAGGAGTCCATCAAGTAACCGGTAGACTTCTTGGAGATATTCCAATCTATTCACATGGCATTGGTTGGTCGGTTCCCTGCACTAATGATCCAGTGTAGTCTGCACAACTCCAATTTATGATTTATCCATCCTTTAATCTATTATAATCCTTTTTTGGTCTTCCAAATTCATGTCATATACTCAAGACATGATTTAACACAGGTTCAAGCCATCCATAATATTCATCATTTCCTTTCAATAACATCTTTATGTTCAACAAATTAAAGTCTTAAATTCCAAGAATGTGAAACTAAATAACACTTAAATGAAACTATTAGATACACAATTGAGTGTTTTATATTCATTAAAACTAAAGTAGATGAGAATAACGGTCACTGGGTGGTGTAGGATTTCATTTTTAGATAATTGTGACTATTTTCTCAAAAAAACTATTTTCCAAAATATATGGCAGTCTTAAGTCCTAACTTAATTTTTCCCTGTATTTTTATTGTATTTATACCATGATTTTTTTAAACTATGCCATTATTAATTCCTCTATATGCATACTCTATGAATTTATTCATAGTTAGGAAAACCCCCATAAAAGTAACTACTGTATACTATAATGAAACAATATGAATATGATAGGAATAAAACTTATCTAATTATATTAATTTATATAACTTTAATATGCATCTACTTTTTGAAATTAAAAAAACATTATATCTCATGTTCTAGAGTGGTTTTTTTACTGTTAATTGTGTCAATAACCAAGTTAGGATTCCATCCAACCCAACACCTATCCCACTTTGAAACATGGCGCGAAGGGAATTCTTGATCCCCATGTGCTGGAAACTAGTGTCTGGGTATCAATAATATACTTTGGGAATGATTCAACCCATGAGTATAACCATAATAAATCAACAAAATAGAACAAAAATTCATAACTAATAACATAACCAGACAAGGTAAAAAAAATTAGAATCAAGGTTTTACTACTTTAACTAAACCCCAAAAAACTACAATAGAAGGGAAATCATGAAATGTACAAAAAACCTCTATGAAACATGAAGGATATCACCCTCAAGACACCACCACCAACACCTACAACAAGTGGAACACTAGAAACATGATCCAACATCATCACCACAACACATCTTTCCTTTACATGGGTCATGAATAACAAAGTCTACATAAAACCAATGGTGTATGTAGGGTGTGAGCCAAAGACTAGTAGGATTCCACCCAAAAGAAAAGATTATATGCTATAACATTATAAGACAAATAAACATACACATTTATACAAAAGTATTTGAAACATTTTCAAGAAAACATTTTAAGAAAAAAAATTCTCAAGGAAAACCTTCAAAGGAAAACCATTTATCAAAAAAAATTCTTCAAAATGAAGTATACACAAGGTCCACCATGTACTGATGGATGGAACCACTCCACATAATCATCATTCACAATAAATAACCATGGGTAAATCCCTAAGGGTAAATTGCACAAGTGGAACTCTAGAAACCTCATAACTCAGTGAAAAATGGTATAACAACCACAACCCACAACATCCCCATTCATGAGCCACTAGATAATAATCTATCCAAAATTCTAGTGGTCTACAATCATCATCATAATTTAGTTAATGTTTTAATCGTCAATCTTGCTAAGTGAATCTGGGATTTTCCACTTCAGAGTCAACTAGCATCAATTCACTAGAATAATTTGAGCTTTCCACTTCTGAATCACTAGCGTAATAGTTCTAGTGTTTTCACCTAGGTAAAAAGGATCCCCTTTGTGCTCAATTTCACATTCACATGTCACATATATCAATAATTTCACAACACAATCCATACATCACAAGAACACAAGGAAATCACCACTTCTACATAACCAAAACCATTCTCAATTTCTAAATGCACACTAAAACCATTTTGAAATAAATTTTTCACCACTTGCACAATTTATAAAACCCATTTGAAAACACATCATGAAGAACATATTTGAAATCCAACCATTTCTATGGGAAATTCCTTTTTAAATCCTCACATGAACCCAACTCATTTTTAAAACATGTTTCCCATAATTTACACAATTTTCAATTCATATTAGGGTGCACAAAAATGAAACCAACTTGCAACAATTCTCATTTCATTTAGAAAATCCATTTTCACCTTTAAATCCCTTTGAAATCCCATTTTTCACCTTATACATGAGGCATAAAACCCTTTTTAAGAAACATCACAAGGAAGCATACACAAAACATAACCATTTTCCTTTAGGAAATACACTTTCATCATATATGCATGAAAAAAACTTCCAAAATATATTTTTCATCACACAATTAATCCATATAACACTTTCATGAAAGTAGGAAAGGAATTCAAAATCATATAATAATGTAAAATCATGGAACCAACTACCTCACACTCATAAACTTCCATAAATTGGTGCAAAACCATAATCACACCACCATAAGACCATATAAAGTAAAGATCATACAACCATCATCAATATGTCCCCTAATGTTACAAGATCAAACCCTAACTTGGTTCAACACCCCAATGGAAAACAATAACTCAAGAAAAGGGGAATAATCAAGGGATAAACCACTTACTTGATGAATCTATGAAGTTACCACACCAAAACCACCAAAGGAAGGGAGCCCAAGGGAGCCAAGAGGAAGAGAGAGAGGTGTACAGGGGAGAGCTCGATTGGAGTGATAAAGAGATGATTTTGGATTAAATCCTGAGAGGACACAAAGGCAATTTTCAAATTTTTAATGAATTGGACAAGTCGCATGGTTATCCTGCACGGTTTTCCAAATGGTGTAGCAACTGTGCACCCCTCACTGTCCAAGAGGCACATAGTGCATAGTTATCCCACACAGTTACCCAAACCATGTGAAAACCATGTGGTTCTCCATTGTCCAAAAAGTACACTAGATACACGATTTCCTGGTAAAGGTGCACAATTTCCCCTAACCACGCGTCAACTGTATACCACCTGTTACCAAGCCAAAAAATTTCATTTTTCATCAAAAAAACTTCAGGGAAACTAATAATTATCCAAGGGACATAATTTAAATAAAGTTATACCTAAAAAAATCATGGATGTGATAATTCTCCTCACCCTGAAAACTTTACACCCTTGAAAAGTCATTCCAAGGTTCAATATAAAAACAAAAACTCATACTCCTCCAAAACTCAAGAAAATTCATAATAAACATCAAAATGAGGAGAAAGTAAGAACTTCGCGAATAGAAATAGATATTCACAATATTTAACTCAAGAGGATAGAATGGGCTCCCCACCATACACTTTATGCCCCTAGAAATCCACAACACCTCCAATTGAACAATAAAATAAAGAAGAATTCTCACAACCACATAATCCAACCTCTCAAATCAAGAACACCTTGGATATTTCCAAATGAAACTCATACCTCTTACCTAAAACGAACAAATAAACCCAAATCACTTATTGAAGAGTGTCAAAAAACTTGAAGAACAACTTTTGTGATTCTTGATTCAAACAAGACCATTGGGATCACTCCAAAATCCCACGTTTACATGGAAGGGAAAATCAGATCCAAAATCTCCAAACAAAACTTCTCAATACCAATATACGCTAGAGACTGGACCAGATTATCAAAATAGGAGGCCTGAACAAACTCATTGCCATTAGAAACCAATCATCTTTGACCAAAACTAGAAGAAACTATAATGATACCCATGGTGGGTCTCCCTGCTATTTTAAATTTCCATCCAGTTTCCCAAACAACAACCCTTGCCAACAACCCCACCACAAGGGGGAAAATTGATGAAAAAACTCCAACCTATGAAATGGGTCAAAACTAAAACCGACCCATGAAGGCTAATCACATAAGAACAACCAAATAGATATCCTCATTCAAAAAGGCACCACCACTGGAATTCCAAGAAAATGGAACCACCACACCTCCTTATAACAAAGGAAAAACTATTCAACCTACAAGGATCGCAACAAGGAAATGAGTTCTCTACACTTTTTTCCATAAAATGGGACCTTTCAAGATGAGGAAGCTACAATATAAAATCTTAAATTATCCCCATTCCTGTATTGAAAACAAAATCTAGACCAAGCCCATCACACCCCTAGGATTCATGACTACATGTCAGATTCACTTCGGGGCCTATGGCTGGAGCCTTGATGTTTAAAGCATCTACTACCTCATAGTCATGAGCTGAAAATCCTCTATCGAAACTCCTTCTTTCCATAGAAATAGGGATTCAGAAGATACACACTCATCATCCCCTTTCAATTTGAATGAGAAATAGCAGAGACAAGACACTTGACAAGAACACCCCTATTTAAAATAGAAAGATTCGAATTTTTCCAAAAGAAAAACACACATCCATTTAAACGTAAGATCATAAGAGATCCACAACACCCACTTTTAAAATTTAAGGAGAAAACAACACTATAAAACACCACCGAACACAACCATTACAACTAAAGATGCATGCAAAGAAAGGGACTCTAAACTAAGCCCAAACAGCACACTGCTCCTATGAACTGTCTCCATGTCGCCTCCAGGAAACACCCTGATAGAACCACTACAACTATCCTAGGGTCACAAGTATGGAAAGTCTTTGGAGAATTTAGACATGATGACTCTTATAATATTTCTTTTTGTATTGATGACACACTATGATCCTGTGCTTATAGGAAACTAAGGAAGGATCCAAAGGCCTTTTTAATACAACAGTCAACACCAACAGCTTCAAGCCGCTTTTCATTCTCCTTACTGGAATTCCCTTCACCACTTCCAGTATGGATATTCAAGAATAAAGGTGGAATAGCTCACCTTTAATGAATCAAGAAACTCAAGGAAACTAATGTTTCTTTCAATTTTTTGCATCCACTTTATCACTTCGACAGGATTCGACTGACCATAAAATATAGGAGGATCCAACTTCCGAAACTCAAGAAGAAATTATATGGGTTGATCAATTGGAGGGTATGTCGAAGGTGAACCACCCATGGCCACACTTCGAATATTCATCGAATCTTATGGGGGCATACACTAGCCAGTAAAGAAAACCAAGAACCCAATAAAGCTAATCCATCAGCTAAAACTTACCACAAACAAACACTGAACACATAGAGGGAACCAACTCAAAGGCTTCCCAAAACATTTTTCAAAGAAAAACACTAAACATTATTTCAAAACCAACTCATCAACAAGAACTCAAACTTGAAATTTCATTCAAACAAGAAGAGTTCTCAAACTCAAAACACCTCACAAGTAATATTCTCAAATCATAAGGAGACGCACCACACAACTATTGGTTATCAAAGCATCACATCTTCTCTTAAAATCACTTCTGAAAATAAAACAATCTTGGTGGGTTGTACACTCTCCAATGGTATTCCATGGAGCCTCACACATGCATATTCTCGTGTCAAACTGGTCACTCATCCACCCATGCCATCAACAATCCACATTTTCACGCATATCCATGAATGTTGTCACTCATGGAAATAAAAAAGGTCAAAACAAAACATTTCCACTTTCCAAGACAAAACATTCAATCCACACTTTCAACTTATCAATTTATTTCCCATTTAAAAATTCATACAACTTTTCAAAATCTCACTAACCACCAAGTCATAAATCACATTCAAATCCCACACATCAAACCATTTCATATTTTATCAAAATAAATCCCATGTATTCCATTCAAAAATCTATTTCATCTCATTTAAAACAAAATTCCAAAACCTTCATTAAAATAAGTTTTTATTTTAAAAATAGAAAATTTTGATAAAAATCGTGTTTCAGTTATAGAAATCCAATATCAGTAAACCCATCCTCATTTTACCTCAAAAATCATTTTATAAAAATACTCTTCCTAAATCTTTCTTCAAAATTATTCTGAAAATACATTTCCCACCTTCCCAAAACTAAACCATTACCACTTTAAATCCAGTTTTCACAATTCTAAAACAAGAGTTTTTAAGGTAATTTTCAGAATCAAGAAAGACCCAAAAAAACTCATAAGGGGGAACTAATGTTGATGGGTGACTTGTCCATATGGTTGGAGGCCACATTCCAATCAAAACTCCATCAAAAAGAGTCTTTTAGGACCATGTACCTGGCTCCACATGGCTTTTGAGGCCTTGAGAGCTCACTAAGACCATTGACCCAACTCTCTTTTCATTTCCCAAACACAAAACAACTCGTAAGAACCAAAGAAACCAAAAGAAACCTGACTTCCCATGGAAACTCAAGGCTTGGTCTAGAAAGTGTTGGATAGAAACTCCCCCAGACCTACACCCCAAGCTCCGATAGTCCTACTCCATCTATCTTGATGTCCCAAATAAAAAAATTGTGCTCTGAAAGCTAGGTTCCTTTAAGGACCATCCTACTTTGATACTACTTTTTCATGAACCAAGCTGAAATTCTATCCAACCCAACACCCAGACTGGTCCAAAACATGGCCCTAAGGGCATAAAAACTAGTTTCTGAGTATCAATAATATACTTCAGAAAGGATTTCACCCATGAGTATAACCATAATCAGTCAACAAAATAGAACAAAAATCCATAAATGATAACATGACCAAACACGGTACATAAATTTTAAGAATCAAGGGTTTAAAAATTTAACCAAAACCCAAATTACTACAATGGAAGGGAAACCAAAAACGTACCAAAAACCTCCATGAAACATGAGGGTCATCACCCTCCATCCACCACCACCAACACCTACAACAAGTGGAACACTACCAACCAGATCTAACATCATCACCATGACATATCTTTCCTTTACCTGGGTTATGCATAACAAAGTCTCCATACATAAAAAGATGTATGTAGGGTGTGAGCCAAATCCCTGTAGGATTCCACCCAAAAGAAAAGATTCCATGCAACAACATTATAAGACAAATCGACATGCACATTTATACAAAAGCCTTTGAAACATTTTTAGAAAAAACACTCTTAAGGAAACACTTTTAAGGAAAACCATTTATCAATAAACTTACTTTAAAATGAAGTATACACAAGGTCCACCATATACCAATGGATGAAACCACACCACAAAAGCATCATGTCACAATAGATCCCCATGGGTAAATCCCTAAGGGTAACTAGCACAAGTGGAACTCTAGCAACCTCATACCTCGGTGAAACATGGTATAATAACCACAACCCACAACTTCCTCATGCACGGGCCACTAGAGTGGAATATATCCAAAATTCTATTGGTCTCCAATCATCATCATAGTTTAGTTAGAGTTTTAATCATAAATCCTTCTAAGTGAATTTGGGCCTTGCCACTTCCAAGTCAATTAGCATCAATTCACTAGAAGAATCCAGAATTTCCACTTCTGAATCACTAGCATACTAGTTATAGTTTTCCCACCTAGGTACTGAGGATTCCCTTTGTGCTCAATTTCATATTCACATGTCATATATATCAATACTTTCACAACATAAGCCAAACATCCCAAGCACGTAAGGAAATCACCACTTCCACATAACCAAAACCATTCCCAATTTCCAAATGCACACTAAAACTATTTGGATATACATTTTTCACCACTTTCACAATTTATGAAACCCATTTGAAAACATAATAAGAAGAGCGCATTTGAAATCCATCCATTTCCATGGGAAAGTCCCTTTTTAAATCCACACATGAACCCAACTCATTTTAAAAACATGTTTCCCATCATTTACACATTCCACAATTCACATTAAGGGTGAACAATAAGGAAGACAACATGAAACAATTCTCATTTCTTTTAGAAAACTCATTTACACCTTTAAATCCCTTTGAAATATCATTTTTCACCTTCCACACGAGGCATAAAACCTTTTTTAAGAAACATCACAATGAAGCATACACCAAACATAACCATTTTCCTTTATAAAATCCATTTTCATCATATATGCCTTCCAAACACTTCCAAAATATATTTCACACCACACAATTAAACCATAAAACACTTTTATGAAAGAAAGCGAGCAATTCAAAATCATCTAATAATGTAAAAGCATGGAACCACCTACCTTACACTCAGAAACTTCCAGAAATTCATGTGAAACCACAACCACACCACCACATGACCCTATAAACGCAAGATTAGACAATCATCATTAATATCTCCCCCAATGTCACAAGATCAAACCCTCACTTGGTTCAACACCCCACTGGAAAACAAGAACTCAAGAAAGGGGGAAGGAAAACCCTAGAATGGGGGAAGAATCAAGGTAGAAACCACTTACTTGATGAATCCTTGAAGTTCCCACCCCAAAACCACCAAAGGAAGGGATTCCAAGGGAGCCAAGAGGGAGAGAGGGAGGCGCCTAGGGATGGAGAGCTCGAATGGGGTGAGCAAAAGAGGATTTGGGGCTAAATCCTGAGAGCACACAAAGGTAATTTTCAAAATTTTAATGACCTGGACAAGTTGTACGGTTAGCCTGCACGGTTTGTCAAACCGTGCACCCCATTGTCCAAGAGGCACACATCACATGGTTATCCCGCATGGTTACCCAAACCGTGTGCAAACTGTGTAGTTCGCCACTGTCAAAAAATGACACTTAGTCGCACGGTTTCCACTAATTGTGCACCAATCGTGCACCACCTACTGTCAAGCCAAAATATTCTATTTTTCATCGAAAAACTTGGGGAAACTGAGAATTAACCAAGGGACAGAATTAAAATAAAGGAATACCTCAAAACAAAATCACGTATGTGACAACTTGTGTTTGTAGAATTATTTTTACATGATGTATTTCTATTCTTTCACTTATAGATGGATCATTGGGACCATATGTAAATGAACAAATATAGTGGTTGACATGAATTAGCCGCATTGTCATTGACATATTTAGATTATCACATGTTTATCTTTTATATCTCATTCAATGATCATTTCTTCCTCTTAGTTATATAGTAGTTGTCTTTAAGATTTGGAATATGCAACTTATTTTCAACTTTTTATTCAAATATCTAAAATCATTCTTAATATTGTATATTAGATGTCCTCGTGTTAATTTCCCAATGGATATCCTATTTTCTGACTAAATTTAAACTTATTTCACATTGTTTTGTTTTCAATTGATTATGTTCACTTCATTCATTTAGAACGAGAAACACTATTACATATATTCCATGCTGATGACTACAATACAAGTCAAGTTGAGGCTATTCAGTTGAAACTGTATAAATTTCATTAACCCATTGCAAATTCATGCTGCAGCTTTCAATTTTGTAGTTGTCATTTATATGCTCTCAAATCCCCCTTTGTACTCCCTCGTCTGTTTCACATAAAGTATATCCAAATAAATTATGCATATATTTGACACAGTATACCTTTAATTTTACCTAATGTTTACTATGTAGTATCTATTATATATACTAAAGTGTGTGCCTCCTATTTTATTTCTCTCATTTTACTCTCTGGCATTGACTAACATGTTACAAATTCTTTGCAGAGATCATTAGAACATGATTTTGATTAAGATAACTTTGGTGAAAGAGAAAAAGTCAAAAATGATTTCACCTAGGACATGAAAAATCAATTCAATAAAGACCATGCATGATGAAAAGAAAAATTGAATGGATATCAGTTTTTTTGAAATGTATTGGTGCCCTAATTAGAGATACCTATTGATGGTTAATAGAAACTCAATGTTTTTTATTTCATTTTTTTATTAACTAATAATTACTCTTCCATTGTTTTGTTTTTCTATATTTCATTTGTCAATAATTTTTTGGTTTACTATCTTCCTTGTATATTATTGTTGTACAATTGGTTTATTAAAAGTTTTGTATTACATCTTAATTCGTTGTATTTAAGTTTGTTTAATGTTTTTTTTAAACTAACTGTACATTTTAGTTCCCTTTAATCACTTCAAATTATGACCGTGCAAATGCACGGGTCGGATATTAGTTAATAACATTTATAAAATATAACATTAAAAAACATTTATAAAAAACCCTCATTGAAAATATATTTATAACATTTATAAAATAAATCATTTAAACAAAACATTTATAAAAAAAAAAAACTAAACAGATTTTTTTTTTAACATTTATAAATCACGACATTTTTTTTTTAAAGTCGTCAAAACACACACCTACATACGCACAAAACATACACCAAGTATGATCACACTATTATCTCGCTTCGATTGATCTTTCGGTCAAAAAGCGCAACCATCGTCGTCCCTATCATTTGAGGGTTCGTCGTCTGCCTTGGAATGCCCGTCCCTCGGTGGTGACATGCTCAGCTTCTGGAAAAAGTTTTCGCCGTCGTTTCGCCGGCCGCCGCCGTCGTGGCAGTCTGTAGCGCCGGCGTTCAGCAACAGCATGCAGGCGCGTTGATATGAGTAGATTAGCGGACGGACATGATACCGGAGGCGGAATTCCACGGCTCATAGGAAGTGAAAAAACAAGCGTATTCTCTCTTTTTAAAAACTTTAATGCTAGTTGTAGAAATAAATAGTATTTTCTTGTAATAGAATCATAGGAAGTCTTCCGATGTTTTTTTTTTTTTTTTGTATATTGACTTGGATAAAATCAAATACGAGTTGTAGAAAGGAGACCTGTTTTCTTGAAATATACTCACGAATTTATTGGAAAGCCTTTAAGAATATTTTGTAAAATGACTTGGATAAAATAAAAAACATGGAAACCAAATTGAGTGCACTGTTATGGATAAAAAAACATGGAAACCAATAAGGCCCCATTCTATGAGGGCCTTTCGTGCATATCAGGGTCTTGGTCGATGTTGGACTCCCACTTTTAAGAGGTATGTTTCTTTCCATGGATAACTCAAATATCTGGATCCCATTGGAATTTGAGAATTTGTCCATCTTCTGTTTCTTATGTGGACGCATTAACCACTTGGAAAAGGATTGCACCTGCGCATAGTGCAACCAACTAAAACAATATTGTTATGCTGGGGTGGTCGTGCTTTCGTACAGTCCCTTGTTCTCATGGGCAATCGAAGGAGAAGAAGAAGCTATCCCCCTAAGTCGCTTCCAGTGAGTACTCCTGCCGAGTTCAAAGTTCATCGTCCTGCAAACGTGCCCTCTTCCTGCGTCCGAAGGCACCCAAAAACTCCCATCACTGCTACAATTGTGCCCTTTAATAGCGCACAAAAAGGCTTTTAACAACGTTGTTATCCTCAATGTTGTTAAAGACCCCCCCCCCCCCCTTACCAGCGATAAAAAAACATTGATAAAGAGCCCCCTTTATCAACGCTAGAAATAACACTGATAAAGGTCATACCTACTGCAATGTGCTGTTTGTATAACATCGCAGTGCAACAACCTATAACATGTACACAAAATATATAATTGAAATAAATTTTACATCACAAATACAAAAAAAAACACTACAATATACATTTCAAATAATGTTTTGTATAATTACATTTACAATTACTATCCACAAACATTTAAAAAAATTAATGTTTCGTCGTCTTTGGCACCCGTGATCCCCTCTCAAAAAAATCTACCCATGATATCAGTTGCCGAATAAATCACCTCAACCTGAGCAAAAGAATCCACCTATATAAGAAAACAAATCTTATGCTAGTAATATTATAAAGAAATAAATGAAATATTAATATGAAAAAATACATTAATAATATGTCAACTTTAAATAAAAAGAAACGCTTAGAGTTATACCGGTCACATTGTGCGTCGTATTGAGGTGCAATTGATTCCAACAGGTCACAAATGAGTTATGGATCGTTGTCTTAAAAGTATCAAAATAATCTGAATTCGTTCTCTCAATTTTGAGTATGTCAATTGATCTTTTTAATGAAATTAATGTCAATTTTAAATGAAGACACACTTGGAGTTATACCGGTCACACTGTGTGTGAGATTGAGGTGCGACTGATTCCTACACGTCACAAATTACTTATGGATCATTGTCCTAAAGTATCAAAATAATCCAGATGCGTTTGCTCGGTTTTCAGTATGCAACTTGTATTTTTTTACTAAAATGTCATTTCAAATTGGAAATACGTACTTTGAGTCATACCAGTCATATTGTGTGTCGGTTTGACGCAAAACTACTTCCTATACGTCACAAATGACTTATGAATCCCTGTCCTAAATTATCAAGACAATCAGCGTGTATTTACTTAATTTTCAATGAGTAACACACATTTTGAACTAAAAAGTCAATTTTAAATTGATAACAGATACTTTGAGTCATATCGATCACATCATGTGCCAGATTGAAGTGCAAGTGATTCCTACACATCACAAATGACTCATGGATCATTTTTCTAAAGTATCAAAATAATTTGAATGTGTTTTCATGTTTTTCAGCATGTCACTTGTTTTTTTCTAAAATTAATGTCAATTTAAAATAAAAAGACACACTTGGAGTCATATCGGTCACACCATGAGTCATATTGAGGTGTGGTTAATTCCTAAACGTTAAAAATGAATCATGTATCATTTTCCTAAAGTATCAAAATAATCTGAATTTGTTTTCTCTGTTTTCAGTATGTCACTTGTTCTTTTTACTAAAATTAAAGTCAATTTTAAATAAAAAGACACACTTGAAGTCATACCGGTCACACTGTGCATCAGATTGAGGTACGATTGATTCATACACATCAAAAATGACTCATAGATCGTTGTCCTAGATTATCAATACAATTTGAATGCATTTTCTCAGTTTTTAGTATGTCACTTGTTCTTTTTACTAAAATTAATGTCAATTTTAATTAAAAAGTCACACTTGGAGTCATACCGGTCACACCATGAGTTAGATTGAGGTTCATGTGATTCCTACACATTAAAAATGACTTATGAATCATTTTCCTAAAGTATCAAAATAATATAAAGTCATTTTCTCAGTTTCTAGTATGTCACTTGTTCTTTTTACTAAAATTAACGTCAATTTAAAAAAAAGACACACTTAGAGTTATACCAGTCACACCATTCGTCGGATTGATATGGGGTTGATTTCTACGTGTTAGAAATGACATATGAATTGTTTTCCAAAATTATCAAAACAATCTGAATGCATTTGATTGATTTTCAGTATGTCACGTGTTCTTTTTACTAATATTAATGTCAATTTTAAATAAATAGATACACTTGGAATTATACCGGTCACTCTGTGCGTCAGATTGATGTGCAGTTGAATCCTAAACATCAAAAATAAATTATGGATCATTTCACTAAAGTATCAAAACAATTTTAAATTTTTCTTGGTTTTCAGTATGTCACTTATGTTTTTTTATTAAAATGTCATTTGAAACTAAAAACACGCACTTTGAGTTATACCGGTCACATCGTGTGTCAGTTTGATGTAAGACTTCTTCCTACACGTCAAAAATGACTTATGAATTGTTTTCCTAAATTATCAAAACAATCTGATCTCATTTTCTTGGTTTTCAGTGAGTGAAACTTTTTGAACTAAAATGTCAATTTTAAATTGATAACAGACACTTTGAGTTATACTGGTCACATCGTGTATCGTATTGAGGTGAGGATGATTCTTACACATTAAAAATGATTTATGTATCATTTTTACAAAGTATCAAAACAATATGAATGTTTTTTATTGGTTTCCAGTATGTTACCTTTCTTTTTTACTAAAATTAATGATAATTTTAAATAAAAAGACACACTTAAATCATACCAGTCACACCGTGCATTAGAGTGAGGTGAGACTGATTCGTACACATCCCAAATTATGTATGGATTATTGTACTAAAGTATCAAAAGAATCCAAATTCATTTTCTCAGTTTTGAGTACGTCGCTTGTCTTTTTTACTAAAATGTCATTTTAAACTGAAAACACATACTTTGAGTCATACCGGTCACATCGTGTGTCAGTTTGATGTGATACTAATCCCTACATGTTAAAAATGACTTCTGAATCCTTTTTTTAAATTATCAATACAATTCGAGGGTATTTTCTCAGTTTTCAGTGAGTGACACTTTTTGAACTAAAATGTCAATTTTAAACTGATAACAAACACTTTGAGTCATACCGAGCACATCGTTTATCGGATTGAGGTGAGCCTGATTCCTACACACAAAAAATTACTTGTGGATATTTTTTATAAAGTATAAAAACAATTTGAATGCGTTTTCTTAGTTTTGAGTATGTCAGTTTTCTTTTTTACTAAAATTAATGTCAATTTTAAATAAAAAGACACACTTGGAGCCATACTAGTCACATCATGCGTTGGATTAAGATGTGGCTGATTTATACACATCTAAAATGACTTATGGATCATTTTACTAAAGTATAAAAACAATGAGAATTCATTTTCTTAGTTTTAGTATGCCACTTTCATTTTTTACTAAAATATCATTTTAAACTGGAAACTCACACTTTGAGTCATATTGGTCACATCGTGTGTCGGTTTGATGCGAGACCGATTCCTACATGTCAAAAATGACTTATGAATCATTTTACTAAATTATCAGGACAATATGATTGTGTTTTCTTGGTTTTCAGTGAGTGATACTTTTTGAACTGAAATATCAATTTTAAACTAATAATTGACACTTTGAGTCATACTGGGCACATCGTGTATCAGATTGAGGTGTGGTTTATTCCTATACATCAAAAATGACTAATGGATTGTTTTTTAAAGTTTCAAAACAATACAAATTCATTTTCTCAATTTTGAGTATGTGAGTTGTCTTTTTTAGTAAAATTAATGTCAATTTTAAATAAAAAGATGAACACTGAGCCATACCGATCACACCGTGTGTTGGATTGAGGTGAGGATGAATCCTACACAGCCAAATGACTTATAGATCATTTTTCTAAATTATCAAAACAATACAAATTATTTTTTTCAGTTTTTAATATGTCAGTTGTATTTTTTACTAAAATTAATTTCAATTTTAAATAAAAAGATTCACTTGGAATCATATTGGTCACACCGTGTGTCGGATTGAGGTGTCGTTGATTCCTAAATGTCCCAAATGAATTTTGAATCTCTTTATTCAAGTATCAAAATAATTCTAACTACAAATGTTACCATGCTTTCTATTTTCTTTATTTTTCTAACTACCCACAATACATATTGAGTTGATTTTCTTAGCCGAAAAACTTTCCTCTACTCTTTTGGATTTCAACAACATGAAAGGTTTTTCAGCTAAGAACATAGACTCAATATGTAGTGTTGAAATATTGAAAAATAAAAGCAATGGAAATCATGGTAACATTGGCAAAAATGAACATGTTATCTCTTTTGTGGCTTGTTGTAGATAGTTGAAAGCAAAACATGACTTCTCAAAAGATCTATGAAAAAACTAAATAAGTATTAGATAAAAATGATAAGGAAAATAAATTACAAATAATAGATAAAATTATGAAAAAATTAATTAAATAAGTAGTATGAATTCACATTTTCATGATGGTTGTATACATTCTTGACCCATTTCCTTATTGTCATCATCTCAATTGTAGCATTGAAGTCGAATCTACTACGAGCATGAGAAGCTTCAAATAAACCACCCCAAATTGAACAAAGGAATCCATATGTATAAGAAAACAATTCTTATGTGAGTAATGCTAAAAAAAATAAATTAAACATAAATATGAAACAATCCATTACTTCTATGGAAGTCACATCTTCATGTTATCTGTGTATATTCTTCCATCAGGTATACTGCCCATTCGTTTCTAAGAAAATCTATATCATCTTGTGAATATGAATATTTTTTATAGTCATAGTAGTACAGGAAAAATATAAATACACAAATAATTAATAAATATTTTAAATGAAATAGTAATTATCTTCAAAAATACCACTTTGGTGATGATAGTTTGTTGATAGAATATGATCTCTCTCAAAAATTTACAAACATAATAACCATAATCTTTTCCATTTGTTTGTTTCAAACACTATAAAAACATTTATAAAAATAAGTAATTTGTTTTGATATGTTTTTTGATAGTGAAATCATATTATATATATCCTAATACTTGTCCACTTGCAGAACTTGTCAGGATCCTTGTGCTTAATTCATGTTCTCATTCCATGAATTTCTCGATATTTAAACACCAACCTATTGTAATATAATTCTCATTAAAACATAATATAAATTATATAACTTGAAGTTTAGTTCTAAAATTTTGGATGTAGTGTATTAAAAATTGACAAACACCATCATGTGTGGTTGGATTGTTGGGTATCTATGCAGTGAATTTTGGAAATAAATCTTTGGACTATCTAAATTGACCACAATAAGCATCCAATGTTGCCAAAAACAAAAAAAGGAATAAGTAATGAAAGAAATAAAAATATATTTTATATGATTAAATTGTAGAGTTTTACCCATACAATGTTGGTATTAAGAATATTTTATCATCCACAAGCTTTCTTCCAAACGATTTGGTCAATTTTGTCACTATTTCTTTCATTTTTATTAAATCTATTTCTTTTTGTTTTGTAGAAGTTTTATGAGGACTAATGAGTCCAAATCTATGTTCATGGGATAATACATTCAATTGGTATTGATATATAAGCCTATAAAAAATATGAAATATATTTAGTTATAATTAACATAGTATATCATCTTTTGGATAATCAAATCATGAAAACATACCTCATGTATACATTTTAAAATGAGCCTCCTAGCCATTCATAGTTGAGGATTTCGTTTATATTTTCAAGATAAATGTAGTCTATAATGTACCCTATGAACATTTGTTCTTAAAAATAAAATATGTGACTACTACCATTTTGTAACTTTTCATCCACATAAACCTTCAATGTTAGTAAATACAGATGTGGAATGGGCAGGGTAAAGGTGATTTCGGAAGATCTTTTCAATCAGTTGGTCGATCCTTTAGATGGTTTTGAGTTGACCTTTCATTTCACCCCTTCCCTTTGAACTTCTGTAATAACATTCACCGGTTCATACCTTTTTTCATTAATTGTTAAAGGTTTATCATGAAAAATAAATTGGAAATGAATACTTCCTTTTCGACATGTGTTTTTACAAGATCTGATGGTCATGCAATGAATGTTCCAAAAGCTTGGTCGATCATATGAATATCTTCATCATCAAGTGGAATAGGTAGATCAACACATGGATCATGAGCTACACTAATCACCACTCTCACATGCCCTGTTGGAAGTGGTCTTTTGTGTAGACAATCATCTTGGATATTGAACATGGTAACCCTCACAACAAGGCGATGGGTGGGTGTTGATAGATATAAATCACAATCATTTTCACCCTGTAGAATATCAGTACTGGAAATGTATCAGTGTTTTTCTGATTCAAATTTCACAAAAAAATTATTAGAATATTTATTACCTAAAATAAGACATCTCTTTGAGGTGAATGACTCACCTCAAAGGTGGTAGGGTGGGGGGGGGGGATCTTCACGTAATAGTTTTTCTTAAGTTGTTTCTTCTCTTTGTTTTCCCCCACAATAGTTGTTAGCAACTCATTCTACCACTGAATTTTTTCTTCAAGGGTATCTAATCTTGTTTTCATATCTTTCATATCTTTATCTTTATACTCATGTTGTTTTTTTCAAAATATGTTCGGGGTGTCACCCTAAAACCTGCACCTCTGACGTAGCCATACCGTTCTAGCCACTTCATGGCCACCAATAGTAGGTGTTCATCTAACACAGGTGTTGATGATCCCTATGACTAATTTGGATAGAAAGTATAGGAAAATAAGTAATCATTGTTATGTAATAGGTATTTAAGTAATTTTTTTTATTATGTCACACTTACACATGTTTCCCACACTTTTTTCATGTTTTCATATATTAGTATCCCATATTTATTTACATGTGCCTCCTTCCATAGCACATGGCATGGGATGGAAGTGGTTTTGGATTTGGATTCATCAATCTTCATATAAATAGAGGAATAAAATTATATTGTTGTTTCATATCACATAAAAGTATTATGATAAATTTAAAATATGTACCAATTTTTTTAAGTTAAGCATACCCCATCCTTGCTTTACGGTAGGGGTACGTTGGTTTTTTTGCCCGTTCCTTATTTTCAGCACTCAGTTTCTGATTCATAAATAAAAAATTATCAATCAAAGTGATGGATACATGTATTATTAAACAATGAATTACCCTCCACAATATACCTAAAAATAAATCTCTGTATAATGGCCATTAAACAAATCCCACACTTATTGGCTTATCAGGTGTGCATACATAAGCGGTGGGTGCAGGTTTATTTTCCCTTCAACATATTTAAGATGAAATCTCATTATAATTGTATGAAAGCCTCTGCGAATCATTCCAACAAGAATTAATATATATTTATTTTGGGAGTCATATACAATAAATGGACTCCAAAAGAGATGATTAAGATCAAGTCAATGTTTTATTATTTTATTTTTTAGTAAAATAAAGAAAGGATATCATAATTTTATTATAAACTCTTCTCAAATCAGGGTCTTAAGTGTGGGAACAACATGATGCCATGGATCTATATCAATTGGCACACATTGTCAAGTGATAAGACCAATGTAACTACTAAACATGGCCTTGTTGGGGTAAACATTTTGGCTGTGTGCATTCCATCCTACCTCGTATTTTATGCCTTTGTTTTTTTCCGTAATATTTTTTTTCTAACAATGTCACTGTCACACCCAGTTTTTTTCTTTTCATGTCATGGTTTTGATTCGGTTCATTGAAAATATAAATTCTTTTATTGGGTGTTTGGTGAGATTAATTTTGATTTTTGAACTACCATATATGTCTAATAACCCTAATTTGGGTTCCCCATTTCTTGTTTAGGAGTTTTTTTTATAAAGGGTGGTTACTCATGATTTGGGCCAACCGTGAGCCCATTTCCAGTTTTAAAAACCATTTTTTTCTTTTATAACTCCTTTGTTTTTCAACATTTTGCACTAATTCCACTTCATAAATTTCCTCCACTGACATATTCAAACCACCATAACCTTTTGGACCCCTTAAGAATTCATAATCATGGTGAATTTTTGTTACTTATTTAGGTATCGGGCCATCCCATGGGCTCATTTCCAGTTTTAAAAAATTAATTTGTTTCTTTTATATCTTTTTAATTTTTTAATAGTTTTTGGTGATTCAACCTCCCATTCTAATCCAAAATACCTAGTCTCACCCCCATTATCCATTTTACCTATTTTGAGCTCATTTTCATCACATATTAGGGCTAAAGTTCTCAGGTTTCCTCAAAATGTACATAATTAAGATGGTAAATTATTTCATCTATAAATAATTCAATTCATACTATTTTTCCCAAAAATATTCTTTAACTAGTTCTTATAGACCTTAAGAGCCTCTAAAATAAGTTACAAGCCATTAAATTTTATCTAAGGGTGCAGATATAATGGAAGGTGAAGAGTTTTCTAGTTGAAAAGGTGAGATTCCTTCTCCTTTCTCCTCCCTCTTCTTCCTACTTTCATTATTTCTTGGTTTTATAACTTTCCCTATTAATGATAGACCTAAGGTTCTGTTATAACATGATTTTTTATGGGGTTTTTTTTCGTTTGGGGCTGGTCGTCATAGGTTTAGGGTTTGTAAACCCTCGAGTGGTGATATTGGGTGTGCGTTTTTATTACGCCAAGGATTTGAGGTAGGATATCCCTTGCACAAGCCTTTATCATTTAAGTTTCATCATTCTCATGATGTTATAACCTTATTTATATGATATGTGCTTCTGTGAAACCTTGGTTTTAATTTTTTTGTGTGTGAATGATGTTTTATGCCTTATTTTGTTAAAAATATAGTTGTTTTAGTATAAATGTGCACTCCTCTTGTTTGATAAATTATTCCATGAGATTTCGCACTTGATTTATGGTATTTTGAATATGTTTCAGTAGCTTGAATAAATTTATGGCATGAAAATGGTATTTTATCCCTTTTTAAGTACTTAAAATAAGTTGTTTTGTTAAAGAGTGCATGCCATGTGTTCGGTAAATTGCTCGGTTGGATTTTATGTGTCTAGTGAAATTTAAAATGATTTGTTAGGATTTATAAATACATTGGCAGCATGAAAAAAATTATTTTGGGATCCTTTTATGGATTTACAATTTGTATTTGGTTTTACAAACAAATGGGTTTTGGTTTACAACATGTTTTGGCCCGGGTTACCGGAAAATGACCCATTTCAAATCCTTATGAAAATGGTTGTGTTTTGAATATGTAACCTGACTGTTTTAAGGGATTTATGAATTTGGTTTTCTGCTGTAAATGGTGTGTATACACCTACTTAGTAAAATTGAAATGCATAAATTTGTTAAATGTTAGTTTTGAGAAAATGTTTAAAGGATCATTTGACCTTTCCTAAAAATAAAGATTGAGTGTTTTACATGTATATACCATGTTTTGCATTGGGAATAGAATATCGGGATAACCTACTGAGTTTTAATACTCACGCCTGTAGTCTTTATCTGTTTTTATCCCTTGTGTAGGTTTCAACTTGAGTTCGACCGCCTTGGGCGATGTGTGATCATTGTGTTGGTGGGTGACCAGAGGGGTCACATGGAGTTAGTTGGTTATTAGGTTTGGTCAGTTGAGTTGTTGGTTTAGTTTTTCTTTTAGTTTCTTGTACAAATAATGTCCAGTTCAATTTTTTTGTAAATGTATTTTGGGATGTCCATTTCTTTTTTCTGTTTATTTTATTGTTTATATTTGGGTGAAATCGTTCCCTTGTGTACTATATTGATTCCGTCGGTGCTTGTCACCATCCCAGGAGGATTGAGACCACCTCTTAGGACTTATCGCGGACTGGCCTGGGTGACCAGTTCAGGGTCGACTCGGGCTAGTTCATGACAAAATGGTATCAAAGGAGGTCGACTCTTAGAAGGTCTTTCTTTTTAGAGCACCCTTGTTATTTAGGGGATGTCAAGGTAGATAGAGTAGGATTATTTTTACTTTAGGGGTAAGTGCGGGAAGAGCATCATGAACTATTTCTCATTCTGATCCTCAAGTTTTTACGAGATATCAAGTTTTATTAGTGTCCTTTGTTCTTATTGATTGTTTGGTGTTGGGATGTGACAAGGGGAGTCTGACTAATGGACTCCGTGAGATCATAGGGCCTAGAAATCCATGTGGAGCTGGGGCATGGTCCTAATAAGTCTCTCTGTGCTGGTGTTGTGTTTGACATATGGCCTCCAACAATATGGTCAAGTCACCCACCGACACTAGTTCCCTTTTGTGGGTTTCTTGGAACTTTCTTGAATTCTGATATTTTTTTTGAAAATACTTATGTGAGAATTATGGAAATGAGTTTTAAAGGAAGGATCAAATTTTTAAATATGGGAAAGGTGTTTTCAAAAACTAAATATAAGAATGGTTTTGGGAAGGTTGTGTATTTTTAAACAAATTCTGGGAAGGAAGTGGAAATGATTTAACGGGATTGGATTTTCCCTAATCTAAACATGTGGTTTGTTGAAATAAAATGTTTTGAAAGTGTGAATAATTTTAAGGTGATTCTGAATCTTTGTTTTAAATGGGGTGTTTTGGGATGTTGAAAAGTGTTTGAATATGATTAATTGGTTTTGGAAATTGGTTTTGAGCAGTTGGTGTTTTCCTAGAAAGGGTATTGGTCTCAATGGACATTAGATTATGAAAATATACCTTGTTAATTTTTTTTAAAATGGGAAGGGGTTGTTTGGAGTAGCTTGGTTGTTTTAAAACTTGTTAAAAATAAAAAGGGGTAGGTTTTTAAGAAAATGGTTCTTGATGAAGTGTGTTTTGTTTTGTGAAATATGAAAAGGGTTTTTGACTTGGTGGTTGGTGTTCCTTTTGAAGGTACATGATTTTTGGAATGATGTTGTTTTTTTTAGCCTTTGGAGTTTTCATGGGTGCTCACATGCATGGTTTTATTGATATATAGAAGGATAGCCTATATGGCATGGTGGTTCGGTGCCTAAGGTGGCATGGAAATGTGAATGTGGGTGAAAATTGATGAGACACCATTGGTGAATGTGGAAACCCACCAAGTTAGTTTGTTTTTCAAAAGTGTTTTGAGTTGAAAAATTATGGACTTTGTTTATAAACCAATGGTTATGTGGCTAGTTTTTCTATGTCTTATAAGAGTTGTTTATTTAGTAAGCTTACTTGTTATCTAGAAGTCATACTCTTATTGTATCTTGAGATGAGATCTTGTTGGTGGCTCGGTTTTGGAGTAATGTTCATTGGGTTTCTAAATATGTGTTTGATGTTGTGATGTGGCAATGGATAGTTCTCCGTTGGAAATATTTCCTATTGATTAACCAAGGATTCATTTAAAATGTTAAATCCAACTCTTCGGATGATGACTCAGCTTATTTGTTGGAATAAAGAGATGTTTGGGATTAATTTAAAGTGCTTCAAGGTCATGATAATTCTTTTGGACATAGCAATTGTGTTCAGTGATGTTGATTTGTTTAGATATATTCCTTGTCCATTATGCCCCTCATTCGGAGTGAGACAGAATTTTGATATGTATCTATGAGTTCCTATTTAGATGAAGGTGTTTTGTTGAGCATGTAAGTTTTTTTGAGTGGTGTGATCCTTAGCACCTTGACTGTGGTGCATAAGATGCTTCAAGAATCCGAGCTCCAGCCATAGGCCTCAGAGTGAAGCTTTTCACACAGTCAGGAAATCTCCAGAGGTGTGGGGAGCTTGACCAGGCTCCTTCCTCCACCATTTTGGTATAGTAGTTTCTATGCCTTTATTGTGGTTCCTCAATTTTGTGAATTTCCCTTTGTATCAACAAGTGTGGTGGACTTACCCCTCACACAATGTCTATGGTTATGCCTTCATGGATGTTGGTTTTTGATCGATGTCCCTGTGTGGACCGCCTATAAAAATCAGGTACATTCTTGGTGTTACCTGTTCATAGAGTGTTGGGTAGTTCTGTTTTTTCTTTTGTGGTTTCAATGGCCCAATTATTGGGTCCCCTTCCCTCCCCTCCTCGAGTGGTGGGGGTCTAGATCCGTGCTGAAAGTGTTGGCCCAATTTTTGTCCCCTCCGTTCGGGAGTGGGTGGTTTAGATGTTCATGTTGTAACCCTATTAACTTGGATTTTTAGGTTTTTGTGGGATATTTTTGGTGGTCTTGTGATGGTGAGGCCCAATTCTAGTTCATTTTTAATTCTTTTTTTGTTCATTTCTAGTTGGTCTCTAATGGTGGGGAGACCCACTGCGGGTCTCGAAGATCTTTCTTTTAGGATTTGTCGGATGGTAGTTGTGATTTAATGGTGGGGAGCCCATTCCGACCTCCACCCCAAGTCATTATATTTTGTGAGTGAACTATGGTTTGGGTGATCGTTGGGTTCATTGAGAGAAATCCAAACAATCTAGTTCTTGGCTTGGTTGTCGAGGTGGTGGCTTGATCTTTCCGTTGATTATCTGGAAGTGGTTGTGAGTTGGTGTTCTTTTGTGCAAGAGTATTAAGTTACATTGTTGGTGAATGATATTTCCATAGATTTAGAGGCTGTATTATGTTGATAAGTAATCCTTTGGTGTTGTTCTGTCAGTTGAAAAGCATTACGGATTTTCGGGGGCGGAAAGCTTTAATGGTGGGGAGAATTGTCACACTTGTTTTTTTTCTTTTCATGTCATGATTTTGACCCGGTTCATTGAAAATATCTATCCTTTTATTGGATGTTGGGTGAGATTAATTTTGAGTTTTTAACTAACATATATTTCTAATCACCCTAATTTGGGTTCCCCATTTCTTGTTTAGGAGTTTTTGGAGAAAGAGTGGTTACTTCATGATTTCGGCCAACCGTGAGTCCATTTCCAGTTTTAAAAACCAAATTTGTTTCTTTTTTAACTCCTTTGGTTTTCAAATTTTTTCACTCATTCCACTTCATAAATTTCCTCCACTGACATATTCAAACCAACATATCCTTTTGGACCCATTAATAATTCATAATCATGGTGAATTTGCGTTACTTATTTTGGTATTTGGCCATCCCATGGGCTCATTTCTAGTTTTAAAAAAATAATTTGTTTCTTTTATATATTTTTCATTTTTTAATAGTTTTTTGTGATTCCACCTCCCATTAGAATAAAGAACACCTATCCTCACCCCCATTATCCATTTTAACTCTTTTGAGCTCATTTGAATCGCATATTTGGGCTAAAGTTATCAGGTTTCCTCAAAATGTCAAGAATTAAGAAGGTAAATTGTTTCATCCACAAATTATTTAATTCATACTATTTTTCTAAAAAATATTTTTTAACAGGTTCTTCCAGATCTCAGGAGCCTATCCAAGAAGTTCCAAGCGATTCACTTTTCTCTAAGGGTGCATATCTAATGGAAGACGAAGAGTTTTCTAGTTGAAAAGGTGAGATTCCTTCTCCTTCCTCCTCCCTCTTCTTCCTCCTTTCATTATTTATTGGTTTTATAATCTTCCCTAGTAATGATCGACCTAGGGTTTTGTTATCCCATGATTTTTGATGGGGGATTTTTTTCTCTTGGGGCTGGTCATCATAGGTTTAGTGTTTGTAAACCCTCGAATGGTGATATTGGGTGTGCGTTTCCATTACACCAAGGATTTGAGGTAGGATATCCCTTGAACAAGCATTTATCATTTATGTTTCATCATTATAATTCTGTTATAACCTTATTTATATGATATTTTATGCTTTGAAACCTTGGTTTTAATTGTGTTTTGTGCAAATGTTGTTTTATGCCTTATTTTGTTAAAAATATAGTTGTTTTGGTATTAATGTGAACTCCTCTTGTTTGATAAATTATTCCATGATCTTTCACACTTGGTTTATGGTATTTTGAATATGTTTTAGTAGCTTGAATAAATTTATGGCATGAAAATATTATTTTATCCCTTTTTGTGTTCTTAAAATAAGTTTTTTTGTTAAAGAGTGCATGTCATGTGTTCGGTAAATTGTCCGGTTGGCTTTTATGTGTCTAGTGAAATTTAAAATGATTTTTTAGGATTTATAAATAAATTGGGAGCATGAAAAAAATTATTTTGGTATCCTTTTATGCCTTTTCAATTTGGATTTAGTTTTATAAAAAAATGGTTTTTGGTTTACAACATGTTTTGGCTCGGGTTGCCGGAAAATGGCCCATTTCACATCCTTATGTAAATGGTTGTGTTTTGAATATGTAACCTAAGTGTTTTAAGGGATTTATGAATGTGGTTTGTTGATGTAAATAGTGTGTATACATCTCCTTAATAAAATTGAAATGTATAACTTTTTCAAATGTTAGTTTTGAGAAAATGTTTAAAGGCTCGTTTGGCCTTTCCTAAAAATGAAGATTGAGTGTTTTACATGTATAGACTGTGTTGTGCATTGAGAATAGAATATCGGGCTAACCTACTGAGTTTTAATACTCACACCTATAGTCTTATTCTGTTTTAATCCCTTGTGCAGGTTTCAACTTGAGTTCAATCTCCTTGGGCGACGTGTGATCATTGTGTTGGAGAGTGACCAGAGGGGTCACATAGCGTTAGTTGATTATTAGTTTTGGTTAGTTGAGTTTTTGGTTTAGTTGTACTTTTAGTTTCTTGTACAAATAATGTTCAGTTCAATTTTTTTGTAAATGTATTTTGGCCTGTCCATTTCTTTTTGCTGTTTTTTTGATTGTTTATATTTGGAAAAAATTGTTCCCTTGTGTACTCTATTGATTCCCTTGGTGCTTGTAGGCATCCCTGGAGGATCGGGAATGCCTCTCGGGACTTTTCACGGGCTGGCCTGGGTGACCGGTTTAGGGTTGACTCGGGCTGGTTCGTGATAGTCACACTATGGTGCTCCTATTTTTTTCTACAACATTGGTTCTTCATCACCTACCATTTAATAAGATTCAACATTGTCAATATGTTCTTCCTATAGATTGGTAGCATCAACATGTGCAAAAGGATGTTTTTTCTCTACACTATGAGTAGTAGCAGGTTGAGAAACCTATTGTCCCTCTGCACTGGGAGCAACAACAGGTTGAGAAACTTGTTGTTCCTCAAGATTGATTGTGACAACATCTCTTCCAGAAATTCCTTTGACCACAAGACACCCAGTTTGATGAGATTTTGGTAGACCAATGATTTCCACACTAGACATATAGTCGGTATATAATTCAATGGATTCCTCAACAATATATCACTCCACAATACAACCCTATAGATGGCTTCAATTTTTGACACACCCTTTCAAAATATTCATATACTATTCAATGGGGTACATCCATCTATAGTGTATAAGACCACATAGTATAATCTCTCTCACTAATTGAACCACCAAGTGAACCATCATATCAAAGAATACTGGTGGAAAGAACATTTACAATTCACATAATATGATAGAAATTTCCTTTTCTATAGCTGGAAATTTTGTTGGGTCTATAAATTTTCTGCATATATCTTTGAAAAATAAATATATCTTGGTTAATGAATGATATACATTCTTGCAAAAAAACATGGCAGTCATGAGATTTCAAACCCTTTAACTTTAAATCATTCATTGACATGATATTCTTGATATTAAATGAATACCCATATGGAACTATTACATCATTCAAGAAGTTACAAAATCGATATCTCTCATACCTGGAAAGAGTGTAAATAGATAGAGGAAGAAAAGTCATTTTCACCCTTCATTGGAATCAAATATTCCTATATTCCCATGTCAACCATGTCTAACCTAGCCTTAATTCCATCCATTATTTTTTTGGGTGAATTTAGTAACATACTAGTTACACTATCACATATATTTTTTTCAACATGCATAACATCAAGAAAATGGTTGGCATCTAGAAAACTCTAGTATGGTAATTCAAAAAAAAAAAAAAAACTGATCTCCTTTTCCAATCAATTTTTGTAATGTTTTTTAAAAATGTTTTACCAAAAGTAGTGTCCATATCTTTTACTTTATCAAGAAGTTGATCACCTATTAGTGGATACAGTCCTGTACTTTCTTTTGAACTTCCATTGATGATGTAATCCAAGATTGATACTTATGTCATCGAGGTAGAAATCTGTGATTTCCTAGAAACATAGTCTTCGATGAATGTTTTAAACTAATGGATTGTATACCTTGTTCAAAAAGGGAACACCCTTGAGTTCCTTTAATTATATATCCTAAAAAATTTTCATAAGCAAGAAAGTCATTTATCATCCCATACAAAATGGATCTCAATGTGAAATCTTCATTTCTGTAAATATCATACAATGTAACACCTGAATCCCACAATAATTTCAAATCTTCAATCAATGGAGCCAAATAAACATCAATATCATTACCCAGTTGTTTTGGTCATGATATAATCATAGATAACATGATGTATTTTAGTTTCATGCATATCCATGGTAAAAATTTATAATTTACCAACATAACTGGCCATGTACTATGAGTTTTTTTTTGAAAACCAAAAGGATTCACTACATATGTAGATAATGAAAGATGAAAGTTTCTCGACTCATTTTCAAATCTAGGATACTCATGATCAAGTCTATTCCACTAAGGAGAGTCTGTCAGGTGACAAAGTTTCCCATATTTATTTCTTGTATCTACATTCTACACCAATTGCTTTGTAGTCTCCTCACTTCCATATAGTTGCCTAAAACATGGAATGATTGGAAAGTACCATACAATTTTCATAGAACCTAATTCATCTTTCTTGTATCGAGAAGCACCACAATTTGGTCATTATTTAAGTGATTTTTGGTCCTTTTGAAATAGTATACAATCATTTGGGAGGGCATGTATTCTTTTAGAGATCATACCCATCAAACATAGCATTCATTTTGTGTTGTATGTTCGGCTAGGGATCTTATTATCTTCTGAGAGAATATCATTCCAGAGATAAAGTAGTTAAGTAAAATTGAAATCACTCCATCCGTTACCTGCTTTCAAATTATAAAACTTCAGTACGACTGGAAATGCTATATATTTAGTGTAACCAGCATACAACAACATCTTTTCACAACTCTTTAACTTCTCAAACAATTTTGGACAATCACAAAGTTCATATCCAACTGTCATTATCATTTACTCAATACAATCTTCATCATCATTAACACTTGTAATCATATCTTTGATACAATCTTCTTCATTTTCCACACTTGTAATCATATCAGATGATCCATAAAACGCAGTGTTATACCAATCACTAGCTACATTTTCCTTTTCCCTCTATCTATTCCTACATTTATAACTTTGATCAATTTTGTGATAGATCAGGTGTTCTTCCAACTCATTCGGACTAATTATTCTTGAATAAAAATAACATAAACACAAACAAAAGATTTGATAAGGGTCATATGCATGATATTTTTCAAACTTGATGAACTCTTTCACCCCATCTTCATACTCTTTTGTCATACGATTAACATACATCCATTATCTATTCATATCAGTCCTATTTGATTCAGTAATATTAATATTTAATAAAATACATACACAAAATATGTTTAATTGAAGATGGATCACATGAATTTTAGAAAGAAAAAAAATATATTGAAAAATGGTTTATCATCCCACATGATCAAAAACAAAAACTTATTGAAGGAAATTTATAAATATAATGGAGGAGATTTATCTTTTAAACACTATTTTTCCTCTTATTTTTAAGGATAAAAACCCTTTTTTATGAGAATAAATGAAGTATTAAATCACTTTTACATTATAAAAAACTTATGAAATATGATTATTGAATGTAATAATGGAAATATAAAAAAAGAAAAGATGTATTATTTGAAAAACCTTTTCATAATAGAAATATGACTATTGAATATAATAATGGTTTTAAAAATAAAAAAATAAATTATTATATTTTTTAAAATATTTTGAACACTGACATTGAATTTATGAAAGTATAAAAGTATTAAACTATTGATAAATTAAAAAAAGTTTATAGCTATCAAAGAATAAATTAAAAATGTATATATATTTAAATTAGTATATAAAATTATAGACATATATAGAAGTATAAAATTATATATAATTTATAAAAGAATGTATATTTTAAAGAAATATACATATTTTTTAAATGTATATAATTTTATAAAACTATATAAAAGTACAAATATGTTATAAAAGTATACATAATTTATAGAAGTATATATTTTTACAACTTTATAAAATTATAAAATTATATTATATAAAAGTAAAATTTATGAAAGTATAAAAGTATAAAATTATTCAGTTTTAGTCCATTGATGAAACAATCGATCTTGATTTTATGGTTAACTAAGCAAATATAGGTGTGCCTTGCGAGTCTCATCAGGATTCATTTATAGGTACCAATGGATTCAAATTTTTTTTTTAAAAAATATCTCTCTATTTTGTTGTGAGTAGTTTGGGGAAAATATTTGGGGAAAAATATTTCATTAAACACCTCCAATTTTATACTATAAACTTCTTAATTTTTCCTCATATTCATAATCAGAACCCACAATCTGTCTACTTCACCTTCCAAATTTTAAAAGGCTATCCATTTCTTCAAAAACTAGTTGATTAGAGGAACCCAAATGGTTAGGGGGCATTGTCGCATGAATGAATCCATGGTTATTTGTTTCATCCTTAGAATGTTTGGGAGTTTGAAATGGTTTATATTATTATTCATTTCTTGAGAATGTTTAGTAAGTATTATCATGAAATTTTTCACCACAACTCTCTTCCCATTTGGTTTCCTATTGGGATAATCACCTCATTGTCCATCACACCCATTATTTTATTGGTTCCTCCTAGATCTAGCCCTTACTAAAATCAAAATCATGAATCAGGTTTAATAAACAATAATATCTCCCAAAGATGTCTCTAGATAAGCATTCCTTCTAAAAATAATCTTATATATGGTTCCCTATGGAAAGGGGAAACAAAAGGAGGAGGGATATCAAATTCTTATCAAGGGAGAAAAATATATATATATAAGATGATTTTTTATAAGGAATAATGGAAATATATAAGATTATTTGGGAGGAATAATATATTATTACTTATAAAAATAAACTGTTTAGATCTAAATAAAATGGGAAATTTTGAATGGAGATGTTGACATTATTTTAACATAAAAATCTAAATCCAACTACATGGGAACACTTGTCTAAAAAAATTGTATTAGGGAATCGAAGATTGTACTTCAAAAATTTTAGGCCCTTGGTTATTATCATCATCAGAAACCTGAATACCATATATATATGAGAAATTTTTAACACTATAATAATGAATCATATGGAACATCTAGCGGTTTACATTTCCCTAAAAATTCTAATATAGGATTTTTAGGCCTCTTAGTGGAGTTAGTCTACACTGATATTTACTATACTAATATCAGAATGCATCAGTTACACAAATTATTTCACCCATTTTTTAGTTGAAATATTTTTATCAAAAAACCCTTTATCCAAATTTATATTTCATTTAGAACTATTTTAGCTATCCACCTATTACATTCTCAACTAATCCTTCTATAGGTACTTGAATGTGAATTTTTAGTTGTAATAGATTTAACAATCATGTTATCTTTTAAGTGAAGAAATTCATTTACTATTTTCTTAAAAATATCACTTATTTCAATTTCCACACCTAGCCAAATATTCTATTATGATTATAAAATAACCAAGGTAGACCATTATATCCTCTACTTCATTATATTTCCTTGAATGTATTGTGTTGTCAAATATTCTGTATAGAAGCACTAAACTTCTAAAATATTATATGTGGACCTAGACTAAACACATCAAGAATATTATAATTAATAGCGTATTTTTCTACGTACATCTATTTAAAATTATTTTCATTTTGTGATTTCTTATATTTTGAAATAAGAGAAAACCTTAGAGACTTAGACTGGAATCAAGGTTCATATTACAATATGATTCTCCTATCCACATTATCCAACTTAACCCTACTTATTTTCAATAAATGGCTGAAACAACCATAAAAATAATATAAAGTTTGTAGGAACCCATATTCAAATGAGATCCATTAATTATTATCTCTTATTTTATAAATTACACTATGGGAAATAATTTAGAATAAATTTAGAACATCTATTATAGTTTTCTATTTATTACTCTTTTAATGATTCAGGACTAATCTATAAACCCCTTTATTCCACTAATACTCTTTGACTATAACATTTTTATTCCCTCTAAATAACTTGAATAAGAATAATTTTTTTAAATAAATCAATTTAAGTCAACTAGAAAATATATCCAAGATTTATCTTGTAAAAAATCCATTATATTTCTTTTCTTCATCCTTTATGTTCTAAGACTTTTTTGTGTGTACTTATTATGTTGACTATAAGAAATTTCTAATATTTGGTATCAATGATTATTTAGTCTGATTTTTTATGTTGATCACTATAATCATGTCACCTTGACACTCCATGTAAACTAAGACACATCCCAACACCCACGTAGACTTTTAAGGAGACACCATTTTGTGGTGTCCAAACCTTCAGAAAATCCTTTTGAGCACTGGTTCTTAAAACAACCAATCCACTAAATGCAAGATCAAATTTACCTTGGAAATTCAAACCTATAAATACACATAGAGAATTATAAAAATATGAAAACCAACAAAATGATGAAAACACAACCATTTCTCAAACATTATTTAGTTTGTGCATGAAGAAACATCAGGATAGCTGAAACAAAACAATCAACCAAAATATGATGAACAACCCCATCATAAATGAACCAGTATACCACAAAAACACCACCACCTTCCCTCTGACATCACCAAAACTGAAATCACTATTACAGATAAAAAATATAACCATCTCACCCCATGACTCAGCCATAACCTAGCCATTGACTAGTGAATTCTAATGACCACAACACACCAAGGCCCCCACCCTTTCCCCTACCCACAGTCTTCCTCTTAATACCCCATTTCCAATTTATAAATATTTAATGCATCTCATGATTCATCAAGAAGTGAAAGAGGTTGAGTGAATGCTGAAATATCTAACCCAAATGAATAAAATCTTAAAAAAATCCCATACCTTAGAGTGGATGAAGAGGAAGACCGTGGGTTCAGTTGGGAGTGATGATGACAGGGAGCAATGGTGACAGAGACAACAACAAAAATGGTGAAGGTAAAGGAAGGGAAAGATGGAAGGAAGAGTGTTGATGGAAGCACTATGGTTCTGTGAAATCTTAAAAGCGCAATGAGGGAGACTCTGTTAAGGTTCATTTTATAAGAATAAATAATGATTTTATCAGTGCTTTCAAAAAATAAATGATAAAGAGTACTTTTATCATCATTAACATAGAAAGTGATGATAAAAATACTCTTTATCAATGCATTTTTAGCACTGATAAGGATTTCCCATTATCAGTGCTAAAAAACGTTGATAAAACGTATCTTTATCAATGCTAAAATTCTATCATTGATAAAGACAAATTTTATTAGTGCTAAAAAACCACTGATATTTATATAATATTAAAAATTTATTTATATTATTATATATATATTTAAAATTATTTATATAATAAATAAATAAATAAATAAATATATTTATAATTATAACTATAAATAAATAAATAAATATATTTATAATTATATATATAATAAATATATTTATATATTTATATAATTATATGTAACTATAAAATTATAAATATTATAAATAAATAAATATTTATTTATAATTATAATTATAAATAAATATAGATATATTTAAATAATTATAAAATTATAATGAATATATTAATTATAATTATTTATGAAGAAGATCTAGCTAGAAGCAAAGATCCTAACCTTTTATTAAATAAAGAAGAAAAAGATAATAAGATACCAGACAAGATCAAACAAAGAGACAACCCCTCATCCATAAAATTAGTTTAAGAATCATAAAATGAAGGATCATTTTCAAAGCCATAATCAGAGTTATCAATAGTTTCTCACTCTGACTGTGAATTAGCTTGATTGAGAATATATATTAATATATCATATTTATATTAATTATAAACATGCATTTTTTAATTAATGTATATAAATAAAAATTATTTTTTAATATAAATATAATAATTTTATATATATTAATAATATTTTTTATTAAAAACTTTTATCAGTGCTTTTAGATAGTGTTGATAAAGGTGAGGCTTTTATCAGCGCTTTCTGCTTAGCGTTGATAAAAGCAGGTTCTTCCCTTTCCACAATCTATGGTAGTGCCTTCAGTCTAAATCATATATGTTATGAAACTCCATGTAACATCCCATTATTTTAAGAAATAAACACTATGTTCGATAGCGTACATGATACGCCACATCGAGCATAAACAAACAACTAGATATTATTATTTAAATGTCATCATTATAAACTATTCGTTAGAATGATGAGTATGAACATGATTAACTGAATTATGAAAATATGGTTTACACATGTATATATAATTTATTCTTTGGTGACCAATTAATTATAAATGAAAATAAAACCCTTTTTAAAATAAAATGAAATCATTTTCTGAAAAACTATTTAAATGAAAACAAGTGTGTTTATAAAATAATCAAATCAACCTTATTGGATTTTATTAATAATATATATATATTATATTAAATTAAATGTTTAACATTAATCCTATGTGTTTTCTAGACATGATATAAGAGAAAATCAAATTCTAAGAATAAAAGAAGTATTTTTCTAAAAAGGGAGTTTTATCACCTTTTGATGGCACACTTGTTTTAAATATAGTTTTTGAAACTTTTATATATTATAATTGAGAAAATAAAATTATTTTTTTGAAATAATAATATTAAAATTTACTTTGGTTTAATTTTTTGTATTTTCTTGAGAAGTTTCATGTTTTGATGAATAGTGAAAAATACTTCATTTTAATTGAAATCAAATTTTTTGTCTAAATAATTTATAATGTTAAATTATATTTTGGATTGGTTTTAAAGTATAATTAGATAAATTTTATATCACTAAATCCAATTTAATTCATTGGAATCAATTCCACATTGAAATTTGATAAAAAAACTTTGTGAACTTTTGAATGTTTTTTACTTTAAGATCTCATTTTCTCATTCTATCAATAAGATTAATTTTAAATTCATTTTATCCAATTATGTGTTTCAAATTTTGAAAAATAGATTCCATATTTGGAATCAGAAGGTCTAAATTTTTTAAATAGGTCGCTTTTATTTTTGTAAAAAATATAAATAGTAACTTTGGTAATTTTTATTACCACAGTTAATGGTAAATATGGTAATTAAGGGTAAAAATAATATTATAAATATTCTAAAATTACCTTAAAACTTGTTCTAGTTTTATAGTATGAGTAATTTTAGACCAAAATCATCATTGGTCTAATTTTATGATCTCTTGGTTCCACTTTTATGACTTTATTCCATTTATAGTATTTTATTAAATAAAGTCAAATTTTTCATACTTTTGTTTTTAAAAAGTGAAATATTTTTAATATGGGGTTATATATAGAATATTTTCAACTATAAATATTATTTTGAAAGATAAAATTTTTATATTCATCATGATAATTTATTTTTAATTTTTAGTGAAAAAATAATTAAATTAAAGGCCTACATAATGATAATGCGGTAATTGTTTAATTAATGGAAATATTAAGTAAATGATATTAAAAATATTAAAATAAATTCATCCATGAATTTTATATATTAATTTTAAATTTTATTGATGAGTTAAAATAGTTTTTTTTGAATATATCATGTTTTTATGATATTTTTAAAAAGTCAACTAATGAATAGTGTCAAAATTGACATTAATGATAATTTAAAATAATTAATATTTTAATAAATGATATAAAATTCATAAAAATATAAAATTTGGCCAAATTATTTAGATAAGGCTTAAAATTTTATAAATTACTCATTTATTGGTCATTTGAAATTTTATAGTAATTATATTAACCCTCAAAGTATAAATTACATGATATCATGCTAAGATTTAAAAGGGTAAAATAAGGGTTAAAAAATAATAAAAACTTGTCTAATTTTTATTGTATGAATGAATTTATACCCATATTTATTCTATATTCTAAATAAATTAGTTTGGATCCATTTTTAAAATAATTTTAATTTATATTAATTTAATAATTTGAAGAATACCAATAGTGCCCCTCACCTCTCCTATAAAAGTACACCCATTATTATATTTTCTTAACACTCCAAAACCTATTTTATTCTACCAATATCTACCCAAATATCTTCCTATAATCCCTCCTCACATTCTAGATCTCTTAGTTTTGGAAGAACACTCACCTTAAAGGTTATAAGGTGTTAATCAAAGGAGATTGTTCGAAGAAAAGGTATCATTTTTAATTAAGTGTTTTTGGTTTGTTTATTCTTCCACTTACTTAAAATATTATTCCACCATTATGAAATAATTAATCCATTATATTCAATATACTAAGATGTTATTATGTTAATATCATCACCTAAATCCATCTCCACTTCCATCAAATGGGAAAATTATTAATTGTTCTTGTGTATCGCGGAATACCACCTTACGAACTGATATAATTTGTTTTCCATTACCATATCTCAAGAATGGTTATAATTATAGACTCAATATTTATATATTCATGAAATATTTATCATTATTAAATAATAATATATCACTTATGTTCTCACATTTACATGCACATGAAAATGATAATGTCGTTCGTGCGTACTTGTGAACTATCACCTCCATGAAATGATGTGATTCATTTTTCATCACCAAATCACATGGATGATATATATAAGTATATTTAAATTATTAATATAATATTAATGATATTATTACCTTTTTTAAATATAAAATAATACTTACCTTCTTTTCATAATGATCAATGATGAATGAAAACATTACTAATGCATACGTACGACTTACTATCTCCATGATTGTAACGTAGTTCATTTTTCATATCCATATTTAATGATTGGATTTAAAAGTATAATTTATGTATATAATTTATTATTATTTCATGAATATTATTCTGTGGATGATGGAATAATGACCACTTTGATTATTGACATCATACCAAAGTTATTTTGAACTGAAGTACCGAATATCGACAAAATGTACGACATTAACTTAAATAATTAAATAATTGTTATAACATGATAATAAGTGATATAAAAGGAATAATAAAAATTTAAATTTTCTTAATAAAGTAAATAATTAACCCAAGTTTATTATTTATAATAATGAAGATTCCATGTGACGAGTCAGACTCAAGGTAAAGAACTTTATTTTAAAAACCTCTTTTAAAGTCACTCTTTCAATTATTTTACAAAATCCAAAAAGAATGATTTTTTACATATATGGAATGAATGGAATTTACCATTTTTATATAGATTTAATTTTTTGATTCTTCCTTTACATGTTTACAATTTTTTTTCAAAAAAACTATTTTCATTCATGAGTAAGATGCTTTGTAAAAATGAAAACTGATTTCAAAGTGGAAAATTTGTTTTTATTTAATGCATGATTTATGTGTTATGATTATGTTGTGGTTATTGGTAATTATTCGTGAGTATTGGTGGTTTTGTGATATACTAAGGGTAGGTGATCCTGTTATTTCTCTCCAATGTATTGGGTAATGAGACATAGTTAACCAATAGGGGTTTTCCTAAGAGATTAAGGGAATATACTACGGTGGGTATTCCAAATACAAACATGAATGTTACTCCCTATATAGCCATGGAAGATATAGTAAATTTAAGAGTGATATGGAATTGATACCACAAGTTACCTTTATGATTTATGTTTTCTATATAATTTTATATGAACCTTATGATTTCAGGAGGTAAGCTAAAGAGATTATGTTTTATGGGTGAAAAGTACAAATTTGTGAACATGTTTTCATAGGTTTATAAGTATTCATGGACTAACAGTTTCTTTATTTCTTTTTATTTCCCTTACCAATATCTTTTTCTCATCCCAAGTTTTAAAATGTTTTTCATAAGATTTAAGGGAGAGTATAGACAAGGATGAGATCAAGGAGAAAAATGTGATGATTTTTCATAAAGTGAAACCATGTTTTATTTTAAGGACCTTTTTTTTGGTGGAAAAAATTGATACTGAGTATTAGTGTCCAATTTTAATGTATGGATTTATTTTGTAAGAGTTTTTCCTAATTCTATAAAGCTCTAAACCGAAAATATACTGAAAATTTTAAGAATCTAAATTCTAGTTCAAAAACACTAAAATATATAATATTTAAGGCCGAGGCCTTATAATCCAAACCTAAAATTCATCACAGGTTTCATGCCTCCATTATTACACTCTCAAAAAAATAAGATCATGCATGGAATGAAATTATTGGGACCCAAAAAACACCATACATGGTGAAGGAAAGTTAGAGGGGACCCTCCTACATACCCCCCCACGGCAGATCCATGCGGCTCCAAACGTACTGCTGATGCCCCGTAGGTGGATGAGCGCTACAAAAAAATGGAAATTGATATAAGAAGGATATTTTCTAGAATTATTAGTGTTAGAGGACAAAATGATCCAATTCCACCTACCATAATGAAAACCCTATGCTGGAACAATCATGGGCTTGAAAACCCATGATCAGTTAAGATGCTTCATAACTCTTGTGCTTTAAGTCTCCCTGATATGGTTTTCCTATATGAAAGAATATTATAAAGTATTAGAAAAAATTTGTCTTTCATAGATGCTTCTCAATCTCCCGCAATGGCCACTTGGGTGTCCTATTTATTCTATGAAGGTAGGACATGAATGTTAGAGTTTCCTCTTTCTCATCAAACCACATTGTCTCCTCCATTCACCAATAGGAAACCCCTACATGGGCCTTTATTGTCTTTCATGAATGGCCTTCTTAGAGAGAAAACTTTATGTCGTGGAAGATTATACAATCCCTACATGAAATCCTTTTAGGACCAGTCTTGTTTGGTGGGGACCTCAATGAAATTATATTCCTATACAAAAGAAATGTGATATCAGTAGATCCCATGTCTCTATGATGGAGTTCCATCAAGATGTTATGATGGTGGGACTTTCTAATTTGGTTTATGTAGGTATGCCTTTCACTTGGTTATGAAGGAATACTATTATCACCCACATCATAGAGATTTTGGACCATTTCTTGGGGTCAAGAGAATGGACTAATCTATTCAGGTTTTTCTAAATTTACCACATGAACCCTTCCACCTTGTACCATTTCCCCATTCTTATTGATACTACACATGGTTATAGGAGACTAATATATGATAAAATATTTATATTCGAGCACTTTTGGGCCAAAGAGAAAGAATGTTAATATGTGATCCATGATAGTTGGAAAGTTGGTAACCATAATACAAGTAAGAACATTCACCATGTGTCTTGAAAACTAAAAACATAAAGCAACTTCAAATATCACCAAATCGATAGATTATGTGATATGATTGAAAAAAAGATAAAGGTTCTTTACTCTCACCCCCTAATACCATTCTATCCAGAATTAGTGATCTTAAAGTAGAGTTAGATGTGACTCTTCATATCAGGGAAAATTTTTGGGCCATACGTGCTAGCTTGTGAAACCCACATTAAAGAGGGTGACGCTAATGACTCTTATTTCCACCAAAAGGCTTCTGTGAGGTATCATAAGAACACTATATCTTTATTTAACAATAATGAAGGTATAACTATTACCAAGGATTCAAGGATACAAAATGTTGTCATTCAGTTTTTCTAGAATCACTACACAACTATGGTTTCTTCCTTGTCTAGTGAAGTTGAGTCTCATATTAAACATGTGGTTTTTTACACTATGAATTACCATATTATGCATGATCTCACTGATAATGAAATTATGGGGGCCCTCAAGAAAATCCATTCCACTAAGCATCAGGTTCGGATGGTTTTTATGACCTTTTATTCAAAAAAATACTAGCATATTATTGGACTGGATATCTCATACCGTATGCATGACCTATGGGCAGGAAAAATAAAACTATCCACTCTTAATGAATCCATCATTACCCTCATCACAAAAATGAAAAAACCTCATTTTTCCTCAAAATTTAGTCCAATTAGAATGTGCAATATTTTTTATAATATATTTTCAAAGATCATGATTAATCGTCTCTACCCCTGGTTGACATCCATTATCTATGAAAACCATAGTGCATTTATACCTAAAATATTCATTACTAACAATGCTATTATCTCCCATGAAGTATTTAACTCCATGAAAAATCGACCAGTTTCTAAAAATGTGTTATGGGATTGAATCTTGATATGACTAAGGCCTATGACAGATCAGATTGGTCCTTACTTCAGATTTTTTTGAACAAAATGGGGTTCTGCTCCAAATAGACTAATATCAGCAAAAAATCCATCTCATCATTTTATTTTAGAATCAAAATTAATGGGAATATCACTTAGAGCTTCACCCCTTCTAAGGGCCTTAGGTGGGGGGGGGTCCTCTTTCTATGTTCCTTTTTATTTTAGTGGTTGATGTTTCCCCTCATCTTATTTTAGTAGAAGTGAGTTATAATGTTATCCACAGGGAAAAGGTATACTAAAGAAGCCCACCCATCACTCATCTATTTTTCATTGATGATAACCTTCTTTTCTCAAGGTTCACTCATGAAGGTTGCATTTCTATGTGCCATCTGATTCGTACCTATGAGGCATCTTATGAGAAATCAGCTAACCTGGATAGATATGAAATTTCCTACAGTACAAGAATTAAATTGAATAGAAAGGCTAAATTTTACCATGTTTTGGGTATTTGGGAGGCTGAAAAACTTAATAAACACCTCAGGCTCCCCATGATTACTAGTCAATTGAAAAAAGATGTTTTCTCAAATATCCTTGATAGGATTGAAAAAAAACATTGGTCTGGACAACCAAGAGGGTATCTAAAGTGGGGAAGGAAACTCTTATTAAGGTGGTGGTTCAAGAAATTACAAGCTATATCATCTACCTCTTCAAACTTCCTACCTCAATTTTTGACCAAATTCACACCCGCATTGCCAATTTTGAGTGGGGTTATAACATTGGGCAGAACAATGTTCATTGGATGGATTACGAGAAAATTTTCACCCCTAAAGAATGCGGGGGCATGGGTTTCTATGAACTTCACCTCTTCAATGGAACCCTTCTAGCCAAACAAGGCTGATGACTGCTACAACAAACAAACTCCCTCTATGCTCAGATTTTCTAGGCCAAACATTTTCCACACTCAGACTTCCAAGATGTAGCCCTAGGCCCCCGCCCTATTTTTCTGTAGAGAAATATCCAGGGGTTGTATGATCTTCTTGATCGAGGGATCAACTGGAGGACTGGGGATAACTCCATCGTCAAAATTTGGAAGGATCCTTGGCTACCCAATGATGAAGGGATTCTGGTGACATCCCCAGCGGTCCCTAGTTTAGAGGATGAAACTGTGAGTTACCTATTTAATGATAAAGGTAATGGGTGGTGTACTAAAAAAATTGATAAACAGTTTAAGAAGAGAGATGTAAAAATAATTTAGAGAATTCCTTGTGTAAACAATAAGGTAAATGAAAGTATTTACTGGTACAAGGAAAATTTAAGAATGTTATCGGTGAAATATGATTATAAACTAGCTCTTGATTTGAAATTCTAGGAAGGTGATGTGATTTGAAAGATCCTTTGGAGCATAGAGGTCCCTCCCAAAGACTACTACTTGTAGTGTAAGGTTTGTGTTGGAATCCTCCCTTTAAAGGATCTCCTCTCTCTATTATATACATATGATGATCCTATCTATCCTCTATGAATGGCCAAGCCTAAATCCCTAGAACACACATTACAATGCATGCACATTTTCAAATTAATAGACCTACAAACTACTGTAGAAGTGGCGAGAATGGTTGAACCACAGAGAGAATGTGAGTAGACACTAGGAATATCCTCTTAGAGGAATGTTTAGGTAGATGATCTTTAATTGTGATCAATAAATAAAAATCCTTCAAAGTAAAAAACTATTTAAAAACAATTAATTAAATTAATGAAAACTATCTAAGAAAACTAAAATAATCTATAGAAGGAAACATGCAAAGATGGAAGTTTTAGAGTTGTGACGTTCATTCAAGTGCATGCAATGAAAATTATTTAATTACCACATATGAATATCTATTTATTAATTTTTCACCGATTCTAAATTTAATCAAAATACTATTAGGTATCATTCTCTAATGTTAGGAATTATTATAATTTTCACAAAAATTATTCATCATTTCATTCTATGTCTTGATGAATAATTTTCACATCATTAAAACATTGAATCACTTGGTAAAATATCACAACTTTTTTCTCACAAAGTCAACGTATCTATCTATGTTGGGTTAGCTCACATAAGATCACTTATTTGGTATCACTCATGCAAGTTTGAATGAGAGCACACAAAAAATATGTGTTTTTCAATTAATATATTTATTTATTCAGAATTCGCTCGCGTGTGATTTAAAATTCTCTCATGTGTACAATCGACTTCTGAAAAAATAAATTATCTGATGAATCCCCACTCATTATTACTTATCAGGTATCATATGAATGATAAACAAAACATGTGTGTATACTCCAAATGACATTTAATTAAAACACATATATAATCAATTAAATAAACATCCAATTAAAATTAATTAATTTAAAAGGTAATCAAAAATGGAAATAAATTAAAGGCATGCATACACCATCATGTCTATAACAAATATGACACAAAAATATTAGCCCACAATGATAATGATATGATGCATAAAATAATAAAATGAGGATATCACCACATTGGTTTCATTGAAAAAATCACTACAAGTCACCAAATAAGATCACACAATAATAACCATCGATCCTCTAATCACCGTAATACCAAACCAAACTATTACACGTTAATTGTGAATGTGCCTATAATTATGATGATTGTCACATGAACAAACAATGACATGTGATGATGGGAAGTGGAGGTAGTTTATAGCTATTGGTGTTGGTTGAGCCCGGTGTTGCTACCAAGATGGAGGATATCCACAACAGGGAAGAGCTCACCGTTGATGGAGTGGATAATGCACCTGTAGATGTGATGCATCAGAGAGGTGGTCAATGGTGCATTGGTTGTGGTGTGAAATAATAGTGGTGGTGCACTACCTAGTGTATGAATGGGCGATATAGGGAGAAGTGGGGGAGGGGGAAGAGGGGGGTTAAGGTGGGGGGGGGGGGTGAAGGGGGTGTGATAAAGGTATTAAAACTTGCGTGACAACTCATACAAATGTAAAAGTATATGGATCCAACCATCCCCTTCAAATGAAATCATTCATAGAATTTATTTTCTGCAGAATCAGCTTCAAACATGCAGACTTGGAGTGAAATCACTCACCCGGGCAGACTCATCGCTTCCATCAGACGAGATCCTATTTTTTTTAATTTCAATTTTAAGGGGGTTTAAGTAACCCGATGCACCTATCATCACCTACAGTTCTATTTATTTCCCTCTACTCCACATTCCCTCACTTTCACCCAGATCTCTACTCCTCCGACAATGCCTCACATGACACAAACTAACCAAAACCATATCTCTTCTCCTCTGGTGGTGCATATGTTATTGTAATTCATTGAAGGAATCCATTATATAGTCTATTTTTCATGTCTTTATTCTGGATGATTTTTAGGCTTGATTTATGTTCTAGTTATTTAGAAGTGTTTTCCTCTACTACACTTTCTAAAATGTGTGGCTTTAATGGTTATTATAGAATGTATGATGGGAGATACTCTTCATGTGTTTTGATGACTTTCTTTGAGGTTGATTTATCTGGAACAACAACCTATCTCCACCAAATATGAATTTTTATTAAAAAATCCACTTTAAGGAAAAGTGGGAAACCATTATTCACAAACCATAGACCACTAAGTGCTGAAGGGGATCACAAAATTATTAAACACAAGACTAAGATGATTCGAATCAGACACTCTATATAAATCCCAGTGCAGAGTACTAACCTGAGTGTCTGGATCCTCCCTGATAAGGATTTCAAAGTGAGAAACCATTCTTTCCATTGTCTGGATGAATTCCTCTATGGTGATTATGCCTTGGTTGAAACCCCGAGCAATGATTCCGTACTACTTGTCAATCCACACTTCTTGATCCTCATTTGCCTCAACTATCTATCAATTCAGAAAATTGGACATTTTTACTATGTAGCTAATGCAAGATATTTTTATGAAAAAAACTAAATGATCATGGTTGTGATGCTCTGATGGCCCTTATGTTGTTTTCTTGATTGAGGAAGCAATCACTGGGGATCAGTTCTTTCTACTCTTTCTTCAGTATTTTTAAGGAATTCAATTGAGATTGTAGATCACTTGACTTTCAATGTGTTTTATCTTGTATACTGTATTGATCTAGATGGGATTCCCCTTTATAATGGCTCTTTATTAGGGTCTCAGCTTTCTGTTTTCTTCTTCTTCTTGACATGCTTACTGCACATGGCAGTGATGCTTCTTCTTTAATTATGTTGATTTTTTTTGGAACTGAAGGAACTTTGGAGTTCATCTCTAACAAATATGAAACAATGGTAGTGGGGGTGATTTTGAAGATTCAACATGAGTCTTATCACTATTTTATTGGATTTTGTGGAACATTATTGGATTTTCTTCATCATTCATATTCTGAGCATACATGAAGGGGATACTACCAATGATGATGTGTTACTAAACTCTCAGAACAATGATAAAAACCATTGGTATTTAAAGTTTTCTAGATTTATGATATACAAACTGAAGAATGGATCTCTTTTTATGGAAACTACAAAATCACATGGTGCTCTTTTGAGATGATATTATTTGAGAATTTTTCAAGAAACATTGGACAAAACTAGTCAAAATGAAGTTTGTAGTGACAGTTCCTTGGTTCCTGCTCTATTTTTCAGGTTGGTTACAGTGATGCTATGAAGACTTATTTGAATCTTCTAAATATGGGTTTTGATGTAAGAGAATTTGAAGACTCAGTAAGAAATTATGGTTGAATTTATCATTGGGTTGTTTTAAAATGTTATATCTAACAATGTTTTATAATATCTCTTATATTTTCTTTCATTGACCCTTGTTGGTGAAAACTTATTGCACCTTATGTAATAATTGTAAACATTTTTTATTTAATAAAATTTTGGGTATAATGAGTTGTTATTTTAACTCATGCTTCGATCCATTCTTAATAAAGATCATTCTTTGGTTTTAATGCAGTTTGGGAAAGGTTTTTCAAAAAATTAAAAAACTCAGATTCTTTCCTTACAACATTGTCTTGAGGTAGTAAATAGCGCCATGATCAATTAAACTTATTTTTGAGACCATTTCTTCATTTCTTTTCTTTATTATAAGATCTTTTTTTCTAGATCGATCCATGATATCGATATGGACATAATATTCACTTTCTATTATCTTAAATGGTTAAGTTTTCATAGTAGGGATACCTTCTTCTAATGGTGAGATCCTAATACTCTACCAAAATTAACATAAATTCATTTGTAAGAAGATTGACTTAGATATTAATATCCCATTTATTTTATAAAATTATTGTGAATTTAATGGAGTGGAATAAAATATAATGAAATGAGTAAATCAAAACCATCTATTTTGTTGATTTATAAACATTATTGTTTAATATCAATTATAATTCCAAGTTAAAATAAAAAACATTTTTAGGTGAGTGATATACTATTATTTTTAGTTCCATCACTACTTTGAAAAATACCATTTATAAAATAATTTTGATTGGATTTTTATTTTATATAAAGGAAGTTTTATGTTTCCTTACTATCATATTATTTGAAAAATATGTTTTGTGTTTGATTATAATTATTGAATATTAATGTTCTCTTTCACATGTTCCCCATGTTTATTTTTTTTAAAAATTTGGAAATTGAGATGTTGGTTATTATTTATGAAGTCAATTAAGGTTTCTATGGTGTTGATGGTACTTGGATTGTGGCTTGAGAATTGTTTGAATATTATAGCTTGAATTCCTTGATTTGAATATGATGGTTTAATGGGAGTATCAATGGTTTAGTTGGAAATAAAAGATGATTTATACCTTAGTTATGATTTTAATTTAGTTTGGGGTCCCTATTCATCATTTCACTCTATCTGGGGGTTGCCACCCGATGAGGACATGGGGTAAGTTGGGGTCCGAGTCTGTCAGAATTACATTAGGCTAAGAAGTGATCCAGGATATAAGTCATGTGTTTTCACTAATAGTCTTGAGTTTTTTATACAATGTCATACCTATTTTAGTTTATTCCTTGCTTTATTTTATTCCTTACATTATGACTTATGTTTTATGATTATGGTGCGATCATTCTTGTTTCACTTCATTTACATGATTTCTCAAATGATCACACCTTCATCTGGTTTTCATTAATACCTCTAGAAACCTTAGTTGAACTCCTTGTAATTTCATCAAGTAGGTTGTGTTTGATGATGAATGAGGTGAAACAAAGTAACACCAATTGAGCTCCATGACTTTGAAGGAACCTGCAGAAAAATAAAGACCTAGGAAGAAACAAAAATCATACAGCCCTTACAATCTGATGCACTTGTTCACAAAAGTTCCATTTGAGCAGCATCAAGACTCAACTTCCATCATTTATTTTTAAACATAATATGATTCATAAACACAATATTGTACTATTTGAAAACATAGATATGAAATTATTCAATAAAATTCATCACATAGAGATTGAACCTTTATCCTGTAAGGGTGTTTCCGGAGGTGGTGTTGGATGGATTGGGTTGAAGTAAGCTCTTAATTGTCTATGATTCGAGTATGTGAGTTGAGTTTAATGGCCTCAAACGAGTCTAAGTGGAATCTAGATTTTAACTACCTTGGGTGTGGGGGGGGGGGGTTGTGAGGTAGGATGGAGGGGGGGGGGTAGGGATGGCATTAGGAGGGGGAAGGGTAGAAGTGGTGATGTTGGGGGGTGATGAGGGGAGATGTGAGGAGGGAAAAGAGGGGTGACATGGGAAGGTGGAGGGGCGAAAGGGTAGGGTGGCATGATGTGGGTTGGGGCAATGAGAAGGATAGGTGAGGGAGGATAGGCATGAAATTCATCATCAGTAGAGTTAGATCTCATTTAAATAGGATCGCTATAATTAAATACATGTTTTGAAAATAAATAAAAAATAGGAAAAAATTAACGAGAGATAAAAATAGAACTATAAAAAAGCATAGTTTGGCAGTGGTTTATTAGCGGAAGTACTATTAACCATCGTGAAATAAATTCATTTAAAAAAAAAATATAGCAGCAGTTTCGTCAAACCTTTTCTATTTTTTTATTTTAATAATTACTGGTAGTTTCCATTAAACCACTATGAAATGTTTTAAAAAAACATCATTTCCACCCCCTCCTCTTCTCCCTCTGTGTGACACCTACCTCAACCCCTATCCTCCTCCACTCCCCGCATGACCCCGATCCCACAAACCCCCCTATGACCTCCCTCTCCCTGATAGAGACGTAGACCCCCCTCCGACCTCCCTCCATCATCAGCAGTGACCGCAACCCCTGCGACCCCCCTACGACCTCTCTCTTCCTGACAGTGATGCAGAACCCCCTCTAAACTCCCTCTCCCTAGCGGTTCCCCACCCTGATGACAACGCGGACCCCCCCTCTGACCTCCCTATCCCAGGCTCAGTTCCCCTCATCCTTGCCTCTTAAGTCTTCTTCAGCCATGTTGTATTGATTTAGTTCCACACTTTGTGTAAGTGGAAAATCATAGGTTGGTTTTCCCTATTTAATAGTTCATTAAATTAATAAAAACTGATTTATTTCCTCTTTAATCTAGGTTTTATATTCCTAATAAAATTATTATATGTGTATATAAATCTATTTTAAATGGAAACCATGTTTTACTTATTTTCCATTGAATGCAAATGTTTTTTATATGAAAACATGTATTTTAAATTTATTTTTCGACCACCATGCACACCTAATATTTGATAAAATAGTAGAATGTATTTTATTACATGATTTTAAGACTTTAAAATTTGTTTTGGTTATTGAAATATTTTTTAATGAAAACTCGTGAATTCCAAGGGTGTGTGTGGATTTTTAAGAACCAATGTTGGGTTACTTTGAATATAGTGACTTTATGATGATTGAGTATTTGAGTTTTCAAAGGAAAATTTATAAAGAGGTTTCTTAAAGTGTATTAAAGTTTTTGATTGTAAAATTTATTATATAGTCCTAAAATTTAACCATAGACCATGCCTCTTGATATATTTTGGAAATTGAAATGTTATGGTGTGTTGATTGCCCATAGAGGGTTTTTATATTGATTATTGTTCTCAATGCCGGAGAAGGGGATGTTTCTGAAAGGTTTTATAGAGGTTGGGGTTAAATTTTATGTTGAATTTTTAACTATATTATTGTGTGATAATTGATGTGTGGCCTCTATTTTATAACATGGGAAGTAATGGCTAGTTTTACAGGAAATTTAGGTGTACATATAAAATGAAATTAAATGGTAGAATGAAGTATAATCACATATAACAACCTAAAAAATTTGTGTTTATCTATTTTATCTTTCCAATAGTGTGTGATATACAAATAAATTATACTTTGAATTCATATTTTTAAAGGGGTGCTCTTGGTATTAGTTAAACAATCAAAAATGGTTCAGATATTGATTAATGTAGCTAAATTTTCAATGGAATAAACCCTCCTTAGTTACAACACTGGGGTAGAATACACCATTATCTTTTTATCCCATAAAAATAATATCACATACATATAAAATATCAAAAATTGATACATATTTATCATATTTAATGTAGAGGTTGTTTTCCACACTTCCATAATTAGATATTAATTATTTCAAGCATGTATCTCACTTCAAATACCATGCTCTTGAGTCTTATTCAAACCTGTATAGATTCTTCTTTAATTTTGATTGTACCTATTTGATTAAACATTTATATATTTATATTTCAATGTAAATGGAGAATAAAATACAATACCTATGGATAAAAGTTGGATTAATTTACCTTGAAACACACCTCATTATTCCAAGGGATTGGAATTCTTTTTGATTATGCAATTGAAAACCGATCAATGGATGGTAGAATAAAATGTCCCTGTCCAGATTGGAAATTCAAGTGATTGTTGAATATAAATGAATTATATGAGAATTTTATATTGAAACTATTTACTTATTGATATGTATGTTGGATTTGGCATGGTGAATAAAATTTTATAAAAATCTAAAATAATGAAAATACTGTCAAAGAAATACAAAGTGACATGGAAGAGGGGAATTCACTTTGAAATTTGTTAAATAAAGAATTTGGTTTTCTAGAATACAATGTCCAAGATTTTAATAGATCAAAATAACCTTCAGTTGATCCTGGGAAATTAAATATTGCTCATAAGTTTAGTGGAAAAAAATTATTTTATGAATTAGTTGAAGATGGAAAACAAGAACTGTATAAAGGGTGTTCCAAGTATTTGAAGTCGTCTTTTTTTTACTGAAGTTGTATCATATCAAGTGTATTTGTTGAATTATTGACAAAGCAATGCTCATGATTTTAGGGTTTCTTCATGATGAATTTAGTTAATTGAAGATCCCTATATCATTTTATGAGATGAATAAAGTCATAAAAAACTTGGACTTGATTATACAAAGATACATGCATGCCCTAATGATTGTATTCTTTGCTGGGGAGAAGAGTCTGATAAAGAAGAATTCATAATATGTCATACAAGAATATGGAATTCAATTAACAACAATGAGAGTATAAATCAATTAAACCCTAGGAAGAAACAAAAGAAGAAAACTCCTGAAAAGGTATTGCATTATTTTCCTATGAAACCATGCATGTAATGATTATTCATGTCATTTAAGACTGCATACGACATGAAGTGGAATGCTCAGGATAATAATGATGGCTTGATGAGACATCCAAAAATTCAAAATCATAGAATATGTTTGATTCACTATATCCAAATTTTTATTCTAATACTAGGAATGTATGTTTGAGATTGGCTTCTAATGGTTTTAACCCTTTTGGTACTTTAAGTACTAATTATAAAATTTGGCTAGTTGTTTTGATCCCCTATAATCTACCTCCATGGATGTGTATGAAGAAGAATTATTTAATCATTTTGATGATTATTCCTAGAAATAAAATGCCTGGAAATGACATTGATGTATACCTTCAATCTCTAATCAAATAATTGTAAGAATTATGAGATGATGGTGTGGAAACATTTGATGCTTCAATGAGATAACTATTCAAAATTCATGCATCTTTAATGTGGAAAATTAATAACTTTCCTAAACTAGGAAATTTATATGGTTGCAAAAATTATACTGGTTTTCCTTATCTAGTTTGTAATTTTGATTTTGAACCTCAATGATTACCTCATAGAAGAAAATGGTGTTTTATGTGTCATCATCGATTTCTTGATGCTTCTCAAAAATTCAGGTTTAACAATACACAATTAAATTGATATATTGAAAAGATAAATTCACTAAAGGTGTTATCTGATTCATAAATATTGGGAAAATTAATGAATGTCATTAAAGAATTTGGAAAATGTAATTAGTTTAAAGTGGGGGGGGGTATGAGGTATAATATCCAAAGATACTAGAACAAAAAAATTTAAGAAAAAGAGTATATTTTCCAAACTTCCTTATTATGATTTTAATTAGATATGTTATAATATTTACATAATGAATATTGAGAAGAACTTCTATGAACATGTAATTTTTATCGTGCTTAATGAGAAGGGTAAATTAAAGGATCACCTTAATGCTCATAAAGATTTAGAGTTAATGAATATAAATCATGGTTTGTGGGAAAATGAGAATGATAAGTATTATTAAGCTATTTTTATAATGAAAAATTATGAGAAAGATGTATTCCATCATACTTTAAATAATGTAAAAGTTCTAGATGGATATTAAAGTAACAAATCAAGGTTTGTTGACTTAAAACATTGAAAGTTACATGGATAGGAAATTCATAAATCACATATTTTTATAGAGCGGTTTTTGTTGTTGGATTTGTGTAGTACATTACCTAAAAAAGTAACTATGGTTCTATTTGAGTTTTTCTCCCTTTTCAGAGAGCTTTGTGGAAAAACTCTAAATCAAACCAAGCTTGATAAACTTCAAGAAGAAAATGTCTTTACACTATGTCATTTGAAGATGTTGTTTCCCCCTTCATTCTTCATATTCACGATTCATTTGACTATTCATTTGGTTGAAGAAGATTAAATTAGTGGACCGGTACACTATAGATGGATGTATCCAATAGAGAGGTACATTGATATTTTTTTATTTTCATTGGCGAATTAGATTTTATAAAATCTTTGCATAATTTTTTTAATATGTTTCTTATTTTTTTCCATCAGGAACTTAGGTCATTTTAAATCATATATGAGTAATAAGGCTCAATCAGAAGGCTCTATTGATTAATGTTACATAGCCAAAGAGTGTTTGAACTTATGTTCTAGGTATTTGGATGGGATTGAGACCAGATTCAATCATTCTAGACACGATGACGACATATCCACTAATTCTCATTATGAAAATCAATCAATAGTATTTCCAACTATTGAATGACCAATTAGAATGGGGTCAAATTTTAAATATACTAAATTGGAGTTGCTACAAGAACATAGATATGTTCTACTCAATAGTGTTATTGGATATCCATTTATTGAAGAATTGTGATGGAAAACAAAGAGGTTACTAAGGGGTTAAGATCAAAATGAGATGGAATTAACAAAATCTATCAATAAGGAGCTTATCGAATGGTTCTCCCATCATGTAAGTATATACTTATATTCATATTATTGATGTGTATTTATTTTTTCTATGTTAAAAGTAACAACTTATATATTTTTTCTAGATAATGAATGTTGACAATCGAGATGAAATATCGAATGATTTGAAGTTTTTGGATCGAGGCCCTCTATAGAAGGCTAAGAGATTTTATGCCTACAATATTCATGGCTTCAGGTTTCATACAATTTATTGTGAAAAAGACTTGAAAACTCAGAATAGTTGTGTATTTACATTTTTAGATGTGGGATACTATGGGAAGATGGATGATATAATTGAATTAAACTATCATGGCTAGTTTTTAGTTGTCTTATTCAAATGCAAGTTGGTTAACATTGATAGGGGTATAATGAAAGATTCGTTACATTTTACTTTTATTAACTTCTCTCATTTTATGGATATTGGTGAACATGCAGAACATGATCCATTTATCTTGGATTCACAAGCGAAGATGGTTTATTATGTGGATGATAAAATACATGAAGTATGGATTACTGTTGTACACTTAAAGTAGAGTGACTTATATGATATGAGAGAGAAAGATCAATTGGATATTTATGACAATGAATCTTATCGACCATAAAACATTGAACAATTTTTCCTAAAAATATCAAAATAGTAGAACTTGTAAGAGAGGGTGAAAATGAAGGACTCATTGCAATAGATGTTGATAACAATGAAGATAATGGATATTAAGATAATTGAATGTATAAATTTGTAATGAAAATATATTATAATTTCTAATTGATAAGTGTTTCGTATATATATACATTTTTCTAGTTTTTTTTGTAAAACTTTTAGTTTTTCATTTTTTTATACATTTAATATAACTTAAACATTTGAAATTCATGAATGCTGAGAACAAAAAAATTTTCGGATCCTAGTCGATCAGTATCTCAGATAACACCACCACTATAGTAATATTCTGTAAATCCTAGTCATTCTATTATACCTAAGACTGCTAGAGAGATAGTGACACTACCAGAATCTATGGGAAGTTTATTGGGCAGCTTTCTTGCGAGATGGTGATCTTTCCCATTAACTTACCCTATGTTATTTTTTGTTAAAAAAACTATCACCAACTGAATAAAAACTCACTAATAATTTAAAAAAAAACACATATAAAAGCTATCACTCAAATAAAAAAATCATTGTTAAATGATTGTTGACCATGAAATACATGACAATTTACTTAACAACCACTAAATAATGTATTGGAAGTTTAAATCACCGCCAATAGTAAAAAAACCGCCACATATACCAGATTTGTTTGTAGTGAACCTCTTATAATAGCTTCAATCACCAAGTTCCTTTGAGTAGAGAAAAAGGTCAGGTGTGAGGTGGAACAAGAATGAGGTGTGGTTTGGATGGATAGGGCATGACGAGCAGTGTAACTAGATAGGGTGTAAAACAGTACACCACTGGGTAGGGTGTGCTAAATCATTAATTTTATTAATAATATATTAATTATAAAATTATAATTTTGAAAAAATATTTAATGATTAAAAATTTATCATAGGAAAACAACCACATATTGATTTTTGAAATATAGGAATCGATTCCATATCAATCGGAGTTATGATTTTTCTGTGATGCCAGTAAATATGTTTTTAGTGTTTTAAAACACTAAAATGCGCATTTAATGATCAAAACAATAAAAAATGATCTTGTATTGATATTAAATAATGGTAAAACCACTATTTTATTATTTTTTATGTTTACGTGTAGACAACATGTCAATATGACATTCGTTGTGTTTGTAATGACTCTTTAACCACTTCTTAAAGGTAAAAAAATATTTTAAAACAAGTTTTGGGGGAGGGGGGGTCAAAACTAGAAAAAAAAGTAAGATTTACCTAAAATAAGGGTACAATGACCTTAAATTTAATTTTGAAATGCAGAAACTGATGACACATAATTTGGAATGGCTTTTTTCATGTTATCTCCATAAACGTGTTTTTAGTATTTTAAAACACTAAAATATGCATGTAACGATCAAAATCATAGAAAAAACCATAGATTGATGTGAAATCATTGGAAAACCACTGATGAGTTATTTTTGATGTGTATGCATAGACAAAACATCAATCTGACATGCGATATTGTCAAAATGACTTAGTAACAACTTCTTAAAGGTATACAAACCTTTGAAAACAAGCATCGGGGGGTTAAAACTAGGAAAATGATGTCATATTTCCTTAAGATCAGGGTACAATGATCATATATTTAATTTTTAAATGTAGTAACTGATGAAACATCATTATGAATGGAAATTTACCCATTATGTCTATAAACACATTTTTAGTGTTTTAAAACACTAAAACATGCATGAAACGGTCAAAACCATAGAAACAAAATTGCAGATTGATGTGAAATAATTGTAAAACCAAAATTGAGTTATTTTTATGTGTATTCATAGAAAACACGTAAATCCGATGTGCAGGGAGGTTAAAATGACTTAGTAACCACTTCTTAAATGTACAAAAACCTTTAAAAACAAGTGTCGGGGGGTCAAAACTAGGAAAAAAAAGTTAGATTACCCTAAAATTAGGGGAAAACACCCTTATATTTAATTGTGAATTGTTGGAACAGATGACACATCATTCTGAATGAAGTTTTTTGATTATGGATGTAAACACATTTTTAGTGTTTTAAAACACTAAAAAATGCATGGAATGATAAAAAACATAGAAAATGACCTCATATTGATAGTAAATCATTGGAAAATCATAAATGAGTTATTTTTAACATGTATGCAGAGAAAACACATCAATCTGACATGCGGTGTGGTAAGAATGACTCTGTAAACACTTCTTAAAGGTGCAAAAACCTTTAAAAATAAGTGTTGTGGGGGGGGGGGGGTTAAAACTAGGAAAATGATGCCAGATTGACATGAAATATGGGGACGATGACCATATATTTAATTATGAAATATAGGAATTGAGAACTAATAATTCCAAATGATGAATTTCCTATTATGGTGGTAAACATGTTTTTAGTGTTTTAAAACACTAAAACGTGCGTGTAATGGTAAAAAACATCAAAAAAGACCATAGATTAATGTCAAATCATTAGAAAACTGCTTCTAAATTATTTTTTATGTGTACGTGTGGACTACATGTCAATTATATGTGCATTGTGGTTGGAATGACTCAATAACTACTTCTTAAAGGTATAAAAACCATTAAAAACAAGTGTTGGGGGGGGGGATAAGCAAATGATGTTGTATTTCCTTGAAATCATGGCACAAAAACTGTATATTTAATTGTGAAATATAAAAACCAATGACACATCATTCCGAATGATGGTTTTCCTGTTATGGCTGTAAATGTGTTTTTAGTGATTTAAAATAATAAAACATGCATGGAATGGTGAAAACCATAGAAAACGACAACAAATTTACATCAAATCATTAGGCAAACATCCCTCCATTATTTTTGACATGCACGTGCATAAAAAACATCAATCTGATGTGCAGTGTGGTGGGAATGACTCAGTAAACACTTCTTAAAGTTACAAAAATCATTAAAAACATATATTAGGTGGTCAAAACTAGAAAAATGACATCATATTTCCCTGAAATAAGTCTATAATAACTTTATATTTAATTATGAAATGTATGAATAGATGTCATGTCATTTCGAATGATGGTTTTTCCGTTATAGACGTAAAGGCGTTCTTAGTGTTTTTAAACACTAAAACGTGTGTGGAATGATCAAAACCATAGAAAATAACTACATATTAACATGAAATCATTGGAAAACTATTGTTGAGTTATTTTTGATATGTATGTGCAGAAAAAACGTCAATTCAAAATGCGGTGTGGTCAGAATGACTTAGTAACCACTTCTTAAAGGTACAAAAACCATTAAAAACAAGTGTTGGGGGGTCAAAAATAGAAAAATGTTGTTAGATTTCCCTAAATCATGAATAAATGATAGTATATTTAATTGTGAAATTTTGGAATCAACGACACGTCATTCTGAATAATGGTTTTTCTGTTATTATTGTAAACACATTTTTAGTCTTTTAAAACACTAAAACGTGCGTGGAATGGTCAAACCCATAAAAATGACCACATATTGACATCAAATCATTAGAAAACTATCGATGAGTTATTGTTGATGTGTATGCGTAGAAAACACATCAATCTGATGTGCGGTGTGGTCACAATGACTCAGTAACCACTTTTAAAGGTACAAAAACCTTTAAAAACAAGTGTTGGAGGGTTAAAACTTGGAAAATGATGTCATATTTCCCTAAAATCAGGGGAAAAAGTATGTATACTTAATTTTTAAATGTAGAAACTGAAGATGTGTCATTCCAAATGATGGTTTTCCCATTATGGTTGTAAATACATTTTTAGTGTTTTAAAACAGTAAAACATGCGTGGAATGGTCAAAACCATAGAAAACAACCACACATTGATGTAAAATTATTAGACAACCCCTACTAAGTTAATTTTGAAATATAGAACATGTTGTGATATCAAAGTCTTTAAAATTTGTTTATTAAGTAAATTTCAAGCACACCGCATGTCGATTTTTTAAAAAATTAGAACATTTACTTATCCCTTTTTAGTTTCAAGTGTTGATTCTTATCTTAAATAGGTAAGTTTATGTTTTGAAATTGTTTTTAATTATATATTATTTGTTTTTTGTTAAATTTTAATCTATTTTATTAACAAAATATAAAATTCTATGTATACCATTCTGAATATATTCTGTGTCTTTTCTTTTTCATATTTCTTTTCTTAAATATTCTGGTTTTCATTGTCGATGGAAGATGCCGATAATAGGCCGGATGTTGACCATTATGATCCATGAAATTCTTTAGAAGGTATTCATGATGGTTCTTAGTTTCTCTGGTATGTTAAAATTCTATCAATTATTATACTGTAATTATGATTTATTATGTTTAGTTTTAATTTTTGTTTTCTTTTTTATTACACTTAATGAGATGACGTGGTCAGTTTCAGTTGATGAGATGCAGTGGAGGCAAACAGATGTATTGGTTTATAGATGTATATTTGTTATGGATGTAAGAGGTATGTATAATGGTTTATCATATATTAATGTTTTAGCTAATTTCATTTCACTTTTTTTAAATTATGGTTTTTTATTAAATATTTTTAAAAAAATCTGATTTAGCAGTGGTTTTTACAAACCGCTGTTAAATACATTAAATAAGATATGTCGATAGGTGTTTAAGATTAAAAAAAATTGATTCTTAACATATCAACGGCAGTTCTTTACATTTTTTAAATATTTCTCTTGAATATTTTTTATAAAAAAACCATTTCTAAATAAAACAGAAACCACCACTGAATACTTCAAAAAATGACACATTGTAAAACCACAATGAAATTATTTAAACTGCTGATAAATGATCAGCTATCGTGTAATACACAATGGTTTTTAAACTTTCGTGATACCAATAGGTGGTGGTTTAGACCGCTGCTAGTCCACAAAAAAACTATTGTTACTTCATTTTTTTTGTAGTGTGGTTTGTATAAAAATGGAAAAGCAGTTGAAGAATGTTCAAGAGGTTAATATTAATAAATATTTTTTATTAAAATAATAGTAATACAAAATAAATGCTGGAAGTAAATAATAACACTAATAAATAAGAAAATGATAATTAAAGATATAAATACAATTGTTAGAAAATATTAGAAACATATATACACACATAATTAGATTTATTAAAAATAATACATTAAATATAATAAAATTATGATATATAGTAAATATAATAATAATAATTTTAAATAGTAATATAATTTAAAAAAAATAAATAATAATAATAATAATAATAATAATAATATTTTAAATAACACGCAATGTTAAATAATATATAATACTAAAATTAAAAAATAAAATAATTACTAAAAAAATTAATAAACTAATAACAAAACTAATATTAATTAAAATTCTAAAAAATAGTAAAAGTGTTAGAATTTAAATGTTAATAATATATAAAATTAATGTAAACTAATAAAAAATAATAAAAATCAAATAAATTTAAAGAGATAGAATTACATATATATAATCAAATAAACTAGGGTAACATGTTACATTAACTTAATAATTATAAACATAATAAAAATAATAATAAAATATAAAATTAAAATAAACTAATAAAATACTAAAATACTAATATTATTATAAAAATTAACAAAAAATTATCAAAATATCTAAAATAATACAAAACTACAAAAACAATATAAAAATGCTAAAAACTATTAGAAAAATAATTAAAACTAAATTAGAAAATTATAAAAAATATATGCAGAATCCATGTGAATCAAGTCCCCCATACTTAAATTTTTTCACTCCTGGGGAAAATAATCAGAAATAATACACAACTGTTCCCTTAGACAAATGAAAACATCAAAATTACAAGTTTTAAATTTCTTAATCTCTTTTACCCACGAAATATCATGCATCATTTAAAATTCCAATTTTCAAAAACTATTTTCCTTCACCTCACAGTCTTTCCAAAAAAAGTACCTACACTCATGTAACATTTGACCTACCTCACCATCACTCTCATCGGTCAAACAATTGGATCACTGTTTTGATCAATTCTCATACACATGAATGCTTACCATTGGATTTCCATGAATTTCATATCTCCATCGATGGAAATCAAAATAATACCCAAATATCAAGGGCTTCACATTATGTTCAAATGTCTCTGAGGCTGCGGGATGGTGGGTTATAAAAAAATTGACAATTTTTGGAAAAAAGGAGAGTTGAATCTTTAAATAAATACTTGATAAGTGGCAATCCAAATGTATCCCTCAAACTCTCTCTCCCCACACTTGTTTTCTCCAAATATATGATAATCCAATGTCTTTAAAAAATGTGTTATTTTTTTTATTTTTTTCTCTTGTTCTTTTCTTAGGGATACAACTCACTCAAATAAGATGAGTAGAAAAAACTGGTGTGTAATAGCTCTAAAACCCCATGAAATAATTTTCAAACAATTTCTCAAAGAAAGCTACACAAGTAGTGTGTACACTGTAGTATATGAGTGAAAGTAGTTCATATAAAAAACTCTCTAGATCTTGGATTAATGGATCATCACTTTCATAGGTATCCCTAAAGGTGAGGGTTACCACATAAAGACCACAGATATACTTATTGTTGGAATAAAAAAGAATCTATATGCCCATATCAAAATACATGTAATGAATGTGGATACTGTGAAAAATAACACATATAATCATGATGGGATAATGTTGATACATATGCATCAAATGTCTCACTACCCATAAAAAAACTCTCCATGAATAAATCTCTCCCCCACACTTAAATTGAAAATTATCATGCAAATAGTCAAGAAATGGGTAGGGAAGGATATCAGCTCTTGGCTCATTCTAAAATGGTTTCTTCATGGATTCTAAGGGCTACACGTAGTAGAAAATGTATGGGTGGATCAGTGGATCAAAGGGGTTAAAGAATAAAATTTGAAAATTTATAAACCTACAAACTACTATAGATGTGACAAGTAGGGTCAAACCATAGAGAGAATGTGAGTAGACACTAAAAATATCCCCTTGAAGGAATGTTTAGGCATATGAGAGTTAATTGTTATTAACAAAAAAAATTCTAAAATGTAAACAAATATTTAAAAACAATTAATTAAATTAACTAAAATAATTTAAGTGAACTTCCTAACATATAATTTGTTTGTCACTATAGCAATGAATCACTTGGTGAAATACCACAACCCATTTCTCACAAAGTTGAGGTATCTATCTGTGTCAGGTTCACTCAAACGAGATCAAATATTAGGTATCAATCCTAAAAGTTTGAAGGAGTGTACACACAAAATATTAATTTTTCAATTAATATATTTATTTATTAGGAATTCACCTGTGTGCGATTTATGATTATCTGACATGCGTGATCAAATTGCAGACAAATAAATTCTCTAATGAACCCCATACCATAATTAATTATTATGTATCACATGAACGATCACCAAAGAATGTGTGCATGATCCAAATTAAATTTAATTCAAATGAATATATAGTTAATTAAATAAACAACCAATTAAAATTAATTAATTTTAAAGGCAATCAAACATGGAGATAAATTAAAGGCATGCATACACTGTCGTGTCTATTTCAAATTTGAAACAAAAAATATTAACCCACCATGACGATGAAATGATGCATAAAATAATAAATTAAGGATACAAATGCATTCATATTGTTGTAAAAATCATCGTATGCCACCATAGAATATCGCACAATAATAACCCTCGCTCCATTGATCACTAAAATATCCAAAAAAACCATTGCGCTGTTGAAAAAATGATTGGATCTACATTTTCACTTTCCGTGCAATGATGATATCCAGAAGCAAGATAATCCACCAAACATGTCGATTTTGAATGCACCTAGGATGATGATGATTGCCACGTGACCAAACAACAATAGGTGATGATGAGCAACAGAGATAGGTCGCTGCTGCTGGCATGAGTTGTGCTTGATGTTTCTGCCATGATGGAGGATTTTCGCAGAGGAGAAGAGCTCGATGTTGATGGAGTTAATGACACACCAGTGGATGTGCTGAACCAGAGAAGAGGCCGATTGTGTGCTGGTTGGTGTAAGAAGGGGTGACATGGGAAGGAGGGGGAGGGGGCGGGGTGAAGAGGTGGGGGGTGCGTGAGGTTGGAGGGAATGGGAGAGGGTGGGGGGTGTGAGGTGGAGGGTAGGGGGGAGGGAGGGTAGAGGGGTGACATTAGAAAGAGGGGGAAGGGGGGGAGTGGAAAAATTAGGCTGGGGGGGCAACGTGTGGAGGTAAAGGGGGGAACATGGGAAGTGGGGAGGGGGGAAAGAGTGGGGTGAAGTGAAGGGGGTGGGGGTAATGAGAAATAGAGATGAGGGAGGAAAGGCTTGTAGTTCCTCATCAGCAGAGAGAGATCCCATTTAAATAGGGGCCAAGGAATTAAAAACGCATTTTAAAAATAAATAAAAAAATAGAAAACAATTAATGGGAGCTAAAAACAAACTATATAAAAATAGAAAAACAATTGAATAAAGTTAAAGACGTTAATATTAATAAATATTAAATTAAAATAATAGTAATAATAAAATATATGATGGAAGTAAACAATAACATTGATAAATAAGATGATGATAATTAAAGATATAAATAAAATTGTTAAAAAATATTAGAAACACACACACACACACACGCATATATATATATATATATACACATAATTAGATATATTAATAATAATACATAAAATATAATAAAATTATGATCTATACTAAATATAATAACACTACTATTAAATATTAATCAAATTTAAAAATAATAAAAGCTAATAAAAATAATTATAATAATATTTTAAATAATATAAAATGTTAAATAGTATATAATAATAAAAAAAAATAAAAATAATTAATAATAAAAATTAATAAACTAATAACAAAACTAATATTAATTAAACTACTAAAAAATACTAAAAGTGTTAGATATTAAATGTTAATAATATATAAAATTAACGTGAACTGATAAAAAATAATAAAAAGATAATAAATTTAAAGAGATATAATTACATATATATAATTAAATAATCTATGGTTACATGTGCAGTCTGCCCAGAACTATCGAATATGTGGTTTTTAAAGGTTTTATGCCCTTTAAAAAGGGGCGTTTGGGGGTAAAAAATAATCGAACAACATCCAAATGCCATGAAATTAGACAAAAATAGTAGTAGAGGGAATTTTGAAATGGCCGAGTAGACGAAACATCAATTAGAGGTGTCGTTTTCCTGGGATGACCAAAAACACACTTTTAGTGTCAAAAAACACCAAAACATGTGTTTAAAAGTAAAATCCATTTCGAATGACCTCAGAATAACTTGAAATCATAGAAAAACTATCTTATTATTATTAATGACATGTAATAGTAGGTAAAACATCAATCAGATGTGTGGTATGCACGGAATGACTGAATATGTGGTTTTTTAAGATTTGATGCCCTTTAAAAATGTGCGTCTTGGAGTAAAAACCAACCGAACGACATCCAAATGCCGTAAAATTATACGAAAAAAATAATTGAGTTAATTTTTAAATGGTCAAGCATATAGAATGTCAATCAGAGGTGTCATTTGACTGGGATGACTAAAAATGTACTTTTATTATCATAAAACACCAAAACACGCCTTTAAAGGTTTTACGCCCATTAAAAAGGTGCGTCCAGGGGTAAAAACCAATCGAATGACATCCAAATTATGTGAAATCAGATGAAAAAAATTTTAGAGTGAATTGTGAAATGGTTGAGTAGATGGAACATCAATCATATGCACTGTTTTAACGGGATTACTGAAATGCACTTTTAATTTCATAAAACACCAAAACATGTGTTTAACGGTCATATATAAAAAAAATGACCTTATAATGACTTGAAATCACAAGAAAACCATATTATTATTATTTGTGATGTATATGAGTAGACAAAACATCAATCAGATGTCCAGTCTGCCTGGAACTACTGAATATGCAGTTTTTAAAGGATTGAACCCCTTTAAAAAGGTGCATTCGTTGGGTAAAAACCATCCGATTAACATCCAAATGTCGTGAAATCAGAAAAAACAATACTAGAGTGAATTGTAAAATTTTTGAGTAGAAAAAATTTCAATCAGAGGTGTTTTTTCCTGAGATGACCAAAAATACACTTTTAGTGTCATGAAACACCAAAACGCGCGTTTAAAGGTAAGATCCACAGCTAACGACCTCAGAATGAATTTAAAGCATAGGAAAACCATATTATTATTATTATTATTATTCATGACATTTAATGGCATATATAACATCAATCAGATGTGCGGTCTACATAGAATGAATGAATATGTGGTTTTTTAAGATTTAACACCCTTTAAAAAGTTGCGTCTGAGGGTCAAAACAAACAGAATGACATCCAAATTCCATGAAATCAGAAGAAAAAAACTATGGACTAAATTGTGAAATGTTCAAGTAGATGGTACATCCATCAGAGGTGTTGTTTGACCGAGATGGCAGAAAACACACTTTCAGTGTCATAAAACACTAAAACATTTTTTTAACGGTATGTTGTATAGAAAATGACCTCAAAATGACATGAAATCATAGGAAAAGAAAATTATTATTATTATTGATGTGTCAGAGTAGATGAAACGTCAATCAGAGATGCTGTATTCTCATAATGACTGAATATATTGTTTTTAAATATTTAACATCCTTTAAAAAGGTTCGTTCTAGGGTTAAATCGAGCTGAACGACCTCTAAATGTTGTGAAATCAGATGAAAAAAACTGTCGAGTGAATTGTGAAATGGTCGATTAGATATAATTTCAATCTGATCTGGCATTTTCTTGGGAGGACCTAAAACACACTTTTAGTGACATAAAACACCAAAATGCATGTTTAACCTTCAAATCCATAAAAAACGGCCTCAGAATGAGTTGAAATCATAGGAAAACCATATTATTATTTTCATGATGTGTATGAAATGAAGAAACATCAATCAGACATGCGATCTATGTGGTACGACTGAATATGTGATTTTTAAAGATTTGACATCCTTTAAAAAGGTGCGTTTGATGGTCAAAACTAGCCGAATGGACTTTGAATGCCATGAAATCAGATGAAGACAACTGTGAAGTGAATTCTAAAATGTTTGAGCAAACAGTCCATCTATCAAAGGTGTCGTTTGAATGTGATGATGGAAAACACACTTTTAGTATCATAAAACCCCAAAATAGGCATTTAACATCCATATAAAACAACCTAAAAATGACATTAAATAATAGGAAAACTATCTTAGAAATATTTGTGATGTGTACGAGGAGACGACATGTCAATCTGACTTTAGGTATGATCTAAATGACTGAATGTGTGGTTTATAAAGATTTGACACCCATTAAAAAGGTGTGTTCGGGGGTCAAAACCAACCTAACGACATCCCAATACCGTGAAATCAGAAGAAAATTGATATGGATAGAATGTTGAAATATTCAAGTAGACGATACATCCATCAGAGGTTCCGTTTGACTAGGATGATGGAAAACACACTTTTAGTGTCCTAAAACACCAAAACGTTCATTTAATAGTCACATGCATAGAAAATGACCTCATAATGGCATGAAATCATAGAAAAAATGACTTATTATTATTCATGATGTGTAAGAGTATATGACACATCAATTGGATGCACGATATACTTAGAACGACTGAATATGTGGTTTTTAAAGATTTGACGTCCTTTAAAAAGGTGTGTTCAGGGGTTAAATATAGCTGAACAACCTCTAAATGTCATGAAATCCGATGAATAAAAATGTGGAGTGAATTTTGAAATAGTCGATCTGATGGAACTTCAATCCGATCTGGTGTTTGCTTGGGAGGACCGAAAACAGACTTTTAGTAACATAAAACACCAAAATGCGCGTTTAACAATTAGATCCATAGAAAATGGTCTCATAATGAATTGAAATAATAAGAAAACCATCTTATTATAATTCATGACATCTACGAGCTGACAATACATCAATCAGACATAAGGTCTGTGCAGAACGACTGAATATGTGGTTTTTTAAATATTTTATGCCCTTTAAAAAGGTTTGTTCGGGGGGTCAAAATAAGAAAAATGACCTTCAAATGTCATGAAATCAGATGAAAACAACTATAGAGTGAATTGTGAAATGGTCGAGTAGAAAATACGTCTAGAAGAGGTGCGGTTTGACTGAGATGACAAAAAAAAAAACACTTTTAGGGTCATAAAACACCAAAACGTGCATTTAACCATCAAAGGCATAAAAAATGATCTCAGAATGACATGAAATCATAGGAAAACTGACTTATTATTATTTTTGACATGTTTGATTAGTCGACAAGTAAATCGGATGTGTGGTCTACTCAAAATGATAAAATAAGATGTTTTAAATTTTTTAGAAATGATTATAAATTATTAATATATTTTCAAAATCAAATAATTTCAATCTATTGTACTAAGATTTAATTGAAATATTTTATTGCATTTCAATTATTTGGTGAGATATTTTTTTCTGAACTAATTATTTATTAAATTTCGTCATGTAGTTTTATTCGAAGATGGATGTGGAGCTTGGAAGATGAAGATATAAATATTTTTATGGTTTTAGATATTTTGGAAATATTTTATGTGTTTTTGAAATTTTGGTTTTTTAATTATTGCTTATATTTAAAAAAAACCTATAGCGGCCGCTATAGGTCATGCCGAGTTGGTCTGTAGTGACCACCATTTAGTGGTCACTATAGTCAATGTCGAACTAGCCTATAGTAGACGCTATAGGCAACATTGAAAGGCCTAAAGCATCTGCCGTTTGGTGGATACTAGGAGACCGCTATAGGCCTTTAGCAATAGCTTTTGGTGGTCTCTAAAAGCCACTTTTCTACTATTCTAATAAAGTTGAAGAGATAGAATTACATATATATAATTAAATAAACCAGGGTTACATGTTACATTAAATTAATAATTATACACATAATAAAAATAATAATAAAACATAAAATTAAAATAAACTAAGAAAATACTAAATAACTAATATTAATATAAAAATTAACTAAAAATTATCAAAATATAAAAAATAATATAAAATTACAAAAACAACCTAAAAATGATAAAAGAGATTATAAAAATAATTAAAACTAAATTATAAAATTATAAAAAAATGCATGTAGAATCCATGTGCATAAATCCCCCTCACATGCCATTTTTCACTGTCTCGGGCCTAGGGTCATTTGGACTTCATTGTGTTCAAATACTAATCGATATTTTGAGAAGGCATATAGACTCACAATGTTTATGACCATTTGGGATTCCTCTCTTTTTGTGGAGAAGGTATCATATTTATGCATGTTAGCATAAATCATATGGGTTCATAGAAATTATTTCATTTTCAAACAGATCCAAAGACCAAATGGTTTCTGGATTGAACGAGCAGCTTCATGGTTAGAGATGTGGAAGCGCATTGATTCACATGTTGAGAATCCAAGTTCTTACCCATGAATCATCTCTTGGAATCCTTCCCATACAAGTGCTCTAAAAATTAACGTGGCTGTTTCTCTCTCTCGGAATGAGATTATCAGGTTTGGGGTGATGGATCATGACTCCTCTAGAAGGATTCTTGTGGCCAACCATGAGTCGACCCACGCATGTTTGGATCCATCGGTGGAAAAATTTCATACAATATGGGTTGGAATGACATTCTCTATTTAAAAGGGATATAAATCTATCGCCATAAAATCTTATTGTATTAAAATCATCAATGTTATACATGAAAATAAGAGAGGAATCCAATTGTCTGGCTTTTTCAATCTGAAGATCTAGTCCCTTATGCATCACTTCTTAGCATGATCCATCTCTTTTATCCAAAGATATAGGAATAGATCTTCTCACTTTTTGTCAACTCGAGGTTTTTATGGTGTTAAGAAGGTTTGGTCAGATGGATTTCCTTTATGGATGTGTCCCTTGTAATTACTGATCTTTTATCTCTTTATTAAATCTCTTTTAATCTTCAAAAAAAATTGAAATAAACAAAACCCTAGCCCAATTAAACTGGCCCATACCACATGGGATCCTCCCCCCCATCCCCAATTGAGATAAATGATGTATTGTAGTTTCAGGCTATTAATTTTGGAATGATAAAGTTCAAATTAAATTTTTTGTATTTGTTTTTTGTTTTGTTGATGCATGTGTTTTTAAATCTTCTATTTGCATGTTAATTCTTATTTTGTTTAAGTTTTATTAGCTTAAAATTGGTTTGACAACTTTCTGGAATATTTATATTTTCCCCTTAAACAAGGATTTTTTTCCACTTACATGAGGGATACTTTACCCTTACTACTACAAAACACATAATAAAAAGCAGTATCCATTATCAACATTTTTATTTAGTGATTATAAAAGGTTGTCCCACACGACATTATTCCACATCTAACTTCTCATTTTCCTAGGTTGTGTTTTTTAAGCATGGGTGTTCTGCTATCACAACATGCCATGAATGTGGGGGATTGTCCCTCACTTACACCTTCACAAACTTAGGCCACACGGGTTGCTGTGGGTTGTCCCACTTGCCCATCCGACATTGCTAGCCCATCTACACGTGGGCTCACATGAAACACCTTCCAGTCAGCCCATCCAAGCACTATTATTTATATAATCAAATAAAAAGAAAATAAAAGATATAAAAAAAATACTAAAAATTGAAATAATTAAACAAATAAAAATTAAAAATAACTAAATTATAGAAAAATTAAAAAAATTATTAATTAAATAATTATTAATAAAAATGAATAAATTTAATATATATATATATATATATATTAAATAGTATATATTAAATATTAATATATAAAATGAATTAAATGTCAAAATTAAATAAATAAAAATTAAAAATGAATAAATTACAAAAATATTAAAAAACTTATTAATGAAATAATTATTAATAAAAATGAACAAATTTAATATATATATATATATGAATTATAAGTAGTAATAAATTTTATATATTAAATATAAATATAAATATAAATAAATATATATATATATATATATATATATATATATATATATATATATATATATATATTAGGTGTTTGGGGGTATAATTACATTCAAACACACACACACACACACACCACATACACGGGCCGGAGAGGCAGACCATAGCCCCCCAAGGGGATAACCCACACATCAAGACTTATTTATTTATTACATGACCCATAGATCTAGTGGTAATGAAACCCATAACATGGCTTGAAAGCCCAGTGCAACGTCATGTCTGCATTATCCTGCCTGCATTACCAAGCCCGCGTCACCGCCTGCCCGTGTCATAGTCTGCGTCATCGCCTGCATAATACTGTAATAGTACCTCTACCCACTCGGATTTGATCCTAGGTCTGATGCAGAATTACAGGGGGCCTTTACCATTCAGGTAAGCCCCCAACTGCTTAAATATAAATATAGAAAATGAATAAAATGTAATAATTAAAAATATATCAATCTCTTATTTTTTTGTAAATCTATTCATCTTTTAATTTAATTTAACTCATTTTTTAACATGAATTAATTTAAAATTATTTATTCATTGATAATGTTAATTGTTTCATTACTATTTTTATAATTTTAAGATTTTACATATTTCTTATTTTTTTTAATTTATCAATTTTTGATGCTTTTTATACATAACCATTCATTAATATATTTATTATTTTTAATATAGAAATATATTCACACACACACACATCAATATATATAATATTTCCTTAAATATGATTTATATAATACAAAATATGTATGTTTATGTTAAATAAGTCATATATTTAGTGAAAAATAGTTTATAATTAAAAAATAATATTAATTAAAAATATTGACTAATTGTATATTGTAATGGATGTTTAATTAAATATCATTTATTTATTAAATTTAATTTATATCAAATGTGCGTTACATTAATTTCACACTTAAAAATACACAATCAATGCATTTTTATATAGAACACACACATAATATTTCTGTAATTTATTCAATTTTTAATATTCATATTGGAATTATATTTATTAACATAATATATTTAATATATATTTTGTTTCTAATAGGTAAATTTTAATAATTTTTATATATTTTTATTTAATATATACTATTTATTAATTTTTAATATTTTTTACAAATTTATTAATTTTTAATATTCTTTATTCATTAATAATCTTAATTATTTTGAAATATTTTTGTAATTTATTTATTTTCATTTTTTTATTAATTTTTTTAATTTTATACTTTTAGCCTTGTAACCCCTCTTGATCTTTATTTTTGTAATTTCATTTTTTATAATAAATTTTAAGAACCATAGTTTTTAACCCATGGTTCACACTATTCCTAGTAATTGTTTTTTATAATTTTATCCATTTTAATATTTATCTATATATGTTTATTCATTAACATTTAATGTTTTTAATATGGTTGGAATTTATATAATTAATATGTATTCATTTTCATTTTAACATATGTATTTATAAATATTGGTTTTTTTATCTTTTTAATAATCTGTAGAATTAACATCACTTATTCATTTTTGAGTTTATTCGTTTATATTATTATTTATTCCATTAATAGATGTTGCATATTATATAATACCATTGTTTAATTTAATATATATCAAATTTGTATTGTAGACACACACACACACACACATAAATTTCACACACACATTTATGTAATTAATGCAATCTTATATAGAAACATGCACACACAAAAAATTTATGTAATTAATTCAAATTTTAATATTCATTTTAGAATTTCATTTAACAACATAATATATTTAATATATTATGTTTTTAATCGGTAAATGTTATTTATTCATTTTTAATATTATTTCTATTAATATTATTTATTCATTTTTAATATTATTTCTATTAATGTTATTTATTCATTTTTTAGATTTATTGATTATTATTTTTTGGAATTTAATCATTTTCTAATATTTATTTATTATTTTTTAATATTTTCAATATGTTTTCATATTTATTTCAATATATATCAATGTTTAATTCTTTTTAATATTTTTTATAATTAATAAAACTTATCCATTTTTTAATATTTTTAAAGTCCATTCATTTTTAATTATTCAATTTCACTAATTTTTAACATTCATGCATTTAAGATTATATATTCATTAATAATGTTAAAAATTTATTTATAAAAATATATTTTTAAATAAATATTTTTATATTTATATATAAATATATTTGTAAATGTATATTTACAGTAATTATAAAATTGTATATTTAAAATTATAAAGAAATATATATGTATTTTTTAAAAAATTATTTATATAATTATAAATAAATAATTATAAAATTATAATTCATATATTTAAGTAATAACTATATTTGTTATATTTATAAATATATATGTATATTTAATTATAATTATATTTATAAATACATATTTACAATGCTTTAAATATATTTATAATTATATACATTTATATTTATTTATAATTTTATACATTTAATTTTTTAAATTATATTTTGTATATTATTAAATATTAATTATATAGGTTTTTATTATCACTTATTTAGTGCTGATAAAGATAGGTGATTATCAATACTATATTGTACTACTGTCAGAGATATATCTTTATCAGTAGTATAATATAAAGTGTTGATAAAAGATCTCTTTATCAGCGCTAATATTCTAGTGATGATAAAACTCTTCCCGATCTTATAAATTTCACCCTAACCTATCTCAGTTCTCTAACTCTGTTTTATCTCTCACAGAAGTCTACCTCTGCCGTTACTCCCCCTCGACTATCTCAGATGAACCATGCTTCTAAAAATCTAAGAATTATTATTATTTTTAATCCTCTATTTTTTATCAGTGTTTTTATACTATCCTCAACACGCGTCACCTCCCTCATGCATACCTGGAACCACTATGCATAGCCACCTGCGATACCCCTTTCTTACAAGTCGTTTGGTAGGGATGATTTTGGGGGAAATGAGATGATTTTATTGGATTGAAATATATTTCCCCTATCAAAATGTTTAATTTTCAATATGGTGTAGGTTTTTGTTTTCCCTTTCCTTTATCAAGTTCCACAACATAAATAATATGCAAACTACACCAAATATATATAAATATTTTTATAAAATATTTCTAAAATAACAAAACACTCAACATCAATACCTTGGGAAGTTTTTAGTAATGCATCAGTCTAATATGGATGCCTAATTCATGGATATCATTTATTTTCACTGTATTAGTGTCTCCATTCAATGAAACATGGAATGCCTATAATAGGTTTTGTAGAATATATTTATTTTAATTGGGATATTTATGCTTTTAAATTTTCTTAAATTTTTTTATATAAGTACATATAAGATTTATCTTCTATAACACCACACAATATTTTTAAAATATTGTTTGATACATGTTGACTTTAACATCCAAAAAGATTCCCTCAACATGTATCCATTTACTTTGATAAAATCATGAAATTAATTACATTAATTATAGATATGTCAATGTGAATAATTTTCTTATGTAAAAACTATAGGTTTTTTTAAAATGTATAGAATATCTTGATGATAGCATAATGGGTTTCACATAGACTGGGTGTAATATTCCAATTCACTAAATTCATTAACATATAAAATTATGATAAGGAATTTTTTAAAAGAACAATCAATGATAAATATTCCATTTTAACCCACTTTTTTCATATTATCTATGAACATATTGGAAATATCCATCTATTTTTTAGTGTAATGAATGTTTTGGGATCTGTTTATAGATGATCCAAGAAGATGATACGGTGATTGGAATGACATAACCTCAAGAGGTAAATCATATGTTGTACTGATGATAATATATATATATATATGTATATATTTAGGGAAGGTAAACAATGAACAAAAGGGGTCAAGGATATATTTATATCATGCCCACCCACTCAAAGAATGATTCTCATTTTGATTCATTAAATAGATTGATGATTATCATTGTCACTAAAATAAAAATTTTATAGTGATTATTTGTTTAAAATTTCAAATCACTATTAAAATTTAATAAAATTCTTTACATTCTATTTATAAACTATAATAAAAATAATATAATATTTGAATTCAAAAAAATGACCATTAATGTATCATCCCTTTTTATCCTCATTGGCTTGAGAAGGTTGAAGGATGCTACTAGGCCTTAAGTGATGTTCCCAAGATGCCAAAGGCTGATAATAAATGTCGAAGGGTTTCAATACATGTGGGGGATGATTTAACCTTTATGAATAAAAAACTAACCAACAAAACATAAACAAATATACCACTATATGATGCATGATAACCATGGAAGATAAATCAACATTTCTTATATCAAGATCATATTTAAATAAAGTGCCACAACAAAAGACCACAACATAAAATAAAACAACTAATGATAAACTAATAAAACTCAAAGATGACCACAAGACTCCATTCCCCACAAGATCTATGATCCAACATCACCAAACAACCCAAGTATCATTAAGTAGTTCTAAACATGTGATACTTTACCTTTTCTCATGTCTCGGTAGATGACATATGCAAAATATTCAAAGTACCAAAGCAGGGGTGAGTACTAAAACTCAATAGGTTTTCCCCAATGACTTCCCTACTCACGCCACTAGGATAGAAGAGTTAGCATAATTTATATAAAAACAATTTCCAAAACAATTTATAACTAAATATAAAAAACTTCTAAAAATAGTTTATAACCCAATATAAACAAGTGCTACATAAATAATTTTCTAGCAAGCTATGTTTATGAACATGACCAAGCCATTATTTAAAACCATTCTACAAGTTCCACTTGGTATAACCAATCCACTACACATATTTACACGACTATCCATGCATGATTCATTATGAAATTTCCATACTCATGAGTGGGTTCTCATCGATCTACCAAGTTATCATAGGGTAATCCTATCCCATGTTCCATTACACTTTTGGCACTGAGCACCAGGTCATATTTCAACCAAGCCCCGAAAATGCAATATGAACACACACACACACACACCAAGTATTCCAAAAACCATGACAATACCAACATGCCAAAACCATTTAAATAAAATTGTATCTTTATTGAAAACCCTTTTCCAACAAAACATTTCAAAAATACATCAAACTCATATTTTAAAATCACACTTTTAAAATCAAGGAAGCAAATCACTTTACAAAATAATTCACCAAGATTTCACAATTTCACCAAAAACTATAAATCATCACTAAAGAGAATTTATATCATGTTCACACCTAGATTTTTCAATCAATTTCATTCAAATAAATAAATTTGAAACTAAGACAAACAATTCTTGCAAGAGGAGTCGAGAGTGAAGCCACCTACTACAACCCTTTTGATGAAAACTAAAAATGGACGAAGAATGCTCATGAAACCGAGTAAGAATTCCATGAAACTGCCTTAGATCACTTCCACTATAAAAAAAGAGACCAAATATCATAATATTTGGAATAAAAAATCTCATATCTACCCATAACGGGCATAAATATGAAAAACTAAGAGAATAGGAGAAGTATATCTAAGTAGATCTAAGAAAACATGACAAGAATGGTGAAGAGCAAGCACTTAACACAAGAATAAGGCTTCTAAACGCCAAGGGAAGGATCCAGATCGATCCAAATTCACATGGGAGAGGTTCTATAGCCTTAAAGAGAGAAGAAAATCGAATTAGGGCCACATATGAAGAAAAATTAGGAATTTAAAGTAAAAAATGTGTGAGATACACTTTTTTTAGGATCTCACTTTAACCCCGCGTACGGTTAGTCTGCACGATTAGACAAACCACATGCTAACTGTGCATTAGATATTGCCTAGGATGACACTTGCATGACCTCCATGCATGGTATCCATAACCATTTTCCCAACATACTAAAGCTACTATCCAACATCTTCCAAAGTGCATAGTTTCTTCTAGGATTTCCGCATGGTTTAGACAAACCGTGCACTGTCCATGTGCTTGTCCTTTAGCCCAAAAAACACATTAAAAGATCCCAAAACTCTCCCAAACTTCAGAATTATACTTAATATACATAAAAATAATAAAGTAAGGGTCATATACCAGAAACTAGGGGTACTAAATCCTACCCACCATTGGTCTTTACTTCCTCGAAAAGTAGAAAACCATCCTCACCCTGAAAGAGTTCTGCCCGTTACTCTTTCATTTCTTGCAATCCCAAGTCTCTTCCTAAATCTGAACATGTTTCCATAAAACCTGCACTAGACTGATTCTTTTTCCACACAAGATTTTATCTTGCCTATCCATAATTCGTACCAGGATATGTATCAACGAAGAATCTGACACTAGGTTTATGTGATCTCATCTGATCACATGTTCAGGATCAGGCTGGTACTTTTTCAAATGAGGTACGTGGAACACATTATGCACCGAATTGAAACCTGGTAGTAACACCAACCAATATTCCACTTCTCCAACCTGTTCCAGTTTCTCAAAAGGGATTATGTATCGAGGAGATAACTTGCCCTGCTTTCCAAAACGACAATGTACAAGCCTTATAGAAGTTCTCAAGAACACATAATCACTCACTGCAAAGGAAAAATACCATCAATGATGATCCACATAATATTTTTTGATGACTCCGAGTCATCTCTCTCCTATTTCTGATCAACTGAATATTCTCTATTTTTTCTTGGACAAGGATCATACCAACTAGTGAATTCTAACATGTTTCCACCCAACAAAGTGAAGAAAGACAATGAATCCTATACAATGTATCGAGACCTGATACCGATTATTATATGATAACTCCATTAAGGGTATGTGATCTTCCCATGAGCCACCAAAATCTATTACACAAGCTTTCAACATGTCTTCCAATGTTTGTATCATTCTTTCAGATTTTCTATCCATATGGGAGTGATACTCTGTGATTATAGTCAATTGAGTCCCAAAGGATTTCTATAAGGATTTACAGAAACAATACGCGAACCTCAGATCTTTGTCTGACATGATTGAAACTGGTATGCCATGTGTCTTTACCACTTCTCAGATATAGATTTTGTATAGATCCTCCACTGTATGAGTTTCATGAATATAAATGAAATGGGCCGACTTTGTGAGCCGATATACTATCACCCATATGGAATCGTGTTTACGAACCATTCTTGGTTGACCTGTAACAAAATCCATGGATATGTGTTCCCATTTCCACATTAGAATAGGTAAAATACTACAACATACATGCTGGTCTTTGATGCTCTACCTTAACCTGTTGACAAGTAAAGAACCAAAAAACGAACTTTGCCACTTTATTTTTCATGACACTCCATAAAAAATCCACCTTCAATGCCTTATACATCTTCTGTATTCCCAGATGTACAACCCAACTCAAATAGTGGTAAGCATGGAGATGTTTATCTTAACAATCCATAGGTAAAACCATAAAATTTTTGAACCACCGAGCCAAACTACCATCAAGTTTCCATCACTCAATGGTCTCCCCACCATTGAGTTTTGAACTCATAACAAGGAATTTTTCATCAGATGTTCGTGCCTCTTTGATCATCTTTACCAAATAAAGAACAAGCATGGATGAAAATAAAACTACAAAAACACCTCGGTCTTCACATTCCATAAGCATATCAACTAGAACCGACATCAACTTCCATTCATATGAAGCTTATTTTTCCAAATGAGCATACGAATTTCTACTTAATGCATCTGCCACCGAATTTCCTTTACCTGGTGTATGAATTAAGTCAAAGTTGAACATTTGAAAATACTCCATACATATTCTTTTCCCCAGATTAAAATCCCATTGTGAGAAAATATGTTTCAAGCTCTTATGATATGTGAACATAGTAAATTTCTCACCAAAGAGATAATAATTCCAAGTCTTCAAAGCATATAAAAATGTAGATAACTCTAAATCACATGTTGGGTAGTTCTTATCATGCACCCTCAAACACCTTGAGACATAAGAAACAACATGATCTCTTTTAATGAGATTGAATCCCATCCCAGATACTGAAGCATCATAGTACACCATGTACCCTTGTCCTGATTTCTGCAAAATCAAGATAGGTGCTAATAGAAGGTGGAATTTCAGCTCTTGACATGATTTCTATCATTCTTCAATCCATTGGAATGGATCATTATTTTTTTTCAAATATTTCATAGGAAAAATTAGCTATGAGAATTCACACACAAAGCATTGGTAATAACCATGTAGACCAAGAAATATCCATATCTCAAAGACATTCTTTGGTGGTTTCCAAGAGATAATGAATTCTATATTTTTTGGATCCACTGAAACACCTTTTTCACAAATTATATGTCCAAGAAAGTGTACCTCTTGTATTTAAAAATCACACTTTGACAGTTTGGCATAAAAATGACGATCTCTTTATATTTATAGCACTATCTCCAAGTGTTGATTATGCTCAACATTTATCCTTGAATACATCAATATATCGTCCAAAAACACTACAACAAAATAATATAGATATCACTGAAATATCTAATTCACCAAAACCATAAAGATCGCTGGTGAATTTATAAGACCGAAAGGAATTACGACATATTCATAATGACCATATCTTCTTCTGAAATCAATTTTTGGAATATCCTCCTTACGAACTCGTAATTGGTGATATCATGATCACAAGTCAATTTTAGAGAACCACTGATGTCCCCTCAATTGATCAAATATATCCTTAATGCATGGTAGTGGATACTGATTCTTTATTATAACTTGGTTAAGCTTACAATAATTAACGCACAACCATAGAGTTCCATTTTCTTTCTTCACGAACAAGACCAGTACTTCCCATGGAGATATGCTCATCCAAATAAAATATTTGATTTACATATCTTCCAAATACACTTTCATATCCCTTAATTCTATTGGTTCCGTCCAATAATATGGAATGGAAATATGACTGGTCCCCGAGAGGAGATCAATCATAAACTCCACTTCCCTTAGAAGTGGTAACCCTGATAAGTTCCTTAGAAAAACATCTGTAAATTGATCCAAAAATACTAGAAAACTATTTTCCTAGATCTCTTCCATTGGTTCCAAAGTCAATACCTCCAACTAGTGAAATATTTTTCCCACTAATAGTTCCAAAAATCCCATTGCACCCGCCTTTACAACCCTTTCTCCTTTAAAGAGATGCTCGATGCCGTCCTCAGTCGCAAAATTAACTATCCTTATATAATATTCGATGTGAGCCTTGAATGTTTTCAACCAATCCATACCTAGGATTACATCATATACACCCATATCCAACACTGGGAAGTCCCATTTTTTCTTAGTTCCATTAATTGTTATAGAACATTCTCTACACATGAAGGATCTACATTCTCTTTCCCCAAGAGGAGTTTAATGTTTTAACATAGAGGGAATCATCTTGATTTTTAAACTTAGAAAATAAACATTAGGATAAGAAATTAAGGAATGCGATGCAATAGTATCAAAAAACACTTTCATATGGGTAAAATTCAAAATAATCGTACCTCTGACTATAGATGGTCCCACCTGATCATCCACAATCATCTACTCAAATCTATATAATTACTTCATCGCTACACTATACTCTTTATTTCCTTACTGAGATTTCCCTTACTGAGGAGTCATGGTATTCCAAGAACCACCATGGATAGATCTTCTCTAATGATGAGACTGATTCTATTTTCATTGACTGGTCAAAGCATATGATGTGTGCGACACCTGAGAAGCGTCTCGAACACCTAACCTCAGAGTACTATGGTAATAGCACTTAAGATGTCCCATATTGTTGCAATTATGGAATTATCTTGGTGGATCTATACACTCTCACTTTATGTGGTCAAAGGATCCAAATTGGAAACATCCCGCTTGACACTTTGGTCATGGAGGAAGTTTTATTGATGTAGTTTTCTGATTCTAATTTCTATTCCCACCTTGGAAATTGGTGTCCCTCTTATGTTTTTTCACAGAATTAGTGTTCCCTCTAGTTCCCATGGGTATCAACATACTTACTCATCCCATATATTCTAAGTTGTCTCTTTGAGACACCATCATTCTATTGACCATCTCTGTACAGTCAGTAATACAGAGCACATCTATCTTCGAATAAATCTCCCTTCTTAGCCCTGATTCAAAGATACATGCCTTTAAAGCCACACTAGCCACAACCTCAGGTGAAGAGAACACTAAATTCATGAATTTAGGCACATACTCAGTGATAGATAGATTTTCCTACTTCAGGATGAAAATATCCATTATTATCTGGATCTTGAATGTGCGAGAATAGAATTATTTGTTAAAAAATCCTCAAAATACTCCCAATTAAATCCTTGATCTACTTTAGCATGTAGCAATAGTTCTCACCACTGGTGTGAAAGATCTTCAAGGATATACATCACCATCTTGACCTTGAGCTCCGCTGGTGTGCTAATGAATTCAAAGATACAATTCATCATGTTCAGCCATTCCTCTGCTCTTTCTAGTTCAAAATCACTCAAAAGATAGGTGGATTTTGTTTTCAAAATTGGACAGAATAATACACTTGCCTTGGCTCATTAATCTGATTCCCTATGTCCATAGCTTGAAATTCTTGGATGATACTCTGAACCATATCTTGGTTCACCAATGGCTCAGGTGCAACCACATTCTCCACAGATTCTTCCGGTTGGTTTCTACGACGCCAACCGGGTGCCATTTTCTAAACCAACAACAACTCTGTAAGTCTCACTCTCTAGCAATTGAAGGCTTAGCATTTTAAATTCTAGCACATCAACTATCACAACATTAATTTCCAAAATCAACCTTTTCTAAGTTCAATTGTTTTTTGAAAAATCCATTCTTACATTTGAAAATCAACACATTTTCAAAATTTACCAACCATACCCTTTTTAAAATCTTTCATTTGAAAAAAATTTCAACATTTTTCAAAAATAAACACAATGCATAACATTATATATCATTTTTCCAAAATGGAATATGAAATCCTAATCAGAAGTCATTCTTCTAATGTATTTCATGCTCGTCTCATTGGATAAACCCATGACAATGAGATTTCCATAATCCTATAAGTGTCTCCAAACCACTTATGTACCCAAATCTCTGGTAAATTGAAGTTAAACATAAAAAGGTTAGATATATATTTTTATACTCTACATTTCAAGTTTCAACAATCCCAATCCTTTCTAAGATTCCACCCTAAGGAATAAATAATAATAAATTCAACTCAAAGACCAAGAAACTAATGACCAATTTCTAGGAAAGGGCCAAACAAGATGATACCATTTGCAACATCCCTCCTTATCATAATTATTTTTAGAAGGTGGGAGGATGCTACTAGGCCTTAAGAGACATCCCCATGATTCCAAAGGCTGGTAATAAATGCTTAAGGGTTTAAATACATATGGGGGATGATTTAACCTTTATAATTAAAACAACTAACCAACAAAACATAACAAAAAATACCACTATATGATGCATGATAATCATGTAAGATAACTCAACATTTCTTATATCAAGATCACATTCAAATAAAGTTCCACAATGGGAGACCACAACATCAAAGAAAATAGTGGAAGATAAACTAATAAAAGTACAATATGACCTTAAGAATCCATGCTCCACAATATCCATGCTCCAACATCACCAAATATCCCATGTATCACAAATTAGTTCTAAGATACTTTACCTTTAAACATGCCTTGGTAGATTATATCTACAAAATCACCAAAGTGCCAAAGTAGGGGTGAGTAATAAAACTCAGTAGGTTTTCCCCAATGACTTCCCTACTCAAGCCACTAGGATAGAATATTTATCATCATTTATATAAAAATAATTTACAAAATAGTTTATAACTAAATATAAACAACTTCTAAAAATAGTTTATACCTCAATATAAACAAGTTCTATATCAAAAAATTTCTAGCAAGCTGTTTTTAAGAACATGACCAAGCCTTTATTTAAAACCACTCCACAAGTTCGAATTGGCATAGCCAATCCACTTCACATATTTACACCACCAACCACACATGCTTCGTTATGATAGTTCCATACTCATGAATAGTTTCTCATCGATCTACCAAGTCATCATAAGGTAATTATATCCCATGTTGCATTACACCTTTGGCACTGAGAACAAGGTCATATTTCAACCAAGCCCCAGAAATGCAATATGAATACACACACACCAAGAATGCCAAAAACTATTCCACTACCAACATGCCAAAACCATTTCAATAAAACTATATCTTTATTGAAAACATTTAAAAAAAAACAATTTTAAAAATCTAGCAAACCCATATTTTAAAATCACCATTTTAAAATAAAGGAACCAAATCACTCTGCACAATAATTCACCAAGATTTCACAATTTCACCAAAAAATATAAATAATCACTAAAGAGGATTTATATCATGTTCACACGCAGATTTTGCAAACAATTTCATTCAAATAAATTAATTTGAAACTAATCCAAACAATTATATCAAGAGGAGTCTAGAGTGAAGCCACCTACCTCAATTATTTTGATGAAAAATGAAAACAGACGAAGAACGCTTACTAAAACTGTTAAGAATTCCACCAAACCGACTTAGATCACTTGTACAATAAACAATGAGACAAAATCGCATCATATTTGGCATAAAAAATATTATATCTACCCATAATGGGAATAGATATGATAAACCAAGAGAATAGGACAAGTAGATCTAATTAGATCTAAGAAAACGCGACAAAAATGGTGAAGAACAAGCACTTACTGCAAAAATTGGGCTTTGAAATGCTAAGAGAAGGCTCAGGATCGATCCCAATTCTCTTGGGAGAGGTTATCCAGCCTTCAAGAGAAAATAATATCTAATTAGGACTGAATAGAAAGAAAAACTAGGTAGTTAAAGTAAAAAACATGCGTGATCCACTTTTTTAGTATCTCACTTTAACCCCACGCACGGTTAATCCCCATGATTAAAGAAACTATGAACTAACCATGTGTTATATACTTCATAGGATGAAACTTTCATGACCTCCTCGCACAGTATCCCTAACTGTGCACCCACCATGCCGAAGCTATTGTCCAACATCTGCTAAAGTGTGCGGTTTCTCCTAGGATTTCTGCATGGTTTAGACAAACCATGATCACCTGGGCGAGCACACCTTTAATTTCTTTGGTTTCTTCAGATTTCACCCCTGATAATAGTACGTACAATATCAAAGATATTTTATATTCTCAACATGATCACCTCCCTGATAATATTCTGAATGTTATTGAAAATTACCCTTTCTCTCACATGGAGGATTTCTTGGTCTGGGAACCAGATCACAGTGGCATGCTCACCTCCAAAAATTTCTACAATTATCACTATGGTGATTATTAGAGTATTTAAAGATGGCTCAAAATTTTTAACAAACCTTAGATCAAACCTTTGAGATTCAATCTCATCTGGCGTCTTTCTCACAACAGAGTTCCCACCGAAATTTTCCTTCAATCCTTTGGTATTCAACTTTTCTCTAAGTGAAGATTCTGCAACCAACATAGGGAAGATTCCAACAATATATTTCTTTATTTTTATACTATTTCTTATCTTTGGAACTATATTATTTACATTTTTGATTGCATATGGTTTTTTTGACTTTGTTAGAATTAAACTTAAACATTGTCCTGAAATGGAAGGCTCTCAACAAATCAGGAATCTTTTGCTTACAGCAATTGCTGAACTCCACCATGTGATATGGTATGATCGTAATGCTATTATCCATCACAATTTATCACTCAACCTTAATGCAGGTTGGATGCAGATCCTAATCACTATACATGATGCTGCTTTATTACAAAATTGTCATTGCCATAACACCGTACATGGCTTTGGTATCTTGATGCGGCTTCAGATAAATGGAAATTACTGTCAACCTCATCATACTCTAGAGGTTTTCTGGAGGTCCCATCTTCCTAGATGGACCAAAATCAACATTGATGGCACCTCCAAGAGAAACCCAGGCCCTGTAGGGTGTGGTGCGGTCTTCAGGAATCATATTGGGAAAATTCTTGGATGTTTCATGGGAAAATGTGACTTTGAAACCTACCTTGAAGCCGAGATGATAGGTTTGATCCATACCATTGACTTTTCCATCCAATTTGGTTGGAACAACCTCTGTATTGAAAGCGACTCGATGACCATCGTGCAAGCGATTTGGAATGGAGTTACTCACCTTGCTTGGCCGATTACTACTCATTGGATGAACTACAATTGTTTGCTTATAGGTATCAAATATATCATCATGCATGTGTATTATGAAGCCAATATGGTTTCATATTCCCTTTACAACATGGGGATCAATCAAGACATCACCTGGTTTGAATACCTCCCTACTGATCTGATTTCCTTTCATAAAAAAGACTGTAACATGATCCCGTACTTTAGACTCTTGTAATCTCTCTTTTTTTTTCATAATAATTGTTTTATTCTTCATTTTTAAAAAAATTCATAGCCCGTGTGCTTCTCCTTTAGCCCCCAAAACTCTTTGATAGATCCCAAAACTCTCCCAACCATAACCTTTATACTTAATATACATAAAAATCATAAAGTAATGTTTACATACCAGAAATAGAGGGTACTGAAATTAAAATTATAGCTATTATATATATTTATATGGGGAATATATTTATAACATTAGAATGTTTGTATTCATTTCAACCTTAGTTCCAATTAGTAAGTGGGTGTTTCTTTTCAGTGTGTTCATTATATTTTCCCCAATTTCATTCATTCTGACCACCATTATATTTCTTTAAGACATTAATATCATGATCTTTTTTTCTAGCTCAATTTTCCAGTCCATCCCATCAAGACATCCCCACAATTACATTTAAATCTTGTTTCCAGTTACAAGGAACACCAAAAATCTATTTAAATATCAACTCATACTTCCCTTAACTATTAAAATTGGTTTAATGAACAGCATTCAAAAAACCCATATACACTCCTCCATCTTATTGGCCTCCTACATAGAAAGGTTACAGAAACTATCCTAGAATTACGGCCTTTTTATCCCATGGAACATTAAATTGAGAACCTAGACCAATAGCCACATTTTTACCCTAGGTTTTTTCTTATCATGTCACACTTGTGTAAAATGATAACTTGTTAGGAATCATCACTAATAAAATTCAAATGTTGGGTTCCCAAGATTATAATTATTTATAAATTTATCCTTTGATTATGAATATATTATGTGTATTTTTTTTACAAAATGAATACTTTACGACCTAATAAGATGGATATGAATTGAAAATGGATGCACACTAATCGTATGAAAAAAGAGTATGAAGATAGAGCTAAAGAGTTCAACAAGTTTGTAATGAATCAGGCATATAACCCTTCTAATATCCTTTTTCTATGTTTAGATTTTCTTTATTCAATACAAATTATTTCAAAAGAGTTGGAAGAGTATTTTATTTATCATGGAATAGATCAGAGATATAAATGTTGGACAAAACATGGGGAGAAACTTAATGTATGCACTGAATGGGATGATATTGCATTTTATGGATCATTTGATATGAATACCAGTGTAAATGATGATGGAGATTATATGAAAGGAATTAAAATGGAAATTATATATGAACTTTGAGATTATCCAAAGTTTTTTGAGAAGTTATATAGCTATTCTAAGAAACCATCGTATATTGGTGGTGGTCAACCTGGCCTGAAGGCATTTTAGTTTTTTATTTATTTTTGGATAATCCCCCTTTTTTATGGGTTGAGAGGGACCCTTACATGACCTTTAAAGCTAGTGGAATAAGGCCCAATACATGAATTGAATTACTAGAGGCATAAGACCCAATACATGATCTCAAGGCCCAAATGCATGACTACATTGGAACTGACCCTCACCAACATCTACATCAATGAAGGTTATTAGCTTCCCACATCACATTGTTGATTGACTAGAATTTAATCATGTAGAGATGCATGGTGCCTAGTATCGATGGATATTTCCATACCCTATTTTCCTTACAATATGGTTAGCTATGCTCTGGTTACTATTAATTACTCTGAATCCTATTTTGGGGCATGCTCTTATGTGGTATTCCTTAGACTCATTCATGGTATTATGGCCCGAAAGCCTATGGATCAAAGGTATGAGGTGGACCAAAGGACCTTTGGCCCATATTCTCAAACCAGTGGCCCAAATGTTCAAACCAAATGAATAGTGTTGGCTGCTATAGTACTGCACAATACCTACTATAGTACAACTATAGTAACCTGAAAATATCCCTCCATCAGGATTTGATCCTGGGTTTTATGTTGGATTATGGAATGTGTTAACAACTCATCTACCAACCCAAATTCATCCATTTTATACTGATTGTACTAAATATACAATATTGTCAGCTATATTGAAGTCATATAATTTGAAAGATGGCAGCTGATGGAGTGCCACCATCTTTACATAACTACTTGGTCTTCTAAATGATATTCTACCAAAAGAAAATATACTTCCTTATCAAACATATGATGCTAAAATAATGTTACATTTAATGGGTATGATATATAAAAAACTTTATACCTTTCCAAATGATTGTATATTGTTTTGCAAGGACTATGAATCACTTAGAAAATTCCTTAAGTGTGACATGAATCATGATACACATGGATTTCTAATGCATTTTTAATAATTTTATAATTTAGTTTTATTTTTTTTCTTATCGTTTTTTATCGTTTTTAGGTTTTTTTAGTATTTTAGATATTTTATAAAAAATTAGTTAATTTTTAAACTAATATTAGTAATTTAGTATTTTATTAGTTTATTTTTGTTTTATATTTTATTATTATTTTTATTATGTGTATAATGATTAATTTAATGTAACATGTAACCCTAGTTTATTTAGTTAAATATATGTATATATATGTAGTTCTATCTATTTAACTTTATTAGATTTTTTTTATTTTTTATTAGTTTATATTGATTTTATACATCATTAACATTTAATGTCTTACACTTTTTATTTTTAGCAGTTTAATTTATATTAGTGTTATTATGTGTATAATGATTAATTTAATGTAACATGTAACCCTAGTTTATTTAATTAAATATATGTATATATATGTAGTTCTATCTCTTTAACTTTATTAGATTTTTTTATTAGTTTATATTGATTTTATACATCATTAACATTTAATGTCTTACACTTTTTATTTTTATCAGTTTAATTTATATTAGTATTATTAATTTATTAACAAAAGAAATATCAATTTTATTTGTTTATTATTTATATTAAATTAGATTAATATTTAATATTAGTATTATTATTATGTGCATAGATTAATTTTTATCTAACTACTAATTTTATATTATTAGTTTTTATAATTTTATGTACCTATATATATTTATGTAGTCAAATTTATTTTAGTTGACTAATTATTTACATGAATTTATTTTATTTTTATTACAATTATTTTTTAACCTAACATTTATTAATATTAACATTTTTAACTTTCTTTAATTATTTTCCCATTTTTTATTTAATTTTATAATGTTTTGTCTCTTTTAGTTGGTTGTATGTTTTTTTTATTTTCAAATCTAGTTTTCTATTTAAATATAGAGCCACTCCACTGCAAAAAAAAAAGCAAAAAGAAAATACGTGCAACAACATGGACCTACAACCCTTCCCCTACAACACCCCCTTCACCTCCCCCTCAACGCCCCTCCACCCACATTGCCCCTCCCTTCCCCTCCACCCCACATCACCCCATCCCACCCCCCACTTTCAACCCCATGTCACCCCTCCACCTCATGTCCCCTCTACCTTGCCTCCTCCCCTCCCCTCCATCCTTTCTAGCACATTCCCCTATCTCCCTTCCCACACAAACCTGAGCACATGACTTCCTCTCCGAAGCAGTAAACCAGCGTCCACCATCATCTCCTTCTCCACCAAAGCATGCAAACACCACCCAGACATCCTCCCTCATCCACTACACACCCAACAATGCATCATCATCCTACATATGCACCATCACAGTCGACCGCACCCCTCTCATTCTCCACACACCAGACCAGCGATGCTACCTCATCCATTCAAAGTTTGTAAGTGGTGCTTTATGTGTTTCACATTATGTCATCAATATTGGAAGGTTCTCTTTTTATTTAGGGATTTATGGACAGTGAGTGTGCTGAACGGGGAGAGTGTAGACCGACACGATCATTTTTCAAAAGCACAGTGGTTTGGTTCGATGTTGCGGTGATTAACGGGATAGTGATAATTATTTTATGACCATTGATGATAGCTTGATGTGACCATTGTGACAACAAGAGAACAATGATATTTGTTTATTATTTTATGTGTCATGTTGTCGTCATGTCAGGCTATTTTTTCTGGTTTCGGAGTTGTGATAGACATGGCGATGTATGCATGCCTTTAATTTATTTCCATGTTTGATTGCCTTTTAAATTAATTAATTTAAATTTGATGTTTATTTAATTGATTATATATGTGTTTGAATTAAATGTCATTTAGAGTCTTCATACATGATTTAGTGACCATTCATGTGATACTTAATAATTAATCCTGGGTGGGATATCATCGAAGAATTTATTTATCCAGAACTTGGTCGTGTGCATGAGAGAATCATAAATCTCTCATGAGTGAATTTTGAATAAATTAATATATTAATTGAAAAATTAAAATTTTGTGTAAGTTCTTATTCAAAATTTCATGAGTGATACCTAATAAGTGATCTCATAAGAGAAAAATCTATATAGATAGATACTTTGACTTTGTGAGAAACTAGTTGTGGCATTTCACCAAGTGATTCAGTGCAATAATGATGCAAAAATATTCACCAGGACAAAGAACGAAATAACAAATATTTTTTTATGAAAATTAGAATACTATCTAATATCAGAGAACAAGACCTGATAGTATTTTGATTAAATTTTAAATCATTGATAATTAAATAAATAAATATTCAGACATGGGAATTAAATAATTAGACTTGCATGCACCTAAATGGATATCATAACTCTGACACTTCCATCTCCACCAGTTTCTTCCATAGCTTAATTTATTACTCTTAGATAGTTTTAGTTAGATTTAAATAGATGTTTTTAAATATTTCTTTAGTTATTGAATGATTTAGTTGTTAATCACTTTTAAAACTTTCCGGCCTGAACATTCTTCTTAGAGGATATTCCAAGTTTCTTCTCACATTCTCTTTGTGGTTCGACCCTACTCGTTGCTTCTACAGTAGTTAGTAGCTTTAAAAATTTGAAAATTGGATGCGTTGTGATGCACATGTCAAATTTCTGGCACGTTTTTGAGGAGAATAGTAGAATTAGGATTTATTTTAAAAGAGTGATTTAGGTCAACAATTAAAAAAACAAACATAAAGAAGATTCAGTTTACCACCTAGATAATGTTTCATTGTAGATAATTTCAAGACACCTAGAAGTTTAGAATGTAATAGGTAACACCACATAACTACAATCAAATATCACCCTACACAGCCACGGTTTATAGTATGAAGTATAATGATTCACCACACATGAGCACTCCAGGTAATCCTATTTATTTTAATGATTATTATTCAGGTCTGTGATATGACCCATATCCTTCTTCTAGTTCACACCTAATTTTTAATCAATTTCAAAGTCAAATCATTCTTGAAAATTTATAATTTGATAATTCATGTGAAAAAATGATTTAATAATTGAGCACAGGTTTCAATATACTATAACTGATAAAAATAGGGTGTTTGAACTTCAAGATGAATGTAATGAAAAGCTTCTTTCCTCAACAAAAAACCTAGAAAATCAATTGACCCACCTGGTCTAACTAACGACCTCATTTCCACTTGAAGATCCAATTCAAAATAATTCTTTTGAGGAATGTTTAGTAAAGGCTCCATTTGAAAAACAATCATTGTCTGATTCTGAGGATGAGACTACTTTGATCGATCCTTCTTCCTATCATACCATTTATGACTCCTCCCCATCAAAATTTGATTCTTCCAATCTAATCAAATTTCAAGAATATGAGATCTTAGTATTCCACCCTTTTTAATATAATGATCCCTCGTAAAATGTGATTTCATGTACTTATTATCTGTGTAGACAACCCATCCATCCAAAAGTGAAAAAGGATTCATTCAAATGTCTATCAAACTATAACTTTTTAGGATGAAGAGGAAATTGAACTAGGACCCTTCTTTACCATGATAGAGTCGCAATTGATCCAAGACACCATGAATTGTCACACACAATAGGATGCCACTTAAAATGAAATTTAATCACCTCATTATGAAAATACCTGTGAGTTTGAAAGTTTTTTTAAAAATAGAGACATCTAAAACATTTATGGAGTTAGAAAATTAGTCAGCATTGGTGTTAGAGAACACTCATAATATTCTAAAAACAATGGAATAATGGGATTTACTAGAGGATCCTGAGTTCATGGTGACACATGTGCCAATGGAGAAATATGACGGGGGAAGTATAGAAGAAAATTTTGAAAATGAAGTCATTATTAACATAATGGAGTCACCTACTCCAATTGAGCCTACCTTAAATTCTCAATGAATAAAGCATGAATTGAGTTGGAAACCAGTGGATTTCCCTATGCTAGTGGTTGGAGGTGAAAACAAATTGGGATACATCATCAACCCAAATAATACATTCAAGGATGTGATGGATATAAGCCAGCCACTGAAGGAGTCTGGTAAAGTAATTTTTTCACCTGTGCATGTTTAAAGAGGTAATATTCTTGATCTTTCCACTAACTCCCTTTGAAAAAACTTCAATTATTTGGTGATTTTTTCTTGATAAGAGTTATATTCATTCCCTTGTAAGTTGGTCTATTTTAATTTCTTTCCACACATCCATTTTACTAACAAGTTTATATTGATATATTGTGTATCTTATAGGATAATTTCATTTTCGATGAATGGATTCCACACTTCTATTAAAAAATAATAAGATTCATGGTATACATTTCTGTTTTATCGAGGTATAGTTTCATCAACATCTAGATGAAGATGAATTAAACTTAGAGATCAATGGTAGGAAACCCATCATTAGTTTATTTTCCTTACAATTCATTTAGTTTCATTTCATTTATTTCTTTTGTTACTAAAATGGAATACATTTACTACAATATGTTTTATTCTAGAACTATAATGGATTTGAGTTCATCATACATATTTTTATCATCCACATGTTTTTTATAATGGCGTGACTTCTTTGATATGATGCGGGTATAATCTATCAATATATATATTTTACAGTTACATCTTTTTTAGAGCTTTATCAGATATAGGTATCATGCCCATGTCTATATGCACTTACTCAGAGAAGTGTTTTATTTTTTCTTATATTTTATTCTTCCAAAAACACCATATAAAATAACTAAACAAATGAAAAAATTAAAAAAATGAAAATAACTAACATTCTTGTCATTGCTGAACCCACATGAAAACAAATGCATTTTTGCCGTAAAACAGTCAGGAACGTACTACTTGTATCCCTGGGTAGTTTTAGCACATGATTACTATTTGGAATGATTTGATCCTTGATCTCATTACTTATATGATTTAATATTTTATTCCATTCTTTGATTTTTTTGGGAACTAGTATATTTTTGAGACACCTATTTGTACTCAAGCTCATTTGTGCTATCCAGCATTTTATTTCTATAACCTTGAGAATTCTAGACCATTTGTCCATCATCTCTTATTTATATTTTTCTTGATGGAATCTCAACTATGTTATGTATTCTATAACTTTATATGCGTTTCCATCAAAGCGATGTGAATTTTGAAGGTTACACTAAAATGATGGATGCATCTATTTCATTCTTTATCCCCTTGACCCACTAATCTAAACATAAATTTTCTCCATCTTATAGCCCTTATAATACATGAATATGAATTTTTTAGGGTGATCCAATAACCGATATCCTTCCTTACCCATTTCTTGAAAATTTTCAAGATGATTTTCAATCTAAGTGTAGGGGAGAAATATATTCATGAGAGAGTTATTTGATGGGTAGTGATTAATTTGATGCACATAGATCAAAATTATCCCATCATGATTATATGTGATATATTTCATAGTATCCACATTAATTACATGTATTTTGATATGGGAATGTATATTTATTTGTTTCCAATAACAAGTAATTTTTTTAGTCATTATACGGTAACATTCGCTTTTGGGGATAACTATAAAAGTAATGATCCATTACTCCAAGAGCTAGAGAATTTTCTATATGACCTAATTTCACTGAGATTCTACATCATATGCGCTACTTGTGTACCTTTATTTGGGATTTTTCCTGATATTTACTTCATGGGGTTTGGGAGCTGTTACTCACCAGTTTTCCTGTCCATCTTATTTGAGTGAGTTGTGTCCCTAAAAAAATGAATAAAATTTAAAATAAAGCAGTGTGAAATTTTATTTTTCATATGCTTAGGGAAAAGCTACATCAAAAGTGTGTGGGAGTGAGAGTTTTATAGAGACATTTGGATTGAAACTTATCATGTATTTATTTCAAGATTCAACCCTCCTTTTTAACAAAAATTATCAATTTTTTTATGGACCACCATCCTGCAACCTCATAATCATATGAACCTAATGTAAATCCCTAATGATTGGTGCATTATTTTCATTTCCACAAGTGGAGATGTAAAATTCTTGGAAAACCTATGGTAAGCATGAATGTGTATAAAAATTGAGCAAAGATTTATAATCAAATTGTTTGATTGATGAGAGTGATGTCAAAGTTGGTCACATGATGCATGAGTGTAGATACTTGTTTTGGAAAGACTGTGAGTGGAAGGAAAACTTTTTTTATAGAAATTGGAATTTTAAATGAAGTATGATATTTTATTGGTAAAAGGGATTAAGAAATTTTGAACGTGTATTTTTAATGTTCTGATTTTTCCATGGATTCAGTTGTGTATTCTTTCAAATTATTTTCCCCAAGAGTAAAAAAGTTTATGTGTGGGGGATTTGATGCACAAGTATTTTACATAATTTTTTAATAATTTTATAATTTAGTTTTAATTTTTTAACCTCTTTTATCATTTTAGGTTGATTTTGTAGTTTTTACAATTTTTTGCAGTATTTTAGATATTTTAAAAAAATTTAGTTAATTTTTATCCTAATATTAGTAATTAAATATTTTTTTAGTTTGTTTTAATTTTATATATTTTTAATATTTTTATTATTCATATAATTATTAATTTAATGTGACATGTAACCCTAGTTTATTTAATTATATATATATATAATCATATCTCTTTAAATTTATTAGATTTTTATTATTTTTTATTATTTGATATTGATTTTATACATTACTAACATTTAATTTCTCACACTTTATTTTTAGAAATTTAATTTATATTAGTGTTATTATTAGTTTATTAATATTTTTTAGTAATTTTAGTAATTTTTTATTTGTTATTTTATTTTTGTTTTTATTTTTTTAATATTTTTAGTATTAATAAAAGTAGTATTAATTTTATTAGTTTATAATTTTTATTAAATTAGATTAATATTTAATATTTTTATTATTATTATGTGCATAGATTAATTTTTATATAACTAGTAATTTTATTTTATTAGTTTTTCTAATTTTATGTACCTATATATATTCATGTATTCTAATTTATTTTATTTGACTAATTATTAACATGAATAATTTTATTTTTATTACTATTATTTTAATATAACATTTATTAATATTAATATATTTAACTTTATTTAATTTTATAACGTTTTGACTCTTTTAATTGGTTGTCCATTTTGGTTTATTTCCAAATATAGTTTTCTATTTAAATGTAGATCCTCTTTTAAAAAAGAAAAAAGAAAAGATGTGCAGTGGCCGAGACTTGCATCCCTACCCCAGATCACCCATTCCCCTTCCCCTTCCCCCACCCCATACCTCCACCCCACATTGCCCCACCCTTCCACTCCACCCACATTTCCCCACCCCTCCTGCCTCTCCTTCACCCCATGTCACTCCACCCTTCCCCTCCACTCCACATCACCCACCCCTCCCCCTATCCACCACATATCGCCCACCCCTCCACTCCTCTCCCCTACCCCCTTGCCCCACCCTCCCCTCCCTCCTACCTAGTGCCTTCCCCCCATCTCCCTCCCTACACAAACCTGATCAAAATCCCTCCTATACGGTGTAGTGAACCAGTCGTAGTCATTATCTCCCTCTCTGTTGATGCATGAAAACACTATCCAGACATCCACTCTCATCCGCTACACACCTAGCAGTGCACCAAAATTCTACCTGTGCACCATCCCGACCAGCCGCACCCGTCTCATTCTCCACAAACCAGACCAGTGATGATGCCTCATCCATTATGAGTTTGTAAGTGGTGTTTTGTGTGTTTTGAGTGACACCAGCATGATCAGAGGGTTCAATTTTTATTTGGATATTGACGAATGGTGAGTGCACTGTGCGGTGAGAATGCAGTCTGGCATGATCATTTTTTCAACAGCACAATGGTTTGGTTTGATGTTGCAGTGATCAATGAGACAATGATTATTATTCTGTGATCGTTTATGGTAGTTTTCATTGACCATTGGGACAACATGAGTATGGTGATATTTTTATTATTATTTTATGTGTTGTGTTGTCTTCATGGAGGGATAATATTTTTTGTGTCAGAGTTGCGATAGATGTGATGGTGTGTACATTAATTTAATTTATTTCCATGTTTGATTGCCTTTTAAATTAATTAATTTTAATTGAATGTTTATTTAATTAATTTTATATGTGTTTTGAATTAAATTCCATTTGGAGTCTACAAACATGCTTGGTTTCCCATTTGTTTGATACCTAATAAGTAATCACAGATGAGAGATCATCATAGAATTTATTTATCCGGAACTTGGTCATGCTCATGAGAGAACTGTAAATCTCACTCAAGCTAATTATGAATAAATAAAAATATTAATTGAAAAATTAATATTTTATGTGTGCACTCATTCAATATTTCACGAGTGATACCTTATAAGTGATCTCGTACGAGCTAAACCGACACAGATAGATACTTTGATTTTTTGAGAAATGGGTTATGGTATTTCACCAAGTTATTTAGTACTACAATATCACACAAATTATTCCTCCAGCTACAGAGTAAAATAACAGACAATTTGTGTGAAAATTAGAATAATGTCCAACATCAGAGAAAGAGACCTGATATTATCTTGATTAAATTTGAAATTGGTGATAATTAAATAAATATATATTCATATGTGATAATTAAATAATTAGAATTTCATGCACCTGAATGGACGTCACAACTCCGACACTTCTATATCTACCAGTTTCTTCCATAGCTCAATTTAGTTTGATTAGATTGTTTTAGTTAAATTTAAATAGTCATTTTTAAATATTTGTTTAGTTTTTAAAAGTTTTAGTTTTTAATCACTTTTAAAAATCATCTGCCTAAACATTCTTCTTATAGGATATTCCTAGTGTCTACTCACATTCTCTTTGTGGTTCTACTCTACTCCCCTCTTATATAGAAGTTTTTAGGTTTACAAATTTTAAAATTAGACACACTGCGACGTACATGCCAAATCAATACAAGAAAGATGAATCAATTAATTCAAAAGCTATATGAAACTTTCCTATCATTCCACAGTTTAGAAATCTATATGGATTTTAGGAAATTGTGAGATAATTTACATGGATAGCAGATATAAGAATTGAAAATGGGAAACTACATCATCCAAAAAACTATCCTCTGTGGAATAAAATTGATTATGAGTATCTTTCATATAGAAATAAACTAATAAACCTCCATTTTTCATTATCTATAGATAGAATAAATCCTTTTAGTGAATAGAGTAGTACTCATAGTATATGGATATTTATGTTAGTAAATTATAACTTTCTGCCATGGTTATGCATGATGTGAAAATATATTATGTTTTCTTAACTTATATCTGGACCAAAGCAACTTGATAATGATATTTATGTCAATTTGGATCCATTGATAAAAGATCTAAAATTGATGTGGGATACAAGTCTTACATTGTATGATGCTCATATAAGTAAAGAATTCACATTGAGAACCATGTTATATGGGATGATAAATGAAATTACTACTTATGGACAATTTTCCGACTATAGCATTAAAGGAATGTTGGGGTGTCATGTTTGTGAATAATGCACACACTTAGTTCGGTAGAAACATTCCTCAAAGACAATGTTTATAGGAAATTATAAATTTTTACCTCGATGATATAAATAATAATCTTGGAAAAAAAAATTCGATGAGAATATAGAACAAGGTACAATACTATCTCCACTAATTGGTAATAAACTATTTGAGAAAGTAAAATATATTGAAACTATTATTTGTAATAATTTTTCAAAAAACATTATAAAACTTATTTGGAAAAAGCGATCAATTTTATTTGAATTACCATAATATAATTTTTTATATGTTAGAAATTTTCTTGATGTTATAAATGAGAAACAAAATATATTTGATAATGTTATTGGAACATTACTAAATGTTCATAAAAAACAAAATATGGAATCAAGGCTATGTTAGAAATGATTGAATGGGGATAATGGAAGAGTTGGCACTGGTGAAGGGTGAAAGGCGAAATTTTATTCTTCCAGCAGCTTACACTCTATCCATATAATAAACTTACAATTTTTTATTTCCTTAATGGTGTAAAGTCCTATAGGGATATTGATCAAATATCAACAATATCTTATCAATGACTAATATGAAGTTACAGGGTTTAAAATCACACAACTATCATGTTTTAATGCAAGATTTAATTCCTTTTGATTTACATTTATTTCTTCCTAAAAATTCATGACATGCATTAACCAAACTTTGATTATTTTTCAAAGTCATATGTTATAAAGTTATAGACCAGGAAAATTTTCCAATCATGAATAAAGAGATTTCAGTCATATTATGTGATTTAGAGATGTTCTTCCCTCCATCATTCTTTGATATAATGTTCTAACTAATGGTTCACTTGGTTAGAGAGGTTCAACTATGTGGTATCTTTCATTACATATGGATATAATCTATTGAATGATATATGAAAAATTTGAAGGGATACATCAATAATCGAAGTTGTAAAAATGTTTTTATTGTAGATCAATATATTTTTGAAGAATATATTGATTTTTGTACCAATTAACTATCATATGTTGATAGAATAGGTCTTTCAAAGTCTCTACATAGTGAATGCCTTATGGGTGAATTGATTTTTGGAAGATATGTTGTTACAATTACCATCAAAGAGTTGGAGAAATCTCACATTTACATTTTACATAATAGTGTATAGGTTTCCCTATATATTGAATCCCAAAAATTAATTCTTAGACATTTAAATCCATCAAGGGATAAAGGATGGATATCAAATACACATAATAAATAGTTTATAGAATGGTTTAGAGATCATATTTATAAAGAGTTATCTAAAAATACTAATTCAATTACCAAATGAATTTATTGGCTATCCAGGGGATAACTAAACATATTTTATCTTATACTAGTTTTTTAATTAATAGTTATACATTCTATAAAAATGAAAAATATGAACATAGTATGATGAAAAAAATGGGTTACAAGGATATAAATCTAATTTATGTGAATATTTCATATTTTGGAATCATCAAATAGATATATGAGTTGGATTATAAAACATTTCAAGTGTTGTTTTTCTATTTAAAATGGGTTGATAGTAAGAGTGAAATGAAATTCGATGAATTGGGTTTTATGAAGGTGAATTTTAGTGTGGAAGGGTACAAGAATGATCTGTTTATAATGGAATCAAAAGAAGTGAATGTATTTTATGTCTTAGATCTAGAAAAAAGGAGTTATTTAATTATATTATTGGCGACTAAAACAATTTTAGGGTTATATGAAAATTCAATTGAGGATGACCCTCTCATTGAGAGATCATAATCATTTCATAATGGTCCCAATATAGAAATTTCCATGTACATAAAAGGGGACCATAAATATGGGATTTGGATACTCGATAGAGGACCCAAATCCCTTAAAACTTTAAAGAAAAATAAAATTTCAATGAGAATGGTAAATTTATTTTTAATATACTATGTTTTTCCTCATAATATTATATATTCTTTAATGAATTTACACAATCTAATTTAAATGTATGACTACTCATGCATATAATGACTTCGATAAATGATGATGTTGCCAATCCTAAGGAAGACAAAATATTTGATGATAAAACAACAAAATTATTAGGAGATCAACAACAAGTTGATAAAAAAAAGAATGAAATAGAATCATTGTATTAAAAAAAAATTTCAAGGCAAGTAGCAATGGTATAAAATTTGAAATTGGATGGAATCAAAGTGGCTAACCTATTGACCCTAACAATTCAATGTTCGTTAGGTAGGCTGGGGTCACAAAAAGCATGCATGTTCCAGTTTATATATACATGGAACCATGTCCATACTGTATTAAAGGAAACCTTTTGAGAATATATTAAGGTATTTTTACGATATATTTTCTCTATTTAAAAAAAACTATATAATAAAATGTTGATTTACTATTCATTATACCTTGAAAATTTCATTTATTTGAGATTATTTACATAATAAATATTTCTTAATGGTTTCTATAAAATCTCACATTATATTCTAGACCCATCTTATAAAGCATAATATCAGGGATATTGATGGTAATATAAATCCACACCCACCAGTTATGTAACATATTGAAAAACAAGATACCTGAAAAAATTTCATTAGTATTAATGTTGAGAAATCATTTTAGGTGAAATATAATCAATAATATTTTATTTTACATTATTTATTTTATCCACTTTGATTCAGAATTGTTAATTTTTGAAATAAAAAAGTAGTGATGAAAATAAACAATGTGCAGCAAAACCAATATAACATTATCTTAAGGTAAGGATGGGGCATGAAAAACTTGAAAAGAAAATGGTACATATTTTAAATCTATAATAAAAGTTTTATGTTTTATGGGAAAAAATATTTAATTTTTTATATGATTATTTATGAATCAAAATCCGAAGCCACCCCCATCCCACATCATGCTTTATGGAAGGATACCTTCATAAATAAAGAGGGTAAACTAGTTGATGAAAACACACAAATAGTATGGGAAGAATGTGTAAGTATGATATAATAGTAATTTTTTATGCTTTATAATAGTATTATATAAAAATATATATTTATGTTTGTATGTTTTTATACAGTTTAGACACAGGAGTCAATATCAATTATACCTGAAGAAAAACTACCTTAAGTAGATTTGAAGCAGCTAGAACAATATGGCCACATTATAGGTGTAGGTTTTGGAGTGTCATCTCAAATATATTTCAAGAAGACAAAGCTGAAAAGAGATATATATGATATGATGAAAGGAATGTTGGAGAATATATATGTTTTGAAAGATATTATTGTTCATTCTAATTTGTTGGATCAATATATGTGGAAGGATCAAAGTGAATAGAAAGTGGAACAAAGATTAGTATATGAAGATCCAAATGACCCCACCATCTATGAGGCTAGCCATTCCCCTCAACTTCGTACCTTACATGGGGTAATCAATTTTTTCATTACTCTTTCTCTTAAATGTGAATAAAACAACTTCAGATAGATTTATATTACTAAATTTTTTAGGGTGAAGTAATATGTGATTTATATCTATAAAACCCCCCACATCATCTTATTATGAGGGGTATGATGTATACTATCACAGAAGACACACTAAACAAAAAATAACTCCAAAAGGATCACATGAGAGTGGGGTTTAAAGTAGATTACAAGTTGAAATCTAAGTTACTTGTTCCACTTAATGACTTGGATGTTATAATGATGAATGATTTTATTAGATATTTTGTATCATGTTCATCAAATATTATAAAGATACATGAGGTATATACTTGAAAAATATTTCAAAATAAAATCCTTTAACAATTGATGAAAAATGTTTTTAAATGATGTATGGTATTACAGATGGAAACAAAAATAGAGAAATGGAAGGTTAGATTAAGAAAATATGGCGAATCAATCAAGAAATCAAAAGGAAGTCTAGTGAGTACATTCTCCCCGCCAGTTCCACTTCCACATTTATGAACATTAAAAGTTTATGTCAACACAACATTCGAAGATGGTAATATATACTACATTCTATATGAAGAATAAATATTTGGAGTGTCATTACAGACACACTTAGTCCAAAGAGTACAAATGATATTATCAAGTTTGAATGGGTGGGAGTCTCAGTTGTGAATACATATATGATATACATTTTTATAACTCATCTATCCAAAAAATGATCTACTATGTTCATTATAGTTAATAACTAATCATATTTTCTATAGTCATATATATTAATACTATATAAAGGGAAAACCCTATGAAGTATGATTTGGAATCACTAATCCCTATATCATTTCTAAACATGAACTTTCTTTGGAAGTGAAAGAAATTGGAAAGAGAAAATATGAACTAAGTGAGGAATTTGATAAGAAAATACCAGATGAAAGACTTTTCTTGATGCCTAAAATTTAGGGGTAAAATTATATAGTTTAACTATAATATATATATATATATTTATATTTCATTACTTATTTTTTTAGGAAGCACTGGAAGTTGATCACAATCAATTTAGATACCCAAAATGTTTATTTTTTTGTATCTAATACATGTATTTCCATCAAATAGACCATACACGATGAAAATTCTAAATTTTTAATGCACTATAATCAATATTTTACATATAAACTTCAAATTACATGTTTTAGTTTATGTTTTAATGATAAATTTATTTATGATAGGGTGAACTATAAATATAGGCTAAATCATGGTATGAGTTTGGTGACTGAACATAAGAAGCCTATTGATTTTATAAAATGGAAAAAATTAAGGTATATATAATAATATTTAACTATCAAAATATATTTCAATTTTTTTTTCATGAACCAATTTGGGGTTCCATGTAACCCAACACCTAGCCCAATCCATGGCATGGCCCGAAGGGAATTTTCGATCCCCACAGGCTGAAAACTAGTGACTTGGTATATATAATACACTTTGGGAACAATTTCACACATTTTTATAATAATCAACCAACAAGAATAAGAATCATAATAACTAATAATCACAACCAAATGAAGAACAATAATTTTCAGATTCAAATTTTTACAACTTTAACCCAAAACCAAAAGTACTACGATAGAATGGGAATAAAAAACTCTCAAAAAAACTTCCATGAAACTAGAGGGACATCACCTTGAATCCACCACCACCAACACCTGCATGAAGTGGAACACTAGAAACTAGATCCACCATCACCACTATGATACATCTTACCTTTACCTGGGTCATACATAATAAATTCTACATACACCCAATGGTGAATATAGGGTGTGAGCAAAATACATGTAGGATTCCACCCAAAAGAAAGATTCCATGCTATAAAATTAGAAGATAAATCAACATACACATTTTTGTAATAATATTTGTAACATATTTAAGAATATTTTAAGGAAAACTTTCTCATGAAACACTTTTTATGGAAAATCTTTTCCAAAAATGAGCTTGATTGAAATAGAAGTACAAAAAAGGTATACCATATACCGAAGGCTAGCACCACATCTCATAATCATCATGTCACAAGAGAGAACCATGGGAAAATCCCTATAGGTAAATAGAATAAGTAGGACCTTATGAACCTCATACATCGGTGATCAAAATCCTTCAACTAAACTACCAAAAGAAATCCTTGTGCACAAGCCACTAGAGAGGATTTAATCCATGGTTCCAATGGTCTCCATATCATAAGCCAAAACCAATAGCATTTTCACGAATGAGCCACTATAGATGAGTAAATCCAAAGTTATAGTGGTTTCTGATCATTTCACACATTTAGTTAGTGTTGTATATTCAATCCTCCTAGATGAATCTAGGCTTAAAACACTTCCGAATCAACTAGTGTACTAGTTTTAGTTTTCCCACCTAGTTACCTAGGATTACCTTTGTACTTAAATTCCATTTCATATATCACATAAATCATAACTTTCACATTCAAATTCCAAGCATCATAAGCACACAAGGAAATCACTACTTTCACATTGATCCAATGATCAAAACCCACATGGAAACCACAATTTTACATAAAAAAATCACTTTCCATTTCACAAACACACCAAAACCATTTGGAAATACACTTCACACCACTTGCACAATTTATGAAACTCATTTGGAAACAAAATATAAAGAACACATATGGAATCTAGTCATTTACATGGGAAAATCCCCTTTAAAATTTATACTCACATAAAAAATCCACTTTATAGCATGCTTCGCATCACTTTCACAATTTAAAGACACATTTAAGGTGCACAACAAATAGTCAAACATGAAACAAAACCCATTTCCCTTGGAAAATACACCCTCAACACATTCTAACATTTAAATCTCTTTGAAAACACATTTCAAACCTTTCACAAAAGGCATAAAACATATTTATGAAATTACACAATGAAGCACACATAAAACATAACCACTTTCCTTTAGAAAACTCATTTTCATCACATGTGCATATAAAAATCTTTACAAAACATATTTCACACCATACAAAAAATACATAGAACACATTTAAACAATCAATAAAGCAATCCAAACTCATATAATAATGTAAAAGCATGGAACCACCTATCTCACACTTATAAAATTCAAAAATCTGGTGAGAAACCACAACTAAAACATCATAAGACCCTATAAAGGAAAGATTGAAAAATAACCAACATTATTTCCCCCAATATCTAAATATTGGACCCCCATTTGGTCAAATAACCTGCTGGAAAATAATACCTTAAGAAAAAGGGAATATAAACCCTAGAAAAAGGGATAAATCTTGAGATAAAAGACATACTTGATGATTTATTGAAGTTACCACACCAAAAACCATCCAAATATTGGAGTTCAAGAGGTACAATTAGGAGAAGAGGGATATCATAGGGCTTAAAATCCTAAATAGAAAAGATTAGGTGTGGTTTGGGGGTTAAATATGAAGAGGGAAATGAGGTAATTTTAAACTTTTTAATCACCTAGACAAGTATCACGATTAGCCTGAATGGTTTTACAAACTGTATGGAGACCATGAGTCTCTCACTGTCCAAGGGAAAAATCTACATGTTTATCCCACATGGATTTCCAAAATATGCACCAACCGTTCAATTTCCAATATCCAAAATGAATATTTTCCACATGGTTTCCTAGGATAGGGCACATGGTTTCCCCAAAAAGTGTGCCAATCGTGTTCCACCTACCATCAAGTCCAAAATCTATATTTTCACAAAAAAAATCAAGGGAAACTCTAGGATGAATTCAAGAAAGAGAATGAACAAAAAAATTCCTCAAAAAAATTCATTTATGTGACAATTCTCCCACCATGAAAACTTTCTAACCTTGGAAAGTTACTCCAAAGTCTGATCAATAAACAAAAAATGGATACTCCTCCTACACCCATGACTTCCACTCCCAAGTCTCATGATAATCACTCCCATGATTAAAAAGAAATTAGACCAATTAAATAGACTTCCAACGAAGAAATTTCTCCTAAGAATCCTCAATCTGAATCAGCTGCTCAAACACATAAAAATCAGGTTCCAATTCCAAATCTTCCTAATTCAAGACATGATATGGATCTGGGTTGTACTTTTTTAGCTGAGAGACATGGAACACATCATGAATTGACATCAAATTAGTGGGAAAATCTAACCTATATGAAACCTTAAAAACTCTATCAGTAATCTCAAATAGACTCATATACCTTGGTGTTAACATCCCTTGATTTCCCAGATGACAATGAACTAAGTGAGGTTCCACTTTTAGGAACACCCAATCACCCATAGAAACATACAAAGATCGGCGCCTCTAATCAAAATAAGATTTATAGTGACTCTGAGCTATCAAAAAACACTACTTGATCAACTTGAATTTATCATAAGTCCCTTTCACAAGGTTTAGTCCCAATAATGAGGTCTCACCCACCTCATCCCAACACAAAGGGGACCGACACAACTGACCATAAAGTTCTTCAAAAGGATATATTCTAATTAAGTATTGGTAACTATTGTTATATGAAAACTCAATTAATCCAAAATTCCTATCCCACAAACCTCTGAAATTTGACACACATTACCAGAGCATGTCTTCCAAAATATTGTTTACCTACTCTATCTGACCATCCATTTGAGGGTGGTATGCTGTGCTCAACTTGACCTGCAACCCCATCACCTTCTGAAGGGATTCCTAAAACCGTGAGGTATAATGGGGTTATATAGGTGAAAAAATTACCGATGACACACCATAAATCCTCATAACACCCTGAACATACAAACAACCCAACTCATCCACTTTGGATGAATCCCTGATCGAAATGAAATGGGATTATTTGGTCAAATGGTCAATCACTACCCAAATAAAATTCTATCCCTAAGGTGTATGAGGTAAGATGATAATAAAGACCATGGTGATCTCGTCCCACTTCTAGGTAGGAATTAGTAGTGGCTGAAGCAACCTTGAAGGCCTCTGGTGTGATGCCTTGAAAAACTAAAGTAAGAACATTGTTTTCGATAGTGTGTATGACACACGACAGCAAGCGTGTAAGGTAATATAATATCCATATACTTTATAATATATTTACTATTTAAAATATATTCTATATATTTCAATTCATGAAACACCAATTTAGCTTGAAATGCATTCTAAATTGGGTTAGCATACATCATACGCAAAAATGAACTTTCTCTATAGCTTTCATTACACATAAAAGCGACCTTCTTTGACGGTTTTCTCTATACACAATATTGAGTCTTACTGAGAAATAATATGTAATTAAAACACTATTATTTAATATAATAAGATATTAAATAGAAGTTATGAATAATATTACCTTACTTATGAAAATATATAGTTTATAAACCTAAATTATTGATAAAAAATAAATTAGAAATGAATATAATAACCAATAGAATATTCTAAGGATATTTTTATAGAGAACTATTTTTATGCTCACAAAGTTGTTTTACCCTAATAGATTAAATTATATATAATTAGTGAGTGATATTAATGTAATAAATATGTCAAATATTCAATAAATTATTTTTTATATCCATCCAATATATTTGGTAAGCATAAGATAAGAGAAAACCCAATATTTCACATAAAAACCTATATTTTTATATAGGTAATTTTACCACCTTTTAATGGAAAACTCATTTTAAATATTAATTTTGAAACTATTATAAATTTAATATGATAAAATAAACTTTATTTTTGAATTAATAATTTCAAAATTATCTTAGTATTAATTTTTGGGTTTTTTCCAAGAAACTTCATTTTTTAGTGAATAGTGAAAAATAATGCGATTTAGTTAAAAAATCCCTTTTCATTTAAATAATTATTAATGTTAAATTATATTATAAATTTGTTTTAAAGTAAAATTGGATCAATTATTTATCTATTAATACAATTTATTCCATTATAATCAATTTAACATTTAAATTTAATATAAGAACCTAACAATATTTTGAACATTTTGCTACTAAAACCAGTTAATCCGTCTATCTGTGAAATTAGCATTAATCCTAATTTTTCAGATTTTGTGATTTTAATTTTAAAAATCCAACATAAAACATTGAAATTAGGATAATATTTGTGGTCCAATAAGATCAACTTATTTTTTTTACAAAAATGATTAGTGAAAGTGATTAAAATTAATAACAACAATTAAGGTGTAGTTAGGCATAAAAATAGACTAAAACCCAAATTTAAGGGCCCAAATGACTTATTCACTTGTCCAACACCCATTGTATGTACATATTTCTCCCAAAAACCATCAATTATTCAGTTTTGTTTGTTTTTAAGAATTTTTTTACTTAAGAACATGTGAACACCTAATTTGTTTGTAAGAATACCAAGTGAGTCCTTTTCCTTCCCTATAAAAGGACATCACCTCTACCCATTCCCCACACCTCTCAAACCTATTAAGTTAGGACAAGATCTACCCAAATATACTACCATAATCCCTAAACTATACTTAAATTTCTCCATTTGGGCATAATACCTTCCATGAAATCCTTTTGGTTAAACCAAGAAAAGTTACACAATTAAAAGGAAATGTATTTTCTCAATCTATCTAGTTTCATTTCCATTATCTAACCCCTAAAATCTACTTATTATGTTCTTGTGTAAAAAACATAGTATAATTAATATAGTATAATGTTTTTATTCTGATATTTTGACAAAAAATTACACACACCTCCATCTAATGGGCAACGAACATACCATTTATGTGAATGATGAATTAATGCCTCACGAAATGATGATTTTTCAATTCTCCATTACCACCTATTATGGTGTCCATTATGGTAGAAAATCTATTTATATATGATATATATGTTATTTATAATGTTTTAACCCTATTTAATTTTTATTTATAACATACATTTATGCTTTCCAAGTTGTGTAAATACAATAATCTCGTTTGAGGAAGTGTGGACTACCGCCCCCTCAAATCGATATGATTCGTTCACATGATACATAGAATGTATAAATGAATGGACATAATTAAACATATGATACATAAAAAACATCAATAATATACTAATGAAATAATTATTTTTCTATAAATATAATATATATATATATATATATATATATCATTTTCTTTATTACCCCTTCACACACTTTAAAAGAGATAACATTGTTCATAGACAAGTGGACTACCGCCTCCTCAACATGATGTGATTCCTTTTACATCACATAATTATATATATAAGTATATATGAATAAATAATATTATATTTATTATATAATGATCATTTTGGAATTTTTTTAGTTACTTACCTTCTTTCCACAATGATTATTTAAAAATGGGAATGTTACTCATGTGTACATATGACCTACCGTCTCCATGATTCTAACATTTTATCATTTTCATAACCATATTTAATGATTGATTTTAAAAGTATAATTGATGTAAAAATATGATAATTATTTCAAGGTTATTATTCTATATATGTTATATAATGACCCCTTTGACCATATTTGACCAACAATATTTGTTTTGACACGTAAATTGAATTTGGTCAAAAACACCTGATGTAAACATAATTGTTTAAGTAGTTGTACACAACATGGTAATAAGTGAAATAAAAGTAATAATAAAAATGAGAAAGGTTCTTAATAATGTATAAAATTAAAATAAGTTTATTATACAAGATGTTAAAAGACATTCACCCAAAAGGAAACACAAGGTAAGGGATTTTCGTCTCAATTTACATTACTTTAAGCCTTAATTGTTATTATGCACCTAGTTTCTTTTACATGATGTATGCACTATCCTTTACGTGATATATCATGAATATAATTACTCTAATGATATCTTAAACATTCATATAATGTTATCCCTTCATGAGTATTATGTTGTAAAATATTTCGAAGTGGTATGTGACACTTTGGAATGCTTCAAGATTATTTTCCTCAAGACTAATCCTAATGATCTTTCAATGGAATTTCCATTATAGGAAATTATATAACCATTGTTCAATAATCCCTTTCAATATTCTATGGTTATTCATGACCATTTTCAAGTATTAGTACCTGTTTCTTACTCTTTGGTACTCAAAGTGTTTTAGAAAATATTTTTAAGTAAACCTGACTTTATTTATCTCTTTAGTCAAAGAACCAGAATTCTTATAAAAACAATGTTTTATTAAGATGTTTTCAAAAATTATTTTAAAATGATTTGGTAAATACACTTTTACCCTTTTTATCTTTTACCAATATCTTAGAAGGAATCTACTTTTCACTTTCCAAATGAGGCATTATCCAACCTTTTTCCATACAAAAGGAATATTCTTTTTACCTTGTATGACATGTATGGATTTGTCCGCCATTATTTCTTTGAAGCCTCCTTCTCAATTTTTTTAAAAATATATGTTCAATTAAAAAAATATTTTAAAAATAAAAGGATATTTTCCTTAGGAATATTTTTAAAAGTTAATCTTTTATTTCATCAATGATAACAACCCTCTATTTTACTCCACTTCGGATTTTTTATATTGATACCATCATTATTTTTCCAAAGATGGTTTATTACTGATTTGTCCAAGGATAGTATTTGCATTCACTTTATTGATTTATTTTTTATTATACTTGAAATATTCAATATCTCATGATAATTGAACATTGAATTTCCCCTAAATTATCCATTTCATTTATCATGGATATTACTGTTGCCTAAACCATATACCTACTTACATACGGTGTCTACTTTGACAGTTGTTTGATTATTTGGGGAAATATTGGTAAATATGTATTATTTATTCAATAAGGATATTTTGTAAGTCATATTATTAATTTTTATTATTCAATATGAAGAATGATTTGAATATGTAGTGACAGGTGGAGCATGGACTTTATATATCTCCTCAATGCATCGATAGGTTCTCAAGAGACAAACTAGTTGTGCAAATTAAACAAAAGATAAATATGTAGTTTTAAACTATCTAGAAGATAGATCTTGACAATAATAAGTCCTCATGTTCCTTATACATGACGTCTATTACGAAATCATTACACTCATATTAGTTTCAATTATTATTCATCTATAAGATTTTGTATCGACATATCTATGGATACATTTCATTTCAGTTCATTGATTAATGGCATGTGTTTTAGTTTCATATCTTTCCATATTTATTTTTCCTTATCTATTTATTTAAATGGAATGTGGGTTCAGTTATTTACCTTTCCACATTGACTATTCACATTGATTCATTATTAATTTTGCTATATTTTACCCTTACTATGCATTTGAGATCACCCTTATTATGTTTCTTTCCTCAGGAATCTAAGAAGTATACTATGAAAGAAATACAAGAATATATTAGATGGATTAGAGTTATCCGCAAGCTATTTATTTTTTATAAGAAACAAATATGTTGTAATTAGTGTATCCATTTTCAATGTAATACTCATTTATGTATCTAGTTTACCAAGACTAATAAATTGATCGGTCCTTCGGGGCTTGATTCCCTTAATCATGCCAATGTATTTAGTAGCAGACACTAGCTCTGGGATATCTATGGTTGGGTCGCTATAGTTGGTATCAAAGGAAGTTTAGTAGTAAACTTGGGAACTAGATTTAGGAAAAATTTGGTTAAAGAACATATCCCTAAGGTATAATTTTAGGATAATTATAGATAAAAACCCTAAAATTTTGGTAAAGTATAGATTATGTGGGTATTACTTGAAATAAATCCTTTACTGGATACTACAAGTCAACATGGTTCTGGTAAAAATGTACTTAGGAGTAAAAAATCTAACAAGGTGTTCTAGTCTTGACTTGGGGTAACCTGGTACATAAAAACGGGCCTTACTGTGCACCTAGTTTTACACTCCTGGGGGATATTCATAGGATAATCCATGTTTTCTTTAAAACCCATTATGATGAATTTGAAAGGATTTTGACAAATAATAATCAAGGTTAAACCTAATTTGTTTTAGATTGAAGATAATGTTTCATGATTAAAAATTATACAAATGATATTATAGATAATACTTAGACCAATGAAGGACCTACGTGGAAATAAAATGGATTAGGTATTTGTGTATTGTGGTTTTATTGAAAACCTTAGTTAAAAGTCTATTTAGTGATTACCATTATTTCAAGTATGTCCATCATATTTATATTTGGAAGTTATATTAATATGGTTTTAGAAAAGGACAACCTGTAATTTGGGTGAAAACCAATCAAATCTGGTAAGGATATGAGACTTGAACCTATGACAGAAGAACGATAAGGGTTTCATGCCAACCACTGACTTATATAATTTCCCTGTTAATTTTCATTGTTTTTGTTAAAAAATTTAAAGAATAAATATTAATGATGAACTAGTAGTAAATGTTTTGATGATTATAAATTAATCTATTAACCATACTTATTTTGGAAGATAGTTAAGGAAAATTAGTTAGAATTTTCACGCTTATGATTGTTTAAAATTTTCTTTTAGTGCTTTAGGCATAAAAAATACATTATTGGTAATTAATTCTTGGTAGTAAAGGAATGAACTAGAATTTGATCAAAGCACAACCAAAATTTAAGATTGTTCATATGAATTTTAAACCTACCAAGTTAGAATATTTCATTATATTATTGGTCAGTAAAAGAATTACCCAACTTTAAGAAAATGAATTATAAATAAAATGTGGTCCTAATACCTTAATTTATAGTTAACTGATGGCCTTCTAAATCATCAAATATTTATGTCTTTGAGGCGCTCAAATTTTTATTGATAATTCACTTGTTTGTGATTGATGACCTCATTAAATCACTATAAATATTTATGTTTTTTCTTCCAAATATTTATTTATACTTTCCATAGATTTTCTCCTACTTAGAGACATAGTTACATGGTATTCCATGTGACCTTTGTACTTTCAATTCTCTCTTTTTTAGAGGATGTTTCATGAACTCTTATCACGATGTGAGATTTAAATTTAGGAAACATCAAACAATATATTACCAAGATTGAGTTTAAATTATAAGGATGTAATTTAAATAAGGTGGGGATAATGTGATGCACTAAAAAACTGAAGTAAGAACCTTGTATTCGATAGCGTGTATGATATGCGACAACAAGCACGTAAGGTAATATAATATCCATATACTTTATAATATATTTAATATATATTCTATATATTTCAACGCATGAAACACCAAGTTAGCTTATAATGCACATGACAATGGGTTATTGTAAATCATACACAATAATTACCTTCCTCTATATATTTCATTACATGTAAAATAGACCTTCTTCGATGGCTTGCTCTATTGTAAATATTGAGTCTTACTGAGAAACAATCTGTAATTAAAAAAATCATTATTTAATATAATAAGATATAAAATTTCTGTTATGAATATTATTAACTAATTTATGAAAATATATGGTTTAAAAAAATAAATAATTGGAAAAAAATAAATTAGAAATAAATATAATAAAGAATTTAATATTAAAAGGATATTTTTATAGAGAACTATTTTTATGCTCAAAAAGTTATTTTACCTTAATAGATTAAATTAATTATATTTAATGAGTGATATTAATGAAATAAATATGTTACATATTCAATCATTTATTTTTTATTCATCTTATAGATTTGGTAAGCATAATATAAGATCAAACCCAATATTTCACATAAAAACCTATATTTTTATAAAGGCAATTTTAGAACCTTTTAATGGAGAACACCTTTTAAAACTTAATTTTGATATTATTATAAATAGAATTTTATAAAATAAACTATATTTTTGAATTCATAATTTCAAAATTATCTTAGGATGAATTTTTGTGATTTTTATGAGAAACTTCATTTTTTAGTGAATAGTGAAAATACTGCGTTTTAGTTAAAAACTAACATGTCATTTAAATAATTATTAATGTTAAATTATATTATAAATTTGTTTTAAAGTCACATTGGAACAATTATTCATCTATTAATACAACTTATTTCATTTGAATCAATTTAACCTTTGAATTAAATATAAAAACATTATAATCTTTTGAACATTTTGCTACTAAAACTAGTTAATCCGTCTGCCTATGAGATTAGAATTAATCCTAATTTTGTTGCTTCTGTGATTTGAATTTTGAAAATCTTACACACACCATTGTAATAAAAATAATATTTTTGGTATAATAATATAAACTTAATATTTAGAAAAAATGATTAGTGAAAGTGATTAAAATTAATTACATTGATTAAGGTGTAATTAGGCTTAAAATGGACTAAAACCCTAAGTTTAAGGGCCCAAATGACCTAGAAACTTGTCCAAAAACCATTTTATTTCTATGTTTTGACCTTAAACGATCCATTATTTTGTTTTTTTGGTTTGGTAAGAAATTTTTTAGGTTATAACATGTGAACAAATAATTTGTTTTTAAGAATACTAAGTGAGTCATTTTCCTTCCCTATAAAAGGCCACCACCTCTACGCATTCCTCACACCTCTCAAACCTCTTATGTTCGGCCAAGATATACCAAAATAGTCTCCCATAATTGTAACACCCCAGGTAAATAAAGAATATGACATTTTCATATTTATCCATATTTGTGAATAAAATATTGATATGACTTTAAAGGGGAAGCTATGCTCGATGGCGTACCCAAAACGCAACAACGAGTTTCTTGGGAATCTTACGTTGCACTCTAATAATAAAATAATATTATTTTAAATGGTAGTTAACATGTAGCCGTTGTAATGGCGGGAATGGATAGAAATAACTAAAATATGATTATACACGTTTTTAAATGTTTTTACATTTATCCAATAAAGGATAGAGGATTAAAATACGGAAAGAATTCAATTTTAGGCGTATATGCCCTAGTTTTCACTAAAGGTTCACTTATCACCTTTTGATGTTGAACCATCATTAAATATAGTTTTTTTCACTCTTAAACATTCTTTTGGACCAAATAAAACTCTTATTAAGAATCGGGACATCAAAATTTACTTTGTGTAAATTTTTGGTATCTTTTTGATAAAGTTCATTTTTTAATGAATAGTGTAAAATGTTGTATTTTAATTCAAAAACACTTTTTAATCTAATTTATTTATATGATTAGATTATATTTTGAATTGGTTTTAAAGTGAAATTAGAAAATATTTTTACCATTAAATCCAATAGTGGTCGTTGGAATTAATTTCACTTTGAAATCAGACTTAAACTAGTGTCAATCTTTTGATACTTATTGTTTCATAAAAACACGCTATTTGTCATGACAGCGGGAATTAATTATTAAATTAATTAATGTGACTTATATGTTTTGAATTTTGTAAAACGGAATTCATTTTTGAATTCAGAATATCAAATATAGCTTAGGGTGAATTTTTGGGATTTTTCTGAAAAACTTCAATTTTTGATGAATAGTGAAACCACTAAGTGGTACTTATAAAAACTAATTTTCCGTTTAAATGAAATTTTGCCATCATTGTGTTTTGATTTTCAAAAATCCTACATACATGGTTGTCATTAAGAAGTAAAATGTGGTTCAATGAGATTAAAATAATTTTTTGGTGAATAGTAACTTATTAAGTTTTTAATCGCGATTAGTGGTAATTAGTGTAGTTTAAGGTAAAAATAATGCTTTAATAAAATGAGATGAGCTTGACACATGTCTTACCCTCATTGGTTGTGTCATGGCCGACCAAGACAAGCCATGGGTCAACTTGGGGACCCCATGGATCCACTTTGGTTGGGAAATGACATAAATAACTTTTTATTTAATGTAAAAGTAAAAATGACACAAACATGATATGTTTTACTAAAACAATTTTTAAGTGGGGTTATACAAGTCATATTTTTTGTTATAAATAGTCATTGGAAAGATAAAAATATTTCCTACATCATAGTAATTTTTTATAATTTTTAGACATTAAATAAATTAAATTATTTATGACATCATAATGATGCAGCGATGACATCATTATCTGACGATTTAAATAAAATGGAAAGATAATGTAAAATCTATGAACTACACATGTCCAAAACTTATTGGATGAGTGGATTTCGAAGACTTATCACCTTATCCACGAATTATATCAATGTGGGACCTTTTAAAACCGAAACATATTTTCAAATAAAGTAATATTTCTTACTTTCCAAAAGTGCCCCTCCTCTCCTCTTATAAAAGGCCCCCACCTCTACCTCATTTCACACACTCCTCAAGCCTTTGGCTCGGCCAACCCCTGCCCATTTACTCTCTCCAAATACCTCTCCTCATCTTAAAGGATTCCCCTTGGGAAGAATCCTTTCAAAGGAATCCTTTAGGCTCAAATCAAAAGGAGTTACACTTTTAAAGGAGATTAAAGAACGGTCGGGTCAAGTCGGATACGAGGTATGGGAACTTCTTAACCCAATTTCCGTTATTTGGGTTAATATCCTACTTTCAAATTATGTCCTGATATTATTATGTCTTATCTCGTATTTATACTTTCTTTATGTGTACATATAGTGAATACACATAATAGATCTATTTTATTTAAAAATGATCATTGTATGGGATTTCGTCTCTATCTCCTTTCATTGAGGCATATTTTATTTTATACACAACTTTCTTTTATACGGTGTATAAAACCCTTTTACTTTTACGTTTATTCAAAAGGAATATTTTTTTATACGAAGCGTTTACTAAACGACAAAAGGGAATGTTTTTGTCGTACGTATGCGGCGACAACGACTTCTCCGCCGTCGTGACCGTTATTTCAGTTTCGGCTTCCTCTACAAGCCATACCTTCTTTTTAAAAGAAAAATAAATACCATGTTTTACTTTTCTTTTATTTTGGTATTGAAAATGGTTTTCATAATGTTTTTATATCAATGTGTTGTATTGATATCTTGTGATTGAAAGGTGGAAATGTTATGTTTCCTTTATGCATGTTTTATGTGATACGATTATGTTGAGGTTCTTGGGCATTATTATGAAGACGGGTGGTTCCGTGATAAACTAAGGGCGGGTGAGCCCGATATAGCTCTCCAATGCATTGGGTAACGCGAAGGAGTGAAACGTTAAGGTTTCTCCGAAGAGATTTAGGGAATATACTGTGATGGGTATTCCAAACATAACCAAGAGGGTTACTCCCTACGTAAGAATGTTATGAATGCCTCAAGTTACCTTTATGTCTTATGTTTTCTATGATTTATTCATGATTTGATATGCCTATGTTTTATGGGTAAGTGTGATTTCATTCTAATGTATATATGAACTCATGTTTCCTTTCCATATTTTTATAACTCTTACTGAGCTTTTTATGCTCATCCCAAGTTTTTTGAAATGTTTTTCACAGGTCAAGGGAAAGGTACATGATGTGATGATAGTGTCAAGGATGTATCAAGAAAGAATCCATGTTATATTTTAAATATGTTTCCGTTGATGGGAAGAATGAATACTGTCTTTTATGTAACCACTTTGTTTAAATGTGGAATGTAATGCAAGTTTCATGATCTAATTCTCTAAAACTCTAAACCTGAAAAGATCCTCAATGTGTAATCTTGTAATAACTAAAGATTAAGTAAGGTTTAAGGCTGGGGCCTTATAGTTGGTATCAGAGGTCGGTTTAGATAACTTTAGAGGTTAGGGTATTCTTTAAGCATTAGTGACAATTACCATAATGGTTAGGATTTCAGAAAGAGTCTTAGTTTTAGATAAAGTGAATGAGTAAGTATATCTTATTGTTTATCTTACTCATTAGTACATGATGGTTTTGTTGATATACTCACACTGACCTTTTTGGTTTTAGTAAATGGCTGGATCTAGCAGGCACCAAAGTAACAGTGGATGTGAAGGAAACTGTGACAGTTTTTTGAGCAAGCAACTGAATGATATGGGAGATGCAATGAGAACTCTTGTGATTATCCTCAACCAACTATCTGGAGTCATGATTGACCACCTAAACCTTGGAGATTTCTCTAAGTCATCATATATGCAAGAAACAAATCCCTACGTAAGTACAGGTAATAATCATAAAGGTAAGTGTGTTCAAAAACCTATGTGTCAAAGATGTGGAAAGAAACACCTAGGAAAATGTTTCAAAGGGACAAAAATATGCTATAGATGTGGAAATGAAGCTCATAAAGCAAGAACCTGCCATGGAAAAAGGAAGCATCCAGTTGACTCGAGGAAAGGGAAAGAATTTCTTTCTGAGGGATCAATTGAATGTTTTAAATGTGGTGTGCATGGTCATTATGCAAACACATGTCCTATGAAGAAGTTTCGTGAATGGGGTCACCAAGAGCATACCAATATTCGTTTACCAATACCTAATGCCATTCCGATTGAGGATGAAGAAACTGACAATGACCAATCAAAGGTATGTACTATTTCATGAATATTGTTTTCCTATTTTGGAATCTTAGGATATGATTCATGATTTTGTTTGTAGGAAAGAGGTATTTCGGAATAAGTTGGAAAGGAATGGATAATGGATCATGAAGAATGTTGAATGAGTAAGATGTCAACACATAAGGGTTTCAAGAGTTATGGTGAAATTCTTAAGAGTATTAAGTCTCTTTTGATGATGGGGTTACATTAGAAGACTTTTTATATTATGTGTAACCCTGATGTTTAATATAGGCAAATTTTATCCAAGTAATAGTTATCTTTTCTTTTGTGGACATAGTTATAAAGAACCATTTGGGTTTATATGATCCTTACTTTTGAGGTAATTATGGGTTACTATATGTTATGATTGAAGTGAAAGGCATGAGATAAAATTGAGGTTAAATTATGTTATGGTTATTTTTGATGATTTTATCCCTTTTTGGGGAATGATTTGAGAATTATATAGTTTTGGAAAAAGGACAACACATAGACCATGTGACTACCCGTCGCGTCGGACAAAGCTGCGGGAATCAAACCCACAACCAAAGTGCGACTGGTATTTATCGCCTACCACTGGACTACGTGAAGTCCCTGGTTAGTTTGACTGATTATTTTTAGTTATATGATTTTATGAATTAAGAGTAAGTTGATTTTGGGTTATTTATGAAAATGATTAACCTATCATGGAGGATATGTGATTAGGATAATTACTTTTCAATGCGAGACTTTAGGAGCGATTGATGTTGTTTGGAGATAAGTGTTACGATTTAACTTGGAAGACTATGTGACTAAATCCTTCAAACATTTGGGTTTCAATCTTAGATTGGTTTACTTTGAAGAATTTTATGGACAAATTGTTTATATAATGGTCCTCTTTGAACTTTGGGTTTTGTTGGACAAATTTTGGAGATTAAGCATGGATTTTCTTTTTAATGGGTTATCCTTTTCTGGATTATCTGACCTTGTACTAACCTTTTTGGTTTTGGTTTTGGTTAAAGCCTAAAGACATGGGATGTATATAGTTCTCTTTTGTGGATTAGGTGATTCTCTAGAAGTTTATTATAGTACTCTTAATGCGAACAAGTCTCCCTAAATACTCGCCTTTTGGAAAAAAATATGAGTGTGACTAAGGAATCTAGTAAAAGATGAAAGTCAACATGATAAGTGATTATGTTTCCTTATGAATAAATTCCTCAACAAAAAGTAACTTAAAACAAAAATTTTGTCTATTAACTTTTCCTACTAGGGAATCGAATACCGTTTAACCCATCACAAGTTTGTGATTTTCTTATTGTTAACTTTCTCCTAAACATGTTTTCTATCACTGTCCATCAGAACATGACCCTATGTTTTCTCCTCCATGTCCATGTTTTCCTAAATGGAATCCTAGTATGGGTTAACTCGGGTGACCTCTGTACTTATCTTTCTTTATTTTAAAGTGATTGTTTTACTGACTCTTGTTCCGATGTGGGACTTTCAAGGATGTTTCCAAGCCCAATTTTAAAAATTGCGAGGACGCAATTCCCAAAAGGGGGGAAGGATGTAACACCCCAGGTAAATAAAGAATATGACATTTTCATATTTATCCATATTTGAGAATAAAATATTGATATGACTTTAAATGGGACGCTATGCTCGATGGCGTACCCAACATGCAACAACGAGTTTCTTGGGAATCTTACGTTGCACTCTAATAATAAAATAATATTATTTTAAATGGTAGTTAACATGTAGCCGTTGTAATGGCGGGAATGGATATAAATAAATAAAATATGATTATATATGTTTTTAAATGTTTTTACATTTATCCAATAAAGGATAGAGGATTAAAATACGGAAAGAATTCAATTTTAGGCGTATATGCCCTAGTTTTCACTAAAGGTTCACTTATCACCTTTTGATGTTGAACCATCATTAAATATAGTTTTGTTCACTCTTAAACATTCTTTTGGACCAAATAAAACTCTTATTAAGAATCGGGACATCAAAATTTACTTTGTGTAAATTTTTGGTATCTTTTCGATAAAGTTCATTTTTTTAATGAATAGTGTAAAATGTTGTATTTTAATTCAAAACCACTTTTTAATCTAATTTATTTATATGATTAGATTATATTTTGAATTGGTTTTAAAGTAAAATTAGAAAATATTTTTACCATTAAATCCAATAGTTGTCGTTGGAATTAATTTCACTTTGAAATCAGACTTAAACTAGTGTCAATCTTTTGATACTTATTGTTTCATAAAAACACGCTATTTGTCACGACAGCGGGAATTAATTATTAAATTAATTAATGTGACTTATATGTTTTGAATTTTTTAAAATGGACTTCATTTTTGAATTCAGAATATCAAATATAGCTTAGGGTGAATTTTTGGGATTTTTCTGAAAAACTTCAATTTTTGATGAATAGTGAAACCACTAAGTGGTACTTATAAAAACTGATTTTCCGTTTAAATGAAAATTTGCCATCATTGTGTTTTGATTTTCAAAAATCCGACATACAGGGTTGTCATTAAGAAGTAAAATGTGGTTCAATGAGATTAAAATAATTTTTTGGTGAATAGTAACTTATTAAGTTTTTAATCGCGATTAGTGGTAATTAGTGTAGTTTAAGGTAAAAATAATGCTTTAATAAAATGAGATGAGCTTGACACATGTCTTACCCTCATTGGTTGTGTCATGGCCGACCAAGACAAGCCATGGGTCAACTTGGGGACCCAATGGATCCACTTTGGTTGGTAAATGACATAAATAACTTTTTATTTAATGTAAAAGTAAAAATGACACAAACATGATATGTTTTACTAAAAAAAATTTAAGTAGGGTTATACAAGTCAGATTTTTTGTTATAAATAGTCATTGGAAAGCTAAAAAGATTTCCTACATCATAGTAATTTTTTTATAATTTTTAGACATTAAATAAATTAAATTATTTATGACATCATAATGATGCAGCGATGACATCATTATCTGACGATTTAAATAAAATGGAAAGATAATGTAAAATATATGAACTACACATGTCCAAAACTTATTGGATGAGTGGATTTCGAAGACTTATCACCTTATCCACGAATTATATCAATGTGGGACCTTTTAAAACCGAAACACATTTTCAAATAAAGTAATATTTCTTACTTTCCAAAAGTGCCCCTCCTCTCCTTTTATAAAAGGCCCCCACCTCTACCTCATTTCACACACTCCTCAAGCCTTTGGCTCGGCCAACCCCTGCCCATTTACTCTATCCAAATCCCTCTCCTCATCTTAGAGGATTCCCCTTGGGCAGAATCCTTTCAAAGGAATCCTTTAGGCTCAAATCAAAAGGAGTTACACTTTTAAAAAAGATTAAAGAATGGTCGGGTCAAGTCGGATACGAGGTATGGGAACTTCTTAACCCAATTTCCGTTCTTTGGGTTAATATCCTACTTTCAAATTATGTCCTGATATTATTATTTCTTATCTCGTATTTATACATTCTTTATGTGTACATATAGTGAATACACATAATAGATCTATTTTATTTAAAAATGATCATTGTATGGGACTTCGTCTCAATCTCCTTTCATTGAGGCATATTTTATTTTATACACAACTTTCTTTTATATGGTGTGTAAACCCCTTTGACTTTTACGTTTATTCAAAAGGAATCTTTTTTTATACGAAGCGTTTACTAAACGACAAAAGGGAATGTTTTTGTCATACGTATGCGGCGACAACGACTTCTCCGTCGTCGTGACCGTTATTTGAGTTTCAGCTTCCTCTACAAGCCATACCTTCTTTTTAAAAGAAAAATAAATACCATGTTTTACTTTTCTTTTATTTTGGTATTGAAAATGGTTTTCATAATGTTTTTATATCAATGTGTTGTATTGATATCTTGTGATTGAAAGGTGGAAATGTTATGTTTCCTTTATGCATGTTTTATGTGATACGATTATGTTGAGGTTCTTGGGCATTATTATGAAGACGGGTGGTTCCGTGATAAACTAAGGGCGGGTGAGCCCGATATAGCTCTCCAATGCATTGGGTAACACGAAGGAGTGAAACGTTAAGGTTTCTCCGAAGAGATTTAGGGAATATACTGTGATGGGTATTCCAAACGTAACCAAGAGGGTTACTCCCTACGTAAGAATGTTATGAATGCCTCAAGTTACCTTTATGTCTTATGTTTTCTATGATTTATTCATGATTTGATATGCCTATGTTTTATGGGTAAGTGTGATTTCATTCTAATGTATATATGAACTCATGTTTCCTTTCCATATTTTTATAACTCTTACTAAGCTTTTTATGCTCATCCCCAGTTTTTTGAAATGTTTTTCACAGGTCAAGGGAAAGGTACATGATGTGATGATAGTGTCAAGGATGTGTCAAGAAAGAATCCATGTTATATTTTAAATATGTTTCCGTTGATGGGAAGAATGAATACTGTCTTTTATGTAACCACTTTGTTTAAATGTGGAATGTAATGCAAGTTTCATGATCTAATTCTCTAAAACTCTAAACCTGAAAAGATCCTCAATGTGTAATCTTGTAATAACTCAAGATTAAGTAAGGTTTAATGCTGAGGCCTTATAATAATACATAAACTCTACCTATTATCCTCCCTTTTTTAGTAATTCCTTCCATGTATTCCTTTTGGTTAAACCAAAAGAAGTTACCCGATTAAACGATAATGTCTTTTTTGAATCTCTCTAGTTTTATTTCCATTATCCAAACACTAAAATCTACTTATTCTATTATTATGTAACAAAACCAATATCCTAAATATAATAGGATGTTTTTATTCTAAGAGTTTGACCTACAGTTACACACACCTCCATCTAATGAGCAATAGACATACCATTTCTGTGAATGGTGAATTACTGCCTCACAAAACGATAATTGTTCAATTCTCCATTACCACCTATTATGGTGGACATTATGATGAATATATTATTTATATATTATATATATATATATATATATTATTTATAATGTTTTAAAATTATTTAATTTTTATTTATAACATACATTTATTCTTTCCAAGTTGTGTAAATACGATAATCTCTTTTGAGGAAGTGTGGACTATCGCCCACTCAAAGCGATGTGATTCGTTCGCATGATACATGGAATGTATAACTGAATGGACATAGATAAACATATGATACATACAAAAAATAAATAATATATTCATGAAATAATTATCTTTCTGGAAATATAATATATATATATATATCATTTTCTTTATTACCCCTTAACGTCGTTCATGGACGTGTGGACTACCACCTCCTCGACATGATGTGATTCCTTTTATATAAAATAATTATATATATAAGTATATATTATTAAATAATATTATATTTATTATATAATTATCATTATGGAAATATTTGAGTTACTTACCTTCTTTCCACAATGATCATTTAAAAATGGGATTGTTACTCATGCGTACGTATGGCCTACCATCTCCATGATTGTAACATATTCTCATTTTCATAACCATATTTAATAACTTTTTTAAAAAGTATAATTGATTTAAAAATATGATAATTATTTCAGCATTATTATTCTAGAGATGTTATATAATGACCCCTTTGACCATAGTTGACCAAAAATAGTTGTTTTGACACATAAAATGAATTTGGTCAAAAAAACCCGAACTAAACTTAATTGTTTAAGTAGTTGTACACAACATGGTAATAAGTGAAATAAAAGTAATTATAAACATGAAAAAGGTTCTGAATTAATTAGAAAATTAACATAAGTTTATTATACAGGAACTTAAAGGATGTTCATCTGAAATGAAAAAAAGGTAAGGTATTTTCATCTTAATTTACATTCCATTGAGGCTTAATTGTTGTTACCCAAATGGCCCCAAGGCCTTTATTTTTTATTTATTTTTTTATAACCCCCATTTCAAGGGATGATGGGGAATCCTTAAAAGGACCATAGGCTTAGAGATTTCATGACCTATAGGCTTAAGAGATTACATGACCCAAAGGTCTTTGAGAATTCAACCAGACTATAACTACAAGGAACTGCCCCTCCCTAGCATCTGCATCATGATAGTAGCTATCCACCTTCACATGTCCATCTGGCTAGGATTTCCATGAAAGCACAGTCTAGCCCCAATGGCGTAGCCATACCCTCTCATTCTTCCAAATCCATTTGGTTCTGCTCTGGTGAGTGAACTTGCTCTGAGTCCTCCTCTAGGGATTCTCCTTTTTTGTAGAGTTTGTCTAGGGTAACTGCACTGATCATGTGGCCCAAAGGCCTTTAGGTGGACCGAAGGCCGTAAAGGTGGCCCAAAACCATTACTTATTTGAAGGTCTGGGTGGCTCGAAGTCCTTAAGGATTCCAATCCCAAACTGGGGGCCCAAGGTGAATAGTTCTGCCTACTACAGTACTGAACAATACCTGCTACAATGATTGCTATAGTACTTACTAAAGTACCCACATAGTACTACTATAATGACTTCTACAGTACCCAGAAATATGCCTCCACCTGGTTTCGAACATGGGTCTCATGGATGCACTTAAAGAGTCCTCACCAACTGGGCTGAGGCTCATGTTCTTAATTGTTGTTATGAACCTAGTTTCTTTTTCATGGTGTATCTACTACCCTTTTTATGATATATCATGAATCTACTTACTCTAATGATTTCATAAACATTCATATAATGTTATTCCTTCATGAGAGTTATGTTGTAAAATATTTCAAATTGGTATGAGACACTTTGGAATTCTTCAAGATTATTTTCCTCAAGACTAATCCTAATGATATTTCAATGGAATTTCCATTCGAGGAAATTATATAACCATTTTTCAATAATACATTTCATTATTCTCTGGTTATTCATGACCATTTTCAATTATTAATTCCATTTTTTCACTCTTTGGTTCTCAAAGTGTTTTAGAAAATGTTTTTTAGAAAACCCGAATTTATTTCTCTCTTCAGTCGGAGAACCTGTTTTCTTCTAAAAACCATGTTTTATTAAAATGTTTTCAAAAATGATTTTAAAATGATTTGGTAAAGTCACTTTTACCCTTTTTTTCTTTTACTAATCACTTAGAATCAATCTTCTTGTTGCTTTCCAAATGAGGCATTTTCTAACATTTTTCTGTATAAAAGGAATATTCTTTTTACCTCGTACAACATGTACAGATTTATCCACCATCATTTCTTTGAATCCTCCTTCTAAATGTTTTTAAAAAGGTATTTTTAATTAAAAAAATATTTTCAAAATCAAAGTATATTTTCTTCAAGAATATTTTTAAAATTTAATATTTTATTTCATCAACAACAACAACCCTCTATTATACTCAACTTGGGATTTCTTGTATTAATACCACCCTTATATTTCCTCTGGATGGTTTATTATTAATTTGGACAAGGATAGTATTCACATTCACTAACTTGATTTTTTTAGTTTGCTTGAAATATTCAATCTCTCATGATAATTGAAAATTGAATCCCCCCAAAATTATCCATTTCATTTATCATGGATATCACTATTTCCTAAACCATATACCTACTTACATATAGTGTCTACTTTGATAGTTGTTTTATTATTTGGGAAAATATTGGCAAATCTATATTATTTATTAAATATGGATATTTGATAAGTCATATTATTTATTTTTATTATTCAATATGAATAATTCTTTGGATATTCATTGACAAGTGGAGACCATACTTTATATAGCTCCTCGATGCATCGATAAGTTCTCATGAGACAAACCAGTTGCAAAAATTAAATAGGGGATAGATCTATAGTTTTAAAATATTTGAAGGATAGATCTTGACAGTAATAGGTCCTCATGTGCCTTAGACACGATGTCCATTGAGAAATCATTACACTCATATTAATTTCAGTTATTATTCATCCATGAGATTTTTCATTGACATATCTATGGATACATTTCATTTTATTTCATTGATTAATGGTATGTGTTTTAGTTTCATACCTTTCCATATTCCTTTTACCTTATCTAGTTATTTACATGGAATCTGTTTTCAATTATTTACCTTGTCATATTGACTATTCACATTGATTCATTATTAATTCTATTATATTTTCCCTTACTGAGCATTTGAGCTCACACTTATTATGTTTCTTTCACTAGGAATATAAGAATCATACTATGAAAGAAATGCAGGAATATACACGATGGATTAGAGCTACCCTCTATCTATTTATTTGTTTAGAAGAAAAAAATATTTTGTAATTAGTGTATCCATTTGTAATGAAATACTAATTTATGTGTTTAGTTTACCAAGACTACTAAACTGATCAGTCCTTTTGGAATTGATTCCTTTTAATCATGCCAATGTATTTAGTAGGAGACACCGACTCCGAACTATCTGGTGCTGGGTTGCTACATCTGGTTCTCTGCTTTAACCTGATGACACATATAATAATGAGATATGAATTCAGCTATATTCCACCTTATTCTTGGCCACCGAAACTACTTACACACATTATAAAACATCTTGGTTAAACTAGGATGAAAAACCCACTAAGACTAGTGGATATCTTGAATCACCACCTTCCTCAATGATAGAGGCACCATGAAGCGACCCTCAAAATACAAAACTCCATTATATGACAAGGACAATTCATGAGGAACCTCCTTACCATTTAGAAACTGTACAGAATACTAAAACAACTCATCAGTTGGATGCTCTTGCTGATTAAACTCTAGAAGAGAAGTTTTCATCTGAACAATAGCCAAGAACTCACCTCCACTATGATTCTTGGTATCTAGGTGCATCTAAGAAAAAATCCCCATCAAATTCAACTCATCACTAGACTCCTTCAATGATTGCATCGAAAATTTCCTACTCAAAGAATCTTCCACCACATTAGATTTTCTTGGGATATAAATGATATCAAAATCAAACCCCTGAAGTCACTCAACCTAATGTTATTGCCTTAAATTCAAATATTTTTTAAAGAAAATGTAGGATAAACTCTTATGATAAAAATAAGATACAAGATTATCCCTAAAAAGATAATGTCTCCACATATTAAAGGTATGCATCTTTTCCACTAACTCTAGTTCATGAGTTGGGTAATTATTTTCATGTGGTCAGAGTTAGCATGAACCATAAGACACCACATGGTCATCCTATATCAACACACACCCAATACCCATTCACGAGGCATTTCAATATACCACATATCCATTTCTAGATTCTAGAAAGATCAAAATGATGGTTGTGGTCAACCACTAATTTAATTCCTCAATAGATACCTAAAAATCTAAGATCCATTAAAACTTTACCAATTTTTGGGTAAGGATAGTCATGGATGAATAAAGATGAGAGAAATCTTAAATGAACCGCCTGTAATACCCTTCCAAGACCAAAAAGATTCTGATCTAAAAAAAATTATTCGACTGTTCCCATGACATCACTGCACTGATCTTCTTTGGGTCCACCAAAACCCCATGCTCTAAGATCACATGCCCTAGAAACTTCACCTCCCTAATACAAATAGTGCACTTAGAAAAACTTGTATAGAGACAATGATCCTGAAGGGTTCCCAGAACAATTCTCAAATGCAACTCATGCTACTCCCCGATCCCAAAATAGACTTGGATTTCATACACAAGTGCCATGAAAAATGAGTAAAGATACTGACAGAACACCCTATTCATAAGTTCCATGAATACCAATGGAGCATTTTTGAACCCTAAAGGAATAACCAAGTACTCATAATGGCCATACCTGATTTAGAATGATATTTTTAGAACATACTCCTCTCTAACTCTGACTAAGTGATACCTAGAACGCAAGTCAATCTTGGAAAACCACCTTACTCCCTTAATATGATTTAATGGTCATCAATATAGGGAAAAGGTTACTTGTTCTTGATCATTACCTTATTCAGCTTCTGGTAATCGATACACAACCAGAGAGATCCATCATCCTTTTTTGAAAATAGAACTAGGGAGGTCCAAGGAGAGATGCTCAGGAAAATGAATCCTTTGGATTCTAAATCATCTAGCAATAAATTTGATTCCCTCTACTCATTGGGGGTCATTCAATATATGGTAAGAGATATTAGCTATGTTCCTGGTGCCAAATCAATGGAGAACTCCACATCCCACCCTGGAGACAAATATGAGAAATCCTCTAGAAAAACCTTTGAGAACTCATCCACCATAGGAGGTAATCCACCCCAAGATCACCATTATATGATTCCAACATGAGAGATGAGATCTGATAAACAAGGTTTCCCAATTCTAGAAGTGGAGGTCCAATATGTCCTGACCAAGTATCTCATTCACCATGAAAAACTTGGGTACTTCTATCAGGTGACACAAAACTCACTTTCCTCATATAAAAATTAATGTACACCTAGAAATGCACCATCAAATACATACTAAGGATCATGTCAAATAGGTACATTTCTAAAACTATATAATATCATTCCATCTCAACCAATGACACAGTGAGTGCACAAGAAGGTCACCTAAAACCATTTTATCACTTTTTACCAAGTGGTGTTACAAACTCCATTGCATACGACATAAGCTCTGTTGGAAACTTCAAAACATCCAAAATATGAGTATAAATAAAATAAATGGAGGTACTAATATCAAATATAACAAAAAATAAAGATGATGCAATAATAATGGTACCTCAAACTATCATAGGCCCTACATCCAATTCTACTAGTGATAGATCTACAACATGGAGTTTCCTCATCTCTACCTGAGCTTGAAAAAAACCAATGGACTGAGGCTATTGTTTGAAATAACTCTTCCTAGAAGATGATCCAGCCCTACCATGATGATTCCCAAACTAATATCCCACTATCTTGGATAGTTCTGACTAGGCTGACATCCCCTTAAAAGATACAGATCTCACACCACTCTGATATGGGAGCACCATCCTGTAAAATCACTATAAGTGTCCCATAATTCCACACAATCAATAAGGTATATATGGAGATGAAAACATAGATCACATGTGCCCAGAATTCCCACACTGATGATACATGACTTACCCAGTATCGGAAGCCACAAATGATGATATCCGAGAAGGATGGCATAAACTACCACCTCTATTCTTCCCCTACTCATTCTGCTTACTCTTCTTTTCAGATGAACTAACACTGCCCCTACTAACATTTAACCAGATAAAAAAAACTTTCCCTTATGATCAATTTATACCATAATGGAATGATCAACCACCTTAGTATAAATTTTTATCTTGAACAAGAAGACCTAAGATCAGATCTATGGCCCTAATCCCATCTCAAACTTTTGAGCCTTCAACTACTCATTGGAAAAAATCTTGGGTGCAGACCGAACTAAATATGAAAAGTAGTTAGCATGATCCATCCTGGTTCAGTCTCCCTGGACATGATACAAAAACTCTTAAGACCTAGAAAATAAAAAAATCTCAGGATAATATTTCTTGTTGAAGAAAACCTTGAAATACCTCCAACCCATCTGCTCGTGCTTTCTAGCTCGCAACACAAAATTACACCACTTCTAACTAAGACCTTCCAACATGAACGAACTACATTTTACCTTGACTACATCAGGATTATCAAGAAACTCAAACATCCTCTCTATCTTCTCAAACCACTCCTCTGCTTCCCGGGGTTCCGTGATACCCCAGAAAGAAGGAGGATTATTTTAAGGAACTCCTGAGCTTTGTCCTTTCCAAGACTTGGTTCAGCTTCTCTAACCTGAGCAGGACCAGAGACCACTCCTTGACCAAAATATTTGATATACTGAACCACTACTTCTACTAATATCTTGATCAATTGGAGAGGGATATCTCTCTACAGACTATTCATGTAGTTGTATAAGAATTATATGTGGAGGAATTTTACTACATCAAGTACCAACCATAGGGAAAAACTATCAATACATATTCTGAAAATTTTCATCAACAATAAAAAATACCAGCACTTCCATAAAATAAAACATAACTACATCCATCCCAATAAAAATACTGAAAAAATCAATCCACCCCCACCTAGTGTCCATATACAGTCTTCATCCTGTACGTCTCACCTGGAGGATAATTCAAACCAAATCCCAACATCCCATGGAAACTCAAGTCCTATCATGAGGTGTGTTGGCCAGACACCCCACTCACAACCAGAACCTCAAGCCCTAAAAATAATAGCTCTTGTCTATCTAGACTCTTCCAAAATAACTTAACCCAAAAAGAGCATGACCTGATCTGATACCATTTTTTCATGAACCAAGACGGGGTGTCATCCAACCCAACACCAGGCCCAATCTATGGCATGAACCAATGGGTGTTTTTGATCCCCAAATACTGGAAACTAGTGTCTGGGTATCAAAAATACAATTTGGGAATGATTTTACCCATTTTCATAATCATAAACAACCAACAGAAAAAATCATCACATTAACTAATAATCACAACCAAACGAGGCACAATAATTTTCAGATTCAAAGTTTTACAACTTTAACTAAAAACCAAAAGTAATAAAATAGAATGGGAACAACAAAAATATCCCAAAAACCTCAATGAAACAAGAGGGAAATCACCCTCAATCCACCACCACCAACACCCACAAGAAGTGGAATAGAAACAACCAGATCCACCATCACCACCATGATACATCTTGCCTTTACCTGGGTCATACATAACAAATTCTACTTACACCCAAATATGTATGAAGGGTGTGAGACAAATCCCAATAGGATACCACCCAAAAGAAATATTACATTATATAACATTAGAAGATAAATCAACATGCACATTTTCATAAGAATATTTTAAACATTTGTAAGAAAACATTTTATGGAAAACATTCTCAAGAAACACTTTGTTCAGGAAACCATTTTCACAAATGAGATTGATTAAAATAAAAATATACACAAGGTATACCATATATAGAAAACTATCACCACATATCATAAGAATCATGTCACAAGATCGCACTATGGGAAAATCCCTATAGGGAATTAGCACAAGTGGGAACCTATGAACCTCATACCTTAGTGATTGAAATCCTCCATATAAACTACCAACAACATCCTCACACATGAGCCACTAGAGAGGAGTCAATCCAAGGTTCTAGTGGTCTCTATATTATATGCCAAAAATAGCAGCATTCTCATGCATGATCCACCAGAGAGGAGTAAATCCAAAGTTCTAGTGGTCTCTGATCATGTCACATGTTTAGTTAGTGTTTTATAGTCAATCATTTTAGATGAATCCATGATTTAGCTACTTCTGAATCAACTAGCATACTAGTTCTAGTTTTCCCACCTAGATAACTAGGATTCTATTTGTCATAAATTCCATTTCACATATCACATAAATCATAACTTTCACATATATATTCCAAGCATCATAAGAACATAAGTAAATTAACACTTTCACATTTTCACATTGATCTAATGATCAAAATCCACATGGAAACCGCCATTTTCCATAAACAAAACCACTTTCCATTTCAAATGCACACCAAAACCATTTGGAAATACATTTCAAACCACTTTCACATTTTTTGGAACCCATTTGGAAACACAACAAAAAGAAAACATATGGAATCCAACCATTTCCATAGGAAAATCCCCTTTTAAATTCATACTCACATAAAATCCATTTTATAACAAGATTCACATTACTTTCACAATTCAATGACACATATAAGAATAAAATGAATAATTCAACATGCAACAAAACCCATTTATCTTTACACTCTCAACATATTCTCACCATTAAATCTATTTGAAAACACATTTTAAACCTTTCACACAAGGCATAAAACATATTTAATAAATACCACAATAAAGAACACATGAAATATAACCACTTTCCATTAGAAAAATCATTTTCATCATATGTACATCTTGAATCCTTTCCAAAACATATTTCTCACCACAAAAAATACATAGAACACATTTAAAAAAACCAAGAAATCAATCCAAACTCATTTAATAATTTAAAATCATGGAACCACCTACCTCACACTTGTAAACTTCCAAAATATGGTGTAAAACCACAACCTCACCACCACAAGGCCCTATAAAGGAAAGATCTAACAATAAACATAATGATTTACCCCAAAATCTCAATATTGGAACCTCATTTGGTCAAATAACCCACGAGAAAATAACTCAAGAAAGAGGGAAATGAAACCCTAGAAGACTGGATAAATCATGAGAAAGGAGACTTACTTATTGATTTATTGAAGTTACCACACCAAAAAACCCCAAATATTTGAGTTTCAGAGGCCCAAATAGGATAAGTGGGAGATCCTAGGGATTAAAATCATGAATGGTGTGGATTAGGGGTTGTTTGAGGGTTAAATCTGAAAAGGTAAAGAAGAAAATTTTCCACTTTTTAATGACCTGGACAGGTCACAGAGTTAGACCACATGGTTTTCCAAACCATGAGGTGACTTGCGACCCTCACTATCCAAAGGGAATAAGATGTATGATTATCCTACATGTTTTTCTAAACAATGCGCTAACCGTGTGGTCACCACTATAAAAAATGAACATTTTCTGCATGGTTTCAAAGGAAAGGGCACATAGTTTCCCCAAACTATGTGCCAACTATACACCACCTACTCTTAAGCCCAAAATATCCATTTTCACCAAGAACTAAAGGGGAAACACAAGGAAAAATGAAAGACAAAAAATAAACAAAATAATACCTCAAAAAAGTCACATACATGACAATTTACTTATTTTTGTCAATGTTCATGTAGTTTTTGAAACAATATAATGACAATAATTGTGGATAATATGTTTTAAAATTTATGAAAGATATCATATATAATTAAAATAATAGAATCCCCAAATAGGAAATTACTATTAGTAATTAAAATTTCATTAAAAATATTTTTTAATCGTTTATTTGTCGATATTTTTGAAGCAATTCAAAGATTTACAACAATATATGTACTCAAAAGAAGAAATATTTTTTTTAAAGATGAGTGGGTAGACTACATGGTGTTAAAATGTTTTCCAAAATCAAATTTTGGTGATTACATGTTATGTTTGTGATCTAGTATGGGATATAGAATTATATATATTTTTTGGATGTGAAGCGTTTGTATCGTAATACTTATATAATATTTTTGACCTGTTTATCAAGGATAAGTATAGTGGAGTGTTACACTCTATAGATTCTAACAAAGATGATAACTTGTTTAAATCTTCTCATGCTCATGAGATAATAGAATTTGAGGCTACAAATGAGATAATAAAGATAGGTAAATGGGTAAAAAAAGAATGCATACATCATGAAAAGGTGAATTTCTACTATTTATTTAGTTATTTTTTCATCATTTTATCTATTATTTTTAATTTAATTTCCTAATAAATTTTATCTGATACTTATTTAATTTTTTTCATAGATCTTTTGGGAAATATTACTTTACTTTAAACTATCTATAACAAGCCAGAAAAGATATAACATGTTCCTTTCATATGGAAGAGGAAACTACATGATTCCTAAAATATGAAGTGAATCATAAGGATTCATCTACAAAATCTATGATCACACTAATTTTCTTCAATTCATTTTTGAAAGAGGCTCTTAGTTCAAATAGAATCTCTCATCTACCAAGGTATTATTCTATATTTTAAGGAAAATTATTAATTACCAAATGATATATTGTGAACATTATCTTGAATAGTGTAGGAATCATTAAAACCTCAGTTATCCGCACCCCAATCTGATACATAGTGTGATCGGTATGACTTGAAATATATGTTTTTAGTTTATAATTTACATTTTAGTTTAAACCAAACATCAGGTACTAAACACCAATAAAATGAATTCATAGTTTTTCTATACGTTAGGACTATTATCCATAAGTCATTTGTGACATGTAGGAATGAACCAAACCTAAATCTGATACATGATGTGTCCGATATGACTTAAAGTGTGTTTTTATTTTAAAATTAACATTTTATTTCAAAACACACATGACATTCTAAAAAATGATCAATCACATTAATATTATTTTGATACTTTAGAACAATTATACATAATTCATTTTTTATGTATAGGAATCAACTACACCTCAATCTAATACATCACATGTTCATTATTACTCGAAGTGTATGTTTTTAGTTTATAATTTATATTTTGGTTCAAAACACACATCACATACTCAAAACCGAGAAACCACATTCATATTTTTTTAATATGTTAGGAAAATTATCCATAATTCATTTTTGATTGGTATGAATCAACTGAAACACAATCCAATGCACGATGTGACCGGTATGACTCAAATTGTGTGTTTTTAGTTTAAAATTTACATTTTAGTTCAAAACACATGTGGCATACTCAAAACCGAGAAAAAACATTTAGATTGTTTTGATACTTTAAAAAAAAGATCCATAAGTAATTTTTTATTTTTAGGAATCAAACACATCAAAATATGATACATGGTGTGTCCTATATAACTCAAAGTGTATATTTTTAGTTTATAATTTACATTTTAGTTCAAAATACACATTGAATACTCAAAACTGAGATAACACATTTAGATTGTATTGATACTTTAGGAAAATGATCCATAAGTCATTTTTGACATTTAGGAATCAAATGAACCTCAATCCAAAATACCTTGTGTCCGGTATGACTGAAAGTGAATGTTTTCAGTTAAAAAAATGTTTTATCTCAAAACACACATGACATAATAAAAAACTAAGAAAAAAAATTTAAATTGTTTTGTTACTTTAAACAATGACCCATAAGTCATTTTTGATGTCTAGGAATTGACTGCACATCAATCTAACACATGATGTGGTTGGCATGACTATAAGTGTATATTTTTAGTATAGAAGTTTCATCAAAGTTTAAAACACGTGTCACGTAGCCAAAACTAAGAAAACAAGCTTATATTGTTTTCAAACATTGGGATAACAATTTATAATTCATTTATGATTTGTAGGAATCTATCACGCATCAATCCGACACACGATGTGGCTGGTATGACTTGAAATGTGCATTTTCAATATAAAAGTGTCATTTTAGTTTTAAACACATATCACATAGCCAAAACTAAGAAAACGAGCTCGTATTATTTTCAAAATTTAAGACATTGATCCATAATTCATTTATGACATGTAGGAATTGACCATATATCAATTCGAAAGATGATGTAGAATGTATGACTCTAAGTTCGTGTTTTAAATATAAAAGTTACATTTTAGTTTAAAATGTTCATCACATAGCCAAAAACAAGAAAAAAAGATCAGATTGTTTTTAAATTTTATTAAAATAATACATAATTAATTTTTGATATGTAGAAATTTAACATACATCAATCCAATAGATGATATGATAGGTATGATTCAAAGTGAAGGTTTTCACTTTAAAATTGATAGTTTAGTTCAAAACACACACCACATACTCAAAACCAAGAAAATCAATTCATATTTTTATTATACTTCATAAAAATGTTTCATAACACATTTGTGATATATAGGAGTCAACTCCTCCTCAATCAAATCCATGGTGTGTCTAGTATGGATCGAAGTGTATGTTTTCAGTTTAAAATTGAAATTTTAGTTCAAAAAACATGTGGCATACTCAAAACTGAGAAACAAAATTCATATTATTTTGATAATTTATAAAAACAATCCATAATTCATTTTTGATTTTTAGGAATCAACCACATTTCAATTCGAGACACGATATGGCCAGCATAACTCAAAATGTGTGTTTTAATTATGAAAGTTCCATTAATGTTTAAAACACATATCACATAGTTAAAATTGATAAAATGATCTTGGATTGTTTTTAAACTTTAGGAAAAAAATTAATAATTTATTTATGAAGTTTAGGAATTGAATTCACATCAATCCAATACATGATGTGGTCAGTATAAATCTAAGTATCGTTTTCAATATATAAACGCATCGTATATCAAAAACCAAGAAAAAGAGCTTGTATTTTTGTCAAAATTTATGATAAGAATCAAAAATTAATTTTTGATGTGTAGGAATTTACTATACACTGATCTGAATGATGATGTGACAGGTATGACTCAAAGTGCATGTTTTCAATATAGAAGTGTCATTTTAGTTTAAAACTTATGCCACAAATACAAAACCAAGAAAACAAACTCGGATCATTTTAAAAAATTAATACAATGATTGATAATTGATTTTTGACATGTTGGAATTGACTCCACCTTAACCTGACACAAAATGTGGTTGGTATGACTTAAAGCACATGTTTTCAATATAAAAGTTCCATTTTTGTTTAAAACATACATCATGAATCCAAAACTAAGAAAACACATTAAGATTATTTTGATACTTTATAACAATGATCCATAAAACATTTTTGATGTGTAGGAATAAAATTCACCTCAATATGAGGCATGATGTTCTTGGTATGACTATAAGTGTATGTTTTGAGTTTAAAATTGACATTTTAGTTCAAAACACACCTGACAAACTCAAAATAGAGAAAGTGCATTTAGAATATTTTGACACTTAGGACAATATTACATAATCCATTTGTGATCTATATAAATATACTGCACATCAATCTGATACATGATGTGACTAGTATGAATCGAAATGTGTGTTTTTAATATAGAAGTGACATTTAAGTTTAAAACACACGTCACATATCCAAAATAGAGAAAATAAGCTTAGATTGTTTTCAACCTTTATGAATTCAATTCATAATTCATTTTTGACATGTAGAAATTGACAAGACATCAATATGACACATGATACATTTGATATGAATCAAAGTACATGTTTTCAATATAAAATTATCATTTTAGTTTAAAATTCAGCACATAGACAAAAAAGAGAAAAGAGATCAAATTATTTTCAAAATTTAAGAAGATGATCCATAATTCATTTTGACATGTAGGTGTCAGCCCTACATAAATCTGATAGATGATGTGGTAATTATGACTCAAAGTGCATGTTTTCAATATTGAAGTTCCATTTTAGTTTAAAATGTACGTCACATAGCCAAAACCAAGAAAACGAGTTTGTATTTATTTTAAACTTTAGTAAAATGATCCATATTTTATTTTTGCTGTGTAGGAATTGACCACACATCAATCTGACACAAATTTTTGTCGATATGAATTAAATTACATGTTTTTAATATAAAATAGTCATTTTAGTTTAAAACATGCAACAAATATCCAAAATCGAGAAAAAGTGCTAACATTATTTTCAAACATTAGAAAAATGATCTAAAATTCATTTTTTAAGTATAGGAATCCAACTCATGTCAATATGATACATGATGTGGTTACTTGAAATGTGTGTTTTCAATATATAAAGTTTCATTTTAGTTTATAATGCATATCACATAGACACAACAAAGATGACAAGCTCGAATTGCTTTCAAACTTTAGGAAAATGATCCATAATTTATTTTTGGCATGTAGGAATTGACCACACAACAATCAAGTGCATGTTGTAGATGATATGAATCAAAGTGTCTGTTTTTAATATAAAGCTTCCACTTTAGTATAAAATATGTATCACATATCCAAAACCAAGAAAAAAAATCTCAAATTGTTTTAATAAATAAGAAAAATGATCCATAAATTATTTTTGATATGTAGGAATTGACCGCACATCAATCCAATTCTCAATTAAATGATAACATCATTAATATTTATATAGATTATTTAACAATATAATTTATCATATGTGGAATATATAACATTAAAATTATAATTTTGTTTATTTTTTTATTTAATTTTACTAAAATAAAAAAAACTTATTATAGGGAGAAGATTTTGTATGGAGGTTTATATTTGGAGAAATTATGCTATAAGAGTTACAATTTTGTATATTGGTTGTAATTTGTTTGATTAATTGTAAATATCACATCAATGTAAATATTTTTTATGCAAATTTTTAATTGAAATGATAGTGAAATGTTATATTTTTATCTTAATCTAATTTACCATTTATTTTTATTTTTTTATATTTGAATTTTGATTCAATTTTCTATTATAGGGATACTGCAGGGCTACTATAGCCTTATAATAGATTCATGTATTTTATTAGTGATACCAAAAGCATTGATAAAGGCCAATTTTATCATCACTAAAAAAAGAACTGATAAAGGATATTAGTTCTAGTAAAAGTGATGATAAATAAACCCTTTATCATCTTTGATAAAGTGTTCCTTTGTTAGTACTTTTACTAGCATTGATAAAGACCAAGTTCTTCTAACATCGCTTATGTTGGCAACAAATTTTTCCACCGACAACTATATTTTCTAGAATTTTTAAAAGCCTCTTCAATAGTAGTTCCAAATGCGAGGTCGTTTACCATTACATAAGTGGTATGTTACCCTTATGTGTCTTTGAGTTTATGGGTCTTACCTTTGCATAGGGTTATTATACCCTTAATTATGTTCTTTGCAAGCTACCTTTACATGAGCTTGGGTTGAACTTCATGTGGTAGTGGAATGACTCGAGTTACCCTTATGTAGGTATCAGTGAACCACTTACAAAACATGTTGTTAAAGAGGCTTACCCATATGTGGGATGGGGTTACACTTACACTGGCATAGTGCTCAGGCTTGAGGATATACCCTTATGTGAGGACCATAATACTATTACATGAATGAGGCTTTGGATGTGTGGAATTTACATAATGGTCAAGATATACTTACACACCAAGTATGTGGCCTTTTATTAAGTAGTTCATGGTACCCTTTTACATCAGGTGTGAGACCCTTATGCAATAGAGGATCTATACTTATGTAGTGGAAAAATTTGCCTTTATGCGAGGAAGCTTATTAGGACCCTTATGTAATGCCAACCACTTGGGTTTTGTTGCAACAACTTCTTTAGTATGCTCCTCCACTGAACATGTGTCTTCAGGTTGTTGAAGGTTTGTTTGAGGGATTTGTTCCTTTAGTTTTAAGTTATAGAATCCTTAATTCAGCAGAATAGTAAGATAGATTGAAATCTCAGAGTGGAAAAGGTTGGGATAAATCAAGAGGAGGGAAGGAGACGGTCCATAGGTGATGTATTGTTCATGGACCTACTAGTGATGCTTCTCACAGGTGTATCTGCAGTACTATTCTAGTGGTGGGCTCATGGATTGCGGGTTCTGTGGAAGAAGAAAGTGGCTGAAGGTATTCATGGAAGGGTTTTTGACACGTGAAGCTGAACCTTGGTAATTGGGTTGTGGCCTAATTTCCTTTTTTTTCTTATTGAAATTCATGGCCTATTTTTTTATTTCCATTTTTATTCATAGTTGTGTGACCTTTCTTGTATCATTCCTATGTAATTCATTTTCTTTGTTGTATTTTCATTCCTCACTTTTCCATTGTAAGCTTCCATAGTTCTCTATTCTTAATAAAAGGCTTGTGGTGGTTTTCCTACGGCAGAGTAAGACCAAAGTGGTTAGAACCATGTAAATTCTATTGTGTTTTTTTATCTTTCCTGTATTTCTTTTGAAATTGTTGCATTGTTTTTACTACGATGTTCATCAATAACTTTGTTATTGTGTTTTTATTCTTTCTAAGAAGTTCATATTTGGATTGATTATTGTTTTTTTTCTGTTGTGGGTGGGTAGCTAGTTCATATCCCCTCTCCTAGGAGTTCTTTTTGGGTATCTTAGATTCCTCCTCATAATACATGCCTCCAACCCTATTCATCTGCTTCCATCAACGACCCTCATAAAATTTCATAAGTCACACCATGAGATTTTTAAGTAGCTCAAACAATATTCAAGAAATGGAACCAACATAGATGTATAATTATAATTATATAAATTAACACATGCACATATAATTGTAAACATAAAAAAATAAATTTATAAATTTAAATGTGTAGGTTTCATTTATTAGTATATTAATTTATATACTTTATATTTTTATATTTTATTAATATACATATATAATTATAATTATATATACAATTAAAAATAAGTATAAATTATAAATATATTTATATATACATTATATATATATATTATATATATATATAATGAAGGAAACCACAAAAAACGTTGGTTAGTGGCATTTTTTAGCAATGGTTCTCAAAACCGCTGTAAAATTTCTAGTTTTTATTTATTCAATGGTAGTTTTAAACAACTATCTCTAATTCATTATTAAATATCATAATCATTTATTAGTGGTTCATTTTATGATGGCTTAATCCCCCACCAAATATTTAGTGGCAAAATTTTATTTTAATATTATTTTAATATTATTTTAAATTGTTTTTGTTTATTTTTTTTAATTTATAAAACTACTACATAATCACTCTTATTTAGTACTACCCTTTATCCGTGCTAAAACAATGCTTATAAAGGGTATGGTTTTGTTAGCTCTAGATAAAAATTCCCCTTTATTAGCATTTAAATGATCACTCATAAAAGCACACCCTTTATCAATTCTTTTTCTTAGTGATGATAAAGGATGCCTTTCTCAACGCTTTTTTAGTGCAGATAAAAGGGGGATTTTTCAATGCTTTTTGTAGCCCTGATAAAAGGTGACCTTCAAAAAAAATATTTTAATATTTTAATATATATATTTATATATAAAAAATATATTTTCATAAATATGATTTATATAATAATAAATATGTATTTACAATTAATATGTAATATATTGAATAAAAAATGATTTTAAAATAACTAAAAATTAATATTAATTAATAAAGTTTAAATTAGTATTGAGTAATTTACATTAAATAACAATTTGGAGATAGGAATATTTTAAAAATTAATTAATATGTTAAGATAAGTTGAAAACGTGACTTGAACATCAAATTACTATAACTTTTGATCTACATGTCCATTTGGGATCTACAACATATCAAATCTAAGTTTGCGAAAGGATATATTCCATGTTGATCATGGAGACCTTGGTCACAATTTTTTTGTGGTAAAAAAAGGACAGGAATTCCTCCAAAACTTAGTTTTTAGTTAGGATGCCCTAATTTTTTAATATTTGATGGGATTTCAACTTCATTTAAGAAGGTATTCCTGTCATTTTTAGTTGAGACTAAATTTATTCCTAATATTTATATTGATATGGATATTATGGTGTTGAAATTTTACCCTTTTTAATATTTTAGTTTTATTTATAATTATTTATTTGATATATATGTATACACACATATTTTTATTTATTTATATATAAAATATTTAATTGTATAAATAAATATTCACATATATTTACATATAAAAAATATAAACCATATAGAAATAAATATTTATCATCTATTTTATTTAAACTAAAAATGTATGAATGTGTATATACCTACACAAATGTATATATAAATTTTATATATAAATATGTGTGTGTCTATATTAACAAATAAATATTTATTTATGTGTATATTATAATAAATGTAAATTAATATTAATATATAATATATGTAAATATAAATAAATAAAATTATTTATTTTTATAGACACACATATTTATAAATAAATAAATAAATATATACATATATATATATAGGCACACACACAAAAATAAAAACACACAAACATATTTTATAAAATTATTTATAAATAATTATATGAAAAATACTAATTATGATGCCTCCTTCTCAAGAAGATCTGCCGACAGGCAATCGTGGAAGTTCTTCTACTACCAATCAGAACCACTCCTTCACTGATGTCATAGTTGGGTGAGAACTGATCATACGTTTATTTTCTTCTCATAGAGATCAAACAAGAATATCGTTTTCAAAGAAGGATGTTGAAGCTCTCTCTTCAGAATTTTGATTTTCCATAATCGATAAGTTTCAAAAGCGTCTCCCCTCACTATTTTTTCTTAGAATATCTCTTGAATCTATTATATTTTCTAATTTTGATCTAGGAATTCTCAAATCCTATGATGTTATTATCGACCTTTCATCATATAATTATTACTATATATGTTGTGTTAAGGTTACTTGGTATTTTTCATGTTGCTCCATGAAACTAATGAAGTGGTTTGTGGATTTTTAATGTGACGCTGAACCAAATATTTCCCTAGTTTGTTTGTACTTATATGGTCTACCAATTAACATCTTCAACCCTGCTACACTCAATTACATTGAAAATCTCATCAAGAGGCCAATTAAAATGGATGCGGAAACTGAAAATCTTTCCAAACCATCAATAGATAGAATATGTATTGAAGTTTATTTGTCCAAAATTCTACCATTGTACATATAGATACAGATTGGTGAATCTAGTTTCTGGTAGAATATTGATTATGAAAATCTCCTAGATTATTTCTTTTCATGCTGCAGGTTGGTTCATTCCTTTAAGTCTTGTAGCTACCATTTTCTAAATTCTTATTATACTTCTAGTAAGCCTATTATTCAAAGAAAGGATATGTGGGTTCATAAGGTGAAACTAAATGATATTTTAGGGCTATATGTTGCCTTGGAGATCAAGGATAATTATCATTCTATTGATTTTGAGCTTGAATATTCTAACAAGAAGTTTGATAATTATTCTGATGATGATGTTGATGATTCCCATAATTCACTTCTTGATAAATCCCAATAGTATGAGGAAGTTTTTTCTGAATTATGATAAAGCAAGAGGTAGGGAACCAAACATTGACTTAGATATATTTATCACTACTCATTCAAAAAATACTTGGAAGCTTGTTGAGTAATCTAAATTATAAAGAACCATTATCTTTATATACTCAAAAATACATCTAAAGGAATCTAATATACCTTCCCACTCTGAGGGAAAAAAGGATGAAATCACTAAGGAAAACCACTTAAAGGAATCTAAATACATCAATTCATTAGTTGTGGGTAAGTTGGAATCATCTATTGATCCCAGTTTTTATGATGATGTGGATGTTGACCCTGAGGTGAGAAATGCATATCATCTTATGGATGACTAGGGAAAATAACTAGTCTCTTATATAGAGGATTCAGATACAATTATGTCAAAAAAATACAAGGATGGAAAACTGTATGTGGAATCTTATCTTCAAATAATAGTAGAGATGTTCCAAAATATGGAGGATAAATTTTAATTAAATCAAAGTTTTAACTTTAGGGACATTCCAAAGAAATTATTTTATTCTTTATTTTCCCTCTTGAGGTTGGCTTCTATAGATTTTTTTTGTTTTTGTTCTTGTTCATTTTAAGAAGTTATTTTTTTATTTACATTGGTTTTGGAGATCTCCATTCATTCTATTTTTATATTTTTCATTTAATATTCTCAATGGATAGTTATATTTTTAGTGGATGAGTTCCAACAATGGTTTGTAGTTAGTTGCTTCTCTTTGAGGCTATGTTATTTCTTCCAAATTTCTCTCAAGTTTTTATTCTATCAAGAGAAGTTTTGGTTTTTTGTTGAATTTTTAATCACAAGGTTCTTACTACACTGGCCAGTGATTCTCCAGATACTCATAAGTTCTGTAGTGATTACATAAATGTGGTTATAGCTGGGAAAGATTTATTGCCTTTTATATCGGAACACCTTTTTACTACTCTTGTTTTTATCAGTGACTCAGTCTCTATTATATTGATTAACAATGGAACCTAATGGAACTCTAGATTTCAAAATGTCTAATATGAGACAATTCATGGAGTGGATGATTTATTTTTTGATGAGATACTTTTTTTCTTGGATGATTCATCCATGAAGGTGATACTAGTTGATTAACACAGCCGTTTTTGATCTTGAGTGAGGGAACAAATTTTTTCTCTTGGATGTTATATTAAATCTAGTTAATGCACCTTTTCACTTTTGTATATGTGTATCCCAAAGGCCAAAAACTAATGCTTATGAGGAGTTTGTGTCCACTTGGAGTGGCTTCCTTAATAGGATACAATGATCTCTAGGATAATGGAAGTCTGTATTCAGACATGTATGATGTAATGTGTGCTTTCATATGTGCTTTTATTCCACTTTTACATGTATCTCCCACAATTATCTATTGGTGCAAGGTTATTTCATCTCATTATTATATTATAACCTTGATTATCTTTAATAAATTTCTTTTTGGAATGAGTTGGGTGACAAATTGATGTCTGATATTATTCTAAAAAACAATTATATAAATGTATATAAATGTATATAAATAAATACATATAAATATATGGATAAAAATATATATATAGAAATATTTATATAAATTTTAACATCTCTATTTTTTTCATAAATGATTTTAAATATATATAGTAATATTTTTAAATCGAGAAACTAAGACGGTGGGAGATTTCGAGGCCCGGTGAGCCCGAAATTAATGTTTTAAAAATATTAAATATATTAATATCAAACATGCATAGTTTTCCTATAAATTTAGAGTAAATACATAATGGGGTCTTATATTGAAAGCATGAGGCCGTCATTGAGTTCAAAATGTGGGTTTTACCATAGGCATAACATAATATTTGTCTGCATCATTTTTTTGTGAAAATATTGTTTCCTGTGAAAATAATAAATAAATAAATAAATATATATATATATATTTTATTTGTTGGAACAATAGCCTAAAACTATCCTATTGAAAATACATTATATCCAATTCATAGGGTTATCTACATAACTTTGATAATTGAGAGGAGATCATGGAGGAGATCATTGGCACATGACAATGGATCAGAGGATTGGATCAATATCGAAGGCATCGTCTATGCCACCAAAGTTCATAGATTTCCCCAAAAACTACAACACATGATCGTTCTTATTCAGTGAACAAAACAAAATCAAGGTAATACATTTTATTTATGTGGATTATCCTTGTTTTTTTATCGTGTCAAATGTGTGTCAATTCCACTAAAAGAAATTAATCTGTGGATCGATGGTTGATATTGTTTTGATGCTGCATTTTTTATTCCTCCTCATTCATCAATACTAAAACAAAGGATTGATTCTAAAATTAAAAATCTAAGAGGTTCATTTCTCATTTGACATTTTTATGGATTTCTCTCCCGCTTCTATGCATGTTCATATCGAGAAATATCTTTGGATCACTATTTGACAAATACCTAGTATTTTATCATTGAATGATTGTTCTTTAGCACAACATATCAATACCACTAGTATGGTTCATGATATATGAAGTGATCAAGGTGAAATTATGAAGGATGTTGATTGAGGTATGATTAATACAGAATCAATTGATCCTATTCCCATTTTGGCATGTGGAGACGGTATAACAAACAATGGGTGATGATTTCTTGGTGAATCAGACACTGGAATCCAGTCACCGATGATGATAGAACCATTTGATCCTTGAACCCTGAATTATAGTGTATTTTTTGGTGAAATTTATGGAGGTGGAAGTGCAAGAGTATGTAGGGAAGGAACTATGATTTTTGTAAAACACACGGTACACAGAGTGAAATCTAGAGATATACACCGTGTGGGAACCCCAGTTGCAGTGCTAGGGTTTCTGCTAAAATTAAAGTATCACACACACTGTGGTCCTTACCACATTTCATGTGACCTATGGCTAGTATCATTTCTTGTATCTTTAAGGATGCATGGGAGCGAGATAAGTACATAGGCTATGTTTTGTATTCAGATACAACCATAGTATACGGTCTGAGCTGTGTACTTGGACATGACCAGGTGTACACAGGCATGACCCAAAGTACATGGGCATAGAAAAAATGGCATGGGTATACAGTTGGTTGAACCATACATGTAATGTAACCTATGAGGACACATCATGTATTGGGATGTGTATATGCTATGTGAGATGGTGATACACAAGAAGACTAGTGGTTGGAAAGACATACCGTGTACTCTTAGTACACATCATATGCTCCCTATGAGGGTGTTTAGAACCATTTGTATCCTAAGTTTAGAATAGGATTATTTAAGGGAGATTATCTAATCCCTTACTATGAGGTTATAGTGTGGCATTACATCCTTGGAATAGGATTTTGATCCCCTAGACAGGTTTAATTTCAAATAGAGTTGGTGCATCCCCATGTAGGACCATGGTGGGATACTTTATCATTCCTAATAAGGGTTCATGGTATTGGAATGAACACCATTAATAGGGTGTCCACCCCCTATATTTAAGGATAATACATTTGGGTTCATGGTGTCCCCAAGTGACCCTGGGTGTTATCCCCTTCTTGGATGATAAAATCTTGAAATATCCAATCAGTATTTATTAGTTAGGTCACAATGATCATGATCTCTTGGACGAGTGTAATCAGTGATAGCATGGATCATGGGGTGAATACTCCAAAAACTATAATTAACTTTAATTCTCATGTATAATCATGTTGATGATAGTATTTGTTGAGACAAATTGATACAAAAATGTCTGTTATGAGCATATCTGGATTTTTTATTGTATTTATGTTATGAGATGAATACTATGGATGCATTATGTTTGGTTTGTTTGGGTTTCATACTCAGTATTGTTATACTCACACATTCATGGGATCTTCCTACCCATTTCATTCCTTATGCAGATGAAATACCATTTGATGGTGTCATAGGAGGACCGAGATCAGACAGAGCATAGTTTTGGGATAAACAGATTGAGGTATATACTAGTGGGGAATTTGATATTAGTCTCCTCCTTCTTAGTAGGTTGGACTCATTTTAATTTTTGGTTGGGAATTTATTTTTCCCCTTTATCACATTCAATACTTATTTTCATACTCTAGTTATGGGATAAATATTGTGCATGCATTTATGGTATCAGTTGTTTTTACTTCACAGCATTGCATGATCTTGGAGATATAATCGTGTATACATGTATATTAGGATAATTCCTCACACATGTGGGATATTACTACTCGAAGATAGTCTCTGGTTATTGTCCTATTGAAGGTAGGCTTGGGGTAGTCACACTTAGCTTATTGTTTACTAGGAGGTCCCTAGTGGGTCAGGTCATGACAGAGAAGTATTAGAGCAGTTGGTTCTACCTTAGGACTGAAGCGTAGATTTTTGGTCCAGTTGTGATATTGGTTTGGGATTTAAGGAAACAATGTTAAAGTGTTCTGGGTTTGAATTTCAGGGCATGGACTTTAGTTTTGGTATAACGACCAAGCAATCAATTCACTAGGACTCTGATAACCTTATTCTTGACATGATTCATGTATACATTGGTTGTAGGGAAACAAATTGGTAGATGCATCATATAGGAATGAGTTGTGGTTTCCATTTCCTTCTTGAGCCAGGTCCCCAGATATACTCATTGATTATGGCGTGTTCTGTTTATTTTAGGATACCTCTGTGAAGAAAAGCATCCATAATTCCACTTTTTGATCACAAGGATGATACACCAAGTGACAAGGCATTAGTACTAGGTCTTATAAAGGAGATAATAACTCTAGGTGGTTTTCTAGTAATTCCACAACTCATTGAGAAGCAGATAGTTTAAACAGTACCATCCAAGGATGCATATAGGCTGAGTGTGATTCATGAGTTCTATAGGTAGGGACCTCCTAGATTTTGGAGAGAACTAGACCTCTAGGCAGCTAAGAATTGGATAAAGGCATCCACCTGGGTTATCCACCTCATGATAATGCCTTTAGATCATATGGTAGTCCCCACAGGGAGTAATCTTCAGGTATCCACTAGGAAATGGTGGATTCTGATAACTTAGTCACATGATGATACAACTATCTCACATGAAAACTTCAAAAATCTCTTCAAGTAAGAGTTTTATCTGGCCACATTGTGGATCATGTGCATACATGATCTTCTACATTTACAAAAGGGTAGTATGATCATGGAGGGGTATTCAATGAGGTTTACTGATCTATCATGATTCACTTTGGATATGGTGTGATATCCATTATTTATAAAATAGACCTTTGAGTAGGTATTATTCTTAGATATTAGGGATTCAGGGATATCTCTTTTCCTTTACACTTATGTTAGAGTACTTGAGTGAGATTTAGTAGTGGAGATCTTCCTGAAAGAGTAGACACTAAAAACTGCTGCTTGTAGTGGGAAGCCAGGAGATGAGATGTTAGAAATTGGTTTTCGAAAATAGTCACATGGATTAGGGAATGTGAGATTCTTTAGGAGATGATCCCAAGATAGAGGATCAATTCTTCAAGGCTCTCATGATAGATCGAGTCTACTGAGGGAGGGGCAGTGCTTCTCATGTGATGGTTAGGGACATCTTTCTTGAGATTGTCTGACCCTCCACACAATTAGAATAGATATACATTATGGATTGCCTAAATAGAGGTAGTGGTAGGATTAAGGAGGTTTGTAGGGAAGAATATGTGGAAGAAGAGCAGGTAGAATAACCGAAGGTGGAAGGCAGTTTGACATATTTTCACTACCACCTCAATGTTTTCTGTGCCATGTTTAGGGAGCTAGTGGTCAGGGGAGGGGAACACTACAGGTAGTGGAGGCCTACAACCCCAAGGTTCCTAACATGATTGTAAGTATGATCTAAATATTTTATACCTTAGATAAAGGACTGATAGACATAAGTGTGATCCACTATTTAATTTCTACTTCTCTAGTGTGTGACTTAGATATTCTTACTGATCCCTTCTCTCTACCATTTCTCTTAGAGCCTCCAACAAGAGGTTACTGAATGATCACACACTTATGATGAAAGTTTGAACCAATTCTTGGAGGTGATATCTTCACATGGGATCTCTTTTTAGTAGCGATGAGGCCTTATTAAGTAATCTTAGGCATAGAATGGATATCCAAAATTTATTCCTAGATTGACTATTTTAGGAAAAGGAAGCAGTGTATCGATGTAGATAGATTGAGGTTTTCTTTCATGGGTGAAAAGGAAACCTAAGAAGATAAGGATGGGATCATGTGTAAAAGGACACATCAGATTACTCACCAGTTGTCTTGTATTTTATTTGGAGGAGTGGATGTTATGGACCTTCAGTTCCTTACAGTGGTGGAAGAGTATGAGGACCTCTTTCCCAAGGACCTTCCAAACTTTCCTCCCCACAAAGATATAGACTTATACATTTACTTAAAACCTTGGATGGACCTGATATTTTCATTAGAATATCAGATGGACCCCATAGAGCTTTGATAGTTTTGGGTATAGTTAGAGGCATTGAAACAAAAGTGATTTATGAGACTCATTGTTTCCCCCTAGGTATCCCTAGTGTAGTTCATCAAGAAGGCATATGGGAGATTGAGGATATTTGTGTATTATTAGGGCCTGAACTCGGTGATCATGAAGAATAAGTATCCATTACCAATGATTTATGACCTCTTCAATCAGATTAGAGGGGAACAATGGTTCTTTAATATGACCTCATATCAGAAAATCACCAGCTGTGAGTATGGGATGAGAATATACTAAAGATGACATTTAGATATTGATATAGTCACTATGAGTACTTAGTGATTATTTTTATCACGATAGAAAACCTAGCAGTGTTCATGGGACTCATGGACCTAATATTTCATCCATTCTTAGACTAGTATGTGGTGGTATTCAACGATGATATCCTAGTATACTCGGTGTCTTAGGAGGATCATGCAAGACACTTTAGGATTATCCCAAACATACTCTAAGAGAGCAATATTTATGTGAAGCCCTTGAAGTTTTAGTTTTGATTCTAGGAGGTTTACTTTTTGGTACATTTAATCTCGGCTGATGGTGTAGTAGTAGACCCAGTGAAGGTTAAGGAAGTGTTAGCTTGGGATCCACCCAACAACATGATGGAGATGCAGAGTTTCCTTGGGTGGGAAGAATACTATAGGGGATTTGTTCCCAATTTATCCAGGATATCAGAACCTTTGACTACTTTATCTTTAAAGGGGTATCCTTCCCTTTGGACGAAGATGTGCTAACAAGCTTTTCAAGAGCTATGACATAGGTTTAAAAGCACCCAAATATTATGATTTTTATAGGAGTGTGTCAAGTATATAGTGTTATGTGATGCCTTAGGGACTGAAATTAGTTGTTTTATGATGAAGAGGTAGGATGTGATCACCAATGGGCCTTGGAAGTTGAGACTGCATGAGCAGAACTATATTACTAATGATCTTGAGTTGGAAGCAGTAGTCATTACCTTAAAGATATGGAGAGTCTACCTTGTGGGTGAGTAATTTATCATCTACTCTGACCACAAGAGTCTCAAGTGTATTTTCTCTTAGAAGGATATTATTATAAGGCATAGGTGATGGAAAGAGATCCTCGAAGATTATAACTTCCAGATAGTCTATACTACTTGGAAGGGGAACATGGTAGAAGATTCTATCAGTAGTAGATCTTAATCACAGTTGTTGACTAAGGATTCAAATTAGTTAGCCCTATTATAGTTATCCTTAGAGGACAAGGATGGTGATTCATATCTACATTCGATATTTGTTATCCCACCACTTCTATAGTGTGTTAGGGAGGCTCATCATGGAGATACTGATGTAACATCCTGATTCCAGAAGCCGCCAGAGGTGCCCCGTACCCAGTTGGTCACACAGACTCAAGCACATTTCCCCAAACACCAGAGGCTGCCGACTAGCAGCGAGGGACTTGGGTGTGATAGTGGGGAAACTATGCCCTCATTTGAAGAGTAACACAGTGGAAGTAAATCAGATATAAAATAGAGGAAGTAGTAATAACACCATACCAAAGTAAACAGTGGAAAAGTAAAAGTAAGAAACAATTGGAGCACATATATAAATGATGCATGATACATATGTATAGGAAAATGTACAAATAATTCAAAATACTGAAATACAATACTAAAACAAGTATAAAGAAAACAGATAAACTACTCAGCATCACAAGCCTCAGCTTGGTCCCATGCTCTCTAGCTCCACAGTAATTAAGTACCTGAAGTAGAAGGGCGATTGACCTTATCTATACCTGCAACAATATAATCTATTTGGTCCCAAAAGCATGAACCAAATACGGTGTGAGACAAAATAATAGTAGGAAGCCACCCAAAGATCCATGCCTAACAGTAAGTGAATATATATGGAAGGCAATAAGTAAAGAGAAGTAGTAAATAAGGAAGTACTCAGTAGTAAACAATCCACAGTTTCAGAGCATTCAATTTTATATAACAAGCAAGTATCTAATCAAAGCAAGTAACCCTTTAGGAGGTACACACACATCCTATCACCTCTGGTTCAACCAAACAAGTATAAGAAAACCCCTGGTAAGCACACACTGTCTAACCCCTCTAGTTCAGCTTAAGTATAGACTCTCTGAGAAAGAACTCATCGTCAATTCCCCCTATAGTCCCGTATCGTACTAATGGAGCTCTTGGGAAGCACTCAACATCTCATTCCCCTTGTGGCCCATGTTGAGGAACTAAAAACACTCTGATGAATCACTTACATCAATTCCCCCTATGGTCTTGCATCATAATATTATAAAAGACACTATGGAGAAGCCCTTATTTCCATTCTCCCAATGGTTTACTACACCAGGTTCTCACGTCCCTATGTAAGTCAATCAAGCGTAGAAATTCATAGCGACCAAAGTAAACCTTAAGAACTACTTGGCTAAATAGTCTAAATCATATCAACATATTAGATAATAAAAACTACTCCATCCTATCTACACTAGGAAAGGAAGCACAAGAGCCTAACATGCTAAGCAAAACCAAACAGTCACAAACAATATAAACATGGGAAAACACCTCCATAGCATAGAAATCAACCTTATTCACATTCAATTAACCTATATTCAAGAATACAAGGATAACAGGAAATTATCAGGTCTAAAACCATAAACATGCAATACCCCGTTCAAGGGTATTGGTCAAAGTTTCACATATAACTCAAAGACTTTTAACAGAAAGGCACAAACCACCTACCTCGGTGTTGTAGGATCGCTATATGTGAATCTCAATCCTTGAATCACCCGAGAACACCATAGATCTACAAAAATGATCAAAACATTCAACCGAAGATAACAAGATAAAGAAGAGGAATAATGAAACAAAGCTCTAGAAGAAGGAAGAGCTTACCGAGGTGATCTCAACGCAAGTGACAATGGTCGAATTGGAGATCAGATGCTTGATCATGGGCTAAGAGAAGAATCGAGGCCGTACATGTGCTCTCGGACGAACTAGGTTGAGAAATAGATAGTTCTATCCATCAGACGTGACCCCAATGCATTTAATGAAAAATAAAGAAAGCACACAGTGTGTAATTTTGAAGTACATAGCGTGTACTTGCCCTTACGGAGCCCCGCTTTAGGTGGCCTCTGGTTCACCGCACACAACCGTGTGCATGACCGCTACACGGCCAGAACACAGCCAACACACGGCTACCCGCGGTAATCAAGTACATGGAGTGTACTCCTAAAGTACATGATGTGTACTTAGAAAATTTCCATAAACTCCTATTTTTATCAAAAACACCATAAAAAGGAAAACATACCTAAAAAAGAAGATCCAGGTTCTTACAAACTTCCCCCCTTAAAAGAAATTTGTCCCCAAATTTCCTTAGCAAGGCGATATAGAAGAAGAATCCTCAAACATCTCTGAACACTGTTATTGTACATCAGCCTCCCTCTCCCAAGTCTCATCCTGTACTCACCCATGCTGCCATAGCACTCATACTAGAGGAATAGACCATCCATGAAGAACCTTCATACTTCGGTCAACAATCTAGATAGGATGCTCCTCAAATGATGCATCCACCTCCAACTCGACTTCCTTGGGTTGGAAAGCATGATACAAGTCTGAGAAGTAACGTCGAAGTTGAGAAATGTGGAAGACGTCTTTCATAGCCCGGTAACTCTAAGGTAACTGCAACCGATAGGCCACTGGCCCAACTCTCTCCAACACCATAAATGGCCCGACATACCTTGGTGAAAGCTTACCCTGTTTCCTAATACTCTTGTGTCCCAACCTTGGTGTGACACACAGGAAAACCTAATCTCCATCCTCGAACTCCAGAGGTCATTTCCATCGATCAGCATAAGACTTCTGTCGAGACTGTGCAGTAGGAATCCTTTTATGAATCAACTCTATCTGCTCTGTGGTCTCCTAGACAAGACAAGGTCCCAACATAGAAACCTCTCCTAAGTCCATCCAACATAAGGGTGATCAATATAACCTAACGTACAAATCCTCACAAGGTTCCATCTGAATAGTTGCTTGAAAACTATTATTATAGGAAAACTCCAAAAGAGGTAAGTGTTTCTCCTAAGAACCTCCAAAATCCAGGATGCATGCTCGGAGCATGTCCTCAAGCACCTGAATCATACGATCAAACTGGCCATTTTTATAGGGATGGTATGTTGTACTCAAATGTACCCATGTACCCAAAGCCTTCTGAAGCCCCTACCAGAGCCGAGAAGTAAAACGTGCATCCCTATATTAAACAATGGAGTGTTGAACTCCATGTAGATGTACAATCTCACGGATGTACAAGTTTCCCAGCTCATCAAAAATGAATGTCTCCTTGAACTAAAAAAAGTGAGAAACCATTGTGAGTCTCTCAATGACAACCCAAACTACATCATTCCCTCAAGGAGACCTCGGTAAACCCATCACGAAGTCCATTGCAACATCATTCAACTTCCACTCAGGAATGGGTAACTACTGCAAAAGCCCTTCTGGTCGCTGATGCTCCGCCTTCACCTACTGACAGGTGGAACACCTCATGAAAAAACCAGAAACATCTCTCTTCATACCTGGACACCAATACTAATGTTGTAGATCATGATACATCTTGGTGACACTAGGATGAACTGCCCTAACTGAGGAATGAAAGTCCCGCATCAGCTCCTCACGTATGTCTACTGATACCCATATGCTCCCTTGGAAGCACAAGATCTCATCCTGGCCTATGGACCATCAGGGAATATGGTCCCCTCCTGACACACTCTCCCATAGGACTAGGCCTTCAAAATATGATAGCTACCTCATTCGCACTCGATCAAGAAGAGTAGAGGTAACAACTATAAGAAGATAGAAACGTCTGCCCCTGTCTGTTGTGAACCTCCAAATGCATCTCAGAGAACAGAACCATAAGCTACTACTCACTACTGGCCTCCTGAACTGCATGTATCTGATTCATCCTATTCAGTGCATCAGCTGTTGTGTTTCCATTTCTAGGTGCGTAGGCAAGATCAAAGTGAAAATACAGAAGATACTCAACCGATCTTTGCTGTCTCAAATTTAGGTCACACTGAGTGAAGATGTACTTGAGACTTTTGTGTTCGGTGAAAACCAAAAAATGATCTACCAGAAGATAATTCTCCAACAATGTAAATAATGAACAAAAAAAGCCAACTCAAGATCGTGCATCGAGTAATTCCTCTCATGTGGCCTCAACTGCCAAGACCTATACGCAACGAATCCATCTCCCTGCATAAGCACAACTCCCAGCTCGATACCTAAAGCATCACAACAGACAGTATAGATCTTTCCCAGCTCTGGAAATACTTGTATTGGTGTTAAAGTCAACCTCCCTTCAGGTCCTAAAAGGCTGACTCACAAGAATCTAACCACAAGAACTTTGCGCCCTTCTTAGTCAGACCCATCAGTGGTGCTGCTAAGAACAAAAAGTCCTGTATGAAACATCTATAGTATCCAACCAGCCCTAGAAAACATTGTAACTCAAATATTTTCTTCTGATGCTCCTAGTAAACTACTGTTTTCACTTTCTCTGGGTCTACTGATACTCCAGTCTCTGAGATAACATGACCCATAAAGTTAATCTAGTCTATCCAAAAGTTTCATTCTGAGAGCTTAGCATATAACTGATGCTCTCTCAGTGTACTCAAAATGATATCAAGATGGGAGGAATGGTCATGTCGAGTATGTGAGTACACCAAGATATCATCCATGAAGACTACCATGAAAGAATCTAGGTATGGATGAAACACTCTATTCATCAATTCCATGAATACTGCAGGCGTGTTCGTGAGACTGAATGGCATAAACACATACTCATATAGACCATACCTGCTCCGGAAGGCTTCAAGAGGTATAAATGATGGTATAACACACAAATGATTATAACTGGACCTCAATTCAATATTTGAGAATACTTGGGCTCATAAAAGATGATCAAAGAGATCATCAATACTCGGTAAGGGATATTGGTTCTTGACTGTAAACTGGTTCAACTTCTGATAATCCACACAAAGTCTGAGGGTACCATCTGCCTTTTTTGCAAATAAGACAGGTGCACCCCAAGGAGAAGTACTGGGTCAGATGAAACCCTTTGCCTGCAACTCCTCCAACTACTTCTTGAGCTCCTGTAACTCGGGTGTAGCCATACTATAAGGGGGAATGGACACCGGTGCTGATCCTGGCACAAGCTCAATTAAAAATTCGACCTCATGCTCCAGAGGAAAACCTGAAAATTCCTCTAGAAAGACATCCCTAAAACAATTCACCACTAGAGGAAATTTTATCTGTGAAGTCCCCTGGTCATCCAGATATAGACTAGAAATCTGAGTTATAACTCCTCCTAACTCGTGATGCTCGAGTCCTGCTTTGCTCACCTGGACATCCCATTCGCCCTTATGAAGAAACAATCCTCCCTCTGGTGATGTAAAGCTCACCCTATGGCGATAGCAATCAACGACTGCATGGAAGGGAACTAACCATTCCATTCCGAGAATGACATCATATCCTGTCATCTCTAAGACATAGAGGTCCCAAAATAAGTTACACCCACCAACCTCAAGAGGGAACTCCTTGCACTGACATACACTAGCCGTTCTAGTCCCCAACATAGTGTCTAGCATTAAGATATCAGCAGAAGAAAAGATACAGAGCCAAAGGATATCCACAATAGCAATAGATATAAAGCTATGAGAATCCCCTATATCAAAAAAAAGTAGAAGATAAAACTGAGGCAACTAGGATCGTAGCTCGAACTGTAAAGGGTCCGGGATCTTGCTCCTGCTGGGTCTGATCCACTACAAAGGCATGGCCTGAACTACGACCCTGTGACCCTGCCTGAGCACTTTGATCTGATCCACCCTATTGTTTTTTCAATACTAGTGACTGAATACCACATCCATGACCTCCTCCTTGTCCTGAACAGCCATAAGAACTACAGTTCCTTGACTGGTAAGAAACTAGTGGTGCTGCTCCTGAACAAGGAGTCATAGAATAACCCCTGTCACCAGCTGCTGGTGAGAAGATCTGATAGGAGCATCGAAGACGACCCATCTTACCACAAGATCGTCACTACAATAGGTCTCTTTGGCACTGTGGCCTCGTATGCCCAACCTTTTCACACTGGTAGCATACCACCTGGCTACCTGAAGATGCATTGCGCCTTCTCGGATATCCACGTGTGGTCTCCTTGCGGTGCTTCCTACTATCATCCAGAGAAGCACTGACTCTGGATGTGGAACCGCCCTAGCTTAAAAATCTGGAATCCCTCATATTACACTATGTGATCAGTGCCTGGTTGATTATAGAAGTGATGGAAGTCAACTGGAAGATGTTCACCTATGAGTGGATGTCCTGTCTGAGACCATCCTCAAACTTCCTTGCTAATAACAACCCATATCCCCCTGGGAAGGTTGTAAAGTGCTGAAGCTAGGTGAAGCGATAGGAATACTCCATAAGAGAAATAGTACCCTGCTCCAGACTCATGAACTCTTGGGCTCGATCGAACCTCAAGATCTCTGGATAGAAGTAGTCATAGAAGATATGCAGGAACTCCTCCTGAGCCATAACCTACTGATGTCCTGCATGTGAGATCACATCCCACCATATCTTGGCAGAATCCTGTAGCATGTATGTAGCGAGATTGAACTGCCTCTCTAGAGGCATATACAGATGATCAATGATCGTTATCATGGATTCTAACCATGAATCTGCAACATAGGGTTCTCCTTCCCTTGTGAAGTTGGGAAGATGTTGCTACTGAAAAACCCACGTCAATTTTTCCATCGACGGGGCTGGAGGTGGTGCTTCCTAGAAGGTCTACATCATCCTCATAAAACCTTCCCTGAACTGTGCATAAGCACCAATATTAGGTATAACTGCTGGTGCCAAGACTAGTACAATGGGAGGATTTTCTAGTTGTCCCTGATCAGCCATGTCCGATGTCTGATCACTGCCCTGTAACTGGCGTACAACTGGAGGATGTCTCGATGGAATGACTTTGCAAGGTCAAGCGCACACCTTAGATCAAGATTATCAAGGACTAAAAACTAAAAGTGTAAGAATGGAATATGAGAAAGAAAACATTCAATTTTTTCAAAACATGGATACATGGTGTGTACAATTACTACACAGCATGTTCCCTTAAGTCTTTACATGGGTGTGTACTCCTGCCAACCCAGGTCGTGTAACACCGCAAACACATGGCGTGTTGTCCTAACACACAGCGTGTACTTGAATCCTCTTCCCCTACATGAGTACCCTTACACGGCTAACCCACACGATTCTCCTAAAACAAAACTACACAGTGTGTTAGTTCCAAAACACGGTGTGTACTACACAAGTTTCCCCGACCCGTGTTGTTAGGGACATGGTCAGGTACACGACTCACACTACACGACATGTTCCCTATGAACATGGAATGTATAAGAAAAGACTCCACCAACCCGTGTTTTTTAGCTATATGGATGGCTACATGGGTTACACTACATGATGTTTTCTACATGGACACGACATGTATATGAAAAGTCTCAACAGACCCATGTTGTTAGTGACACGGTCGGTTACATGGTTCTACAACACGATGTGTACATCTGGTACACTGAGTGTCCTACCAAGATATTCAAACCCAGTGTCCCCGCCCACACAGTCTGAGACATAGTTAGAGACTACACGACATGTACATATGGTACACGGTGTGTACTTAAGAAAGACTGTTCCTTCCTAAACAGAAGGACACACGGTGTGTATTTATCATTACACGCCATGTATTCTGGGATTTTTTAGATAGTAAGCCTCAAAAACTACTTCGGAAGCCCATAAAACACAGAAAAAAACATTGAAGTGCCAAATTCTGATCCATGAGGGCCCATACTCCCCACAAATCAAATATTGGAATCTTATACATGTCATAAACAAGCATAACAGGGAAATGATCCACCAAATTCGGGTTCATGAGGGCCCATAACACCCCAAGAGCCAAAGTTTGGCGTTCATCCAAAAAAAACCTTACACAAACAATACCTTATAAAATAGTAGGTATTATATCAAAGAATCTATCACAACAACATGCATATCTAGCACAAAATCTATCAAAACAACATTCAATAGCTAATGCACCCTAAATGGAATTTCAAGAATGCATGACATGTGATTTCTAGAAAGTGCCTATATGATGAATGAGATGGCACACCCTCACCTCATCGGGTTGCAACAGAATAGAACATCAATAATATCAATGATAATAACACAACACATGTGAGTCACCCAATGGTGAAAATCAAATCAACTGTAAAATTGAAAAACCAGAAAAATGCATTAAACGAGGTAGATTGGATTTTCCCTGTACACATGTTAGCTACTCTAGGGAACAACTTATTAACAAGTACCTATTTCTTCCTATCCATGGCTATAGGCTCCAAACAGTAAGTCAAGAAGAAGGAATTCTTCTGATACCACTTTTTAACGTCCCAGTTCCAAAAGCCACGAGAGGCGCCCCGTACCCAGTTGGTCACATGGCCTCAAGTGCATTTCCCCGAACACTAGAGGCTGCCGACTAGCAGCGAGGGCCTTGGGTGTGAGAGTGGGGAACCTATGCCCTCATTGGCAGAGTAACACAATGGAAGTAAATTAGATATACAATAACGGAAGTAGTAATAACACCATACCAAAGTAAACAACGGAAAACTGAAAGTAAGAAACAACTAGAGCACATATATAAATGATACATGATACATATGTCTAGGAAAATGACCAAACAAGTCAAAATGCTTAAATACAGTACTAAAACAAGTACAAAGAATATAGATAAACTCCTCAGCATCACAATCCTCAGCTTGGTCCCATTCTCTCCAGCCTCACAATAATCAAGTACCTGAAGTAGAAGGGCGCTTGACCTTATCTATACCTACATAAATATAATCTGTTTGGACCTAAAAGCATGACACAAATAGGGTGTGAGACTAAATCTCAGTTGGAAAACACCCAAATATCTGTGCTTAACAGTCAGTGAATATATATGGAAGGCAATAAGTAAAGGGATGCAGTAAAAAAGGAAGTACTCAGCTATAAAAAATCCACAGTTTCAGAGAATTCAATTTTATATAACAAGAAAACAGCTAATCAAAGCAGGTAACCCTTTGGGAGGTACACACACAGCCTATCCCCTCTGGTTCAACCAAACAAGTACATGAAACCCTCTTGGAAGCACACATAGTCTAACCACTCTGGTTCAACTTAAGTATATAATCTCTAAGGAAGCACTCACCATCAATTCCCCCTATAGTCTCGTATCATACTAAAGGCTCTATAGGGAAGCACTCAACGTCTCATTCCCCCTATGGCCCATGCCGAGGAACTACAAACACTCTGAGGAAGAACTTACATCAATTCCCCCTATGGTATCGCATCGTAATATTATAAAAGACACTCTAGAGAAGACCTTATGTCCATTATCCCTATGGTCTACTACACCAGGTTCTCATGGCCCCGTGTAAGTCAATTGAGCGTAGAAATGTGTAGCGGCCAAATTTAACCTTAATAACTACTTGGCTAAATAGTCTAAAGTATATCAATATATCAGATAATAAAAACTACTACATCCTATCTGCACTAGGAAAGGAAGCACAACAGCCTAACAGGCTAAGAAAAACCAAACAGTCACAAATAATATGAACATGGGAAAAAACCTCCATAGCATAGAAATCAACCTTATTCACATTCAATTAACCTCTATTGAAGAATAAAATGATAGCAGAAAATTATCAGGGCTAAAACTATAAACACGCAATACCCCGTTCAAGGGTATTGGTCAAATTTGCATATATAACTCAAAGAATTTTAATGGAAAGGCACAGAACACCTACCTCGGTATTATAGGATCGCTATACGTGAACCTCAAGCCTTGAATTTCCCAAGAACACCGTAGATCTACAAAAATACTCAAAATGTTCAACTAAATATAACTTGAGAAAGAAGAGGAATCAAGAAACGAAGCTATAGAAGAAGGAAGATCTTAATGAGGTGATCCCAACACAATCGACAACGGTCGAATCAGAGATCAGATGCTCGATCGGGGGCTCAGAGAAGAATCCTGGTCATACGGGCACTCTCGGACGAACTAGTTCAAGAAGTAGATGGTTCTGTCCGTCAGATGTGACCACGGTGCATTTAATGGAAAAAAATAAAGTACATGGTGTGTACTTTCCCTTACCGAGCCCTACTTTAGGTGGCCTCTAGATCACCACACAAGGTCGTGTGTACGACCGCTACACGGCCAACACACGACTACCCGCGGTAACCGAGTAGACGACGTGTACTCATAAAGTACATGGTGTGTACGTAGAAAATTTCCAGAAACTCCTATTTTTTCTCAAAAACACTATAATAAGGAAAGTATACCTAAAAAAGAAGATCCAGGTTCTTACAACTGACTATAATACCTTACATACTGAAATATCCACTAGATGTGATCCTAATGTATTTTTTAATGGTGGGGAGAACATCATATTTTTTAGAGAATGCACTATGGTATTAGTGATTTTGTGAGAGAAAGTGATTATGGAGTTTCATATATCCCCTTCGCAGGTACATCTTGGTGTGGAAAAGATATAACAAGACATTCAAATTTTTTTTGGTGGCTAGGTATAAAGAATCGATTAGCAGAGTTTATCTCTCAATGCCTCACTTGTCAACAAGTGAAGGATGAGCACCAGGTTCCAGTGGGTTTGGATCAATCCATTATAGAGCAAGGGTGGAAGTGGGTTGGAATATAAATGGACTTCATGATTGGGTTACCACATACATCAAGAGGACATGATTCTATCTGGGTGATCATATACAGATTTACCAATGTAGCCCAATTCCTATCTATTTTTGAGTAGAATTCAATAGAGAGTTTGGGACTCCTTTATGTGTAGAAGATAGTACATTTCCACAGAGTTATCTTGATGGTTGTTTTAGACCATGATTATTGATTTATGTAATTATTATGGAGAGTATTTAAAGAGTAATTTGGGACTCAGGTGCATTTGAGCATAATATTTAACCCATAGACTGATGATTAGACTGAGTGGACCATCTGGGTTCTGGAGAACATGCTATGGGAATACATGCTAGAATTTTTCCATAGTTGGGAGGATCACCTACCCTTATTGTAGTTTGAGTACAACAACATATACTATTCCAATATGGGTATGGAACCTTTGGAGGTCTTGTATGGGGAACCTGGTAGGTCACCACTATGTTGGACTGATCCAGGCGTGTTAGAACTCATGGGCCCATATTTGGTGCAAGCTATGATAGAGAAGGTTCAAGTCATCCAAGAGAAGATGAGAAAATCACAAAGACATCATAATTCCTATACAGAATGATGATATAATCCTTTGGGGTTTGAGGAATTAGACCATGTGTTCCTGAAGGTATCACCTTGACATGGATTATAGAGATTTGTTTAGTGAAACAAGTTATCTCTAAGGTTCATAAACCCTTTACAGATACTATGTAGAGTCAGAGAGGTAGAATACCACTTGGATATACCACCAAATTAATATTGGGTGCAAAATATCTTACACACATCATATATGAGGAGGTACATGCATGACTTGTAGTATGTTATCGACTGGGGTGAGATAGACATCGAAGATGGAGATACCTTTGCAGAGTACCCGGTGGAGATCGAGTATCAATAAGATAGGATCAAACATGAGTGAGGGATTCACTTAGTGCATGTCTAGTGGTGGAATGTGAGTTTTTAGGAGAGCATATAGGAGTGATAGACCTAGATGTAAGCTCATTACCCACATCCTTTTGAGTAGTACTTTTAGAATTTTGGGACAAAAATTCCTAATGTTTGGAGAAGGTAAAATCTCTCTTTTTTTTTTCAGTGTAATACTTTGAAATATATCTAGTAATATTTTTGGAGATGGGCACTCACTACAACATAAATATTCTTTTGTGGTGGTTTTTTAGTGTGGTTTACTAAACTACTGCTACTTTTTTTATAAATGATTTAACGACGGTTTATTAAAAACCACCGCTAAACTGTTTTTTTTCAATCCCGACATTTATCCCACCCCCGAACCCCGTGAGAACCCCCACTCCCCCTGATGACCCCCAAATCCCTATACCTCCCCTCAGTGCGCCTCGCCTCCCCTCAGTGCGGATCACTACCCATCGTCATCGACCCCCTGAAGCCCCAGCTCGCCTCCCCGCTGCAGGTCCTAACCTGTGGTGTTGCTCGATGCTTCTCGTCTCCCCTCAGTATCATCCTTCTTCTTCTTATTCCATCCTCTAGTTATAAAAGTATCACCTAGAGGCCATACTCACACACATGAACATTATACTTTCATCAGTTGGAAGTATATGATTACAAACCCTCCACACCATCAAATTGAACTTTGAGAAAATATCCTTGCACCATTGCAGTTCACACCAAAAATCTAGTTCATTGGATTCCATTATTTTAATTATGTTATTGAATTATATTCTCTATTTTATAATAGTAATTATAAAACATTTTTTGTTAGATCAATTAATAAATAGCTTTTCTTTTTAAAGAACATTAATTTTTTAAAAATACCAAAAAATATTATTATTTTCACAACATTGTAAGCCCAATTTTTTATATATTTTTTTTAGAATTTGGTGAATTTCAAAATATATTTTTTGATATCATCAATATTAAATTTTAACTTCATCACATTATATTGAACATTATTTTGGATAATTCTATTTTTTTATTGCAAGTTTTTACTTATCATTGAGGGATTGATTATACTTTTTTTTGGTATTTCTATATTAAATTCAGTTCAGAAAAACCTTTATCATGTTTTCAGAAGAATATTTTAGATCTTTATAGCATAGGTGATTGGATAAAGAATGATAGGGAGAGGATTAATTTCTAGTGGATGATGAATAAGAGTAAGATTTTACATCATGACTGACCTCTATTTAGTCATGAGATACTAGGAACATTTTTCCCTTGATTCCCTTTATAAAAGGGTTTCATTTCTCACACACTAAGTTGAAACATTTAAGGTTTCCTTGATTTTTTTATTCTTCCCCTTGTTCCTTTTGTAATTCATATAGAATTACGACCTTATGTGTTCCTTTTTTTTATTGGAATAACATCACTTGTTGTTCTCTATCATTATCCACCTTATTTTAACAATTTCATGATTTCTTTATTTTGAAGAATATGTTCATATTATTTGATTGATGAGCCATTTAATCATCACTATAGGTTTCATCATTAATTTCTTTAAAAGAAAAAATTATTTTATTATTGTATTATTTAGATTTTTTATTAGCATGTAAATTCATTTTGATCTCATAGGTCATGATAGATCCATATAGATCCTCAAATGACATGTTTGTTATTTTGTTTCCTCTTGGACTATTATATATTTAGGTTTCATATTTCTTTTTAAACCCCAAAATATTTTGATCACTATATATTCAATAGTATGAGTATAATTAAGAGACATTAAACCATTTCATATGTTAGTAAAGTATATAAACGGTTAGTTTTAATGAATTATTTTAAATTCGATTTCAAAGAGGATTAAAGTGACTTAGAATTCTGATTATTTTAATAAGTAACATTTGTATCTTTCATAATGAACTACTTATAATGTATGTAATACCCTCAATGATTCCCCCTTCTCTTTAGATGTATTTTTATGACATGGATGATATTTTTGGTGTTGTTCATTTCAAGGGTGTTGGATGTGAGGTTAGATTTATATTATGATGTTGCATTAATCATGTAACTTGTTTGATTACTTGTCTCCTATTATTTATATCATGGGATAACTAGGCACTGAGAGAGAGGCTTATATTTATGTTACACTAGATAGTACACACTATTGGTGTCCCCTAGTTGTTTTGTATACCATGTCTAGTGGGGAGTTCCCCCTATTATTCTAGGTGAAGGATACTCAAATGACTTGTGTTGTTTGGATGAAACATATGTCAGTGGTAGTTATCATGTATTGTAATGTCTAGGACTATCTTACTTTATGAAATTTTTTGTTTCCCATGATACTATATGGATTCCATTTTGGGACTCTCATTCCTTGTTTTCCCTAGTTTGATTAATATGGTGGGAAACATGAATTTTTCTCCTTGTTTACTCATATCTCATTTGTGATGTAGTGATTTTGTGTTTTATTTTTACAGCTTATGAGAATTTGTTTGTTTCATTAAATTGTTTTTGAAGTTTTTTTAAAAGGGTGTTTCTAAAGTATTTTTAAAATTGAAACTGTAATGGGTGGTTTTAAATAATGTAAGGGTTTTAAAGTAATATTTTTAAAATTTTTATTTTCATTTTAAGAAGAATAAAATAGAAGTTTATAAAATAGATGTTAAGGTGATATTTTGTTTTTCATGTGATTATCAATAAAAATCTATTTTCTAACTATATTTAATACTATAATAAATGAGATGTGTTTTGAAAAGAATTTCACCAAATCCTTGCCGAGATCCTACTGGGATTAGTTTTTCTCACACCATATATATATCATTCGATATATAAAAATATTATGGTATTATTTTTTAGGTTACCTAGCATTTTTTAGGTTTCCTAGACTTTTAAAAAACACTTAGATAAATTAAAAAATTAACCCAGCTTTGTGATTTTCAAAGTGATACATTTCTATTTTCTTCAAGCATATTAAGAAGTGGAATAATAAGGAATAATATAATTTAAAACTAAAGTTAAAAATTCCAATTCATTATTGAATGTTATGTTAACAAAAAATAAATGTATTCTAAAATTTATATAGGCTCTAAAACATAAAACTATAGTAAAAATTAAATAGATAATAAATATATAAAACAATAGAATATAAATATATCTTAAGTACTTGGACCAATTTTTAAATTCGAATTAACCATGTAGGTAATTTCCCCTTTCCCCAATGACATTTCCTAAATGACCCATAGAGCCTTATAAATTGAATTTGTCATGTTTTGATAAATTGAATGGGTTGTTTTGAATGAAATGGATAATGCATGATGGTTTTACTTTCTTAATGAATAAAATGGTTTTGAATAAAATTACCCTAAGGGGGGATGCATGGGGGTAGGGGGCTGTCCAGGTGGAGGGGGCTGTTCAGGTGGGGGGTGGGTTGTCCAGGGGGTAGGGGGCTACAGGGGGTAGGAGGCCACAAGGGTGTGGGGGAGGGAGTGTGAGCTATCCAAAGAGGGGTGTGGTTTTTCCAGTGGGGTCATAGTGGGATGTCCAGGTTGGGGGGGGGGGGTGTGGGCTATCCAGAGGGGGGTGGGTTGTCCAGGTGGGGGGGGGGCTGTCCAGGTGGGGGTCGGGGGGGGGGGGTGTCCAGGTGGCAGGCTGTCTAGGTGGGGGGTGAGGGGGGGTTGTCTAGGTGGGGGGGGGGGGGTCCAGGTGGGGTGGGGGGCTATCCAGGTGGGGGTGAGGTGGGGGGGATATTCAGGTGGGATGGGGGGGGTGTCTAGGTGGAGGGGTGGGATATCCAAGGGGGTAGGGGGTTGCATGGGTGTGGGGGAGGGGGTTGTGGGCTGTCCAGGGAGAGGTGCGGGCTTTACAGGGCGTGGGCTATCCAGGTGGGGGAGTGGGTGTCCAGGTGGGGGTGGGGAGTGAGATGTCTAGGTGGGGTGGGGGGCTCTCTAGGTGAGGGGGGGGGGTGTCCAGGGGGGGATGTAGGGGGTAGGGGGACTGTAGGGGTGTGTGGGGGGGGGGCTATCTAGGGAGGGTGGTGGGCTGTCTACTCCAATACTCTACAAAAAATTGGAATCCCATATAACCAATGTATAGTTTCTTTCACATGTTAAGACATTTTCTTGCAGTTTCATACAAACACTCAATCTTACCCTTCCAAGAAGAAGTGATCTCTACAAATAAATTTCACTCAAGTTATTATCCACTATCCATATTGATCTCATACAAATTTAACATTCGTACAACTCCATATCATCTAATGATATAACAAGGATCATACTCTCAAGAGTAGTGTCCTATCGAAACTTGGCTCATATGCCTAAAAAAAATACATAGGATCATATTTGACACACACACAAATTTTGTAAACATAGAAAATACTATATTTACACCTTGTATCACAACCTTGAATTAGGTCTCAGTTAGCCTCTCAAGGCATCAATAATCCACATACCTAGCTCAAAATTTGAATGTGTGTTTACAATTAGGTTTTTTTAGAATTCATGTATGATATTTATAGTGGAAGATAAAATCTGATCCCCATATGATATTTGGAGGTGTGTTATGATTTATATGTATGATATTCATGGTTTACACCAATAGTCATTTGGGTCATCTATAATAGGCTTGAAGTCATGCTATAATTGGATAGAGATTGGATCTTTGAGTCACTTAGGAAATGTCATTGGGGAAAGGGAAAATCACCTACATGGTTAATTCCAATTTAAAAATTGAGGCAAGAACTTAGGATATCTTTATATTCTTTTATGGATCTTTTTAATTTACATGATTTGGTTTTCTAGTGGGTGGGTTCATTATTTACCATATGTATTTATATAGGAAAACCTTATTTAACATATTTATATATTTTTTCAACTAGTATATATGAATCTATTTCCCTATTTATTAATTGTTATGTGTTTTAATTTTTTTTATTAGTGTGTAGGAACATTGTGATATACATGGATAAAAGGTGGATCACATTACTGAGGAACACACCTCAGTATGTTAAGGGTTTGGAGAAGTTTTTAGATCTTGAAATTTCCAATCGATCCGTTGAAGGGAGAATAATATGTACATGTACTAAATGTAAATTTAGAAGATGGTTGAAGAGAGATGAAGTTTATGAACATTTAATATTGAAGAAATTATCTGGTCAATATTTGTGTTGGATTTGGCACGGAGAATAAAACGTTATAGAAAGGTTGAGAACTGATTTCAATCCACAAAATGAGCTCCCAACTTCATCGACAATGGAAAATGAAATGAAAAACCTTATAAATGATGCATTTGGCACTGCAAGACACCACCACCAACATCAAAACATATCAGAACAACCAGATGAGGGTGCTACAAATAGAAATGTGACAAGTGATGTTTTTGAGACAGTAGGACAACAAGATCAAGATTGTAACATATAAGTGGATCCTCCTCTTGATTATGTGGAGAATAATGTAAGAGAAAATTCCACTGAGGAAAATAAATTTCATGATTTAGTTGACGATGGAAATCAAGAGTTGTATAGTGGATGTTTGAAATATTCAAAACTTTATTTTCTACTGAAGTTGTACCATATCAAATGTCTATGTGGAATTACAAATAAGAAAATGTCCATGATATTTTAATTTTTTCGTGATGAATTTCTTGAAGAAAACATCTCAAAGTCTTTTTATGATATGAAAAAATTAGTTAACAGGCTTGGTTTGAATTATACAAAAATACATACGTGTCCTAATGATTGTATGCTTTATTGGTGAGAGGTTTCAAGTAGACAGGATTGAAAAAAACATTCTTCTTCTAGATGGCAGTTAATGGGTGATGTTGGAAGTCTAAATCAACATAATACCATGAAGAAGAAGAAAAGGAACATACCTGAAAAGGTTTTGCATTACTTTCCTTTAAAGCCTCGATTGCAAATATTATTCATGTCATCGAAAACCGCCGAACACATGAAGTGGCATTCTGTAGATTATAACAATGATGAGTTAATACGAAATCCATGAGATTCAAAATTGTGGAAGACATTTGATTCATTACATCCATATTTCTTAGATGATCCTAAGAATGTTCTATTATGATTGGCTACCAATATATTCAACCCATTTGGGACTTTGAGTACCAGTTATAGCATTTGGACAGTTGTTTTGATCCCTTACAATCTGCCTCCTTAGATGTGTATGGAACAAACATATTTTATCATTTTGATGATTATTCCTAGAATAAAAATGCTTGGAAATGATATTGATGTATACTTGCATCCTTTAATTGAATAATTACAGGAGTTATGTAGAAATGATGTTGATACATTTGATTCATCTTCTAAAACAATGTTCAAAATGCATGCTGCTTTAATGTGGACCATTAGTGACTTCACTGGGATTGGGAATTTATCTAGTTGGAAAAATTACATGGGTTTGGATTGTACTATTTTTATCTTTGATTTTGAGCCCAAATGACTACCTCACAGTAGAAAATGGTGCTTCTTGTGCCATCGAATATTTATCGATGCATCTCATAGATCTCGGCTGAACAGATCAAAATTTAACGGTTTCATTGATCGTAGACCACCTCCAAAGTTGTTAACTGGTTCTGAAATATTGACATAAATTGGAATTTTTGAAACAGAATTTGGGAAGGTTCATCATTTGAATGATAGTGGGAAACAGGTTCGTAGTGCATTGTCACGTGAAATGAGAACGTAATAATTGAAGAAAAAAAAGTGTATTATTTAAACTTCTATTTTGGGAATTTAATTTTTTGTGGTATAATCTTGATGTGATTCATATTGAGAATAATGTCTATAAAAATTTGATATTCAAATTGCTTAATGAACATGGAAAGTCAAAGGATCATCTCAATGATCGGAAATACTTACAAGTAATAAACATAAAATGTGATATCTAGCTAGATGAGAATGAAAAGTATGCTCCAACAATTTTTGCAATGAAAAACAGGGATAAAGATACATTCCTTCGAATTTTAAATCATATAAAAGTATCTTATGGGTATTCAAGTAACATATTGAGGTGTTTTGACTTAAATAATCGTAAGTTACATGGATTGAAAAGTCACAATTCACATATTTTGTTACAGTAGTTACTACCATTGGCATTACACACATTATTACCTGAAAAAGTTACTATTGTTGTAATCCAATTATTCACATTTTTTAGACAACTGTGTGAGAAATCTCTACATCCATTTGATCTTGACAACCTTCGGGAGAGGTTTGTATTGTCACTTTGTGCAATGGAGAGGATCTTTCCACCATCGTTTTTTACTATCATGATGCACTTAACTGTGAATTTGGTTAAGGAAGCTAAATTAGGAGGCCCCATTCATTATAGATGGATGTACCCAATTGAGAGAGCCTTTATTTATATGTTTTTCTATTAAGTAAATTTTTTTGGCACTTAATTAAATGCATAATTATGTTTGTTTATTTTATTTCACAAATATATTGGGCATTTTAAATCATACGTGAGAAATAAAGCTCAACCAGAAGGCTCTATTGCTAAAGGCTATTTGGCAGAGGAGTTTCTTACCTTTTGCTCTAGATACTTGGATGATATTGACACAAGATTTAATCGAGTTGGATGTGTTGAAGACACATCGACTCAATCTCAAATACATGGGAAATAAGAAATATTTCCCTCTATTGGACAATTAGTTGGGAGGACATCAAATGTTACACTAAAAAAAAACAGAATTATTATAGGCACATTGATATATGCTACTAAATAGTGAAATTGTAAATCCATTTATTGAAGAGTTTATGATACAAACAATGAGACGAATAAGAGTTTGAACATGAAATGAGAAAGATATAACAGAAGCTGTTAATAAAGAGCTTGTAGAATGGTTTGCACGACGTGTAAGTTCATAAATATTGCAATAAATATGAATATTAGGTTGAAACACACATTTTATAATTCTAATAAAGTAGATTTAATTTTTTAGATCATGAATACTGATACTCAAGTATAGTTTTTGGAAGATTTCACGTTTCTTGATTGAGGTTTTCTAAAACAAGTTAGAAAGTTCGACGCTTACAACGTTAATGGATTTAGATTTCATACAATTGATCGAGAAGAGGGTTTGAAAACACAGAATAGTGGTATATTTAAATTTTCTAAAGTGGGATACTATGGAAAGATGAATGATAATATTAAATTAAACTACCACATACATTTTTAGTTGTTTTATTCAATTGAAATTGGGTTGATATTATCAGAGGTGTTAAAATAGATTCGTTCCAATTTACTTCTGTGAACTTCTCTCTCTTGATGGATGTTGGTGATCATGAGCTGTATGATCTATATATCTTATCATCACAAGTAAAAATGGCATATTATGTGAATGATGTTGTGGATTAAGGGTGGAGTGTAGTTTCTCACGTAAAACAAAGATATTTGTATGATATGGGTGATGAAGTGGATGATTTGACCTCTAACATTGAATCTCATCAACAACAAGAATCAGAATTATTTGTCCATCATGATATTGAAAATATTAGTCTAGTAAGGATGAGTGAAGTGGATAAAGTAATGGAGTAGGAAACTGACATGATTGAAGAATAAAATGATTATATTTATAGTTATGAATTAATTTAGAAACCACTTATTTCATTTGTGTAGTCATTAAATATCATTGTTATGTATATTTTGTTTGTTAGTACTGTGAATCCGTTATCAATTTCAATTTATTTTCTGCATAATTTTTTTGAAATATATGTTCTGAACTTAATTTTATTTGATTAAATTATTGGAATGCCAAGGAGGAAGTGATATACTGTTTCATCGACCACTACGATAGATGATGATCCATTTTTCTTCCTCCCTATAGAATCTGAACCACCATGCACTTTCCCCCCTACACCATCTCCTTCTACACCATCTATCACACCCTCTGTGAGTGTCCTTTCAGCAGCTCAGTCATCACCTCCTGCTTCAGGAGCCTCAACAGTGGGGGATCATCGTGCCACTTCTAGTTCTTCACGGGGATACTGATGGGTGACTGTTATAAGTACAAATTTTAATATGAATCAATTTATTGCAATTTTTATACTAACTGTTTGTTCATTAAAGATGGAAACATTGCAAGTGTGGAGAAAAATATAAAAATTTCAGATGTATTGAATCTGACTAAAGATAAGATAGTTGTCCCATTTGATTCATATGGGGTCCCTACGGATGACATCGTAGGATTACTTGGCCACATTTTAGTCCATCTGGCCGCGGAGCCCATTTCCATTCCTATTTCGTATAATGATTGGAGGCATATGCCTGTAAGTTGAAAAAAATGAAGTTTTTTATTCCCAGATAAAGGTAATTTTAATACATTATGGTGTAATTGAATGTCATGTTATTAATATTTTCAAAATGAATTTCTGTGTACATATGTTTTCCACTTTACATTTGCTGACGTGATAGCACAAAAATAGACATTGAAAAATCGTGGAAAAAATGGAAAGAATTTAAATGGATATTGTGGGGGAAATTTCAACGATACGTTGTTGAATTCCCAACATATGTATGATAAGCTACTCGATGGGGTACCCAAAGAGTAATGGAAAGTTTTTGTTGACAGACATCATGATGAGAAGTAGATGGTATTTAAATATATATTAATATAATAATCTCACTTTACATTTATACATGTATATGAAGAGGATATGGCATTGAATAAATTACTAATAAATTGAATTTTATTTATTTTATAATCTTTTAAGAAATAATGCATCATGCTGGGCTAAGAAGGTCATCCCTCACACTGCGGGGTCAAAGAGTTTTTCTAGAAGTTGGTTTGCTCTGGTAATATTTTCATTAGTTTAAATATTTATAAGACAATATTATTTTTTTAATATATTAAATTTTTGATATATGGTTGTTTAATGCAGTCACAGAGTTTAGGACATGAAGCATCCCAAACAGAAGTCTGGTTGAATGTTCACCAAAAATCTTATGGAAGTTTTGTTAATGAGACTTCCAAATAAGTAAGGGTATGAACTCATTTTTCATTATAATAACTTATTATCAGTTGCTATTATGTTAAGATATATTTCTTCTAATATGAGTAATATTTTATTTATAGGTAAAAATTAAGTAACTATAAGATGCCAATCTTGCGCAATCATACTCAGTCTCCCAGGATGACATGGTTGCCAAAGTCCTTGGGAAGGAGCATCCTGGTAGAGTGCACGGGATGGGTTTGGGACCCATATCATCTGAGGTATTTGGCAGGCCACCGGGAATTTCAACTACATCTACTCATGGTTGTATTTAGTCCATACTCTGAGATACTCAGAGAGAGATTGTTTCTCTACGAAGCATAGTTCAAGACCAGGGGGCTCAGATATCCACTTTGCAGAAAGTATTGATTAATTTATATCATAAGATGACCAGATCTGCCCCCGATGGTATTGCATTGAATTGTGGTGAGCAGGTAAATCAAAAATATTGAAAATCATTTAGTTTGAAAAATTTTATTGGTTTTAAGTTTAAATATAAATATACAATAGTATTTAATTTTCAATATAATTTTCTTAAATGTGGTAGTAGGAAGCACAAATGTAGGTGGAGAGGGTGACAAGCTGTGTTCATCATCAAACTGTGATTAGTTGTGTTTTTGATATGTTGGAAAAATATGCTAACAGTCGGTTTGTATATATATCATGTTTGGAACATAGTTTCCACCAAATATTTCCATGACCTAACATTTTCTTGTTTTCTCATGTTTCATTTTATGTATTTTATTGATTTATAATGTTTCCTTCTATGTATTGATTTCTAGATTGTGGTATGCACCATATATGTTGATTCTTTATTGTAATGAATCATTTCTTATGATTCATTTTTCCTAAATTGATTAGGTTTGTTACCCAAGTATGAACGATCAACCTTCTTATTGATTTTCTTTGGAATATCCAGTTTTGTAACTCCCTTTAACTTGTTTTTAGCGGATAACCCTTCTTTCTTCAAATTTACTAGTATTCTCTTCTCATGTTTTATAGTTGGCATATGATCACTCCCACTTATGATTTCCTCTTATTCAAAATAGTTTTGATAAGAATTTACAAATATATGTTGAACACTTGAGTGTCTTGATCCTATTAAGGTAGAGGGACTGTCCACTTCATTAATAGTAGAATTTAAAAATATCTATTGAGAACTTGAGTGTCTTGCACTACGAGAATTTGTATCTCCCTAGAAGATGCATATAGTGGCTAAAATCTACAATACAATCCTGAAGCATGTCCTATATGGTTTGGATCATCCTTCCTGACTGCTCATCGATCTGAGGATAAAAGGTTATACACAACTTCAACTATCAACTCATAGACTTCTATTATAATTTCCAAAACTATGAGGTAAAACAGGTCGGACTTGGGTGAACATCCCACTTAAACTATCAACTATGAGACTCGGTGATAATTTTTGGACAAGTCAATCAATGGTAAACAAATCCTTCAATGTATCTTACTATATAGGGCCACCAGAATATCAAATTTTCATTATTATAAATCATGGTCGGCCTAGGGTGAACATCCCACTTCAAAGAATTATAGGATCCCATAAACTCATCTCTCATGGAATATGTGACCATTACCGTGCTACGAACTATAAATACTCCACGTATATCAAAATTCAATCCTGAAATAGTTTCACGTTATTCCAACCTATCACACATCATGAAACACTCCAGAACAATATTCTAACTTGTCTTTAATTATTTAAACAATGAAGACATTATCTCTAAGAATACCCACATTTCTTTCCCTAAACCCTCAAATAAACCCACCAACTAGTCTTACAGGGAAGATAAGATCTTCTATTTAGATAATGAAATATTTTCTCCTTTCTCCTACATTTTCTAGCCCAATTCATTTACCACTACATTTTCATTTCTAGTTGAATACTATTTATTGATGTCAAACATATACAAGTAATCTATAAAATTCATCTGATAAAGATTATGTCCATGCAGTGAGAAAATATTATATGCACTCTAAGTGCCAAAGCACCCAACAAATCTATATCCCAAGAGGTTCTATCATGATCATTTCAATACATGGACCACAACTACAAACTAAAATACAGTATTAGAGTATTTCATCTTGTGGGTAAAAAGCTGATGAAACCCAAAGTGAATAATTTATCACTCTATATCAAAACATATCCTAATCCAGAACCATATGCATCACATTTCACTACATGTTGAATGTTAGACTCAGGAATGCTTAGGATCATAGCTGACAAAAACCACTTATTCAACAATATGGAAACTTCCTCACACTAGTATGTACAGTCAAACGTGAATCCATTATTGGTAATTGTGTTCATTGTAATGACTGAACCCCAGTTACCCAAAGTCGGTGCATTATTACATAACATTGGAATGATCACCAAAGATCAAGTCTAGAAAGACCGATTAATTTAGTAGCCTTGGAAGTACTAGATACATTCATAAGGTTTACATTACATCATAAAATGAAAAACTACAACAACATTGTTTCCATATACCACACTCATATACCCTCATACTATCCCTACAGGTCAATCATAAAATACTTCTTTGCATCCTGAAAAAAAAATATAGAAAGGGGTGAGCTCAGATACTCAGTAAGGATAACAATATAGTGGAAACTTCCATAAATAAGCATAAACATTAAGGAAATGTATAAGACTAAAAAAAATCCTTTTAAACTTGAACTTCAGCATAATATGAAAAATATAAAATCAAATAATTCCATTTACTTACTCACATTGATATTCTACTAGTTGAATAATCACATGCAATATCAATACCCACTTTTATAATGATGGAATTTATAATGCCAGACTTTCATAACCACATAGTCAAGGCCTTGTGCCAAGACTACAAATAAGATTTTTTCAAGGCATTGTACCAAGACAATAGTTTGTCTCATGAACCCTACCGATGCATCAAGGAGCTATAGCGGGCTCCAACCGCCACTTACTAAGTCCAATGCATTCCTCATATGAAAAGGTTTAAAAATAAAATAAACATTCGTATTAAAACAGGCATACAAAATATCAATACTTTATCCATAAACCATGAATGGTGTAAAAATAACACATCCATAATAATAAATATCAAAAAACCTTCAATATAATATGGAAGTTTTTTATCATAATAAATTAACTTCAAATAAGCTTAAAATCCATCAAAGGAAGTTAACATAGATGAAATCAAAACATTTTTAGAGAAATATCTCTTTCTATTTTGAAATCATTTAAAAGTCATGTAATTATAAAAGAAAACATTTATTTTGGAAGATATTCTTATAATATTGTAAGTTAAGCTTCAAAATTATTAAAACGGCGTAAAATAGCCGCACCCTCCGTATGAGTTAAAAAAAGACATTCTTACCTTAATTTTGTTGAAAAGGTTATAAAGGACCTTATTTGGAAAACGACGGAAAGATTCCTTTATAAACATATTATAAAAAGTAAAACAAGGGTATAAATGAATTTAACTCATAGTCTATAAAATAGTAAGAATGTTTTGAAATACATTTTTAAGAAACATGGATGCGGATGATAAAGAGGTCCCAGTAGATACTTACGTTAAAACAACCTCGGATAATAAAGAGATTGTGAAATTAACCCTTACCTTGTAATTTTCCTTGGTCGAGGGTAGGTTAACCTCCTGTATAATGGTGAATAATTTTTATTAAATTATACAATAATCACATACATTAATATGATATCATATTTGATTTTTTAACATTTCTTTGTTAATAATATATTAGTATTATCGTTGTTTCGGGTGTTAACGGATTCGTTTTCCTTTATATTCCTTGTTATGCGAGTAATATTTTTTATGGATGGGATGTATCTTATTCATATCCAGAATGATATAAAGTCTTTAAACATTATTTTTCATCCTCAAATGAAAATTATTCTTGAATGGATACGATGGGGAATTAATCTCATCGCGTTCGTGGAGACGGTAATCCGTACGTACGCATGAGCGACAATATCATTTTTTTGATATTAAAATAATATATAATTGGATGGTATATCATATATAAAGAATAATTATCATGTTATATTTATTATTTACATAAATTAAACATTATTATTATACCCATCCAAATAATAATATATTGAATGACAATTACACCACAACGTGGAGACGGTAAGCCGTACGTACACACGTATAGTGACATGTCATTCAAAGGATGGATAGAATAATGAATATTGTTGTAAAATATTTATAATAACATAAAATTATATAGAATATACTGGAGTTATTTTATAATTAAAACAACAAATAATGAGGAAGTGGAAGAAGAAAGGAACTTGAAAGAAGTGATGAAATATTTACCTCTTCTTCAGGTTCTTCCTTTTGATTTGATCAAAAGGGATTCTTAGGTTGGATTTATGACTAAAGGAAGGCCTATAGGATAAAGGGAGGATAGTTTAGAGGGTATTTGGGAAGAATTTGGCTGATACAAATGGATTTGAACGTGTGAATTTGAGGGAAGGGTGAGTGCCCTTTTATAAGAGGGGTGAAGGGCACCTTAGGAAAAGCTAGAAATATTATTTTATAATAAAATAATTTTCGGTTTCTAATGGCTCAAAAGTAGATTATTTAAATTATAAGGTGATTATGGGTCAGAAACCACTCAACCAATAGGTTTTAGACAGTTTTGGGTCACTATATTAATTTTATCTTTTAGATTTAACTCTTAGTTAAATAGTTTGACATTTACCATATCTCTTTTTATTTTTATATTATATGGTTAATAAACTTACTATATACTTCCAAGTGAACCCCAAGTAGTTCATTAAGGATAAACCTATCATTATATAAGTCCTTTTTTCAGAACTTATGATTTTTAGGAATAGAAGATCAATTAATAATATAATATTTGTTTTAAAAAATCTTTTATGTCAATTTTGACACTATTTGGTATTTTGTTTTTTCTAAATTCATAACAACATTATTACTTCTAAAAAAATTCATCTAACCAACCCTAACATGTCATATTATCCTAGAAAATTAGTTTAATTCATAAAAATTTTAAATTACATTTATTTGGATATTTATAATATTAATTATTTTAATATTTCATTAATTAGGTAATTACTGCATCATCATTGTGTCATAAATAAATTAAAATATTTAATGTCTAAAAAATATAAATAAAATACCATTATGTAGGAAATATTTTTAGATTTATAATGAATATTTATAGTCTAATTTATCTTATGTATAACAATATATTAATTTTTTTTAGTTATTAAACTTTGATTTTAACTCTTTTAACTCTTCTTTAAATAAAATAATAATAAGTGTCCTAATCTAATTCAAGTGGACCAAAGAGGTTCATATTTTACTCCTAAGGTTGTTTTTGGTTGAATTATACTTTTCCAATATAATTAGGACATTTTTAGGGTAATAATAATATCATTTTTACCTTTAATTGCCCTATTTACTTTTAACCATGGTAAATAAAAGTTAAAAGTTACTATTCACCAAAAATTATTTTCATCTTATTAAACCACATTTTACTCTTTGATGTTAACCGTGTGTCTCAAATTTTTGAAATTAAAATCATAGAAGTGGTAAAATTAAGTTGTATGTAAATTTGAAAATACTTCTAGGAGGTAGGTAAAAGATGGTAAAAGGTTAAATAAAATTTTTATATATCTAAAATTATTATAAACTGACTCTGATGAATTACATTGAACTTTTATAGGTATTATGTATCCATTTTGAACTAAAATAAATTTAAGTAAAATAAATAATTATTTAAATAAAAATTCGATTTTAAACTATAACTCAGTGTTTTCACTATTCATCAAAAAATGAAAGTTTTCAGAAAAATACCAAAAATTAACCCTAAGATAATTTTGATATTCTGAATCCAAAAATGAAGTCCATTTTGAATTATAAAATTTATAAAATTTTAAAAAGTGGGAATTACTATTCATAACAGCTAGTTTGATTGGTTGTGGTGTGTTAGAACTCGAAGTTGCGTACAACACACGCTATTGTATAATTCAAAGAGATGTGTACCATGGAAGCTTGGGGTGTTACATTCTCCCCTTCTTAAAATAATTTCGTCCTCAAAATTTCTATAGTATTACTGTGTAAAAGGACTCGGGTGGTTCTTCATCATAAGTTCCTCGGGTTCCCATGTTGCCTCTTCCATCTTATGGTTTCTCCATAGAACTTTTACCAGACGAGTCGTCCGGTTTCTCAGCACTTGTTCTCTTGTATCAAGAACCTTGACATGCTCTTTGAAATAAGACAGATTAGGGTCTAGTTCTAATTCCTCATAGGTGAGTACATGCTTTGGGTCGGGCATGTATTTTCTTAACAGTGATTTTTGGAACACATCGTGAACTTTGGAGAGACTTGGAGGCATTGACAAATGGTAAGCTAAAACCCCAATTCGTTCTAGAATTTCGAAAGGTCCGATGTATCTAGGACTCAATTTACCCTTCTTACCGAAACTTATAACACCCTTCCATGCAGATACTTTCAAGAAAACATGATCTCCTACCTGAAATTCCAAATCCTTCCTTCGGTTGTCAGCATTTCTCTTTTGCCTACTTTGAGATTCCTTGATGTGTTTTTGGATTACCTTCACCTTTTCCATCATTTCCTCTACAAGTTCTAGGCCTATGAGCTTTATTTCACCAACATCATCCCAACAGGTTGGTGTGCAACATCTCATTCCGTATAACGCTTCATATGGTGCCATTTAAATACTTGAATGAAAGCTATTGTTATAGAAAAATTCTACCAGAGGTAAATATTGATACTAAATACATTGAAAGTCAAGTGAGCATGATCTCAAAATGACTTCTAAGGTTTGAATAGTTCGTTCTGATCGTCCATCATTTTGGGGGTGGTAGGCAGTGCTCAAATGAAGTTTAGTATCCAGGGCTTTCTGAAGAAATTTCCAGAATCTTGATGTAAAACGTGGATCACGATTAGAAAAAATTGATAGTGGTACTCCATGAAGTCTTACAACTTCATTAATAAACAATATTGCTAAATTTTCAAGTGGTAAATCTTATCTTATAGTAAGAAAATGTGCTGACTTGGTAAGATGATCAACAATGACCCATATTGCATCGTTCCTTCTTGGAGTCTTTGGTAGTCCCATGATAAATTCCATCGTAATATTATCCCATTTACACTCAGGTATGGGAAGAGGTTTCATGACTCTTCCAGGTTGTTGCCTTCCAGCTTTAACTTGTTGACAAACCATACATCTTGACACAAAATCAGCAATCTCCCTCCTCATGTTGTCCCACAAAAAATGTTCCTTCAAATCTCTATACATCTTAGAGCTACCAGGGTGTATAGAGAAATTGGGACTATGAGCATCGTCCAATAATTCCCTTTTTAGATCAGGTATATTGGGAACACAAAGTCTCTTCCCAAATTTCAAAATTCCATCTTCATACACAAAGTCACTCAATCTCCCTTCATTCACAACTTTAATATTCTTTTGAAACTCTTCATCACCAGTCTAAGAACTCTTTATCCTTTCTAGTAAAGATGGTTTGGAAACCATTTGAAAAAGTATTGATGTTTTACCATCCATGGTTATTCCCATATCCATCTTTACTAGATCCATGTATATAGGATCCTTTTCCTCTCTCATCTTGTTCAAAACTCCATGATCTTTTCTGCTCAAAGATTCTTTCACATTATTTGCCTTCCCCGGGTGGTAGTGTATAGTGAAATCGTAATCCTTGAGTAGTTCAATTCATCGCATTTTCCTCATGTTGAGTTCTTTTTGTGAGAAAATATACTTCAAACTCTTGTGATTAGTATAATTCTCATATTTTCACCATATAGATAGTGTCTCCATATCTTCAAATCAAAGATTACACCTGCTAACTCAATATCATGAGTAGGATAGTTTTGCTCATGAATTTTTAGTTGTCGTTATGCATAGGCAATAACCCTATCATTATGCATAAGGACATAACCGAGTCCTTTCTTTGAAGCATCATGATAAATAACAAACCCATAATTCCCCGATGGTAGAGTCAATATAGGATCATTGACTAATCTTCTCTTCAGTTCTTCAAAACATTCTTCACACACTTTTTTACAAACAAATTTAACACCTTTTTGTGTGAGCTTTGTTAATGGGTTATCCAACCGGGAAAAATTCTGGACGAAACATCGATAATAGCTTGCTAAACCAATAAAACTACGTACCTCAATTATACTCGTCAGTGCTGGCCATTCTTGGATTGCCTTGGTCTTTGAAGGATCAACGGATATTCTATCCTTAGAGACAATATGGCCAAGATAAGAAATCTTCTGAAGCCAGAATTCACACTTGCTAAACTTCTCATATAATTCATGCTTTCTAAGAGACTTCAGGATAATGAGCAAGTGATTTTCATGATCTTTGTAACTTTTGGAGTATACCAAGATATCATCAGTAAATACCACTACAAATTCATCAAGATATTCTTTGAAAACTCTATTCATTAGATCCATGAAGACAGAGGGTGCATTAGTCAATCCAAAAAGCATTACTGTAAACTCGTAATGCCCATACCTGGTTCGAAATGCTGTCTTCGGAATGTCTTCCTTCTTCACGCGCAACTGATGGTATCCAGATTGAAGGTCAAACTTTGAAAAGTACTGAGATCCATGCAGTTGGTCAAATAAATCATCAATGCGAGGTAGGGGATACTTTCTCTTTATTGTTATAGCATTGATCTCCCTACAGTCGATGAAAAACCTTATAGATCCATCTTTCTTCTTAACAAAAAGGACATGGGCTCTCCATGGAGAAACACTAGGGAGAATAAATCCCTTATTACTCAATTCCTCTAGTTGTTTATTTAGTTCCACTAATTTCGTAGTGGCCATTCTATAAGGGGTCTTCGATATGGGCCTTGATCCAAGAATTAAATCAATGGAAAACTCAATTTCTCATTCCGAAGGATGTCCAGGTAAATCTTCTGGAAACACATCAACACATTCATTCACAATACGTACATCCTCTATTTGAACATTATTTTCCTCACCCATAGTTGTTTCATTCTATTCCTCCCCAATAATTGAATTTAGTTGAGCTACTGGGGGTGGACCTAGATAAGAATCAGGTGGTGGTGATTCTGCTCTAAAGGTAAGGTGTTCTTTATCATCATCATAACAAATAGTAACCTCTTTCTTCTTACAATAAATTTTTGCATCATGGTCTGAAATCCAATCCATACCGAGGATTATATCAAATTCAATCATGGGTATGATGATGAGATCAGTAGATAAAGAACATTTATATTCCCTAATGGGGACTGATTTAAAAAAATTTGTTGAAATGATACTTCCCTTAAGAGTTTTGACTGACAACTCCCTTGTTAAATAAAATTGGAAATATCAAATTTTCTTAGAAAACTGGGAAGATATGAAGCAATGCGATGATCCAGAATCAAATAAAGAATTTTCTAAACTTTAGGAAACCATTAAATTACCTGCCATCACGTCTTTCGGAGCTTCAAACTCAGTAGTAGTGATATAATAATTTTGGCCTTGATCCCTTGGACTTTTTTGAGGTAAGTTACCTTGACGCTTAGGAAATTAATTTGAATAATTCCACCTTTCTCTACAATTGTATCATTCAACATCGACAAACTCTTTCTTCCCCTTGCAATCACGAGCTTGGTGGACTTTTTTCACCACACTTGTAACAGACTACCATTCCCTTCAGGAAAGTACCAGGGTGTTTCTTACCACATTTACTGTAGGATGGATATTCAACTTTTCCCTTATTCCCCTTATTTCCATTTCCAGAGTGTTCAGCAGATCTCTTATTCTCTTACTTTTCTTTAAAGTCACAAGGCTTAGAGAATTCTGTTTCTGTCTTGATAGCACATGAGACAATATCTTCATACGAAGAGAAGGATTGTGAGACTAATTCTTGACTGAGAAATGGTTTTAACCCATCAAATAAATGATCAATATTACTTCTTGGGTTACGTATATAATCTCCAGCATGACTCTCTAACCTTGTAAAGTTAGCTTCATACTTTGCGACATTCTCATCCTCCTTTTTCCTCAGAATCAGAAATTGCCTTTCCATATCTACTCGATTGTCACAAAGAAAGTATTTTTCTAATAAAATCTCTTTTAACTCCCTCCATTCCATATTTGATACTTCGTCATCTTTGTTTGCGATTTCAATCAATGATCACCAATGATCAGCATCTCCAGTGAGGTGGTAAACTGTCATGAAAACTTTTTCCCTTTCACTACTCCCCAAGGCATGGAATATTTTCTCTAAAGAATTTATCCATTTCTCAGCTACTAGTGGATTTGTACCCCCATTTAATTTTGGTTTTTATTTCCTCATGAAGCGATCTAACATTGATCCTCCATGCTACGGATCAGGGTGCTCCATATGGTTAAGGTTATTATTAATAACCTGAGTGAGTTGTCCCAGTATAGTGATTACATGATTAGCACCAGTTGCATCACTAGCTCCACTATAATTATCTGGAGTCGGAGGGAAATCCCTACATGGAGTGAGTGCATTGATAAGGTTTCCATTCCTTCCACTAGGCACCATTTCTAAACAATGGCCTAAACTAGATTAGTTTATGAATCACAATACATAAATCAAAACTTGTAAAACACCTAACATAAATTGAATAGTTTATGGATATAATCCATAATCATAAAAATGTTTTCATTGAGTAAGTATATACTCATAAACCCTGCATAATGTTTTTTAAAGAAAATGAGGATTATCCTAAGCATATCCCCCGGGAGTGTTGTAACCAAGAGTGCAGCAAGGCTCGTTGTCGTGCACCAGTTCTCGTTCGAGTCTAGCTCAAAGCGGTGTATTCGGGTTTTACCCCTAGGTACATATGTTCCAGATCCAAATCTACCCGCTCACATCCAGACAGGGATGTATTGCTTGGAAAACTCAAAAAATCTATACAATACCGAAATTCTAGTAAGTTCTTCTATACTAATCCTCAAAGTATATCTTAGGGTAATGTGCTCTAATCAGAGTTTATCTAAATCTAGATTCCAAGGTTTGTACTAAACTTCCTCTGATACCAACTGTAATGCCCCAACCCCAGTTACCCAGAGTCGGTTCATTATTACATAACATTGGCATGATCACAAAAAATCAAGTCTCGAAAGACCGATTAGTTTAATAGCCTTGGAAGTACTAGATACATTCATAAGGTTTACATTACATAATAAAATAAAAAACTACAACAACATTGTTTCCATAGATCACACTCATATCCCATCAGACTATCCTTGTAGGTCAGTCATAAAATACTTCATCGCATTCTAGGAAAAATAAAACATAGAAAGGGGTGAGTTCAGATGCTCAATAAGGATAACAATATAGCAGAAACTTTCATAAATAAGCATAAACATTAAGGAAATGTATAAGACTAAAAAAAATCCTTTTAAAATTTAACTTCAGTATAATATTTCAAATATAAAATCAAATAATTCCATTGAATTACTCACATGGATATTCTACTAGTCGAATAATCACATGCAATATCAATAGCCACTTTCCTAATGATGGAATGCATAATTCCAGACTTTCATAACCACATATTCAAGGCCTTGTGTCAAAACTATAGATAATATTTTTTCAAGGCCTTGTTCTAAGACACTAGTTTGTCTCATGAGACCTACCGATGCATCAAGGAGCTATAGCGGGCTTCATCTGTCACTTACTATGTCCAATGAATTCTTCATATAAAAAGGTTTAAACATAACATAAACATTCGTATTAAAAATGGCATACGAAATGTCAATAATTTATCCATAAACCATGACTAGTGTAAAAATAACACATCCACAATCAAAAATATCACAAAACCTTCAATACAATATGGAAGTTTTGTATCATAATAAATCAACTTCAAATAAGCTTAAAATCCATCAAAGGATGTTGACATAGATGAAATCAATACCTTTTTCGAGAAATATCTATTTCTATTTTGAAATCATTTAAAAGTCATGTAATTATAAAAGAAAACATTTATTTTTGAAAATATTCTTATAATCTTGTAAGTTAAGCTTCTATGTTGTTAAAATGGCAGAAAATATCCGCACCCTCCGTATAAGTTAAAAAAAGACATTCTTACCTTAATTTTGTTGAAAATTTTATAAAGGACCTTATTTGGAAAACGACGAAAAGATTCCTTTATAAACATCTTATAAAAATTTAAACAAGGGTATAAATTACTTTAACCCATAGTCTATAAAATATTAAAAATGTTTTGAAATACATTTTTAAGAAACATGGATGCGGATGATAAAGAGGTCCCAATAGATACTTACGTGAAAACAACCTCAGATAATAAAGAGATTGTGAAATTAACCCTTACCTTACTTTTCCTTGGTTGAGGGTTGGTTAACCTCTTTTATAATGTTGAAATAATTGTTATTAAATTATAAAAGAATCACATACATTAATATGATATCATATATTATTTTTTAACATTTCTTTATTAATAATATTTTAATATTATCGTCATTTCGGGTGTTAACAGATTCGTTTTCCTTTATATTATTTGTTATGTGAGTCATATTTGTTATGTATTGTATGTATCTTATTCATATCAATAATGATATCAAGTCTTTAAACATTGTTTTTCATCATCAAATGAAAATTAGTCTTTAATGGATACAATGGGGAATGAATCTCATCGCGTTCGTGGAGACGATAATCTGTACATACGTACGAGCGACAATATCATTTTTTCGAAATTAAAATAATATATAATTGGATGTTATATCATATATACAGAATCATTATCATGTTATATTTATTATTTAAATCAATTACACATTATTATTATACCCATCCAAATAATAATATATTGAATGACAATTACACCACGACGTGGAGACGGTAAGCCCTACGTACGCACGTATGGTGAAATTTCATTCAAAGGATGGATAGAATAATGAATATTGTTGTAAAATATTTATAATAACATCAAATTATATATAATATACTGGAGTTATTATTTTATAATGAAAACAACAAAGAAAGAGGAAGTGGAAGAAGAAAGGAACTTGAAAGAAGTGATGAAATATTTACCTCTTTTTCAGGTTCTTCCTTTTGATTTGATCAAAAGGGATCATTAGGTTGGATTTATGACTAAAGGAAGGCCTATAGGATAAGTGGAGGATAATTGAGAGGGTATTTTGGAAGAGGTTGGCTAAGACAAATGGATTTGAAAGTGTGAATTTGAGGGAGGGGGGAGTGCCCTTTTATAAGAGGGGTGAGGGGCACCTGAGGAAAAGCTAGAAATATTATTTTATAATAAAATTATTTTCGGTTTATAATGGCTCAAAAGTAAATTATTTAAATTATAAGGTGGGTATGGGTTGAAAACCACTCAACCAATTGGTTTTATACAGGTTTGGGTCACTATATTAACTTTATCTTTTAGATTTAACTCTTAGTTAAATAGTTTGACATTTACCATGTCTCTTTGTATTTTTATATTATATGGTTAATAAACTTACTATATACTTTCAAGATAACCCCAAGTGGTTCATTAATTATACAAATATTATTATATAATTCCTTTGGCTGAACTTTAGATTTTTATAAATATAATATCAATTAATAATATAATATTTGTTTTAAAAACTCTTTTATGTCAATTTTAACACTATTTGGTATTTTGTTTTTTCTAAATTTATAACAGAATTATTAATTTGAAAAAAATTCATCTAACCAACCCTAACATGTCATATTAACCTAAAAAATTAGTGGAATTCATAAAAAATCTAAAATTACATTTATTTGGATATTTATAATATCAATTATTTTAATATTTCATTAATTAGGTAATTGATGCATCATCATTGTGTCATAAATAAATTAAATTATTTAATGGTTAAAAACTATAAATAAAATACCATTATGTAGGAAATCTTTTTAGATTTCTAATTAATATTTATAGTCGAATTTATCTTATGTATAACCATATATTAAAAATATTTTTGTTATTAAACTTTGATTTTAACTCTTTTAACTTTTATTTAAATAAAATAATAATAAGTGTCCTAATCTAATGCAAGTGGACCAAAGAGGTTCATATTTTATTTCTAAGATTTTTTTGGTCGAAATATACTTATCCAATTGAATTAGTACATGTGTTAGGGTAATAATAATACCATTTTTACCTTTAATTACCCTATTTACTTTTAACCGTGGTAAATAAAAGTTAAAAGTTACTATTCACCAAAAATTATTTTTATCTTATTGAACCAAATTTTACTCCTTGATGTTAACCGTGTCTCTAAAATTTTTTAAATTCAACTCACAGAAGTGGTAATATTATGTTTTATGTAAATTTGCAAATACTCTGAGGAGGTAGGTAAAAGACGATAAAAAGTTTAATCTAATTTTTATATATCTAAAATTATTATAAACTAACTCCAATAAATTACATTGAAATTATATAGGTATTATATATCTATTTTGACCTAAAATAAATTTAAATAAGATAAATAATTATTTAAATAAAAATTCGATTTTAAACTATAACTTAGTGTTTTTCACTATTCATCAAAAATTGAAAGTTTTCAGAAAAATACCTAAAAATCACCTTAAGCTAATTTTGATATTTTGAATCCAAAAATGAAGTCCAATTTGAATGATAAAATTTATAAAATTTCAAAAATTGGGTATTAATATTCATAATGGCTAGTTTCATTGGTTGTGGTGTGTTAGAACTCAAAGTTTCCTACAACACACGCTATTGTATTATTCAAAGAGAAACGTACTATGGAAGCTTGGGGTGTTACAGTCTTTGGAAATGATAAGTGAGAGATCTCCAAAATGATTTTCCTCTAATTCCCATACAATCCAATAAAACATTAGCTATCGATTACATTCCTCAATTATGACAGATACACAAATACATCAACATACTCGAGATCAACTACTATCCCGATTGTGAAACCACTATATCCAAAAGTGACACTTCATGTACTTAGAATAAATTTTATGTACCCAAATAATACAAAACCTATTATTCAAGTATATATCATGTAATTCTTATGAAAATTTTGGTCTTTTGGTATTCTTTTGGATGTGGGATGTATGTGCATGTGAAATTGGAATTGTTTTTTTCAGGGCACTGGTACTAGGGCTGTAGAATCAATTGTTTTTTTGTCAATCTGGCTTTAGCAACGGTTTATAACACTATAAAATAAATGTATTATCTTTAACGGTGGTTTTAACCGCCTCTAAAATTTCAGTATTTTTCTATCCACAGTGGTTAAAACCGCCACTATGGACAATAATTTAGCGGTGGTAAAAACTGCCACTAAATAGTTTTCATAACCACCGCTAAAAAAATTTCATTTTTAATGGGAAAAATGCCGCTAAAACCATAAAAAACAACCTCTAAATGTGTCCACTACAATGGTTACCACAAACCTCATCTAAATTGAGTAAACCTCTGTGTACTGTATACCGACACACAATTTAGTGGTGGTTTTTTAGAACCACTGCAGAAGCACATGTTGACTGTTTAAACTGCCGCCATCTCCAAAAAAAACCTCCATGAAATGGTCACTTTCTTATAGTGACTGAGATGATGCAAAATTTTGAGGCCAAGTGATCCTAGAATTGATATTTTAAAAATATTAAATATATTAATATCACGTGGACACATTTTTCTTGAAAAATTGTGATTATACAAGAACATATTCTTGGATCAGAAATATGCGGTTTTGGTTGAGTTTAGAACAGGGGTTTTACCCTAGGCGCGACAAAATATTTGTCAGCATTAGGCATTTCTGAAAATGTTTTCATAGGAAATAATAATAAATAATTATATTTATTTTCTTATGTATTGGTGAAGAGACCTACCCTTATCCTATTTAAAACCCATTATATCCAATTTTTAGGGTTAGTCACATAACCCTGAGGATTGAGAGTGGAACATGGAGGAGATCATTAGAAGATGACAACAGATCATATTATTAGATCGATACAAAAGGAATCGTTTATGCTAATGGATTTCTTGGATTTTTCCAATGAATATGATGCATGATTGTTATTCATCAGTGAATGATCCAAAATTGAGGTAAGACATTTGATTTATGAATATTATTCCTATTTATTTATCCCATATTGAACACAAGTCAATTTCATTAACAAGAATTGATCCAAAGATCAATGGTTGATATTGTGAATATTGCTTTGATGCTGAATTATTTATTCCTATTTTTTCAACAATTCTATGAAAATGGATTGAGAAAAAGATGAATATCAATCAAGGTTCATTCCTTAAGTGGCTGTCTTATGGACTTCTCCTTGGATTCTATGAATGTTAATCATAGGAATTATTTTTGGCCCATGGTTCAATGAATACTTAGTATTTGATCATTGCTTGACTGTTATTTGGTGTAACAGATCTGTACCACATGTTCAGCTCATGATCAGTAGATTGATCAAGGTCTAACAATGATGGACAGTGATCAAGGGAGTATCATGAACAGATCTGTGGATCCCATTGTGGGTTTTGGAATGTGGAAAAAATACAACAAAGTACATGTGATGATTTATAGGAGAATCAGACACCTAAATCTGATCACCAGTGATGACAGGACCCTATGATCATAGATCAACAAATCATGATAGATTTTGTGGTATAATTGAGGGTGGTAGTAGTATGAGAATATGTGGGGAATGAACTACAGGTTTCTGTAAAACTAGCAGTACACGATGTGTAAATCCGAAGATACATGTTATGTGGGACCCCCAGATGCAGCGCTAGAGTTTCTGAAAAAACTTAATGATCAAATGCTATGTTATCCCCACTAAACTCTGTGCGACCTATGGATGGAGACATTCCATGTATCTAAGAGGATACATGGGAACAAGTCGAGTACAAGGGCTAAGCCATGTATTTAGACATGGACAGAGTACATGGGCCAAGCCATGTACTCGGATATGGCAAGGTGTACATGTGAATGACCCAAGCTACATGAGCATGGGTTGAGAGCCACTCGACCTTTTCACACCATGTACCCTTGGAGGACACACTATGTATTTAGTGGTTTACATGTCGTGTGAGATGGAGATACACAGGTAGAACAAAGGTGGGAAAGACACACCATGTACTCCTATTACACACCGTGTACTCCATATAAAAGAGTTTAGAACCCTTTGTTTCCTTAGTTTAGACTAATATTAGTTGAGTATGATTCCTTGGTCCCTTACCTTGTGGGTACATTGTTGAATGAGATCCTTGGAAATGGATTTTGATCCCCTTGATGAGTTTATTTTCTAATAGAGTTCGGTGCATCCCACTATGGGACCGGGGTGGGATCTCCTATCATTTATAACATCGATGTATCAAATAGAATTCTATGGTTGGAAGTGTTAGTTGAGAACACTTGAGATCATTTTTCTATTATGAGTATATCTAGGTTTTTTTTATTTCATTCTCGTTATGAGCTTACTACTCTGGATGATTTATGTTTGGTTATTTTAGGATATCATATTGGGTATTGTTATGCTCACCTTTTCATGGGATCTAACCCCATATATTGTGTCTTATATAGATGGAAGACCATTTGATGGTGTCCTAAGAGGAATGAGAGTGTGAATAGAATAGTTCTGATTTATAAAGATTGAGGTGAATACCAGTGTGGCATTTGATAGTAGTACCGTCCTTCTGAGTAGGTTAGATTCCTTTACAGCATTGGTTGGTCTTGTATTTGAACCCTTTGTCACTTTCAGTATTTATTGTCGTACATTAGTTTTTGGATAGATATTGTGCATGAATTTATGGTATCATTTTGTTTTTCTTCCCAACATTTTATTATCTTAGAGATGTGTACATGTGTATAGTTACATTAGGCTAATCCCTCACATATATGGGATATGCCTACGTGGTGTTAGTCGCCAGCCCCTGGCCTATTGGAGGTGGGGTTGGGTAATAACATTTGACTTATTTCTGTCCAGGTGGGCCCCATTGGGTTAGGTCAAGACATACATAAATAGATATATCAAAAAATATAAAATAAAATCACATAGAGTGATGTTAAAGCACAAGCACGTGAAAGTAGAGGTCACATGTTAAAATCTAGGTCGGTGCGTAAGTGTGAGGGTTGCAGATTACTCCTAAAAGCTTGGGTGAGGGGTGGGGGGTAGGGTAGTGCTAATAAAGGAGATTTGGTGGGTGGTGAACCCAGAAAGAAGATTACAAGTGCTGATAAATCCTTGTTTTATCAGTGAAAAAAGCACTAATTAAAGAAACTGACTTTTAAAGTCACTTACAACATCAATGCTTTTTTAATGCTGATAAAAACATTTTTCTGAAATGATAAAAGATGAATATAAAATAGTGTAATTATTTGTTATTATTTATTATTATGTATTATTTATTATAATTATTTATTATTTATTTTTTAAAACTATAAATAATTATGAATGGTTAATTATTAATTATTTAGTAATTATAAATTATAAATTATATATATATATATATATATATATATATATATAAGTTTAAAAAAAGGCTAGGGAAAGAGACCGTTTATTAAGAAATAAAAGTAGAATCATAGAGTATAAGTCCAGACAAAGAAAACTTTTCCTCATCAATTTCAAACTAGTTTGATAACCATATTTTTAATAATATCAACTTGATCATAAAGACTATCATTATACCGAGCCACCAATTAATTTGGCCATGCCTTCCACCTTGATCTATTGGATGATGGCCTCTCCTCCAATTCTTCATACATTTCTAAGGTCCATCAGGGTCTCTTGAGTCATTTTAGTCAATCTTTGTCTGAACCTCTTCCCTCTTAGCAAGGTCATCGAGAAAGGTATCCTCACTAAAATCTCCCTTCTCTATGGGGGTATAAACCTCATAAATATGGACTTATTATTCTTTATAGGGGTCTCCCTGGGTGAAAAAATTACTACCTTTATCCCTATCACCCTACACATCACCTTCTCACTCTTCGGGATCATTCAGCAAGTCAAGCACTCTAAAAATATTGGATGTAGTCACCAATGCATTACATAAATTTTCATTTAGTTCTTCATCACTAGGTGTGGTCAGTGTCTCATAGGCCAACACACCCACTCTCAACACAATTTTCTATACTGGTGGCCTAAAGGTCTCAACCATTATGTTAGTATCTTGAGAGGACACTATGGGAGGTGGGTGCCCTTTTCCATCAATTCCAGTTTCTTTAGAGTTGGATATTTCCACCTCCCTGATTTTGGGAGCTAAAAATCCATCCATATTCTTCTTTAATGGTAGAGGATAACCCATTTTAATTTTACATTTCATATTCCTAGAAGAGTTTATTTTCTACTCTTTCTAAATATGAGAGTCACGGTTTAATTGAGCTTCCAACTCTATGTCAAATTCTCTATTCTGTTCATCATGGGGTTAAACCTCAAATACTTTAACAATAAAATCATGAAACAGGACCTCAACAGTAGATATTTCCTTCTATTTTTCTAGACCCGTATAGATGGAATCCTATTACACAATATCTAGTCCCTCATTCCTCACTCTAGTAGCAATAGAGAGATCATATGACAGAGGGAAGGTGGGTTTTCATTGAGATCTAGAAAAGGCTAGCACACCATAGTTCTCCCTATGCGTAGAACCATATTCTTGAGTGAGATTCTCCAAATGAGTAATTTTATCCCCCCTAAGAAAAAACTCAGATAAAGGCACATTAGGGAACACAAACCCTAGATAACCATCAAAAATAGAAAACTATTGTCTGAGTATTGAAGCATTCTTATTAGTAACTAAGAGAGAGATATCAGTAAACTCACAACCAAGCCCTTTCCCCTATGAGTTCAACTAATGAGACTTAACTCTATCCTAAAATTATTCCTAACTATAATTTTCAGAATCCTCTAGTATCCGATCTTTATGAGTGTTGGAACCAACAGATTTCAAATTCTTAATATTTTTAAGTCACAATCATTCATCATGCCCTCGAGCAGAGAAAAGGGAATAATTAATTGATATTTTTCAAATCATATTATCATGTCCAATAAACTTAAATTCAATAAAAAAATAGGGGATTTTATCATTCACAATTCTCAGTTCAAATTCATCATTTTCAGTTGAGAGGAGAACTTTCTCAACTAAAGTATAACACAAATCAACTTCAACTAGAAAAAGACCATAATACCTAAACCTAGAAACCTCTTTTCCATATCCATTTTTATGTGGATGATAATAGAAAGTGCAATTTCATTAAAAATACTTGGGTGCCAAAGTATCCAGTTTAATCTGTATACCTTGACCCATAATTGAACAGAGTAATTACACACCTCAAATGGATTGAAGATGTGATCCCACTCTCGGATGTGAAGAAAACCTGGCTTGAAGGTAACTATTCCAAACCCTCACACCCTCATATTAAATTATTTAGAGGGCAAGGGAATGTGGAAGAAATCATGACCCATGGATACACATTTATAGTTTGAGAATCCCCAAATGTATTAGAGTCATGCCACCATATCTACGATTCTTCATGGTTTGGAACCCCTCTTTGAAATAATTCAAGATATAATGGAATTTTTACCTATCTCCAATCATTCTAAGATAGTATCCATATCTTCCCTCACATGATAAATATACACAGACACATTTATATTATGTGTTCATATATATATATATATATATAATTGTAATTAACAATATATATACACACAAAAATTTATATGTATTTATATATATTTTTGTAAATTTATTATATTAATATATATTTATAGTCATTTATATATATTTACGTATATTTATATACATTAATATATATTATTTTGATATATATACATATATTTGTATGTAATTATATTTTTATATGTATGTATTTATAAATTATGAAAAAATATATGTACACATATGTATACATTTACATGTATTTATCTGCATGTATATAAGTATATTAAAGTATTTTTAATTACCATATTAAGGGATTAATGGAGTGGTAAAGTATTTTAAGAATAACCAATAGGTAAGTGGTTTAAATATCACCCTACTCATATATATTCATGATTTTATAGGGCAGTTTAAACCACTGCGAAGAATATTTTTTCTTATAGTGACACCCGTTATCAATGATCAAAAATCACTGATAAAAGGTTCTTTTTATCTTGACTAAAAAAGTACGGATAAAGTCTATCACTCATTTTTAAAATCTATAATAGTGGATGAAACCTATTTTTTAGGCCTAAATAATCACTTCTAAGAATCTCATTTCTAACTCATTAGAAGTGAATCAATTCTTTGTATGAATCACACTATATAAGGCATGCAAAAACTCATTATTTTCTTTCTAAAAGTTGAACCAATTTAGAATATCTATGTTTGAACTCATAATAAACAAAATTTTCAATCTATCTCCATATATCATCATATATATCATTTTAGATGCTCCATTTATGTCTTTCACTAATATTTTTTTTGAAAACATACCTTTATAGAATGTAAAGTTGGAATATAATTTCTAAATAGTTGTATGTAATCCACTTATAACACCCAAAATACCTTAATAAACTCACTAATATACTTTTATATATAAGAGTCATATATTTCATTTATGAATCTAAAATCATTGATTAAATCATAAAAATAGATGTTCCAACCCAGACAAGATTGTTTTAATCCATAAATTAGTCATTGAAACATGCATACCTTATAAGAACCATTTGGATCCTCAAAAAATTTACACTGTATCTTCTATAGATCCTAGACTGTATTCCACTACTATAAATCATGTTTTTAAATTTTTTGAAAACTGGCTTTTTAGCCCTAAAAAAAGTGATGACATGGTAAGTGCCCTTAAAATTTATGTCCTTAACCAACACCAATAAAAGTATTGATAAAGTCCCCCTTTATTAGTTTTACAAAAAATATCACAGATAAAGGTTTCATTTATCTCTTATTTTTTTATAATTGATAAATGGTGCCTTTATTAGTGCTTTTTTAGTGTTGATAAATACGATATTTATTAGTGCTTTTTTTAGCATGGATAAAATTCTAAAAATAGTTTTAATTTTTTTGTTCAACCGAAAAAATTTATCAATGCACAAACCCCCCTTATCAGTGCTATATTCCCCCTGTAATACCATCCAACCTTTCCTGAGCCCACCCCCTTATCATCACTTTCAAAACCCTTTATTAGCACTTTTCACACCCTTCAGCCTTGTTCGTGACTAGAATTGAACACCTAACCTCTTCCCTCAAGTCCCAACTCCTTTACCACCACACCATCAATATTTTTATAATATTTTACAATATACCTATTTATATATATATAATTTATTTTTATTTATATATATAATCATAAAATCATATGCATTTATATGATTATTTTTAAATACATTTTAAAATATGTCTATATATTGTACATTTAGATATATATTTTTACATATCTAAATATATATTTATATGTATATATATTCACGTATATATTTAAAAATATTTACATATAATTTTATATTTAAATATATATATTTTTATAATCCATTTATAAATATTTATTGTAAATACATTTATATAATACTATATTTAATGGTAGCGATATATTTGTAGAAATACATATAAATTTGATGTATCTTCATAATATTGAAACACACATACACACACATATATATTTATATTTTCCACATACATGCACAAATATTTACATATTTTTACTTATTTAAATATATTATAATAAAAAGATAAATATATATTTTTTATTGAAACAAATATTTATATATAAACATTACTTGTATATGTATATATCTATTAATTCATTTCCATAAGGTAAATAAAATGGAAAATGTTTTATTTTAAATAAAATGAATAATATATAATTTATTCTATACAGTTAATTTATTTAAAAATAAATTTTTACGTAAATATATTTAAAAATTTATTTGTACAATTGATTTATTGAATGTAAATATATGAAATTAATATGTAAAAATTTAATTTCAAATGACACTACAATACGAAAAATGGTAAAATTTAAATTATATAACATCCATATGACTGTAATAACTAGGAATAAATTTAGTATATACTGAAAAAAATATAAGAATACTCCCTCAAAAGAGGCTGAAATTCTGTCAAATTTTCAAAAATTAAGGCACCCCAATTAAAAAAATCAGTTTAGAGGCCTTATAGTCCTTTTTGACCTCCAAAAAACAATGAATGGATTTTACCCAGGTCATAATGTTGTACATTTTTTCAAAATATTCAATTTGATATGTGGTAGATCCCAAAAAGACACTCAGATTAAAAGTTATAGCCATTTGAAGTTCAAGTTATGTTATTGAATATTCATTAATTTATTAAATTTTTATTTAATCCAATTATTTCTAAATGGATATTACTCGATAATAATTAGAAAAGTATTAATTAATATTAATTTTGAATTATTTTATAATCCATTTTCACTAAATATCTTATATATTGAGTGTAAATATATATTTGGTCTTTTATAAATCATATTTAATAAAATATATTATATTTTTATGTATATATTTTTATTTATATAAGAATTTATTATTTTTAATGAATTTAATTTTTTAATGAAATATACCTTTTATGAGCTCTAATATAACACTGATAAATGCCACTTTTTATCAATTCTAAAAAAACATTGATAAAAGTGACCTTTATTAGCGCTAAGAGAATTCTTACAAGATGATTTTATATGTGTTTTTTCATTGATAAAGGGTATCTCTTAATATCAAGTGGTTTATAGTAGAGTTACCATTATAGAAAATTATTTTGGAATTCATTTGATATATCTCATAAACATAACTAAAGAGATGTTATGGAAAAAAATATCTGAATAAAATTTATCATCACACAGAGTGAGTTGGTCTCTTCATTTTCAAGACCATGTATTTATTTATACCCCTTTTATAAAAAATAAGCTTTATAGGTAGACCCAATACCATCCATGTCAGTTTTCATATAGAAAATGTACTTGTACCCTATGAGTCTCACCCCTTAAGGTACCCATTTTCAGTTCTAGATAAAGTGGATGACCAAGACTAGAGGTGGGGATGAATTATATAAAATGATCAATTAGTGTAAATATAAGGATCATAATGAAGAATTATATTGGATAATATATATGGAAATTTGGTCCAAACATATCCACACAATGAGTGTATAATGTGTATATAGAAGATAAAAAAACAGGCATAAGAATATTTATAATGGTTTCCAAATCAATAATCTAATATTCATACTCCAAAAATATAAGGTACTATAGACATATACTAAATACCAAGAGGTTAGAACGCATTACAATGGGATTAGAGAAACCCCAATATTTTATAATGGAATGAAAAATAACCCATACCATTACACAATCTCAGTCCTAAATGTTTCAGGGCCAAGTGAAAATGATGGGATGGTGCACATTTTAGATTTTTAATCAAATCAAATGGATAAATCATGTGGGACTTGATGAAGGTAAACCCAAAAAATCCAATAGAGGATATTCCAAATGTAATTTATAATTAATTTAAAATAATAATTACATCAATCAAAATAATTCTTCTTGATCAATTATAATTCCACTCATGTCATTTCATTGTTGCGGTGGAGAATCCAATTGAGGATTCCTCTAGTTATATCTACACATGTTCCATGAATCTTCGAACAACATTCTTGGAATTATGAGTGCTAGAAAAGTAGAATGTAGAGATTTACATCATTTATTATTGATTAAAACAAGGTATTTCCCTTGTTATATATTTATTATTGATCGGGAGAGAGGGAGATTTTATCTCTAAGGCTTGAGATAATTTTCTAGTGTTTTTATGCTTTGTAAAAAAACTATGATTTTATAAAATGATATAAAGATGAAATCTATATTTAGGGTTAATATTGGATAATTTTACAATGAAAAATTTATTAAAATTTCATTGTGAGTTATTTCCCATTTCTAATAATAATAATAATAATAATTTATTCTCATGTGCTGGCGCACAAAACACACACCTACATAATACAATCACATTATATTCTCACATTGATTGATCTTTTGATAAAAATGTATAACCATCATCATCCCTATCATTTGATTATTTTTTGTCTCTGTTGGAATTCCCATCCCTCGATAGTGACATGCTCATATTTAGAAAAAAAATCACCCGTGGGTGTTATCATGGAAGCACCAATGTTTATCCACAATGTACTTGCATGTTTCCACCGCTCCAGATAGAACTAATATGACTATCGGTGAACCATAAACTCATGCACAACAGTGCCATTGAGGAAGGTCGCACACCTTAAGTAGTAACTATAGGTGGAAGATTCACAAGCATGGCGCACCAACAACGGGAAGGGGTCGCATGGACCACCCATTGGCTACTACACCAACACCTAAAAATTAATGGTGCTTGTGTTCATTAGAGTTGTCAGCATCCGCCAGCATGTCCGACTCCACCTTCGTGCCCACATTTAAGCCCACTGATCCATGCTATAGATAGATCTCACCCAACCTAACCTATAGCGACTGCCATATGGCATCTTCTAAATCATTTTTTAAATACTCAATAATTTAAAATTCCACAAAAAACTACAATAATTAAAAAAATCATTTAATATCTCCATGATATGTAAAATTACAAGCTCATAAATATCTTTTTCCAATCATCTTCCAAGATCCACACCCATCTTTGAATAAAACATAATATAAAAAAATTAATAAAATAATTATCACAGTAAAAAAATTAAAAAGAACTAATAATTGAAATGTAATATAGTATTTCAATTTAAACATATCACAACAGTTTGAGGTCATTTTATTTTGAATATATTAAAAGTTTCTATTCATTTATTTAATTTAAAACTTATTAATTGGCCATTTCAGGTAGACCACAAGTTTTATTGATGCTTTATCTAATTTTACAGTACAATAATAATAATAATAATATGGTTTTTCTATGATTTCAAATCATTTTGAGTTCATTTATATGGATTTGACTGACAAATGTGTGTTTTGCCATTTTAAAACAACAAATGTCTATTCTGGGTCATCTCATCTGAAAGGAACCTTTGATTGATGTTCTTTCTACTTGAACATTTCAAATCCCAATATATGGTTGTTTTTGTCTGATTTCATAGTATTAAGAGGCCATTTGGTTGGTTTTGACACCCTGATGGACATTTTTGTAAGGCGTCAAACCCTTAAAATCTACATAATCAGTTGTTATGGGAAAACTATGTATTTGATAGATACATATTATTCTCCTAAATATGAAAAATAATAATAAAATATTTTTTCTATGATTACACATCATTATAATGTTGTTTTCTAAGGATTTGATTATTAAATCTAGATTTTGACATTTTAAAACAACAAAACTATGTTTCAGGTGATACTGGGAAAACAAGACCTTGTATTGACATTATATCTACTCAACCATGTCATGGTTCACTATAAAATTGTGGTATAATAATTTTATGACATTTATAGGTTGTTCCATTGGTTTTGAATACTAGAAGTTCATTTTATATGGTGTCAAATCCTTAAAAACTACATATTTGGTCATTCTGGTGAGAGCACACATTTGATTGATGTTCTTTCTAATAACACACATAAAAAATAATAATAATATGGTTTTATTATGATTTAATGATATTATGAGTTCATTTTCTATATATATTACTATTAAATGAAGGTTTGGGTGTTTTTAAACAACAAAAATGTGCTTCAGGTCATCCTAGATGAAATATACCTCAGACTAATGTTTGGTTTACTAAAACATGTCACAATTCACTATACAACTGTTTTCATCTGATTTCATGGCATTCAAAGGTTATTCAGTTTGTTTTGAACCACTGACACATGTTTTTAAAGGGCGTAAAACCTTTAAAAACCGCATATTTGGTCATTTCAGGAAGACCACATGTCCGATTGATGTGAATTATACTTCTACACATAAAAAATAATAATAAAATTGTTTTTATATGATTTTATGTCATTTCTAGGCATTTTTTTATGGGCATGATCATTAAATGGATGTTTTAGCGTTTTAAAACAACAAATGTGAATTTTGAGTCATATCGGGAAAACGATAACTCTGATTAGAATTATGTCTACTTGACTAGGTCAAAATTTACTATATGGTTTTTTTCTAATGATTTCATAGCATTTAGAGGCCGTTCGGTTGGTTTTGACCCCCTAATCCAGGTTTTTAAAGGGCGTTAAACCATTAAAAACCGCATATTCAGTCATTCTGGGTAGATCACATGTCTGATTGATATGTTGTCTACTCTTACATGTCAAAAATAATAATAAAATGGATTTACTATGATTTTTCATCATTGTGAGTTTGTTTTATATAGATCAGACCGTTAAACACATGTTTTGGCAGTTCAAAAGCACAAAATTGCATTTCGGGCCAACCAGGGAAAATGAAACCTAATATTAATTTTCCTTCCACTTGAAAATATCAAAATTCATTATATGGTTGTTTTCATCCAATTTCAAGACATTCAGAGGCTATTCGGTTGGTTTTGACACCCACACACACATTTCTAAAGGGTGTTAATCCTTTAAATACCACATATTCTGTCATTTTGGGAATAACACATGTTTGATCATATTTTAGTCTAATACTACACTTAAAAAATAATAATAAAATGGGTTTCCTATGATTTCATGTCATTAAGATGTTTTTTATATGGATATGATTGTTAAATGCACATTTAGGCATTTTAAAACAAAAAAACTGTGTTTCAGGTCATCTCAGTCAAACAACTCCTCAGATTGAATTTATATCTAATTAACCATATGAAAATTCACTTTACATTTGTTTTCATCTGATTTCATGGAATTCAGAGGTTGTTCGATTGGTTTTAATCCCCTAATGCATGTTTTTAAAGGGTGTCAAACCTTAAAAAACCACATATTCGATCATTTTGGGCATACAATACATCTGAATAACATGTTATTTAATCTTAGAGGTCAAAAAATAATTATAAAATGGTTTACCTTTGATTTAACATCATTCTGTGTTCATTTTCTATAGATATGACCATTAAATGCATGCTTTGGCTTTTTAAAACAACAAAACTGTGTTTCGGCTCATCCAGGAAAAAAGACACCTTAGATTTATGTTTCTTCAGATCTATTATCTCACAATTAACTTTACAATTATTTTCTTATGATTTAACAGTATTTGGAGTCCATTCGGTTGGTCTTGACCCCATGACACATGTTTTTAAAAGGCATCAAGCCTTAAAAGACCGCATATTCAGTTGTTTGGGGTATAATAAATGTCTGAATATTGTGTCGTCTACTCATACACATCAAAAAATATTATTAAACGTTTTTGCTATGATTTCACATCAATCTGAGGTTGTTTTATATGCATATAATCATTAAATGCATGTTTTGGCATTTTAAAACAAAAAAATAATGTCTCAAGTCATATTGGGGAAATGAAACATCATATTAATGTTATTATTACTCAACTATGTAATAATTCACTTTATGGTAGTTGGTTTATGATTCCATGATATTTAGAGGACATTTAGTCAGTTTTGACTCTTGGACACACATTTTTAAAGGGAACCAACATTTAAAATCTATATATTTGGTTGTTCTATGAATAAATCAAGTCATATTAATGCATTTTCTACTTATACACATAAAAATAATTATAAAATATTTTTCATATGATTTAACATCATTCTGAGATTTTTTTGGATAGGACTGTTAATTGCACATTTTGGTGTTTTAAATATACAAAACTATGTTTCGATTCATCCATAGAAAACAACACCTCAGATTGATGTTCAATCTACTCTACCATTTATCAATTCACTATATGGTTGTTTTCATTAATTTTAGGGAATTCAGAGGTCATTCATTCAGTTTTGACCCCCAGACACATGTTTTTAAATGGCTTCAAACCTTTAAAAAACTCATATTTGGTTGTTTTGGGTAGAACACACATTTTATTGGCATTATGTATACTTTTACATATCAATAATATTAATAATAATTTTTTTCCTTTTATTTAACATAATTCTAAGGTCATTTTCTTTAGATCTAACCATTAAATGCTTGTTTTGGTGTTTTAAAAAAATTGTGTTTTAAAACAACAAAACTGTGTTTTAGATCATCTTGGGAAAATGGTACCTCAGATTGACATTATGTATGTTCGACCATATAAAAATTCACTGTATGGTTGTTTTTATCTGATTTCACAACATTTTTTGGTTTTATGTTCAATTTTAAACCGCTGACACATGTTGTTAAAGGGCATCAAACCTTTAAAAATCGCATATTTGGTTGTTTCGGTCAGACTGCAAGTCTAATTGACATGTTGTCTTCTCATACACATCAAAAATAATTATATGTTTTTACTATGATTTAATTTCATTATAATGTTGTTTGTTATGGATTTGACCAGTAAACATATGTTTTGGAATTTTAGAATAACGAAACTATATTTTGGGTAATCCTAGAAAAACAACACCTTGGATTGATATTCCATCTGCTAAAACATCTTATAATTCACTGTATAATTGTTTCCACCTAACTTCATAGCATTCAGAGGTTGTTTAATTAGGTTTGACCATGGATTATTGTTTTTAAAGGGCATCAAACTTTTAAAAAACACATATTCATTCATTTCTGAAATAATGCTTGCTCAATTGACGTACCTTCTACTTACAAACTTCAAAAATGATAATTAGACAAATTTACTATGATTTCACATATTTCTAGGATCCTTTCCTATGAATCTGACCATTAAAAATGAAGGTTATGAGTGCAATGAAAGTGTGCAGTGGTGGGTGATATACTAAAATTTATTTTAATATTTAGTTTTCTGAATCTCCAAGTGAGGATCATTGACATTAAAATTTTAATTAATTTATTCAAATTTGAAGAAAATAAATACCCTAGATTATGGTCATTTCTTTATTTATGGGATCAATATTTCAAAATACCCTCTTTCAATTACCTTTATTGTGATGTGATAATCCAACAGTAGAATCCCTCTAGTGGTGATCCACACAAGCTCCTTTGATCTTTGAGAAACACTAATTGATTTTCAGGTGCTAGAAAAATGAATCGATAGTATTTCATTGTTTGTATAGATATCCCATCCTTTGGTCTTGAAGGAATCTATCTTTCATTTCACTTTATTAAGAGGGAGAGAGAATGAGGAGTTGAGAGAGAATTTCATTGTGCATAATGATTCTTTATATTCACACTACCCTACATAATAGACATAACTGTCTATTTGAAGAGCTAGGGTTTAGCTGAAAATATTATTTAATTGCATGCCAGCCGTTAAAAAATATTATAACCTTTAATAAACCCCATTTCCCATAATAATAATAAAATTATTATTATTATTATTATTATTATTTTGTGGCGTGCGAAAACTTGCATAATAAAAAATATTATTTAACTGGCTTGTTAATTATTATTTGTCACCATACATGGTCTTGGTCTATTATAAATCCTTTATAATTTATTAGTAACCCAAATAAATATTAAATATTCTATTCATTAGTAAATATTTTTGATAGATAAAATGTGAATAAAATTTTTCCTTGGTCGTGAGAATAATATTTATTCTATTAATTAAACTAAAATAGAATTTACTTGAGATCAATGGAAACACTTAGTGTGTAATTATCTAGGATTATTTCTCATTTTAATTAGTAGGTCGTGCCTATTTTTCAAGATTACTATCTTATAGTGGGTTAAAGAACCCAAGATAAAGAACTTATTGTTGTAATTAAGAAAGCCATGTGAAAACACTCACTATATTATATAATCCATTTGTCACAATATCTCATAAAGAAGGTTTCACATCTGTGTCACCAACCTATATGCTCGTTACATATTTCTTTGACTATCTGAAATAAAAACATTGTTACACCATGAACGTGGAATTTAATGGGATGGTTTTATTCAGTCAATGGACCAAAATGAAAACTTTTATAAATATGGAAGGGACAAATCCTTTATTGACTTATCTATTAATGAAATTTCAGTCATGACTTACCCAATATACCCTACCTCACCGAGATTATATAGTGTTATTGTTTTCATAAAAAAATAAAAGTGTGTGATTCATGACATGCCTTAATTGTAATATTGAAGTCTAAGGACCATTACAAATGCTCGCAGATAAGAATATCTGATAACACCAAAACATTTAGAATTATTACAAGTGGATATGTTCTCATAATCTCCCATATTAGAGATTATCAAGTGTGAACTTCCTGAGAAGAATCCTCATCCAATTTTGAGCAATCACACTTGACATTATACAAATTATGTGCCCTATCATACACTACAAAAAAGTGACTTTTACTAAAATAAAATTACCGATATTTAATATATCTATTGTTAAAAATGATTAATTCCAACATATATTAAATTATGTTAATATTAACTATAGGTACCAATAATTTTTTTACCAATTGATATATATGTTTATATTAGTAGTTCAATACCATCAAATCATTTACCAACATTTAAATCTATTGTCTTTTCATAATAATACCAACAACTGATTTACCGATAAATGAATATATTGTTATTAATTATTATTACCAACAAATCTTTTACCATTATAAAATTTTGTTGTAATTAATTATTCAATAATATCAAATATTTTTACCAATAAATAAATAAATAAATATATATAACCTATTACAAGCATATCAAAATGTGATTAGTTAAAATATCCATAATTAAGTAATATTTATTGATAATATATTTATATATATGTGTGTGTGTGTGTGAATATATATATATATATATATATATATAATGAAGAAATCTATTAATTTATACATATATAATATTTATGTATATATATACATAGACACAAACCAATATATGAAAAAAAAATTATGAATATATATATATATATATATATATATATATATATATATATATATATAAACACCAACCCATATATGAAAAAATGTTATGAATATATATAAGTATATATACACACCCATATATGAAAAAAACACACACAAAACACCTAAAGAGAGGCACCCCCCGAATGCAACACATTCCCCAAAACCCCCTTCCCCAAACTTAACACCCTGATCCTCGCCACCACCCCATAACTCTCCGTGCATCACCACCTCACCGCATAGCCCACCACCACTCATCCTCCTCTCCCCGATCTACCACCTCCCATGCCACTGCTCAACCTACACGCCTCCCCGATTGACCACCTCCCCCACCACCACTTAGCCTTCGCGCCTTACCGATCGACCGCCTCCCCCATCACCACTCAACCTCCCATGCCTACCCCGCCACCGCCTCCACTGCCTCCCCCCCACTGCTCAGCCTCTGAACCTCCTTGATCGACTGCCACTACTCTTGTCTTCCCCTCCTGCTTTCCTAGGTTTTCCCTTTATCCCCTCTCCCTGCCCTGGTTTTCACTACGTCCCCCCACATCCCCGATACGCATATAGGCTTCCACTGAAGCCTACAATTACCTAATCACCCTACCATCTTCCTCGACCCTAGGTCACAATCATCCCCCCATTTTCCCTCTCTCCATGTGCCAGTGTCCCTTCCAGTTCCTCTCCCAAGTCCACCTATGCTTCCCCTACTCAATGATCGTCGTCCACGTGTTGCAATGTGGTTCTATTTTGACTATAAATTTTGAATCAATAAAACTAGGTATGCATTCAACTATGTTATTAAATTTTTTCCTTGGATTTTTCTTTTCCCACAACATAAGGGGTGAAAATTAGTTTCTTTTACCAAACACTCACACATAAAACATAAATGGAACCATACTGTTCAATTTCAATCTGATAACTAGGGGTGGATTGGGCCGTTTTTTACAGATAAATAGCATCTGTCAGGAATTAAGATGGAAGCATGTGGTAATCTCATGGATTTAAACTTTTTTTCTTATATCCTTTCTATACCTTTTCATTTTAATCTTCACTCCTTGTCAAAGATAGCCATCAACTGCTCTAATTTGATGGAACTATCTTTAGATTTTTATATTTTATAAAATTGTAATACTGATGGTCTGGGAAGGAGTTTCCCAACGTCAATGAACATACATGTTTCTTTAGTCTAGTTCTCTTATGGTTTGATAATTTCTCTAGTGGATTCTAACTTCTAGAGTTTTTAGATGCTTCTATTGATGCTTGGATCAAAAATCACTGATGCATCTATTGTTTCCATTGATTCAAGCTATACCTTTTTATAATTTCTTGATCTTAGTGTGTCTAACATCAGTGACAGTGATATTGGTATGATCAATAGCATGTTCTTTGATATACTTTCAAGACCCTTCCTTGTTCTCTGACCTAAAATAACATCGAATGATCTTCAAATTTCCACTACTCAATTATTACTTTTTGAACTCATGATTTGTTTATTTTCCATATCTAGTTCCAATTCCAAAACCCCAATCTCTAAAAAATGTAATTTAACAAGTAAATAAAACTACCACTAGAAAACAACATGTTATTTATTTGAAGCTAATAATCAAACATGGAAAGTTGAAAAAGCTGAGTATGACGGGCTATTTTAGTTTATATGTGAGATTTATTTAGTCATGTGATTGGTTCTTTGTTCAACCCCTATTCAAGTTCTTAACACGTGAATCTCTATTGAAAGCTCTATATTTAAACTTTCTTGAACTCAGATCTAAAATTGAATTTCCTTGTGAATTTAAATCCATGATTGCTATGTATTTCACTTCTCGATAAAGAAATGGCTCATTAAAACATCTATATAGTATTAATAACATTTATTTCAATATGTAATGACAACAATAACTTTTTTCTTCTTAGTGAGATTGTTTCTCTAAATTCTAAATTTGAAAATTGTTTCCAAGTTAGGATGATAACCACCATATGAAGATAGGTAGGTACTGTGTGTTCTTTCCTTTATAGATATGATACCATTAATATTAGTTAATCATAGACTTATTATTTATGATCAATTCCAATTAGTAATAATAATGACAATATAACCGTCATTATCATTTTAGACCAGCTTTCCATTATTGATGAGGACCATGATCTACTTGTGGATGTGATTCATCTGAGATATGCTATTTCTTTTCCCAATTACTCTTATTATAATTGTAATTTATCCTATTTAGAGTGATGGTCATTAGAAACCTTATGTTGAATTTCCTAAGGTAAGAATCCTATAAAATGACCTTATCCACCATTTTGGAAAAACGGGGATCAGATTTCTATCTCAAACGAAGCCTTTGGATGGATGCGCCAACAACATCAAAAGGGAAAATCAATTTGAATTCAATTCCAAATTCACTAAAAAAATTATAAGGAAAAATGTCTTGACATGGTAAAAATTGATTATTTTATTAAACATATTTTCAATCTTCCTGGTGATGATAATAATACAAGAATAATTTCATTTTTACTTGTTTTTTTACTTGCAGATTCCTTTACCTCTTGTGGATGAAAAGAATAATTTTATTGGAGTTATTGACAAGGAAATTTAGTATTCCATTTATGCATTGATAATGTGTATCATGAAGAGACAGAAGGTGTTACTTCATCCATAGTTGGTTATGGAGTGTGTGGAGTAGTCTGGACCGCATTTTTAAGGTAATATATTGATGTCTCATTACTGTTTTAGTATTCTCATGAATATCTTAATTACCATCACCTCTTTATAATGCCTTAGTTTAAAATATGGAACCTATTTTAGTGTTCTCACTAATAATATATTGATGCCTCATTCATTTATGAAATCTATGGCTCATCAGTGTTTTTAATCTAAGTAAAAGCCAAATGTGTTTCTTAGTGTGTGTGAAATATAGACTCTATATACTATTTGTGAAATTTGGAATCTTCATTACAGGGAGAGCATGAGAATTGAAGGCCAGACCATGTATATAATCTATGTACTATTTGTGAAATCCAGAATTTTCATTTTAGGGAGAGCATGAGTATTGAAGGATGGACCCACATGGTCTGGCTTGTGGTGCAACATTATCAGCTTCAGAAGAGAAGGTATGAGGCCACAAAGAAGAGGATGGATGTCCTTCCCATAGGAAGATACATTCTAAACATGTACTTGTAAATTTTATTATTTGGATGAATCAATATTGGACAACATTTTTCAACTATAAGGTAGAGGGAAAATCCTCCCAAGAAAAAGAGTTACATTCACCTATCTTTCTCTTAATTAGTCAATTAATCTGCTATAGAGAACCATTGAAAAGATAAAATGTTCACTAGCTAAATTTGATAAGAGTGATTAGAAATTATACTAAAATTATTGGGCAGAGGGAATATTTTTAGACATATGCATATTTTTATTTGGTATAAATACAATGTAAATTGATATTAATGCGATTTATCCGATCACATATTTTTCTTATGGGTTTCTTAGTGTTCCACTTTAAAAATACAGTCTCACTTTTACTTAGATTTCACCCATGACCTGTGTGTGAAATCTAGAATCTGGAATCTGTTTTAGAGTTCTCATTTAATTATATTGGGAATCTAGTATCTATTTTAGTCTTCTCATCACCATTGTTGATAGGGAATGTGAATAATATAGTGATGTGTAGTAGAGTGGTCATTCATATTCAAGTTCCAGTTGATGGGATCATCTAGGTTCGTGTACTAATGAGTGTTGTGACCCCTCATTGTAAGTATTCTTGCCTTTTCCTTCATTATTAGGTTATTTTTTATAATTCTAGTGGAAAGGTGTATAGGTACTTATCATTTTATTTGAGGACAGGTAGCCCATGTAGCTTATAGAATCTGACTGGTAAGCTGCATCCTCAACCCATGAAATTTTAGTTTTTTTAATGTCATTAATTTTTTATGGAGTTGTCTTTGGATCATGGTTTGATATTATAATCTGTTTTTTCCAACTATTAATTTATTTACAATTTTGATGTAGTCACATTTTTGTGCACATTACTTTAAAAATCATTAACTGGTTTCTTTTAATAATTAATCAATTTGGTTGATGGAATTGACATTGAAATTAGAAGAAGATAAATTAGTAGGATATAATCAAACTAAAAATGTAAATAAACCTTGATAATAATAGGATTCAGGAGAAAATATTAGCTACAGAGTAAGGTCTTCCCTTAGGGGTATAAAAAGACTATTAATTATAAATAAAATATAGGAGAATTAAATTTGGTTCCCTATAATCTAGGTGGAAACCTCTAGTATCTTCCCATGAAACATATTCAACAATTTGATTAATGGGATCCTATATATGTTGTGATCCTGAATATGCATGGGATGACCAGTTGACTACCAAATCAGATGTGTACAGATTTGGTGTCATGTTCTTGGTGATTATTGCTGGAAGGTGGGTTATTGATATTATTAGGCCCATTGACTAGAAAAATCTGATATCATGGGTACTTTGCAAGTTATTATTTCAAACCTAATTCCAAGTATATATTTTTTATAAATAAAAGGATATCTTTGAATGTTTATTTTCTTGTTGTGAAGTTATTACCTTTATTGAAAGTCAAAAGGAAGTTAAACATAAATTCAATAAGTTCAAAAAAATGTTTATTCCTTGTTGTGTAGGTACTAACTTTATCCCAATTTTTTAAGCATATTTCTATCACTTGTCTATGTACCTCCCTCAATTCCATATGAGGTGTTTCCTCATCCGTTTGTGCATAGACTGGAGCTGGATTGGATGGGCTGGAGCTAGAGATGGCATGGAATGGAGCTGGAATGGATGGGGCTAGAGTTGGATGAGCTGGAATGGATAGGCTGGGGATGGAGCTAACATGGATGGGATGGAGATGTTGGTGCTAGAGTTGCTGGCATTGATGGGTTGAAGCTACTATGGTGTTTGATCCTATTTGGGGGGATCTAGTGGGGGTTGAGGGTGGGGGTGGGTGGGTAGGGTTGTCCAGAATTGTGAAATAGAATTGTGGAACAATCCTGGTGGGGATCCAAGCAGGTTTGTTTGTAATTAATTTGATTATTAATCTAATTAATTATTTTTTAGTTTTGGACACATGTTAAAATAATATTTAGTTTAATAATTAAAACACATGTATTATATATGATAAATTAATAAATATAATATGAAATTTTACTAGCAATAAAAAAAATTATAATTTTTATTTAAATTTAATTTATAAAAAAATATTATATATTGGTAATTTTATTACCAATAGATAAATTTGTCACCAGAACTTATTTCTAAACACTTTAACCAACATATATATTATCTGTTGGTATTATTATAATTGCAACAAAAATATTTTATCTATTGTAAAAACATTTAGCGATAGAGTTTTTAACAACAATTTAGTGACAGGGAAATATATGTTTGTAAAATATTTTACCAACAGAAAATGCACTTTTACCAATAGATATGTCCCCATTGGGAAAAGTGAAATATTCTGTAGTGATAGTATGTTATCAAACTAAAAAACTATATTTAATAATATCATCATAACACTTAAAGGGTATCATCATTGTGGGGAACAACTATGACCTTATCAATGCGATGTACGATCTTGAAATTTTTTACATTAAATTCATATAGAACAATGAAAAATATATAATAATATGTTTTATTAATATTCAATACATCAAATATAGATGTAATCTATGTAAAAATAGTTGGTTCTAGGACACCAACTCCAAAAAACTCTCACTTGGACCAGAGGAAACTATCTACAACTTTTAGTTTTCTAGACCTCACATGATAATCATGTTTCTATAGAGTCAATGATTTAGTGAGGGGTCTACCAAATTTTCTTCCATGGAAATAATTATCATTATAACATCACATTTCTGAGAAAAATACCTTAAGATATGATACTTTTTAAGTATTTTATTTATCCACTGACGTGACCTTGGATCTTTTACGAGTGAAACCACTACAGTATTATGATAATAGAGTGTGATATGATCTTTACAACAAGAACCACATCAATATCTTGGAAAAATTTGTGCATCAAAACCACATCTTCAGCAGCCTTAGAAGCCACAATATACTCATACTATACTGTAGAATTTGTAACCAAAACCTTCTTTGAGCTCTTCCATCTCACAACACCTTGATTCAATATGAATATGTATCCTGTTTACAATTTCATATCATCTTCATATGTTTGGAAAATAATATATGTATATCCTCTGATGACAAGTTCCTCATCTCCTCTATAAAATAGGAACATATCCTTAGTATTCCATAGATACTGAAGGATAGTCTTAACTTTCATCCAATGGTTGTCACCTAAGTTAGCTTGATATATTCATTCCATACATAATTCATAGTCAATGGATATCATATTACATATCATATAACACATGACTAACCCGATATATGACACATAAGGAATACTTTACTTTATGTTTCTTTCCTCATGTGTCTAAGGACACATTTTCCTAGAAATATGAATTCCATGTGATACAAGAAACAATCCCCTATTGGATTGTTCCATACTAAACCCCTTTAGTATCTTGTAAATATATATACCTTGACTTAGGATAAGCAGTCTCTTGGATATATCATAATGGATCTTAATCCCTAGAATATATGCTGCCTTTCCTAAGTCCTTCATGGAAAAGAATTTATTCAAACATGCCATAATAGGTTGTAAGACTGGTATTTAATTTCTATTGGGTAATATCTCATCAATATATACTATTAAGAAGACAACCACACTCTCACTACACTATTTTTAGATATAATCCCCACATTCATTATTTATGAAACAAAATTCTATTATGGATTCATCAAAATGAATATTCCATGAACTCTATGCTTTCTTTAATCCATAAATAGATTTTTAAAATTTTCAAATATTTTTGGCATCCTTTAGAGTCAAAAACCCATCAGGTTTTGTCATATAGACATATTTTAGAAGGTTACCATTAATGAAGTATGTTTTTATATCCATTTTACAAACCTCATAGTCATGGTAAGATGCAATGATGATTATAATTATGATGGATTTCAGTATTGTAACTAGTGAAAAGGTTTATCCACAGTCCATTCCTTAAAAGTGTTTAAACCCTTTTGAAACTATTTACACCTTATAGGAACTAACTTTTCCTTCCATGTCTAGTTTTTTCTTGAATACCCATTTACAACCAATGGGATTTACATCCATTAGAGGATCTTCCAAAATATAAACTTGGATTTGGTACAAGGAATCCATTTAATAATTTATGGATTATTTCCATTTGGAAAAATATATTCCACTTGCAACTTTTTTATAGGTTATAAGATCATTATTTTCAACTAATAATGAGTCACCATACTTGGTGACTAGAAAACTATGTCGTCCTTATTATCTAATCTCTCTTTTACTCCTACAAAGTACTTGTGTCTCTGGAAAAACTTCTTCTTCCAAGGGGATTTTTGGAATCTATTCCTATGCCAACTCTTGTGTACCTTGATCCTGAGATTCATCAAAGTCTATCATGATCCCACTATCTATTTTATATATGTGATCCCTCTCAAGGAATATGGATTGTCTTTCCACTATTAACTTTTTTTCTTCTGAAGGGTCATATAGGTAATACTCCATTTTTTCCTTAGGATGTCCTATAAAGGTACACTTTATGCATCAGGGTGAAAGTTTGTTACCTTAAGAGGAATTAAAAAACAATTTACAACCCCAGACATGTAAGTATGAAAACACGGATTTCCTTCCATTAAATATTTTGTATGGTATTCCATCTTCTTCTTTAGTTTAAACTTGGTTTAGTATTTGTGCTACTATTTGTAACACATATCTCCAAAAGGATAATAGAGGACTCACATGAATAATCATTTATCTCACCATATCTAAAAAGGTTTGGTCCTTCCTTTCACTTACACTATCCTATTGCTATTTATATGGAGGAGGGAATTGAGATAGAATCCAAAAATCTCATAAATAATAGATGAATTATTGATTAAGATAGTCTCCACCACAGTCTGAGCAGAGTTTCTTAATATTTTTACCAATTTTATTCCCAAATTTATTATTATATTATTTTAATTTATCAAAAGAATATGACTTATACTCCATCAAGTAGACATATACATATCTACTAAATTCATCCATAAAAGTTATGAAGTATGAGTACCCACCCCTTGATTTGACAGGTAATGGTCCACACACATTGGTATAAACTAATTAGAGAAGCTATTTGGCCCTTTCACCATTTCCACTAAATGGGTATTTCTTCATTTTTACTTGAAAACATCCATAACATACACCAAGTGGTTTTAGCTCAAAATTATCTAAATATGAATCTTGTTATAATTTAGTCAAGTGATTTTAGTTTACATGACCTATTTGGTGATGCCAAAGTTGGGTGTAGTATGATTCATTTGAAGTATTTTCATTATCGATTTCCAATACTTAGTTCATGTAATCCAATACATAAATTCCATTATTTTAATGTTTTATACCATAAAAAATGATATATTTATAAATGAAGAAAAATTTATTCCCAAATTTGAAAATAAATCCATCTGTATCAAGTCTAGATACAAAAATAATGTTTTTGGTAATAAATGACACAAAATAAAAAATGTTTCAAAACCAAGATCATTATTGTTGGAAACATGAGATGATAGTCCCTAATAGAAACAATTTTTTTAACATCTTTGGATTCCTATAAATCTATGTTCCCTTAGTAAATTATTTTTAATCTACTTGGTTTTTATACTTTAATACATATGTGAGAACCACAAGTTATATATAATACCCAATTTTTAAAAACAAATAAATTTCACTTGATAAAAAAAACCTAAAGCTTCCCCTTGCTTCTTTGGTCAAGTGCATTTTTTATTCTAGTGACCCTTTTTGCCACATTAAAAATAAATAGAATCCAATTTCCTAGATTTCCACTTGATCTTATGCTTCTTGTAAGGGATTAAAGAATCATTGTGATTAGAGTTCTTTACTTTCCATTTATATTTGTTCAGAATAAGAAAACAAGAATTTTTTGGAATCATATCCTTATCAAATTGGTAAATAAGTGTGAGAAGATCATTCATATACTTCTCAATATTGTTCATAATAAAATTTACAACAAATCTAGAGAATATTTGAGGGAGTTATGAAAGAATGAGATTGGTGCACAACTCATCGGGGAGTTTAAACCCTAGAATATCTAGGTGATCAATGTAGCTAATGAGATTGACTACATGAGGCCCATTTTATGAACCCTCCACAATATTACTTTGATAGAGTGCCTTGGAAATCAAAAACCATTCTTTTATAGATCTTTCATGGTAAAGACTGCATAGGTTCTCAAGAATTATATAATCATTCATGTTTCCGTCAGAAATCATGAGTTTACTAAATATAGAGGATAGCATAAAAAATTGAACTTCAACCCCATCATTAATATTTTTTTCATAGATAAGGAAATATTCATCACATGACTCCTTGGTAGGTGGATTAGGCATTGAGGATTCTATCATATAAGATTTCTATTCATAGTACAACACAACCAAAGTCATTTGAACCACTCATTGAAGTTACTATCAATGAGGAGATGTTTTCCCCCCAATATACATTTCAATGGTAATATCTATAATGAACCTTCCATTTTTATACATTTTAAAAATCATATTATTATCACTTTTCATGATTTTAAATTATTTAAGAAATAAAAAAATTAATTAATTTTATTAATTCTCACACTATTTCATCAATTCCCAATAATCCTCACCATTTAACTTGGAATGTTTAGTTTTTAGGAAATTATAGTGGCACATATCTATATTCCCTTTACATAACACCAATGAGGGTTAGTCAAGGTACTTAAAGATATTTAGTTAGGTAGGTCTTTGCCAACTGTGGTCTTGTAGCTCCTTGATCTATTGAGTGGATTTCCCAATCCTGAATTCCTGACTTGGATATTGAGGTTCCAAAGGATTGAGTAACAAATTAGATGGGAGGGGGGGTGGGGGTGGGGGTTGAATGAGTTGTTAACTTTTTATAAGTTTCAAACTTGTAGAAAATTAACCCCTGAAATATTTTAAAGTTTATTACCTTCTCATATTTTAGTAAATATTCATGCTTGAAAAAATAATAAAGTGGGTAAAGCACATGATATTTACAAGGTTTATACTTAGTGTTTGAGCCTACATCATTTCCATATCCACTCTCAAGTGTCTATGAAAATTTACTATAATGAAGAATAGAATACAACTTGTGTTAAACCCCATTAGACAGATTCCATCTTCTGATATGAATAATTATACTGAATCCCATCATTTAAAAAAAATCATACAAAAAATGATCCGTAAAAAATTATAAATACTTTGTTCAATATTCTATACAAAATCTAATGGGTACTATGATGCTGAGTCCAATGGTCCCCCAGTAATATGAAATCATCCCGATAGACTCAATTTGATAGGCTGAGTATGATTCAAATTTTCTAAATTTGTGCCAACAAATTTTCTATTCTGTCAATAAAAAAACCCTCACCTTAAAAAAATATTACTTACTGGATGATTTCTTCTTTGCTTCTCTCTGCATGACCTAAAGGTAATGATCATCACTCTTGTCCCTCCCCTCCTAGAGGGGGAGGGACCTCTGTCACCTTTTTAGGGGTCCCAATCCCATCCTTTCCTCCCCTTCTTAAATTCTGAATCTATTCCCTTGTTTCCATTAACTTCACTTTTCCCTAAAGTACCGATTTTGTTCAAAGGATTATTTAAACCATATATTTCAAATTCAAAGTTCACTGATGCCTTTTATATTCTGGATCTGACTCTAATTTCTTGCTTCAAACATCACCGCTCCTCTATTGATTTGTTCGACAGACTTTTTTTTGACTACTGGGGCTTACATGATCGTGCAGTAGTTGGGATTATTGAAAACAATCATTTTATGGTTTGTTTTTATTAGGATAAAAATTTGATCAAGGATTGGTCCTCAACACCCTAATTCTGCAAAGAATCTAGATTCTTTATTTTCCAATGGTCCTATGACTTTTATATGAAGAATGATTCTCCAATAATGAAAATTTTGGTACGTTTACCTGAGCTCACTATCCTTTTTTATAATGCTTCAATACTTTGAATGGTAGGTAATTTAATTGGATTCTTCCTTTTTTTGTATAGTCAAACTAGTGTTATGTTTTTACCTGTTTCTCCCCTTATTTTCATGGAAGTCTATGTTTCAAGGTTTCCAGTTAATTTTTTGGGATTGATGTCAGAGAAGAGTTTTGGTATAACCAACCAGTTATTTTTGAATCTTAGGAGGATTTTTGTTCCTTATGAAAATGTTTGGTACATTAGTTAGCAGTGTGTCATCAAGGACTCAAGGGTGATCAACATATAGGGGATGTGGTTCCTAAGTCAGGTCTTGGTGAGCCCAGGTATGACAAACTGAATGAATATGAACAGTTTTATGGTTTGTCTGAGTATTTGGAGTCTTCTCTTAATGCTGAGATGAAGAAGAAAACCCAGTCTATCCAAAGTAGTGAGGCCGCATTCACTGGTCCACATGAGGATAGGGGGTCAAGGTTTGATCATCCCCTAGGACTTATAGAAGATCAATTGGAACCAGATGGAACAATCAAGGATAAAAACTCTCAAAGAGGGGCATGGAAAATTCTTCAAAACTAAGGTGTCTCTGATAAGGTTGCCTCTAATTCTCAAATGGTGAATAGAACTTAATGGAAAGGTGTTGTTTTGTTTGATCATATCTCGAGGGAATGAGAGACCTGACCTATAACATCTTCTATGGTAGTGGGTGTAATATAGATCCCATGCATTAATCCACTGTCAGCTATTGGGAATTACTTTGCAACTGGAGATCCACTGGAAAGGTACTATGAAGCCTTGCATCTGAATTCTAGTTTTGTAACTACACAAATTAAATTAGTGGGTTAGTGGAAATTAGGGCATGAGAAGGTATTGCTGGTACCAAAAAGACGGTGAGATCTAGTGTTAATGCGGATAAAAGGTTACATATTCTAGGAGATCAATGTTTGAGTAAGAAATATATAGAAGGATTGGAGTCAGTTAATTCCAAAAGGAATAAAAAGGCCACTTCATTGAAGGGGGTTCCTGAGGACCCGATACATGATGATCAATACTTGGTGAGTCATAAAGAACCAGACTCCAAATATTTTTCAATGTGGTAAAAATATCACAATATATTGATGAATATTGTGTGTGTCTCAAGGAATGGAATGATAGGAAAGGTCCCTCAAAATATTTTGTCCAAAAAAGAAAAGAAAAAACTAAACAGTGCAAAGATCACACCGAACTTCTGAAGCCTATGATCACCTGATCGACTGAAAAATTAAGGATAACCAGGGAAAAGGCTTGAATAGACTCATCAGAGGTTCAGAAATGTGGTTTTATAGGTAGGAAAACATCACCTCCTATTGAGAATGTAGGACCAGTGGTTCTACTCCATTTGAAGGAAGATATGTTAGATGAATATTTCATTATTAATGTGTCTAAGGTAGAGGAAAATAGAAGATTCGAAATATCAACCCGAGTTTCTCTTAATGATGAATAATCAGATTGGATAAAAAAATATTTGATATTTTCATGTGGAATTAATGAGGGAAATATTAATTTAGAAGAATATATTCAAAAATTTGACATTATGGCCAACCATTTTGAAGACCTTATCAAGGTCAATCTGGAGTTTCTTGTAAATTTACTATATTGGGGCTTATAAAGAATGAATAATTCTAATAATATTTTTGATAATGATTTTTTGAGTTCCTTTAGTGTTTAATGAAGTTATGTTTGGACATGTTTGGTTTCCTAATTTTTCCTTAAAAGTGCTTTGATAATAAAAAAATTAATTTGGAGGAAAATCTACACCTCACAAAATCTGCTCAACTACTCAAATTAATCTTCCTCAGTCCTGTAAATAAAACTTCTAGTTGTCCAATATTATGAAGAGATCTCTATCCAAAAATACTATTTGACATGAACTCTACAAAACTTTATGTTTTCACACATGTGAATAGTTTTGAAGTACAAATGTAATATGCCCTATATTTATAGGTGACCTAGAATTATAAGGTGAGAAAATAAAATGTATTTCTCGCTCACTAAAATTTTCATATCTTTGAATTTTAATCACATTTGAACTTCATCTTTAACTATTTTAACTCTTATCAACCCTTCTGGAGTCTTATAAAAACTTCTCAAATCTTCACAACTCTTCTCAAATAATCAAAAAAAGATCAGAACCTAAAGTATGGAAAATTTAGTTTGTTAAAAAAATTCAGTATGATATGATTTTCTTCCTTAGCTCAGTTTAATTTGAATTTCTTCCTCATGTTAGTATGACTAAATTTCTTCCTCATATTCAGTTTGATCGACTTTCTTCCTTAGATTCAGTTTGATCAACTGTCTTCCTCAGATTTAGCCTGATTGAATTTCCTCATCATATTCAATCTAATTGAATTTGTTTCTCATATTTAGTATGATTTAATTTCATCATCAGATTTAGTCCAATTGTATTTCATCCTTATATTCATTCTGATTGACTTTATTTCTCATAATCAGTTTGGTCAACTTTCTTCCAGAAACTGAATATGATGTATAGGCATCAGTATCCTTTAGATGTACCGATTTATGCAACTCCTTCTAGTAACATGTTCTTGTATCATGACTTAATCATGATATTTAAGAGACAAAAAATTATATAAAATCATCATTATATTTATTTTGGAAAGTTCTCAAACTTCCCATTAAAAACTTCAAAACAAATTTTCTTACTTTCAGACTCAAAAACATAAAAAACTTTATGAATATGATCTTGAGCAACTTTTTACTTTCTTCATTTTAAAAAATTATAACATTCATACAAAAACTCACTTTGATGAACTATTTCAAGTCCTGTGTGTCCTTCACTATCTTGTAAAACAACTCCATCATTTGGAATTTGAGAAAGTTCTCTCTAAGAAAATTATAATATTTCAGCAACACATCTTTCACCTGATGTACAAAAACATTATTTTACAAAAAATATTAGTTGTAAAAAACTCAAAACATTATAAAAACAAAAACTTCATAAATGATATTCAATATCCCCCTTTGGATTTGTTGAAAAATCTTGTAAACAAAATTTTAACTCACAATTTTTAAAACACTTGTAATTTTTCACAACTCATTTTTTTAACTTTTACCAAAACAAAAATTTTCTCAAAAGTGATTTTCTTGAAACCAAACTAAAGGATAATGTAATTATTTTTAAGGGATTTCATCCCTTAGTGATAAGAAAATTTTGAATCCATGTTAAGATAATATCCCCTATACTTTTATCTTTTCCTCTCACTTTTAATTTTCTCCACCATTTTATGATAACTAGAGCTTCAGATTCATTTATGTAAGAAAAGTACTTCCCTCACCCTTATAGGAAATTTTTTTATAAATTCTACACCTTTTTCAATATAATCCAAAGCATAGTGGGGTAAATTTCTTAATATGTTTAGGAAGTCTTTAGTGAAGGCTGAATATGAAGTTTCAACATAAAATCCAAAAATATTTCTTCCAGAATCAATTTTATGAAGATATAAAAAATTTGATATTTTTTTGAAACATATTCTTTCACAAAATCATCACTAGAAACCTTTTCTTTTATAAAGTAAATCTTTATATTAATATGTTTTGATCTTGAATGTTGTACATTATTTTTATAAAGATCAATTCCACTCTGATTATCACAAATTATCTTCAATGGTTTTCTAAATTCAACTTTCAAATCTTTTAAATGAACTATCATCCAAAAAATTTGAGTACAAGCTTGGGTAGCTAAAATATATTCTAATTTTTCTATGCTCAAAGTTACTAAACTTTATTTCTTACTATCCCAGCTCACACAACATTATCCCAAGAAAAATATTCTTCCTAATGTTGATTTTATATCATTGCATTCTCCAACCCCCTAAATATCAGAATTACCATGAACGTTCATTTAATAAATTATTTTGTATAAAATCCCATGTGAAGTTCTTCCATTAACATATCTTAGAATTATCTTTTCTGCCAACATATGAGATTCTTTTGGATCACTCTGATATATGGAACACAATGTTATAACATAAAAAATATCAGGTCTCAAAGTGGTTATATAAGAAAACATCCAATCAATTTTTGATTTTTTGGATTCACACTTTTCCCAGCTTTATCTATAATCATCTTCATTCCAACTAAAATAGGAGAAGAAAATTATTTAGATTCTACCATACAAAACATTTTTAAAAATTCTATATCATACTTTTCTTGAGATAAAAAAATGAATTTTTTATTTTTTTAAACATGTATACCAAGGAATAAATTTAATTCTCCCAATATTAAGATTTCAAAATTCTTCTTCATTTCCTCACAAAATTTATTACAAACATTTTTTTTATCCCCCAAAAAAACTATATCATACACATAAAAAATTAAAATCAGGTTTCTAGAGTTAACTCCTTTCACATATAAGTTTCTATCAACTTTTCCTTTATAAAAATTAAACATTCTCATATAATTGTCATGTTTTTAATACCAAGAACATGGGGCTTGTTTCAAACTATAAAAATATTTCTTAAATATAAAAAATTTTCTTTCATATTCATCAAGTAAAAACCCACAAGGTTTCTCAATGTAAAATTATTCTTCAATTTCACTATTTAGAAAGGATGAATTTACATCCATCTAATAAACTTTATAATTTTTATGTACAACCACTTATAGAAACATTATAATTGTTTATAATCTTGTAATACGGGAAAATGTTTCTTCAAAATCCCTACCTTCCACTTGTGCATAGCCTTTAAAAACAAGTATTTTTTGGTTTTTTGAAACATCACCATGTTCATTTAACTTTTTATGTAAAACCATTTTTTTCCAATGAAATTTTTATTTTTTAGTTGGGGAACAAGTTCCCAAGTGTTTTTTCTCAATCTGATCCATCTCTTCATTCATCGCATCAACCCATTATTTATGTTACACTACTTTTGAATCTAATTATCATTCAATTTATGAAATGAGTGATATATGATTTTCTAATATCATCCATCTTATTTTTTGAACTGAATCCTTCTAATTATAAAGAATATTTTCAGTCTCAACATGTTTTTCTAAATAAGTAAATTTCATAATTTCTCTTCCATATTTACTTTCCTTATCTCATGATTCTTCACAGTCTTGATAATTCTATTTTGACCCACTACTAAAAGAATCACCTATACCCATGGTTTATAACCATGGGTATAGCCCCTAAAACTGTAGGTATAAGCTATACCCATAATTTCATAAACCATGGGGTACCAAGGCATCAGTATAGATCTATAGCCATAGTTTTATAGAAACCGTGGGTATAACCTTGTAGATTTCTATAATACCCACGGTTTCATTTAAACCGTAGGTATATATTGTCACACCAGACATAATATAGCCATAGTTATTGAACCGTGGGTATGGATCCTTGAACTGTAAAAAAAAATAAAGCCTTTCTTCCATCATAGACCTATAAAAAGAATACAAACTATAATATAATGTTGCTACAGTAACTCGATTTTTTTGTTGGGGCTCTTCGGCCCCCAGAACCCTGAACTAGGGGAGCATTGCCCCCTGGAACCCCCAACTATCTCACTGTAGAGCTTAAACCATAGATGTTGCGGCCTGTTGTGTAGTACGAGAGATGATGCATGAACTAGAGATGAGGTTTGGAAGCGTTATTTAGGAAAAATTTAACATTACATAGTTGATGAAGCATTATTGAATTTATTGTACCAAAGTTAATGGATGAGTTATTGATTCTAATCTGAAGTGAATCTAGAGGATGATAGATAAAGGAAGGTTCACATTTTAAAGATATGTTAAAGTGAATAAAAAATGCAGATGCATTGTCAAAAGATGATTCGTAGAAAAAATCTATTATTTATCCAAAAGATAAAGTATCGAGCACTAGAAGTAGATGCATCAAGGGAAGCTAAATGTGACAACCTTGAAAAAGTTTATAAGACTTTACTATAAGATAAAAGTTCTTAAGAATGTGGAATGAATAAACTTCTCATAGTGATACATAAGATTAATAGTTTCTTACATAATATCTAGGAAGATAATATTTATGTGTTACAATCAAAGTGACACATTAGGTTTATTTGTTTGGAATAATTTGAGGTTTCTTGAATGATATTCTATAAGTTAATTAATAAAATTATATACTAATAATTTAATGTAACAATTATCATGACTATTTAAAAATAGTGCATGATTCATGTTGAGTATGGAAGATGGATTTTTTCTATGATTGATGTAGAAGTATATGAATGTTTTGAGTATAAAACACGAAACAAAAATATAAGGGATAAATAGTTTGGAATATGAATATATAAATTAAATCAATATATGATAAGTATTATCTTATATCATCACGTACTAGAAATAAATTCCAAAAACTGAAGTCAAAATTGAAGAGGTTTATATGGAAGATAGGAAGTGGGAGAAGTTAGGAATGCTTCTGACTTCAGTTTATGTAAATATGAAAGTGTTTGAGTGTTGAAAATTTTATTTACTAATTTAGATGTTGAATAAGTTTATGAGTAGAATATAAGTATCTAAAAGTTATAATATCAAAAGTTAAGAAAAAAATAATTGTTCATAAACTAAATGATTGGAATATGTGTATAATATAAGTATCCATAATTTTGAATATTGGGAGATGTTACGAAGGAATTACTCTTTAAAATACATATTTATGAAAGAATAACATTTATTTGAGTCTAAAAGGGGTTTCAAGATGATAATTTTCCTAACTTGAGAATATTAGATTTTAAGGAAAATAAAACTGAAGAAGTTCATATATCTAGATGTAGAGAATCTTAGAAGTGGGATTGTAGATTTTTAAAGTTATTATTGGAATAAAGGAATGATTCTATTACCAATGTAGCTAGAGTCGCATGTGAGTCATGCTGTATGGAACTCATGTTGGGTGAAACCAATAATGAACATGAATGTAATGTGGTGTATTTTCTAGAATCACAAGGGGATCAGTGGAGGGTCAGGTACATATATAAATTTTTATCAATCCAATAATTGTATATTTAATTGATAATTAATAAGAATATTACATGATTAAATCTATATAAATTTTTTTATATAAATATGAATGATTTTTAGACCCATGAGTTCCAAATATTATTTGGGTTGAAGAATTTGAGGGTCTAGAGCTTTAAGTTCCAAATCATCAATGTGTGAATTCTATATGTTATGGAACATGAAGTTACTATAAAAGACCAATATTTAAAAGCAACCAACCTAAGTTTCAAACATTGATGTAGTTGAAGAATTTTAGGTTATAAAAATTAAGAAACAATAAGATAGCGAGTCTAACTTATATGTTCCAAAGCTTCTATTGAGTCAAGGATGTTTAGTTCGTTCATTTAGAAGTGACATATTTTAGACACCCCTTAATTCGTGGAAGATGAAAACTTGAAAAAACTTATATAACATGAATTTAAACATTATGAATATTGTGGGAACATGAATGATGTTCATGTAGTTCAATTTTTTCATTTAGTGGTAGTCTAAGACATACTATTGAGTAAGAAGTTCTTATAATTGGTATAGTGAAATTCGGGAGATGAAGATTGATATTGTTCATGAGTTTGAGGATGATAGTAGAATACTAGAGAGATCTAGTATACATATTTCTATAACAATTAAAATACTAAAGTTATTCAAGGAGATAAATATTATCATGAAAAATCATTGGCATAGGGATGATACCTTCTCACGACCATTATAGTTGTTGAGTATAATATGATACCTAATAAACCAATTATAAACACTTTTCTACACAAGTAATACAATATTTGTCTGATACTAAATGTAGACACAACAAGGATTCGATTTCTACACAGAGGATAAAACTTATAAAAATAATTCATGTTGTTGGCTCTTATTTATTTAACACTTCACACATGGTGGTGTTAGTTGGGAATTCATATATATTTCATAGTATCCCATATCTTCCCATTATAAATTACAATGTCCTCAATCCTTATTCATGGTAATTCACAATTTATTCCTATACATTCCCAATCCCTCCCTAATTATCCATGATTCCCGGGCCCTCCCATGGTTCATACATAGACTCTAATATAGAAATAATTTGATGGAATAAAGTGGATGGGATACGATCAATGGTTTGGGAATTTACAAGGATCTCCTCCCCGAGGTCATCCCCACTTTAGTTAATGAAGAGGATAATCTCCTCCTTTTAGGAATACCTCTTGAACACGAAATTAAAGCCATTGTTTTTCCCTCAATCCTGACAGCTCCCCGGGACCCGATGGTTTCAACAATGGTTTTTATCGACAACACTAGGATGTTATCTATTCTGATGTGTGTAAGATTGTCAAAAACTTCTTCTCTACCAGTAATCTTCCTCATGGTATTCATGCCCAATATCTCACTCTTATTCCTAATGATACAAATGCTTTAGAAATTCATCTCTTCAGACCTATTTCTCTTATCAATTCTCTATACAAAATCATTACCAAACTTTTAGCGAATAGACTTTCTTCCCTATGCCACAAAATCATTTCTTGGAATCAATTTGGTTTCATAAAAGGTAGGTCCATTCAGGATTGCATCTACCTTGCCTCGGAATGCACCAATACCCTCAAAAAAGTTTCAAGAGGTGGTAATGTATCCATTAAGCTTGACATTAAAAAAATCCTTTGATACCATGGAATGGAACTTTATTTTCAAAGTTCTCCAAAGATTCAGTTTCAATGAAATATTTATTAGTCAGATTCACACTCTTCTTAATCCAGCCTCCCTATCCATCCTTGTCAACAGATCTCCTAAAGGTTATTTTAAATTTACTAAAGGGCTTTATCAAGGTGACCCCTTATCTGCTATTCTTTTTTCCATCACGGAAGACTATCTTAGCATATTCCTCTCTTTCCGGGTTTCCGAAAACAAATTAATGCCCATTCAAGCATCCCGTAGTCTAAATGTGCCAACCCACATTTTATATGTTGATGAGATTATCCTATTTATTAATGGGAGAAAAATAAATATTCTTAATCTTAAATCTGCTTTATCCCACTATGAGGAAGTCTCTGGGAAAACAATCAGCTGGAAAAAATCTTTTATATACTTTGGAAAATGCTTCCCTTCCAACAGGAAAGCTAAAATCATCTAAAACCTTGGTATTAAGGAAGTTTCTCTCCTCTTAACCTACTTAGGAGTACCCTTATTCTAGGGAAGACCTAAATCTATGTATTTTAATTCTATTTTAGATCATGTTATCCACTAGATTTCTTCCTATAAAGGGAAATCCCTCTCTTGGGCTGGAAGGATTTTCCTTGTTAAGTCTACCATTATCTCCAAAATGTACTCACTTATGATCTATAAATGGAAAATTTCTCTCTTGAATAGAATTAATGGATACATTAAAAACTTTGTTTGGACTAGTATAATCCTTGAAAGAAATCTTGTTACCATCCATTGGGTTACTTGCTAAAAACTGATAGAGAATGTTGGTATGGTAATTAAAAATCTCAAGCTCTTTAATAAATCCCTTCAAGCCAAACATACTTGGAAATTGATCAATCATAATGATGATTCCCTTGAGTTTCTTCAGAAAAAATTCCTGGTGAAATTAAAAAAAGGAAACTTGGGATATTTCAATTCCTCGATCTCACCCTCCATCAGAGAATCCTTTGCCAACATTATGACCAACTCTCGATGGATGGTCAGTATGAACTCTTCCCTCAACTTTCGGATTGATAATTGGACTGGAACACCCCTCATTTCTATGATTCCTACTAACTCCTATCCTGATAATATCAACTGCACTATTCAGGAGGTGATTCACTCTCATAATATCAACCTTCCTGAGTCCATTTTGAATGTTGTTGATAATCATCCCTACTCTAATATGAATGACAGCCTCATTTGGGAGCTAGCTCACAATGAAATATTGGATTCAAAAAGTTTCTATAATAATAATTTCTCTAACCATGATCCTATTTTTAATTGGTTGAATCTCTTTGACAAGCCTTGGATTAAACCCTCTAGATTTAATCTTATCTGGCATCTTGATCATAATCATATTCCTACTGAGGCCACCCTTCAATCTTTTGGTATCCAACTCTAATCTCAATGTCATATGTGTCACCAACACAGAGAGGACACAAACCATCTCTTCTTATCTTATGCCACAACTTTTTCTCTCTAGAATTATATTACTGACTTATTTGACTATATATGTCTTTGCTCAGACTCTATTCTTGTCCAACTTAAACACTGTGTAGAGCTTGAAACCTCTTGGAAAATAAAGAACCTCTTCATTTATGCTATCATTGAGTTCCTCCACATTATTTGGTATGATAGAAATAATATTAATAATAATAAATACTCATCCAATCTTAATGAAGGTTGAACGAGAATTCTCATAGACATCAAGGATGTCACCTTGCTCCAAAAAGGTCATTGTGACAACTCCGTTGGTGACTTCATGATCCTTCGACGTCTCCGGATTAAAGGCATTTTTCCAAAACTGAGGAATTCAATAGATGTTTTTTGGAAGGCTCCCATTCCTGGATGGATCAAAATCAATGTGGATGGAACCTCTAAAGGAAATCCGAACCCAGCAGGCTGTGGATCCATTTTAAGAGATTTCATGGGTCACTGTCATGGATGTTTGTATGGAATATACGGTAACACCTCTTCTCTCGAAGAAGAAATGATGGACGTGATCCAGGCCATTGACTATGTTAAAACCAATGGCTGGAATGATATCTAGATTTAAAGTGACTCTAACACCATTTTGCAAGCCATTTGGAATGGGGTGGTCTACCTTGCCTAGCTGCTTACTCCCCTATATATGAAATGACTTGATTCGCTTCAAGAGATCAGATTCATTGCCACTCATACTTACCAGGAAGTGAACATGGTGGAAGATGGTCTCACTAATATGGGAATCAAACAAAGCGTTACTTGGAGTGATGACCTACCAGTTGAACTTCTCCCTCTCTAGGTTATAGATTGTAATAAAATCCCCTACTTCAAACTTTTGTAGTTTCTTTCTTGCTTTTAATAAATTGTATACTGGTATTTGACCAAGGAATTACCTTTAAAAAATAATAAATAAAATTTCATCATGACTCATCCATACGTCGGATGTCCACACCAAAGGAAAAAAAATAAACAAAAATAGGACAATACAAAGGTAGAAAAAATGAAACACACTAATTAATCTACCCACTACCCCAATCTCCCTCCCATGCAAAGAAAACCGCGTAGCTACCTCTAGTGACCTTATGGACCCCTTCAAAGAATATAGCTACCCTCCTTATGTAGAAAGTAGTAAAATGCCTAATTGGATGATGAATTGAAGAAAATAAAATAAAAAATTAAACTAGAGCATATTTTTCTCTTTTAACTATATAAGTCACTACCCCAATATAAGAACCACAATGCCCCATGGGTTAAAACATGTTCCTACAAGAAAGGAGTAAATATATTATATTAGTTCAAGAGGATTTGATTACATATATATTTTTAGTTTTGTTTATCTTGGCTTTATTTTTCTTTATTATGTTATGTATAGTTTAGTTTGGTCGATACTAGTTATTTCTATTTGTCTGAATTCACATTACATTAGTTTCATACACTTCAAATTTTTTTATTTATTTCATGAAAAATCCAATTTATTATATTCATTTAAATTATGTTTTGTTTTAGTTATATATTTTCAATGTATAGTCCATTTTTTGTTTTTTTTCATTCATTTTAGTTTGGATTGAATTATCATAAAACAAGAAATGTTGTTTTGGTTTTGTTCAATACAAGTTTGTTTGGGACATTTTCATTATATTTATTTTGTCTTGTTTTTGTTAATATTGTCTTGGAAAATTTAATTCATTTGGGTTCTAATCGATTTAGTTTGATTGTATTTGGTTCATATCAGTTTGTTTTAGTTCAGTTTAGTTCAAGTTGGTTGCGGTCATATTGGTTTGAATTCATTGTATTTGGTCCAATTTTATCCATCATTTGTAATATAATATTAGTTAAAGTTAGATTATTTTGATTTGGTCTAATTTAGTTTCATCTGATTTTTTTCTATTTGAATTTTATTTTCTTGATTTGGATCATTAAAGTTCTATTTTGGTTGATCTGATTTATATTTATACCAGTAAGGTTCAGTTAGTTTGTGAATGTTTTTTTTAAAATGTTTGATTATTTTTTTTATTTTTTTTTCTATCCATTATGGGTTTGTAGGTTCCAATTTATTTAGTTCAACTTGATTTGGGTTTACACTTCTTAATATTATTTTGTTTGGTTTCCTATAGTTTAACTTGGTTCGTTATGTTTTATGAAATCCTAATTCAGGCAGGTTAGGAGAGGTCTAACTTAATTATATTCATTATATATGATTCAATTTTGTATAAAATGATATAATTTATTTTAGATATAATTATTTTTAATTAATAATCTCGGTATAAGGTAATTTAATTTATTCTAGACTCATTCAAAAATATTATGTTTTACGCTTTGTTAGGCACATGAAGTTTTTGGGGCTATCTGTGCAGTGAGAGGGGCAATTGGTACTAGTTTTGTAGTAGTTGCTAGTGGTAGGGTCATCATTGTACTTTTATACTTAAAGATAGTTTGGCGTTATTGGCTATTTTGTGGGGGTATTAAATGAGAGGGTTGTATATGAGGGGGGATACAAGGCATAGTAGAATTGGAATAAAAAACACCCTAGATGATGAAACAAAATAACCGTATAGTAATCAGTTTGGAAGGACTATTTAGAAGAAAAAATTCACATCATACCACTACCATGAGATTGTAGACATCCTCCTATGTAGAATAGAAATGAATAAGAAAATTTTTGAATGTACAAAATACATGTCATAGTAGAAAAAAATGGATCCTTTATTCATAAAAATTAATATGTTTATATGAATTTATAATTCAATAAGTCATGTTTAACTTGATGATCTTATCAAACACTAGTATCCAGATAGAATCAAAACACATGTCATATAAATTCTAATTGATGATGGTTTTAATTTATAATGACTTCAAACACTCAAAATTTATGACATTGCATAATAGAATAAATTCACACCATAACATTAATGTTCACGCTAGTGGGAGAACTTACTAAAGAATTACCATTTAATACCCTAGATGAAAACATAATCAAATACATGTCATTAAAGGATGAAATTCATATCATATCATAAAAGAAATCAGTTGAGAAGAATTATTTTTACAAAAATATTAATGACTAATAAATTTGTAAAATTACCTAAATATTCTCCTTCAAGATGAAAAATTGATAGTCATAGTGATTACCTTGATCTCAGGAAAATGCAAGGAGAAAAAATATCGAAAAAATCTATTATCACGATCTTAAGAAAAATATACAAATGAAGAAAGACAGAAACATAAATGAGCATAGGAGAGAATGTGAAAAGAGAAATAAAAAGGGATGGTAACTGTAATTTTTTTATACCAAAATTATTATCCAAAACTAAATGAAATCAAATTCAAAAATCATAACTCAAACAGCATAATAATGTTTCAAACTTTCAATACCTAGAACTTTTTTATATATTATTTGTTTTAAAAGGTGATACCCAAACATAAATTATTTTATATAAAGTGATATTCACAAGTAGTGGTAAAATTATATTCAAGAGTACTGGAATAAATGTGGTTTTGTAGATGAGTAAAGTGAAAATGTGAAAAAATTATAATATAATTTATTGGACAATACATTGGAAACAATTTCAAAATTCATTGAAATAATTATGAAATACTTATATGTAATCAAGAAATTTCAAAATTAATTGAAATCAAAATTCCAAAAAACAAAATACATTGGTAAAAAATATGATAGAATTCATTAAACAATTTATATGTGACAAAATGTGTAGGAAACAACTATTTTTTCACCCAAATTTGGTATATATTAAACTATTATCAATATAGATAAATTCATGGTAATTAAAGGCATACCATATTTACTAACATAGTTTAATTGATGAATAAATTTTTTCAAAAATCGATTTCTAAATTATACATACATGAATGACTATTATGTACACATGAGTTTGGTTAAAAAAATTAATATTGGCACATAACAAACATAAATCTATATGAATGAAATGGTGAGTCTCATAATGTTAACATGGAATGAAAAGTATCATATGGTTGTAGTGTGGTTGTGTTAGAGGACAATTAACTCAGTTAATGAATCTTAAAAAATAGACAAAGAAGTATGTATAAAACTAAACTATAATTATATTTTTTTAATTAACTATACAATATATTTTTTAAATCCATCACCATATATACCTTATTGTGTGATAAAATTTTAGAAACCATAAAATGAAAAAGGAACCATTAATTCAATGACAAAAACAACAACATGTTTTTATGTCGATATAAATGAATAACCAAAAATACATTTCACTAAGGCACTTTTGAAAGCATGTTAAGTAATCATAAAGCATAGTAAAACCCAACATGTTCAAGCTAATTAAAACAACATATCATTACCTTGTTAGCACACCTTATCTTTCTTTCAATCTCATGCACAAAAAATGCATTCCTAGATGATGAAACTGCTACTTCAAAGAGAATAAAAAATGGGTTTGTAAAATGTCAAATGTATAACATGATTAATAGGTAATATTGCTCACATGTTTAGTAAATGAAACTAAAAAAATTTACAGAAATATATTTTATAATAAGTAAATGAAATTTCATGTATATTGAATATAAATTTCACTTTTAGTACATGATAATGCATACAGAAAGAAATTTACTTTTACTCAAGGAAATAGAAAGTATATTAATATAAACTGTAATGTAAAATATAAAAAAATTGAAAATTCATTACATGATAATGAAATATAAACTTCAAGATAAACTACAATATAAAGTGTTATTTACATGGTAATATAAATTGAAATGTAAACTGTAATTTCAGTACAGTAGAAACTACAATATCATATTGCAATATAAAATGAAATATAATGCAATATAAAATGTTTTTTCCGATCATGATAATTCATACAAAGGGAAACAATATGTATATTAAAAAAACATGCATTTTGAAAAAATAACCTGAGTATTCCTATCACCTAAAAGATAAGTAATTGAAGAAAATAGAAGAATGAAGATAAGAGAATAATGAAATTCAAAACACATATGGAAGGGAGACCCGATAGAGGTGAACTTGTTTAACAAGATCAACCAATTTATACTCATAAAGAATCCCTGTTCGCCATTCTGAAATAAACAATCAATAAAAAAATAGGAAATGAAATTTGGGTTTGGACTCAGATATCCCAAAATCTAGGTAAACAAAAAACATACCCATAACCGATTGACCACCACCCGAGGCTGGTAGACAAGGAGACAGAGATAGTGATGCAGAGAAGCTGAGTTGGAGGCGAGGAGGTGAGGGAGTTATGGAATAGACAGAGGTGGATGTTGGGAAGTGGAGGCGGTTGATGATACGTGGATGCAGGGAGGCGGAGGTAAGGAAGCGGACGCAGATGCAGGCGTGGAGGCAGGAAGGTGGAGGGATGGAGGCGGGGGGATGGTAGGTGGAGTCTAGGAGGTTGAGGCAGAGGTAAAGGTTGGTAGGTCAAGAAAAGGTAGATGATGGGAGGTCGATGTAGAGGCAGAAGCTAGAAGGTTGATGTAGAGGCCGGGAGGTCGAGGTCGAGGTGGAGGTGGGGAGGGGCAGGGAGGTCAGAGCACATAATAAGAGAGATTAGGGCTATTCGAAGTGGGAGGGGAGGAGGAGCCTTAGTGTGTCTAGACATGTAAGGGGATATTCCCATGGTTTTTAAAAAATCCATGGGTATAGGTTTGATAAAATTCTCTATACCCACCGTTTCTCTAAACCACAGGTATAGATCTGTTGGCTTAGAACCTAGTTCTAGTAGTGACTCATTTTCATTTTCTTTTCAAATATTTAGTTTTTATTCCTCAACATTATTAAAAACGTTTTTTCATGAATTTGGATTTTCAATAACATTTACATCCTATGAATCCACCAAATTTTTTAAAATTATATTCCAACATTTGTAACTTTTTCCATTGGGTGAATATCCCATGAAAATTTATTCTTCATCTTTCTTATCAAATTTTCTTAGATCTAGATTTTTTATTTTTATCAAATAGGGACATCCAAAAACCTTGAAATACTTCAATGAAAGTTTTTTATGCCACATTTAATAAAAATTCATTTTTGATTCTGGCCTCGACAAAAATATGTTTTGGACATGTATGGAAGTATTAACAGTTTCTATCTATTAAAACTTTGAATATTTATATTATGTTAACATGATTCCACCCATTTCCACTAAACTTCTATTTTTACTTTCCACTAATCCATTTTTTTATGGAGTGTAGGGAGCACTATAATTATGTTTGATAACTTGATTTATAAGATAAGATTAAAAAAAAGTGCATGTGAACTTTTTTCCATTATCTATTCTTAGATTATTTATATATACCCCCATTTATTTCTCAACATCTTTTTCGAAGAATATTAGAATTTCAATATCCCATGACTTGTGCTTCATAAACATGATATTGGCCATCTGAGTTAAATAATAAATAAAAGTGATAAATTAAAAATATCCTTTTAGTAATTGATGTCTCATTGGTCTATATAAATCTAAATGAATATGTTCAAGAGTTATGGTAGACTGAATCTCAACCTTCTTGTGAATTTTATCAGAAATTTTCCCTTTCTGACAAGTTACAAAAAATATTCTTCTATTCTTTTCAATTATAGAAAATTTTGAATGTAATTGTATTTGGAAAATTTTTTCATTCTTTTAAACCCAAGGGGGAAAAGTCGTCAGTTCCAAAGCATATTCTCATATTCAACACTTAGATAAAAAGAGTTTTTAATTTATCCAATCTGAAAAATATTTACACTAGTTATTTATCCATTTTTAATAACTTTTACAGCTTCAATACTTCTAATGATACTAGAAAATTTTCTAAAAAGAACTTAATTTTTAACATCACAAATTTTACCCACACTGACTAAGTTGTGTTTGAGCCCATCAACAAATTTTTTTTGAAGTTTTTTAGGTCCCCTATTAGTAGTTCATATTCCTTGTATTTTTAAGGAACTATCATTTCCAAAATTAACTTCTCCTCCATCATAATTTTCAACTTGTTTCAAGATTTTTATATCACCTATCATGTTTTAAGAAAAACTACTATAAATTATCCATGGTTTGTTATTTTTTTACTTTAATTTGAAATCTATCACAACAAAAAAATATCTTACCTCATATTTAGTCATTCCAACATCCTTTTATTTTATACTATATGAAACTTATTCTGGATGGAGTGTCGTACATTTTTCAGCATGATGACCAGTCTGGTCACATATTCCATATAATTCTTCTAGATATTCAAATTTATTTTCCATTTGATGTTTTCTAACATATTATATTTTTAATTTTCTAAGAAAATGAGTTATTGGAAAGTTACTAATTATGATTCCTCTTTCTTCATACCTATTTCTTGGTAGAGACATATTTTACTAACAATTGTAAGCTCTGTGATCATAAATTTCACAAAACAAACAAAAAACATTGGATTTCATTTTTTAATGAAGTAAGATATTTCTCAATAGAAAATTTGTTGAGGTTTCTAAATTAATTCATTTTTAACATATTCTAGGCATATTAAAACCTTATTCTGGGTGTAATTTTCAAATTTTGGGAATGTGATAGATTTTTTACAAACCATCTCACACTAATATTTCTCAGCGCCTTTCCAAAACATGAAAGGTTAGAAAATTCAATGAAACTTTATTTTTGGTGGATGATGATTTCACCTGGTTCTTGATTTGATATTTCTCTGAAACATAAGTTATCTCAGATTTTACTTCCATATCTTTGTTGAAGTTTTCATTAATCATTCTTAAATTACTTTCAACTACAATATGTTTTGATTGAGACTTGTTAACTTACTCCTCGTTAGATTCCAACTTCTTACTAAGATCTTCAGTCATCTTTACCTTATCAACAATTATAAGTTTGTAACTTAATATCTCCTGGACTTATTCTTATTCTTGATTGAAAACATCTTTTCCACCTTCAAAAACTTTTCCACCATCATTCTTCATCATTATGATTTCTTTCTTGAGAGTTATGTTTTTATCAAGAAATGAAAGAAGTTCCAATATAAGATAATACTCTATATAACATTCTTAACCCCCTTATTATTCTTCTTCACTATCTAAGTAATATTTTATTTTCTCAACTTTTTCAATTAATGTTCCAAACTTTTATGAACTTTCAGCTTCTGAAGAATTTTTTTATATGTGTTCGATTAGGATTTCTTACTCAACATACTCCTTTTTTTTCCAGTGAACTTATTCATATATTTGTTTGATGAATTTTATTCTTTCAAAACTTTATTGCACTTGAGATTTTTCATATGAATCACCTCTATATTATATAACTTTTTCTTGGAGAAATTCATTGCAAAGTGCCCGATTCCATCACACTCGTAACATTTGAGATGAAGTTTTCCTCTATACCTTCCTCGTCATCTTCAATAGTTATTGGATATAAGATACATGATTTTATCATTCAACTCATGATCCTCTTTATCTTTGGAATTAAAACAATCAACATCTTTATCATCATGATTTTTTATTTTTATCATAGATTCAAAATCCATTTTTTCTTTCATCTTATTTTTCAATATTGGAGCTTTTATCATTTCATATGAAACAAGAAAGCTATGCAATTAATCAATAGACAAATACCATTTATCTTCTAAATTAGAAATTTTAGAATCAGAGATTTTTAGAAAGTTTCTCATGAGTTTCTTCACAATTGTAGAATCTTACAAGACATTTCCAAAAACCTTTGATACTGGAAACATTTTCAATTACTATGGTGAAGTATTCACCAATAGTTTCTTAATCTATCAATATTATGTCTTCAAACTTATTATTCTATATTTTTCTTCTTTCACATAATTATTCACCTCCAAAATACTCTCCAGATTGTCCCATATACTCTTCAAATTTTTGAGACCCATCACCTTCATATAAAAATTTTCTAATAGAGACACAGATAGAGAATGTCTATCCTTTCCATCAAATTCAATATTTCTCTTTTAAGAAAACTTCATAGGGGAATCTTTATACATAGGTGGAAAACCAATTATAGTATCATCACTAAATTCAAGTCCAAGAGATAGAAGATACATAATCTTCATCTTTTTATAAACATAATATTTTTTTGCTTCAAATGTAGGAATTACTCTACTGTTGAAATAATTGAGATTATCAATGATAATGAATCAACAAGAGAACATTCCCTTTGATACAAATTTAAGTTACAAAGGATCAAATAACAACTAAGAGGGGGGGGGGGGGGTGAATCAATAGTTAACTTTTTATAAGTTTCAAACTTTTAGAAACTTAACCCCTGAAACCTATTAAAGTTCATTACCTTATTATATTTTAGAAAATACTCATGCGTGAAAAAATTGGAAAGAAAGAAAAGCACAAGAGATGTAAAATCTTTGGCCTCAATGTGAGAACCCACATCCTTTCCATACACACTCCCATGGGACTATGGAAATTCAATATAATGAAGAAGAGAATACAACTTCAGTGAACTCCCATTATAAGCCTTCTCTCTCCTAATATGACTGATTTTACTAAATCCCATCAGTTTACAATATTTTTCATATAAAAAATGTTCCATAATAAAAGTATAAATACTTTTTTCAATATTCTACAAAAAATTCATTCGGTCTGATTACCGTGAGTTTGATGGAACTCAGTCAGACGAACTTAGTCAAATTCAACTTTTCTCAATCTGGGCCTGAAGGAACTTTCTGTTTTGTAAATAACAAAACTTGTACCTTAAAAAAATTTCCTAACTACTCAGACTAGTTAGTCTATTAAAACTTTTTATTCTAGTCTAAATTTCATCCTCATCCAAATACGATTTGAATTTCTTCCTCAACTAAGTAGAATTGAATTTCTTCCCCAAATTCAGTCTGATTGACTTTCTTCGTTAGATGCAGTCTAATTGATATTATTTAATAAATTCATCCTAATTGACTTTCTTCCTTAGATTCAGTTCGATTGAATTTATTCTGAATATTTTTTCCGATTTAATTTCTTCTTCATATTTAGTCCGATAGAATTTATTCCAAAAACTAAAACTGATGTATAGACATCAACATCATTCCAATATACAAGTTTATATAACTCCTTATTCTAACTTTTTCTTATATCTTGACTTATTCATGATATTCTAGATACTTGATAGGATGAAAAATCGTTACTATATTTGTTTTTTAAAGTTATCCAAATTCTCATCATCAACTTCAAAATAACTTTTCTAACTTATAGAATCAAAAAAATATAAAAATTTATGAATCTGATCTATATAAACTTTTGACTTTCTTCATTTTAACAACTTATAAATTTTGTATAAAAACTCACTCTATTGAACTAGGTCTGGTCCAATGTGTCCTTCTCTAACTTTTAAAACAACTTCTTCATTCAAAATTATAGTAACTTCTCCCCCAAAAAAAATTATAAACTTAATGTAACACATCTTTCACTCAAAGTACAAAAACATTATTTTATAAAAATATTATTTGATAACAAATACAAAACTTTTTAAAAACAAGAACATCACAAAGGATATTCTAATATCCTTAACACGTGCCTTCAAGTTACATCAAGTATAGTGAGGGATAATTCCATTGATGTAAGATTGTTATGTTAACCCATAACCTTCATAAGAACTCCACATTAAAATTAATTTTACCAATGAGTGTTGGTCAAACACTTAATTCTAAGGATTTAATTCCTAATAAATTAATAGAATTTCAAGTATGAAAGAATATTTAAATGAGGTATTTTAATTTATTATGCATAAATTTTATCTAGTTTTATCCCATACATTATTTTCTAGGTTGGTTAAAACATTTATCCATAATATATTTATTTAAATTTATTATTTGAAAATTAATTCATTTATTTATGTGATCATGATCTTATATCCATAAAATAAATAATGCATACATAAAAAAATTTAATTAATGACCTATTCATGAGCTTTTATAATGGTTGATTAAATGAAAACATATTAAATCAACCTATGACCATTGGGGAATAACTTCTATTTCCTGTCTTGGCATTAGTTACTGCATTCAACCTATCCACCTATATATCACTTGGGTTGGATTAATTATGGTTATTTCTTGAACCACCTCCATATTTATTGAAAAACTCCATTAATTAAAAGTATTTATAACTCACACACAGGTGAGGGGAACCAATGAATTGGTTAAATGGGGATTACATAAATTAACCTAGACACATAGGTCCAAGATAATAATTGAGGGAGGGAAGACACACATTCCATCATTTTAATTTAATATTAAATAATTGAAAACCCATGCAATACATTAAAATTAAATTAAATTAATCCAATACATGCACTGGTCTTGGTCAAGATCATAAACGATCATACATGAAATGTATACACAAAAGTAAACCAATTAAAATTCATTTATTAATAGTTTATTATTATTAAGATAAATGAACTTACATTAATTAATTCCATTTCATCATAATAACCATCCAAATCCTTTTGGATATAATCATTATTAAGGAATTAATGAAAAATAAATAGAAAAACCAATAATTATATATTCGTTATAATAATTTAATTGAGAATTTAAAATTATTTAATTATAAAAAACTATAATTTAAAATCAATAAAATAATGCTTTAATGCTAAAATCTTCAATTTAATATAATTTAATTCTTCCAATAATTGAGAGTTTACATGACATGTACTATCCAGCTACACATCGTGTACCTTGGTTATCATGTATATGGGTTACAGACATGGAGATTTAGTGTGTTGAATCGATATGATTATACATTATGTAAATTATAGATACAAATCATCTATCCACTTACCATGTTCTAAGGATAAATGCCTAATCTTAGCCATGTTTCTCATATGAACTACATGGTGTGTACAAGCCAGCTACATTCCATGTATCTCTTATGCCATGTGTTCACTCTTCTCGCCGAATGGATCAGTGTGAATTTAAAATGAAAAAAATGATGAACTACATTGAAATTTACACCACATATAAATCATGTTTATCATAAATTCTATAGGTTTTCACTCTTACTAGATTTGACCGTGTATAATGACCACAAAGATTGCACGATTTATGCCTGTAACTAGTGTAGACTATGTAACACCACGAGCTTTTGTGAGATATTTATTTTTTCTAATAAATTTATTCTTTTATATATTTTTCATTACACACAATATTTATTTTATCTTACATTACATGTAACACTTATTCTATATTTCATTACACATAACATTGGGTTTAGCTTACATTACACGCAAGGCTGAGTTTTAACAAACTGCGAAAAACAACTAATATTATTATTTAAAAAAGACTATTATTACATAAACATTAAATTAAAGACATAATTAGGAATAAATAAATTTTAAATATTATGTATAATGTTTTTATGTAAACAAATAATATTTATAAAAAATTACTTAATTTTTTCAATAAATTCTTTATATGTTTCGAAAATGCTATTTTCTAAAAATATGTTATTTTTATTTATTTTTGTGCAAAAAAACTAATTTTTAACACTTTTAGAAAATTAATTTTATAAAATAAAATTAATTTTTGAAATAATAATATCAAAATTATCTTTGGGTTAATTTTTTAGAATTTTCTCAAAAGGTTAATTTTTTTCATGAATAACGAAAAAGACTGAATTTTAATTGAAAACTCACTTTTTTTTAAAATTAATAATAAAGTTAAATAATATTTTAAAATGTTTTTATATTAAAATTAATTAAATTATATTTTTATTAATCCAATTTAGGTCATTGTAATAATTTTCATGTTAATTTTTTATATAAAAATATTGCAAACTTTTAAACATTTTCTCTTTGAAAACCCCCTTTCTCGTCGTTTCTGTGAGATTAATTTTAAATTAAAAGATACCAATAATGTGAATATAATTTTTAAAAATTTATTACATATTTAGAATCATAATAATTTATATTATATAATAAGGTTAAATTTATTTTTGACTGTAATTATTAGTAAAAACAATTAAAAATTAATTACCATAATTAAGGTTAAAATGAGGTTTTGCGCGTTACATTCATTTGTGTTATAATTAACATTCCAAACACTTATTATGTTTACTTAATAATTTTTTTTTCATGTTTATAATAATTAGGTTTAAATTATCTAATAATGAAATTTTATTTTTGTCTTAAAGGGTAAATTACCTAGGTTAACAAAACTAGTTGTTGTAGTAAAAATTAAAGTAGTAAAAGTGGGTAAAACATAAAAGGATAAAGAATGAAATTTTTAAAACAATTTATTTGGTGGAGGTATGGATCAATCATATAATACTTACCCTCCATTATTTAACAATTTTGGTGGCACATGAGGTGAGAGTGACCTCCAACTATTGAATACTTTTGGGTATTTACAAAAATCCCACTCCTCCTCAATTATAAATGGTTACTCACTCCCCTCACTTATTAACACCTATAAATCCATTTATCTCCACAAAAAATATTAAAATCCATCCCCAGCATCATAATACAAATTATATAGGTTTTTTAATACCAAAAGACTAACCCTAGGGTCCTTAAGAGGATATCCCAAGGAAGTTCCTCTTAGAGAAGGTAATTGTCTTAACAAAGCTCTATTGTTTTATTTATTATTTTTCCACCTTCAATAATATATTAACACATTAAATAAAATAAAAATAGTATATTAAATATAATTAGATATTATTATATTTAGGTAATAATATTTATCCATATCCACTTCCATCAAATGGGATATGAAATCAACATTCATGTGTATGGTGGACTACTGCCTCATGAACTTATGTCATTAGTTTTTTCCATTATGACATCCAATGGTTGTATATGATTATGGATATAAAGTATATATATGACATTTATAACATAATTATACCTCTTTAGTTATTATATCATATATACCTTTTTTTACTTTCCATTTCGTCGGGGATATGATAATGTCGTTCATGTGTATTGTAGACTATTGCCTTACGAAGTGATGTTATTCATTTTAAATAATGATTTACATGGAAGATAATGAGGATAAATTTAATAAATATATGTGATATAAATGAAATAATTATAATATTAATACATATTAATCATTTTTAAAAGATAATATATCATTATACTTCTTACATTTTCACTCACTTAAAGATGATATCATCGTTCATGTACGTGTGGACAACCGCCTTCAAGAAGCGATGTGACTCTCTATTTTCATCACCAAACCAAATGTATGATTTTTATAAGTATATTTAAAGAACTAATATGTCATTTATGATATTATTATAATTATTTAGAGATAATATATTACTTTCCTCAATTCCATAATGATTGTCGAAAAATAGAAACGTTACTCATGCGTACGAATGATCTACTATCTTCATGATCATAATGTAATTAATTTCTAATTTTTTTTGGATTGTTATTAAGATTATAATTTATGTATAAAATCCAAAAAAATATATGAAAAACAATGTGGTTATTACCTGAAACGGGACTTTAACATAGAGTTGTTAATAAGCATGTAATAAAATGACATAATTAAATCATATATGGTATGATATATATAAGTATTGATATTTAATATATTTATAATAAAATTATATTTATTATATAGGAGGTTCATACTTGTATAAAGGAATTTGATAATTAAGGTAAGGTATTTTCATCTCTCTTTTTCTTTTCTATGACTCACAATCCATATTCACCACGTGTTTATTTTATGTAGTGTATATAATGAACATGAATATATTTTATGATTATTATCCTTAAAATTATGGGGATTTACATATAGATTTTAGGATAATTATTTTATGGGGTTTACAGACTCAAATTTACTAAAGTGGTAAGTTATTTTTTTCTCAATTTACCTTCTTTGAGACATATGTTATGTTACGAACCCGTTTATTTTATGAGGTGTATATACTTCCCCTTTGACATATTATATCATGAATATCCTTATTTTAATGATATTTTGAGTTTTATTTAATGTTATTATTTCATTGGAATTATGATTCAATTTTATCAAATTGGTAAGAGTTTTATTTTAAAATCTCATCATTTATTGAGATTGTTTATGATTATACTTTCAATGATGAAATATTATGATATAATTCTTAATATACTCATTAAATATATTCTCTTATGGTTATAAATGATATTTAAAAGTAATACTACTACTTTTCCAATACTTTGTACTTAAAATAATTATTAAAAGGTTTTTAAGAAAATATGACTATATTTATCTCTTTGTTTGGAAATCATTTTTCCTCAAAAACCATTTTTTATAAAATATTTTCAAAAATATTTTATTAATCTCAATTTATTTCTAAAATTTAAATTTAACAACGTTTGAAATTTTATATTTTTTAAAATGAATGTTCATGTCACTTTATAAACAATTCCCAGTTTTCTTTTACTGAAAATGTGAATCGAATCTTTATTTTAATGTGTATAGAAATAATATAATTTCCTACCTTAATGAACATTATTTTCTTTGAAGATTAATTTTTAAATTTTCAAGGTCATTTTAAAAGATGATAATTTTCAAATGTTTTATGTTTTAAAATGTATTTTTTAAATTAGAAAGGATATTTTTCTCAAGAAATGTTTTAAATGACTTTTAAAGATTCATGTATATTTTTAATAGGTTATTTTCAAAGAAAAAGATTTTTAAAATGTTTTAAGATAAAAAAGTGTTTCTCAAAGTGAAAAGGCTATTTTCTTTAAGAAATGCCCCAAGTAATATTTTAAAATAATATTCTATATAATATGAAATCCTTCATTAATATGGATATGATCCAAGGATACCGTTCTTGTTCTTTATTCATAGGGTTTATGTTTATAATGAAATTTTTTTTAAAACCCATTTATCTTCTATGGGTTATACTATGATAAAATTATTATTAAACCGACTTCTTTTTCCAAAGTTTATTCTTTAATGAAATGATTAAATGATTATGAAACTTGTTTCTTTTATATAGGTTAAGTTATTATGAATTTTTTATGAAAACCATTTCATTAAATGGTTTCTAATATGATGGATGTTTTATGATCTTGTGGAACACATATGTATGATTTATTATTATTTGGTGGTGGTTACATTATAACAAATTATGGTGGTTAATTTATAACCAAGATGGAGGTTATCTTATAACTAAATATGATTAAGATATATATCTCCCTCCAATGAATTAAGAAAATATTTATATCTCGTGAGATATAAAGTAATAGAATAGAGAGTGAAACCGGTTCATTAAGAGACTTTATCCGTTGTGGTGGTCTTGGGAGTAAACCTTGACTACTGTGATGGTTTGTGGAGTGAACCCATTATAATATGAGGAATGGGATTCCACTAGGGATGGTTATGTGTCTCTCTTGGGTTGGGTATATTCCCATGTAGTGCCTCGATAAGTCTTGGAAATTAGCCTTAACTACTTAGGAAATTATTTTCTATTCCTATGTGTATGGAACAATTCCATGTATTATGCCAATACTATGATATCTTGGATCATGTTGTTTGATATCCTTATGATTCATGTCTTCTGAACTACCAATGTTTATGTCATGACTCAATATTATGATTTTTGATATACATGGTATGGTTTTAAAATGTTCTGTTCATGTTCTCATAAACTCATGTTCATGTAAGGCTTATTTATCTCCCTTGTTTACCCTTAATGAGATTATGAGCTTACCTTTTATTATGTTTTCTTTCCCAGTCTATAAAGAATGGTTTTAAGTATGGTATGTTTGTAAAGAGTTCTAAAGGGGATGATATTTATGGGATATATTTAAGATTTATTCTGAAATAAGAATATTTAATTCCAAGATTCCTAATGCACTAAAATATTATGGCCCTAAAGTGTGTGTTTTTGTAATCCAATGAATATTTATCTGAAAAGAGGTAATATCGATATATGAAAATCATGGGTCACAATAGTTGGTATTAGAAGAAAGGTTTAGTTAATATTTGAAAACTCAGATGGGAAAAATTTAGTGAGATCCTTAGCGATATTTTTAAGGATATGTGAAGGGATGTCTCAAAGGATATGTTTAAGGATGAGTCAAAGTATTGGAAAATTTCGTGGAATTTTAGTAAAGGATAGAGTAAGTTGTTTCCAAGAAGTTACATCCCTATATGGATACAAGAATTGGATGTGGCTCTTGCATAGAGGTACCTGGGGGAAACAACTCAAAAAAGAGTGTAGTGAGATTAACTCGATCATCACCCAGTGCATGAAAACATGCCTTTATTCATACACTTGGTTTGATAATCCTAATGGACATGATTTGTAAATCAAAAAATATTTATAAACCATAATTAAGTATTTAAATATACGATAACCATGAATGACCTAGATTAAGCCTAAGGTGTCATAGATTGAGAAGAAGGTTTCATGATTTAGACATCCTAGAATTAATTTTTCATGATTATGTGGCTTTCTACTATGAACATCATTACTCACACTATACTTTTTAGTTTGAATCAATTTAAGAAACTAGAAGGAACTAGGTTAACACTAAATGTGATGAAAAATTTACAGATGATTAGTCAAATGTGATGATGATTTGAGTAAAGGATATTATGATCACACCTAATTAGTTATCATAGAACATGATTAATAACATTCACCTTAACCAATCTCAGAGTCACCAAAGAAGAGAAGGATAGGTTTCATTGAGATTTTAGGTAGTGGATACCATGGAGGAAAGAATATCTAGTTTTCTATATGTTGATAATGTGAGAATAATCACTCAAGTGAATGTCTTCGAGGGACGATAAGATTTTTTGGGTGTGGAAAAGAAGGAAACAAATAAAGTAACATCAAAGTGAAAAATGAAAACTTTGATTAATTTAATGGATAAGAATAATGGTCTCCATAAGGTATTATCAATGGATAACTGTTTTAACTATGTAATGTATGGTAATTATTAAAGTTGATGTCCTATGGGGAAAATAATGAGGAGAATCATCAAGATGGTATGAGTAATGGTTATACTACTGGTGAAGAAGTGACCACAAATGACATGTGAATGGTATGAGATGTTCTAATAATATTTTTTACATTAAATGTAAGAAGCATGATTAACATGAGGTATATGATTCTTAAGACATGATTCATATTTCATATTGTAGGAAAGAGGTTTTAAGGAATAAGATGATGAAGCTTAGTTAACGATTTAAGAATCAAGTGGAATGATTAAAGTGAATGTATATTGGAATTACAGAATTATGTTATATGAATCATGATATACATAAGGATTATGCTGTAAAATATTTTCATTAAGGACTTTCAATAATATGATCAATGGTACTGATTATAATGAAAAGTGTTTTAATGGAAAGGTAAAATTTTATGGAAAAAACCCATTAATATGTTCCTGAATTTTAGATAATAATGGTGTGATAAATATATGATGGATATGAAAATATAAATTGGATAGTATTGATTTTCTTGGAATTGATTAAGGATTCTTTGACAAAGTGGTTTATGCTATCATTGATGGTGTTTACAACATTTTTCGATTTGAGGAATATATCCAATAATATGTGTTTTATGTAAGGAATGAGAAATCATGTATGTTTCTAAGAAGGTATTATGGGAATTTAGGTTATTTTAATTTTTCAAGAGAATACATAATGAAGATATTTACATGTTTGGTATGTGGCAATAAAGATCTACTTTATGATATTCATAGGATTAATATAAAGTTGATTTTGAGAAATTTAGTGTCCTTATTTATAAATTTGTAATTTTGGAAGTGATATAAGGTTAAACATTTATAGAATGATTGAATTTGAAATTTTGACGAGTTTTTATAGATTACCATATTAATTCACCATATGTAGATTTATCCATATTGGATAGCTAGAACTAACCTTTTTTAACTAGAGATAGAAGGAATGACTTATCATTCTATTATGGATGTTGTGATTTGTTAGTTCTTCAGGAAAAAAAATTCATCTTCATTTATTGGAGTAAGAGATTAATTGGAAATTGACCAAAGAACAACCAAAGGATGATTTTTTTATGATACAAAGAGAAGATAAGCCTAAGGTATATTGCTCCCTTTGAAATTATTTATCATGTCTAGATGGTAGCCTATCAATTGGAGCTTCCATAAAACCTAGTTTAGGTTCAAGATGTGTTGCATGTATCTCTACAAAAGAAGTCCATACCTAATACATCACATATATTGAACCCAGTGGTCATACTGATGGGTTATGAAATTTCTTAGGAGGAACAATCGATAGAGATTCTTGGACTAAATAGTGAATGTTCTTTGAAATAAGACCATTCACCTGGTCAATTTTTTTTGTGGAGAAACCATCAGCTTGAGGATGTTATACGGTAACTAAGGATGTAATGAGGTATAATTATCCTCAGTTATTGGTACCAATGTGATGAATTTCAAGGGTTAAATTCATTTTATGGGGGGTAGAATGTAACAACTTTTGATTTTGTGAAATATATTTTTTCAAATAAATTTAATATTTCTATATTTTTCATTACTTGAAATTTCAAGATTAGATTGAATTACATTGAAAAATTATTTGGTCTTGTGTTATACATGAAACTGGGTTTAACTTTCATTACAAACAACCCCAGGTTTATCATGCATTACACACAACAATGAGTTTTAAGAAACAATGATAGACAATTAATATTACTATTTAAAAAAAGACCATTATTACAGAGATATTAAATTGATGGAATAAATCAAAATAACTAAAATTTTAATTTTATTTATAATTTTATTATATAAAAAAACACATTGATAACAAATTAATTGATTTTTTCAATAAAGTCTTTATATTTTTAAAAAATATTATTTTCTAAAAAATCATTTTTTTATTTTTTTTGTGAAGAAAAATAAAATTAATTTTTTAAACTTTTATAAAATGGATTTTATAAAATAAAATAAAAATTGAAATCATAATATCAAAATTATATTAGGTTTAATTTTTGATAATTTTATGAAAAGATTAATTTTTTTATGAATAGTGAAAAATAATGAATTTTAAGAAAAAAATGCCTTTTAGTTTATATTATTTATATAGTCAAATTGAAGTTTAAATTGTTTTTAAAGTAAAATTAGTTCAAATATATATCTATTAATCAAATTTATTTTATTATAACAATTTTTATATTGAATATTGATATAAAAACATTGTAAATGTTTGAACATTTTCTCATTGAAAACTCGTTTTCTCATCATGTCTATGGGATTAATTTTAAATTAAAATTTTCTACTTATTTGAATGTAATTTTTAAAAATAGATTGAATATTTATAATTAGAATAATTTATATTATCTAATAAGTAAAAAATAAATTTTTACAGTAATGATTAGTAAAAGCTGTAAATAATTAATTACCACGATTAAGGTTAAATGGGGTTTTACAGGTTACACACGCTTATGTTAAAATTAATATTCCACAAAACTCTAATTTTTATTTATTAAATTGGATTTAAATTTAAAAATAATTATTTATAATTTATCTAATAATTTTTATTTTATTTTATTCTTAAAGGATAAATTACCTAGGTTAAAAAAACTATTTACCTTGGTCAGAATTAAAATTGTAAAATTGAGTAAAATTTAAAGGACAATGAATGAAAAGTTTATGACTTGTGTTTTTCTTGTGGTTTATGTGTTTATCAACCATATAATCCCTCATATACATTATTTATCAATTATTTATCCACATGAGTTAAGAGTGGCCCCCCATTATTGAATACTTTTGGGTAATTAAAAAAATGTCACTCCTCCTCAATTATAAAAGGGCACTCACTACCCTCACTTATTCACACATATAAACCCCTTTAGACCACCCAATGATTGAATATATCCCTCAAAAACATATTTATACACATTATAGAGGTTCTATTCATACAAAAATACCTCACCTAGGGTCCTTAAGAGAAGATTCAAAGGTGGTTTCTCTTAAAGAAGGTAATTGTATTAACAAATCTATTTTATTTTATTTCTTCCTTTTTCACCTTAAATGATGTATTAAGACATAAAATATTATAAAAAATAATATTAAATATAATAAATGTTATTATTTTTATGTAATAATATTTATCCCTATCCACTTCCATCAAATGAGTTACAAAATCATCATTCATGTGTACGACATACTACAACATCTTGGACCGATGTCATTCATTTTTCCATTACCACCTATCATGGTTGGGTATGAAGATTTATATAAATTATATATATATATATATATAATATTTATAACATAATAATATATATTAAGTCATTATATAATATATAACTTTTTTACTTTATATTTTATAGGGGATACGATGATATAGTTTGTGTATATGGCGGGCTACCGCCTCACGAAGCAATGTAATTCGTTTTCAATAACACATTACATTGAAGATAATAAAGATAAATTTAATGAATATATGTGATATAAATGATATAATTATAACATTAACTAAATATTTATCACTCTTAAAATATAATATATCATTTTATTTTATACCTTTTCACTTAATGAAAGTTGATATCATCGTTCATGTACGTGTAGACTACAGTCTTCACGAAGCGACGTGACTCTCTATTTTCATCACCACACCACATGTATGATAATTATAAGTATATTTAAAGAAATAATATTTTATTTATGATATTATTATAATTCTTAAAATTTAATATATTACTTAACTCCATTCCATAATGATTATTGAGAAATGGAAATGTTACTCAGGCGTACGTACAATTTTCCGTCTCCATGATCGTAACATACTTCAATTCTCAAAAACATCCTTCATGATTGGTATTAATAGTATAAATGATGTAAAAATATTATAATTATTTAATTATTATTATTATTCAGATAATTGAACCATTATCAAAGTAAGAGGACTAAAAATAACAGATCAAAACATATACGAAAAACAAAGCAGTTATTACTCAAAGCATGACTTTAACATGGAATTATTAGTAAACATGTAATAAAATTAAATAATTAAATAATATATGGTATGATATATATAATTATAGTTATATAATATATTTTTAATAAACTTATATATATTATACAGGAGGTTTTAACATGTATGAAGGAAGTTGAGACTTAAGGTAAGGGATTCTCATCTCACTTTTTATTTTCTCCGAGACACAAGCCATATTCACCGCATGTTTATTTTATGTGGTATATACACTACCCATAAATATATTTTGTGATTATTATTCTTAAAATTATTAGTATTTACATATCCATTTTATGATACCTCTTTCATGGGGATTATGGTTTCAGAGTTACCAAAGTAGAAAGGGATTTTTGTCTCAATTTTCTATTATTGAGACATATGTTATGTTATGAACATATATTCTTTAGGAGGTGTATATATTTCCAATTTGAAATTTTATATAATAAACAAAATTATTTTAGGGATATTATAAATTTCATTTAAGGTTATTATTTCACAGTTATTATGATTCAATGTTATCAAAGTGGCAAGAGTTTTATATTACAATCTCATCATTTAACATGATTGTTTATGATTATACTTCCAATGATAAAATATTATGATATAAATATCAAGATACTCAATAATTTTCTTATCATCTAGTTATTCCAGATATTTACAAGTAATATTACATTTTATACTCTTTTGTACTTAAAATAATTGAGAAAAAGTTTTTAAGACAATCCAACTTTATTTCTCTCTTTGGTTGGAAATATGTTTTCTTCCGAAACCATGTTTTATAAAAATGTTTTTAAAAATATTTTATTACACTCCTATTATTTTTAAAATGAAATTTTAACCATGTTTTAAATTCTGAAAAGTTTCTTAAAGATAAATATCCATTTCTATTTCCAAATAGCGCCAATTTAGATTTTACGGAAAATGTGAAATGAATACTTATTTTAAAGTCTACGACATGAATATAATTTTCTACCTTAATTACCATTGTTTTATTTTATTATTAATTTATATATTTTCAATATTATTTTCAAAGAAAAATATTTTCAATATTTTTTATTTTTTAAAAATTAGTTTTCAAATCATAAAGTGTATTTTTATCAAGAAATGTTTTAAATTATTTTTAATGTTTTTGTATAAGTTTAAAAGGTTATTTTCAAAGAAAAGTATTTTGAAAATGTTTTAAGTTTAAAAAATTGTTTTTGAAAGTGGAAATGATATTTTCTTCAAGAAATTTTCAATGTAATATTTCAAAATAATTTTCCATCTAAGATGAAATCCTTTGATGTTACTTATTATTTAGAGGCGATATGATCCAAGGAAACCATTATTATTCTTTCTATGAATGGTTTATGTTTATAATGGTAAGATTTTTATGAAACCCTTTTCTCTCCCATGAGTTATACCATGATAAAACTATTATGAAACCCAATTATTTTTCCATGGGTTGTGATTTGATGAAATGATGAAATTATTATGAAATATGTTTATTTTATACAGGTTATGTTATGAAAAAATGTTTATAAAACCCATTTCATTTCATGGTTTCTGATATAGTGAATTATTTATAAGCTTATGGAACTCGTATGTATGATTTTCATTATGTGATGGTGGTAACATTATAACCAAGGATGGTGGTTATGTTATAACCAAGTATGGTTGTTACATTATAACCTCCTATATCTCACTATAATCAATTGGGAAAATATTTATATCTCCTAAGATATAAAGGAAAAAAACATGGAGTGAACTCGGGCCTATAGGTGACTTTGTCTGATATAATGGTCTTGGGAGTGAACCTTGACTACCATGATGGTTTGGGGAGTGAACCCATTCCACTATAAGGAATGGTCTGTCATTGGGGATGGTGGTGTATCCTCCCCAAAAGGTGTATCTTCTTATGGAGTATCATAATAAGTTTTGGAAATTATCCTTGACTACTAAGGAAATGATTTTCTATGCTTATGTTTATGCCATAATTCTATATCTTATTCCAATTTTATGCTCTATTGGATAATTTTATTTGATTTAATTAGGATTAATATATTATGAACTAGCATAATTATTTCATGACTCAAGATTATGATATTTGATATAAATGATATGGTTTTAAAATGTTATTCTCATGTTATCATACCCTCATGTTCCTTTTATATTGACATATCTATCTTGTTTACCCTTACTGAGCATCTGAGATCACCCTTTCTTATGTATCTTTTCACCAATCTATGAATAATGGTTTTAAGTAGGATATGTTTGTGAAGAGTACTAGTGAGGATGATCTATAGGGGATACACTGAATATATTTTATGAATTAAGAATATTATACTCCAAAATTACAAAGGAACTAAAATATAATGGCCCCCAAGCATATGTTTTTGGAATGTAATGAATGTTCATCTAAAAAGATGTAATATACTTATATGAAAATATTGGGTTGCTATAGAATACATGGCGTGTACTCCAGTACCATGCAATGTAATCTAAAATATTGTGTACTAGACTAACTTAGTTTACACTCGTTGTGCAATAAATTCATAGTGTGTAATTAATTTCTAGATGCTCTGTGTATCCTGTAACACTTTCATGTGTAGTTCACATGGGTACATGACATGTACTTTAGTTACACTCCATGTAAAATAGTTTTACCATCCAAAACTTTGACACTACCCAATAGTATCTGTAGTTGTTCTTCACCTTTTCTTTTAAATTTAATAAAATGAAACACTGAATAAACTTCATTAGTATGGAAATAAACTATTAATTAAAATTTTATTAAAGAAAAAAGAACATGAAATGAAATATTAAATCATGATTTTAAATAGATCAATAATCAAATAAATAATTATAAATTTAAAACGTGACTGCTTTGAAACCACTTGAAGGTTTTGGGGGGAACGAATGTGTGTGGGGTGAAAAATATATTAAAATTTCTTATGATATTTAGTTTCTTGAAACCCTGAGTGAAGATATTTCATGTTAAATTTATAATTAATTTATTTATATCCAATTAATATAAATACCTTGACTAAGGATACTTTCTTTGTTGATGATTTTGATATTTTTAAAGACCTTTTTCATATTTACTTCATTTCAAGGTGAGGATCCATGGGTAGAATCCCTCTAGCGTTGATACAAATATGATTATTTGATCTTTGAGACACACCAATAAATTTTTGGGTGATATCACAGAGAATCAATTGTTTTTCATTGTTCATGTTAATATTTTATCCTTCATTCTTGAAGGAATATCTCTTACATTTCTCATTCCTAAGAGGGAGATAGAAGGAGGTGACGCGAGAGAATTTCATTGTGCTCAGTGATTCTCTATATTTATAACAGTCCACAAAATAGACATAAACATATATTTATGGAGCTAGGGTTTATGTTAAATTATTATTTAATTTCATTTCATCTTTTAGACAATATTATAACCATTAATAAACCCCATGTGACAAATTAATAATACTAAAAATATTATTATTATTATTTTGTGGCTCATAACAACTTGAGAAATACCAAATTTTATTTAACTAGATTGTTAATTAATATTTTTCACTGGACATGGTTTTGGTTCATTCAAAATCTTCTAGAATTTATTAAACACCTGAATAAATATTAAATATTTTATTCAATAATAAATATTTTTGATCAATAAAACATGAATAATAAATATCTTATCTTAGGATACTTTCTTTGTTAACAATATTGATATTCCAAAAGATCCTTTTCAGATTGTGTTCATTGTGATGTGGGGATACAAGGGTATAATACCTCTAGCAGTGATCCACTTTTGCACCTTTGATCTCCGAGAAACATCGATTGATTTTCGGGTGCTTGCTTGGTGAATCGATTGTATTATTATTTTTATGTTGATTGCTCTTCCTTCAGTCTTGAATAAATATACCTTGAATTTATAATTCCTGAGAGGGAGAGAGAAGGAAAAGTTGAGAGTGAATTTTATTATTCACAATGATTCTATATATTCATACTACCCCACACAATGACATAACTGCCTATTTCTAAAGCTAAGGTTTAGGTTAAAATATTTTTTAATTTCATGTTGGCACTTAAATAGTGTTATTAACTTTAATAAACACCATGAAACATAATAATAATAATAATAATAATAATAATATTATTATTTTATTACTTCTCTCCAACTTTCATAATAAAAAACATTATTTAAATGGATTTTTAATTAGTATTTTTCACCAGACACGGTCTTGGTCCATTCGAACTCCTCTAGAATTTACTAAACACCCAAATAAATATTAAATATTTTATTAATCAATAAATACTTGAGATCAATAAAACATGAATGAATTTATTCTTCAATCTTGAGTATAATATTTATTATATTAATTAATTTCAAATAAGATTTAATCGAGATCAACAGAAACATTTAGTGTGTGACCCTTTATGATTATTTATCATTGGAATTAAGGGGTTTGCCTAAATTCCAAGATTACTATCTAGAAATGGGTCAAGGAATCCAAGAGAAAGAACTTAATGTCAAAATTATGACAACCACATATGAAATATAAATGTATAATATAACCCCTTTATCACAAAATCTCATTAAGTAGGTTGCACATCTATGTCACTAACCTATATGATCAATATGTATTTATTTAAATACCTGAAATAAATGCATCGTTACACCATGGACATGGAATTTAATGTGGTGGTTCAATTACAATCAAAGGTCCAAGATACAAATTTCCATAATTATATAAGGGACAAATACTTTCTCTACTTATCCTTTATGGACATGTCAGTCGTGGCACACACAACATACCCTACCTCACCGTAAACATATTGGGTTATAATTTTTGTTAGAAAATATAAGTGTGTGAGTCATGAAATGAATTAATGAAAATCTTAATGTCTGAGGTCTATTACACATTCTCATGGATAGGAATATATTATGACACCAAAACATGTGGAATTCCTTCTAGAAGATCTATTCTCATAATCTTCTATATTAGAGAATAAAAAGTGATAACTTCATGAGAATATGAATCATTCACTTATGAGAACTAAAACCTAATAGTATACATACTAAATGACTTATAATAGTATGTTATCCAACCATAAAACTATATTTAAGAATATATTCATAGTACATCAAGGTTCTCATTATATAGGGGAACTCTTATGGACTTGTCAATGCAATGTATACTCTATGACATTATTACATTAAATCCATGAAGAATAATGATCAAAATATAACAAAAAGTTTTAATAATCTTCAATTCATTGAATACACATGAAATCAGAATACAAATAGTTTGTCCTAGGACACCAACTCCCAAAACTACACTTTTTACTGTCTTAAAACAAAAAAATTGTGTTTCAGGTCATCTCAAGAAAATGACCCCTCAAATTCACATTATACCTACCATAACACCTCTAAATTCATTCACTACGGGAAAAATGGGTATTTGCGACGGGTTAATTGCGACGGGAATAAATCCCGTCGCAAATAGCCCCGTTAAAAACTTATTTGCGACGAGGGTATTTGCCCGTCGCAAATAATTAGTCTTTTGCGACGGGTTAGCTTTCCCCGTCACAAAAGAACTGGCGCGCTTTGCGCGCCAAATCGCGGGAAACGTATTTGCGACGGGCGGTTATTGCCCGTCGCAAATAATCGGTGGCGGTAAAAGGTATTTGCGACGGGAATATTCCCCCGTCGCAAATAGTATGTCGGCTGGTGGTTATTTGCGACGGGTCCCGTCGCACATAACTATTTAACCGTTGACCGTAATAAATGATGGCTAAGGTATTTGCGACGGGTACCGTCGCAAATAATATTATTTGTGACGGATATCCCGTCGTAAATGGACCTGTCGCAAATAATCTAACCTATAAATACCCCCATCCGTTTTTTTCAATTCATTCTCAAACTCCATCTTCTCCTTCTCTCAAAATTCTATTTCTAGAGTTCAGCGTTTCTTAAGTTTAATTTTTTTCTCCGGTGTTGATATTGAAATTTTCAAGAACGATCAGAGATCAACCTCAGATCAATTTTAAAGGTATTTATGTTCATTTTAATTTAATATTTATTTTAAATTTTTTATTAATTTCAATTATTCTTAATTAGTTGTAATTTAATTATGTTTACATTGTTTTGTTACTTAATAAATTTAAATTATTAGTATTGTTCATAGTTAATGGTAATTAGGAATAATTAGTAATAATTTTCAATAATTAAGAATAAATACTAATAATTAGTAATAAATACCAATAATTAGGAATAATAACATTATTACATTATTAGTATATTTTATTATTAATATTAAAATAATATAATTTTTTATATTATATACAATTCTCCTTTCATCTGTGTGTTTTCTGTCTCCACATGTAATATTTGTATGTGGAGACAGAAAACACACAGATGAAAGGAGAATTGTATATAATATACAAAATTATATTATTTTAATATTAATAAAAAAATATACTAATAATGTTATTATTCCTAATTATTGGTAATTATTCCTAATTATTAGTAATTATTCATATAATTACCAATAATTAGGAATAATTACCAATAATTAGCAATAATTAGGAATAATTAGTAATAATTAGTAATAATTACCAATAATTAGTAATAATTACCAATAATTAGTAATAATTACCAATAATTAGTAATAATTACCAATAATTAGTAATACTTACCAATAATTAGTAATACTTACCAATAATTAGTAATAATTACCAATAATTAGGAATAATTTGTAACAATTATCAATAATTATCAATAATTAGTAATAATTGGTAATAATTACTAATAATTACCACTAATTAGTAATAATTAGGAATAATTACCAATAATTAGTAATAATTAGTAATAATTAGTAATAATTAAGAATAATTAGTAATAATTACCAATAATTAGTAATAATTACCAATAATTAGTAATAATTACCAATAATTATCAATAATTACCAATAATTACCAATAATTAGGAATAATTACCAATAATTTGGAATAATTACCAATAATTAGGAATAATTACTAATAATTAGTAATAATTACCAATAATTAGGAATAATTACCAATAATTAGGAATAATTACCAATAATTACCAATAATTAGTAATAATTACCAATAATTAGTAATAATTACCAATAATTAGTAATAATTAGTAATAATTAGTAATAATTACCAATAATTAGTAATAGTTACCAATAATTAGTAATAATTAGTAATAATTAGTATTAATTACTAATAATTACCAATAATTAGTATTAATTACCAATAATTAGTAATAATTACCAATAATTACCAATAATTACCAATAATTACCGATAATCACCAATAATTAGTAATAATTACCAATAATTAGTAATAATTAGTAATAATTAGTAATAATTACCAATAATTATTAATAATTAGTAATAATTAGTAATAATTAGTAATAATTACCAATAATTAGTAATAATTAACAATAATTAGTAATAATTACCAATAATTAGGAATAATTACCAATAATTACCAATAATTACCGATAATTAGTAATAATTAGTAATAATTAGGAATAATTACCGATAATTAGTAATAATTAGTAATAATTAGTAATAATTACCAATAATTAGTAATAATTACCAATAATTAGTAATAATTACCAATAATTACCAATAATTACCGATAATTAGTAATAATTACCGATAATTAGGAATAATTACCAATAATTAGTAATAATTAGTAATAATTAACAATAATTAGTAATAATTACCAATAATTAGTAATAATTACAAATAATTACCCATAATTACTGATAATTACCAATAATTAGGAATAATTACCAATAATTAGGAATAATTACCAATAATTAGTAATAATTACCAATAATTACCAATAATTAGTAATAATTACCAATAATTACCAATAATTACCGATAATTATCGATAATTAGTAATAATAAGTAATAATTAGGAATAATTACCAATAATTAGTAATAATTAGTAATTATTACCAATAATTAGTAATAATTACCAATAATTAGTAATAATTACCAATAATTACCCATAATTACCGATAATTACCAATAATTAGGAATAATTACCAATAATTAGGAATAATTACCAATAATTAGTAATAATTAGTAATAATTAGGAATAATTACCAATAATTAGTAATAATTAGTAATAATTACCAATAATTAGAAATAATTAGTAATAATTAGTAATAATTACCAATAATTAGTAATAATTAGTAATAATTAGTAATAATTAGTAATAATTAGTAATAATTACCAATAATTAGTAATAATTACCAATAATTAGTAATAATTAGTAATAATTAATAATAATTACCAATAATTAGTAATAATTACCAATAATTACCAATAATTACCGATAATTACCAATAATTAGTAATAATTACCAATAATTAGTAATAATTAGTAATAATTAGTAATAATTAGTAATAATTACCAATAATTTGTAATAATTAACAAAAATTAGTAATAATTACCAATAATTAGGAATAATTACCAATAATTACCAATAATTACCGATAATTAGTAATAATTAGTAATAATTAGGAATAATTACCAATAATTAGTAATAATTAGTAATAATTAACAATAATTAGTAATAATTAGTAATAATTAGTAATAATTAGTAATAATTACCAATAATTAGTAATAATTAGTAATAATTAGTAATAATTATCAATAATTAGTAATAATTACCAATAATTAGTAATAATTAGTAATATTTAATAATAATTACCAATAATTACCGATAATTACCAATAATTAGGAATAATTACCAATAATTAGTAATAATTAGTAATAATTAGGAATAATTACCAATAATTAGTAATAATTAGTAATAATTACCAATAATTAGTAATAATTAGTAATAATTAGTAATAATTAGTAATAATTACCAATAATTAGTAATAATTAGTAATAATTAGTAATAATTATGAATAATTACCAATAATTAGTAATAATTAGTAATAATTACCAATAATTAGTTATAATTAGTAATAATTAGTAATAATTACCAATAATTAGTAATAATTAGTAATAATTAGTAATAATTAGTAATAATTAGTAATAATTAGTAATAATTACCAATAATTAGTAATAATTACCAATAATTAATAATAATTACCTATAATTAGTATTAATTACCAATAATTAGCAATAATTACCTATAATTACCAATAATTAGTAATAATTACCAATAATTAGTAATAATTAGTAATAATTAATAATAATTACCAATAATTAGTATTAATTACCAATAATTAGTAATAATTACCAATAATTACCAATAATTACAGATAATTACCAATAATTAGGAAAATTACCAATAATTAGGAATAATTACCTATAATTAGGAATAATTACCAATAATTAGGAATAATTACCAATAATTAGGAATAATTACCAATAATTAGGAATAATTACCAATAATATTAGTACTATGAAAATAATAAAAAATTTATATAATATTAAAATTATCAATATTTGTAACAGGTTTTGCTTTATTCTCAACATATTCAATTATTAAAGGGTCAATTTTTAAGTCTATCTCAATAAAAAGTTTGTGTCAGTCGTGTATGATGTAAACTCTATAATTATCCTTGCTTGAGTGTTTTTTCTAACAAATTATTCAAAACCAGTAATGCTTTTATATTTTATAGAAAAATATGGAACAACGAGGTCGTCAACAATCATTATTAGGTGACCGCATATGGATAAATCAACGTTGAAATCCAAACGGTTCTGGTTTAAATCCAGTATATGTAGAGTGTGTGGAGACTTTTTTATCATTTGCGGCATCACATCCAGAATTTGTTTCAGAAGGCAAAATAAAATGCCCTTGCAGAAAATGTGCATTGAGAACGTTTGACACGTTTGACAAAGTGGGGGGACATCTCTTGCGTTTTGGTTTTCAACCAGATTATGTTTTTTGGTATCAACATGGTGGACGTAGTTCTAGAGCAGGTGATACCAACTTGATTCTGGATCCATCCCGGTTTCAAGATTTAGTACATGATGTTGCAGGTTCATCTGTTCAACATACAGAAACTCCGGCTGATATAGCTTCAAATCCTGAGTTGGCACTGTCTGAATTTTATGAGTTATTGAGGTCTGCTGAGGATGCATTATATCATGGCTGCAAGATGAGCAAATTAGAAGCAGTTGCAAAATTTATGGATATCAAATCAGATAACGGAATGTCAAACACCTGTTTTGACCAGATATTTTCTTTGCTTAAAACACTGTTACCCAAAGGAAATGTTTTGCCTATAAATTACTATGAGAGTAAGAGGCGGGTTCGAAATTTGGGACTTACTTGTCAGAAGATTCATGCATGTTCAAATGACTGCATTTTATATTCTGGGGAAAATGAGTCGTTGGATAGTTGTCCCACATGTGGGCAACTGAGATATAAAGAAGGATAACATGAGAAGTCTGGTTTGATTCCCGTAAAACAGTTAAGATATTTTCCGCTTACATCCAGACTTCAGCGTTTATTCATGTTTAAGAATACAGCGACAATGATGTCATGACATAAAGAGAATATTTCAACCGATAAAAGCTTGAATCATCTAGCCGATGGTGATTTATGGAAACATTTTGATAGAGTGCATCCATCCTTTGCTTTAGAAGCTAGAAATGTTCGACTGGGACTTTCCACTGATGGTTTCTGTCCGTTCGGATCTTATGGTAGTCAATATTCATGTTGGACTATTTTTTAACTCTGTACAATTTACCTCCATGGATGTTGATGAAGGAGCCATATATCTTTTTGACTTTACTAATTCCAGGACATCTGAAGAAAAATATTGATGTTTATTTGAAACCATTGATTGATGAATTAAATTTATTGTGGAGTACTGGTGTCAGTACATATGATGTTGCAATGAAACAGAATTTCATACTGAGAGCAGCATTGATGTGAACAATTAGTGACTTCCCGACTTATGGGATGTTATCTGGCTGGAGTACACATGGTCAGAAATCATGTCCTTACTGTATGAGAGAGAACAAAGAATTTATGCTCATTCATGGAAAGAAACCTTGTTATTTTGACTGTCATCACAGATTTCTTCCAGCTGATCATCCTTTTCGCAGAAACAGATCTCATTTCAGAAAAGGAACAGTTGAAAGGGATGGACCTCCAAAAATGCTATCAGGTTCGAAGTTAAAATCAGTTGTATTTTCATTACCTCCCTTCACTTTTGGTCCCACAATAAACCAACAGAAAATTTATTGTTTTGGGAAAGAACACAATTGGATTAAACGTAGCATATTTTGGGATTTGCCATATTGGTATGATTTGTTGGTCTGGCACATGTTAGATGTCATGCATATTGAGAATAACTGTTTTGATAATTTGTTTCATACAGTTTTGGATACGCCAGGAAAGAGCAAAGACAATGTAAATGCACGTTTAGATCTTGCCCAAATTTGAAGGCGTCCAGAATTGGAACTGTTTGAGAATGTTAGAACAGAAAGGTTATTGAAACCAAAAGCAGCTTATACACTGTCTAAAGAAAACCGTTTATTATTTTGTTAGTGGATTGCAGATTTGAGACTTCCAGATGGTTGTGCTTCCAATTTGGGTAGATGTGTAAAGAATGGTAATATTACTGGATTAAAAAGTCATGATTGTCATGTTATAATGGAAAGACTTCTACCCATTGGATTAAGAGGTCTGTTGAATTCTTTGATTTGGGATTCCATAACAGACATGTCTCATTTTTTTCGGGAAATTTGTGCGGCTACAGCAGATTATGATGCTCTAGGAAAACTTGAAAAAGATATTGTTGTAATTATATGTAAACTGGAAAAAATATTTCCGTCGTCTTTCTTCGACTCAATGGAACATTTGATGTTACATTTTCTATATGAAGCCAAATGTGGAGGTCCAGTACAGTTTCGATGGATGTACCCATTTGAAAGATGCATGCAAAAATTGAAAAGAAAAGTACATAACAAAGCATCTGTTGAAGGATCTATTGCAGAAGCTTATTTTCATGAGGAAATATCTTTTTTCTGCTCCCATTATTTTGAATCTGAGTATCCTTCAAAACACAACCGAATGGGACGGAACGAGAGTAATATTGATGAAATCGACAATCAATTATCTGTTTTCAACCAGCCAGAGCTTGGTTTTGGTGGAGTTTATGAACACTGGATTTAAAATGATGAACATCATAGAGCTCATACGTATATTCTGCTCAACTGTGAAGAGATGACATCAGTTGTACTGTAAGTGTTTATATCACTTATTCTATCATTTATGTTACAGTAAATAACTTTGGTTTTTATAGGTTGTATGATAATCATATCAAGAAACAAATTCCACAAATTACAGCAGCTGCTCTCAAAGAACGTCAACTGAAAAATTTCTCTCAGTGGTTTCAAAAACTGGTAACATAAATTCTTTATCTTTTAGTAACTCATTCAATGTATAGTTTACTATATTGATAATTATTTCACAAATTTTCAGGTGTCTCGACATGCTGATAAAATTGACAAATGGCTGTGTGTATTGAGTAACCCACCTTCCAAACTTGTTAAAAGTTATAATGCATATGTGGTGAATGGATTTCGATTTCACACACATGCATATGGGGAATCGAAAAAAACAATGAACAGTGGAGTTAGCTTGAGAGGATCTCATCATCGAGAAAATGAAGTTGACTTTTATGGCATACTTGATGAAATCATTGAACTGTGTTATCTTGGACAACATTACATAACCATGTTCAAATGTCGGTGGTTGGATACAGAGAGAGGCGTGCATGTTCATCTGACTCATGGAATCATCGATATTAAATGTAAAAGTGTTCTCGCAGTAAATGAACCATTCTTATTGGCTCAACAGGCACATCAAGTTTATTACGTAAAGTATTGTGCTACATCAAGAGACTTGACTGATTTGTGGAGTGTAATAAAAATAAAAATTCGAGACAATCAGTTTAGTCAAAGTGAATGTGCTTTCACTGATGTGCAAAGAATTGAAGTTTTTCAAGAGAGTACTCAAAATCAATCTTTTTTACAAAGAGACATGAGTATCGATGACGACACACCACATTTAAGAGTCGGTGATGACGATGATGTTAATGATTTCACATATGAATTTGAAATGGTAAGAGATGAAGCAACTGTAACTCAAATGGATATCGATGATGTTGAGGAGGAATATGAAGATGACATTGGCATATATGAAGATGATGATGAAGATGAACACTGATAGAATTCCATGGTATTTATATACAATCATAATATGTATATATGTATATATAATAGTAATTATCAATTATTTGCTAACAATATTAACATTTTCTGTTTCAGATGGACGACGCCACATTTCGTGAGTTGGCGGATGCTGACTTGCCTTTCGATGCGGATGAGTTGCTGGCAGATGACCCTCAGCCTGCAGGCACTCCAGGGAGTACGTGGAGGGGGCGCGGTCTTGCACGATTGAGGATTCCTGACCCCGTCCCCAAGTGACGTCCACGTCTTAGGTTTGATCCACGCACACAGAGGTGTGATAACCTGTGTGATAACCTGTGGATTTGACTAAGATTTCATTAATCTATTCACATAATAAATGTTTATTATTTTTACAGTTTTCCACATATAGTAGTCGGACAGGGAAGCACTATTTTGCGCAACTATTTCTCTTAGTCGTGGACCAAATGGGAGCAGATTCCCATTGATGTGCAGCAGGCCATGTTCAGCCATTGGTTGGTATGTACGTAAATAAATATTTTTTATTTTGAAAATTATTTCATTTCTAACTTGATATTTTGATTTATTTGTAGGGTTTATGGTATCCGATCAAGGATACCATGCGTGACGCCATCCACGAGGCATGGGAGGTGGCCATGCGTGATCGCCTTCGTCAGTTTTTTCACAATTTAAGAAAAACTGCCATGAAGAAAGCAGGAGTGTCAGATTTTGACGAGTCATGTAGAGCACACTGACCAGAGTACATTTCATCCCATGTATGGGATGGATTATGTGCGCACTGGTTGAGTGGTGCCTTTCAGAGGAGATCATCGGTGGGGAGGCAGAATCGGGGGAGACAGGAGGTGACTCATCGAGCTGGGAGTCATTCTTTCAGTACTCATAGACAGCATCTGGTACGTACATTATTTATAAATATTTTATATAACTATAAATATTAACAGTTTATTTTTTATTCTTATAGGCTGTCAAGCACCCCCGATATTACGGAGTACGACGTATATCAGAGGATGTATAGTGATCCTGCTACTGGGGAGCTTAGAGGTGATCGTCAGCATCACATCGTGGTCAGTATTATTTGTTTTCAAGTTTAAAAAGTAACTGCATATAATATATTCACAATTTTAATTTTAAATTGCAACTACTGGAGTCATATGAGGCCGTAGTGTCACAGACCTGGCCTGAGAGTCAGGCCGAGTCATCAGATCAGACCACTGGCCGTCAGTTTGATGAGGCGGCATGGATGCAGGTCACCCAGTATGCCTTCGAGAAGGGCCGGGTAGTTGGTATCAGCTCTCGACTGAATCTCGGAGATTATTATGGCAGTGCTGTGATGTCGGCGTCCAGCTCGAGAGGAGCTCGTGCATCTTCTTCTGCTACACAGTATGAGGATCAGTTGCGATCTCAGACTGCACTGATAGAGAGTCTCCGATAGGAGCAGGAGCAGATGCGTCAGCAGTATGAGGAGGAGCGTCGACGCCAGCAGCAGCTGTACGAGGAGTAGACGTGTCGGTGGCAGCAGCAGCATCAGGAGCAGATGAAGTACATGCGCCGACTCACTCATGCTTTAGGGATGGAGTTTCCTCCACCACCATCTGCAGATCCCCCCCTCCCACCCCTCCTTCAGATTAGAGTTTGTTTTTATGTTATAAAATTTGTGAAATCAAAATATGATTTTTTTTTCTATTCGTAGTTTCTGTCTCATTATAAAATATTAATAATATTATATTTTGAAATAACAATATTAATATGAATAATAATATTATTTATATTTTATAATATTAAAAAATATATATATATATTAAAATTTTATAATATTATAATTTAATTATATTTTTTTGTAATACTTGAATTATTTTAATATTTGAATGTAAAATAATTCTATTATTTTTATATTAATTAAAATAAATTATTAATATTTTTTTATTTATGAATTATAATTCTAATATTATTATATTAATTAAATCATTTATTAATATTCTATTATTTTTTATTTTTGAATTATAATTCTATTATTATTATATTAATTAAAATAATTTATTAATAATTTATTATTTTTATTTGCGAATTATAATTCTATTATTATATTAATTAAAATCATTTATTAATATTTTATTATTTTTTATTTTTGAATTATAATTGGATTATTATTATATTAATTAAAATAATTTATTAATAATTTATTTTTTTATTTTTTTATAGTATTTGGGACGGGATACTATGCCCGTCGCAAATAGTATTATTATTATATGCATTAAAATAATTTATTAATAGTTTTTTATTTTTTTTAATATAGTTTTTGCAACGGGTCCCGTCGCAAAAACTATTTGCGGCGGGCCTGTCGCAACAGGTATTTGCGACGGGGCCCATCGCAATTACTATTTGAAAAGTTTTTTACAAATATACGGAGTACTATTTGCGACAGGGAGAATCCCCGTCGCCAAAAATGGCTTTAGCGACGGGCCCGCCACAAATAATTGTTGTTGCGACATCGTTTTCAGCAACGAACCATTTGCGACGGGCCCCCGTCGCAAAAAGCCATTTGCGACGGGATCCCATCGCAAATGACCCGTCGCAAATACCTGTTTTTCTAGTAGTGATTATATGGTTAATTTTTTCTAATTTCATAGCATTTTTAGGTAGTTCTATTTGTTTGACCCTAGAAGACACATTTTTAAAGGGTATCTAACCTTTAAAAATTCTTATTCAGTCGTTACTCATAGAAAAAACATCTAAATGATGTGACATATACTATTACATGTCAAAAATAATAATAACATGGTGGTATTATGATTTTACATATTCTATGGTTGTTTTCTATGGAATAGACCATTAAATGCATGTTTTTTTTGTTTTCAAACAATAAAAGTGTCCTTTCATCCATCTTAGGAAAATGAAACCTCAGATTAATATTTTTTCTATTTAACCATTTCACAAATCATTGTATGGTTGTTTTTATATGTTTTCATTATATTTGGCAGTATTTTAGTTGGTTTTGACCACCTAAAACTATTTTTAAAGTGCACCAAACCTTTAAAAACTTCTTATTTAGTCATTCTAGGCACACAACATGTCCGATTGGTGTTCTATATTCTCTCACATAGAAAAAATAATACTAACATATTTTTACTATGATTTCACATAATTATAAGGTTTTTTACCTGGATTAAATAGTTAAACACATGTTTAGGTGTTTTAAAACATTAAAAGTGTATTTTGCATCACCCAAGAAAATGACTCCCTAGATTGACATTATGTCTACACAACCTTTTCAAAAATCACTATACATGTTTTGCTATATTATTTCATGGAATTCATAGGTAATTCATATGGGTTCTACCCCTTGATCCTTGTTTTTAAAGGGTATCAAACCTTGAAAAACTGCTTATTATTTAATTTTGAGAAAACTCCACATTTGATTGACATGATGTCTGGTTATACAAAACGAAAATAATACTAACATGGTTGGCCTATGTTTTCATGTCATTATGATGTCCTTTTCTATGAATTTGACCATTAAAAATAAGTTTTTCTATTTTAAAATACTAAAAGTTCATTTTCAATAATCTCAAAAAAATGACACCTCATATTGATGTTTTTTCTACTCTACCATTTCAAAAATAACTATATGGTTGTTTTATTTATATTTAATGATATTTAGATGACGTTATATTGGTTTCGACCCCCTAAAACACATTTTTAATGGATGTAAAACCTTCAAAAACTTCTTATTCAGTTGTTCTTGGCATACCACATTTTTGATTGATGTGTAGTCTGCTCGTACATGAAAAAAAATAATACTAATATGATTGTTCTATGACTTAAAATAATTTATGTATTGTTTTATATGATTTAAACCATTAAACACATGTTTTTTATTTTAAAATAATAAAAGTGTGTTTTCGGTCATCTCAGGAAAACATATCCTTATATTGAAGTTATGTCTACTTGAGTATTACAAAAATCAATGTACGGTTATTTCCATTTTATTTCATGGAATTCAGATGTCATTTAGTTAGTTTTGAATCCCTAAACCATGTTTTTAAAGGGTTCCATAACTTTTAAAACTACTTATTCTATCATTTTTGTCATACCACATGTTTGATTTATGTGTTATATACTCCACATAAAAAATAACACTAATACAATTTTCTGATGATTTCATGTCATATGAGATTGTTTTCTATATATATCTAACTATTAAATTCATGTTTTTGTTCTAAAACAATAAGATTTCATTTTTGGTCATCCCATATAAACATCACCTCATATTGATGTTTCGTCCACTCAAAAATTTCAAAAATCACTATATGGGTTTTTATGGATTATTTCATGGTATTAAGAGTTCATTTAGTTGGTTTTGACCCCCTGATGCATGTTATTAAGGGGAATCAAACCTTTAAAAACTACATATTCAATCTTTATAGGAATACCTCATGTCTGATTGACATGTAGTATTCTCAAACATCTTAGAAATAATAATAATAAGTTTTTCCTATTATTTCTCATTTTGGAGATAATTTCCTATGTATGTGAACATTAAACACATGTTTTGGTGTTTAAGAAAAATAAAAAATCATTTTTGGTCATCCCAAGGAAACAACACCTTGGATTAATATTTTTTCTATTCAACCATTTCAAAAATCATTGTACCATTGTTTTCATTTGATTTCATGGTATTCAATGGTTTTTTGATTGGTTTTTACCCATGACACATCTTAATAAAGGGAATAAAACAATTGAAAACTACTTATTCGGTTGTTTTATAAAGTCCACATGTTTTATTGATGTTCCATATACACATACATATCAAAAATAATACAATATAGTTTCTATATGATTCCCCATCATTCAAAGTCTGTTCTATATGGAATAGATCCTTAAAGGCATGTTTTGATTTTTTAAAACAATAAAAGTGTCTTTCAGGTCATCCCAGTAAAATGAAACCTAATATTGAAATTATATATATTCTACCATTTAAAAATTCCCCATATGGTTTTTCCACTTAATTTCATTGTATTCTGAGGTAGTTCAGTTGGTTTTGACCACCCCTATGCATGTTTTTAAAGGAAATCAAACCTTTCAAAACTTTTTATTTGGTTGTTTTGGGCATACCACATATTTGACTAAAATTCACTATTCTCATACATGAAAAAAATAACATTGATAAAATTTTTGTATGATTTCATGTCATTAAGAGTGTTTTCTATGGATATGACCCTTAAACATACAATTTTTTTAAAACAATAAAAGTGTGTTTTCGATAAACCTAGGAAAAGGACACCTCATATAGAGTTTATGTCTACAAAAAAATTTAAAAAATAACTATATGGATATTTTTTTATTTCATTAGTTTCAAATATTATTCATTTAATTTTGACCCCTTGATGCATGTTTGTAAAGGGCATCAAACCTTTAAAAATTACTAATTGGGTCATTTTGGGAATACCGCATGTCTGATTGGCATGTCTTCTACTAGTACATTTAAAAAATAATACTAAAATGGGTGTTCTATGATTTTAAATCATTAAAATGTAATATTAGATGGATCTGTCCATTATAAACATATTCTAGTAATTTACAAACCCTAAAAGTGTATTTTTGATCATCTCGAGAAAACATCTGTCTGTTTAGTGTATCTTTTTCTCTAACATTTCACAAATAAATCTATGTTTATTTTTTTGATTTAAAAGTAGTTTAGGACCTTATATTGAGTTTTTAATTTGAAACTATAATGTAGGAAACATTTTTTTTTCATTATAAAAATTTATAAAAATAAAACACATTTGAATAATTCATCAAAAATAAAATTCTAAATATTAAAATGGTAACATAAAATAACTCATTCATCTGGTGAATAATAATATGGATCAACCAAGAACTCATGAATATTTCATAAAATTCACTTAAAAGAAAATAATTATGTCAAATTGGGATTTAAAAAAATAGATCTCGATCTCTATATCAGATGTAAAATGCATTTGGGATGGATCCAAAAATATGTTTTATATAGTTTATGAGCTATGAGAATGGAATTCGTGTTCCTAGAAATGGTAAACATGTTGTAAATATAAAAATAAAGAAAATATAGAAAATTAATCAACAAATTCATATAGTAATATAATATCATATGGGATATGAATCTATAAAAATAGTGAGAAATGATATCCACTTACAATTGTTTACATTTGATTTAAATCTCTATTACATGAAACCATTAGATAGTCAATGTTCATTTAAATTATTGAAACGTTATATTATTAGGTTTACCATATTTAAGAGATAAAAAATAAGAAAATAATGGAATTTTATGTCATTATCAGAATAAAAATATGTAAGGATATTTTTACCTAAATATCATTAGAATAATTCATTGAAGGGAGCATAAAACTATGTCTTGGATAATACCGATCTCTATACTTAATCATTTTGGAGTAAACCTAACATTAATACTATAAATTAGTTCCCAAGGATAAATCAATAGATCTTCTATCATGTCAATTAAAGAATATTAAAAGACAAAAGGTTCAAATATTAATAACTGAATAATTAAGAAAAAATATCAATTCATCATCAACATCTAATAAATTCACCAATGAGATAATTTATTCATGGTAATATACCTCTATAATATACCCCAATACAATATCAACAATGTCATAATTTTACCTAAAACTAGTTTCAATGAGGTAAGAATATAATTTTTAATTTTGGAAAATGGAAATGTTTTTTAAATCACATAAGGAAACAATTTTTAATTAAATAAAATCAAATAACTAGCTCATGATGACTAGTAAATAGATTGATATAGTATTCAGTACAAAATTTATTTTCTGAATGATATAAATAGATAGAAGAAATATTAAATAGCTAATTTAGAATTAGTTTAAAATAGTGGTTCTGGAAAATTGAAGTAATAATTAATACACTTATAATTTAGAAAATGAAGATGTAATACTTGAATAGAAATTGATCTTGAAAATTACTAGTATGAATTTCAATAATAGATTCAAAATTGGTTCAAAAAATTAATTTACCAGGAGGGAAAATAAATAGTGAGGTCTTCCTATAACATAGAAGATCATAATAGAAAGGGATTTAAAAATCAATGATTAAAATATTAATAAAAAAAATAAGTTGAGGCTAGTACCTCAACTCATTGAAGTTGGTGAGGTTCTTCGCACCATTTTGATGCAAGAAATAATGAGTGATATATGTGTCCTATACCAATTCACATAGAGTGTAATAATATCTTACTTGGATTTAATATATATTTAATAGACCTATTATAAAAAAATCACAGAGGTTTCATTAAAAACAAATCTACAAATATAAATTCACACCCATAGACATCAGTAAAACAACCCACACCTACATACATCATTTTACCTTCTCCCCACTTTTTTACCTAAGAAATGTTAGGTTTCACAACATTTGGAATTTCTTGAACTTATCCCATGATTATAGATAAATTATGTGAAAAATATAGTATAGCTTATCTTTTTTGTGTTGAATATGGATAATGGTCTGTATGATCTACATGCGGCATATGACATATAACAGACAACTTTAAATTATTATATAAAAAAACCTAAACTTATTTAAGAAATAATGGTTTATAAAATACATATCATAGGCATACCCTAGAGATGTATTAACTTGAAATTTATACCATTATTTTTTAATATTTGGGTAATTATGGGAATATATTAAATTTTATTAACCTAGCTTGAAGAAATTAAAAAATGTTATGAAATGACATAAGAAATAAAACAAATATAGAAAAATCCTAAATTTATCTTATGAAATTAATGGATTGAATATCGAAATATGAATAATATGTATGAATATAACATGTAAAAATCACACACACACACATATATATATATATATTATTCAATAAATTTAGTAAAATGAGAAGCATAATATATCAAAATTGGTACATTTTATTTCTTTAACCATATTGAATCTACCTAGAATTTTTTCCATTAATAGGAATTGAAGTTACAATATGAATCATTTAATAATTGGTTAACACACATAAATTCACAGAGAACTAAACAGAACAACATACAAAATCCTATTTGAATTAGAACTTGAAACTGTGGTTTCGAAAAATTTAAGAAATAATTATTACACTTCTAACTAGAAACCTAAATACCCAATAATTGATTAGAAATTTAAGTTAATAATGCCTAGATTACATTTTATTAATAGATACAGAACCATTTTAAAAATTAATTTATATGGAGGGAATATATATGGTGAGATTCACCTAACCATTTTGATTTAGGAAATAGTGAGTGCATGGTGTGTCCTATACCAACTCAAAGTGAGAATAATAAGATATTACATAAATAAAGGATGGATGAGGGATCAACGTTGTAGGTAAGTGATAACAGGGGTGGATGGGTCTTGGCAATGTTGGGGTAGAAGGTGGGGGAGGGGGCCTTGACCAAACTAGGTCACAACAGGGTGGATTAGTAGAGGGGGGTTGATGATGGGAGATAGGGGTTAGAGGTAAAAGGGGGAAATGAATGGGGATGGAGGATTGACATGAAAGGGTGGGATGTGATGGGGGATTAATGATATGGGAGGTGGGTTCAATGACTGGGGGAGGGTGGGGATGCTTGATTGCCATCAAGGGTGGCATGGGGGATGGTAGTGGGAACTCGATGCTGGGAAAGGGACCCAGGAGGTTGGGGTAGTTTGATGGTGGGAAAGGGAGGTGGGGGGGGGGGTCGATGGTGGACACAAGTGGGGTGGGACTTGAAAGGGGAAAGGGAATCATGGGTTGGGGGTGTTGGTGACCCGATATGGTAGGGGAAATAATGGGGATATGTAAAGGAAAAGGAAGGATATGGGAGGGTAAAAGAGGGAAATTTTTTAGTTCCCTCCATTTTTTGGTAGATGATACCATCAAAGTGACCTCCAAATAGTGGTAGCCCAAATATTCCCTCCAGAAACACTCATATTTCTACTAGTAAACTCTCTTTATACGACCTCCCTAAATCTATTTATGGAGATCTAGTGTCTTATTTATTACATCGATATAAGATAAAAGGGATCTCACCACTCATGATCAATTAGTTTATCATTCTTGGAAAACAAGACACATACATGATTCCCATATTACATTAGAAATATAAAAGAAATATAGAATAAGAAAAAACCTTACATCAATTTTATTATTCATAATATCCTTCTTTATATCCTAGGGAAAAGAAAAAAAATAAAAGGTAATCTTATATGATCAATAAGAGTTCCATAAAATCAAAGTTATCATGATTAACTAAGTCATAATCAATATGGCATAGTAAGTAAATAGAAAAACATTCTATTTAATCAATGACTTGAGCACAAAATGAATCCATAGATAATATAAATGTTGTAATCTCATGGATAAAAATAACTAAATTATTAATGAAGGAAATTATTAATGTTGGAAATCATGATATCATACATCATTATATCTTTACCATCAATTCCTTATGCCAGGATAACTTAATTGATTGGTGGGTATACAAAAAAATCATTTAATATGTTTGGCCAATTGGTTTTTCTCATGAGACCCGTCGATGCATCAATGGTCTATATAATTTTGGACCCACCATTAATTTAATATCTAATTCATTCCTGATATTTTTAATAATCATTTTAATTCATAAATAATATACCTTATTAATAAATATCATTATTGATAAAAGCATGGAAAATATAATAAAATTCTCAATCAATCAAATAAATTTCATAGTAAAACACTGTATGTATAAATGATATACAATTTCAGAAATAATAATATATATGATAATATATATATATATATTTAAAATAAATGTAATGTATAATGAAATAAGATCACTAAAAAGTAAAATTTTTAAGGGAAAGTTAATGACCAAAAAATTAATAAGATATAAAATATGACCATCATAAATATAGATTTTTTTATAAATTCTTATGTTTCATAGAATAAAATAAAATGGAAGGAAAAAATTAAAATACTTTTCATTAAAAAGTTTTATTTATAAAACCATTGAAAACTTGTTGAGTAAACTAAACAGTGTAAAATGATTGTGGTGGTAGGAAAATCTGCTAACGTTGTATATGTTAGAAAAGAAAAATTACTTTCTACTTTTGGAAAAGAAAGTTGAAAATGAAGATTTTAGAGAAAATTAGAAGTATTACTTATATACCATGTAAAAATTAAAGTATAACATAAAATGTACTCAATAAATCATTTGATTAAATGAAATAGCCATTTGTAAAATAATTTTGAAAAATATGGACACGGAAAAAAATACTTGATCATAAAGGGAAATAAGATCGAATTTTATTTTAAACATTTATTTTATTGATTCAAGTTTAAAATAGAGTAAAATTTGGAAGAAAATATCTAAAATAATTAAATATCCATTTTATAAAAAAATATTAATTTTTTGAAGGACATATGATAATATTTCTTCAATTAAAATAAAGAAAATCCCAATAATGAGATTATAAAATAAATTCTTCCCTCTTTTGTAACTTTTAAATTATAACCCATTGAATGAATAAAATTGAATTGAAAAATTAATAATCTTTATTAAAAATATATTCATGTTAAATACACAAAATTAGTAGTATATACACCACACAAAAGTAAACAGGTCCATCATACCAAATTTGTCTCAATGGAGTCGAAATTGGTACTAAATCCATTACCACATGTATGAATTTCTTTATAAGAAATTATAACCTACTATATAATAAATTTTTATAGATTATAATTACACAAAATAACCATTTATATATCTATAATATCACATACGATCCACTTATAACCTCTTATCACCTGTTTGTTAACAATCTTTTACTATTATCATTGTTCTTGGTTTTAACCGCTTCATTTTTCATGTTTGTTTAGATTTGGTAGTTATATTTTATGTGTATTGATCATGGTTTTAACATATATATAATATTAATAATTATATTAAAATCATAAATAGTCATTATGTATATATTTAAAATCATACATGAGAAATGAACATGAAAAATGAATCACATCGCTTTATGAAGATGGTTAGTCATACATACGCATTAGTGACATTATCATTTTTTTAATGTTGGAAGCGTAATGAATTAGATGATATATTCTACTTAAATAATTATAATTATTTTACAATTATCATATATACTCTTTATCTCCATCATTATGACAATTCATGTGAGATTGTAATGGAAAACAAATTACACCGGTTCACGAGGCGGTTGTTTGGCGTAAACATGAGTGAATGTTTTTTCCCATTTAATGGAGAAAGAGATGGATGAATATTATGAAATAAATATAATGAAATAAATATAATAAAATATAATTTTGATTTAATAAAATTATGTTTTTATATTTTAATTTTTAGAATATAATTGAAGGTTGTAAAAGGAGAAGAAAAATAAAAGTGCTCGGTGAAGATGATTACTTATTTTTTAAAAGTGGTCCTTTAGATATCCTCTCAAGGGACCTAGGGATGGTATTTTGAGAACACCTAAAAATATATAAATTATATAATTATGTCATTAAGAGGTTTTGGTAGGTTTTTTTCAAGATAATTGTCTCTACGTGGTTTATATAAGAGACGATATGTGGTATATTTTTATAGTGAATGAAAGATCACACACAGAATTAATAAAAATATTTAAATATATTAAATTAGTATTCATGTAAAATTGGAAAACATTGGCTAAAATTTCCAAGATAATATATTATATGGTTTAAATACCTTTTAAAAAATATATTTTTTATAGGTTTAAGTGGTATTTTAAACCTTATCTTTTGGTTTAACCTATTCATTAAACAAGTTTAACCTTAACTGTAATAGTGACTTATCAATCTTAAAGGGTTATAATTTTCCTTATAAAGAAAAAATTTACTCATAAATAGAAAATTTATGAAATTTTAGACCATTTATGATTTTTTTCCTTTTTAAATATTATAATTATTTTTAAATAATTTAGTGAAATATAATATTTCATAAAATATCGTTAATGTCATCTTTGATACTATTTATTTAATTTGACTTTAATGAAATCAAGAAAAAGATTTAATTTGAATATAATATTTTTAACCATAAAAAATACATTATTATTAACTATAAAAGTCTTGTGTAACCATAATTAATCAAAAATTTATTATTTTGAATGTTTTTAAAATTATTTACTTTGATTTTTTAACTTCTTGAACAAACACTGTGTCAGTGTTTTAGAAGGATTTAAGGTAATTAATTATTCACTTAAAATTAAAAATAAATTAAAATCATAGAAATAAATTAATTAAGTTCAATATAAACTTTAATATTCCTTTAATATGTTTATTTACTCACATATATGTCCTGAAAACTTATTTAATAGTTTATTTTAACCTTTCTCCCATTGCGTAAAAATTTCACAAGCATACGGATACTTCACTTGATATATAACTAAATATATATATATATACATAAAAAAATTAAAAATAATTAATGTTTATTAAAAAATTTGATCAAATACTTATTCCTTCTCACATTTTATCATTATGGCACCAAATTTGAAATTTCTGGTGTTGCTCAATCACTACGTCGATGTTGAAAATTATTTCCATATTTGTCATAAAATAAATTCAAATTTATATGTTTTTAATTATTTTTTATTATATTTATATTATATTATAATACATTATACTTTCCATAATTTTATTAATTTTTTTGATATCATAAAAGATACTATATTTCATAAAAACTGTATTTTTATATCATTCACTAAAAATCTATCTTCTTCAGAAAAAATAACAAAATATCATCCTAGGATAAATTTTTATTTATTAATCCCATAAAATTCAGTTCTTATAAGTGAAAAATTACTTTTAATATAAATTCTAAAAATTCAATAGAAAATAATTTTGAGAAAAAAATATTTTTTAAGAAAAAAATGAACTTATAACAAAATCAAGTATAAAGTTGATTTCAATGAAATAACTTAGATAATGTATTGATAAAGGAGAATTATCTTAATTTAATATCAAATTAGTATTATAATTAATTTTTTTAATGAAATAAAATATCCATTTTTCAAAAATCAATATTTTTCTCTATTCCTTGAAAAATAAATATTTTCAAAAAAAATCCCAAATATTCACCCTAAGATAATTTTTATTTACTAATTTAAAAAATGATATGACTATAAAATAATAATATTTCAATATTTTTTCATGGTTCTTTTAAACTCAGTGTTGTATATAAAGTAAACTATCAAAGAAGTTAGATTTATTTAATGATAAATATATCAAAAAATATCAGTGTGTAAAATTATACCCACATTATAATAATTTCTCCCTAAAAATTCCATCACTCTAATAAAAAAACTGAGGATACTTCCACCTCATTAAATCCTTAGGTTCCAATGTAGATTTTTCAAATTTACTCTTTCACTGTAAAAGTTTGACAAGATGAGTGGTCTTGTTTCGTAGAACTTTCTATCTATGATCTAGAATATCTATAATTTTTTCCTAATAAGATAGATCTTACTCTAGCAGCATGACCTCTGATTTTAGTACATGTGAAGGATTAGATATGTTCTTCCTTAGGATAGATACATGGAATAAATCATGAAGTAAAGGGATATTCGGTGGATGCACCAAACAATAAGCTACCACCCTGATTCGATCAAAAAATTAAAGGGGATCAATATATCTAGGGTTCGACTTGCCCATATTTCCATATCTCATAATCTTCTTCCAAGTATATATTCATTGGTATAACTTTCATCAACATTGAACTCCATATCTCTCTAACATTTGTTAGCATAAATTTTTTGTTGACTCTAATCTTCTTTCGTGTTTTATTAAATATATCTAACCTTATCTATCATTTACTCAACTAGATCAGGTCCCAATATATTTATTTCTTCAACATCATCCCAAAACATTGGAGTTTTTCTCTTCCTTCCATAGAGAGATTTATAAGGAGTCTTCTGAATGATTAAGTGAAAGCTATGGTTGTAATACAATTCTACCAATACAAGGTGTTTATCCCAAAAAATTGAAATCCATAGAATAAGATCTTAAAATGTCTTCTTGAGTTTAAATGGTCCTCTCAAAATAACTTTATGTCTAAGGATGATAAGTAGTACTTAAACTTAACTATGTATCCAGATTCTACTAAAGTCTTCTACAGAACATCAAGGAAAACCTTAGATCTTGACCAAATATAATTGAGGGTAGTACTCCATGTGATATAAAAAAATATATTATGTATAACTGAGTAAAATTCTAAAGAGAGAAATATTCTCTAATAGCAAGAAAATTTGCTAATTTTATAAATTAATCAACTATAACCCAAAAAACATTATCCCCTTTAGAATTTTTGGGAGGTCCAATAATGAAATTCATGATAATGTTTTTCCATTTCCATTTTGGTATTGGTAATGGTTATAACGTCACCTTAGACTTATATCTCTTAGACTTAACTTGCTAACACACCATGCATCAAGATAAAAATTATGTAATATCCCATTTCATGTTATCCCACTAGGATTACTCTTTTAGATATCTATATATATTATTACTTCCAAGATGAATATGGAATTATGAATTATATACTTCATCCAATAGCTCCTTCATGTCTGGTATTGGTAGAACAAATACCAGGTTTTTTCCTTATCATTCCAGTATGATCGTGGATGAACTCAAGAATATTCCTTACCTTATTTCCTAATTCCACATCTTCTTTCTATGCCTTCTTATTCCTCTCATGGATGGATGGTTGAAAATTATTCTATGAAAGATAATATCCATCCCCTTTCCTCAAGATTTCAAGATCCAACTACAATTATTCCATAAATATTAGATCTCTTTCAATCCTCATCATAGAAAAACTAGCGTGGTCTTTCCAACATAGAGCATCTTCCACCTTGTTTTTATTTTTAGGGTGGTAGTATATTTATTAGTCATAATATTTGATCAAATACAACCATATTTTTGGGCACATATTAAAATAATTATTTTTAAATATATACTTCAAGATTTTATGATCAATATATATATCACAAATTTCACCATACATATAATTCCTCCACATCTTCAATGAAAAAAATTAAAAATTCCTGCTCCAAATCATGAGTTGGGTAATTCTACCCATGAATTTTCAATTGGATGGAGATATAAGATTCCACCATACCATTCTATATTAGGAAGCATCTCATTCCCTTCTTTGATGTATCACTATATAATGTGGAATCTATTCAATATTACTTTTTGAAGAATCTTTTATTGCAATTAGTTGTGTATTTATTGTCGAAATATAATTTTTATTTCAATAAATTACAATTTTTTTAATCTAGAATTAAATATTTAAAACCTTTTATTTTATGAAAAGGTATCTATTTTATAGATTATCTTTTTTATTTTGATAAATTATTGTTCAACTAGAAATATTATTTTAAACCATAATTTTTTATTGTTTTATTTGAATTAAATTATGATATTTTATACTTATAATTAATTTAGTCTTTCATTTTATGTTTTTTAAAACATTTATTTTCAATATTCAATGTCATTATTTGATTTTAATTATTTCATTAATTTAATTTTCTTATCTACTAGATTAAAAAAATTAGAAATTATATTTTAATATAATAAGTTTTAAATGTTTCAAATTTTGTTTGAGTGTTAAATAAATTAATTTATTCTTTTATTATTTTAATTATAAATAATTAATTTATCATTGTTTAATATTAATTTTATTTTATTTTTTATTCATTTATTTTGTATTATTATTTAATTTATCTAGTTTAATTATTTTTTAGGTGAGAAACTACCTCTAACACATGCAATTGTTCTTTCCCTATTATCGTCACCACAAGCTACCGCTTTGTTCTGCCATTAAAGAGAAAACTACTGGTACCACTTATTTCATCTAATGAAACCACATCCTACAACCACTCCTTTTTTCCCATTCCCATGTCCTACTATTACAAAATGCTACAATTCTACTCCGACCATCTCACTCTTACCGCCAGTTCTTCCTACCGTCGACAATCTTAAACCACAACTACCTCCACCCTCAGACATCTACCATCCTTCCCATATTTCTTTATATACAATTTGACCATCTAAATCCACACCCGGTTTCCAATTATACAGTCACCCCCAATCCCACTACCACCATCATCTTCCTCCATTTCATCTACTGCTAGAAATTCCCCCCATCTCCAATCAACTACCACACTGACCGACTACCGTGGATGAAGTCCCCATACCACCAATGCTGACCACCCAAAGATCTCACACTACTGTTGTTGAAACCCCCTCACGCACCATACCTATGGAACCTAATAATTCCATACACTATAATAGAATCCACCATTTGAGCCTTACAACATGGATCTGGAACCAATATCAAAACCATATCCCCACTAAGCTCGGGTAATATCCTGATCCCCATCACCAATTCAGAGGAGAAGAAAGGATCGGTGTTGCCCCTATTGAATATTTTTTTTGATATTGTGTTTTCTATGACCTCCAAGGAGAAATATTCATGTAAAAAACTCACTTGATCGTGTTAACTAGTGACATCTAAGTCTAGGAAAATGATATATTTTGGATGCAGTCCCAAAGGGGGGCACTACAAAGGCCCCGTAAACTATTCCACCCTCAACCATAACCTAAAATTACAATGGGGGTTTTAATTTCTAGAAATATTTTGTGCCAAATTATTTTATCTTCTACATGAATTAGGTAAAATCAAAGGAGAAGTAGTTCATAACACAAACAATATTCAATTTTGGAGATCCAGACAATTTAACCATCCATGTCTAGAGAATCTGAGTTTTGGATCATAGTCATTGAATAGCATGGATTTTCAAGGAGGAACACATTCTTTTTGTGGGGGATTGTACTTTAGTCACCATTGAGGATGATGTATAGTGATAAAAATTATAGGTGGAAGCTAGGGAGATTCTTTTATAATAGAGTCTTTGAGAATGATGGGGGATTGACATGCAACTGGATTTTAAATCGAAGAAGAGTCCATAAGTGGAGACACATAAGGACATAATAATAAGGATATCATCACTCATACCTGATGGGACTGTGATTCAGATCCATCATCCATCATCACATTAGATCATAGAGAAGAAAGAAAGACAAATAAGCTGGGAGAGTGATCAGATATAGTATTGTAGCTTGAGGAAGGAGTTAATCTCAATGAATATGTCTCAACTTCTCTATATTCTTACATTTTTGTTTGCATTTTTGATAGTATGAAAAGATAAATTTATTATGGGATTCAAAATTTTTTGAATTGAAACACTTTTATCCATTATAATTTTAAAAATACAATTGTTTAGTGCATTTTTAGTTTAGTGTTCTTTTCCATTCAATTATGAGAATAATTTCTCACTGCTCATGAACCAAATGGTGATGGGAGTGAATCATTTTACTCTTGATCATTTATCGAAGTACAAAAATATGGAAGAGGTAAATGTATCTATTCTTAATAATGAGAGTATTAATTTCATGTTAAAGATCAAGAGACCAGGAATCAAGAATTTTTATAGAGATATGAAAGATCATTGAAGCGACAACTCAATGAACCTCTAATTTTTGTCAAATCATTGAATGATCATATTAATTTGAGTAGTATTAGATATTATAATTTTTACTCATATCAACACATTTAAAGGACCATAATATCATCCAATTTCATTCCCTTATTATGTTTTTATTCTCTCTGTACTACTTCCATTTCAATGATTCGTTTTCACACATTCTAACATTTACACTACTTTTTTTTGTTGTTTTTGTTTATTTTTAGTATTTGTTTGTAAATCACACACAACTAGCCTTACCTATAGAATCAACAACCATACTCACCATTTTATAATTTTATTTAGTAAATTAGATAATATAAATATTGAATTTTTATGAACTTAAATGATATATTGTGTCAAATTTGGGCATTGTTTATAGGGAGGGAATGTGAGACCAAGAAAAAAAAGTAAAAAAAATGTAAAAAAAACATTGAAATACTTTTTTTTTCAAATATAAAAACTGTTCATTTTTTTAAATGTGTTCACTGTATATATTCTCAAATGAAATTATAAGGTAGAACTAGTAACTCCGATTTAGTAAATTAATAAAAATTATTACATTCTTAGAAAAAAAATAATTCAAAAATGGAAAATCTATAAAATAGAGATGAAAAACAAGAATATAACACAACCTTTAGTTGTTGGCCCTGAGAGACCTAGACTTAGGGATTTTCATCTACCAATAGTTTCAAGTAATCCTTATTGCATCAGGTTATCTTCTAGGTCTAGAAATTTTGATATTAAGTAGTCTCATCTCTCTCATATTCTATCATTTAATGGTCTAATAGTAGATAACTCATTAGAAATTACTAGGAATTTTTAAAGCTCTTTCAGAAAATCACCTTTGCATGGTTTGAGTGAAGAATAGATAGGATTTAGAGTATTTCCATTCTATATTAAGGGGGGATAGAACTTGGTTTCATAACCTATATGAGAAAATATTTGAAACATTGGATTATATTTTTAATGAGTTTGAATACATATTCTACCCTAGAAACACCACCATTGAGGTTCAACATAAGATTAAATGGTTTATCCAAGATGAGGTAGAGATGTCTAATGTGTCATAGGATAAATTTATAAGTATTCTTAGGTAGATTACCAATCATAATTTATCTCCCCAACTCCTCATGGATACTTTTTATAATTTTCTCACCCCATACAACTAGAACTTAGCAGACTTATCTTGTGGAGGTGAATTATTCAATTTGAATGGTGATGAGATTATTATTTTTTTGATAAATTGGCCCAAAATTCTAAACATAAGTAGACTAGAAAAATAACTATTCATAGAGATTATCTAAACACCCAATCTATTTTTGTTGATGATAGTGTTCTTAGGGAGTAGTTTTTTCATTGGGGGGTGTTTGGATTTGATAAAAAATATTGTCCCAAATTTGACCTCCTTGTTCAACCTGAGAAAAATGAATAGTTTTTGGATTATAGTGATAGAAATTAAAACAACAATGATCCATTCTATAACCAATACAATGATGTATAAAAAAATTTCCCGAACCTCTATTGGAAATAACAAGTTTTAATTAAACAACCAGCTGCCCCAAATTACCAAACATAGCCTATAAATAATTATTCAAATCGATATGGGGATAAATATTTAAACTATCAAGGGGAAATTAAGGGTATACTATAGAATGTTATAAGTAAAATTGGTTTATTAAAAATGGACACAGATACTATGACTCATAGACTATAACTTCAAATGTTTGAGATGGCTAGATATTTAGAGGAAGAGATAAAGGAAAACTTCCTAGCATAACTAAGTCTAACCAAAGATAAAATGTTATAATAGTAAAAGACAAGTCATATTTTAAAACTCAATAAATATTTAGGAAATATTCTACAGATTATGAAATTTATATTTAAGATAAAGATGGAAATGAAAATCTAGAAAATACTAAATCTATAAAATTAGAAATATCTAAAAAATCGGAGTAAAATGATGAAAATTTACATGAAAAACAAATTCAATAGAAGAATATGAAGTGGGAACTAATAATGTAGTCAAAAAAGAGGGTGAGGTTTGAGGTGAAGGATAATGAACAACCTATGATGAAAACTTATTCCCCTTACATCCCTTTTCTAAAAAGGCTGAAAAAGAACAATGAACCTAATTACTTGAAATTACATCAAATTTTTAGGAGCTTCAATTATAACATGACATTTATGGAAGATTTTCTCAAAATTCCATTATTATTTGAAATTTATTTAAATTATCTTGGAGAACAAAAGGGACTGGGTTGAGAGATTAATAGTAAATTTGAATGAGATTGTAGTTCCATAGTCCTAAAGAATATTCCACCTAAACTGAAAGAGTAAGGTATTTTTTCATTACATGTAAAATTGGTTAGAGTGATGTGTTTAGGTGGTTCTGTGATCTCTAATACAGAATCAAACTTTTTCACAACCACATGTTTAAAAATTTGTGCCTTAAGGTGTTAAATCCAACTTTAGTGTCACTACATCTAGCTGTCATGTCACTTTTCTACCCTTATGGGAGGGTAGATGGACTATTAGGTGATATAGGGGTACTATCTTTTCACATATATTTATTTATTATATAAATAGAGTGTGATAAAAAAAAGTTTCAATCACTTTATATAGGCCAATATAAGCCAAAAATGGGGCTATTATTGATGTATCAGGGGCTAAACTTACCCTCTATACTGGTGTTGACCAAGAGTAGTTTATGTTTACAAAGTGTTTCTACTTTTGGTGAGCTATAAGTTGATTGATTTTTTATATATGGTGTTTATATCTATTGTTAGAAATAAAAATCATCATCTCTTTAATTATTTTACCACTAAGTTTTTCAATGAACACTTTGAATCCAATTTTATTGAATCTAAGTCCACACATGATCTAGAAAGGTTTGGGAGAATTTAGAATCAAATTACTAAATGCATTGCTCAAGACCATGAAGTGGTTCATCTTAGAAAAACATATCTTTTTTATAGTGTTTCTTATTATGTCAAATTTTTATTTCCCTCCCATGCACCCAAAACTAAATTTTATTTCCATACCTACCAAACAGTGGGAAAAAGTCTACTCAAAGTGATTTTTCTAATATAAATGAATATATTGAGGTTTATAATGAGATAGTAATTTTTTTAATCTTGGAATTTATTGTGAGTTTTCCCAAACTATTAATAGTAATTTAAAGGATTTTCTTGAAATTTTACAACATATGGACATCATAATTATCTCTACATATTTGTATCACTTGGATTATGTGATGTTTTTTCTTGAATTTGATAAGTTCTTAAAAGTGATCGAGTAATATTTCTATTCCTCTCCCAAGGAAGTTATTTTTAAGATTCATTCTATAGTTGACAGTGAACTACCTATTTTCACTAATGATTCTTTTTTGAGCCTCTGATTATCTCAAGTGTGGGGGAGAGTGTTGATGAGAAAATGTAAACCATTTTTTATCCATATGATGTTTGCGATGAGTTTTTTTCTCATTTTATTGATTATTTGAATGAAAATATAGATTTTAAAGCTACTGATGGAAGGATGGTTAGTCATAGAGTTTGGGACTTTTTAAGTGGAATTATTCAAAAATTCTGATTTGCATGAATTCTTGTGTGAACTTGTTCAATTTTTTAAAGAAAATACTCAAGCTCCAGTTAATGATGAATCTCACCCACAAAATGACTATGGTTAAAATAATTTAGGGGGTAGAGTCTATATGGGGGATATAAAACTATTAATACATGAGAGGAAAACCATGTTTTTTATGTTTTTCTCTTTTTACTTTTCTATTTAAATAAATTCTCTTTGCTCATTTATCTATATCCATAAGTTTTTAGACTATTTTTTTCTACAGTTTTTACTGGATGATCTTTATCACATTTGATTTTTAATTATTTTAAAGTGTTGGTGTTAACTAACTATGAGGTGTAGATGGTGTGTGCTAGGTAGAGTTACTATAACAAGTGGTCGTGCGGCTGGTCAAGTGACCATATAAAGAGAGCGAGGTAGTTGTTTTATTTTCTTACTGGTGAAAGATTTATTTTGAATTTCAAGATAGAAGAAGCTAAAAATAGAGATACAAAATTGATGAAAACTCTCTATTTTTTTCTCTATGGTCATATTCATTCAAATATTTACATTCTATAATCTCATTATGATTTTTTAATTATATTGGAACTTGATCTTGTAGCTAATAAAAATTTTCAACTAATTTTAGGGAAGATACATGTGTCGTACAAAAAAGAGATAAAATTATTTTTATCTGTGGAGTAATTGTTTCAATTATTTCTAATCTATTTTAGTGCTTCTACTGTATCTATATTATTAAATATCTTAAATTTATTATTAGAATTATTTCTAGAATGTTTCATTCTTGAAATTACAGCTGTTCACTATCATTATTTGAGTGATTTCATACTATTGTTATAGATTTTATTTTTAAAAACTAAGAAATGGAGTATGATAGGAGATATTTTAGTGGAATTAAAATTATAACTTGAGAAAAAATTTAATTTGAGATTGAAGCCTGGGGATTATTCTTTTTGAATAAACACCTCAGTGAGCCTACTCAGAAGAGTGTAATATATGATAGTTTAATCTAGAGTAAAATTGAAAATTGAGATCCCACGATGTGTCTCTAAGATAAGGGCAATGAATGTGTATTTTAAATAAATAAAATTCAAAATCAATAAGTTCCTAGAATAGTTTTATGCATAAACCTTTAGCTAGGAAAATTGAAATAAAAGGTCCTTGTAAAAAATGGTCTCATTAAGGAGAGGGGAATTTTGAACGCAAATGTAGAAGGAGGAAACCAACTGTTATGAAAATTAATTTAGTTGAATCATTGAAGCACAAATGAATCTTTTATTTTTAGAAAACAGGAGAGAGTATTTATTAAAGGTTCCTCCTATTAAGGTTTTATTTCCACTAGAATATGACATGTCATCAAACTTGGAATTGGAATTTGAACTATAATTGAAGCAGGGAAGTGAGTGAATTCATTGGGAGGCATGATCATTTCATGAAAACAAGGGATTTTTTATTTTATTTTCACTCTGTAGTAATTTAGAACCTAGGAAAGATGGCCATTTATTTTTAAGATTCTTCGTAAATAAATTAAATGCATTAACTAACACAAAAACGTGTTTTGCAGCACCACCCTTTAATTGCGTTAAAAAAAAGCACTGAAAAAGGGTACTTTTAGAAGTGCTAAAAAAGAACTATTATGTAACGTCCTGGACCTGAAGATCCACCTGAACAATGCTAAATGGGTTGGGTGTAACTACCTTAGGTGCACCTCCCCGAACGCCAAAGGCTGGTGACTAGCAGCGAGGGTCTGAATAGGTATAATAGGGAGGCTATACCCTCTTGAAAGATAATAATGTTACAAGTCCAAGTAATAATATATAACATGAAGTGGAAATAAATGACTCAGCATACTCGAACCAGACCCATAGAGCGGAAGCACAATCAATAGCAGATAAACAACGGAAGTGATAAAAAAATAGAATCATAAGAATGTAAACACAACAACATGCTGAAACAACTTGTAACAACTACTAGAACAAATAAGTTATGCATCCACAGCAAGTCAAGATATAAAGGGGCACTAATGGATAATGAATAGTATCTATAATATGTAAGGTAATCATGATGATATAAGAAATAAAAAAAAAATTAAACTCCAGCTAGGAAAGAACTAAAGGTCCATACAATCTCCATGAAAAAACTAATAACATCTAGCTCTTGAAGCTGATCTCTTTCCTGTACATAAATCCACAAAGACTATATCCACCCCGAAGGGACCATGTAGGGTGTGATATGAATCTCAGTAGGATACCAAACAATGGTGCATACCTAGTATATGTGTTTAATAAGGCATGCATTTATAAGGAAAGTAGTAAACAATACTATGAAAAAATAAACATAAACTCCACTAGTGCTCAGAATCCACCATGAAGTGTCTCCTACATCGACCAATGCTGGAATCTCTATCATGTAAACCGGCACCATGTGCCTCCTGACAACTCGGGTCTCAAGTACTGACATCCTGAAGGCACACCCAAATAATAGTAACCTAGCTCGAAATCCCACACCTACCCATGGCATAATAACCGAAGGAGGATCGATGCTTGTCCTCAAATAAGAACCATAGGGGTAGCGATGTCTGCCCTCAAATAAGTAACCAGAGGGACAACGATGTCTTCCCTAAAATCAGTAACTGGAGGGACAATGATGACTACCCTCAAATCATGGTGAGCCTCTGCCCCTAGCCCGATAGCCTCAACGCTATCCCCTGAATTCTCCTCACCTTCCATATGGCTTCCTATGAAAAGCACCCCCAAACCAATTGTACCTAACTACATCTATCGTGGTCCTCTACCCAAATAGCGGTCAAACACACCTAATCACAAATTCTATCTATGTTCACACTAGTCAAAGTTTCGGGTGAGTGGTAATCACCAAAATAAGTCCCCAAGGCACACCATATCTGACTCCTCATGTCCCTCCGACCATGTCTCTAAAGTCTAATGAACTTTCCATCCATGTAACCCAGGCCATGCCCAACATGACAGTCACACTTCCTCAAGAAAACTTCCATGACGCCCAATCCAATGGTTAGTACCACCCAATGTAATTCAGGCCAATCCCAACCTGTGATCAGCATCACTCAACAATACCCAGGCCATGTCCAACACAACCCAAATGTTCCCATATATGCAATATCACACATCACATGTATATAATCAAAAATAAATACATTTAATAGGCAAAAAAAAAACTAAACAGTTGAATTACACTAGCCATGTGTTCTCCCATACCAGCACCAAGGTCTTGAAAGTCTCTAAGAATCTTAATCATTCTTAACAATTCAAACTTAATAGTTTAATTCATAACAATTCAATTATAACCATTTCGTCACCCCTGACCAAAATTCCTTAATGAGCAGTGACCTCTAACCCATCCTCGATCAAGAATAACATGATAAGGGTATACCAAATGGCATTCCACAGTGCATACAGTCATTTAAATATAATAAAACAAGGGTCTCACTCAATACCCGATGTTGCACTAAAAATTAGAAACCCCCAAATGTCCATGAAAACATGAAAGAAGGTATGAACCACCTAATTGAGACTCATAGACATAGGAAAGTCTGATACCAATCTTCAATTCAAAGCCGATATTCATAGATCTACATTTTCATCACATTCTATCAATTCTACTAGGATGGAAACTGTAGTGTGTGAGGTAAATAAACTACAAAGAAAGAGGGTGCACAAGTTTAGCCTTCCCGACGTGATCATGCAGACACCGACGGATTGAAGAACGAACGTCATATGATGATTTTAGGGTAAGGTATGTTATTCGCGATTTCAAAATAGAGCTCTCCTAAAATTGGGGTAGAATAAGATGTTTTCTGAAATTAGACATGATGTCCTCCCATATAAACAAATAAAAATTAAATTACACGGCATGTATGGACTATACTCCGTGTATTAGCCTTGTCCGTACTTCGACTTAAGCAGAGTTAGACACACAGATTGGATGCGTCACATGGGTGAAAACACGACTAAGATTCATCTGGTATACGGAAAGAATATATATGGCGTGTCAAGTAACACTACACTCCGTGTAGTATGAAATTATTATGCGGTCACCACACGACATGTACTTGGTCAGCAAACGAATAGTACATGCCTAACCCACACATGACGTGTACTTTTAAGTACACGATGTGTAATCTGGAAATTTCCCAAACTTCCCAGATTTTCCCAATTTTCTAAAAAATAATTCAAAAATTAAAACAGGGTCTGTATTTTGACCCATTCCAAAAAACTCAGGTTCTTACAATCTCCCCACCTTAAAATAGCTTGTCCCTGAGCTATCAAACAAAACCCAAATATGTACAAACATAATGATCCCCAAGGGGATCCACACCTTAGGAATTTTCTAACTTGGTATCAAACCAACCAAAACTCAAATCAAGTAAAGGTCCAACAACCTATTTCCTTGACCCATGGTCCTCCCATGACACATTGTCACCCATGAACCTCATCGGTGCTCACGTGTTGTTTCAGACACCCAAACGTATCCCACACCACATTGGTGTCCACCTCTACAAGGTCTTGCATCCCATGGATTCTCAAAATAAAACATGGTGCCTTGCACCTCAAGTAACCCACATCCTCAATTCCCTAATGCCCATAGAACCTCAAGTAACCCACATCCTTGATGCTCCTCATGCTATGCATCACACAGACACACAGACACACACACACATATCACACCTAAAATGGTTTCAATCCCACTAATCAGCATATAGTCAGTCCACTTATATCATGTGCACCTCGTGCAATCAAAATAGACATGCCTCAACTGGTCATGCCAAAAAGAAAACAATGAATTCACGGCCACACTTGCAGTGTACCTCAAACCATCGTCACCTCACCAGCCTACTCATCCCCTAGAAACTCCATGGTGTGCACCTGACCTGACACACGGCTGCCTGAAGCATGTCCTCCCTATTGTACTACACCATTCACCGGCCAATGACCCATCAGCTGGGTTCTACTATCTCTGCCATGTCCTGCACGTGCAGTTGAAACCCAGCTACCCTCTCTTGGTACCAAACCTAAACCAACTCTAGATGCCACAATCTATCCTGGTCTCTACCTACCGGCTATCTAAGAAGGCTCCCTGAAAAACCTCTCAACATGCCTAACCTATCCACATGCATGGAACTCCTTTGGAGGCCTATCGCACAGAGTCTAGACATGCCCTGGCTGTCCACACAGAAAGAAAACCACTGATGAACTACTACAAAGTGGTCTAGATGATTCCTTGTCCTAACTGCCCTACCGGAATTCATCTCGACCTCGTTTCCTGAAATATGAACCATCACCTGAATTTGTCATCCGACCTAAGTGAGACCTATTTTTGTTGTTTCCATCTGCTATGAGTGCATGATTCACCACCTATGAGAATGAACCCAGCCTGAAGATATTTGTCTCGATCCAAATGGTGTTTCATAAGAAATCCTCAAAGTGCCTCACCCTTACCTATTCATTTCTTACAATACCAGGTGAAAAGCGAGACAACTAATTGAAAGTAACTTCATATTCCACGACGGACATGTCTCCCTACTGAAGGCTCAAGAACTCCTGAGCTCTCTCATCCCTCAGTGTATATGGGTAAAAGTTCTGAAAGAACCTATCTTCAAAGTCTTTCCATGCTAGTCACTATTTTCTGTGAGCCTGAACCTGTACATCCCACCAATACTTTTCCAGTCCTCTCAGCATGTACATCACTAGCTTAACCCTCCACCTAGGTGGTATCTCGAGTTGCTCGAAGATCATCTGCATGCTCTCTATCTAGTTCTCATCCACCTGTGGACCACCCTCACCCTGAAAAAGTAGCAGGTGCTGTGACTGGAACTCCCGCATCAAATATTCCATAGATGTCTTTGTACCCTTTTCACCTCTATTGATCTCCTACAAGACACGTACCATTCTAGTTCAGAGCTACTCGTCGAGCCACGACCCGAACGCTACCTAACCCAACTGTTGTTCTGCCTGCACTGGATCCTGAACCTGATCCTATACCTGAGACTGTACCTACAGCTCATGCTTGACCTACATCCCAGCCTCATGGCATCATTACCCACCCTCAACAGATCCAAGTATCAAAAGTACCTTGGGCCATGCTCGTCTTGAAAACCAACATTGCCTCAAACTGACAACCGAGTCGCCCAATCTTGATGATCAAAATCACCTCAACCATAGTACCTACCTGGTCGTTCAAGAGCCAAACCCAAATACCTAGCCACATGTAATTCTAAAAATATATATAAAGCGTGGCATATTACATTGAAATCAACAAGAAATTCTATCAGGATTTTCACCCTTTACATTTCAAAAGCATCTATAGTATGGAAATTGATATTATTCACATGGTATTATCACTTCACAAGGAATACGTACAGTTATGAAATTGAAATACCATAACAATGTGCCTATCAAAAACCAAGTAACCAATCCTTGCCACACCAGGCCAAGGTCCACATATCAAAATCAATAACATCACACACCAAGTGAGCCACCAAGGTGGAAATCATATAAACTGTAATCTGAGCAAAAGAAAAACAAAAATTACCACCCAAGGCAACTTTGTCCACCCCTCGTACCTGGGGCTATAGGAACTCAAGCACAAGCTAGAAAACCAGTTCCAATAACAACCTATATCTAGTCTATCATATCCCAAATAGTAAAACTAGTAGAAATAAAAAGAGAAGTATCAATCTCATTAGTAGCCAGAACAACACTAATACTAAATCCCTATCAAGAACTCCTCTAATACCACTTTGTAATGTCCCGGACCCAAAGACCTACACGGATAGTGCTAAACAGGTCGGGTGTTACTACCTTAGGCACACCTCCCCAAACGCAAAAGGTTGCTGACTAGCAGCGAGGGTATGAATAGATATAGTGGAGAGGATATACCCTATCGGAGGATAATAATGGTACTGGTCCGAGTAATAATATATAACATGAGGTGAAAATAAACGGCTCACCAGACTCGAACCAGATCCACAGAGCGGAAGAACAATCAATAGAAGATAAACAAAGGAAGCGATAAACAAACAGAAGTACCAGAATGTAAACACAACAGCATGGTGAAACCACTTGTAACAACTATTAGAACGGACAATTCATTCATCCATAACAAGTCAAGATATAAAGGGGTGATAATGGCTAACCAACATTAGATACAATAAGCTAGGTATGCATGATGATACAGGAAAGAAAGAAAAACAAAGTAAACTCCATCTAGCCAAGACCTCTAGGTCCATACCATCTCCACGAAACAGCTAATACCATACAACTCCTGAAGATGATCTCTTTCCTGCACATAAATCCATAAATTCTACACGCGTCCCGAAGGGACTGTGTAGGATGTGAGACAAATCTCAGTAGGATACCACCCAATGGTGCATACCTAATATAATTGTTTAAGTAGGCATTCATTTATAAGGAAAGAAATAAATAGTAATATGTACTAATAAACAGAAAATCCACTGGTGATCAGTAGCCTCCATGAAGTGTCACCTGCTTAGGCCAAAGCTGAAATCTATATCATGTAACTTGGCACCATGTGACTCCTGACACCTCATGTCTCAAGTACTAACATCTCGAAGGAATTCCCAAATAATAGTAACCTAGCTTGAAATCCCATGTCTACCCATGACACAACAATCAGAGGAGCAGTGATGCCTGTCCTCAAATAGGAACAAGAGGGACAGCGATGTCTGCCCTCAAATCAGTAACTGGAGGGACAACAATGTCTTCCCTCAAATCACGATGAGCCTCTTCCACTAACGCGATAGACTTAATGATATCCCCTGAAGGCACCTCACCTTTTACATGGATTACTATGGAAAGCACCCCAAAACAATTGTACCTAACCGCATCTATCGGGGGCCTCTACCCAATGAGCTGTCAAAACCACCTCATCATGGAGTCTATCTGTGTGAACACTACTCAAAGTTCTAGGTGAGCGGTAATAACTAAAATAAGTCCCCAAACCACAACATCTCTAACACCTCATGTCCCTACGACCATGTTGCTCATGTCTGATGTCCGGACCATCCAACTAACCTAGGCCATGCCCAACTAGACAGTCAAACTGCCTCAAGATGACGTCCATGACGCCCAATCTTGTGGTCAGTACAACCCAATGTAATCTGGACCAAGCAAAACCTGTGATCAGCATCACTCAACAATACATAGGCCATACCCAACACAACAAAAAGGTTCCTATATATGAAATATCACACATCACATATATATAATCAAAAAAGAAATACTTTAAACAAGCAAAACAAACTAAACTATTGAATTTCACTAGCCATGTGTTGTCCCATACCAGCAGCGATGTATTGAAAGTCTCTAAGAAACATAATCATGATTAACAATTCAAACTCAGCAATTTAATTTACAACAATTCAATTATAACCATTTTATAACCCTAGCCAAAATTCCCCAAATGAGCAGCAATCTCTAACCCATCCTCACTCAAGCATAATAAGATAAGGGAATACCCAACGAAATTCCACAATGCATACAATCATTTAAATATAATAAAACAAGGGTCTCAATCAATACTCAATGTCGCACTAAAAGGACATACCCCTAAATGACCACGAAAACATGAAATAAGGTATGTACCACCTAACTAAACTCATAGGCATAGGCACATCTAATATTGAGATCTAATTAGAATCCGATCTTCATAGATCTACATTTCCATAAAATCCCAGCAATTCTTCTCTGATGGAAACTGTGGTGTGTGAGGCAAAGAAATTGGAACGAAAGAGGGTGCACAGGTTTAGCCTTCCCAATGTGATCCCGCAACCTCCGAAAAATTGAGGAATGAACATTGGATGATGATTTTTAGGGTAAGGTATGTTCTTTGGGATTTCGGAATGTAGTTGTTATGAAATTGGGGAAAAAGAAGACATTTTCTGAAATTAGATGCATCGCCCTCTCGTATAAACGAATAAAAATAAAAGTACACAACATGTATGAAGGACTACACGCTGTGTAATATCCTTATCTGTACTCCATCTTACGTGAAAGTAGTCACAAAATTTGGACACGCCACATGAGTCAACACATGGCTAAGATTCAGGCGGTACGAGGAAGGATGATACACGACATGTCAAGTAACACTACATGCCGTGTAGTAGAAAATTATTACACATTCACCACACAACATGTACTTGGTTAGCACATGTATAGTACATTCCTAACCCACACGTGACATGTACTTTGAAGTACACGACATGTAATCTAGATATATCCAGAACTTCCCAGATTTTCTCAGTTTTCTCAGAAACAAGTAAAAAATTCAAACTATGTCAGGATTTTGACCCGTTCCAAAAACCTGGGTTCTTACATGTTAAAAGTACCCATTTTATTAGCACTTTTTTAGCATTGTTAAAGGGGCCTCTTTTATCAGCGTTTTTTTATTAGCGCTGATAAAGAGGGTTCTTGATCATCGCTTCTTTACTAGCATGGTTAAAGGATATATTTCAAAGAAAAATCATTAAAAATAATATATTAATATATTAATATGTAAATATATTTATATTGATATATATATAATATATATTTTTTAAATTTGTTTTAAATAAGTATAAATAGACATTTATATTTAATATATTAAAAATTTAGTGAAAATGGATTAAAAATATTTTGAAAAATATTATTAATTAATAATTTAATAATAATTATTGACTAATAATCATTTAATAACAATTTTAAGACACAAAATATCAAAAAATTAATAAAATTTATAAAAAAGTTGAAAACGTAACTCAAACTTCAAACAACCATAACTTTTGATTCAGGTGTCCATTTAAGCTCCACAACATATCAAATAGAATGCTACGATGATATCTACATGTTGGAAACATAAGGGAACCTTTTGTTGCATATTTCAAGGAAAAAATGACCAAGAAGACCTCCAAAAACGAGTTTTTATTCAGGTTACCCAAATTTTTTAACATTCGATGGAATTTCAGCCTTGTTTTAGGGGGTCTTTTTTCCATTTTTTAGTGTGAACTGAATTTATTCTGAGGGATTACATTCATATTTATTTTATGGATTTAAAATTTTAAATTTATTCACAATTTAATGTTATTTATAATCAATATATAACAATATATACATAATTTTATATATATTCACAAATAAAAATTTAATTTTATAAATAAATAATAAAAAATATTTTCATATACAGTTTATTTCTTAATATATAAGAGTTATAATATCCATTTTATTTAAAATATAAATATATGTATATTTATGTACCTATGTAATGTGTGTGTGTGTGTGTGTATTAGTGTGTGTATGTATTAAAAAACTGATATAAATTATCTATATATTCTAACATATGAATATACATATGAAAATACATATGAATATATAATATATGTAAATATATATAAATATGTTTAATTATACTTATAGAGACACACACATATATAAAATATATACAAGTGCATGTATGTTGTATGTGTGATATATATATGTATGTATGTATTTATTTATAAACACACAAAAAAATATATTTTATAAATGTATTTAAAACTAATATAATAAATATATATTAATATACGAATAAATATACATATAAAAAAAATATAACTAAAGATATATTTAAATAAATAGATATAAATATATATTAATATATGAATAAATATAATTATATATAAGTATATATATATATATAAATAGATATATCATTAAATGGATAACAAAGAAATATTGGGGAGTGGTAAAGGGTCTATGCATGTAGGGGAGATGTCTCGAGTTCGAATCCTAGGGGAGGTAGAGGCACACGAGTGGGTGCAAGGGGGGATAGTGCGCAAGCAGGTGCAGGGTGCGGGGCTAGTGTTGTTAAAGGAGGTGGCTAACACTGTTAAAGGGGGGTTGTGGGGGCACGAGTGGGTGTAGGTTGGGGATAACACTGTTAAAAGGAGGGGGGTCAAGTGCTGTTAAAAATTAGCTCTGATTCAAAGATTTTTTTAAAAATTTATTTTGACTTTTATCAGTGCCTTTTTAGCACTGATAAAAGGGGCCTTTATCAGCACTTTTTTGAGCACCGATAAATGGGACCCCCTTTTATATTTGATGAGATTAACAACATTTTTTAGCACTATAAATGCCTTTTTATAGCACTTTAAAAGGCCATATTTGCAGAAGTGATTGTATTTTGTGGGAGTGAAAATGATTAAGTGGGGAAAATTTTGATGCGGTATTTATTAATTACATTTTCCATATCTTTTCTTGCAATTAACTATGTATTTATTTTCAAAATATTGTTTTTAGTTTAATAAATTACTATTATTGTCAATCTGGTTTTAAATATTTAAAATTTTGTATTTTATGTCAATGTATTTATTTCATTGATTATATTATTTATTTTTTAAAATTATTGATCATTATGTAATATTATTTTAACCCATTATTTTTTATTTTTTTATTTAACTTATGATATTTCATTCTTTTAATTCATTATTTCTTTTATTTTATGTATGTCAAAATAATAATTTTAAAATTCCAATTTCATTATTTGATTTTATTTATTTTATTCATTTAATTTTCTAATTTATTATATTCATTAAATATACTACTGTTTAAAATAACTAATATTAACAATTGTATTTTAATACAATAAATTTTAAACGTTTTTAATTTTTTTTGAGTATTAAATAAATAAAATTATTGATTTCTTATTTTAATTGTAAACTATTAATTTATCATTGTTTAATCATAATATTATATCACATGCTATTGTTTGGTCCTTGCTACCACTATAATATTCTACCTCTTTGTTATGCAATTAAACATAAAAATACTATGACCACTCGTTTTATCTACTGTAACTACCTCCCACCACCATTGCTTCCACCCCCACCCCTATGAAACCATTATACAATGTTACCATCCCACTCCAACCATCCCACTCCTACTGCCAGTTCTTCCTGCTGCCAGTAATCATCTACCACATCTACCTCCAGCCTCAGGAATCTACTTTACTTCCCCCATTTCTTTATCCCCTGCTCAACCATCTACCGCCACACCCCTATTCCAATGCTATCATTACTCCCAATCCCACCACCACCACCCTCTATCAAGATTTTATATACTTATATCCATTCCCCTAATCTCTAATCCACCACCACACTGACCCACCACTATAGACGAAACACCCATGACACTGATGCCGACCACCCAAAGAACCCCTACTGCTACTATTAAAACCCCTATCCACACCATCCCTATGGAATACGAGCTCTCCAACCACCATAATATAAGTTATCACTTGATCCTCACCGCACAGATCTAGAAATAGTATTGAAGTTGTGGCTCCATTGAGGTTGGGGAAGATCCTGATCATCCTCGCCACTATAGAGGAGATGTAGGATCTGCATCATCCCCTATTGAAGAAAACTCAATCAAATGTCATACTTCCTGTTACCTCTGAGGGGATGGAGTCACACTGACCACTCACCCAAGCGTAGAGGATCAATCCTTTATGAATAGAGGAAAAATCAATATATATATATATACATATATATATAAATATTAATAATAGTAATAATAATATGTTTATATATATATATATATGTTCATGTACATATATATATATCTTTAATATTAATAATAATTTAAAAAAATTAAAATAAAAAATAGAAAAAATATGCTTGATGTCAACTAGTGACGTACGAGCCATAAAATATGGAATTAGGATGTGGTCCTAATGAGGGGAACCGTAAAGGCCTAGAAAACTATTCTAACCTTGTCTGTGACCTAAAATTCCAATGGGGATTTTAATATCCAGAATTGTTTTCAACTCATATTTTTATTTTTTTCCTGAATTAGGTAATATAAACGGAGAATGAGGTTATAACACACATGATATTCAATTTTAGTGATCACGAATATTGATTCATCCATGTAGAGGGCATCCAAGATTTCGATCATGGTCACTACATGACATAGAGTTTTATTGAGTCACACATTATGTTTGAGGGGGGGGGGGTTCTTCAGTCACCATTGAGAATATTATACAATGACAAGAATTATAGGTGAAATCTAGAGAGATTATTTCATAACAGAAACTGTGATATTTAGGGAGGTTTGGTGATCATCAATATTTTTAATTGAAGAAGATTCCAAAAGAGAATACACATAGGGATAGAAAATAGGGAGAACAACAACCAACCTAGATACGACTATGATCTAGATCCATCATCCATTTTCACAGTAGAGAACAAGGAAAAAATAGAGATGGATGAGCTGGGAGTTGAACCAGATCCATAGATGGAGATTGAAGAAGGGGGAAATCTCACCAGAGATGTTTATACTTATCTCTCTTCTTGTATTTTTTATTTCAATTTTCAGTAGCCTAAATAGCTAAATTGATTAGGGGATTCAAACTATGATGTGATGAAACAATTTTATCACTAATGTTTTTTAATAATACAATTGTTTAGTTCATTTTTATATTGATGTTATTTTCCATTCAATTATGAGCATCATTTGTCACAACTCATGAACCGACCAGGGATGGTAGTGAATCATTTCACTCTTGGTCATTTACTAAAGTACCATAAACTAGAAAAGGAAAATATATCTATTATCTATAGTGAAAGGATTGATTCTATGGTTAAGATAATGATATCATGACTCATTAAAGTTCAATCAGTTGTGAAAGTTCATTGAAGTGACAACTCAGAGAAGCTCCAAATTTTCTCAAAGCACTTAATTATTTTATTAATTATAGTAGGACTATATAAAATCATTTTTACTTAGTTAAAATTAGTTTGAGAATCCTAATTTCATCCACTTCAATACCTTACTATGATTTTATTTTCCCTACACCACATCCATTTCAATGCTTCATTTTCACTCATTCCAATTCATCATTCCGCCATTTCCACTATTTTGTTTTTGTTTTTGTCTATTTTTAGGTTTTTGGTCACTCACCCATAAAAAAACTTACCTATGAAATCAAAACCCATAATAACTATTTTCTAATTGTAAGTAGTAAGTAAGGAAGTATAAATATTAAATTTTTATGAACTTCAATGACAGATCATGCCACCTACCATCTCTTAAATTATTTTAAATTCTCCTAACTTTCATGTGTCTATAAGAACTTGGATCCCATTTGGGTCAACATGGTGAGTGGATTAGATCATTGTGAGAAATTTCTCCAAAATAATTATTAGTATCCTTACATCCCTTAAAAATATAGATCTTGGTTACTAGGGTTGGTATAGTCTGCTGATCAATAACTTTCATCTTTAAAGGATCCACCTATATACTCTCACTTGAAATTATATGAACTAATAATAAGAATTTTTATATCCAAAATTCACACTTGTTAAATTTGGAATATATATTCTCCATCATCAGGGTCATTAACACAATCCTAAAATGTTCTTCATCCTCTTCCTTTCAATTAAAATATATAATAATATCACCTATAAAGACTATGTAAAATAGATTAAGGTAATCTCTGCAGACTCTAATCATTAAATTGATGGAAAAAACAAGAGAATTTTTATGTCCAGATGGAATCATTATAAATTAATAATGACCAAACCTTTTATGGAATGATATCTTGGGAATATCCTACTTCTTGAACCTTAGAGGATGATGTCCAAATCAAAGATAAATCTTGGAAAATATTGTGCACCTCATAATTGGTCAAATATATCATTGATACAAGGTAGAGGATACTTGTTATTAATAATTATTTTTTTTATATTAAAAATAATCAATTAAAATATGCATTGATCTATATTTATTATGAACAAAATGAATAGGTGCATCCCATGGTGATGCACTTGGCCAAATGAATCCCCTATCTAGATTCTCTTGGTGTTTCTTCTTCAATGCATGAAACTCAATCAGGGCCATTCTATATGGAGTCCTTGAATTATGTGTAGCACCTGGTATGAGTTCTATTGAAAACGTAACTTTAAGATTTGTGGGATGACTAGGATACTCTTCTAGAAAACATAAAAAACAATTGTACAATAGGCATATCATTAATGTTGATTTTCTCCCCAACAATATGAGGTAAATATTCCTCATAAATATGTATTAAAACCCATATTATGGAAGTAATTTCCATAAGGAATTTAGGTTTATCCTCCCACCAATAGACAATCATAGGCTGATTCAGATTATCGAATATAAACTCCCTTCCTCGAAAATTGATTTGGGCTCTATAATGAGGGATCCAATCTATGCCAAAAATTATATCAAATTCAAATAGAGGAAGAATATCAAGTTTTTTAGGAATAAAATTCTCAAAAATTTCTTGTAGGATAGAGTTATAGACATGGGATATGATCATCATACCATTAATATTTGTCATTTCTAACTCAATATCTGACTATTGATGTGGACATGTGATACCATTATAAAATTCATCATATATAAAAGAGTGGGTAGAACTTTAATCAAATAAAATATTTTCACTTCTAGAGTGGATGATAAGTATAAGTTTCACCATATATATTGTAACTTCTACATAAAATATAGTAGTTATATATGCTTGGCCTTCTCCCCTTAGCTTCTTCTGTGGTAAGTTCCCTAGATACTTGGGGAACTGGTTTAAATAATTCCCCCTCTTTATAGTTGAAGCACTTTATAATAGTGGATTATTTATTTTCCTTAAATTCTTTATCCAAATTACCCTTATCTTCATACTTGTAACAAAATCCCATTCCCATCAAGAATTTTCTAGGATGTTTCCTTCCACAATTTTTACGTGATGACATTACATCATTCCCTCCTTCTTTGATGTGTTTATTTTTTTCTTGTTGCTCATCCAACCTCTTCTTATCTTGATTTACCTTGAAGATATAAGATCTAAAAAAATATTTTTTTTCTTAATGAAACTTGATAATATATCATTATATGATGAAAACATTTGAGAAACTAATAACCTTATGAGATTTAGCTTAATCTCATCAAAGAAGTGGCTAATCTTACTTTCCAGATTACATACATGTTCTAAATTCTATCTGACTAATCTTGTAAAGTTAGCCTCATAGTCTACCATACTTTTTTTTGATTATTTCTACTTTAAAATATGAAACGTCCTCTGCATTTTAGCTCACTATTCTCTGGGGAAATATTTCTTGAAGAATATCACTTTAAATGTTCTCCATTACATGTTTTCCATTTCTTCAACCTATTTAGTTTTCTGGATCAATGACGCCATTGATCGACATATCCTTTTAAATAATACACTTTTAGTATAACCATTTCACTTTCATTAATTCCCAAATCCAAGATTATATTTTCAAGGGACTTATTCCAATGTTTAAATACCAACAGATTAATAGTTATATTAAAATATAAAGGCTTATGTGGCCTAAAAAGACCCAACATAGGTGAATCATGCTATGGATTATAAGTTACTGCATACAATCATGGTTTTTAATCATTACTTGAGTATTCTTACCTAATATGGTCACGATCTGCTCAGTTCTAACACCAGCTACATTGTTTTACTCGGTAGGGAGATCCCTACATTGATAATAGGTGTTTATTCCATTTCTTTTGTTTAAAACCATCAATAAATAATGAAGAAGATTGAGTTATATCATAATCATCATGAACATTGATCCATAAAAATAAAAGTATCTATAATTTTGAAAGCTCAAAAATAATATAAGATATTATCACAATTATCATGTTAGCTAAGATATAAGTTTCATGTATTAATATATTTAATTATATGATTTATTTTTTTATATTTTATAAATATACTTATATATTTTTAATTATATATTCAATTATAAATAATTATAAATAATATATATATATAAATTATATATATATATATAATGAAGTACACTATAAAAAATAGTGGTTAAAGACAGTTTCTAGTGGTGGTTCTCAAAATCACTGCAAAATTTATAGGTTTTATTTATTAGATATGGTTTTAGAAAACTATTTCTAATTGATGACGCTTTATTAAAAAACATCTTCATTTAAAAGAGGTTTATTTCATGGTGGTTTTTTTTTTTTTTTATTTTTTTAATGTTTTTAATCAATAACAGTACTGTAGAATTGTGCTTATATAATGCAAAAAAAATGATTACAAAGGGGGGGGGGTTCTTTTATCAATTCTAAATAAAATAATAGATAAAGGTCCCCTTTATCAGTGCTAAAAATCAGTTGTAAAAGAACCCCATTTATCGGCATTTTTTTCTTAGTGAATATAAATGTTGCCTTTGTTAGTGCTTTTTTTAGCATTGATAAAAGGGGGATTTATAGACATTTTTTTAGCCTGGGTAAAAAGTGAAATTCATAAAAATATAAATCTATTATAAAAAAATATATTTATATTGATAAATATCTATAATATCAGCATAAAAATTATTTATATAATATTACATATTTGTTTACCATTAATATATAATATATCTAGTGAAAAATTGTATAAAAATAATTAAAAATTAATATTAATTATTAATTTGAAAATTAGTATTGAGTAAAAGACATTTAATAACAATTTGGTGATATAAAGAATTTAAAAATTAATAAAGACCTTAAGATAAGTTGAAAATGTGACTTAAGCTTCAAATGACAAAAAAATTTGATTTGGGTGTTCATTTGGACTCTACCACATATAAAATCAAATCCCAAGAAAAAATCTATTCTGTGTTGATTCATTGTCCTTGGTCACTTTTTTGAGGTTAAAAATGATGTTAAGGCCTCCAAAATTGAGTTTTTATCTGGGATACCTAAAATTTTTATTATTTGATCAAATTCAAGCTTTATCTAAGAGTGTATTCTTGTATTTTTTTATAGAGACTAAATTTATTCATAGGAGTTACACTCATATCGATATCATGATGTTGAAATTTTACCCTTCTCAATATTATGATGTTATTTATAATTAAATGTATGCATATATATATATATATATATATATAGATACATATTTTTATATATTTATATATAAATATTTAATTTTATAAATAAATATTTAATTATATTTATATATAAAATATATCAACCATATAGAAATAAATATTTGTTATCCATTTTATTTAAACTTAAAATAATTGAATGTGTATGTACCTATACTAATGTATATATAACGATTATATATAAAAATATGTGTGTATCTATATTAATAGGAAAATATATATTTATTTGTGTATTATAATATATGTAAATAAATATAAATATTTATATTTATATAAATAGAAACACATATGTATAAATATAAATAAATATATATACACACACATATATATAGACACACACACAAAAATACACACATACACAAATATTTTATAAATGTATTTAAAAAAAATATATTATACATATATATAAATATATAGTTAAAAAATATTTATCTAAATATATATATAAATAAATAGATATGTCAAAAAATATAGAAGAAATTAACATGGAGCAGTGGTAAAGCACAAGCGCGTGAAGGTATAGGTCACATGTTCAAATCCAAGCAAGCACACACAGGTGTGAAGGTTGGCAAGCACTGATAAAGGCATGGGTGGGAAATGGGGAGGGGTAGGACCTGATAAAGGTGCTAAGTGAGTGCTGAGGAGGGTAGTTGGGTGGGTTTTGAATCTAGAAAAAAAATATTAGAGATGATAAATCCTAGTTTTATAAGCACTGATATGGGGGGCGTTTATCAGTATTAAAAAGTGCTCATAAAGACAACTTTTATCAATGTTTTTTTAGCTCTAATAAAATGTGTAATTTTTAGTGTTTGTTCTATTACTAATAAGAGATACAGGATTTTAAATGTGATCACAAAATCATTGATTTTTTGGGTAAGATAAAACCATTTTTCATGCTGATAAAGGGTGAATCTGTAGTAGTGTAATTATTTATTTGTTATTTATTATTACTATATAAAAATATTACTGAGGGAAAATCCTAGTTTTATTGATGCTGATAAAGGGGGAATTTATTATCTTTAAAAAAGCACTGATAAAGGAAACTTTTATCAATTATTTTTAGAGTTGACAAAAGGAACCTTTATTAGTATTTTCTCTAATACTAATAAAGGGGGAAAACATTTAAAGATGATTACAACATCATTTCTTTTTTGGGGGCAGATAAAACTCTTTTGCACACTAAAAAAGGGTGAATCTGTAGTATAGTAATTATTTCTTATTTATTATTATTACTGTGTATTATTTATTATTTATTGTTCAAAATTTTAAATAATTATAAATTGTTAACTATTAATAATTAATTATTTACTAATTACTAATTACTAATTATTTAAATATATATATATATTCATATATATTTATCTATATTTATACACATTTATATATATTATGTGAGTATATATATAAATAATTATATTTATACATTATACATTATATATTATATACTATATACTATATATTATATATTATATATTATATATTATATATTATTCATTGTTATTGTTATTATTATTTATTATTATGTAATTATTTATTATTTTAAATAATTAAGATTTTTTAAATTCTAATTATTAATTGTTTACTAATTATATGTATATATATATTTTAAATATATATATATCTATATATTTTAAATATATATATATATATATATATATATATATATTATGTGTAGTACCCCCTTGTTTCTGGTATGTAACCCATTCTTGATGCTTTTCATGGTTTTAACGTTAAGGGTGATGAATGGGAGAGTCGGGAGAACTTGAATGAAGTTTTGAGGCAAAGGGCAAGTCGCACGGACGGCTCACAATTTGTCTAAACCGTGCGGTGAAATTATGTGTTGTTGGTCTTGGACGTAGTATCTTATGCATGGGCGACGCACATTTTGTCTAACTGTGTGGCCAAACCGTTCATGGAGTGTTTGCCGAGGTAGTGGCTAACGCACGGTTAGCACACTGTTTGTCTAACCGTGCGAGGAAACCGTGCGACCACTTAAACGAGATCCTATAAAGGTGGATCTCATGCGTTTTGCCTCTATATGGCTCGTTTTTTCTCTTAAGTGGCCCTAACTCGGGATTTTTCTTCTCTTAAGGTCAAAAGGGGTTCTCCCATCGTTCTAGAGGCGATCTGAAGGATTCTCTTAGAAAATTGAAGCCGAATTCTTGAGGTATGTGATCGTTCTTCTTTATTCTTGATCGGTTTCTTAGATCTACTTAGATCTACTTCTTCTCTCCTCTCGGTTTCTTATATCTACGCCCATTATGGTTATATCTAAGTGTTTGGATGACAAATATGATGAGATTTGGTCTTGATCTTTCTAAGATAAGATATCTAAGGTGGGTTTTTGGAGAATCGACCTAGGTTTCTTGAGCGTTCTTTGTTTGTTGTGGTTTCTGTCAAAACCCTAAAGGTAAGAGGCTTCACTCTCGACTCCTCTTGTTAGAATTGATTGGATTAGTTTTAAATTGGGTTATTTGAATGGTTTTGATTGTGAAAGGTATGGAATAAATCATCTTTAGGGATGATTTATGGTTTTGATGTAATTGTGAAATCTTGGTGAATTGTTGTGCAAAGTGATTTGGATTCTTGAATTTATAATGTTTATTTTAAATTATGATTTCTAAAATTGTAAATGGTTTGATGAAAAATGATTTTTCAATAAAAAGGGTGTTTTATTGAAACGGTTTGAGATTGAAATGACTTTGATGGATTTGGTTTTCAATAAAAAGGGAGTTTTATTGAAATGGTGGAATTGAAATGGTTTGAGATTGAGATGACTTTGATGGATTTAGTTTTCAATAAAAAGGGAGGTTTATTAAAATGGTTTGAAATTGAAATGGTTTTGATGGAAATGGTTTTCAATAAAAAGGTGTTTTTATTGAAATGGTGTTTTGGCATGACCGTTGGGAATATATGGTGTGTGTTCATGTTTCATGTACGAGGCTAGGTTGAAATATTACCTTGTGCTCAGTGCCAAACGTTTAATGGTACAATGGTAACTATATGTACGAGTCTTGGTTGAAATATGACCTTGTGCTCGATGCCAAAGGTGTAATGGCACATGGGAAACAATTTCCTTGTGATGACATGGTAGATCGACAAGAGACCACTCATGAGTATGGAACTGTCATAATGAAGCATGCATGGTTGGTAGTATGGGCTGGGAAATGGTTGGTTATGCCAAAAAGCAATGTTTGTGAAATGGTTCTTAAGCTTGTTTGGTTATTTTTATGGAAAAATAACTTGCTAGAAAATTGGTTTCAATTTCTCTTGGAATGCCTTTGGTTATGAATGGTTTTGGAAATTTTTTATATTTAGTTATAAACTTCTTTGGAGAAAATGTTTTCTATAATTTTTTTATATAAATTTGGATAACTCTTCTATCCTAGTGTAATGAGTAGGGAAGTCATTGGGGACAACCTACTAAGTTTTATACTCACCCCTGCATTGTCACATTGGGGATTTTGCAGATACCGTATTCCGAGACACAGGTAAAGGTAAAGCATCTAATTGCTAGTGGCTTGTGGTGATGCTTGGGAGATGTTGTGGATCTTGGAGCTTGTGGAGCATGGAGTTGTAGTGTCTTTTGAGAGTCTTGAGTTGTTCATCCGCTGTGTACTTTGATGCTTAGTTTGGTCTTCCTCTATTGTGTACTTTGATGTAGTTTGATATAAATGAAGCGTTTATTTGTCTTTCATTTATTCATGCATCATATAGTGAATGTTTGGTTATGGTTGGTTTATGGGTTTATTTATTAAAGGTTAAATCATCCCCCACTTGTACTTCAAACCCTTCGACATTTATTTCCATCCTTTGGCGCCTTGGGGATGTCGCTAAAGACCTAGTAATGACTCGTTGTAATCTCAAGCCAATGCGAATTGGCAGGTCATTACAAATGGTATGAGCTTGTTTGGTCCTTGCCTAACAAGTAGTCATCGATGTTCTTGGTCTTGGAGTTGAAATTCATTCTTGTCTATTCCTTGGGTCAAAATCTTATACAGGAGTAGGATTGTCAGAACTTGAAATGTATAGCATAAAAGGATGTAGCCAACCCGTTTATGATGACCTTCAAGTTACCAGGGTGTTGGGTACATAAGTATTTTGGATACACTTCTAGAATGTTGGAAATCTCATTTTCATGGGTTTAGCCAATGAGATGAGCATGAAATTAATTATAGAGGAATGAATTCCCACTAGGATTGCATATCTCATTGTGAGGAATGATTTGTTATTTTGTGCAAGGTGAGAATTTTTGAAAATGCAGAAATGTTTTCAAATAAAAGATTTTGAAAACAGGGTATTTTGTGTATTTTGAAAATGGGTTGATTTTCAAAAGGCATGAAGAATATTTTCAAAAATGTTTGAACATGGGAAAAAGTATGTTTTGGAAAACAATTTTGTGATAGATGATGTGATAGAATTTGAAATGATAAGCCATCAGTTGCTAGAGAGTGAGATTGATGGAGTTTGTTGTTGTTTTAGAAAATGGCACTAGGTAGGCATCTTCGGAACCAACCCGAAGAAGCTGCGGAGAATGTGGTTGCACTTGAACCATGTGTGAACCAAGAGTCGGTTTAGAGTATTGTCTAGGCTTTTGATGCTTTGGATATGGGGAACTGGATGAATGAACCAAGGCATTTGGATCATACCATACAGTTCATGAAGCATAATCCACCGAACTTTCGGGGTGATGCTAAACCTAAAAAGGTGGAGGTGTGGCTAAGTAGAATGAATCGTATCTTCGATTTCATCGACACGCTATCAGAGCTCAAGGTCTAGTTGGCGACGTATATGCTCAAGGATCTTGCACGTCAGTGGTGGGATTTAGCGGTGTAGGCTAAATTGGATGAAGGCCTTACATAGAAGAATTTTGAAGAATTGTCCAACAAAAAATTCTATCCTCACACGTTCAAGATCCAGAAAATGATGGGCTTTTTTAGCTTGAAGAAGGAGAGCCTCTCTGTCACAGAGTATGTGGCTAAATTCATGAATTTAGTCCGTTTTGCACAAAAGGTCGCGACAAGTGAGTCGTTGTAGGCACGCATCTTCGAATCGGGACTAAGGCAAAAGATTCGATCGAAGATTGTGGTGCTCTGTAATACGGATTATAAAGAGATGGTGAATAGAGTGACTGTTGCTAAACGTGATATCTCAGGATTGATAGGAGGAGGAATTATGATACTTATGGGAAACTGTGGGAACTCAATCGCTAAAAACAAGAGGAAAAGGGATACCTATTTCCATGGTGCGAGTACAAAACAGAACCAGATAGCGGGATTAGTGAACCTTCCTCCACTACCCCAGAGAAAAGAATGTTTCTTTCAATATGTTTTGATTCACCACATAAAGTGAGAGTGTATAATGAAACCTAGAGCATGTCACAATTGCAAGCATATGAGGCATCTACAATGTTATTGTAGGAATGCTCTGAGGTCGGGTGTACGTGACACTTCTCAGGCGTCGCAAGCATCGTATGCTTCGACAGGATGAGGACAGCAGAATTAGTCTCGTCAACATAACAGAGCTAGCCATGGTGATTATCAAAATACCATGACTCCTCAACTAGGGAAATCTCATCAAGGCAACAAGGAGAATAGTGTAGCGGCGAAGAAATTGTATGAAGCTGAGCAGATGATTGTCGATGATCAAGTATCAATGCAAAATGGACAGGTTGGGTCGGGGTGGGCCAAACCCACGTGGGCTTTGGATCGTGCAGGCTTGAGATCACAAAATCCCACATATTAAATGGGAAGATTCATCAAGCCCACCCTGCCCCACAACGGATGCGGGTAAGCCCGTGGGCAACCTTCATTATTATTTATTATTATTATTATATTTTTATTTTATTATTATAAAAAAAATTTATGATAAATTAATATATATATATATATATATATAATAAACATATAATAAAAATAATAAATAAATTAAAAAATCCAACTGAAAGAGTGGATATATATATATAATCTAAGAAAAATAAAAAAAATAAAAAATCCATGTTTGGGTAGGGGGAGGCGACCGGGGTGGGGGGAGGTGGGTTGGGGCGACGAGGTAGGGGGAGGCAGAAGCGGGCGACAAAGTGGGGAGGAGGCGGCAGGGTCGGGGTGATACGGTGGGGGGAGGCGGCGTAGGGCGACAAAGTGGGGGAGGAGGAGGCGGGGTCGGGGAGACAGAGTGTGGGAGGAGGCGGGGTCGGGGCAACGCAGTGGGGGGAGGCGGTAGCGGGTGACGAGGTGGGGGGAGGCGGTTGCAGGCGACAGAGGGATGGGGGAGCGGGGTGGGGGGGAGGTGGGTCGGGGTGACGAGGTAGGGGGAGGCGGAAGTGGGCGATGGAGTGGGGAGGAGGCGGCAGGGTCGGGGTGATGAGGTGGGGGGAGGCGACGCATGGCGACGGAGTGGGGGAGGAGGAGGCGGGGTCGGGGAAACGAAGTGGGGGGAGGCAGCGGCGGGTGACGAGGTGGGGGGAGGCGGCACTAGGCAACAGTGGGATGAGTGAGGTCGAGGCGGGTAACAAACGATGGGGGGGGGAGTCCGATATCGATGGTGATTTAGGAGGGTGGAGTCGACGATGATCCATCGGGCGAGTGAAAGGGAAGAAGGGAGGTGGGGCGTCTTTTAGTGCATCGGGTATCGAGGTCAGACGGTTGACACATTGGGAATGGAGGGAGGTAAGTCAACGCATCAGGATTGGACAGTTGGACAGTCACTGCATCGGGTATAGAGTGGTGAGGGTGCCAAGGCGAAAGTGTATGGAGTAGGGAGGTGGGCAGTCTGCATTGGAACTTGAAGATGTTGGCATGCAGAATCAATGGCTTGAAATTTTAGTTGCATGTAGTGAATTTTTTTTTTATATCATATGTTTTTTTATTTAAATTTAAAACATCCTGATCAAACAATAAATTTTATATAATTTATTTAATATGTAAATAATATTATCTTGTAAAATATTTCACCAAAAAAATGGGCTCGCGGGCTAACCTGCACCCGCGCGGCCTTACCTGCCTAATCTCACACCCACATAGGCATAGGTCGCATAGGCCTGTGCTCTAAATGATCAATTTTTTTGGCCCGCCCCACCCCATATCCGCAAAGCCCGCAGGCCGCAGACCCGTTTTACATTGCTATGATCGGGTAGGACCATCTACAATGAGAGGTATGATTCTTTTGAATTATACCCTTGTGAAAGTGTTGTTTGATACTGGAGCATCGCATTCCTTCATTTATTCTCATTCTATTGACATTCTATGTTTAAAACTGGAAATGATTCCTTCTGTTTTGAAACTGAAAACTCCTCTTGGTGAAAGAGAATTTCAAGAATTTGTGTGTAGAGCATGTGTTATAACTGTTGATGTAGCTGAGTTAAAATGGGACTTCTCGATGTGGGACATGGATGTCTATGATGTAATCTTGGGTATGGATTGGTTGAAAATGTTTAAGGCTCACATCGACTATTATAGGAGAACGGTTAGTTTCAAGACTGAGGACGACATAAACCATCTCTTCAAAAGAGAGAGGATGGTAAAGAAAGGTGCAAAGAGCTTGTTGTAACCAATGGTGGGAACGATCTATTATCAACTAGCAGCGTTGAATTTGGAATCAATGGAAGAGATTGAGGAAAATAGTTTTCCAGTTGTTGTGGATCAATTTCCAGATGTCTTTCCCAATAACTTCTCAGGGTTACCACCTCTAAGGGAAGTGGAGTTTACGATTGATATGATTCTGGGGACTAGTACTATTTCCCTTCTGTCTTATAGGATGACATCAATAGAGTTAGGAGAATTGAAAGTGTAGTTAGAGGAGCTGGAAATCAAGGGTTTCATTCAATCAAGTACATCTCCATGGGCAGCACCGGTGTTGTTTGTGAAGAAGGCAGATGGAACTCTTCAGCTGTGTGTTGATTATTGTAAGCTTAACCAAGTTACGATAAAGAATAGATATCCACTTCCATGCATTGACGATCTCTTCAATCAATTAAGGGGAGATTCGTGGTTCTCCAAGATTGACTTGTGATCGGGATATCACCAATTGCGAGTTCAGAAGGAGGATATTCCAAAGACATCTTTCAGAAGCAAATATGGCCACTATGAATATGTATTCATGCCTTTAGGTCTAACGAATGCACCCGCGGTATTAATGGCTTTGATGAATCAGATATTTCAGCAATATCTGGATTATTTTGTTGTGGTTTTTGTTGATGATATTTTGGTCTATTCAAAAACAAGGGCTGATCATGGGGTGCACCTAGAAACAGTGTTATAAATATTGAGAGATCATCATTTGTATGCCAAATTATCAAAGTGTGATATTTAGATACATGAAGTACATTTCCTTGTCCATGTCGTTTCCATGAAAGGCATTTATATTGATCCTAAAAAGATAGAAGCTGTTATCTCTTGGAAACCACCGAAGAATGTGTTTGAGATATGCAGTTTTCTTGGTATAGCTGGTTACTACCGATGCTTTGTGTGTGATTTCTCATGACTATATTCATCAATGATAGCTCTGACAAATAATAATGCTCCATTCCAATGGATAGAAGAATGTCATAATTATTTCCAGGAATTGAAACTTCAGCTTACATCAGCACCTATCTTGATCTTACCAGAATCAAGACATGGGTATGTGATGTATTGTGATGCTTTAGGATCCAAGTTTGGTTGTGTCCTCATGCAAAGAGATCATGTGGTTTCTTATGTTTCAAGGTAGTTGGGGGTGCATGAGAAAGATTACCCAACACATGATTTGGAGTTAGCTACAGTCGTCCATGCTTTAAAAACATAGAGACATTATCTCTTTGGTGAGAAATTTACTGTGTTTATGGATCACAAAATCTTGAAACATATTTTCTCAAAGCGAGATTTGAATCTCAAGCAAAGGATATGGATGGAGTATCTCCAGATGTTTGACTTTGACTTGATGTACACACCAGGAAAAGGGAATTCGGTGGCGGATGCATTAAGTATAAAGTCATATGCTCAGTTAGAGAAAGAAGCTTCAAATGAATGGTAGTTGATGTCAGTATTAGATGAAATGCATGTAGAATGTGAAGACAAAGGTGATGTTTTTGTTTTATTTTCAGCTACACTTGTTCCTGATTTAGTAAATATGATCAAATAATTACAAACACTTGATGCAGAATGTCTGGTTGTAAGTTCAAAAATCAATGGTGGGGATACCATTGATGGCTGGAAACTTGATGGGGGTTCAGTTTTCTGTTTCAGAGATCGGATTATTATACCTAAGGTTTTTCAAGAATAACTTCTTCATGCTTACCACAATTCAAGATAGGATTTACATCCAAGTACACAGAAGATGTATAAGGCGTTGAAGGCATAGTTTTGGTGGAGCGGCATGAAAAGGAAGGTGGATGAGTTCATCTCACGGTGCTTAACTTGTCAGCAGATTAAATCAGAGCATTAGAGACCAGCTGGTATGTTACAATATTTACTTATCCCAGTGTGGAAATGGGATCAGATATCAATGGATTTTGTTATAGATCTTTCAAGAACGGTCCAGAAACACGATTCCATTTGGGTGATAGTGGATCGTCTAAACAAGTCATCCCATTTCATCCCTATTTGTGAAACTCATACGGTGGAACATCTTTCAAAAAAATATATTTGAGAAGTGGTAAAGAGGCATGGTGTACCAGTGTCTATAGTCTCAGATAGAGATACAAGGTTCACATCTCATTTCTGGAAATCATTACAGGAAGCCCTCAGAACTCAGTTGACTATAAGCACGGTGTATCATCCCCAGACGGATGGGCAATCTGAGCGGACGACACAAACGTTAGAAGACATGTTGTGGGATTGTGTAATGGATTTAGGTGGCTCCTGGGAGGAGCATATACCATTGGTGGAGTTCTCATACAATAACAACTATCAAACCTCGATACACATGGATCCATTTGAATCATTGTATGAGCATCCTTATCGGTCTCCACTATGTTGGGTGGAAATGGGTGAAACTTCACTAGTCTGGAAAAGCCTTGTCCAAGAGACAATAGAGAAGATCCAGTTGATTATATAGAGAATGGATATGGCTCAGAGTCATTAGTAATCATATGTAGATCACCGTCGAAGACTATTGTCATTCGTTGTGGGTGATCATGTCTACTTGAGGACCTCTACAAGGCTTGGACATCGACCTTTCGTGAAGTGGGGAAAATTATCTCCTAGATACATTGTCCCTTTTGAGATACTGGAATGAGTTGGAGAGGTGGTATATCGGTTGGCATTACCACCACAGTTCAGTTTTGTGCATAATGTGTTCCATGTATCTTAGTTGAAAAAGTATCAGCCTGATCCTGACCATGTGATCAGATGGGATCATATTGACCTAGAGTCGGATGCATCATTGATACATTTCCTGGTACGGATTGTGGATAGGCAAGAGAAAGTCTTTCGGGGAAAAATCATCGGTCTAGTGCAGGTTTTATGGAAGCATGGTCAGATTCAAGAAGAGACTTGGGAACATGAGAAGGAAATGAAAGAGCAGTGGCCAGAACTCTTTCAGTTGGATAAAGGTTTTCTACTTTCCAAGAATGGAAAGAACAATGGTGGGGAGAATTTAGTACCCCCGGCTTCTGGTATGTAACCCTTTATTGATGATTTTTATGGTTTAAAAGTTAAGGGTGATGAATGGGAGAGTTGGGAGAACTTGAATGAAGTTTTGAGGCAAAGGGGAAGTCGCACAGACAACGCACAGTTTATCTAAACCGTGCGGTGAAACCGTGCATTGTTGATCTTGGAGGAAGTAGCTTCCGCATAGGTGGCACATGATTTGTCTAAAAATGTGGCAAAATCATGTGTGGAGTGTCTACTGAGGCAGTGGCTAATGCACGGTTAGTGCATGGTTTGTCTAACCGTGCGAGCAAACCGTGCGGCCACTTAAACGAGATCCTATAAAGGTGGATGTCACATGTTTTTGCCTATATATGGCTTGTTTTTCCTCCTAAGTATCCCTAACTCGGGATTTTTCTTCTCCTAAGGTCAAAAAGGGTTCTCCCATCGTTCCATAGGCGACCCAAAGGCTTCTCTTGGTGAATCGAAGCTGGATCCTTGAGGTATGTGATCATTTTTCTTCATTCTTGATCGGTTTCTTAGATATACTTTGATCTAATTCTTCTCATCTTTCTATTTCTTAGGTATATTCCCTTTATGAGTAGATCTAAGTGTTTGGATTCCAAATATGATGATATTTGGTCTTGATCTTGCTAGGAGAAGAGGTCTAAGGTGGGTTTTTGGAGAATCAACTCGGGTTTCTTGAGCGTTCTTCGTTCATTGTGGTTTCCGTCAAAAACCTAAATCTAGGAGGCTTCACTCTCGAATCCTTTTATTATAATTAATTGGATTAGTTTCAAATTGGGTTATTTGAATGGTTTTTATTGTGAAAATCATGGAATAAATCTTCTTTAGTGATGATTTATGTTTTTGATGTAATTGTGAAATCTTGGTGAATTATTGTGCAAAGTGATTTGGCTTCTTGAATTTAAGATGTTGATTTTAAATTATGATTTCTGAAATTGTAAATGGTTTGATGAAAAATGGGCTTTTAATAAAAAGGGTGTTTTCTTGAAATGGTTTGATATTGAAATGACTTTGATGGATTTGGTTTTCAATAAAAAGGGAGTTTTATTGAAATGGTGGAATTGAAATGGTTTGAGATTGAAAAGTCATTGATGGATTTGGTTTTAAATAAAAAGAGAGTTTTATTGAAATGGTTTGAAATTGAAATGGTTTTGATGGAAATGGTTTTCAATAAAAATGTGTTTTTATTGAAAGGGTGTTTTGGCATGACTGTTGGGAATAAGTGGTGTGTGTTCATGTTGCATGTACGAGGTTTGGTTGAAATATGACCTGGTGCTTGGTGCCAAAGGTGTAATGGAACATGGGAAACAATTACCTTGTGACGACATGGTAGATTGATGAGAGACCGCTCATGAGTATGGAACTGTCATAATGAAGCATGCATGGTTGGTAGCATGGGTTGGGAAATGGTTGGGTATGACAAAAAGGAATGTTTGTGAAATGGTTCTTAAGCTTGTTTGGTTATTTTTTTGGAAAAATAACTTGCTGGAAAATTGGTTTCAATTGCTCTTAGAATCCCCTTGGTTATGAATGGATTTGGAAACTTTTTTATATATAGTTATATAATTCTTTGGAGAAAATGTTTTAAATAAACTGTTTTTATATAAATGTGGCCAACTCTTCTATCCTAGTGGTGTGAGTAGGAAGTCATTGGGGAAAACCTACTAAGTTTTATACTCACCCTTGCTTTGGCACGTTGGAGCTTTTGCAGATGTCATATTTTGGGACAGAGGTAAAGGTAAATCATCTAATTGCTAGTGTCTTGTGGTGATTCTTGGGATATGTTGTGGAGCTTGGAGCTTGAGGATCATGGAGTTGTAGTGTCTGTTGAGAGTCTTGAGTTTTCATCTGTTGTGTACTTTGATTCTTAGTTTGGTCTTCTGTTTTTGTGTACTTTGATGTAGTTTGATATAAATGAAGGGTTTATTGGTCTTTCATTTGTTCATGCATCATATAGTGAATGTTTTGTTATGGTTGGTTTATGGGTTTATTTCTTAAAGGTTAAATCATCCCCCACTTGTACTTAAAACCCTTCTGCATTTATTGCTAGCCTTTGGCGCCTTGGGGATGTCGCTTAAGGCCTAGTAATGACTCATTGTACTCTCTAGACAATGAGAATTGGTGGGTCATTACATTATGTGTGTGTATATAAATATAAATATATATGTATATATATTTAAGTATATTTATATGTGTTTAAATCTTAGTTTTATTAGCACTAATAAAGGGGTAAATTATGATCATTAAAAAGATTCTAATAAAGGAAACCTTAATCAATATTTTTTTAGTGCTGATAAAAGGTGTCTTTATCAGAATTCTTTCTCAAACTTATTAAAGAGATTGTTTTTAAAGGCACTTACAACATCAGAAATTTTTTGGTGCCGATAAAACCATTTTTCATACTGGTAAATGGATAATTTTTAGTGTTGTTATTATTCATTATTATTATGTATTATATATTATTTATTATTTACTATAATTATTTTTTCAAAGTTATAAATAATTAAGAATGGTTAATTATTAATTATTTACTAATTATTAATTATATATAAATATACATTCACATATATTTTTCTATATTCATACATATTTATATATATTTTGTGGGAATATATAAATTAATAAATAATTATACGTATATATATATATTATAAAGTTGAGGCTCAACAACCCCTTTTATTAAATAAAAACCAAGTAATAAAAAGAAACATACAAAATCATAAAATGTCCAAGAGCATAAAATTATGTGACTCGAGATCGAGTACTCATGCTATGATGGGAGGATTGACCTCCATGACCATGCGGGGTGTATTCCTCTTCGCCACATTTTGACGTGAAAACATAGCCCACATCCAACATCTGGAAGTCCATCAACAATAGCTTCTGTCATTTCTTCTCCTCCATATAACTGAACATTCTTTTGGCCATCATCCTCATTGATTCCAGATGCAACCAACTCAATTGAATTTTGAGTACTAACCTTAAATTTATATTTATCTTTCATATGTAGAATCTTTGATTTGGACATCATAGAAGGACCCAAATTTGAATCTCCATGATCCTCTTTTCCAACACCAACGTGCTTTTTTGCTCAAAGCTAAAGCTCTTCCAAACTCTTTTCCACTATCTAAAATAATAGATAGGGAAACAACATCCTTACACTGTTTGTTTTGAACAAGGAAGGATAGACCAGGTTCTTGTAAAGAAATAAAATCTTCTATTCAAGTAGCATGTGGAACATCTCCATCAGGAGTCAGAACAATACCAGACCCCTCAAAACTTGTGGGAAATATTTTATCAGCAATAATGATTAATCCAACCCTTCCATAAAATGTTTTATTTCTCAGATGAGTTGGATCACTATGATGAGGAATAAGGGAATTTACACTATGAAAAGAATTTAAACAATCAATAGATGAATATATAACATCAAAATTTAATGATTTAACACCTTGAATAGGTTGTATGGTTAAAAAGGTAGTCACATGAGCCCTTGTTTAACTATAAATAGGTGTCACATACATATTTTTTTTTCATAACCTGCCTTCATGGGTGGAGGTCCACCCACTAAAAAATATTCTTAATGACTAGATTTTTGTAAAAAAATGTTTTTGTACTAGAAGGAACCATCCCCATTGCAGGGGAAGATAAAATTATCACATAGGAATTAGAGTCTCCTAGCTCCTTTGAAGCATATTGAAATTTACTTGTGTCAGAGGACCCCCTCGAGGATTGATAGGAAGTCAAATTTACCATCTCTTTTTTGGCTTTGATAGACATAGACTTGAATTTTACTTTAGAAGGTTGTATAATTGAGGATGGAGTCCTTGTGCGTGTGGTTTTTTTCCGATGTGGTAGACACAATTTTGGACATTCCTTTTCACCCCCTTGAAGAAATTATCTTACATTCCTGACATATATTAAAGTCAACATCTGGCAATACCAAGAGCTCCATATTAGCCTGACTGCCCTCAGAATCTTCCTCGTCAGTTTTCCCATCATGTTCATCCACTAAGCCTATATACGAGGAATATTTATAAGATTCAACAATGATAGGAATGTGTTCCTCATCAACCGAATCCTCCTAAATAACCTTGGGCTTAAGAGGTTCCTTGAACCTTTCATTATCTTGAGGTATGGAGGCAATCACAAGATTAGTTTCTTCAATATAAGAAACCTGATGAATTAAACCAACACAAAAATTATTTGGGGATTCCTGTAGGGGGTATCAACAATAATATTATTCAGCATCAAGGTATCGTTAGTAGAAGGCTGACTGTCTGGGCATTGTGAAATTTCTTTACTTTTTCTTCTTTGAAGACGAGATATATCATAACCTTTAGTATGAAAATAGGAGAAAATCATATTACCCCTGCAAACTTATTTTAAATTTTGAATAATTCAACAATCCTCTCAAAAGGGGGGTGTCTTTTCACACTCAATTTTAAGAAAAACTTCATCTTATGGAATAGATAGGACTACTCTGTCTATACGAGTAGAGATTATATCAATATCCACCAAAATTCAAGAAAAATAACTTAAGATTACCATTTTAGTCGGGATGTACATCCGAACAGGGATTCCAATTGCCGATGTAATTTCGAATAGAATTTATAGATGTCAAAGAACCGAAATCAAATAATAAATTCAGATCAAAACCTTGGAAGAAGTTTCCTTGAAGTCATTTAGACTTAAATCCAGACTCCAGTTGTGTATTCTCAGTGTGTTGGGCCTCAAATTGTTTGAGGCTAAGCTCCATTCTCTTCCATTAAATTCTACAAAAGGAAATAAGATATGAAAGAATCCTTTATTGATTGAAACACACTTAAAATCAGAAAACCCCAAATCAATGGTAATCAAGAAACAATATCAAAAACTCTCTATGGTTTCATACCTTTCGACAACAAGATTCGGGAAATAAAAGAGTGCCTACATAACTCCATCCTCTCAGAGATGGCTTCATCTGATTCCAAGTGGCCCATGAACATGGTTCGAAGGCCCAGTGTAGTGTCATGTCTGCATCTTCCTGCAAGTGTCACCAAACATGCATCATGCTGTCATCACCACCTACCAACATTATGTCCATGTCACCACCTACATCATAAATCCCTAAAGTGGATTTCTATGATTTGAATCTTGGTCTTTTGGTTGTAGGATTATAGATTTTCCCACTTAGGCACCACCCCAACTGCCAATATATATATATATATATATATATTATATTGTAAATTATATATTATTCATTATTCACCATTATTATTAATTATTATGAATTATGAATTATTATTTTAAATAATTAGTTTTTTTAATTATTATTTATAAATTATAAATTGTTTCCTAATTATTAATTATTAATTATAAATTATTTCTTAATTATTAATTTATATATATATGTTTATATTTATATATTTTTAAATATATTATGTGGGTATATATCTATATAATTATATGTATATATATATATATATTTATGTATATTTATATTTGTTTATATATATATATATTTATGTATGCATGTATTTATTTATATATTTATTATGTAAATTTATTTATATTTATATATATTTATAGACATTTATATGTATTTATTTGTATTTAAGTATATTTATGTATATTTTTTTTATATTTTTGTATATTTTTATATATTTATATATATTTTTATATATTTTTATATATTTATATATATTTTGTAGGTATTTATATAAATATACCATTACATGTGTGCCTATTTATGTATCTTTATATGTGTTATATATATATATTTATATATAATTATCTTTAATTATATACATATCTTTATTTATATATATTTATGTATATTTATATGTATGTATATATATGTTTATAGATATTTATAATTATGTATATGTATATATATACACTATGTGAATATTTATAAAGTTATATGTATATATATATATATTTATGTATATTTATTTTAATTTATATATAGTTATATTTTAATACATATGTGTGTGCGTTTATATATATTTATGTTAATATATTAATATTTATATATATTTATGGATAATTATATGTATTTAAATATTTATATATATTCATATTATTTATATTTATATTTAATTATATATATTATGTTGGCATAAAATAAACTATTATATTTAAGAATATATATATACACCCATTTATATGCATTTAAATATATTAATATATATTTTTAGTTATTTAAATCTATCTATGAATATTTATATACATTAATATATATCATGGTGACACACACACACACATATATTTATATGTAATTATATTTTTATACGTATGTATTTATAATTTATTAATTAGTATATGTACACATATGTATGAATTTACCTATATTTATGCGTATATATACAAGTATATTAAATTCTGTTTAGTCACTATTTGAAGGTCTAAATGAAGTGGTAAACGATTTGCAGAATAACCCAAGGATAAGGCATTCAAATATCACCCTACACATATATATTCTTGATTTTACTGGGTGGGTCTGGAGGGGTCGGTTAGGCTAGGGTGGGTCTAAAATAATAAATAATAAATAAATATAATAAATAAATGATAAATTTAAAAGTAAAATAAAATAAAATAACTGCCACTCAATGAACCACCGCTAAATAAAAAACTGTAGTGAAAAAATTTCCACAAAAAGATTCCTAACACAAAAATACATAGAGTTTTTAGAAATCATTGTACATTATTTAGTGGTAGTTTAAACCACTATTAAATTCTAAAAAAACTCAATGAAACCACTTTTTCTTATAGTGACACCCTTTATCAATGTAAAAAACACTGATAAAATGTTTCTTTTATCATCGGTAAAAAAGTCTTGATAAATCTTGAAATATTTTTTTGAATCTATTATAGTGAATGAAACATATTTTAGAAACATAAAGAATCACTTCCATGCATATCCTTTATAACTCATTATAAGGGTACCAAGTCTTTGTAAGAATCACACCATAAAAGATAGGTGAACATTCATTATTCACGCACTCCAAGTCAATCCTCTTTAGAATATATGTTGTCCAAATCAGTCTAAAAATCCTTTTTGATATATATCTATAGATATTCATACCTAGTATGTGTTGGGAGGAGAACACCTGATAAACAATACAATCTCTTTGCATTAAATCTAATGGATTAACATAGTGAGAAAATATTCACTAAATAGAGATGTTTTTCTGATCACTCCATCCTATACAGAATAAATGCTCCACAATGTCTTTTGATGAAGATTTTATCCAATGAACACATCCACTAAGTAATGTGGACTATAACTAGGATGATAGGAAACCTATTCACCACACAAAAACTTCCTGATCACACTTCAAAAGAAATAAACAATAACAAATAGGTAAAACAAGATTTATGTGTTTCATATAGAGCCCTAAATCAAACTGAGAACAATGCAAACATCTTCCATTAAGAGAGATACAAATTATTAAAAAAATTTCTCTTACTTCCTCTCCATTGTTGGGTCTCAAAAAATTACATTTGAAACACCCACTATTCATACACACAGAGCTGGGACACCACACCTCTTCATAGAGGTCTCTGTCTATTTAACAAGTTACATGGAGCTTTGAGTTTTGTGGCCAACCTTCCATTTATCCGAGTAACCACCAATACACTATTTTATATTTCATTGCAACTTCCTACAGTTGGTAATCAAGAAATAACCCATGCATTGAGTCACCATTACCTATGAGACTTATATCTGATTATCTCTATTCAATCATCAAAGCCTCACCATAGAATTCCCTAGTTTGGTAACTATACATATGATAAATTCTTCTCAATGTATACTATCTGATGAAAGTTCTATCCAGTTGAAAAATTTCCTACCCAAATGATTTGAAACATCATAAAAAGAAACATTTGTCCAATTTGTCTGATGATCTCTATTAAATAATCTCTATCTTGAAAACTCTATCCGATGAACCTGAAGAAACTTCCATAAACCCAACAATCTTCCTCTTGGAAACTGCTTCAGTATTTCAAACTTATTCTAATTTATATCACCCAATATCTACCTATATCTGATACATGCAGTTCCCTCCACTCTTCTCAATCATCCAAGTCCCAATGAGGCATAATTTTTCCTCATACTTTCTTTGAATATCACCTTTATAAACATATCCTCAAGATTTTTCTTCCTAGAAACCTTATAAATATTTAACACTTTTCCCTCTAGTAAAATGTATATAAAGTGACACTTCATGTCAATGTGTTTCTTTCTTTCATGAAACATTGGGTTGTGAGAAATATGAATGGAACTCTGACTATCGCAGAATAACATTCCGCTGTCCAATCCATTTTTGAGTAACTTCAGCAAACACAAAAACCATATCATCTCTTTCCTTGATTAAGTAGTAGAAACATACTCTACTTATGTTATAGATAAATTAACTACTGGTTGTCATCAATATATCCAACTAAATGTTATTCAAATGATATTAAATAAAAAAACTGTAGTACATTTCTATGAGTCCATATCTCCAATAAAATCTAAATCAACAAAACCTTTCAACTGATCATCACCACTAAAATATAAAGTTGCATTCTTTTACCCTTTCAAGTATTATAGGATCCATTTCACAGTTTCCTAAAGTTTTCTTCCATTATTTTACATGAAATGGATGAAAAATAACACTAAAAAATAAATATATGGTTCAATATAAACCATTGGATACCTCAAATGTCCTACAATGAAATCATAAGGAAAATTATCCACATTACGAACTTCTCCATCCATTGATGGCTAAATTTTACAAATTTCTATGTGTCCTGCAAGGGGAGTTGAGATGGGTTAACAAAAAGTCATTCTGAATCTATTTATGACTTCCTAATGTATTTCTTCTGGGATAAAACTAACAAAATGAATTTCTTATCCTGTTAAATTATCACTCCCAAGATCTTCTTAGATTTTCCAAGATTCTTCACCTCTAACATTTTTGATAGATTTTTCTTAAGTTATTCAATCAATTGGAACTCTGGATAGGAAATCAATATATCATTCACATACAACATCAATATGAGATATATTCAATATTACCACATATTTTTGAAACAAAAGTGATCAGAATCGTATCAACTACAATTTTATTAAAACATGAAAGTGTCAAACTTCCCATTTCACATTCTTAGAGATTTCTTCAAGTCATAAAGACTTCTTTTCAACATAAAAACAAAATAATCCTCCAAATTAAATTTATAAACCCTAGGTTGAACCATTCTTATTTCTTCATCCAAGTCCCCATGAAGAAATGTTGTCTTTACATAAATATTCTCCAAGTATATATCATCGAACACAATAATGATAAGAACTATCCAAATGGTTATGTGTCTCACCAATAGTGAGAAAATTTTAGAAAATTAAATTATTTACATTAAAAAACCATTAACCACCAACCTTGCTTTGTATCTCTTACTTTCATCAATTTATTATTTCAATTGAAATACCCCTTTATTTTATAGATCTCTCTTTATTTCTAGTAGTTCATCTAATTACCAAGTGTTATTGAGAATTAAGGAACTCATTTACTCTTCTATGGGTGACTCACACTATTCAGAGTCTTTGAGAGTACTTTCTTCCTCCATATTGTCTGATTCCACTTTTTCCATTAGAAGTAAGAAATTTATATCCATCCCAAACCTATAAACATGTTCTGCTAAAAGTCGATCTTGTCAAAGAATCTTCAAATTAATTTTTAAGAACAATCATATCCTATAGTCTTATTTAAGGTAAAGGTTTGCCAAGATTTTCATTTTCTGAAACTTGTTTGTCAAATCATTCTCTATATATCACTAGTTTTTCCAATCTAACTCTATCTGGTACCTTGAATACTGGAGTGGCAACCTATGACATTTACCATTAATTCCTTAGATTGAACATTTTTCTTATCTTCTATTTGATCACCCAAAGAATTGATAGTTGAAATGTCCTAAACTCACCTCTCTGCCATGTTCTGATCTTTCCACAAAATTTCATCATTGAAAAAACATCTCATCTCTAGATGACTTATTTATTTTCATCAACAGAGGTGATAAAAAATTTTCTCATCACCATATCTAACAATAAAATACACTTTGTATTTCACCTCCAACTTGTCTCTATATTTAGCATCAATATGAACATATGTGACATTTCCAAAGATCATGATTTGGTTTATCTCTAATCCCTTACTAGATCAAATTTCCTCCTAAATTTTGTATTCCATAGCTGAAGGTAGACTTCTATTCACCAAGTAAGCTGATGTATTCCAGGACTCCACCCAAATTCCCTTATACATTCCCAAATGAAGCCTCATACTATGATATTTATATATATAATTTTGATTCATTTTATCAACTATTAAATTTTGTTCTAGAGTCCCTAGTATATTATTCTCATGTATGATTCGCTTCTTCTTATAGATGTTATGAAAATTTTGTCTAGTGTACTCTCCAAAATTGTCTTTCCATAGACATTTTAAATTTTATTCTCACTCTTTTTTTTACCAAAACATTTGATTGAATAAATTCTTGAAACACATCATATTTATTATTCATAAAGTAAACCTAAACCTTGTGAGTATAATTATCAATTAAGGTCACAAAGTATAGTGATCCTCCAAATGAGTGAATAGAGGATGATCCCCAGAAATTATTACAAAAAATTTCCAACTTTTAATTATCTATCTTTATTCCACCCAGGTTGAAGAAAACTCTCTTTTATTTTCCTAACATACTACTCTCACATCTTACAAGGTCTTTTTGATTATGTTTGAGTATTCCCTTCACAAATAGAACTTTAAAAATATTCTCACTATAGTGATCAAAACCACATTTCAATATTATTGGACCATCCTATAAAGTTGTTCTGATAGTAGGAATTTATCACTCTCTTTGGTAAGGTACAAATTATTATTCTTTACTCTATGATAAATCACCATGGAACCTCTGTTGGTTTTCAAAACTCCATTAGAAAATTTCATTTCAAAATATGCATCCTCAAACTATTCCACTAATATGAGGTTCTCTCAGAGACTTGGAATATGTCCATCATCTTCCAATTTTAAGAAACTGCCAATTTTCATTTAAATTTTTACTTATCCTTTTCCGAATATATCTAGAGCTTTATAATATGCTAGATGTACTCTTCCCAATATTCCGGGTTCATAATCAACCATTTAACCTCACTCAATATTTTAATGAAATGATTCTATTGAGTTAATAACCCATAACTATTCTAGAATAATCATGCTAAATATCATGTTGGAACCTCCTTCCATTATACTGACTGAGTTTTTATGTCCATAAGTGGAAACCTATGTCCAATTCTTGCAATCTTTCTTGATATTCCCATTTTTCCTATAAAACTGACCAGTAGGTCACAAAACATTCAATTTACCTCAACTGCTTCTCTGGGACTTATCTTCAAAATATTTCTTCTTATAAAGTTATATCTGATGAAGTGAATATCCCCATCTGTTAGTATTGAGAGCACTTCTAGACAAATCTAGAACTTCCTTCCACCTCAATTCCTTATTCAAGATCAATTTTTTACTGTAATCAAGCACAATATCTAAATTCCCACTAGATATTTTCACTACTCTCATTATGGAATCCCAAGACTTTTTAAGTGAGTAAAGAAGAATAAAATACCAAACAACATCTTTGAAATTTTCCTTCACATCTTCAATATTCCCTCATATCATATTGAATTCATTCACTTGATTGGATTCCTGCCTTAAATTTGATAACCTTAAGTTGAAAAATCTTTGCATCATGAAAACTTAGTTAAGAGTTGTTGGCTTATAGTAAATTTTAGACAAATATTTCATAACCTCTATAATATTTTTCTTCTATGTAATGTTGAATGAAACATTTCAAGCATGAGACATCCAAATTAAGGCAAAATCCTTCCTATGCAACCACTCCCATTCTTCTTTCTTTGTTGATTTAAAATGTTTTTCAAAAAAAGGATCTTTAATAATATTTTTTAATAAAACAATATTATAGTATCATTATATAAAAGGTAGAGTTTATTCCATATAACTTATTGATATTAAATTTTTCTTCATCTAAAGCCATTATTAAAATAATTGTAAATCTAATGAAATCGAAAAACTTACAATCCCAAGGGATGAATTCATGTGAATACTATGAGTGAATTAGACCCAATTAAACAACTATTTGATTCCAACTATTGGGAGGATAACCATTGATGAGACAAAAAAACCTCCATCCATTCTATCCAATATAAAAACATGGTGATACAATATTCACCAGACGAAGATATTCATCTGATCACTCCATCCTATGCATTGAAAATGATCCACAATATTATCAAACATAGAGTTTTTATAATAAACACCTACTCTAAGTAATGTGAACTGGAACTAAGAATAGTGGAAACCTAATCCCCATTCAAAACTCCACAATCTCAATAAATACAAAAGAAACAATAATAAATGGGCACAAAATGATTTTTTGGTTTAGAAAAATTCATAATTCTACAGAATAACACTTCAAACATATTTCATTATGGGAGATAAAAATGAATAAAAAATATCACTCACTTCCTCTCTTCTATTGGGTCTTATAAAATTAAGTTATAAATACCTAATATTTATAAACATAATTATATCTTCATATTAGGGCCCCAAACATTTTTATAAAGGTATCTGTTTAGTCAAAAAGTTTCATCAACCTATGAGTTTCATGGTCAACCATAAATTAACTTGAGTAGCCACTAATACACTATTGTATCTTTCATTCCAACAACCAATAGCAGGTAATCAAGAAACAACCCATACAATGAGTCTCCTTTCCTTATTAGAATTCTGTATGATGATATTTATCCCATAATCAAAGACTCGCTACATAATCCATTAGTTCGATAACTCTACATCTACTCAACTCTATCTGATAAACAATGTCTGATGGAAGTTGTCTCTAATTGAAAAGATTCTCTCTAAACATGCTAAAACATCACAATCAGAAACATACACTTAATATGTTTAGTTATTTCTATCTGATCATCTCTATATGTAAAACTCTGTTTGACTAACTTGAATAAACTTCCTCAAACCTAATAGGCATTGGCTACTATATTCATGTCTTTCACTGAGAAGTATATTTTTAACTATACCTTATAGAATGTAAATATGGCATATAATTTTTGAAGAGTAATATGTTATCCATATATAACACCCAAAATACCTCAGAAAACCCACTAATCCACTTATATATACAAGAGTTATATATTTTTCTAATGAAACTAAACTCATTGACTAAATCATCAAACTAGCTGTTTCAACTGAGAGAAGATTGTTTTAATCCATAAACAAGACATTGAAATATTTTTACCTTATATGAACCATTTTATCCTGAAAAAATTTATGTTCTATCTTATATACATCATTGATGAGATTCCACTACCACAAATCATAATTTTAAATGAACTAGAAATTGGCTTATTAGCACTAAAAAAAGAACTAACATGCTAAGCACCATGAAAGGTCACAACCATTATGAGCACTTTTTTATCATCGATAAATATGCCATTTATGATGACTTTTTTTAGGACTGATAATATTATAATAATTTTTTAATTTTTTTTCATTAAACCCATCACTTTTATCAATGATTTGACCCCCCTTTATCATCTCTATGTACCCCTAGTGTGACCATCCATCCTTGCTTGAGCCCACCCCCTTATCAATGATTTCTAAGACCTTTAGTGGCCCTTTTTATTCCCTTCAGCCTTGCTGATGCCATGAATTGAACCCCTTACCTCTTCTTTGAAGTCCTAATTCCTTTACCACTATACCATCAATATTTTTATTACATTTTATTTCATATCTATCTATTTATTTATATATAAACATAATTAATTTCTATTCACATGCTTATTCATAATATCATATAAATTTATATAATTATTTTTAAATATATTTTTAAAATATGTTTAAAGATGATACATTTAGATACAAATTTTAGATATATTTACATTTATATATTTATATGTATATATATTTACATATATATTTATAAATATTTACATATAATTATATATTTAGATATAAATTATTTATAATTTATTTATAAATATTTAGTGTAAATACATTTATATATTACTATATTTAATGATAATAATATATTTATAAAGAACCATTTATATATGATGTATCTACATAATATTGACACTCATACACACACACAATCACATACATATATTTTCTCAAATGAACACATGTATATTTCACACATACACACACAAATATTTACATATATTATAATATAAACATAAATACATATTTATTTATCATGATACATGTATTTATCAATAAACATTACTTGTATAGGTAAACATATATATATTAATGAATTTTATAAGGTAAATAAAATAAGTAATGATTAATTTTAAATAAAATGAATAGTTGATATTAATTTCTATGTGGTTTGTATTTTTATAAATATTTTTTTAAGAAAATATTTTGGAATATTTATTTGTACAGATGATTTATTAATTTTAAATATATGAAAGTATGTGTATATTTAATTATAAATAAGACTAAAATATAAAAAATTATAAAATTTAAACACTATAATATACATTTTATGATAATGCATGATAATAAATTTAATTTTTACTAAAAAACTATAATAAGACTCCCTCAAGGGAGGCTAAAATTCCATCAAATGTTCAAAAATTAATATATCTTGACAAAAAAATAGTTTTGAAGGTATTATAGGCCTTATTTTTTTTAAATATTTGTTATCATAGTCCACCAAAATTACCATTCCACATGTTTTATTTTCAAGATTTGATTTTATATATGGTAGAACCAAAACAGAAACCCGGATCAAAAGTCATGGTTGTTCTAAGTTCAAGTCACATTTCAACTAATCTTAAAAAATTCCTTAATTTATTAAATTTCTATGTCATACGGTTGTTATTAAATGACTATTACTCAATAATTATTTTTTAACTATTAATTAATATTAATTATTAATTAATTTATAATAAATTTTCTCTAAATATCATATATATTAAGTGTAAATGTGTATTTAGTCATCTATAAATCATATATAATAAAATATATTATATTTATATGAATATATATATATATATATATATATAATTTTTAATGATATATAATGTTTTTATAAAATATAAATTTTATCATTTCTAAAATTTCACTGAAAAGGAAAACTATTCTCACCAATAAAAAACTGATAAAATCTTCCTTTATCAGCTCTTTTAGCCTGTGAAGATAAAGAAATTCCTTTTATGAGTGATTTTATCTAACACTGATAAAGGATAACGCCTAATATCATGCAATTTTCAGTGGTTTTCCCAGTAATGAAAAATATGTTTGCATCTATTTGATATATCTTATAATTATAATTGATGAGCTATTATGGAAAAAATATCAGAATGAACATTATCATCATAGGCATTGAGTTTTTCTCTTCATAACAAGGCCATGTAATTTTTTATAACATCTTTTAAAAAATCAGCTTTATCGGTAGTCCCAATACCACCAATTTCAATTTCATGTAGAAAATTCATTTTTACTCTATGATTATCACCCCTTCGGGCACACATGGTTAATCCTAAATAGAGAAGATGACAATGAAAAGATGTGGGGGAGGGTGAATTATCTAAAATAGTAAATTAGAGTAAATATAAATATTATAATAGATAATGATAATGTATAATATATATGGAAATTAGATCCAAATATATTAGTGAAATGAGTGTCTAAAGTTTATGCAGAAGATAAAAAATGGGCTTAGGAACATTTATAATGGTTTTAAAACCAATAATCTTCTATTTATACTCCCAACTACAAGGTATGGTAGACAATCTCGAAATACAAAGAGGGGATAACCCTTTATTACAAGATCATAAAAACCCCAATATTTTAAAATGGGATAAAAATTAAACTGTAATTTTACACAAGCTTAGTTCTAAAGGTTCTGGGTGCTGTAAAAATAGTGGGATGGTGCACACGCTTTATTTTTCAACAAATATAATGGATGAATCCTAAGGTTCTTGATGAATGGAACCCAAAAAAATCCAATATAGTTTCTTCCAAATTTAATTTATAATTAATTGAAAACATGAATTACCTTGAAAATGATCATTCTTCTTAATGAATTATAAGTCCACTCATGTCATGTCATTGTTGTGGTGGAGGATCCAAGAAAGGATGACTCTAGTTGTATCCTGAAATTTTCCATGATTCTCTAAAAAATGTTCTTGGTATTCCAAGTTCTAGTGCAAAAGAACCTATATCTTTACATCATTCATTATTGATCACAAAAAGGGATTTATCTGGTTTTATATATGTTCTTGAGAGGGAGGGAGGAGGATTTTCAATTTACAGATTGAGATAATTTTCTAGCTTTTCTCTATTATGCACAACAACTTTGATTCTCTAAAATGATATAAATTAGAAATATATATTTAGGATTAATATTTGATAATTTCAAAATTAACCATTATCAAAAATTTATTCTAGTTATTCCCCATGTGTAATAACAATAATAATAATAATAATAATATTTCTAATGATATTTATTTATTTAAATATCAATTTTTTAATCAATAAATTAATATATATTTAAATGATATTGAATAAAATATATTATTTTCTTCGGGCCCTTAAATCAGCCTTTCAATCTTCCTTATAATTTATTGAAAATTTAATTTTAAAATAATTACTTAAATAAATATTATTCATTTTATAAATAAATAAATATTATATTCACTAAAATAATGAATAAGTATTTATTTTAATGTTAAAATAAATAAATAAATATTTATATTAATCTATTCACAAAACTGGTGAATAAATATATTTTGTTATTTTCTTGTCAATAATAAAAAAGAAATAAAATTCATCTCAGATATTTTAAACTCAAATATCTGGTAATTGAATTTATACAATCAACTTAACTCGAATAATTATTATTCAAAAAATTAAGAATAATATTTATTATTAAAATTAAATTAATGTAATTTAATGAGATTCTAGATACACTTAGTGTTTGATCCTCTAGGCCTCTTTCTTAGCCGCATTCAGTGAACTTACCTAAAGTTCAAGATCAATGCATAACAACACATCAAGATTTACATATAGAAAGAAGTGAATGTAACAATGAAAATAACCCTCATATGAATGTTACTATGTAATATAATCCATTTTTCTCAATATACCATCAAGCAGACTGTATACTTGTGTCATCACCCTATTGAGTGACTTCTTTCGTTATTGATTATTTGATAATTACTTTATCCTTCTATTTATTATGTGTCTAATTGATTAGTTTTTATTTTATGTTATTTCTATTTTAATAATTTATTTGGTTATGTTCATAAATATATTTTATAATTCATGGGATGATATCAACACTTGTATATTATAAATCCTATGTATAAATAAACACATGAAGAAGCATTTACATGTTTGAGGGATTTATAGGAACTCAATATTTCTAGAATATTATGGAAAATGAATATCTTCTACATGGAAACTCATTTATATATCTTCTAAGATATTTGGAAAATAAATGGTAAGTAAGGGTATCTATGGGAGACTGTTCATGAAAAAGGGTTTCAAGGAATAATTAATTGGGCACTCTAGGATGATAAATATATAAAGATTCACAATTTGTGTGTTTTATGATATTGAGACTTCAAAAGATGAAACTTGTATAATGAGTTTTATGATATGTACATATCATCAACCATGATATATAGATCAATACACATTATGATTCTATTAATTGTAGGATTTTTCATGGCTGAAACTTGTAGAACTGCAGTTTGAAATATTTGTATATCAAGAGTTAGGATTTCAACTTCACATTATGTTTAAAAAAAATGGATATAGTGTTATTCCTCTATATATGGTCACCATAACACTTATTTTCCAAGACTTATATCAAGGTTTTGAAGATTATAATTTATTATAAAGGATGAATATGTGCATACAAAGTCGTAAAACATTATTTGGTTTTGATACTTTGTATTCTCACCATTTTTATATTTCTATATTCTTCATTGTATTCTGGTTTATTCACTTTATTTTATCAGTTTTTTAATTATTGATAAATGATAATGATAGTATTATATGTGGTTTAAAATATTTCAATTTTGGATCAAATGAGTTATATGCTCAAAGACCCATAATTTATTATGATAAATGTTAAGATAGTGTTTAAGAATAATATTGTGAGTGTGAGTGTTAATACTTCATCATAAGAAATGTTTTGTTAAGTGATAAAATGAAAATATCATATAGAGATAACATAATAAAATAATGTAGTCTGAGATGTCATAATTAAGATAATTTATTTTTTAGAATACTAAAATGTTATATTTTATGCTAAATTCCATGTTAAGTTATATTGTAAGGATATTCTGAGGAGAAATTATTATCAAGATTTGGAACATAAGATTTATTTTGTTAGTGATACATGCAATAATTAAACCAAGGTAATAGTTATATTTATGTATGTTAATATCAAACCATTGTGTTTACATTATGTGAATTGAAATTATGAATCACCCATATAAAGGAATTAAGAATAAAGATCATGGAGTTTGTTCATTAAAGAATTTTCCATTAGAGTTTATCTATTTAAAGGCCCAAGCATTCATACAGAGAGAGATGAGAGGATACTATGCTGGTTCAATAGTGAAGTGTTATAAAGTTCGAGAAGATATATATTTTGCACCATTATTCTAAATTTCTGAGGTATTTATAAATCCCTGAAATCTAATTGTTCCACAATTTCCATGAAGGAATAATTATCATTGTTTCCACAATGATAACTCTTTTATAACTCTTTATTCAGTTGCATTATTTGAGAATTTTTATTGTAATGTATTTTATACCCTATTAATAAGTTTGAACATGGTTATACATCCATTAAAAGGTACATGTCTTGGTTATGATAAGATAATCAAAAATAAACTCATAGATTCTTCCTGATTCCAAAAAAGTAAAGCCTCATTATTACTCCACTTTAAAAATAAAGGTGTAGCTACTCTTGGAAAGTATGATTTGGGTCTGATCCCATAAAAATTATGGGGTCTATTAATAGTAATTATAATGTAGGGTTTGGTTTACACCCTTTTAAAAGGCTGGGTTTGGTATGCACCCATAAAATGAAATTTTATAGTGGATATCCATGCTATTTGGATTAGAGTGTGAAGAGTAGATATAGGGTCATTTAGATATGAACTATTATAAATCTCTTTTGTTATCTTGTTAATTTTTTCTGTTTAATATATTCACACACTCACTTACATATCTTTTTATTCTTGAATAATATGATCTTATCATCCATATAATTCTACCCTACTATTTAGGATACTTTATTTTTTTATGATTTTCAATTCACCCTCCATCTTGTGTTTTCCATCTCTCAAGGGGCACCTACAAATTAGTATCAGATTCGTTTCATATAAATATAATTTTGATATTCCATTCTAGATGATACCTAACAATTAATATCAAATAAAAACCTTTGGGTATATGATTTGTTTTATTCTTCATTGAATTTTTTTTATACTCATTTGTGGATTTAATAATTTGTTTTATACTATAAAAAGTGTTGGGATATATTTTCAAAGTATGGATTTCTTTGGCAATGAAAATGGTTTGAATATTACACTATCACCATACATCAATGAAATTAAGTACTCTCTCTAGATTATATATAAATAAGATAATCATTAAATTATTGATATTTTATACTAGGATACCTTGGAAAAGTCTTATTTTTTTAGATTCTGTTACAATTAATTTGGAAGGATTATATTTGATTCGATATGAGATTAATTTTAAAGTTATGAATATTATTTATTTCTTTATTTTTGGAAATTTTTTTGATAAGATATGTTAATCCTTCACTACTCATGATATTTAGAAATATCTTGAGGAAACTACATTCAAAGAAGGAAAATAATATAGAAAATGGAATTCAAATGTGGTAAGAGAATATAGTGTGAATAATAGAAATAAAAATCTTGTATGCTTTAGTTTTTCAAAGCATGAACATAGAAAAATGGAATGTTTGAATGATAAAGAGGATAAAGTGAACATATTAAAGGAAAAGTAGTATTAAGAAACTATGTTTTATTTATCATATGGCATTTATAATGTAAATGTGGGTAATTTATATCTTAATTGTTATGAGTGTAGAAATAAAGAACACATGAAACCTGACTATCAGAGGCTAATGAATCGAAGAAAAGATAAGAAGATGATGAATAAATTGAAGAGAGGTCTGGATTCCGGGAGTAGTAGTAAATATTCATATTCATGTAATTAATTAAGAAGTGTGAATAAAACTGATAATATTTTTTTATGGATAAATATAATAAGGTAACATATTCCCTATCTCACTCATGTTCATCAAGTGACTTGAGTTAATCGATAAGGAATGATTAGAACATATGTCTGATAGTTATCATGGATGAGGTTTGTAATCCCCCTTCTAATTATAATTATGACTCTAAATTTGACTCTTGATGTAATAATCCTAGTGTTAAAAATTTACAAGATAAAGTTGAGGAGTTATAGAATAGTTAAGTAACTATTATAGATGGTTAGATTAAATTTAAAAAGGGTAAATTTTTTTGGTTAAGGTGAAAAACAAGGTTGATTCAAAAGTTTTGAATTTATAAGAGGATAAAGAGAAATTAAATTTAATTATGGATGATATATTTCAGTTGACGAAGAAATGTATACATCTTAAAGAAGAAAATGAAAAATTTAAGAATACTTTTCCATCCACTATTTTGAAGGGTTGTGATGATTTAGAATATTTTCATAATGATAATGATTGGATGAAAAGTGAAAAACAAAATTTATATAATAAAGTGATTTTTTGATACATACAATGCATGGTAAGATTGTTTCAAAGGTAAAATTTGACTGACTTTTTTATTTTAAGAAATGTGGTTATATAAGGAGAAATTTTTTTATTAAAATTTTAATTAATTCAAATTTTATTTACATTGTCATTATGATTCTAATTATTGTGAATGTTTTAGGTGTATGGTTAGTTAAATTAATATATTTACTTCTATATCCTCTTTTACCTCTAATATTTTATTATGTTTCTTAGTTTGTGTTCCCAAAAGAACTGCTAAGAATAAAGTGGATATTAAACCACAATACTTACCTAGGTGATGTATTTATTATGGTCACTAATAATTGATCTTTATTTTTAATTAATTGGTATACTAGAATTAGTTTATATGTAAGTTATTTCTTTTAGCTAATGAGCATTCTAATATTTTTTTCTTATTTGGTTTACAATAATGTGCATAACAATTGATTAATTTTAATTCTATTCATATATTTTTTTTAATTATTTGAATATCATTAAATAAGTTGGTCTCTCAACATAGTATTTGTTTTATATAGTATGAGTTTACAAAATGATTATAATTTTCTATTAAAGAAAATAAAACATTTGGATTAAGGGGGAGATTTTTGAATTTTACTATTATTTTTAGTTCTTTAACATTTAGAATTTCTTTTTAATTATTCATTTATTTAGTAGGTGTTTTTTATTTTAAACTTTTGATATATTATTTATGATTATGTTTCTTTTGTGATTATTTTAGTTTACTACTTAATCTTGTTAGCTTACTTTATTTATGATTGTTTTCCATTCCTAAGTATTTTACTTATGGGAGTTGCTTGATTCTAATTTCATGTCCATGTTGTTTTTTATTTTCTAACTACTATTTATTTATTTATTTGTATGAAATTATCGATATTTTCATTAATTTTTTATCTTAAAAAAGGGGGAGAGATGTTCGGGTTTTATAATTATCAAAAGTGTTAAAATATTTAGTGTCTCCTTGCCTTATTTATTTTTGTTTTGATAATTACTTTATCACACTCCATATTTGTTATGATATTAATTATTTAGTTTATATTTTATGTTCTTAATATTGTAATATATGTATTTGGTAATGGGAATAATGATTTTTATACGAAATAGAGTGACATCAGTTACTGTATATTATAAAGAATGTGTGTAAACAAATATAGGGAGAACAATTTATGTTCTTGAGGGATTTATAAGAATTCATAATTTCTAGAATATTATGTAAAATTCATAATTACTATAGGGAAAATAATTTAAATATCTTCTAGGGATTTTAGAAAAGGAAGGATACATATGGGTATATAGGGGAGACTGTGTATGTGTAAGGATTATTTAGAAGTATAAAATTTCTACTTCATGTTGTGGAATATATAGATACCCAATACTTTTTCACATATTATTACATGATTTTTAACAAAAATATCAAATAATTACATCCCAAAGATCTTGTGGAATTGTGTCTTTGGAAGACTATGTTCATAATACATCAAGATGAAACTAAAATATTGAATCTTTATTTTATTTTCCATAATGATATCTTATATCCCATTGAGCTCCAAAAATTTCATTGAATAACCTAGAGATTACATAAAATAAAGGGGTGATCAATAAATCATAGAAATAGAATAAACATGATATCAAAGCATAAAATATGATTCAGAAGGAATTACATGATATCATAAAATATAAGTCTCTTGAATAATCACATGGGACAATAAAATAAAGAATATAGTATCATAAGATCATGCCAACATAATAATGTGGAAGCAACATAAATTATAACATAAACAGAGTCATGGATAACTGCTAAGACAATATCACATGATGGATAGAGTCCCATAATGGATTAGGTTTACTCTCTAATCCTATACATAATTTCTCATGAGAAAAAAACCCAATTCCTTGGAACACTATCTATTTTACACCATTATAACATGTAAATTATTATTTGTGTCTTAGAAGGAAATCAATATTGAGGCATAAATATAGAAATTTCCCATGGAAAGAAATTGATTTCTTTTCAGAAAATAACTAATGGTTTGTTTTACCCTATCAGAGGAAGGGACAACAAGATAGGTATATATAATATATAAATATATATATTGAATTTATATCCATTACATAAAATTAAAAATTGATATAAATTTAGATAGATATAGAAATTTCATAACCCCAAGAAAAATGGTGTTTCAGAAAGATCCCTTACCTATTTTTCTAGAATCATTTGGAGTTTCACTTATTGTCATATATAATCATATTAGATTAATTAAATACTTAATTAATAATACTTTAAATATTTATTTTATTTAAAATAATTTTATTATATTCATTAATAATAATTTCATTGAGATATAATATATAATTCCACTTTTCTGAGGGAGTTTATTTCATGGTTCCAAGGTCAAACCATTCATGGATAATTATTGATATGATTTTAAAATTGGATTAAAAACTCAGAAGTAAAATAAAATAATATTCATTTACTTCCATAAATTATAATTTTCCCAAATACCCATATGTTTTCCAATATAGGGATGATTCACTTAGTAAAAATGTTATCGTTAAGTGGTTAGTTTGTTTAGATAGTTTTACTAACTATCATGAAATAATTTTATGTTACTTTTTTATAGGTAATTATATTCATTCTAAAATAAGAAAAAATATATTATATACATAAAAAGTTCATTTTAATCCTTTATAATTCCATTTCAATCATCCATGATGGTTGTATTGGAAAACAAAACTCCTTATCCATGATATCAGTGAATCGACCTAGTATGGACAACAAATTTATTTTTTTGAATATGAAGAGATGATAAATTGTTTTATGGTAGATATTACATTATAAATATAAAAATATAGTATATATGTGATATTTAGGTTATTATTTCTTATTATATGAGGGAATCAATGAGAAGTTAGAAGAAGAAAATAATTTAAAATTGGCAAATTGAGAATATTACCTCTTAAATGTTACCTCCTTGAAATAATCCTTAGGGAACTTGGAATTGGTATTTTTGTGATACCAAAAACATTAGGATATTGGGTAGAGGCTTGGTAATAGATTTTGGAAGAATTTTGGAAATCTCTAAGTCTTATAATGTGTAAATAGAATTGGTAGTGAGGGGTGGGATTTATAAGGGTATGAGAAGTGCGTTTTTGAGTATTATATTCATTAGTTCATTATTTTGGCTCAAGACTATCAATAGTATTGATTAGTTTGATTATATAAAGTAAATTTTGTATTTGAGTTTGAATTAATGGGTGACTACATTTTACATGACTAAAAAATTCATGTATTTAGCGTATAATATTAAATACCATATTTTACCATTTTTCACTATTCACAAAAATTCAACTTTTTTAGAAAAATAAAAAAAAATCACCCTAACCATTTTTATACATTAATATTCCAAAAAAGAAATCAATTTTATGAAAAAAAATTCTATGTATGATAGTTATAATTTTTAAATAAAATCTTTAATTATTTGAAAATATCAATTTTAATATTATTATCAAATTTTCGACCATTTGAAACATTACTTAAGGTCCCATAAAATTATGGTATCATTATAATAAAAAATAATGTTATTTTTAAATATTTTTATGAAAATAAAATTTATTTCAAATCATTATATCTACTATGAATATGATACTAAAACATACATGTTTTACAAAAATAAAATATTTATTTTATCATTTTTACAACATTTATTTACATCTATTATGATATAAATATGATATATTTTCTTTTTATAAGATAAATAAATATTATTTTAAATTTACATAGGTGATATTACTATTCTAATGGCCAGGTTATTATTTTTAATGGTTAGATTTATATTCCAATAACAAGGTTACTATTCCAATTGTTAGATTACTATTCCAATGGTAAGATTTGTAAGAGTCATATGAGTTCCCTAGTTTCTATAAATGACTCATATTTCTTTCATTCATCACTAAATTATATTTCTATCATGGTTATAGATTTTAATTTTTAAAATTCATAATGGATTGAAAACATTCTACTTCATTTCTACAGTGTTGTTCAGGAGTTTAGTTATTCTGGTGGATTGAACATACCTAAATTTTTATATTTTAGTTATCTTGTCATATATTTTTTGAAACATTATAATACATTCAATTATTATGGACATTTTTATTCTCTAAGTACAATGTTCAAATTATTACAATAATTGTTTTGGTTCTATCTTGTGGTTCTTGTGCATTTTATAATATTATATTAATAAATATGAAACAATTATATATTTAGAAGGGAAATTCCATTGATGAAATCCTACTTCATTACATTCTTCCTCCCTTAAAAAAATTCAACCTCAAAATTTCATTTTACATACTAAGGTGAAAACAAGTGAGGGTACTTCTGATTCAAGGATTCCTCTACTTCCCATTTCATCTCTTCATACTTATGGTCTCTCTATATCATTTTGACTAGGTGGGTTTCCTCATCACATAGAACTTTATCTCTATGGTTTAAAATTTTCTCTGGTTGTTCCTCAAAAGAGAGATCATTTTCTAGCTGTACCACCTCTAAATTTTGTACATGTTAGGGATCTGGTATGTACTTCATTAAGAGGGATACATGGAATATATTGTGTACTTGAGAGAGGGTTTGTGTGAGGGATAGTGGATAGGATACAACTCCAATGTGATTAAGAATCTCCTAGAGGACGATGTATAGGGTAATTAACTCTCATTTCTACCCAAATCACATGACTCTCTTCCATGGATATATATAGAGTAACAATTTTTCTTTGAACTAAATTTTTAGGACTCATCGATGATTATTAGCATGGCCCTTTAGTCAACTTCGAGTAGACCTGATGTGTTGGTGAATGGTATTAATATTTTCAACCATTTCATGGACCATTTCAGGTCTTAGAAACATGGCCAATAACACCATTTTTATTATATTTTCCAAAGACAGTGGAAATAAAATTGAAGAAATACGGGGATCATGGAGGTTTGAAATGGTGATGACCCAAAGCATCCACACATACAAGATCATTACCCTCTGGGAGAAAAGATCCAAGGTCAGAGAAATAAGAGAATTGTACACCATGCCTCACTTCAGAAGTCAAAATGTATGCCATAGTATTCCCCTCAGGGAATATATGACTCACCCCAATATTATTACGAATCAACTATTTTCACATTCAGATAGTATATTCAATGGACTCTGGGGTATCTCCTAGACCAAAAAGTGCATTGTGAACCGTTAAAGAATCATATTTGATAGCTATGAGCTTTATATTATTCTGGGATCATAGCATAAGACCAGTGAGAATAGTCATTTCTTCCACATTAAGGGAATCCCCTCGACCAAGAAAAGAGTTGTAGGCAATAAGCATAGATCCCCACAGGTCCCTGATTACCTTTCCTCCATATATCATTACCCCAATGTATGAACCATCAGTGTTCATTTTGAATCTTCCATGGTGTGGGAACCATCAGAACCATTTACCCTATATAATGATAAACTCTTGAGAAGCGTTGGATCTAGCCATGAGACGCTGAATTGAAGGAGAATCTTTACAATATTTACATAGTCAAACTAATTCCTGTAGGAAAATTCTTGATTTCAACATGATTCACATTCCTGGTCCTATGTAGCCTTTGTGTCAAGTTTCATTTCTTTCCCTCCATGTAGTCCATCATTCTGCTGCAAACAGAATAGATCTCACCACTTTCTTGAAGCCACTTCATCCTACCCCCTAGAACCACCATTAAATTAATGAGGAACTAGTTTCCTTGAGTGGATACCATATAAAGAATCCACTAAACTCCAGCAAGATAACCCTCACCCAGTCACTTTAAAAAAATATAATGGCTGCTTTCTATATATAGTTCCCTGCAACAATAACACCATGAAGCCAGTTGAACCCCTAATCAAATAATGTTATCATTAGTGGGAAGTGCATTATACCAAACCATCCAAACAAAAAAATCATTTTTTGGGGATTTATTTTATACATATCATTTCACCCCATTCATCTTTACCCTGATACACCCTTTGTGATATCTGAAAGTCCTCAACTGAAAAGGCCTCCAATGTGGATCCTGTGAAAACGCATCGGTCTGGTTGAAAGTTCAGCATGATGTTTTCAAACCCACTTCGTTGATCCTTGTCTAGGATAACATGCATGAAGATTGAGTATACACTAGCATGCTTGAAACTGATGTCTAGTACTGGGCACTTATAGAAGGGAAACCGTGATCCATCTGAGTTGTGAAGCCAAATATTTATCTCCCTCTACCTACAATCCATTGGGCATGGATGATCAAAGCTGGAATAAGGGGATGAAAAAAATACCATATCATAGAAGGCCTACCCCTCTAAAGATCTAGGGTGATCCCATACCTGTCCTTCATGAACATCCATCACAACATTATCCCCTTGATGCACTCCCAAACCAGTTTTGCATAAAGCCCTTTCATTTCACTAGACACACTTCTAAAATTAACCCCACCTTCATCCAATGGTTTCTACATCCTTTCCCACGCATCCTAATAACTACTAGAAATTTATTCTATACCAAAGTTTTTGAACCATCGGTATTGTTTTGAAAACCATTGGTATGCCTTATACCAATGGTTTTCCAAACCATTGGCTAGTTAGGCATTGAGATAGGCTTATCCAATGGTTCTACTTCAACCATTGGTATAGTGCTCTATAAATGTCATTATCCTAATGGTTTTAGAACAAATATTGTTATATAGTATAATTTAAGAATTTACTAATGGTTTTATTAAACCGTTGGAAAATCCATGCATTCCAACACTATACCAATGGTTTGAAACCGTTGGTATAGAGTTTTCCTAGAATTATGCAAAACAGCTAGCCAGAATCCCCTCCATTGCATATAACCACATAAAAAAATTAAAACAACACAAAAAAAACACTTATAATAGCATCTAAAAATAGCAGACTCTTCCAACCATAGCATGTACCAAAACTTTTTATTCCCCATTTCAATCTTTATATGATAACCACTTTTCCAACTAACCCATTTCAATTTATTTGTTGAAAACATCTCTAAATTTTGAATTTACTCAAAATTCTCACAAATATTTTATCATCTAGTCAATGGTGTGTTATCTACTGCCCCATGACATAGTTAAAACTTCTTTTTTTAGAAAATGACATTAAAAATGATCATTTCTTTGGTAGAAAATCTATTTTACTTCCCATATGATAATTATAAATCCTTGTTGTGTTTCTATTATCATTTGATGAGTTTATTATTTACAACATTAATGGTTTTTAGAATTGGTTATTGATCATAGGTACTAATTTTTTTAGATGTATTTAAATGAATGGTTGTAATGAAATTGAGTTGAATGATTACTGAAAGAGATATTAAAGAAACCATCCATGAATTTATGGATTAAGGGAGCTATTATCATTACCCTGATTATGAGAGAATAATCACCTTTAGATAGTGGGAACAAGATTGGATCAAAATGGTGTCCCATAATGTAAAGCATCAGAAGAAAATGAATCAGAGTAAGATGGATAAGAAGTGGTATAATGAAAATGAATAATCTGAAGTTCTTCAGCCAAGAGTTTGAGTGTATGCTTTGGTGGATCTTGTGACTCGTCGAAGGATGCTCGAGTAGTGTAAAGGGACATTGGGCATCCATTGAGAGTCTAATAGATGTCAATGTGATGAAATTGTTTTCCATAATGTTTTAAAATGATGTGTCTATGTCCACTTCCATAGGAAAGTCCATGAGTAGTGGAATAGTTCACACCACCATGAATTTGAAAATATTTCATGGCACTATGGGAAGGTGATAAAGAGATAACATGGTAGGGGATACTATGAGGTTCCATGGGCATAGGTGGTTTTGGTAGGGAGGGTGGTGCATTGGGGAGGGTGTCATGGATAAGGATGGGTAGGATTATGAAATAGATTTGATTCCATGTAAAAATAGAATTCATAGAATCCAATTATAGATAAAGAAATAAAGATATAAGTAAGACCACTGAGCTAATCAATCCTTTTAATATTGATCCATATATTAAATATCCAAATAACCTAATTACTTTATCAAAAAAGATGACAATACATTGGTAAAATGTTCTCTAATTAAAGCTATATAGTATTTAGGCTACCTGAGACAAGAATAACGTGGCCTAAATAATCACACATATATTTAGTCACAACAAATCATTAAACATAAAATGTTATTAATATTAGTAAAAAATTTAATGGATCATTTTGTCCCTAATCACCATCACCATCACTATCATCATCATCATCATCAACATCATCCTCATCCTCATCCTAATCTCTTCCCTTGTCCTCATCCCCATCCTCATCCCTATCCCCATCCTCAACCTCATCCTTCGCCTCATCCTTTCCCTCATCCTCCGCCTCAGCCTCTACCTCTCCCTCGGCCTCGGCCTAGGTATCGACATCATCCTTATCCTTAGACTCTTTCTCACCATTGTCATTGTGAGGAATGAAATCATATTGACCACTTCTTGAACTGCCACATGGTGCAATATATATTGAATCCATCGACGACATATATTCATCACAAGCTATGTTGACATCTGGTGGAAGTTTTGGACATAAAACTGTCACCAGTTTCATAAATTTAGTGTTTATCCTAGAAAATTATTCTTCCACCTATGTGGCCCTTTTTTCAGCCTGTTCTAACCGTGCATTAACCTTTTTGAACTTGGTAGAACTACAACCAGTACCTGAAGAGGGCCAATACATCGTCAAGACTATACTCCTCCCAGGTCGGCATTGTACTCTACGAGGGTGCTCATCTCCCAAAACCTGATATAAGTGATCATTTGGCCCAAAATTGTCAGGTTCTTGGGCAACAAGGGCCTCTAAAGTAGCCTGTTACAAATATAAATAGATTATTAAGTTACAAAATAAATATTAAAATTTTAAATAAACAAAGTTAAACTTACATTATACTGCTATGTTGGTTCGTTAACCGTACTTCCATCTTTTTCCTTCTACTCGAGCAAAACAGTTTTAGTCGAGGCACACGCCCTTCAATATTCAATATCTACCTATGAAATGAAATTAAATATAGGAGATAATAATTAAAAATTGGTTACCAATAATGAATTTCATAATTAAAATTATATGAAAACTTTAGAAATCGAATAAATTATGGAGGAAATAATAGAAAGTGAAATTCCTAAAGAAAAATTATATACAACTATCGTACCAGATTCCTCTCATGATCTAACATCATAGTACACCTGAAAGTGCTGAGGTATTATTTAGAATAATTTTTTTTCCAAATGATTCCTAAATAAAATTAAATAATAAAAAATATATTATTAATTAAAAACATGAAATTTTTCATTTAAATACCTCAAATGTTATTAATACCTTAAACTTGATAGTCAACCAATGCGTAATCATTGATCGATACTATTCTATTATAGAATCATCCATTACAGGTAAAACCTATAACTCTATGACAACTCTAGAACACTAGCCAATATACAATTCATGCTTATAGACTCTCTAAATCTCACATAACTCTTTTAGACGTGATGGACTTACACCCTCACCATTGGTAAAATTAAACCGATGCTAACACCAAAATATTAATTCATATAAATAAAAAATAATATTATATTAAATCCAATTGATTTTTTACACATATTTGTGCCCAATAATTATCCTTGACTTAGTTTGGCAACTTTCTTCATGAGATCAGGATGATTGGAATGATTTTGGAGTATTTGGAAAGTGTCGCAAAAAAACTCCGACTTTGCTACCCTATTTATTCGATCATTTTTTTGTCTTCATTGTAGTCCACCATCAACTATGTGTAGCGGTTCCACACCGAAATCATGTTTGTATGCCCCCACCCCTAAATATTATCAGTATATGTATCTTTTATGATATAAAAAAATATTATATCAATACATGTTATAATGAAAATAAATTATGGTAAAAAAATTTATTAGGGTTCTAAAATATACCTATAGCAGTCTGCTCAATGGGTGCCTTTGGATATGCTGCCACTGAAGGAATATCACCCTGTACTGGTGGAGTGGGTCCCAATGTATGCTCCATAGGCATAGACTAAGAAGGAATGTAGAATCCCATGGAAAAAGAAGTCGATGGTAAATAAGATGGAATGAATGGATAACCAATTGCATAATATGGATGAGGAGTGAGAATCGTTATGGGATATGGTAAAAATGGGTGAGGAGGATCATATGTAAAGGGTGGTGAAAACATGGGAGGCCTAAATATCACATGTGTCTCTAATGACACAGTGGGATCGAAATGTGTGGAAGATGGTACGTTAGTGGGAGGGGAAGTGTCTAAATGGATACGCTGACTAGAGCACCTAGTTCTCATACCCCCCCCCCCCCTCATACTACCGAATTGAGTACTAGGACCAATACTAGGATGCTCATAAAATAACTATGCCCTATGTGGTGGATCCTGTATAAATATTTTTTAAAAAATTAATCACATGACATTATATGTTATTGATATATATATATATATATATATATATATATATATATATATTTGAAATAAATTACTCGCAACAAGCACTAATGGAGGAATACCTATCTTAGCCATTTGATGATTGTTTTCCATCATATTTTTTCTTTTCTAATCCTCATATGGTTTCATTTCCTTCATTTGATAAAAAATATGGAAGTAATTAGAAAATGATAATTACTGTGTAACCAAAAAACAAAAAATTTGAGACATGTCTTATTTGTCTTATGTCATTTGGTTCATATTTCTGGTTAGGTAATTTAGCTATTTTTTGGGTTAGGTTATTATTTTCATTGGTTTTTATTTTTATATCCATTAGTTAAATTTGCCCAATTCAATTCATTTTGTTTTTTGTTACAAATTAAATGTTTCAGTTTTGTTTGGTCTGGTAGGTCTGAATACAATTCAATTCAATATTATAAAATGAAACTCAAAGAATATTACAATAAGTAAATATTGAAAATTCACATGATGGTCTAGTTGGATACAAAATATTTGTAATAAATAGTAAATAAATTTGTATAGCACAAACCTCAACAACTCAAGTTGAGCTAAACCAACAGAACAGAGAACACAGACAAATGCTTCTATATATTTCCCACCCCAACTTCAGATTCACAATTAACACTGAAAATTGAAGTATTAGAGTCATCATAAGTAATAAATGGATTGGTGACAATGGGAGATGGGATGGTGTAGATTCTATCATCACCATCATCAAAAATATGTATTGGTATTACTTCAATAATAACACCAAATTCAGGTTTAAGATGATATTTGACATAAAAAACATCTTTCTCCATTAATTCCAATACATATGGTTCATCGATATCAAGAGTGAGAGTCATGTTAATAACTTGAAATCTAAAATCATCAATAAAGGTTCCATGCCTCCTCATGAAATCAAAACACTGGCATTTCATCATAGTTACTCGACCATGAGTGTAGTAATACACTATTATTATTATTTCAATAACTCAATAATTAGCTACATTTTTAAAATGAGGTCTATTATCTGATGCACTAGCATAATAGTCTATTGTGGTAGTCAGCATAACACCATCATGTTGTGTTCTCATGTTCTTTTCTCATTCAGTGATAATAAATTTGTACCCATTGATCTGATTTTTTTTACATTCACGAACCACAATTTTAGGACCAAAAGAAAAATCTATTATTTCCTCAAAGACAGTTTTTGTAGAAAAAACCGATACATGAAATATAAATGAATATTAAAATTAATTAAATATTGATTGTATTTATTTATTACATCAATATTTCTTCCTTCAATTTAAACCAAGCAGAAAACTCTTTGCTATGAAAAGTCTCTCTCCTTCTCAAAGATAAAGAACAATGTTTTCTATATATCATATCTTTATGTTCCCTATAGATAAAGAATATAAATCGTTTAATAGATATGAAAAATTAAAATAGTTGAGATAATATATACATGTTCAATTAACTTACTTGATGTAGTTATCAAACAAATCAAAGTTGATCAACACTATGCGATGTGCCATCTCTAGGTCTTCAAGGATTAATATCATTAATGTATATGATCTAGGAATTCCCCCTATTTGAGGAAGTGGTGGAAAACTGGGTTCAATTTTCTTGTACTATTCTTCTTCATTTCTTATTGGTCTGTTAATTGTTGTAGTTAGATCAGAAAAATAAATTGAGTAGAATCCATACATTCTTGAGCCAAGTAATCGTTCACGATAGATCCTTCGAGATGATTCCTATTCTAGACATAATATTTGAATGTGTACATATTTATTTTAGTTGGATACATCCAATGAAAAGAAAAAGGTCTTCCAAGAAGTATTTCAGTTGGATGGTGCACCTTTAGATGAAACATGCATCTGAAAAATGGTGTAAATATTTTCTCTAACTCACACAAAATTAATGGTGTCTATACCAAAAAATTTTAAAAGTAAGATTTGGAAAATTTCTTAGCACAAAGATATCTAAAAAATGGCCCAACTGAATAACTGACATGCTTACATTATTGGACAAAAGATGATAGATTTTCTATTAGAATCAACTCATGCATAAAGACATGATAATCATGAGTCTTGAAAGATTTCAACTTCAAATCTCTTCTGTTGACCCATTTTAATATATTACTTAAATATACAACAAGAACTTTAATAGTCTCTTGTTATTATAGAAATTAATTTCCTTATATTGGTTTCATTACATAAGAAGCACATGGAACTTGCCATTTATTTTCATTGATACACACAAGATTCAATTTTGGTTTGATCCTCCAATCCACCAAGTCACACCAAGATCATAAATCTTATTTTTCTTTACCTTAACATTTAGAATAATCAAAAACAACATTTCACATATATTCTTTTCAATGTGAATTACATCTAAGAAATGACGTAACAAATTGGTTGACCAATAAGGAAACTCAAAGAAGATACTCCTCTTCTTCCAATGGTAATAGGTATCATTGGAAACCTTTTTCCTCTTTCTAGATTTCATTTGTCCCTTCCCAAATGAAAAACTAAAATATTTCAATTCATTAAGACTATCAGTTCTAGACATATGTTAAGGTGGATCATCGGTCTTTTTGTTATTTTCAAATCTTTGATGATTATTTCAATATGGATGATTTATTGGAAAGAATTGTTGATGTCCAATAAAAATAAAACTAAAGTGATATTTCAGTCTTCATGATCGAGTATTATTCACAAAAATAGTACATGAAATTTTTCCCTTCTTGCTCCATCCAAACATCATTACCTAAGAAGGAAAATCATTGATTATCCACATAAGTGAAAAACGCATATTAAATATCTCTTTCAAATGTGCATTATATGTACGCATATCCACATCCCAAATAAGTTTCAACTATTTTATTAAAGGTCGAATGTATACGTCTATATCATTTCCGGGATCATAAGGGCTAGATATGAGTATACTCATGAAAGTGAATTGTTTTTTCATACAAAACCATGGAGGAAGGTTATAAATGTGTATAAAATATTTCCATGTGCTGTACAAAGTAAGAATATACCCAAATTAATTAAAACTATCACATGAAAGACCCAACCTCACATTACATACATCAGCTAAAAAATTAGGATATTGAGCATCAAATCTCTAGAATGCAAATCCATCTATAGGGTGAACCAACTCTTCATTATTCTTTTTTCTCTCAGTATCATGCCAACCTATTTTTATTGATATTTCATTAGACATGAAAATATTCTATTGTCTTTGGATCAATAAAAAGTTCCACATTACATTCTATGGCACACATGATGATATTCCTTCATCTTTTGGCTTTCATCGTGATGTTCCACATTTTATACAGTCATTTCTTTCTGTAGTTTCCTCCCAGAATAAGCTGTAATCTTTCGAACAAGCATGAATTTTGTTTTTTGAAAATCCAAGTTCTTCAACTAACTTCTGTGACATATAGTGGTTTGAGGGAAAGAATGTAATAATGTAATTGATTGCAGTATTAGAAATATCACACATGGTTTCCCATAAAACAATCATATTAGAAATTCCAACTATTTCATTCTACCACATTGCTGATATACTGGTGTCGTCGTAACATTATTCAAATTTTCACCTTATTAAAATCATCATTTTCATTGGATTCCTCATGTGTTATCATATCAAATTATTCTTAAGTCTACATCCTTTCCTTATCATGATGATGAATAAATGGAAACTGGTTGTATATCAAATTCTCCAATCCAGTCCTCTCATTTGGATTATAAAAAATTTGAGATTCCATTTTCTCCCCATCGTGGTACCACACATAGTTGTTCTTTTAAAACCATATTTAGTTATATGGTAGCTAACTTTATCACGACTGAACCAAGGTATTCTAACATGATTGTAACATGGGTAGTGTATGCGACCACTACCTTAAGCATTGTCAATTGCGAAATCTAAAAATCTGACCAAATTGTTTTGAAAATCGCTTGAGATCCAATTAGTTTCATACATCCAACATTTATCCATTCTATAAAAAAATTATAATAAGTCGTTTTATTAATTAAATTCAATAATATTGAAGTTCAATCGAAAATATATTTAAGTAAATGATAATTGTTCAGTTTATATAAAAACATAACTGACACACTACTCTATTTGAGAATCATAATATGAAAGACAAAAAAATACTATATATATAACAAAGTACTATAAATATAAAGACATGATATTTAATTGAATCATGGTGGACATAATAGAAAATCATTGTATAAAGAATGATCTCTCTAGGATAATTATGAGAAAATCAAAGGTATTAAGTCTAACTTTATAGAGATCATTTTATTGCATAATTAATGATATATTTTTAATAAATGGTGTCATTGTAGTATTAGTGATCAATGATATTTTTTATAGGGTGTGTTATTTAAAAGGTATACATCTTGGTGTCATGAGCTAGAAACATGTAGGTGCTCAATGAAAATGATATAAATCCATCAAGATGAGTTATTGAAGGGTTAAAAAACTTCAAGGTATACCAGAATGTGTTATATTTACCTTACTCTAATACATGCCAATATTTTCAAGGGACACCTAGGTTCCTCAAGGGACACCTAGCCCACTATACCTGCCTCATTCTAAGTTGGAATATTTCTTTTGATGTTTCACCATGAATGTTGGTATATATATATAAGTATGTGTGCATATATATTCACAATATATTTTGTAAGATATATACCCATATATTTTGATATGTAGTACTAGCCAATACCCGAGGCCTTAATCAATGTCTCTGTATAACAATAGGAGTCTCATAATTTAAATAAGAGTCACCATGCACATCTGTCTCATAGAAAAATAATGGGAACCAAGATTGAATTTCATAATCAATGTAGGATGTCGTTCTGAGTATCATAATCATTGTAGGATTCCATACCAAGTATTATAAATAACATTGATATGGTTCACACCCATCATCTCAATAGAGGGGAATGAAATGTCATTCCCAGCACCGTAAGTGATGCGAAATTCTATGTCAAACATCCTAGACCAAGGGGGTTTTATAATTCATGTCTGTAAAACTAACCAAGTTACCTCTAGAATAATTTAGTATAATTTAGTCTCACTTTCCCTATGATACCTTATATAAGTAAATCCATAAAGAGAAACCAGACATTGCTCACGGTCAAGTGTACCTTAATTATCTTAATTCAATTAAAAATATAATAACAACTAAAGAGATCATACATTCCCTAATATAATTCTTCAAAAAATTTATTAAAAAAATTATAAATCAATATAACTAATAACATTGATCTATAGATAAACATCAAGAATAAAGAAAGATATCAATGGGAAATGGGGTTTATCAAAACCTATTTAAATTTATTAAATCATTAGTAGAATTCCAAGAAATTTAAATAACACACCCATGGGGTGTTTTATTCCCTAATCAAGGATTGTAGAAAATCATGTAATTGCATTCAGAATCAGATCTATGTGTATAAAGATGCATAATTAGCATCTATGTTTATAAATATGCATTGTATATATACAGATGAAATATAATGAATTTTTATAAAATTCGTGTATACAAATGTCGTATATTCAAAAGAATCAATGAATCTATGTGTATACAGATATAATATATGAAACATAATCAATACAATAAAATGATGAGATATTGTAGACCGATGGGGAAACTGAAAATAAATGGAAGAAACCATACTCACCAATTTGAAGATAAATATAGGCAGAAACCGATTTGAAGTGGAAGAAACCTAATTAAAACAATAATGGATCACCGATGGATGAGTGGTCATCGAATGGAAGAGGGAGTTGTGCACAGTTAGGAAAAAAGAACAGATCTTGAATGGGTAGGGGGCATCTTTTAGTGAATTAGAGGTAAACCTATTCTAATAGTTTTTAAAAACTGTTGGGATATGTCATCTATACCAATTATTAATTAAAATAGTCGGTATATAGTTATTTTGACAACCCTTTCCTAACGGGTTTTCAAAACCGTTGGGAAACCATAACACTATGCACCCTTTCCTAATAGTTTTGAGAAATCCTTTAGAAAAGGGTACCCTATCCCATTGGTTTAATAGAACCATTGGGATAGGGTATTTGGTAAAAAAAATCTATTAGTAAATGATTCTTCACATCCAAGTGTGAAACCCACAAAAAAGTGGCCAAGATCCTCTCAATTCTATAGATAATCCGTTTTGGTACTTTAATCCAAGAGAGGATGTGCATATGGGTAATTGTTTCATCACCCCCTTATAAATTTTTCTTCTAGTATTCACTTTGTATAATACCATGAATTTCGATGTATATTTTGTGATCTCCTTCTTCATATTGTCCCAAAAATAGTAATCTTGAAGATCTTAATACATATTTATGCATGTTGGGTGGATAGAGAAGGTCGAGTTATGTGTATGATCCAAAATTTCCTCCTTTATCAAAGGATTTGACTATACACATAATTGCGACCCAAATCTTTTAAATCATTCTTTATCAATTTTAAAATATGAGGATTTCCTTTTTCTTATAGCTTCCACCTTCTTTTGAATTTCCTCCTCATCTCTTTACGAATCCATTATCTTCTCTATAAAGGAAGGTTGATAAATAATTTGATAAAGGAATTATGATTTTATTTCCTTCATTATTCCCATGTCTATCCTTTATAATCCCAAAAATATTGGATCCTTCTCAATTATCATAATTTATATGTTTTTTAGATCCTTTGGACTTAAATCATCAACCACTTTATTTTTTTTCAAGGATGGGAGTGTATTGAGCATTCATTGTCCTTGATAAGTTATAAACATATTTTCTAGGGAATAATAATCTCTTTAGGTGTGAATATATTCTTAAGGGTCTTATAATCCATATATATTATACAATTATACCCATAGAGGTAATTCCACTTGATTTTCAATGTGAATATCATTATAATAAACTCCATATCATGTGTTGGATAATTTTTCTCATTAAATTTAAACTTCTATGAGGCATAAGATATTAATTTATCATTTTGAATTAGTACTCAGTTTAATACCTTATTTAATGCATCATTATATACCAAAAAAATTCCCCACTTGAGGGTAGTGTGAGGACCGGTGTGGTGATAAGCTTATTTTTCATTTCCTTAAATCTATATTCACATTCATTAGTCCAGAAATACTTTACCCCCTTCTTAGTCAAATTGGATACCAGGTTCGACAATCATGATAAGTTTCTCACAAATCCTTGGTAATACCCGTCTACTCTAAGGAAACTATAGATCTCCATTATAGATAGTCGTCTAAGACACTCTTCAATGACCTATATCTTTGAAGGCCCCATAGATATCCCTTTAATAGGGGATAACATTCCCTAAGAATGAAAATTTCTCTATCTAAAAATTGCATTTACTATACATTTAATATATATTATCCTTTTAAAAATTCTTAAGAACAATATTCAAATTATCCTCATGATCCTCCTTTCTTTTAGATTATATCATAATATCATCTATAAATACTACAATAAAATTTTCAAGGTAATCTATAAGGAATATTTTTATTAATAGAATAATGATTTATCGAGAATTAGAGATTCCAAATGGAATCACTATGAACTCATAATTTCTATAAATTATTCAAAAAGAATTATTGGGAATATCTTTCTTCTTGACCTTTAATTAGTGATATCTTAAACAAAGGTACACCTTAATGAAATATTGGTCTCTATGTAGTTGATCAAAAAATTCATATATCTGTGGTAGTGGATACTTGTTCTTTATCATAATTTTTTTGAGATCATGATAATCAATTCATAGGGACATTAACCCATCAATCTTCTTGATGAATAGGAATGGTGCACCCTATAATGAAGCACACGAGTATATAAAACTCTTTTCTAGATTCTCTTATAACCACTTATTCATTTCATCAATCTAAATGGTGGATATTATATAAATATTATTTGATATTATTAGAGATCTAGGTATAACTTTGATTAAGAAATAAAATGCTTGGTCAGGAGGAAGAGTAGGTAATTCCTCAGGGAATACATTAGTATAATCCCTCATAATATACATGCCTTCATGCGTGATTTTCTACTGTGTCTTAATCATTCATGATAGATATGTTTTATCATAAGGAAAAAATTTCCAAAAATGAAAATAATATTCCAAAGAAGATTCATTTGCCTCCTTGTACTTTTACAAAATCAGAGGATGACTTAGGGTGTGAAGAGTGATATGCCCCTCCTGATAGTTTATTTTGGTTTTATATAAGGACATCCAATCCATTCCAAATATATCATCAAAGCACACCAAATAAAATAATACACAATTTTAAAAAAGTTTCAATACACAAACATTGATTGGGGAGGAGTTATATAACTGAGATGAAATAATTTCTCCAATTATGGTTTTCAAATACCGATCATAACCCATTTTTTGATACAGTATTTGACTAGTTATATTAAACTTGAGAGATATGAAATAATACATAGAACCATAATCAAATATTATGTTTTTTATTTTTGAATGAATAACTATCATACATATCACCACATCATTTATGAGATCCACCTTAGTAGTAGTTATAACATATGTCCTTCTTTGATCTCTAGGCCTTAGAGGTTGTTTTCATTGATTTCATCTAACAACCCATAGGCTCGAGCATTGGATTTCATATTTCTTATGTTTCTTAAAGTTGAAACATTATACCATAGGATGAGAGTTGATTTGGACCTTATATTATCTTTCTGAATTTTTTGATTTATTCATTTTGATTTAGTATTAATTAGCATGATTTTACTCTTTTACACATTTTAATCATCTATTGTTTCCATTTAAACTTTTTTTGGGATTCTTCCTCCTACACTTTTGACATGTGAGATATTGGGTTTTCTTTACTCCATGTGATTTATCTATTGATCCTCCCAAATTAAACTCTATTTTATGATTTTTACCTATAACCCTAAGAGACTATTTAGAGTCTCAAATATCCATTTCAAACTTAAGGGAACAACATATATTCTGTTTATATTTTTCAGAGTCTCAAATCTACAAGGATTTTTGTAAACTCCACTTTAACCCAAAAAATAAACTATCCAACTTTATTTTAGTGTTAATAAAAAAACTAGAGGTGTATTATGAAATCCTTGAGAATTTTTCCTCATATTCCTTAATATACTCATATTTTGTTGGATTTAGTATGAGAAACTCCCTCTCCATTTTAAAATGGAGAGTTTTGGTAAAATATTTTTAGAAAAACACTTTCTTGAATACTTCCCATTTCATGGGAGGGTTCCCTGCGGTTGATTTTTCAACATGGGAAATGAGGGTGGTGGTAGATTACCATTATTGGACTTTGATGGCTTCCTTTAGCTGTGAATAACCCTTTATGGATTAATTTTGGTACTTTTTGGCTTCCTGGGGTCTCAAACAACAAGCGATCATTTCAGTTCTATCTGAATTTTCTTTCTAAATTCACTTATTGTCTCAAGAGGACTTTGTCAAAGCATGGACTGGGGAGGAGAGGCTTTGTGGTTCTTGAGAATAATCCTTATCTCATTGGTCCTGGGATATGAAAATATGTAATTAATCAAGTCTAGCGGCGATTTTGGTGAGGATATCGGGGTTACCACTTCCATTTTAGAATCCAGCTTTCTTGCAATCAGTGGGTAATGATCTAGGAAGTTTTCATTACCTTGATGATGCCATAAATTGTTTACAGTGGGAGACATCTCCTATAATCTACATTGAAATGGATTTGGCATTGAATTTTACATCTCGTGTTCCCATTGGTGGTGGTGAGTATTTTTTCTAATGGAAAAGGGTGGTCTATAAGGAAGTCACATAGGTTTTCACTCAGTGTTGTCACAAAAGGAATTCATTGGGATTTTGAAGGCAGAACCAGAATCTTGGGTTGTTGGTGGAGGGTTTGATTGTCCCAGGAGCATCTTTGGTAGGGGTGTCTATGGGTGTATCCTTTTAGGATTCTCCGGGGAAGGTATCAATTCATAGGGTTGCAGTTGTGACATCATTGTCTTCACCACATCAGGGTTCACTAAAGGTGTGTGCATCGGCGAGGGAGACAGAAGTTCAGGGCTCTAAGGGTGGGAATCTCAATGCTCAGTGGATTTAAAATTTTGAGGGAATGACCCATACACCAGAACTGTTGTTGTGTTTTTTCTAAGAGGTGTCATAGGTTGCGCATGACATGACTCAAAATCATTGTATGTCACAAGATCTTTCATCATCTATTATTGGGTCCTTATCATTGGCTTCTAGGTCATTGTATGGGGTTTTTCTCTCAGTTCCTCCTCTAGCATCTTTTCCTATAAAAAAATATTCTTTCATCTTCAAGCCTAGGGATGGATTTGATGTTGTATGATCCAAGTAGAGGCTCTCCAGATCTCTCAACATCACTAGATGCGAAGGCTTCAGGTGCTAATGATGTCTCAAAGGCTTTTCCTTTTATAGAGTCTCCAAGAGGAGGTTCCTTAGTGGTCATGGTTTCAAAGTGGCCTTCTAGGGAGGGTCTGTATGAACTGGTGGTCTCATCTAACCATTTTTCAATTCTTGAGGTATTGGGCTCTAATGAGGAGGTGTGGGGGTTGATGGAGGAGGATGAAAATTCTAATATTATCAGTTCTTCATCTGGGAACCGTAGTACTATTACTCACTCTAGATTCCACTCTCACTCTCATGCTGAAAGAGTGATAATGGTTTTCTTAGAGATGAATATGACTTATGCTTCTGGCTTCAAGACCCCATCTATCTTTCATAAATGAAATCCTTAATGGTATAGAACATGAGGGGATTAGGTGTGAAGACAAAAGGTAAAAACATTCATAATTAATCTTGATATTTATAGTTATGTTTTTTTTTCTATCTTGGAACCTAAACAACCAGTCGATCATATTAACTTCTTTGCTAAACATACTAATTCAATGCATTCCAACCCATGAAATCAACATATATGGGTTTTTTGGAAGCACAATGTTAAGGTGGAATAGGTTGATGCCTCGTCTTCACATATTTCCACTAAATTAAAAAATTTAGGATTTGGATTTTTTTGTGTCCTTTATGTATGTTAGCTGTGATGCTATTGGAATGGAGAGTTTTGGAAGAACTTAGATAACTTTTCTATTGGGAATTTATCCTGGTTCATTGAAGGTGATTTAAATACTATTGTGTATTCTAGGAAGAAGAAAGGTGGTTTGAATTATTCAAATATATTCTTGTAGGTCTTAAACTCTTTCATCGCATCTTATCGTTTTTTATCTCAGGTATACATGTTTCCATTTCACTTGGTGTAATAATAAGAAGGGTAGCCAGAGGATTTTGAGTAGAATTGATCGGTTCCTAGGAAATATCCAGTTCTTGGATTCCTATACTTAGACGTCGGTCTGTCATCTTCCATGAACTCTATCAAATCACTCTACTTTAGTTATCAATATCAAGTGTCAGAAAAGAGGTCTGACGTGTTTATTCAACTCAAGATATTGGTTGAATATTGAAGGCTTCACTCAAAAGGTCAGAGACTCCTAGTTACATATGGTTAATGGGAGACCCTAGGTAAGCTTAATGAAGATAATTACATGGTTGAGGAATGATCTTCTAGAATTGATTCTGGAATTGAATAAATATAGGATAAATAATGACACCTACTTTGAGATGATTCAAGCAAAGATTGAAAGGATTGAATGCAGACTCCAACAGTCATGGGAGGATGATATGTTTTCTTCTCTTAGTGAAAAACAATGCTTGATTTATGAAATATTGTTAGAGTTCTAAAGGGTTTATAGGGTGAAATGATGGGCTACCTAGTTGAAGGATGGTGATAGAAACATGGCCTATTTTTAATATTGTATTAAGAATAAGTAGGTTTCAAGGAAAGTGAATATCATATTACAAGATGGATACTTTACTAATGATGTTTATATTTCTAGGAATTTGGCCTTGAAATTCTTCAAGAACCTACTGGTAGAACCCACTATCTTTGAGTGGAGGATGGATATAGATGAGAATGATGAAATGTTTTTGTAGTGTATTCCTAGGTTGATTGATGAGAGGGATAATGAAAATTTGGAGGCGTTTCCAATTGTGGAAGAAATCAAGGAAGTCGTGTTTAGCTTGAAAGTGGATAGTGTACTAGGACCAAATGGTTTCTCAGGATCATTTTTTTGAATTTATAGTAGGACATTGGTTCTTAGGTGAATGAAGTAATGTGAGATTTCTTCAAATGGGGACCACTTCTGAGGGTATCCTATTCCTCGAGAGTGTTCATAGTTCCTAAAGTTAAGAATCATGAATCAATTAGTTAATATAGACTAATATTCTTATGTAACTTTGTGTATAAAATTATATCCAACATTTAGAATAAGGGTCTTGAAATCCTGGTACCGAGAATTGTGTCGGATGAACAACATGGGTTTATACAAGGAAGGGGAATTCAAAATGAGGTGGGGATAAATCAAGAAATGATGGAGGATACTAATAAAAATACTATGAGATCAGACATCATAATCAAAGTGGACATGAAAAAGGTGTATGATCGACTTGAGTGGGGTTACATTCTTAAAATAATGAGTAGCTTTAGTTTTAGGGAATGGGCATGTGACCTAGTTTTCAGGTGTTTTTACTCTCTGTAGCTATCAATATCCTTCATGTGAAAGAATTTTGCTTTCTTAAAAATGGATTTAGGTTTGAAACAGGGTGATCCTCTCTCCACTATCCTATTTATCATGTCTCAATATGTTCTATAAAGGAATATGAAGCGTTATTTATAAGAGGGGTCCATCATACCCTACATGAATAGGGAGGGTGATCATATTATCTCTTAATTGTTGTTTGTTGATGACATGATCTTTTTACTTAATGGAAGGAAGAGATCTATCAATGGATGAAATAAAATATTGGTTTATATATAAAACAAAGTGGGCAGTAGATGAACTTTGATAAGAGTAAAGATTATATCTCCAATAAGTTTGTCACTTACCGAGCTAGGGAAATCCAGTTTAAACTAGGTATGCATGATAGGAAGACCCCTTTAATTTATCTAGGGGTACCCATATCTAATGTAAGAATAAAAAAAGTTTGTTTTAATAGATAATTGAAAAAATTATAGTTTCTATTTAAAACTAGATTTTTTTTCTTATCCTTCGATGGTCATATCACATTGATAAATAGTGTGAAATCCTCCCTGATGATGCATGTGATCTCAGTCATCAGGGATCCAAAAGGCACTGTGGACTGAATAGAAAAAATATTGTCAAAGTTTATTTGGTATGATAATGATACGAGTAAATGTAACTGGGTGGGATGGAGGATATTAGAAAGACTAGTTGAATAAGGGGGAGTTAACCTATGTGATTTATCGAGAAATATATTTTCCATTCAAGAAACGATTACACTGGATATCATTGAAGGGAAGTAACTTTGGGAGTTATTCGTAAAACATAGGTATGGTGAGTGATGTAATGAGTGGTATACTAGCATTAAGAAGACTTTAAAGCTGGAAAGACTCATGATAGAACTTCTGGAGATTCTAGAAGATAATGTTCACTAGGTGGTGGGGTGTGGTGAGATTAGCTACTAGAGAGATAATTAGAGTGGTAACTCGTTGTTCTTCCCAGAATGCCTGATGCAAGATATAACCTTCAAATAAGCCTCTAATTACCTGATTCTTATTCAAATGAAACTGTATCATCATAGATGGAGGTGTTTGACAACATTATTTTGACCGATGATCTAGATAGATGTGCTCTATCACTTTCAAAATTGGGGCATTTCAATGGTAATGAACTATGGGAATGCTTGCATGTATGGTCTAGAAATGGTGAATGGGAAACAACTATATGGTGCAAATAGATTCTGATGAAGATAAATTTTCTTATATGGAATTTTCAAAAAAAGGCCCTCCCGATGGAGGATAACATATAGAAAATTGGATTATGTTGGCCTCCTAATATTGGTGTTACACCATACCATGTCAGGAATCATGTTGGCATCTGTTTTCAGGAGTGATTTAGTGACTGGAATATAGAATCTTATGTAAAGCTATATAGGGGTGGTTGGAGGAGGGGAATCCATGATAGAGTCCTTATCCAACTGGTTCTAGGGGATTGAACCTTGCTATGGGGGGTTGAATGCACGGAGCATGATTTTCTCTGTTGTGTGTTGGGTCATCGGGGAGGCTCATAATAAATCAAGAGAAGGAATGATTTATTCCTAGTCCATTATTCAAGTGTGGACTAGAGCTTAAATGGAGAAGTTATGGGGTAACTGTGCTTGGGGGTATGCATCCACTTATCTCAGAAAATTCATTCCAAATTCATTTCTTTTAGTAGAAAGCAATTTATGAAACAACAAGGGGCATGGATATATTGGAACCCTCCTTCTACTAGGATAAAACTTAATGTGGATTGGTCATGTGTAGTAGGATTCATGAGAGGTGGAGGTTTGGTTAGAGATATAACAAGATAAATTATTTTAGGTTTTAGTTCATACTATGGAATAGGTAAATCACTTGGAGAAGAGGTAAGGGCTTTGATTAATGACCTATAATTGTGAAAATCATTTAACATCGAGCTCACAAAAGTGGAAATTGATTCCAAATTTCTTGTTGGGATGATTTAAGGAAGGAATCAAGCCCCATGGGAGTTATCATATCTCATTAATAATGGGAGGGGAATGTTGGATCATGGATAAAAGGTTGGACACACTTAGAGAGAAGGCAACTTTGTGGCTGATGCATTAACTAATAAAGATGGTCCTGATGAAAATTTCATATTATTTTTTATTATGGTCTTTATTCCTATGGATTTTAGTTTCATTATTAAGGGTGATGCATTAGGGATACACTATTTTCGATGGACTTGATTTATAAACCTTCCCTTTACAATAATAAAACTTCTAAATTTCAATTAGTCATGAAATCAATATATTCTTTAGACTTCATATTCTTGATCATTTTCCACCACTAACTAGTTTCCCCTTTTTAATATAGATATTCAACATGAATTTATCTTACTTTGATCAATAAAGGAAATAAAATATCTTCCCAATGGATTTAATCCATTTCTCTTTAATAAAGGAATTACAAGATCCACGAAATATAAGAGACCTTTGTCACATAAATGATTTGACTGCAATATTTCATTTCATTGGGGGATGACATTCCACTTGATTCAAATTATTATTTATAGAATTAGTCCGGTACCACCATGAAGTTCCTAGCTCCCACTCCTATAGGGTTGGGAATATAATTAGGAGAATCAACACATTTCCCGTCACATTGGTTGTTGGCATGATTCCTCTTATTTCAAAATCTTAACTAGAATAAAGGAAAAACATAGTGAGAATACTCAATGTAAATATCATATAAAATGGAAACTATTAACTTAATTGAATAAATTATAAATAACATGTAAATCCAAAATTATGAGTCTATAGGTTATAATTTAGTTTACCAATGTTAATGTTTCCTATTAGGTTTTATAAAAAAAAATTTCTATTCCTCCACAATATTTCCTAAAGAGTTTTTGAAATTAGATTACATACCCCCTGAGAGTGTGAAGATCAGTCTGCAATAAGAAATATTTTTCATGTAGTTATTGAAAATCAAGTAAAATACCAATACACCATTTTTAGGGTTATTTCCACTAGGTACAATGGTTCTAGATCCATATCCACTTATATTATCTAGATAGGGATGTAATTATATAAAAACCAGTCTTTCTATACTTGAAAAACATTCTAGGATATTCTTCTATACTTAGATGTATCCCTAAGGTTCTCACTAAATTATTCTAGTGGTATTCTGTAAAAATAACTAGTTTGATACTAACTATAGTGAGATCCTATATCCCATTGAGGTCCAAAAACTTCATAAGATAACCTAAGGAATACATAAAATAAAGTGGTGAGATATAAAGCCCAGTAAGGGAATAAACCTAATATCAAAGCATAACATACGAGTCAAAAGGTGTAAAATGATATTATAAAATAGAATACTTATGAATATTCATATGGGATAAAATAATAAATAAAATGGAAACATGGTAATGTGGAAACAATATATAACATGACATAAAAAAAAGTCAATTCTAACTACCAAGAAAATATCGCATGGTGGAAAACATCCCATAATAAATTATGTTTACTCCCAAATCCCATACATAACATCTCATGACATGAAAAAATTACCCAATGAATTTGAGTTCTATCTAGGTTCACCTATCAAAACATATACATCATTATGTGTTCCATAAAATTAAATCAATACTAAGGATTAAACATCAAAATTAATAATATAAATAAATGGGTTTCAATTGAGAAAAGAACATATAAATTGTTTTACCCCATCAAATGAAGGTAGAATTAGTTAGTTATATATGTGATATAAATATATATATATATATATATACTGAATTTATAATCATTTCATAACATTTAAAATAGTTATAAAGTGATATAGAAAGAGAAATATCATAACCCCAAGAAAAATGGATGTTTCGAGATATCCCTCACCTTGTGTTCCAAAATCATTCTGTACTTGTTCTAAATTTCATGAGTAATAAAATTAGATTAATTAATTAGTTAATTTAAAACCTTTTCCATATGTATATTTTATTTATTATAATTTTATTATTTTCATTAATAATTATTTCATCAAGATATAATGTTTAATTTCACTTTTATGAGGGTGTTAATTTCATGGTTCCAAGGTTAGATCATTTATGGATAATTATTGATGTTCTTGTTAAATGGGACTAAAACTCCCGAAGTGAAGTAAAATAATATTCATTTACTTACATAAATCATAATTTTTCCAAATAAACATATGTGTTCACTCATAGGGATGATTCATATATAGAAAATGTTATCGTTAAGTGGTTAATTTATTTAGGGGGTTTTACTGACAATCACGAATTAAATTCTTTTTATTTAATTTTATTTATATATATTAATTAAAAAACATGATGAAATAAATAATATAATTAATTAGTTTATTTTAATAAATTATAAGTTAATTTAAAACTACCATAAATGTGGTATTCGTAAATAAAAATCAATATGCATGAAGTCGGTGAACTGACATAATATGGATAATGGTTTCATTTTTATTAAACAAGAGAATATGAGAAATGGGTAGATGATATATATTAAATTATCAATATAAAATTCATATATATATATATATATATATTATACAATAGTTATTATTAATTTTTAGATGAGGTAGGTGAGGAGAAGGTAGAATAAGAAAAGAATTTAAAAGACGTAAATTGAGAATATTATCTCTTAAATCTTCTAGAAATAATCCTTAGGGAACTTCATATTGGCCTTTTGGTGAGAAAAATATCACTAGGACATGGCGTAGAGGTTTGAGAATATATTTTTTCAGAATTTTGGTATGATCTGAAGCTTAGAAGGTGTGGGTATAAGGGCTATTGAGGGGGTGGTATTTATAAGGGGAGGAGAGGGTGTTTATGAATATTATATTCATTAGTTTATTAGTTTTTCCAAAGAAAATCAATAGTATTGATTCTTAAAAATATATAGAATAAATTATTAATTTTATTTTTAACTAATGGGTGATTAAATAATCTATGCCACAAAAATTAATGTATTTATCTTATAATATTTAATATTGTATTTTACTATATTTCATTATTCACCAAAAATTCAACTATTTTCTAAAAATACCAAAAATTAACCCTAAAAATTTTCAATGTGTATATTCCAAAAATGAAATCCATTTTATTAAAATAATTTTCTATATATGTGATATTTAATTTTTAAATATAACCCTCATTTATTTGAAAAAAAACCAATTTTAATATTATGATCAATTTTCAGACCCTTTGAATTATTAATTATGGTCTCATAAATTTTTGTCATAATTATAATAAAACATAATATTAATTTATAAATCCATTTTATTAAAATATACTTATGTTTAAATAATTATATTTATTACAAAATTAATAATAATAATAGATGTTTTTCAAAAATATAAATATTTATTGTATCATTTTTAAAACATTTATTTACTTGTATAGTGATATAAATATGATACATTCTCATTTTATAAGATACCTAAATATTATTTTAAACATCTATAGATGATGTTACTATTCTAATGTTTAGGTTACTATTCCTAATGGTCAGATTACTATTCCAATGGCTTGGTCACTATTCTAATGGTCATATTATTATTCCAACAATCAGATTTGTAAAGGTCATATGAGTTTCCTACTTTCTATAGATACCTCATATTTCATTTATTCTTCAATCACCTATTTTTCTATCAAGGTTATATATTTTTTTCATTTTCAATATTCATATCGGATTAAAAAAAATCTACTTAATTTCTATAGTTTTGTTCATGAGTACAGTTATTTTGAAGAATATAGCATATCCAAATTTTCAAATTTTAGTTATCTTGTTTTATATTTTTTTTTCACTTCGTAATAATTTCAATTTTAAGGAATTTTTTATTCTCTATTTGTAAAATTAAAATTATTACAATAAATTTTTTTAGTTATATCATGTGGTTCTTGTGAATTATATAATATTATGTTACTAAATATGAAATAATTATATATTTAGAAGGACAATTCTATTGATGAAATCCTGGTTCATTATAGAATATGTGAAGGTTTATAAATAATTGTTTTTATAATATTGCGACCTCAAATAATGAAACACATAGAATAAGTTTTATGATATCTATATATCATCATTTGTGATATGTATATCCACATGTATTATGATCCAATGAATCATATGATACGTCTTATTCATGACTTAAAGAACTCCAATTTTTTATATCAATATTTCAGAAGATAAAATATTAAATTTATGTTATAAATCAAGAAGAATGGATACAATGTTGTTCCTCCATATATCAACACCATAATTAAAATCTTTCAATATTCATCTTAATTTTGTAAATATTGAAACATATTATAAGGGAATAATGTGAGACTATGAAGTTAGTGTAACATAATTGGAATTGTTATAATCTATTTTCACACTATTTTTATATGTATTTTTACAGTAATAAATTCTAGTTTATTAGTATTATTTATCAGTTTGATAATTATTAAAAAATTCTAATGATACTATTATAAGTGGTTTCAACGATTTTGATATAGGATCAAATGATTTTCCAACTTTAGGTTCCATATATTATTATGAGAAAGGTTAAGATAGCATTGAATGATTGTATTATAAGTATAAAAGTTAAGACTACATCAGATGGAACATATTACCTAGTTCTAACATGAGAATGGGATATATAGAGAATGAAATATCAGAATATAGTTTGAGACACTATTATGAAGAGAATGTATTGTTAATAATACTATGAGGTTATGTTGCATGTTTAATGCCATGTTAAGTGTTATTGCAAGGATAAGTTTAGGATAACATGTTATCAAGACCCAAAATGTGGGAATTATATCATCATTGATACAAGGGATATTTAAACTATGTTAAAAATTATATTTCCATATGTTTATATCTGAACATTATGTTTATATAATGTGAATATAATTTTGGAAACATCCACATGAATTAATTAAGAAGAAATATTTCTGATATTTTACATAATGGAATTATACTTTGAATTTTATATATATAAAGGCTAAAGAATTAAGGAAATGAGATAAGAGATAATAATACAATAGTTTGATAATAAAGTGATTCAAAGATTGAGAAGGTATATTTTTTACCCTAGTATTCTAAATTTCTGAGGCATTGGGGGATCAACTGAATCAAATTGTTTAGTTACTTATATGAAGGTTCAATGCTCACCATTTTTATGTTATCATATCTTTTATAAATCTTTTATTAGTTTAATTATTTGATCCACTTAATCATTCTAAATTATCTTTACTCTAAAGTCATTAAAACATGGTTATACCTCCATTAAAAGGAAATGATCTTGGTTATTATAACTAGATAAAAATAAATTCAATGGTTCATTTGTATCCCTTAAAAGAAAAGGTTGGTTGTTCATCAACCTTAAGAGGAAAATTATAGGTTTGAGATTCTATTAGAAATTCTAAGTTAGGTATGATCCCTTATAAAGGGTAGGTACAATTTACTTACATAAAAATAAAGGTTTTAGTCAAACAATTTCATATCACTCATGATGAACCTAACATACGTGACATCACAACAAGAATATTACATCATGTTTTTATTCTATATGTCAAATTACATGATTCATTATATACATTTATAGTAATCTAAAGTCCTAGTAACAATAAAAACATTCAAAAATATGAATATCCAATGATACATAGACATGTGTAATTCCTATTGGAAAGTCTTCCCTTACAACCTCCCTTGCTGGATATTACCATGTGCAACTTCATGAGAATAAGTATCAATGTCTTATAAGTCCCCAACACTTGATATACAAATATCACCAATGTACCGTCAAAAAGATTCTACCTTAGCTATAATATATATATTTAAAAATATTTTCAAAGTATCTCTAGTTTCTCATTACAGTGTGGAAGTGCTATAATCTTTCGATGTGACAAATACACTATATAAATTCTCACATTTATTTTACATATAAGAATAATAATCACATGATAAAATATATATATTAATATTTTGGCAATCAAAAGTAAAATTATAATTTTTTTTGGGAACCAACTTTGAAAATCTCTCACTTTGACTAGAACCAAATGATAACAAGTTATAGTCTTATAGTTTTCACATGATAAACATGCTTCTAATGAGCCATGTATATATCTATTAAGACTTACATGATCTTATATTTCTATTTTTGTTATTTTATCTTCACTAATCTAAGAAAATACCTCAAGAATTTATTGGAATACAAATTTAGATCCAACATATTCTATGTACTTTAGGTTTTGATAATCCCAAATAACATTCATACTTTACTGATAATATTGTTTTTTAAGAGTGTTTATGAGGTTTTATTTTGTTCTTATGTGGTCATCTATAAATTCCTCTAAGGGATTTTGGATTCTTTGGTTGAAAATTGTATAATTATAGGATATTTTCCTACGTAAATGTTTTTGGCCACATGATAGAATTTATCTACATCAATCAATCACTTATGTGAAAGAAACCAATATGTTTAGTAATCAGATATCTGAATAATCACATATGTTCTTAATCAGATACATAAATCCGTTATATAATGGAATCAGTTATGTGAATCTTTTACATGGTGAAATTGGCTATGCCGCTTTAATCATATATGTTAGTTTCAGTGAATAAGCTAAAAAAAGAAAATGGATACATAATTTCAAATAAGCTATGTCATATTTGGATACAAGAATAAATTTCACTACATGATGAAATTTGGCTTTGTGAATGAAAATACTCTACAAAGACTTAGATCTTCAAATCATCTATGTGGTTTTAATTCATAAATACAGCTATACAGATTCAATTCTTTAAATTTACTATGTCATGTAGCTAGTTGGTATTTATTACTATTGAATCACTCAAGTTATGTTTTTGATGATTCTTTACAAGTATAAAATGATTGATTTACTTTTTAAGATAAAATCAATTGTAATAAGAACAAATTAATGAGATATAAGAAAAAAAATGAAATATTTTATTTTCCTCTATTATTTTTGAGAAATTTCAAGAATAAAGATGTTTCACTGATTTCTATTTTCTATTGATCATTTACAATGTGTTTAAATAATACTAAGTTCATGTATTTCAAAAAATCTATAATTGAAGTTTTGTAAGATAATAGTCTTATGCATGAAATGTGAAGTGAACAAGAATATATAGAGAATTATTATCTCAAAATTCAAAATTAAACTCTATTTTTTATCAAAATAATGAAAGAAGAAGTATCAAATTATCATATAAGCTTATCAATAATGTTTTCTATGTGAAGCAGACTCTCCTGGAGCTGTTTACTCTATCTATTATTTATCTTAGAGATCTTTATTTTCTATTAGTAGTTTCTTGCATCTATGAGTTGAAGTTTGAAAACTATTTCTTTTTTAACTCTCACTGTAAAGGTTCCCTATAAAAGAACCTTTGAATGATTTTGTGTTTAAATCTTTTCTAGATCTCGATTGAAAGATCCTATACTTGTACCGAGTTTTTACTTCGTTCACTCAGTCATGCAGTCCCTAGGAAAAGGAATGGAAATCCTTGGGAAAAGGAATGAACAAGTGAAAAACATCACACTCATGGTGATGATTGGGGATAGAGTAGATTAGGGGAATTTTATTCCTCAAACCACAATAAATTTCTCTATGTTTTTTTATTTTATTCTATTTTTTTAATACATGTTTTATTAAATAATAGTAAATAATTTAGTCTTAAAAAGGTGAGGGAGAATTTCCTAGGAGATTTTTTTAGAGAACACAATTCACCCTACCGCTTCAGTCTTATTACGGTTAGTCTCTAAAAATATTTGGTATCAAAGGTGTGATTATTGAGTTCATAATAGTAAAATGTTGAAATCTAAAGATGTCTTAAATAATGGCCACAATTAATGACAATAGAGAAGGAATGTATATGTTTATAGAACCTTATTTTAATGGTGAGAATTACGGTTGTTGGAAAGAAAATATGTCTATATATCTAAAGAACCTCAGCATGAAGATTTATCTCAAATATAAGAAGCCTTATGCTATTCCAAAGATAGAACTAGAAACCTGGGATGCTATAACTAGAGAAAACAATAATTATAATTCTAAATCTATGGATGCTATAATATGTGGACTACGACCAGTTGAGGTCAACAGGGTTTCTCAATAACAAATATATTATAAGAGGTGGACTACAATTTTAGTTTATTATAAGGGAACAAATAACATGACAGATCTTAGATATAATACTACCAAACTAAAGTTTGAAAATTTTAAAATAATGGATGATGAGAGTATCACATAGTTAAATGGAAGAATTATGTAAATTGTAAATAATGTTGTTTTATTAGTAACACTAACTGAATGAAATATTTATTTAAAAGTTATCAGAATACCACCAATGAAGTGGAGTGGTATTTTGGATACTATCAAACCATCAATAGATGTAAAAAGTTTTTGTTAGGACCAATAGGGGCCTATATACCATGAGAGGGGGGTGAATCAGGGTATGGATATTCTTTTTCAAAGTTCTTCCTACCCCACTAGATCTTGAGCTATTTATTACAAGGGTCACTTAGTTTGAACTTGTGTGTTTATTATGATCACTTATTTTCTTCTTTATCTGATAATGATGCTTTAAATGCAATGCAGGGAAGTATGCAGGCAGACACATATATTTTTACTTGGTTCACCCTCACTGGGCTACGTCCAAGGAGCATACGCCGACAAGTTTCTAGTCGTACCAATTTCACTAAACATCACTAGCTGTGGATTACAAGGTTCGGGCTAGATCACTTATAAGCCCAGGCTCACTGCCTTTACAAGTTTAGGTTCAGCTCACTGCTTTCCCAAGGGTCACTCCCTGTTTCTCTCTCTCTGTCTCACTGTCAGTGGAGAGGATCACCTTCTTTCTCTTCCTTTGCTCACTGCTCTTGGAAGGAATCCACTCACAGTTTATAGACCTGTAGGTCTCTTCATTTGAATGAAAGAATGCATCTTCCTCTTTATGTAGATGCTCTATTGAAGTACAACTTTCACCCGTAGATGAATATATCTTTGCACCGAAGGTATCGAGAAAACTTCTAGCTTCCATGAAGCCCGAAAATCACTGCTGTAAATAAACCTTACTTGGCGCACAAGTCTATCTCGGCGCGCAAGTATCGGCGCACAAGTCACAACGGGCACGCAAGTCCTACTCAGACACTTGCGCGACTCAAGCTTCCTCAACTCCAAACCTACGTGACTCACTTCCTTTTACGCCCAATCCAATATTGGTGCGCAACTCCACACTGGTGCGCAGCTTCAAACACTGGCACGCAACAATCACCCTGGCGCGCAAGTCCCACCTGCGCGACCACACACACCACTTGTGCGACCACCACACCTATATGACGGGAGCTCTGATTTCTCAAAGTGTTGATCTCCGGTTAAGAATGAAGAGGGGTGGTCCAGTATTTATAGGCAAATTGACCACCCTGCGTGACAGCGCGCAAGTCACCTGCGTGACCCAGTCTCGGCACGCAAGTCTTCTGTCCTCTTAGACACTTGCGCGACCAACTCCCAAACTTACGCAAACCTATTTCCTTAGCCATATTTTGATCTTCTGATCTTGAAAAACATATGGCGCGCAAGTTTCCGATACTCCAAGTCCTCGGTGCGCAAGTCATATGGAAAATTCAAGTATTTTTATAAACAGATAATTGGATTTTAGAAATATTTAAAAAAAATAAAATAAGTCATATGGAAATTCTATGTAATATTTATGAGTATAAGAATCTTACACATATCAAGCCTGACCATCCACAAATTCAAACAGATAAAAAGTCAGAAAGGAAATACTTCAAGAAACATAGTTATAAGAAGAAAGATAAGATATACATGAGGTCAATATGGAGTAATTCCAATTATTTTAGTGATGTTTCATATTCATAATTAGAAGATGATAATTCTAATAAAAAATCCAACATGTGTTATATGGTACAAACTGATGGGGTTATATTCATTCTCTCTTTATAATCCTGAAACTGAACCAGAAAAAGAAAAACGCTAATTTAAGGAATTGTATGAATATTTTTTTCATGTTAGAAGCAAAGTATGAATCTTTAAAAAGAAAAATAAAACTCTGAAAATGTTTAACAGTGACTTTATTAAAGAAAAAGGGGGATTAACATAATAAATTTTAACTCTAAAAAACATCCTCGAAAATTTTGTTGCATCATGTATTGAATATGGAAGTAAAATTGATAAATTACCAAAATAAGTTCTAGATTTTAAATATGCATCCAATGTGTTTAAAAATCATGAAATTATTTAAATCAAATTCTTCTTAATAATAAAATTCATAAAAAATGATTTGGAATAGGAAGTTAAGTTGAAAAACAAAAGTTTTACAAAAATTATTTGGTACATAGTTTCAAGTATATAAATATTTTAAAAATTACTTGTTTTGATTATGGTGAGATAAGAAACTAAAAAAATGATTGAAATTTAAAAAAACCACTATTCAGTGGAGTTAAAAAATTTTCTTTCAATTTTTTTTAAAAAATTTAGTGTTAATGGTTTGGGTAAACCTAAACAAATTTGGGTTCCCAAATCCTTAATTATTAACCTTGATAGACCCAAGAAAAGATGGGTACCAAAAAAAATTATTTTTTAATCTATCTTTTTAGATATAAAGGTTAAAGAGCACCAATGAAAGATGATATATGGATAGAATATGCTCATGGAACACATGAGTGTATATTTCTCTGATTTTCACTATTTATCGAAGATAGATCGAGGACATGTCACTTTTGGTGACAATGATAAAGGAAAGACTTTGGGAGTTGGATCCATTAGAAATCCAAAATCTATCCTTATTAAAAAATTTATCTACATGGAATATTTAAATAAAAATTTGATAATTATCTCTAAACTTTGTGATTAAGGTTACTTTTTTGATTTGACAAAAAATTCATGTTATTTATTTAAAGACAAATCTATTAAATTTAAGGAAACATAAACAGAGAATGTCTTTACTCTAGATCTTAATTCTTTCAGTCGATAAAATTTGAGTTTATTAAATTCAAAAACAAATGATTCATGGATATATAATAGAAAATTGGGACATTACAATGTGTATTCCTTGAGAAATTTGACCAAAATAAACATATTTTTATATTTACCACAACTTAAATTGAATAAAAAGAAGCTATGTGATGAATTCTAAATGGGTAAAAACCACACGTCATATTTTAAACCAATTAAAGAGGTTTCTAATTCTATACCCCTAAAACTTATTTATATAAGTTTTTTAGGCTATCTTGAGTTGTAATAATCAGAGGAAAATATTTTATTAATGGTTTATTTGATGATTTCTTTAGGTTTAATTGTGTTTTATTTTTAAGTGTTAAAAGAGAGGATTGTTCTATTTTTATAAGTTTATTCAAATTATTTCAAAAAGGGAAATATGTTCAAATTATTTCTTTAAGAAGTGAAAATAGAGGATAATTTGAAAACCATGTATTCAACGCCTATTGTTCAAAATATGGTATCAATCATACCTTTTACTCCCCCATGAAACATTAACAGAATAGTGTTATTGAAAGCAGAAATTGGAATTTGCAAGAAATTTATATAACTATATTTTTTAAAATAATTTTCCCACTAATTTTTGGGCTAAAGTTGTTAATATTTCATGTTATATCATAAAAAGAGTTCAAACTATAAATATTTTAAATAAAACATCCTATGATATATGGAATAATAGAAACCAAAAAGTTGGATACTTTATGTTTTTTGGATGTAAGGTCGATATTCTAAATAGAAAGAATAATTTTGGTAAGTTTGATCCAAAATCTAAAGAATAAACCTTTCTAGGATATTCTACTACTTCAAAAGCATATAAAGTTTTCAATAAATGGTCAAATATTGTTGAAGAATCAACTCATGTGAAATTTGATAAAAGTCATCATTTTATGCCAAATTAACTCAAATTGATGAACTTTGTGATTATTTTGAAAATGTGAGATATAAACCTCTTTTTGATAACAAAAAGGATAATGAATTGAAAATTGATTTTACGGAATCAAATTGATAAAGGCTGGATTCTAGTTAACCTAAATGTGTGCTACCTAGATATCCTAGAACCCTTAATAATCATGATTTATAAATTATTATAAGAAGTTTAGATGAAATAATTTGAACTAAAAAGAGTTTAGGAAACCTTTTAAAGTTTTATATCTTTTTATCTTTGTTGAAACCTAGCTCTATAGAAGAATCCTTAGTTGATGAAACTTGAGTCATGACTATGAAAGAGAAGTTAAATTGGTTCAAGAGGAAAAATGTATGGGAATTAGTTGAAATACCCTATGACTATCCTATTATAAAAAATGGGATAATAATAATAAAGTTGATCTGGGTGTAATAACTAATAATAAATCCAGATTAGTAGCTAAAGGTCATAATCAAGAAGAAGGTATAGATTATGAGGATACCATTGCCCTAGTAGCTAGATTAGAAGCCATTAGGATTATTTTATCCAATACAGTATATATGAATTTTAAATTATATCATATAGATGTAAAATCTTCTTTTCTAAATGGTTTTCTTATGGAGGAATTTTATGTTGAACAACCTCCTAGTTTTTAAAATCCCCATTTTCTAAATTCAGTTTTTAAACCTACCAAATCACTTTATGATCATAAATAAGAACCTAATGCTTTTTATATGCTTTAAGATTATTTATTTTAAAAAATGGGGTTTTAATGGGCAAGGTAGATCCTAATTTATTTAAGAAAACTTCATCTTCAGATATTTTGTTAGTGAAAATTTATGTTTATAATGTAATTATTGGTTCTAAAAATAAAAATTTGTGCAATTAATTTTTAAAATTCATGAAAAAAGAATTTGAAATGTGTATAATGGGTGAGTCAAATTATTTTCAAGGTTTTCAAATTTATAAAAATGAATTTTTTAATGTGATCAATTAAAGATAATATATACTAGACTTACTTAAGAGGTTCGTACTTTAATGTGGTAATGTACATAATACACAAATGAGTTCTAATGAAAAACATAACTTGGATGAAGCTTGGAAACTAGTTGAAAAAAGCTTTAGAGATGAATAATTGAGATTTTATTTTATTTTATTGGTAATAAATAGGATATTATGTTTGTAATATGTCTTTGTTCTCAATTTCAAGATAATCCTAAAGAATTGAATTTGAAGGATCCTAAAAAGATTTTAAGATATTTAAAATGAAACATTTTAATTTACTTACTTTTTATAAAAACTTTTTATTTTAATTTAATGTCATATTCAGATGCTAACTTTAGTGGTTGCATACTATATAGAAATTGTACTTCAGGAACTTTCCATTTTCTAAAAAAATACCTGGTATCCTGATCGAGTAAGACGCAACACTTTGTTGAATTATCTTCTGAATAAGCACAACATTTTACTATAGGTAGTTGTTGTATACATGTGTTGTGTATGAAATATGCCTTAATGGATTTTGGATTACATTATAATCAAGTATCAATTTGATGTGATACCACCAGTGCTATCAATATTTATTAGAATATGATAAATCATTCAAGAAAAAATAATATAAACATAAGGCATAATTTTCTAAGAGATTATATAAAAAAGGTTATATTCCCATTAAATTTATCTCTAAAAAAATTAATTAGTATATATCTTTACTTATCCCCTTGGAAATGAGAATTTTTATTTTATTAATAAAGTGTAGGGTTTATTTTTTAAAAATATATTTAATGTGTTTTAATTTATATTGAGTTAAATTTATTTACATTCTATATATTTTTATTTATGTTAAATTTTAATATGGAATGTTATATTATATTATTTAGTTTGGTGATATATGTATATTATTCTTATTCATTTTGATTATGTATTGAGAATATAAAAATGGAAATTTATTTCTTTTCCTTTTTTTCTTTATTTTTATTGTTTATTTATCAGTTGAAAGTAACCCTAAACCAAAATTGGGTATGTCACCAAATTGGGATTCAGGTACATATCCAATTAAGAAATTATATCTCAACCCTATTTTAATTCGTATATGTAACCTAAAATTGAAGATGAATTGTCCTCTCTAACCTCTTGGTCCATGTTTGACCTTTAACCTACTTGTTCAAAATGGGAAAGTCCAAGAATGCTGATAATGGAAGCTCAGCCTTGTGTAAGAGATTAAAATTATGTGGAAGAAGATTTATTGTGGGAAAAGACATAGATATGTCCTGGTAAAAGAAAACTAGAACACTATTAAAGAAATATATAGAGTTTCAAGGTTAGTATTTTATGTTTTATGAGAATAAGTTATGCTTTATTTTAGAATAATAAGATATTGAGTTTCTTATGATTGTCAAGTTTTAGTTCAATCAAATGGATGATGTAATCACATCAAATGTTATAATGGTAGTTTCTTCTTTTGATATGGTTGAGGTTTTTCATTGTCCACATGAGGGGGAGTTTTCTTTTAGTGAGATGCTTGTTAGGAAAAGATTAGTAGGTTTAATAAATTGTTTAAGTTTCTATTTGGAAAAAATGTTTTTGAAAATAAACTAGTAAAAGAGATCACTGCTAAATGGAAGATCTTATGTAAGTTTTTGAAAACTAGTATAACTCAAAGAGCTGGAGAAATGGATAAGGTTATCTTTAAAGATATGTATTTGATATATGTATTTATTGACAATGTTTATTTATGTTTTCTATGATACATTATGGGATTTATGCATCATTTATGTGAAGGAAAAGGGAAGTTAAACTATTATCCTCAGGGTAGATTAATTTATTTGGTTTAGAATAATAATGAAGAGGATTTAAATGAATGTGGTGTAGTAAAATGACATAAAATTAATACCCTATCATCAGTTATCTTAAAGAATATTGGACATTTATGGGATTCTACTTCAAACTATTTAAATTCATATAGTTCTAAGAGTGTGACTCAAGGGAAGTCATCTCAAAAATAACTACCTAGTGATTCAAAACCTATTGAGATGATGAATTCTAGGGGATTAGAAGATAAAAAATATGTGAGAACAATGTATTTAGTTATGGTTATAAATCCTATAGCTTACTAGTTAGTTTAGATTTAGGATGATATTTGTACTGGTCAAGATGGTGGTGAAACTGCTGTATCTATTGAAGGTTAGCATATATAGTCAGTTTTTGAGACAATTGATACTCTTTCTATAGAAAGGCCATCTTATACTAAGCCAATATGATCTGATGTTCAGATATGTCCAAATATTGTGGAAGTCCATGAAGGAGTTGATCCAATTATATCTAGATCACCTATAGATAAAATAATGGTTGATTATACAGTTATAGATCTTTATAAGAGTTTTCTTGGAAAACCAGTTTAATCTTCACCATTAATTTCCCATGATGTAAACACTTCAGTTAATAAGAATTCAAAAATATTGGAAAAGGAAGTGTTTACTAATGAAGCTCTGATGGAGGTTGATAAGATAAGAGTGTATTGTTATGGTTTAAAAATGTATCTATGTGCTTTAAATGATTTGATTAGAGAGCTTAAAGAGTCCATTTCCACCACATCATATTTTAATAAATTGTTTGAAATAGTGGATACTCAATTAGATTTATTCAATATACTTTGAACTGATCCACCTATTCCACAATCTAGTTTGAGTGTAAGTTATAAGGAACGTAAGTAAATGAAGGTTTTGTTAGGTTACTTTAAATATGTCTACCCTAAAAATTTTAAGCTTCATGAACTTTTCCATTGGTTTTATCTCAAAAGAATGTATCACAAGATTCATCGTCAATGTGTTGAAGTTTATCTCAGGAAGTGGTTGATGAAATCAATGATTTTAGAGATAATTTTAATGAGACTTTTCACAATCTAATAAGTTTTGTGCTAAGTCATTTTGATCTTATAAAAAATTCTAGCACTCAACTGCTGCCCTTTTGGTATCACCAGCTCTATCAAATTCTCAAAATGGAGTTGAATAGATAATGTTAGATTTGAGTTATAATTTCTCTCAGATTAAGTGTCTTCAACCTGTTGTTTTCCCTCTATTTTTGAGTCATGAGAAGAAAAGGGTTCTTTATATTCATTTTTATGACACCTAGGTTGCTATTAATAAGTGTAGTGTTATCTAAGATAGATTATTGAATAACCATGTTGGTCATCTTGAAAAATATCATAGACATTTGGTTTAATAAAATATAGATGTGTCAAAGAAAGAGAGAGATAAAATTTCATGGATCCTTAAGATTCTTGATACAAAAATTCATATTCCTTTCAGAAATATTAAGTTATTAGAATTAAATATTGTGACTCTTCCTAAATTGATAAAATAAGAATCAAAATCATATTCGGGATTTGGTTCATCTTTAGAGTAATCTTCAGAATAATCTTTAGAAAAATTAATTTTAGTTACAAGTAGGTAGTTGGTTTTGTACAAACCTGCACTAGTTTTTAGACAACTTAATCCTAAACCTGATATTAATGTTCTAGTTTTTATGCCTTCTCTCAAGAATCAAAAATTATTTGTTCAAAATTTGTTAGTGTGAGTGAATAGCATGGATCTCAAAGTGAAGTTTCTGACAGGTAGGCTAATAGATGTGAACACCTCTATGAATATTGTCATAAAAAAGGTTCTTGTGGATATTAATTATTTCATATAATTTATTGACATTTCCTACCTACTTCAGAATCATTATTTTAGTGAATCTACAAATTTATCTTTAGTAAAAATTGTGTATCTGAAGACATCATGAATGCGATAACATCAGTTTCTCAGATGCATATGAAATCAAATATTTTGATTCTGGAATTTTTTTCATTGTGATGTTGTTAAAATGATTGACATGTTTGTTAAATCCTTAAATTACATAAGAAGGATAAGGCCTATTGGTCCTGATCTATATAGTACTTCTCAGAAAACCAGAGAGAGGATATAAGGTGTTTGTGATCCTTCATCGTAGACCTGGTCTACACCATGTACCTCCAAACCCCCATATTCCCCCAAACCCACTTCTAACACAATAGTACCTCCACCAAAACCAAAATTATTTCCTTGAATGATATTTTATAGTCTTTCTATGGGATGTATGTTTATCTTTTAAAGTAATTAATGAAATTATTCATTATTTTATTTGTATCTCATGTTTTTCTTAGTGATTGTTTTCATTTGATGGTATTTATCACTTTGAATTATTTAATGAAACCAATTTTTTACATACTTCCACAATTCAATTTTTTCACTAATAATAAATATTTCATACCTATATGTTTTACATAAACATGTTTTCTATCGTTCTTACCTTTTATTTTTTGATTAAAAAAGGGGAAAAGTTTTCATCCTTGCAAAAATGGGGAGAAGTGTTCTATTCAAAAACTATTTTGAAACAAAAGGGTGAGAAGTATTTTAAAAAGGGGAGAAGTTTAAACCTTGCAAGAAGGAAAGAAGTAAATAACTAAGGGGGAGAAAAATTATTTCTTACATGATATCATTTAATTTTTTATTTCCCTTTTCAAATTCCATATTTAATACCGACTAGAATACCTAATCAGGTTTAGATGTTTTATGGGTTTTGTGATCACAAAAAAGGGAGATTATTTGACTATAAATGATTATCTAACATATTCCATGAACTTTGGGTTTTTATGATCACAAATACTCTTCATACTATATTAATAATATTTTTTTCTATAGGTGTTTATCATGTTTTATTTTATTCTTATGTGTTCAAACATAAATTCCTCTACATATGGATTCTGGATGTTCTAGCTAAAAATTGTTTATGTTTGGGAAATTTTACTACGTAAATGTTTTTTTATAAATGAAATAATTTAGATACATCCATCAATATATTATGTAAATTAAATGGTTACATGAAGTAATTAGATATGTGAGGAATCACCTACATGAGTAATCAGAAACATAAATCATTAATGTAAGTGAATCAGTTATGTGAATCTCCTACATTGTGAAATTGGCTATGTCACTTTAATCATCTACATCTATTTCAATGAATCAGATACACAATGAAAATGGATACATCATTTCAAATTAGATAATTCATATTTGGATATCTGAAAAAAATTACTTATGTGATTCAATTTGTCTATGTGAAGAACAATCGGCTATGAAGACACATATATTCAAATAATCTATATGGTTTCAGTTCAGAAATTAAACCACATTGATTTATTTATTTAAATTGACTATGTTGTGAATATATTTTGTATTTTCTATCAGTAAAGCACTCATTTAATGTTTTTAATGTTCTTTTGCAAGTATTAAATGCTTTATTTCCTCTTTAAGTTAAAATAAATAATAATAATTATTATATGCCAAGACATAAGAAAAAGGTTGAAATAATTTATATGTTTCTACTATTTCTGAGGAATTTCAAGAAGAAATATGTTTCATTGATACCTATTTTCTATATACCATGTGCAATGTATTTAAATAAGAGGTGGTGTATTCATTTCAAACAAGCTGTAATAGAAGTGGTGTGAGTGTATAATCTTATGCATGACAATATAGGTTAATAATAACATACAAATAATTATTTTCTCAAAGTTTTAAAAATGGAACTCTATTTTCCCTCACAAATACAAAATAAGATGTATTGACTCATCAGATGAACTTATCAACAATCTTTTTTTGTCTGAAAAATATTATCCTATATATGTTTAGTCCTTGAATTATTTCTCTTAGAGATCATAATTTTCTATCAGCTGTGTCTTTTAGCTATGAACTTATGTCTATAAACTCTTTCAATTTTATATTTTTTTTTGTAAAAAATCTTGGTAAAATAACCTTTGAATGCTATTATGTGTAAATTCTTTCTGGAGACCAGTTGAAAGATCCTATTCTTAAACCATGTTTAAACTTGTTGCACTTAATCAAGAAGTCCTTGGGAAAAGGACTGATAGTCCTCCAAAAAAGGATTGGACTAGTGAAAATCATCACACTCATAGAGAAGAGTGGTGTCCACTAAAGCACTATAAATCACTCTGTTTCAGTTTCTTTTATGATCTTATTTCCACTGCATGTTTTCTGAAGAATAGTAAGGATTTCAGTCTTAAAAAATTGGGGGACAACTTTTTAAGAGAAATAAAATCTGAAAGAACTAAATTCACCCCCACTTGAATCTTATTACGGTTAGTCTCTGACAAAAAAAGTGATATCACAAAGTGTTTATATTTATCTACTATAAAAAAATAGATATCTTATATAATACTATTTTTATATTATTATCATATTATATATTATTATAATACTCAATTATCATGTTACAATTCCAAAATTTTGAACAAGTCATTTCTTAAACTATATCTGAAGCTACATCAAAAACTGAAATGTACATATCCAATGAGATATGGATACCACTAGATTTAATAATGTTATATTTCTTATTTATCCTTACTCTAAAATTATATCAAATTTATTTGAAAATATATGTGTTTTATACCCCCTTTATAATTAGTATTCTCACTTCACCAAATACTAAGAACCTATCCTTTTCACTTTCACAAGTACTATTGGACAGTTCTGACCACTACCTTATGCACTTATCCTAGACATATTTGATATTTTCCAATTAATATTAATGCATAATAATTATAAAATATTTGTACATATCATGGTATATGAGATATAATCCAATAAACTAAGAATATGTAATTCTATTCATTATTATAATTTCTACCTATGATTTAATAGATCATCTTGAAGATATTTTATGAAATGTTCAATAAGAAAAAAATTATCTCTTTAATTATTCCATCTAATATATTTTAATACCTTGTTAATGTATAAATTATGAATTGATTTAAGTAACCACATAGATCTATTTAAGAAGATATTAGTTCCTAGAACCCAACTTTCCACTTTACGTTTTTAATAGGGAAATAATTTTATCTTATTCGAAACTAATTGTATGAGTTAACATTTGTGTTCTATATGTTATCAACATATATGAATTTGAAATCAATAGTTCTCCCATTGACCTCTTTGAGAAACATTTCCAACATTAATTATTAAGAAAACCAAATTTTCTTATGGTTTTATCAAAATGAGTATTCTATAATCATGATGTCTACTTCAAACCATAAATGGATGTATGTAACTTGGAAAGCTTATTGGTGTTCTTTGGTGTCACCAACCCTTCACGTAACATCCTATTGACACCTTAAATTGGGGTTTCATTAAGGAAGATAATATTGAAACCCAAATACTAAATTAAATGATCATAAAAGGTTTCTATGAAATCTTAAATTTCTATTGGATTTAAAATGGGGACTAGTGAAAAGGTTTCATCATATAATATTAATAGAAATTTCTTAAAACCATTAGATAACAAACATGACATATAAGTAAAAATTTAACAATCCATTTTCAATTTCTATTAGGACCAAGCTGATGATGAAAGTGTTTTTTGTTGTCTTTTTCTATTAAGATATGTTTTAAATGAATGTTTTCGGAAATCACTTCACTTATTTTATGGAAAAAATATTAATGAGGATTGTTTTCAAAAGAATCAGATCCATGTTTTCAAAAGAATCGGATCCCTGTTTTCAAAAGAATTTGACTTATGGTATTGATAAGAATCAGACTCACATTGTTCATCATAATGAGGGTCTGGTATTGAAAAAGATCATAATGAGGGTCTGGTATTGATAAATATCGTAATGAGGAATTGATCAGATTCACTCTGGATCCGATATGAAAGAACTGGTTATTTTTATGGATAATAGGAGTCTCTGTGATGCTGATGAATAAATGTGATGACATTTTTTTGATTTATATTTCATATAAATTATGAGTTGAATTAAAAACTTGTGATGAAATATTGATGTTAAAAAGTGGGAGTAAAAGATATGTTGCCAATCCAAAATGGTTCATATCTAGATTTATCGTATCTGGGTGGAAGAAAGAAATAAGTGATACCAATTGTTTTTCAAAACAATTGTATCCATAAGAAATTTTATGTTGATTGATGAAGTGATGCCGATAAGAAGACATATTGATAAAGAAGTAGTACTGATGGTAAGAAGTGTTGATGAAAAGTGGTGCTGAGGAAAATAGGTGTTGATAAAAAGCAGTGCTGATGAAAAGCGGTGCAGATAAAAAGAAGTGTCGATGAAAATGTGGTGCTGATGAAAGGTGGTACCGATTGAAAAAGTGGTTTTGATTGAAAAGGTGGTGCCGATTTAAGAGGTGGTTATGATTTAATAAGAGATGCTTATAGAAGAGTAAGAGATGAAGCTGATTATTTTTTAGGATAATCATAATCATAAATGATCGTACCCATAGATGATTGTAACCAGAAATGATTGTAACCAAGAATGATCATATACAAAAAGGATCAAACCCTAGTTTGTTTTCAAATTTCTTCATCAGGTGAGTTAAAAATTGTATTGATTTGTGTTATCTTCATGTGAAATTTTAATTGGTTCAAGTTCCATAGAGAGAAGAAGAATATTCTTTGTATTAGAAGTAAGCCAGATGATGCTAAAACTGACCCTCAAATGAATTCAAAGTCATGAAGGACATCATGATTCAAGCACATGTTTTTGAATCAATTTATGTTTTCAAGTGGTTTAAGAGAATAAGGGAAGAGGATGATAAAAAATGTATTTAACAATTTCAAAAGGGTCGAATTGCAGTTTCTGGATGGGTTGTGTCACGAAAATAGATTTATAAATGATTTGTCAAGGGAGAACTTAACTTTCAAATACAAGATTTTGATTCAACTCGGTTATGAGAATCGTATTCAACAATCACATTGAAACAATTATACTTAGATCATCAGAACCATGTATTTCTCCTCAATTTTTATAGTACTAACATTTGAAATGGGGGCCTGGAGAAGAAGAGGCGAAGATTTTAGAATTTTCTAGAAGAATCAAGAAGAGTTGACGAAGTCAAAATGAATTCTGAGATTTCAGGGGAAATTACATATTGGGTAAATTTAGGCAACCAAGATTTTGTTTTGGGATTCCCACCTAAACCTATTTTGGGTCAACTATAAAAGGCATAAAGTACATTATACTTGATGCATGATGGGGTACTGTTCACTATAGTAGAGAGAGAAGCTTTGAGTTTTCAGTGAGAGAAAGTGATATCATTTTTTTGTATTGAAAACATTTTGATGGGGAAGAAGACAATATCATAACGTTTTATTAAACTACATATCATATTTAGGATTTATCATATTCATCGAATCATCATATTAGGATTTTCATTTTTATTCAGCTGATCTTGATATTGGGTTGAATTAATCGGCCTTAAGATTTTTGTATTGGGTATTTCCGTATTGGGTTTCTCAGACTGAGGAAGAATTGTATTCTAAATTGAAGTGGTACTGATTCATTTCTATTGTATTGTATGAGAAAATTGGATTTAAAGAATTATTTTTGAAGGAATCATATTAGGAGGAACCATACTAGGAAAATAGGACTTGGCATTTAGACTGATTTCTTTAAGAAAGTCTAGGTGGTTCTTACCTTTCTTATTGGTGAGGAATTGAAGATTTTTATTTCAATTGAATACATTTGTTTGATTTAAAATAGGGGTAGGTAACATGAGTTGTTACATAACAATTTTATTTCCCTATTGTTCTAAGATTGTGCACACACACTAGTGGGATTGTTTCTTTGTGCTACACCAGTATAAGGATATATCCTACTAATTATAATCCAAGGATTGTTTTATAGTGTATTTTATGGTATTGGATCATTTACAAACCATACTAAGGACATAGATATTCTTATTGAATAGTGAAACTTGTAAATCTTTGTGGTCCTGTGGATGTGTAAATTGAATTGTTTTCAGTGGGGAATTGAATATTTAACAGGAGTTGAAGGTTGTTTCAATTAAAAAGAAACATAAAATAAAAAAATAGTATCACTAATTCACCCCTCCCCCTCTCAGTGATACAATACACTGACTAGGCACTTTCAATTGGTATTAGAGGGTTGGTTCCCTTCAGTTATTCTCTACTAATGGAAAATTTGAATTATGTGAATACTAAAGGTATTATAGTATTTGATAGAATGAATTATCATATCTGGAAAGACAAAATGTTGCCTTATATTATGTCTATCAATTATGACATTCTTGAAGCTATAACAGTTGGGTTTCCTCCCATGGATGATAAAGCTCAACTTACACCTATTGATAATAAGAATCTCGAGAATTATGGAAGGGGAAATAATTATATATTATCATCACTTTTTGATACTGAATTCTTGTAAGTGAAAGGTTTTTCCACAACTAAAGGTATATGGGAAAAATTATAAAACATATATGAAGGTAATAAAAAAGTCAAGAAGGAAAATCTTCAAATCTGGAGATTGAATTATGAAGACTTGAAGTTGGGTGAGCATGAATCTATTGGAGAATTATTTATCGGGTGAATAATATAGTGATTAATATCATATGTCTTGGTGAAAATATGGATGACACTATAGTTTTTGAAAATATATTGAGAATCCTACTCAAAAAATTCAATGCAAAAGTTTCTTTATTGGAAGATAGAGATCCTGAAACATTATTCCAAGATGATTTTCATATCACTATTATTACTTTTGTAATGGGAAGAGAGAAATCTATGAAGGGAAAATAAAATGTTTATAATTAAATTTATTTCACGTATGTAAAGAAAGAAAAACCAAATAATATTCTTATTGAAGAATAATATGGTGATTCTCACTCCGAAAATGAGGAATGTAAAAATCTCAATGATATTTTATCCTTGTTTTCTAAAATTTTTAAAAGGGGTACATGAAAATACAAAGGGAAACTTCCCTTGAAATTTTTTGAATGGGGAGGAGTTGGTCACTTTGTGGATAAATGTCCTTGAAGAAAGAATAAAGATGACAGTGGTGAAGAAAAAAGAAAGCCAATAAGATCATGGAAGAAATGGGGTGGTAAAAGAAAGTTGTATTCCATAGGAAAAGTAAAGAATTATTCAAATCCAAAAGAAGAAGTTTCATATCTAAATATGAAGAAGAAGTAGGAATTGATACTAAATATGAAAAGTTAGTTGATTATGGTATTGAAAATAATTTTATTTCAACTATGAATGATGAATAATATGGAAGTAGTAGTTCTGAAGAAGAAGAAGAAACTTAACTTGAGATTCATTTGAAAGAAGAATTTAAATAATGTCTGAGAAATATCAGAAGCCTTTAAAATCAAAACAAAAAATTGTAATATGAATGTTCTTTAATAAGAAATAAAGAATGTTGTTATGAAGTGAAAGAAAATCTGGTGAAAGGGATTGATAATTTTAAGAAGTCTCTTAAAGAAGAAAATAATTGTAATGAGAATCTGTAGGTGAAGCTTAAAGAAAAATAACAAGAGTTGGAACTTTTCCAACAACAAATTTCCAAAGATAATCTAAGAAATACAAGATTATAAAACTCTATCACTGAATTTGGTGAATGTTCTCGTAATGAGAAACTTGATAAGTTTCAACAAAAGTTATCTTCATAGGATGAGAAAAATAATGGAATTGTTTCTAAAAGGAAGAATACTAGAAAATTTATATATATGGCCAAAATGAAGAATTCTGAAGCTACAAAATATCCTAAGTCTGAAAATGTTTTATCTAGATCTGAAAAAGTTTTCAATATTTATAATTCTATTAATGTTGAAAATAAGAAGAAGAATCTGATTTATTATGGAAGGGTTGACGGATTAGAAAATAATGAAAAGAAGGTGGTTGAGAATCATATTTACAATTCTAATCACTATGGTGGTTTTAGAAGAAAATACTCTTTATATGGGTATTTCTGGTATTGTGGGAGATTTTGACACATAGAATATATGTGTTGGTTTAACCAACAATATTTCTATTATCCCATAGGATATGGAAGATAGATATTGAGGGTGAGTCAATCTCCTCAAAGAAAGAAGTCTGAGAAGGTTGTTGTGAAGAAATCTGAAAATAATGAAGTGAAGATTGAAAATAGGTTCCAACACATGGAAAATATTTGTGAAAGGTGTGAACAACCTGGAAATATTTCAAAAGTATTTATTTTTTATTACCAGCATAATAGAAGATTCTTAACAATTATCACATCATATAAGTGAAGAAAGAAAATAAAGGAGAAAAAGCTCTTATTATTGAGACTGAAGTGAAAGCCACAAAATGAGAATGACCTTGGATACTTGATAGTGGGTGTTCTTTCCATTTGAAGGTATAATTGAAACTATTTAAGAGTGTAGTGGTCTTTAAAGAACGCATAGTGGCATTTGGTAATGATTAATCCTTGAAAATCAAAGGTGTTGGATCAGCGATTAATGAAAAAAAAGATAAAATCCAAGAAAACATTGTATATTGATGGGTTGAAACACAATTTTCTGAGTGTTTCACAATTGTGTGATGAGGGTAACAAATTTATCTTCAGGAAATATGGGATTGTTGTGGAAAGTGATGAATATGGGAATATTGTTACAAGAGGCCAACATATAAAATGGAATCTGTTCCAAATTGGTGAAATAAAAAACTCTTATTACATGAGGTTAGTGGAAGAGAATGAATTGGGGAATAAAAGGCTGGGACACATGTGTCAGAGAAACATGAGCAAGTTATCCAAAAGAGATAGTGTTCAATACATTTCGGATTTTCCAAGAAGAAGAGATTGGTGTTTCAGTATGTTTCATAAAGGAAATATTACAAATTTTGAGCATAATAAAGTCTATATTTGTTCAAAAAAAATGATAGAGCAGATTCATTCTGATATATGTGGGCCAATGAGAAAACAGTGAACAAAATGGAGATAATTAATTCATTAATTTTACCGATTATTTTACTCACACAACTTGTGTCATGTATATGAAGCCTAAATCAGATACTTTGAAAATGATTAAAAGTTTTAGAAGAAAAGAAGAAAAGGAATGTGAGTATTATGTGAAGAAGTTTCAAATAAAAATTGGTGGTGAATATAGAAGTCAAGAGTTTGAAGACTATCTTAAGAACCGTAGAATTCATCATGAGTATAGTTCCCGGTATAATCCCCAACAAAATGGGGTTGCTGAAAGAAAGAATAGAAGTTTGGTGGAAATGGGAAGAACTATGTTACTTGAGCGTGGAATTTCTCATTACTTTTGGAGGAAATCGATGAGTACTGTTGTTTATATTCCGAACTATATTTTCTAAAGTCCTCAATCAGGTATGACTCCATATGAATTTTTTATGGAAAAACTCTATTTTTGAAACACTTGAGAGATTTTATGAGTCCATTCATTATAAAGAAAAAGATGGAAACTATGGAATGTTTGATCATAAAGGAGAAGATGGGATATTTCTTAGATATACTCCAGAATGGAGAGGATACAAATGGTTCAAAAAAGAAACAAAAATAATTTTTGATTCAATTTATGTGAAAATAATTGAGAAGTTTGAGAAAGATTAACATGTTAAGGCAGAAAAGGATGCTGAGAATGTTGAAGAAAAAAATTCTTATAAGGATACAAAAAATTGTATTCACTCTCAAGAAGAAGAATTGGAATCATCTATTTCAAGTGATGAAGATGATTCATGAAAAACTCATCTCAGGATGAGAAAGAAAGTGGAAGATTAGAATATAATTAGTGATCAATATCAGAATGTTCAATCGAGGAGAAAGAAAAATGAAATTACTCATACTTATTTGTATTCAAAATTAGAGTCGATTGATGCAAAAGAATCTTTTGAGAATCCAAAATCGTTTCAATACATGAATGAAGAATTGGATCATATTGAAAAGAACAATACATGGTAACTCATACCCAATCCTTAAAACAAAAACATTATCAGTACAAAATGGGTTTTCCAGAACAAGATGAATGAAGAAGGTGAAGTTATAAGAAAAAAAAATATTAGTTTTCAAAGGGTATACACAGATTTAAGGAATTGATTTCATTGAAACATTTTCTCTGGTGGCCATATTGAAAACAATTAGAATATTTCTTGTTATTGCTGCACAATGGGGCTACAAGATCTTTCAAATGGATGTTAAATCTTCATTCCTAAATGGTGATTTTGAAGATGTTTATATTGAACATCCTTGTCGTTTTTTATTGAGAAAGATGAAATTCATGTGTCTATATTGAAGAAAGCATTGTATGGGCTAAAACAAGATCTTACGGCATGTTATTCCAAATTGGATACTTGCTTAAGTAAAATGAATTTCAAGAAAGGAAGAGTGGGTAGAAATATTTATATCAAAGAAAGTCCGGAGTATTCCCTCATTGTAATTATTTATATTGATGATTTTATCTTTGATGGGAATGATGGAATAAGTTGTGAATTATTTTTTGAAGAGATGAAAAAGGTATTTGAATTATCTATGATGGGGAAAATGAAATACTTTATGGGGTTAAAAATATTACAAAATAAATAATAAAATTTTCTCTCCCAAGAAAATTATGCTAAATAACTTCTCAATAGGTTCGACATGGAAAATTAAAAACCTATTTCCACACAAATTTCAGTGGGAACAAAGCTGAGTAAAGTTGGAGTAGGAAAAGAATTGGATCTGAAAGAGTATCAAAATCTAAATGGGTGTCTACTGTATTTGACTACATCAAGTCCTGACATTGTTTATGATGTTATCTTATATACAAGATTTCAGAGTGCTCAAAAATAATCACATCTTATTGTTGGAAAAAGAATTCTCAGATACATCAAAGGAACAATAGAATTCAGAATCAGGTATTGCAGCTCAGATATTTTTTATTTTTTTGGGTATTTAGATGCAGACTGGTCAGGAAAATTTGATGATAAAATATCCACATATGGTGAAGTATTCTTTATGGGAAATAATGGTGTTAGTTGGAATTCAAAGAAACAGAATTTAGTAACCCTCAGTGTGGATGGAGCTGAGTATGTTGTTTCCACTCAAGCCACTACTCAAATCTTATGGATGAAAACATAATTAGAATATTTACTTGTTGAAGTGAAGTTACCCCTGCTCTTGGGTTCTGACAATAAAAGTAAAATCAATCTCACCAAGAATTCAGTTCAACATTATCATTCAAATTACATTGATATGAAATATCATTTCATTAAAGAGCATGTGTATAAGAATGGATTAAATCAGGAATATGTTCCAACATCGAAACAAGTGGATAAAATTTTCCCAAAACCTTTTTTGAAGGAATAATTATCAAAATTAAGGTTGAACATGGGTGTTCAACCTCTTTCTTTTAAAGGCTAAGGTATGTGTTTATGTCCCCTATCTTGTCTTACCTCTGGATTTTATTTTCAATGTGCATAATTGTATTTCTTTATAAATCTATTTCATAAAAGATATAGTTATGGGTAAGATGTGAATTCAACATTGTTTTATGAGTGAACTATTCTAACTGTTTGTTGAAGTGGTTTTGGAAAAGAAATTATTTTTTATTCTAGGGATGTTAAGGAAGAGATGAGTAAGAAAAATGAAGATGTAGTCACAATCACTTATTTTTTATATCATAGTTTTTTTGTTAATGATTATTGTTTTCTATAATGAGTTAGCTCATGTAGGATTAGAATTATTGACAAGTGATCCATTCCTTGAGGATACAAAGTTTAGTGATTTATGAAAACTTGGTTGAAAACAAATTCCAAAGGGGTAGATTATTAGGACCAAGATGACGATGAATGTGTTTTGTGTTGTCTTTTATTGTCAATATATGTTATGAAGGATAGTTTTTCAAAATAACCTCACTTTATTTATGGAAAAAATCATAATGAGGATTGTTTTCAAAAGAATCAGATCCAAATTTTCAAAAGAATCAGATCCATGTTTTCAAAAGAATCGAACTCACATTATTGATAAGAATTAGACTCATGTTGTTCATCATAATGAGGGTCTGGTATTAAAAAATATCGTAATGAGGTTTTGGTATTGATAAATATCATAATAAAGAATTGATTAGATTCAGTCTGGATCCGATATGAAAGAAGTGGTTGTTTTGATAGAGAATTAGAGTCTCTATAATGACGATAAATAAATGTGATGATGCTTTACTGATTTTTATTTCATATAAATCATGAGTTGAATTGAGAACTTGTGAAGAATTATTGATGTAAAAAAGGGGGGAGTGAAAGATATGATACCAATCCAATAAGGATCATATCTAGATTTATCATATCTGGGTGGCAGAAAGAAAGAAGTGATACTTATTGTTTTTAAAAATAATCGTATCTAGAAGAAATGTTATACCGATTGAAGAAGTGATGTTGATAAGAAGAGATGTTGATAAAGAAGTAGTACTAATGAAAATTAGTGTCAATGAAAAATGGTATCGATGAAAAGAGGTGCCGATGAAAAGAGGTTTCGATGAAAATTAGTGTCAACAAAAAGTGGTGCTGATGAAAGGTGGTACTAATTGAAAAAGTTGTTCTGATTGAAAAGTTGGTGTCGGTTGAAGAGGCGGTGCCGATTAAAGAAGTGGTGCTAATAGAAGAGTAAGAGATGGTGTTGATTATTTTTTAGGATAATCAAAATTAGAAATGATCATACCCAATTATGATCATAACTAGAAATTATAGTTACTAAGAATGATCGTATCTATAAAGGGTCATACTCTGGTTTGTTTTCAAACGTCTTCATCAAGTGAGTTTAGAATTGAATTTATTTTTGTTATATTAATGTGAAATTTAAATTGGGTAGAGATCCATTAAGAGAAGAATAAGATTATTTTTATTGGAAGTAAGCCAGACGATGCTAAATCTTATCCTCAAATGAATTCAAATTCATGAAGGATTTCATGATTCAACCATAGGTTTTTGAATGAAGTGATGTTTTTGAGTTTAGAGAATAAGTGAATAAGATGATCAATAATGTAGTTAACCATTTTAAAATGGTTGAAATAAATTGTTTAGATGACTTGTGTGAAGAAAATAAATTAATGAATGATTTTTTGAGGGGTATCTTAACATTCAAATACATGATTTTGATTCAAATCTATTCTAAGAATTGTATTCAGCAATTTGATTGAAACAATTAGACTCAGATGATTGGACCAATGTATTTATCATCTATTCTTATATCACTAACATTTGAAATAGGACTATTGAGAAGAATAGGTATAGATTTTAGAAGTTTTAAGAAGAATCTAAAAGAGTTGACAAAGTCAAAATGCATTCTGAGATTTCAGGGGATATTTCATTTTGGGTGAATTTAGGTGAGTGGGAAAGTGTTTTGGGATTCCCACCTAAACCTATTTTGGGTCACCTATAAAAGGTGGAAAGTACATTTTACTTAACACTTAATGGGGTATTGTTCACCACACTAGAGAGAGAAGATCCAAGTTTTTAGTGAGAGAAAGTGATACAATTTTGTTTTGTATTTAAAACATTTTGACAGGGAAGAAGACAAGATCATAATATTGTATTCATTTGATCATCATATTCAGGATTTATCTTATTCAGCAAATCATCATATTCATCTTGTCATTTTTATTCGGTTAATTTTGATATCGAGATGAATTAATCAACATCGAGATTTCCATACAGGGTATTTCCGTATTGGGTTTCTTGGATTGAGGAAAAATTATATTCAGAATTGAAGTGGTGATGATTCATTTCTATTGTATTGTATCAGAAAATCATATTTGAAGAATTGTTTTTAAAGAATCATACTCGGAGGAATTGGACTGGTAAAATTGGACTTGGCATTCAAGTTTATTTCTTTAACAAATTTTAGCTGGTTCTTACCTTTCTTCTGGGTAAGGAATTGAAGAATTTTATTTCAATTGAATACATTTTTTGAATTGAAAAGAAGCATAGGTAACATGAGTTATTACATAAAAATTTTATTGCCCTATTATGCTAATAGGATGCACACGCACTAGTGAGATTTTTTCATAGTGCTACACGAGTGTAAGGGTATATCCTACATGTTATAATCCAAGTATTTTTTTCTAGAGGATTATATGGTATTGGATCATTTCCAAACCATACCAAGGATGTAGATATTATTATTGAATAGGGATCCTTTTAAATCTTTGTGTTCTTGTGGATGTTTGGATTGAATAGTTTTCAGAAGGGAATTGAATCTTTAAAAGGGGGTGAAGGTTTTTTCAATGGAAAATAAACATAAAAGAAAAAAAGTGTATCACTGATTCACCCCTCCCCCTCTAAGTGATATAATAAAATGACTGGGCACTTTCAGTTTCTTCTTGTATACACACTGATGGATTTCCATCAACTAATGAAACTATAAAAGTATAGAACATGATTTTGGTATATGGTTTCAACTTCTAAATTAATATTAAATTTCTTATATTAACTTATTTCCAATTATCACTTCCTCATGGGATTTATTATTCTTATTAAATAACATACCACCTATATTGGTGAATATAAAACCACCTCTTTGGTTTTAACTTTCCAACAAAGTATTTGTTTCTAGAATAATTACTCCCACTATATATTGTGGAGCTAGTGTTCCTATTCCAAACCATGTGCATATGGAACATTAATTTATAAAAGTATCACATTATCCCATTATATCAAATGATATGTTCTTCCATCTTATAGAAATATTGAAAATCAAATTACTAATACCTTTCTTATAGCAACCCTAGTATTCATTAGACATTAATTCAAGATTTATTAGACATGAATACACATCATATAACCCATGATATTGGTAATTCTAGTGTCCTTGGATAATTAAGTACATTATATAACAACTTAAAATAGGGGGTACATCAGTATTATTTAAAATTCCCTTAACATGCTCATAATTTTCCATCGTTCTGAAAACAACATGGGATAACCTGAGGACATACAGAAGAAAGGGGTGAATAATAAATCCCAGTAAAGGAATAAATAAATAATAACATGAAAAAATTATACTTGTTATAAAATATTAATTTCAATTATACATAAATGGAGTGAGAATAATAAATATGAATAATAAGGCATGTTGTATCATGATAACATAAAGAAAATATTTGAATGTGGTAATAAATTTAAACATGAAATCATAAATATAAGTCAAGTTTAACCACCAAGACATCAAAACATAATGTTCTTAGGATAAAATCCCATGAAATAAGCAAGGGATATCATGAGACTAAAACATTATGCAATTCATTTGAGCACTATATGTGCACACCCATCATAATCATATCATGTGCATGCATAGGTGTTCCACATAAATCATACAATATAAGAAAATATTTCGTATAATTTAATCCCACTATTAAGGATTTTGGGTTAAATTCATGGAATTTCAAAATAAATGAAGTATAGGTATACTAGGTGAATTTTCATGAGTGTAAATGGGCATGGGTTTACACCTTAGACATTTTTGGCATGGAAAATCATAGTGACATTTTAGGAACGTGACGACAGTACATGAAGAAACATAAAATAGTTAAATGAGAGAGAAAAGGGGTCTCTCATCACTTGTAGGTAAAAAATAAAGTTTTATGGATTTTCAATAACATAATACAACAAGATAATTTGGGAATTAATAGGCATAAGACAAGAAGGGTTCTTGAATAAAATATTATACTGGAAAAAACATAGGATAATTTTGCCAGCAAAATGAGTGCACATAATGAATCATGGGAGGGATTAATGAAAGTGACATGGGCCATTAATCACTTGAAAATCATGTGGAAAATATATTTTATTTATAAAACCATATCCTGACAATATTAATTAGAAGAAAAATTTAATTACATAAATAATTTTATTTAATAAAGAGGAGAAAGTGAGGATCCCTTTCCTTGGGAGGGTGATTCCAAAAGCTTGAGAGGAGCTTCCTGAGATATTGGGGGAACGTTTAGTGGAATATAGAGAGGGTAAGGAAGATTAAGGACAAGATACATAGTTTTTGAGTGAAGAAGAAATTGATATTGGGTGGGTTTATATAGGAAAATAGAGGAGAGTTCTTTATTATTTCCCAAATATAGGTTTTAGACTCTATATAATAATGTAATCAAAACCACAAACCTTACCTTGTGTTTTGACCATGGTTTCTCAAAAATAGGAGCAATTTTAATTATTTTATATGGAAAAGGTCTTAACTCAATAAAATATTACTATTGGTGATGTGGAAGTAATTCATGTTTATGAAGAAATGATTTTAAGACCTAGAAACATAATATGGGTTTTGGAGAATTCATAAAAGATTAATAAAATTAATCAAATAAATTAAAAAAACAATATTTAAAATGGAAAACATATATTTTTTTGTGGATACCATTTATAAAATTTATTACATCACTTTTATGTCACTATGATTCCATTATACACATGAAATATTTATACCATATTTAATTTTGACCAAAAAATTTGACTGTCATAGAAAATTATGAAAAATTTTCTATTGGATAATTTCAATGTTTTGATTCCAAAAATAATATTTATTTTATCAGAATAATTTCTCTAAATATGTTAGTTTTTACTTTTAAAACAAGAATCCACATTTATTTAGAAATAGAGGGTTTCCAATAATAACTATTTTTAAATGTTTATAAAAATTACATTTGAAGTCATAAAAATTATAATATCATTTATATTTATTAAAAATTATTTAATTTTATTATTTTTTTTTAAAGAATTCATGAATTAATCAAAAAGAAATATCATTACTTAAATTTCATATTTTTGAAAAATACAATTTGTGTTTTATAGTATCAAAATCAAGAACCATAAGTAAAAAATATAACCATTATTCTTTGGAAAATAAAATATACATATTAATATTATTAGGGTATTGATATATATAACTTTATTAAAAAAATCCCCAAGGGTATGGTGAATGATGGTGATATTTTCATGGGGTGTTTTGGCATATATGATCTGTGCTATAATCTTCATGAGCTTGAAATTCTTCTATAAACGATTTCTCTCATGCTTTAGTTATTAGACCTAGGATTAGGATTGGTCAAGCGAAAATCCAAGTGATTATATCTCCCTTATAATCTCTGAAAAATGATCTTGATAGGGCTTCATCCTACTGGTTGAGTTCATCACTTACATTGTCTTTGTCAATTGGATTTATCAAAACCCTATATTTATGCTAATCATGATCATTTTTCAATGACTATATTACCAATGGTTATGATGCTTAAAGGTATTTTAAAATTGATTACATAAAACCAAAGATGTTCATGTGTTTTTTATAACCAGAATAGGGTATTTATGTAACTCCCCAAGATTTAATCGTACATTTTCTTAAATAAATCCAATAGCTTGTGTTGCATGCAACACTGAGTTTGAGCGCACCATGATCAATTAAAATTTCCATTTAAATTCATATTATGAATAGTATTAACCATATTATGAAATTTATGTATATTATATATAATTTTAACATTCCTCTTATGTATTTCTTGGGCAATTTTATAAGAACAAATATGATTTTATGCATAAAAAATATATTTTTTAAAAAGGGAAATTTTAGCACCTTTTAATGGCGTACCTATTTTGAATCTAAATTTTGAAAATTTTATAAATTTTATTTTAAAAAATAGAAATAATTTTTGGATTTAGTGTGTCAAAATTAACATAGGGCATATTTTTAGTATTTTTCTGAGAAGTTTCATTTTTTGATGAATCTTGAAAAGTACTGCATTGTAGTTAAAAAACACACTTTTTTATTTAAATAATTATTTTAATTTAAATTGATTTTTAAGGTCAAAATAGATCAATAATAGATATATTAATCAAATTTAGTTCATTTGAATCATTTTTATATTGAAATTAGATATAAAAACTTATTAAACTTTAAAACGTTTCATTTTACCTACCTTCTTGCCACATCTGTGGGTTTAGTGTTAAAATTTATTTATCCACTTATGTGAGTTGAATTTGGAAAAAATATACATAAAAAGTTATAATAATTATTATATTTAGAGTCTAATCGAATCAAATTTATTTTTTGGATTTGGTGAATAACAACTTTAGTAAATTTTTATTTACTTCAGTTAAGGGTAAATAAGGCAATTAAAGGTAAAAATAATATTATAATATTATAAAGTTATCCTAACACATATCCTAATCTCATTGGATAAGTGATTTTTGATCAAAATCATCTTTAGTCCGAAATTATAACCTTTTAATCCAGTTGGGTAAGACTATGAAATTTATAATATTTTATTTAAAGATAAGTCAAAAATGTCATACTAACATTTTTAATAAATATACCATTTGTCTTATAGGTTTATAAAAAATATAAATTAAACTATAAATAGTCATTTGAAAGATGAACTTTTTATTTTAATCATGATGATTTATTTATGAATTTTAATGAGAAAATAGTTAACGTAAAAAGTGACATAATAATGATGCAATAATTGGATAAATAATTGAAGAATCAAATAAATGATATAAAAAATATTAATATAAATATAATTTGAGTGGGTTAATGTCATAAACCAATTTCATTTATTAATTTCACAAGTTAGTAATGTTTTAAAAGTCTAGGTTCAAATTTATCTTGTTTTTTTGATTTTTTTATAAGACTAAATAATGAATAGTGTCAAAATTGACATTTAAGATATTTTAAAATAAATAATATTTTATTAAATTATATTAAATATAAAAGAAACTTATATTCCTCTAAAAAGTTAGAATAAGTCTTAATATTTTATAAATTATTCATTTATTGGTCTTTTTTTCATTTTATTGTAATTATATTAACCCATAATGTTTAAATTATATGACATAACAGTAATTGTTAAAAGGGTTAAATAAGTGTTAAAAAAAGTTAAGGATTAAAAATAGTAATAATAACTTTTAAAAAAATTCTTGGATGAATATAATTCTACCCTTATCACATTGTGATAGATTTTTAGTTGTTTAATGGACACTTTTCCATTAAAATAAATTATATAATATTTAAATCAAAGATAGTTACCAAATATCAAACTCTTTGTTTTTAGTATCTTTTATGTGTCCAAATATGGAAAAATCAATATATGGAGGAAAATGAATGTATATTTTTATCATAATGATATTATTTTCATTATATAATTTTATCTAGAATTTTTAGAAACTATGTAATTAAATTAAATTCTTCTTCAATACTAAAGCAATATTTATTTATTTAACACAAAAACAAAATAATTGATATTAAAAATATTAATTTTGACATATTTTGATTGGTTAATGTGTATAACAATTTTCGTAGATCTATAAGATATATGATAGATGTTTTAAATCATTATAGTCTAATTCACACATTGTATTAATGTATTTGATGTTAAATTAAATGAATAGTATTAAATTTGACAATAATGATATCTTATTGAATTAATTTATTATTAAATTATTTAAAAATAAGAAAAGTTAAATAATAAAAATAGAATAGGATATGGTTGAAAGGGTCTTTTAATTTTCTTTTATAGACCATTTTTAAGTATTTGGATCTAGAATAGTATTATTATATTTTAATATTTTGAGGATTTCCAAAAGAGCCCTCAAGTCAATTATAAAATGGAACCTCATCCCTCACTTCCTCACACCACTCTGAGACTTATAGCACGACCAAAACCTGAAAATTTCTCCTCCTAACATTATTAGTAATTTTTTGGCAGTCTTGGTATTCCAAAAGACCAACCCTAGTGTTTCTAAGAGGAGATCCCAAGGAAGTCTGCCGAAGAAGATGTAATTGTTTTAACCAATCATTTAAGTTATTTTCTTCTTCTATTTCCTCTTCATATGTTGTTTCCATACTAAAGTAAAAACTATAGTATAATATATACACTGATATGTTATTGTTATTATGGTACAACTACATTCCTCCTTTTATCCATCCTATGAAAAACAGTATCACCATGAGTTTATAAGTACGACTTACTGTCTCCACACTATGTTGTAATTTGTTTTCATCGTCACTTTATTTATATGAATATAATGATGGATAGAGTGTATATAAATATTAAATATTAAATTATATCTATTATTTATTATTAATATACCATCTAATTCATCACCCTTTTACCAATAAGGAAATGATATCATCGCTCGTGTGTACATACGACCTATCATCTCCATGACGCGATGAGATTCATCTTCCACGTTAACCATTCAAGAATGATTATAACAATATATATAATTAATAAATATAAAATATATTACATAATAATTATACTAGAATAACATATATATATATATATTTCATTTACATTGTTTTATTCAATACAATATGAAAATGGAAGCATCGTTCATTCTTACGTACGACCTATCGATCCATGAATGGTGTATCCCATTTCATATATCTATATTTTATATATATTTATATACTAAATATATATGACATATAAATCATTTCCAACATTATGGAAGTAATTAAATCATGATCTAATTAATAAGATAAAAAATAATGAGTCAAAAGACACACGATAAACAAAGCGGTTATAACCTGAAATGTGGATTTAACTTGGAATTTATTAATAAACAGGTAATCCAAAGTCATAAATGGATCATATATGATATCATGAGTATTATTATTATTATGGAAAAGTTAATAATATATTTAAAATAACAATATATGATTTTCATACACGTATGGTGGGAATCAAATCTAAGGTAAGTGTTAATTTCATAATCTTATTATTATCCGATATTGTTTATCCATAAGTATTTACTAGGACTTATTTATCATACATTTCCAAGTTTCTTAAATTTTTTTGAAAAGGAATATTTTTAAGGTTTTATGTAAGGTAATCTTTGACTAAAACATAATTTTAAATGTTTTTAAGATTTATTCTTCTAAATCGTTCTCACTCATGTCCATGTTTTCAAAATAAGTTTTATGGATTTATTTAAAAGGACATGAAAATTTTAAAATGTTAATTTTAAAATTTCTCTCAAATGTTTAAAATTGGTATGGGACACTTTGATTAAAAAATTTATTTTTCTTAAATGTATTATTTTTTAAATCTTTGACTTTTGAAAAAAATATTTCAAAGAAAAAGGTTATTTTTATCAAGATATTTTGAACAATTTTATTAGAGTATTTTCATATATATCAACATAATTTATTAAATTTTATGTTTTATTGAGATTGATATCTTATGATACAATATAACTTATTATATTGAAGGGTTTATGATTAGTTTTATTGTGGATATATATTTTTATACCATTCATGGTTTATGGTTAAAGTATTAACATTTACTATACTAGTTTTTCAATACAAATGTTTATGATATTTATTTTTTAATATGATTAATGCATTGGACTTAGTAAGTGACGGGTGGGGATTGCTATATCCCCTCAATGCGTTAGTAGGTCTTGTGAGATGATATCAGTTGGGGGAAAACCATTCACATTTGTTTCCAACCAGTTTTAAATTATCAGGATGATATATCTTAACACAAATTAGATAGGTTTATACCCACAAACATAAACTATCATGAGGATAGATCTTGAAAATATCTATCTTGAGGATATATCTTGATAGTGAAGATGTTCAGTATTATGCATTCTCTCATTATGATATTAGTTATTGTTATCCTATGTGATTATTCTACTAGCAGAATATCCATGGTAATTTTTTATAGATCATGTGACTATTTTATATGGTATTATTTATTCTTGACATATTATGCTCAAGATTATTTTTATGTGGATTTTGTTTTAGTTATATAATTTTCCTTAATGTTTATGCTTATTATTAATAATAGATTCTAATGTATTCTTACCTTTACTAAGCACCTGAGCTCACCCTAGTCTTATGTTTTATTTTTTCCTAGGATGTTAAGAGTAGTATTATCACTGATATGTAGGGTTAAGTTAGGAGAATAATGATATTATCAAAAGCTTTTCTATGTTGTATATTATGTTTTAAAATGTAATTTTAGGTTCATGTATGTAATATATTCCCCAAGATTACTAAACTAATTGGTCCTTCAGGATTTTATTCCTTTTAATTATTCCAATGTAATAAAAAATGCACCGACTCTATGCTTATGGGGTCAGAGAATTACAATTGGTATCAAAGGAATTTTAGAAACAAACTTGTAAATTAGATTTAGAAAAAAATATATTGGGGAACATAACCCTAAGATAGCCTCGAGGGTAAATATAGAATAACAACCTATAATTTTGGTAAGGTAGAGATTATGTGGGTATTCCTAGTAATAAAACCCTATCTGAATACTACAAGTAGTCATGGTTCTGGTACATATATACCTAGGGGTAACAACTCCGACAAGGTGCATTAGTCCTGACTCGATGTAACCTGGTACATGAAAAAGTGCTTTACTACACACCTAGTTTGACACTCCCGAGAGATATGCTTAGGATAATTCATATTTTCTTTACAAACCATTATAAAGGATTTAAAAGTTAATATTTCCCCAAAGAAACCGTGTTCATGATTATGAGATTAGATACATAGAAATTTTACAATTTAGGTTAATTATTTTACTATTTCTAGGATTATACATTATGATATGATCTAACCTAGTGTATGTAATCATTTAAAAATGGCACCTCATAGAAGGAATGTGAACCTCACCAATCCAAGTGATCCAAAGATTAGTAAGGATAATGTCATTCATAATCTTAATCCAATATTTCAAATGGAAATAGACACCCAAGAATTATCATCATAGGATGATATACTATCATGTGATAACGGGACATGCAAATAGTACTCTAAATATTCTGGATTTGGAGGGAAGTATGAGAATAAGAGGATAACTGGGAAAAAATTGGATAAAGGGAAGAAGGGAAAGGATTATTTTCCTACATGTAATTGTTGAAATAATCACCTTGGAACTTTCTTAAAAGTAATGGGAATTTTCTACAAGTGTGGAGAGAAATTCTACTATGTTTGGGATTTCAAGGATAAGAAAAATATTTATAATCTGAAATATTTCAACTATAATTAAATCAGGAAATAAGAAAACCAATGTCCCAAACATCAAGGAAATATAGCTTAGAAAAATCAAAGGGATCAAGTTAAATCTAATTTTGTTACTACAGTTGAAGTGGAATAATTAATATATTTATGTTTTGGATTCAAGAATTATGTTATTATATTATAGTTATAAGAATAATGAGATATATAAGGATTGTGTTGTAGTAATTATTATTTAGGTATTTGGAGGCATAAATGTTTTCATTAAGGTTTTTAAGGTGATCAAATATTTGGTATTTCTCAACAAGATCTAAATTATGTTGTTTGGGGAATCTGATGTTACAATTGAATTTGGAAATTTAGGAACCTTTTTGGATTATTAATTTGGAAAGAAGTATTTTCGATAAGTGTTATTTTTGGAATAGAGTAAGTTGAAAATTGGATATTATTGTTTGAGGTTAAATCATTATTTATTGGATACTTTAGGCTAAACTTTTTGGTTTCATTAAACATTTAGAGGATGAAGGAAATACATGTAGACCTTATGATTCATCAAAAGTGATTTAGGCATAAAAAATTATCCTGAATATTCATATCTAGGTGTATGAAATGAAGTGAAAATAGATCAAATCACAAGGAAAGGATCATATTATTCTTGATCAAGTAAGTATTTCTTCTCATAAAAAATTCTTCAACTCTAGGGAAAAGATCTTGAAACCAAAAATGTTTTCCTAGTAACTTCTTTTCTGATGAATCAAATGGTCCCTTAGATAATATTATAATTATAGCTTTGTGAATGTTAACTTACTCTTAACTATTTTCACTATCACTATTCATTAGAGATTCAAAGTTATATTTCACTTATGTGTCTATGTTTTCACTTTCCACTAATGTTATCATATTTTAAAGCCTAATTTGGTCATGATCTTCCCATTTCCTTTTCCTTCTTATTAAGAGTATATTTTATTAACTCTATTAATGATGTGATATTTCTAAAAAGTTATTTTCTAGTATCAACCTTATATTTTCTAACTTCAATTTCAAATTTCAAGTACACAATTTATTTAAGTAGGAAATAATGTAACACCCTAATATTTTAATGTACATTTTCTTAAATAAATTCAATAGCTTGCGCTCCACGTAACATCAAGTTTGAGTGCCCCATGATTGATTAAAATATCCATTTAAATAGAGGTTATGAATATTATTAATCCCATTACAAAATTTATGTATATTTTATATAATTTTAATGTTTATCTTATGTGTTTCCTGAAAAATTATATAAAAACTAATCCGAATTTATGCATAAAAACTACAAATTTTTAAAAGGGGAATTTTGTCACCTTTTAATGGCATACTTATTTTGAAACTAAGTTTTTGGAATTTTATAAGTTTTATATTAAAAAACTAAACTTCATTTATGAATTTAGAATTTCAAAATTAACTTAGGCTGAATTTTTAATATTTTTCTGAGAAGTTTCATTTTTTGATGAATAGTTAAAAATACTACATTGTAGTTAAAAACTACATTATTCATTTAAGTAATTATTATTCTATAAATTGATTTATAAAGTAAAAATAGATCAATAATAAATATATTAATCCAATATAGTTAGTTGGAATTATTTTTATGTTAAAATTAGATATAAAAAACTTATTAAACTTTGGAACATTTCCTTTTACCCGCCTTCTCGCCACATCTGTGGGAATAATGTTAAACTTAACTTATCCAATTTTGTGAATTGAATTTGAAAAAATGAAAAAAAAACAGTTTTAATTCGTATAATATTTAGATTCTAATAAGATCAACTTAATTTTTTAGATATTTTGAATAGTATCTTTAGTAATTTTTTATTTATCACGGTTAAGGGTAAAGAAGGTAATAAAAGATAAAAATAATATTATAATATAATAAAGTAACCATAAACCTTGAACTAATTTCATTGTATAAGTGTATTTTGACCAAAATGAACCTTAGTTCTAAATTATAACCTTTTAAGCCACTTGGGTAAGAATATGGAATTTATAATATTTTATTTAAAGATAAGTTAAAAATGTCATACTCACATGTTTAATAACTATAGAGTTTTTACTATAGGGTTATAAAAAGTTTAAATTTGAATATAAATAGTAATTTTAGAGATAATATATTTACATACATCATGATAATTTATTTATAATTTTTAATTATAAAATAATTAATTTATATGGTGACACATTGATGATGCATTAATTGTTTAAATAATGGAAGAATCAAATAAATGATATTAAAAATATTAATATAAAAATAATTTGAGTGATTTAATGTCATAAAATATTTTAATTGATTAATTTCACATATTATTAATGTTTTAGAAGTCTTGGTTTTACTTTATCTTGTTGGTTTAATTTTTATATAAGATAAGATATTGAATAGTGTCAAAGTTGACATTTAAGATATTTGAAAATAAATAATATTTTATTAAATGATATAAAATATCTAAAAAACTAAAATTTGTCCAAATATTTGAAATAATTCTTAAAATTTTATCAATAACTCATTTAGTGGTTGTTTTTAATTTTATAGTAATTATATTAACCCATAATATATAAATTATATGATATCAGGGTAATAGTTAAAAGGGTCAAATAAGGGTTAAGACAAAAATATAAAGATAAAAAAAACTTGTCAAAAAATTATTGTATGAATAATATTTGACCTTTATAATATTTTGATCTATTTTTAGTTTAATGGAAACTTTTCCATTAAAATAAGTTATATATTATTTAAATCAAAGATAGTTACAAAATATCACTCTCTTTGTTTTTAATATCTTTTATGTGTACACATAAAGAAAAAATAAATATATGAATGACCATAAACGTTTATTTTTATCATAATTATATTATTTTCATTATATAATAATTTTTTTAATTTTTAGAAATTATAAAACTACCTTAAATGCTTCTTCAATTCTAAAAAAATATTTATTTAATTAACAATAAAAACCAAATAATTGATATTAAAAATATTAATTTTAATATATTTTGATGAGTTAATGTGTCTAAAGAATTTATAAGATATATAAGATATATTATAGATGTTTTAAATCATTATATTATAATTCCCACTTTGCCTTAATGTATTTGAAGTCGAATTAAATGAATTGTATTAATTTTGACAATAATGATATCCTATTGAATTAATTTATTATTAAATTATTAAAAAAACACAAAAATGTTAAATAACAACAAGGAGATATGATATGGTTTAAAATGACTTATAATTTTTATTTATGGTACATTTTTAAGTATTTGGATCAAGAATAGTCTTATTAAATTTTAATATTTTGATGATTTCCAAAAGCACCCTCACCTCAATTATAAAAGTTCACCACCTCCCTAAATTCATGACATCACATTGAGCCTTATATATCGATAAAAACATAACCATTTATCCTACCAAAATTCATATATATGTTTTGGAGGATCTATTCTTCCAAAAATACCAACCTTAGTGCCCCTAATAGGATGTCCAATGGAAGTCCACCGAAGAAGAGGAAATTACTTTACCAATTCATTTATGTTATTTTCCTTTTTTTCTTATTATTCCTATGTTGTTTCCATCATAAAGTAATAACTTTAATATAATATATATTCAAAGATGTTTTTATGATTATAGTACAACCATATTCATTCATTTGTGCATCTTAAGTAGAACAATATCATCATGTGTGCGTACGTATGACTTACCTTATCTACGTTGTGGTGTAATTTGTTTTCATCACCACATTATTTGGATGAGTATAATGATTGATATAATGGATATAAATAATAAATACAAAATTATATTGGTTATGTATAATTATTATACCATCTAATTTCTCACCCTTTTACCAATAAGAAAATGATATTGTCGCTCGTGCGTACGTACAACCTACCATTTTCAGGACGTGATGAGGTTCATCTTCCACGTTAACCATTAAAGAATGATTTTAAAAATGTATATAATGAATAAATATGAAATATATTACATAATAATACTTTTGGAATAATATATATATATATATATATATATATTTCATTTAATTTCTTTCATTCAATACGATAAGAAAATGGAAACAGTGTTCATGCATACATACGACGAACCATATCCATGAATTGTGTATTACATATAATATATAAATATATTTTATATATATTTATATACTAAATATATATAATATATAAATAATGGTTTACATTCTTGAAGTAAGTAAATCACGATCTATGTAATATGATTAATAATAATGTGTAAAACATGTACGATAAACAAAGGGGTTATTACCCAAAACGTTGATTTAACATAGAATTTGTTAATAAACAGTTAATATAAAGTCATAAATGAATAATATATGATATCATAAATATTATTATGATTTTGGTATAAGTTAATAATATGATTAAAACCACCATATATGGTTTTCATACATGTACGGAGGTAAGCAAACTTATTGAAAGGGTTAATTTCATAATCTCATTATTATCCCAGATTGTTTATATATAAGTATTTACAAGGAAATATTTTTCATCAATGTACTTGTTTCTTAAAAAAATCCAAAATTAATATTTTTAAGATTTTATGAAAGGGTCATTTTAACTAAAACAACCTTTTAAATGTTTCTAAAATTTATTCTTCTAAATATTTCTCATCCACATCCATGTTTTCAAAATGAGTTTTATGGATTTATTTATAAGGACATGAATATTTTAAAATGTTAATTTTCAAATTCCACTCAAATATTTCAAAATTATATGAAAAATTTTTATTCAAAAATCTATTTTTAAATGTATTATTTTATAAATGTGCTACTTTTTAATAAATTATTTTAAAAAAATGGTGTTTTTCTCGAGATATTTCAATTGATTTTATTAGAGTATTTTCATCTATATCAACATATTTTTTTTGAATTTTTTGTTTGTTTGAGGTTGATATTTTATGATATAATCCACCTTATTTTATTTAATAGTTTATGATTAGTTTGATTGTGGATGTTATCTTTTAATACCATTCATTTTTTATGGTTAAATTATTAACATTTCATATGATAGTTTTTCAATATGAATGTTTATGTTTTTTATGTTTTCATATGAGGAATTAATTGGACTTAGTAAGTTATGGGAGGAGCCTTCTATAGCCCCTTGATGAATCAGTAGGTCCCATGAGAAAAAATTAGTTGATGACAAACCCTTCTTTTTTATTTCTATGAAATTTTAATTTTTCAGTAGGATAGATCTTGACACAAATAAGATGGGTTTCTACCCACAAACTTAGACTATCATGAGGATAGATCTTGATAGTAGCTATCTTGAGGATATATCTTGATAGTGAAGACATCTGGAATTATGAATTGCCTAATTATGATATTAGTTATTGATATTCTACGTGATTATTCGACTAGTACAATATCCATGTTTATGTTTTCTAGCTCATGTGAAAATTTTATATGGTAGTATTTCTTATTTCCAAATTATTCTTGAGATTATGTTTAAATGTCTTGTGTTTTAGTTATACAATTTTCCTTAATATCTATTGTTATTATTCTTAATAGCTTCCACAATACACTTACCCTTACCAAGAATCTGATCTCATCCCTTTATTATGTTTTATTTTTTCTCAGTATTCCAAGATGAGTATTATGACTAATATATAGGGTTAATACAAGAGAATAACTGATTTCTCAAAAGAATTTATATATTGCACTTTATGTTAAAATGTAATTTAATGTTCATGTATGTAATATATTTTGCAAGACTGATAAAATTATTGGTCCTTAAATATTTGATTCCTTCTAATTATGCCAATGTAACAAAGTAATTAACCAACTCTGAGCTTATGGGGTTAGGGAATTACAATTTAATTCAGTCACAATGGGAATTTTATTTATAAAATTTTAGGTTGTTAAAATATCCCCCCTTCATAATTTTTTCCCCAAAAAATTCATTTCAAACACAAAAATAGACGAGGGTAATTATATTTCATCAACTCCTCTAGTTCTCATCCTTCTTATATAAATTTTTTGTTTCTCCATAGCACTTTGACCAGGTTCATTGTCTTATTTTGTCAAAAATTTTCTCAATGATATAATATCATTACAATATGATCCTCACATGAATGATCATTTTACAATGGTACCACATCTATATTCATCACATGTGAGAGGTATAATATGTACTTTCTTAAGAAGAATTCATGGAACACATCATGTACTTGAGATAGGTTAGGTGTGAGTAATAATAGATATTCCACCATTCTGATTTGGTCAATAATTTCAAAGGGACTGATGTATATTAGAATAAGCTTTCCCTTCCCCCCAAATATCATGGCTTTATTCCATGGAGATATTGGGAGGAATACCTTATCTCCAACCTCCAAATCCATGTCTCATTGATGACTATCAATTTATATCTTTTATCAACTCTGAGAATCCCTGATGTTCTATTGATTGATCTTGACCTTTTGCACTATTTCCTCAACCATTTCACCACCCAATAGTTTGAATTCCCCAATTTCATCCTAGAATGTAGTCATTTTACACCTATTCTCATAAAGGGATTCATATGGAGCCATTTGGAATATTTAGTGGAAACTATTACTGTATTAAAACTCATCCAGTAGAAGATATTGATACACTTCTCCTTTTAAGTCCATCATGACCTCTAATGGCCCGAAGGCCTTCATTTTTTTATTGATTTTTGATAATCCACCTTTCAAGGGGTGAGGTGGAACCCTTATAAGGCCCGTAGTCATAAGTATTATATGGCCCGTAGGCCTTAGAGTAATTCATTTCCTGTAGGCTTCAAACATTACATAAAACCCAGACTAACTACTTGGAACTACTCTTCCCCAACATATTCATCGTGAAATCAGCTCTCCACCTTCGCATGGATGTTCAACTTGGAATTCCTGTGCATGCACAGGCTTGTATCGATGGTAGGTCCATCACGAATTCTCTCAACATATCCTCAAGTTTCTGGATAGTCCGCTCAGATTGTCCATCATGTTGACTGTGATAGGCCATGCTAAAGTTTAAATCAGTATTTAGAGCATGTTGGAGACTTTTCCAGAACATAGTGTTAAATCTTGGGTCTCGATCAAATACAATCTATAGTAGTATTACATAAAGCCTCACCACTTCTCAAATACATATCCTTCCAAGTTTATTGAGTGAGAAGTCATCTAAAATTTCAATTAATTGAGTATTACTCAAAATATGATCCACCACAACCCATATACCATTATTTCCTCTGGATTTCTTTGGGATCCTATTGAAAAATATATGTCTATATTTTACCATTTCCATGTAGGTATGGGTAATGGTTGTATCACCCCCTTGTATTTTTTCCTTTCATCCTTAATTTAATGTCACACAAGATACCTTAATGTATATTCCATGATATCCTTATTTATATTGTCCCACCAATAGTGGTATCAAATATCTCTATACATATTTGTGATACCTATATGGATGGAGAAGGTCGAGATATGTGCATCATCCAATGTCTCCTTCTCTAACTTATGTTTTGATGGTACACGTAGTTATGACCCAAATCTTATAACTCCTTCATTAATTTTGAACTATAAGGATTTTCCTTTTCTTATATTTTCCACATTCTTTTGAATTTCCACATAATCTATTTGAGCATACTTTTCCAGAAGGGATGGTTGAGCAATCATTTTTGAAAGGATTTATAACGTTCATTCCTTTATGATTCCCATGTCCATCATTTTCAAGTCGTAAGATCAGATCCCTCTAAATTTTCATCAATGATAAAATTGTTGGATCCATTCTATACTGTGAATCTAGAAATATATTTGCTTTCTTAGGATGGTATAGGATTGAGAAATCATTGTCCATAATCATCTCTTATTATCGACGTTGGTATATATTCATCTCTTTTTGTGTGAATGTATATCTGATACTCTTGTGATCTGTATATATTCCAAGATTCACCCCAATGAAATAATTACACAATATTTTCAACATGAAAATTACTATAGCCAACTATAGATCTTGCATTGGGTAGTTTTGTTCATTAATGTTCATCTTTATTGAAGAATAGGATATCACTTTATTATTCTACAATAGTACACAACCCAAGACCTTATTTGAATCATTGTTGTATACCATGAAAAGATCCCCACTTGTGGGTAGAATAAGTACATATGTAGTGATAAGACTCTTTTTAAACACCTCTATCTCTCTCCTCACATTCATTATTCCAAAACAAATTTGACTCTGTTATGAGTTAGATTGGTTAGAGGGTTTGAAAATCATGATAATTTTCTTAAAAATCATCGATAATACCAAAATAGTCTAAGGAAACTATAGATATTTGTCATTGATGTTGGACTTGTACATCCTTCAATTTCCTCTTTTTTATAAATGTCCACAGATATCCCTTTGATGGTGATAACATGCCCCAAGAATGAGACTTCCTTAAAAAAGAACTAAAATTTTCTATACTTTTAATAAAGCTTCTTCATTCATAGGGTCTTTAGCAAAATTCTCAAATGATCCTCATGATCTACTTGCTTTTAGAGTTTTTTATAATTTCTTCTATAATGACTAATAATGTTTTTTCTAGGTAATCTCTAAATACTATATTCATCAATTCCATGAATATTTATTTAGAATTAGTGAATCCAAAATGGAATTATTATGAACTTTTAGTTCCCATACATTGTATAGAAATTAGCCTTGGGGATATCCTCATTCACCCTTACTTGATAATACCCTGACGAAAGTTCCACCTTGGAGATGTATTGGGATCCACATAGTTGATAAAAAATTCATCAATCCATGGAATATGTTACTTGTTCTTTATTGTTTTTTTTTTCACAATAATAAATTCAAAGGCGCATCAACCCATCCATCTTATTGATAAATATAACTGGTGCACCCCACAATGAAGAATTTGGGAATATGAACCCTTTATCCAGATTCTCATATAGTTGATGTTTTAGCTTTTCATTTCCCACAATAGCCATTATATTTGGATTCTTGAATATTTGAAAATCCCCATGTAAGGGATATATTGAAAATTCAACCTCTCATCTAGGAGGAAGGCCATAAAATTATTCAGGAAACACATTACCATATTCCCTCACAATGGGAATGTATTCAAGGATGATATTTTCCTTAGAATCATTCAATTGAGCTAGATACAATTTCTCATAGGGAAATAATACTAATTATTGAGAAGTTGGTGCTAAAGAAGATTCATCCTCATCCTTGCACTTGTAAAAAAATAGAGGATGATTCAAGATATAGATATTGATTTCCTTCTCACTTCTATTTATGTTGATCTATATAAGGAAATACAATCTATACCTAGAATAAAATCAAATTCCAATAAAGGGAATATCACAAGGTTCACTAGAAAGTTTATCCCATAAATTGTAATAGGGGAGGAGTTATATACTTGGTATTAAATAATTTCACCATTTTATATTTTTACTAAATGCTCTAATTACATGATTTGTGGTGGTGTTTGAATAGTTTTATTAAACTTTTGTTATATTAAATAATGCATATAACCAGAATCAAAAAGTACATTCACTATTATTAAATGAATAACTAAAGTAACTTTTACCAATTCATTGTCAGGATCCACCTTTGTGGTTGTGATGGCATATGCTCACCCTTGCTACCTTGGAGGTTGTTTTCAATTATTGTGTCTAAAAACCCTTGGATTAGGGTAGTGGTTCACATAGTTTATTTTTTCTCCTTATAGTTGAAAAATTAGATAATAGGCCGAGGGTTGACTAGATCATTCCTCTCTTCCACTAAATTGGTGGGTTTCTTCCATCGACAATTTCTAGCTAGGTACCCATCTTTTCCACACATAAATCATTTCCTCATCCCCTTCAATCAATTTATGAGGTGCTTCTTTCCACACTTTCCAAAAGTGGGATGTCGAAATTTCTTACCGCCGATAGATTTATCCATAAGTACATTAGAATTAGACTCCACTTTCCACTTATTCTCTTTATGAGACCCTTGGGATTCAGTGATATCCATTTTGATTTTTAAGGAACATTGGAAAATTTTCTCATAGCTTTCAAATTCACAAATCACAATGGATTTTCTTATACTCAATTTTATCCCACCAAAGAAACAGACAACTTTTCATTTGGGGTTAACGACAATGTTGGAGGTGTATCGTGAAAGCCTTGTGAAGTTTGAATCATATTCCCTGATGAATTCATCATCTTTTATCATAATGGAAAGGAAATACATTTCCATTTTATGCTAGAGAGTGTGAGGAATATATTTTTTGATTTTTTTTCAAAAATTCCTTCCACCCATCGCTTTGATATCTTCCTTAGGCTTTGTATTCTCGATAAATGTCTAACACTAATTAGCTTCTACCTCAATATGATAAATGAATAGTATAACATTATCATGCTTGAAAGAAATTAAGTATGGAGAATAACTTTTCAATGGATTTGATCCATTGGTCCCTAATTAAGGTATTAGATGATCTATTTAAATTAGAACGCCTTTATCACAAAAATATCTTAATTACAACTAGTACTTCTTAGGGAGATTTGATCATTCTTCCTGATTTAGGTTTCTATTTTGAATCCTGTCAACTAAGAGTGTATCATTACAAAGTTATTTATTCCTTCTCCCTTTGGGTTGGGCATATCATTTGAGAATTCATCACACTACCCTTCACATTGGTTGTTTACTCGATTCCTCATATCTTTGTCCATTGGATAGAATAATGGAAAAAATAGGGAAGAGTAATTTTAAACTATTAAAGAAAAAACTATAATCCAATAACATTAAATGGATAACTTATAAATAACATATATTCCCTTAATATATGAATTTCTAGGATTCAATCTCTATTATCCATGGTCTGTTTCATAACATAGAATCTTATGGGACTTTTTATTCCCTTAATAATGGTTTATAATGATATTGTAAATTTACTAAGGCATATAACCTAGGGGAATCAAAATAGGTGTACAACAAGGAACATTTTCATGCACCAGGTGATGATCGAGTCCAGCTCGATCACCCTTTTCAGGATTATTACCCCTAGGTACATCTCTACTAGAGCCACATCCACTTTTAGTATCCATACATGGATGTACTTTCTTATAGACCACTTAATCTATAATTTATGAATATTTAGGGATGTTTTATTATATTTAGTCTTATCCAAAATCCTTTCTATATAGTTTCTTAATACTAATCCCTAAAATAACTAAACATTCCTCTTATGCCAACTATGACAACCCTAGTTTTTATTACATAGTAACTCATAATTTATTAAATAATAATACACATAATAAAACCTAGAATATTGATAAGTCTAGTATATTTGTGTAATTAGGTACATTTCATAATAACTTACATTGGGTAAATTGGTATTATTGAAAACTTCCTTCACATGCTTATAACTTTCCATCATTCTTAAAACTCCAAGAGATAACATGGGGACATAAATAAGAATGGGGTGAGATATAAATCCTAGTATGAGAATAAAAATATAACAACATGAATAAAGCATTACATGTAAAACAATAAAAATTTCAATGGGACATAAAATTTATGAGAATCATACACATGAACAATGAGGCATGATGTATAATGATAACATAAAGAAAACATGGAAATGTGGAAACAACATTAAACGTGACATCATAAGAATAAGTCAAGGTTAACCAACAATAAATCCTAACAAAATGTGATTAGGATAACCTCTTGTACACCATACATGGAATATCATGAGACTAAAACATTACCCAATTCATTGGAGTGCTATCTGAGTGCACCCATTATAATCATGTCATGTACATGCATAAGTCTGACACATAGATCATATAACATAAGAACATATTGCATAACATTTAATCCCATGATTAAGGATTGTGGGTTATATACATGGAATTATCTAATAAATTAACTATAGTTAAAACATTTTGAATACCCTTGAGTGGGAATGGGTATGTATATACACATCAAAAATGTTTATCATAGAAAATCACAGTGACATTTCAACATAATAACAACAGTACATGACGATTCATAAAGGCTTTGTAAAATTTAAAAAATTATCTAAAAATCACATTATTTTAAATATTAAACATATATTTGGTCACGTGAACCATTTATATAATTTATTACAACACTTTTTGTTCATTATGATGTTATAATATAGATAGTATATTTAAACCATATTTAATTTTTAACCAAAAATTCAGCTATCTTAGAAAATTATGAAAAATTTACTCTTGGATAATTTCAACATGATAAATCAAAAAATAAAATCTATTTTATCAAGATAATTGTCTAAATTGTTAATTTTTTTACTTTTAAAATAATAATTGACATTTATTGATAAATACTGGTTTTTTCGATAATAAATGTTTTCAAACCCTTAAAAAATTAAATTTGACTTAGTAAAAATTATATTATCATTTATATTTTTTTGAAAATTATTTAATTGAATTATTTTATTAAAATATCACTTATTTTTAAAATTCATAGATTCAACAAAATGGAATATCTTAATTAAAATTTCATATTACCCAAAGATACAATATTTGTTTTATCATATCAAAATCAATAACAATAATAAGTATATATAATCATTATTATTTTAAAAATAAAATTTACATATTCATATTATTAGGGTATTGATACATTTCCATTTATTATACTAGAAAAATCCATGAGGGTAAGGCGTGTGATGGTGATATTTTCATGGGGTGGTATGGTTTGATCCATAATCTCGATGAGCTTGAATATATCTTTTAAATGGTATCACACATGTTTTAGTTGTTGGATATCGGCTTGGGATTGGTCAATGGAATGTACTAGTGATTCTATTTCCCTTGGAAAATCTAATAAATAAACTTTATGGGGCATGATCCTATTGGATAAGGCTATCACTTCTTTTGTCCGTGTCAATTGGATTTATCAAAACCCTATATTTAAACTAATCACATGTTCAATGTAAAATTACTATATTATTAATGGTTATGATGCCTAAAGTTATTTATAATTAAATAGAATAATAACAAAGATGTTCATTTATTTTATATTACCATAATAGGTCATTTAATTTAATCTCAAAGGGAATTTTATTTATAAAAGTTTGGTTTATTAAATTTATATATTTAGGATTTTTATATACTAAATATATTTTAGGATAATTAAATGAGATTAATTATGTGTTTTCTTGATATAATTTTGTTACTAAAGTTTGTTTTAATAAATAGTTAAATTCAAAACACATGAAGTTATGGTATAATGGATTTATGTCATATTATAATTTTTATAAAATCCATTACTTAATATATTTGGTATACAGTTATATGATAACACTAATATTTAGAAAGCATATAATAGAAGGAATTATGGAATATATGAAACACATTTAAGTATTATTATCAATCCTTCTTTTATTAGAATCATCACTACGATGTGTATAGGGTAATGTGAATTTATGATTAGCAGCATTCTACATTTAAATTTTCGATGGAAGATATGCTTTGGGAATCCACAAATGAATCGCCTGAAGGACCTAATATATTTTACCTTGTATATTAATTACATTACTAACCATTCCTAAAATCTCTTAAAGGTGTATCAAGATGTATATGAACTTACCTCAATATTTTCTATAGAATAGTTCACATGTGTCTTACTAAACTAATTCTAGAAGATTTGGGGATTTATAAAAATTTATCACCAACAGTTTAATTATATTAAAAATCTATAAGTAATTACATAAAAATAACTATGTTTTTATCTCTAAAAAGTCTAAACACCATTTTGTTCATGTCCTTGATAATTAATTTTAGTTTTACATAAAATAAAATTATCTTTTCATAACTAGGTATTATTTGATTCTTATATTTTATATTCATTATTAATTGCTGATATTGGAAAACTATTATTAATGAATTATTAAAATATTTATTATGTTTAATATACCATAACAATAATAATTTTTAAATTAAAGAATTATTTCATTGTTTATATATCTGCATGCTGAGATAAATGTTTTTGTAATATAAATCTATATTTTAATGAGAATCAATCCACTTATAAATGTGATGTTATGTACTTATCTTAGATAACTTATTAATCACCCACCATTATCTACATATATAGATCACATTACTTCTTATCATATTTATAAAAACTATTAGTTACTATATTTGGATTAAAAATGTGATTTACATATTGAATTTAATATCAAAAAAGAGAATTATAAAAATTAAATGAAATGATGAATATACCTGATATAGAATCTTATTCTTCATGTCACTTAAATTAATTATAGCTCCTTTCATAGTGACTTTACTCTCCATATGTGAAGAAGATATACTCATTTTTATTTCACACACTTTGAATATTTTCACTCTTTGATGGATGTTCTAAAACTAAAATTTACTATAAAATTTTTATAGGCTTCTCAACCTTATCCCTAATTTTTTTCACCATAAGGGGTGAGGAACTATATTCCCACAATCCTTATTAGTATGGAAGAGCATAGTTAAAATATTCTTAAGTGGTTTCTCCATACAATTCCTTTTTTAATTCTGAATTACTATAGAGAATCTAGGTTGTAAGGATTAATATAATATGAGATTAATGGATAATTTCTTATCCATATGGAAACCCAACATCAATAACTAATTGATATACTTTAACATCTTGAAAGATATATCACTATTTAGGTTCTAGTTTACACTTTTATTGTATAGTGAAAATATATTTTATCATTATCCTCTCTTTCTCATTTTCAAGTTCTAGGATATAAGTTATCATGGTGTATACATCCATGTATTTATATTTTGCCTTAATCTCTCCATACATAGTTGATAGCATGATGTAATGAAAATTTTAAACATCAACCATGTATCTCTTATAATAATCCTTTTCACTATCACTCGCTTGCTGAGGTGGATGACTAGTAATAGGGTATTCTAACACAAAATTAAAATATCTATATAGTAGTGTAGTGTACAAGAGATTATACCACTATTGGAATTTTTTACTGATGAGGAAATTTCATTTATCTCAGAATTAATGTAGTGTTTCTATGGGGTTTCTTACCATTTTTCCATAATAAATTAAAGAATATATTTATAATTTTAACTTTATTACATGTTATAATGTAATGAATTAATTTTATTATTCTCTTAATATTTTATCAAATCCCAACAGACCATTCTATTCTATTTAGAATATCCTATTTCTTGGATATTCTAGTGTAAAGGATCCATTTTTCCTTTCTCAAAACATAGACCATGACCATGAAAATTATATGTAGGTATTTAGGAATTATTTACTTTCCAACTACATTAACACACAATTACTTGATCTTTTGAGTGTATTTCACATTACAAAAACCAGATATTCATAATTCCTTGATACGTGCCTCAAAATAAAATTATGTAGACTATGGTCATTAAAATTAATACCAATTTTCATAATTCAACACATTATCTTTGTTAATACTTCCCAATATGTGAAAATTTTGTATGACTATTGATTTAATGACACTTTAACTATGTTTTCATCTTAACATAGAAGATGGATTGTATATTTTGACTGCATATTTTCATGAGGGATTTTATTCATCTTAATCATATATATTTTTTATTTTATTCTTCACTTTCATGTTGATATTATGTGGAATTTACATAGTTAATTAGCTATGTCTGATAAAATAATTCGTTAAAAAAAAATTACTCTATTTCATCTTAGAATGATTTCTAATTTATTTAATTTATATGATCAAGCTTAATTATCTAAATAAATGATGCCTCATATAAATATAAATAAACAAATAATCACACACTGAAAAAAAATATTTTATATGATCATTAGATTTTATCAACTAGTTTGTTTTTTGAGCGGAGACAAACTAACATTTAACCAAGGGAATATAACTCCTTGAGCACATGCCTAGCTTGAGTTTCAACATTACACCATTATGTTATGTATCTCCTTGGTCGGTTTCACATTATCTCGAGTCATGGACCACATTATCTTATTGGTAGCTCCATCCTTTACAATTTTTTAATCACTCACAAGTTAGGGTTCTATGGGTTTATGGTTACATAAAATAAACATTATACATGCATGACCATACATGATAGAGGATAGAGGGATGATACACAATTAAAAATATTTAATTTAATAATAAATTGTCATATATAACTTTGAAATAAAATAAAATTAAAGAAATATAACACATACAACGGTTGTTCAAGATCATGAATAATTATAATATAAAACAATGACACATTTAAACTTTCAATAATTCATTTTGGTTGATTATAATTGTTATAAATTTAATAAAATTAATGAATTAATATACTAATTTGTTAATTAATTCTTTACATTAATATTCTATCAAAATATTCCTTAATATACAATTATATTCCCGTCCTTTTTATTTCATATAAGTTTAAAAAATTAATTTTAAATTATTAAGTACAAGATGTGTATTGATGAGGAATCATGATGTGAACCTTTTTGTGTTTGATTAAATTCATTTTTTTAATTGAGAACATACATGGTGTGTACACTAGAGGTGATAAGGCATTTATATTCGGTGTTAAATTAAATATATTTTCTGAATTTAATTATTACATGACATGTTCTATCACTAAATAGATCATGTGATATATGATATATACGGTAATTTTGGTGTACCATGTACTTAAATAGAATGTATTCCCAACTAATATGTTTCAAAAGACATGGTGTTTTGTTCCATAGGATAAGTAGTGTAGTTTGTACTGTGTGTATTCTCACCTGACATGCCATAAATATATGTGACATGTATCACTAGAAATTTTCATTATGTACAGAATGTGTATGAAAACTTTTACACAACATATATTTGTAAAATTTATGCAGATAAATATTGTTAAGAATTCATATCCACACACCAAATAAAAAAACACTTAGCATGTACTTGGTGCTAAAGGTAACCAATTATATTACTTGTAAAACCAGTTATATGTCATGTAGTTTAATTATAATTTTAATTATACATACATTGAACCACAAGAAAAAGCCTTATTAGCATGTACCTTGGGTGTGTTTTAACATGTTAGAAAACATGAACAGCCTACTAGATGGCGTGAAGCATGTGTTTTTCCATTCCACATAACTATCAATTAATAAAAAACTTGTAATGACACCACATAGTTGATTACATGGCATGCATTTATTTATATGTAATTAAACCCATGTGGGGTTTAAATATGTGTACACAAGATACTATCCATAAAATATCTATCAAACCACCTACAACACTGTTTATTAATAGGAATATTGTAATGAAAACTTGTACTGATTTGCATGACGTGATGTGATTTTCATGACATGAACCTTGTTCAGTTGAACATGGGTACATAGGGTGTAATTTAGAATTACATTCCATGTATATTTTTCATGTAGCCTAAAAAGTTAACACATCTATATGGGATCATAAATCATTCTTCATGTGTTCTTGAACTATTTTTTTCTATACATTCGTAATGAACATGTTATATCAACTTTTGTGTGAAGGTTTTGGGGAGCAGTGGAAGAGGTGGGATATTTCCCATTTTTTATTTTTCAATAAATATAGTGGATAAATATTGAGGGATTTTATGGATAAAACTCTAAAAACCCCATGATTTTAAATTTAAAATATTATTTGTAATTAACTTTAAAAAGAACTACGTCAAACATGATAATTTCCCATGATCAATTTCATTTTTCTCTTGTCATGTCATCATTGTTGTGGAGGATACAAGTGAGGATTCCTCTAGTTTTATCAAAAAATGCTCCATGAATCTATAAACATTGTTCTTGGTATTTATATTTATATCATAGAGAAATGAAGAGCTTTATGTCATTCACCATTGATCACAATATAATATTTTTCTTATTCTCTCTTTATTCTCGAGGGGGAGGGAGGATGATTTTCTCTCTTGGGATTTAGATAATTTTTAAGAGTTTATCTATTCACAAAAATAGTAATGACCTAAAATGATGTAAGTCAGAATATATAATTAGGGTTAAAATTTGAAAATCAAAAAACAGTCCTTTATTAAATACTTATGCTAAGTTATTTCCCTTGTATGATAATAATAATAATATTATTGTTTCCCATGACTTCTGTTTATTTAAAAAGAATTTATTATATAGATAAATTTATATTTATAAAAATGATTGAAATGAAATATATCATTTCTATTGGGCCCTTAAAACTAACCATAAATCTTCCTTAGAATTCATTAAACCTTTAATAATTTAATATTTATTGAAATAAATAAGTATTATTCAATAAGTAAATAAATATTTCTTATAATCACTAAAAACATGAATAAATATTCATTTTTATATTTATGTAATTAAAAAAATATTTATATTAATACCTTAACTAAAACAGTGAATAAATTTTCCTTTATTACCTTGTGAATAATAAAAAAGTGATAATATTCAACTCACATATTCTAAAATTGAATATATGTATATTGAATTTATGCGATCAAGTTAACTCAAATAATTATTATTCCATATATCAAAAATAATATTTATTCTTAATTTTAAACTCAATAGAATTTAATGTGATTTTTAATACACTTATTTTGTGACCCCCTTGGTCTATTTATTAGTGAAATTATGTAAGATTACCTAAATTCCATGATTAGATTCTATAAACACATCAATTCACCCATTGAGAAGGAAATTAACATCACCATGATAGTAAACTTCCTACAAACACTACTGTGAAATATACTATTTTTTCTCAATATATCATCAATTAGGATTCATACTTGTATCATCACTATACATAATTGATTTATCCTTTATTGAATTTTTAAAATAAAATCATCTATGAACTACTATGTCAATGGATTTAATCAAATATTTTCATTTTAATTAATGGTAAAAAGTTAATTTCTTCCATTAACTTGGAATGAAAAAAAAATCCTTTCTTGACTTATTCAATTAATGTCATATCACTTATGATGTACCCAATGTATGATATCTCACCACAAGCATATATGGTCATGATTTTCATCCATACATCAAAATATATGATTCCTGATATAATTTAATAATAATATCAACTCTAAGGACCAATACACATGTTTTCGGATAGAAATATTTTTTGACACATTAACATGTGTAATTACTACTGGAATGATTGTCTTAATAATCTCATTTATTAAATATTTCAATGTGCGGAATTCTTAAGAAGAATTATTGATGTCTTATGGGCCCCAAAAACCATATAATATTTTGTGTCATGTAAAAAGTTGTTATATAGAACATAATATATATGTTTAAGAATACTATCATGGAATCTATAGGTTCTCATTATAGATAATAATTTTTATAACCTTTTGTTATGAAAAATGCCATAATTAAATTATCACATTAATGTTATGCAGAAGAATAATCATCTTGTTATACAATATTTTTTATATTTTATTAATTGAAAGTATAAAGAAAGTTAGTTCTAGGGAAGAAACTCCAATAATTCCTAAACTATCTTTTAGTATCTTCTTAAATGGATAGATTTTAATTTGATGTGTGTATTTAAACTCAGATACAAGACCCCAAAGTATCCTTTTTTTAATAATGTTAAAAAATGTATACACCTTTTTTTTGGGATGATATAAATTGTGTGTGTTAAAATATAGATCTTTATAATAGATCTCAAATAGAACAAAATAGTAAAAAATATAAGTTGATGTGTTTGTGATAAACAAGAAATATTTGACATATAAAGATATCTTAAATAATGTATAAATTCAATAAAATAATAAATTATTCTTCTTACTCAAACTAAAAGTTACACATTAATCATCAAGTGAACTTCCCTAGTTCATTGTTTGGTGACTTGACCAAAGTATATTGATTCTTAATAGAAACCATAGTTTCCAATGGTCATCATGAAATGGTAATTTCACCACATGGTATCTTCATTAATATGATAAATCATGGAATGATAATTTCTCACATATTCTATATTCTACTATGATCACTTCATGTGGTAAATCATTATATATCCATCATTATTTTGTTAAAGATCATTTATGACTTGAAATATAAATTTTAAAAAAATTGTCATAATATAAATTAAAGTATGGAAATAAAACAATTTTAAAATTTATTCTCAAAGTATATCTTTTAGAATCACATCATTATGATTTTTTACATGTCACTATCAATTTAGAATTACAAACATCAAGTTGAAAAAACTTTATTTCTACTGTTCATAATAATCAATTTTAATTACAATTATGTTCTTATAAGCCTTTGATATGGTTCCACCTTCCTGATGTTATTTTTCATCCACATTTTTTTTATATCGCACCATTTTGAAAGAAACCCTTAGTAAATTCAAATTCTAAACATAGGGTAGAACTCCCAAAGTAGAACAAAATGTGACAGAGATATAATTGAAACTAAGAATATTTTTCACACAACCCACACACACTATCAAAACCACCATGTTATAAAAATCCTTATGAATCATAATAAACCAAAGAAACAAACTCAAAAAATGGAAATAACACTCATAATTATGTGGATAAGGACATACCCTACTCCACAAAAGGAAAATATGAAACCTTTTTATTAAGTAGAAGAAGGTAGAAGAGAAAATTCCAACTTATAGTGTAACGCCCCGACCCCAGTTACCCAGAGTCAGTGCATTATTACATAACATTGGCATGATCACAAATGATCAAGTCTCAAAAGACCTATTAGTTTAGTATCCTTGGAAACACTATATATATTCATAAGTATTACATTACATCATAAAGTAAAAAAAATACAACAACATCTTGTCTTCATATCCCCTCATACTATCCCTGTAGGTCATTCATAAATTACTTCTTCACATCCTGGGAAAAATAAAACATTGAAAGGGGTGAGCTCAGATGCTCAGTAAGGATATCAAAATAGCGGAAACATTCATAAATAAGCATAAACATTTAAGGAAATGCATAACTAAAACAAAAGCCTTTTAAACTTGAAATTCAGCATAATATAGAAAAGATAAAATGAAATAATTCCATTTACTTATTCACATGGATATTCTACTAGTCGAATAATCACATGCAATATCAATAACCACTTTCATAATGATGGAATGCATAATGCTAGACTATCACAACCACATAGTTAGGGCCTTCTTCCAAGACTACAAATAAGATTTTTTCAAGGCCTTGTGCCAAGACTCTAGTTTGTCTCATGAGACCTACTGATGCATTGAGGATCTATATCGGGCTCCACCCGTCACTTACTAAGTCTAATGCATTTTTCATATGAACAGGTTTAAACATAACATAAACATTCTTATTAAAACTAGAATAAAAAATTCCAATACTTTATCCATAAACCCCGAATGGTATAAAAATAACACATCCACAGTCAAAAATATCACAAAACCTTAAATACAATATGGAAGTTTGGTATCATAATAAATCAACTTCAAATAAGCTTAAAATCCATCAAAGGATGTTGACATAGATGAAATCAAAACTATTTGACAGAAATATATCTTTTCTGAAATCATTTAAAAGTCACATAATTTTAAAAGAAAACATTTACATTGAAAATATTCTTATAAGATTATAAGGGAAGGTTCAAAGATTTTACAAAGGTGGAAAATAGCTGCACCCACCGTATAAGTTAAAAAAGACATTCTTACCTTAATTTTGTCGAAAAGGTTAAAAATGACCTTGTTTGGAAAATGACGGAAAGATTCCTTTATAAACATATTATAAAAATTCAAACAAGGGTATAAATGACCTTAACCCATTCTATATAAAATAGTAAGAATGTTTTGAAATACATTTTTAAGAAACATGGATGTGGATGATAAAGAGATCCCAGTAGATAATTACGTATAAACAACCTCGGATAATGAAGAGATTGTGAAATAAAACCTTACCTTGTAATTTTACTTGGTTGAGGGTAGTTTAACCTCCTGTATAATGGTGAAATAATTGTTATTAAATTATAAAATAATCATATACATTAATATGATATCATATATGATCTTTAAAAATTGATTTGTTAATAATATCTTAGTATTATCATCGTTTCGGGTGTTAACGGATTCATTTTCCTTTATATTATTTATTATGTGATCCATATTTGTTATGGATGGGATGTATATTATTCATATCCAGAATTATATAATGAATCTAAAAATTATTTTTAATCATCAAATGAAATTTTGTCTCGAATGGATTCGATGAGGAATTAATCTCATCGCGTTCGTGGAGACGGTAATCCGTACGTACGCATGAGCGATAAAATCAATATTTTGATATTAAAATAATATATAATTGGATGTTATATCATATATAAAAAATCATTATCATGTTATATTTATTATTTAAATGAATTACACATCATTATTATACTCATCCAAATAATAATGTTTTGAATAACAATTACACCATGACGTGGAGACGGTAAGCCGTACGTACACACATATGGTGACATGTCATTCAAAGGATGGATAGAATACTAAATATGGTTGTACCATATTTATAATAACATCACAATATATGGAAGATACTGGAGTTATTATTTTAGAATGGGAATAACAAATAAAGAATAAGTTGAAGAAGAAAGGAACTTGAAAAAGGGTGGTGAAAACATTACCTCTTCTTTGGGTTCTTCCTTTTGATTTGATCAAAAGGGATCCTTAGGTTGGCTTTATGATAAAAATAAGGCCTCTAGGTCGAATTGAGGGAAGTTGAGAGAATATTTGGTTAGGTTTTGGCCGAGCTAAAAGGATATTAAGGTGTAAATTAGAGAGAAGGGGGAGTTCCCTTTAATAAGAGGGGTGATGGGAACCTTTGGAAAAGCTAGAAATATTATTTTATAATAAATTCATATTCGGTTTCTAATGGCTCCAAAGTGGATTATTTAAATTTTAAGGTGGGTTTGGGTCTAAATACTTTCAACCAATAGATTTTAGACAGGTTTGGGTTACTATATTAACCTTATCATTTATATTTAACTCTTAGTCAAATAGTTTTACATTTACCATGTCTCTTTGTATTTTTATATTATATAGTTAATAAACTTACTATATACATTCAAGCGACCCCCAAGTGGTCCATTAATGATACAAATATCATGATATAAGTCCTTTGGCCGAACCTTAGATTTTAAGAATAGAATATCAAATAATAATATAATCTTTGTTTTAAAAACTCTTTTATGTCAATTTTGACACTATTGGGTATTTTGTTTTTGATAATTTTAAAACAGCATTATTACTTCTAATATAATTTATATAACCAATTAAAATATTTCATATTAACCTATAAAATTATTTTAATTCATAAAAAGTCTCAAATTACATTTATTTTGATATTAATAATATCAATTATTTTAATATTTCATTAATTAGGTAATTACTGCATCACCATTGTGTCATAAATAAATTAAATTATTTAATGTCTAAAAATTATAGATAAAATACCATTATGTAGGAAATATTTTTATATTTCTAATGAATATTTATAATAGAATTTATCTTATTTATAACCCTATATTAAAAATGTTTTAGTTATTACACTTTGATTTTAACTCTTTTAACTCTTCTTTGAATTAAATAATAATAAATGTCCTATTCTAATCCAAGTGGACCAAAATGATAATATTCTATTCCTAAGGTTATTTTTGGTCGAGATACACTTGTCCAATATAATTAGTACATGCTTTAGGGTAATATTAATATCATTTTTACCCATAATTACCCTATTTACTTTTAACTGTGGTAAATAAAAGTAAAACGTTACTATTCAACAAAAATTATTCTTATATTATTGAACCACATTTTACTCCTTGATATTAACCATGTCTCTAGAAGTTTTTAAATTCCACTCACAAAAGCAGTAAAATTAAGTTTTATGTGAATTTCCAATTCTCCTAGAAGATGGGTAAAAGACGGTGAAAATTTCAATAAAATTTTTATATGTCTAGAATTATTATAAACCGACTCCAATGAATTAAATTGAACTTATATAGGTATTATGTAACTATTTTGACATAAAATAAATTTAAATAAAATAAATAATTATTTAAATGAAAAGTTGGTTTTAACCAATAACTCATTATTTTTCACTATTCATCAAAAATTGAATGTTTTCAAAAAATATCAAAAATTCACCCTAAGCTAATTTCGATATTCCGAATCCAAAAATGAAGTCCATTTTGAAAGATAAAATTTATAAAATTTCAAAAAGTTGGTATTACTATTCATAATGACTAGTTTTATTGGTTGTGGTGTGTGTTAGAACTCGAAGTTGCGTACAACACATGCTACTGTATTATTTAAAGAGAACCATACTGTGGAAGCTTGGGGTGTTACATTCTCCCCTCCTTCATATAATTTCATCCTATAAATTTCTAGAATACTACCGCATGAAAAGACTTGGTGGTTCTTCATCATAAGTTCCTCGGGTTCCCACGTTGCCTTTCCATCTTATGGTTTCTCCATAGAACTTTTAATAGACGAGTAGTCTGGTTTCTCAGCACATGTTATCTTGTATCAAGAATCCTAATGGGCTCTTTGAAATAAGATAGATCAGGTTCTAGTTCTAATTCATCGTAAGTGAGGACATGCGTTGGGTCAGGCATGTATTTTCTCAACAGTGATACGTGGAACACATCGTGAACTTTAGAGAGATTTGGCGGAATTTCCAAACGGTAAACTACAGCCCCAATTCGTTCTAGAATTTCGAAAGGTACTATATACCTGGGGCTCAATTTACCTTTCTTACCAAAAATTATAACTCCCTTCCATGGAGATACCTTCAAGAAAACATGATCTACTACCTGAAACTCCAAATCCTTCCTTCGGTTATCGGCATAGTTCTTCTACCTACTTTGAGCAGTTTTGATGTGGTTTTGGATTACCTTTACCTTTTCCATCGTTTCCTCCACCAGTTCTGGCCCTAAAAGTTTTATTTCACCAACGTCATCCCAACAGGTTGGTGTGCGACATCTCTTTCCATATAACGCTATATATGGTGCCATTTGAATACTTGAATGGAAGCTGTTGTCATAGGAAAATTATACCAAAGGTAAATATTGATCCCACATACCCTAAAATTCAAGTGAGAATGATCTCAACATGTCTTCTAAGGTTTGAATAGTCTGTTCTGATTGTCCATCTGTTTGAGGGTGGTAGGCAGTGCTCAAATGAAGTTCAGTATCTAAGTCCTTCTAAAGACTCTTCCAGAATCTTGAAGTAAAACGGGGATCACGATCAGAAACAATCGATAGGGGTACTCCATGAAGTGTCACAACTTCGTTAATATATAGTCTTGCTAGACGTTGAAGTGGTAGACCCTCCCTTATAGAAAGAAAATGTACTGACTTGGTAAGACGATCAACAATGACCCATATTGAATCATTCCTTCTAGGAGTCTTTGGTAGTCCCATGAAAAAGTCCATCATAATATTTTCCCATTTCCACTCCGGTATGGGAAGAGGTTGCATGAATCCTCTAGGCTGTTTCCTTCCAGCTTTCACTTATTGACGAACCATACATCTTGACACAAAATCAGCAATCTCCCTCTTCATGTTGTCCCACCAAAAATTTTCCTTTAAATATCTATACATTTTGGTTCTCCCAGGGTGTATAGAGAAATTGGAACTATGAGAATCATCTAACAATTCCATTTTCAGATCAGGTATAGCGGGAACACAAAGTCTCTTCCCAAATTTCAAAATTCCTTCTTCATACACAAAGTCTCTCAATCTCCCATCATTCACAGCTTTCATCTTCTTTTGAAATTCTTCATCATCAGTCTGAGAACTCTTAACCCTTTCTAGTAAATATGGTTTGGAAACCACTTGAAAAAGCATTGATGTTTCACCTTCCTTGGTAATTCCCATATCCATCTTCACTAGATCTATGAAAATAGGATCCCTTTCAATTCTCATCATGTTCAAAACTCCATGATCTTTTCTACTCAAATCATCTGCCACCTTATTTGACTTCCCCTTGTGGTAGTGTATCATGAAATCATAATCCTTGAGTAGTTCAAGCCATCTCTTTTGCCTCATGTTGAGTTCTTTCTATGAGAAAATATACTTCAAACTCTTGTGAACAGTATAAATCTCACATTTTTCACCATAGAGATAATGTCTCCATATCTTCAAAGCAAATATTATAGCAGCTAACTCAAGATCATTAGTAGGATATTTTTTCTCATTAATTTTAAGATATCGTGATGCATAAGAAATAACCCTATCATTCTATATTAGGACACAACCAAGTCATTTCTTCGATGCTTCACTATAAATAACGAATCCATCATTCCCCGATGGAAGAGTCAATATATAATCATTGAATAATCTTCTCTTCAGTTCTTAAAAACATTATTCACACTCTTTTGTCCAAAAAAATTTAACCCCGTTACGTGTGAGCTTCGTTAATGGGTTAGCCAATCGGGCAAAATTCTAGACGAAACACTGATAATAACCTACTAAGCCAATAAAACTTCGTACCTCAGTTATACTCGTTGGTGCTAGCCATTCTTGGATTTCCTTGATCTTATAAGGATCAACAGATATTCCATCTTTGGAGACAATACGGCCAAGAAAAGAAATCTCTTGAAGAAAGAATTCAAACTTGCTAAACTTCCCTTATAACTCATGTCTTCTAAGAGTCTTCAAGATAATGTGCAAGTGATTTTCATGATATTCGTAGCTTTTGGAGTATACCAAGATATCATCAATAAATACCACCACAAAATCATCGATATATTCCTTGAAAACTCTGTTCATTAGATCCATGAAAACAGAGGGTGCATTAGTCAGCCCAAAAGGCATTACTGTAAACTCGTAATGTGCGTACCTGGTTTGAAATGCTGTTTTCGGAATGTCTTCCTTCTTCACACACAACTGATGGTATCCAGATCAAAGTTCAATCTTTGAAAAGTATTGAGCTCCATGCAGTTGGTCAAATAAATCATCAATGCGAGGTAGGGGATACTTGTTCTTTATTGTTATAGCATTGATCCCCCTATAGTCGATACATAACCTCATAGATCCATCTTTCTTGTTAACAAAAAGGACAGGGTCTCCCTATGGAGAAACACTAGGGTGAATAAATCCCTTATTACTCAATTCCTTTAGTTGTTTCTTTAGTTCAACTAATTCCACAGTGGCCATTCTATAAGGGGTCTTTGATATAGGCCTTGAACCAGGAATTAAATCAATGGAAAACTCAATTTCTCATTCTGGAGGATGTATGGGTAAATCTTCTGGAAACACATCAACATATTATCTCACAATTAGTACATCCTCTATTTGAACACTCATTTCCCCACCCAAAATCATTTCATTCTCTTCCTCTCCAATAATTAAATTTAGTTGAGCTACTGGGGGTGGATCTAGGTAAGAATTAGGTGGTGATAATTCCGCTCTAAAGATAAGGTGTTCCTTATCATCATCATCAAAAATAGTAACCTCTTTCTTCTTACAATAAATCTTCGAATCATGGTCCGAAAGCCAATACATACCGAGGATTATATCAAAATCAATCATAGGTATGATGATAAAATCAGCAGATAAAGAACATTTATGTTCTCTAATGGGAACAGATTCACAAAACTTTATTGCGATGATACATCCCTTAGGAGTTTTAACTGACAACTCCCTTGTTAGATCAAATTGGAAATATCTAATTTTCTTAGCAAACTGGGAAGATATGAAACAATGCAATGATCCCGAATCAAATAAAGCATTGTCTAAACTTGAAGAACCCATTAAATTACCTTCCACCACGTCTTTCGGAGCTTCAACCTCAGTAGTAGTGATATCAGAAGCTTGGCCTTGATCCCTTGGCCTTTCCTAGGTTATGTTCCCCTGACGCTTAGGACATTCATTTTCATAATGTCCCATTTCCCTGCAATTGTAGAATTGAACATCGGTAGCTTATGTCTTCCCCTTGCAATCATGAGCTTTGTGGCCTTTTTCACTACAATTGTAACAGACTCACATTCCTTTCAAGCAAGTACTGGGGTGTTTCCTCCCACATTTACTATAGGATGGATAATAAAATTTTCCCTTCTTCCCTTTATTTCTATTTCCAAAGTGATCAGCAGATCTCTTCTTCTCTTGCTTTGCTTTAAAGTTATAAGACTTAGAGAAATCTTTTTCTGTCTTGATAACACATGAGACAATGTCTTCGTATGATGAGAAGTATTGTGACACTAATTCTCAATGAAGAAATGTTTTTAACCCATCAAAGAAACGAGCAATCTTACTTCTTGGGTTACTTATATAATCTGCAGCATACCTCACTATCCTTGTAAAGTTATCCTCATATTTTGTGACATTCTCATCCTCCTTTTGTCTTAGACTTAGAAATTGCCTTTCCATATCTACTCGATGGTCACGAGGAAAGTATTTTTCTATGAAAATATCTTTGAACTCCCTCCATTCCATATTTTATACTTCATCATCTTCCTTAGTGTTTTGTATCAATGACCACCATTGATTAGAATCTCCAGTGAGGCGATAAACTTCCATGATAACTTTTTCCATTTCACTACTCCCCAAAGCCAGAAATATTTTCTCTAGGGAACTTATCCATTACTCAGCTACCAATGGATTTGTACTCCCATTGAATGTTGGTGGTTGTTGCCTCATGAAGCGATCTAACATTGATCCTCCACGATGTGGAACAATGTGCTCTATACGGGTAAGGTTATTATTCATAACCTGGGTGAGTTGTCTTAGTACGGTGATTAGTTGATCAGCACTAGTTGCATCACCAACTCCACTATAATTATCTTGAGCGGGAGGGAAATCTCTACATGGAGTGCATGCATTGATACAATTTTCATTCCTTACACTAGGCGCCATTTCTAAACAATTTCATAAACTAGATAAGTTTATGAATCAAAATACATAATTCCTTACTTGTAAAACCCTTAACATAAATTGGACTATTTATGGATATAATCCATAATCATAAAAATGTATTCTTTGAGGAAGTATATACTCATAAACCCTTCATAATTGTTTGTAAAGAAAATGAGAATTATCCTAAGCATATCCCCCAGGAGTGTCGTAACCAAGAGTGCAGCAAGGCCCGTTGTTGTGCACCAGTTCCCATTCGAGTCTATCTCAAAGCGGTGTTTTAGAGTTTTACCCTAGGTACATTTGTGCCAGAGCCACCTCTACTTGCTTCTATCCAGACATGGATTTATGGCTTGGAAAACTCAAAAAATCGCTACAACACCAAAATTCTAGGAAGTTCTTCTATACTAATCCTAAAAGTCTATCTTAAGGATATGTACTCTAATCAGAGTTTATCTAAATCTAGCTTCCAAGTTTTGTACTAAACCTCCCTCTGATACCAACTATAATGCCCCGACCCTAGTTACCCAGAGTCGGTGCATTATTACATAACATTTTCATGATCACAAATGATCAAATCTCGAAAGACCGATTAGTTTAGTATCCTTGGAAACACTAGATATATTCATAAGTCTTACATTACATCATAAAGTAAAAAAAACTACAACAACATCTTGTCTTCATATAACCTCATACTATCCATATAGTTCATTCATAAATTACTTCTTCACATCCTCGGAAAAATAAAACATTGAAAGGGGTGAGCTCAGATGCTCAGTAAGGATAACAATATAGCAGAAACTTTCATAAATAAGCATAAACATTTAAGGAAATGTATAACCAAAACAAAAGCCTTTTAAACTTGAACTTCAGCATAATATGTCAAAGATAAAATGAAATAATTCTATTTACTTATTCACATGGATATTCTACTAGTCGAATAATCACATGCAAGATCAATAACCACTTTCATAATGATGGAATGCATAATGCCAAACTATCAAAACCACATAGTCAAGGCCTTGTGCCAAGACTACAAATAAGATTTTGTCAAGGCCTTATGAAAAGACACTAGTTTGTCTCATAAGACCTACTGATGCCTCGAGGAGCTATAGCGGGCTCCACCCGTCACTTACTAAGTCCAATGTATTTCTCATATGAACAGGTTTAAACATAACAAAAACATTCGCATTAAAACTAGCATACGAAATGCCAGTACTTTAGCCATAAAACATGAATGGTATAAAAATAACACATCCAAATTCAAAAATATCACAAAAACGTCAATACAATATGAAATTTTTGTATCATAATAAATCAACTTCAATTAAGCTTAAAATCCATCAAAGGATGTTGACATAGATGAAATCAAAACTATTTGAGAGAAATATCTCTTTTCTGAAATCATTTAAAAGTCACATAATTGTAAACGAAAATATTTACTTTGAAAATATTATTATAAGCTTGAAAGGGAAGCTTAAAATATTTTACAATGGTGGAAAATAGCCGCACCCACCGTATAAGTTAAAAAAGACATTCTTACCTTAATTTTGTCGAAAAGGTTAAAAAGGACATTGTTTGGAAAACAATGGAAAGATTCATTTATAAACATATTATAAAAAGTCAAAAAATGGTATAAATGACTTTAACCCATAGTCTATAAAATATTAAGAATGTTTTGAAATACATTTTTAAGAAACATGGATGTGGATGATAAAAAGATCCCAGTAGATAATTACGTATAAACAACCTCGGATAATGAAGAGATTGTGAAATAAAACCTTACCTTGTAATTTTCCTTGGTTGAGGTTAGGTTAACCTCCAATATAATGGTGAAATAATTTTTATTAAATTATACATTAATCATATACATTAATATGATATCATATATGATCTTTAAACATTGATTTGTTAATAATATCTTAGTATTATCATCGTTTCGGGTGTTAACAAATTCATTTTCCTTTATATTATTGGTTATGTGAGATGTATTTGTTATATATGGGATGTATATTATTCATATCCAGAATGATATCATGTCTCTAAAAATTATTTTTAATCATCAAATGAAATTTAGTCTTGAATGGATTCGATGGGGTATGAATCTCATCGCGTTTGTGGAGACGGTAATCTGTACGTACGCATGAGAGACAATATCATTATTTTGATATGAAAATAATATAAAACTGGATGGTATATCATATATAGAGAATAATTAACATGTTATATTTATTATTTACATGAATTACACATCATTATTATACCCATCCATATAATAATGTTTTGAATAACAATCACACCATGACGTGGAGACGGTAAGCCGTACGTACGCACTTATGATGACATGTCATTCAAAGGATGGATATAATAGTAAATATGGTTATACCATATTTATAATAACATAATAGTATATAGAAGATACTGGAGTTTTTATTTTAGAATGGGAATAACAAAGAAATAAGAAGATGAAGAAGAAAGGAACTTGAAAAAGGGTGGTGAAAACATTACCTCTTCTTCGGGTTCTTCCTATTGATTTGATCAAAAGGGTTCCTTAGGTTGGATTTCTGATCAAACTAAGGCCTCTAGTTAGAAGTGAGTTAAGTTTAGAGAATATTTGGGAAGGGGTTGGCTAAGAAAAAAGGCTTTGAAAGTTTAAATTAGAGAGAAGGGGGAGTGCCTTTTTATAAGAGGGGTGAGAGGCACCTTTGGAAAAGCTAGAAATATTATTTTATAATCAATTCATATTCGGTTTCTAATGGCTCAAAAGTGTATTATCTAAAGGTTAAGGTGGGTATGGGTAGAAATACTTTCAACCAATAGATTTTAGATAGGTTTTGTTCACTATATTAACCTTATCATTTATATTTAACTCTTAGTTAAATAGTATGACATTTACCATGTCTCTTTGTATTTTTATATTATATAGTTATTAAACTTAATATATACATCCAAGAGACCCCCAAGTGGTCCATTAAAGATACACCTATCATGATATAAGTGCTTTGGAAGAAACTTAGATTTTTAGGAATATAATATCAATTAATAATATAATATTTTTTTAAAAAACTCTTTTATGTCAATTATGACACTATTGGGTATTTTGTTTTTGATAATTTAATAACAGCATTATTACTTCGAATAAAATTAATATAACCAATCCTAATATGTCATATTAAACTAGAAAATTAGTTTAATTCATAAAAAGTCTCAAATTAAATTTATTTTGATATTTATAATATCAATTATTTTAATATTTCATTAATTAGGTAATTACTGCATCACCATTGTGTCATAAATAAATTAAATTATTTAATGTCTAAAAATTATAAATAAAATAAAATTATGTATGAAATCTTTTTATCTTTCTAATGAAGATTTATAATCGAATTTATCTTATGTATAACCCTATATTAAAAAAATTAGTTATTAAACTTTGATTTCAACTCTTTTAACTCTTCTTTGAATTAAATAATAATAAATGTCCAATTCTAATCCAAGTGGACCAAAATGATAATATTATATTCCTAAGGTTGTTTTTGGTCGATATACACTTTTCCAATATAATTTTAACATGTTTTAGGGTAATATTAATATCATTTTTTTCCATTTAATTACCTTATTTACTTTTAACCGTGGTAAATAAAAGTAAAAAGTTTCTATTCACCAAAAATTATTATTATCTTATTGAACCAAATTTTACTCCTTGATATTAACCATGTATCTCTTATTTTAGAAATTCCACTCACAAAAGCGGTAAAATTAAGTTTTATGTGAATTTCCAAATTCTCCTAGGAGATGGGTAAAAGACGGTGAAAATTTCAATAAAATTTTTATATGACTAAAATTATTATAAACTGACTCCAATGAATTACATTGAACATATATAGGTATTATGTATCTATTTTGACCTAAAATAAATTTAAATAAAATAAATAATTATTTAAATAAAAAGTCGGTTTTAACCAATAACTCAGTGTTTTTCACTATTCATAAAAAATTGAATGTTTTCAGAAAAATACCAAAAATGCACCCTAATCTAATTTCTATATTTAGAATCCAAAAATGTAGTCCATTTTTAAAGATAAAGTTTATAAAATTTCAAAAAGTGGGTATTACTATTCATAACGGCTAGTTTGATTGGTTGTGGTGTGTGTTAGAACTCGAAGTTGCGTATAACACATGCTACTGTATTATTCAAAGAGAATCATATCGTGGATGCTTGGGGTGTTACATATAGCTTCTTTAAATATCATAAACCACAAAAAAATAGAAGAACAAAATCTAATAGTTCATCACAATATAATTAAACCTCACTCATCAATTTATATATGGTCTCCACAATACCCATCTAGTTCCATCAATTCCTTTGCCATATAATCTTTATAGATGACATACACTCGATCAAATATACCTTTATATTCCTAATAAATGAATTAAATTAACTTGAAACTTCTAGTGAACAATGAATCCTTCCCAAACTCATCCTTAAACACTTTACAAACTTCCAAAATGTTACTATTGGCACATTTTTTTTAGAATTTACTAGAACCAATGCACCTTTCCTCAATCTGGTTTTTCATAATAATTTATAAAATCACTCCTTTTTGAAAATTTTACCACTTAACTGGAAAAATATTCTTCACAAACAATACTAACAATATCCCACTTGAAGTCTGTTTTCTTGGATTCACTAAGTTCATTGGTCCATATATCTATTTTCTTCATCCATTCCATAGTGTAACCATGGTCCTCTAACCAGGATTTTGATAATCCAAGACACACTAAAGTGCACCACCACCCTAGAGTTTCCTAGGATGGTCACCATCCCTTAATTTATTGGATTCTAACTTGCACCAACCATTCAAACATACAACACTATATCCAAAAATAACTTCTTGATAAAGTGATACTTCAGCTGAATGTGCTTTTTTAGGAGTGAATTGTTTAATTATTTTCAATATAGATCACTTTATGACTATCATAGAGAAAAAATATATTCCCTTGGATTATTTCAAGATCCAAAACATACCCCTTAGTCAGATAAACTCTTTCTTAGATTTAAAAACTTCCATGTACTCCAATTCCCTTGTGTATAATGATACTAATAATTGAAGTTCACACATCCAACTCATTGTTTTTAAACCTAAAGTCAACACATGGAAAATGGTACTTCTCCATGTGTTTTTATAACTTCCAAAGTTTTAATCGATAAACCATATAATAGATTTTATATTCTAAAATAGAGTGTCATTTCTATTAAACCTTTGAGAAACTAGAGTTTCTATTTCAACACTTCTCAGTGTCCCTTTCTCAGACTCATCATGGAAATGTTGATTAATCCCACTTAATACAAAATGTAAAACCTTATAAAAACCATAAAATACATTAAAAAGTTTACCACCGAATCATGTGTAACTCTATCCACATACACAACCTCATCTTCCATTATCATTTCATTCTCCTTAGATAACATAAAATATTCAATGCATAGGGTTCTAATAGAAATAGATTATCTCATTATGAATTCTTACAAAAACATATAGATGTACTCTAATAGAGACAAAAATTGAGATATATTTCTGATTTCCAATATAATCCATATACCCAACATTTTTTTACATAACTATGATATTTCATCTCAAATAATATTAAAAGACAACTTTTAACTATTCAATAAGACCTATCCTTAGACCCATAAAATGCATATTAACTATATATATTAGAATAATGATGAATATCCCAACATTAAACATATTTTTATAATAGTAATTATCTATATTTATTTGTATTAATTCATTATCTACCACAATGCAATAAATCATATAGTTCTATTAATTTAATGCTTGTTTTAGTCAATAAAAACCCCATTTGAGAAGACAAACTAGTACGTTTGTTCTATTTTCCATGAAACCCTTTAGTTTCTCCATAAATATTTTATCCTCTAAATCACCATTAAAGAATAACCACTTCACATCTAACTAGCCAAGATGCCGACTCTATATAACAATCATTGTAAGCACCATCTGAATTATTGAATTCATTACAACTAGATGAAATATTTATGAGATATCCAAAACCTTATTTTTTTTGAAATCCATTAAAAATCCTTAACTTATACTACTACTTACCATCCACTTCCTATTTCAATTAGTAGAACCATTTTTTCCATAACACCATTTTCCCAATAGAAAGTTTAGTTAACTCTTATGTTCAAAAAATATACAAGGAGTCCATCTACTCCTTTTTTTGTTAACTCCCACTATCTTAATTTGCTCATATTGGCTAGATATTTCTAGATGTTGGTTTCTACACAATCTATAAGAATAAAAAAGTTCCCATCACTTCCAAACCTTTTCACTAGATTCCATGTTTTGGTAATCCACCTCAATTCAAGCTGATGTTATGCTCTTTTTAAAACCACTACTTCAAAACATCACCTTTAGGATCAATAACACAATAATATAGAATACTTGATAATTCTAGTACATATGGACATAGTGGTACAAATGGAATTAAAAATTTTATCTAAAACTTCACCATTCTGGAATTCAAATATCATCAAAATTGACATAATCATTGAACAAACTAGAACTTCTAAAATTATATCAAGATACAATTATGTATGTGTATATTTTTTGATATCTGTAACATATTCCACCAAAATATAATACCTTAATAGGATATCCTCAATTAAGATGAAATTATAGTTTCTAATAGACTTAGATAATTCATTATCATAGACTTTATATCTAATTTTTTCATCTCCATATCCTACAAAGAAACATTATTGGGACATTAACTATATATTTTCCCTTTCCATTGCACCTAAATTGAAATAAGATATGCATCTAAAAAATTATGTGGGATATGTAAATCATTCATCCAAACCATATTTATTTTATAATAACATACCCAAATAGAATTCAAGGATTCAGATTCACAAGATAAGCTACCAAGTTTACAAATATTGCCAAAAACACCTTGGTGAAATTGACATACAACCTAATGATTCTAACCATCTTATTTGGATTATCATTATTCCATTTCATAAAACCATTATAAAATTATGTTCTAGGTACAATATTCTCAATCCATATTCATTTATTTCAATAGAATATCAAGAATCTATACTTCCATACATTATAATATTAAAGGACCATAAGTATTTTATCTTAGTTTTAATCAACTTTTTCATTATGGTTAAATTTGGACTTGTGATTGAGAAATAACACTCACAATTATGTGTCACATCATCAATGAATATATAATAATATAGTGATACTCTTTGAGAATGAATCATGGATAACCCCCATAAATCCTTCATAACCATATCTAACTTGTAATTCTTTAGTTTACCTTTCATATTGAAGGAAGCATTCCGCTAATATATAAGGATAAACTCCTCAAATGTTTTTTATTCCATGCATCTGAGTTTCAATATAACTTTAACAACCATGAATTTCATCCTCTTCTTACTTTTATGACATAAATGATCATTCCATACACTCATAGTTCTACAAGTATATTTTAAAACACATACTTATTTTTATTAATTCATGATTAGATACAATGACCCATCCATCACACCATTGGAAACCACCATGGTTACTTGTGTGAACTTCCACATGATATTTATAGATGTTTTACAAAAATCCCCAACATAGATACCAGGTTCTTCTATAACCATGATACGTTACAAACACCTTGAAACTCCAATGAGTATCTATTTTATTTTTATATGGAAACATATCCATTTCCTATAATTTCAATAGAATCGTTATCTATAAAGTAAACCTTGTTGAATCTTCTAGATACATAATGATACATGCATTCTTTCTCAGATATAGAGTAAAATAAATCCATGAAGTTATTAATCTACTACTCTAGTGGATTCGTGTCACTTAACACCAAACTTCCCTTATCTTCTAAAACAGAACTTTTAAATGATATTTTGGAAAGATTCCTTCTATAATTTATCCTTTAGTTATTATATTGCTTTTTCACATTCCCTTTTGTCTATTAATGTAAGGATACAAGTTTGAACTTATCCAAATCATGTTGACACCTTTATTTTTTTATTTACCATTCTTATGAATTTTTGATTGAGCATAAAATCATATAGATTTTGTACTAAAGTTATTTTTGATATTTCCAAGGACTTACTTCCACTAAATATTTCCCTTTAGAATAATATTTTAGATATTCCCACACATTTTGTTATTTTTACCATTGGAATTTCTAAATATGGTAACCATCACATACCATAATTATATAAAATATGAGTGTAGGATTGACACCCAAACTTTCCATATGAACTTTATATTCACAACCTAAAACTAACTCTAAATCACATTGAAGTCATTGGCATGATCCTCCACCAACCTTCCCTATGAGATCTTCATGATAAAATACCGCCGCATCAAAATCCCATTTTTTATAGATGTTATATTCTCATATATGTTGTAAATTATTGATATAATCTTAGTATTAGTGTCCATATTTTAGATATTGAATTATATTCTCTAGGAAAACATCATTTGAAATACACCCAGTCCATTTTGTTTGAGTTTTTTCCATTATTCCATGGATGCTTCTTCTAGTTTTCATATCTTCAACAAGAGCTCTAGATCAATCTGTAAAATATAATCATTAATATTTATCGTTAAAAATAAAAAATATATCCCTTAAATAATATTTATATAGACCTTTCTATCTTCTAATGTCATCCTTTCAAAATAGAACTTCTACTAAAACGGAAAATCATAGGGTTTAAAAGTAGATACCAAAAGTATCCTAAAAATGTAAAGATAAAAAAATCAATCAAAACCAAAATCTAAACTCTTGAATAGGGATTGAAAGTACCAAAATATATAATAAATCTTTTATATGACCTTTTTTGTTTCATATCCCACAATTTTAGAAGCATCCCTCAGAAACATCAAATTTTGATCAAATTCTAAGACCCCCAAAAAAGAATGAAACATGATGTAGATTAATTTAGAACTAAGAAGAAACTTTTACTCTAACCACACACTATATCATAAAAACCATTCTATAAATGTCCTTATAAAGCATAAAAACTAGAATAAAACAACAAAATAAAAAATAATAAAACAATCATAATTAAATGTTTTGGAAATTTCTCTACTCCATAGGGGTAACACTACAACCTTTTTATTTATAAGAAGAATATAAAAGAGAAACTTCCATGTTATAAGAACCCAAAATACTTAAACTATACCTAGAAATAAAGAAAAAACTTAAAATAGTATAAAATAATATAAGTAATCCCCACCCATAGAAGATATTTGTATTATCGAGTTAGTTTTTTGGTTCAACCACTATCAGATCTTTAAAGATGATCACTACTAATTCAAGGACACCTCTAGATACTGTCTGAATCAACTAGATCAAATTAAAGTTTTCAGTGACTAGTTTTTGATTTTATAAATCATTCTTAATCCCATTACTAACTTCCAAAATATTGGTTTTGATGTATCAATTATAGAATTCCTTGATAACATTGCACCCTTCCTCTATGTGGTTCTTTATCACATTTTTTAAAATTTCTCCTTTAATAAATTTATGAAACATAGCCATAAATTAGATTATTTATAGAAAATACTAGCATAAATCTAATACAACTTCTCTTATCATTTTATTCACAACATATTTCATGTAATAAATTGATATATCATACTAAAATTCTCACGTATATTAATCTTCATCAACTTTATTAATATTAATATGTCCATATAAATATATAAAATTGAAGTACATGTTATATTATATATTATGTTAGTCATAGACTCTAATCCTAAAAATTGAAAAAATGTAACCTCAAAACTTTTTTACAATTTCGTCTGCATGATTAAGTTAAGAAAAAAATGATATATGGTCTTCTCTTAAATTTTTGAACATTATTGAACCTCTTTGAACTTTATATGGGATCAAAACATGGTCCAAAAATATTCTATATTGGTTAAATTAATATAAATTATGAATCACTCTAACACATCATTAGACAATATTATTCTATCTCAAAATTATAATGGAATAATAGCCACGAAATAAGTTGTACTATAAATGAGGGGAAAACGAGTACCAAAATCATTAAGGCATTATGGATTAGTTGGTATATTCATGGGAATTGTGAATTGTGAGCTGTTCACATCAATATAAATTTCATATCTTTATATATATATTAGAATAATTCAAAATGGGTATGATATCCTTAGAGAGATCTGGAACATATTTTTTGAATGCAATACTGACATTGTGTACATTGGATAACTTCGATTTTTGCATCATGTATACAATTTATATTCTAGATGTGGAACTATATGATCAATTGTGAAAATAATTGATCTTTTTGTGAAGCCTTAAAAGAATATATTATTGAATTTGTTTTTCTATTATCACATTTTCATGTTTTAACAAAAAGATAAATATTTTATTAGGTTCAAACTCATTTCCAGATTAGAATACCTCTGATATTTTCTTCATCCTGTTGAAAGGTGGAATTCTATTAGTAAATTTATAGTATGGGTTTTTTTAAAATTATTTATTTATTGGGGTATATTTAGGATATATTTATATATATGGGTTATACATGGTAGGTTTAGGTATTAGATCTTATTATATAAACAATTAAGATATATGTATAATAAAATGCATTATATTTTAATAAATTTTTCTTGAAAATGGTGAAGTGCCAAAATGGATTTTGATGAAGGGTTATATATTTAATTATAATTATAATTAAATTAAATATATAATGACATTAATATGAATAATGAAGTTGACGATTGATTTTAAGAATAATAAGATGAACTCATGGAATAAAGAGGTTTATCCTTGCGATTATTAGAATAAATAAAAATAAATGAAATAAAAGTATCCATTATATAATCATAATAAGTTTATATGAATTCACCATATGTATTTATAATGATAAAACTATAGAAAGTTACAATAAAAGGTATTTTGAGTCCTAATAATTAATCTAGAATATGTAAGATATTGTGTTTGTAAAAGTATGATGTGTAATGATTGTATATGGAGATGTTTCTTTTAATTAATCAAAGTAACATAGATATCTAATGATTATCGAGGGGGAAATTTTATTAATCAGTAAAAAGTTATTATTTTTTAATAAATCACTATATATATCATATCTTTATGAGTTTAATAATCTAGAAATAAATTGATTAAGTCAAGAATCTGGTTGTGAGTCAAAGTTAGAATATAACATTAGATAAAAAAGTTATTTTGGAGGAATTATTTCAGGAATGAGAATGTTACTTGGAGGATATATCTTTTTAATGAGTTAAATATTAAAACACTATTTAAAAATTGATATCTAAGAAGTAATATATGGAGGACCACCCAAAATTAAATTGGAAGTACTATTTTTTGGTAAGAAGTTATGATGAAGTGATGAATACATACTGATAAAATTCCATAAAATAAGTTGGAGATGCAGATTGAGGTCTATCTGAAAGAGATATTTTAATGAAGAGGAATGTTGATGGGATGTTTTGAGTTATGATATTGAACTATGTTAAGGAATAAGTAATACTAGATGAAAATTTGGTGGTTAAAGCTGTATGGATAAAACATTGAAGAAATCTAAAAAATATAATAGAAAAATAAAGCTAATGCTAAAGTGGAATTAGTATGTGATTACATAATATAAAAATCATTAGCTAGATCAGAAGTATTGTAATTTATGAATCTTATGTTGAATACTATAAGTGGAGGCATAAGTAAAGAATTTTATTTTAGATGATATAGAAATCTAACATTAAATTCAGAATATGATAATAATTTTTGGAAAAAATAGTTTATGTGAACTCTAGAATATTAACTATTAAAGAATAATAAGTTATAATGATACAATTTTATAAAAGAATAATTTTTAGTTTATATTCTAAGGTTTATATATATGAAATTTTTTCTATGTTTGAAAGATTTTGAGGATAAAAAATTCTAAGGATATTCAAAAGTCCCAAAACTAAGAATATTAGAAGCTATGGTGTTTAGTTGTGTGAAAGATACATGATATACTATTATATAATTTTTATATGATTAATTGGATCTATGAAATAATAAATTTTTAATATTAATATATGAATCAAATTATATTCAAAGAACTAAAGGTTAGGACATATTAACATGAAATTTTCAGAAGGTCAACCAGAAGTTTTAAAAGAATAAATTATTGAGTTGATGAAATAAGTGTGTTGATTTTTGAGATTTTTTTCATAGATTAAATATAATTTTCCAAAATATGTGATTTCTATTAAATTTGATTAATCTTTTATTAAATTTGATCAATATTTTAATGATAATAATTTGATTTCAAATCCAAATTTATCAAAAGTGTTAAATAAAGAATATTGGAAAATTGAATAAGAGGTAAATTTAAAGTGAGGAATTCCAAAATCCTATTATTTTTTATTCCATGTAGGTTTAAACACTAAATTATAGATATAAATATAGTTGAGATTATCTAAATAGTAGATTAGGAAAAATAAGAGGCATTAAGATAAGATATGAAGAATTTGGAAAAAAAGTTAGGAATATAGTTTGGGTCAATTATTTAAGGATTTGGGACTTGGGGTTCTAAAATTTCATTGAGTTGATTATATTATTTAAGAAACTAGAAGTCAGTGGTAATTAATATATATAATTTTGAACATGTATAACTTCTGTATGGTGAAGTTCTTGTTAAAGTATTTGAGAATCCAGAAGTTAGTGATAAAGACCAATGTTTTGTGTCATCTTATGGATGTTTTTGTCAATAGAGTATTTAAGACCATAAGTAGTTATATTCTAAGTAAATTTAACAAGGAAAATAACTCTGATCATGTATATGGTCTAGAATCTTGGATGCATGAAGTTATTTATAAAGAAAAATAGTTTCCATATTCTGAATAAGGTTTGATTATCAATATACTCAAAGAAAGGAAGAATGTGTTGATTTTAAATTGTTGAAGGCTTCGAGGAGGATTAACTATTTTTTAGAGAATAATTCTGAATATAAATAGATATTTCTTGTTACATTTTGGGTCATAATTGTAAACTAGAAGAATCCACTATAAATAACCAATTTGGATATAGTTAACTATCAAGAGATATTGATAGGATTTATGAGAGACAACCACTTGGGTAAAAGTTGATACCTTACATCAAAACTTATATTCATTTTTTATGTTATATAAAAATTAAGTGTTTTATACTAAACCTGAACACAAAAAGTCCTTACACCTACAAGAGGGTGAACCTTATAAATACCATGTTTTATACTCTCTTGTTCAATTTACAGCTTTGAATGTGCTATTGTGTGTTAGGAATTCATTAAAAAGCCCATGTAGCCAAATAGGTTCAATGATTTGAATAATAATATGGGAAAAGTAAAAGTTATAATAATTTAGTAAAATTAATTTACACTAATTCAACCCCACCTCTTAGTGTAACTGTATAATCCAATAAACACATAAATTGGTATCAGATCCATATTCATTCCTCTGATTTTATCTATATATTTCTCCATGTTTTTTAATTTTTTTATATGATGTCAAAATTTGAATAAGTTTGTGTGTTACCTTAGATATATAATTAGTAATTTAGTCCTTTTAATTCCAATATATAGATTTATGAGAAAACATTGAGAAATAGGAAGAAAAAATAGGCTAGTACATTGTGAAATCTCTCCCAATTAAAGGAAGTGAAAGAGGATCCACTGGTTGTTAAAGGTAATTAATGTACTAATTTTCTAAACCTGTTGCATTAAATTTACCCTCTTGAAGAATCATTCTCATGTTGAAATGAATTTTCACATATTGAATCACTTAGGGGTTTTTATTATAAAGTTATGGTTTACTTGTAAAATGTTTATATTTAACTTATCAATTTTATACTTTCATACATGAATTATCTACAAGATGAAAATACACAACTATAGTTGGAGGTAGATGTAGTGGAAAAGGCATCAATAGTCAATTTGGAAAATTTTGAAACAATCATCAAATATGTGAACACTAAGGGGAAACATTATGGTTCCTTAAAGAAATGTGTTATTTAGAATAAGAAGAGTTATAAAATTATTATGATGATAAATATTTAATTAAGAAAGTTATCAATAAGAATATTTATGCATGAAAATAATATCAGAAAGATATCATTGATTTCAAGTATATTTAGTTGGAGATTAATAACAAAAGAATAAAATATCTTGATCATTCCTTTCAAGAAAAGAGTGATATTTATTAATAATAAGTTGAGATGATGTGAAATGAATAAATAAGAAAAATGAAATTTTTTTATGATGGGAAAAATACCCACAATATTAAGTTCTTTGAAGTTGAAGTTAAATTAAGAAACTTGGAAGTAGATTAACCTAAAACATCCCAAGAAGATGAAGAAGTATGTTCTACCATAAATGTTTTTGAAAAAGTTATCATTCAAAAATAGACACGTTTTAGTGGAAATAAGTGATTTTAATCATCCAAGTACTTATCTATTACAATATTAAATAAAAAAGATAACCCTTGGTCTGGAAAACATATGAGAACTAATATTGTTTCATTGAATATTGTGTGTTACAATTTAAATCATGGAAATATATTTTGGGAGAAAAATAGTGAGAAAACCACCAATTTATAAAATGTGGATTTGAGAAACAAAATATTTTTTAGTTCTCCAAAAGAAAATCAAAAGGAAGGTGTATTTATTTAAAAACAACAAAGTAATCAAACTGGCTAGATTGTTTCACAAGTAAATGAAATAATTTTTTTCATATTGTCCAAGTCGTAAAAATTTCATACATAAGGACCTTGATTTTTGGTATAACATTTTAATTATTAAATTATAAAAAAAAAATCGTACAATAATGTGAAGAAAATAAGAGTTCAATAAAAATAATGTTGGAATTTGGAAAAGATCATCGAAGAAGGTAAATCTATTTACTTCCAATATATTTAAACATCTGGAGTGATTTTTTGGATGTTATAATAAATATTTTCACTATGATTATGATTTATAGTTTACACCTACCAAGAATGATTCATGTACTGATGAATAAAAAGGGCTGGTAAAGAATAAGAAAATTCAATGGAATATGGATGATGAGTTTACATTGGGATATAAGAAAAAAATATAGTTAAAAAAACAACTAAGAAGAATCCTGTGAAATATTCCACAATAATGAATAGATTCTTATATTTTGAAAGGATAGACCATATCATTGATAGGTATATAAAATCTATGAAAAATAATATCAAAGGAAGAAATTTAGAATAATAAATAAAATCAATCCAATAAAGAAAAAAAACGGATTGTTTTGGTGGAAGACAATTATGAAGAAGAGTTTGAATTTCATGAGAGGTTTCTAAGTAAGGGTGGCATAAAAATTATTGACAAATCATGTGTAAAATACAAGAGGATTTAGTATGTTTGTAATAAAACAATTATTTTTTATTAACAATAACTAGAATTATTAAGGAAGATGAAACTAACACAAAAGAATTAATGTGACTTGCTAGTTGATATGAAACGATTGATTGTATATAAAAAGGAATTTAAAGAACGAAATAAGTAAATGCTATATAAGGAATGTTATTATTATAAAATAAAATTAAAAGTAAGAAAAAATTAAGTATCCAACGGAATGATGAACATATATTTTTTACACCCATATATGTTTGAATAATTGGTAAATTGATTTGGAATGATTGTAAGTTGTTTTAAAGTATTGATGAAGGTTCTAATATGATTTGATTTTAGTTTAATTGATTTTGGAAGTTATAGTATTCAGTGAATTTGATTAATAATTGAACCCTACTTGGCTTTATAAGGATAGATCCAAGCTATAGAAGTGTGAATAGAAATGGATAAGTCATTTCCATGAGATCCAGTTTGTTTTTGGAGTTGATAAAATTTAAAATTCATAAAAATCCCGCAAGTATGATTTCTAAAATTTATAAGTGTCATCATCATCTTGTAAGTATTATTTACAAACCTATAAGGGTCATTGTTTCCCTATAAATATTTTTTTATATATTTTTTAAGGATAATATTTCATAAGATTTATTTTCCATAAGAGTCATTTTATAACTCCGAATGTGATTTCAACAAAGTCATGGGATGTTCTCAAGGATAAATTTCTTACTCTGTAAGTATGACTTAATACTTTCTAATGATGATTACCAACTTTGTAAGTATTCCTGAGGACTTCATAAGGATAATTGGAAATTTTATAAGGATGACTTACAACTTTTTGAGGATATTTTATCCTTATGAAATGAATGTTTTCAAAAATTAAAAAAATTAAAGTAATTGATCTATAGTCCATTTGGATCTATTACATGTAATTATTTGAGAATATTTATAGAATAAGGGATTCCAAAAATATGGATTACAATAATATGATTCTTTGTAATATTTAAATTCATAAATATCATTATCAATGGTCGTGATTTAATATAGTATTTTGGAGATATTAATGGTGATTAAATGGTAGAATCTTTGAGAGATATTCATGGAAATTTTAAATTCAAATATTTGAAATTATTATTTATGATAAAAGTTCTTATTCTTTAGGGAAATATTTTTCAACCAAAAATCAAGGGAGAAGTTTCCATTAAAATGGAAATAATATTCAAAGATAATTTGAATAAAAATTAGATAAATTAATAAGAATATAATGATAGATAATTTAGAATAGAATATTATAATACACTAAATTGTATAATTACTATATCAAAGAGATAAAAACTAAAGGAAATCAAGATGTGATGTATCTATGATTACAAAATGTGTTATGAAAATTAGTTATGATTACTAATAATCTGTGTGCTTATTGCTAAGATGGAAAAATATCATCATGTACATGAATTATTCATGAATAAGATGATTATTTTTAAGAACTAAGGAGTAAGGTTGGTGTGCAATTTTTTTTATTGATACTATTTTTACTGGAGAATTTATTTTAGAATAAGATTTTATTTTTTATTCCATGACAACTAATGAATTACTAAAGATCTTATTCAATATCATGAGAAAATGTTTGGATCTTGAAGATAAGTGGTTCTAGTATAAATAAATACCAATATATATAGGAAGTGTATGATACCCATGCTAATAAGTGTATGATAAATACCCAAAACATTTTATGTTAACTGAACTAGAGTAGTAATCACTAAAATCATATAATGATAATAAAAATTGTGTCTTGATAAGAGTTGAACATGACCAGGAGGAGGATCTCACATTGTGGTAGAACTATATAAAAACCATTTTTGATATGAATTTATTTTAGTATAGTTACATACAAAGTTAATTAGTGTGTATACTGATTGGATATTGTCTCAAAACAATTAAAATTGGTTTAATTTGAAAATAAATTTTAAAACATGTACCAATGATTCAACTTCCTCTGAGTGGTACACTGATTGACTTGGGATATTCAAATGGTGGCATAAGAAACTGGGTTCCCTCAAAGATACTACCTTTATAAAGAATGGGAAATTTTAATTTAGTTAACCATATGAGATTCTATATTTTTAATGTAAAGATATTTTATGGTTGGAATAATAGGATACTTACCCTTCTAATATCGAAACACTACTGGAAAAACGGCCTATACCCACGGTTCAAAACTGTGGGTATAGCCCCCAAAACCGTGGGTATAGCCTATACCCACGATTTTGGGAACCGTGGGCTGGAATAGTGTCGGTATAGGTCCCAAGCCTATACCCATGGTTTTCCAAAACCGTGGGTATAGGTGTCCTGCCACCGTGTCACCGAAACATAGACATTTGCCACGGTGTCAACGGCTTTTACCCACGGTTTCAAAACCGTGGGTATAGGTCCTAAAATAATGGAGCCGCCGAGTTTCGATCTCGCAACCTCTTCGCTGCAAACACAGTGTCTAACCACTACCCTAACATCACCTATATGTATATATATATATATATATATATATTTAATTAAATATAGTTATAAAAACTATGGGTATAGAGGGAAGAACCGTGGGTATAGGGTTCCCGCCAAAAAAAATTTCCTTCCCGCGAAAAAAAAAAATTCCCGCGCACACAAAAGTGACTTATACCCACGGTTTTTCATAACCGTGGGTATAGGTATTTTAGCTCAGACCTATCCCCACGGTTTTCCCCAAAACCGTGGGGATAGGTACCCCTATACCCACAGTTTTGGGAAACCGTGGGGATAGGTCACTTTTTAGGACCTATCCCCACGGTTTTGGAAAACCATGGGGATAGGTCATGAAAAGTCACCTATACCCAGGGTTTGCCAAAATCGTGGGTATAGGGGGGGTCTATCCCCATGGTTTTGGGGAAAACGGTGGGGATAGGTCCATTTTCCAATAGTGAAAGTTTTGGAGGATAACAATGCTAAGACCATGGGTTTTCCACCTCATGGTATAGATGCTTCTATAACCTTTATAGAAAAAGTAAATTTAAAAGTATATGTAAATAACATGAATGATATTTTATTTTCTTCACAAAATAAAGTTTATACTTGTGTTATTGTGATCAATATTTCTTAATTGATGTGGTAGAATCTCGATAACATGTATGATAGAAATTCTAACATCAAAGAATCTAAATTGAAAATTTAGAGGTCTATTTTTGAAGAAATATGAATTTATAAAGGTGATAATTTTTATGGCTATCAGGGTGGAAGAGATAATCCGTTATATAAGAGGATTTAAAGACAATATTGAAGATTCTATTATTTAAAAAATTAATAAGAAAATTTATAGACATATTAAATTTGAATATTTCATCAATAAAATAAAAAATAACATCTCTACCTTGATAATTTACACAATAATCTTTTTAATAATAAGATGATAAAATTACCAATTTTTAATAAAATGGATAGATAAGATATGGAATTCAAATCCATATAATATTTTAAGATCAAAAAGGTGAAATTTTAATCCTTAAGTGTTTTATATGAAGATAATTAGAGTTATTAGAATCAAAAGACAATCATGGTCTTTATTTGAGAAAATGGGTAAAATAAAATAAAACAAAAAAACCCCACTAAAGTGCTTCAAGTGATATGAGATTTAATACATTACCTTTGATTTCTCATGGAAGAACACTATGGAATATAATGAAAATGAGGATGAAAATAATCCTCAAATATATTCAATAGAAATAGGTTTTAAATGACAAAATAAGGCTGGTGAAGAAAAAAAAAGAATTTCAAGAATAAAGATGAGAGGTATGTTGAGTAAAGAAGAAAATGGCTTATCTTATTTTATTAGTGATTATTAGGAATATTTTACTATAAAATCTACCAAATTTATAGCATATGTTGAAAGGATATAAGAAAACTCAAGTATTGAAAACGAAGTAAAAGATAACAATGTAGAACACATGATGAAAACTAGAATTAAACGAAGTTTAAAAAATACAGTCAATATAAATAGGAATGAAAATACTTAAATAAGGAGAATAATAAGTTAAATAAAGATAGAGATGATTTTAATGATAAGGATACTGGTTATCTTAAGAAAATATAGTCTTTTAAGGTGAAGTTTTATGAATAAAATAGAATAATGGTGAAACTTGAGAATAAATCACTACTGAATATGAAAAGATAAATGTGATAGAATTGAGGTGTAATAAGGTTGATAAATGTATGATAAAAATTAAAAATTAAAATTATAAGGTTATGTAAATAAAAAAAGATTCATCAAAATAATTTAAATTTTATACACATGTTCAGGTAAACTTCTGCACCCATAATTCTTAAAAAGGAGAAATATGTTTTAGAAAAAAAAAGGTTCTAAAATCCTGTATAGGAAACCATGGGTTGAGAATAAACCTTATAAGATGAAACCTATACTAACCAAACCTTACGAAAATATGAAAAGGGGGGTTATTTATTCTTAATCTATGAATGGTTGGATTATACCAAAAAAATCTATAACTGGTAGATATACTCAACATATTCTTGAATGGATTGAATTTAAGGGGTACTGTTAGCATTTTGGTGGTTTTATACAAAAATAATATGTTTACTTGTATAACATTACTCTCCCACCAAACCAAATAAAGTAATATTTATGTATAAGATATCTAGATAACATAAGCAACAAACCTATTAAGAAAAGGTATATAAGTGTAAATTAATCTATCGAACCTATCAAAGGAGATTTTATTTTCTTGACGAGATTTTTGGAAGATGGGTATAGAAAGGAAATTGAGTAGAAGAATTAATGACCATTATTCATAGTCAAAACCACAAACCATTTAGAAAAGGAGTACTTGAAAAAAGATCAATATTTGAAACAGAATTCTTGTTGAAGTGTATCTCAAGTATAGTAAAAGGATCAAGACATTGATACTTTAAAGTGAAAGATCCTCACACATGACTATTGATGTGAAAAGTATTAAAAAAATTGAATAGAATAATGGAGGTGTAGGGAAATGTGGTAATTAAGGATCCTTTATGATAAGTGGGATTGGATCAGTTGAAATTGAGACTCATATGTTACTGTCAAAATATGTGTTATTTATTGATAGAATTAGGCATAACCTATTTAGTGTAATTCAGCTATGTGATGATGGAAATGAGGGTTTTTTTTCAAAAAAACACTTGACTCGTAAAAATGGTCATCATAAAGGGATAAATAACCAGTGGGAATGTATTTAAGATAGAAGATCCCATAAATCCCTACTACCCTTGATCTAAAAGAATAGAATAATCTATAGAAAATAGGATTTTACACCTTGATCAAAAGAGTTTGAAAATTTTATAAAACAAAATTGGTGTGATAGATCTACCCTAATTGAGTTGAGATAAAGATCTAGATTTTATATCTTTTTAAAAGGGGAATATAGTTCATGGAAATAATAATAGAGTGCAAATAGAATAAACTATAACACTTTAATTGGTCCACTTAGAGTTATGTAAACCTATGAGACACCAATAAAATATAGGTAATATATATTTTTTTACATTCATTGATGATTATACAAGAATAAAAATAGTTTTTATCATGATACACAAGCCACAAGAAGTGTAGATGTTTTAGTTTTTCATAAGAGAACCTAAAAGAGAACATAAAATTCATATAAAGAAGATGAGGTTTAAAAATGGAAAAAGAGTTAACTAGAAGTTATTTTTAATCCTACCTAACTAATAATAAGATTAATAACTAATAAATTGTTCCTTATTCTCTCTAGTAGAATGTAGTCTCTAAAATAATGAACACAAGAATTATTGAAATGGAATGAATAATTCTAGATGAGTTTATGAGGTTAAACATTTTCTGAAGAGATGCATTATGCATAGCTATGAACATTCTATAGAGGTATTTAATAAGAGCTAACTATAATATGACTTCTTATGAGATTTGATATAAAAGGATACCAATTATTAATTACTTCATAATTTTTGGGATCTATTGTTTGATAAAAATTGAAAACTAAACCTAGGGAAACTTGATGTGAAGGTTGAGGAAGGTATATTTCTTATATACTTATCAAATGGTAATTAAATAAATGGATTGATAAATTGATATCCTATTCTGAGGTAAAATTCAGTGAAAATAATTCCAATATTAGTATCCTAGATAAATAATACTTTGAGGTTTTTATTGAAGATAATAAGAAGCATTTTAGGAAAAATAGTGAAGAATATGATGAGATTGAGATTCATGAATAATATATTAAATTTTACCTAAATAGTGATGAGAGGGAGGTTATTTAACTTGAAAAATATTAGTATTAGATTCTAAATAAACACATGGAAGTAAAAAAACATTATTGGGAGTTATAATACACTTATCCAAATAAAAATTTGTCTATGGTGAGAGAATTGAACACCTATAATTTCTTATATTGGAACTCATTAATTTGTTAAGGTTATTAAGTATAAAGATTGGGTTATTTATATAGAATATAAACTTGATCGTATTGATAATAATTTCACTTAAGACCTTTTATAAAGACCAAAATTTAAAAATTTGATCAGAACCATGTGAGTGTTCAAATACAAGTTGAATAACAAGGGATAAGTTAAAAGTAATAAGTCTATACTCATTTTATTAGGTCACTATCGAGTTATAGGAGTTGATTTTAAAGATAGATTTTCTCCTATTTCAAGGTTGGAGTTCATCAGGATATTCTTAATAGTTTTTTCTTATAGGTAGTATACAATTTATAAAATGGATATTTAATCTACCTTCTTGAATGGTGAGATGGAAGAAGATATTTATATTGAGTATCCTGATTGAATTATTCTTAATAAAGATGGAATAAAGTATTCCAAATTGAAAATGGATATTTATGAGATAAAATAATCACCTATATCCAGGGACTTAAAGCTATATATATTCATAAGGAGTATGATATTCACAAATGAAAAAAATTATAGAAAGATTTATATAAATGAAATAAAAAATAGACTTTAATTGAAATTGTTTATGTTGATGATATCGTTTTATATGTGATAAAGAAAGTAATAACACTAAATTTATTACTAAATTTGAAGAATCATTTTGATATGTCTATTCTAGGTGATCAAATATGTTTTCTAAAATTACAAGTGTTGTAAAAATAAGGTCTCATTTTTCTCTCCCAGGATAAGTATGCAAGGGAATTATTTTTTGGATCATTAAAAATACAATCAATTATTTTATATGTGATTCTTGTCTTGAAATATAAAATAATTAAGCCTATTAAACCATCTATCTAAATGCATCTAATAAGGAGTAATTTGAATTAGGATACTTAACATTTCCATGTAAGATATTCATGCTAAGATAGAATGGGAAGTGATAGCCGGGGATTCCCTTTTGGAAATTTCATAAAAATAAAATATGGTAATATCATAGATAGTAATTATCAAGATACCTTTCATCCATACTCACTATGGAATATACTTTAGGATCCTCTTGGAATCTCACTAGAGGATTCATGATGGGTTATGGGTCATGGATAAATATTATTATGGAAAGATATTTGGGAGTATAATTCCCATTTCTATCCCTTATATCCAATTCTTGATATTAGTATCCAAGAGACTAATATTTTTACCAAATTTACCAAAAATATTCTTAACAATCATAAAAGAGATATAATAAATTTTATATCTCTTTTGGATGATGAATATTGATTTTTTTTCACTGGATCTAGCGTAGAGACCTTCGATACCAATGAATACCACAATTTACTCACTCTATGCAAGGGTCTGATCTAAGAGGAATATTCTTAAGGGATAGTTTCACCCATAAAAATTTTAAATTTATTATTTTATTCACACTTCATCATGAAATGTCTATAAATAAATTCATCAAACACTAAGGTTCTCATTTGGTTTAAAAATTCCACAATTTTATCCAGCCTTAAATAGAAACTGAGGAGAACCTAATCTTAATAAGAGACTAGGTGTCATATGTTTAGTTATTTCTTTTGGATAGTATGAGTACCTAAATCATATCTAGTTCCTTTGATCTCTTAATATCATTTTGTTTTTATGGTTATGATCTCATATAAAATCTTGGAAATATTTGTATGGTTTCTCTCATTTCCATATTCTATATAATCTGAGAGGTTTGGAATGGCTAAAGGAACCATGTAATTTCTCACACTCTACAAAGTTTGGTATATAAAATTATCTTAAATATTCGTTATTTGGATGTCCTCTTTAATGGAATCTATCTCTGGACCTATTTATATGGATTCAATGTGGTCTATTAGGATACCAATTTTAGTCCTGGCCAATTAGTGCAATGGGTCCCTCCATTTTATAGCTTGAAGCTTATCACTATTTATTCCTATATTAAAGGTATTATATGTGGTGGTGGAATTATTCAGGACATTAATGGATCAATTATTTTAGATTTTACAACATTTTATGGTGAAGGTAATACACTTCTAGTGGAATAAAATTAATTTCTTAGTTTTTATTCTATATATAGAGAGAGGAATATTCACTCATTGGTGGTGGAATATGATATAACATTGATTGTTAAAATCCTAGAAGGTCCCAAACTAACCCTTGGTATATTTTCTACATCATCTGGGATTGAAAAAAACTCCTTAATAAAAATGTTTAGGTTCCTCATACTAGGTGTGAGGGAGATAATTTGGTGGAAATTTTGGCTTCTAAATGAAATGAATACACTCTTATTTTTTACTTTTTCTTACTTAGGTTCCTTACCTCATGATTGTAATTTGGTGGTGACTGAGGATGTTCCTGGTCTCCACCACTTTAGATCACCTTGACTTCTTTATTTCTTTGGTTTTTAATAAAAATTTACTCTTTATTTAACCAAAGGAATTATTGAAGAAGTTTAGAATAGGAGATTTCAATCCAATATATACACCTATACAAGTTGTTTTAAAATTTGGAAAATATTATAATGTTGAAAGTGTAAGTCATAATGAGTTTATAAGATTGATTAGAATCTTAATCCACCTCACTACGTCTAGGCCTAATATTTTCTATGTTGTGAGCTTCTGTGATATTTATGAAAGTGATCTTAAGGAATAACATTTAATAGTTTCTAGAATATTCCTTCAGTACATAAAAGTGATATTGAGCTTTAGAATTTTTATAGAGAAGGAGAAAATATGAATCATTTTGGAATGAATAATTAATATTGGTTAGGAGATTTTGATGATATAAATTCTACTTCATAAGGATTATTTTTCTAAGAAGAAGTTGGGAAAGATGCAATTATAATAAATATAACTTAGTAGCACTGAATACCACATAGGATGAATAATTGTTTGTACTAGTGTTTGTAATACAATATTTTGATGTAGGAGAAACATGAGGATTTGAGGGTGAGGATTTTCTATGACAATCAAAGTTCTATAGATATTTATAAAACTTATATACAACCCTCAAGATGAATTAACATTAACATTTAGTTTCACTTCATCATAAGGAAGGTGGAAAATGTGACCTAAAGCTGGATTTCATTCCTTACTAAGACCAACTTGTTGATATATTCATCCAGGTCATTACTAAAGATATGTTTGAGTCTCTAATTTTGAATATGAATTTCCAACCCTTTCCTCTCTCTCAAGACACTTCAAGGTTACCCCCACTAAGGTTTAGATTCTGTTTTCAAAGGGGGAGAAATAGTGAACAAATCCTTTTGAGGATGGTGCTGATTATATTTATTTAAATTTAATATTGGAGTGTTTTTATAGTAAAAATGAGGAGAATATTGAAAGGTGAGTTTTTGAGCTAAAAGGTTGAATATTCAAATTACTTGGAAAATACACTCTTATCACTGAGTGATGTAAGTATCTCAAAAAATTACAGTATTATATGGGGTGGTTTCATGATGCATATAATAATATATATATATAATGATTTTATTTTTCATGTATGCATGGTAAAGAGTTGAGTGAGGTTTATGACAAATACAAACGGGGATATTTAAGTACCTAATGGAAATGTCAAATATTTTATTTTTTACCAACTAGGAATGTGTGGATCATTGGGAATAAAATTTTGGATGACTTTGATGTTTTTAAGAAGGCATTTAGATGATCTGTGTTGAGTTTAATTGATTATAAAAGTTATAGGTTTTGGTTAATTTGATTAATTCCTAAAACCTAGTAGGCTTAGTAAGGATAACTCTGAGATGTGAAAGTGTGAAGATAAATGATTTTGTTATTTTTATAATTTTCATCTTTTTTTGGAGTTTAGAAAATGGATATAGCATAATTACCCTATAAGGATTATTTCTATACTTTATAAGAGTTATTTCTATCCCATAAGGGTGATTCCTAGATTTTTTAATAATCATCTTGCATAAGAGTTATTTTTGTCTTAGAATGATATTTTTGGAAAAGGTATAGGTAGTTTATAAGTATAAATTTCCTACTCTATAAGGATGCAGGTTTACTTCATAAGGATGATTTCTTACTTCATACGGATGTATGAGGAATTCATAAGGATGACTATAAACTTCATAGGGATGACTTACAGCTTCATAAAGATCATTTAAGCTTATGAAATGAATTTTTCTATAATTTGAAAAATTAAAGGACTCAACCTATAGTTTATAAAGATAACTTACTTATAATAATTTTATTATATTTATAGAATAAAGAATTAAAAAAATAATATTAAAATTATACAATTCTTCAATGAACATAAATTAATAAATTCCACTAGTCAAATATGTTATTTATGCAAGATTTTATAGATATTTTAATGGTGATTAAATGATAGAATTTTGGAACGATATTAATGGGAATTTCAAATTCAAATATTTGAAATTATTATCCATTATAAAAGCTACTATTATTCTGGGAAATATTATATATCTGAGAATCAAGGGAAGAGATTCCATAAATAATATGGGAAATAATATTAAAAAATAGTGTGGATATAAATGAGTTAAATAAAAAATAAAATAATCATAAATAACTGAGAAGATAAATTTATAATTTTCCACATTAAATATTTATTATATCAAAAAGATTGAAATTAAATGATATCCACCTATGTTGTGTCTCTGGTTTCTAAATTTACTAAGGCACTTTGTTTGAATTACTGATCATTTGTGTTCTTATTTATAAGAAGGAAGAAGTTCATCTTGTGCATACATTATGTCATGCATAATGATATTATTCAAAAAATTAAGGAGTAAGGATGATGTGAATGATACTATATTGATACTGTTTTTACATGTGAATACCTATCAAAATATTATCATATTTTTTATGATGAGACATCTGGTAAAACATTGATGATATTGTTCAACATCAAGAGTAAAAGGCTAAATATTGAAGATAATTTGTTCCATTATAAATAACACCCAACATATTTAAGAAGTGGGTGATACTCTCCCAAACCAATATATATGAATTGAACACCATTAGTGATCAGTATAATACAATAGTGATAATAAAATATGTTTCCTAAAAATCGTTGAATAAGGCATGGATTTGGATCTCACATTGAGGCTGAACCTTATAGATTCCACAGGTTCTATGAATTTATTTTATTAAAGATTTATGTTACATAATTCAATGTTTATATTGAGTTGGTGTAGAAATTTAAAAGTCATATATATTTAATTGAAAAAGAATATGTAAAATAGATACCACCGATTCACCCCCCCCCCAGTGGTACTCTGATTGACCAAGGCACTACAATGATGAGTTCTCATAAAGCTAGAGATAAATTTAAAGGAGTATCAAGGTTAAAAAAATATCTCTGAACCTTATTTTTTAAAATAATAACCCAATTAGAAATCATAACTTTCCCATAAATGTTGTGTTTACATTCACTATGTAGGGAATTGAATGTAATGGAATTTCATGGAGAACATTAAGGAGAACTGGAAACATTTGAACATTTTATAGCAAGATGATATATCCATCATAGAATAATTTTATTGAAATTATATTTTCACCTTGCATAACATTAATTTTTTTTAGCTGTGATGAATGATATGGATGGATTTTACCCCTTTAGGGGGTGTTGATATGGAAATATTTCCAAATATAAACATCTCATACAAATATAAAATTATGGAAAGTGATGTAAGTTTAGATTATATAAATTTTATAATTTTTGGGGTAAGAGTCAAGATGCAATAAAATCAAAATAATTACTGTTAAAAATGTTACAGTTCAGGATGTTGATATTCAAGATTCTTAAAGTTCTGGATGAGGGATATTGTCATTGAAGTGGTATGTTTATTACATTACCTAATAATTTTATAAAAAGATTTAATTATATTTTAAAAGTGATAAATTGATTATTTAATGACATGAGAAATGTAACTTTACAAGGGAAATATATGATTTGGTTTTATTGTGTTTAATCCATTTTTTTGAGTTTATTTTAAGAGATTACTTGAATATATTTTTGAACAAACCCAAAATAAATATTTATGTGTCAGTATCACATGAATGGATTATTTATGGAGAAATTTCATCTTTATATTAATATATATTTGTTTCGACATTGATCATTTATCGCATATAAATGGATTTGATTAATTTATGGCTTATTGCCTAAGAAAATTTATTCTATCCTTCTCTCATGTGATTTTGGTTTTACTTTCAATAATGAGGATAAAATGAAATTCTAGTGGTGAAAGTAGATTGGGATAAGTATTAATTTAACCTATAAAATAATCATGGAAAATATATAAATGAATATTTTTATTTACTTTCAGTAATGGGAAATAAAAAGGAATATTATATTGACCTTAGAATTCAAATGGTTATTGATAAGAAATCAAATCTAGGAGATTAAAATAATCATATATATTATGATAAAGAGTATTGTACTTATTTTTTATGAGGGGTAATGTTAATATGTTTCAAAATATGAACAATGAAGTTGAAGATAAAAATAAATAATAAAGAAAATGAACTTAATGAATGAAGGGGTTTATCCATGTGATTATTGTAATAAAGAAACATACATGGAACATAAGTATCACTTATATGGTGGTAATAAGTTGAGTTTAATAAAAAACACTTTTTTCAAAAGATATAACTTAGGAAAGTTCCACTAAACATGATTGTGAGTATGGATTATTATTCCATAGATTAGATGAGAATTGTTTTGGTTTTATGGTGATTATAGATTGAAGATGCATTTATTATTTTTTCATTATAGAATAATATTATAAATCTGATAATTTTTTGTTGGAATCAAGTATGAATTAATTGGAAGTATTTATGGTTGATGAAATTACTACCAATAACATATCTTAATGTTTTTGAGAATATCACTAGTTGATAATGTTATAAAGTTTTATATTAGTTAAAGTGATAATACAACCTTGGATATAAAATTTATTACAAAATGACTATTTATAAAATGATAACATCACTTTGATGATGAATATGTTTAATTAGTTTAATTAATAAGGGTAAAATATTTGGTTATAATATCTAAAAGTTAATATCCTAAAAGTATATATTGAAGATCACTTCGAAGTAAATTTTTATATTCTATTTTTATGGGAATAATTAATGTGGAAGTGATGAAGACATGATTATAAATTTCCAAAATATAAGTCGCATAACCCAACATATGTGTTCCTAAGTGATGGATTACTGAGAAGATGAAGTGTTGGGAACATTATATGACTGATGATATTAGGAAGCGTGAAGGATGAGTTAGTACCAGAAGTAGAGGAAATAGGGGAAGATGCATGAATAAAAACTTGATGAAGCCTAAAAGAATAGGTGATGGAGTTGGATAGGAAGTAGTATGTGAGTATAGAATATTGGAAGAACTAGATAGAGAAAAATAATATTTATTGATAAAGATGATTCTAAAGACCATATGGATATATATAAGTAAGTTCTATAAATTATAGGTGATATAGAAAGTTGACAGCAAATTTAGAATAAGTTTAAAAATTCTATAAAGAGGAATTAAAGTGAAGTCTATAATATATTATTTTGTGGGAGAATAACTCTAGAATATACAATGTTATGAAATAATAATTTTGTGTTATGTCCAAAAGGTGTTTGAAGATGGTACTTCTAAAAATTCTAGAAGATCTAAAATTGAGGATATCAGAATATGAGGAAGTTCATAAGTTCATAAGTTGAAAAGATTATGATCTACAAGATTTGGGTGTGTGGAATAATCTCGAGACATTATTAGACAAAGTTTAAATGATGTATTCGAGTGATGGAATTATATCATTATAAGATCAAAATATACATATGATTTAGTTTAAATAACTGAAGACTAAGTTCAATTAAATTGAAATATTTTAAAGTTTAACATAAAGTTATGATGAATAAATTATTGAGTTGACAAAATAGTTATGATGATATTGTGTTTTTATTCATAGAGAGAATATCATGATTCTAACGATGTGATTCTAGATGAAATTTAATGATTAATTTATGATGATTGACAGAGAGTGTAATGATAATAATTCAAGGTCAATGTTGGATTTATAAGAAGAGTTAAATAAGAAAGATCACAGAATTGAGGAAGTGGGAACTTAAAATTGAGGAATTACCAAAAACTACAATGGTGTATTTCATAGAGGTATCAATTTTCAAGGATTACTATAAATAGAGAATATATCATTAGAATAGGATTTGATTAGAGAGTAAAGAATCTATGAGAAAATATGGATATTGCAACCTATAATTTCTTAATATCATTTGGGTCAATGGATTTTAATATTCAGGAGTTGAGGTTATGATGTTTTAGTGAGATGATTCCAAAAGTTTAGAAACCCAAAGTTAATTATTAGATGAATATTTTAGCTGTAACATACATAACTTCTAGATAGTGAAGTTCCTAGGTAAGTATTTGATAATCCTAAAGTTAGTGCGAAATACCAATGTTATGAGTTAACCTAATAAAGTTCTAAATATTTATGTACTAAAATAAGTTGAATTTCTATAAGTGGTGGGATTATTGAAGAAGAAAGTATGTCCAACTATCTAAATCCCATATAAATTTTGAAAGTTAGGATACATGAATTTAATGAGAAATATAAGTAGATTCTATATCCTGAATAATGTCTTATCGTTATTATACTTGAAGAAAGGGATCATGTGCTAATTTTGATTCGTTGAAGGCTAAGAGAAAGATCAATTATTTGTTATATAAGTATCTATATGATAGACAGATATTTTTTGTTATTATTTGGGTTATCAATTTAAACTAGTTATATCCATTATAAAGATCCAATTAAGAAACATATAGATATTAGTAGATAGTGATAGGATTTTTAGGAGACATCCTCTTCTATAAAGGATGATACCTTCCCACGCCATTTGTAATCATTTTTTATGTAAATGGAAAAATTTATTCCTCATACTGGAATTACACATTGAAATGATTTAGTAATTAGCATTGAGGGAGAAGATTGTAAATACTATGTACTATTCTCACTTTTTTACTTTACTTCTTTACATGTACTATTTTGTGTTGTAAATTCACAAGAAGACACAATCATCTTAATAGGTGTAGAGGTTTGAGTAATGAGAGGGGTATAGAGGGAAGTGATAAGAATTCAGTAAAATTATTTTACACTGATTCACCCCCTTCATAGTGTAACGACATGATGCAATGAGACTTAAAATAGAATCATCTATATATATAATAAAGTTGGAATGTCATTGGACATGTGTCACCACCAGAGCACCTTTATTCCCTATCACATAACCTTCTTTCTATTTTTCTTCGATTGAACCTCTCTCCCTATCATGATTTCTATCTTCCAAATCACTGTCCTCCAGCTCCATCATTATTCATTCCTCATCAGCTATTATGTTCACCTTAATTGATCTCCCAAATCTACAATTTCTGCTGCTTCTCAATACTCTGCCTTCACCTCCTTCGGTCTCCCCAAATCTAGGGTTTCCTAATCTTTTCCATTCAGTATCCCCAAACTAGATTCTCCATTCGGTCTCCCTAATATAGTTTTCCAAATCCTTCATGTTCACCTCCCACTACTCCTTCACCATTGACCGCCTTCACCTTCTTCCTATACCTCTGCATTCAGGTTACCGATGATAACCTACTCCTCCATCATCACCTACAATAACTGCTAAATCATCAACCACCTACGTTTCCTCTATTTTCCTCTAGAATCTGTACTCTTCTACTCCGTTAATTCACTCGGCTTTTTCTTGGTTCACCTCCAGCAATCCCTTCTGTTACCAGCTACAATGACAAATATTTTTTTCGACACCTGACAAACTCCTCACGAACCACCTTACCACCACCCATACATTCTTCAAACATCCTACATACCAACCTATCCACAACAGGTATGTTTAATCTATTCCTTTTTATGTTCCTAGTAGTGATGATCCTTTTTATTGACTATTAATTATTAGTAGGGTTTACATTCGATTCATCATAGTAAATAACTATAATTAGAAACATTCAGACATACAACCATTGCAGTGATTTTCATTTTGATTTAATATAGATATCATTACTATCAACAAAATATTCAGTGAATACATGCACATTTTAAGGATTAATTATATTTAAAATGTACATTGTTTATTCTCTAGTAACAGTATTGCATCTCATGGTTCTGTTAAATTACTTTACAATGAAATAATAAGATACACAATACAAACATGCACACCCCTTCGAGATTTAGAGACGAAAGATTTCAAAGAAGACTATTACGACAACAATGACAATTAGGTTGTCTTATTTTTATTCTGCACTCCTTATAATATTCCATTATTTATTATTCAAAAACTTATATATTTACTATAATTTCAATTCTATAGAAAAAATTTATCTTCAAAACATTAATAATACTGAACCTGTAACTCCAATAGGAAGCACACAAATATAAACAAGTATGCCTTTTCACCTCTACTCAGTAATGGTAATTTCAATTTACAAAGTCCATTAATTTTTATTTGGTTACCTTTTTGAAAACCAAAATATCATACCTATGTAATTTAGTATCTTAATACTTGAAAATGTATATTTTTACAGTATTGTTCTATTATTTATCAATTATCATCTTATATATTTACAATAATTTAAATTCAATAGGCAAAATTTCTCTTCAAAACATTAATGAAATCAAACCTATAACACCAACAAGAAGCATGCAAACATGAACAAGTATGTCATTATCACCTATACCCAGTAATGGTAAGTTCAATTTACAATTTCAATTACTTTTTATTTGGTTTCTTTATTTCAAACATAAATATCATACCTCTTTAACATATTATCTTGTTGCCTGACAATGTATTGTTTTACAGTACTGAAACTTTTATGAGAACAATAACTACTGGGAAATGTTGTACAGCTAAACTGGTCAACCATCTAATAGCACATGAATATAGTGACTCATTCCATTATCACCTATATCCACCAATGGTTAGTTCTATTTACTATCTCCAATTTAATTACGTAGATTTCATACTGCAAAATAGGTAACCATTTCTTGATATAATTTATCATCTCCCTATTCCACAGTCCCTCACGACTATTCAAATATGTCACTAATATATACTAAATAAAACAATAGAATACAATTAATGAATACGATGAAACAACATAGTCTTTCATTCCATGGTCATGTTGTCATTGAAATTTGTTTAACTATATGGTAAATATGTTAAAGTTCTATTTAACAACTACCTACTCAATTATCACCCTTATAAGAAATGAATAAAAATGGTTGTACTTTTATGGAGTTAGTTAATGTCTCCTCATCATAGTAAGCACAAAACAATCTAGTATAAAATTACTTATCTATCAGTGCAATACTTATTCTTATGCATGAAAATACAATGATGGACAGTTCTCCTCATACTACAATTGAAAACTGCATTCCTTTTTCATATATAGGTATGTTATACAGTCTAACTATCGTTTCTGGTTTCTCTTATATATATCTCTTTACATATATACACTTTATAATATTTAATAACATTATAAAATATGATTTTTTTATGAGTAGGGAGTAATAAACATCCAAGATCAACACAACCACCCAAGGAACAAAATTCAATGAATCATACGTTTATAGAAACTACTCCTATAAGAAACTCTGACATAGATCTTGCATTCAACTTCATAGGTTTGTCAACATGTACATTTTATTTTAAACATTAACTATTTTACTTTTTATTTTATATTAATAAATATACATCAATAAAAAATAACGTGAATTTGAATCTTGCAGATAAGTTAGTATAACATAAAACTACTAAAAAAAGTTATTTAAATTTGATAAATTGTTATATTACTACACTGACTATATATACAATTTTATGAGACTACTGTTTCTTTCCCAAATAACATCAAATAATGTAATGATTTTCTCTTTTAGAATATTCAGATTTTTGAGACCCTTCTAACATTTGTGAGTATTATGGTTTAACATTATGGTATAAAGAGAGGAATAAAAAATATATCCACATAAATATCCCACATTTATCATTATATTTTTTCTCTTTATGTTGCTCACTGGTAAAGATTACTCTAGAGTTTTTCCTCCATGTCATGAATAACTTAGAACATTAGTTTTGAATAAAACCTCTACACATTCAAGAACATTCCAACACCACATGCACATTTATAACTCTATGTTTTCATTCATATAATTGGGAGTAAAATTAGATAAATCTATGAACTATAGTGGGTCTCCAAATATATTTAGATTAAATGGGAAAAACTACCATTATATCAGAATTTTATGTCCTGATGAAAAACCACCAAAGTTTTCTTAGCTCTATGTATATGAAAATGAGAATAAAGCTCACAATTGAGTATGGTCCATCAAGTAACTACTAAATTAAGTGGTAATATATAAATATTGTCTCTTGTGTTTTTAAGTTTTTCTAAACAACACTTTTGAATGCAGCTTCGATGATAGAAACCAAAAATCTATTTTTTATTTAAGTGTTTTTCAGAATCTACAAGATATGCTTCACTAAAACAATGTATTATCATGTCAATTCATAACAACATAGCATGTTATTGAGATTCATGGCACTAAAAATTTAAATTTGTTCCTTCTTAGGAGATGATGAAGTGATTCACAGACATACAACTTACCAAAAATATTTGAGAATGCAATGCTCTTTTTTGGTGACATTGAATATCTTAATCATGAGAGGGGTATCATCACTCAAAAAAAGTGGTGACTTACAATGAATAGATGATATTAACCTATTTTACTTCCTTTGTAATATCCATTGGTTTTCATGGGTGGAGAGGACAAATATGTTGACAATATATTCCCTCATGCAACACCCTTCAATAGAAGTAAAAATCTACGAAAAGTAACAATGAGAGGATATTTCTCTCTTTACCTATAATTCTGTTACAATGATGCATCTGGTCTGCTTAATTCTAGGAGTATTTTTTAATAGTTTATTGTATATGAATATACAATTATTAAGTCTTAAAGACTATCTTTTATTCTCTTTAATTAAAAGATCTTGAGGAAAGAAATATACAATGGGTTTCAAGATGCATTCCTTAGAGGTGACCGAGATGGGTCTTTACGTGGGAAGAATGTCATTTTTCCTTCCACATTTATAAGTGGTCCAAGTTATATGATTCAAAATTACCAAGATGCTATGTGGATCTGTAATTTGGTAGGGTATCCAGATTGTTTTAATATTTACATGTAATCCAATGTGGCCTGAAATTTCATGATTTGTTAAAGTGAACAATCTTCACCCATTAGACTGTCCTCAAATACTATCACAAATGTTCAATATTATGGTCGAACAACTCATGAAATATTTACAAGAATGATGTTTCTTCATAAAGACTTGAGAAGTTACGAAACTTCATCCCTAATATACTATATGTTTATAATTACTGATTTTAATAGCACATGTCACTTGTTTTTTCATCCACCCAACTATCTCCAATGTAGTTGTTCATACCATGGAGTTTTAGAAAATAGGATTGTTACATGTGAACATTCTATTATTTCTTTGTCATGAAGAAAACGTTTCACTCTAACGGGCATTAACAGAATTGTTTCCACTGAAATTCCAAATAAAGGTACCTTCCCAAAACTTCATGAAGGAGTCACAAATTTTATGATACATGGTCCTTGTGGTGATTCGAATCATCACTCACCTTGTATGTGGAATAGAAAATGCTCAAGGTTTTATCCAAAAAAAAATTTTTCACATACAACTGATGGTGACAGTTATGTTGTATATCAGAGAAGAAATTTTGGATTTACTATTGTCAAAAATGGTATAGCATTGGATAATTGGTTCTTTGTGCCATAAATCCAAATTTTCTGTTAAAATATAAATCTCATCTAAATATAAAAATTTTCAATAATTCTTCTTCAATCAAATACCTTTTTAAATATAAAATCAAGGTTCATGATCATGTAACTATGGCACTCTATAACAGCAACAACAATCTTTACGACAACATTGTTGATGAGATTAGAATGTATTATGACTGTTGGAACATCTCGCCTTGTAAAGCTTCATGGAGGATCTTCTCTTATGATATCCATTATAGATATCTCCCAGTTGATGGGTTTCATTTTCATTTACCCGGAAAAAAAAAGTGTGATGTACGCAGACAATGACAATATTGAAGACATCTTAAATAAGAGAAACATTTATGATACCATGTTAACATCTTGGTTTGAAGAAAATATTTTATACCCATAGGGAAGAATCCTAAAATATGAAAAATTCAAAAAAAGATTTTTCTTCCACTTTTGTGAAAAAAATGTTATATGTGCAAATAGGGATTCTATATTGGCAGATTTTACTACGTGATTCCCTCTTCTGGAGAACTATATTACTTGCAGATTTTGATTACAAAGGTCGGAGGTGAGAATTCATATGATTCTATTAAAACAATGAACAACATTACTCATAATACGTTTATACAAACTTGTTCATCTTTGAGATTATTAGCTGATGACAATGAGTTTATTAAATAACTAAAATATGTCTCGACATGGGTAATGGGACACTATTTGTGAAAACTCCAATGGCCCAAAGGCATTTATTTTTTATTGATTTATAATAATCCACCTTTCAAGGGGTGATGTAGAACCCTTAAAATGACCTTAGGTGTAATTATTACATATCACATAGGCCTTAGAGGAATTCATTTTCCATAGGCTTCAAACAATACATACAACCCAGACTAACTACTTGGAACTGCTCCTCCCCAGCATCTTAATCGTGAAATCAGCTCTCCACCTACGCATGGCTGTTCGGCTAGGCTTTCATGTGCATGCATAGGCTTCTCCCGATGGCAGGTGTCATACCCTCTCATTCTTGCAATCCATTTAGCTTCAGCTATGCTGAAAGCTCCTTGCTCCTCCTCCTTCTGAAGCTTGTTCCTTGTAGGTTGTCTGGTTTGCATATGCACTTAAGGTGGCCCAAAGGCTTTGAGGTGGCTCGAAGGCCTTACTGACCCAAAGACCTAGGTGGCTCGAAGGCCTTAAAGGACTCAGGGACCAAATTGGTGGCCTGAAGGCCCAAACGGGGGCATATTCTCGGCGGCTACAGTGCCAAATAGTGCCTGCTACAGTCCCTGCTATAGTTCTGCACAGTTCCTCCTACAGTTCCTGCTACAGTTCCTACTACAGTACTGCTATAGTACCCCGTAAATTATCCCCCACCTGGATTTGATCTCGGGTCTCTTGGATTCACTTAAGGAGTCCTCACCAACTAGGCTGAGGCTCATGTTCTTGCGAAGACTATTTTCCATAATGTTATTCTAAAATACCATTTCTCGACCTGACATTGTTTGCCATGAAACCTAGAACATTCTATTCGAAGATATTGTATATTCCCAACAACATCCACTGCAAAAACAAGGTAAATTTTTTTTACTATCTCTGTCAATGAAAAATGTAGAGCATTTTATCTTCCACCTTTACATACTGTTACAACCCATTTCATATATTATTACCATTAACTTTAACAAAATACTTTCTACTCATAAAAATAAATTATTGCATGTCGTGAATCATTAACAAATTCCTTACAACTACAAAGCCAGTGTTTTTGAAAAAAATAAAAAAACAGTATACTGGTATTTTTTAGCTACTATGTATTAATAATAATGGATTTCAGTACATGGTTCCAACCTCCACTAACATTGTGTTAAATTGAATTATTTATTCATAAAATGAACTGTTCATCACTACATATCTCTATTAGTATATTTCTTTCCAATATCTTTTTTCTTCTCCTATATACTTGACACTCATGGATCATCAAAGGAAAATGTATTCTTTTATTGAAATAGACAACATTCTCCATAGTAATGGTAAATCTCTTCATTGTTATCCTCCAATATCGGTTCTAGATTTTTCAATTGCTGATCAACAAAATCGATGGATTACAGAAGAGCTTAATTAAAATAGGTAAAACGTTCATAATGAGTAAAACTCATTACACAATATGATTACTATTGAAAAAAAAAGTTATGGGTAGAATTATGTATATGTTATGTTCTACTGGTGGGTTTTTTTATTGTATGGATTTGGAAGAACATATATGAATTTAATCTGACGAGTCTCAATATGTTTACTAAGGTCAAAAGGTAAAATTGTTCTTGCAGTTACTTCTAGTGGAATATAATAATTACTCCTACCATATGGGAGGACAACCCATTATAAAATTTGAATTTCAATATCTATAAATAACCACTCAGTCTACAATATTCATCATGGGGGTGGTGTTTCAGAACTTCTATAGTCAACAGAACTGATTATCTATTATGAGGCTCCAATTCTTCATAAAAACTATTTTGAGGCTCTCGATCAAACATTGAGAGTTATATTGTCAGTAAAAAATTAAAATTCTTCAAATTTACCATTTTTTGGTCTAACAGTTGTTCTAGGTGGAGATTTCAGACAAATATTTACTATAATCCCTAGTGGTGACAAAAGTGACATTGTATTTTTAAGTATAAAGTCATAATATATATGGAAACACTGTTAGGTTTAAACATTTACACAAAACATGAGGTTGTAATCAACAGATACCAATGATGGTTCAAACGAAGTTCGATAGTTTGCTAAGTGGATTTTGGATATTGGTGTAGGATGCATTGGTGAGCTCAATGATGGTGATGCATGCATACAAATACCATCAATATATCTTCTAACAACAAATAAATCCCCATTTATAGCATTTTTTGACTTTTTGTACACAAATTTCAATGATAAATTTGGAGATGTATCGTATTTTAAAGGTCATGCTATATCAGCACCAACACGTGACACTGTTCAGAAAGTCAACGAATACATGTTAACTCATGGTACTTCAGAAGGAAAAGATTACTTCATTTTTGATTCTATTTTCAGTGCCAGTATTGATAAAATTCATCCTAGGAACATATATACAAGGGATGTTTTAAATAGTATCAATGTATTTAGGCTTCCTGCTCACAGAATTACCTTAAAGATCAGAGTACCCATGATGTTGCTTAGAAATGTAGCCCAATCAGTGGGGTTATTCAAAGATACTCTTCTGATTATTACACACTTGGGTGACCATGTCATCAGAGCATAAATTTAAGGTGGTTGTCATTATTGGTATCTATATTTCATCATAAGAATAAATATGATGCACACTGATGATAGATGGATTTTCAAATTACAATGAAGACAATATCCTTTGATTGTTTCTTATGCAATGAATTTTGATAAGAGTCAAGGCCAATCTATGTGTTCTATTTCTTTTAATATTCAAAATCCTATGTTCTATCATGGAAAACTTTATGTTTATGTATCTAGAGTCACGTCACCAAGGGGTTTGAAAATTGTTGTTGATGATAGAGATACCCTAGCCTATGACTGTACACAAAACATTGTCTATAGGGAAATTTTTTATAACCATTCTTAGGTATATTTTATTTTTGAATATATACATTTTAATGTTGTTATCAATTGAAGATATATAAGAACACATGACTTCCATTACTACTTATTGTGTTATATTTATACACTAATTCAAAACATACAAAACCAAAAAAAATCATGAAGAATTAGTAATTTTAATGAGATTACTGTGGATACCAATGAAACATTGAAGATACAAGTCTATGTATTGAATCTATGGTTCAACTCATCATCCAACTTCAATGTTGATTCTATTGATATGATTCTATATGATGTACAAGTGAGTCTATCATGTCAATAAGTTACATTTTTTGTACTATTTCCATAATAACAATACTATGTACTTCAATTACAAGATAGTGTTTTATATCATTGATATGTGACATCTATTTTTTAAAGGTTTAATTTGAAAAATAACTGATATAAGAGACAAAACATTAGTGTAAAATTACTAATCACTATCTAATCACCATGTACAAACCACTCATGCATGAAGTCTTGTGCTACATTATACAAAACTTCCAAACTATTCCTAATAAAGGGAGCTACTTAGGGACAAGACATGATTGCCAACTATTTTTCAAAAAAACAACGTATGTTTGACTATCTAATATTCAACTACCAATGTTCAGTTTTGACTTCACTTATTTTGCTGACATAATTAATAAAAGGGTTTCGGTACAATAATTAATAGGCACATTTTAGTAAAACTCCCTTTTCTGGCATGCTATGATTTTCAAATGCATCCTTACTACATGTATTTAATTAATACAGTCTGTGAATATAGAGTTTCCTTTGTATACTATTGATTTTGATCATTTTATATTAAATTCATACACTATTAATAGTGATACTGTGTTCATAAACAACTACTCTTTCTACATCACTTTTAATTGTTATAGAAATTATTGGACATGTACATCAATCATATCCTATATAGTCTATTAGTAATTCCAACCAAAATATCTAAATTATTTTACAGGATGACAGGTTAGAAACCCCACCTTCTAACTATAATTGATAGAAAATATTGGAATTACCAACACATCTTCTATGTTTTCTTCCAGAGGCTTGCGGTTATACTAAAGCTTATGGGGATGTTTTCTAAAATAATGTTAGAGTAAATGGAAAACAACAATGAATCCTCTACGGTATTGATCTTGCAGCTCGTCAGGGAAAATTGATTGACCTATATAGAATCTATTTACATATTTCAACTTTTGTCATACTACTTACTATATTGTTCAATTATTTTTCACTTAAAAATATGCTTATTCTCTTCAAAATGTTCCAGCATCTATTATAGTCACAAGTTCAATTAATGCTTCAAAAATACTACTCAACGTGGAAATCCCAATAGTCCATCACTTTAGAAGCAGGTAACATGTTAACTAATATTATTTGTACAAATTTATATTTACAAATACCAACATCATGAATGAAATATAAAGAAATTATTATTTTTAATGATTAATTTTCTACATTTATCAGGTATGGGTTCATCAATCAATCATAATTTCAAAGTCCATAATAAACACATTCAAACATTTCTATTACACCTTTACTTTATTTAAATAAAAAAGAAAATATTTCTGATGTTAAAAAGTATCTGGAGGTAAGTACTATATCCTAAATTTTTTATTTGACTATGTTGTCTACAACATTGTACATGAAAGACCTAGTATAATGTATATATTAATATCACTAAATGTCTCATAGAAGACAAGGTGTTTGATTGCTTGTACAATACTAAAACTTTAAAGCACTCATAACTGGTATTTTGAATCATGCAACTCTTTCGTGAAGAAAGTAAAAAGTGTGGATGGAAACATTTGGTGCAAGAATTTAAAAAAATCATCAAGATACACTACTCTAAGGTATTCCTGTAATGTGTTCCTTTTTTGATAAATATTACATAGGTATCTTCATTAGTATCAGACTTTAATATTATTTATAGATCACCATGACTTCTAACAACTATAAATACAATAGGTTTAGAGTTCTACTACTAGTGAAAGATGACAAAGACTCATTATCGGTCATTCTCTTCGACAAGCAGGTCATGCAGTTTATAAAAAAAATAGATTCTCAGTTGAGAGATTCACTAATACAAGTAATCATCTTCAACTATGTAATTTTTTCACATATTTTCTATTCTTTTAAAATCACACTTCTATTTAATTACAAAATATAACCTGGATGAGTTTGGATTTCCCCCATAGTTGAAAATTTTCAAATCAAAGAGAGTTTTGTTTTCACTAGATGTCACAAGTCACAAAATTCAAAATTGAAAACATTCCTCAGAATAAAGAACATACAGATTTATCTTCATTAGGGATAATTAAAATTATATTAGTAGTTATCATCAAATTTTTGCAGACATCCTGGTAAATAGACTCATACTTCCAAAAAATTTCAATGACTGCCTTATGAATTTCACATAACAACATTATTTTTAACATTATTACCAGGTAATATTTTTTATGCTTCTCAACTATTACTATTATTTACAAAACAGTCACCACATAAATGTAATATTTATTTCACCAATCTGTTATAGGAACATCATGACACTGGATCTTCAGGAGTCAGCTCCAACACTAATGTTGGATTCATTACAAAAAGTATAATTTTTTCTTCAACTCATGTATATGTTCTCTATAATAATTGTTTGTTATTATCATTGTGTAATTTTCATAGACAATACTTGTTTTTTCTTTATGTTATTTTATTTTTTTCCTTTGATTATAGAACCACTGCATTTTCCCCCGTAGGTGGCTGGGGGGTTGGTGTGTTGGGTGTCGGTCACGGGGTTGAGTCCCATATCCATATTTATTTGTAGCATGTGCATAAATAATCCCACCTATTTATAAAACCACTTCATTTGTTCTTCTAAATTGGAAACTATTAAATATTACTTTTCTGGTTGAATAGTTAGACTTCTTAGTATTGATTATTGTTCATTCATTATAGTGATATCTTTATGTAGAAAAATCTATTGAATGGCTTCGATGCTAAAGATGCATTCAAACGCATTGTTTCACTATCTTGAGAATACACGCCAACATCAACTCATTTTAATGATATTCATCTCCGAATAAAGGATCACATAAAGAAAAAAACTAACAAACTTGACTTAAAGTTTGTCATGCATTTCCAAGGTATTAGAAACACATTGTCCAATCTATAAGTTTCAAATTTCCTTTTAGAAATTTTATCTATGATTTTATCTCTACTCATATTATAGTGTAATAATATACTATAATAAAATTATTAACTCAGAGAAATAATATTTCTGATGGGTATACGATATACAGTAAAATAGATTTCCCATTTTCTGATTTTCCATGTTTGTTTCTAGTAAAACCAATTTCCCATTTTCTGATTTGTCGATTTTTTTCCTATTATAGAGGTGGAGTATAATTTTAAGCCAACATTCCGGTGTGGGGTTACACTTTATTAAAAACTCACATATCTACTACGCATTTAGTAACATGATTTTTTGAACTTTTTTTGTTTTATCTGCACACAGCAGACTGAAAAATATGTGCAGCTGCTATTTCATTTCTTACCATTGGTTTTTTCATTGACATTCTTCTATCCATACCTACTATTATGTCTTGCTTCTTTGAAAATAATGTTTCATTTATTTACATTCTTCATTCCTTTTTTCATGTTTCATACTTCACTATTATTTTCTATAATTTAATGTTTATATTGTTTTACTGATTCTGTACTGATGTATCAGAAACTACAATTATTCGAATATTATCTGTCTTTACTTTCTCATTTTAAGATATCTTTAATTTTTTTACATTCTTAAGTTTTCAATCTATTCTTTAATTTTGAAAGTAACAGTTCATTTATAGCACAGTGCGTATGCACAGGCAGGGTACTAGTTATTTTACAACATGCACCATTGAAATTTATTTTTTAATTTTTATTTCTGTTTAATTCATTTCAACCCATACGTTAGAAAATTGTAACAAAAAAATATCATAATTTTTTTATCAACAAATTTTTTAAACTAATATATATATATATATATATTAATTATTATTATGATATATATAATACTATTTAATATATTTTAAATATGATAAATATATTTATATTTATATAATTATCAATATAGATAAATTATTTGAAAACAATTTGGGGTCAAATACCCTTTCTTAAAAACCAAAACATAGACTAGAGGAGGATGGGGTTAGACAAAGAAAGCCTTCTCTCATTCCAAAATTCAAATAAAATAAATAAAACATACAGAAAAACTAATGAAATTAAGCAAAAATAATTATACAATTAATTATTAAATATATTTATATATTTTATAATTGTAAATATAGTTATATTTTTTTATAAATATAAATATAAATATTTTTTATTTATTTTGAACTTTAAAATAAGTATATCTAAATTTATATTATATTTATAATTTATTACTGCAAAAATATAATTATAATTTTTTATTTATATATTTATATGTATAAAATTATTTTTTTATTATTATAATTATAATAAATATTTTAATATAATAAATTATTATATATTTATAATTAATATATTTATATTTTTTATATAATTATATAATTATATAATTATATTTGTAATTATATTTATAATGTTTATTCAGTTTAGGGGATTACAAACCGTAAAAAACTCACAAACCCTAGGCACCCCAGTGGGTCAAGTATTATCCCTCTCTACAAAGAATGAAAATCACACATTGAACATATTTTATAACACTTTTTGGGGCCCAAAGACCCATGATTGGTAGCCCAAAATCCATGACACTATGAGATAAAGGCCCAGATGACCTGAAAGACCAATCATTGTGACCCAAAAGAACTTGGTGACCCTAATGAGAACCACTCCCTAGTCTGCATGTTTTTTTACCTCCCAAAGACCACATCAGTCATGAAAAAATGACTTATTGTCTTGTTCTCTTTTCCACCTATCATCTTAAATGCACAACATTGGTCTTCTGTTGTGTTTGCTTCAACTGTCTACCACCCTCATCACATTGACTTTACCAAATAGATTTTCCTCATCCATCTGCTAGAGGTTGTTATGCATGTCCACTTATGTTCTCTCATAGGCCTACATTTTTTTCCTGGAGAACTTATATCTTATAGACCTAATTACATTGACCGAAACCAATCTATGGTGGATAGTACCACTAATATGGTTCCTGGTAAAATTTTATTTATAAAAAATAAATTTATGGTTATATTTAGTCTTGTCTATGTTGAACTGATTTTTTGGATGGGTTCTGGAAGTTCAAAAGTAGTTGTTTCGGAACTCCAGTTATGGAACTTGATGATGTAGGGGGGATAAAAATAAAGTACAAAACAATAGTAATAAAAAAATTATATAATTGTGGAATATTTTTAGTGATGAGATTTGAATCATGCAAGTTCATCAGATTATTCATGTTATGCTGGTTTATTCATCTGGTTTTTAGTAGTTTCATTGATCGTGTGATTATTGGTTGAAAAGATTGGATGGTGGTGAAAATGGTGAAATTGATTGATGTTATCTATATAAAGGAAAGTAGGGTCACATATAAAATTAACTGATCTTATGTATTTTTTACTTTCTAATTTTGAGTAGAGTTCTAGTATTTTGGTATCTTGTATCACAACGGTATTCTATCTATATCTAATGTTCATAGTATTCCTACCATGGATGAGGTTAATCCCTAAACCATGTTATCTTATACTCTATTATTTTATTTCATACTTTTATCTATTTTTCATTTAAATTTGAAAATATTAATGTGGTGATTTGGTATTATGATTTTGGATTCCAATTATAGAGTTTATTTGATGGCATCGAGTGTCATCTTTTTTAGAGGTTCAGAACCTTTGTTTGAATTTGAAGGTTCCAGAGGATAACTTCATGATTAAAGGGGTCTGGAACAACAAGTGCTATCATAACTCAATTATAGATTTTATGTTGTTCAAACCATGGTCACAAGTTCAGAGATCAATATAGTGCATCATTCTGTGTATTTATACGATAATTATAGTAAGTAGTTCCACATCCCTTTATATTTTTCAGATTTAGTGGGGGTTCATTGATTTCAAAAAAATGATGAGATTAGAATTGGGTAAGATTTGAATTGATAAGTTTGATGGTCTATATTTCAGATCCTGTAGGATGAAGATTAAATACAACATGTTTCATATATTTAAACTCCATTGAAGGGTGTCAAAATCGAATAAATTTCATAGGATAAGAATTGGTTGATTGGAAATAAATTTCAGTGATTCAGATGATTTTATCCAAGAATATATCCATCAACATCTGGGAAGTGGAAAAAATTAAAGAATTTAAATATACACTTTCTAATGTGTTTAAGATTACAAAAACTATGAATAATTTTTTTATTATTTATTGAATTTTTAGAATGAAAATTTCATAAATAAGGCCAGTGGTGGATCATTCTAATGACTTTATTGTGATTCAGAATTGGAATTATTCGGTGTAATGTTTATTGGGCCAGTTTGGGCATCAATCCTTCTATCACCATTTTAAAAATCCTTGAAATTATGGTTACTATAATGATTAATTATAGTGGTAATTTTAATTTTTAATTTTATTTATTTTTGTACCTAATTTTTAATGAGGACATTTGAAATAAGGATACCCAATATTCTAATGTAAATTAATTCAGTGTATAAGGTAGGGTATATTTTTTCATAGAAATGTTAGAAAAATAAAAAGAAGAAAAGAAATAGTATTTGAGGTAATTTGGGTGAGCTCATACTTGTGTGTTGGTATTACAGAAATAAGGTGATTTTGAAAAATAAAATAAAGGCTGAAGGATCAATTTTATAAGATATTATTTTAGAAACCCAAACTCTAGTAATCGAGAGACAATGTTAACTTTATTACATTGGAATAATATACAAGGGATCTCACCATGCAGTATTAATCAGTTTAGTGTTCTTGAAGAACCCAATACATTATCGATTCGCATATTACATTGTAAATATAAAATACATAGCATAAAAAACATTCTTTCATCCTTGATATTATTCATAATATCCTTATTCATATTCTAGGGAAAATAAAAATATAAAGGGTGATATTAGATACTCAGTAAGGGTTATGTACAATAGAAGATATCATCAATCAATAAATAATAATCAATGTGGAAAGGTAAATAAGTTCAAATACATGAAATTTAATCCATAACTTGAGATTGAAATGAATACATGGATAATACAAATAAATTAATCCCATGGATGATAATAATTAAATTATAAATTAATTAAATTATTAATATTAGAGGACATGATATCAGTCATCATGATATATATTCTTGGAAAGCCTTGTGATAAGATATTTAATTGATGGGTATATATACACTATAAACTCATCTAATTGGGAAAATTTATTTTTCTCATGAGACCTATCAATGCATCAAGGGGAAATTTATAACCAATCCCCACTAGTCACGGCATGTCAAATAAAATAACCATATATTGAATGATCAATTTATTTTATAAATAATATGCCATATCAAAAAAATCTTATATCGAGTAAACAATATAGGTTGTTAATATTTCCCAGTCTATCAAATATATTTGAAAGTAAAAAAAACATCCATATAAATGATATATGGTTTAGGAAATAATGATATCCATGATATAAATAAATTTAATGTCCAATGATCATAAGAAAGTGAGTTTTTCAGGATAAAATTAATTACTATAAATTAATAAGAGATAAAATATGACCATCAATTCATCTAAAATATAGGTTTCATAATAAAATCATGTCATTTTGAGAAATGGAAGTGAAAATTTAAAATCTATTTCACTAAATATATTTCCTTATAAAACCATTGATTTTTTAAAGAATATAAATAGTGTAAAATGGTTATAATAGTGGAAAAATTATTTAACAAATTATATGTTTAAAAGAAACATTTATTTAGAATTTTTTTAAAAAAGAGTTTCAAATTAAATTTTCGAAAAACATTAGAAAGATTCATTTAAATATTTTTAAAATTTAAAAGATAACATAAAATGTTCTTAATTAAAATTTTATTGAATAAATAAAACTTAGGTTAAAGTAATTTTGAAAAATACAAATATGGTAGAAAAATATACCTAATAAAAAAGGGAAATAACATCATATTTTATTTTAAATATCACTTTTATTGATTCAAGTTCAAAAGAGAGGAAGATTTTTGAGAAAATATGGAAATTAATTAAATATTCAGATCATTATAAAATAGATAGAGTTTATGAAGGATTTATTATAATACTCCTTCAATGAAAATAAGATAAATCCCAAAAAATGAGATTGTAAAATAATTCCTTACATATTTAGTAACATTTGAATTGAAACCCTATAAAATAGTAAAATTTAATGGAAATATTAATCATCATGAATAAATATATATTAATTTTTAATACCTCTATGTGGTGGTATATACACCATATAAATGTCAATATAAGGATAATACCAAATATGTCTCAATGTGGTGGAAATTCAGACGAAATATCTTCCCTCAAATTTGACATGCTTTATAGGTGTTATAACCTCCTATATAATAAATTAAATTTTATTACACATACATAACAGAACCATTAAATTTATAAAATATAAAATATGATTCATTTATAACATTTTATCACCCATTTTTTAATAATATTTTGTTATTATCATTATTTTGAGTGTTAACCGCTTTGTTTTTCATGTTTTATTTGATTCGGTAGTCTCATTCAATTCATATTTCTCATGGTTAAATCATACGTAGAATTTTATTCAAGATATAAATATCATATTTATTCAATATAAATATATTTATATTCATCCATAAAATATAAATATAGGAAAATAAATTACACTGTTCATGTAGATTGTAGGTCGAACATACACAAGAACGTTATCTTCACCTTTCAGTGGATGAAATGAAAGAAAGTTAAATAATTATTAAAGTTTATTGGATAATTTTCATATCCTATATATTTTATATATTCATTAAATTAATTCTTATTACCATCTTTGTAAAGTGTAATTGAAAAATGGATCACATCGCTTTATGGAAGTGGTAGTCCACATGTACGCATGAGTGACGTTATCATCTTCCAATAGATTGTAATGTAGGAAGGTAGATATGATATTATAATTTAGAAGAATATTTCAGTCATAAATATCATTTATATTCATTTGTTATGTCACTATTATAATCCATGTGATGCGGTGATGGAAAAAAAATTACATCAGTTTGCGAGGCGGTAGTTCACCGTACAAATAAGAAATGGTTTTGTTTCCCATTTCATCGAGAAGGAAATTAATAAATATTATAAAATAAACATAATAAAATCTTATTATATAGAATATAATTGGGTTTTCCTATTGTAATTTTTATGACATAATAGAAGGTTTTAAAATAGTAGGTAAAAAAGAAAGAGCTTGGTTAATACTATTAACTTCTCTTAGAGAAACCACCTTTGGATATCTTATTAAGGGCACTAGGGTTGGTGTTTTGGGAGGAAAAAACCTCTAGAATGTGGAAAATTATTTTTTAAGATAATTGGGTAGGGTTTTGTGGATCAAAGTTTTTAAAAGTTTTGTAAATAAAATAGAGAAAGGGAGTGCTTTTATGGAATTCTTGGAATTTCAAAAATTATTAAATTAATATAAACATTTTTCATTTAAAAATGGTTAAAATCGAAAAAATTAAAATATAAGACGAGGATGAGTTTAAATACTCTAAAAAAATAAAAAATGGACATTTTTGGGTGATCGTTTCACCCTTATCTCTTTGTTTTAATCCCCATTAACCATTTTGACAATTTCTACGATAACAAAATTTTTTACTATATAGGAGCCAAGAAAGTTATCATAAAAGGAAAATTGTTCCATAAATTTATAATATATGAAATTTAATACCATGTATTATCCACTTTACCTAGTTTTTTTATTCTAAATAATTTAATAAAGTATTATTTTCTTAAAATATCATGTATGACATTTTTCCACTATTCATTTAATTTTACATTAAAAACATAAAGATAAAGATGGCATTAAAATATAATCATTTAAAACATAAATAATATATTATTTTTATCTATAAAATTATTTTTATACAAAAATTCTTCCAAATTTTATTAATTTTAATATAATTAAAATAATTTATTTTATTTTTCTATCAATTGAATAAATACTTTATCAGTGTTGCATACACATTTAGAGTAATAATTCAATTAATAAAAATTAAAAATAAATTAACCTGATAAAAAAATCATTCATATTTAAAATAACCATTTATAATTGAACTTATATTGTTTTTATCCCTATCACAAAATATTATCTATATTAAAATTAGGAGAGTGACATTTTTGGGTTTATCCATTACATAAATATTTTAAAGGTCAAAATCAAATTTAAATAGAATATAAAATTAATATTTTATAAAGGATTATTTTTTACAAAACAATCACATCCAATGAAATAAATTTATGTTTTGGATATATTTTTAATTCTTTAAAAAATTATTTTTAACCTTAATTGCCTGATTTAGCCATAACTGAGGAGATAAATTTTACCATGGTTACTATTCATAATACCTAAAAATAAAAGGGATCTACTCACAAAATTTTAATATGAAGATTCCAAATATGGAATCTATGTTATAAATTTCAATTATTATAATTATATAAAATTAATTTTAAAATAACACTGCAAAATGCGATGAAAAATGGTTTTCCAAGAAAAATGAATATTTAACCCTAAAAACAGGCTTAAATCAAAATTATATAAAATTATGATACTAATGTAAATAAAATGGATCTTATATAAAATAAAATTACTTTATTTAATGAAAATAAATGACAGTGTAAAAAACATTATTTCACTATTCAGTGAAAAATCAATCTTTGTACAAGAAATCCCAAAAATTCAACCTAATCTAATTTTTACAAAATGATTTCAAAAATGATTTAATTTTCACATAATAATATTGTGTCATAGTTTGTCTAAAAATGGTATTTTGTGTGATTAAAGCTATCAAAAAAATTATTTAAAGAAAATTTTATCATACAATCTTGGGCTATTACATTATATCCCATTATAATTATTTCATTCTCCAAATTCCATAACCCCGATATGAACAACTGAGGATTATTTTTCTTTATCACATCATCAGGTTCCCATGTATCTTCCTTAAAATTATTATTTCATCATAAAATTTTGACTAGCTGAGTGGTATTATTTCTTAGCACTTTCTTTATATGATCTTGAATTTCAACCAGTTGTTCCACATAAGAAATATTTTTCTCAAACGGTATGAATTTTAATTTCAGTACATGTGAAGGATAAGGAATGTAATTAATTAGGAGAGATACATAGAATACATCATGAACTTGAGAGATATTTGGTGGAAGCACCAATTTATAATAATCTTCATACGATCAAGAATTTTGGAGGGACCGATATATCTAACATGCAACATTCCCTTCTTTCCAAATATAATAATCTTCTTTTAATGATATATTTCTAGAATTAAAATTTCACTAACTTCAAACTCTAGATCTAAGTATTGATTTTAATTATAATATTTTTTCAATAATGAGCTTCCCTTATGTGTTGTTAAATGGATATGCCCAAATATTCTATTTCCTCAGCTAGATCAGGTCTCAATAGCATTGTTTATCTAGCTTCATCACAACACATTGGAGTTATACACCTCCTTCCATAGAGGTATTTATAAGGAGACTTATGAATGATCGAGTGACATTTATTATTGTAAGAAAATTATACCAAAGAAAGGTTTTTATCCCAGAAACTTTTAAATCCATAGATAAAGGTCTCATCATATATTAAAAAGTTTGAATTTTCCTCTTAGGATGCACATCTATATGGGGATGATAAGAAGTACTGAAACTCAAATCTATATCTAGATCATGTTGAAGTCTTATGTAAAACATTTTGGTAAACCATATATCCTAACTAGATAGGAATATTATTGGAACTCCATGAAATTTAAAAAATCTTTAATATATTATTGAATAAGAAAATCAAGAGAGTAATCTTTTACAATAGTGATAAAATGTGTTGATTTCATAATACTATTGAATAAAACCTAAATAAAATTGTGTCCTTTTGATATCTTGAGGAGTCTGATGACAAAATCCATGATAATACTTTCCAATTTTCATTACGGTATGGGCAATGGTTATAACATCCCATTATACTTATGTCTCTTAGGATTAACCTTTTGACACACTTGGAATCAGAATAAATACTCAGAAATGTCCCTTTTTAAATTATCCCAACAAAAATATTTTTTTAGTTCTCTATACATCTATTTTATTTTAGGTTTAATAGATAATGATGAATTGTGATATTCATCCAACAGCTCCTCTAACTCTACTATGGATGGGAAACATGCTCAGTTCCCAAAACATATTATTCCATCTTGATCATGGTTAAACTCAAGAACACTCCACTCTTTCACCGATAATTACACATCATCCTTATGTACATTCTTAATCCTATCATGGATCGATGGTTGAATATTCATTTGAAAAAATTAATATTTTCCCCTTTTCATAATATTTCAGAATCCAAGTTATTAAAATATATAGATATTAGATCTCTTTCAATCATCGTCATGGAATAAAATAACATGGTATTTCTGACTTAGAGTATCCTCCACCTTGTTCTCCTTCCCATGGTAGTAATGTATTGAGCATTCATAATATTTAATCAACTCCAACTATCATCTCTAGAACATATTCAACTCTTTTTGTGTAAATATATACATTTAAATTTTATTATTAGTATATATATGAAAATTTTCACCATACAAATAATTTCTCCATATCTAAAATGAAAAAAATATTGCTTCCAAATCTAAATCATGAGCTGGGTAATTTTTCAAATGAATTTTTAATTGGCGAGAGGCATATGCTATCACCGTGTCATTATTTGTGAGGAAACATACCAATCCCTTATTTATTGTTTCACTATAGATCACAAACCATTATCCACTATATTTTAATGTAATAATAAGCATTTAGACCAACTTTCTATTTAGTTATTTGAAATTCTCCTCACATTCATTATTCTATAAGAATTTAACCCATTTCCAAGTCAACTTTATTAGTGGGTTAGAAAATCATGATACATATATCACAAATATTCAATGGTATCTAATTATCCCCAAAAGACTATAGATCTCGATTATCATGGTTGTTTTAGGTTATTTCTTAATAACTTCTATCTTTGAAAGATCCACCAATATTCCCTCAATTGATATTATATGAAAAAATAACAAAACATTCTAAACCGAAAATTAACACTTGAAAAATTTATCTCACAACTTCTATTTCCTTATGGTCTTCAGCACAATTCTCAAATGTTCTTCATACTCTTCCTTTTTCTTTGAACATATAATATTATCATCTATAAAGACTACCAAAAACTATTAAAGGTAATCCATAAATACTATATTCATTAAATCCGTGATGATAGTTGGAGAATTGGTAAGTCCTAATGTATTTAATATTAATTCATAATGATTATACCTTGTATGGAGGGTTATATTGGGTATATCATCCTTCTTGACCCATATCTTATGATATCCAGATCCTAGATCAATCGTGGAAAAATAATGAGCTCCTTGTAATTGATCAAATATGTCATCGATATGTGGTAGAGGGTGCTTGTTCTTAATAACGATTTTTTAAGTCCCGATAATCAATGTAAAGACAATTTGACACATATTTTTTCTTACAAAAATAATAGAATCACTCTATGGTGAAGTACTAGGTTGAATGATTCCCTTATATAAATTTTATTGGAGTTTCTTCTCCAAATCATGCATCTCAATCATGCCCATTTTATATGGAGTATTTGAAATTTGCATAACACAAGGTATGGGTTATATTGAAAACTCAACTTCATTATTATAGGAAAGACTAGACAAATAATCTGTAAATACATTAAATAAATCTTATATAATAATAATATCCTCAATTTTGATTTTATCCCCAACCATTTGTGGTTAATATACCTCATGAATAGGCTATAAAACCCATATTATGGAAGGAATTTCCATTGGGATTCCAAGTTCATCTTAGAATCGAAATACTATTGTAGGTTTATTTGGAATATCATATGTAACTTCCCTTCCTTGAAAATTAATGTTGGATCTGTACTGAGAGGGGAAATCCATGCCCAAGATTCTATAAAATTCCACTAAAGGTAGAATAAAAATATTTTCAAGATTCATATTCCCCAAAAATTATATCAAATATGAGCCGTAGACTTGACATGTGATCATTTTATAATTAGCTAGAAGACCCTTATCTCTGCACTTGTAACAAACTCTCAAGTATTTTTATCATTTTCTAGAATATAGATTTACCCAATTTTTATATAATGAAAATTTCTTTGTTACCTTCTTATTTTATGTGTTCCCTTTTTATGGATTCTCTTTTGACCTATTATTCTCTTGATTTCCTTTAAATATATATGATTTATAAAGTTCCTTCTCTTTATTAATGGAACATGATACTATATAATCATATGATGACAACATATGAGAAACTAATTCCCTTTGGAGACTCAGCTTAATCCCAAAAAAGGAATTATAAGTCTTTATTTACGGATTATTGATGTAGTTTGAAGAATTAATGGATAATCTTGTAAAGTTAGCCGCATACTATACCACACTTTATTCTTCCTTTTTATTTAAAGTGAGGAACTTCTCCTCCATTTCATCTCACTGTTCTTGAGGGAAGTATTTCATGAATAATATCACCTTAAAATTTATTCATTCCATGATTTCTATTTCTTCATATTATTTATTGTTCTAGATCAATAAACACTATTTATTTACATCCCTTATCAAACAATACACTAATAGAATAACCTTTTTTACTTTCATTACATCCCTAAGAATGTAATATCTTTTTAAGGGCTTAATCCAATACCCATCTACCAATGGATTATGAATTCCATTATAAGTTGGAGGCTTCTATCACATAAAGTGATTCAATACAGGTGAATAACATTGTGGAACAATAGGTTTCTCCATATAGGAAAGATTATTCATCATAACCTAAGATAGCTACCCTAAATGGATATGATCTACTCAATTCCAACAATAACTGTATTGGCTTACTCAACAGGGAAATAACTACATTTTATGAAGGTTTTTATTCCCTTTCATACATTAAGTTCTATCACTAAATAATGGAACACGCCAATTTAGATCATGATCATCAAGCATATTTAGACATAAAATAAAAATCCCTATAATGATAAAAGTTATCAAATAATATAAGGTAATATCATAATTCTCATATTATTTATGTTTATTTAAAATATAGTTCCCAAGTTTTCTAATAAGAATACAATGATATCAATTTTAGAAACCCCAACTCTAGTATCCTAAATATGGTGTTCACTTTATTGAATTGGAATAAGATTCAAGGGATCTCACCACATATGATGGATTTTTTTGTAGTCTTGAAGAACTAGATACATACATGCTTCTCATATTACATTGGAAATATAAAATAAATAGAATAAAAAACATTTTCTCATCCTCGATATTATTTATAATATACTTCTTCATATCATGGAGAAACCAAAAACAAATAAAGGATTATCTCAGATACTCAGTAAGTGTTACATATAGTTTAATCTATCATGAATCAAAAAGAAATAATAAATAATAAAAAGTAAATAACTAAAAACCATTCCATTTAATCAATAACATAAGCACTAAATGAATCTATGGATAATATTAATGTAGTAATATCATGGATATTAATAACTGAATTCTAAATGAAGTTAATGATTTATATTTTAATTCATGATTTCATATGTCATGATATCTATACCATAAAATCCTCATGAAAAGATAGTTTAATCAATGGGTAGATATACACAAGAAACTCAATTAATTTTTCAAACTGATTTGTCTCATGAGACTTGTCGATGCATTGAGAGGCTATAAATTACTAGTCCCCATCCCTCACCGTATGTAAAATGCATTCCTCATATATTGAATGATCAATTTAATTCCTAAATAATATGCCTTATCAAAAATTTCTATATCTAGTAAAGAACATAGATTATCAATATTACCATAGTCTATCAAATATCTTTCAATGTGAAACACCACGTATAGAAATTATATGTGGTTTAGGAAATAATAATATCAATGATACAAATAATATGGATAATTAAGAAAAATTTAATGTCCAAAAATAACAATTTGATATTTCAAGATAAATTTAATGATTAAAAAATTAGTAAGAGATAAAAGATGACAATTAATTAGTCTGAAATATATATTTCTTGAAAATATCATGACATTTTGATAAATGGAAGTGAAATATTAAAATATATTTCATTAAATAGTATTATTTTTAAAACCATTGAATTTTTTTTTGAAGAATATATATATCATAAAATAGTTATGGAAGTGGTAAATACTATTAACGTCGTATATATTAAAAATAAACATTCCTTTTTTACTTTTTGTAAAAGAAAGTAAAAAAATGAACTTTTGGAAATCATAAGAAATATTCCTTTTGAACATTATAAATATTAAACTATAACAAAAAATATCCTTAATACATATTTTTATTGAATAAATAATAGTTTTCAAAAGGATTTTTTAAAAATATTAACATGGAATATAAATATACCTGATTAAAAAGAGAAATGAGATCAATTTTTTTTAAATATCAGTTTTCTTGATTCAAGTTCCAAAGTGAAGAAAATTTGGGAGAAAATATTTAAACACCATTAAAATCCATATGAATAGAAAATATATTTATTTTATGAATGATATATTATAATATTCTATCAACAAAAATAATAGTAATCCCAAAAAATGAATTTGTAAAATAATTCCTTACCCCTTTGGTAACATTTAAATTGAAACCCCTTAAAATACTAAACATTAAGTTAAAAATTAATCATAACGAAAAATATATATCATGTTAAATACCTAAAATTATAATTATATACACAATATAAAATTAAATAGGTTTATAATACTGAATTTTTCTTGATGGAGTTGAAATTGAGATGAAATCTCTTACCTCAATTTCAAATTTCCTAGTAGGTTCTCTAAAATCTTGTATAATAAATTTCAAATTATTATGAATAAATAAAGTAACCATATTAATATATATAATATAATATATTATCCATTTATAGCATTTTAGAACATGTTTTTTAACAATATTTTATTATTATTATTATTTTGGGTGTTAACTGCTTTGTTTTTCATGTATGTTTTGAGTTGGTAACCTTGATTCTCGCATCTGGATCATGGTTCCTTAATTTATAAAATTTTATTCAATTTATTAATATCCCATATATTCAATTAAGATATATATATATATAGGTTTATACGTAAAATATGGAGATAGAGAAATAAACTACACTGTTTATAGAGACAGTAGACCGTACATATGCAAGAATGATGTTTTAACTTTTTGAAGGATGGAATTAAAGAAAGTAAATTAATAATTAAACTTTAAAATATTATTTTTATATAATATATATAATATATATTCATTAAATATATCCTTATTACCATCTATGTAAAGTGTAACTAAAAAATGGAACACATCGGTTTGTGGAGGTGGTAGTCCACATGTATACACGATCGACGTTAAATTATTCCAAAGGATTAGAAAATAAGTAAGTAGATATGATATTATAATTAAATAAGAGTAATTATGTCATAAATATTATATTTATTATTTATTTTCATCATTATTACTATCTATGTGAGGTAGTGATGTGAAATGAATTACATCAGTTCGCGAGGCGGTAGTCTGTCGTACACATGAGTGATGTTTTTGTTTCTTATTTGATATAAAATAAGATGAATAAATATTATGTCCTAATAATAATAAAATATATTTATTTTTAATATTATTATGTTATTATATTGTAAATTTTAGGACAAAATTTAAAGTTTTAAAACAAAAATAAAAAATAAAGCGCATCGTTAAGATGATCACTTTCCCTTAGAGAAACCTTCTTTTGATATCATCTTAGGGGAACCAGGTTTGGTCTTTTGGGATGAAAAAAAATATAGAATTTGGATAAGAATTTTTTAGATATAATTTAGTAGGTTTTGGTCTATATAGGTTTCTCAATGTGGGGTAAATAAAATAGAGAAGGGGTGTCCTTTTATAAGCGAGGGGAGGGGAATTCTTGGAATTTATTAAAGTGTTAAATTAATATAAATTATTTTTCTTGTCTAAATGGATCCAAATTGATATTTTTATAATATAATATTATTATTATTATAAATAATCTTATATAATAAAAATTTGGAAATTTTTGGTGATGTCTTCACCCTTATCTCTTTGTTTTAACCTCTATTAACCCTTTTGAAAATTATTGTGATAATAATGATTTTTACACTACAGATGCTAGAAAAGTTTTCTTAAAAATAAAAACCATCCAATAAATAGAAAAGGTATTCGATTTCATATTATATATTATCACACTTTTCCTAGTTTTAAAATTTTATGATTTTTAAATAATTTAATAAAATTTGATTTTCATAAAATATCATTAATGTCATTTTTGACACTATTCATTAAATTTGAATTTAAAAAAATAAATAGAAATATTTAATTCTAATATAATACCTTAAAAAATCAATAATAAAATATATTTATATATTTTTTAATAATAAATTATCCAAATATTATTACCATTAATATTTTTAAATTTTTTTTTTCTATTAACTGAATAAATACTATGTGAGTGTCGAAAAAAACATTTAAATAAATTATTAAATTAATAACAATTAAAATCCATTAAAATGATAAAAAATAATTAATATTTTAAATAACCATTTATAATTGAACATAATTTTTTTTATCCCTATCACAAAATATTACATATATTAAAAGCAAGAGAGTTAGATTTTTTACTTTATCCTTTACTAAATTATTATAAAGTTTTAAAATCAAATCTAAATGAAAATTAAAGGTCATATTTATTTTTATTTTGAAGTATTATGGTTGAAATATACTAATAAAATGAAATAAATTAAGGTTTTTGATATATTTTTAATGCCTTATCACATTATTTCTAACACTAATTACCTGATTTACCCTTAACAAAGGTGATAAATTTACCATGATTACAAGTCAAAATTACTAAAAATAAAAGGGATATATATAAAAAACTTTTAAATATTAATTACAAATACAGAATCCATTTTAACAAATTTAATTCCTATAATTTTTATAAATTAATTTGAAAAACCCAGCAACATGCGACGAAAAAATGTTTTCTAGAAAAATATGTTTTATGCCTAAATATATACTTATATAAAAATCATATAAAAGGATGATCATAATTTTAAGCAAGTTGATCTTATATAAATTTAATATAAAATCCAAAAATATAATATAACTTTTTTAAATTCATTATTAAAGGAAAGGAAATTATTATTTTATAAAAATAAGTATTTTCACTATTCACTGAAAAATAAATCATCTTAGAAAAAAATACCAAAAATTCAACATAAGATAATTTTAATATGATTATTTTAGAAATGATATAATATTCACATGATAATATCATTTCATGGATTTTTTAAAAATTTTATTGCATGTAAATCAAGTTATCAATGAAATCTATTTAAAGAGAAATATATCATAAAATATCGGGTTGTCACAATTGTTATATAAGTTTATACAAAAAAACTCATTTTAAAATATAATAATTGTTTGGTGCATAGTTTCTCCATTATACTTGAGATATGGATAATTAAACTTGGGGATTATTTTCAATCGATATTTGATTTGGGGAGCATGAGAAATTATTTTTTCAAAATATTCGGTAAGGTTCACCTAGTGAATGATGAAACTTTTTACATAATAGGAAAGCGTGATGTTTCCATTAAAATTTTTAGTATATTCTTCCTGGTATTTCATGGGGTTTAAAATATACTAGTCTATTAAAGAACCTGATCTTGATAGGATAATAGGAAAATTCATGTTTTTATACTAATTTTTTGGATAGAGTGTTGAAAGTTAGACAATGATCTATAGTGGTGGCCAAAGGTGCGGAGGAAGGGAAAAAGTATCTAACTATGAAATAATAAGAAGGTATGTATGTTGGATAAAAATATATACTTTTGAGGTTATTTCATGATCTTCTTGATCATATGGGTGATAAAGGAATGAAATTCCTTTCTACAAAAGTCTTACTGAAACTCAAATACATAGAGTATGGATGCCACGAACCGAATCTAGTCACCATCAAAACTGGCACCCAAATCAGCCTTTGTAAATTCCCAAAGGGCGTTTCTAATCCCCACGGGATGGCACAAGTTCCTGGGTATCACAAAATGGAATTTGGGAACTATTTTCCCATGTTTTTAAACATAAAAAAATAAACAAATCCAATATAAGATATCTGAATTTTTCATAACAAATCAACTTTTACAAAAAATTAGAATTTAATTACATAATTTAAAATAATGTTTAAAGACTATTACAAAGGAAAAAAAAGATATCCCAAGACACTCATCCTGGAAAGAGGCATAGCCCTCAAGCCATCTCCATAACACCACATCCCGAAAGACCGCCAAGAACCCAAACCATTGGCAAAAAAGTTGTACCCAAACCTGCGAAAAAAATAACCAAGTCTACTTACACCCAAAGGTATAATTAGGGTGTGAGCCAAATCCTAGTAGGATTAAAACACTAAATTATTCCATGTGATAAACAATCAAAGACAAAAATCATGCAAGTTTTCATAAACATGATATGCTATTAATAATTTTAAAGAGATTCAACTTTAAATCAAAATAGTTTTCAAGTGGGCTACTTTTAAGAATCAAAATTTTTAAAATATAATTCCAAAGCTTCATAATTTTTCATCCAAACAAACAATATTCTGATGGTAAGTATAAATTATCTAATAAGCACAAGAAATAGGAAAATAACCCCTAGGCACTAGCTCGATGTGGGTCCCAGGTACCTCGTATCTTGGTGAAAGTAACCATCACAATATCCATTCTCATGCACACGAGATACTAGTAGGGAGCATACAAATAACCTAGTGGTTACCAAAAATAATAATAATCATCATAATAGTTTATTTAGTGTTTTTATTGTCAAATTTTCTATGTAAAAATTGGTCTAAACCCCATGGGATCACTAGCATACTAGTACACGTCCACCCACCTAGATACCCGGGTTTTCCCTCTTGTGCTCAAACCAGTTCCACAAGACATGAAATATAATTTTCACATGAAAATACAACTTCCAAGTCACACACACACCAAACATCCCACATGTATATATCACAAGTCACATAAGCTCCTTTTTCATTCAAATTCATTTTGAAATCATACTCACACCAAAACATCCCTCAACATGTTTCATATCTCTTTCAGAGATAGATAAATCCTTTGAAAAAATTTATAAAACATTTCCAAGATGGTAAAAATCACATATAATATATTTCACAAAAAAATGGACCATTTTAAAATCACACACCCACCCAAACAATACATAAACTTCCTTTTCAAACTTTTTGTAACTCAATAACCCATTTACAATTTTCGTAAAACACTTCCAAGAATCATGACAAGGTTTTGCACCTAAAACCCATTAAAAACCCTATTTCAAACCCAAAAGCACATCAATACCCTATGAAAGCATAATTGGCATCCCAAAAAACATTTAATAAACCATTTACATATTTATAAAATAAACCCAAATATTATCACAAGAGTTACACATGGAATACACGCAATTTGTAGCAAAAGTGCAACTATAAAATTAACCGCTTAACAAACTCCATCAAAAATGGGTTTATCACAATGAAAAAAATATAAGTAATATTAAAAATAATTAAATCAAGCATTCTAACTCATCAAGAAATTATTATACATGGAACCACCTACATTTTGAGTAAAAAACTAAAAATATTGGTGCGAAAATTCAACCACACCACCGTCACACTACAAAGAAGTGAAAACCAACCTAAAACCTCAATATTAAAACTAGAAACTCAGAAAAACCTAGGTATGAACCCTATCTTTTGGAAATTTTATAATTTCGTGAATGGGTGAAAGAAAACCTATAGAAAGGGAAGAAATCAAAGAGAGAAAGACTTACTTGCATGATTTGGAAGTTTCCCCCATAAAATATCTCTTCAAAAATGAGTTTCAAGGTAGTGTGAGAGAGCTTCAAGGCTGTCCATGGAGGCAGGGCAAGAAATGGGGAATAAATGGGCAGATTTGGGTTTATTCTGTAAGGGGAAATGGTAATTAAAAGAATATTTTTAATGACCTGGACACCTTGCACAGTTTGGTGGCACAGTTTAGTAAACTGTGAGGCATGTTATGGACACCAAAAACCATGACATTCTCCACCAATTTCAAGTGGCTCTAAGAAGTAAACCTAGGTGTAATGATATTCAGAGAATATGGGGAAATAATACCAAAAATAAAAATACATTTCCACCCTAAGACTCATCCAACTCGAGGGTTAAAATCACACCGACAACTTACCTCACAAGGGGTGCCACTATGAGTGCCACTATTCCAACTCCAAAACACCACAACCTGATACCATACCTTTTAAAAAATAGGAGGAAAGTGCCATAAAATACCCCCAAGTCCAAGGTCATAGATCAAGAACACAAGAGACACAAAAAATTTAAACCCAGAACACCAGAAAACCAAGAGAACAATAAGAACCAAAAGAGGATTGGAAAAAAAACATGGAATTAAAATTCAGGGTGTAACAATGGAACATGAAAGGATTGTATCCTTAAAAATTAGTGAAATTTTTACTTAAATATTAAAGTAAATACACTAATTAATTCTAAGGTAGTGATGGTTCATATGGATGAATAGGGGTCGGCCCTGATTTTTTCTAATAGGGGATCACCATACTATTGTACCTTCATTGGTGGTGAAATAAATAAATCATGGGAGTTCTTTATCAAGATAAAGGATAAGGATATCAAAAAAATACATTAGATCATGATCCATGGTGGAAAATGAGACTATAAATAATATAAGATTAATACGGTCTAACAACATGGGAGAATGTAGTAGGGAGTTTTGGAGGTTATGTTGGCAGAATGGCATACTATTTGACAAGGTCATATAAGGAACACTAGAGATAATTGGTTCATTTGAGTGCATGAATCGTAATTTTATTTATAGGGATATAATAATAAGGTTTCATGTAAAATTACTCAATGAGTTTTGGTTGGTGGATCTTAAATGTGTGGCTTATCTTATGAATCAAATTCTTTCAAAAATAACTTCAGTCTAGAAAGAAAATAAAGATGGATATGTTTGTGGAAATATACTAAGCATGTTTCTTTATTGGGTATGGTGATGAAGAATTTTTATAATATCTTTCGGATAATGACTTATGGTAGGTTTTCAGAATTAAAAGTGTCCTCTTCAATTAGGATAACTCATAAAAGGATCCAAACATGGATGATAATGTAGATGAGAAAAAATAAGAATCCCATTCCAAAGTTTATCTAAATAGAAGTCTAAATGATTTGGTTAGTTTAGCGAATATTATTGTTAGAAAGATTCCAAAAAATTTTAATGGTGAAGTTTTAGATGAAGTTTAGATTTCATTAGAATTGCTAAGGAAATATGTAATAAAAAGATCAAGGACTTCTAAATATTTGGAAATATATACAAGAGGAGACATTATGGAAATAGTTTTTTCTAGAAAGATAAAAGTTGAATGTTCAGTTATGAAGAACTAGTATGGATAGGTACCTAAGGAAGAGGTTCAAAAGTGACATTAATTTATGAGTTCCTAAGAATATTGGAGAACCAGGGATTATGTAATAGTTGGAAGGTTTGAGAGACTCAAGATTGTGGTATTTAGAAATAAAATAGGAGATGGAATCCTTACATGTTTCGATAACATCAAAGATAAAAAAAATCCAACTAGTAAAATAATGTTGTAGATCAAGTGGGTATTTTGTTTGAAAAAAGAATAAAATGGTATGAAATAGTACAAATCAATTCTTGTTGTGAAGGGATTTTAACAAAAATAATTTTTGGATTTATCTAAAAAAATTATAGTTTTAAATTATTAAATTATTTAGATGGTGAAAAATGGATTCTATAGAGGGTATACATCTTGATCATATTTATGTGAAGTTGACATTCCTTCAAGAATATTTAGAAAATGATATCATTCTAGTACATTTGGAAGGATTAAAATAATTTGAAAGAAATTGGGTGTGTCCGTACAAACATAATTTTTATGGGATAAAATAGGAACCTAGGAATTAGAACAAAAAAAATCTTTATACCATCATGGTGAATAATTTATATTTTTTTATTAATTTAGATCATAACTATTACTAAAGGGTTTCTAGTGATAAAATCTTCATCATAATTCTTCTTTATATAGAGGATATGGTTCTTAATGGTTAAAGGAGATGTTAGATTGAGGAGATGAAAGTTGAACTCTTTGAAAGATTATAGATCAAAGAAATAAGTTTTCCAAATATGATACTAGGGATGAGGATCATAAGTGACTTGAACTCTGCAAATATTTTTTGGTATCAATCAAAGTATATCCATAAGTTGTTGGAAATATTCAGAATGAGTGATTGGAAGAATGTCATCACCCCCCTCCCCCCCCCATTGGATTAAAATTTCAAGTTTTACAAGGATAAGGAACTAAGAATGGAAGATAAATATGAGTACACAAAAAGGTTCAATATTCATTGGTTATTATAAGATTGATGTATGTCATGGTTTTTATGGGGTCATACTTTACACATGTTATGGGATTTGTCAGTAGGATTCGATCAAATTGGAGAAAGTATCACTAAAAAGTGTTGAAGTATATTGTGTGTTACCTGAAAGGATCGGAAGACATGTCACTCTATTTTAGAATGGATGAACAACTACAGGGGTTTTTAGATTTATACTTTAGTGTAGATACAAATACAAAGAGTAGTTCCACTATATTCTCTTTAGATTTTAGGGGAATTAGTGTGAGTTGAATATAAATACTTCAACTTATGGTCTTGATCTCAAAAATAGATTTATAGTATATTGTAATAAAAAAAATTTGGGAAGGAGTATATCTAGATAAAGGGGAACTTAGATGATATTAGAAGAAGAAAAGAAATTAGAATATTGTTTTGTGTTCATCATATCTTGATCCACATTTTGAAGAATGTGATGTTTCACTTTAAGAAAATGCATATTTAGTTAAAGAATTGTTTTTTCTAAAAATTGGTCGAGAAAAAAGTGAAATATCTATGGAAGGTTTATAGGTCTCATAATCATATGGATATGTTCTAAAATGTCATAGTTTGGTAAATTCTGGAGTTTTGTTGTGACTCAGTGGGGATTGGATGACCAGAGGCAAGGTGGAGGACCATGGTTCCACTGTGGGAGAAAGAGATAATATGATGGATGATTAGAGAAGTGTTCGAGGACTTGGTGAATCCTATAAAAGAGTCTTCGGGTGGTAAATTGTTAGTTTTTTTATGATGAATCAGTTTTTCATCTAATGTTTAGATGTTTTAAAAGAGTGGCTTAAAAAATCCATTTATGAAACTAAATTTTATATAGGAATAAAATCCAATGGTTGAAACAATGTTAATAAAAAATATCCAAAAAAGTAGAAGATGTTGAGGGATGATTTTTGATGCACTCACTATACACCTGAAGTTGAAAATTGAGTTTTTTAATTCAATGGGTTTCTGGTGGTCTTCTTGACCAAGTGATTCTTTCCCACAAATATTAGATTGTTTTGACACTGGTACAGTCGACCAAACTCATATATAAAATAGTTTTGGGGTCATTTTAATATTAATTTAGTAATCTACAGTTGTCACATTTAATGTTTATGTAGGGTTTTAGAATTTTGGTATTTTTTAACTTGTAGTTTTTCCCTCATAATCCAAATTTTATATTGTTACTTCCATGGAGTATGGTACTTCCCAAATTACATTATTTTATTTACTATTATTCCATTTATTACTTTTTTCTTTTGTTTATTTTCTTTTTTAAATTTTTAAATGGTTATAAGATGATTCTTTTTGGATATTCAGATGATTAGTTAAAATTCAAGTTACTGAAAATAGGTCTCATTTTCTTTGAAGGTTTCAAACCATTATAGTATTTGATAGTTCTAGATGATAGTTTCTTGATTAGAGGGTTTCAAAAAAAAATATTTATGTTTATAATTATAATTATACTAAAATATATTTATACTTGTATTTACATTTATAGTTATATTATAATTATTCAAATATATATTATAATTATAAATATAGTTATACTTTTATATAAATATAAATATAAATATATTATTATTTATTATAATTTTTAATATAATTTTATTTATAATTATAAATACATTTATCATTTGAATCTTCTGATGTTTTCCAAAAGTATAGCAGGTTGATGATGGTAACTTATAGATTCTAATGTTCGTCACATGAGAATCATTTTTCCTTTTGTTCTTTGTTTTTCTTGGAGGTATAGTGCATACCACTCCACGTGATTTTACAACACCCTGTAAATTTTAATTTTAGTTAAAGAAAAAAAATATATTTTGATATTCGATATAATTACAAGTATAATTACAAAGGTTTTTCAAAAATAATATCAAAGGCCATCGAGGAGAGAACCGAATCCACCCATCGTCACACCCACGACATGCCATCACAAGTGCCACCAGGGATGTCGCTAAACCCAAACAATTTCTCTATCATCGCACCCATGACACACCATCACAAGTTCCACAGTAAAATTGAAACATTAATCTAAATCATGGATAAATTAAGATTTCTGATTACACTTTTAGGATCACACTACAGAACCTTAATGGCGCCTGTTCTCATGTAAAGTCAATTCTCACAAAATTTTCTTCATGCCTTTTGAAGAAATGTTTTAATGATTACTATACATGCTAATATTATGGTCATAGATCCATTTATACCATAAGGGGAATGATCTTTCTAGTATATGTTATGTAAATTTTCTGAAACCAAAGTAAACTTGATTGTTAGTCTGAATCTTGTAGGAAATTCAACTTTGAAAAGCTGGGGTATCTCCTTTGTGGATGTGATATGTGGTAGTAATATCGTCATAGATGAAATTACCAAACCTCATTTCTTTACTAAATATGATGATAGTGGTTTCTCGGTTATATCTGACCAAGAATACCTTAAAAAAGACTCTATTTGTGTAAATTCACAATTATTGGAATTATTCTATATTTTAGAGGAGATAATCCATGGTCTAATACTGATATTAAATTTAGGATTTCTCATTTTTTGTGGAGTAATGAATATATGTTGATCCCATTATGAATAGGTTTTTTCCACATCCTCATGAAGAACAAGGATGAATTGGTTTCTATATGGAATATTGGAAACGTTAATATAAAGCATGTACTGTTAAATATTTCCGAATGGCATGTTAATTTTGATCCTTTCAAACAAATAAAATCAATGGATCAATTTTAGATTTTATTACATAGTCTGAACTAGGTATATTGGCATCATAAAATCCTAAATGATATTGTTGTATGTATTGGTATTACACTGAAAGTGGATCAACACACTCTTCATGGAGAACATGTGTTATATGCCCGAATTCTAGTTGATGTATATTTTAACTTCAATCCACCATATTCTATCAATTTCCTTTCCAGTGATAGTAATATTATCATTAATATTGAATATGATTATGTTCCATTGTTTTGTGATTATTGTAGAATTATTGGTCACTATATTTCTAATTTCAATTTCATTCAAAATCAAGTTATTCCACCTTCTGATGTTACCTCTTAGAAAGAGGTTAATAGAGGAAGAAAAGGTAAAATCATTGACCTAAAAAATAAATCCCAACCTAGAAAAAATGAAAACCTCAAATGGATAAAAAACAATCAGGTAATTATGATGTTAAAAACATCAAAGGTGATCCTTGATAATATATTATTGATGAATAATATGAGAACATTGACTTACCTCAATCCAAATATAACTCTTCTGGTCCTGGTCCCTATTGTAGATACTTCATAATGAAGAAAACTATAAATATAATGATATTTTTCTTGAAATTGCACAAGATATCATGTGCCTTGTTGATTATTATCAAACTAAGCCTTATAATTTCATTCTTGTTGAACATGTTTATTATGTATCCTCCATCTCAAATAATAATAGTGTAACTCTCAAGGTTAATAATGTTGATGATGAAGGTTATATCTCTAAATAAATTAAGGATGAGTACATTTTTATAGAATTGTATCAATATGTTATAACTTTTATTACATATCTACAGGATGAGTTGGTGGATTGTCATACAATTAACAAGGATACACAAAACATTTCCGAGAAGATCATTTCTACTACAAATAACTTTATAAAGGTACCATTAGACATGTCATTCAAAAGAAGTAATACTGAAATATCCCTTTACAATAAGAGTTGTTCACAATAAATGATTAACAAGTCAAGCCCCGTTATGGTAAGTACCTTTGATCATGTTTCTAAAACTAATTATATTTCTGATTTTATTGAATATAATGTTGCTAAATCATATAGTAAAAATCATATTTTCACTTTGAGTCTTATATCTAAAAGTATTTTAAAAGGAACTTTCAAAAATGTATATGGTAATGTAAGATATTTAGATTATTCTAATACAACAATTCTATAGAATAGTAATGTTTTATCTAAGAAAGATGATAAGAAAAAACTTTACTTTCATGAGATCAATTAGAAACATATAACCTACTTGTAATAAAAAAGGGAGTACTAGCTATAAATACATGTTTAAAAAAAGATTGTGTTTTTGAATTTTATGGGAATAAATGACCCTAAAACTATTAGTTACCTTAATATTTTTGTTAATAGGAACAATCTTGATCTTATAAGTATTTTTTAACAGAAAAAGTATTTTTATGCGAAAATTTTTCTTTAAAGGGTAGGATATCACCTAGTTGGCACTAATCAATCCAACAGTGAAATGAAATGGCTTTTGGTTTTTACTTATTTTTAATTTGAAAATGTATGCCTTTTTTTCTTCTAAGAATCTGGTTACCCTTATCTAATTTTATTTGGGATATACACAATATTAATCTTTTGTTTTTTCTATAATTATTATAAAGCAATAAGATCATTATGGATGAATATCCTTTATTTAAGCTACATAATTAAGGATCCTTGGTTCATTCTTGGTGATTTTAATTTCATTATCAACTAGAATGAAAAATTAGGTATGAATTAATCTTCTATCTTAACTAGATAATTTAAGACCTATATAGAGAATTTTTATTTGCATGAGTTTAAACTTATGGGTGATAAATTTACTTGGTATAGGAAACCGTTGTATAAGGAGGCAATGATTAAAATGGATAAGGATTTTGTTAATGATGAGGCCCTTAATACTTGTAACTCTATTTCATGTTTCACTTTAACAAGAATTAACTTAGATCATAATCCTATTTTTATGAATCTTCTCACTAAAGATTCTAGGAAACCTTTCCCATATAGATTTAAAAATACGTGAACAATGATTACTGAATAAAAATAAATGTTTCAAGGCACTTGGAATTCCTTAAATTTGAAGAATGATTACTTACCTTTTGTCCTTAAGCATAAAATCCTTAAAAAAGTTTGAAAAGTTTGAGTCATGAGAAATTTATCCATATTGAGGATTATATTACCCATCTTTTATCATAAATCTATATTTTTTAAGAGGACAACACTTGTGATAAACTTTAAGCTGACCATCAATAAGAAAGAAAAACTACTTATGATCTAAATCATCTATTCAATTTCAAAGAATACATGAAAATAGAGGCTTTTAAATTCAAATGGATCAAGGAAGGTGATCGGAGTACCATGTTTTTTAACTCTCTACAAAACATTATAAATATTCATAAACCTTTCACCATTCTCAATGATGATGGTGTAATCCTTGATAAAAGAGAATAACTAGATTTTCATATTGTTTCTTTCTATATGGATATCTCTAATGGTCTTATTTCTTATATTGATCTTATAGAATATTTCGTTCCTAGAATTTTCACTCAAAAGGATTATTCAAGCCTTATTTATCTTCCCCTTGATTTTGAGATTTAGGATGTTGCCTTTGGATTAAACTTCGGTGTATTTCCTGGTCCTAGAGGTTTTACCAATTTTTTATTTAAATTTTTTTACGATTTTATTCATTGTGATGTTTTTATACTTGTTAGGAACTTTTTCAAGGGTAGAAAATTAAAAAATGGTATTAATTCTCAATTTTATTCACTTATTCCTAAAGTTCCAAATGCTAATGAGATTCATATTTTCAGACTAATGACTCTTGTCAATAATATTTATAAAATTATTGGTAAAATTATTAAAAATAGGATATTTAGTATTTCTAATATAATTTTTTTCTTTAGAATAATTCAGTTTTATAAAAGGAAGAAACATTCAAGATTTTCTTATTACCACATGTGAATGCATCAATATTCTAAGGAAACCCATCAGGTGAGGTAATATTTCTATTAAACTTGATGTTAAAAAAGCATTTGATACACTGGATTAGGGAATCATATGCAATGTTTTATAAAATTTTGGATTTGATAACACCTTCATCAATTGGGTTCGCATTATTTTGGGCTCAGTTCACATCTCAGTTCATATTAATGGATCATCTGAGGGATATTTTACATGCACAAGATGTGTCAGGAAAGGTGATCCTTTTTCAACCATCATTTTCTATATTGCTGAAGATTAATTAAGCAGGCTCTTTCTTACTATGGATAAAAATAATAAATTCAAGTCCACCAGAGATTCCAGAAATATTATAGATCCTATAAATTTATTCTATACTGATGACATAATTATTTTCACTCATGGAGGTAAACCAAAATATTAATAAAATTAAATACCCCCTCCGCAATTATGAGAAAATATTAGGGCAGGAAATTAGTTATGACAATTTCTTTTAATATTTTGAAAATAATATCACATTTTCTTGGGAAATTGATATTATTAGTGAATTAGGTATTAGGGAATGATTATTTACTTTTATATATATTGGTGTTCCTATTTTTTGGGTTAAATCAAGTATCATGTATTTCTCTTATATTATTAACCAGGTTAGAAATTAGTTAGCCTCCTGGAAAGGTAAAACTGTCTCGATGGCAGGAAGAGTTAGATTAGTCAAATATATGATAATCGATAAATTGTTTTACTCATTTATGTTCTATAAATGTTCAATAAAACTTATTAAAAAAAATAATATTTCTATCATAAATTTTATATAGAGCAGAAGCATTCTCCAAAGAAAACTTGTGACAGTTTCTTGGAATCAATGCAGCAAGCCTATTGACCACGGTGGACTTAAAATTAAATATATTTTCAAATTTAATGATGATTTTAAAGGTAATTTTATATATATACTTATTAATGAATGTTCATAATATCTCATGTTCTTGAAATCTATATTTTTAAATAGGCTTTAAAAAGGGAATTTGAATTATTTATATTGTTCTATTTGGCCTGCTTTCAATAATTCCTTCTCCATTATATTTGTTAACTCTATATGATTATAAGGTATTAATTATTCTTTGAAATTTTGGTTAGATAATTGGAAAGTTACACCTCTTATCTACTATATTACTTCTCATGAAAATTATTTTGATATAAATATATCTATTAAAGAGCTATTAGAAATTCCCTTGGACGTTAGTACTCTTGAGGTCAAGAATTTGGTTTTTAATTATGATTTTATGAAAGGTGAGGAATTTTTTTATTTATAAATATTCCCCAAATGGGATAATTTCTATTAAATCATTTTATAATGTGGTAATTAATGGATATTTAGATCTTCGGCTAAAGATTTAAAAAAAAAATCTTATCATGCTTTCTATATTTTCTTTTTCTTTTAGAATTGTTCATTAAAAACTATCTATTGATGATGTTTTGCAATGTGTTGGTATTAATATTTGTTCCAGATGTATACTATGTCATCAATATAGAGAATAAATTGATCATATATTCTTACGGCGTGCAACTACTTCTATATTATGGATTTCATTACAAGACTCTTTTGAAATTAAAATTCTTCATGCTCTCAGCATCCAGGAACATTTTATTACATGAATCTCTCTATCTCTTTCACAGAAGATGAAAAATATTTTTATTATCCCCAACTTTAAAGTTATTAATTCCCTTTGGAATAGTCAAAATAAAATTATTCATGAGGGTGTTGGTTTCAATGTCAATTAGAATCTCTCCCTAATATTCTCTAATATGAAATATGAAAATGAGAATCAAAAAGGTTTTATTCATAAATTTATTCATGATTTTTCTATAATTAAACATTTTTGCATTACAGGAAATCATCACCCTCCTTCTGGAACCTTAGAAGTTATATATGGATTTCTAAATTTCTTTTCTGGATTAAATGAATCACAGATGGTGCATCAAAAGTCAATCTATGTCCTTCTAGTTATGGTGTGGTTTTTTGAAATAATTTTGGCGACATTGTGGGTTGTCTTTATGGAGTTTGTGGTATTTCTACCTCAATTAATGCTGAAATTATCAGTATTATCAATGTTGTGACAATTGAATATCAGTGAGGTTACTACATCTTATGGGAGGAATGTGACTCCACCACCATTTTTCAAGCTATCAGGGATATTATCATTCATTTTTCATATAAATTAACTGCAATATAGAGATATTTAAAGGATATGATCTCATCGATTAATTATATCATCACTCATACATACCATGAAGTAAATTATTTGAATTATGGGATTACTAATAAAGGATTCACCACTCTTTATCTAACTTGGTGCAATAACGTACATGATGATATTTTTCCTTTTTGGCATAATGATTATTGTAAAAAAACCTCTTTTAGACTTTTGTAACCTTGTGTTTTAATTAATAGATAAAATTTGTCTTTTGGGAAAGTTATCATTTTTCCAAAAAAAATTATAATTACACATATTATATGAGAAATAACTATATGTTTTTTTCTGGGGTTCTACCCTCGAAGACCCCTAATTTGGGAGGGGGCATTTTATAGGTGTGGGTTCATGAACGATGATCCTGGGTGACCCCGATGGTGCTTTGACAGGGGAGGAAAGGGTAACACAGTCTGCTGATAGTATATAGTGGTGCATACAAAGGCATATTGGGGAGGACCTATGGGTCATATTATAATGGGCTCTAGGGACCACTGGGATTTCAGGCCATGTAATGAGTTTCCCTCTAGCCCAAATAGAAATAGGACTTTTCTTTGTTTAATAAAAAAGAAATGTTTCATCCCCAACTTAAAAAAAAGTTATGACATTAGTTATTTTTATAATTATAAAAATATACCAAGAGAGCTCAATCATGGATTTGGAAACAAAACCCATGACCGTAAATTTATTGAAAAAAATAAAACATACAAGAAAATAGATGGTTCATATAAAGAATAAAGTTTCCACAACATAATAAAAGATGCAAAACATAAAAATTCATCTCTTTCAAGTCCCTATGGATTCAAATTCCTAGGGTATTTTCCTCTTCCATTTGGATATTGACCTCTCTACTATGTCTTGAACTTTTTTGATACAACATATTCTTTATCCAATGATGATTCATAGATTCCACGTGAATGGAAAAAATCCATAATTTCAAGGATAAATCCCGAAAGTCCTTTTTTTTATTAGATCGGAATTCATATTCGATGTTTAATGATAGAATATCCTGGAATATTAAATAATAATTGAAGAAAAATACATCAGGCTACATCAAATAATAAAAGAATTCATGTGGTAGAAGTACCAATCAATTGATTCTTTATTAATAGCTTTAGTGGGTATTTCACATTATTAATCCTTTGGAGGTATCATACTTGAGTTTATTTCTCATTCCTTATCACATTCCTGATATGATGTCTTACCAAAAGAGTCATATGAATTTTTTATTAGATCATTAAAGTGAGTTGGTTAAGACCACTTCAAATTTTCATCAACACTTAAATGTACAACCTACAGGGGTTGAACCTGTATTGAATTTCTACCTGGAGGGTCAAGTGATTTGTATTTCTGAGGGGTAAAAAATTTGAATCCCTCTTCATCCACTAATTTTTTTTCCTTATGATTCCTTGATATAATAATTCAATTTTGTATTAGATATTGGTCACCTAATTATTGAGAAACATCCTCATAAATGGATTGACCATCCATCAGTTCCTGGGCTTGTTCACCATATATAGCTTTGTTTCCACCCAAGTTACTTCTTTCTATGCCCTTCAGATCATTAACCATTACCTCTGTTGATGTAGTTTCTGAAGAAGAGTTGATCCTCATTAGTGACATTAAAGTCATGGTAGTATCATATCATATCTATTAAATAGGACCATGATCATTCAACATTATCTATCTAGGCTAGTCAAGACCATAATATTTAGAAATATGTATTCCATTACCCTCAGTAGGTGAAAGGTAAGATCTAAAAGGTTATATAATATATCTATTTGAGGGAAATGCCTTCTTACTCTAGATTTGTGTCAGGTGAGAAGATTCTTGATCATTAATCTCATCATCCAAGGAGGCAGATCCCTCTTCTAAAACATCATCTCATGTCATTATTTTCTTATTCTTATAGGCCATATTGTGGATTCAATCAAAATTCTCCCTTTTAATTCCTACATAAACAGTAAGAGGGGAATTATAAGCCTCTACACCCATAGCCTTACTAGACTTTGGATTTCTCTATCAATAGGTATTCTCCTCATGACCTCTCAGATTAAAGAAAAATATCATCTTTCATTTCTTCATTTGTCTTTAGAATTCCCAATGGACTGAAAACCAGGGCAAAATAGGGGTAGTTTTTCATACCTTATGGTTAGATCAAAGCTAAAATCTATTATAGATAGGGTCACATATAGAATGGGTAGTTATCTGAATTCCACATCCACCAAGAAGCATAAAAAATAGTCAAATCAAGCCTCCTCTATTGCATGAAAAAGTTTAGTCGGGCTACCAATAATCAATTTAATGTCAAATAAGATCCATGGATTCCATAAAATCCAATTCAAACACTAAATGTGATCCCAAAACTGAGTTTTGGTGTTTCGAGCAACTAAAATAATTAAGTGAGGGTCCCAATCCTTAATGCACATCATATCTGGCTTGAGAGAAATTAGGAAAAACCCTTATGCCTTCTGCTTCACCTCTTCTTAGGGGAAAAATGTGGAAATGACCCCTCCCAATAGGGATGCATGTCCAGTCACAGAATCCTAAAACAATGGATAACCTTTGTTCGAAATACTCAATCTTTCATGGTTTTTGACTAGATGGAAACTCCATTCTCCTAATAATTGAATATTAACAAATCTGAAACCTATTAGGAATTAGATGTTGGTTGACACTAATATTTTTTGAATTACCTCATCAAAAGATTCATTTATCTACACCATATTTCCCTGAGGTGAAGCTTCATTTTCCATATCTAAATATAACTCCATGAGGATGAAATGACAATTCCTTTTGATCATATGATAATGACTTCACTAAGGGATTAAAACCCCCAAATGAGAAGTTTGACTTCAATATCCTAAGGATATGCTACGAACCATAGTAAGCAAGAGCGCCATCAAAGTCGCCGCAGAGCTTCTCCTTGATACCCATCTCCTTATAATAAAATAAATATAAATATATTTATTATAATTATAAATATATTTATTATAATATTAAATATTGTTATATTTATTATGTAATATAAATATAAATATATTTTTATTTATTATAATGTTTAGAATAATTATAGTTTTATTTATCATAATTAATATATGAAAATATTTCAAATTATATTATATTTATAGTTTATTATTAGATAAAAAAATTATTATTTAAACATAATTTTATTTTTTAAATATACAAATCTATTTTTTATATTTATTTTAAGTATATATATTTATTAATAATATATATATTTATATTGATAGAATTATATTTTTCTATAAAAAATTATATATATAATATAATTTTGAATATAATCATTTTTTAAAATCACAAAAAATTAAAATATATTTATATTTATATTTTTCGAAAAAATATAGTTGTGTATATTATTATAATTATATATTCTTGTTTTTAATATAATAAAAAATTATATTTATAACAAATATATATTTATGAAAATAATTATTTATGATAATAAATTATAAATATTGTATAATTTTGTATTTCTTATATTATAATTGTAATTATTTAATAAATTTAGCTATATTTATTATTTTATAAATATAATAATATTTATTTTATTTATAAAGTAATAAATGTTATTATATATATCGTAAATAATATATATATGTATATATATATTAATTTAATTTCATTATTAATATATAATAATATAATATCTTATGATATTCTTTTCATTGCAATTCGTTAATTCATGGATTGAAATAAATTTTAAAAAATATTAAAAATTGAAAAAGCCAACTGTGCTTGTTTATGGTGTGCGATATTGTTTCCATTTTTAAATGAATGAATTAAAATATACTATATAAGAGTTTTCAAAAACCACATTGATAGTACTTCTAAAAAACCTAATTTACCTCACCCCTCTCACCCAACCTCATAATCTTACCTCACCCATCACCTCCCCCATCCATCACCCCCTCTAACATGAGATCTACCCATGAAACTGCTCAAGTCACTAAAAATCCTCTAATACCCTCTGCTCAAGTGTTGCACCTTCTGGTATCCCCTCTGCTTGAGACACACAACACATCCTTCCCAGTCAACATGACGTAAGAGGAATGGGTCAATCAAGATCTCCTCTTAATCCTCCCTTAACTTCCCCCCTGCTCTCATCATTCTATGATCTCCATAGGTTCTTTAAATCATAGAATCGAGGTATTTATTTTTTATTCATTTTGATTTCCCCTTATTTATTACCAGTTCAAAAGTTAGGGATTCTAGCATAGTAATTATCTAGGATCTTCTATATTTAGTCAAATGTAGGATAAACATGTCAAATTATTATTTTTACTATTTTTTATGGTGATTTATTTATTTTAAAAACTTTCATAGTATTTTACTTAAATTCACCTTAAATTAAAGTTTTTTAGTTTTAATATTTTAAGTATTTTAGATATATTGATGTAAATAATCTTTAATGGATTTTTAATGAAATATTATATTTATTTATAGGTTTCTTTAATTATGGAATCATTTTTTTTTGCAATAAAAATTTATTATTTTACTAGAGTACTTAATTTTAGTATGTTTTGTGATGACATCTGCTGTAGATTGAGTTCCCTATTGGTTTATTTCAACATGTGGTCCCAACATTCCTTTCCTCTTTTATTTCTTTTTTTATACTTTAAATATTATACCAATAGATTTTTCAACACTTTTATAAATTTCAAAATCTTATTTCGAAAAAATATAGGGATTTTTCATAGAATATCTAATATATTGACTAATATTGTTTTATGTGGTGATATAATATAAATTTTATAAGTTATTTTTGTTTATCAATTCCTTTTTTTATATAATGATACATTGTGAAATAAATTGTAATTTTTTGTATATTTTTAGTTAACCCTAAATAACAATTTTAATTATCTCTTTAAATTTTAATTTATATAAATTTCAATGAAAAAGTATAATTGTTTTTTTTTTTCCTAAAACTTTAATTATTCCTACCTTACATTTAGTTTGTTAATAACTTTCCAATGACATGGATCATGATTATATTTTTAAATAAATTTTTTATTTGGTTATGTGATATAAAAAGGGGGATTTGTTTGTCTCAAGTTCATGTTATGCCTCTAGGTTTATTTTTCATAATATGATGATCATATTCTTTATACATTATTCTTGGGTTGTGAAATGATTTTAATTAGTTAAATATTTATATATAAATTATGTTATCATGTATACATTTATGGGTATGAGTTTGAACTGTAAAACAATCCTTAAATATATAAATATGAGTTGAATTTACATTGATAAAGTATTGGGTAAAAATTGTTTTTAGACCAAAAAATAATTGTATAAATATTAATTGGATCTAATTTAAAAAAATGTTGAGAATAAATTGCATCTAAAAACAACCTCAAAGTTTATAAAAATGATTTTTATTTAATTTGATTATTTATTTGATAAACATTGTATTCAGTTTAAATAAATATCCAAATATTCTATTTTCATTTTATGGTTATTATTTTTTCAAAAAATATTTGTGAATAATAAAATATTACTTTATTATACAGTGTTGTAACCCATTATTTTTTGAAGTATATTTTCTCAAATGAATTTAATTTTTTCAATAGCTTTTATTACACGCAACACCAAGTTGTGATGACCAACAATGTATTATTAAAAATATTATTATTTATACATGACCTTTATAACCTAAATTTTAAATTTTTAAGTAGCAATAGGATATAAAAATTATAGAAACTATGTATGAGGGTTTTATCTAAATAAAATATATTTATAAATAAGTTCTTAATTTTGGGTAAAGATTTTGTATGCTTCGAAAATACATTTTTTCTCAAAAATGAATTTTATTTATTTTTGTTACCAAATAATAAAATTAATTTATTATTCTTATAGAAAATATATTTTAAATAATGAAATTAATATTTTTAAATAACATTTAAAAATTATTTTAGACTTTTTTTTTATTTTTCTAAAGAGATTTTTTTTAATGAGTAGTGAAAAATACAATATTTTTTTTAAAACTGAATCTTTATTTAAAGAATTTAAAATTTAAATCCTATTTTAAATTGTTTTAAAAATGTAATTAGTTTAATTATATTAATATTAATCTAATTTAGGTCATTGGAATCAATTTAATATTAAATTTTTATATAAAAACATTTTATACTTATGAAAAGTTTTACTTTTTAAAACTGTTTTTCTTCACATTTGCGGGTTTAATTTTAAATTAAATTCCACCACTTATGTGAATTGAATTTGGTAAAATGGATTAAATATTTTGAATCATAATAATATCATTTAATAATTCCAAATTATTTTTTGTTCAAAATGAATAGTAAAAACATTAAAAGGTAATTATTGTTGTTATAGTTAAAATAGGGGTATGCGCATCACATGTGCCTATGTTAAAAATAAGGATAAACGCACATAATAATTTTATTTGATAAATTTGTTTTCATATTTATAATCAGTGATTCCAAATTATCTATTAATCCTCATTTATTTTTAGTAATAAATAATAAATTACCTAGATAAATAAATAAAAGAAACAGTTACCGTGGTGAAAATTAAAATGGTAAAAGTAAATAAACTTAGAGTTTAAGAGAGTAACTTATTTAAAACAAGTCTCTTTTATTTTTTTTGGAGGTTAGTATCAAAATTATATTCCCTCCACTCCATTATTTGTCAATTTTTGAGGCACTTGGGTTGAGAGTGACTTCCCATTATTAAATAGCTTTGGGTATTTACAAAAATTATAATCCTCCTCAATTATAAATGGGCTCCTACTCCCATAAAATATTAAAACCTAATAAGAAATTAGGATCAACCAAAACCCCCCCAAAATATATCCCCAACATACTTATACATGTTATAGATATTATGGTCTTCCAAAAATTCCATCCCTAGAGACCTTAATAAGAGATCTGAAGGATGTTTTTCTAAGAGAAGGTAATTGTTTTCACTCACCACTTTCTCTTTTTACTTATTATCTTACCACATTAATTCATGTGTTAAAAATTAAAATATAATAACACCATTATCTAAAATATACTGATATTTTATTATGTGTATGTAATAACCTATATCCATTTACTTTTTCATCAAATGGGAAATGAAACCATCAATCATGTGTACAGCGGACTACCACCTTACAAACTGATGTAATTTTTTTCCATAACCACATCTCAAAGATGGATATAAAGATGTATTTTATGTATATATATTATTTTTATGACATAATTATAATTCTATAATTAAAATATCACATATACCTTCTTACCATACAATATTGTTGAAAATGATAACATCATGTGTGCATATGTGTAGACCACAACCTCCATGAAGTGATATGAATATTTTTTCATTTTTGTTTTACATGGATAGTAATAAGGATATATTTAATTAATATATATGATATATATGATATTATAATGATTCTGGTAAGGTGAATTATTTTTTTACCTTTATTTCATTCCATCCATTAATAAATAGAAAAACGTTTATGTGTACGTATAATCTACCATCTCCATGAACGGTGTAATTCATTTTTCTATCTATAAATTTTATGGATTAATATAGATACTTTTATAATGAATATATATTATATTTATATCATTAATAACATTATAGAGATCATGGTATCATCATAAATTTATAATTACCAAAACTACCAAACCAAAACATTTTTGAAAAATGAAGCAGTTATAACCTAAATGGTGATTTTAGAAAAGAATTTTTAATAAACAGGTTATAAAAGGTTATAAGTAAATAATATATGGTATGGTATATATGATTATGGTTATATAATATATGTATAATAAACCTATATTTATTATACTTGAGGTTTGAATGTGTACAATGATAGTCGAGACTTGAGGTAAGTTATTTTTGTCTCACTTTTAATTTTTTGGGACACATGCCATATTCACCACTTATTTATTTTGTGTGGTGTATATACCATCCATGAATTTATTTTCTGATAATTATTATTAAATTTATGAGGATTTACATATCCATATAATTTTATTTCTTTCATGGGTTTTATTATTCAAAAGTTTCTAATGTGGTAAGTGTTTTATGTTACAATATCATTTTTACAAGGATTGTTTATGGTTATCATTATGATGATGAAAATTTATCATCTACCTCTCAAGAAAATTATGAATTTTTTTCTCCTCTTTTTATTTTTGTATAATATATGTTTTTATTTCATTTTCATATCTATGATAACTAAATAGACTAAAATAATGTTAAAGGAAATCAATTATATCTCACTCTTTAATCAAAATTTCTTTCTCTTATATGTGCATGTTTTATAAAATTGTTTTCAAAAATATTTCTAATTTTATAATATGAATTTTAAAATTCATCTTTACCCATATATTACAAAATATTTTAAAATTAATCATCATAAATATTTTTGAAATGAGTTGTTTTTTAATTTTTACCAAAAAATTGAAAAGAATATTTTTTTAATATGTACGATATGAACAATATTTCTCACCATAATGTATGCTCTATTATTTAAGGCTTATATTATATGTTTCCAGGTTTATTTTCGAATAAAATCTTTTCTTTAATATTTGGAAAGTTTTTTTTATTTTAAATATGTTAGTTGAAAAGGAAAATGATATTTTTGGCAATAATTTTTTGAAGATATTTTTATGGAATTTCGATTCATAAATGAAAATAACCTTTTGTGTTTATTATGTTTTACAAGGGATATAATCCAATGATACTATTTTTATTCTTTATTTACATGTTTTATTATTATGATGATGTGACTCATATGAATCACATTTATTTTTCAATGGGTTATGTTGTGATGGATTGATAAAATGTTTATGAAACCTTATTTCTTTTCTTGGGTTATGATATAATGATATGATGAATGTTTAATGATTTTATGGAAACAAATATGAATATATTTCAATATGTGGTGGGTGGGAATATAATTATATATCCCTAAAATGAATTTGGTAAAGTATTAGATATCATGTGATAGTTATAGGAAACATGCTGACATGCTTGATCTATTTTGGGAAATAAGTTGATGTGCTTGATCCTCTATGGGAAAAACATTAATGGGATTTAACAATTATGGGTAGAAATTAAATTTTCTTGATCTACTATATGATACAAGTGATGATTCATGAACTGTTATGATATGGAAAACATGTAGGGATTCCTGATTTACTATTATTTGATGGAATCGGTAGTTAATCATGACATATAAAATGATTTATGTATTTTTTATTGTTCCATGTTTATTTGACCTGAAATTATGGTTTATGATCGATTTATGAGGTTTTATCACTATTATGATTCATGTATTTTGAAATGATAATTTTTTATGCCACAAATCATGTTTATAGTTCATGATTTATTGGGTATGGATTTTTAAATTACATTCATGATCTCATACCATTATTATTATCTTATGATTTCAAATGATCATCAATTAATATATCCTATGTTTAAATTGATTGAGAATCTGAGCTCACCCTTTATTATGTTTCCATTTCCTGGGTTATAAAGAAAGGTTTTAAGTAGGTTAGTTCTATGAATATTTTTAAATGGGAAGATATATTTGGTTTATGTGGAAGATATTCCATGAAATAAGAATATTGTGTATCTAGTATCCAAAGACACTAAAACATTATAGTCCTCAAGTGATTATTTTGATAACATATTGAATAATCATCTAAAAATATGTAATATTTATGTATTAAAATACCAAGTCTCTATATTAAGTATCAAAGACAAGGTTTATTCAATATTTATATATTATTGGTTGAAAAATTTAGTAAAAATCTCATGGATGCAAAAATGTATAGCAAAATTTCTTTTAATTTTGGTGAAGGATATAGCAAGCAGTTTATAAGAAAATACATTCCTATCTAAATACTACAAGTCTATTTGGATCTTTTATAGTTGTACATAGGAGTAATAAATACTAAAATGGAACATTGGTCTTTGAATTGGTCATCACCATGTGCACAATAGTAGGCCTTGCGGCACACCTTGTTTGAAACTATAAGGGGATATGTTTTGGAAATTCACAGATTATTTATAAACTATAATGCATGATTTGAATATACAATGACCATGAATTAACTAGGTTTAAACTAAGTTTTTATGACTTAAATATCTTATAAATTACATTTTATGACTATGATTTTCCCACTATGATTATTTATTCTCATGCTATTATTTTTGGATTTAGAATGAGATTGGAGATAGAGTGATGAACATGAGTTGGTAATAAATTTGATAAATATTGAATAACCCTATTTGATATTTATTATATGTATTCATATATATTTATAATACTTTGAAGTAATATTAATACATATCATTAATGATTATATATTGAGTTAGCGGTGAAAAATCTTAATGGTATGATGGTTTCATCTCAAGTATGTAATACTTCTCTAATTGAAGTTTTTTGAAAAGTGATTCAAACAAATCTTGTGATTATTACTTTAGTTGAATTTGATGTGACTCTAAGCATGTGTTGGCATTATTTTTATAGAACCCATATCAATTTCTATGTGGGAAGTCACATTTCATGTTCCAAATGAAAATAAACCTATTTATTGCTGCGATTATGAATGTAAAATTCTAATGGAAATTGTATAAATTGTATGGGTCTTGATTCCTTTTCAAAATGGGTTCTAATCTCAGATGTTTGTGGAGAAACTGAACAATGATGATATGACTATTTTGTGGGATTTTCATATGCATTTATAGAACAATTTCCTATTCTTCCATCGAATCAAAAAATTTGAGTTCTTAATTGAACTTATTCCTGGTGCTATACCTATTTATAAAAATCATTATAGAATAGCCACAGCAAAGTTTCATGAAATAAATATTCAAATCTAGGAGAATATTGATAACTCATTTATTCATCCAAGTATGTCACCTTAGTGTGTGAATGTCCTTTTTGTTAAGAAGATATATTTATCAATGTGACTTATCATTTGTTATTGAGAACATGTAATGTTCAAAATAAATAACAAGTATCCTCTAACCCATATTTGTGACTTCTTTGATCTACTATGTGGAGCTCTATACTTTTCCAAGATTGAAATTCATTCTGGATATCATCAATTTTGGGTTAAGAAAGAGGATATTCCCATGGCATCATTCCATACATGGTATGGATCTATGAATATATAGTGATTCCATTTTTTATTACTAATACCCCTAATATTTTCATGGATATAATGAATAGATTCCTTTTATGTCACCTAGATAATTTTGTTTCAGTATTTATAGATGATTTTATTATATATTCAAAAGATAAAGTAATAGCATGAATATCACTTCATAATTTTACTAAATATCCCATATAAGAATAAGTTGTATAAATTTTTTACCAAGTGTTACTTTTAGGTATTTTTTTATTTTTTGGTTATATAATCTCAAGATAGGATATGTTGGTGGATACATAAAATATAGAGGTTATTAAACATTGGGTCAGACTAACAATGAAAACTAAGATTCATAGTTTTCTTATTTTGGTAGGATATTATAAATGATTTCTCGAGAACTTTTCATGGATCTCTAACCCACTCACCATGTTAACCCAGAATAGAGTCAAGTTATTTTGGACATATGAATGTGAGGAAAATTTCAAGTAACTAAAGAGAGGGTTAGTCAACACACCTATTCACACATGAACCTATAGTGGAGAAGGGTTTGTAATCTATAGTGATGTACCAAAGAATGTACTAGGATGATTTATCTTGTAGAATTATATGGTTATGGATTATGCTTCATGAAAATTTAATGTTCGTGAGAAAAATTAACCAACTCTTGAGTTAGAGTTAGACACAATAATATTTATATTAAATCTATAGAGACATTATCTTTTTAGAGAAAGGTGAGATATATATACTGATCATAAATGTTCAAAGTATATATTCACATAAAAATAGATGAATATTCTCTAAATATGGTGGTTGTAGTTAATTAATTATTATGACTCATAAAAACACTACCACCCTAGTAAGGTGAACAAGGTGGATTATGCTTTGAGTTGAAAGGATCATGCTAGATTATATATGATGAGGATCATAAAAGGTATAATATTTCTAGATTTTAAATGGATGGGTCAATCAATCTTGAAGTAAGGATAGAATATTTTCTTTATCAAATGAATGTTTAACCATCCATCCAAATGATAATTAAATATGTACAGAAGGAAGATGTATAGAAACATAATATTTTCAGAAATATTCCTATGCTTAACCTTGATTATAGTGGAATGATAAGGTTTAGGAATAATACATGTGTCCCTTATATACCTGATTTTAAGAATTAGCTGTTAGAGAAAGCTCATGTTTCTTAAATCTATATTCATACAAGAAGTAAAAATATGTATAGATATTTGGCATTGTATGTATGGGGGGAATTCATGAAGATAGGTATTTATAGGCAGGTATTTAGGTGATTGGTATGTTTGAATTTTAAGATCAAGATACAAAAGTTTAAGGGGATGTTAAAACCATTTCCCATACCAAAATGAAAATGGTAAAACATTTCCATGGATTTTTTCATCATACTTTCCAAAACATGTAAAGTCCATAATGGTATTTGGTTTGTAGTTAATCACCTTATGAAGTTAGAACACTTTATTTCTATAAAATAGGATTTATATCTTGATCATATTTCCAAAATATACATTAATAAAGTTTTAAGGTTTTATGGAGTACCACATTCTATTGTATCTGATCAGGAACTGATGTTTACCTCAATATTCTGGTAAAGTCTTCAATAAGATCTAGATATAGAGATAGGGTTCTCACTTCCCCTTAAAAGTTTTTGGAAAATAAAAAATGGTATTGTGAAGATATAGATATATAGATGAGTTTTAACCCTGCCTATAATCTTAAAACAGATAGTCAGTCTCTGAGAACCATTCAAACACTAGAGGAAATGATGAGATCTTGTCTTATTTATTTCAAAGATAGTTGGGATCAATACATTCATCATGTCATGATTTATAATGAAAATATATTTCACTTGAGCATTAAGTTGGTTCCTTATGATTTCATCTATTGAAAGAAGTATAGAACTCCAATGTGATGGGATGAAGTTAGAGAAATTAAAGCTATTGGGGCCTGAGCTAGCGAAGGAAATGTAAGATAAAGTCATAGCCACTAAACATCACATCAAGGTTGCTAAAATTTGATATAAAAGTTATATTGATAATTATCAATGTGATATGAAGTTTAAAGCTGGTGAGAATGTATTTCTATGAATTTATCCATAGAAGAAGGTTAAGAATTTTCGGAATAAAGAAAATATCGTCCCTAGGTATATTTTCCATTTTTATATTCTTGATCAAATAGGGATGTTTTCTTATCACTTGGTACTTCCACAAAACCTTTATTAAGTCCTTGATGTATTTCATGTATCTATTATAAGGAAGTACATACCTTATACTTCATATGTATTGAACTCAAAGGCCATACCACTGAAGTAGGATCCTCATTTTGAGGAAAAATGGTGGAGATTCTGAATCATAAATGTAAAGTGCTACAAAACATGACCACTAACTTGGTAAAAGTTTTGTGGTGAAACCAACAATTTGAGAAAGTTACATGGGAACCTAATGATATGATGAAGTTGATGTATCATTATTTGTTTTTCTCAAAGTAATTAAATTTCAAGGGAAAAACTCATTTTGAGGGGGTTATAATGCAACACCAAATGGTTTTCTGAAATATATTTTTTCAAAAATAGATTTAATATTTTGATAGCTTGTGTTAAATGAAACACCAAGTTGTTTTGGAAAATAATATACTATTAAAAATATTTTTATTTTAACATGACTGTTATATAATAGCCATTAAATTTGGTGGTATGAATAGGATAACGAAATTTTGAAAAATATTTTTGAATGTTTTAGGTAAATAAAATATATTGATAAATAACTACTTAATTTTTGTTAAATCCTTTATATGAATAAAAAATACATTTCTTTCTCGAAAAATGATTTTAACTGTTTTTTGTGAAAAAATAATGGAATTAATTTTTTCACTTTTATAAAATATATTTGGAAAAATGAAATCTATTATTGGAATAAATATGTGTTAATTATGTTAGATTCAACTTTTAAGAATTTTTTGAAGAGATTAACTTTTTTTACGAAAAGTGAAAACTTCAGATTTTTATTTAAATTTTCCATTTCATTTAAATAAGTTAAAAAAATCTTTTTTTAAAATCTTTTTTAAATTTAAGTATTTAAATATATTATAATTAATCCAATTTAGTTCATTGTAATCAATTTCATGTGGAATTTTGAAATAAGATGTTTTTATACTGTTGAAAAATGTTTCTTTGGAAAACCACTTTTTCATCACATCAACATATTTAATATTAAATTAAATTTTAGTAATTATGTGAATTGTATTCAGTAAATTAGGTTAAATATTTTGAATCATAATAATTAATGTTAGGTAATGTGTCCAACTTAATTTTTTTTCATAATGAAAAGTAAAAAATGTAAAAAACAATTATCGTCGTTAAGGTTAAAACATGGTTTTGCACATTACGTGTGACTGTGTTAAAATTAATTTTACACACACATATTATATTGATTTGATAAATAATATTTTATATTTATAATAATTTTTTCCATATTATCTAATAATTTTCATTTATTTTTAGTCTTAATGTCTAAATTACCTTGGGAAATAAATTAAAAAACTAGTTAACATAGTGAAAACTAAAATGGTAAAAGTGATTAAACTTAGAGGTTAAGGTAATAATATTTTTTAAAAGTGTGTATTTTATCTTCCTAGGATAGTTTTTATCTACCATATATTCCTTACATTTTATTATTTATAAATTTTGTATGCACTTGGCTTGAGAGTGACTTCCCATTATAGAAAAGTTTTGGGTATTTTCAAAAAAGTCACTCAATTATAAAATAGAACCTCATTTTGTCCTCTATTCACACCCCATAATCCCTTTATCAAGAAAAATACCCCAAAAATAACATCTCTCTAACATCCTTATCCTAATTCTAGAGCTTCTTGTATTCCCAAAATACCAACCCTAGAGTCCTTAAAAAGAGATCAAAAGGAGGTTTTTCGAAACAAAGATAATTGTCTTTACTAATCTCTTTCTTTTTTACTTCTTATATTAACACATTCATTAATGTATTAATAATTACAATATAATATAAATATAATATAATATATATTTATATTTTATTATGTTGATGTAATTTCCTATATCCATTTCCTTTTCCATCAAATGGGAAATGAAACCATCGATCATTGTATGACTGATTACTGCCTCACGAACTAATGTAATTTGTTTTCTATCACCACCTCTCATAGATGGATATGATAATGGATTTAATGTAATATATATATATATATATATATATATATATATATATATGATGTTAAAATAGTTTTGGGACCAACCACTTTATTTAAAAATAAATAAAACATGCATAGACCCCCTTTTAGACTAGGTAAGGGGAGAACCCATTACTAGCTCGAAGGCCCAGAGGCACACAACCTTTAAAGTGGGAGGCCCGATAGTCCATTTACACAATAAAAACTACCAAGATGACTAAAAAAGGCCCAAATTACATTATAACCACCCCATCCTCAAAGACCACCACCTACCCATGTGAAGAGCAACTCATCGTCTGCCATCACTGCTCGCCCAGCGTCGTCATGCCTGCCACTGGCCCGCGCCATCACTAGAGTCACATACCATTGCAGCAATGTCGACCACCTCCCGCAATGTCTACTTGAAGAGACAGCTAACACCACTCTAATAGAGGCCCACTTCCACTTGAAAATAGGCCCCATATAGTGAATCATCACCACCGCCTACTTTCTACTGCCAGATCTCTACCTTACCACACTCGGCAAAGCTAGATTGCGCTTAATTTCTCCTAAATCCAAGTCAACATCCAGATCTACTGACGGAAACACTACTCGAAGCCACCTCACACCATTTAACACCGATCTAGAAGATCATGCCCCATACAAATCCTTTGAACCACCACACACCCATCTAGGAAATCGTCCGACCATTGCATTCATCACCCAAGGGCCACCGCAACATGGACGCCACCGAAGCCAAACAAGAAAACCCCTTGGGGTCGAAACCCTAGCACACATCACTCTACCGAAGAGGATATTTATACAAGTATATATATATATATATGATATTTACTAAATAATTATAATTATTTAATTATAATATCACATCTACCTTTTTATGATCCAATCAATTGGAAAATGAGAACATTTCCCGTGCGCAAGTGTTAACTACCGCCTCTAAAAAGTAGTATGGATAATTTTTCATTTCCACTTTATATGGATGGTAATAAGGGTATATTTAATAAATAAATGTGACATATATTATATTATAATTATTATGGTAAGGTTAAATATTATTTACCTTTATTTAATTCCATTTGTAAAAAAATGGAAACATCATTCATGCATACATATGACCTGCTATCTCCATGAACTGTGTAATTCATTTTTTAATATATAACATATATGGATTACTATAAATACATATATAATGAATATATATTATATTTATATCATGAATAAAATTATGGAGTTTTTGAAACCATGATTAAAGTAAGGGGATCAAAACTACCATACCAAAACATACCTAAAAAATAAAGCAATTATCACCTAGAATAGAGATTTTAATAAAGAATTATTGATAAATAGGTGATAAAATATTTTAATAATATCATATATGGTATTATATATATGATTATGGTTCTTTATTATATTTATAATAAACCTATATTTATTATACATGAGTTTTAAACATGTATGAAGAAAGTTGAGACTTGAGGTAAGAAATTTCTATCTCACTTTTATTTATATGGGACACATGACATATTAACCACTATATTTTGTTTGGTGTATATACTACCCATGAATTTACTTTATGATTATTATTATAAAATTTATGAGTATTTAAAAATCCATATAAGGTTATTTATTTCATGGTTATTATGATTCAAAAGTTACCAATGTGTTAAGGGTTTTATGTTACAATTTCATTGTTTATTTGGATTATTTTTTATTATGATTTCAGTGATGAAATATTATGATATACCTATCAAGAAAAAAATGAATTATTATTATATAATATTTATTTCAGGAGAATACATTTTTTCCTACCATTTTCTTCTCTTTAATAAATAAAGGGACAAAAAGAATGTTTTTAAGGAAAATCGACATTAGCACTCTCTTTAGTTGAAAATAAATTCTCTTCTATGTGCATGTTTTCTTAAAAAATCAAATTTTTTTACTATTCAATTATGGTTAAAAAAATTTCTTTTTCCCACGTTTCACAAATTGGTTTAAAACTTATCTTCTTGACGCTTTACTAAATGAGGTACTTTTGACATTTAGTGAAAGTGTGAAAGGAATATTTGTTTTAATGTCTACAACATGAATGTAATTTCCTAGCATCATGACTCATCAAGGATTTAAATATTTCCTTATGAAATTAAAATGTTATTTTAAAAGAATTTTTTTTTAATATTTGGGAAATTTTTATATTTTAATGAATTTATTTGAAAAGTGAAAGGATATTTTCCCCAAAAATGTTTTAATGATCTCTTATGGATTTTTTATTCATCAATGAAAACAAAATTTGGTTTTGTTTATGGTTTTTTAGGGATATGATCTAATGGTACCATACTTATTCTTTTTCTTAATGGTTTAAGATTATGATTATGAAATTTTTATTAAACCCATTTATTTCTCCATGGGTTTTGTTACGATGGATAGAAGAAATATTTATGAAACACAATTTATTTTCACAAGTTATGATATAATGATTTGATGAATGTTTAATGATTTTATATCACACATATATATGATTTTAATAATGTGATTGGTGGGTCCAAAATTATACATCCCTCTAACGAATTCAGTAAAGTATTATATATCATGAGATAATTGTGTTAAATAAGTCGATGTGAATGATTATTAATGGGGAATAATTCAATGTTTTTGACCCATTATGGGGAACAAGTCGATGGGTTTGATCTATTATAGAAAACAAGTCAATGTGCTTGATCCACTATGGGATAATAGTTGTGATGCCAAATCCCTAATGATAAGGGAAATAGGTTGGGATTCCGAACCCACTATGATTTGATGATCTTGGTTGTTAACCATGACATATGAAATTGTTTCAAAACTTTTGATGGTTTTTCATTTAGATGACATAAATTTATGGTTCCGGATTGATTTATGATGATTTATCACTTTTATGATTCATGAATTTTGAAATGATAATGTTTTATTTCACGAATCATATTAATGGTCCATGATAGATTGGGTATAAACTTTTTAAATTATAATCATGATCTCATACCTTTATTCATATCTTATGCTTTGATATGATCATAAATCAATATCTCCCATGTTTAACCTTACTGAGAATATGATCTCACCCTTTCTTATTTTTTCTTTCCTTAGGTTATAAAGAATGGTTTTAAGTAGGGTATGTATATGGAGTGCACTAAATATGAATATCTTTGCATGAGATGTGGAATATATTTCATTAAATAAAAGGATTGTGTATCTAATTTCCAAATACAATAAACCTTTATGGTCCTTGGTCATGTATTTTTAAATTTTATTGAATAATCATCTAAAAATATATAATATTTGTATTAAAATCCCAGTTCCCTATATATAGGGTATTATATTTTTTATTTTATAATGGTTATAAGTTAAATATATTATCTTGATTAGGTGTCGAATGAGATACATGAAAAACTGGAAATATTTTTTGAATTTTCTATAAATAATGCCTAGAGGGGGGTTTGTTCTATTTAATCATTATAATTTCATTGGTAGACCATTTTAACTTGTGAATAAGTAAGTTATAATATCAATAGAGTTATATTTCAAACTAATATTTAAACATAAAATCATAATGTAAAAACATTTAAACAAGTAGAAAATATAGAAAGATGTGATAGGGATGGTTTTCAATATATTATTTTTAATTAGTTTCCTTTTTTTTAAACCTGAACATAAAAGTAGAAAAAATAATAAGTAATAAGGTAAAATTCAATCTCAGGTTTTCACATTAATAGATAGATTTACTACATTGATAAATTTAAGAAGGCGATGGAGGATACAAAGAAACCAGTGTATCCTAGTTGTGTTTAGATGAAAAATTTGAAAATTATGATGTGGTTTTTTCATGTAAACCCCTTTCATGGATTTTATAATAGTGGTATTAATGATATTCTTTAATTTTTAACAGAATATATTCCTAATGGTGAAAACATTTTGAAAAAAATGATTATGAGGCATCAAAGTTAATTGATTGACATTGATTTTATTCCAAAAAAATACATAAAGCCCCTAATTATTTTATGCTATATTAAAATGAAAATGAATCTTTAAAGGAATATAGGAAATAGGGTAAATGAATATGGAAGAATAATAAAGTTTAAAAAATGTCACATGTTCCATATAAAGTTACATGGAACATTACATTGATATAGAGACTTCTGAGAATGTTTAAGTCATAAAAATGGTTGAATATATAAGATGAAATATAGAGAGAAATGAAATAATTAATCATTTTGTAACACCCCAGGTAAATAAACAATATGACATTTTCACATTTATCCATATTTGTGAATAAAATATTAATATTACTTTAAAGGGGACGTTATGGTCGATGGCGTACCCAATATGCAACAACGAGTTTCTTGGGAATCTTACATTGCACTCTAATAATAAAATAATTTTATATTAAATGGTAGTTAACGCCTAGCCATTATAATGGAGGGAATGAAAAGAACTAACTAAAAAATTATTATATATGTTTGTCAAATATTTTTACTTTTTACAATAAATGTTAGAGGATTAAAAATGCGAATGAATCCAATTTTAAGCGTAAACATTCTAATATTCTTTAAAAGGTTGATTAACCGCCTTTTGATGGAGAACCTATTTTAAATCCACTTTTTGACAATTTTATGTGTTATATTTGACAAAATAAAATTCTTATTTATAATCGGGACATCAAAATTTACTTTGTGTAAATTTTTGGTATTTTTCCGATAAAGTTCATTTTTTAATGAATAGTGAAAATGTTGTATTTTAATTCAAAGCCTCTTTTTAATCTAATTTATTTATATGATTAGATTATCTTTTGAATTGTTTTTAAAGTTAAATTAGAATATATTTTTACCATTTAATCCAATAGTGGTCATTGGAATTAATTTCACTTTGAAATTGGACATAAACTACTGTCAATCTTTTAATAGATATTGTTTCTTAAAAACACGGTATTTGTTTTGACAGCGGGAATTAATTATTAAATTAATTAATGCAACTTATATGTATTTAATTTTTTAAAATTGAAATAATTTTTTAATTCGGAATATCAAATATAGATTAGGGTGAATTTTTGGTATTTTTATTAAAAAATTCAATTTTTGATGAATAGTGAAACCACTAAGTGGTAGTTTAAAAACTGTTTTTTCCTTTAAATAAAACTTTACCACTTCTGTGGTTTGAATTTCAAAAATCCAACATACATGGTAGTCATTAGGATGTAAAATGTGGTTCAATGGGATTAAAATAATTTTTTGGTGAATAGTAACTCTTAAGTTTTTAATCGCGATTAGAGGTAATTAGTGTAATTTAAGGTAAAGATAATGTTATAATAGTATGAAATTACCTTGACACATGTTCAACCCTTATTGGATGCATCATGGACGACCAATACAATCCATGGGTCAACTTGGGGACCCCATGGAGCCACTTTGGTTGAAAAAATGACATTAATACCTTTTTATTTAAAGTTAAAATTAAAATGTCACAAACATGTGTTGTTTTACTAAAACAATTTTTACATGGGGTTATATAAGTCATATTTTTTACTATAAATATTCATTAAAAATATAAAAATATTTCCTACATCATGATAGTTTTTTATAATTTTTAGACATTAAATAAATTAATTTATTTATGACACTGTGATGAGGCAGTGATTACCTCAGAAATGAACGATTTAAATAAAATGAGAAGATATGGTGAAATATAAGTCTTACACTTGTAAAAAACCTATTAAATGGGTTTATTTCGAAACCTTATCACCGTATACTCGAAATATATCCTTTTGGGACCTTTAAAATCTGAAAATAATTTTATAATAAAGTAATATTTTATAACTTTCCAAGAGTGCCCCTCCTCTCCTCTTATAAAAGGCCCCCACCTCTACCACCTTACACACAACTCTCAAGCCTTTGGATCGGCCAAAACCTACCCATTTCACCTCTCCACATCCCTATCTTCATCATTGAAGCCTAACTTTGGTCATAATCCTTTTCAAAGAAGCCTTTGAGCTCAAATCAAAGAGAGTTACCCGATTTAAAGGTAATGTCTTCCCTTGTGTTCTTTGGTTTTATTTTACTTCTCCAAACCCCTAAACTCTTTTTATTACTTTTTTTTGTAAAAACTCCAGTATATTAAATATACTAGGATGTTTTTATAAGAATTATTCGAGCTAAACTTTCACACACCTCCGTCTAATGGTTAAAGAACATATTGTTTCTGTGGATGGCGAATTATTGCCTCGCGAAATGATGATTGTTCAATATTCTTTTAACACCTTCAAAGGTGTCCATTAAGATGTCACTATATTTATGTATAATATATAATATGTTTATGTTTTCCTTAAGCTTCTGTATTTTTCATTTATTTCATACCTTTATGGTTTCCATTATGGGTAAACGCGATATCTTCATTTTAGGAAGTGCGGACTACCGCCCCCTCAAAGTGATTTGATTCGTTAATGCCATATGTTGGATGTATAAAGGATGGAATTAATGGTATTACATATGATATCCTAATGGAATTATAATATACCTTTATATAATTATTATTTCATTCCATTGAATACAAAAAAAAAGAAATTAAAGTAGCATTCATGCGTACGTACGGTGTACCATCTCCATGAAAGGTACATTTCATTTCTTATCTCCAAATGTTATGTACTATTATAAGTACATATATATAATGGATATATATGTAATATATTACATCTAAATGATGGATATAATTCTGGAATTATAATATATATCTCTCTCATTTTTTTAATTCCATTAATATGACAAAAAATGAAAGTAGTGTTCATGCGTACGTACGACCTACCATCTCCATGAATGGTGCTTTTAATTTTTTATCTCCAAATGCTATGGAATAGTATAAAATTAATATATACTAGATATATATGATATTTAAAACATCAATAATATTATGGATATGATGTACCTATAACTACATGGAAAATTCTTTTCCAACAAATTTAATTTTTACTCATGTACCGAACATCGACAAAAATGACTGATATGAACTCACTTTATTAACCAATTATTATAACATTATAATATGTGAAATGAACTGAATAATAATCTTTAAAGGAGGTCCTTGAGAAATTATAAATTGATGAAATTTTATTATTCAGGAGATTAAAGAACGATCGAGTCATGTCGGACACGAGGTAAGGGATCCTACCCCTCTCTTTCTTTTTAAGTACACTCTTTTATGTCATTCATTTTAAGTTCATATTTCTTATGATTGGGATGTTCTTTTATATTAATCTTACTTTACTTTTTATGTTCATATGATTAGAGACCCTACTTTCTCTCATCAACCAATTTTGGATGTTTTGAGTGGCGTCGTTAGGCTACCGAATTTTCGTAAGAGATCCAACCTCTCTCTTTCTTTTTAAGTACTCTCCTTTATGTCACTTCTTTTAAGCTCCTCTTTGTTATGTTGGGGGATGTTTTTTTATTCCTATTGATGTAAATTTTATGTTAATATGACTAGAGACCCTATTTGATCTCATCAATCCATTTTTGTAAGTTTTAAGTGGCGCTGTTAGGCTGCCGAGTTTTTGTAAGGGATTTTTCATCTCACTTTTATTCCCATGAGATTTATGCTACATTTTCCACCATTTCCATTGAGTGGTATATATACTTCCCATTATTCAATTATTTGTGTAATATATTTTCGTTTATGAGTATTTACATCAATGATGTATTGTCCTTGTTTCATGGGGTGTATGTTTCGAAAGATACCCAAGTCGGTAAGGGAACCTTTCACCCTCCTCTTTTTAAAAGACTTATTTTGTTGGGTCTTTTAATTTACATATTTTTATGTTGGGATATGTTCTTATATATCCTTTTTGATGTAAATTTTATGTCCATGTGATGAGATACCCTTTTTATCTCTCATCAACTCATTTTTGAGTGACGTCGTTAGGCTGTCGAATTTTTGCAAGGAAACTTCTTAACCCAATTTGGATTCTTTGGGATAAACTTGAACTCCTTGAATATGTTGTTCTATGAATATGTGTGAATAAACTCTGATTGATTTCACTTAATATCCACTTATATTTTGTGTATTCGTTTGTCACACATAATTATGTAATTGATTTATCCTTAATCCAAGAATACCGTCTTTGTATGGGACTTCGTCTCAATCTCCTTTCATTGAGGCATATTTTGTTTTATACACAACCTTATTTTATACGGTGTATAAACCCCTTTGAATTTGACGTTTATCCAAAAGTAATATTTTTATACGAAGCGTTTTACTAAACGACAAAAGGTAATGTTTTTGTCGTACGTATGCGGGGACAACAACTTCTCCACCGTCGTGACCATTATTTGAGTTTCAGCTTCCTCTATAAGCCATACCTTTTTTAAAATGAAAAATAAATACCATGTTTTACTTTTCTTTTATTTTGGTATTGAAAATGGTTTTCATAATGTTTTTATTATATCGATGTGTTGTATTGATATCTTGTGATTGAAATTTGGAAATGTTATGTTTACATTATGCATGTTTTATGTGATACGATTATGTTATGGTTCTTGGGAATTGTTATGAAGACGGGTGGTTCTGTGATAAACTATGGGCGGGTGAGCCCGATATAGCTCTCCAATGAATTGGGTAATGCGAAGGGGTTAAACGTTAAGGTTTCTCCGAAAAATTTTATGGAATATACTGTGATGGGTATTCCAAACGTAACCAAGAGGGTTTCTCCCTATGTAAGAATGTTATGAATGCCTCAAGTTACCTTTATGCCTTATGATTTCTATGATTTATTCATGATTTTATGAGGTATGTTAAAATGCTTATGTTTTATGAGTAAAGTATGATTTCATACATGGACTAATGTTTTCTTTCCGTACTTTTATATCCCTTACTGAGCTTTTTATGATCATCCAATGTTTTTGAAATGTTTTTCATAGGTCAAGGGAAAGGTGCATGATATGATGATAGTGTCAAGGAAGTGTCAATAAAGAATCCATGTTTTATTTTAAATATTTTTCCGTTGATGGTAAAAAACTAATACTATATTTTATGTAACCACTTTGTTTAAATGTGGAATGTAATTCATGATTTATGATCTAATTCTCTAAAACTCTAAACTTGAAAAGATCTTCAATGTGAATTATTCATTTAATTCAATATTAAGTAAGGTTTAAGGACGGGGCCTTATAGTTGGTATCAGTGGTCGGTTTAGATAAATTTAGAGGTTAGGGTATTCTCTAAGCATAAGTGGCATTACCATAATGGTTAGGATTTCAGAAAGAGACCTAGTTTTAGAAAAAGTGAATGAGTAAGTATATCTTAGTGTTTATCTTTCTCATTAGTACATGATGGTTTTGTTGATATACTCACACTGACATTTCTGTTTCTAGTGAATGGATGGATCTAGAAGGAACCAAAGTGACAACAGGTTTGAATGAAACTGTGGTGGTTCTCTGATTAAGAGACTTGATGAAATGGGGGATTCAATTAAGAAACTCGTGGTTGTTCTAAACCAACTATAAAGGAGTCATCATCAAACACTTGAACCTTGATATGTTTTGTAATGCATAATGTACAAGATGACCAATCGATGTGGAAGTTCAAGTAATAATTATAAAGGTAACCATTAGAGTTTATATGATCCTTACTTTTGAGGTAATTATGGGTTATTATATGTTATGATGGAAAATTAAAGGCATGAGATAAACTTGAGGTTAAAATATGTTATGATTATTTTTAAAGATTTTATCTCGTTTTGGGGAATGTATTAAGAATTATATAGTTTTTGAAAAAGTACAACACGCAGACCGTGTGACAACTCATCGCGTCGGACAAAGTTGCGGGAATCGAACCCACAACCAAAGTGCGACTGGTATTTATCACCTACCACTGGACTACGTTAAGTACCTGGTAAGTTTGACCAATTCTTTTTCGTTATATTATTTTAGGAATCAAGTGTAAGTTTATTTTGGGTTATCTATGGAAATTATTAAACTATCATGGAGGATATGTGATTAGGTTAATTACTTTTCAATATGAGAATTTAAGAGCAACTGATGTTATTTTAAGATAAAAGATAATTTGTACCTTGGAAGACTATGTGATTAAATCCTTAAAATATTTGGGTTTCAATCTTAGTTTGGTTTACTTTGAGGAATTTTATGGACAATTGTCTATCGAATGGTCTTCGTTGAACTTTGGGTTTTTTTTGGACAAATTTTGGAGATTAAGAATAGATTTTCTTTTTATAAAGGATTATACTTTTGTGGATTATCTGATCTCATACTAATAGTTTTGGTTTTGGTTTTTGTCTAAAGACATGGGAAATATCTACTTCTCTTTTGTGGATTAGGTGATTCTCAAGAAGTTGATTATTGTACTCTTACTTTTAAGAAGTCTTCCTAAATACTCGTCTTTTGGAGAAAATATGAGTTTGATTAAGCAATCTAGTAAAAGTTGAAAGTCTATGTGACAAGTAAGTATGTTTCATTATGATTTAGTTAAGCTCAAAAATAAATTCCTCAATGAAGAGTAACTTAAAACAAAAATGTTTCCTGTTAACTTTTCCTACTGGGGAATCGAATACCATTTAACTCATCACAAGTTTTTGATTTTCTTATGGTTAACTTTCTCCTAGACATGTTTACTATCACTCTCCCTCAGAACACGACCCTTTGCTTTTTCTTCCATATCCATGTTTTCCTAAATGGAATCCTAGTATGGGTTAAACCGGGTGACCTCTGTACTTCTATTTCTTTCTTTAAAAGTGATTGTTTTACAGACTCTTGTTCCGACGTGGGACTTTCAATGACGTTTCCAAGCCCAATTTTAAAATTGCGAGGACGTAATACCCAAAAGGGGGGAAGGATGTAACACCCCAAGAAAATAAAGAATATGTCATTTTCACATTTATCCATATTTGTGAATAAAATATTAATATTACTTTAAAGGGGACTCTATGCTCAATGGCGTACCCAATATGCAACAACGAGTTTCTTGGAAATCTTATGTTGCACTCTAATAATAAAATAATATTATTTTAAATGGTAGTTAACGCCTAGCCGTCGTAATGGTGGGAATGAACAAAACTAAATACAAAATTATTATATATGTTTGTCAAATATTTTTACTTTTTAAAATAAATGTTAGAGGATTAAAAATACGAATGAATCCAATTTTAAGCGTAAACATTCTAATATTCTTTAAAAGGTCGATTAACCGCCTTTTGATGGCGAACCTCTTTTAAATCCACTTTTTGAAAATTTTATGTGTTATATTTGACAAAATAAAATTCTTCCTTAGAATCGGGACATTAAAATTTAATTTGTGTAAATTTTTGGTATTTTTCCGATAAAGTTCATTTTTTAATGAATAGTGAAAAATGTTGTATTTTAATTCAAAACCTCTTTTTAATATAATTTATTTATATGATTAGATTATTTTTTGAATTGTTTTTAAAGTGAAATTAGAATATATTTTTAACATTTAATCCAATAGTGGTCATTGGAATTAATTTCACTTTGAAATTGGACTTAAACTAGTGTCAATCTTTTAATATATATTGTTTCTTAAAAACACGCTATTTGTTTTGACAGCGGGAATTAATTATTAAATTAATTAATTCAAATTATATGTTTTGAATTTTGTAAAATAGACATAATTTTTGAATTCGTAATATCAAATATAGCTTAGGGTGATTTATTTGTATTTTTCTGAAAAACTTCAATTTTTGATGAATAGTGAAACCACTAAGTGGTAGTTTAAAAACTGTTTTTTCATTTAAATGAAACTTTAACACTTATGTGGTTTGAGTTTTAAAAATCCAACATACATGGTTTTCATTAGTATGTAAAATGTGGTTCAATTGGATTAAAATTATTTTTTGGTGAATAGTAACTCTTAAGTTTTTAATCGTGATTAGAGGTAATTAGTGTAATTTAAGGTAAAGATAATGTTATAATAATATTAAATGACCTTGAAACATGTTATAACCTTATTGGATGAATCATGGCAGACCAAGACAATCCATGGGTCAACTTGGGCACCCCATGGAGCCACTTTGGTTGGAAAATGGCATTAATACCTTTTTATTTAAGGTTAAAATTAAAATGTCACAAACATGTGTTGTTTTACTAAAACAATTTTTACATGGGGTTATATAAGTAATATTTTTTAATATAAATATTCATTAAAAATATAAAAAGATTTTCTACATCATGATATTTTTTTTATAATTTTTAGACATTAAATAAATTAATTTATTTATGACACCGTGATGATGCAGTGATTACCTCATAAATGAACGATTTAAATAAAATGAGAAGATAGGGTGAACTCTAAGTCTTACACTTGTAAAAAAATATTGGATGGGTGGGTTTATAAACATTATAACCTTATCCTCTAAATATATCCTTTTGGTACCTTTAAAATCCTAAAATAATTTTATAATAAAGTAATATTTTATAACTTTCCAAGAGTGCCCCTCATCTCCTCTTATAAAAGGCCCCCACCTCTACCACCTTACACACACCTCTCAAGCCTTTGGCTCGGACAAAACCTTCCCATTTCATCTCTGCACATCCATATCTTCATCATTGAAGCCTCACTTTGGGCATAATCATTTCCAAGGAATCCTTTGAGCTCAAATCAATGAGAGTTACCCGATTTAAAGGTAATGTATTCCCTTATGTTCTTTTGTTTTATTTTGATTCTCCAAACCCCTAAACTCTTTTTATTACTTTTTTTAACAACACCAGTATATTAAATATACTAGGATGTTTTTATAAGAAGTATTCGAGATACACTTTCACACACCTCCGTATAATGGTTAAAAACATACTGTTTCTGTGGATGGCGAATTACTGCCTCACCAAACGATGATTGTTCAATATTCTTTTAACACCTTCAAAGGTGTCCATTAAGATGTCACTATATTTATATATGATATATAATATGTTTATGTTTTCCTTAATCTTCTGTATTTTTAATTTATTTCATACCTTTATGGTTTCCATTATGGGTAAACGCGATATCTTCATTTTAGGAAGTGCAGACTACCGCCCCCTCAAAGTGATTTGATTCGTTAATGCCATATGTGGGATGTATAAAGGATGGAATTAATGGTATTACATATGATATCCTACTGGAATTATAATATACCTTTATATCATTATTATTTCATTCCATTGAATACAAAAAAAATAAATGAAAGTAGCGTTCATGCATACGTACGACTTACCGTCTCCATGAATGGTACATTTCATTTCTTATCTCCAAATGTTATGTACTATTATAAGTACATATATATAATGGATATATATGTAATATATTACATCTAAATGATGGATATCATTCTAGAATTATAATATATATCTCTCTCATTTTGTTTTAATTCCATTAATATGACAAAATATAAAAGTAGTGTTCATGCGTACGTACGGCCTACCATCTCCATGAACGGTGATTTTAATTTTTTATCTCCAAATTATATGTAATAGTATAAAATGAATATATATTGGATATATATGATATTTAAAACATCAATAATATTATTGATATGATGTACCTATAACTACATGGAAAATTCTTTTCCAACAAGTTCAATTTTTACTCATATACCGAACATCGACAAAAACGTCTGATATGAACTCACTTTATTAACCAATTATAAAAACATTATAATATTTGAAATTAACTGAATAATAATATTTAAAGGATGTCCTTAAAAAATTATAAATTGACCAAATTTTATTATTCAGGAGATTAAAGAACGATCGAGTCATTTCGGACACGAGGTAAGGGATCCTACCCCTCTCTTTCTTTTTAAGTACACTCTTTTATATCATTCCTTTTAAGATCATCTTTCTTATGATTGGGATGTTATTTTATATTACTCTTACTGTATTTTTTATGTTCATATGATGATATACCCTACTTTCTCTCATAAATCAATTTTGGAAGTTTTGAGTGGCGCCGTTAGGCTGCCAAATTTTCGTAAGAGATCCAACCTCTCTCTTTCTCATTAAGTACTCTCCTTTATGTCACTTCTTTTAAGCTCCTCTTTGTTATTTTGGGGGATGTTCTTTTATAACTCTTGATTTAAATTTTATTTTAATAGGATGAGAGACCATATTTGATCTCATCAATCCGTTTTTGGAAGTTTTAAGTGGCGTCGTTAGGCTGCCGAGTTTTCATAAGGGATTTTTCATCTCACTTTTATTCCCGTGAGATTTATGCTACATTTTCCACCATTTCAGTTTAGTGGTATATATACTTCCAATTATTCTACTCTTTTTGTAATATACTTTCTTTTATGAGTATTTACCTCAATGATTTATTGTCCTTCTTTCATGGGGTGTATGTTTCGAAAGATACCCAAGTCGGTAAGGGAACCTTTCACCCTCCTCTTTTTAAAAGACTTATTTTGTTGTGTCTTTTAATTTACATATTGTTATGTTGGGATATGTTCTTATATATCCTTATTGATTTAAATTTTATGTCCAAGTGATTAGAAATACTTTTTATCTCTCATCAACTCATTTTGAAGTGACGTCGTTAGGCTGTCGAATTTTTGCAAGGGAGCTTCTTAACCCAATTTTGATTCTTTGGGATAAACTTGCACTCCTTGAATATGTCGTTCTATAAATATGTGTGAAAAACCTATGATTGTTTTACACTTAATATCCACTTATATTTGGTGTATTCATTTGTCACACATAATTATGTAATTGACTTATCCTTAATCCAAGGATACCGTCTTTGTATGGGACTTCATCTCAATCTCCTTTCATTGAGGCATATTTTGTTTTATACACAACCTTCTTTTATATGGTGTATAAACCCCTTTATCTTTTACATTTATCCAAAAGGAATCTTTTTATATGAAGTGTTTTACTAAACGACAAAAGGGAATGTTTTTCTCGTACGTATGTGGCGACAACAACTTCTCCGCCGCCATGACCATTATTTGATTTTCAGCTTCCTATACAAGCCATACCTTTTTTTAAATGAGAAATAAATACCATGTTTTACATTTCTTTTATTTTGGTATTGAAAATGGTTCTCATAATGTTTTTATTATATCATTGTGTTGTATTGATATCTTGGTATTGAAATGTGGAAATGTTATGTTTCCATTATGCATGTTTTATGTGATACGATTATGTTATGGTTCTTGGGAATTGTTATGAAGACGGGTGGTTTCGTGATAAACTAAGGGCGGGTGAGCCCGATATAGCTCTCCAATGCATTGGATAACATGAAAGGGTTAAACGTTAAGGTTTATCCAAATATATTTAGGGAATATATAGTGATGGGTATTCCAAACGTAACCAATAGCGTTACTCCTACGTAAGAATGTTATGAATGCCTCAAGTTACCTTTATGGCTTATGATTTCTATGACTTATTCATGATTTGATGAGGTATGTTAAAATGCTTATGTTTTATGAGTAATGTATGATTTCATACATGGACTAATGTTTTCTTTTTTTCGTACTTTTATATCCCTTACTGAGATTTTTATGCTCATCCCAAGTTTTTGAAATGTTTTTCACAGGTCAAGGGAAAGGTGCATGATATGATGATAGTTTCAAGGAAGTGACAATAAAGAATCCATGTTTTATTTTAAATATGTTTCCGTTGATGGTAAAAAAACTAATACTATCTTTTACGTAACCACTTTGTTTAAATGTGGAATGTAATTCATGATGTATGATCTAATTCTCTAAAACTCTAAACCAGAAAATATCCTCAATGTGAATTATTCATTTAATTTAATATTAAGTAAGGTTTAAGGCTGGGGCCTTATACATTTGGTGTACTTAACTAATTTATTATCATGAAAATAGTTTATTAAACAATATATTAATTTTTAATATGTGATACGTAATCTCATACCGAGGTTATCATGTGATAGTTTTAATCTATTCAGAAAAACTCATACCATGTATATCACATGACCCATATTCATCAATATATATATTCTTCCACCTTGGATGTTCCTGAGGAAGATAAATAATTTCATGAAAATATAGGTTGAATGATCATGGGAATGATATAGATGTGTATCTATAACTATTGATAAAATAGTTGAGATTGATGTGAACCAAGCATATCCCTACTTGTAAAATTATGACTAGCTGAAGACTGAGTGGAAAACTATCTTGTAAATTATATTAAAAAAATACATGATTGAGAATACTGAAACATTGATAGAGTTTTAGTTTCTTTAGACATCGATGTTTCATATTGATAAGACATCTATACCAAAATGATCAACGGAATTTCATAGAAAAATTATAAAGAGAATCTATATATGTGTAATTTGGGAAATTATTTCTTGGAAGATATTAAAGGGATAAATTATAATTTTTAAATTTTTATCTACTACCATGAAATAGAACAATTATTGAAAATGATACTCATTGAAATTGGAGGAAAAATTATATTGATTGATTTACGTTATTGGTTGTCAAATTTTTTGTGACATTGTTTAGATTTGATAAATATAGAAAAAATGTATTTGAACTATAAATTTTAGTAATTATGAATGTCATGGGAAAACAAAGTATAACGTATGGGAACATAGATACTTGTAAGATTGGGGTATTAAGAGACAAATTCATCCCATACTAGTTGGTATAAATATTTGGTTGATTCCTTGTACTTATTATATCATGAAGAATGTAGAGATAATTGTTATAATCTATTATACAGTATCAAGGTTCATTATTTTAATATAAGTAAAAAAATAAAAATGAGTGAATAATATAGAGGTGAAGTAAAAATCAATGAAATCCCATGAAAATCGTAAACTTTTAAAGGTGATACTTTCCATAATAAAACTACATTTGTTTATAGACAATAAAGTTTTGGTTGTTGTTAATTTATGTAAAGTTTATATAGTTATATTTTCTAATAAATTGATTAAAATTGAAGTTAAGAAAGTTTCATCATTATTTTTTTGAATTAGAGAAATTATTTTCCCCATTTGTCATCACAATCATGACACATCTTATTGTACATCTTCCCATGGAGTTTCTTATTTGGGACTCTATTTATTATCATTTTATATATCCCACTAATATAATTATATTCTTTCTAGAGTCTTATATAATAAATAAGAAACATCCAAATTGATCCATTATCAAAGGTTATTTGTCCTAAGAGTGTATGGAATAATGTTCTATGTATTTGAATAATCTCTAGATAATATAAAATAAACCAATAATAAATAAATATTATAATTATTATAAAATTTAGAGAGCATTTTCATTACTTCCTCAAACAAGTGTAATTCTAGGTTTATGTACATATAATAATTTGATCCTTGAAGAGAGGGAGATAACACATCATATTATGCTATTTAGTTTTGATGTCATGGATGAATATATCAAGTAAGTGAGTTAAATTTTGAGTTATTTTATATTAATTATGTTTACATTTCAATTATTAATTTATTAACCATAAATTTTATATGTAAAATAATGAAATTATAACTATAACCCATCATTCTTTACCTATTAAAAGGAGAGAGAAGTTTTGTAGTAAAAAATTTCCTGCATTGTTCAAATTTCATGTAAGTACAATTTTTTAATTTTTTTTAATTGAATACTTATATGGAATAATATTAATAAAAATTTTAATATGTGCGATTGATATTTTACTAAGTATTGTAATATCTCTCAAGTTTAAATCACTATCATTTAGTCCAAATATGATGGTACATGAGTGTAAATAAATTATTATCATGGGATATTTTTTTCAACATTAATTATTATTCAGTAAACATGAAAACTCAAAATAATGGTGTATTGAAATCTATATAAATTATGACAACTCTAAACAGTCACTCTCATATTTTGTGCTAAAAATATATTCTTTACATTTTTCGATTTCATGTTGTTGAATGTGTCCCAATTTTATCCATAAAAAACTTACTACATCAAACAGAAATATTGGACCACTTACATACTCGAGGACCTTTTATGTTTAGAGTTTTAAAGAATTAGTACAAAATATTACATAACAATAACCATGTATTTAAGTGAATTTTTTCCTAATATACACATAAATTCCTTTTCCAAATTAATTATTCATCATTGCTCCAAAACATCCTTAAACCCTTTTAATAGAATTTGAAAACATGGGATGAGCAAATAAATCTCAGTAAGAGATGTAAAAGAAATGAAACCCAATAATCTATTTCAAAACCATTATATCCTAAAAGATATTCTTTCTTTGAAATAATAAACTTGTACAAAAATAATGACTTACTTAAACATTAAATCAAATTTACTTACAATTTTTTTATAAAACACTTTATAAGAAAACATAAATCCAAAATCAAAATCATAATGGTTTCTTAGAAAACATGAGAACCCTTGAAAAATATTTTCATAAAAACAATGATTTATTACCCTTAAAGGGATTATCATTTCCTTTAAACAAATTATATTACCTTATGAAATAAAAATATTTCCATGAAAACTCATTATAAATCATAGAAAAGGCATGTAGGTAACTTGGAAAATTAGTTTCATATCACTCTTAAAATTATTTTTACAAATGGAACAAATTAACAGATTAATTCCAATATAATTCTATAGAGAAAATAATCATCACCTAATGAATTAAGGATCTATAATTGGATCCTTTGATCATAAAAAAATTTCATGGACCATAAAATGAATGAAACACATAAAATATTACATTTCCATTATCAAACTCATAAAAATATACTCTTAAAATGATAAGGAAAATATTTTCAGATATTATTATATCTATTACATTTAAAACACAATTCCAAAAATAAAATACACCAAAAAACACGAAGGAGGATTTTTCATTGAAGTAAAAAATGAATAGTTATAAAGGAAAAAAAATAATATAGAAATTATAGCTGTGTGGAAAATAGTTTACTCCATATATGATAAAATAGAATATTCTATTTTCCATTTTGTCAAAACTTTTAATATAAACTATATAAAAATATTCCTATTGAAAAAATTTGAATGAAATTTAAAATAGGTATAAAATTTAATTTATAATTAATTTATATATATAAAGGTTCTATAAAATAATTTTCAAAATATTGAAATTGAAGATAAATATTCATAAGATAAATATTTAAAATATTTAAAATAAGGTTTTTAAGAAAATATTTACCTTATGACTGGATAAATTTTAAGCTGACATGAAATATACAGAAATAACTTTGAATCAATTTTTAATAATTATAAAATAAATCTATAAGGCATTATTAACATCACAAAAAGAAAAAAATGTTTTGAAAATGCTTAGGCCTAAAAGAAGGGAATTGAGACTAGAAACCTCGTACTGTAAAAACAATAAAGGATCGTACAATACTTAATTACTGAATAATAAAATATTGTTTGTTATTTACATGATTAAAAAACTTTTTCATTTTCATTACATTATCATTGTCACTTTTATATCATTTATTACCTTAATTTATTTAGTTACTTCATCAATTGAGTTTACATCGGACATTTTGAAGATGTTCGGTTCAAAATCACGAATAATATTTGGTAGGATGAACATAATCAAATAGGTTATTATTCCATAATCTATGGAATAATAATCATGAAATTATTATTATTTTTATACATTAATTATAATTTTAAATCCAACCATGAAATATTTTTATGAAAAATGAATTATGTTATAATCATAGAGACAGTAGCCCATATGTACGCATGAGTGACGTTTGCAGTTTTCAAAAAACATGGGGTAAATAATGTAACTATCACTATATATTTATATAATGATGATTATATTATAAATTTAATATTTTTCTTTATATAAACTTATATATACTAGTCATGTGATATCGTGTTGAAAAATGAATCACATCATTTTGTGAAGGTGGTAATCTACACGTACAAATGAATGACCTTATAATTTTTTAAATGGATGGAATGGTAATAAAATAGATTAAATCGTATATTTATCGAATTATAACTATGTTTTGAATATAATTTATATACATTAAATTAATCATTATAATTGTTCATGATAGATGGTGATTGAAAATGAATTACATTGGTTCGTGAGGTCGTAATTCATCGTACTCATGAACGATTGTTTCATTTTCTATTTGATGGTAGAGAAGAAGGATATGGTTTATTAAATAACCATAAAAAATTTTAACTATATGGATTATACTAAATTTATTATTTCATAATGGTTTATGAAGTTTTAAATTATGTTGAAGAAGAAATAAACTTGAAATAGGTTGGTTATAATTTTTACATTCTTCTCAGATAACCCCTTCGACTTACACATTAAGCCCTCTAGGTTTGGTATTTTGGTGAAGAAATGGACACTATAAATGGGTAAGGGATTTTTGGGAGAGAATAATTTACATATTTTCTAAACTATTGTGCTCAAAAGGTATGTCGAATAGAGTAGATGAGGTGTCATTTTATAAGTGGGGGAAAGGAAGCACTTGTAATTACTTAAAGATTAATTAATTTATATATCATAATAATATCAAGTGGCCCAAAGGTACAAAAAATTCGAAAACAATACATGATATGGTTTAAATAAACTCAAAAAATAAAATTTAATCAATTTTAGGAAACATTTTAATTTTTATCTCTTAGTAAAAAAAACTTTAATCTCATTTTAATATTAACCATGATAACTTAACATTTTTCCATGAAAACATTATTTTATAATAAAAAATAAAAGGTCCCATATAATAAAATTTGGATATTTTGATTCCAAATTTGGATTCCATTTTATTTGATTCAGTTTATATATGTTTCATAAATTAATTTTATTATAATAACACAAAAATACATGAAAAATATTTTGTAGGAAAAGACCCAATTTAAGTGTAAATATATTTTATTTTTAAAACATAGTAATAAATCTGTCTCAATTTTTTTTTAGTTAAAAAATAAAAAAAATAAGGTTTTAATACTTTTGGATCAAGTCTAAACTGAATGGAATATTATAACCATGCCATTAAATGCAAAGACCAAAAAAATAGTTTTTAATTACAACTTATAATTATAAAATTCAATCTTGAGTACCCAAATTCAAAATAATATTTTAAAATAAATTAATTAACTCTGAAAATATATATTTTTTAAAAACTCATAAAATATTATAAGTTAAAGTTTCAATGATATTTTAAGTCTTTTCCCTATAGTTTTAACCTAATTTTACCTCTTTTACCTTTACCGTGGTGACACATATTTACTTGGGTTACTATTCCTGTTGACTAAAAATTTAGTTGAACCTATAAAATTATAATAATTATTGTGATTAAAAACATGAAATAAATTTTATCAAATTAAATTCATATAAGGGGTATAATTTAAACTAAAACTAAACCCACAAAATGTGATGAAAAATGATTTTCTATAAAAAAATATCTTCCCAAATCTATAAAGTTTTTATACCTAAATCAAGCATAAAATTGATTAAAATAATATTTTTTGGATAATTAATAATATAAATTTACTAATTTTAGTTTTAAACCATCTTTAAACAAAATTTAACTTTTTAATTGATTGAAACGGAAATGAAGATTTCAATAAAAATATGTATTTTATACTATTCACTGAAAAATATATCTTTTCAGAAAATTCTGAAAAAATCACTCTATTATAATGTCTACGTGATTATTTAAAAAATTAATTTCATTTTATCAAAAACATTTTCTAAAATTGGAAATAATTAATTACAATATCCATGCACAAAATGTAATAAAAACCATTTTTGAAGAAAATTAAGTTTTAAATGAAAAAATGAACTTATTCGCATTACTTTAATAATAAATATATTTAAAATAATGATAATTCACTATTTTGAACATATTTAATATTTTTATTTCATTACATTAATTTATAAATAGTGATATATTTAATCAATTAAGATAACAAACATTGTGTATGTAAAAACAGATTTACTGAAAGTATCTCTTTTACAATCAAACAATTTTATATTCATTTCCAAAAATTTGATTTTTAAAAATAGATAATATATATATATATATATATAATTATATATAATGGATACATTTCCTAAAAACATATATACATGTATATATAACAATCATATTTAAATAATAATATTGTGTGGTTCATTTAAGCTCGGTGTTTCTTGTCTTGTATTCCATTTAAAATATTGTTCATCATTTAAAATATAAGGATGTCACATTATCCTCAATTTAATAAAATTTATCCTCATAATCTTATCTTGATCTCATTAATAAAGGGTTTAATATTTTAAGATTCCTTTTTTTAAAAGAAACATATTAAAAAGGGTTAATAAAACTTCCTTTTTAACAAGAGGGAAAGGGAATTATGAAGGTCATATGTAATAACAAATAACTAGGTTTATGAATAGGAGAGCATTGGTGGGAAGTGAAAATTTGGACATGGAGGAAAAATTAATGTACGAATAATAGTTTTCATTGGAAAAGAACATTGATCGCAATAATGTGAATGTTCAAGAGAAATTTAATTACCACAAAACCATATACCAATGAGGTGTGAAAAAGACCATCAATTCATCAGAAAAAGTTAATATTCAATATGAATAAACCTTCATTTGAGGAAATATGGCATTAATCTAAAAATCATTGAAAATAATATCCAAAGTTGAACTTAAATCATTTGATAAATAACTACCCTTAAAATTATTCAAAATATTACTGACTATCATTGAAATGTAAAGATTAGAAGGATTTGACCACATATTATTCAAATATAAAATTAACATTTATCTCTAAATAAAATCAACCACTCTTAAATTATCATACCAAAAATGAATATTCCATAGTTATATATTATAAAAAATAATACTAATCCTTCCCCAAAATAAAGTCACAATAAAATCATATATGATTCCAAATGATAAATAAACCAATATTATTCAAATAAATACCCATCCTGTCGAAAATAATTTATATTTACATTTATCTTGTAATGTTATAAAAAATAGTGAACTTATTCAAAAATAAGATTAGTCACACAATCACCAAATCAATTTTAAATCCCATGGTTATATATATGATAAATCATATTTTCCCAACATATAATAACCTTTTTATCCCAATTATCCATATTTACCTCAACATAAAAAACAATATCAACACTAAAGATTATAAACACATTTAAAATTATGTCAATAAAATATGAATGAATTAATCCTCAAATAACCTTTTAATTAAAAAAACACTAAACCCAAGGGTTTTATTATCATAAATTTCTCTCAATATACTCTTAATCATCTTAAACTTCCATAAAATAAAACCTCAAAAGCGGTATCTATGACTTTAAACTTATTATTAGACTTTAAATTATAAACCAATCATGAGATCTATAAGTCTTCGGATAACCTCACATGAAAACATCCTAATCCCCAATTTTATCTAAACCTTTCTATGATAACAACTATAAAAAACTCAAACCCTCACTCTCAGATCCGGTGAAAAACATTATTTACATTTTTTTATTTCATACTGATGAATTTGATCCAATTTTATCATTCCAAAACATACAACATCAAATATAAATATTTTATAAATTATATATTCACAGACATTTTAGGTTTATAGTTTTAGAGAATTAGAAAAAACTCTTACATAACAATACCTATGTCTTTAAATGAGTATTTTTTCAATGACACCATACTTTTATTTTTCCATATTAGGCCTTTATAATATTTTTAAATCATCACTAAACCCTTTGAAAACAATTTAAAATTGTGGAATGAGCATATAAATCTTAGTAAGGGACTTAAAAGAAAATTAACCAATCAGTGCAATCTAAAACCATAAGATCATAAAAGAGAGTTTATCTATAACATTATAAAATTGATTATAAAAAATAATTTAAGTAAAGCTAAAATAAAAAATAATTCCAAAATTTTTTCATAAAAAAAATTCTATGAAAAATTAAAGGCAAAATAATAATCTTAAAGGTTTCCTAGAAAACATGGGAACCCTTGAATTTTTGTTCTTAAAAACATAACTTTATACACTTAAATTGAATAATAATTCATTTTAAAAAACCAATTACTTTATGAAATCATAATATTCCCATGAAAACTCTTTATATAAAATTGAAAATTCATATAGGTAAATTTTTAAATCATTTTAATATCACTATTATAATCACTTTTAAAAATGATATAACATAATGGTTAACTTCCAAAACAATTCATTGGAGAAAAAAATCATTATGCAATACATTTTAGTGTTATACTAGGATCACCAAATGATAAAGAATTTACAAGGACCATAAAATTTATGAAACACATAGAATCTTGCATTTCCATTATTAAAATCATGAAAATATACTTTTGAACCCATATGGAAAACATTTTCTAATATTGATATAACACTTTACCTTAAAACCAAATTTTCATAAATAAAATACCCAAAACAATGTGATAGATTATTTTTATTTAAAGGAAAAAATAGAAGCTTATAAATTAATCCAAACATTAAATAATGGTTATAGAGGTGGAAAAAACTTCTCATGTTGTATGCATTAAAATATGAAATTTCTTTTTTTCTTTTTGTAAAACAAATCCTTATAAAATAAGTAAAAAGTTTAATTTAAAAACTCACTAAAATAATGTTAATAGATACTTAAAATTTACTTTAAATTTTATTTATATCCATATAAATAATTCTAAAAAATAATTTTATGAATATGGGCATGGGAGAAATATATTTAGAAGATAAATCATTAAAATATTTAAAGTGAGGTTTTTAAGGTAAAGTGTCCCTTACAACTTGATAACTTTTAAACCAATAAAAAATTAAATAAAATAAATTTGAATGGATATTTTTTAATGATAAAATATATACTTTTCTAATTATTATATACCACACAAAATATCTTAAGTCTTGAAGAAAGGGAATTGATATTAAAAATCCATTATCTATAAAACCATATAGCGTCGAATGTTCTTTAATTATCTAATAATAAATTTATATTTGTTTTTTACCTTATTAAGAAAGAAATTCATGTTAATTACATTATCATTATACATTTTATATTAATTATTCCCATTTATTATTTATTTACATCATCATTTAAGTTTACGTTGGATGTTTTGAGGATTTCCAATTCACAATCCCAAAACATCATCAATATAATGAACATAGTCAAAGAGGAAATCATTCAATCATATATAGTATGATAATAATGAAATAGTTATAATTTTTATAAATAAATTATAATTTTAAGTCTATCCTCAAAATAAGGTTATGTAAAATGATTTATTTTACAATCATGGAGATGGTAGGTCATACATACGCATGAGTAACATTTCTATTTTTCAAAGAACATGAGGGAAAGATGGTAAGTACCATTAAAAAATTATAAAATGACTATTATATCATAAATATGAAATTATCTCTTTTTATTAAATTACATATACCATCCATGTAATGTAGCGATGAAAAAAGGAATCGCATCGCTTCATAGAGGTTTTAATCCACACGTACGTGGGAATAACATTATCATTTCTCGATGGATAGAATGGTAAAAAAATTGGTGATATCTTATATTTACATAATTTTTACTATATCTTGAATATAATATATATATAATATATCATTATAACCTTCCATGGGAGGTAGTGATGAAAAACTTATTACATCAGTTTGTGAGGCAGTATTCCACCATACACCCAAATGACACATTAATTTCTCATTTGATGGAATATGAGATGGATATAGGTTATCACATAAATAAAATAATATATAAGTATATTTATGGTATTAATTTTATTATTTAAGCATAGATAAATAATTTTTTAAGGAGGTGGGAGAATAAATAAACTTGAAATTGTTTTGTCATAATAGATACCTTCTTCTAGGATAACCCCTTTGTCTTACACCTTAAGCCTTATAGGTTTGGTATTTTTGGGAGAAAAATACCTATAATACATGATAAGTGAGTTTTGGGAGATACTTGGGTAGTTCCTCACTAAACCATATTTCTCAAAAGTTTTGAGGGATATAGGATAGGTGGTGTCCTTTTATAAGTAGGGGAAATGACACACTTGGAATTACTTGAACGATTAAATAATATATATCATAATCATGTAAAGTGGAACAAATGATCCCTAAATTAAATTAAAAAAATTTATAGGTATTAATTAAATAATCCAATCACATTTATTAATGTTTTGGATAAATTTTAAGACATATCTCTTTGTTAAACAACTTTAAAAGCTTTTAAACCTTAACTGTGATAACTTAAATTTCACTACGGAAACATAATTATGTGAACAAAAAAATGGTCATTATTATAAAACTTGTACATGATAATTAAGAATTTTAAATCCATTTCATCATATTAAATTTCCATAGAAGGAAGAAATTAATTTTAATACAAGAACACAAAATACATGAAAAACTATTTTTTGGAAAATACTTTATTTAAGAGTAAAAATAATTTCACATTGAAATAAAGTAATAAATTGGTTAAAATATTTTTTTTGTTAAATTTTAAACAAATTAAGGTTGTTATAATTTTTTATTATTCCAAAAATTAAAAGAATCCTAAAACCATTCTATTAAATGCAAAGACACAAAAATAGTTTTTAATTATAACTTATCTTTATAAAAATACTGATTGGGTTACCAAATTCAAAATGATGATTCATAATAAATTATTTAACTTTTTATATTTATATTTGATATAAAAACACACATATAATAGGATAAAGTCAATTTTTATATTGTTTTAAAGCTTTACCCTATAGTTTAAACCCAGTTTTACCTCTTTTACCCTTACCATAATGAAAAATATTTTCTACAGTTACTATTCATAAAGAAAATAAATTAAATTGTAATTATTTAATTATATTAATTAGTATGGTTCCAAATATGTATTCCATTTTATCAAATTTATATTCACACAATTTAAAATAATGTAATTTAAAATTAAATTAAGAAATCATGATGATAAGTAATTTTCTAGAAAAAAATGCCTTCTTAAGTATAAATTATTTTTCTATTAAAATAAAGAATAAAATTGATTCCAATTATATTAATAAGATTATTAATTATATAAATAAAAAAATTAGTTTTAAAACATCATAAAATATAACAAAACATTTTAAATTCTTGAAATTTAAATAGAGTTTTTTAAAAAAATCTGAATTTTCTATTATTTACTAAAATATCAATATTTTTAGAAAATAATAAAAAATAACTCTAAGATCATTTTAAAATTATTATTTAAAAATTTATGTTAATTTTATCAAATAAATTTTATAATCTCGGAATAAATAAATCCTAATATCAACATAAAAAATGTAATAAAAATCATTTTTGAAGAAAATTTATTTTTTAAATATAAAATGAACTTATTCTCATTTCTTTCCTAATAAACATATTTAAAAGAATATAAATTCACTATATTTTATATATATAATATTATTATTTCAGTATAATCATTTATCAATAGTGATAAATTTAAACTATTAATATTAAAATACATTTCACACATAAAATCAGTTTTATTGAAAATACCTCTTTTACCTTCAAATGATTTTAACTTCATTTACAAAAACTAAATTTAAAAAATACCTAATAGATATATATCTAATGGATACATATATATAATATCTAATTTTTAAATATAATTATAAATATAATAGTTATATTTAATTAATAATATTTTTTTGTTTAAATTCAGTGTTATGTGTCTTATATGCTATCGAACCTAGTGTTCATGTTCTAAAATCCAAGGGTTTTTCATTCTCTCCCATTTATTAAATTATGTCCTAATTATTTTTCTTGATCTCATTAATCAAGGTTTTAACATTTTAATTTTTTTATTGAAAACCCACATCATAAAAGGGGTTAATATAACTTCTCTTTGAAATGAGGGAAAAGAAAATATGAAGATCATTTGGAATAACACCTAAATAGGTTTCTATACAGGAGAACATAAGTGCGAAGTGAAAATATATAAATGAAGGGAAAATTAATGTCTAAAAATTATGGAAAGTGGAAAATAATATTGATCATAATAAATTGAATGATCGTGAGAAATTTAATGACCACAAATCCATAGACCAATGAGGTGTGAAAATACCAACAATTCATTAGAAAAATATGACATAAAATATGAATAAACCTTCATATGATTAAATACAAAATTATTATCCAAAGTCTAAAAAATAATATTAAATACTCAACTTAAATCATTCAATAAATCACTATCTATAAAATCCTTCAAAATATTATAGTCCAAGGATAAAACACAAATATTAGAATGATTTGATCACATATTAGTCCACGATAATCTTAACACTTATCTCCAAAAAAAACCAATCACTCTTAATGTATTAGGAAAAAAGTGTAAATTCCATGTTAATATATTCTCTAAAATATAAAAATAATTTCTCAACATAAAGTCACAATAAAATCATATATGCTTCCAAAAGATAAATCACCCTATATTGCTCAAATAAAAACCCATATTAGCCAAAATTATGTCTATTTACCTTAATCTTATAATGTATCCAAGATAATGAACTTCTTCAAAAATAACATTAGTTACATAGTACCCAAATAACTCTTAAAATCCATTATTATCTATATAATAAATCATATGATCCTAACATGTAATAACCCTTTTATCCAAATTAACCATAATTTTCTAATCATAAAAAATAATCATAACCCTAATTGATATCAATACCTTTAAAATTATTTCCATATAATATAAATTTCTTATTCCACAAAAATCCTTTTCACTAAAACACAAACTAAAACCAAGGGTTATATTACCATAAATGTATCCCAAAATATTATTAATCATCTTAAATACCCATCATATAAAACCTCAAAAGGAGTGTTTATGCCTTTAAACTTGTGATCAAATTTAAAAATATAAAACCATTATGATATATATAACTCTTAATTTAACCTCACATGGAAACATCATAATATCCAAATTTATCTAAACCTTGATATAATTCCAACTATAACAATCTAAAACCCTCACTCCTAGATCTGGTGCAAAAAACATATTCTTTACAATTATATCTTTAATACCAATGAACATGACATAATTTTAGCTACCCAAAAATTATAAAAACAAATTTAATTATTGGATAACTTACATACCAATTGATATTTTAGGTTTTTAGTTTTAAAAAATTTGGAAAAAATTTACATAACAATACCCGTGTCTTTAAGTGATCATTTATTCCACTATACCCAACTTTTATTTTTTCATATTATGTCTTATTAATTATTAAAAAGAATTCTTAAAACTTATGAAATATAGTTGGAAATGTGGGATGATTATAGAAATATTATTAAGGGACATAGAAGAAAAGAAACCAATTAGATAATTTCAATACCATGTGATAATAAAAGAGAGTTTGTATTTAACATAATACACTTGAGATTAAATAGTCATTTACATACACATGGAATAAAATTTAAAACCCAAAGTGTTTCCATAAAAATATTTATAAGAAAAAAATAAAGGAAAAATCATTATCATTGAGGTTTCAAAGAAAACATGAGAACCCTTGAAACACATTTTCTTACAAACATAACTTTTTACACATAAATGGCATAATATTTCCTTTAAAAAATATCCCATGTTATTAAATAAAAATATTTATATTAAAAATAATTATAAATCATAGAAAATTCATATAGGTCACTTTTGAAATCATTTTTATATCACTCTTATAATCACTCTTATAAATATACAACTTCCAATATAATTCTTTGGAGAACATAATCATTACCCAATGCATTGGAGATCTGTATCAGGATCAACTGATCATAAAAATTTTCTTAGAACTATAACTTATATGAAACACATAAAATATTTCATTTAAATTATCAAATTCATAAAAATATACTTTTTAATCGATAAGAAAATCATTTTTGGATATTTATTTATCAAATTCCTTTAAAAAAATCAAAACTAAAATACTTAGAACAATGTGAAAAAGAGATTTTATTTTAAGAAAACATGGATTACTATAAAGGAATACAAAAATAAAATAAATGGTTATAGTGTTAGAAAAAATAATTTATGTCGTATATGTTAAAATAGAACATTACTTTTTTCTTTTTGTCAAGACATTCCATATAAATTACGTAAAAAGATTACTTTTAAAAACATTCAAATGAAATTTAAATGTTTAATAAAATATAATTTACAATTAATTTATTTCCCAATAAATACTTCCATAAAATAAATTTAAGTATCTAGACATAGAAGAAAAATATTTAGAAGATAAATTTTTAAAATATTAAAAATGAGGTTATTATGGTAAAGTATCTGTTATTGTGCACTACTGGAAATAGAGTATATACCAACGGTTTACAACCGTTGGTATAGGCTGGAAAACCGTTGGTATTTTCTATACCAACGGTTCTCCAATCCGTAGGGAAGTAAGGCGTGGGGAAATATATATACCAACGGTTTTAAGTAAACCGTTGGGATATCCCACTCTATGTATTGATTTCCCAACGGTTCTTGTTGAACCGTTGGTATAGGTTTACCCAACGGTTTAGAACCGTTGGGAATTCTATAATTCTCAACTTATACCAACGGTTCCCAACCGTTGGTATAGTTTTTTTCCCAACGGTTTCATTGAAACCGTTGGGAATTCTATGATTTTGATGTTATACCAACGGTTTACAACCGTTGGTATATCATTTTCCCAACGGTTTCATTGAAACCAGTTTTTTACCAACGGTTTATTGAACCGTTGGTATAATTCTTTCTCAAAGTTTACCAACGGTTTACAACCGTTGGTATTGTATATTTCCAGAAATGTTGCACAGATGCCCCTGCAGTAGCCCCTCCAGTGCATAGACCTGCATAAAACACACCACTAAAAACACTAACAGAATTAAAACAACTAAAAAGAACACCTCCTATTTGATTAGAGGCATGGTGAATAATTCCCCATTTGAATTTTCATATGACAACAATCATCCAGTATAGTTGAATCAGGGTTTCAATAAATCAAATATTATTTACACCCATTTCAATCTTCACATGACAACCACTTTAATAATATATGGTGAAAAGGTATTTTCATAGGAGTCTCATCACTTGTGACTCCATAAGTGACACACCGGGCCTCGAATTGAGGCTGGGTTGACTGGTACACATCACTTATGATCCATGGATCATTGTCCTAAATTTCAACACAATCATAATCCGTTTTATTTGTTTGGCATATGTACATAAAATATTATCCATTTCGAACAAAAGAGATGAAGTTTGGGTGTTCCCCGCCCCACAGTGACTTGGATTGAGGCAGGGTTGACTCGTACATGTCACATATGACCCATGAATCATTTTCATAAAGTTTCAATAGAATCCGAAGGCATTTGGTCTGTTTCCCGTATGTCAGTTGTTGATATCACTTATAATTTAGTCCATTTTAAAGAAAAGAGAGATAGTTTGAGTGGTCCTAGACACACTGTGGCTCGGATTGAGGCGGGAATGACTCGTACACGTCAAATATGACCCATGGATCGTTTTCCTAAAGTTTCAATATCATTTGAAGTCGTTTGGTTAGTTTGGCGTATGTCAACTATTGTTTTCACTTAAAATTAAGTTCATTTTAAACAAAAGAGAGACACTTTGAGTGGTGTCGGCCACACCGGGCCTCGGATTGAGGCGAGGTTGACTCGTACACGTCACATATGAGCCATAGATCGTTTTCCTAATGTTTCAACACAATCAGAATCCGTTTGATCAGTTTGGTGTATGTATGTAAAATATTGTCCATTTTTAACATAAGAGAGACAGTTTGGGTGGTGTCGGCATCACCGCACCTCGGATTGAGGCGGTATTGACTCTTACACATCACATATGACCCATGGATAGTTTTCCTAAAGTTTCAATAGAATATGAAGGCATTTGGTCAGTTTCCCGTATGACAGTCATTGATTTCACTTACAATTTTGTCCATTTTCAACAAAAGAGAGACAATTTTAGTGGTCCCAGCCATACCGCGGCTCGGATTGCGGTGGGGTTGACTCGTACATGTCACATATGACCCATGGATCATTTTCCTAAAGTGTCAACAGAATCCGAAGGTGTTTGGTCAGTTTCCCGTATGTCAGTTGTTGATTTCACTTACAATTTAGTCCATTTTGAACAAAAGAGAGACAGTTTGAGTGGTCCCGGTCACACCATGGCTTGGATTGAGGTGGGGTTGACTCGTACACATCACATATGACCCATGGATCGTTTTACTAACGTTTCAATAGAATCATAAGTTGTTTGGTTGGATTGGCGTATGTCAGTTGTTGTTTTCACTTAAAATTATGTCCATTTTAAATAAAAGAGAGATAGTTTGAGTGGTTCCGGCCACACCACAGCTCGGATTTATGAGGGATTGACTCGTACATGTCACATATGACCCATGGATCGTTTTCATAATGTTTAAATAGAATCAGAAGGCGTTTGGTTGGTTTGGCGTATGTCAGTTGTTGTTTTCACTTAAAATTAAGTCCATTTTAAACAAAAGAGAGCCACTTTGGGTGGTGTCCACCACCCTGGGCCTCAGATTGAGGCAGGGTTTACTCGTGCACATCACATATCATCCATGGATCGTTTTCATAATGTTTCAGCACAATCAGAATCCGTTTGATCGGTTTGGCTTATGAACGTAAAATATTGTTCATTTTTAACATAAGAGAGATAGTTTTGGTGGTGTAGGCCACACCGCGCCTCGGATTGAGTCAAGTCTGACTCGTACACATCACATATGACCCATGTATCGTTTTCCTAAAGTGTCAATATAATCCTAAGGCGTTTGGTTGGTTTCCCATATGATAGTTGTTGATTTCACTTACAATTTAGTCCATTTTGAACAAAAGGGAGACAGTTTCAATGGTCTCAGTCACATCGTGTCTTGGATTGAGCCAGGGTTGACTCATACACGTCACATATGACCCATGGATCATTTTCCTAAAGTTTCAACAGAATCAGAAGAATTTTGGTTGGTTTGGCATATGTCAGTTGTTTTCACTTAAAATTATGCCCATTTTAAACAAAATATCATTCCATTATGTTCCCGGCATCCATGGTTTCTTATTTATAGTAGAAATACCCATAAACACTTCAATATGGCCGTTGGAGAGCTTCCGGAGCCGTTGGGGGTCAAAAGTACAAGTCTGGTCAAAGCCCAATGGCTAGTCTGACTGGTCACACCGGCTGGCCGGTGGTGTCTCACCAACTGGCCGGTGGTCCACCGGCTGGCCGGTGCTGAGCTCCCGGCTGGCCGGTGGTCCACCGGCTGGCCGGTGCTGAGCTCCCGGCTGGCCGGTGGTCCAGACAGCAGGCTTTCTGTCTGGGTTCCACCGGCTAGCCGGTGGTCATACACCGGTTGGCCGGTGGCACCAGGCAGTGGGCAAGCCTACTGCCTGGAACCTCCGGCTGGCCGGTGGGCAAGAACTGGTTGGCCGGTGCCTATACCGGCTGGCCGGTGAGCTAACACCGGCTGACCGGTGGCTCTGGCAGAAAGCAATGCTTCTGCCAGAGACCACCGGCCGGCCGGTGGGAATCCACCGGTTGGCCGGTGGACTCATAGAGTCCTTTTCAGTTTTCTTGGGCCAACTCCTGGGCAACCTTTTTCCTAGCATCAAAACACTTGAAAACAAGTTAGAACACGATGAGAGTGATTGTGATCATTAAAATCCAAGAGAGAGGGTTACAACAGTTGTCTGGGGTCGAGGGAGGAGGGTGGGGGGCTGTGCGGGGGGCTGTGCGGGGGGTGTTCGGGGGGTTGTCCAGGGTCCAGGGAGGAGGGTGGGGGGTTGTCCAGGGTCTAGGAAGGAGGGGGGTTCCCAAACACACAACCACTAAAAGACAACATCCATAAAAACAGATAATATATAAAAATAACTCAACTCCAATACTATACTACGATTCTAGATAAAACCAAATAGGAACACACCCTCATGTTATCATATTAATAACTCTTCTTGAATCATTTAGAGTCACATCCCAATGATCATAGGATCACTAACCTAATTGATCACTAACCATGAAACACATGTATGTTGGTCATGTCACCACATGCATCATCACTCTTGCCACCATATCAATATATCACAAGGAATTCTCTAGGATAAGACAATATTTAATCACACATCATTCGCATTTAGTTATCATAATACAAATTATATTTACATGCTTATGATATAGAATGAATCCACATTAGTAAGACCCACCCCTCTCATAAGTTACCATCACATCAGTACAACCCATCCTAGAAAGCACCCTACTGCATACAAATTCACCCAATCCAGGGTCCAATACCCAACAGGATCTACATACTAGGATACACATCATGGATCACTATCAAAACCATAAAAACATTGACAGATCTCAAAAAATTAGTGCATGCCATGATTACCTCATAGAATTGAAAAAAGTAAGTAACAAGCAATATATCTCACTACTCCATACTCACCCCATAACATAAGGGTCTCACATTACTAGGGAATAATTCTATCCAATACTAAATGATCTTGATCCATTTTTCATATACATATATGATTCACCTCACCAATTACTAAATAGTAATAACATAAAAAATTATGAGTCCATTTAACTAGAATTAAACCATCAGGTTTTACAAGGAAATTCTATATAAGTATTTGTTTACACTTTAAATAATATGACCCCATACCATAAATAAGGTTTTCAACAAAAATAAAGAACATGAATGTCATGTTAACACTCAACATTGATTAATTAATAAATTGTCTTCGAATTTTATGGAAATACCAAAATAAATTAGTGAATCAATGTACCTATAGTGGCGCACATGACCACCATGAAACAATCATAAATTTTTACAAAAACCCTAATAATTGGGAATAACGAAATCAAGGATAGAAGTATATGATTTATAACACCTGGAACTATATCCTTGATAAAATATAGGAGTCTAACCTGGTAGGTGCTGATCTGATGGAATATGTGGGGATTGGGAGGTCCTTCTGCAAGGAATCGCTCCAGGAGGACACGAAGTGAATGCTTCTGGAATGTGGGGAGGCCGCTGGCTCGATTTGGTATTTGGGGATTTTTTTTCCCAACGGTTATTAAAAACCGTTGGGAATGACCAACATTTCCCAACGGTTCCATAGAACCGTTGGGAAAACAAGATTTCTTCACCACTTTTCCCAACGGTTCTAAGAACCGTTGGGACAAAGCTATCTTTCCCAACGGTTTCCTATAAACCGTTGGGAAAACAAGGGAAAAACCTAGAGGGGTTTTTTCCCAACGGTTTCTATAAACCGTTGGGAAAAACAAGATATGCCAACGGTTCATTGAACCGTTGGTACACAAGTGTTGGGAAAAGTCCCTTTTCTAGTAGTGGTGTGATAACTTTTGAACCAATAAAAAATTCAAGTGAAAAAGATTTGAATATATTTTTAATAATTATAAAATAAATACATAAGTTTGTATTATACACCATAAAAAATAAAACATGTGTTGAAAATAACTTAAGTCTCAAAGAAAGGGAATTTAGACTAGAAATCACTTTTCTTAAAAACCCTTTAGTGTCATACATTCTTTAATTCATGAATAATAAAAAAAAATATTAATTATTTACTAGATTAATAACATTTTTAACGTTCATTCCATTTTCATTATCCCTTTTATATCATTTATGACCATGTTTTATTTAGTTACACCATCAATTAAGGTTATGTCAGATGTTTTGAGGACGTTAGGTTCATAATCCCAAAACAGCTTTAGTAGGATGAACATGGTTAGAGAGGCCATTGTTCCATAGTATATTGTATAATAAAAATGATATAATTATCATTTTATGAATTAATTATAATTTTAAATACAACCATAAAATATGGTTATGAAAAATTACTTACGTTGCAATCATGGAGACGACAGACCATACATACGCATGAGTAACATTCCCATTTTCAAAAAACATGAGGGAAATCGGGTAAGAATAATTATATATTTTAATAATTATGAATATTTCATAAATACTATATTATATCACTATATACACTTATATATACTATCCATGTGACATGATGATGAAAACAAATTCACATATCTTCATAAAGGTGGTAATTAACCCGTATACACGAAAGACGTTGTCATTTTTTAATGGATAGAAAGGTAATAAAGTAGGAAATATATTATCCTTATATAATTAAAATTGTTTCTGTCATGACCTGTCCCCTGGGGCCCGTATTGTGACTACCCCAAGCCTGCCTTCCATAGGCCAGGGGCTGGCGACTAGCACCAAAGGTGTAATTCCCTAAAACTGGGAAGGCATTGACTTTGTAAATCGTAAACACAACAACCAGAGTACAAGAGGAAAAAACACTAAGTAAATGTTGTATAAAAAGTGTACTGAAAGTAATGGGGGCCAGAATAAAAGCCCAACTGTAAAGTAAAAATACAACTGAAAGCAAGTACAACTAAAAAGGGACAAAGAGCTGAAAGGTGAAAATAGCTCCTGGATCGTCGTTTGGGGTTCCTACTTGAAGGGTAGGTACAGATGGCCTCCACAGCACTCCACGTCCGTCAGACTCCACCGTGTACTGATATGTTTAAAGGTCCTCCTCCAGGTACCGTCCATCCCTGGCACTCTCGGCCTCCGTCAGCGTTTTCTGTCGTCTGCATCCAACACAATGAGGTGTGGGCATAGCCCGTGCAAGGGTGGGTATAACGATACTCTGTAGGAACCCTGAGACCCTCAAGATCTCACAAAATCCAACAAGGATAAACCATAAAGTTTGAAATTAACGGATAACCATTACTTAGGTATATGCCCATACATATATCTATGTTATCAAATTACCCATCTCAATCATGAGGAAAACACAAAAGTCATTGACTCAGCTCAAACCATGATTTTTATTCACGATGTCGAAACCACAGATAATGGATAACTCATCCTCTATCGAGTACAGTGGTCATGTTGTGACACTGAGGTGCTTATCACTAACCTTGGACTACTGAGGTACTCCTACTGTCAAGTACCACGGGTCTGCTGCCAACAACCAGGCGCTCCGTCTGCCACGGTCCTGCCGCCAAATACTGGGCGCTCCCCCTAATAGCCTGCAGAGATACTCCTCCTATCAAGTAACACGGGTCTGCTACCAAGTACTGGGAGCTCCTCTGCCATGGGTCTACCTCCAACTACCAGGCACTCCCCACTGGGCTAGTCGAATCACTTTGAGTCGAATCGGTCAAACAGTCACCAGGTCTGCCAGCTACTAGGTCTCTACACTCTTTACGCTCGTCTTTGGGAGGTTCTGCTCCACGAGCTATAGGTCGATACTCCAAGTTTCACGAATTCTCAAGTGGAAGTATCTCAAATAACCGCCACGTTATAGGGGTCTCAACACATCAGAAGACATGTCAATCGGATGCCCGGTCTGTGAGTTATTAGCCTTTTAGTCCCGGGGGCCCGGTTGGTTTTGTGTACAAACCAACCTGACCGTATCTCAACTATACTCAGAACTCCCATGGGGTATTCTCAAAGGGGCGGCTTTATTCCAAGAAAAATGGCACTGCTGATGGTTCATCAAACGGATGCCCGTAGCCTGAGTTATGGGCGATTAGGTGTAATTGGGTCTAACGGGTTCGAGTCCGGTCCGACCCAGTTAGACCGACCTGACCCGACCCGACCTGGTTCCAGACTGGGGTCCGACCTGGTCCATGGGTCTGACCCAACCCTAAGGGGTATACTAGCCCGACAGCCCGTGTGGCCTGATGGCGGCCCGCGTGGCCGGCTGGCGGCTCGTGTGGCCGGCTGGCGGCCTGCGTGGCCTGGATGGTCGGCCCGTGTGGCTTGGCTGGCCACACGTGGGAGGGGGGTGTCGTGCCCCTCTTTTTCTGAAATGGCCAGTGCGAGGCGCCGGCCCCTGGTAACCACAGGACCCAAAGGGTCCCGCCTGTAGCGTGAACCAGCAGCCGGCTCAGCCGGCCGCCCTCTCCTGTCCGTCATGGCCTAAGGTCGCGGTCCTACACCACCGGCGTGGTGCGACAGCATCGCGGTCCTGCACCACCGGCGCGGTGCGACAGCATCGCGGTCCTGCACCACCGGCGCGGTGCGATAGCACCGCACCCCTCCGTCGCGGCTCCCTGCTGCTCTGTGCGGCGCGACGGCACCGTGCCACCATCCGATCTTCGCACCCCTCCTAGCCGCAGCTCTTTTCTTCCGGCGCGGTGTGACGACACAGCGCCCCTCAGGAACCGCCACGACCCTCCTGGCCACAGCTTGGTTCACTACACAGCACTGCAGTGCCGTGCCCTTCTGGAGACCCGGAAGCCTTGGCCACCGGATTTCTTCGCGGCCTGCTCGTTGTTGGTCACCGCATGTACCACCTCTGTTATCATCAAAAAAGAACCAACAAAAGGGGAGGGTCGGGCCGTGCTTATGCGGTCCGAACCCTCCTCGTTATGGTGATATCATTCGGTTCTCATACCAAAAATTTGTACAATAAAGAACGAGTACAAAACAATTCAAACCCCCTACCTCGAGTTCGGTGATCATTGACGGAGTCACGGAAAAGCAGCCTCGTATCGTCAATGTCGGAGGAGAAGACAAAGAAGTCGAGGATGAAGGATTCAGGGAAGACGAGTTGAGATGACCTTGTCAGCTTTCTTCATGGATGGAGGAGTTTCCTCTACTTTCCCCAGTTGGAGAGGGAGAAGATGGTGCTCGTCATTCTTCGGTGGTGAAGGGCGTTCTTCACGTTATTCGTTGAGAGGATGAAGTCCTCTAAATTTCCCCAAAGGCTCTTCCTCTCCTTAAATCTCCCAACAAAGATTATGCCAACCCCCCCACCATAATAATACATCACATATTATAATGTTGGCATAATGAATTCAAAGAATTCAAAATGATTCCAAATTAATTAAGTTACTTTACTTAATTAAATTGGAGTAGTTGGCTCATTAAATGAGGGGGGAAGGTGAAGAGTTTCACCAAATTAATTGGGGGTTTAGAGGAGGTTTAAAGCTCGTGTGGGCTCTACCTAATAATCCTCCAAAGGGAAGTTATGTGTGGGTAGGCCCCACCCCCATAACCTCTCATGGGAGGTTATGGTGTGGTGGCCCCCACTACTAACCTCCCCTTGGAGGTTTCAACCACCAAAAAAAGTAAATTTAAAACTTTAACTTTATTCAATTTAATTAAAAACCCTCCAAAACTATCTTCCACTCTCGATAAAATGTAACTACGGTGAAGGTCTCACTAAGCAATAGCCGACGCTGCGAGTTCAACAGTGCCCTCGAAATTCGATTCTGAGCACCGGTTCAGAAGTTATAAAAACCCGCTCGTATGTTTACTAAACATACCCGAACAAAACTTTAGAAATTGATTCTGGACACACCAGGTCTTGGAATCAAGCGCCGTCAGAAACTGCGGACTCGTAAAATTCCCATTCATCTTAAAAAAAATCCATGGGAATTCTGGGTATTTAATGTTTCATGAATATCATATATATATATACATTAAATACATCATTATTTCATTTTGTGAGATCTGATGATGAAAAATTAATTACATCAATTTGTTATATGGTAGTCTGCCGTACACACGGATGATGATTTTATTTCACATTTGATGGAAGATGATTTGGATATAGATTATGACAACAACAAAAATATATCATTAAATTATTGATATTAATTTTATTATTTCATAATTTTTATAGATTTTTTTAAGGTTGTGGAATAATAAATAAACTTGAAATTTGTTTAATTAGAACTTATGCTTTCTTCTCGGATAACCCCTTTATCTTACACATTAATCCTTATAGGTTTGATATTTTTGTAGGACCATGGACTCTAGGATGTGGGAAATTATTTTGGGAGATAATTTGGAAGGTATTTTCTAAAATATAGTTCTCAAAAGGTGTGAGGAATTGATGATAAGAGGTGTCCTTTTATAGGTGGGGTAAATGACACATGTTGAATTACTTAAAAGCTTAAATAATATATATTTTAAAATAATATAACATGGAACCAATTAAACCGAAATTTAAATATAATATTTGATAAGGTTTAAATAAACTCAACTAAACCCATTTAGTTAATTGGGGGATATATTTTAATCCATATCTTCTAGTTTAACAACTTCAAACTCATTTTAACCTTAACCATGATAACTTCAATTTTTACCATAATAGCATAAATATGTGACTAGAATGAAAAGGGGAATTATAAAAAAAATTGGACATAATGATTCAAAAAATTTAATTAAAGTTATAAATTTCAATTTCTAGAGTTGGTAGAAATTACATTTAATAAAAGTACACAAAACACATGAAAAACAGTTTTTAGGAAAATACTTGAGTTAAGGGTAAATATCATTTCACCTTGAAATCAAGTAATAAAATGGTTTAAAATAATTTTATAAGTTAAATAATAAAAATAGTTGTTTTTATAATTTTTTATGAAACTATAACCGAATGTAACTTTCATCCCTGTCGTTAAATTTAAATACTTAAATATTATTTTTAATTTTAACATATATTTATAAAAGTCAATCATGGGTTCCAAAATTCAAAATAATGTTTTAAAATACATTATTTAACTCTTTATACATATATTTTTTTGAAAAAAAAACATAAAATAGGATAAAGAAAATTTTTAGAGAGATTTTAATGCTTTACCCCATAGATTTAACCCGATTTTAGATCTTCACCCTTTACCACGATGACAAATATTTACTACTATAATTATTAATAATGGAAAAAAATTAAATAAACCATTTTATATTATATTAATTATTATCGGCCCAAATATTTAGTAAATTATGTCAAATTTAATTCGCATAAGTGGAAAATTGTAATTTAAAATTAATCCCAAAAACACGACAATAAGCTATTTTCCCTAAAAATGTATTATTAAGTATAAAACGTTTTGTACACTTGAGTCAAGAATAAATTTTATTTCAATGATCTTAATTATATCATCAATAATATAAATGAAATAATTTTAATTTTAAACCATTTTAAAAAATTAACATTGTAAATGATTGAAATGGATATAAGTTTTCAATGAAAATTAGTATTTTCTACTATTCACGATAAGATAAATCATTATATAAAATTATAAAAAATTAACTCTATGATAATTTGGAATTAATGATTTAAAAATGAAGTTAATATTATAATTTTTTTCTAAATGTGTTAGAAATTAATTACAATATCATTGTAAAAAAAATTAATAGAAATCATTTTTTGAAGAAAATGTATTTTTATAGGATAAAATAACCTTATTATCATTAATTTCCTAATACAAATATTTCAAATAAAGTTAATTCATTATAATTTATAATAATAATAATATTATTTCATTATATTCAGTTATCTATAGTGATAAATTTAATTTATTAAGATAAAAAATACCCTTCTCACATAGAAATATTTTTATTTAAAATATCTCTTTTACATTCAAACAATTTTTTTATTCATTTCCAAAAAATAGTATTTAAAAAATAAAAATTGAAAAAATATATAGTGGATATATATATAATGGATATGTGTCTAATAAAAATATATATATAATAGTCATATTTAAATAATAATATTTCATTGTTCATTTAAGCTCGATGTTTTTTATCTTGTATGTTATCAACCATAGTGTTCATCTTTTAAAATAATGAGGTGTTGTATTATTCATCTATTTAATAAGTTTCATCCTCATAATTTTATTTTGATCTTAGTTTCCATGAAACAAGATGAGTTTTCATCTGAACCGGTGCCCAACCTGTTCTATGGAAAGGCCCGAGGGCATTCCCGACCCCTACGGGCTGGCACAAGTTCCCAGGTATAAATATTAGAAAATGGGAATGATTTACCCAAACATAAAAATATAAACCAAAAAATGAGGTACATTAATCCAAATCTATAAAACCAAACCAAAAAATCCATTACAAGGTTCCAGATTTAAGTTTACATGTTTATACAAAACAAAAAGAGGGCTAATACAAAAAGGGAACCAAAAAATCATATCCAAAACAACCATAATGCAATAGAAACATCTCCCTAAAGCCTTCTCTATAACACCACCCAAGTTGATAACTATCATCCCAAACCACCTTCACCAAAAGTTTTACCCTTCTATAAATCAAATATGACCAAGTCTGTTTACACCCAAAGCTGTAAGCAGTGTGTGAGCAAACGCCTAATAGAATTCCACCCAAAAAGTATTACATTTTTTAAATGTTAGATGAAAAATACACTATAGAGTTTAATAAATGAAAGTAAATTGTAGAAATATTTAAAGTAAAGTAGCTTTAATGGAAAAAAACTTCTGAAGGAATGCTACTTTCAAATAAAAATACATCTACCTTTGAAGTAACCCAAAATCCACACCGTATGCCGATGTTAGGAGAAACATAGTCATAGAGAACAAAACATGGTAGAGGCCCTATGGGGACTAGCTAGTAAATGGGACCATAGAACCTCATGTATTGGTGTAATGTGATATAGGAACCATAACCAGCCATGTTCTCATGCACGATCCACTAGAGAGAGGAAACATCCAATATTCTAGTGGTCTCCAATCATCTTAAATGTTTAGTTAGTGTTGTCATCGTCAGTTCCAGATAAGTGAAACTGGGAGTTATCCACTTCCGTATCACCATCACCCTAGTCCTAGTCCTCCCTCCTAGCAACTTAGGCTTCCATTAGAGTGCTCATTCAAAATTGTTTTACCACAAAATATGCCATACTTACGCACACAACATAAACAAGGCACAACACACCAAAAGCCACCATTTGCACACTAAAAACCTATTTCAAGAATCAAACTCATATAAAAAATTTTCCAACCAGGGTTCACATCACAAACACCGTTTAATAAATCATTTACTCATTTCATAAAACATTTTCAAAAAAACATAAGGTAAAACATCAATAATACATTATTTTCACATGTGAAGTCCATTTTAAAATCAATGGGACATCAAATCACTTAAAAATATACTTTTGAACCACATTTCTAATTCAAAAAACATGATAAAGAGAACAAGAAAGCCTAAAAATCATCAACCAATGTTTAAGTGTAGAATCATCTACCTTCAGTGTATAAATCCCCCAAAATATATTGTGTAACTCCCACCACACCTCAATCATTCCACAAGGAAGCAATATCAATCTAGAAACCATAAGATTGAGCCCCAAAGATCAATATTTAACCTTAAAATTAGAGCCCTAGGGCTAGAGAAGAGGAAAACCCTAACAGAAGAGAGGGAAACCCAAAAATAGAGAAGGGATCAAGGAGATAAGGCACTTATAGGAAGAACCAAAGGGGAATCACACCAAATATAGCATAGAAATTGAAATACAAGGGATGTAGAAGTTGGAATAGGAGAACCTAGGGTGAGGAATCTCATAGGAGGAGAGAAATGGGGTGATTTGGGGGTTAAACCTGAGAGGAGAGATAAATTTTAATGTGCTAGAAGATCTGCATGGTTAGTCAGCATTGTTTGGGAAAATGTGCGGTAACTGTGCAGAACATTATGTCTGGATAGAGACCTCCACAAAATTACATGGGCTTAGATGAATAGTTGTGTGGAGGCTGTGTGGTAGCTTCTCTCTCCTACCACAATGTTTCTTGGGTGGGCGCACAATAACTACTAATCGTACGCCAACTGTGAGTAGAGGCTTGTTTTCCAAAAATTTCTCCATTTTACTTAAAAATTAAAAGGGAATCCAAGGGTAGAAGATAGACCATAAAAACAATAGAAGAATACCTAAAAATAAGATCAAAGATGTGAAAATTCTCCCCACTATGTAAACTTTCCGCCCTCAGAAATTCAACCCAAAACATGATCAGAATATAAAAGGGTACTCTAGATCGACCCAAGCCTTCCACTACTAAGTCTCACATGTATCACCCACATGCTACCAAAGTACATGAACCTATGGAATAGAATTCCCATGATGCACCTTCTCCTTGAAATCTATTATATGTATTGGTCATTCAAGCACTAAAAAATCTGGCTCTGTCTCCAACTCTTCACAATTCAACACATGAAATGGGTTTGGATTTTACTCATTCAATTGGGATAAATGAAACACATCATGAATTTATGTTAACTAAGATAGTAATTATAATGTGTATGACACTCTTCCAATCTGCTTAGTGATCTAGAAAGGCCTGAAATTCCTCAGCGTCAGCATTCCTTACTTCCCCAAACGACAATGACCTAAATGAGGGGCCACCTTCAGGAATACCTAATCACCCACAACAAACTGCATATCCCAACATATCTAATCAACATATGAATTTTGGAGACTCTGATATGTCAATAAAAATTACTTGATCATCTTGATTTTATCAAATGTCTCTTGCACAAGGCTTGGTCCCAAAAGTGAGGTCTCACCGACCTCATCCTAGAATAGAGGAGACCAACAAGGCCAACCATAGAGCGCCTCTGAAGGAGCCGTTCAAATGGAATATTGGTAACTATTATTATAAAAACATTCAAACAATCCCAAATGGTTATCCCATAAACCACTGAATTCTAAAACATACTCATGGTGCATGTCTTCTAGAATATGATTTGACCACTCCATCTGACCATCTGTTTGAGGATGGTAGGTTGTTCTCATCTTAATCTGTGACCCCAAATCCCTTTTATGGCCTTACCAGAACTGAGAGGTAAAATGGGGGCCTTTTTCATAAACAATTGTGGATGGAACACCATTAATCCTGAGCACTTATGGAATATAAAACCATCCTAGCTCATCCACATTTGTTTAATATCTGATGGGAATGAAGTGAGATGATTTTAAAAAGTTTCTAATAACTTCCCAAATAGTGTTCCTTCCTAGAGGTGTATGAGGTAAGTCAATAATAAAGTCAATGGTGACCTTGTCCCACTTCTAGGTAGGAATGGGTTAGGACTTAAGCAACCTATAGGGCCTTTGATGCTCCGTTATCACCTGTTGACAACTATAGAATCTCAATACAATGTTAGATATGCACTGTCACATAATTGGCCACCAGAAATATCTATGAACATCATAATAAATCTTGGTAGTACCCGTATGGATGAACCACTGAGACTGGTGGCTATACTACATCACCAAAATCCATAAATACAACGACACCATGAAACGATACATGAAACACAAAATCACCTTGGTAGACAATGACCAATCAGAGGATGTCTCCCCACTAAGAAGAAACAGCATAAACCGCTAACATAGCTCATCACCCAGTTGTTCTTGTGAAACTAGATCCAAAAGAGAAGGAGATAATTGCACACTCACCATAAAGTCACCTACATCGTTCTCCTTGGTCTCTAAGTGAATTTGGGTATAGAGCCCCATCAAGGTCCATCCATCACTGGACTCCCTCAAAGCCAACACTAGCACCTTTCTGCTCAAGGCAGCATCCAAAACATTACCCTTTCCTAGGGTATAGATGATATTAAAGTCAAACCCCTTTAGATATTATAAACAATGGTTCTACCTCAGATTAAGATCCTTCCGTGAGAAGATGTAGGCTAAGCTCTTATGATCGGAGTGGACCAAAAACTTCACCCCAAAGAGGTAGTGATTCCATGTATTCAAATCATTAATCACCATTTATAATTCCATGTAATGGCTCAAGAAATTATTCTCATGTGGTCAAAGTTGGGGACAACCATACACCACCACATGATCAGCCTGCATAAGCACACACCCGAGACCCATACCAGAAGCATCATAATAAACCACATACCCCTTTCCTGATTTCAAAAAGATCAACATGGGTCCAATAGTAAACCAAAACTTTAGATCCTTAAATTACACCTGTAATTTTGGTATCCATTCAAACTTGACTCCTTTCAAGGTGATTGTGGTCATGGATGAAGCCAGTCATGAGAAATACTAAACAAACCGCTTGTAATACCCCACCAGGCTGAGTAAGCTCCTGATCTCGAACAGGTTCTTTAGCTTCTCCCACGACATAACCACAATTATCTTCTCAGGGTCCACTGAAACACCTTGTTCCAAGATAACATGGCCCAATAACTTCACTTCCCTAATCCATAAGGTGCATTTTGAGAGCTTAGAATAAAGGCGATGATCCCGTAAAGTGCCCAACACAATCCAAAAATTATTCTTATGCTCTTCTTTATATTTGGAGTAGTATAGGATGTTTTCCACAAATACCAAAATAAAGTTTTCAAGATACTAGTGGAAAACCCTATTCATGAGCTTCATTAAGACTTCTAAAGCATTTTTCAATCCGAAAGGCATGACCAAATACTCAAAGTGGTCGTACCATCTTCAGAAATTCATTTTCAAGATGTCCTCCTCTTTTACCCAGACTTGGTAGTAACCCAAACGCAAATCAGTCTTGGAAAACCACTTTCACCCTTTCAGTTGGTCGAAAAAATTATCAATTAAGAGGAAAGATTTAGTTATTCTTGATGGTTACCTTATTAAGTTTCTATTAGGTGATACACAACCAGAGAGATACATTATCCTTTTTTAAGAACAAAATATGAGCATCCCAAGGAAAGACCCTCGAAATAATAAATCCATTGGAGCCCAAATTGTTCAACTCTATTTTTAATTTCCTTAATTCAGTGGGGGCCATGAAATATGAGGGAAGTGATATCAGCTATTTTTCCAACATCAAATCAACCGACAACTCCACGACCCATTCCAGAGGTAACCCGAAAAAATAATATGGGAACACCTCTGGGAACTCATCCACCATAAGAGGTAGACCATCCTCATGAGACTTACCATCATCCTCCAACACAAGTGATGATAATTTAAAAGAAATATTTTCCAACTCCATGAGTGGAGGTCTGACATGACCTGACCGAGGATCCCATTCTTTGAGGAAACCATGAGCACTACCATCAGGTTCCATGAAACTAACTCTCCACCGATAATAATCAATGTGTGCCTGGAAACACACCGTATATTCCATGCCAAGGATCACATAAAACAGTTCCATATCCAGGACTAAAAAATCACATCCCATCTCATCCCCTGACATAGAAAGGGCACACGATGGGCACCTAAGACCCCACTCCTTCCTCTTACCCAAAATTTTCACCAACTCCATCACAAAATATAAGAGCTTGGTTGGAAAATTCAATAGGTTCATGAGATGAGTAGATATAAAAGGCACAGATGAACCAGTGTCAAATAGAACAACACCATAAAAATATACAGTAAGAATGGTACCTCGAACCATCTATGGCCCTACATCTTGTCCCACTAGTGATTTATTCATAGCATGAAGGTTCCTGGTATCAGTATGAGTCTAACCATGACCATTGGTCGAGGTATCTTCTCTAAACTAACTTTGACCAGAAGAAGATCTGGTCATACCACCTTGACCACAAAATCGAGATCCCACATTCCTAGATGGTTCTGAATGAGTTGTCATGCCCTTAGAAGACAATAATCCTATACCTCCCTAGTAAGAACACATAGCTCTACAAAATTTTTGCATGTTCCCCAATGCTCCACATTAGTGATAGGATTTGGGAGGAGACATACAAGTGGGTCGAGTGTGTCCCACCTTCCTACATTGGTGGCACATGATAGACCCTACATCAGAAACCATAGAGGAAGGATTCCTGGAAGGATGTCCTGAACTGCTACCTCCCTTATTCCCTTACTCATCGCGCTTCCTCTTCTTTTTTGATGAACTTCCGTAGTCCATCCCTGACATGTCCCTAGAGTCACTTGACCTACCCTTGCAGTCAATCTCCTCCATAAAACACCACTACAAAACATGACTTTAATAGCACTGGTAATTATCATTACTATAACAAAATGCTGATAAATAGAATATTTATTAGCTCTAAATAAAGCACTGATAAATTTAACCTTTTATTAGCGCACCATTTTTAACACGGATAAAAGAAAACCATTATCAGAATTTATTTTTATTGTTGATAAAGGTATTCTTTATCAGCGTGTTATTTTTAGCATTGATAAATGGTATCATTTATCTGTGTTTTATTTTTAGCATTGATACAAGGTAACCTTTATCAGTGCTTTAGTTTTAGCATTGATATATAGTATCCTTTATCAGTGCATTATTTTTAGTGCTAATTAATATTTATATAAATAAAATGAAATAAATAGATAAATAATAAAAAATGTGTTTATTAAAAAAATATTAAAAATTTTATTAATTAAATAATTATTGATAAAAATTAATAGATTGATTATACATTATTAATTATTAAACCTTTTATAAATTAGATAATTATGATAATTAATGTTATTAAATTTTATGTGTTAAATATATTGATATATAATAATGTATATAAATATGATTTATATATTAAAAATATTTATACTTTTTACATTAAATAGTCATATGTTTATTGAATAATGGTTTATAATTAAAAAATAATGTGAATTAAAAATATTGTCTATAATTGCATTATACTCAATATATGATTGAATTTCGTTTGATTTTTCAAGTTAACATATATCAAATTTGTGTTATATTGACTTTATATATATATAATTAATGCATTGTTATATACAATGCACATACACCAAACTTATCCATTTTTTCAATATTGTTAAAGTGTACTTATTCATAATTTATTCAATTTCACTCAATTTAAAATAGATACATGAACTTAAAAGGATATATTCATTAATAATGTTAAAAAATATTTGTAAATAAATATTTATAAATGTACAGTCACAATATTTATACAATTATATATTTATAATTATAGATAAATAAATATTTTTTTAAAAGTATTTATATAATTATAAATAAATAATTATTAGATTTATAATAAATTTACTTAAATATTGAATATATTTACTATATTTATAATTATATATATTTACTAAATATATATGAATAATTATATAAATACATATAGTGATATAAATAATATTTTTTAAAAATATTTCTATAATTAGAAATAAATAATTATAAAATTAAAATAAAGATATTTAAAAAGGAATATATTTAATATATTGATATTTATATATATTTATTAAGTATTTTAATTTTTTTAAAATTTTTTTACCTATTTTTATTATTATAAATCCTTTAACAGTGCTTCTTTAATAAGTATTGATAAAAGAATCTTTATCAATGTGGAAAAGGGAATGATAAAGATGAGGATTTATCAGTGCTAAATAAAATACTGATAAAATAAATATTTATCGGTACTCTAATTTGTGTGCTGATAAATATTGGTTTTATCAGCACTCATAAATATTACATTTGTCAGAGATTATTTATAATCACTGATAATAGTGTCCAGATCTATTTTAAAAACCCTATACATTTGCGAACTCATCGCGATATCCTTAGATTTCCATTGAAGCAACCCACTATCGGTGCTCCTCCTCTATGAATTAAAGCTTAAATCACCCCACTCAATTGTTGTTGGTGCTCCTCCTCGGTGAATCGAATCGGGAATCACCCCACTCGATTATTTTCATTGCTCTGGTTATATGAACATATCATCCAACATCTGGTTTTCAATTTTAGTTCCAATGTGGGTGGGGTTTCACATCAATTTCTAGCAATTTCTCTACTCGATGTAGGTGGTTCTTTGCCCTAACAATTTTAAATAATTTAATTTTCTCACTTGGTTAATTTTCACTTGCTATATAGTTTATTTTAGTGGTTTGAACATGTTTTGTAAATTCTTTGACATGAATTTGTGTTGAAAATAAATTTTCTAAAGAGAAATTTTTATGTTTCTCTATAGTCCTTATTGTGAAAAATAAATAGAAGTGTTCAATTAATTTTTTTAATAGTGAAAAATGTGTTTCTGTGGGTTCTTAAGGTGAGCGTGTGTGGAAAAAGGATTTTTGATGGCAAATGAATTATTTTGGGCTTGATAGTCTTATTGTGCGCTTTTCAGTATGATTTGTGAAGTGTTTAAAAAAGAAGAATTTTTTTTTACAAATTAAATTTGAGATTTTTAAATGGTTTATTAAATGGTGTGAGTGATGAAAAATGTGTTTTTAAAGGGTTTGATGTGATTTGTGTTGGGTTTGGGTTTTGTAATGGAAAATGGCTATGTTGTGTGTGTGTGTGTGTGTTTTAGTGTGGTGTTCCATGGAAGGGTTTTATGGGTTGTTTGAAAGGTGAAAATCTTTTTTTCAAAGGTTCATAAATGCATATATGTTTGGAAGTAAGTTAAAGGAAGTTTATATAAATTTCCATGATGAACATGTTGTAAAAAATGTTTAATGTGAATTGTAAATTGTTTTAACGGATGGAATAAATGTTTTGAAAATTATTTCAGGTAGTGTACAAATTTTAAAAAAAGGACTTTCTATAGAATTGTTTTCAAATTGGTGTAAACTCTAGTTTTTTTAATTAGAATTGTTCTATAAATTATTTAATAGAAATATTAAATTATATAAGTGTTTCTAAATATGTTTGATGCAGTTATGTGGTGCATTTGATTTAAAAATTAGCATTTTCATGTGAACTTGAGTGTGTTTTTTATGTAAAGTCTTGCGGTTTCTCCAGGGGTTATTTTAGAAAACTTTTTAAATGAATTATTAACATATATAATTGGTGTGAGGCATGTTTGTGAAATGATTTTGTGTTCATATGTTTTGAAATGGGGTTTTGTGTACAAGAAGTAGAACACTATGTGTACTTTGATTGGCATTACTTGTGTTTGTAAATGTGTTGTGTTACTGACATGTGAATTTGAAACTTGATTGAGCACAAATAAAAAGAAATCCTAGGTTACTGGGTAAATTGATTGTGTTGTGTTAGGAAATCTTGATGTTTTCACAGTAAAATCATTATCCATAGAGTTAATATATTGTTTCATATTTATGTTTAATTAATTTTTTTTAGTATTACTCACATAATAATTGTTTTCTTATACAGGTGGATTCTTTTTGTTTGGGTTGGGGTGCTCTGTCCAAATTTTATGCTTCACTATCTTAAAATCTTTTCACCCATACAGTGGTGAATTTATCACTTTATTTCAAGTTTCCTCCACTTCCTTTGAAGGAAGAACAATGATATTGCATTTGTTAAATCACAGAGGTAATCTTTATGTTTGCACAATAAAATCATTGTCCATAGAATTAATTTATTTCTTTATATTTATATTTAATTCATTTCTTTTTATTATTACTCACATAATAAATTTTTCCTTATACAAGTGGATTATTTTGTTCAAGTTGGGGTTCTCTATCTAACTTTCATGCTCCACCTCCCTTAAAATATTTTTACCCATGTAGTTGTGCATTTATCACTTTCTTTCAAGCTACTTACACTACCTTTTAAATAATAGAAATGAAACTACATCTGCTCAATTACAGAGGTAATAATGATGTTTACATAGTAAAATTATTGATAATGGAATTAATGTATTTTTTAATATTTATGTTTAATTCATTTCTTTTTATTGTTACTCACATACTAATTGTTTTCTTATACAGGTGGATTCTTTTGTTTGAGTTGGGGTGCTCTGTCTAACTTTCATGATTCTTCTCCCTTAAAATATTTTCACCCATGTAGTGGTGTATTTATCACTTTCTTTCAAGTTACCTCCACTTACTTTGTAGGAAGATCAACAAAGCTGCCTCTTCTCAATCACAGAGGTAATCTTGATGTTTTCATAGTAAAATTATTGTCCATATAATTAATGTATTGTTTAATATTTATGTTTAATTTATTTATTCATAATATTACTCACATAATAATTATTTTCTTATATAGGTGGATTATTTTTTTTTTGAGTTGATGTGGTTTTTTTGAAGCTGCTCATGCATTGTTGGCATTTCGACAAATAAAGTCAATGAAAATCGTAGTAACATTGACAATTAGGATTTTGTTTTAATGTGTGTAATAATTTTTATTTGTGTAAATATATAAAACAATGTATGAAATGTATATAATACCATTTTTTCTTGGTATTTGTTTTGAAAAATCCATTTCATTTAAATTATGTATTTGGACTTGTTTTTGTTGATATATCTTCTGTGTTTCTGGTGTTTCGGGGGATTTTGGTGTTGCTGTGTGCAATAACAGCACATTGAAGTGGTGTTGTAGTGTGATGTTACAGCATATTGCAATATAGATTTTAATCATATCTTTAAAAATCACTGTTAAAGACCTCATTTATCATCAATTCTATAACAATGATATAGAAATCTTTTAGCGTCACTTTAAGAATAACTTATAAAAGTCATGGGATTTTATCATTTCTCACATCATCAGTGCTTTTATAGCACTATTAAAGACCATTTATAGTGTTGTTAAAGGCATGTGTTTGTATTAGTGTAAGATCATTAAAACACTTCATCATAAGTCTTTAGGTTGAATATGAATACTTGAGAATAGGTCTCTGGCTGAAAGCTTTTCTCAAAACTTTTAGCCATCATCGGCTTATTAAAGACCATTTTGAGGGCATATCAGACTAGCTCAGAAAAACGGTTAGCATACTCCATCACTAACTGATGCCCTTGTACAAGATCCATGAACTCCCAAGATCTAGAATATGACATGAATTGAGGGAAATGTTGGTTATTGAAGACTACCTTGAAGTCTTTCCAGCTCATCGACTCATGCTTCCCATCCAGAATCATAGATTCCCACCACCTTCGACTGGGACCATATATTATAAATGAGGAACACTTCACCCAGACCTCTTCATGGGTGTCTAGTAACTCAAACATATGCTCTATATTCTCAAGCCACTCCTCTACTTCTTGAGATTCTGAGCAACCTGAAAAAGAAGGATGTTCATTCTACAGGAAGTCATGGGCTTTTTCATTCTGAGATCTAGGCTCAGTTTCCTTGATTGGAGTAGGATCCAGACCCTCTCCCTGTCCTAAAGCTTGAATAGCTCAAACCACAGCATCTACCAACCTCTGATCAAGTGGTTAGGGAGAAATATCTTTGGATTCTTCCCACGGCTACAGGGGAACCTTCTAGGGAGTCATATTGTTACAAGAATCAATAGTCACATAAGAACATCATTAACACAATATACATTAAAAAAATTATCAATAAACACAAAACTAATAAATCAAACATGAAAAAACAATATAATGACCAAACCACTTCTCCCCCACCCAATGTCCACATACAGTCTTCATCTTGCAGGTCCCCACCTAGATGTTAATCTAAACTAACAACCCAACATCTCATGGTGACTCAAGGTCCATCACGAGGTGTGCTGGCTAGGCACCCTACTCGCAACAAGAACTCTGAGCCCTGACAGTACTAGCTCTTGTCTATCTAGACTCAACACAAATAACATGACCCAAATAGCTAAACCTCATTTGATACCATTTTGTCATGAACCAAGATAGGTTGTCATCCGAACTGGTGACCAACATGGTCTAGGGGAAGGCTCAAAGATAAATCCTAATCCCCACAGGCTGGCATAGCTGCTAGAGTATAAATATTAGAAAATGGCAACGATTTACCCAAACACACAAATATTAAACCATCAACAAGGTACAATAAACTAAAGCTATAAAACCAAACCAAAGAAACCATTATAAGGTTTCAGATTCAAGTTTACAAGTTTATACAAAACCAAAAGATGGATTCTATAAAAAGGGAACCAAAAAACCATATCTAAAACCACCACAAGGGAAGGGAAACATCTCCCTGAAGCCTTCTTCATAACAACTTCAAGAAGACAACAATCATACCGAACCACAATCACCAAAATCTTTACCCTTCTCTAAATCAAACTTGACCAAGTATACGTACACCCAAAGTTTTAAGCAGGGTTTGAGTTAATTACCACTAGGATTCCACCCAAAAAGGATTCCATGCTCTAAACATTAGATGAAAAATACACTTTAAAGTTTAATTAATGAAAGGAAATGCGAGAACAATTTAAAGGAAAGTAGTTTTAATGGAAACAACTACTAAATAAAAAAACATCTACCTTTGAAGTAACCCAAAAGCCACATGATATGTCGAATGTGGGAGCAATGTAGTCAAAGAGAACTAAACATGGGAGAGGCCCTATGGGGGATATCTCATAAATGGGACCCTATAACCTCACGTCTCAGTGTAAAGTGGTATAAGAAACACAACCATCCGCACTCTTGTTCACAAGTCACTAGAGAGGAGAAGCATCCAATATTCTATCAGTCTTCGATCATCATTAATGTTCAGTTAGTGTTATCATCATCAAATCCCACTTAGTGAAACCGAGTTGTAGCCACTTCTTTATCACTAGCACACTAGTCCTATTCCTCACTCCTAGCTACCCATACTTCCCTTAGAGTTCTCATTCAAATTTTGTTTGACACCAAATATTCCACACTTACACACACAATCCAAACAAGGAACCACACACCAAAATCCACCATTTCTACACCAAATACCTATTTTAAGAATCAAATTCACACTAAAACCTTTCCAACCATGTTTCGCATCATAAACACCATTTAATAAGTCATTTATTCATTTAATAAAACATTTCCAAAGAACACACAAGGGAAAAAATCAAGAATACATCATTTTCACATGAGAAGCCCATTTTAAAATCTATAGAATATTAAATAACTTCAAAATCTAAATTCTTATCAAATTGATAATTTTCAAAACATTCTAAATAACACAAGAAATCCTAACAAATTCATTAAGAAACATTTAAGTATGGAATCACCTACCTTCGATGTAGAAATCCCCAAAATCTGGTGCACAACTCCAACCACACCTCAATCGCACCACCAGGAAGCAATATCAAGCCCTAAACCACAATATCAAGCCCCATGGATCAAGATTCAACCCTAAAATCAGAGACCTAGGGTTGTATAAGAGGAACCCCCCAAAACAAGAGAGGGAAACCCTAAAATAGAGAAGGAAGCAAGGAGAGGAGGCACTTACATGAAGAACCGAGGAGGAATCACACCAAATATGGCACAAAAAAGGATCTCCAAGGGAGGTGGAAGAATTCAGAGAAAATCCTAGGGTGAGGAAGCCTATATTAGGAGAGAAATGGGGTGATTTGGGGGTAAAAACATAGAGGAGAGAGAAATTTTCATGTGCTGGAAGATCTGCACGGTTAGTCAGCACAGTTTGGGAAACCATATGGTAAATGTGTGGACCATTTTATCCATAAAGAGACCTATGAATGGTTACCTGAGTCAATAAGTATGGCCTTGCAGAGGATGTGTGGTATGTTTTATCTCTTAACACATTATTTTCTGGTTGGGTGCACAGTTACTACTAAACGTGCTACAATTGTGCGCAGGGGCCTGTTTTCCAAAAATTTCTCCATTTTCCTCAAAAATTCCAAGGGAACCCAAGGGAGTAAGATAGAACAAAAATAAAATAGAGGAATACCTAAAAATGAGATCACAGATGTGACAATAGTAATTATGGTTTTATAATTTTAAATTACCTTTTTTGAAGACCCTCGTCATAAAAAGGTTTAATAAAACATCCTTTTGAAAAGAGAGAAAGTGAAATATGATGGTCATATGGAATGAAACATAACTAGGTTTCCAAATAGGTGAACATTATTGGGAATTTAAAATAAGTATATAGAGAAAAAATAAATTTCCAAATAATTATGAAGAGTGAAAAATAAAATTTATCAAGATAAAGTTAATGAACAAAAACCTATAAACCAATGAGGTGTTAAAAAGATAATCAATTCATCAGAAAAAGATGATATCCAATATGACTAATACTTAATATGAATAAATAAAACATTAATCACCAAATAATAATCAATAAAATCAAAAGTTTAACTTCAATAATTTGATAAATATCAATCCTTAAAATTCTTTAAAATATTCTTAACTAAGATTGAAACCTAATGATTAGAATGCTTTGATCACAAATTCTTCCAAGATAAAAATAACATTTAGCTTCAAATAACATCAATAATTATTAAATTATATTAATAAAAATGTTTATTCCATAGTAATATATATTATATAAAATATATATATATTTTTTAAAAATAAAGTCATAATAAAATCATATATTCTTACAAAATACAATTTCAACCTATATTCCTCAAATAAAAACTCATCTTATCTAAATAAATTTTTATTTACCTTATAAATATAAATACCCCAAAATAGTTAACTTATTTTAAAATTAAATTAGTCATATAATCACCGAATCTCTTTCAAATCCCATGGTTATATATACAATAAATCTCATATTCCCAAAATGCAATAAACCTTTTATCCCAATTAACCATAATAACCTCAACATCGAAGATCATCTTGACCCTAAAGTGTATAAATACTTTTAAACTTACCTACATAAAATAAAAATATCATTATTAATGAAATAAACGTTTCACTAGAACACATACTAAACCCAAGGGTTGAATTACCACAAATATCTCCCAAAATACTCTTAATCATTTTAAACTCCCATCACATAAATATTAAAATTAGGTATCTATAACTTTTAAAATATTATCAACCTTAAACTTATAAACCCATGATGGAATCCATAATACTTGTTAACCTCACATGAAAACATCATAATCACAAAATGTATATAAACCCTTCTTTATTACCGACTATAAAAACCCTTAACCCACCCTCACAAACCCCATGCTAAAAACATATTATTTACATTTCAGACATTGATGTTTATTAACACAACCCAATTTTATCCATACAAAATTTATAACATAAAATATAAATTTGTATCAGTCACATACCCAAGGACCATTTAGGTTTAGAGTTTTAGAGAATTAGGAAAAACATCTATATAACTATACCCATAACTTTTATTATGAATTTTTCCCACTATACCAAGATTTTATTATTCAATATTAAATTTTAATCATAGTTCCAATTCATCATTAAACCCTAGTAAAAAATTTTTAAAATGTGGGATGTGTAGAGAAATCACAGTAAGGGATATAAATGAAAGGAAATTCATTAGACCATTTTAACACCATGATATTATAAAAGACATTTTCTCTATAACATAATAAACTTGAGAATAATTTTAATATATATTAAATCAACTTTACTACCCAAAATTTTTTATGAAACACTTTTTAAGAAAACATAATGGAAAAAATATAATTATGAACGTTTCTTAGAAAATGCAAGAACCCATGAAATTTTTTTATTAAAAATATACCTTTTTACTGTTAAAAATAATTATCATTCCTTTAAGAAAATATATTAACTTTTGAAATTAAAATATTTTCATGAAAACTCATGAGTAAGAATAAAATATTCGTGTAGGTAACTAGATACATAATTTTCATATCACTTTTACAATTACTCTTACAAATGAAATAACATGAAGATCAACTTCTAATATAATTATATGAAGAAAATAATAATTATGAAATGAATTTTAAAGATATACTATTATAACTTGAACATAAACAATTTATAACGACCATAACATTCAATAAACACATAAAATATTTTATTCCCATAATAAACTGATAAAAATATAGTTTTGAACCCATTAGATTTTTTTGGATATTGACATATCCCTTTCCATTAAATACCAATGTTTAAAAGTAAAATTCCTCTAGAAATGTGAAAGATGGATTTATTTAACTAAAATATGGAATAATATTATGTAATTTAGACATAAAATAACTATTATGGTGGTGGAAAAAACTAGAGACACTATATAAATTAAAATAGAACATTCATTTTCCTTTATCTCAAAATGTTCCTTATAAAATATTTAAAAAGATTCATATTGAAAACCTTTGAAAGAAAGTAATAATATGAAAAAAAAATATCCCTTATAATTCTCTTATTTTAATATAAATACTTTTATAACATAATTTTAAGAATATTTATTTTGAAGAAAAATATTTAAATGATAAATCTATAAAGTATTTAAAACGAGTTCTAAAGGAAATGTGTCCCTTACAACTTGATACCATTTGAACCAATAAAAAATTGAATGTTTTAAATTTGAATGAATTTTTTAGAATTATAAAATAATTCCATAATGTATAATTATACACCACAAAAAATAATACATGTGGTGAAAATAGTTTTAGTCTTAATGAAATGGAATTTAAAATAGAAATCCATGATCTTTAAAATCATCTAGGATTGTTTGTTATTTAATTCCTAAATAATGAAATTATTTTATTTATTTAATTTATTAAGAATTTTTTTAATATTAATTAAATTATCATTATCCATTTTATATCATTTATTAAAATGTCTTATTTTATTACTTCATCAGTTAAGTTTACATCAGATTTTTTTATGACGTTTGGTTTACAATACCAAAAAATATTCAGTGGTATAAACAAGGTCAAAGTGTTCATTGTTCCATCATATAAAATATAATAATCATGAAATAATTATAATTTTGAAAATTAACTATAATTTTAAATCAAACCATTAAATATGGCTATGAAAATTTAATTACATTATAATTATGGAGACGTTAGGCCATAGTTATGCATGAGTAATGTTTCAATTTATTAACAAACATGAGGGAAATAATGTAAAATATAATTATATATTGAAAATTTATAATTATATAAAAAATATCATATTAAATATTTATATACAATTATATATACCATCCATGTGATTTAGTGATGAAAAATGAATCGCATCGTTTGTGGAGGTGGTAATCCCTACTTATGCATGAACTACATTAACATTTTTTAATGGACTTAATGGTAAAAAAATTATTATATTTTATCTTTATAGAATTATAATTAATTAATTAATATCATATATATAAAATAAATCTATAATTATAAACTACCAAGAGAGGTGGTGACGGAAAATTAATTACATCGGTTTGTGAGGTGGTAGTCCATTGTACACACGAACTATGGTTTCATTTCCCACTTTGGGTTACACCTTAAGACTTATAGGCTTGGTATTTTAGTGAGAGAAGGACCTCTAGTCTATGGGAATAGATTTTGGGGAGATTTTTGGTAGGTATTTTCCAAACTAGAGTGCTCAGAAGGTGTGAGGGAGGAGGTTTCCTTTTATAAGTGGGGAAGGGCAGCCTAGGAATTACTTAAAATATTAAATAATATATATATACACATATATAATTATCATGTAAAGTGGATCCAAGGCACAAAAAATTATATTTTATACGATTTAAATAAACCTAATAAATTACATTTATTCATGTTTTTGATATATTTTGAGCTTTATCTTATAGTAACTCATTTTAACCTTAATCATGATAATTTAACTTTTTACTATGATAATAGAATAATGTGAAAAGAAAGAAAATGGATACATATAAACAAATTTATAAATTATAATTACAAATTCTGATTCCATTTTATTATATTCAAAATATAAATATGTGTTTGAAATTACTTTTAATATAAGAACACAGAATGCATGAAAAACAGTTTTTAGGAAAATTTTTGATTTAAGTGTAAAAGTAATTTCACCTTGAAATCAATTTATAAATTGTTTTAAATGAATTATTTTTGTTAAATAGTAAACAAAGTAATGTTTTTAGACCTTTTTATCAAAAAATGAATTGAATCTTCCAACTATGACATTAAATGAAAAACCCAAAAAAATTTAATTATAACTTCTGTTTATAAATGTCAATATTAAATTCAAAAATTAAAAATAATGTTTTCAAAATACATTATATGAACCATTATAAATATATTTTTGGTAAAATACTCATTAAATATTTTAAAGGCATGTTTTAGAGAGATTTCAAAGCATTACTGTGTAGTTTTAACCCAGTTTTACCTCTTTTACCTTCATCGCATTGACAAATATTTACTACAATTACTATTAATAATAACCAAAAATTAAGTTTAAATTACTAAATTATGTATATTATTCTGATTACAAATATTTAATCAATTTTATAAAATTCAATGCACATAGGTTGTATAATTTAATTTAAAATTAATACTGCAAAATGTGATGAAAATTGATTTTCTAGAAAAAAATGTATTCTTAAGTATAAAATGCTTGTAAACAAAAATATAGCATAAAAATTATTAAAATTATCTTTATTGGAATAATAATAAAATAAAATAACTAATATTACATTTAAACCATTCTAAAAAAATTTAATTTGGTAAGAGCTTAGAATGGAAAATCAGTTTTCAATAAAAATCTGTTTTTATATTATTCATTGAAAAATCAATCTTTTCAGAAAATTATAAAATATTAGAATGTAGATAATTTTTACATTATGAATTCAAAAACTATTTTTATTTTATAAAATAAATTTAATAAATGTTTAAAAAATTTATTACTATATCTATGTAGGCAATTTAATAAAAATTATTTTTGAAGAAAATGTATTTCTGATGGTCAGATTCACCTTTTTCATTCTTTACTAATAAAAATATTTAAAATAATGTTAATTAATTTTATTAAATATATATATACATATTATTTCATTATAATCATATAAAAAAATTGATAAGTTTAATATATTAAGAAAAAAATGTGTCACGCACAAAAAAACATTTTTATAGAAAATATCCCATTTTTATTCAAATAATTCCATCTTCATTTCAAAAAAAATGAATTCAAAAAATACCTAAAGTATATATATCTAATGGTTATATATATAATTTCTATGTATCCTACAACTATAAATATAATGGATATATTTAAATAATAATATTTTGTGGTTTATTTAAGTTTAATGTTTCTTATCTTGTACGCTATCAAACACAGTGTTCATATTTAAAAAATATCAGGGTGTTACAGAAATAGACTATTATTATACAACAAGTAACACGCAACCACACAACAATGATGTATCTTATTATGGATTATTATGGAGAATAATTTTATTGTAATATTACTCTCAAGGTCAATTTTTTATGTTTAAATATATATGCTTTAATATGTTGACTCGATAAGGAATAAAAGTTGATAAATATGAATTTATATGGGTCAACATGGATCAATATATTGAGATGGAAGAACCCTAAGTATTATCATCTCACACTAAACAGGTGTATTATGTAAAATTTACAGTAAATCATCACTTTTCTATTATTTTTATAATTATTGCTCTATATAATCTTAATAGTGGTCCGGATGATATTTTCCTACAAAATGTTCATGTAAGTGATCAAACTGTCTTGTATATGATGACCAAAAATTTTCACTTGTCAAGGAAGACAGTGATACTAAAGTATTATAGGAAAATTAAGATCAATTATGGTAATTCCAATTTACTTTCACAATTTATTTTATACATTTTTACTATATGTTAACATATATACAGGATAGCTATTTTGTCAAATAATGTCAGATTATAAAAAAATTAGGAGGGAAAAGGGTGATTATATTGAGAAACGTATATGTTAGGTTGGAATAGAACCTTTGATCACCCATTCAAGTATACATTATTAATATTTATTGTATTTTTCATTTTCATATTTTTTTTTATTTCATGATTACATTTTTTTAGGGCTCTACGTCAAAGGAGTTTCATAAATTAAGGGAGGATCCTACCCCTCCAGCTTATTTAACATTGTCTTGGGTATCTAATATAACTAATCTCATGATACCTTCACCTAATTTATAAATTATATCTCTATATCCACTATATTTCTTAGGAATAACTTTTATTTCATTGGTTCATTACTTTCTGCAGTTTCCTTATCCTATGACTCCTACCTCCTTATTATCATTTATAATACTTATAAGAAATTTAAACAAACTACATCTACCCCTATACCCATGAATTATGTTCTTATTATCTTAAAGGAGGGTATTGTGGATCCCCTTAAGATATATTCTCTTGTAAATACTAATTGTCTTATATATATGTATACATCCTTTCATTATGTATTCCTTAACATTAATATTTATGCATTCATTTATATTTTTTAATATTTTTTTATTTTTAGGTGGTTATTATGCTTTTTCCAGTACCAAATTCTATGATCGTACATAGATTCATTTTTTCTAGAACTGACAAACACAAATCATTGAAAACAACAACAAATATCACTACATGATTTGAAAAATGGAAAATAATGTAATTTTTTCTTAGGAACACTAGGTAGATACAGTGATATCATTCCCATAAATTCACTCCCATCACATGGAGGAGCTTTTAAAATCAATGACAGGGCTTGGTAAGAGATTTGGGTATTAATATTATTTGTGTTTTTATATTAAATCATTTTATATTATTATATTTAATAAATTATTTTCTCTATGCAGTATTGACACAATTATATCGATAGAGAAAATGTGAGGGTAGCTTGACTTCTGGAGGTTAGTGAATCAGGGAGTTCATATAAGTTTGATATGCATTAGGGGTGGGGGGAAATACTTGGAACCCCACTTGATCATGTTCCTTGTAATAGTGACTATCGAGTTTTTTGGTATTCTATGATGATTTCATATTGGTCAACTCGTCCATTTTAGGAATGAAATTTAATAATTTTCAATTATTATATGAAAAAATATGTTTTGATTCTTTAAATTTTATTTCTATAAATGATATTTTCATGATTTATTCATCATATAGAAATATGAAAAAAAAAAGTCCCCAATGCAATGCCTTCACATGATTGGGCACACTTGTAGGACCGACCATAATTAAAATCAAGTAAATATACATTTTGTTTGGTTTATAAATCTACATGCATATATATATATATATCTAATATGAATATATATTTTTAATTATTCAAATGAAATTTACATAAAAAACATTGGGTATCTTGGGTCAGGTACCTCATGTTAAATTTTTTTGTTCAAGATATAAGAGAAAAGATGGTAATATGGTCAATAAAACCCAAAGAGAAAAAAATTTAATATTTTTAATGTATTATTAAAAAATAACTATATTTTTTATGAAATAAGTATATGATTTTAATATTTAATTATTTTCAAAGGTTACTTTTTAGTCTCTTAACAGAGAAGCTATAACAGCCCATACTTTTTCATGTATGTTATTCCCTATTTCAACCCATTTATATGTATTTTTTGAGTAATGATTTACTTGGGTGAAGTCACAGGTAGCTTTTGGATTATTTTTCAGTGGTTATATTCCTCTATGGGGGTGCATGTTTTGATCATGGTTTGGGAAAATTGTGCAGTTCTCCCCATGAAATAGAATGGTTTTTTGAAGTGTGATAGTTAATGTCGTATGGTTTGCACCTGATTAGATCCAATCAAGAAAAACTATTTAGGAAACCACATATCTCTGGACAGAGGATAAATCATGGATGGATCACATTTTATAAAACCATATGGGAAAACCTTATGGGTTTTCTGAAGAGGCAGTGAAATTCATGCAGTTAGCGTACAATTTGTTAAACCGTGTAACCAAACCATGTATAGTAAATTAATTAATCCAGTAATTTTTATTTTAACTTGAAACCTACCCAAATGTATTTATTCATTCTTCTAAACATAAGGATCTTGAAACTATGGACTCTAGAAGTTTTTAATGATGATTTTATTCCCACTAAACACCAATTCTATTGGATCTAGAGGCTTCATCCATGATAATTCAAAGTAAGAGGTTGTTCTTCCTCCATTCTTCACATTTCTTGTAGATTTCTTCCCTGCTTCTTATAATGATTCATAAATCCATTCTGTAATGGATAAATATATGAATTTTAATTTGATATAATGAGTAATTATTTATTTTTCAATGGATAGGTGGATGAATATAGGTAATTTATATTTCCCTCTTAATCGATTATAGATCTATTAGTGGTAGTGTTTCTTGTTCGGTATTACTAATAAAATTATTACCCTTGTTATGGTCTTATTCTTAAATCATGACCCTTGAGTCCTAAAATATTTAATGAGTATAGTTTTAGTAAATATTGGTGTGTGTTCACAGTCTAGGTTTAAATTATATAACTCGGTAAATATAACTATTGAGTTAGAAAATCATTACCGTTTATGGAAATTATATATAATTTGTTGACATGATTTTATTAATCATACCTACATAGCTAGTGAGAACTGATGTGTGGTATGACATTCTTAGAATAATTGTGTATCCTATAAGACTTATTCCTAATTTATGTGCATATGGTTTCATGTTTTTCTATAGTACTTTTAACTTCATATATTGTACTTGTGATTTTATTTTTTGTCCCATGTTTTGGATATTGCATAGATTGTAGGAAATTTTCTATTATACCAAGATATCTAGTTGATCAGGGTTGACTGGATGAATCCTTTTAGAGGGAGAATGCTTATAGGGATAAAAACTAATGTCTATGAGATGAAATGATGGTGAGTTTTAGAATATGGGACAAATTTTCAATGGTTATTGAACATAAAATGAGGTAGATATCCATGAGTCATAACATGGTGCACAACATGATGATAGTACAAGTCGGGGTGTGATAATAACTAAGCTTATAGTTTTAATTTGGATGAGATGTATACTATGCCGATGGTGTGAGTTGGATTTGGGAACACTGATCTGATGAGGGATTGACTCTATTACATTGAGATAGTTCTTAAGAGGTGACATGTACCTAGTGGATGTACCATCCTACGAAGGTGAAAACCATGGAACTATGGTTGGTTGGATGATCTTGATGACTAATCTATAAAGGGGGAGAGTATAATTAAAATTGATAGCTTAAAGAAATGAGAAGTGTGTTACATATTAGAATGATCTGATTCACGTGACTACTAGTTTTAACTACTCTTCTTGCCTAGATCTGAATAAGGTATGGTTGGAGTTCTTGGGAGCATGGTAAGTTCATGATTACCCAAAACATGGTTGATTTTTATGTGCACATTTAATTTATTTATCATGGAATAAAATTTTATATAGTTTTGAACATATTTTTAAGAAGAAATTAGTGGGGCCTGATTGGGTTTATACTAACACCATACATGATCATCTTAGTGCATGTGCGAATTTCATGATTAGGGATCTAGGAAAGGGAAAGAGATTCGTAGAAGATAACTAAGGATATAGATCTTGGTGTTCAGAGGTGGTATCGATATGTAATTCAAATAGATACCATAGTTTCTATTTATTTTCCATTTCTTTTACTTATACCTTGGTTTGACCCACCACACAACGTTTTCTTGGTTATTTTATATTATATGATGTAGATGAAATTGTTGTAGAATTATTGAAATTGTTTTAGTTAAGCTATGATTTTATTTTTGATTATTATATTTTTCTTATTATGATTATGGTGCAAGGGTATTGATAATGAGTGTATATTCTCTCTAGTTCACTAATTGGTCCCTCGTTATTAGCTAGTAACCTCTTAATTTAGGGAGGTGTTGATGAGGTCATGTATCTCACCAACACTGACTGGGTGATTCAGGTTTCAGAATTAAAAAAATTTATCAAATAATGTTTTATTTTCTTTCTTCATGACTATTTTTGAGGTAAGGTATAAAGAATATATGTTGTGTGAAAGTCAGGAATGGTATTTTCATGTGTTCTTGTCCATATCATGTGTAGAGAACCTTAATGATACCAGTGATGATATTGTTGTTACTTTTTTGGCTTTATGGTTTCATTTGGATTTTGATTATTTTGGGATATGAATGATTTTGGGATTTTAGTTAATTCATGTATCACGATTAGGAACATAGGATCACATGTCATATATACCTATTTCTTACTATGCATGGTAGTTTATTTAATTAAATTTCGTGATTTGTGACATGTGTTTCTATGATATAATATTCTAACATTTGGATTATTTGAACTTGAACATGATTGTTGTTATATATATATATATATATATATTATTGTGTCTAACATGTAGTTATGCAAGAAGAGGCATAAGACTTGCATACTACTAGAAGGGTTAAGCCTTATCGTTGTGAGAAGTGTAACACCCCAAGATTTTATGAGAAGTATTCTTTTTAATTTCTTTGATGTCTTGTGTTGTACGCTTCACCAAGATTATATTTCTCTATATGCAACACCGTATTAGCTTTTAGTATACGCAAAACTATTCTTGGCGTGTGTTGCACGCAAGAGTGACGTTCCTCGATAGTGTGTGTTATACGCAATACCGAGTTTCAATAAACAACGATATATTATGAACTAGCCGTTATTAATAGTATTAACCACATTTTTAATTTTATAACAATATCATTCATCTTACACTTATTCTAGAAAATGGTATGAGAACAAAATAATTTTTTTCGGTAAAATAAGTATTTTTCAAAAAATACAGTTTTCCGCCTTTTGAGGGCGCACCCAATATAAATCTATTTTTTGACACATTTATAATTTAAATTTGACAAAATAAAATTATTAATTTCAATAAGGAGAAAAAAATAACTTTGGATAATTTTTTAATATTTTTCTGTTAACTTTCATATTTTGATGAATAGTAAAAATGCGCTAAATTTTAATTAAAAAAAACTTTTTTCATCAAGATAATTTATATGGTTAAATTATAATATTGAATGGTTTTAAAGTATAAATAGATTATATTTTTACCATTTAATATAATTTAATTTATTATCATTAATTTTACACTGAATTTATAGGTAAAAACATTTCAATATTTTTGCAATGTTTTAACTTTTAAAACTCATTTTCTCAACAGCGGGATTAATTTTAAATTAAATACTACAAATTTTGTGTTTTGAATTTGGAAAAATTGATTCCAAATTTAGAATCCTTAAATCCAAACTATTTTAATATGATACTTTTTATTTTTAGACATTATTAATAGTAACTACGGTAAATTTTATTTACCATAGTTAAAGGTAAATCGAATAACTAAGGGTGAAAATAAGATTATAAAATTACCATAACACCTGCCAAAATTATATTGGATGAATAAAAGTCGACCCATGTCACCTAAGGGTCAGAATAGATTCATTTCATGTACTTTTGACCATGAAAATGTTGTAATTATTATTAAAACCAAGTAAAGTGACAACATGTCACTCTCTTATATCTTATAAGTGTAATATTTTTAATTTAGTGATAAACTTCATAAAAATTCAAAAATAAATAGTCTAAATAAATCTAATAATATTATATACATAATTTGAATATATTTATAATTTTTAGGGATTAAATAATTATCATTAATGATGACATAATAGGAATGTATAAAATATTTTAATGATTGAAATATAAAATAAATAGTTTTAAAAATATTAAAATAAATATATATGAACGATTTAATGTGCTCCACAAATTTTCCAGATAAATATGACATGTTATGAATCTATTAAATCTTTTGGTTCGAATATATCTTATGTGCGTATTTTATTTAAATTCAAATAAATGAATAGTGTCAAAATTGACACTATTGTTATTTTATAAAAATAACATATTATTAAATTTTTTAAAAATCAAAAAAATATTTAAAAATTAAAAATTGAAATTTATATAGTCGAAAATGTCATAAAGTATCCAATTATTTATAATTCACAAAACATAACTAATTACTTATAACAATTTAAAGTTTAGAATATTATTACCACAAATAAAATTAAATAGATTAAATAAGGATAAATCAAGTTGATAAGGTTTAAAATAAATTCCCAACATGTCTAAATTTTATTGTCTGATGAGATTACAACCCTATCTCATCTCATATTTGAATTTGAGTAATTTTGGAAGTTTTTAAGTGGGGTTTGGGTTTATTATAAATTAATATTTTAGAGGTTTCCAAAAGTGCCCCTCTCCTCTCTTATAAAAGGGAACTTCCTCCCTCTCCTCTTCACAACATTTTAAGCCTTTATGCTCAGCCAAACCCTATCCATTTCTCTTCTCTACTTCCCTAGAAACATAATAGGGGTCATTTTCTTCTTCAAAGACCAACTTTAGTTCCCTAAGAAGAGGTTAAGAAGAGGCGCGTCGAGGAAGAGGTAATATCCTTTACCGATTCTTTCAAATTTATTTCTACTTCTACTTCCTCTTCTTTATTTTTTCTTTATAAAGTAATAAAATCAGTATATATCATATATTGATATGTTATTATAAATATTAAACAACCCTATTTCATCTTCTATCCATCCTACGAAAAATGAAATCATCGTGCATGCGTACGTACAGCTTACCGTCTCCACGTCGTGGTGTAATCTATTTTTCCAAAACCACCTTACTTGGATGGGTATAATGGTGGAAATAATAACTATATATGATTATTATAACATTATATTAATTCTGATATATTATATCATCCAATCCAATTCCATTCAATAATTATGGGAACGATATCATCGCTCGTGCGTACTTACGAATTACCGTCTCCACGATGCGATGAGATTCATTCTCCATGTTAACCATTCAAGAATGATTATAAAGTATATATAATGAATAATAATGAAATATATGACATAATAATGCTACTGGATTTATGTATATATATGTTTGTGTGTGTGTGATCTACTTACTTCCATTCAAGTCAATAAGAAAACAACATTCATGCGTACGTACGACCTACCGTCTCCATGAATGGTGTATTTCATTTCATTTATCTATCCATTATATATATATATATACTGAATTTATATGATATATAAATCATTTTTTACATTCTATAAGTAAGTAAATCATGATATATGTAATAATATCAATAACAACAAGTCCAAACACGTATGATAAATGAAACGATTTTACCCAAAATGCTGCTTTAACATGGAATTGACAAAAGAATGGGTAATATAAAGTCACAAGTGAATAATATATGATATCATAAATATTATTATGGTTCTATTACAAGTTAATAATATGTTTAAACCCAATATATATAAGTTTCAGACACATAATGAAGAAATTGGACATAAGGTAAGGGAAAATATCGCAATCTCATTTTTATCTGAGATTGTTTATACTTCAGAATTTACAGGGGAATATTTATCATCCATATCCATGTTTCCTCAATATGTAATATTATTTCTATCCTCCTAAAATTTTTTAAATCCAATTTTACCTATTAGTGAAAATTTTAGTAAAAGATATGAAAGTAATCTTTTGTTGTTTTCAGTACGAGATACTTTTTGACTTTTTCGGCCGAAGTACAATAAGAATGTTTTTTTAACTTATACAGCATGAATGGATTTTTATGATTTCATAGAATATTATTTCCATGAGTCTTAATTTACAAGTTTTCAAGTTTATTTTCAATTAACTTCTTTTAGTTTAAAATGGTATTACATATTGAGAAAGGAAAAATGTTTTTGAAGAACAAAGGATATTTCCCTCAGGAATGGAGTTCAAGTGTTTTATCAAAATTATTTTCCATCTAAGATAGTATAGGGTTATATTTATATCCCTAATTATTACATTTATTTGATTATTTCATGATGGAATTGATTTTATCAAGTCCTTTTATCTTATATGGATTATGTTATGATGGCATGATGTTTAAGAATCCCATTTTTATTACATGGGTTATGCTATGATGTATGATTTATAATTTTGTGGAACACATAAGAATGGTTTCATTATGAGATGTCTAGGACCTATATCTCCCTTCAATACATTGGGTAAAGATTTATATCTCATGAGATAGACATGTCTGGAATGGAAAGTGAATTTGGTTCAGTAATACAGGGCTGAAACGGTAAGTAAACCCGGTTCAGTAATGGACTTTGTCCACTATGATGGTCTTGGCAGAAATTCCTTGGAAACTATAGAATTAATATCATGTGCTTAATGGTTTTCCACAACTCCATGTTTTATTCCCATTCAATTTTATCATGATTAATGTTCCTTTATGATCTATGACTTATGTACTGCCAAGATTTATGTCATTGCTCAAGATTTTAATGTTTTATGTTCATTTTTTTACGTTCAGATGTTTATGGATTGTTTTTATGTTCTCCATGTTTACACTTACTGAGCATTTGAGCTCACCCTTTTTATGTTTTCTTTTCCCCAAGATATAAATAAAGGTTTTAGGTAAGAAAAAAAAAGGGTAAGATCTTTATGGGAGATGTTGAAGATCTTTCATCATGATTAGAAGATTATGTTTTGACTTTCCAAAGACACTAAACTAACACGATCTTTGGGTGTCTTTTTGTTTAATGTATTAATTTTTCCAAAAAAGTAATGTAATGTCCATGTACATCAATCTTGGGATGTTATAGTTGGTATCAGAGTAAAGGTTCAGTTGACCTTTGGAAACTAGGACGCGAAAACTTTAGTGAGATCCCTAGAGATATTTCTAAGGTATGTCTAAGGATGTCTCTAAGGTTAAGTATAAGTATAGGTTATAGTCCTAGAATTACAGTAATGATCATAGAATTAAAACTAATATGTTAGATATTAAAGGTACTCCCCCTTTATTATGTTGTTTTCCTAGCATGATTCTTGCCTCTCACACTATTCTTTTTGGGTTTTAGACAATTGATGGAACCCGAAGGAACCGTGTTGATCAATGTAATGGATAGTGAAATGATTTTCCTCATGAAAAAACCAATGTTATGGGAGATAGAGTGAAAAATATTATTTCTATAATTACACAATCTATGAATCATTCTAGACTTCCAAATGAGTAGATAAAGAAACAATATTCTAGTGAGTCCTTCATGAGAAAACGTCCAACTTATTTCAATGAGTCTTCTGATCCACTTATTGCTGAACAATGGACCAGTACCATTGAAAAGATATTTTCCATACTTCTCTGTTCAGAACATGAAAAATTCATTCTGTTTGTTTACCGTTTAGAAGGTGAAGCAGACCAATGGTGGACTCTAATTAAGAATACAAGGCCCCAAGATGAAATTGAATCCATGGAATGGGATGAGTTCAAGAACTTTTTTTTTCAATAAGTACTCCCCTCGTATTCTTCGAACAAAGATGGAAAAGGAGTTCTGAGAGCTTAAGAAAAAGGATTATGAATCTTTTGGTATATACGAGGTGAATTTTAAAATGTTTTCAAGGTATGAATCAGGATTTATCATCCAACCTGAAAGTAAAGTTGATCAATTATTCAGTGGATTAAAATCAAGTCTTCAAAGGGAATTAGTTATAAGAGACTTCAGTAGCTATGAAGAAAGAAATTAAATATGGAGTTCAAGGAAAAATCTCAAAACAATGGTGAAAAGAAGCTGAATGTTTCGTTATGCTCAAAGTGTGGAAAGAAGCATGGTGGAGATTATCTTAAAGGGACTAGAAAATGTTTTAAGTGTGGAATAGAAGGTCATGAAGCATCTGAGTGTCGAAGTAATGGGAAAAATGTAGCTAATGATGTGAATAGATAAAAGACTACATAGAACGCACCACCAACACTTCAATGCTATAAGTGCAAGGAAATGGGACATTATGCTGACCAATGCCCTAATCCAAGGGTTAATGATGATCAACATCAACAACCTCTTAAGGAAAAGGGAAAAGGGAAGTCACATGCGATCACTATTGGTGATTTTGAATATGACAACGAAGTGGTGGAATGATTAAGAGTATATGTAATGGGATTCCAAAATAGTGTTGTGGAATCTCATTTATAGTATTATAGAATAATTGAATATCTATGTATAGTTTTTCAATAATTGCATGGTACTCGTAACCACGAAAAGTGATTGAAATATTTTTAGAAAGAAGATGATATGTGCATAATGAAGGGATACGTAGAAAATAATAGTATTAATGAGCTCATGACTGATATAAGGACAAAGTGATATCATGATTTGAGTATATATAATTTATGGGATTTTGGTATGTGGAAAGAGTTAACTTTTGATAGCATTCATGTTCTCACTAAGGTTCTATGGTAATTCATGTTCCAAGAATACATGATTGAGGAATTAACATGTTTCAGATGTGCCCAAAAAGATATATTTTATGATATATGGGAGATAAATTATGGTATTGACATGCTTGTTATATGACCTTTCAATTAATCGTTTTCTTTATACAGTGAGTTTGGACAGAAGTATTTTCGATAAGCCTAAAGGTTGGAATGGATTAATTTGGACATAAAATAGTATTGTTTAAGGCTAAAACCTTTTTCTAGAATGATATAATAGTGTAGTTTTAGAAAAAGGACAACCTGTAGGATGGGCGAAAACCCGTTACGTCGGAAAATCTTGTGGGAATTGAACCCACAACCGAAGTGTGACAGGCTTTTATCATGTACCACTAGACTACAGTAAGTCCCTGGTCAGTAAAAATTAGTTTTATTTTATTAAGCGGTATGATAAATGATGTATAAGTCCATTTTGGGAATCATATACGGTTTATCTCACTATAGATGGAATAATGTATATTTAATAATTTTTGCTAACCTTTTTATGATAGAGACAGATGGAATGACCTATCATTCTATCGCATGATCTACTAATACTTCAAGAATGAAAAATTCAACTTAATTTCCTTAAATAAGAGATGAAGTAGAAATTGTTCATAGATTGACCAACGATGATATTACACTGAAATCAAGTAAGTATTTCTCCTTATGTAAAAATTCATCAAATTTAGGGAAATGATCTTGAAAACCAAAAATGTTGTCCTAGTACTCTCATATCCGATGAATCAGATGGTACCTTAGATCATCCCAAATTTATGGCTTTGTGATTTTTGGCTTTTTCATAGCCATGTTCCCACTCTTCATCAGAACATGATGGTTAGATTTCTCCTCCATATCCATATTTTGACCTATATTTTACTATGTGGAAACCCAGTGTTGAGTTACTTTGGGTGATTGTTATGTTTCTAACTTTCCTTTTTAAAATTAATTTTTATTATTCCTTTTTACAATGTGGGTTTCTATGAAAGAAACTTTCAAGTAGAAAACCATTTATAACCGTGATGAATTTCGTGGGCGAAATTCATTTTAAGGGGGGTAGAATATAACACCCCGAGATTTTATGAGAAGTATTATTTTTATTTTCTTTGATTTCTTATGTTGTACGCTTCACCAAAATTATCTTTCTCTATACACAACACTGTATTATCTTGTAGTATACGCAACACTATTCTTGGAGTGTGTTTCACGCAAGAGTGACATTCCTCAATAGCGTGTGTTGTACGTAATACCAAGTTTCACTAAACAATGATATGTTATGAACTAGACGTTATTAATATTATTAACCACATTTTTAATTTTATAACAATATCATTCATCTTACACATATTCTAGAAAATGTTATGATAACAAAATAAATTTTTCGGGTAAAATAATTATTTTTCAAAAAATGCAGTTTTTCCACCTTTTGATGGCGCACCACTTTACAAATAGTTTTTGAAATGTTATAAGTTCAATTTGACAAAATAATCTTATTAAATTTAATCAGAATATAAAAATTAACTTTGGATAATTTTTTAATATTTTTCAGTTAACTTTCATATTTTAATGAATAGTAAAAATACGCTAAATTTTAATTAAAAACAACTTTTTCCATCAAGATAATTTATATGGTTAAATTATAATATTGAATGGCTTTAAAATATAAATAGAATATATTTTTACCATTTAATATAATGTAAGTTATTATCATTAATTTTACACTGAATTCATAGGTAAAAACATTTCAATCTTTTGCAATGTTTTAACTTTTAGAACCCGTTTTCTCAACAGCGGGATTAATTTTAAATTAAATAATGTAACTTCTGTGTTTTGAATTTGTAAAATTGGATTCCATATTTGGAATCAGTAGGTCCAAATTATGTTAATAGGCTACTTTTTATTTTTAGACATTATGAATGGTAACTACGGTAAATTTTATTTGCTACAGTTAAAGGTAAATCGAGTAATTAAGGGTAAAAATAAGATTATAAAATTACCATTACACCTTCAAAAATTATATTGAATGAATAAAAGTCAGCCCATATCACCTAAGGGTTGAAATAGATTCATTTCATGGACTTTTGACCATTAAAATTATGTAATTATTATTAAAACCAAAGAAAGTGACAACATGTCACTCTCTTATATTATAAGTGTAATAATTTTAATTTAGTGATAAACTTCATAAAACTTCGAACATAAATAGTCTACAAAAATATAATAAAATTATCTACATCATGTGAATTTATTTATAATTTTTAAGGATTAAATAATTATCCTTAATGATGAAATAATAGTTATGTATAAATTATTTTATTTATTTAAATATCAAATAAATGGTTTTAAAAATATTAAAATAAGTATTATATGAACTTTTTAATGTGATCCACTGATTTTCCAGATACATATGGCATGTTATAAATCTATTAAATATTTTTGTTTGAATATATCCTCTGTGTGGATTTTATTTAAATTCAAATAAATGAATAGTGTCAAAATTGACACTATTGTTATTTTATAAAAATAACATATTATTAATTTTTTTAAAAATCACAAAATATATTTAAAAATTATAAATTGAAATTTATATGGTATAAATGTTCATAAAGTATCTCATTATGGAAAATTCAGAACACATAATTAATTATTTATAACAATTTAAAGTTTAGAATATTATTACCACAAATAAAATTAAATAGATTAAATAATGATAAATAAAGTTGATAAGGTTTAAAATAAATTCCCAACATGTCTAAATTTTATTTTCTGATGAGATTAAAATCCTATCTCATCTCATCTTATAATTTTAGTCATTTTGGAAGTTTTTAATTGGGTTTTAAGTTTATTATAAATCAATATTTTAGAGGTTTCTAAAAGTTCCCCTCTCCTCTCTTATAAAAGGGCACCTCCTCCCTCTCCTCTTCACAACATTTGAGCCTTAAAGCTCAGAAAAACCCTATAAATTTCTCTTCTCCACTTCCATAGAAACATACTAGAGGTTCTGGTCTTCTTCAAAGACAAACTTTAGTGCCCTAAGAGGAGGTTAAGAAGATGTGCGTCGAGGAAGAGGTATCCTTTACCGATTCGTTCAAATTTATTTCTTCTTCTACTTCCTATTATTTATTTGTTTCATTATAAATTAATAAGATCAGTATAAATCATATACTTATATGTTATTATAAATATTAAACAACCCTATTTCACCATCTATCCATCCTACGAAAAACGAAATCACCGTGCATGCGTATGTACGACTTATCGTCTCCACACAGTGGTGTAATCTGTTTTTCCAAAACCACCTTACTTGGATGGGTATAATGGTGGAAATAATAACTATATATGATTACTGTAACATTATATTAATTATAATACATTATATCATCCACTCCAATTCCATTCAATAATTATGGGAATGATATCATCGCTCGTGCGTACGTACGGATTACCGTCTCCACGACGCAATGAGATTCATTCTCCATGTTAACCATTCAAGAATGATTATAAAATATATATAAAGAATAATAATGAAATATATGTTATAATAATTCTACTAGATTTATGTGTGTATATATATATATATATATATTATCTACTTACTTCCATTCAAGTCAATAAGAAAACAACATTCATTCGTACGTACGGCCTACCGTCTCTATGAACGGTGTATTTCATTTCATTTATCTATCTATTATATATATGTAATGAATATATATGATATATAAATCATGTTTTACATTATGGAAGTAAGTAAATCATGATATAAGTAATAATATCAATAACAACAAGTCCAAACACGTACGATAAATGAAACTATTTTACCCAAAACGCTGCTTCAACATGGAATTGAAAAAAGAACGGGTAATTTAAAGTCATAAGTGAATCATATATGATATCATAAATATTATTATGGTTCTATTACAAGTTAATAATATGTTTAAACCCACTATACAAGAGTTTCGGACACATACTGAAGAAATTGGACATAAGGTAAGGGAAAATCTCGCAATCTCATTTTTATCCGAGATTGTTTATACTTCAGAATTTACTGGGGAATATTTATCATCCATATCTATATTTCCTCAATATGTAATATTATTTATATCCTCCTACAATTTTTTTAATCCAATTTTACCTATTGTTGAAAATTTTAGTAAAATATATGAAAGGAATCTTTTGTCGTTTTCAGTACGAGATACTATTTGACTTTTTCGGCCAAAGTATGAAAAGAATGTTTTTTTAACATATACGGAATGAATGGATTTTTATGATTTCATAGAACAATATTTCCATGAATATTACTTTACAAAGTATTCAAGTTTATTTTCAATTAACTTCTTTTAGTTTAAAATGGTATGATATATTAAAAAAAGAAAAATGTTTTTGAAGAAGAAAGGATATTTTCCTCAGGAATGGAGTTCAAGTGTTTTATCAAAATTATTTTCCATCTAAGATAATATATGGTTCTTTTTATATCCCTACTTATTACATTGATTTGATTATGTTATGATGTAATTGCTTTTATGAATTCCTTTTATCTTATATAGATTATGTTATGATGGTATGATGTTTAAGAATCCCATTTTTATTACATGGGTTATGCTATGATATATGATTTATGATTTTGTGGCACACATAAGATTGGTTTCATTATGAGATGGGTGGGACCTATATCTACCTCCAATGAATTGGGTAAAGATTTATATCTCATGAGATAGACATGGCTGGAACGGAAAGTGAATCTGGTTCGGTAATATGGGGCTGAAACAGCAAGTAAACCTAGTTCAGTAATGGAATTTGTCCACTATGATGGTCTTAGAAGCAATGACTTGGCTACTGTGGAAATAATATCTTGTTCTTAATGGTTTTCCACAACTCCATGTTTTATTCCCATTACATTTTATTATGATTAATGTTACTTTATGATCTATGCCTTATGTACTTCCAATATTTATGTCATTGCTCAATATTTTTATGTTTTATGTTCATGTTTTTACATTCAAATATTTATAGATTGTTTTTATGTTCTCCATGTTTTCCCTTACTAAGAATTTGAGCTCACCCTTTTTATGTTTTCTTTTCCCCAGGATATAAAGAAAGGTTTTAGGTAAGAAAAAAAAAAAGGAGAAGATCTTTATGGGAGATGTTGAAGATATTTCACCATGATTAGAAGATTATGTTCTGAGTTTCCAAAGACACTAAACTAACACGGTCTTTGGGCGTCTTTTTGTGTCATTTATTATGTTTTCCAAAAAAGTGATGTAATTTCCATGTACATCAATCTTGGGACGTTATAAGAAGCCTCCTAAGATAGTTCTTCTTATAGTTATCCCATGTGTGTGCCTATACACTACACTACTTATGTTGAAATCTGAATTAACTGTCTATAAGAGTTATAAGATTTTGTTTGGAATTATAGATAATGCCACCTATATAAATATGATGGGGATGTCAGTTGAAGTAGGTCAGAAGAATCCTTTTAGGGATGATTATCCTATTCTAAAACTGGATGGATTGGAGGAAAAATATGAACATGCCCCAAAACCTTCTCTAGTAGTTTAGCCAGTAGAACCGTTATAGGTAGGAGTCTTCCGAATAGTGCATGTTCATGGTGGATGAGTTTCCAAGATGATGGTAAATTATACATGGGAAGTCCAAAATTAATATCCCCTATCTTTCCATGGAAATATATTCCCATATGATTTTGAGTGCATGATTGAAATCATCAAGAGGATTATAGATATATTTGAGACCCCAGATGATCAATGGGTAAATTTGATGGCTTTCATGCTTTAGGGACCAACCTTGAGGTGGTGGGGTGTTATGAACTAGGTATTAATACATGAAAATATTACATGGGATACCATTAAATATCAATTATTCTTTTATTTCTTCATATATATGTTGATATTTAAACATGATTAAGAGTTTATGGATATTTAGTAGGGGTGATTTTTGTGTCTGTCTACTCCACTCAATTTATAGAGTTGCTTCACATCACTCCTCTTTTGTTTAGAAATGGGATGTAGAAATCCTAGAAGTTTGAAATATAAATTTGAATAGATTTTAGGTTCTAGTTTAAATTTTTTTTACCTAATTAAATATTCCATGGTGTTATCAATAGTACATGATAGTTGATATGGGTTTATAGGATGGAAATGCTACAATACTTCTTTCATCCTTCACAATACTAATGAATGTGTTCTGTGATGATAATATAGGATCCTATTCTAATAGTAGGAAGAGAAAGGAAAATGAATATACACCATGGTGAAAATAGGTTAGTGGAAAAGAAAATGGGATCATCTATTTATTCTATGTAAGTGGATTTTATAAGATGCTATAACTATTAGAAGAGGGGTCATTTAAACAAATCTTGTTGAAAGCTAGTGAGGGAGTGTAACTGGTAGGGAAATATAGTTTATATATAACATTTCTATTATAAATTCATGAGTTTGGACAATAGGAGGATGTATTGGGGTGTAGGTTATGGCCCTTAGTGGTATATTTAGACACCATAGACCTCAATGACCTAGAAGAGTAATGTGGGATAAGGGTATGTGCATAGTTCGAAAGTAGGAAAGATATATGCAGAATACTAGGTTACAACCAATGGTGGAGAGGTAATTTCGATTTTCAGATGTATGGTCTTGATTACCTATATGATTTATTCTACTTTATTTGATACAAGAGCCTCGCATTCATTTATATCTTCTAAATTTTTAACTGGAATTTATTTATTGATCAAATTTCTATCTAAACTTCTCTATATTGATACAAACTTGGGGATGAAATTGGATATCCTCCATATATCTAAAAAAATCTACAGTAGTTGGTGGATACATATAACTACTGAATTTTATGATTCATGAGATGACTTGTTTCAATGTGATATTTTTCATGGACTGATAGACTATTTATGAGGAAGATATTGACTAATATAGAATATGGGTATATGTTATTACATATAAGGGAAAAAATGTGTTTTTAACAGTGCATGGATTGTTTGAGTAGGAATAATGGACCTATACCTAATATAGTTTATAGATATTATAGTAAAGGTAGCATAAATGTTTCTTTCAATAGGTTAGGAAGTCTCTCTTTCCCATTTTTATCCTATGGTATGCTATTACCAGGATGGACTTTCAGATACTTTTTAGGGATTTCTACTGACTGAGGAATAGAGTCTCGAACAAAAATCATCTTAGGGGTGCAACCAATATCAATTCCTATATTTTATATGGTCATGGCTGAGCTAAAAGAGTTAAATTTTAAGGTCAAAGATTTATATCAGAAGGGATTTATCAAGACAAGAACATATCCTTGGGGTGATCTAGTGTGGTTCACAATGATGATAGATAATATTATTCGGTTGTGTGTGGAAACTGATATCTAAAATAGGTGACTGTGAAGAATATATACCAATTACTAAGGTTCAATGATTTGGTTGATCAGTTATGGAGATCCTAGTGGTTCTAAAATATTAATGAATGATAAGGATACCACTTACTTTAGGTCATAGAGGTGGATATTCCTAATATAGTGTTTAAGAGTAGATACAAACTGTATGATTATCTTTTCATTCCATTTGGGTTGGAAAATTCCCCAATGCTGTTCATGGATCTCATGAATATGATCTTCCATCCATATCATGACTTGTTCATTACGGTGTTATTTAATGATATCCTCATATACTCATGGACCTCATAGGTTCAATCTATACACATGTATATTGTTTTGAGAACACATTGAGCACATTTTCTTAGGCATTAAATCTCTGAGGAAGGAATTTGCATGGGCTCAGAGAAGGTTAAATAGGTAATGTCTTAGGTATTCCTTAAAAATGTGTTCGAGATTAGGTACATCCTTAGTATATCTAGATATTATAGATTTTTAATTCAAGAATTCACCTATTTGGAAGTTATAATGAGAAGAATTACAATATAGGGGGTCATGTTTGAGTTGACAAATCAATGTGAAGGGGCCTTCTTGGAGTTGAATAGGATATTGATGATAACTCTAATTTTAATCATACCTAGGCCTGGGATTATATATATGATTTAATTTAATGCCTAATAAGTTATTTTTTATGTTCAATGTTGTATAGGGATTGTCTAGTAGCTTATGGGTCTCTCTAGATATGACCCAATTAGTGGAACTACCCAATACATAACTTGTAGTTGGCATCTATGGTCCATACTTTGAAGTGATGGTGCCATTATCTCTTTAGTAAGATATTTATAGTGTACATATATTAAAATATCATGAATTAAATATTCTCCCAATTGGACATGAATCTCTTCTGGAGTCATTGAGTCAAGTATCTACAAACACTGAATTTTGAGATGGTTTATGCTCCAAGGAAAGGTAATATTGTTATAGATGATCTCAGTTGGAAAACATAGTACTATAGAGAGAGACCATCAGAGGAGGAATGGTGGTTGATGATCTTGTTGCATGATTGGATCATGGTTCCATCTGAAGACTGAAGGGAAATGAATTGTTCACCATTAGTTGTCACATAATAATTGTTGTAAAGAATAAAGGCTATCTTGGAGTTGGATCCCAAATTATTAGTGATTTAGGAATGATTGGAGGGAACTTACCCAGTTTTATGATGGTCAATAGATAGTTATGACATGATCTATATTCATAGGAGATTAGTAGTTCCTAATTCAATGAGGGAATGTCTATTGATGGAATCATATACCCCATAGTGGGAAGTGCACCCAGGTTTTATAAAGTTGTATTGTGATATCAAGTGACACTTATGGTGGCTAAGAATAGAGGGAAACATCATGGGATTCATCTCTCATGGAGGATCAAGGTGCAACATCAATGACAAGTAGGATTGATTCATCCATATCTCATGCCTATGTGTAATTGGCATGAGGTAATGATGGAATTCCTAATGAGGTTTCCCAGAACCCTAATATATTGAGATATTGTATGATTTATAGTTGATGAATTGAAGAAAGTGTCTCATTTATTACTGACTCAAGAGACTCACTTAGTTGATGAGCTAGGAAAGATTTACATCTAAGATATTGTATGACTACATGGAGTTCCATCTAGTATAGTTTCATTCCAAGATGTGTATTTCATGTTATATTTTTTGTAAAGGCTTATAGAAGGTTATGGGGACTTAGTAAGAGCTATGTATGACATATCATCTATAGAACAATGGACATTCAAATATTGTGATGTGGATTATAGAGTATATTCTTCAATCATGTATTATAGATTTCAATTAAGTACATGATGATCATATGACCGTAGTGGAGTTCATATAAAAGAATAGTTTCTAGGTTTCATTTTAGATGGAACTATTTGAGGCTCCTTATGGTCATCCATGTTGTTGACAATAGTGGTTTCACGGGGTAGGTGAGGAATCTATTATTAGACCAAGTATGTTTTATAAGTACTATAATAACGTATATTTTATTTGGAAATATTTGGTGGCAACATAGCTCATGCACTGATCATATGCTGACCAAAGGTGATAGACCTTAGAGTTTACTCTGGGCGACTGAGTTTTCTTTCAGGTGTTACCATGGTTGGGGGATCATCATTTGTGGAGGTAAGGGAAGATGAAACTATGGTTTTGGGACTGTTTGAGATCATCAAATGCATTGGATAAATATATTACCTATTTTATCTTCTCCATGATATTGAGTTATGTGAAACATATTCCATGTCTCTTTTTTTTTGAAAGTACGAGCCCGATCCTATGAATATAATCAACAATAAGGATGTTGAGTTAGAACCAGATGCATTTCTTATGGAGAGATTAGTTTGGATTGTGTAATGAAGGGTGAAGGTTATATAAGGGAAGAAAATGACACAAGTTTGAATTTTATGGTTACATAGTCATGTCTAGAAAGATACTTGGGAGTAAGAATATGATGTATGGACTCAAAGTCATGACTTGTTTGAGAAGGAACTCTAGAGACACTTCTAAAGGATGAAAAGTCAATAAAGGGAGAGGTTGTAATGACTCAAACTTTATCATGTATTTTATATGTTTTTAATCCTTTTCTAATTCCTTATGAGTTATTATTTTCTTGGTCGAAGACTTGGGTATCTTCTGAAAGGTTCTGGAGGGTATTAGAGGACTCTAAGGGGGTGAATGGGTTGAGAATGGTCTGTAAAAACTATGTGGTTCTATCCAGAAAACTATATTTCTTGTTGATATGGTAAATTATATGGAACATAGTTGGAACACATTTATATCCAACCATGTGACATTGTCTAGGAAACTATGTGACTTCAAATATATGAAAAATAATGGTTGTTTAAATATTTACCAAATCATGAGGCCAAACTATACAGGTTCCCTAAACAGGCAGTGAGCCTCACATAGTTGGCACATGGTTTGGTAATCCATTCTTGAAAAATTAATTAATCTGAAAATTTTGGATTCTAAATCAAAACTTACACAAAATAATCCATTATTTATCCCACACATTGGTCTCTAAAACATAGGGACTCCAATAGTGGTTCTTAGAAATTCCTCTCCCTCCAAACTCTAATTCTTGTGGATCTAGAGTCCTAAGCCTTGATAATTAAAGGTAAGTGGTATTTATCCATCTATTTATAATGTTTCATCTATATTTACTCTCCACTTCTTCGACAGAATCATATATCTGAGCTATCATGGATTAATATATAAATTCTAATGTTATCTAACAAGGAATTATTGATTTATCACTAGACAGGTGGATGGATCTAGAGAATTGTCATCTCCCTATAAATCGATTCTAGATCTATTGAAAATGGTGTTATTATTGGGTAATACTAATCAGATTCTTTCCCTTATTGATAATTTTTCTTAGATCTTGATTCTAGAGTTCTCATGTGTTTAATTAGGGATAATTCTAGGAATCGTTGGTGTGATGGAGTGGTTTTTGTATGTATTATAGGCATTGGGAATAAAAACTTATTAGGTAGGAAGTATTTTCCATTTATATCCATTGTATATAGTTATTTGATATGATTTTACTCTGATCATGTGGATAAACTGTGATAAAAACTATATGATATGAAATTTCTGGTGTGTGTGTAAAGCCCATGAGACTTATGCATGATTGATGTGAATATGGGTGCATGAGTTTCCATGAAAACCTTTACATGATATATTATACTTGTTCTCTACAATGTTTTTCCTTATTTTAGATGTTTCATAGCTTATAGGTACTCTTCTATTGTATCAAGATAATATGTTGCTCAGGGTTGACTAGTTGAATCCATAGAGGGGGCGCTTGGGTATAAGTTTTTAAAACAATTGATCTAAGATGATCTTATAGTGATTTTTGGGATATGGAATGCATTTTTTATTGCGTTTGGACATGAAAAATGGTAAAGATCCATGAGTTTGATTGTGGTGTACACAGTGTTGATGGCACGAATCATGGTGTGATGATCGGTAAGTTGATGGTTTGAGTTGGGGTGATATATATGATGTACCAATAGTATGAGTAAGATATTAACATGTTTATCCCATATGGGATTGTCCTATATATATTGTGATAATTTTTAAGAGTTGATGGTGGACTTATAGAAGAACCATCATGCAAAGAAGACAATTGTGAGAATATGGATGATTTGATGAGCTTGGTGACTACTCCTTAACGATAAAGAATGTACTAGAGATTGAAAGCTTTGTGATCTTTGATGTATATGAAATTATAAAAAGATATGAGTCTTGTGACTACCAGTTATTAACACTCTTTTGACATGGAGTTGAAGCAGGTATGGTTTGGGTTCATGGAATCCTGGTTAGCTAATGATGACCCATGAATTGATTGATTACTATGTTTGCATTTATATTATTTATCATGGAATAAACCTTTATATACATGTTAATTTTTGTTTAATGACACATTGTTGGTGTCCTATTGGGTTTATACTCACACCATGCATTAAGAATTTTAGTAAACATGATGAGTTCATGATCAAGGATCCAGGGAAGGGAAAATGCCCAATGGCTGGTATCTGAGGAGATGGATCTTGGTATTTGGATAATGTATAATGATATAATCTAGATATATTCCATAATGTCTTTATTTATCTCATGTTTCTTTTTTTTTACTTTTTTTTTATATTCCACACATGGGGTCTTTGGTTATTTTTATATTGAATGGAATGAATGAAATATTATAGCATTATGATATTATTTCTACTCTAATATACATTTTTTGGGTTAATATTATTTTATTGTTATGATTATAGTGTACAAATATTGATAATGAGGGTATATTCTCCCCACTGTAATGATTGGATCATCACTGCTAGTTGTTAACCTATTGTGTATGGGGAGTCATACATGAGGTCATGTAGATCACAATCCTAGATCATGTGATTCATGTTGTGGAATCATAGAAGGATAAGACCATTTTAGTCTTGATGATCATTTCCATTAGTTTTTTGTTTTTTATCACACTAGAAAGGATAGATATAGCACATGAAATAATATTACCCCAAAAATGTGTTAGCCAACATTGAAAATCATTATTTCTTCTAGTTCATTCACTATGGATTAGCACATGATTGAGGTAGGAGAAAAGATTAAGCTTATTGGAAAACATATGAACACTAGATTCAAGTTAATGTGTTCTATTATTTTAGGAGTTAAGGATTCATAATTTTATTCTCGAATGGATAATATTCCAACATCCTTTTCTCTTGATGGTTTATATGATGTTATTGATCCACATCATGGTGCTGATGTTGGTGGTGTGTTTTGATATAAGGATGATGATGGTAGTGGTGATGATGATGATGATGAGGGTGGTGTTGATAGTGATGGTTGTGGTGGTGGTGGTGATGCTGGTGATGATTATGGTGGTGGTAATGATGACGATGAAGGTGAAGATGATCTTACTCGACATTTTTTAGGTATATCTAGTTTATTTTAATTATATTTTATTGGTTCAAGTCCATTATAGAGGATTTGATTTATTTATTTTTCTATTTAGTTAAATTATGGTATTTTTGGGTTAATTTAGTTTGGTTTCATTAATATTCACATGGTATAGATCATGTCAATTTAGTTAATTTTAGTGTAATTCAAGTTAATTTTGGAAGTTTGAATGAATTTTGGTTTCATTTTTATGTTTGGTTTCATTTATGTTTAAATAAATGTTATTAAATTTAGATAATATTGGGATGATTTGGGTTTTAAGGGTTATATTCAACATATTTTAATTCATTTTAGTGGGGATAAAAAAATTATCTTGGTTCAATTTAGTTTGATTTACCTATATTATATTTGTTTAGAATAATGTGTATATAACTTTAGTTGGTGTGGTTCAAATTTGGATAGTTTAATTATAGTAATTTTATGTTTGGTTGATATAATTAAATTTGGTTTCAATTTATATATGTTAGGTTATTTTGATTTTTTCTAATATCAGTTAATTCAATTTGAACTATTTTTGTTTAGTTTTGGTTTCTCTTAATAGTTAAATTTTTATTAGTTATTTATTATCACAATCAATTAATTTTGTTTGATTTTTATTAGACATAGTTTTTTTGTTAATATTAGTTTAGTTTATTTTGGTTCAATTTGTTTTATTACATTTTATTTTATTTTGATTTAATTTAATTTAGTTTTATTCAATTTATATATTTTATGTTAGTTTTTTAAAGACCTATTATTTATATGTTTCTGTCTATTTGGATGGAATGTATGTTTTTGTGTTTGATTAAAAAAATAGCCTGTATATTCATGGTTTTAAAACCAATACAATAAGTTTTCTATTTCTATAATTTTCAAATAATCATACCTACAAATAGTCAATAGCTAGGGTTTGGAAACTGTGAATATAGATAGTTCGTAGATACAGTTTTCTAAGAACCATAACTACAATCACCCTATAGTCATATTTTAAAAAAAATCAGGATTGTATAGTTATTCTAATACATATTCTATTTGTGGTTAATTGAACCGCGACTATAGTGTATAGTGATGGTTTTTTTATATATATTCATGGTTTTGATCTATAACTATAGACAAAAATTATAGTATTGAAATACCCAAAGATATTTTATTTTTTGATAATAATAGTGTGGGATTCAAATTATTTGAATAACTCAATCAATAAATCGTTAAAATATTTATTTCTTTTTGACATTTTAGTGATTAGGATACAAGTTGAGTCAAAAATATATTATAGTAAAAACACATAAGTAATCAAATTAAATATATCCTAATAAGAGAATGTATAGAAAAATAAAAAATAAGGGGGGGGGGGTAATTTATCCAAATGATAAATAAGAGTGAATAAAAAAACTTATTATGTAGAATGGAGGAGGATACAATACAATAAAATTTTATCAAAATTGATTAGTTCTATGAGTTTATAAATTCTATGTAACAAATAACCATAATTCATACTAGAACATTTATATAGGTTTATAAATCCCTACCCTACTATTTATACTCCCAAACCACAAGGCTGTATAGATATCTAAAAAAATTTAATAGAATACAACTCTTTAAAATGAGATCTAATAAACCTTAATCATTTACAACAGGATGATACATAACCAAGACATTTACATAGGATCCATCCAAACCAATATTTTTGTATAATTTTAAACTTAGATATACTAAACCAATGTGTTTCTTTTTTAACTTGGGTAAAATAACCTAAAGTATCATTTTATGGATCTTAAAGTAGAATTTACTTTCCATTTTTTGGGATTGTAAAACCCATGTTTGTTATAATGACATTGTTTATTATAATGTTTAAAAAGAATAAAATAGTAAAACATGAATTGCAAATGATTAGGTATTGGTGGTGAATAAGAATGCTTCAGACACTACTAAAAATTTTTAAAAAAATAATATAAAATAGTGCTCCCCTTTTTTCAAGGGTATCTATAACAGAAAGAGGGTACACTATTATATAAAGGGCCTTTAGTAACCATTAAAATAATTCACTTATGGGATTTAACATCCATACAGTTACTAGTTTTTTCACCTACTATTTATTGGTCACTACAAGATAGATAACTATGGACTATATAGATCACCACATGATGGTCCTAATAGGTCTCACAATATCACACTATAGAAACTTCCATATGGAGGTAAATATTGTTTTTTTTAATTTACAAGAGATACACCTCTCCACTAGCTATTGAAAAATGTAAAAAAAATGTGAAATAATTTTAAATTTTAATATATATCAACACTATAAATAATATATTTCATAATTTATAATATAATACAAAAAAAACCTCGGTCAATTTTTTCAAACTCCCCACCCATCATCTTAAAATTTAAATTAAATTAAAAATAAAGTAAAAGTAAGTAAACTTATAAATAAAATAACCAATAATTAGAATCCAGTAGATTATTTAAATAGAAAATTAGTGAAATTAAGAAACAAATTTCAGTTGCTTTATTGTTTTAGAAATTTTACTTATCCTTAATCATTTCATACTTTAAAACTTTTATAAAAAAAATTGAGCATATCGAATATCGAATTGATGTTCCTTAAATATATATAATTAAAAATTTATCAAATGATAAGTTTTATATAATTTCATGTCAATTAAAAGTTTTAAGATATATTATTAAACTTTGTATTTTAAAATAGTAAATATATTTTTTAATCATTTAGAGTAAACCATAGCTCAAATTTATAAGATTTCTATTCTTAAACATAAAAAATTAGTCATTGTTTTTTATAATATTTCATAATGATCTGAGTTATTTTTCTATGTTTTGACTCTCAAATGAATGCTTTTAAAAACTTTTATAAATTTAAAAACGGATTTTTGGTCATTTGGAGCACACCAAAAGTCATATTGACATGTATTCCATTATTATGGACAAAAAATTATTAAAAGAACATTTTATAAGATTTCATTTTAATCCAATGTTTTTTTCTTGGCTTTAACCCTTTAATGCATGTTTTTAAAGACTTTTATATATATTAAAATGAACTTTCAGTCATTTTGAGCGCACTGGATGTCATATTTCTATAGAATCTTTTAATACCTTTCATAGTGTGTTATTTGACATAAATACATGTTAGTTGTCTATATTTTTACCGTTAAACATACAATTATATTTTTATAATAATAAAACTACTTTTTTGGTCATTCCAAGAAAACAATAAATCGGATTTATGTGTATAATTTTATTATATGCAATAAATTATTTAATTTTTCTTATAATGTGATTTTTTGATGATCCAAGGTCATTTTATTATCTTTAACACTCTGATACATGATCTTAAAGGCATTTATATATTTAAAAGATTCTTTTTTAGTCATTATGATCACACCAAACATCATTTTGATGTTTTATCTACTTGTATATGTCAAAAACTATTAAAATATGTTTTTAATAATATTTCCTGACTATAAAATGTTGTTTTATTTGTTTTAACCCTATAATGAACTTTTTTAAAGACTTTTTTTATATTTAATAACACACTTCTAGTCATTCGAAGAACATTATAGGATGAATTGATGTACAAACTTATCATACATGTCAAAAAAATTAAATTATCATTGTCGTATGGGTTTATATAAATTCATGGTTTTTTCTTTATTTTTACCATTAAACACACATTTTAGATATTTAAAATTGTAAAACTTTTTTTTGGACATTAAAAGAAAACTGCAACTCAAAATGACCGGTCAGCTATTTGTACACATTTAAAATTACTCTATGTTCATTAAAATTATATTTTATATTGATTATAGCCTTTTTCTCAATTTTGATTCTATAATGCATGATTTTAAAGGATTTTATATCTTTAAAAGCAACTTTTTTAGTCATTTGGAGCACAAAAAATTTATGATTGACATCAAGCTAATTTATACATCTAAAAAATTATTATAAGATAGTTATCATATTATTTCAAGAAAATATGATGCCCTTTTCTAGGTTTTGACCCTTTTCACATGTATTTATAACTTTTATATCTTTAAAAATGAAATTTTAGTCATTCTTAGCACACTAGACATCAGATTGAAAATTCAAAAATTAATAAATTTTGTAATTTGTTAAAACATAATTTGTTTTATCATTTATTTCAATTATTGGTAATTTACTAGGTTTTGATAGTAAAACACATGTTTTGGACTTTTAAAATAGTAAAAATCATTTTTTCCTTTTCAAGGAAATTAAAACTCAAATTAATATTTTTTATATTTTTAAAAGTAAAAAAATTACTCAAAATTAATTTTACTAAAATTTTATCGTGATACTAGCTTTTTTATAAGGTTTAACCCTCAAATGCATTATTTTAAAGGATTTTATTTCTTTAAAAAAAGCGTTTTTCTAATCATTATGAGCACACCAACCTTCATATTGGCCTGATGACTATTTTTAATGTTATGGATCATAGAGGAAGTGGTTGTACCCTTAATTTCCCTACATTTTAAAATAAAATTTTGTTTGATAGCATATACAACAAGAAACACTGAGATTAAATGAATCACGAAATATTATTATTTTATGACAATTATAACATAGCTGATTGAATTAGCGGGTATGAATAGGATGAACCTGATTATTAAGTATATATATATAATTGAAAAAATCAATATAATTTTATTGATTATTTCTTAGTAAATAATCACTGATTTCTTAGTAAATCTATTTTTTTCTTCAAATAAATTATTTTCATCAAAAATAAGGTTTATAACTTTTTTTAAAGAACTAATATAATTATATTTGTCCAATTTTATAAAAATTATTTAGAAAATATTATTTATTTTTTAAATAAAATATCAAAAATATCTTAGAGTGAAATTTTAAGAATTTTATAAAGATTATGATGAATTGTGAAAAATAATGATTTTTATTTGAAACTGTATTTTTAATTTAAGCATTTACAAAGTACCATTCTGTTTTAAAATGGTTTAAAAGTAACATTAGTTATATTATATCATTAATAATACAATTAATTTCACTATAATAAATATTTTTTTGAATTTGTTATAAAACCATTTTTATAATTAAAATATATTTTTATGAAAAAACTGTTTTCGTTGCATTTTACATTTTTATCTTAAATTAATTTATAAAAATTCCAGAAATTTAATATTGAAAAAATTATTCCATATTTGTAATTATAAGGTCAAAATTTGTTAAATATTTCTCTTTTATTTTTTTTTCATTGTGAATATTAATCATGGTAAATATTTGTCACCTCAGTAAGGTTAAAATGGGAAAATAGGGTTAGAACCATGACAGAAGGGATCAAAATAAACCCAACACTGTATTTTATCCTATTTGATGTTTTTTTGTCTATTTCTATCCAAGTATCAAAATTTTAGCCACTTTTTCCCATTTTTATTTGATATTAACCTTTATATAGGTTTAAAAAAAGAATAAAAACAAAATGTCACACTATGGAATTTATTATATTTAATATTTTTTCATAATGATAAAATATGGTTAGGTTCTATTTTAAATATTTATTTGAAACTTGAATTAAATTGTTTATAATTCTAGTTTTTTTTATTTTTTAGTGATAAAATATTTTACTTATATGCTTCCAGGACACCGAAAAAGTATATACTAAATTAATAGAAAAATAAAATAAAAAATTTTAAAGATATAAAAAGTAATATAATTTGGATGAATTTCTAAGTTAAAATAATTTTTTGGTAAATATGACATATTAGGGATATGTGAAAGTATTATATTCTAATTCCATCATAATCTTAGAATCGCTAATATCAAATTAAAATAATAGTGTCAAAAAAGATGTTAATGATATTTTATGGTAAATAATATTTTATTAAATTATTTAAATATCATAAAAAATATTTAAAGAGGACAAGTTAGATGAAAAATGGTCTAAAATTTCATCCCTTCTCTATTTTTTATCAAATTTATACCTTATAAGATTGAAAAAGTTATTGTGACCATTAAGGTCAAAATTGGTTAATTAAGGGGTTAAACCGAAAGATAATGTTTGAAACACCGCATAAATCTAACAAAATTTTATCTTTTTGATAGGATTAAAAATAAATCCTACATTATCTTTAAATATTTTTCCAATTTAATCATTTTTCTATAGAATAAAATTATTATATTATAATATTTTATAAAATTCCTAGACATCCATATCCTCACTTTTAAAAGGGAACCCCCCATTTCTCTTCTTTACAACACTTTTTTCCATCTAGATAAACAAAAATCTACCAAATTATATTTTAAAATCCCCTATCCATAAATTTGATGTGATTTATTTCTTAAAATACCATTCAAAGGGTCCTTAAGAAGGAATCAAAAGGAGTCCTAGTGAAGAATAGGTAATCATCTTACCCAGCCTATTTCAATTTATTTTATATTATAGACCATAGAAATCAATGAAATTATTTATAAAATAGCATATTCAGTATCTAAAATTTAATAAAATGTTTTTATGATTATCTAACCACAACTATTCACCCTATTTTCCATCAAATTGTAAGTGAAAGTATCTCTCATGCATACGTACGTCTTAACATATCCATGTAGCGATACAATTCATTTTCTACTTCCATATTTCATTGATAGTTATTATGATGTGTTTAATTTTTATATATGATGTTTTTTATATTTATTAAATTATAATATAATATCTACCTACTTACCTTCCAATCCATTGGAAAATAATAAGATCTCTCATGCATACGTTTGGACTACCACCTCCATAAAGTGATATGATTTGTTTTCCATTTTTGATTTACATGTATGGTAATATGGATAGATTTAATGTATATATATGTTATATATGATATCATAATTATTCTTTAAAGGTTAATAATTATTTAACTTTATTTTATTACTTCCATTGAAAAGTGAAAACAACTTTCATACATATTTATGACCTACCAACTCTATGAATGATGTAATTCACTTTTCTATATATAAATTTTTCAGTTGAATATAAATATATATATATATATATATAATAAATATATATTATATTTATATCATGATTAAAAATTTTGAGTTTTTGAAACCATGGTCAATGTATAAGGATCAGGACTTCCAAACCGAAACATGCATGAAAAACGAAGCTCTTATCACTCGAAACAGCGATTTTAATAACAATTTGTTAATAAAATAGTGATAAGATTATACCAGTAAATCATATATGGTATGATATATAAAATTATTATTTTTAGAATAAATGGATAATAAGTATATATTTAAAATATAGGAGGTTTAAATTTGTACAACAAAGAGACAAGACTTGAGGTTAGGGTATATTCAACACACTTTTACTTCTATGAGGAGCATGCCATATTCACCACTTATTTATTTTATGTGGTGCATATACTACCCATAAATTTATTTTATGATGCTCAATGTGAAACCTATGTGTATTTACATATCCATATAAGGTTATATCTATCATGTGTTTTTGATTAGAAAGTTACCAAAGTGGTAAGTGATTTATGATACAATCTAATTGTTTATCATGATTATTTATGATTATGTTTCTAATTATAAACTTTTATGATCAAATTCAAAATAAAATCATGCAATTTCTTATCCTATTATTATTTATGGAGATTTAGATTTTTTTTCCTATCACTTTCCTCTATTTAAGTACCTAAGAGACCTAAATAATTTTTTTAATGAAAAACAAATTTAATTCTCTCTTCGGTTGGAAATATCTTTTCTTCCATGTCCACATTTTCTAAATTTTTTTTTAATATTTCTTTTATTATTCTCCAATTATTGGTTAAACTCATTTTTACCAATGTATTACTTCTTAAAAAATGGTTAAAAGGGATCTTATTATCTCTTTATGAATGAGGTACTTTTTACTTTTACCGAAAATGTGGAACGAATATTTATTTTAATGTATATGTATAATGGAATTTCCCACCACCATGACAGATCAATTCTATGAATATTTATTTAAAATTTTAAAATTTTATTTTCAAATAAAATATTTTACTTAATATTTGGGAAATTTTTATATTTTAATATGTGATCTAAAAATGAAAAGGGTATTTTTTTCAAGAAATATTCTAGTAATATTTTAAAGGAAAATCTCATCTAAGATAACATAAATTGGTGTTACTTATGATTTTCAAGGGATATGATCCAATGATACCATTTATGTACTTTATATAGATGGTTTTTGGTTATGATAATGAAATATCAATGAAATCTATTTTATTTTCCTTGGGTTATGTTATTTTTATAGTTTTTATGATCTTGTGGCATAAATATGAATGGATTTATGATTATCTGATGGGTGGTCTTGGAATTATATATTACTCCAATGTATTGGATAAATATGGATAAATAATGAGATAAATATGTTATTTGTGAAGCTGATTTCATATTCACAGTTTTATGAGTGGAACTGGTTTTCATGTACATAAGATTATGCATGGACCTTATTTTCATTTCCATAAGATTATGGATGGACCTAGTTTTCATGTATATAAGATTATGCATGGACCTGAGTTTCATGTCCAAAGCTTTTATGTGTGCCCAATTTCATATCATTAACTTAAATAGTGAATATATTTCTATTTATACATGTCCACCATTTTATAAGAATATTTTTTTCCATATTCCTATGTCAATGTTATACTCTCTAGGCTCATGGATGATTATTGGTGATTCTTCACTCTTAGGAATATTGTTCATTATTATGATATAGTTTTATTCCATTACTCATGTTTATGTTCTATGAAATATTGGGTATGAACCTTGTAATTTATTATCACGATATCATACTGATATATTTATATTATTCTCATGTATGATCATTGATTCATATCTTATATGTTTACCCATTTTGGGAACCTAATATAATTCTTTTTTATGTTTTTCTATCCCTAGGTTAAGAAGAATGGTTTTAAATAATGAATTCCTAAGAAGCAATATATATAGGAAACATTTAAGATCATTCATGAAATAATAGTGTTATGTATCAAATCTCAAAATAAACTAAAACTTTATGGTTCTATCATGGATTATAAAGTTATGTGTTGAATATTTAATAAAATTATGTAATATTAATATATGAAAATCTTTGGTATCTATATTTGATATTAGATTAGGTTTTAGTCAATATTTAGATTTTAGGATTAGATAAATTTAGTTAAAATAACGGGGATAAGTCTAAGTATATGATAACATCCTAATGTTTTGGTGAGATATATATTATATGGTTTTCCTAGAAATACGTCATTGTATGGATAATAAAAGTGGACTTGGTTTTATAAAAAATGTATCTAGGGGTAATATCCTTGAAAATATTTGGTCAATTATATCTCGAACATCATTCTAGTTCAATGTGAATATTACCATTCCACACACCTAATTTGACACTCATAAGGGATTTTCATGGGTTAATTCATATTTTATTTATGAACCATTATGATGGAATAAAGTAGATAGTGACCTTGAATGACCTAAGGTGTCATAGATTGAAAATATAGTGTCATGATTTAGAAATACTATGAATTTGTTTTATTACGACCATTATTTCCCACACTACACATTTTTGTTTTAGTCAATGGATTGAAATAAAAGGAATCATGTGAAAAACTAATGTGTTGTCCAATGTAATGAATATCCTCATGAGAAACCAAATGGATTATGAGTTGACAGGAAATATTTTTCCACTATTCTCACTCAACTCCCTTAGGATATAAATGGTAGCACAGATCATGTTGAATATCTGAATGCAACAAAGAGATAGAAATAAGACATTGAATATTTTATGTGACAAAATAAACCCTCCTTCCATGGGTATTATGATCCACTAGTTTTTGATAATGTATAAATTAAATGTAAAATATATTTTTTATTATTCAGTGATCAGACCACGAAAATGTTTTCTTATCCATTTATCATTTGTAAGGAAAAGAAAATCAATGGTGGAATCCTATTAAGAATACGTGGAATGAGGAACAAATTTACTACATAGAATGATATGAGTTTAAGTGGATATTTTTCAATAATTAATTCTTTATTATTCTATATAAATAATGGATAAGGAATTGATACTTGATCTTAAGAAGAATGATGATGAATCCATTGGTTTCTATGAAGAAAATTTTATAATACTTGAAATGTATGATTCTTGTTTAATCATCGCACATAAATGAAAAATTGGTATATTCTTTAGTAGTTTGAAACAATTTCTTACAAAGGAATTATCCATAGGAAAATTTTGAATCTATGTATAATTTTTTCGATGAGCATTGAATGTGGAAACAGAAGATAGAAACTTGTATGGTTTTAGTGATAAGAAAAGAATGATGTAATTTCATGGAAGTTCCAGTGGTATGTCATATGAAGGAAACAAAAATTTAAAACCTCCTACTTTAAAAAATATGTGAAAGAGAGTTTAGGTAATTTCTTGAAAGGAAATGAACTATGTTTCAAGTGTGGGAATCCTAAACATCAAGAAAAATAATTTTTAAGTGATGTGAATTGCCCAGTCAATAAAATTAATGGAGAGAAAGATCAACAGAATAAACCACTCACAATTCTATTATATAGATGGAAGAAGTTTTAGAATTATGAAAATAAATTACTTAATCTAAGTTATAACAAGGATAATAAGACACAATAGCCTCTCAAGTCAAAAGACAAAGGGAAAACTTATACAATTATAATAACTAAAGGGGGTCATGATAGTCATAGAAAACATATCCTTTACTCCAGAGTTGGGTATTCCTTATATAAGTTTAAAGGAATAATCCCTATGAAAATATTATCCTTTACTGAAATTTGATGTGATTCCAAGAATTTATAAGCTCTCTCTATATAGATGCTATATAAATTTCTAGAATAAGGAAATAAAATTTTATATTCTGAAATAACTTATGACCATCTATATATTCAATGTTTAAGCCAAACATCCAATGTAAATATTTTTGGATATGAGAGGAGATTATTGAAGGAATAAAGGATGAGTTATCTTTTGGAATCATATATGATTTTATTATGAATTTATATAGGTAAATTATTAGTATATGTGTATAATATATGATCAAGGTATATACATTATGGTATAAGACTTTATGTGTGATTAAAATTATTTCAAGATAGTTGTTAAGTTGATCATGGAAGGATATGAGATAAATTCATTCTAATATTTTGGTTTCAACATTGATCAGACATATTTTTGAGGATCCTAAAGGATAACTATTTATGGAATGGATTAAGATGAACTTTGGGTGATATTATTGTGGTTTTATATATTAATCTATTATATTTATTCATATTGGATAACTTATGCTAATCATTCTTGTTTCGATAGATATTGAGACACGAGGAATGCAATTTTGAATATTTTATGGATCTTATGATCCATTAATAGTTAATTTTAGTTCTTCAAGCATGAAAAATTCATCTTGAATATTAATTACATGATGTAAGAGATGAAGTGGAAATTGATCAAAATATAACCAAAGGATAAAATTATGCTTATGATATGAAGTAAATAAAGTAATTACATTTTCTCATGTTATCTATATTAATATGAAAAAAAATCCCTCAACTTTAGGAAAATTTTCTTGATATAAAATGTTGTACTTTTACCTTTATTGTGAATGAATTGATGGACTTTTCACCAATCACAGATTTATAGTTTTGTGGTCATTAACTTTATCTTGACCATGTTATATATCACTCTATATTATACCATGGGTGTCAGTTTTCGCGTACATTTTCATATTTTTAATTCCCACTCATTTTTTTCTTTTTTGAAACCTAGTGTAATGTTATTCCATATTACCTACAAATTTTCCTTTCCATATTTATATGAGGAAGTTTTATAAAATCCTTTTACAATGTGGGTTTTCAACAAAGGAATTTTAAAATATAAAACACTTTATTACCAATATTAAGTTAAAATATTGAGAATTAAATTTATTAGTGTATTGGGGTATAAAACCCTATGATTTTAAAAGAATATTGTGTTCAATAGCATAAATACATGAAACACCAAGCTTAAAATAATCAAAAAATATTATTATTTGATTACCAGTATAACATAGCTAATTGAATTTATGGGTATGAATTGAATTAAACTTATTATGATATATATATATATATAATAAATACTCGATAAAAATTTACTTATTAATTCTTATAAAATAATCATTCAATTTTTGTAGTCATTTTATTCTTCAAAAATACATTTTATTCAAAAATGGTTATTATTAATTTTTTTTGAGAAAATAATATAATTATATTTTTACAATTTTTAAAAATGTATTTTAAATAATTTAATTAATTCATAAAAAAATTAAAAATTATCATAGAGTGAAATTCTGAGGATTTTCTAAAAATTTTGATGAATTGTGAAAATTATTGATTTTTTTGGTAACTGTATTTTTAATTCAAGAATTTAAAAATTAGAATTTTTTTTAAATTGATTTAAAGTAATAATAATTATAAAATACTATTAATAATTTAATTAATTTCATTGTAATCAATTTTATTTTTGAATTTGGTATAAAAATAATACTTAAAAAGGAATTTTTTTCGAGAAAACTCTTTGTCATTGTGTTTTTTGTTTCTATCTTAAATTAATTTATGCCACTTCTAGAATATTAATAATGATAAATGGATTCCATATTTTGGATCATTAGGTTCATATTTGGTAAATAGGACCATTTTATAGTTTCTCATTATCAATAATAACCATGTTAAATATTTGCCACCTCAATAAGGGTAAAATGGGTAAAATAGGGTTAAAACCATGAGATAGGGTCTCAAAATCAAGCCAACGCATTACTTTATCCTATTGGATGATTCTAGTTAAGATATTTACATCCAAGTATCAAAAATATGACCACTTGGTAACATTTTTTGTTGATATTTTATTTTATATTACTTTAAGAAAAGAATAAAAAACAAAATGTTACACTCCAGAATTTAATATATATTATATTTTTACATAAAGATAAAAATATTTTAGGTTCAGTTATAAATTTTAATATTAAATATGAATTAATTTTTTTTCATGGTATTTTATTATTAATTCATTGTGAAAATATAATTACATTATATGCTTACGCAATACTGATATAATATATATTCAATTAATAGTAAAATAAAATAAATGATTTAAAAAAAATAAAAAACAACATAATTTGGATGTATTATTAGGTTTAATGAATTTTGTAGATACATATTACATATTATGTATGTTTTAAATGATTATATTATATTTACATATTTTTATTGGAGACTCTAATTTCAAATTCAATGAATAATGTCAAAAATGAACTTAATGATATTTTATGATAAAAATATTTTATTAAATTATTTAAAAATCATAAAAAAATTAAAGGGTACAATTATGATGATAAATAACCTAAATTTTAAGTAATTTTATATTTATTATGAAATAATTATCTTATATATAAAACTATCACCCTTTAAAGTGAAAAAGTTGTTACCGCAGTTAAGGTTAAAATTGGTTAACTGAGGGGTTAAACCAAAAGACATGGTTTAAGACACCATGTAAACCATTCCAAATTTTATCTAATGTTTATATTACAACCAAAACCTACCTTATCTTAAAATACCTATCCATTTGGAATAATTTTGATAGAGATTTAATTTATTATATTTTAATCTTTAAATAAATTCCAAGAGTGCCCCTCCCATTATTTATAAAAGGGAACCAATAATTTATCTTATTTAAACCACATTGAATCATATATATTTACCAAACATTGAAATATTATCTTTTAAAATACATTATACATTAATTAGTGGTGCTATTATTCTTAAAATACAATTCCAATGGTCCTCAATAAGGGATCTAATGGAGGCCTACTAAAGAAGAGGTAATTGTCTTACCCGACCTATTTTAATTTGTTTCTTATTATAAATCATCTAAATATAATATATTCATAATAAAATTTTATCTCAATTTCCATAAATATGATAAAAAAATTGTGATTATGAAACCACCTTTATTCACCCTCTTTTTCATTAAATGAGTAGTGAAAGTATCGCTCATGCATATGTATAACATAATGTCTCCACATAGAAATACAATTCATTTTCCATCAACAAATTTCATGGATTGTTATTATTATAGGTTTGATTTTTATATTTTTAATTTATTTTTCTTATGGAATTATAATATCATATCTACCTACTTACCTTCTAATCTGTTGGAAAACAATAGTGTCGCTCGTGTGTATGTGTGTACTAACACCACCACGAATCAATATGATTTGTTATTAATTTTTTTATTTACATGGATGATAATAAGGATATATTTAACGAATATATATGTTATATATGAAACAATAATGAATCAATAATGGTGAATTATTATTTACCTTTCCTTTTTCCATCTTTCAAAAAGTGAAAACAACGTTTATTCATACGTATGACCTACTATTTCTATGAACATTTTAATTTATTTTTCTATCTAAAATATTTATGGGTGAATATATATATATATATAATAAATATATATAATATATGTATCATTATTATAATTATGGATATTTTGAAACCATGATTAAGGTTTAAGGACCAGGACTTTTGAACCAAAACATGGATGAAAAAGGAAGTGGTCATCTCCTGAAACAATGATTTAAATAACAAGTTATTAAAAAAGGGTGACAAGATGACATAAGTAAATAACATATAGTTATATATATAGGTATGGTTTAATAATATATTTTTAATAAATTTTTATTTATAATATTCTAGATTCAAACATGTACAAAGTGTGACAAGACTTGACGTAAGAGGATATTCATCTCACTTTTAAGTATGTGAGATGCCTACCACATTCACCGGTTGTTTATTTTATATGGTGTATATAATAACCATTAATGTATTTTATTATGATTCACATGAAAATTATTGGTTTGAACAAATCTATATAAGTTTCTCTCTTTCGTGAGGTTTTGATTCGAACGTTTCCAAAGTGGTAAGGGATTTACATTGCAATATAATTGGTAATTGGGATTGTTTATGATTAAGTTTCTGATGATGAAATTTTATGACATATAAATCAATAAAATCATGAATTTTATTATCGTATGGTTATTTTTGGAGATTATATATTTTTTTCTTTTATTTTCTTCTATTTAAGTTCTCAAGATACCAAAAGAACGTTTTTAAGGAAAATTGACTTTATTTATCTTTTCGATCCAAAATATTTTTTCTTCCATACCCATATTTTCTGAAAATGTTTTTAGAACTTTTTTAGATTTCTTCTAGAATTTTTAATGTCATTTTTACAAATTTTGTAATTTTTTTATTTAGATTAAAAGGAATATTCTTTTTATTTTTTGAATGAGGTACTTTTTACATTTAATTGAAAATTTGAATGCGGTATTTGTTTTAAAATACATATAATGAATAAAATTTCTCACCATCATGACTAATCAATGATTTTAGGATTCATTTAAAAGTTTACAAGTGTGTTTCAAATAAAATTCTTCTTTAATTTTTATGCAATTCTTATATTTTAATATGTGGTTTAAAAATGAAAAGAATATTTTCCTCAAGAAATATTACAATGATATTTAAAATTAAACATTTATCTATGATAACATACTTTGATGTTACTTAATATTTATTAAGGATATGATCAAATGATACCATATTTAATCTTTCTCTAGATAGTTTATGGTTTTGATGATGAAATATAAAAAAAACCCATTTTATTTTCTATAGGATAAGTTATGATTAATGTTTTGATTATCATGTGGAATAAATATGAATGGATTTATCATTATGTGATGTGTGGGACGAAAATTATATATTCATCCAATACATTGGGTAAATATTGTTAACTCCAAAGATAAATATGTTATGCATGAAGCTAATTTTATATTCAAAATTTAGGTATGGACCTGATTTTCATGTCCATGTGATTATGCATAGACATGGGTTTCATGTTTATAATTTTATGTGAGGGCCTGATTTCAAATCCTAAACTTAAAAGTGAATTTGGGTTTCATGTCCATAATTCTGTGTGATGTCCTAATTTCATGTCCTTAACTTAAATAATGAACATTTTTCTATTTATACATGTTTAGAATATTATAAGTTCATGTTTTTTCACATTACTATGTCTATGTTATTCTCTCATAGCTCGTGACTAATTATTGATGATTTTTTACTATTATGAAATTTTTTTATTATTATAATAATTTCTTTTTCATGAATCATGATTATTATCTATGATAGATTAGGTATCAAATTTGTAATTTATGATCATGATCTCATACCCTTATATTTATCTAATGCTCATGTATGATCATTGACTAATATCTTCTATTTTTACCCTTATATAGCATCTGAGATCACCCTTTATTATTAATTTTCTTCCCTAGGTTAAGAAGAAAGGTTTTAAGTAGGGTATACCTAAGATTCATTCTATGTTGAAAATATTAAATATCTTTCAAGAAATAATAGAATTGTAAATATAGTCTCTAAAGACACTAAAACTTTATGTTTCTGGCATTGATCATAAATTTAGGTGTTGAATATTCTTCCAAATTGATATAATATAAATGTATGAAAATATTAGGTCACTACAGGTCCCATGGGAAAAAATTGTCTTAATTGGATTCTCAAATAAACTCTCAAAACTATATTAACAAAACTTCAAAATATTAATAGAGAGGATATTTTTATTAATAACTTATAATTACTTTATATTTAGAATTACCACATCTCGATAATAATTTCATTGGTGATGATGAATTCAGTTTACCTTCTTGTCATACTATTATTGTGATGAGGAGTCCAAAGTTTAAATCATTTAGTGGTATCCACATATAATACAAGAATATCATAATTTCATCATTGGTACTCTAGGTTTTAGCATAGAGTAACTAAATTTCTTGCATCATTTTCCTTTTATCGCACCAGGAATCCTTTTTGTCTTGAAATATTGTTTCTAATTCTCTCAGTCTTGAGAGGGTGGAAGAGGAATATCTCCAATCATTATTGGGATTATTATTGAGAAAATTCTCTTGAGAGAATGTGTTATGTACAAAAATTAACTAAACCCAAGAAATGATATGAGTTGGATTATATACTTAAGGATAAAAAGTTAGTTATTAAAAAAATACCCATAACTAATTTATTTATTCTAATTAAACCCCACATAAAATATTATTATTATTATTCTAAACCCTAGTCTCTTGTTTGTAAAGGCTAGTGGTGAGTACCACTTATCTACAACTCTGTTCAGAAAAATGGTAGGCCTTCGGGCTATGTATTGTCCAGTCAAGTCACTAGGTCTTCAGGTCATTTAATGGGTTATGCATCATCCTAGCTAAAATGGGGTTGTTTATTTTATTTTATTTAAGGGTCTTGACCCTAGATATTTTTTATTAATATTTTATTATGTTCACTAATTAAAATATATTTAAATTCCATTTATTAAATAAATAAATTAGTATTTATTTAAATGATATTTAATTAAATATATATTTTCTATCACAATTGTAACTCATTAAGTTTATACTACTTATAAATTATAAATAATTATTTTTTCACTAATTGGTGGATATTTTTTTTAAAATTTTTAACTCACATATATTCCAAAATAAAATAATTATAGATTCAATTTATGTGATCAACATATATTGAATAATAATTTTTTCTCATTTTAGGGAATAATATTTACTATAATATTAAACTCAAATTGAAATTAACTATGATTCCAGATACACTTAGTGTATGAACCTCTAAGAATCTGTATTGGTGGTATTAGGTGTTTTTTTCCAATGTACAAGATTAAAATTGATAATAAAAAATCATGGTACTGATATGAAAATATGAAAATATCATAATGAAAACAAGATCATATGAATTATTACTATTTAATATAATATATTTTCCTTCATATCCCCTTAAGAAGGTTTCTTTATTTTTTCATTAACCAATATGCATGATATATCATTCCTTGATTACAATAAATGAACTCACCGGTAAACCTCCTTGTCCAAAAAATTAATCAGATAGTTCCATTTCAATCAAAGGGCCTATGATATCATCATATAGTCTTTGAAGGTAAAACCATTTATTTAATTACTCATTAATTCCAAATAACTTGTGATGCACACATCACATCCTACCTCTCTATGAGCATATGTTATCATGGATTTCTTCAATACATTAAAGTATGTGATTCATGATATACATCAATAATAGTCTCAATTCAAAATATCTATACATAAACTTTTCAATATGAAAATCCAAAGCCACATATAATATGTTGAATTACTATTGGGGGTCTTTCCTCATAACCTTCTGTATTGGATATTACCAAGTTAGAACTTCATGAGAAGAAGTCTTAATGTATTATGAGATTAATACACCTAATAGTCAGACGTCATCTGTGTCTTATGAGATTAATGTCATATGATTATAGAAAATACCTTTAAGAATATTTTCATGTCACTTAAAGTTTCCCATTATAGTGGATAATTATTATAACCTTTTGATGTGATAATACCCCTAAAGACATTACCACATTAATTTTATATAGAAGAACATTAATCACGTGGTAAGATGTTCATTAATATTTAGGTCTTTGAGTATATAGGTAATAAAAAGAGAAATTCAAGTTAGTTCTATGGAACCAAATTAAAAATACCCAAACTTACTCTAGATACAATTTCTAATAACTTTAAGCTCTATATCTCTCACAATATATTTATAATTCTTATAAGATAAGGATTTACTCAATGGTTTCCCTATGTTTTATTCTACAGATACTTTACTTATTGACTCCTCACCCCTCTATTAAAAATACATCAATATGTTATTATTTCAAATTATATTATTCCCTCACTTGTAAAACTTTAGATGCTTGTCTAAGACCAATATTATAGTATTAATGCAATACAATGTGGTAACATATTCAATTATAGTAATCACATCAATCTCATAAATGAAGCTGAATATCCATACTACTTAATTAAATATATTAAGATTCACAATGTATTTCGAATTTACTATAGAATCACCAGCGACTAGATTCTTTAAGCTCATCCAGCTTGGATATCCTTCATTAAGGAAAAAGACATATCCAGACTATGGTTTTAGATTAATATAGTCTATCTAGAAACTATAATATGTGTATACATGGATGAAAATTTTATTATATCCACCAAAAAATATGAAAATAACCTTATTACACATCATATACTTCATGATAGTCTTTACATCAATATGATGCTACTCTCTTAGGTCTTCTTGATATCTTATTACCATAATCAAAGAGTAAGAAACATCAATCCTATCATATAACATGGAAAACATGATAGATCTTATAACTGATAAAATAAATAATCCTGGTCATTTTATCACTCTTCTATTATTTCTAAGGAAACAATTTCTTAGATACATGTATAACATGTGGCATTAGAAATAATCCCCTCTTTGATTGTTCTATACTGAATCTATTCAATACATTGTTAATGTATATATTATGACTTAGTCTAAATAGCCTCCAAGATATATCATGGTAGATATTAATATCTAGAATATAGAAAACCTCACTAATTTATATCATAGAGAATAATTTCTTTAAACGTGTCTTAACATTAAATATTATTAGAATCTATTCTCTTGTAATTTACATATAATCAACATATACCACTTGCAAAATAACTAAAAACCCAATAAACCACTTATATATATAAGTATCACATTCATTATTTATGAAACTATTTTTTCTTATGGATTCTTAAAAATAATGTAATATGATAAATATTCTTACTTCAACCCATAAATAGTTATTTGTAACTTGAATACCATATTGGTATCATTTGGATTCATAAACCCTTCTAATTTTGTCATATACATATCTTCCACAAGATTCCAATTAAGAAAGAATGTTTTTAAGTATATTTTATAAATTTTATAATCACTTTTATATGCAATATATTGTGGAATTATGATGGATTTCAGCATAAAGATAGGTGAAAAGGTTTTATCATAGTTTATTCATTGATTTTTGTTAAATAATTTAGCTTCTATTCATGATTTATAGGTATTTAATTTAATAATAAACTCTAGTTTCTTCTTCAAAACCCATTTACACCCAACAAACTTTACATCTATAGAAAGATCTACCAAAACCAGATTTGGTTGTGGTATATGGAATCCATTATACAATTCTTGTTTTTCAATAGCTTGAAACTTCTGAGCCACTTCTTCCTTATAGGACTTAAGTTCATAATTATCAACTAATAATGAGTAAACATCCTCAATTATTAGAAAAACATAACTATTTGTTTCTATAACCTCTCTAGTGATTATATACAACACCTATGTCTTTTGGAATAACATCTCAAATGGGGAGTATGTGTTCTCTCTCACGGAACATGGATTTTATAGCCACTATTAACTTTTTTTATGAGGGGATGTGTAGATAATATCCCATTATTTTCTTATTATATCCTATAAATATCCACTTAGTGACTTTTTATGTATAGTTTTTGCTATAGATATACTTAAAAACTTTGTATACTCACACATGTAAATTTGAAAAAAAATATATTTCCCCCCATACATCAAATCATATAGAATTCCATTTTTTCGTTAATTTGAACTTAGTTTAGTATATGTGCTACAATCTATAATGTATTTCCTCAAAAGGATAATGGAAGACTAAGACTCACCCAAATCATCATAAATATCACCCAGTCTAATAGAGTGTGGCTCCTCCTTTAACAAACACCATTCCACTATGGTGTATAAGGTTGAGTGAGTTATGTACAATGAAAAACTCTATTTGATAATTGAAAAAATCTTAGTTAATATACTATCTTACATGGTTTGAGAGAATTTTTTTCTTCATACCAACATGATTCTAAAATTCATTCTCGAAATCCTTAAATTTATTAGAAAAATTAGAATTATACCTCATTAAGTAGATATATAAATGACTACTAAATCTATTGGTAAAATTTCTGAAGTAAGATCATTAACCCCTATATTTTACTATAAAAGGTATACACAAATATTTATGTAATAATTTAAGAATACTTATATCCCTGTCACACATTCCACTAAAGCAAACATTGATCATTTTTTATTGAAAAGATTCATGTTATATATGAAGGGGTTTTGTTTAAAATAATCTAAATACCCTTCTTGATATAGATTTGTCTTGAACATATCATTTATAATACTAATCTAGTTATTCCACAACTTGGTGTAATATAATTCTTGTAAAATTGAATCATTATGAATTTTCAACACTGTTTTTTCATATTCTAGTATGTAACGTAATTTATTAAGATGTGACATCCCATAAAATATTTTATCTTTAAAAAGGATGATAATATTTTTTCATAACATGAAAATAAATCCATCCATATCTAAACTATACATATATATAATTTTATTGTTTATACATGACACATAATTACATTTCTTCAAAAATAAAATTAAGCTCATCGATAAAGAAATATGGTAGTATCTAGTATCTAGTGTAACCAATCTTTCATTATTGGTACCTCAAAGATCCACCACACCTCTGGAAACCATCCTGAATCTATTCAGTTATTGTATTTGGATACAAATGCGAGTAACAAAATCTATATCTAAAACCAATTATTAGAAATTGAAATATTAATTTTTTTAACTAACTCACCTATAGATTCCCTTTTCTTGCTCACTAAGGCACAAATCATCTTTCATTGGCCCTTCTTACCACATTCTAAACAAACTAAATCTTTCTCCTTAGAACTCACCTTTATTGTAACATCATGTCACTAGATTTGGCCTTGTTTCATTAATTTTTGTAGTTTTTTCATGAAAAGTAAATTAGAAATGAACACATCCTTAGAGACAAATATTTTTACATGATCTAACATCTATACTAAAATGTTCTAATAGCTTTCTTGATGGTGTGGATATCTACACCATCATGTGGAATAGGATTCCTGGTGTTTGGATTGTGAGTTACATGAATCCACATCCTCACATGACCTGTTGGATTTTTTTGTATAGAATATCTCTTTAGATATTTTATATGGTACCCCTCATAATAAGGTTGTTTTATGGGTGTTGATGTATATAAACACAATAATTTTCACCCTATATAATATCAACACGAGAAGGGTATCAATGTATGACTGATTTACATTTCATAGAAAAAATTATGAAAATATTGATTTCCTATTTTATGATAAATATTTGAGGTAATATATCACCTTAAACCTAGTTGGGGTGGGGGGATCCTCACGAAGTGGTTTTTCATGTGTTTTTTTCTCTCTTTGATTCCTTCACTTAACATTTTATAACATATTTTACTACTAATTAATATTTTCTTCTAGTTAAACTAACCATTCAATGAACTCTTCTATTTTCGTATCTTTATCCCCTATTCATTTCTTTTCTCAAAATATGTTCATGGTGGCACCAAAAAATCCACACCTCTGACATGGAATTATTATTTTTTCCACTTCAAGGATATTGTTTATAGTTGTTCATTCGATATATCTAATAATAATTATTGATTATAAGTTGGATAAAAAATAAATTAAAATAATTAGTCATTATTACATAATACCAATCTAATACATACACATGCTTCCCACACTTTTTTCATCTATTAGTATCCCCTATTTATTTACACATGCCTACTTCCATAGTAGATGATGTGGTATGGAAGTGTCTCAAGATTTTGATTCATCAATATTCCTATAAAAAGAGAAATATAAATCTTCTATTTTTTCATGCCACATAAAATTATTATGATAGATTTAAAATACATACCATTTTTTCAAGTGAAACATACCCCATTCTTGCTTTATAGTTGGAGTAAATTGGTTTCTCTACTCATTTATTATTTTTAGCACTCAAATTTTATTTTATAAAGTCAAAAATCTGAATAAAAGTGATGAATACTTGTATTGTAATAAAATGTATTACCATCTACAGTATACCAGAAAATATGTATCCTCATGATGAACAATAAACACATCCCATGATTTTTGGTTTATCATATTTTCATACATATGTGGTGGGTGTAGGATTATTTTACCTTTAGAATATTTGAGATGATACTTAATAAGAAATTTTTGAAAGATTCTATGAGCCTTTTTAGTGAGCATTTAGTCAAATTTTATTCGGTATCCATCTACTATAAATGAACGCTTCCTGGAATATTGAAGAGTAATTCAATAGTTCATTATTATTATTTTTGAAATAAATAATGTATATCATAATGTTATAATAATATTTTCTCAAATTAGTGTCTTAAGAGTAAGAAAAACACTGTTCCACAAATCTACATCAATCGACATACGCATACAAGAGGTGAGAAAATGTAACTACTAAACACAAACTTTTTTGGGTTGATAGGATGGTCATGTTCATTTCATCTAACCTAGGATTTGATGTCTTTGTTTCTCACCTTAATAATTTTGGATAACACCATCATGCTACACCACTCATATTTTTTCTAGGATATAGGTTGCTCACCATCTACCATTTCCTCCACTTCAAAATTACCAAAATGTTGTTCTTCTTGATTGGTATCATCGTCATGTGCACAAGGTTGTTGTTCCACTATATTGAGATATTAAACGTATTGAGAAACCTATTGTTCCTCAAGATTTAGAGTATTGACATGTTCTGAAGACATTATCAATATATGTGGTTTAATATTTAATTTATATCATATAAATGTAGCATTGAACATATAATTATAAGAGATAATGAAATGTATATTACAAAAAAAATATAACATGATTATTGAACACTCCTTTTCTAAAGGTTGGATGGATTTGATCCCTCTATCAAGTATCCAAATCCATTCATTGTGATCTTAGATGACATAAAATACCCCACCTATATTGGGACTACTAAAAAATGATTGAAACTTCTTAATTAAAGTTTAATCCTCAGTTGAATTGACAGATGACCCTTCAATGGATTTGGTCAATAACAGAAAAATTGACCACTTTTAGTTTGTGGGATCTAGAACATAACATACTTTTACTACATGCGATTCCATTATAAATGATTTCTCTTTATACCTTTACTTAATGAAATCCACTTTCATTAATTCCAATTCATATATTTTAACAACACTCCTATTAGTAACCCACATGTATTGAAAAATAAGCACTTGGAATGTTGTATAATCAAACTACCATATTTTTTTGACGACACTTAAGTGTGAAATATTCACATAAATTTAATTTCTATCCTTGGTACCAGATACATGCATCGCTTCATCCACAAGTGTAACTCTACTATTTTTTAAGGTACTACATTCAAAATGTTTATTTTTATAGAATATATAACCATTAATTACATAACCATTATAAGATAATACCTAAACCCTTTTTTTCTGGCTACCCATCAAAATCGTACTAAAATTGAATCCAAATTTTCACATGACTCATTAAAAATATAGTATCAAAACTATCCTCTAAACTGTTTATTATTTGTTTTTTATATCCATCATTTATATCTTGGAATATTAAAATGCCTAAGAATTACATTATGGGTTTCAATATATTGGTAAAACTAAAATAGTTATGAAAAATGTTAAGGTGGGACTACTCCCGATGTAGTGTCCCCATCTGAGAAGCCACTGGAAGGATGCTCTGAGCTGGGTTGGCCACATAACCTCAAGCGCATATTTCCGAATTCCAGAGGATTCCGACTAGGATTGGGGACCTTTTTAACATGTCCATGGGGAAGACTATGCTGTCATAGGTAATAAGTAATATATAGTAGAAGAAAACTAGTTTATAAAAAATAGAGGAAGCATATAAATAACCAAATCACATCATTATTATTATTATATTCAAGTTGTAGAGTTGGAGTATGAGCATGTCCTGAAGGTATCACTATGTTATATAATTCAATTAATCTAATGCCATTCATCCTATCCAAGGCAATCATCTGGAAGACCGGTATCGCTCGAGTCATGGCTTTATCGTGATTCTGTCTTTGTATCGCACCGAAGGGGTCAAGTATCACCTGAGGCATGGCGTAGCCACTTTACCAACTGGTCCATCCCTGAAAGTCCCTTTGGAAACCAGTATCACTCATGAGTCTTTTAGAAACCTAGGGAAACCCTCATCTAGAAAAACCTACGACATCATCTCCCTAATGTAATGTATAATCGGTCAGGAATGGCGAGTTATTGTGCAGTCCTTAATAAAGAACTCACGTTGTCTCACAGCCCTGAATTTAATTTGTTTTAAAGGAAGAAGATATCACAAGATATGAATTTATAATTGAAAAAAATAATATGATTAACTCAAATCAAAACACTAATTATCATTCTAGTCAAGCAGTTACAACCATGACAATTTTTCAGGGAATATAGAAAAAACACACATATCACTTTCATAATAGAAAAACAAAATAATAACTTAACAAGGAAGATAATTTTAGGCAAAATTTAACCAAAAAGACCCAAGTTTCTTGGTTCACAAGTATCCTAAATAATTTATTTTAATTAAAACTAAACAATAGGGTTCACACAGCATATGAAATTAATTAATTAAATTAAATCGGGGCTAACAAAAAATTGTCCAAGAATGTCTGCATACCCAAAGGGGAATCCAATGATATTGCAATAATTTTAATAGGTTATATTATCTCAAACAAGGTTGAAATGATCACGAAAGTAATTTATTTAATTTAGAATAGGTAAAAGTAAACATCACCTGTAGGCACTGACAAGCAGCACAACGTGTGATTTAAAATACACAATGAAATGAGGGGAAAAATAGTAGACACCCTACCTTGTACTCATAGAGGATCCTATGCTCAACGGAAATCCTTGATTTGAAATAAAAGAGAAGAAATCAAGTGATTTTAGAAAAACCCCAATTTTAGGTAAAATCCTTCCACAGTAGATCACATGACAGATTTGGAACAAGATCGAATAATTCTTGGTTCGTGAGGTTAGCCTTACTGAGATATTCACATCACACCAGGTGACATCAAAATTGGAGGAGAAACGATGCTGTAATGATCACTCGAATTAGGAGGAGGGTGGTGCGCACCACCTAGAAGGTGGATGTTCATCACACACAACAGGTGGAGGAAGAGAGAAATAGAAGAAAAATAAAATTTAAAAGGAAAAGAAAAAAAATAAGGAAATAAGGAAAATAGAAAAATGAAAATAAAAAGGAAATTGATCAAATAATTAAATAAATTTGGAGTTAGAAATAAAAATAATTAAATAAAATAGGTTTTCCCCATTTTATTCATTCTTAATTTATCTCCATCCATTCAAATTTTATTATTTATTTTTATCTCCTGTTTAAATTATTTTTGACTTCCTTAATATTTATTTTTAATCCTTGTATTCTGTTTAATTATTTTTATCCTGAAAATTTTGATAAGGCGCGATGTAAAAATTTACATAAGGTCTGAGTTATTATTTAATTAATTTAAATAGCTATTTGGGACCTGAAATAGGGTGCATAGCCACACACCCTAAGTTTCTTTAAGGATTTTTACATGAAAACTTAGCGGCCTGTACTATTATTAAAGTCAGGATGTTACAACCTCCCCTCCTTAAGAAAACTCATCCATGAGTTTCCATTCCAAGGGTAGTAGAACTTTATCTTAGAAAAGCTCTGTCCATTGAGCATGCACATCATTCTCTCCCTTCTAATTTTCTTCCTGAACACATCCTTGTTTCCATAACACCCTGACCAGATGAACTGCCCTACCTTGGAGAACCTTTGTGTTATGGTCAACGATATGGATCAGACGCTCCTAAAAGGATGTGTCCACTTCAAGCTTTATGTCATCAGGACTTAAAGAGTGAGATGCATCTAGATGATACTGTCAATGTTGAGATACATGGACGATGTTTTTTATAGTGTGGTATCTCTGAGGTAGAACAATAAATTATAGATCGAACAAGTAGTCAGTATATAATTTGACACATTCCTAAACAAAATATCTCTCCAAAAAACAACCTTTTGGACAACATCAATTTTTGATATACCCTTTCAAAATATTCATATACCTTTTAATGGAGTATGTCCATATATAATGTATTAGAACACATAGTCAAAAATCTCTAACTAAGTGAACCATCATATTAATGAATAATGGTGGGAAGAACATGACATATTTATATAATGGGAAAGTAATTTCCATTCCCATATTTGAAAATTTCACTAGGTCTATAAATTTTTTGCATTTATCTTTGAAAAATAAATATATCTTGGTAAATTTTTGGTGAACATTATTAGGGAAAATGTAACATGAAGCAATATGAATTATATCTTGCATCAAAAAATGGAAGTCGTATGATTTTATACCCTTTAATATTAAATTAGGTACTCTCATGATATTTATGATATTTGTTGAATACCCCTCTAGAAACAATAAAATATTTGAGAAGTTGCAATATTGATATATATCTTTCCAGGAAAGAGTGGAATTTTTTGGAGGAAGAAAATTCCAATTTTTACTCTTCAACGAAGAAAACTCTTCTTTTATTCCCATGTCAATCATGTCAAGACTATCCTTAATTTCATCATTTTTTTAAGTTTCATTTAGTAATATGCCAATGACACTATCACATTCATTTTTTCAACAAGAATAAAATCATGAAAATTAATGATTTTAAAACAATTATACTATGGTAAAAAATTTATTTGTTTTTCCTATAGGTTTTTGTAAGGTTTTTAGAAAAAGGGTTATCAAAACAAGTACCCATATATTTTATATTCTCATACAATTAATCACCTAACAATGGAGATGTTGATGTCTGTTCTTTTGAACTCTTATTGAATGATGTAATCCATGATCGGTAATTATGTCACCATGGTATAAATTGGTGATATCCTAGAAACACATTCTTTGATGAACGTTGCAACCTAGTTGATTGTGTACCTTGTTAAAAAATGTGACACCCTTGAGTTCCTTTAATGTTATGTCCAGAAAATTTTGTATAAGTTGGAAATCTATTTATAATAATTTACAACCTAGATATCAACATGAAAACTTTAACTATGTAAGCATCATATAACTTAACTCCTGAATTACACAATAACTTTAAATCCTTGATCAATGGATCCAAATAAACATCAATATCATTACCTTTTTTGTGTCCTAATATAAGCAGAAATAACATAATATATTTTCATTTCATGCATATACATGATGGAAAGTTATATTTTACCAACATAAAAAAGACATTTACTATGAGTTATTATTTGAAAACAAAATGGATTCACTCAATATATTGATAGAGTAAGATGAAGGTTTCTCAGCTCTTTTCTAAATTCAGTATACTCATGATCAATTCTCTTCCACTAAGGAGCGTCTTCCAGGTGATGAAGTTTCCTATATTTATTCCATGCATATACATTCAACATCAATTATCTTGGTGTATCCTCACTTTAATATAAGAACCTAAACCTTGGAATGATTGGATGGTACCATAAAACTTTTGTAGGATCTCATTAACAATTCTTTCTTTGAGAATCACCAAACATTGGGAATTTTATAAGTGATTTTTTTCCCTTGAGAAACAGTATATAGTCATTTGGATAAGAATATATTCTTTCAAGAATCATAACCATTGAACATATCATTCATTTATCATCATATATTCTGAAATTAAGCTCACTATCTTATGGGAGCATATCATTCATGAAAGAAATTAGTTCAGTAAAATTGGTGTCACTCACTCTGTTTCCACCTTTTGAATTATATAGCTTCAATATGGCTGACAATGTTGTATATTTCATATAACTAGTATAAAATGGAATATTTTCACAAATACTTAACTTCTAAATAAATTTTGTACAATCATTAAGTTCATCTTCAACTATCATTATTATTTTGAAATATAATATTCATCATTTTTCACACCTATAATAACATCCTTGAACAGTCTTCATCATTTTCCACACCTATAATCATATTAGATGATGTATAGAATGAAATATTATCCAAGTTAGTAGATACATTCATTTTTTCTTAATGTTAAGTCCAACATTTATAAAATAGATCATTTCCATGAAAGATAAAGTGTTCATTCAACCCCTCTAGTCTAATTATTCTTGAATAATAATAGTGAAAACACGAACAAAGGATTTGAGAAGGGCCATATTTAGTATATTTTAAGAAATTGATGATCCATTTCACCCCATCCACATACTCTTTTTTTATATGGTTCACATATATCAATTTTTAATTCATATCCATCATATTTTATTTGGTAATATTAATATTTTCAAAAATAAATAAATACACAAAAAGTATGAGTCTAGAAACCATAAAATTCCATTCTTAAAGAATCATTTAAACTATATAAAGTCATTATTCTTAGATAATAAGAGTAGAATGATGTGTATTGAGATTGATTTTTAGTTTTTAAAATCATTGAAGTAATTGAATGTGTGATATCTATAGTTATAAATAATATAATTAAATCTTCAACTATTGTAAAACAAAGAGATCAATAATGGTTTATGTAACTTTGTTAGGTGTGATTAAAACATGGAAGAGGAGTTAATGGTTATTAATTTTTTCACTTTGTATGAGGTGGGTAAGGTAGTGTTTCATGGTAAATATTATTAGGAGGAGAATTTGAACCTTTTATACCTCTTGGTTTATAAATTTGGATGCTGATATGTGGGAAAATCAAAGAAATTTTCTATTTTTTTATTCTTCCCATTTAAATATGAAAATATATGTAGTATTTCCCCATTTTTATTACATATTTTCATTTATTATTTATTTATTTTCAATTATTATTTTTATCACTGAGATACATTTTATATATAATAATTATATGTTTTGATCATGTATATGAATTATAAATGAATCTAAAGCACATAACATTTTTATACTCCTCCAGATTTAAGTATAATCCCCATATCATATATATGTACATATATATATAATGGTATATATAAATATATATATATATATACAAATATTTATATGTATATATATTAATTTACTGGAAATTTAATTTTATTTAATTTAGTTGTCTTATTATTGTTATTATAAATTTATTTAAAATATACTATAACATTTATTTACCAAAATAAATAATGTTTTCCTTTTAAACTCAATAATGTTCATTATTTACATTTTTATTATTATATTTATCTTATATATATTCATTAATACATATATGTTGTATTTATATTATCATTTATATGTCTATTTCAATTAATAATTTTATTTAATATGATAAAATAAATACACTGTTTTTCATCGGTATTTGGTAAATAGTATCATTTTATTAACAATGAATATATAATTGATATTTTATTAAAATATATTCAAATAAATAATTTTTATATATGAAGATATTCAATATTATTTTATTCTTAATAATATATTTTCAAATTATTTATAGGTTAATATAATTATCTTAAAAAATATATACACCTATCCAAAATAATGTACATAGATAAATGTTATTTTATTAACAAATTATTATATCATAAAAACTAATATTATAAAGATATAAATTTTTAATATGTAAAACTAGTTTTATGTATTAGATTTAAAATATTTATTTAATAAAATAAAATTATAATATACAAACAATTATATATTAAAAACCAAGGTGGCCACAGAAGTTCGTGACAATGTTGTAGAATGAGTGGGAATGTTCGGTTGACCGACAATTTTCAATGGAGAAATTTCATGTTGAAGATTATCACTCTCATGAACATTCACACTCCTTAAAAATGTGTGAGGGAGGTGACATGACCATCAAATCCTTTGGGAAAATTAAAACACCCAAATAAAAAATAAAAATGTTAAAACAATTTATGATGGATGTTAATTATTCAAAGTGAATGAGGGCGAGTGGGGGAGGTCGTGCATTAGTGATGGAGAGAAGCAGTGCACACGATAATACATAGGGAGAGCAGCGACGTTGGGGGTAGGGAGGGAGAGTGGTGATGGCGGTGGAAGGAAGGGAGAGCGGCAGAGATAGTGTGTTGTGGTGATGGTGGTAGGAAGGGAGAGCAGTGGAGACAAAATACAATGGAAGGGAGGGAGAATGGTAATGACAGCTTACGGTAATGAGGGATGGAGAGCGGTGATGAGGGAGGGAGAGCAGCGCTAGACTTTTACTTTTGTGAGGGCTAGAAAGAGGCAAATGAATATGTTGGTCACAGGTGAATTTATATAGCATAGAATGGTTATAATCTGTGTTTTCTTAGATGTGTTGATAAAGTGAAATTTTATCAGCACTAAAATAAAAAAGTGTTAATAAAATACTTCTTTATCAGCACTGATAAAAATTTAACAATATAATTAATATAATTAATATAAAAAAAATTAAATTTATTTAATTTTAAATAAATATTTATATAATTATAAATATATTTAATGAATTATATGTATGTATGTACAAATACAATTATAAATAAATATAAATAAATATAATTATAAATAAATAAATATTTATATAATTATAAATAAATTAAAATAATTGTAAATATGTATTTATAAATATAATTACAGATACATAATTATAATTATAATAAAAAAGAAATATTTTTATATAATTATATATATTTTTAGATAAATATATATATTTATATAAATATATATATTTATATTGTTATATATATATATTAATATGTAAATATATATACTTATAAATATAAGAAATATATTTATTATAATTTAATAATTATATAAATATATAATTATTTATTTATAATTATGTAAATATATAATTATTTAATTATAATTATATAAATAATTATTAAAAAATTATATATATATATACATATATATAATCATAAATATATAATTTTATAAATATAGAAAATATACATTTATAAAAATAATTACATATAACAATATAATTATATTTATTTATAAATATTTAATTACAAATATATTTTTATAAATATATTTTTAACATTATTAATAGATATACAATAATAAATGAAGAAACCTGAATAAATAATATTAAATAAATTATAAAACTATTTTAAAAAGTGGATTCGTAACATTTATGTTATATTCAAACACATGAAAAATAAAGAAATGTAAATAAATAGATAAAAAAATTATAAAAATAATATGATAATTAAAAATGGATTATATTGACTATACATAAATATTAATAATTAAATTAAATAAAAATAAATTAATCACACACACATATATTCCTGATGAATAGATAAAAATAAATATACATTAAAAATGAATGAATATTAAAAATGAATAAATACAAAAAATATATGGAGAGATATTAAAAAGAATAAATAATATTAAATAAATTAACACACATGCACACACTCATACATGTCCACATGATAGACATACATATGTACAAATACACATCCATACACACACATATATATACACACATATACACACATACACACACATATATATACATGTACATATATTATAAATTATTTAATATCAATATAAATATTTAAATAAATAAATTCAATTATATATTATATAATTGTTTAAATCAAATATTAATATATTATATTAATTTTAATTATACAAACATTTTGTAATTAATGTATATAAATATCACCATTTTGAGTAATAAAAATTTGCTAATTATATATATATAACTATGAAAATAAGATTCATTTTTTATTAAAAGTTAAAGAAATCATAATTATATATTATATTTACATATAGATATTTATTTTAATATAAATATTATTTTTAAAAATAAAAAAATGTAAGTAAATTAAATTACTCAAAAATACCTTTAGCATCACTAACAATGGTGTCACTTTTATCCGCATTAGAGAGAATGTGATGATAAATTGTGGACTGTTATCAGTGTTTGTTGATGCTCCTTTCCAACACAGAGTCCAACAAATTTCAAAGGGGAATACCTTAATCCCAATGAGGGTCACCCTTTGAAGAACATCAAAAAAATTGACAAAGGGATTAACCAGGAACTCGTTTGGAGGGCGTCGCACAAGTATCTTGCGTGCCGCGCAAGTCACTTGCGCGCCACATATGGGTCGCGCAAGTCACTTGCGCACCCTATTCCTTTTTCTCCCAAGGTTCCCAGTGGCCTATAAATACCCCCTGTGGGCCCCCCATTTGGAGGAGGAATTTTCCAAAACTCAGATTCAAACTCTGGTCACCCAAGTCTTTTTCTGACATCTTCCAAACACTTCTAAGGTAATTCTTTACCTAGAATGGAAGCTCTAAAGAGGAAGAATAAGGCCTAAGTATTAGAACTCATTAATTCTTGTGCACCTAAGTGTCCAGCCCTTAAGATAAATGAAGACACTTGCATGTCACCTTGCCCTCTCAAGGTAACTTGCATGCCACACTTCTGGAAGCCTCTAGGGATGATACAAAGGGATTGAGTTCAAAGTCACCCAAATATTACCCTGTATATTATTCATTGCCCAAGGTGACTCATGTCGCGCAAGTCTACTTGCACGACCAGGACTTGCCCTCCAGAACAATACTTGCGCGCCTCCTTCCTAGTCACCTCCTTTCCTCAAATTCACCTCTCCTCTTCAAGACATAGCCTTCAAAACCCTCTTCAAAGCCATTTATGGCATGGTTCCTTTATTGGATTCTTTATCTGAAAGTAATTCTGTGAGAACCTCTCCTAAAACCTCATGACTTACAAGTTTTATTTCACTATGGTAAGAGGTTTCCTATATAACCTCATCCTTTAATATGAGAAGATCCTTAACCTGGGCCTCCTTCTTAGGAGTAATCCCCAAGTTACAAATCCCATTAACCTGGGCCTCCTTCTCATAAGTAAGCCCCAGTCATAGTCTCTTTTAACCTAGGCCTCCTTCTCATGAGTAATCCCCAGTCATAGTTTCCTTAAACATTGGGCATCCTCCTCAGGAGTAAGCCCCAATCTTAATTCTTTTGATTTGGGTTTCCTTCTCAGGAATAAAACTCAATCATAAGTCCCTCTTAATTTAAGCTTCCTTTTTAGGAGTAAGTCCTGGGTTAAAATTCCAAATCTTCATAAAATACAAATACCTTTATGGACCCTACTTCTTGGGATTCTTTACTAAGTCCTGGTCTTCATTTACCTGGGCAGTCATACATACGTAAGCCCTAAATCATTTCTCATAACTCCATATTTTATGGAATCATCGTCAAATTTACTGATACCTCTTGTTTCTCACACTGATCATGGCTCACATGAGCTTAGAGTGTGAAATTAATCATGACATTTCTTTTTGGGCCATTAACCATGCAAAAACCCCATATTTCTTTTATCGAACTACGTGGGTTCTGATTCCTTTTTAACAAGGATACGTAGGTAGCTCATCTGCGGGTATGATACCAACTCTAAAATAATCCATGTCTTTCTGAAGGACAATAAACTTCAAGTGCCCCACTCAGTGGATTTAAAACCAGTATGGTCATCATAATTACCAATAGATTTCTATATAATGTATTGAAGGATACCATTGACTAAGAATCTCTAATACATAAGGATGATTCTCCATCGATGAAGAACCTCAAATACATATAAAATATTCTCTAAATCTCATACATATCAACCATTGATTGCTAAATCTAAAGGAAAACTCATTTTTTTTTACTTTTTGAATTAATAAGGATTCATGAACATAACTTAAATTTATAAGAGAGTCCCTGAGTAGGTAATAATTCCCCCTAAAAAGGTGTGATGAGCCTGACCTCCCATCCTCTCGACCAATGCAAATTTTTAAGCCTCATCGGTCCATGACTAATGAGAACCTACCTTTGGAAAGTAAGTCCAAATGGATATAGAGTCATTGGATGTTTCCGGTTCTATGAATACACCCTTCAGAAACTGATTGGAAAGTTTGAACCTTAAACAAAAAAGGTCATCCCCATTTCTAGAAGAAAGAAAAATGGTGAACCCGACATGAATCCTTAACCAAGTTAAAATGATGTTTTACTTATTTGTTAGGCCCCTATTAAACTCAATATGAGGGCCAACAAAGCAGTCAATAACATAAGAACTCATCCAAAAGATGTAGTCTGGACAGACTTATCTTGATTATGTATGCTATATCAAACAGGCACTTTTTTCCAAGATCTCTCTGCAACATAGAATGGCTTATTTAAATTTCACACCTGTGAATGCTTCAGCCACTACTCCTGTTGGATCCTCATCCGCTCTGAGGACGACATCACCTACTCAACGTCTTCAACGCTGGGTCTCAAATGTGTTGGTTAGGGAATACCATCAACATGGTACCATCCCGACTCTATATGCTGCTTGACAAGCCCTCCAAGTTAACTACTTACCTTGGTTGTCCGGACAATGACAACCAGTGATCAAGAAGCAGGTGGTGCTAACCACCATCTCCAACCGTTTCGGGTCGTTATCCCCGAAACACAACAACCAGTCCCTCCTATATTACAGGGAGGTGAATGAAGAGGTCACTCAAGGCCTCAATTCAAGAAGACAGGAGTCCTCCTCGAGGAATCCCATCAACAATCGCCTCCAGACTCATGCGGTAGTGCACCCTCAACATGATGAGGGTATCACCTATAGGCATTTGGCTTAGGTTCCTCATACCTGAGCATGCAAGAAGAATCGTCAGAGGTGAAATTCGGCCAACAGGGAGCAGGGTCTTACCTCTTCCCCCTTCAGAGAAGTCCATAAACCTAACTTGATGGCAAGCAACGAGCGGGCACACACACATGTCTGTTCTAATCCCATTGTCTAGCAGACTCATCTAGCAGCAACCTGCCAATCCCTCCAGGAAATTCCGATAGAATAATATAGGAAGGCACATACACCTGTTTATAATTCATCAGTCAGTCATCAGGCTCGTCTGACTGTATCCAAATAAGCTCACCAACCAAATATGGTGACGACCTATAAACAGGCACATACACCTACTTACAATCACCAATTCTGTTAGCAGTCTCATCTACCAATATTGAAGGAAACCCATCAACCATACTTGATGGGTAATATCCATTAGGCACATACACCTGCCAATGTTCATCAAGTCTGCTAATAGTCTCATTTGGTGGCACCTGGAGAAGTCAGTCAGAAAGCTCCGACAACAAATTTGGATCAAAATCAACTCTCTGCCCCTATGCATAAGTATTTTCAATATACATTGACAGAAAAAAAGGACAGGAGCTGGCACATACACCTACTCTAGACACGAAATGGACGTATATTCCTGTTCTGGCAGCTAAATTCACCAAGCACATTCTGATAATGGTGAAAGACCAAAAGCAAATCCCTACCCATATTCTAGATACCTGTCAAAATATTATAACAAATTCAGCGACATCACAGGTAAATAAACATAAATTTATCCCTATCAGTGGAGTGACTCATCAACATTTCACTCTGGAGCATATACACACCTCTTTTCTAGTCCAGGAGGGTCATGGGGCATACTCTCCCATGTCATACGGACAATCAAGTCAGGCACATACACCCAATTTAAATGGAGATAATCAGCCTAACCTGACCATTTCTCCTGATCAGGCACATACACCTACCCATAATAACCACTTTCATCAACAAGTGGTTTCCAAAGTGAGTAAGAAGGCATCTAAGAAAAAGACCCACCCAGCACAGTTGAAAAATAAAGAACCAATATGCAATAAGGCCTTCCTCAATTCTAGAGTTCTTGAAGCCCTCAAAAAATTATCTGTTACAACTCAATATTATACTCTCTCATTTCCAAATTCTGGAAATAAAAATAGTAATTTCGAAGGTATTCATCAGATATTTCCTCATGAAGACTTGCTTCATGACAATTCGGTCAATCACGAAGTATCATCTTTAGATGAGAGCCATGATAACCATCTGTGTGGCCAGAAGACCAAGGAGAAAGAAGTTTTATCTTTTGTTGTAACCCACCATGGTGATCCTCCCTATCATAATGAATTTAGCTGTGAAAGTCCTCTCCAAAATAGTAATTCGCATTGCCTGGAAAATTCTTCAATGGACAATTTAGTAACGAGAAAGCCCTATTATCTTGAGGCACTTACAAATGCGAGGCCAGTCATGTCTGATGCCTTACCATTAGCAGGTGAAATACTTTCTCAACCAGAAGATATCCCGGGGTGAAGTTCATTATCCGAACCACCCCTGGGTCATTCATCTTCTAATTTGACAAATGAATTCTCTACCAATCTTATTGAATCTGATGAGGCAACAAAGAAGCACTAGCTTTGGTCCAATAAGGTAGAATAATCTTCATCAAATGACAAATAGGAAGTATTGAATATGAGAGAACAACTAGCAAAAGGTGAAATAACAGTCATGTTTTGGCCTTTGGCTGACTCTCAGTATGATATTCCAGAAACGTTGACAGAAGATTGTAATCATGATATTCGTCTCAACATATGGAAAACTCTTTGTCACTTAAAACAGAAAATATTATCTTATGATGAATATCAAAATCATGTCAAGATAATAGAAGGGTTGCAACACCAAATTGACTTGGAATCTCTCTCAGTTTCCCAACATCCAAAGGGTGAAAAGCAGTAGAGAGCCCTTCAGCATTCATGCCTTAGCGCGTTGAAAAGATTGTGCCAGTTAATTACCAATGCCCCATCTGGTATTCATATCAGGGGATGGGGTGTTCATGGAGAATTTCATTTTACTGCACTCTCTATCCAACAAATCCCGCCAAAAGTGGTCTCATGCAATGTTATTTCTCATGTTTGGCCACATCTAACTGGTTTTGTGTGTAATCAAATACTTTCTCAAGAACAGGCCTCAACTAGTTCTTCCAAAAGTCAGGCATATAAAGAACAAGTTGTCAAATTAATCTTGCATCAAGCAAATGAGAATATCGAACAGGATTCTCATTTAGAGCATGTGCATCATTAGGTTACCAAGGTGTCAGAAATAATCCAACGGTCATCTGAGCTAGGTTATTTGAGTGAATGTCGGATGATGCATCTAGCCAATTTTCGAACTAAAATCTGCAAAATTATGAGAGATTTTAAGAAAGTTTCAGATATAGCAGCTCAAGATCCACCTCAGCTTTCCAGGCTAGGGACTCTTTTAATCCAACCCTCGGGATAAACAGACAAGATTCGAGGAGTTAAGCAGAAAAAACAGGAACAGCCCCAGTCCACCGGACTGGGGACTTTTTCAAATTCTCAATCTTTTCCTCAGTAAAAGTCAGTCTTCTCTTGATTGGGGAAGAAGCCACAAGAGTAATGTAGTGCCAAATTATTAGGATACTCCCTCCAAATTACAGTTCATCAAGAAGTTCCTAAGGGATCAACCAAACAAAAGGCAATGTCTCATAAAGACATGTAAGAAGATAGTATCACAGAAGCACTGACATAGGGTTTCAATACATTATGCCTCGATAAATGTCATCAATTCCATTGTCACTGATCCCCCATAACATGAGGCTCACTCAGGGGAATCAGATGAAGAAGTTCCTATTCAAGAGGTTGTATACACAAAGATAAATGAAGAAGGTGTGCGTACCCAAAATCAAAGGCTTACCCAGAATCTAGGTATTCCTTCAAATAACCAACTCCCCCCTCTCCGAAAGGCATCCAACAAGGGGAAAGGAAAAAATTTAGGTTACATTCCACCTTACCTCTGGAGAAGGTCAATCACTCTCATTAGAGGAAAGGTTAGCATAGCAAGAGGAAGAAATGAAGGAGTTAAGGAGGTTAAATACAGAACTACTTCAAGGTAGCCTTCCTCCTAATCATGCTGGAGTTAATCACTCAAGGAAATTTGTTGAAACTACTAGGATGGATCAAGAATATCCCCCTTTACAAGTACACCCTCACAGGTATAATCCTATGGGTCATACACGACAGAAAGCAGTAATACTACCATCAGTGACAGTACCAGTCGCCACACCCGTCCAAACTCCAGTTCTTGTACCTACACAAGTCCAAACACAACCAGATGTTTCTCAAAAATTAATGACTACCATTGAGTCATTAACAGCTCGGTTGGAAGCTATGGAAGGAAAGTGTGCACCAGTTAAACTAGAGAAGAGATCTTATCCTGAATGGGTGGATGCAATTCCTCCCCCATCAAATTTTGTGAGTACCAAATTCCCAATTTTTAATGGTTCGGGAGATCCAGAACAACACTTAACACATTTTTTTTTCGTTGTGATCCTATGATGGGAACTCCTCAACAACAAGAATCAGTTAAGCTTAGGTGTTTTGTGCAGTCATTACAAGGACCTGCTTTTATCTGGTATACAAGCTTTCAATCTTAGTCAATTACTAGGTGGGAGGATCTCTGTCAAAAATTTATTCTTCAATTTAGCTCAACATTTCCAAATACAATAGTTTTTGTTCTTACCAATTGTAAGAAAAGGGAGAATGAAAGAGTTTTGGATTTCATTTCTCGCTGGAGGGGATTAAAATATTCCTTAATTTTAGCACTCCCTTAAGAAGAGTTGCTTCCAATCTGTGTGGAAAATCTGCATGATTAATTACACACACTGTTGATCCCTATGAAATACATAGGAGGGTTTTGAGACCTTACTTCAATCGCTCAGCAGATAGAAGATTCCTTTACAAAGACTAAGGCCAAAACTCATGTAATTCCATCAGTTCAAGGATGGAGAATAGGGAAAGCAGAGACTTCTACAGTTACACTTAAACAAGCATCTGTACCTACTTCCACTTTAAAACCTTCATCATATCGAAGGGATCCACCTCTTGAGCCTCAACAACAATGGCTGCCTCATCAAGATGATCAAATAGATCAAAGATGGAAACAGTTTGAATATTTTAAGAACAAATTTTATTCTTTCTAGAATGAAGAGGTTCCTGGCTACTTCATCTCGGTTCTGGAAAACAATCTGGTTCAGTTTCCAAGGCCCAAAAGGCCGAACAAAGAAGGAGATGAAGACCTCCACAACTATTGATCATTTCATCAGATGTTGGGGCATCCCATTTAGGGGTGTTTTGTATTCAAATACCTCCTGAAAATGATGGTGGACTCTGGACAGGTAAAACTGAAAGGTTCTTCAGCCCAGGTAGCATGTGTTACTGCTACTGATCCAGAGGAAGAAGGCGAGTGGCATGAAGTCAAAAGTAAAAAACGCACAAAAATATGATGATTGGATGGTCAGGAAAATGATCAACCAAACTCATGCCATTTTACGAACACAATTGAATCAACCAATTATGTCTTCTGGTATGAATGCCATAACAAAACCCCCTTTAACAGAAGGAAAATATTCAATGAATCGGCATAATTCGAAGAAAGAAGAGCATTCAGAAGAAGACGAGCTTGTGTCGAATCCTAAACTGTTTTTGACTCTGGCAGATTTTATGCCATCGACTTCAAAAGAACGGGCACCAGTCCACCAAACAGCACAGCCTGAACTGGCTAATCGGGCAGAATCTTCATCAGATGAAGAATTGATCTTTGGTTCTATTAACATGATTCATTTAACAGATCCTTATACCAATGACAGTTTCGATTATGATGATCCTAAGTTCCCTGTATATAATAGAGGAATTAGAGGAAAAGGCAGCGGTTTAGGATACAAGGGAAGACATGGATATTCCAAAATCCATTATTTCAATCATACCCCTACTAGAACTATATATGTGGCAGAAACTCATGGAAAATCCCTTTAGAAAGCTCAACAGGAACAAGAAAGTTCTTCCACACATGGTAGATTTGGTCCTGATGCAGTTATTTTGGATGACCGGTTAGAGGTCACACATTTTTCCTCTCAGTAAATAGATAGACCTAGTCAGTATAATTTACAGAATCTAGGAGTGTTTCTAACTCCTACCCCGATATGAGATGTATCTACTGCCAAAGCATCAACTTTAAAGGCACCTGAAAACCCACATTTTTTTATGGTAAACACAGACCTTTGGACCAAATGTATGATGTCTTGAAACATTTGGCCCAAGTACCGGCCAAGTTATCAATTTTGGATGCCTTGAATCTATCAAAAGATCTTCGGGAGGTGCTTATTGAGGCTTTGTCAAGTCCTCAAGAATTCAAAACTAAAATTGTTGTCGCTGAGGTCTACCATATAGAGAATGATTCTGTAGAATTCCATGTAGTGATATATTTTATAGATAAAGATGAAGATGATGTTGTACATAGACATATCAGACCTTTGTATCTATCAGGAAAAGTCAATGATATAGACATCTGACAAGCTTTCATTGATAATTGCTCAAGAGTCAATCTCATTCCTATTCGTACACTCCATCGATTGGGCCTCACCAAATCTGATTTATCTCCTTCTACTTTGATGTTTCAAGGATACGATAAGAATGAACAAGAACCTCTGGGATAAATTACACTCAGAATTCAGTTTGGATACCTTGTGTCTAATTCATATTTCATGGTTGTTCATCAGGACACAGCTTTCAACATTTTTCTTGGAAGACCCTGGCTACATCAACATGCGGTCGTACCTTCGTTGTACCATCAGTGTCTCAAATATTGTTTTAATGGTCAAATTGGGACATTGTATGGTGAAAAATCTCCATTCAAAACATATGAATCTCAATGCATTGAGGAAGAATTTTATCACATGGAGGGAAATGGAAAATCCATAGCAAAGAAGGTCACCAAAATTAATACTCCAAGTGGTTTGGAAAATATTCTAATAAACCCATTCACACATGTGAGTATAGATTATGTGTTACCTATCAGTCAAATTGATAGGATAGACCTAAATCCAAACACTCTTATGAAAACTTCCATAATGTCAACTATGGAAATCAAGCGAGATAGCATGGGAGATATTGTTGATTCACCAAGCAGTTATGAAATCTTAAATGGAGATGTCTTCATTTCATCCACTGAAATCCAGCAATTTTATACTTCATCAACCTAATCAGAATAAGTTATAGCAATTCTATAGGAAAATAATGATGTCAATTCTCAATCCATCATCTCCTCTCTATCACCCCAGGAAGACCCTTCATCATCAATAGGGTTAGAAATGGAAGCCTCTTCTTCAAGATGTTCAAGTTTTAACTTCTCCCCTGACCATAGAAGTTATGCTTCGTTATCTACTATGAAAGTAGAATCAGAGGAAGTAACACATATTGAAGAAGAAGAGGAAGATCTCAGAGATGCTCCTCCAGCATTTGAAGAGGGTATCTCTACCACTATGGATGAACTCAGAGAAATAAATCTGGGTACAAAAGGAGATCCACTCCCCACTTTAATTAGTGCGGCCATGACTCTTGAAGAGCAAGAAATGTATACATCATTTTTAAAGAAAAATTGAGATGTATTTGCTTGGAATTATATATAAATTCATGGTCTTGATCCCGATGTTGCCACTCATCATTTGAGTTTTCTAGGAGAACATCGAGGATTCAAGAAAGCCGCAAGAAGAACACACCCAACTTATGCCTCCAAAATTGAAGCTGAAGTTGATAAGATTATCAAAGCTAACTTTGTCAGAGAAGTTCAGTATCCCAAATGGATGGCTAATATTGTCCCTATGAAAAATAAAAATGGAAAAATTAAATATTTCATTGACTTCAGAGATCTTAATCGACATTTTCCCAAGGATGATTTTCCAGTTCTGATCACAGAACTCTTAATTGATGCAATAGCTGGCTACAAAGCTCTTTCCTTCATGGATGGATATTCTGGGTATAATCAAATCCAAATGGCTTCAAAAGATGAAGAATCTACATCCTTCAGAGCTATCAAGGTGTTTTTTGCTATCAGGTAATTCCCTTTGGCCTGAAGAATGTAGGTGCAACGTATCAATGTTCCATGCACCATATCTTCAAACCCTTTTTAGGGAAATTTGTTGAATGTTATGTGGATGATTTGGTGGTTAAATCCAGACAATGTTCAAATCATTTGGTCAATCTGGAAATCATATTCAACAAACTTCGACAACAAAATTTGAAGATGAAACCATTGAAATGTGCTTTCGGGGTAACCTCAGGAAAATTTCTCAGCTTTTTTGTATGCCATTGTGGTATAGAAGTTGATCCTGAGAAGAAAAAATCAATCCTTGGTATGTCACCTCCTCAAAATTTGAAAGAATTAAGAGTACTTCAAGGAAACTTGGCCTATATTCGGCGTTTCATTGCCAATTTGACAGGCAAGTGTTTAACCTTCACCAAATTAATGAACAAGGGAGTCACCTACCAGTGGAATAAAGAATGTCAAGAAGAATTAGATATTCTCAAGAGATATCTCTTGAGTCCACTGGTATTAATGCCACCCGTTGAAGGAAGACCACTTATTATATATGTCACAGCTTTAGAGTGATCATTGGGTGCCTTCCTTTCCCAAAAGAATGATGTTGGGAATGAAAATAGCCTTTTCTATCTCAGTCAGACTATACTTGAGGCAGAAACTCAATATTCAAGTATTGAAAAGTGATGCCTTGCATTAATCTTTATATTTCATAAATTGAGACACTACATGAAACATCATGAGTTCTAATTGGTATCTCGCAATAACCCGCTCAAATTTATCCTTAGTCGTCCAATGCTTACAGGACATCTGGCAAGGTGGGCAGTTATTTTGTAGTATTTTGATATCCAGTATGTGTCTCAAAAGGTAATAAAGGGCCAAGCTCTGGCTGATTTCCTTGGTAAACACCCATCTATAGAAGATACATCTTTAAATATTGAACTTCCTGATGAGGAAGTCTTCTCTATTCAAGATAATCCTCAAAAATGGGAAATATACTTTGATGGTGGCTCAAGAAGTCCAATAGGAAAGAAAATGGAAGGTACTAAATTCAAAAAAGTTGGGTTAGGAATCGTACTTATTTCCCTAGAAAAGGAAGTACTACCCTATTCCTTCTTATTGTTGGAAGGCGGTACAAATAATGAGGTAGAATATCAAGCTCTCATCGTAGGCTTGGAATTGGCACTTCAGGCATAGGTGAATCACTTGAGGGTAAAAAGTGATTCAGATTTGGTAATCAAACAAATCAATGGGGATTATTCAATCAGAAAAGAAGAGTTAATCCCTTTGTGTGATTACGTCAGAGAGTTAATGGCGGTATTTCCCTTGGAACCAACATTTTCTTATGTCTCGTGATCACAAAATGCCCAAGCTGATTCACTGGATAATGTAGCCACAGCCCTGGCAGATCCAAATCGGGACGAAACAATCATCAGTATTGGCCACCTTCATGTAATTTCACCTTTTGTTCAAATCAGAACAGAATAAATCAATGAAATCAGTCCCATTTCTGAACCATATGATCATACTCAGGATGGATTACACCTATTAGGGAATACCTTAAAAATGGAACACTCCCACCTGATAGAGCTGGGAAAGAACAAGTCTGGTGATGTGTGGTCAATTTTACTCTTTATGATAGCCTAGATCACCAAAAAAATCTCTAAAAGTGAGGTTTTGATGGAATTATCTTCAGATGTATTGATGGTGAAGAGACAATGGTTATCATGAATGAAGTACATGCAAAAGTTTGTGGTGCCCACCAGTCTGGACATAGACTTTCTGGACAAATCTAAAGGCTTGGATACTTTTGGACTTAAATGATGCAAGATTGTGTTTATTTCACTAAGAAGTGTCATTCTTTCCAAGTATGTGCCAACTTTATTCATCAACCCCCAGAGTTGTTTCATACAACTAAATACTCATGTCCATTTGCCACATGGGGAATAGATGTAGTAGTACCTTATCCTCCGGCTACATCCAAGAAATTTAACTATATTCTTACTGCTACTTACTTCTTTTCCAAATGGGCAGAGGCAATACCTCTCAAAGAAGTTAGTTCTAAAGGCATTATTAGATTCTTCAAGTCTAACATCATTACCAGATTCGGTGTCCCTCATACCATATTGACGGACAATGGCACCAAATTCAGTTCATCCAAGGTGAGAAAGTTGTATTAATAATACAACATCAAATCCAACCGTTAATTTTGGTATCATGCAGTGGTCAATGGCCAAATAGAGGCCTTCAATAAGAATCTTTCAAACATACTTCAAAAGATGGTGGATAAAGATAAGAAATCGTGTCCTGATAAACTTTTTCATGCTTTATGGGCTTATCAGACCACCACCTGCACTGCTACACGGTCAACTCCATATTCATTGGTATATGGAACAGAATCAGTCATACCCATTGAGGTTCAATTACCTTCACTAAGAGTATCCATTTGTGATTATTCATCCACAGATGAACAATCTCAGAAGCGATTTGATGAATTGGAACAATTAAACAAAAAAATATTGTGCACCCTTAACCACTTGGAAGTCTATCAGAATCGAATAGCACGAGCTTTCAATAAAAAAGTTCGTCTTCGTTCATTCATTCAAGGAAAATTGGTATTGGTCCTCAGAACTCCAATGATACCAGGAAAGAAGCCTCCAAAGCTTAAGCCAAAGTGGGAAGGACCTTACTCAATACATAAGGTCTACTCTAATGGAGCTTATTCTTTAATCTCAATGGATAGAGAAATCATTAAAACTCCAACCAATGCAAGATTATTGAAGAAGTATTTTGTGTAACACAAATACACCCTTTAGTCCTCACTACAAGACTTTAAACTGCATAGTCCCTTTAGTCCTCACTGCAATACTTTAAACTGTATGGTCTCTATAGTCCTCACTACAAGACTTTAAACTGCATGGTCCCTCTATTGTCCAACATGATGTTAAACTGTTCCCCCTTTGTCGTCCAAAATGACGTTAAACTGTTCGTCCGAGCTACAAGATGTTAAATTGCCAAGCACCCCATGTCTGTGACACATGACATTTAAACTGTGAAACAGTCCCTTATATGTCCTACATGATGTTAAACTGTGCATCGTTAGGATTATTGTTACCTATTGTTTCTCACACCAAGCATGACTCACGTGAGATTAGAGTGAGCTTCAACCATAACACCCTCTCTAGGCCACTAACCACATGTAAGTTCCAACAACATCTTCGGGTTTTCCTCAAGTACAACTCGATCACAAATTCATTCTCAATCGAACTATGTGAACTTTGATCCTTGCCTTCTAGGATGGGTACATAGGAAACCTCCTGAGGTTCATGCCCAAAACCAATATCTTCACATAGGTTCACCTCCATCTCATACAATGTTGATCCGTGAAGCCCCCCCTCTGAAACCAATATATTCACATTATTTCATCATCGTCCTTGTTATATGACTTTAAACTATACAGTCCCCCATTTTCCTCACTACAAGAAATTAAACTGCATAGCAATACGTCCTAGCTACATGAGTCTAAACTATGCAGCATCGGTCCATGCATATGACCTTAAACTATTCGCACTTTTGTCATGTATGAAAATAAACTACAACAGTCTCTGACACCCTCACCTGAGAGGGAATCATTATTTACATTGATCTCCAATCATGTTATATTCCAAGGACTACGTGCATACATGCCAATGCCCGAACCTTTAATCTTGGATCCAACCATCATTGCACTAAAGTCCCCTTTCACCCTTCACATGTACAAACCAAATCTGTACTGAGGGTATTTCAAGAACTACGTATGGCTTGATTCCCATCCTTATGAGATATTTAAGAACGTTTGAGCATCCCTCAAACCCATCCCCAATTCTTTGAGCCTAACCCCAAACTCCATGGTCAGTCCCTTGGCTGAAAATTCCCCCTGTGAGCACATGAATGTGGTATGAAAAACCTAGTATTTATTCACATTAGGTTTATAACAAACACACAATGTGTCTCCCTCATTATGGTCTGAGCTCTACGACCCTAAACTAAGATCTCCTATGCTTTCATCTCACATGACATTAAACTGTATTTCAAGAACTATGTATGGCTTGATTCCCATCCTAATGAGATATGTAGTTAAGTCCAGCATCTCAATTCAAGACCCATCCACAACATGATTATGGTCAGCATTGGTCTATGTATCTCTTCCATGCATTGAATAATACCCATTTTTATGTGTCATACTCCTAACATTAAATAAATCCATATCTCCATGACCCTTTTCTTGACTTCTGGTCACAAAATGTCTGATACCCGGGAATTCTTTTTCCTGACCATGCAGCACGTGCCCTTAGGCGGCCTTGCATAAGTAGTCTTCATAACAGACCTGTCAGCCAAAAGATGTTATTATTTGACTATGCAGCCAATGCCCTTAAGTGGCCCTGCATAATTCAAACTCCTTAATGGGTTTGTCAAATATTGGTAACTTCATTCTTGGAGGGAAAATCTCTTTTTTCCTTATTGTTCTTAACGACGATATGTAGGGATCCTCCAAAAAACAACCATCCTTAACATATTTTTCCCATACTCTTTTTCATGATCTGAAAGTATTCAAGTCTATGGTTTATATTTCCATTCCCTATGTTTGGGTCAGACCTTCGCAGGAGTGACATTCATACAATTCTTTGACAATATTGATTGGGAATATGCTCTCCATATTCAAGTACCTCTTTCCATGCAGCAGACTCTATGCTTTGGAAATTTTGAATCTCCATAAACTTTCACTAGCTTTTAGCAATAGAAAAGTAAAAAATTTTAGAGTTATTTTGCCTGACTATGCAGCACGTTCCCCTAGGTGGCCTTGCATAAGTAGTCTACATAATGGACCTGTCAGGAAAAATATACTATTATTTGACTATGCATCCAATGCCCTTAAGTGGCCCTACATAATTCAACCCCCTAACGGGTTTGTCAAATAGTGGTAACTTCACTCTTAGGAAATAATTCCTCTAATTCCTTTTAGCCCTTTTTTCATATCATCCCTCAGATTCAAAATTTCTTAAGTCATATTTTACATGTTTTCACCCATACTTGAATGTGTTAATATGTTTTCAATCAAATTATCAAGGAATTGAGTCAATTTTAATCCATTCGGTCAAAGCAATTCGACCTTAAACATTAGCCTTTTTATGTCTGACATGCATGACTTTAAATTAACAACAAAAGACAGGGTACTCATTAAATTGGGAACTTGTAAAAGGAACTCTGAACAAAAGTTGAGTCTCAGCTCGCTAAATGTACATATTGAATGATTTATGCAATATTGAGAAACAAAAGATGAAAAGTTTATGGGGTTGTTTGTATAATCCTAGAAAAAATCAAACTATGCTTACTAGGCCCATTGACTTAGGTAAAAAAAATATAAGTAATTAGCAAGAGAATGCAGGTACAAATGATTGAAGATGAAATGTCTTTTTCATTGATGTAAAAGATTAGAAGAATATCCACAGATTGGAGTATCTTCTCTTTTTGAAGAATTACAAGAGGCTTTCAACATAACTTTTCATTTGATTTAAGGTATCCTGAGCTTCGTCAGCATCCACTTGAAGTTTATTCACTCGACCAACTTCACTCTTTTTATCTTGATGAAGTGCCTTCTTGGCATCTGCGATGGATTTCATACCATTCATTTGGACTCCTTCCAATGAATTGTTAAGATGGTCAAGTTCCCCAGTAACATCATCTAACTGTTTTTGAAGATTCATCTACTGGACAACTTTATCCTTGATCTTATGCTTTAGGTCCTTCAGCTTTGCAGCATGATCAGCCTCATATCGGGACATCACAGCCTCGAATTTGCTGATATTGGTCAGTAGCCTCACTCTGATCAGATCTTGACGGCACTTTTGCTCCTGCTCCCACCTTAAGATGAATTGTTTCACCGCGGTATGGATCTCTTGATATCCAAAACTGACAAGTCCTAGCATGACGAACAAGGATAACAGTCGCGGGATCTTTGAAGACAGCTCTTCAATAGGCACTTTGGATATAATCTTCCATATATTTTTCCATGCCTTGCGATGTGAGAATTTTAGCACCTTTTTCACCTCTGGGTCTGATTCAGCATCGCTATCACAGGGGGGAATATTGTCCAGGATTAATGCACTTAAGGAAGTTCCCCGTTTTACTCCTTCCCCCCTGACCCTTGATACTTCACTTTCTACTCCCGTTGGGGATGAGGCTGAGGCTTCACCTCCGGATCTAGACACTGAAGTTAACAGCCCTGTATAGTTAATTTAAATCTTTTGTTAGTTTCAAAGGATAACAAAAGTTGATTAGCTATCTTGAAAATTAAGTATAGTCACAAATATTATCATCTTTTACCCAACAGTAGATCAACAACATGAGAAGGCTCCTCCTCATCTTTCCTAGCTTCAACAGGATTTTCAGAATGGGTTTCAGGAAGCTCTGGCGGGTTAATCTCCACTTGAGATAGCGTCTCTATAATGATAGGGTTGTCTCTAACCCATTTAGGCATCGGCAGATCAGCATCTTGCTCAGATGGAACTGCACATTTCAACCAATCATGATCAGAGATGTAATAAATTTTTTTAACAGGATGAAGGATAACACTCACGTCCAAAATCTTCTAAATCACATGGTAATTTAACATGATCTAAAATTTCTTCAAAAGAAGTGCCAAGTTTCATCATTTCATCTAGTGATATCTCATATTCCTGTTTAGTCTCAACAGTGGGAGCATTTGACAAGTCCTCTTGGCGACCCTCCTCCTGTGACCTCCGACCCCGAACAGCTTCCTCGGAGAAAATTACGGAGTCAGTTATAGTGGCCACCAAATTTTCTAGTGTAGGTGTTGAACCTAAAGCATCACAGAATGGAAGTTAGTTTAAGTATTCATTCAACATTCTATGAAGTATTGTTAATTTACCAGAACCAGTCACTTCTCTCCTTGCAGTAGCAACAGGAGCAGTAATGGGAACAGAAGTTGGCTCTTCTTCTCTCATCGTTTTTTTAGAAGCAGCCAGGTCAGCATGAATTTTTGACTATTCACCAGCACCCTCCATTATCCTTAGAGGAGGATCAGTCCTCTACCTCAAAGGGGAAATTGAAGAATCCCCTACAATCCCAAGAAGTATGAGTAATATTTTCATGAGTTAGGATTCATGACTATCTGAAGGACTTAACACTACTGATGAAGCACCTAACTGTAGACTTCTTCCTTCGATTCCTTTTCTTCTTTGACTTTTTGGGTGTGTTGACATCGTCACCTCCAAATACAGGTATTAGAGAGTGAAATTTCCTTTCTAAATCCTCGTCCATGGATTTTCGGCCTGGAGATACCTCGCCCGGCTCGCGAAAAGATCCAGTGGCTGCAAGAGAGGTGCCACCAGGGCTGTACTACGGTGAATGGACCTTAGTAGTTCCTTTATTAATAAGTTTTAGGATGAAGAAAGTAATTTCCTTGAGTAACAAAGATTTGACTGAAATTAAGTTGCAAAGCAAATAAGGAAAGAAATTTACATCTTTGGGAGCCATGTAATAATGCCACTCCTCATCTAATAAAGCACCAATCCCCTCAGTGGTGCCATGATTCATCATTTCCTTCACCCGCTTGGTAATAGGAATGGAATAATTAGTGGAATATATGAGCATTTCCAGCTCTCTAATGCAAGCCTGCACTTCATCAGGGTTATCCTTAGAGTGGATATCAGCAAAAGCCCAGAGATTCCCCACTCCAGGGATATATAGCCCTTCGCATAAGTCCATCCAGGTGGTTTCATCATCACAATATAAACTCCACCATGTATGGACGGCCTCTGGTCATAAATATTCAACATGTACACCAGAAGGCCACGAGGAGGGTCCTACATTCTGGGACTTCAACTTCTTCCCAGCTCCTGCAATCACAGATAAAGGATAAGAAAATGAAACTTTTTGCTCTATAAAATAATGGCGACTAAATTGCCTCAATGATATAACTCACCAAGAGTTGATGGAGTAGTTCTCTTGACTCTGGCAGGAGGATTATATCTGGCATGAGGTCTCTTTGACACATGCCGTGCCTCATCATCCCCGGGTCAGGAACCCGGTGAATCGGCTCCGGGTGAGGAAGAATCACCTTCCAGATGAAGGGTTTCTTTCCTGATGGTTCTCTTTTTCATCCATACCCGTGGGACCAGATGATTCAATACCCCTTATGGGTATGATGCTACCCAATTCTCAGCATACCATGTAGTAAATTGACCCATTGCTCCAGCAACCGGTAGATCAAACACTGCCCTGATTTTCTCCATAGCTGTCAGCAACCATAATTTTCGAGCAACCATTGAATGCTGATCTAACCTGATGTGCATGAGGGGGGGATACAACAATCTTCTGCAGACACTTGAATTGGTGTGCAAATCTATATGGATCATAGGCCTCGCATATAATCTCTCCATCAATTCTGGTGGCCAATACACCATCTCTGCAAGCCAGCATATATGAATTCAATTCCAGGCTAGTTGTTCCATCATCAACAAACAGCCCGAATGGTGGATTTCCATAAGGAAAGAAAAAAAATTCCTTGAACATGCTCAGCCTCACCTTCAAATCATATAAATTGAGGGACAATAGAGAAATTCCAGAAAATTCCTACACCGATGGCCTAAAAGAACTTCCAGGAACCTGTACTCTGCTTTGTATAGCATATGTCCTGAAGTGAGTGGCGATCCATCCCCACAAAACTTGTAATGGTCCCACTATTCTCAAAGAAGACTTACCCATATAGACATGGAGCAAGATCATGTGAATCTTCACCAAAATCAGGGTGGCCAACCCAACCATTTTTCTCTCATCCAACTTGGTTGCAACAATGAAGGTCCCTGGCCTAATGCCTCCCTTCGAATCCCTAACTGGAAGAAGATAAACACTAATCCACAAAGCTAAAAATCCCACCAAACGGGTCTTCTCTGGGATTCTTTGATCCACTTCATACCCCCACTTTTCAAACTCTCTCACTTCTAGATTTGGTCAGAATGTGCCAAGAGCACCCCTCTTCTCTGTTCTGGGGTAGCTGGTAGGACGAGTACAGGTGGGCCCCTTCTCCTTCTTCTTGATGAGAAACATATCCATCCACTCCTCTGGATGAATATCCTTTCTAGAATGAGTTTTGGTGGACTTTGAATTCTTTAGCTTGTGGAAAAATTTCAATAACTCTCGAGCTAAAACCGGATTCTTCTCCAAATCATTCTAGGTTACCTTAGGGGGGATGAATTCATCACATATATCTCCCAAAATTGGAGCCCTTGAGATCTTATAGACATCCCACAAGGTGATACCTACTTCTCCCTAAGTCAGATAGAACGAATTGGTTTCCAGGCTCTAGTGGCTGATTAGCTCCGACACAAAATTATCATTCCTGTAGACATATGTCAGCCCAGCCCAGACGGATTCATATATTGCAGCTCCCTTCAGATCCTCTACAAACTTTGCACAGGTTTGTCACACCCAATATGCCCACATCCAAGTCGGCTTCAGACCTCCTCCAGGACAGAAATCCCAACTCTTCTTATATCCCTTAGATTGATCCATCTGAGAATTTTGGAAAATAGAGGTATAGCAATGCGGCTGCAGCTCAGGCTTGTGAGGCTTCAAATCTAGAGCACATGGGATATGATTCATTATGAATGACTTCTCCACTATCCCAGCATTGATAAATGATCCTGCAACTGAGACATTTGGTGAAGCGAAATTGGTGTAAGTCTGAAACCAGGAATGAGGAATATAATTCTTTGCCTCTGAAACATTGACTCCTTGCAGATGACCATGGCCATATAAAGGCAAGTAAATGCTCTGTGGGAAGTTGACATGATATTTCTTCAAGTACATAGCCAAATCTGGGATATTGATGTCACAGATATCATAAAGTCATGGCCAACGATGTTCATCATATCATCTATTCTCTTGCTGGCCAACACATCAGTCGATCCAATTCTTCTGGGAGCCATTGAATCTGCACAAATATCTAATAGTTAAATTTTTAAGTAAGTCTGTTTTTATGAAATACTTGTGAAGAAAACAAAAAAATGGCCAAGGCATTAAGGCACACAAGTTTGGATGCGCAAGTATTGTCACACAAGTAATGTCGCGCAAGTCAAAATCCTTACTGGAGAAGCACGACACAAAAAAAGAGCGATCGACCGAGGAGATGAAGACACTTGCGTGACAAGAGCTCAATATCTTTGAAGGCAGGATGGTTTTCGCAAAGTGAAACCCATATATATAGGCAATCCCGCAACCCTATGCACTGAAACCTATGCACCGGAGCTTGCTCACCAACACTTGCACACCACCGAACCCTTGTTTCTCATTTTCCTCAGAGTCAAATCCTCTTTCCTTTTTCAGATCAAACTCTAAGGGGGGAATTTTTTTATGCTCCTTTCCATCACAGAGTCCAAAAAATGGAAAAGGGGAATACCTTAAGCCCAATGAGGGTTAACATTTGAAAAACCTCAAAAAATTTGACAAAGGGATGAACCAGGAACTCATTTGGAGGGCGCCGCGCAAGTATCCTGTGTGCTACGCAAGTCACTTGCACACCCTATTCCTTTTTTCACCAATGGTGCCTAGTGGCCTATAAATACCCCCTGTGGGCCCCCCATTTGGAGGAGGAATTTTCCAAAACTCAGATTCAAGCTCTGGTTTCCCAAGTCTTTTTCTAACGTCTTCCAAACACTTCTAAGGTTAATTCTTTACCTAGAATGGAAGTTCTAAAGAGGAAGAATAAGGCCTAAGTATTAGAACTCATTAATACTTGAACGCCTAAGTGTCCATCCCTTATGGTAAATGAAGACACTTGCGCGCCACCTTTCCCTCTCAAGGTAACTGGCACGCCACACTTCTGGAAGCCTCTAGGGATGATACTAAGGGATTCAGTTCAAAGTCGCCCAAGTATTACCCTATAGATTATTCATCACCCAAGGTGACTCATGTCGTGCAAGTCTACTTGCGCGACCAGGACTTGCGCGCCAGAGCAGTACATGTTCCCCTCCTTCCTAGTCACCTCCTTTCCTCAATACACCTCTCCTCTTCAATACATAGCCTTAAAAACCCTCTTCAAATCCATTTATGGCATGGTTCATTTTTTTTCTTCCTTATCTGAAAGGAATTATATGAGAACCTCTCCTAAAACCTCGTGACTTACAAGTTTTATGTCACCATGGTTAGAGGTTTCCTATATAACCTTATCCTTTATGATGAGAAGATCCTTAACCTGGGCCTCCTTCTCAAGAGTAAGCCCCAAGTTAAAAATCCCCTTAAAATGGGCCTCCTTCTCAGGAGTAAGCCCCAGTCATAGTCTCTTTTAACCTGGGCCTCCTTCTCAGGAGTAATCCCCAGCCATAGTTTCATTAAACATTGGGCATCCTCCTTGGGAGTAAGCCCCAATCTTAATTCTTTTGATTTGGGTTTCCTTCTCAGGAATAAAACTCAATCATAAGTCCCTCTTAATTTAGGATTACTTTTCAAGAGTAAGTCCTGGGTTAAAATTCCAAATATCTATAAAATACAAATACCTTTATGGACCTTGCTTCTTGGGCTTCTTTCCTAAGTCCTGGTATTCATTTACCTGGGCAGTCATACATACGTAAGCCCCCAATCATTTCTCATAACTGCATCTTTTATGGCATCATCGTCAAATTTACTAATACCTCTTGTCTCTCACACCGATCATGAATCACGTGATCTTAGAGTGTGAAATTAATCACAAAATTTCTTTCCGGGCCATTAATCATGCATAAACCTCATATTTATTTTATCAAACTATGTGGGTTCTGATTCCTTTTTAACAAGGATATGTAGGTATCCCATCTGCAGGTACGATCCCAACTCTGAAATAATCCATGTCTTTTTTAAGGACAATAAAATTCAAGTGCCCCACTGAGTGGCTTTAAAACTAGTATGGTCATCATAATGACCAAGATATTTCTATATAACGTATTGAAGGATACCATTGACTAAGAATCTCTAATACATATGGATGATTCTCCATCGATGAAGAACCTCAAATACATATAAAATATTCTTTAAATCTCATACATATCAACCATTGATTGATAAATCTAAAAGAAAACTCATTGTTTTACTTGGTGAATTAATAAGGATTCATGAACATAACTTAAATCTATAAGAGAGTCCCGGATTAGGTAATAATTCCCACCAAAAAGGTGTGATGAGCCTGACCTCCCATCCTCTCGACCAATGCAAATTCTTAAGCCTCTTCGGTCCATGAATAATGAACACCTACCATTAGAAAGTAGGTCCAAATGGATATAGAGTCATTGGATGTTTCCGGTTCTATGAATAAACCCGTTAGAAACCGATTGGAAAGTTTGAACCTTAAACAAACAAGGTCATCCCCATTTCTAGAAGAAATAGTGTTCAAAAAAGAATTGACAAATGGTACCCTTTATCATTGTTAGAAAATAAGTGCTTATAAATGGTGTAAAATTATCAACCCTTCTTTAGCATAAATGAAAGTCAATTTTATCATCATTTTTTATGAGAGATGTTAAAATTCAACCCTTTGTCAGTGGTTTTTATCAATCATAGATAAAGGACAACACTTAATATTGGTCGTTCTATGGTAGTGCATTGTATACTCATAATCTATTAATATTTACCTTACGTTGTAATGAATAATATTTTGGTTTGTTTTAGTTTATCATTTCATACAATAAAATCTATTCAAGAATTTCATTGTTTAAATTACAACACACATAAAAATATCGTGGTGTTCTAAAGAGACTTTTAGAAAAATCATTATTTTTGAAAGTTATAATGAGGAACATTCATATTTTACCCAATCACATAAAAAACTTCTTGTTTCCTCTACATATGATTATTCTAAGGTAATTATAGATTATAATAAAAATTAATTAAATTTTAGAGATCTATGAAGAATAATTTGACACCCACCGAACCAAAATCAAATCATAGTGTTTTTAGTCCCTGTTGTATGAAAGAAGTTCTCACCCACTAACATATCCAAAAAATCACTTTATAATAATGAGTGTGGTTTCACCTCTCAACCATTTTCATCCCAACAATTTTATTCTTTAATATGTACTCTTTAGATCTCCTATTTACCCTAAAGTAAGCTTATAGGTTTCAAAATAATTCTCATTAAAATCTATTTTTTGTGTACCAACACACACCGTGATGTAATTTTGATGTATATTTCTTATAATAATTTATCAAAATAAAACCACTTCCAATGGAATTTCCACATAAATATCTCTCCATAAAATTTCATCATTTTTAGTAAAATCATGGTTTTTCAAAAAACATAGATAATAAAATCATTCATTATATAAAAATTAATCAAAAAAGCATAAACAGATTGACCAATATCATAGAATGTATAGGAACTGCCTATTTAGATAATATTTTTAGGTTCTATATAAATTATCAATTTTATTATACTTTCTTGATAAACCTATATTATATATCATAAAAATCCCCCAAAATCATTACTCACAATACATTTAACATAATACTTTATTTAAATTAATTTTATGAGACCTATGCCCACCTATAAAGGACTCATAACATTTTTTTAAAGATGTATGAAAATTTGTATACAAGAGAGACTAATCCAAAATGAGTGGATTTTGACTTCTATAAAACATTGAATGGATGATATATAAATTATTATTCTTATGGTATAGGAGAATATTGGTTAGAGAAGAAAAATTCTACAAAGTTGGAAAACCACTCTTCTTAGATAAACAAACCTGCTAAAAATGTCTTAAAAATATGTTTTAATTCCAAAAATTTGGGGGAATAAAAACTAAGAGTTTCACCAATTTCATGTTACCATCCACTATGAATAACTATACTAAAATATGTAGTTTAAAATATTCATAATACCTTAATAATTTGACAAAACTCAAACCATTAATCACCATTCATTTAACCTTCCATCTAAAGTGCCACATCACTAAATTTGTGATAACCTAGGTAATCCTATAAATTAATATATCTTCTAATTTATAATTATTTATTTATATGGATTAATTTTCATGAACCAACCCAAAAAGGCTCAAGCCGTAACTCCCCAAGCCCACCTCCAATAAGATAGGGGCTGATGACTAGCGCCAAGTAGGCTATCACACACATGGTAGGCCTTAGCCTATCGTACCTGTATGTACAAACCCACATACACCTCCATGAAATAGTGAAAATATGTATATATAAATTGGAAAATAAAATGCATGCATATGTCTATCTCAACCAATGTACATAAGAAGTATAAAAGGGGAAAAAACACACCCACGAAAAGAAAACTGCAAAAGCATCTAACCTTTACAGATGGAGGGGATCACTGGAAAACTCCTCCTAGTAAGCTTTGTGGTACAACTCTAGTAAAAAACCATGGTCTATCTAGCTATTATTATCCACCTGCTCTGGGTCCAACTGGGACTCCGTCGAAGGACCTATGGTATGTACAAGAAACAACATGTGCGGGTAAATTCCATACAGGGGTGAGTATAAAAATACTCAGTAGCCACCCCAAAATTCCAAACCAAAAAGGGAGTAACCGATAGACATCAGTTAACTTGACCCAGCCATAGGGAACCCAAATGAGAGAGAAACTACATCTCGATACCATCCTCATCTAAATATGACTAGTCATCTTGACACCCCGAACATGTCAAAAAAATTACGCATACCACAAGGACTACCATAACATACCCATATGTACTCACAAATGAATCTCAAGCCTAATTGTCTTGACCATAGACTATCCACGGTAGAAAATAAAAAGTTCCAAAATAACACTTGCAACGTTCAATGATGTTTTGACCTCGTAGACATTAGCATGCTCTTACTTGAGGCTTGAAGGTCGAATCCATCCTTGGAGCATTCAAACCAAGAGAATATCCATCCATAATGGCTCATAGAATGAGAGGAGTAAAACATCAACGACTTGTATTCCATGAGCCAACCATGCCATACCCAAAGACACTCAACCGAGAGATGTCACTCGATCAGTAAAACGAACTAATAGAACAACCCGACCAACCCTTGTGGTACCTATCCATGAGGGCATGCTCGATGGATAACGCCATAGAGGAAGTCACATGGTGACTAAAATCAACTCCAAATCCTTAGGTAGTGTATCCCACCCATGGTCCACTGGGGGACACTAAGAACCCTAGCCGTAAACACCAAACACAGAAAGGGGTATCACACAATAATTTTAATCTGGTGTAACTCACCTAGAAGGGTCACATTGATTCCAAGAACTCCATCTGGGGAAAACTTCATTGTAGATCACATAAGGAAGAATCAGATCTCGATACATAGATCGAGGGTTTTCACATAGGGCTCACTAGGGGATACATCCCCTACTAGAACAACATCCTTGGTAGAGGATTGATGCCAGGTTAAATATTGGTCACAATGATTCCAAGAACCCTACAAGGGAAGATGTAATGATCATGAAATGCCTCTTGGGGTGACACGTGCTCCAAATCCTCTGAGTTTTCTATCGAAGTGGATTAAGTCAACTCACTCTAAAAAGTGGGAAATGCCCACACTGCACATATGCAAAGCAACTGAAGAGGGGTCACATTCTGGTGAAGAGGACATGATACTGAAAACCCTAAAAACTAATGGACTAGGGGGACCCACTCAACCCTACTGGTCAGCATCTCTAATCCAATAAACCCACACAACGCCACCTTTAAACCACAACTCCTAGACCTAAACTGAGGAAACCATCATGTTATGCATGGAAAACTACTAAGGATAGTCTACTTGCATGACTGAATCTGAGATATGAAGGAGAAGTTATGGGAGGCATAAGATCTCTAACCCATGTAGAGTACACGACGTGTAATAGAAGTACACATCATAACCTCCTTCACCCATCCCCTGTTCATGTTTATCCTTCACATGGGTTGTCCATCTATGTCCCTTGAAAGTCATGCATACCATACTGTATGGTGTGATCAGGTTATATGACCACCTAGCTATGTGGTTTACCATAGCATGTGTATCAGACCCCATTTTCGTTTACTTTGGTCATGTTCTACTAAACAGTCATGTACTATTACATGACTACACTGGTTTTTTTTCCTGGACACACGATGAGGGTCTCTACATGTCATGTATCCTTCAGTACATATAATGTAAACCCTAAAACTCCATCCTCCCCAAATGGGAAGAACACGCGGCAAGTAGGACAGGTTTACATGAGGTGTATATGGGAAAATCTGTCTGAAATTCCCTACAAACAGCCTGAGTCACCCCCATTCACCCCAAAACACATAGATCAACCCACGAGGGGTCCCTAGAAAGCATAAAAGGGATCTAAAACCTCATAAAGATGTGTAAAAGGGTAATTGAGACTAAAACATAAAACTTCTTACCCTGAGGGTGAAACGCCAAAGCTTTGGGTGTAGAACGATTCTTGGGATGCACTGATTCTCAATTTGGTGATGATCGACGTCAAAAATGGGATTTGGAGACACCTCATCATTTTTTTCATCCATCCGTAAAAGGAAGAGTAATAGGGAGAGAGGTGGATTTATCTCCATACATGCACACCAAATGGAGAAGGGAGGATATTTGTTTTAATTTTTATTAAAACAATATCCTCTTAACACCCCAACCCGACTCACCTCTGACCCGACACCCTGCGTAGACAAATTTTATGTCACACCCAGGGTAAACATGAAGTTTTGAACTCAATTGTGGTCTCCAAAATCTGATCCGAGACTCCGCTCATGAGTAATTTATGTTTCAATTGAAACTGTGCATGGGTGATAAAATATATTTAATATCTTAAAAATCACCCTGCTGAGGTTCATCAGCATTCAGATTCTTGTTCCAACTTAGTTTTTGGATTTGGAAATATTTTTATAAATATTCCAAAGTATTACAGATCAAAACTCATGTCACTACACCCTCCTCACCTTAAGGATTTTCATCCCTGAAAAGTGAAAGCATGGGAACTTGGGAAAGGACCTGATCTCTCTATTGGGACTCCCACACTAGCAAGCTCACTAGAGATCCATGTGCTATAAAAAACATGCACCAAGAGGAACAACAACACTACAATACCACCACAAGGGACACCACAGGTTCCCATGTATCTCACAAGAATGCACTTAGGGGAACCTATAAGTGCAACAGCACACTGTCAAACTACCACCAGGTAAATATTTTCCAATAAGAAACACATGTTTCCTTGGATTTGAAAGGTATAAAACACCCAAATCCTAGAACATGAGTTATAGGAGGGCCTAGAAACATGGGACCTCACCAACCCACACCAACAATGAAATAAATAGTTTAAAAATCTCATAGATATATTGTCACCCCAGCTAACACTTTGAACCCTCGACAAGACCCAAATGAACACAAGAACGTGTCATTGAATACCTAGGGCCGCCTTTTTTGGTCTAAAATCACCCCAAACAAGCCTCAATAGACCTTAACCAACTCCAAATGGTATGTTCAAACACCAAAACAATTCCAAGGGAAAGAGACCACCTCAACACCTCAATAGAAACATCTCTTCCACCTAGAGTTCAAATAGTTTTTCCCAAGTATACACACTACATCTTACAAGCCCTTACAAAACTACTACCAACATAAGAAACAAACCTTGAACTCAAAGGTTGAAAGAAATCATCCACCACACCTTGATACTATACACTTTGGGTGGTATTAACTTTCCCATATGTTTTTGTATTGCATCTCAAGGATGAATCTTAGTGGGGGAAGTTTCCATCATTCCTGAAAATTCAAATCCATGAAAAAACACACCAAAACATCCTCGAGCATCCCGTATACAAGCTAAATCCGAGAACATGAGGGTACTAATGAATAAAAAAGGCCTGCCCAGATCTCACACTAGGTCTTTCTGGGCACCCCGGTTACCAAACTCCCTCACGCAAACGATCCAAACACACAAGTATAAGGGAGTCATCCACCACAAATCGATAATGTCCACTTTGGGAAGCATGGACTTGCTCGAATGGTTTTCATCATGTCAAAAAAAAAGATTATTAGTGGGGGAAAGATCCCTATTCTTTCTTCATTCAGAGCAATAAAGAGAAACACTGACACAGGGCTCCACCAAAAACCTGACTCTTCCCAAAAAAACTCATGAAAGAAATAGAAAGGGAAGAGTACATCCCAATAGTTTCTAACAATCCTATGGTATAAAGTAAAAAAGGACACAGATCATACCTATATTCATATGAAGCCTCTGAGTCAACACCATATAGTGCCTGTAACCACTCAAGTCTATGTCCACCAGCTCCCTAAGCCTGGCCTAGACCAAATAGGGGTGGTGTTGGTGGCAACAGATCAAAGTACCATGCACCTCCTAAAACTCCAGGTCCAATGTCTCATCCGCTGCTCGACAAACCTTGCTGAAACTGCTGCCATTGCCAAGGCTGTTCATTGACCGGACCTCCCTCAGTAGCATAGTGTGTCAGAAAATCTCTTGCAAGATATCATCGATCGTCACAAAAATAGTAGCTCCTCTCCCATAGATAACCAAAACCCTGGTGTGGATCCTGATTCCGAATGTGGGTATGCCTCCGAAAACTATGTTTCCTCCTATGTTGAACATGTGCTAACTGTGGGTCCTGCTCGACCTAGATCTAAATTGAACTCTATCTCTGAAGCTCATGGTACGCACGTGACCCTAGCGCATTGTCGTCGAAAACCAATTGAACCATCCACGTCTAAGTATGATAGTTTTAATCCACCTAAACTCTTTGAGGTGGTTCTATGTGCTGCTTGATGGGTGATGGCTCCGTCATCTGCACAACTGGAGAAGAACCTACCTTGTGACTAGACCCCTACAAGGTGACCTTATCATGCATCAATTTTTACTCCAAAACCCATATGTGAAAACCTTGAAGTTTTTCATCATGGAACCATCCTAAAAATATTCAAGACACACCATGGTCAAAGAGTACATATGGGGAGATGACTCAAGAAGGATAGAAAAAATCCAAAACCGAGTACTATATGATGAATATACCAATATTTACCTTGTGACAGGTGTCCTGATGTAATGAGTCAAAAAGTAGTTTATCATAGTCCTAGTAAATGGATACATCAGTTTCCCACACCAACACTAATGTCCCTGGCATAAAATCCTAACTCGGACATCCTAACACTGATGCAATGCAACCCAAACCAAGATCACAACTGCAGTCTAAAAGTGGAACCTCCTCTGATACCACTCTATTATGACCTGACCCAACAGGGCTTGACTCGTGACTCCCCAAGACCACCTCCAATAGGCCAGGGTCTAGCAATATCACACACCTAGGAGGCCTTAGCCTATCATACATGTACGCACACACCCACATACACCTTCATGAAACAATGTATAGATATATATATATATAAACTAGAAACTAAAATACATGTATACATTTATCCCAACTAGAGTAAAACATAAGTACAAAATGGAAAAATACATGCCCACAAAAATAAAATAGCAAAAATTTCCATCCTGCATAGATGGAGGGGATCATTGGAAAACTCCTACCAGAAATCTCCGCAGTACGGCTCTGATAAAAATCATGGTTGTTCTAGCTACTATACTTTGCCTGATCCATGTCTAATTAGGACTCCATCAAAGGACCTATGGTTTGAACAAGACACAACACATGCGGGAAAAGCCTATGCAGGGGTGAGTATAAAAATACTCAGTAGGTTCCCCAAAATCCCAAACCAAAATGGGAGTAATTGATAGGCATCAGTTAACTCGACCTAGATAAAGGGAACCCAAATGATAGAGAAACTCCATCTCGAGACCACCCTCGGAAAAACACAACTAGTCATCTTAATGTCCATGACATGTCAATTAAACGACACATACCATGGGGACTCCCAGAACATGCCTAGATATACTCACAACTGACTCTCAAGTCTAATGGTCCCGACCATAGACTAACAATGATATCCAACTTGAAGGTCCAACATAACACTCACAACAGTTTCATGAGGTTCTAGCCTCATAGACATCAGTATTCTTCTACTCAAGGATCAAAGATAGAATTCGGCCTTGAAGAACACATATAAAGGGCCTATCTATCCCTGATGGATTATAAAATGAGAGGAGGAAAACATCGACAACTCATAGTCGATTATCCAACCTCACCATACCCAAAGACACTCAACTGAGAAATGTCACTCTATCAGTAAAACAAAATAACAACACAAATCATCCAAGCTTCATAGTACTTATCTATGAGAGCACACTCGATGGACAGTTCCATAGAAGAAGTCACCATCTGACTAAAAAAATCTAACTCCACAGGTAAGGGATCTCACCCAGGGTCCAATAGGGGACACTAAGAACCCTATCCGGAAACACCGAACACAAAAAGGGGTATTTACCAAGAATCTGAATCTCGTATAACTTTACTAGAATAGGATTAACAGTTTTTTAAAGTTGTTCATGCCAATTACAAGAACTTCACCTGGGGAAAACATCACGGTGGATAGTAGAAGGAATAATTGGATCTCGATACAAAGATAGTGGTTCTATTCCTAGGGATCACTAGGGGCTTTTTCCCCTATTAGGACAAAATCCTAGGTAGAGGATCAATGCCTGAGTAAATATTGGTCACACTGATTCCAAGAACCCTACCAGGGAAATGAAATTAGGTGAGGAACATTCTGGGCCTCTTGGGGTGACACATGATCAAAATATATTGAGTCATCTATCGAAGTAGATTGGGAAAACTCACTCCAAAAAGTGGGAAATTCCCACACTGCATATATGCAAAGTAGAAAAAGAGGGTTCAAAGTCTGGTGAAGAGTAAGTGATACCAAAAAACCTCATAATGAAACGACCAGGGGAACCCACTCAACCCTTCTGGTCTAAATGTCACTAATAGATACTAGGGGGACCCAATCAACCATGACAGTCGGTGTCACTAACCCTAGCGATCCACGCAACACCGCATGCACACCACAAATCCTAGGACCAAACTAAGGCCACCATTTCATTATATGCGGAAAAAAACTTATTAAAGGCTACTTGCAGGCTTGAATCCAAGATAAAAAGGAGGATTTACGGGAGGCAGAAGATCTCTAACCCATGTAGAGTATACAACGTGTAATATAAGTACATGTCGTGTCCTACTTCACTTGACCCCTGGATGTGTTTCTCATTCACAAGTCTTGAACATATGTGTCCCTTAAATGTCACGAATCCCATAATACATGGCGTGTTTGGGTTATACAACCACCTATCCATGTTGTTTACTTGAGCCCGTGTACCTGACCCCATGTTCGTGTACTTTGGTTGCATTCTACTACATGGCTGCGCTGGTGATTTCCACCAGCCACATGATAAGGGTCCCTAAACAGAGTGTGTCCCTAGATATACTATGTGTAGATCCAAAAAATTCATATTCCTTGATCAGGAATAATACATGGAGTTTAGGACTAGTTTACACACCATGTATATGGGAAAATCTAACGGAAATTCCTTGAAAACTACCCGAACTTCCCCAGTTCACCTTGAAAAAAACAGATCAACCCATGAGGTTACCTAGAAATAATCTAAGGGATCTAAAAAAATAGAATGATGCATAAAATGGGGGAATCATGAATAAAACATAAAACCACCTACCTCAAGGGAAAATTTTGATGCTTCAGGTGCAGAATGATGCCCAGGACGTGCTGATTCTCGATCTCGTAAGGATCGGCATAAAAACGGGATTTGGTGGCACCTCCTCACCTTGGTTCATCCATCGATCGAATAGAGTGGAATAGGGGGAGATGGGTATTAAACTCCCAACATGAGAACTAAAGGTATAAGGGGGAGGGGATATTTGTTTTAATTTTTCTTTAAACAATATCCTCTTAACACCCCAGCCCGACTCGCCTCTAACCTGAAACCCAATGCTGATAATGTTTATGTCACACCCAAGGTAAACACAACATTATAAACTCAAATACGGTCTTAGAAATTCAATTAGAGACTCCACTTAGGATTTATTCACATTTCAAGTGAAAATAAGAACATGTGATAAAATATATTTAATATCTTTAAAATATCCCCACTGAGAATCACCAGCCCTTAGATTCCTACGACGACTCGATGCCTAGATTTGGAAATATTTTTAGAAATATTACAAAGTATTATCGGGAAAACCCTAGGTCACTACATTCATTTTCATCATAGTTTAATAAAAAAATTATAAAATTTTTCAATTGAAAAAGGAATTTTATTATAAAATTAATTTTTCAATGTATTCCATGGTGTTGATAAAAAGATAAATTTTAAAATTTTAAAATTTTAATATGGTAAAATGGATTTCATATTTGTAAAAAAATGGTTCAAATTTGGTAATAAGTTTAATTTCACTATTGACCATTTTAAATAGTAACCTTGGTAAAATATTTTCCCCATGATAATGGTTAAAAGAGTTCATGAGGGGGTTAAAACAAAGATATAAGGTTTACGATATCATAAAAACTTGTTAAAATTTTATTTTATGAGTAAATTTTAACTCATCCTTATCCTATCTTTGAAATAAATCAAGTTATTACCCCTTTCAATTTAGAAAGACATATAATATATTTAAATGTTCTAAAAATCTACAAGTCTGACACACCCTTTACTTATAAAAGAGGCCCTCTATTCCTTAATTCATTACAAACATTGATCATTATAGCTTCACTAAGACCTATAAAAATCCATTTCTATCTCTCCTACCTAGGTTCTAGATGTCTTTTTATCACCGTTTCACAAACATAATACTGGATGATGAGTAATCCATGGGAGAATTTCCAAATTATAGGTTTAATTCTTAATAGAGTGTTTGATGTTTATTTCTTATTCTATCTACTTAAAATATTATTTAAACATAAATAAATAATAAAATTAGTTAAATATGCATAAATGTTATTATAATCATGGTTTAACCTAGATTCATCTCATTTTCCATATTATTGGAAATGGAAACATCACATGTGCGTACGTGTGGACTCTCATCTCCATGAAGTGATGTGTTTAATTATTCATCATCGTGTCATATGAATGGTTAAAATTAAAGATCAAATGAATATATATGATATTTATAAAATGATTATAATTCTTAAAAGTTGATATTTTTTTACATTCCTACCCTTCCATTTACTAGAAAATAATAATGTCGTTCAAGCGTATATTGATGTGTGTTTTTTTTCATTTCCACCTTACATGTATGGTCATAAGGATAGAAATAATAAATAAATATAAATTGTTTAAAATATTTATGATTTTTGAAAGTAAAATATTATCTAATTTATTTCTTTTCCACCCAGTAGAAAAATAAAAACTATGTTCATGCATATGTATGTACTACAATCTCCATGAAAGGATCTGATTCATTTTTCATGACCAGCTTACATGTTTTATTAAAAAGTTTATTTAGTGTATTGGTATAATAATTATAAAATTTTAATATTATGTATGTAATGTAACCTTGAACCCTTTGACCATGGTCATCACCCTAATATTTGTTTGACATTATAAACTAAAAAAACCCAAAAACATTGAACGTGAACTTAACAATTAAAAAAGAATGGTAATAAATTTAATGAATGGAATAATAATAATGTAATAAAACTAAAAAAGGTTATTAATAAATTTAATAACTAATATAATTTTCTTATTTTAAATTTATATAATGTTAGAATATAGATGAGATATAAGGTAAAAGAATTTATTTAAAAAACAAGGCTTATAATTTTCATTCCAACTCTTCTTCTTGCATGTTATGGTTAATTAAATGTTTCATGAATGTTATTATTTATGAATTAAAGGTTATTAATAGTAATTTTTATCTATATTTTACTTTATTTATAATGGATAATAGAAATTTATCTTTTCATTGTTTTCTTAATGGGTTATTTTTTACTTTTTACAATAGTGAAAAATAATATTTTTTACCATATACGTCTTGGTCACTATTTCTAGCCATCATATACATTATTTGTTATCATGATTTCTCTACATGTTAACTTTTCTTTTAAATGTATATTATATTACATCTATTCTGGGAATTTTTCATCTTTAAAAGTTTTCAAATAAATGGATATTTCTTCTTATGATTTTGTGAAAATTGAAAGTGTTTTTCTTTTGGGTTCAAAATATTTTTTCAAGTGTTTTAGAATGAAAATGTGTAAGAATGAAAATAATTTTTTTATGATATGATCATTGAGAATTATATATGGTAATAGGTGATCATGAAATAAATCATGATGATGGGTGATCCCAAAATAGACATCCAATGCATTCATAAATGATTTAATATTTTAAGGAAAAAAATGAGGGTGGAAACCAGGTTGGTTACTCAAATGGAAGTAACTATGCTTCAGTTATTCAAAACTGGGTCAAATAAAAGTAAAAATTGGTTATGAATCTGATTCACTAGGATAAATATATTATTATTAAGAAAATATTTTTATGGAAATAATTTTATTTAATGAGGTAAGGAAGATCTATAAACATTAAAAGGTGAAAGTTTTTTTTCAATGAATTTTTTTTATGAGTTCCCATGTGCATCAAGGTGGATTAATTTTTTCTTATTATTAATAATTTTTTATATAAAATATTATTATATAAATGGTTTATTTTAATTTTTGGAAATGTTTTATTTATTTTTTCAATGTTTTATTGAGAAAAAAGGTAAATATTTTCATGGGGTTTTTCATTTTTTAACTGGAATAAAAATAATTAATTTTTTCAAGTCCATTTTTGAGTTTTTTATAGTCATCCCATGTTTTCAAATGTTTTTCAAATGATATAAGTATGTGTGGGAACAACTAAAATCCAAAATGATCTTCATTGGGGTTGTCATAAAAGAAGAAAACTTGTCTTTAATGAAACTTGGTTGTGAACCTAAATCCCTATATTTGAGAAAAAATAAAAATGTAAAATATTTACTATTAAAATCATATGTATAGGTTCTTAAAGTAATAGGTTCTTATAGTTGGTATAGAAGAAATTTTGAGATTCCATTAAGGGATTAGATAATGTTAAAAGACACTCTTAAAATAATCATATTTATATTTATATTATCATATGATAAATTTTGAAGGTTTTTCATGTTTCTTCATCTAACCTATGTCTATTCAGAATGGTTTTCCACAATAGAGATTTGTAAGATGAAGTATGAAGGAATGGAGATAATAATAATATTCCAAATTAGTGACCTAAAATGATTGGAATAAATTGTTTTTTAGATGTGTTAAATTAGTTGACATAATATATATAAGGGTTTCACCCATGAAGGAGAATAACTGAATTATCTATAGAGGAATATGCCTAAAGTGGAAAATTTCATTAAACATCACTACACGTATTTTGGTGGATCATCGGACCAGATGAAAGATAATAGTTGGATTAATTCATTAAAGAGAATATTTAATGTTCTTGGATTTATGGAACATCATAACATAATTCTTTCAATTAATCATTTTGATGGTTAAGTTAATCGATGCGAGTATCTGATTAAGAATATTAAATAAAAGGATAAGATTAATGGCATGGATTAGATGTTCATTAAAGGAATTTTTCTTGAGAAGTATTTTCCTAATGTTACATGACTAATAATGGAAATGAAATTTCTTCAGTTGATGAAAAATAAACAATACTCAATAAAAAATTAGGAAATAAAATTATAAAAGACAGGCTAGGTATGGAATTTTTTTTCTAGAGCTTGAGAGTAAAATTGATATATTTTACATAGGTAAAAAACCAATTTTATAAATAGAATTGGCATCTCAGAAATTTAAGATTTATGAGGAGGGTTTTATAGTATTGAGAATATTGAGATGATTTTTTCTAACACTTATGTACTTTGTGAAAATAAGCAGAAGAAGAAGTCTATATGGAAAGTAATGAAGAATAATTCAACCCAGAAATATGGAGGCAAGAACCTAAATTGTTCAAAATGTGGTAAAATGAATTTTAAAGGAAATATGATAGGACCAGGAATGTTTTACCGATGCAACAAGATTATTTATTTAGTTCTTAAATACATAGAAAATCATTGTTATCATAAATTTAATGGAAAAACATATAGTAACCTAGAAATAAGGTTTTTTAATTGAAATAAGTTGATACATTATGCTATCAAATTTCCAAAGTAAGTTACTAAAGGTGGGAATCATAATTATTAGAAAATTGATGTGATCAAAAGTAAATTCCTACTACTATGAATGATGTAAGACCAAAAATTGAATTGGTGAAAGGTAAATTACTAATTTATTCAAATTATTACATGGTATTTATTGATTCAGGATCATCACATTCTTTCAATTATGGAAAATTTTCAATTAAAATGGAAAAAATATCTAAATAAATATAGTCAAAATTTTGGTAAAAACATATATGAGTAGTATAAAGGAAACAATAACTTATAGAAATTTTCTTATTACCTTAGGTGGAGTTGTTTTTCTTAAAACCTTTTTGTACTTCTCATTGTATATTTTGATGTTATTCTCAGTATGGATTCTCTTTATGTTTATTATTCTAAGATATACTACAAATCTAATGATATTATTTTTTACAGAGAGTTTTTTGTTTTTATTTAAGAATGAATTCAGACTTTTAATAGCATATCAAGAAGCTATGGAGTTTTCAAAATATGTAATTGAATGTCATCATTATCATGATGGTGATATCAAAGGATCTTTTCAAGTAAGGGATGTTCCGATATTCAATGAATATTAGAATGTATGTACTAAGGATTTTGTTGGGTTTATTCACTATCGGAATGCTGAACATACCATAGACATAGTTCTTTTTTCTAATATAATTTCAAAACCCCCATATCAAATGGATCTAGTAGATCCTTTATAATTGACAAGGCAGTTATAAGAGTTTCTTGATAAAGGTTTCATCTTACTTGTCACATCACCTTTGGATTATCCGATTTTGTTTTGTTAAAATAAGGATGCTTACATGATAATATATATTGATTATAGAAAACTCAATAACATCACGATTAAGAATATGAATTTGTTTCCTAATATTGATGACTTGTTTGATTCACTCTAGGATGGTCATCATTTTTTAATGATTGATCTCAGGTCTTGGTATCACTGGATGATGTTGAAGAATAAATAAATTTTGAGGATGGTATTCTATAATAGGTATGGTTATTATGACAGACTGGTTGGGAGGCAGTTGCAGGCCAAACTGTCTAAGGAGAAGGGCTCCTGGGCCCAAAAATAACTTGGAATTTTGGCACGTGGATCCAACGGGCAGAAGATTACTGTGGAAAAGTTTATACAGTATTGGTACAAGATGGTTTATAGTTTCGATAATATCCTCAATGACTTTCTAGAAGAGAAGTATTCTAGTCTCCACTGGATCCTCCTCATAGGTATGGTCTCTAAAAGGATTAAACTGCAACTCATAGATTCAACTATTTCATATCATGTTGACTGATTATCTTCTGTGTGCTAGATTGGTTTATCACTTTTCCTTAAAAGTGTTTTTCAAAATCAAAAAAAAATATTTTTAGGAATAAAGGATTATGATTGCAAGATTCACTATCATCCAGGAAAATAAAACATGGTAGATGATTCCTTGGGTAAAAATGATAATGTATCATTTACAATGTTACATTTGGAATATGGTCCTTTAGTTAATTTTTTGATGAATATTGTACAAGAAATTATTCATATAGGAATTACCTCTCTTTTTATTCAGTTATGAGTGTATTCATTTATGTCATATATAATTGAGTATTCTCATAAAGATGATCGTCATTTTCCATAAATGGTAGAATTGGTCAAGAAGGGTATGTTTCTTGAATTTATCATTGAAAAATGTGTTATGGGACTTGGAAAGAGGTTGTGTGTGTCATGTCATTTAGAAAGGAATTGTTATGTTAAGATCATAGATCCCAATTTTCTATACATATCAATAATATTAAAATGTATATTGATTATTGAGATTATTATTGGTGAGTTTAAATGAAGAAAGATATTGTTGAATTTACCATGGTATGATTGAATTTTAAATATGTTAAAGCTAAGTGGAAACCACTAAAGGGGATTATTTAGTATTTATACCATGTCTTAATGGAAATGGGAGAATATATCCATGGAATTTATGGTGGTATTACCAAAAAAACAAGGTAAACATGTGATTTGAGAAATTGATGATCATTTGACTAAATCTATTATTGTTTCCTATTTTAAATACTATGTATTTGAATAAAATTACTAGAAATTATCTTATAGAGTTAGTAAGATTACATAAAGTCCCTCTCTCTATTTTATCTGACTATTATCCCAAATTTAAAATGAATATTTTAGAATGACATCAAAATTCATTGGGTTTTATATTATATTACCTTATAACATTTTATCCTTAGTATGATGTACAGTTGTAAAAAACAATTCAAGATTTAAAATATATTATTCAAACATATTTTTTGGATTATCAGAGATTTTTTTATAAACATATTTCACTAATTTAATTATCCTTTGATAAATATTTTTATTCTAGTCTATTGATTACACCATTTGAGGCATTATATGTAAATCAATGTCGAACTGTGGCATGTTGAGATGAATTCTATGAAAGGACATTTTATGTTCTAGAACTCAAAGGTATAAATGGTTGAGAAGGTAAATATGAGTTAATAGAATATTGGGGAATATCAAAGTAGAAAAAATTGTTATGAAGATAGCCAAAGTAAATATCTATCATTTGATGTAGGATATCAAGTATTTATTAAAATGTATCATTGGAAAGGTGTTATGTGTTTTTGTAAAATGGGAAAGTGAAGTAAATAATTTGTTGGACTTTAATAAATTCTTGAAAAAGTGGGATTAGTTACTTACTGAGTGGACTTACCTATGAGTGTATTTCATGTATATTATATGTTTTATGTTTCGTTATTAAGGAAATATGTACTTGATGAGTCTCATGTATTGAGTCTTGAGGTGGTACAGTTGGAAAAATATCATTCATATGAAGAAATGATGCTTAAAATGTTGGACCATAGAGATCAATTACTAGAAAAAAGGTTATTCATCTAGTTAAGTTTATATGGAAGAATCACATGAATGTCTAAGCAACAGAAGAAATGAAAAAAATCTATGTGGATGAATTCCCCCACCTTTTTAATTGATGAATAAAATTACGAGGACACAAATTCTTAAAGTAAGGAATAATGTGAAAAACTATTTAATACAATAGTAGAGTCAATAATTTTATTTATATTTATTCATTTTCATGGATTCATATTTGACTAAAAATTTAATTTTTTTATTTCTAAAGAAACTTTTGATGGGAAGTGATAACCGAAAAAATTGATATGAGCAACAAAATTCAGATAGCATATAAAATTATCAAGATATTTCAAAAAATATTTAAAAAAATTGAATTAATCACCCTATTTAAACTCCATAATATATAGGTTACCTTTGTGTCGGGATCGTCTTTGATGAGGTCCTTGAAGTGGTAGGTTAATCTATCCCGGGATTGAATATATTCATCCAAGTTTATTTTTACTTTGTTAATTCCACACACCAATATATGATCATGTTTGTTGATCCAAACAATTTTCTCATCATTAAGGTTATATATGATCGATCTCTCATAAATTCTATCAGAATGCTCATTTAAAACATTAATATAACAATTTTCCTCCAACATCACTTCCATTGAATGCAGGAGAAGTTTCAGGTTAGTATCCTCCCCCTTGTCACATTCTAGATGCCATCCAATTCCCCTGGTTCTAATAGTGTGTAGGGATACTCTAACCTATCAACTTGAATCCCCTTAGTCTTATCACTAACAACTTTCTCAGTTGGTGATTTTGGATGAACAATCACTTGATCGGCCTCATCTGGAAGTGATGTTAGATGAGCAACCACTAGATCCAGCCTTTCCCTTACCTCAATATTCTTTAGTTTACCTACTGAGATGGTTAACATGGTCTTTGGAAGATTATATTAGTCCTTTCATTGATTTTTTTTATTGACTAGAAAATCTCCAGAATCAATATTCCCTTGTTTCCCCTTCCTCAGGTTACACCCAACAACCATTATTTCATGAAGATCATTCTCACAATATGAAGCTATGTGCGAGTAAGAATCAATGTCCCTTTAGTGAAGTTCCCCATGAGTCCAAGGTCTAGCCTCATTCCTCTTCTATCTTGGAATGATAGAATACCACCCATCAGGATCAACAGTATCCTTATCCTTTCCATCTGGATCCAAACATGGGACATCCAAACTTTCAAATCGATTTCTCAAAGGTAGGGAGGTCCTTTTAGGACTCATTATATTCACTAAATTCTCTCAACCTTAACATGAATCTAGGGTTCCCTTCTTTGAACCTTTGTGTGTCAAACTTTCTACTAGAAAAACATCATCAGTTCACCCAACATCTGACAATGCAACATTGCCTGCAGGAGCAGCATGATAGTGCACTACCTCTGATTTCTACACCACTATCGTTGGCTTGGTGGGTACTTGAGGTTGAACATCCCCTATCCTTGATCATGGAACTAACTTCCCCTTACTACCATTGATATATTTATTGTGACTTGACACTGCCTTTTTAGCATAGAAAGTGTCATAGGATTGCATAGATATAAAATTTACCCTCGTTACAATCCTACGGGTCTTGAGATTAAAGCTTCATAGTCAAAAGGAGGCAACACTCGTGTTATGGCTATCCAAAATGATCGCATGACGAGAAAAAGTCAAAAAAAGACTCAAACTCCACTTTCTGTCAGTATCTGAGTTCATCCTCCACCACGATCCACATAGATTCAACTGGGGGCATTGATATGTCGACTTCCACCCAAATATGTGAGGCAACGGGATGACACATGGATCCCGAGTGGTCGTCAAATTCCTGCAATCTTCTATCGAAGTTGACTATCATTTTCAGAATATAAGGGTTTTGGATGTGAAGAGGTAATCTCAAGAAACTACCCTAGATCAGCATAGTGGATGGACCCTAGTTCCTGTGCAAACTATAGCCCCATATGAAGATGAAGAAATGAGAACCCTCATAGGACCACAGTCCCTTATACCAAAAAGAGGTGAGATCATCCACGCTATAAAATGGAGAATAAAATGAAGGGGATCCAGCAGCCTGATGGTGACTCGCTTCTTCAGAGGCCATGTTATATTGATGAAACAGTTGAATCGGTCAAGAGACAGATGCCTTAAACCAAAGAGAACAACCAGGGTGTTGGAAATGTAAACCATAGAGTAATATTCCTTTTCTTCATCAAGCATCCCATGTTTTCCATGCAACATTTATTCTCTATACACATTTTTTCCCGCATTTTTTCTCCCTTCATGTCCATTTAATGAGGCTATTTTATTTCTTTAATGTGTCCATTTAATGTGGATATTTTATTTATTTAATGTGTCCATTTAATTTGTCTATTTCATTTCTTTTTAAATTCCTATAAATTTTTGGCAATTGTAGTCCGAAAAATATGTGCAATACAAGATTGAAAGATACTTTGTATTCTCTTCAATTATTCTTCCTATTGTTTTCTTGACTTGTATAGCCAACAAACTGATATCAGATGCTGGTTAACAAGACCCTCCAATTTTTTTAAGATGGTTTCAATCCAGGTGAGAGCTCCAAAACTGTCTAAGGACAACTATGATAGGTGGTGCATCCAAATTAAGGAATTATAAGGATCACAAGAATTATGGGAGATCATCACCAATGGGTATGAATTAACCACTACAAAGGAAGAAGATGCATTCAAAAATGAAGAAAATATGGGTCTCAAAAGTCAAAGGATGAAAGAAAACAAGGCATTGTTCCTCCTCTATCAAGTGTTGGATTAATCAACGTTTGAAAACATTTCCAAAGAAACTTCAAGAAATAAATCTTAGGATACCCTTTGTACCATATTCAAGGGTTTTGATCAAGTGACGAGGGTACATCTTCAAACATTAAGAGCAGAGTTTGAAGCATCACACATGAAAAAAGGTGAGAGTATATCTGACTACTTCTCATGCTTGATTATTATTATTAACAATTTGAAAGGTAATGGTGAAAAAATGGAGGATATTTGAGTTATTGAAAAATAAATTCGATCTATCACAACCAATTTTGAGAATATGGTTGTTGCAATAAAATAATCAAACGATTTGGAGAAACTATCCCTTGAATAACTAATGGGGTCTTTTCAAGTGCATGATAAATGAATGCAAAATAATATGGGTTCAACGTTGGAGCATGTATTAGAGTCCAAGTTGACTCTACAAGAACAAAATAATTTCCAACCGCAATGAGGTGGCCATCATGAAAGAGTTAGAGGGCATGGATATCATCCAAGCTATCAAAAAAAGCATCAAAATTTTACCAGTTTCCATGAAATAGGAAATGGTGGAGGATGATTCTCATGTGGTCATGGAAACATAATGAACGTTTGATGCCACAATTGCAAAAAAATTATCCATTATTCTTTAGAGTGTTAGAGAAAAATGGATCATGATGAATGATCCAACTATGCTAAAGCATCTCACCATGAAGAAGAAGGAACCACAGTTATATTCTCACAAGAAAAGGAATGCGAATTAGCTGATGTGTGGTATCTCGACACGGGTGCAAGAAACCATATTATTGGTACCAAATAATTGTTCGAGGAACTCACAGAATAAGTTCATGGTGATGTGGGCTTTGGAAACTCATCAACGTTACCCGTTATTGGAAAAGGTAAAATCAAAATATATCTAAAGACAAGTGAGTCAAATTACATTTATAATGTAAATTACGTACCAAGAATAAAAAATAATATCATCAGTCTTGGCCAACTCCTTGAGAAGGGGTATGTCATACACTTAGAAAACTCTTCTTTTTCTATAATATATGCTCATATGAGGCTTTTTTCTCAAGTGAAAATGGAGAAGAATCCCATGTTTCTGATGCATATTAACACAAAGGTTGATGAGTGTCTCTTGGGACTCATGAATAATGAGTCATGGAGATGTCATATGCAATTTGGGAATCTATGTTTCAGCGGCCTTAAACTTCTATTTTCATCAAGAATGGTGTGTGGATTGTCGATGATTGAAGTTCCAAATCATGTGTGTGAGGCATATACACCTAGCAAGCAATAAAGGAACTCCTTCCCAAGTGGAGTGTCCAGAAGAGAAAATGAACCACTTCAGTCGGTTCACACTGATGTCTACAGACCACTTGAAATGCCCTCACTTGGAGATAATAGGTATTTTATTACCCTCATTGATGATTTTAGAAAGAAACACTAGGTGTATTTGATTAAAGAAAATATTTTTCATTTGTGATCATTAAAATGGTCAAATCTCGTGTTGAATCTAAAAGTTGTTATAGAATCAAAGTTATCAGATCTGACAGAGGTCAAGAATACACTTCCAATGAATTTTAATATTTTTTCATGGAACATGGCATAAAGAAGAAATACACTGCATCTTACATGACACATTTTAATGGCATTGTATAAATAAAAAAACTGCACCATCATCAACATGATGAGAACCATGCTGAAGGATAAAGAGCTTCTAAAGAGATTCTAGGCCGAGGCAGTGGTGTGTACTGCCTACCTTATCAATTGGTTTCCAACCAAGAGTATATGAAATTTTACACCAAAAGAGTCATGGAGTGGCTACAAAAAGAGTGCGGAACACCTATGCATCTTTGGGTGTGTCACCTACACTCACATTTCATAATCAAGAAGAAGGAATCTTGATGATCACGGGGAGAATTTAATCTTCATCAGCTACAGTGAAGAGTCTAAATCCTATAAGCTCTAAAATCCACTAACCAATAAATTATTGTTGAGTAGAGATTTGGTCTTTAGTGAGGAAGAATCTTGGAAATGTAATGATGAAGAATAAAACAAAGAGATTCTAGTCAAAACAAAAGATCATAAATAAAGGTATGATCATCAGGAGAAAACGCCAGGTACACCTTCCCTGGGTGCATCAACAAAACACAGAAATTCAGGAGTATGTTCCATCACTCCTGAGAGGACTCCATCAAGTAAAATTTTGTGAGTGCATCCTCACCCATGGTGCCTATAAAAATGAAAATCTTAAGAAATATCTATAAGGAAGATAAATAGGTAAATATTTTTTTCCTATATGCAGATCATGAGCATATGGTGTTTCAAGAAGCTGTAGGAGAAGAATGTTGGAAAATATCTATGGAAGAAGAAATTAATTCCATAGAGAAAAATGACACATGGGAGATGACTACACTTCCTAAAATTCAGAAGAGTATCAGTGTCAAATGGGTGTACAAGATCAAGCAAAATGTTGATGATTAGATTGATAGATACAAGGAAAGGCTCATAGAAAAGGGGTAAAAATAGAAGTACGAGGTGGACTATGAAGAAGTATTTTCTCCTGTTGCTCACCTTGACACTGTGAGGATGATTATCTATCTTGTTGATCATCATAGTTGGATGATCTACCAACTGGATGTGAAGTTTACATTTCCAAATGGGTTCTAGAGGAAGAGTTCTATGTTGACTAGCCTAAAGGATTTTTTATGCAAGGGGAGGAAGACATGGTGTATCATTAGTGGAAATATCTCTATGTGTTGAAGAAAGATCTATGTTCTTAGAATGCATGTATCAACAACTATCTTAGAGAGAACATATTCTCCCAATGTCCATATGAGCATGGAGTTTACATCAATAATAATGATCATGGCGATATACTTATTCCATGATTGTATGTTGATGATTTTCTATTTATAGGGAACATCCAACCAATGTTTAATGAATTCAAGGGGGTATGTTCAAGGAGTTTGAGAGGACCAATGGAGGTCTCATATATTTTTTCCTAGTTATATAATTAAAGAAACAACATGGAGACATATACATATCTCAGAAGAGGTATACCAAGGAGTTGATTGAAACGTTGAAGATAGAAAACTGAAACATTGTATAAACTCTTGTAGCAATGGTTTTAAAACTAAAAAAGATGTAGAAGGAAGAATCATTGACTCAACTTTGTTCAAGAGTCTAATTAGAAGCCTGAGGTATCTCACAATCACAAGGCCATATATTGTCTACAATGTTGGGATTCTAAGCAGGTACATGGAAGCATCGAAAGAGTCACATTTTCCAGAAGAAAAATGAATCCACTTGTACGTCATAAGAATGGTGCATTTTGGTCTACTTTATCCATACAATGAAGAATAAAATCTATATGGTTACTCAGACAGTGATTGGGGAGGTAACCAAGTTGAAATGAAAAACACCAATGGGTATATATTTTTTCTTGCATCGACAGATTTCATGTGGAATTCAAGGAATCATAGTATGGTCACCTTATCCACATGTGAATCAGAGTACATGGTGGCATCATCCACTATTTATGAAGGAATCTGGTTGAGAAATATTTTTGAGGAGATAAAGCATCCACAAGATGGATCGATAGTGAAATATGTGGATAACAATTCAGCAATTAAACTTGATAAAAATATGATGTAGCATGGAAGAAGCAAACATATTGATACCCAGTTTCTTTTTCTGAGAGATCATGTGAAGTAGAAAATGATAAAATTGGAATATTGTCATACTAGGGAACATGTGGATGATATTTTCACAAATTCATTACTGACAGAAGAATTCAAAAAACTCATAATGATTCTTGGGATTAAGTTGGTTTTGGTTTGAAGGGGATTGTTGTAAATACAAACCATAAAGTAATCTGCAGTTTCTTCCCAAGTATCCTGTGTTTTCCATGCAACATGTATTCTATATACGCATTTCTTTCCCATGTTTTTCTCCCCACTTGTCTGTTTAATATGGATGTTTTATTTATTTAATGTTTCCATTTAATATGGCTGTTTTATTTCTTTAATGTTTCCATTTAATTTGGTTATTTCATTTCTTTGTATATACTAATAAATTTTTGTAAATTGTAATCCGAAAAATATGTGAAATAAAATCTTGAAATATCCTTTGTTTTCTCTTCCATTTTTCTTCCTCTCTTTTGTCCAGCTTGTATAGAAAACATAGGGAGAGGTCATATAGGTCCAAGGCTTTTGATAATTCCTTAAGGGAAATGGGAAGCGCTGGGGCATGGAGGTGCAGAGAGGGTACTATCAGAAAAATGGGGATTGAGGGAAAATTAGGTATGGGAGCAGGGTTGGTAATGGGAGTGAAGAATAGAGAAACTCTCCCCTTATGTGAAGAATAGAGGGTGGACTAAGCGGCCATCACTGCCACCCATAGTGGGATGATAGGGTTCCATCTCGATTGGGAGGTCTAAGTTACATCCCACCACTACTACCCCATGGATTCATATTCATTATAGACTTATAAAGGACTTTATATAGTCTTTAAATCGAAAAAGTAATTGTTTTATTTAACTAAATTAATTTCAATGTATTACATAGTTTTGATATATATATATATATATTTCTAAATTTTATAATATTAATACAATAAAATGGATTTCATAATCAGAATCCATAGGTTCAAATTTGGTATTAATTTCAATTTCACTTTTTCTCATTATGAATAATAACCATGGTAAAACATTGTCTCCTTGCTAATGGTTAAATGATTTAATGTGGGGTTAAAACTATTTGAAAGGGTTTAAAATATCCTAAAATATTTTAAAATTTTTATTGGGTTAGTTTATTTTGACTCATCATCATATTGGATTTGAAATATTTTAATTTTTTACCACATAAATTTTAAAAATACTTATAATATAATTAAAATAAAAAAAATTGGTAGTGTGCGACTCCCCTCAGTTATAACAGGGAATATCCTTTCCTTAATTACCCCCATAATTTTAAAATTCTATCTTGTTAAATTCTTAAACAAATACCTTTTAAAATCTCCTCCCCATATCCCAGATATCTTGGTATCACTAAAATACCAATCTATAAAGGCCTAATTTGTAATCCAAAGGAGGTTCTCCAAAGAAGAGGTATAATTATTAACTAAGTGTTTCATGTTTATTTCCTCTTCTATATAATTTTAGTATTCATTTACCAAGATGAAATAATAAAATTGGTAAATTCTATATAATGAAATTTTCTTATGATTATGGTATAACCTTTTTTCATGTCTTTTTCTATCTTATGGGAAATAATATCATCGCTCGTGTATTTGTGTGAGTCACCACCTAAATAAATTGATGTGTTTCTTTTTTTATACCCTGATCATATGGATGGTTAAAATTATAGATCAAATGATTATATATGATATATATTACATAAAGATGATTTCTAAGATGTTATAATACTTATCTTCTTACACTTCCATTCATTGGAAAATGATGAGTCTGCTTGTGTGTATATATGGACTACCACCTCTATAAAGTGATGCGATTCAGTTTTCATTACACCATATAGGGATGATCGTAAGGAAAGAACTAAATAATTTGTAACATATTTATGGTTTTGCAAATTTAATATATTATTTAATTCATTTCTTTTCCACTGAGTAGAAAAAATAAAACTATTGTTCATGTATATGTAAGGGCTCGGATCCACGTGGATCGACCCTTCGTGTGTTTTCGAAGACCAAGGTGCTCGAATAAGTCTTGGAGAAATTCTATAGAATTTCAGTCATGGGAATATGGAAAGAGGGGTGATACACAACATGACCAAGGAGGAAATGATGTGTACTATGGGTTTCAGAAAAATAAAACAAAGCACTGAGGTGACACGTTTTTTGGTGCAAGTCGCCTTGAGGCGGTACACAATGTGATAAGGAGGTACACTTCGTTTACTACCCCACCACTGGGTGTTTTAAACACACCCAACCACTCATGTTTTTTAAATCCTATGGCTTGATCGCACCCTCTCTCGACCCCAGATGACCCGGATGCCTCCCTATTTAATGTTTTGGGATTCCTTCATCCTGGATCGATTCCCTACTTCCTTCTTCGATCCATCCTCAATCCAATATAAGATCTACCTCCTTTATTTGGTTTTCTTCGATATTTTTTCCCATGCTATGGTGTTTGATCTCCATGGTTATAATGTATTTTATTTTGTTTTTTTGTTGATGTGGTTGTGCCATGACATCCTCGTGTGGATGTAGTTATTGCGGAGAAGGCGATCGTGATCCATTGCTTTGATTTGTTCTTGAGAAAATAATGTTAGAAACCTTTTGAGGTAGGGGATTCATAGCTTCTCTAATTATTTACGTGCAATCTTAGAGTTATCATGATTTATCCCTTTGGATTGCAATGGAATTGACCTAATTAAATAATTGAACCATATTAAAGGAATTGGTTTGATCGCTTGTTTTTACTTTGCACCGTGATAATGGTTTGCCTCTTGATTTACTAGATAGTTTGATATCTATGATTCTATTGTTAACATTTTTTTCTTGATGAAATTATTAAAGAACATAAATCCAAAATTAATTGATAATTAAATGGATAACGATAAAGATGCATATAAATGAATCCATTTGTTGTTGTTTTAATTTGAAGTTAATCAAATTGATGTTGAAGTGCATGTTTAATTAAGTTGGTTGTTAATCCTAAAGCATGTTGGTTCTTGTAGTTTAAAGGCATGTCAAATTATTTGTTTAATTAATTTTTGATAACTATGATAGCTTGTTGTTTAGGTTTCCCATATTTGGAACCTACAAATAATAAATCAGTTAATTCTAGATGGATTAAACAACAAGTTGTTTGATAAAAATATAATGCTTTGTAGGATTCTGATTTACCCTATTTCTTATAAGACTAAGTTCCATGTTCTTTGGAGACATGAGTGCTCATTATGCATGAAGGTTGGATGCCTTATTTAATGGATGATATCCCATTTGATATGATGTTTGTTTCCTCCTGCTTGTGTTGTGATGTGAGCCTGGAGGGATGTTGTGATATGTGGGGGTAGGGAGGCCCATTGGTTGTGGTAGTAGTTGATCCCTAGATTGGTGAGATGCATCAGTTTATGCATGTGGGTGTTGAGGAGGAAACCAGAGATGATGAAATGGGTTTGTTGTTAATTAATGGATGCTTTCTAAATCTTGTTGGTTGTTTATCTACTTTACTTTCTCCACTTCTCTAGGCAACTGGTCTTGCTTACCCTCCTTTAAAAAGTGGTGAAGACGTACGGGGTATTCCACGTACTTTCTGTGTTTATATTCTTGATGGAGGATGGGTCTACACTCTTGGTATATGTGGAAAATACTTGATGAGTAGTTCATCTACTTTCTGGGTTGAACCCCCTTATGTTTAGTATCTTAGAATGTTTTTCTAAAATTCCTAGGAATATGGAAAATTAATAATTATGTTTTTAAATGATTGAATAAATGATGTTAACCCATGGGGTTGGAGCTTCCTAGGATACAATGCTGAGGTAATATTTCTAAGAAGTTGTAGACTTGGTTTTGTGATTCCTAGAGGGCATGAAACATTGGTGTGATGCTAATGAAATATAATGTGGAATTGTTAATGGTTAAATAATGGTTAAATATTTAATTAATGTAAAGTGAAATTGATACAAATTGAATGAAGTAATGTGATAAATCTATTTAAATTTTTTTGTTCTTATAGGATACCTAGTCTTAGCAGTGGCAGTCGAGAGTTCGAGAGACATTAGCTGCAGTTGTGCCTAAGACTTTGTTATTCCCATAGTGTGGTTGAGAGCTATATTATATTATGTACTTGTTTTATTTATATATGCTACCCCCACCTTTTTAGGTAGGGAAACCTACACCCTAGGGATTCTGAGCTATGGGGGGTGTTTTCCCCAACTTTCTGATGGGGGGATGGATGGCTAGATACCCCCTTTGACCCTGATCTTTTCTCTTGGTAGTTACTTGTGTTGGTAGGAACAATAGTTAGTTTTCCCCATATATTTGTTTTGAGGGTTGTAATGGATTTTGGTTATTTCACACAAATATATTCTAGATATAGTTTTTTTTGTGATACTATAGGTATAATGTGTATAGGTTGTGGTGGCTTGAGGATCCTTACTTGGCGTATGGGATGTAATGGATTGAGGCATAATACCCAATGTATGATACATGTTATGTGAACTGTGGTGGCTCTTAGAAACTACCTTGTTATGTTTTAAGTTATGTGGATGGTGTGGTTCTTTTCCCAGGTGTATGTGGGAAATATTTGTTTTTCACGAGGTGCATGTGGTAGTGCTTGCCCAGGTGTCTTCGGGCCTGCCTTTTTAGAGAGAGGTGGCTTAGGACGTCTAACATTGGGGAAAGAGACAAACCATTAGGGGAGTGGTAGCGGGGTACCCTTGATATTCTTTATTATATTTATATACTCTTGTATGTGATACTTGTTGAGAGTATCCATGGTGAGGCTGGGAACTTAGTATGCTTGTTTAGCTAATGAGTTAGTTTCACGTGTTGTTCACTGTGCTTTAGCATACTTTCTTTACTTTTTCATGAGAGGCTCTAGGGAGGATCCTACTGATTATACTATTATACTCGCTCAACATATATATAAACTATTTTTTAGGCCACTTGGAGCATGTTGGAGATCAGGCTGGTTACTACTAGCTTGGGGTTGCATGAGTTGTTCGGGCTTCGTGGTCACTGTTGTTTTTATTTTCTTTTGGTACTTCCAATTTTCCATTTCAGTTGTAGTAGTTTATGTATGACATTACATATGTCTACTAGGGTTTTATTTTATATTTCAATCTGAGTTAGAGTTGGTTGGTGTCTGTCTTATCTCTCGCTTCTGCAGGTGTTCTCTTAGGGGGTAATGCCTCCCATTTTTTGTGTGTTTACTATACCCTCAGTATTAGTCTCCAACCTGAGGCCTACTAGAGGCGGGACTCGGGGGGTCACTATCTCCCTTATCACATTATCATTCCAAGAGGAGTACACCTTGTGGGGTGGGGGTCATGAAAAAGTGGTATCAAAGGTTAGGTTGAGGGATAGGATGGAGTTTGGTGGTAGTCACAAGTGAGGTTACATGGGTTGGTAGGGAAACGGTGTCATTCAAGTTTAGTAAGTGATGTAAAAACTAGAAACTAGCTGAGACATAGGATTTTAGGTCCCCCTGTGATCTGATTCATGGACCATTAAGTTTACAATGGCTTCTAAATGAGGTGATACTGGTTGCAGGGTGGAGACCTAGAAAGGATCATTCATCATTATTCTTTGTGTCTATGTTTGAATGGGTAGACCTTGGGATAGGTTAAGCTAAATTGAATAAAAGAAAAAAATTAATTAATTAATGTTGATTCTTCTATATTCTAGGTTTATAAGCAATAAATATTTGTTATTTTTTAGGTATGGATTCAGGTTGACATCTACATCAGGTTTGCGCAAAAGATGTCTAGCAGGCTGCGCCAGCAGATTGTCGCAGGGTAGAGGTTGACAATGATGACACTTAGAGTAGGACACTTCGAGTTTTTTAGTGCCATATTCTATAGAAGTATGATGTATATGTTTCATATGAAGTCACATAAGTCATGTTAGAGCAGTTTTATATATCCTTTAGTTGATCCATGCTTGGAAAAAGCACTGGGTGTCTTTAGTTGTGATGATGCTCTGTGCGGCAGCGACGAAGTGGTGGCTCTTGTTCCTTAGGGACTGCAAGGATTCATCGATCGCATGGGGGGAGTTCTAAGACAAGTTCATAGTTGATTTTCTTTCTTAGACTATGAAGGTGTCCAGTCACCAGGAGTTACATACCCTTTGATAGGGGGGATCTAGTGTTCAAGAGTTTGGAATCCATTTCAGGAACCTTTTATGATATGCTTCGGACCTGTTTCCAAATGAGGAGGCTAGGGTGAGGCATTTTGAGGAGTCTTTGCATCTAGATATCCAGCGCCATGTCACCCTGTTTATGTTGAAGACATATCTTTAGGTGTTAGCAAGGGAAGAGGTCGTCAAGAGGACATTGGCAAGAATGGAATCGCCATGAGAGGGAAGTCATCATGATTCCTTAAAAAGAAGAGTTGTGTTTCGGGGTTCTCGATTTTCATGGAAGAAGAGTTTTTGTTCATCTAGGGGTACATCCCATCCATCAGCATCTCGTTTCTCTAGGGTTGAAAGATCTCAAGCAGATTACAAGGGATCAGGAGATTGTTTTTCTTATGGAGGTCGAGGTCATTAGTAGTGAGAGTGTCCGAAATTTCATATAAGTCATCATGCACCAGGTGTTCCACTCCAGGTTCCTCCATTGAGGCAGTTCTAGCCATGGCAACATCAAGAGGTTGCACCAGCTTTGGATTAGTAGAGAGTACATGAGGAAGGTAGAGGACAGCCCCATGACACTTACCATCCTCAAATAGAAGAGTGTGACTATGTTGGTGGTCTCTATCAGGGTTATAGAGGCTATGAAGCATGTCATGGTCAACTTTATGCTTTAGCGTTGTCAGCGTTAGGCGATCCAGACATTGTTTGAGGTACCCTTGGTTGTTTTCTACATGGGTGTATTCCATTTTGGATTCCAGAGTGACGCACTCCATCATATCACCTTCCCTTGTCCATTCTTTGGGACTTGAGGTAGAGAGGCTTTCAGTTCCTTTGGCTTTGATTATGCTAGTTGGAGGTCGAGTTGACTTGTTTGAAGAATGTAGAGACTATGATCTAGTGCTGGGGTAGAACCGCTCTAGAGGAGATTTCCTGTGTTTGAGGATACAACCATATGATGTCATCCTTGGCATGGATTTGTTGAATTCAATGCAGGCTATTGTGGATTGCTTCAGGAGGCAGGTCTTGTTCTTTGATGCTGATGGATAGCCAGTGGTGTTTATTGGTGAGTGAGACCCTCGGATGGGTCAAAGTCTTGTTTCTTCCTTGTCTTCCTTGATGGATGATTTGATTCTGAGTTCTTAATATGTTCAATAGTTCTCATTTCCCAAGGTCATATAAGAGTACCCTGATGTCTTTCCAAAAGAGGTTGTAGCATTACCCACTCGACGAGAGATCGGGTTTGGGATAGATCTACAGCCAGAAGTGTCTCCTATATCTATGTATTCATATAAGATGGCCCCTTATGAGTTATGGGAGATGTGTATACAACTCGATATTATGTTACAATGCAGTTTTTTTCGGCCGAGTGTGTCACTGTGGGGCGCACCAGTTTTGTTTGTAAAGATGGCTTATGGAAGTTTGCAGTTGTGTATCGATTATTGTTGCTTAAACAAAGTGACAGTAAAGAATCGCTATCCTCTTCCACGGATTGATGATTTATCCAATCAACTGAAGGGTGAAATTTGGTTCCTGAAGATCGACTTATGGTCAGTATATCATCATATGCATGTGAAGGATGAGGATATCATGAAGACTTATTTTCGTTATCATCATGGGAATTATGAGTTTGTTATAATGCTATTCGGTGTGACAAATTCTCTAGATGTGTTCATGGAAATGATGGATATCATGTTCTGTGAGTTCCTAGTTAAGTTTTTGGTGGTTTTATTTGATGAAATCTTTGTGTACTCTGTATTTAAGGAGGACCATGCAGAGCATCTACGTGTTGTTTTGTGAGTTCTTTGTCAACAGTAGTTGTTTGGGAAGTTATCAAAGTGTGAGTTTAGGGATCGAGAAGTTTATTTTTTGGGGAATGTTGTATCCCAGCATGGATTATATGTGGATCTATCGAAGATAGAAGCGGTTGTGTCTTGGGCAGCCCTAATATAGTGACAGAGGTGCGAAGTTTCCTTGGTCTCACAGGCTACTACAGGAGGTTCATAGCCAATTTCTCTTAGGTTGTGACTCTTCTGACAGTATTGAACAAGAATGATCAAGCATTATTGTGGACTAATTAGTGTTAGGAATATTTTAAGTATCTTAAGGATAAGTTGGTAAGTGCTCCAGTTCTTTATCTTCTAGTAGAGGGAGTTCAGTTTGATGTTTTCTATGATACTTCGCATTTGGGGTTAGGCTACGTTCTAATGCAGTAGAGATCAGTTGTTTCTTACAGGTCTCGGTAGTTGCATCCCCATGAATGTAACTATTCTACCCATGATCTCAAGTTGGAATCTGTAGTTTTTTCTCTGATGTTGTGAAGAAATTACCTCATTGGTGAGCACTTTATGGTTTTCACCAATCATAAGAGATTGAGGTGTGTTTTCTACCAGTATGACTTGAACTTGCGGCAGCATCATTGGATGGATTTATTACAATAATAAAACTTTGAAATATCATATACACCTAGAAAAGGGAATGTTTCAGCTGATGCACTGAGAAAGAAGTCATGTAGTGATGCAGTGTGTGAATCTGGTGATTCCTATAGAGCGATGGAATAACTTTCAGCATTACACCTCATTATGGGAGAAGTTGGGGTTAGTGGTTGCCTTTTTTAGATGATGTTGTAGTCATCTCTGGTGCAGCAGGTGGAAGATTCATCGTTGGGGGATCTGGAGGTGGATATCTAAAGAGACTGAGTTGTTTTTAGTGAGGCCCTTGATGGATTTTCTAAGGATGAACAACACCAGGTGTTGTATTAGGGAAAGATTTTTGTTCCATTGGTGATGTGTGAGACGGTTCTCAGAGGGTTCCATATTTTGCCTTTAGTTGTGCATCATGGTGTGAAGAAGATGTACTGAGCCTTGAGGAGTCATTTTTTGTGGCTAGGTCTGAAGTGTGTAGTTGTGGAGTTTATGTCTCGATGTTTGGTCTAGAAAAAGGTGAAGTTCGAGCATCATGTCCCTGGTGGTTTTATCCAGCCAATAGATATTCCTTAGTGAAAGTGGGAGAACATATCAATGGACTTTTTTACTAGTTTACTTCGATCTCAGGGGGGCCATGACATTATATGGGTGGTAGTGGGTTGTTTAATGAAATCATCTCACTTTATATCAATCAAGTAATCGAGATCAGTAGAGGTTTTTTCGAGGTAGTATCTGGAGGAGGTGGTGAGACTCCACGGAGTCCCAAGGATGATAATTTCTGATTTATATCCTCATTTTCCCTCTAGGGTGTGTAGAGTTCTCCGTCGTGATTTCAGTTCTCAGCTATGCCTTAGCAGTACTTTTCATCCGCAGATAGATGGCCAGACATAGCGGACCATCCAAACTCTTGAAGACATGTTGTGATATTGTGTCCTATATTTTGGTGGTTCATGGATGAGTAACTTACCCTTGGGGAGTTCTCTTACAATAATAGTTATCACAACACAATCAGTATGGCACTATTTGAATCCTTGTATGGCTGAATTTTCCATTCTCCTTTGTGCTAGACTGGGGTCAGAGAGTCAGTAATTTTTGGGCTGAAACTGGTATAGAATATGACAGAGATGGTTCAGTTGATTCGCAAGAGGATGAAGGCAGCACAGGATCATTAGAAATCATATGTCGATCAAAGTAGGAGAACTTTAAAGTTTGATGTTGGGGATCAAGTGTTTCTAAAGGTGAATCTCCATTGTGGGCAGTGAAGGTTTGGTCGTGGGAGTAAGCTATCTTCTCGGTTTGTTAGGCCTTTCGAGGTTTTGGCTCATGTTGGAGTCTTGGTGTATCGAGTAGCACTTCCTCTGTATATGATCCAAATACACAATGTTTTTCACGTGTCTAAGCTCTTTTGTTATATTCAAAATGGTTGTAACATCATCAATTGGGGAGAGATCGATTTTGACGATGATGTGACCTTCGAGGAGCGGCCTGTTGGGATTTAGTACTACAAGGAGAAGGTGTTATGCAGGCATTATATTCCCTTGGTTTGTGGCTTGTGGTGTTATGGTGGCGTGGAGGAGATTATATGGGAATTTGAGTCACAGATACACGCTCATTATCCCAAGATGTTTGATTTTTAGCTCTTTCCTTGTAATGATGTTCGTCTTGTGGTTGTAGACCTTTCCAATCTATGAGATGGATTTCTTTTGTTTCTTGTTTTGGATTGCACTCATTGAGAGGTATCTCCCCCAAGAGAGTGTTTAGGAGATATTTGTGATTGTTTAAAGTTGTCTTTTTGTTCATTTTATGTGTTTGAGCTCCTATGGTAGCAAAACCCTTGAGAGGTATCTCACGGGGTGGTTGTTTGGACAACCCCTTTTCTGTTTCCTTTCTGGGTTGGTTTTGGATTCTCGAGGATGAGAATGTTTTGATAGGTATCTGATGTAAGGGTCCGAAACTGCATGGGTCAACCCTTTGTGTGTTTTTGAAGACCAAGGTTCTCATAGAAGGCTCAAAGTAATTCTAGAGGAGTTCGGTCACGAGAATATGGAAATAGGGGTGATACACGATTTGGCCAAGGGGGACATGACATGTATCATTCAGTATTCATAAAAATAAAAAAAACGTTGAGGGAATGCATTTTTTGGCATAATTCACCTCGAGGTAGTACATGATATGATGAGGAGGTACAAATCGTGTACTGCCTCTCCGCTGGGTGTTTTAAAGAAACCCAACCTCTTGGGTTTTTTAAACCCTACAGCTTGAGCGCACCCTCTCTCGACCCCAAACGACCTAGACGCCTCCCTCTTCAGCATTTGAGGATTCCTTCATCTTGAATTGGTTCCCCTATTCCTTCTTCAATCCGTCTTCAATCGGAGGTAAGATCTACCTTCATTCTTTAGTTTTCATCAATCCATTTTCTCATATTTCTCTTTTCCATGCTATGGCGTTTGATCTCCATGGTTCTAAGGGATTTTATTTTGGTTTTTTTTGATGTGGTTATACCGTGACATCCTCGAGTGGATGCATCTGTTGTTGGGAAGGTGATCATGATCCATTGCTTTGATCCATTCTCAAGAAAATAACATCATAAAACTTTTGAGGTAAAGGATTTGCTGCTTCTCTAATTATTTATGTGCAATCGTAGATTTAGCATGATTTATCCCTTTGGATTTCAATGTAATTAAACTAATTAAATACTTGAATTGGATTAAGGGAATTGGTTTGATCGTATGTTGTTACTTTGCATTGTGATAACGGTTTGCCTCTTGATTTTATAGATAGTGTGACATCTATGCTTTGCTTGTTATCATGTTGTTCTTAATGAAATTGTTAAAGAACGTAAAGATGGAAGTAACTGAAATTAAATGGATAAAGATAAATATGCATGTAAATGAATCTGTTTGTTGTTTTTGTAATTTGATGTTAATCAAATTGATGTCGACATGCATGTTTAATTCAGTTAGTTGTTAAACCGGAGGCATATTGGTGATTATAGTTTAATGACATGTCAAATTAATTGTTTAATTAATTTTTGATAGCTATGATAGCTTTTTGTTTAGGTTTCCCACAGTTGGAACCTACAAATAATAAATCGGTTAATTCCATATGGATTAAAGAACCAGTTGTTTGATAAAAATATAATGCCTAGTAGGGTTATAAGTTACCCTATTGCTTGTAAGGACGAGTGCATTGTGATTTAGAGCATGATTGCTCATTATGTATGAAGGTTGGATGCCTTGTTTAAGGGTTGAGAGCCTAGTTGATATGATGTTTGTTTCCTGCTTCTTGTGTTGTGATGTGAGCCTAGAGGGATATTGTGATATGTTGGGGTAGGGAGGCCCATTGTTTGTGGCATTAGTTGACACCTAAAGAGGAAAGATACATCAGTTTATGTATGTGGGTGTCAGGGAGGACACCTGAGATGATGAAACGGGTTGGTTTTGAGCGATTGGATGCTTGCTGAATCTTGTTGGTTGTTTATCTGATTTACTTTCTCCACTTCTCAAGGTAGCTGGTCTTTCATACCCTCCTTCCAAAGGGGGTGAAGATGTGTGGGGTATGACATGTGATTTTAGTGTTTAGCTTCTTAAGGGAGGATGGCTTACACTCTTTCTATAGGTGTCAAAGACTTGACGGGTAGTTCATCTACTCACCGGGTTGAGTCCCCTTATTTTTAGTAGCTTAGAATGTTTTCCTAGAATGCTTGGGAATATGAGAAAGTAATAATGATGTTTTTAAATGATTTAATAAATGATGTTAACCCATGGGGTTAGAGATTGTTGGGATGCAATGCTGAGGTAATATTTCTAAGAAGCTTTGGAATTGGTTTGGTTATTCCTAGAGGGAATGAAACTTTGGTGTGATGCTAATTAAATATAATGTGGAATTTTTAATAGTAAATTAATGTTTAAATAATTAATTAACGTAAATTAAAACTGATAAAAAGGGAACTAAATAATGTAATAAATCTATTTAAATGGTTGTGTGCTTATAGGATACCTAGTCTTAGTAGTGTCATCCGGGATTCTGAGAGAAATTAGCTACAGTTGATCATAAGACTAGGTTATGCCCATAGTGTGATTGTGAGATATATTATAGCATGTAATTTTTGTGTTTCTATATGCTACCTCACCCTTTCAGTTAGGGAAAATGACACCCCGAGGATTCTAAGCCCTGGGGGGTGTTTTCCCCCACATTCCAGTGGGAGGATGGATGGTTGACTACTCCCAGTTTCCCACCACTCTCTTTTCTTGGTAGTTACTTGTGCTGGTAGGCACAGCGGTTAGTTTTCCCCATATATGTGTGTCGAGGGATGTAATGTATTGTGGTTATTTCACACACATATATTCTAGATATAGTTTCCTTTGTGATACTATAGGTATAACATGTATAGGTTGTGGTGGATTGAGGATCCTTACTCGGTGTATGGGTTGTAATGGATTGAGGAATAATACTTGACGTATGATACATGTTATGCGGGCTGTTTTGGCTCCTGGAAACTACCTGGTTATGTTTGCGATTTTTTGGATGGTGTGGTGCTTCACCCAGGTTTCCGCGGGAAAGATTTGTGTTTCATGAGGTGCATTTTGTAGTGCTCACCCAGGTGTCTTTAGGCTGGCCTTTTTAGAGAGAGATGGCTTAGGATGTGTGATGTTGGGGAAAAATAGTAAACCAGTGGGGAAGTGGAAGTGGGGTACCCTTTATATTCTTTATTATATTTATATACTCTTATATGCGATACTTGGTGAGAGTATCCATAGTGAGGTTGGGAACTTAGTATACCTAATTAGCTGATTAGTTAGTTTCACTTGTTGTTCAACGTGATTTAGCATGCTTCCTTTACTTTTGCACGAGAGGCTCTGGGGAGGATCCTACTGAGTATACTATTATACTCACCCTACATATATATAAACTATTTTTTAGGTCACTTGGAGCAGGTTGGATATCAGGCTGGTCACTGCTAGCTTGGGGTTATAGGAGCTATTTAGGCTTTGTAGTCACTATTTTTTTTATTTTCTTTTGGTACTTGTAGTTTTCTATTTCAGTTGTAGTAGTCTTTTCATGACATTACATATGTGTACTTGGGTTTTCTTTTATATTGATGTCTGAGTTTGAGTTGTTTGGTGTCTATTTTATCTCTCTCTTTCACATGTGTTCTCTTAGGTGGTAATGCTTCCCATTTTTGTGTGTTTACTACACCCTTGGTGCTAGTCGCCAACCCGGGGCCTACTGAAGGCAGGACATAGGGGTCACTATTTCCCTTATCACATTATCAGCCCAGGAGGGGTATTCCTTGTGGGGAGGAGGTCATGACAGTTTATGTGCAAATAACCATCTCTATTAAACGGTGTGATTCTTTTTTCATGACCCCCTTACAATGTTGGTTTTGAAAATAGTATTTAAATTATAAATATTATAAATATAATATTTTACTATTCTTTAGGTAATGTAACTGTAAACCCATTTACCATGGTTAATTCCCCAATATTGTTTTTAGGTTATAAACTGAATGACCCAAAATGTGAAACGTGAACATAGCCACTATATTAACTTAATAAAACATAGTAATAAATGAAATAACATGAATAGTGAAAATAGAATGAAAATAGAAAAGGGTCATATGAAAGTAATTAAAAAATATAATTTTGTTATTCAAGAGTTAGTGAATGTATGAAGCTAAATTAGACATAAGTTAAGGAAGTTTCTTTTCAAAAAATTATTTTAATGTTTTCCTTCCAAACATTTTTCTTTAACATCAATGTTATTTTATATGTTTCAAGAATGTTCTTATTTATAATTAAAAGGTTTATAAAGGTCATTTTTAATATATATTTTTTATTTACAAAGGATAAAAAAGTGGTTTTTTTAATGTTTTTATTATGGGTTATTTTTTAATTTTTATAAATGTGAAAAAAGAATATTTTTAATGTATACGGCGTGACCACCATTTCCCACCATCATAACCACTATTCATTATCAATGTTCCTATAAAATTTATCATGTTTTTCAATTTATATTTGATTCCCTCTATTCTATGAATTTTTTATTTTGTTGATTCTTAATATAGAAAGGATATTTCTCCTTATGATTATGCGAAAATGGAAAGTTCTTATGGGTTTAAATGAGTTTTAAAGGGTATGAGGATGAATAATTACAAGATTACAATTTTTTCATTATATGATAATTTATAATTATTTATGAAGAAATATTATCTTTATATAGCACATGGTGATGGGAGGTCCTGATATTGCTCTCAAATGCATCGGGTAAAGAATTATTCTTTAAAGGTGATAAATAAGTGAGATAATATGGTTTGTTACTCCTATGGAATTTAACTAAAATCAATTATATTAACATGGTTTAAACAGTAGTGGATATGAGTTAGGAATACTATGCTCTAAGAAAACTATATTATTCTTTAAATTTTTTTATGTAAAATGTTTCCTTTTAAGAGGTAAGAAATGTTTGTGGACATTTAAATGTGAAAGGATTGTTTTATCATATAAAATTTTCAAGAGTTATGATGTTCCTCAATATGAACTCATGGTTTTCCTATGAATAATAATGGGTTATAAAATTTATTATTTGATATATTATTGATTTTTAAATTTGGAAGTGTTTTATTTATGTATGCAATATTTTATTGAGAAAAATGTAAAATATTTCATTGGTTTCAAGTTTTCACTCAAATAACAGTATTCCTTTATTTTTATGTGCCTTGATTGTTTTTAATTCTCATACCATAGTTTCAAACATTTTTTATTGGATTTATGGATTTTTTTGACTATATAAAGGTCAAATGTTCCACTGCGGGCTCATAAAAAAATAAGAAAATTTGTCATGAATGAAACATGGGTGTAATCTAAAAGTCTTGTTTTTGTGGAAAAATCTGTAGTTTGTGGATGTTTCCACTTTATTACACAATTATTTCTATAAAAATTAAAAACTTTAAGACCAAAACATCATGGGAAGGTAAAATTTTGAAATCCTTTCTATTATGCTCATATTTATGCAACACCCAAAAAATTCTAAAAAGAATAACATTTTATTCAATAGCGTGTATGACACACAAAAATAAGAATAGAAAATAATATAAAGTCTCAATAATTTATGATATATTTACTATTTAAAATAAATATATTCTATAGCTTTCATTTAATGTAATACTGAGTTATCTTGTGTTGCACACAATAACGAGTTTCTTTGATAGCTTATGTTACACGTAAGACAAAGTTTTATTTAACAATAATATATGATTAAAATATTATTATTCAATATAAAAATATATAACCTAGCCATTGAATTGAAGGTTATTAATATGATTATATATATTATAAAAATATATATCTGAATTCATTGCATACCTATTAATTAGAAATGAATATAGAAACCAATTATAAAGGAACTGTTAAAAAACTATTTTTAAATGTAAAAGGGGTTTTATCTTAATAGATTAATTTAATTTCTATTAGTGGGTGATATTAGTAAAATTTATATATTATATATTCAATTAAATGTTTTTACATTCATCCAATATATTTTTAAGTCATAAGATGAGAATAAATTCAATTTTAAGTATATAAAGCTCTATTTTTTTAAAGGTGTTTTTTCACCTTTTAATGAAGCACTTATTTTAAAACTAAATTTTGATAGCTTTATAAAATTCATATGAAAAAATAAAATTAATTTTTAAAAGTTTAATGTAAAAAAAATTATATTTTAGTTATTTTTTTAATTTTATATGGGATGTTTCAGTTTTTGATGAATAGTGAAAAATAATGAAGTTTAATTAAAAACAGCCTTTTCATTTATATAATTTATAAGGTTAAATTATATTTTATGTTGGTTTTAAAGTAAATTTAGATAAATTATACATATTTTAATCCAATTTATATCATTTGAATAATTTTTTTAAATAAATTAGATATAAAAACATAGTAAACTTGTAGACATTTTAACTTTAAAAACTCTCTTTCTCATCCCATCTGCAAGATTAATGTTAAATTAATTTTTACTAAATATATGATTTTAATTGGAAAAAATGGATTCCATATTTTTAATCAGAATAATTTATAATTTATAGTAAGATCAACATAGTTTTTGATGAAAAATATTAGTGAAATAAATTAAAATTAATTAGAATGATTAAGTTAAAATTAAGCTTACCAAGGGACTAACCTTTAAACACAGGTGTCCAAATGACATAGAAACATGTAAAAAACACATTTTATGTCAATATATCAACCATATCCCATATTTTATAAAAAATGGTTCATTATTTTATGCAAATTTTGTAAGGGATACCTCCCAATAGTTTTTACCTTTTGGTATTTATAAGAATGTTTCTTCTCATCTACTATAAAAGGTTAATCACCCTCACACCTCATCACACCTGTCAAGCATTTTGGATCATCCAAAACCTAAAAAAATATTCTCACAACATACCCCATATCATTATATAATCCTATTTTTTGGACTAAATCAAACCAAGGAAGTCTTTTGGTGCAAACCAAAAGGAGTTACCTGAAGAAGATGTAACGTTCTTCAATGAGCATTTTTGTTTTATTTTATTCTCAAAATTTTAAATTATTATTATATATTGATTATAAAATATAATCAATATCATAAATATACTGATATATTTTTATTTCATGTGTATTACCTACAAATTCACACACTTCCATCCCAAGGGATACACTATCATCATTCGTGTGTATAGAAGACTACCGTCTCACATACTGATGTCATTCGTTCTTCCATTACCACCTTTAAAGGTTGAGAATAATGAAATATTTATAGTTTATATTTGATATTTAGGATATTTATTATGTTTTTATACTATAGTAATTATTATATTATAAATACCTTCATGCTCCCCAATTCGTGGGAATATGATAACATCGTTTGTGGACGTATGAAATACCACCTCCTTGAAGATATGGGCTTCATTCACACATTACATGGAATTTATTAAGGATGAGTTTAATAAAAATATTTTATATATATGAAATAAAAATTATACTGTAATTATTATATAAATATATATAAATTACTTTTCATTCTTTTAATGCGACAAGAAAATGGAAGTAGCGTTCATGTGTATGTATGACCTACCGTCTCCATGAACGGTGCATTTAATCTCCTAACACTAAGTATTATGGATTAATATAAATAATTATATAATGAATATATATTATAATAAAATCATGTTTTACTTTATTTAGATTACTAATTCATGTTTTATGTAAGAGGAACTGAAAATAACAAGACAAAATATACTCGAAAAACCAGAAAATTAACACCCAAAATAGTGAAAATAATAAATGATTATTAAAAAATAGATAATAAGATGTTATTAGAAGATAATTTATGATATTATAAATATGATTATTTTTACTTTATAATTAAAATTCTTAAAACCATTATACATAAGGTTAAATATCGTTCAAATGAAAAGAAAGCATATAGTATGCGATTTTTATCTCCCTTTTTACATATGTGCGGTAAATGTCATATTCACAAATTAATTATTTTTTATGGTGTATCTACATAACCTATTTATATATCCTAACATTAATTATTTTATTTTCATGGTATTTAAATGTTTCATTTTAGTATTATTACATAAGGGGTCTCTGATTTAGATGTTAACACAGTTGTAAGGGATTTCATCTCAATTTACTTTCCATTAAAACTTATTTATTATTACACACCAATTCACTTTTATATGGTGTATACACTACGTATTTTACATTTTATATTAGTAATTATTCATTATTCATGGTATTTTATGTTTAAATTTTAATTATTTCATCTATAGGTATTTGGATTAATAGTTACCAAGTGGAAAAGAATTTCATAACTAAATTTCATTTCATTGAGTTATATTACTTCCTCATTGTTGTTAATATTATATGATTATGTGTATAATGAATTTTGAATATATATTTTTTTATTTTTACTAATTTTATGTCAATTTACAGTTGATACCCATAATCTATTCATTAGTTGATTCTCATTTCAATGGTATGGTCTTTTCCAGGGTTCAATTCACAATTTTATTTTATTCGAGATTATTTAGACATGAATTTACATTAAAGTAAATTATTTGATAATTATTAAATATAACCCATAATTTTATTCTCCTTTGACTATTCATGTTATTTTACATTTAATAGTACCATTTTCCCACTCTTCAATACTTAAAACTCTTTAGAATTTTTTTATAAAAACCTGACTTCATTTCTCTCTATGGTCAGAAATGTTTTTCTTTTAAAACCCTATTTTCTAAAAATGTTTTCAAAAATGTTTCTATAATCTTAAATTGATTTATTAAAAGAGTTTTTAAAAAAATAAATTGACTATTCTTAACATTTTTCAAATAAGGCACCATTATAAACATTTTACATTGAAAAAGTAATATCTTTTTTACCTTTTAATACATGTACGGATTTACCTACCATCATTTTTTTATCTTAATTTTCAAGTTTAAAAGGATAATTTTTAAAGAAAGTGTTTTTAAAATTTATTTTCAAATAAATGGATTTTAAAAATGTTCTTCAAAATGAAAAGGATATTTTCCTCAATTATTTTTTTTAAAATATATTTATATAGTATTTATATTCATAAATGAAAATAACCATTTATTTTTACTCCACTTGGGATATATTGTATTGATATTATTGTTATTCTTCCCATGTATGGTTTATTTTTTATTTTTCTAAGGATATTATTGATATTCACTTCCTTGATTCATTTGTTAGTCCCCTTGAAATATTCACTTTCTTGTGATCATTGGACATTAAATTTCCCCTAATTATCCATATCATTTATCATGGATATGTGTATTATTTATTTTTATACCATTTTAACATATGGTGTGTACATTTAAAGTTATTTGATTGACTGTGGAAATATTGATAAATATTAATCTTTTAATCAATATAAATATTTTATGATAATGAACATTGTTTATTAATTAAATCTATTATTTGATATATGAGGAATGATTTTAAAATTCACTAAATGACATGGGGACTAGTTAATGCAAGCCCCTTGATTCATCTATAGTCTCGTGAGATGAAATGAGTTGGTGAAAAAACCTTCATGTTTGTTTCCAAGAATAATTAGATAGGTTTTTAACTAGAATTTTTTAAACTATATTGAGGATATACCTTGATGGTAAAGGTATTATGTTCCTTGGAAACATGACATCCAATAATTAAGAATTTATTTTATTTCATTAATTCTTATTATACATGGGATTTTCACTAAGAAAAAAATATATAGATTAATTTCAGCATCAATTTATTTATTAAATGAAATGGTTTTTAGTTATTTACCTTTTCATATTTATTATTCATTATCCATTTATTTAAATTAAATTCTTGTTTTTTATATAAATTTCTATATTAATTATTCTCATTGCTTCTTTATTACTTCTATTGTACTTAAACCTTACTGAGCAGTTGATCTCACCCTTAATTTTTTACTTTCCCTAATATTCCATGAAATTTACTATGACTAATATGTAGGGATACAATATAAGTAATAAAGTTATTCTTGATAAATAAAAGGAAAAAATTATGTTGTAATTTGTTTATTTCAAATGTAATTTAGGACTCATGTATGTATCTATTTTACCAAGACTAATGATTATCCACTAAATGAGGCTAATATTAAATGTTAATATATATAATATTAATTTGATTTATTATTCATAAACACCATTTTAGTGCATTTTACACTTTGAACATCATTTCACATTATGATTGAAATTCTTTCTTAAAATGCACTATTATGTCGTACATTTTTTAACATCATTTAAAGTAACCAATGATTCATCTTATTTTAAGGAATATAATTATACATATTTTAATTTTATATTTTGGTAAATTGATCTAAACTTCAATATTAACATGTTTGATTCAGGGATCAATGGAGAATTCATGGAAGAAGATGTGGATATTTTGTGATGAAAGGAAACAATTCTGGAGAAGTCAGATTGGACACCATCCCACTGATGAGAATGTGGGACCCAACATACAAGCCCAATGAATCCCAAATTTATTTCTATACTATAAGAAATGTAGAGGAACAAATCACTATTCAGGATCCAATGATAATTAGGCTTCCATTGAGGTCATTAAGGTGGCCCAATTTGGAGATAAAATTCTAGGCCAGATTCTTCGGCCCAGAAACAAAATCCTACCAATATGATCATATCTCGGAATCCACAACTCCAAATGGGCCCAAATTTTACAGCATGTTATAATAAATCCGTGGATCCATTTTATTCTTCTATGTACCACTCTGATTTGGCCATCTAGAAGGTCTTCCAAGCGCGTCTGTTCGGTAGATGAAAGCTGGCTGCCACCTCGGGTCAAGTGTGGAAAAGTCCAAGTTCCACAAGATTTCCACCACCCTAGGCCAACCATAATCAAGTGGGATGATTTGTACTGTTGGAGGATCGACCCAAGGATCCCAAAATTCTTATTTAAGGCAGTGGTGGTGGAGGAGTTTTTCATATTTGGTGCTTTGTTCAATTGTAATGTTATGCTGCGATTTTGTTGTCTCAAGTTTGTCTTTCAGATGTAAGTTGTTCAATTCACTTTAGTTTCTTAATAAAAGTTCTTATTTTCCTCTTATTCTTTTTTTATTAATATAACTTTGATACCGTTGGTTCAAGGTGTGAGTTTATTCACACCAAACCTTGTGAAATTATTAACACAATGGTGGAGTGATCATTTTCTTTTTATTGTTTTCTTTGCTTCTTCAATTCCTCCCTCATGAGTCTACTTTCCGCTTCCATTGAAACCATAGCATAAATGGAGGGCTAACCCACTTATGGGTTGATACAAGGTCATATTAATGGTATGTATTAGATGTTATTTATCACCCCATTAATGTCTAATCACTTCTTTAATTGATATTTTTATTTGATGATTTTTAAACTCCATCGTCCTTGTTGAATTTAAGGTCACACACTTCAAGTGCTAATATGAACTTTTACCTTGAAGTGCTCAAAACATTGATCCTTCAAGTGTATAGGTGATTAGTATTAAAGGGTGTATGCATTAAACCAATAAGTGATGATGTTGTTTTATCTTCTTAAATTAACCCATCTCAAATATAAGAAATTGAAATCGTTGAAAAAGAATTTCATCCAATCCACCCCAAGCGATAACCTAGGATAAACTCATTATTTTAAATTGGATTCAATTAAGTCTCTTAGAGTTCCTTTAAACCCATATAAAATTAACCCAATCTGGCCACTTCATATCCAAAAACAGTCCATAGAATGTACGTGTATATAGGTTTCTTATTAGGTCTCTGAAGATTCGACAACCCAAGCTAAACTACAAGGACCATCCTACCTTATTCTCTTGGGTAAATTTGAGCATGAATCAAATTTTGGTGCCATTTTCGGGGACCCAAGTAAGTCATATAAACACCCATTATATTCTCCCCCATTTCTTATTTTCTCATCCAAATTCTCTTATCTTTTTCCCTTTGTCATTTTTTTTCTTTTGGTGCATGTCCTCCTACACCCGTGATCAATCAAACTGTCTAATTAGGGTTGATAGTCCTGGGGTTGGGGAGTCAAGTACACCAAGGGAACTCCTTCCATTAGATCCTAATCTTCCTAATACTCCAGAGTCAAAAATATTATCCCATTTCAATGGAAGGTCTTCAAAGAAACCAACTCATAAACTCAGGTGGAAACCAAAATGGAAACCCAAATGTGGCAGCCCCAAACTTGGGGAATGCAATTGATCAAACCATTAATGACTACGTCACACCTTCCTGGACCAATTCCCCCTCATGAATTAGACACAATTACCTAGGAGATACCAACTACATCTTTAAACCCCATGTCCAAAACCACCTTCCCACATTCCATGGAATGGAGTCCGAGATGCTCTACCTTCACATTAAGGAGTTTAATGACATTGTAGAAACCATATGTCCCCCACATCAACTAGAATTAGCTAAGATGAGGCTATTTCCTTTTTATTTAAAGGATCGAGCTAAAAATTGGCTAAAAAATTCGAGACCATCATCCATCAACTCTTGGGACCAACTACAAAGATAATTCTACAAAAAATACTTTCCCCACCACAAAACAATTGCACTTAAAAAGAGCATCCAAAACTTTTTTGAAAAGGAGGGAGAGTAATTCTATGAAACATGGGAGAGGTTCAAGGAAACTCTAAACATGGTTCCAAAACATGGTTTTTTTATTCCTGAACAAGTGAGAATTTTCTATGAAGGTTTGGGTCCGGGGAAAAACTATTCATTGACATGATGTGTAATGGAACCTTTAAAAACAAAGCCCCAAATGATGCTTAGGAGTATCTAGAAAGCATTTATGAACAAAACCATACATGGGGAACTTCACCTTATTATGAAAAGCCACAAAGAACTACTGGAATTCATACACTTAGAGAAGAGGAAAGCCTTAGGGTTAAACTCGCAGCACTTTCTAGGAAGGTTGAAGAGATAAACCTTAGGAAAGTCCATGAAATCCAAACTGTTGACCCTGTTTGCACAATTTGTGACAAACATGACCATAAGACAGAAAACTGTCCAACCATTCCATCCATAAAGAATGTTCTTTTAGGAGGACCCCTGGTGGAAGTAAATGCTTTGAACTTTCAAAAGCCTCAATACCAAAACAACTTCAACCCAAGGTATAATGAACACCCAGGGTTCCGCTGGAAAGATAACCAACAACCTAGCCAACCACAGGGACAAAATCCTTACCCCCATCAGAACTACCAAACCCATAACTAGTTCCAAACCCAACCTATCCAATACCAATAGCCACCGGTATATTTTCAACAAACCATCCCACCTCCAAAATATCCCCCCAGGATAAACCAATCTTCTCAAGCACCAACCCAAACTGTTCCACAAAACCTACTAGAACAACTTTGAAAACAAATGGAAAGGATGAACTCGGAAGTCTCTTACCTTAAACAAGAACTTAAAACCATCAAAACTGGAAAGGAACCCATGCCTACTCAGGCGGTACCATCCTCAAATTCAAGGGGAGAGTCAAGTTGTACTCAAACAACTCATGAACAACTAAAGGCTATGACTATTTTAAGAAGTGGTAAATCAATTGAGAAACCTGAAAAACTAATTCAGAACCCACCAGAAGATTCAAACTTGGATGAAAATTCAAATGAACCAAATGATCAAACTAAAAAACACAATAAAATTGTCAAAGAAACAACTCTTCAACAAACAACCCCACAACCTGTACCATTTCCTCAACGCATGAGGGGGGAAACCAAGCCTGAATTGAGTAAAACATTGAGGGAAATATTCTCACAAGTCAAGTTGAACATTCCTCTTCTTGATGCAATCCAAACCATACCTTCCTACTCAAAGTACCTTAAGGACTTGTGCACTTTTAAAAGAAAAATTTCACATAAAAACCAAGTCCTTTTGGCTACTAATTTGAGTACCACCATTCAAGGGACCATTCCTCATAAGTTGAAATACCAGGGTTTCCCTTACATCAATGTTGAACTAGGAGAGAGAAAAGTTGTCAAGGCCTTGTGTGACCTAGGTGCTAGTGTCAATCTCATAATATATGATGTGTACTTCCAGTTAAGCCTAGAAGAGCTCCAACCCACATCTGTCACACTTCAACTTATTGATCGTAGAATTAAGGTTCCAAAGGGGATTTTAAAGTACGTTCTGGTAAAGTTTGAAAACTTCATCTACCCCACTGACTTCATTGTCCTTAACAACAATCCAAACTTAGAAAATAAGGAACAAACCCCAATTATCCTTGGTCGTCCCTTCCTTGCAACAATCAACTATGTTATCCGAGTCTGAAATGGGAACATGACTATCACGTTTGGAAACATGAGTCTAGACTTGAACATCTATAATGAAAGCTCACAAATAGGGGATTAAGAGGACATTTATGAAGTAAACATGATAGGAAGAATTGATAATGAATCCATAGAACATCAAGGAATATTTGATGAATGTTTAAGTCAGGATGAGATTGATTTCCTATGTTCACATAAAGGAAGTTTATCTCCTTGGATTGAATCATTTTCAAATTACTCTTATGATGAAGTCTTAGGTCCAACAATCAGTGAAAACTTTCAGGAAACCACTTTCATAGAGAACTTTCCAACTTCCTTCACTAAATATGATCAGGCCAATCTAGTAGCTGAAACTTCTACATGTGGGGAATCAATTCTATCTAAAACTCTAGGAAAGAAAATTGATATTGATCCAATGTCCCAATATTCTGCTAAAATTCAGAACCAACCTGATCTTGAATTGAAGGAACTTCCCGTTCCACTCAAGTATGCATTCCTAGGGGACAATCAAATAAATCCTATTTTCATTTCTTATTCTCTTGAAGCCAGTCATGAGAGGATTATTCTAGATGTCCTTAGGAAACATAAGAAATCCATTGGTTGGACCCTGTCTGATATTCCTGGGATTAGCCCACTTATCAGGACTCATAGGATTGTTCTAGAATCTGATTCAAATCCATGTCGTCAACCTCAATGGTGACTCAATCCTAATCTCATGGAGGTAGTAAGGAAGGAACTTCTGAAATTATTAAAAGCCAGTATCATATATCCCATAGCTGATAGTGAGTGGGTCATCCCAATCCAAGTGGTTCCCAAGAAGGCAGGAATCACAGTGATAACCAATAAGGATGGAGGGATTCTTCCAACTATGGTGAGTAGTGGATGGAGGGTCTTTATTGATTATAAGAAGCTAAACTCATTCACCAAGAAGTACCATTTCCCCTTACCATTAATTGACCAAGTCCTTGAGAGAGTGGCAGGTCATGCCTTCTACTATTTCTTATATGGGTACTCGAGGTATAATCAAACTGAGGTATCCCTAGAGGATCAAGGGAAGACTAAATTCACATGTCCATTTGGCATCTTTGCTTTCAAACGCATGCCCTTTGGGTTATGAAATGCCCCTGGAACCTTCCAGTGGTGCATGATGGGAATATTCTCAGACATGGTAGGGGATTTTCTAGAGGTCTTCATGGATGACTTCTCTGTGTTTGGGGATACATTTGAGGGATGTATTCAGAATGTGGAGAGAGTATTGTCAAGATGTAAAGAAAAGAATCTGGTCCTAAACTAGGAAAAATGTCATTTCATGGTTAAAGAGTGACTAGTTATAGGCCATCTGGTCTCAAGTATGGGGATTGAAGTTGATAAATCCAAGGTTGACATCATTTGTCACCTTCCATCACCCAAAAATGTCAAGTAAGTGGGGTATTTCTTAGTACATGCTAGTTTCTATAGAAGATTCATCAAGGACTTTAGTTCAATCTCTCGTCCCCTTTGTGCTCTCCTAGTAAAGGATGCTCCATTTGTTTGGACAGAAAGCTGTGAGGGTTCATTCTCAACCCTCAAATCCTCTCTAACCTCTCCTCCCATTATGAAATCTCTAAATTGGAACCTTCCTTTCGAACTTATGTGTGATGCTAGTGACTTTTCTGTTGGAGTTGTGTTAGGACAAGATTGTGATAAAACTATGTCATTGCTTATGCAAGAAAATCCTTAAATGATGCCCAAATCAACTACACCACCACTGAAAAAGAATTACTTGCTATTATTTTTTCCTTAGAGAAGTTTGGGTCCTACCACTTAGGATCCCCGATCACTGTGTTCACTGAACATTCTGCACTAAAATACCTCTTCCAAAAACAAGATTCTAAGGATAGAGTGATTAGGTGGGTCCTTCTCTTACAAGAATTTAACCTCGCAATCACGAATAAAAAGGGTGTTGAAAATGTTGTATCTGATCACCTCTCTAGGATGTAATTCAAAGACAACTCAAATCACCTTTTTGTGTCTGATTCATTTCATGATGAACACTTATACTCTGTGAGTGACTGCCCTTGGTATGCTCACATAGCCAATTTCTTAGTTACAGGAGTCATTCCAAAATTCTTAGGCACTCAAGCTCGAAGGAAACTCATTTATGATGTTAGAAACTATGTGTTTAATGATCCATACCTCTATAAGTTCTTCCCTGACCAAGTCATTAGGAGGTGTGTCCTAGAATCTGAACAAGAGTCTATCCTTAAATTCTGTCATAGTGAGGCATGTGGAGGTCACTTTTCCTCTAAGAAAACTTCTGCTAAGATTCTTCAGTGTGGTCTCTTCTGGACCACCCTATCAAGGGAGTCCTACACATTTTGTCAAAGTTTTACTAGGTGTCAACAAGTAGGGTCTATCACAAAAAGGAATCAAATTCCACTCACTCCCATCTTAGTGGTTGAAATCTTTGACTGTTGGGGAATTGATTTCATGGGTCCCTTCCCAAAATCTAGGGGATATATGTACATTCTCTTAGCTATTGATTATGTCTCAAAATGGGTTGAGTCCATTCCCAAAAAAATCCAATGATCATCAAACTGTGATTAGATTCTTAAAATAAAACATCTTCTCTAGATTTGGAATCCCTAGGGCTATCATTAGTGATCGTGGAACTCATTTTTGCAATTGCCCATTCTCATCACTCATGGAAAAGTATGTAATTTATCACAAATTATCCACTTCTTACCATCCACAAACCAATGGTCAAGCTGAGTTAGCCAATTGAGAAATTAAACAAATTCTTGAGAATACTGTTAAACCATCTAGGAATGATTGTTCAAGAAAACTCTTAGATGCTCTTTGGGCCTATCGAACCGCATATAAAACCATTTTAGTAATGTCCCCATATAAGTTGGTTTATGGTAAAGCATGCCATTTACCAGTGGAGATTGAACATAAGGCTTTTTGGGCAATTAACAAAATGAATTATGACCTCTCATTGGCCAAAACAAAAAGGAAATTAGATCTCAATGAACTTGAGAAACTTAGGATGGAGGCTTATGAAAATTCAAGGATCAATAAAGCTAAAGTACAAGCTTACCAATCTCGAAATCTTAAAACCAAACACATTGAACCGGGTAAACCTATTCTTTTGTATAGTTCTAAACTTCATTTACACCCAGTAAACTTGAGTTCTAGATGGTCAGGTCCATACATAGTTCATAAGGTGTACCCCCATGGGGCTGTTGAAATTCAAGATCCCACCAATGGTCAAACATTTAAAGTTAATGGTCATAGAGTCAAACCATTCATAGAACCATTCCAAAAACATGAAGTTGATGAAGAATTGTGTGAACCTACCTTAGATGATGAAAATAATTAATCAATTAGGGGTCCATGTCAGTCTAATGATGTTAAACAAATCACTGCATGGGAGGTAACCCATGGTTTTCATGTTTCAATCTTTTTGGAATCATTTTTTTATTAATCAATTTGATATTTAAGAAAAATATATTGTTTATATGTTATTATATTATGAGTATGGATGGGTATTAAATGGGAGCTCCATATTCATCTGTGTCACGTGGTATGATCCCTAAGTAATACCTTACCCAGAAATTTAAAAGAAGATAATGTATCATCGTTTTATTTTATTTTATTTATGTTTTTGTAGGTTAAAAAAAATTAGACTATTGACCTATTCTTCTTTTATGAGTATGGATGGGTATGAAAGGGGATCACTGTATTCATTTGCGTCACGTGGTGTGATCCTTGAGTAATACCTTACCCAGAAATTTAAAAGAAGACAATGTATCATTAGTTTGATTTCAAAAAAACAAAAAAAACAGGGAAAACTATAAAAATGATGATACTTAGAATTAAATAAGTCATTGTGTTGTTTGTTTTGTCTGGTTTGTTCTTCTTTATATGGTTCAGGGACTATTTTGTGTGATATATGTTCAATCAAGGAGGTTCCTAGATCCCCCAAGAGATCAAAGGGCTAATTTGGAGCAGCAAGAACTTCAACTTCAACCACCAGGTGACTTCATTCCATGATCCTCATATTTCAATTTCCTTTTTGAAATTCCCTTATCTGCCTCTACTCCTTCTAAATTTTCATTTCTTAAAACACTGGGGATAGTGCTGTTTTAAGTTTAGGGGAGAAGAAATAAAAAAAATTGCTTTTGTGAAAAAATGATTTGAAAAAAAAGTGTGTAAATGGAAGGAAAATTCCTTTAACTTTGAACATGATAATACACATTGTACACTTTGAAACTGAATATCAAATAATTTATCATGCCCCGATTCTGATTTTAACCCTTTTAAAATTCATGAGCATATATTTTTGAAAGTGTGTCTGTCCAATGTGATATTTCATCATTTATATTTTCATCTAAATAAAAAAAGATCACAATGTACGTCCTTTGGATAGTGGGGTATTAGTTTGAGTTCATGGGGTACCCTAAATAAATAGCATAGGTTTGATGATCATTTTAGTTTTAATATGATTATTCAACAAAAAAAATTTAAAAAAATAAATAAATTTGCGCGTAGAGCAATGAAATTACCTAATGTGTGGATTTCAGTACTTGGGGATCATGACTCCATAGTTGTCTGGCCCAGAGTTAGTAATTTTATCTCTATTTTTGGTAATTTGAATTTTTTTTGACTGAGTTAACTCAAGATGATGACCGATTATGTGGGCTTCACTTGGTGCCCTAAGTTATTTGAGCCTGGGAGTCATCAGCAAAGTCTCGCTACAGGGGTTGACTCTTTTCATTGCAATTTCAATTACCATAGAAAAATTGAAAAAAAACAAAAGCAAAAAACAAAAAAAATAATACAAAAAAAATTTAATACTTATCTTAATATTGAAATTTGATTCCACCTAGTGCTTCCATCATTTTCCCCTTCAATAAAGATGAACCCCCATATCTATTGTGATGCAAAACACATCCTCATACTTAATTGATATTGGATGAAATATGGCAATGAATTTTAACAAAGGAATGGGCTTGGGATTGGGATATACTTATGAAAATATCTTGTATTAAAATATTTTGATGGGTTTTATTATTGTTTGGTATAAGGGTTTTTGGTGATCATTGTGTATTAAAATGTTTTTTGAAAAGGGAATTCGAATTTCATATTGTTGAGATACATTTTGCTCGAGACTAGAAAAACTCAAGTTGGGGGGTGTGATTATCCAATAAATGAGGCTAATATTCATTGTTAATATATATAATATTCATGTGATTTATTATTAATAAACACCATTTTAGTGCATTTTACACTTTGAACATCATTTCACATTATGATTGTAATTCTTTCTTAAAATGCACTATTATGTGGTATATTTTTTAACATCATTTAAAGTACCCAAAGATTCATCTGATTTTAATGAATCTAATTATACATATTTTAATTTTATATTTTTGTAAATTTATCTAAACTTCAATATTAACATGTTTGATTCAGGGATCAATGGAGAATTCATGGAATAAAATGGGGATATTCTGTGATGAAAGGAAACAATTCTGGAGAATTCAGATTGGACACCAACCCACTGATGAGAATGTCAGGCCCAACATACAGGCCCAATGAATCCCAAATTTCTTGGGATTCTAGAATAAATGTAGAGGAAAAAATTCCTATTCAGGATCCAATGATAATTCGGCCTCCATTTTGGTCATTAAGGCGGCCCAATTTGGAGATAAAATTCTGGGCCAGATTCTGCGTCCCAGAAAAAAATTCTACCAATATAATCATATCTCAGAATACACAACTCCAAATGGGCCCAAATTGTACAGGAGGTTACAAGACATCATTGTATCCATTTTATTCTTCTATTTACCACTCTGATTCGGTCATATAAAAGGTCTTCCAAGCACTTCTGTTCGGTGGATGAAAGTTGGTTGCCACCTCGGGTCAAGTGTGGAAAAGTCCAAGTTCCACAAGATTTCCACCACCCTAGGCCTACCATAATAAATTGGGATGATTTGTACTATTTTAGGCTCGACCCAAGGCTCCCAAAATTTCTATTTAAGGTAGTGGTGGTGGAGGAGTTTTTCATCTTTGGTGCTTTGTTCAATTTTAATGTTATGCTGTGATTTGTTGTCTCAAGTTTGTCTTTCACATGTAAGTTGTTCAATTCACTTTAGTTTCTTAATAAAAGTTCTTATTTTTCTCTTATTTTGTTGTTCTTCATATCACTTTTATACCGTTGGTTCAAGGTGTGAATTTATTCACACCAAACCTTGTGAAATTATTTACACAACGGTGGAGTGATCATTTTCTTTTTATTGTTTTCTTTACTTCTTCAATTCCTCCCTCATGAGTCTACTTTCTGCTTCCATTGAAACCATAGAATCAATGGAGGGATAACCCACTTATGAGTTGATCTAAGGGATTAGAAAGGGTATGGATTGGATGTTATTTATCACCCCATTAATTTCTAATCACTTCTTTAATTGAGATTTTTATTTGATGATTTTTAAACTCCATCGTCCTTATGGAATTTAAGGACACACACTTCAAGTGCTAATACAAACTTTTACCTTGAAGTGCTCAAAACTTTGATCCTTCAAGTGTATAGGAGATTAGTATTAAAGGGTGTAGGCATTAAACCAGTAAGTGATGATGTTGTTTTACATTCTTAAATTAACCCATCTCAAATATAAGAAATTGAAATCGTTGAAAAATAATTTCATCCAATCCACCTTGAGTGATAACCTAGGATCAACTCATTATTTTAAATTGAATTCACTTAAGTCTCTTAGAGTTCCTTTAAACCCATCTAAAATCAACCCAAGATGGTCACTTCATAGCCAAAAATAGTCCATAGAATTTACATGTCTATAGTTTTCTTCTTAGGTCTCTGAGGATTCGACAACCCAAGTTAAACTACAGGGACCATCCTACCTTCTTCTCTTGGGTAAATTTGAGTGTGAATCAACTACTAAAATGATCAGTCCTACAAGAGTTGATTTTATATAATCATGCCAATGTATTGGAAATAGGAAATGAATCTGAGCTTACTGAGATTAGGGAGATACATTTGGTATTAAAGGATTTTTAGAATAATCCTAGGGAACTATATTTAAGAAAATTTAGATTATAAAACATAAACTTATGATAGACTTTGAGGATTAGAATATAATCACATATTTCTTCATTAACTTAAGAGTTAAGGATACCATTGTAAGATTTTGAGATTAAGGTTGATCATAATTTCTAATTCATAAATAAATGTTTTTAGTTTTATATAATGGGATTATACAAATATTAAGGATATTTTGGAAGAAATTTAATGAAATACAACCCATTAGTTTAATAAATGTTATTATGGAATTTTTTTGAGGAATAATGCCTTTACATTTTATAGATATAGGTTAAAAGGTATTAGTAACCTTTAGTTTTATTATGATAATTAATGGAATTGTAATAATAGTAATATAATATTATTATACATTGTAAAAAATAAATCATAATATAGGTTTGTAACGACCAGGGACCTGAACAGCCATACGAACAGTGCTAAACGGTTCGGGTGTCACTACCTTAGGCGCACCTCCACGAATGCCAAAGGCTGCCGACTAGAAGCTATGGTATTATAGGTATAGTGGGGAGGCTATACCCTCTTGGAGGATAATAATGGTACTAGTCCGAGCAAAAATCAAAAATATGCAGCGGAAAATAAAGGACTCAGCAGACTCGAACCAGACCCACAAAGCGGAAGCACATTCAATATCGATAAGCAGTGGAAACAATAAATATAATCAACAGCAGCGGAAAATAAGAACAACAACATGCTGATCACTTGTAACTACTAATGAACAACAAAAATGAATCCAAATAAAGTTATACAAATCCATATATAAAAACGTCAATGGATAACCAACTGTAGCTACTAAACAAGCAAGCATGCTGATACAGGAAAGAAAGAAAAACAAAGTAAACTCCATCTAGGCAAGACCTCTGGGTCCATACCATCTCCATGCAACAACTAATACAGTCCAGCTTATGAAGCTAACCTCTTTCGTTCATGTGAATCCATAAAGTATACACACGTCTTGAAGGGCCCGTGCAGGGTGTGAGATGAATCTCAGTAGGATACCACCCAACGGTGCATACCTAATATAAGTGTTTAAGTAGACATGCATTTATAAGGAAACAGTAAACAGTATGATGCACACAAACAAAAACAACTCCATTGGTGCTCAGCAGCCACCATGAAGTGTCACCTACTTCGGCCAATGCCAGAATCTCTATCATGTAACCCGGCACCATGTGCCCCCTCACACCACGTGTCTCAAGTACCGATGTCCGGAAGACACGCCCAAGAAATAGTAACTCGTATGAACAACGATGTCTGTCCTCAAATAAATAGCTGGAGGGATAGCGATGTCTACCCTCAAATAAAGTAACTGGAGGGACAGTGATGTCTACCCTCAAATAAGGTAACCGGAGGGACAGCGATGTCTGCCCTCAATTAATGTAACCGGAGGGACAGCGATGTCTGACTTTAAATAACGGTGAGCCTCTTCCCCCAATCGGATAGCCTCAATGCTATCCTCTGAAGGATCCTCACCTTCCACGTGGAATCCTACGACAAGCACCCCTAAACCAATAGTACCTAAACCGAAACTAATAGGGGCCTCTACCCACACAAGTGGTCAAAACCACCTCATCACAGAGTCTCTCTGTGTGCACAGTACTCAAGTTTTCCAGATGAGCGGTAATCACCAAAATAGTACCCAAGCCACAAATTCCCTGACACCTCCGGTCCCTGCGACCATGCCGCTCAAGTCTGACGGCATCGCCATCCAAGTAACTCGGTCCATGCCCAACCTAACAGTGATCATGCCTCAAGCCGACGTCCATGGTACCCAATCTCGTGGTCAGAACCACCCAATGTAACCCGGTCCAAGCTCAACCTACGATCTGTATCACTCAAGAATATTCGGGACATGACCAACACAACAAAGAGGTTCCAGCATATTCAATTCAGCAATTACATATATATCACATTTAAAGAAAACACATAAACAGGAAAAAAAAATCTAAACAGTTGAATTGCATTGGCCCAAGGGTTATCAAACAACAGTACTGAGGTCTTAAATTCCTCAAACAATTCATATCAAAACTTAATAGATTAAACTCGGCAATTTAATCAAACAAAAACAATTCATACCATTTTGGCACCCCCGTCCAAAATGCCCCATATGAGCGACGACCCCTCGCCCAGCCCCGCTTAAGAAAAACAGGTAACAGGGCATATCTAAATGCATCCCATAGGTCAATTATCATTTTAATAGTCAATAACAGGTAAAACAGGGTTATGCTTAAAATACCCGAAAACGCGCCATAGGTTGCACCACAGAAAAGTCTACGAAAACACAAAAGGAGGTATGAACCACCTACCTGAGACTCATACAATGTTACTCCTCTGATAACAGCCTCCAATTAGGTCTAAAACATAGCAGATTAACAAAAGAATCAAAACTGCTCAAACCCCTATAACTCGTTCTAGAACAGAAATCAAGAAGAATGGCTCAAGAGGAATCAAGGATTTACCGAGGGGGTTCTAATACATCCATTAGCGATTGAAATGGAGTTCAGAAGGATGAACAGGAGAAGAAACAAGGTCCGGACGGCTCTCCCCGCTCAACCTGATGATGGTTTTGAGGTTCTGCCTCAAAATGAGGCTACTGCCCGTTTTAACAAAAAAAAGTGCATGGCGTGTACTTCATGACTACATGCCATGTATCATTTTACTGTTCATATGATGTCTGAAAATAGCCGAGAACTTTCCTATTTACTAGACGGCATGTACCTAGGGGTACACGGTGTGTACTTATCTACCCGACTAACATCCCCAACACACCATGTATATCCCCATACAAGGCCCCTCTACATGGCGTGTACAAATAGTACACGGTGTGTACTTGCTAAAAACATTCTACCCAGCCAATAGGCATACACGCCATGTATGGCCTCCACACAGTCAAGGGTACATGACGTGTCTAGAAACACTACACACCGTATAATAGGAAATTACTACACAGTCACCACACGGCATGTACTCGGTGAGCACACGGACGACACTCACCTAACCCATACATGGTGTGTACTTTAGAGTACAAGGCGTGTAGTCTAGAAATTTCTGGAACTTCCCATATTTTCCCAGTTTTCTCAGAAACAAGTCAAAAATTCAAACAGGGTCGAGATTTTGACCCGTTCTGAAAACCCAGGTTCTTACAAACTCCCTGCCTTAACATAGCTCATCCCTAAGCTATCAAACGAAACCCGAAGATGGCACCGAACATACCACCCAGGTCAAATTAACCCATACTTATCTAGTCTCAAAGGGTCTGGCTAAATTCCTTAAGGGGCTCTACACCTTAGAAATTGCCTAAATCGGTCTTAACCCTACAAAACTCAACAAAGCAAGGGTATACTAAGCTGTTTTCAGACTCTCGGTCCAATCGTGACGCATCGTCAACCCTATGCCTCATTGGTGCTCCTGTGTCGCTCCCGACACCCAACATATCCTGCACCGCATCGGTGTCTGCCTCCATGAGGTCCTGCATCCCATGGATGCTCAAAACGAACATGGTGCCTAGCACCTCAAGTAACCCGCATCCTAGATGCCCCAATGCCCACGACACCTCAAGTATCTCGCATCCTTGATGACCTGATGCCCATGGCACCTCAAGTAACCTGCATCCTAGATGCACCTGATGCTATGCGTCCCATACATATATATAAATATATCACGCACCAGATATGGTGCCAATCCCACCGACCATCATCTAGTCAGTCCACAAGAATCTTGTGCACCCCATGCACTCAAAACAAACATGTCTCAACAAGACATGCCAAAAGAAAACAAGAAAGTCACGGCCACACTCGCGGTGTACCTATAACTGTCGTCGGCTCACAAACCTACTCAGCCTCTGGTAGCTCCACAGCGTGTACCTGGCCTAAAGTACGACTGTTTGATGCCTAAACTCCCTGCGATGCTGCTCCAGTCATCGGCCACTGACCCCTCAGCTGTGTCCTGCTATCTCTATCACGTCCTCCGCATGCAGCTGAACCTCGGCTACCCTCTCCTGGTACCGAACCTAAACCAACTCCAGATGCCACAGTCTATCCTAGTCCCTATGTGCCAGCTGTCTGGGAAGGCTGCCTGTAGAACCTATCCAGATTCCCGACCTGTCCACATGCCCGGCACTCCTTTGGAAGCCTATCACACTGAGTCCGAACATGTCTTTACTGTCCACACTGAAAAAAAAAACCACTGAAGAACTGCTACAAGGTGCTCTAGCTGAGTCCTTAGCTTGGATGGCCTTCTGAAACTCATCTTTTCCTCTCTTCCTACTATCTGAACCATCTCCTGAAGCTTTCACCCGGCCAACCGGGGGTCTATCCCTCTGGTCGCCCTCTGCTATGAGTGCCTGATTCACTGCCTCTAAAAAGAAACCCAGCCTGAAGATATTCACCTGGATCTGAATGGCATGTTGTAAGTTATCCTCGAAGTGTCTCACCCTTTCCGCATCATCGCCTACTATACCAGGTGAAAAGCGAGACAACTCAGTGAAAGTAGCTACATAGTCCATGACGGACATGTCTCCCTGCTGAAGGCTCAAGAACACCCGAGATCTCTGTGCCCTCAGTGTATCTGGGTAAAAGTTCTCTAAGAAATTGTCCTCGAAGTCTTTATATGCTAGTCCCTCATGCTTGCGAGCCTGAAATTGCACATCCCACCAATGCTTTGTCGGCCCTCTCAGCATGTACGTCGCCAGCTTGACCCTCTACCCTGGGGGCATCTCGAGCTGCTCAAATATCATCTGCATACTCTCTATCCAGTTCTCTACTACTTTCGGACCACCCTCACCCTGAAAAAGAGGCTGGTGCTGCGACTGGAACTCCCGCATCAGATATTCCATAGATGGCTCTGTACCCTGTGCACCTCTATCAATCCCCTACAAAACACGTACCAAGCTAGCTCAGAGCTGCTCGTTGATCCATGGTTCGAATGCTGCCAAACCCACCTGTTGTTCTGCCTGCACTGGATCTTGAACCTGATCATGTCCCTCTGATCCTGTCCCTGAGCCTGTACCTACAGCTCATGCTCTGCCTACATCGAATCCTGAACATGATCCTGCACCTGCGGAACTGTTATCATGACCCGCCTCCCCGAGCCATGAACCTTGTCATCTAACCCCATGGTTCTCCTGTAATACCTTGGTTGCATTCCCAGCACACCATAGACTATTACTCACTAGGGTCTCTTATCAGACTAATGACTGTCCCCACATGTCAACACATATTCTTTCAGTGTGTTTTTCCCTCACTCACACACACCCTGGCTTCCCTACTGGAACTCGTCTCGTCCTCGCTTCCTGCTATCCAAACCATATCCTGAAGTTTTCACCCGGCCAACCAGGGTTCTATCCCTCTGGTTTCCCTTAGCTATGAGTGCCAGATTCACCACCTCTAAAAAGGAACCCAGCCTGAAGATATTCACCTGGATCCAAATGGCGTGTCATAAGTCATCCTCGAAGCACCTCACCCTTTCCGCATCATCTCTTACCATACCAGGTGCAAAGCGAGATAGCTCAGTGAAAATAGATGCATAGTCCATGACGGACATGTCTCCCTGCTGAAGACTCAAGAACTCCCGAGCTCTCTGTGCCCTCAGTGTCTCTGGGTAAAAGTGCTCGATGAACCTATCCTCTAAGTCTTTTTATGATAGTCCCTCGTTCCTGCGAGCCTGAACTTGCACATTCCACCAACGCTTTGCCGGTCCTCTCAGCATGTACATCGCCAGCTTGACCCTCCACCCTAGGGGTGTCTCGAGATTCTCAAATATCATCAGCATACTCTCTATCCAGTTCTCTACTGCATGCAGACCACCCTCACCCTGAAAAAGAGGTGGGTGATGCGACTGGAACTCCCGTGTCATATATTCCATAGATGGCTCTGTACCCTTCGCACCTCTATCGATCCCCTGAAAAACATGTACCAGGCTAGCTCGGAGCTGCTCGACGAGCCATGGTCTGAATGCTACCAAACCCGGTTGTTGTCCTGCCTACACTGGATCTTGACCCTGATCATGTCCCTGAGCCTGTACCTGCATCTCATGCTCTCCCTGCACTGAATCCTAAACCTGATACTGCACCTGTGGCACTATTATCATGACCCGCCTTCCTGGTCCATGAACCTTGTCATCTAAACCCATGGGTCTCCTGTAATACCTTGGTTGCCTTCCCAGCACACTATAGTCTATTACTAACTAAGGTCTCTTATCAGACTAATGATTGTCCCCACAGGTCAACACATATTCTTTCAGTGTGTTTTGTCCTCACTCACACACACCTAGGGAAACTTCCCAGAAGGTCACCCATCCTAATTACTACTCTAGGCAAAACATGGTTAACTCTAGAGTTCTAATCAGGTAGGCTCTCGAAAAGAAAGGTGCATCTGGTACCACCAGTTGCCTCGCAGACATGTGAGACTAAGTACTGTTCTCACAGGTCAACACATGTTCTTTCAGTGTGTTTTGTCCTCACTCACACACACCCTAGTAAACTTTCCAGAAGGTCACTCATCCTAACTACTACTCCAGGACAAACATGTTTAACTCTAGAGTTCTAATCAGGTAGACTCCCAAAAAGAAAGATGCACCTTGTTGACACGAGTCATATAATTTAGTCATTTAACCCTTTATCCTTCTGCGGTGTTAAAATCACACCCCCCCCCCCCCTTTAGAGCACAAGGTCCTCGTTGTGGGCCCTACATCTCAACCCAGGCAGTGTGCTGCACTTAAGGCTGGGTACCACCTCTAATACCAAATGTGTCCCCACAGGTCAACACATATTCTTTCAGTGTGTTTTGTCCTCACTCACACACACCCTGGGAAACTTCCCAAAAGGTCACCCATCCTAATTACTACTCTAGGACAAGCATGCTTAACTCTGGAGTTCTAATCATGTAGGCTCTTGAAAAGAAAGGTGCACCTGGTACCACCAGTTTTCCCACAGACACGTGAGACTAATGAATGTCCCCACAGGACCACACATGTTCTTTCAGTGTGTTTTTTCCTCACTCACACACACCCTGAGAAACTTCTCAGAAGGTCACTCATCCTAATTACTACTCTAGGCCAAGCATGCTTAACTCTAGAGTTCTAATCAGGTAGGCTCCCGAAAAGAAAGATGCACCTTGTTGACACGATTCATATCATTTAGTCATTTAACCCTTTATCATTCTGCAGTGTTACAATCACCCCCCCCCCCCCCCTTTAGAGCACAAGTTCCTCATTGTGGGCCCTACATCTCAACCCAGGCAGTGCGCTGCACTTAAGGCTGGGTACCACCTCTGATACCAAATTTGTCCCCACAGGTCAACACATATTCTTTCAGTGTGTTTTTTCCTCACTCACACACACTCTGGGAAACTTCCCAGAAGGTCACCCATCCTAATTACTACTCCAGGACAAGCATTCTTAACTCTAGAGTTCTAATCATGTAGGCTCTTGAAAAGAAAGATGCATCTGGTACCACCAGTTTCCCCGCAGACACATGAGACTAATGACTGTCCCCACAGGACAACACATGTTCTTTCAGTGTGTTTTTTCCTCACTCACACACACCCTGGGAAACTTCTCAAAAGGTCACTCATCCTAATTACTACTCTAGGCCAAGCATGCTTAACTCTAGAGTTCTAATCAGGTAGGCTTTTGAAAAGAAAGGTGCACTTTTAGTGTGTTTTGTCCTCACTCACACACACCCTAGTAAACTTTCCAGAAGGTCACTCATCCTAACTACTACTCCAGGACAAACATGTTTAACTCTAGAGTTCTAATCAGGTAGACTCCCGAAAAGAAAGATGCACCTTGTTGACACGAGTCATATAATTTAGTCATTTAACCCTTTATCATTCTACGGTGTTAAAATCACCCCCCCCCCCCCTTTAGAGCACAAGGTCCTCGTTGTGGGCCCTACATCTCAACCCAGGCAGTGTGCTGCACTTAAGGCTGGGCACCACCTCTAATACCAAATGTGTCCCCACAGGTCAACACATATTCTTTCAGTGTGTTTTGTCCTCACTCACACACACCCTGGGAAACTTCCCAAAAGGTCACCCATCCTAATTACTACTCTAGGACAAGCATGCTTAACTCTAGAGTTCTAATCATGTAGGCTCTTGAAAAGAAAGGTGCACCTGGTACCACCAGTTTTCCCACAGACACGTGAGACTAATGACTGTCCCCACAGGACCACACATGTTCTTTCAGTGTGTTTTTTCCTCACTCACACACACCCTGAGAAACTTCTCATAAGGTCACTCATCCTAATTACTACTCTAGGACAAGCATGCTTAACTCTAGAGTTCTAATCAGGTAGGCTCCCGAAAAGAAAGATGCACCTTGTTGACACGATTCATATCATTTAGTCATTTAACCCTTTATCATTCTGCAGTGTTACAATCACCCCCCCCCCCCTTTAGAGCACAAGTTCCTCATTGTGGGCCCTACATCTCAACCCAGGCAGTGCGCTGCACTTAAGGCTGGGTACCACCTCTGATACCAAATTTGTCCCCACAGGTCAACACATATTCTTTCAGTGTGTTTTGTCCTCACTCACACACACTCTGGGAAACTTCCCAGAAGGTCACCCGTCCTAATTACTACTCCAGGACAAGCATGCTTAACTCTAGAGTTCTAATCATGTAGGCTCTTGAAAAGAAAGATGCATCTGGTACCACCAGTTTCCCCGCAGACACGTGAGACTAATGACTGTCCCCACAGGACAACACATGTTCTTTCAGTGTGTTTTGTCCTCACTCACACACACCCTGGGAAACTTCTCAAAAGGTCACTCATCCTAATTACTACTCTAGGCCAAGCATGATTAACTCTAGAGTTCTAATCAGGTAGGCTTTCGAAAATAAAGGTGCACTTTGTTGACATGAGTCATATCATTTAGTCTTTTAACGCTTTATCATTCTGGGGTGTTACAATAACCCCCCCCCCCTCTTTCAGTGTGCTTTGTCCTCACTCACACACACCCTGGGAAACTTCCCAGAAGGTCACTCATCCTAATTACTACTCTATGAAAAGCATGCTTAACTCTAGAGTTCTAATCAGGTAGGCTCCTGAAAAGAAAGGTGCACTTTGTTGACATGAGTCATATCACTTAGTCATTTAACCCTTTATCATTCTGGGGTGTTACAATACCCCCCCCCCCCCTTAGAGCACAAGGTCCTCGTTGTGGGCCCTAAATCTAAACCCAGGCAGTGTGCTGTACTTAAGGCTGGTGACAGCACAGACACCCCGCCTTAACATGGCTGTCAGGTCCTGACCCACCTGGTACCACCAGTTTCCCCGCAGACACGTGGGGCCCACCCCAAGGTCCACCCACATTCTCGAACGGGTCATCTGACTAATGAAAGTCCCCACATACCAACACATGTCCTTTCTAGTCTGTTTTTTTCCTCACTCACACACACCCTGGGAAACTTCCCAGAAGGTCACCCATCCTCACCACTACTCCATGCCAAGCATGCTTAACTCTGGAGTTCTAATTAGTCGGGCTCCCGAAAAGGAAGTGCACCTTCCTTTTTAGGAGCCTGTCTGATTAAAACTCTACAGTTAAGCGTGCTTGTCCTGGAGTAGTAATCAGGATGGGTGACCTTTTGGGAAGTCTCTCAGGGTGTGTGTGAGTGAGGATAAAGCACACTAGAAATGACTTGTGTTGGCATGTGGGGGATATCATTAGTTAGATGACCCATTTAGGCACGTGGGTGGACCCTGGGGTGGGCCCCACATGTCTGCGGGGCAACTGGTGGTACCTGGTGGGCTATGACCCGACGACCATGTTAAGGCGGGGTGGATGTGCTGTCAACGGGACCCAGTTGTTACATTTGGTATCAGAGGTGGCACCCATCCTTAAGTGTGGTGCACTGCCTGAGTTGAGATGTAGGTCCCACAACGAGGGCGTTGTGCTCTAAAGGGGGGTGATTGTAACAGCCCAGAATGATAAAGGGTTAAATGAATAAATGATATGACTCATGTCAACAAGGTGCACCTTTCTTTCTGGGAGCCTACCTGATTAGAACTCTAGAGTTAATCATGCTTAGCCTGGAATAGTAATTAGGATGGGTGACCTTCTGGGAAGTTTCCCAGGGTGTGTGTGAGTGAGGAAAAAACACACTGAAAGAACATGTGTTGACATGTGGGGACAGTCATTAGTCTGATTAGCGACCCTAGTGAGTAATAGTCTATGGTGTGCTGGGTAGGAAACCAAGGTTCATGGCTCGGGGAGGCAGGTCGTGACAAATGGAATCAGAGCCAATACCAAGCTGGAAGTTCTTAGGCACTTCCTGGGTTTGAGGCTTGGGGTCCACAATGAGGGCGTTATGCTTTAAAGTGGTGGATAATGTAACACCCCTGGAAAAGTGAGACTTAAAAGGCTAAATGTTACTACCCAAGTTAACAAGGTGCACCTTCCTTTTTGGGAGCCTATCTGATTAGAACTCCACAGTTATGCGTGCTTGGCCTGGAGTAGTAATTAGGATAGGTGACCTTCTGGGAAGTTTCCCAGGTTGTGTGTGAGTGAGGACAAAATACACTGAAAGAACATGTGTTGGCCTGTGGGGACAGTTATTAGTCTGATAAGCAACCCTAGTGAGTAATAGCCTATGGTGTGCTGGGAAGGCAATCAAGGTATTACAGGAGACCCATGGGATCATATGAAAAGGTTCGTGGCCTGGGGAGGCGGGTCATGATAACTGTATCCTCAATCGCCTGACGCACCATCTGAGTCGGCTAAATGGAACCTGCTGAATACCATAAATGGTCAGACAACCCATATATATATATATATATATATATATATATATATATATTCAACGCAGATAAAGAAAATGTAACACCCCTGGAAAATTGATACTTAAAAGGCTAAATCTTACTACCCATGTTAACAAGGTTATCCTTCCTTTTCAGGATCCTATCTGATTAGAACTCCACAGTTATGCATGCTTGGCCTGGAGTAGTAATTAGGATGGGTGACCTTCTATGAAGTTTCTCAGGATGTGTGTGAGTGAGGACAAAACACATTGAAAGAACATGTATTGGCCTATGGGGATAATCATTAGTTTGATAAGCGACCCTTGTGAGTAATATCCTATGGTGTGCTGGGAAGGAAACCAAGGTATTACAGGAGACCCATGGGATTAGATGAAAAGGTTCATGGCCTAGGGAGGTGGGTCGTGACAACTGTATCCTCACTCGCCTGACGCTTCATCTGAGTCGGCTAAAAGGAACCTGCTGAATACCATAAATGGTCAGACAGCCCATATATATATATATACATTCAGCGCAGATAAGGAAAATAGTAGAGAGGAAGCATAAATGTTACTACCCATGTTAACAAGGTGCACCTTCCTTTTCAGGAACCTATCTGATTAGAACTCCACAGTTGTGCGTGCTTGGCCTGGAGTAGTAATTAGGATGGGTGACCTTCTGTGAAGTTTCTCAGGGTGTGTGTGAGTGAGGAAAAAACACACTTAAAGAACATGTGTTGGCTTGTGGGGGCAGTCATTAGTCTGATAAGCGACCCTAGTGAGTAATATCCTATGGTGTGCTAGGAAGGAAACCAAGGTATTACAGGAGACCCATGGGATCAGATGAAAAGGTTCATGGCTTGGGGAGGCGGGTCATGACAACTGTATCCTCACTCACATGACGCTCCATCTTAGTCGGCTAAAAGGAACCTGCTAAATACCATAAATGGTCAGACAGCCCATATATATATATAAATATATATTCAACGCAGATAAGGAAAATAGTAGAGAGGCAGCATAAAAAAACTACCCTTACTCTCCCCTATCACAACCCATGCCCATGGCATCCCATCCTCAGGGCCTCCTTACCCGCCCTCAACAGAGCCAAGTATCAAAAGTACCTTGGGCCATGCCTGTCCCGACAACCAATGTTGCCTCAAACCGACGACCGAGTCACCCAATCCTGGTGATAAAAATTACCTCAACCATAGTACATGCCTACTCGTACAAGATCCAAACTCAATTACCCTACCACATGCAATTCCACAGTTAAGCATGCTTGGCCTGGAGTAGTAATTTGGATGGGTGACCTTATGGGATATTTCCCAGGGTGTGTGTAAGTGAGGACAAAACACATTGAAAGAACATGTATTGGCCTGTGGGGATAGTCATTAGTTTGATAAGCGACCCTAGTGAGTAATATCCTATGGTGTTCTGGGAAGGCAACCAAGGTATTACAGGAGACCCATGGGATTAGATGAAAAGGTTCATGGCCCAGGGAGGTGGGTCGTGACAACTTTATCCTCACTCGCCTGACGCTCCATCTGAGTTAGTTAAAAGCTACCCGCTGAATGCCATAAATGTTTAGACAACCCATATATATATATATATAAATATATATTCAACGCAGATAAGGAAAACAATAAAGAGGCAACATAAAACAACTACCCTTACTCTCCTCTATCGCAACTCATTCCCATGGCATCCCAGCCTCAGGGCCTCCTTACCCGCCCTCAACAGAGCCAAGTATCAAAAGTACATCGGTCCATACCCATCCCGACAACCAACGTTGCCTAAAACCGATGACCGAGTCACCCAATCCTGGTGATTATAATCACCTCAACCATAATACATGCCTGCTCGTACAAGAGCCAAACTAAATTACCTTGCCACATGTAATTCCACAAATATACAAATCATGGCATAACATATTGCAATCAACCAGCAATTCTATCAGGAATTTCACCTATTCACATTAACAAAGTATACAAAGCATGGAAATTGATATTATTCACATGGCATTATCACTCTATAAAACATATGTGCAGTTATGAAATTAAAATACCCTAAAATGTTCCTATCAAAAGGCAAACAATCATGCCTTTCCATACCGGGCCAAGGTTTACACATCACAATCAATAACATCACACACCAAGTGAGCCACCGAGGTTGAAATCATATAAATTGTAATTTGAGAAAAGAAAAATAGTAATTATCACCAAAGGCAACTTGGTCCATCCCTTGTACCTAGGGCTGCAGGACCCCAAGCACAAGCTAGAAACCCAGTTCCAGTAACAACCTTTCTCCATTCTACCATATCCCAAATATTAAAACCAGTAGAAATAAAATAGAAGTCTCAATCTCATTAGTAGCTGGCAAGACACTACTACTAAATCCCTATCAAGAACCTCCCTCTAATAACACTTTGTAATGACCAGAGACCCGAACAGCCACCCGAATAGTGTTAAACAGGTCGGGTGTCACTACCTTAGGTGAACCTCCCCGAATGCCAAATGATTCCAACTAGCAGTGAGGGTCATATAGGTATAGTGGGGAGGTTATACCCTCTCGAAGGATAATAATGGTATTGGTCTGAGAAAAAATACAAAACATGCAACAGAAAATAAAGGACTCAGCAGACTCAAACTAGACCCACAGAGTGGAAACACATTCAATATTGATAAGCAGGAGAAGCAATAAATAAAATCAACAGCAGCGGAAATTAAGCACAACAGCATGTTGATCACTTGTAAATACTACTGAACAACAACCATGCATCCAAAGAAAGTCATACAAATCCATATATAAAGTCGTCAATGGCTAACCAATTGTAGCTACTAAACAAGAAAGCATGCTGATACAGGAAATAAAGAAAAACAAAGTAAACTCTAGCTAGGCAAGACCTCTGGGTCCATACCATCTCCATGCAACAACTAATTCAGTCCAACTCATGAAGCTGACCTCTTTCATGCACGTAAATCCATAAAGTCTACATGCGTCTTGAAGGGCCTGTGCTCATTGTGAGAAAAATCTTTATAGGATACCACCCAATGGTGTGTACCTAATATAAGTGTTTAAGAAGAGATGCATTTATAAGGAAACAGTAAACAGTACGATGCACACAAACAAACACAACTCCACTAGTGCTCAATAGCCACCATGAATTGTCACCTGCTTCGGCCAACACCAGAATCTATGTCATGTAACCCGGCACCATGTGCCCCTTGACACCGCGTTTCTCAAGTACCGACGTCCCTAAGACATGCCCAAGAAATAGTAACACGGAGGAATAGCAATGTCTATCCTCAAATAAATAGTCCAAGGGACAGTGATGTCTGCCCTCAAATAAAGTAACTGGAGGGACAATGATGTCTGCCCTCAAATAAGGTAACTGGAGGGACAACGATGTTTGTCCTCAATTAATGTAACCGGAGGGATAGTGATGTATGTCCTCAAATAACAGCGAGCCTCTTCCCCCAACCCGATAGCCTCAATGTTATCCCCTGATGGCTCCTCACTTTCCACGTGGCTTCCTACGGCAAGCACCCCCAAACCAATAGTATCTAAACCGAAACTAAAGGGGGCCTCTACCCACACGAGTGGTCAAAACCACCTCATCACAGAGTCTCTCTTTGTGCACACTACTCAATATTTCTGGGTGAGTGGTAATCACCAAAATAGTACCCAATCCACAACATCCCTGACACCTCGTGTCCCTGCGACCATGCCGCTCAAGTCCGACGGCATCTTCATCCAAGTAACCTGGGCCATGCCCAACCTGACAGTCATCATGCCTCAAGTCAACATCCATGACGCCCAATCCCATGGTTAGAACCACCCAATGTAACCCGGGCCAAGTTCAACCTGTGATCTTCATCACTCAAGAATATTCAGGCAATGCCCAACACAACCAAGAGGTTCCAGCATATGCAATTCAGCAATTACATATATAACACATTTAAACAAAACACATAAATAGGAAAAACAATATAAATAGTTGAATTACACTAGCCCAACGGTTATCAAACAACAGTACTGAGGTCTTGAATGCCTCAAAAAATTCATATCAAAAATTAATGAATTAAACTCAGCAATTTAATCAAACAAAAAACAATTCATACCATTTTAAAACCCCCGACCAAAATGCCCCATAAAAGCGATGGCCCCTTGCCCATCCCCGCTCAAGAAAAATAGGTAACAGGGCATACCCAAAGGCATCTCAGAGGTCAATTATCAATTTAACAGGAAATAACAGGTAAAATAGGGTTATGCTTAAAATACCCAAAAATGTGCCATAAGTCACGCCACCCAAAAGTCTATGAAAACACAAAAAGAGGTATGCACCACCTAACTGAGACTCATACAATGATACTCTTCCGATAACTACCTCTAATTAGGTCTAAAATGCGGTATATCTACAAAAGAATCAAAACCGCTCAAACCCCTATAACTCTTTCTAGAACAGAAATCAAGAAGAACAGATCAAGAGGAATCAAGGCCTTACCAAGGGGAATCTAATGCATCCATCGGCGATCGAAACCGAGTTTGGATGAATGACCAGGAGAAGAAACAAGGTCCGGACAGCTCTCCCCGCTCAACCAAAAAAAGGTTTTGAGGTTCTGCCTCAAAACGAGGATACTGCCTGTTTTAACAAAAAAAAAGTACACTGCGTGTACTTTATGACTACACGCCATGTATCATTTTACAGTTCATGTGACGGCTGAAAAATAGCTGAGAACTTTTCGACTGACTACATGACATGTACCTAGGGGTACATGGTGTGTACTTATCTACCCAGTTAACATCCCCAACACACCATATATATACCCATACACAGCCCCTCTACACAGTGTGTACAAATAGTACACATCATGTACTTGCTAAAAACATTCTACCCAGCTAATAGGCATACACGCCATGTATGGCCTCCACATAGTCAAAGGTACACGGCGTGTCTAGCAATACTACACACCGTGTAGTAGGAAATTCCTACACGATCACCACACAACATGTACTTGGTGAGCACACAGCCAACACTCGCCTAACCCATACATGGCATGTACTTTAGAGTACTTGGCGTGTAGTCTGGAAATTTCCTAAACTTCCCAGATTTTCCCAGTTTTCTCAAAAACAAGTCAAAAATTCAAACAGGGTCGGGATTTTGACCCGTTCTGAAAACCCGGGTTCTTACAAGGTTGTATTTAAAACCCTAGTAAAAAGGTTATTTAATGATTAAATTTCAAGGATGTCAATCATATTTATTGTTAGAATTATATTGATATGGTTTAGAAATTAGAAAAATTGTATGCTTGGTGACAACCCACCATATCTGGAAAGGCTATAGGTATTGAGCCCATAACAAAAGGATGATAAGGGTTTAACTCCAACTACTGACCTACGCAATGTTATGTTTATTATGTCATTGTTTTTAGTTAAAAATTTTAATGAATAAATATCAATGATGAAATAGTAGTATTAATTTTTTTTTGTTTAGTGAGTAATGTATTAACCATAATGGTTTTATAAAATAGTTATATGAAAATACTTTTCACTATTTTTTGGATCTTATGAATCATTAAAATAAAATTATAGTGATTCAGGTATAGAAATTTATGTTGAATATTCATTTTATGGAGTAAGGGATAAACACAAAATTGATTGAAGCACAAAAAAAGGATGAAATTGTGTATATTTCCTTATATTATTAGGTGGTAAAAAATTACTCAAAATTAGGAAAATGATCTAAAAGAATGTTATCCTAATATCATAATTTTTGTTGAACCAGTCATATTTTAAATAATCATAGATTTATAGAATTTAGGTCCTCCATTTTGAATTGATCATTCACTTGTTTGTGGTCAATGACCTTAGTCTATCTCGAAAATTATTTACTCTCTTCCTAGAAGTCCATATTTTCACTTTCCACTAATGTTCTCTTATGTAGAAACCTAGTTATATGTTATTCCATGAGACTTTTTTACTTCCCATTATCTCTTATTAAGAGGGTGTTTTTACCAACCCTTCTCATGATGTGGGATTTCAAGAAATGAATTTAAAAATATCATACTATTTATTTCCATGATTGGGATTAAATTTTGAGGGAAAAATTTATTTTAGGGGGGGATAATGTAACACCAAGAAAATTATAAATAGAATAAAATTTTGTTATATGTCATATATGACATGAAAAACCAAGTGTAGAAATAGATATAACATATCAAGACATTATTATATATTTATAGTTTTAAATAAATGTATTCTATAGATTTCAATTCATTCAATACTAAGTCATCTTGTGTTTCATGTGACAGTGAGTTTCTTGATAGCTCGTGTTACAAGTAGGACCATGTTTTAGTGAACAATAATATATTATCAAAATATTATTATCTTATATAATAATATATAGAATAATGGTTAAATTCGAAGTTATTAAAATGATTAAATAACTTATGAAGATATATGTTTGAATTAATTGTTTAATAATTAATTAGAAAGGACTATATAAACCAATTATGAAGCAAATGTTTTTTTAAAACTATTTTTATTTGAAAAAGGTGTTTTATCATAATAAATTAAATTAATTACTATTATTTTATGATATTAATGAAATTTATATATTATATATTGAATTAAATTTTTTTAAATTCATTCAATATATTCTATAGGCATAAGATGAAAATGAATCAAATTTTATGCATAAAAAGTTGTATTTTTTTAAAGGCAGTTTTGTAGCTTTCTAATGGTACACCTATTTTAAAAATATAATGTTACACTTTTAAAAGTTTTATATGAAAAAATAAACTTCATTTATTAAAGAGGAATGTCGAAAATATATTTGGGTGAATTTTTGGTATTTTTCTAAGAATTTTCATTTTTTTATGAATAGTGAAAAATAAGATAATTTTAATTGAAAACAACCTTTTCATTTTAATTATTTATAAGGATAAATTACATTTTAAGTTGTTTTTAAAGAAAAATTAGATAAAATATTTATATATTAATCAAATTTAGGTTATTTTAATCATTTATATAATGAAATTATATATAGAAACTTAGTAAACTTTTGGACATTTTAACTTGAAACTTGCTTTCTCATCCTATCTGTAGGATTGATTTTAAATTAATATCTACTAGTTATTCTATTTTAATTCCTATCTATGGGATTGACTTTAAATTAATATCTACTAGTTATTCTATTTTAATTTGTAAAAATGGATTCCATATTTGTAATAATAATAATTTATAATGTATAGTATGGTGAACTTATTTTTTGACCATAACGATTAGTGAACACAATAAAAAATAATTATAGTAATTAAGGTAAAATTGCGCTTACCATGGGACTAAACTTTAAACTTAATTGGAAAATGACCTAGATTAATGTCCAAAACCCATAGTATAGAAATATTTAAAACATATACCATATTTTATCAACAATGGTTCATTATTTTAGGCACATGATATAAGGGATATCCCCCAATAGTGTTTATCTTTTGGTATTTACAAGAATGTCACTCCTCTTCCACTATAAAAGAGAACTCCCCCTCACTTCTTCACACATCTCAAGACATTTGGATCATCCCAAAAATGATCAAATTATCACCCAAAATCTATCCAATAATTCTATACTCCTCAATTTTTGTATAAATAAAACCAATTATGTTATTTGGTTCAAACCAAAAGGAGTTACCTGAAGAAGAGGTAACATTCTTCAATGAGAAATTTTGTTTATTTATTTCTCCACTCCTTAAATTATTATTATATATTAAATATATAATGACATAACTATATTAAATATACTGAGTTATTTTTATGTCAAGGTTACTACATACTACTATAGATACTTCCATCAAATGGGATACACAATAATTGTTCGTGTGTATGACGGACTATAGTCTTGCGAACCGATGTCGTTTGTTCTTCCATTACCACATTTCAAGGTGGGTAATAATGAAGTATTTATAGTTTATATATGATAAATATTATATTTTTTTTTTAAAAATTATTTAATTTGTATATTAACGATACCTTCATGCTTTTTATTTTGTGGGAATACGATAACATCGTTTCTGGACATGTGGACTATGACCTCCTCAAAGTGATGTAATTCATTTGAAATTTAATTGGAATGTTTTAAGGATGATTTTTATATAAATATTAGATTATAATTACATAAAAATTGTACATTAATTATAATATATATATATATATATATTACTTTTTATTCTTTTAAGATGACAAGATAATGGAAGTAGTGTTTATGCATACTTACGGCCTACTGTCTCAATGAACGATGCATTTAATCTCCTAACACAAAATATTATGGATTAATATTAATACATATGTAATGAATATATATGATATTTTATTCATGTTTTACATTATGTATATTAATAAATCACGATCAATGTAAGAGGAACAAAAAATAACAAGTCAAAACATACTAAGAAAACCAGTCAATTAACACCTAAAATAGAAAAAATAATGAATGATTATTAACAGACGGGTAATAAGATATTATAATAAGATCATATATGATTTTATAAATATTATTATTGTTTTGGTATAATTTAATAACATTATTAAAATCATTTTACTTGATTTTAAGTAGAATTCAACCAAAATGAAGCATAAGGTAATGGATTTTAAATTTACTTTTTACATTTATTAGATAAATGTTATATTCACAACTTACTTATTTTGTGTAGTGTATCTACTGAAAATTTTGATATATTTTATCATTAATTATTTTATATTCATTGTATTTAAATGTTTCATTTGATGGTTATTACTTTTGGGGATTCAGATTTAGATGTTACCATAGTTGTAAGGTATTTTGTCTCAATTTACATTCCATTGAGACTTATTTGGTATTATGAAAGAATTAAGTTTTATGTGGTGCATACACTACCAATTTGACATGTAATATCTTGAATAATTCATTATTCATGGTACTTTAAGTTTCAATTTGAATTATTTCATCTAATGGTATTTTAATTAAGGGTTCCAATTGGAAAAAAATTCACAACTCAATTTATTTTCATTGACTTATATTACTTTCACATTGTTGTTAATATTATATTATTATGTGTATACTGAATTTTTATTTTATATTGATGAATTTAAACTTATTTTATTGATATTTAAAGTTAATAAACACAATTTATTGTTTAGTTGTTTCTCACCTCAACGTTATGGTATTTTGAAGGGTTCACTTCCCAATCTCATTTTATTCAGGATTGTTTACATATTAATTTCCATTAAAGGAAATTATTTGATCATTATTTAATAAACCATTTCATTTAATAATCCATTGATTATTCATGATTTTTTTCAAGTAACAGTTCCATTTTCCTACTCATTGGTACTTAAATTTTTTTAGAAAATGTTTTATAAAATTATGATTTAATATATCTCTTCGGTCAAAAATCTGTTTTCTTTTAAAACCATTTTTTCTAAAATGTTTTTAAACTCTTAAAATGATTTATTAAAATATTTTTTGCAAAAAAAAATCATAGGGATCTTCTTGTCATTTTTGGAACATGGCATGATTCTAACATTTTTACACTGCAAAATGAATTTCCTTTTTAACTTGTACAAAACCTAAGGATTTATCTATCATAGTTTATTTAAATCTTCCATTTAAAGTTCAAAATGATACTCTTTAATTAAAATTTCATTAAAAGTTATTTTCAAATAAAAATATTTTCAATTTTTTCACAATGAAAAGGTTATTTTCTTCAATAATATTTTTAAAAGATCTTTTTATAGTATTTTTATTCATTAAAGACAAAAAAAAATTATTTTTACTCCATTTAGTATAAGTTTTATTAATACCATCATTATTCTTCCTCTATATGGTTTATGATTGATTTTTATAATGATAGTATTTAAATTAACTTCCTTGATTTATTTCTTGTAGTCCCCTTTAAATAATCACTTTTCTGCAATAATTGGACATTAAATTTCCCATAATTATTCATATCATTTATCATAGACATATTTATTGTTTAAACCATAGAAATTTTTTACATACATTGTGTACATTGAAATTTATTTATTTAACTGGGAAAATATTTATAAATATGTATCTTTTACTCAATATGGATATTTAATGATAAGGCACAATGTTTATTAATTAAATCAATTATTTGATGTATAATGAATGATTTATACATGCACTACAAGGGTTGGGGACTGGTTAATTCAAGACCCTCAATGCATTGGTAGTCTCATGAAATGAAATCAATTGGTGACAAACACTCCATGTTTATTTCCAAGAAGAATCAGATGGGTTTTTACCTAGTATGTTTTAAACTCCCATGAGGATTGATATTGAAGGTAAAGGTATTATGTGTATTGGAAACATGATTTTTGATAATTAAGAATTTACTTTATTTCAGTTATTACTATTATCAATGAGTTTTTCACTATGAAAAAATCTATGGATTCATATCATTCTCATATTATTGATTAAATGGAATGGTTTTCAGTTATTTATCTTTCTATATTAATTATTCCTTGTCTGGTTATTTAAATGTAATGTGTGTTCAGTTATTTGTATTTCTATATTGATTATTCTCATTGATTTATTATCTTTTCCAGTGTACTAAACACTTACTGATCATTTTTTCTCACCCTGATTTTTTTCCTTTACCTAATATTCCATGAAATGTACTACAACTATTACGTAGGGATACACTAGAAGTAATAAAGTTATTATCACTAAAGAAAAAAAAAATTAATTTTTATATTCCAAATGTAATGTAAGAATCATGTGTGTATCTAGTTTACCAATACTAATAAAATGATTGGCCCTTTGGGAGTCGATTCCTTGTAATCATGTCAATGTAATGGTAGTAGACATCAGTTCTAGGATTACTAGGGATGGGAAGCTACATTTCTATGTTATAAATATAAAAGATCATCATAAAATCCACAAGTGAGTTCTCTAATGAAGTGAATTGAATAAACTATTCTTTATATTTATAAACCATCCTATATGATTATTACATCAATCTTCCATAGACAATTAACATTTTATGAGTTAATATTCTCTATTTAAATTCATCTAATCTTTTATATGACTATAATAATTTCATATGGTAAGATCTTTTTTATTATTCCTATATTATAATATACATATATATATCCTTATTTCATCCTCTATTTACTAAAATCCATGGTAAATTATCAATTTTAATTTCCTTTTTACCCAAAAATAAAATCCATGGAGGAGTACAACCTATCAATATCCCTCCATTACTCTAATAAAATATAATTGAATAAAATAATTACTTAGTGAATCATTCCAACCTAAAATATCTAAATTAATTTCCACAAATTAATTCTCTATGTCTTGTTGATATCTCATATAGTATCAATATAGATATAAAAAGGTCATACCTAATAAATTAATTAAAATTTTAATCAAATTTCCATGTTAAGCACACATAAATAAATAATTACAGAAAATTAGACATATAGTTATATAAACTTAATAACATATGCGTTACAGTTTATTTTAATCTCAAATAGATCTAACCTTAAGTAAAACTCGGATGCTCTAATATAGTATGAATTTTCTTATAAATGTGTATAATCAATATTGAGATGTGCTGTTTTGAATCTATATTGGTATTTTACAATATATTTATAAATAAAAACACTATAATTGTTAGAGTGAACATATATCCTTTAAACTATTAAATTTTTAATTAATTTATATGGAATGTAATGTAAAAAAACAACCATACATTATTTTTATAATTTTAACTAAAAATTTATAAGACTATGCCCTTATTATTCATGGTATTGTCCTTGGAAAAATGATTTACAAATTTCTCGAAGTACATTACATTGTAGAAGATTTATCTTTGAAATATTATAATAATTTTAACACCCACATTAGTTTCTAAAAGGATTACACATGGAATAGTAAATTCATTCTCACCTTCTTCACATTTTTATATAGAACAAGTTAATGATTAAACTCCTATTGAATGAATTATAGAATAAAAAAACTATTAATGGAGTTTGAAAATGAAGGAATGATTCAATATTTCCCAATAATAAGATAAATCATCCCCTTAGTTTCATAAATTCATTCATGAAATTTCATAAAAATAAATGGATTCATGAACATGTCCTCTTAAACCATTTTAATATTATTCAATATCATTCATATATTCTTCCAATTATCTCTTAATTTGATTAGTTTCATCTAATAAAATATCCCCAAAAAAAGAAATTTATTTCATTAGAGATTATATTATTAGTTTTTTATAATTATTGTTTTATATATTCTCTCTCAAGAACACATAAGATGTAATGATATACAACTTTTATTCTCATGAATATTATCCTAAATTTTTTTATGTATTTTTTAGATATCATATAGTTTCAGATCTTTCTTGACTCTCAAATATGGTAAATTATTTCTATAATTATTCATTAATATTATACCAAATTTTAACTTCTTTAATTTAGAAAATCATGGCCATCATATCTCTAAAAATACCAATTAAATCTGGTCACATTTATTTTATTATTAATTTATATAATATAAAAATAAGATTCCAACAAATAAAGTAAAATTATTAATATATTATCAATATGTATATAAAAGAAACTAATGTTAATATAGTGTTTTTAATTTTTTTTAAATTAAACAACCTTTAAAATTTCTTTATAATTATTATGAAGCTTCATCTCAAACCTTATAAAGTAAATAAAAATATCATTTCACACTTATATCTGTATAACTAATCTCATTTCAATTCCACTCAATGTCTAGATTATTGACACATATCCTCAAAAAAAAATCATACAAAACTTTATGCAAGCTCTGTTAACTCTTACACATTTTTTAAACAAAAAATTTTCAAATACTTTAGATTTTATTTCCCTATTATGTATCCAATAATACCTCTTACACATTTTAAACCATTAATTATATAGAATGTTTATTTTAAATGCAATTGTTACAAAACTTCTAAATTTCAACTAACTATTTCATAATCTTCATAAAGTAAATTTTTAGAAGTAATATAGAAATTTTAATATAATTAAACATGATAGGAAACTAATTAATTAAAAGGCATATGCATTAATGGGTATATATGGAGAAGTAATAGGAAATATGACCATTTTGATGGGTATGGTAGCTATTAAAATATAATTGTTAAAATAGTGACATGATCATTTGAATAATAATGTGGCCATTATAGGTAACTGTGTAATAAAATGTAAAAGTAAATAAATACCATTGATAAAATATCAACATAATATAAATTAATATTTAATAATGAATATAATGTTTTATTCTATTAAATTTATTGAAATTATAATGATATATATATATATATTAAGTTTTTTAACTTTATTAATGAAGTATAGTAATTTTTTTAGACAAATTTAAAATATAAAATTTTATTATTTAGAATGTTATTTTAGTAAATTAGATAAAAATTGAGTAATTATGATACCAATTTTAATAAAGATGTTTTTTAAAACAAATTTCTAAACTAGTTGAATTATTAGTTTAATAGTAAAATATAGTATGTAAAACATATAATGACATTTCTTAGTAATCAAGGTATTCTATATTAGTAGTAGAATTTATTTTAAAAAAATATATTTAAATTTCAAATAAAAATAAAGCAACATCCTAAGTCTAAAATAACATTTTAAAAAACATAGTAAATGTTCTCAAAATAAAAACTTCATTCATAATGTATTGGGGATGTTTTAAAAATTAAAATTTTTATATTTATAAATTTATTTTTTAAAAAAATGTTTTATATTTTAAATAAGGATTTAAAAGTAGTTATGAGTGATTTATTGGTATTTTTAATCATATAAATAAATAAATCAGTAAAATATAATGCAAAAATTATATAACAATGAAATCATCATAAACATACCCTATCCCGTATGAAATAAATGATTATATTTAGGTAAATATGTATGGAATAATATTCTTTTTTCACAAATATGACCATTATTGCATGTCCTATTAATAAAATTAGATTATATTAAATATTTACTTTTAAAATAACCCTTCCAAAAATTTATGAATACATCTCACACCCCCATTTACAAACCACATAAAAATCCCCCAATGTTAAAAAATATGTTATTATTCAATGTCTCGATACTCTTTCTCACCATGGGGATAATTAGTGTTCCCTTTTTTAGTGGATGCCAAGGTGAGTATGTTCATGATATGGATTTTAAAAGGAACCTAATCCTAGTCATCTAGCTATGTATCCCAAGTTAATACAATTAGATTCTTCTCCCAATCCATGCAATCTAGTGGCCTTCACCCAGCCTACATGCACACCATAAATGCTTTAGTCATGTTTCGTACCAATTAGTGCAATCCCCCCCCCATCATGATAGTGCCACACACCTGATTAAATAGTGCACATCAAATTATCACCCATCCATCACATGATCGGGTCCACTGATTAGCCTATAAAAGGCCACCTAGGGGGCCATATTTGACACTTGTTAGGTATTTTGGAAGATAAAAAATCACAAACTAGATCAACGCATCTTGGTATCAAAATACCCTTTAGGTATATTAGTTAACCCTAAATCCTAATGGAATTAACCTTAAAATTGGGTAATTGTGTTATGCGATGGTTTAACACATTTAAACCTTCATGGAAGAAAACACTACCCCTAGTTCTCTAAAACTTGGGTGAAAGACCCCAGTCCATACAAAACACTAGGTAACCAATCACCTAGGTCACCATGAAGGCCTTTTAACTAAGGAAACCCCTCACTGAGGTCTCCTAAATATGGGAGACACTTATCCCTTGCCATCCATTAGAGTGAAACCATTTTTTAGGACCATACCGAGGAGAATAGTCTCCCAAAGACCATATTAGGGAATTTTTTCCCTAAGATTCCAACAAGTGATACACTTTTCCATAACATTATATAAGGGATACACTTTTGCATATACTTTAAATAGGTAAAAACATCACCCAAGGTCTATACAAGGGAGAACTAATCTCCCCAACCAATAACTAGGGAGACACTGCTCCCCAGTCTAAACTAGGGTCTCACTTCACCATAGTAATCCACTAAGGTGATCCATAAACCTAGCCTCATTATAGGTCTCCTTATTTCTCTATAGCCCCTTATTTGGGTGTCCCATTCTATTATATACCCCTACTCTAGTTCCAAACCCAATTGGAACTCTCCTTACCACCCAATTCTTATAGGTCTCTTAAATGTGTTAACATGGATTCCCAAAAAACCTTTCAGACACTCATTGGCCAAAATCAACTCATTGTAAGGTGTAAATATTCTAATTATCCACTACGACAACCAAAATTACATGACCAGTCCATGCATATTAGCATGCACCCCATAGACCATGTATTCACTTTATAATAGGTGATTTATACTTATTCTCCATAAATAATATAGACCTCATGGGGTTTATAATCATATATTTCCTTGTCTATGAGGGTACTAATAGTGAGGACACCAGTGAAGCTTCCTCTATCATAGGCCTCCTAGATTTTTTACCCAAAATATGAGATTTTATTTTCTTGGGAGCTTGGAGGAAATATTTTTTTCTCTTAATGAGATAAAGAGTGAGAAAGGGCATCCCAAGCATAATCCCCAAACTCCTCCTCATGGGTCCACATTCCCCATGAGTATAGTGATAATTCTATCCATCCATTATCCAAAAGGTGTTAAAATATTGTATTTACCTCTATTGAGGTGTATGTCCTAACTCATATTCAAATGGAATCCTCTAAAGTTTAAGACCCTACTTAACTTCCTTAAATGGACATATTCCCTGAGATAAATCCTTCTAAAAGGGATATATTCAATGTGAGACATCCTTTTCAAAGGTCCATATTCTGTGTGATATATCCCTCTCAAAAGGAAATAGTCCCTATATGATATTTGACTCAAGGGACCATATTTTCTATAAGACATCCTTCTAGAATGTCCATATTCCCTTTGAGACAACCTTATCAAAGGGAAATATTCCTAGTAAAATCATCTTCTTCAAAGGGATATTTTCACTATAAATAGAATAATAATGGGCCATTAATACAAATTTATAAAACCAACCAATACAATGATTCTTCTTCCTAGTAGTCTGTAGGTTCTGAATGAATTGAATTATAAGTAACTTCACATGGTAATGGATTCATGACCATAAAAGTTACCACAATTGTCCATGTTACATTACCTTAAAAGGAACGATATATACCTTTAATTATCACCCAAACAAATGAGATTTTATTTCCATTATATGAATACATATGAAGCCCATATCACATAACCAATCCAAACCCCAAAACATCTACAGACTCCAAAGTTGGCACTAAACTACAAATCAAAAAAATATTATATTTTAAACCAAAGAATAACAAATTAACAAGGTAATTATGAGAACTTATGATACATACAGAGGTTCACATCAATGAATTTCAAATATTGATCACTAGAATAGTGGTAACCAATCCTGATTTTGGGAATGAGAAGGATTCATGAATATTTATAAGTCTCTAATAGAGTCATATGGTTGAAAATATCCCCCCCCCCTTTAAGGGTGTGATAAGTTTGACCTCCCATCCTATCGACCAAAACAAATTCCATGGTGTCATGATAAATGTCTTAGTGACCACCAACCTTTATAAATTAGGCCCATGATAACTAAAAAATCACATTTTTGGGATTAAAATGGGGTTCTCATCATAAATAAAATGGGGTTCTCATCATAAATAAAATGACCAAACCACTGTGAATCCTTTACTAGTCAAAGCGATTGATCAGTCATGCTATTATATGTGATATTATAGTAATGGTTCTTTTTGTGGTTGTTGATTCATTCAAGACATCTAGAAATACTTGAAATATACACTTTGATCTAAAGAAATTGATTAATGAAATTATTAGTCATACACCTCAGCTACCATGAAGGTTATGACCTCGATGACCAAGAGGATATTGCCACTGACTCGAAACATCTAGTTGTATATAGGGAATTCTTTTTCTTGAGAATACTAACTCAATGGTATGATCCTATACCTAGAGGCATCTCTACGAATATTCAAAACAGTAAAGACCCATGGGTATCCTCATCCATGTAGGATCAAAAAAAATCCATTGTCACTGACAACCACCTTATGCATATTTAGGAGGATATCCATGGTGCAAGGGAGCGTCTAGCTAACTTATCTAATAGAAATTTAGAATATCTATATTTGTGTCCTCGCCAAGATCTTAGATCCACCAAAGAGATATATTTTCCATCATCGATGATTCAAAAAACCACATAGACCCTACTCCTCATGAATAATTTAAATAGGTTGACTAAGACATCAAATCCCTGGTCATTCAGTCCTAGGAACCCAGGAGAATATCCCACATATGGAAGCTAGACATTTATGGAAGGGATAGGGCCTATACCCTCATTCCCACTAAAAGAGTTATGTAGTAATTATTGAATTCCACTAAAGTTAATGTTGATATTTCTGATTATACTCAACAAGCCTGCCAATATATCTTATAAGTATCATAGAAAGTACACTATAATATTCTAGAGACACTCAGGGAGAAGGTCCATATCCTTCCCCCCACAAATGAATCTTATTGGGATATTCCATTGGAGAATGGGGACTATAGTGGACTCATATCCCAACTCCCAGTAATGTTGGGGCTTATGTCACCATTCTTAGGGAATAAGCTCATCGAAATATTTTGGTAGTAATCAAAGTGCTAGATTATATACATGATCTTAAATTTTAAAGCTTCTAGTATATCACAGAGACAATAAAGGATTACGTTCATTAAATTTTGGTGTAAAATGAGGGGTAGGCCTATATTTGATCTACCAACATTATAGGAGATCAGTTTTACACACCAATGAATACTCAGAAATGGTCTTGTATTCCTACTCCTATTCCAGAGTATTGTCCATTAATCCATCTAAGGAATAAAAAACAACATCAGGATCATATTACCATTATAATTAGAGTTCATGGGAATATCCCAGTAGTCACTTCAGTGAAGGCGAATATATAACGACAAACAATTTTGGTAATTACATTTCCTTAATTAAATATTGTGTGATTAGGTTATCTTGCACGCAATAGTGAACTAAAAAAAACCATGTTTCATTAATAAAATAATTAAATATTACCATTATATTATAGTCATTAAATTGGTTGGTATCACTAGATGTGACCACATTATAAAAACAATATAAAAAGGTATAATAAAACAAATTTTATTTTATTCTTATAAGATATATGTTTCCTAAAATTGTTTTTATGCATTAAGTTTGCTTATAATAATTTTTTACCAAATTTAGTAATTGAATGGGACATAATTATTTTCATATTTTTAATTATAATGATAAAAATAATTAATGAGTTGAATTTATTTTTTATCCATAAAATTATGATACCAAGTTAAATATTAGTTACTACAAAATATGGTTATTTTTCAAATAATCATACTTTTATAAATATTATGTGTTTTCTTTAATGGATATATTTTAAATTAAAACTATAATATGATATATAAAAATATATAAAGATGAATTAATACTCATTATTTTTTTAATAATTGTTAGATAATATTATGAACACTTAATGATTAAAATGACAATTTTTTACCAAAAATGTATTCAAAAAATTATATATTTTAATTTAAAAGTTAATTTACACATATATAGAAATTGAATTACAATTAATGGAGTACAAATTTGGATTAATCACATCTAAATTTTTTAGGAAGTTATATCTTATATTTTTACTTATAAAACAATTACCATGACTAATATTTGATCAAGATTGATAAGGGTTAAATTGGGAAATCTAATCTGGCTCGAATATTACTAAATCAATTTCACACATAAACCTTATAGAATACCTTTTTATGTTGTAAAGTCATACCAACATGTCTCACCAACATTTACCCACCTAAATCACCTAAATCATATGAAATTCCATTCTTACCCCATTTGTAATGTTCATTTCAAAATATTTCCCCGCTTTCTCACTTATAAAAGGAGCTCAGTTTCACCCTTTTCAAGACAAATAACTAGTTAGAAATACATATGAAACTATACTCAATTTAATTCTTATTTATCCACTCTACTCAATTTTAATCCTCTATCATCATTAATATGTCTCAAGTACTTCATTTGAAATGGATACTTTAAGAGAATATCTGAATTTGCAATGCAAGTATTACTTACCCTTTATACTTCCTTTATTTAACATTCTTATCCACCCTCCAAAAAATCATTATAATTATATATATAATGAAATAAATACAAATAATATATTTAAATTTTATTAAATTTATGTTATAACCATTATCTATTGCTCATCCATCCAATTGAAAAAAAAGAAAATGTTTCTCATGTGTGTGTGCAGACTATAACCTCCACAAACGACACATTTCATTTTTCATCACCACCTTTTAAGGAAGGTTCTATAAATGGGTTATGTGAGTATATATTTTATTTATTTCATGATTTATTTTCTAGAAATATAAATTAGGCCTTATATAAGTGATATTATAAAAAAATCATTGTGAAACTAATTGCCTAAAACAAATAAACCAAGAAGAAAATATTTGTTAATTTATAAGTGAATAATTAAATATTTTTTATAGCTCTTACCAATTCTTATTAATAACCATAATAACATTGAAATAATTTAATTATGATTTTGTGACGGTGATATTATAACAACATGATAACTTTATATCTATACTCACCTATATATTGTTGCATATTCTTATTTGTTTTGTTTAACCACCAATATGAAAAATGATATAAATTTTAATAATGTATGGAATTTGAAACTTATTATTTGATATTAATAATAAATTAATAAATTTTTTTGTTCTATATTTTTAATATAAACTTTTACCTAATTAATTAATATATCATCATTCATTTGATAAAATGGAGTGAACCATAATTGTCACTAATTGCATATCCAAAAACTATAACTAAAAATATCATAGAATGAAATCACAACATTATAAATTATCATAAAAAACAATTAAAAAAACTTTTATGATATTTTAATGATGAGATTTTGGATAATAATGAAGAAAAGCACTGGTAATTGTGAATGTAGTCCAAAATGGTAAAGATTACTCAAACTAGATATTGAAATTAGATAAAAACTAGCTAATATATATATATATATAGAATAACTATATATGATGTTTAGAAAATGTTTTTTATATAAATAAGGTTCTAAAATAGTTAATTTATATAGTTATTATTTTTATGTAAGATTTGAGAGTGTGATCAACCAACAAAGAACTCAACTTAAGGGTTTTATCAACTCAATTTACGGTTCATTGGTTTTAATACTTTCTTAGTTGAATATAATTTTCAAGCATTCTATGATCCTATAATTTTACTATTTTATATGGTATTTAATCTTTTTATTTGGATAAATTATTTATCATAATCAATAAAAAAAATATTTAACTAAATGTTTTCTAAAATAAAATTATAACATTTGTTAGAATATCTTCTGTTATTACCAATGAATCTTCTCATCCATGTCCATGTTTTTACTATAGATTTTTTTATTTAATCAAATTCAAGTTTCTTTTTTCTTCTATATTTTTTATCTTTTACATTAAACAATTTATTTAACAAAAGTATTTCAAATTTTATCTGATGTGGTTTTAAAAAAATATCCTAAATATCATAAAAGTGGAATATACATTATTATTTACCACTCAAGACATATTAGCTTTATTTTTTTATTTTCAAGGATATTATATTAGGAACTATTTATGATTTTTTTTTTCAAAATTCTTCTCTTTTAATCCCAAAAAAAATTATTGTTATTTACACTTAATCTTTTGTACTAATGTTTAAAATGTTTTGGAAAATCTTTTTTATTTTCACATCTATTACCCCAAGGATTATCTCTCATGATGTAATATTTTGATCACCCTCTAAATGATATTATGATTTGATTCCTTTTGGAAAAGAAATTTTTTAATATCATGTGATATCTTATTTCTATATAATGTGTTTTTTTGAAATTTTTATGAAACCCAATATTTTCCTATGGTTTATTTAAGATATAATGATTAATTTAATGTGGCGCACATCTGTTTGGATGATGTGGGTTGGGAACCTATATAAACCAATAATTAAATGAATTATTTTTATATATCATGAGATATTCATACATGGAAATAATGATTTTATTAACACATGCATTCACATAATGGTTTTTCTCACATTTTCATATGTTTATATAATTTTTTTATTCACATTAGCATAGAAATAATAAGTTATCTCAAAAAATATATGCTTATGGTTGTGCCACATATCTATGTGGTTTATCATGTTATTTCACATATATAAGTTTCTTATCATGTTATTTCAGATTTACTTGTTTTTTTTTCATGTTATGACACATTTTAAAGATGTATTTATTTTCCCTAAAATGCAATGTTTCATGATTACAACTTAATTTTAATAAATTTTAAACTTTTTTGACATGTTCACATATTTTATGATTAGTAAGATGTATTTTGATCAATTTCCTAACATTTATGATTCCTTGATGATCTTTTATGTTCAAATATTCCTATAACATGTTTTATTATTTTTATTTATGGCCTTATTATCTTTTAATAAAATGTTTACCATCTTCCTCATTTTCTAATTCATTGTTATGATCTGATACATTAGGAATTTTTTCCCTTTCTGAGCATATGAGATAACTGAATTATAATGTTTACAATCCATAGGGTATGAAGATGATTATATCATGTGATGTATCTAGAAAAGTTTTTAGAGGGATGTGATTATGGATAAATGATCACAAGTTTTGTATAATATGATTTTTATGTAGATAATATCTAAGGCACCAAAACTGTTAGTCATCAGGTTCTTCGACTATTAATTCAATGTGTTATTTAAATTATGGAATTAATTTATAAATTAGGTTATGCTTATCTTGGGTATCTTAAGTTTGTATCAGATTCATCTTTAGTTATTTTTTAGATTATTTTCATCACTTTGGGGAATGTTTTAGATAAATATAGTGAAAACATTGTAGATAAGTCTAAGGTATAAGTATGATTATAGGATAACAACTACATGTTTTGGAAAATTAGAAATTATTTTTTACTGGAAATTTAATTAGTGTGAGGATACTAAAAGTGGATACAGTCTCTGATACATATTTTTATAATGAAATAACCCTGAAAAGTATAGATTGGGTACTAAATCAATCATCACCTGGGGAACGAAAAGGAGGCCTAACTACACACTTGGTTTGACACTACTGATGGATAATCTTTGTATAATTCACAATCAATTTATTAAGTATTATGATGGATTTGAATATGTTTTTTTAGAGGGCTTAATAGAAATTTAATATGGGTAACCTATACTGATGCTAAGAGTTTCATAATATTGGGTATACATATCATTTATTAGTTATTTAATCCAAGATAATAGTTTTCCATTAGTACACTATTAGGTTATGATCCTAAAAATTCATTTATATCACACAAATTTTCTAAGAATGTCAAATCACCACCCATGTAGTGGACATTGAACTATCGGTGAAAACCCTTCATGGATCAAGGATCACTTCTTAGATATATAAATCTAAATAAATTGATATGTGTGGGATGATACTTCTGGAAGAACTAATTATTCATTCTATGGTTGAATATGAAATAATATTGGGTATTGGTTGGATTTCACTGAATAAATGACATATAATTCATTAGGATAATGAAATGTCATTTCGTATCCAAAATCATAATATTATTATGTATCAACATAGGAATGATTATGAACTCATTGTTTAAGAAAATTATATAATATGGGTTTTGATACCCAACAATGAGTTACACTTAACACAAATGATTATAGAGGAAGTCAAAATTGATGACATGTCTATTGTATGAGAATATACTAACTTATTTGTGGCTGAACTACTTGGTCTTCCTCAAGAATGTGAGTTTGAGCTTTTAATTGAACCCGAGATCTATTACTATATCAAAGAGTATATGTATAATTGTTCCCATTTAATAAGATGAGATAAAGAAGAACCTAACAGAGAATTTGGAAAAAGGTTTTATACACCGTATTGTTTCCCTGTGGGGAAGACCAGTCTACATTGTCAAAAGTAATGATAGATAAATGCACCTTTTTATTGATTATCGTGAGATGAATAATATCATGATAAAATCATGTTTCCTCTACCCCATATAAATTATCCATTCTATTAACTATGATGATCTCAATAGTTATAAAATATTGAACTTTCATCTAGATATAATCATTTAAGGGTCAAAATGAAGGATGTTTCCAAAACATCTTTCCATACAAGGAATGGACACTAGAAATTTTTAGTAATGCCATTTGGACTTAGGAATTATCATACCATCATTATCAATTTTATTAAGATAGTCCTTAATAGATTTCCTTGAAAAATTTATGGAATTCCTTATAGATGATATTCTCATATATTCTAAGAGAAATTAAGAGCATGAATATAATTTATAGATTTTATTGAACAACTTAAGAAAGGAGAGTCTATATTCCACATTTATAAAGTAAAAAATTTTGGTTATAGAAATTATAATTCTTGGTTCATGTGATCAACAACATGGTAATATATACATATCATTCAAAACGGATGTTATCAAGCAATGGCCTAGGATGAAAACTGTAATTGAGATCCATAGTTTTCTTGGGTTAATAGGATATTACTGCTTCTTTGTGAGAAATTTCTAATGGAAATCAAATACACTAACTAATTAAACATATAATGGATTGAAGTTCCTTTGGATAGAGGAATGTAAAGGAAGTTTCAAGGAAATAAAAATTAGGTTTCTCACCAATCCAATGCATACATTACCTTGCAGTGGAGAAGGGTATAAAATATATAGTGATGCTTTGAAAAATGGGTTGGGATGCATCTCATACAAAATTATAGCATTATATCTTAGTCCATATAGAGATTAAATACTAATGATAAAAATTGTTGGACTAATGAATTGTAGTATACAGTAGAGATATTTTCATTAAATATTTGGAGGAATTATCTCTACGAAGAGAAGTGTGATATATATACTTATAACTAGATCTTGAAATATATATTCACATAGAAGAATTTCAATATGGTCCAAAGGAAATGGATATAATTGAATAAATATTATGAATTGAAAATGCATTACAACTTATTGAATGAAAAAAATGTGGATGATACTTTAAGGAGGAAAACCATGTTATTCAATCCATTACGAGGATTGAAAAAGACCAAATTCTCATGGATTTGCAGAGGATGAATCTTTAAGTCATAATCATAGGATAAAAAAATGTATTTTCCAACTAAAATATGAACCTTCTATCCATATGAATATCGTTGAAGCATAGAAATATGATGTAGAGATATAGAAAATGTAGTTTTTTAACATGTTGAGGTCCAATCCCCATTTATTAAAAAGAAAAATAAGAGAGCCTCTTTTAACAAATGGGGTATGAGGGATCCCACTATAATCACAATGGAAAAATGCCAATAAAACCCAACATGCAGGAAAAAAATAGTCTTGAGTTTTCAATAAGAGACATGAATCAAGATAAGTTCAAGGGTAAAATTTCATCACCCCCCCCCCCCAACAGATAATGCAGTAGTGGAATCAGTCAAAGAAAAGTGTCGCCCCCTACCAAGAAATTGTGCTATGCTAGAAGCACAATGACATAGAGCACCCCTTAAACATTAAAAAGTGAAGGAAGGACCAAATGATAGGTTCCAACTCACCAATATCTCTTTCGATAGGCCCACCTGATGAATCTTGTGATTAAGTCACAACAAGTCAACTTGATGCAATGCAAATCAAGACCAAGAACACTACGTAGAATCCAGTCTGAGTACTCGTCTGTCGAATAGGAGAACATATGGCTGATGATGGGTGTCATCACACCCATCCCTCTTTTGTGGTCTCCCACCCAGCATCACCAGTAAAAAGCTATACCACAACCAAATGTAATGGAACCAGGTCCAGTGCTCTTAAAGACACTTATAGACTCATCATATAACCAGGCCCAAACAGTACAGATTCTGACTGAACCATGCCTTTACAAGCTAAGGAACTGAAGAAAATGGTAGAAAGGCACAAACCAAGCCACATTAACCTTAATCATCCTCAATCTTCTCCGTCGTTGATCAACCATACCACAACCATTGTAAGGAATAGCAATGTCGTCGCCGACCAAACAGCACCAGCTACACTATCCTGAGCCAGAATCATCTGAGTAACAACCGATAACATATGAACAATTTTTGGTCTCCTAAACACTACATGACACCTCCTATCCTCCAAATACCTCTACTCGAAGGAGAGTTGGCCCGTCAAGAATCCTATTACTACCGCACAGGAATATCAGCCACCTGGAACACACAAGCCGATCCACCCCGGTGATGCCCAAATCTAAAGCAAGATCTAAGGGTGGTGAAGCTCGACCATACCACTGTTCAATATCTAGGCCACTGTCATTTGCAAGGTCCGAGATTGAGACCAATCCATGACACAATCTTCAAACCTCATTAGAGAACCTAGATCTGGTCAGATCTATGTAATGAAGAGGACAAGTTCCCACTCCTGCGAGAGCCGCACAACACAGTGAGGTTCAAAAACCATTCAATGATGGAAGGGAGAGAGATGAGGAGTTGATCATCATAGAAGAATCCGAAATGAGCAATAAGCGATGAACTTATTAAAGAAAACACCCCTGAAACACCCTTGATGAAAATGAACCCTCAAAGGTCGAGATTACGAGAGAGTGGAGGAGATTACAGATAGCCATGAAGGAAAATGAAAGAAACCCTAGAAGATAGAATTGTCAAATCTGGGAAAATGGGGAGCCATCCATATAGAAAAAGTTAGTGAATATTATTTAGTTCAAATTCGATAAATATATAGTTATAATGTTTTGAACTCAGATATGTTTTCCATCAATATCAAAATTAAAGAAGGTACTTTTGGATGATTTTTAAAGCTCATCATTCTATATACATCCCAGAAGTATAAGGATTTAATGATTTCTATAATATAACTTATGTTGGGATAGCATAAATAGAGTAATTGTGTGATACGCATCTCGATTCTTAGTATGCCAACAAGTTAATGCTGAATGATAAAATTCTAAAGGTATGTTGCAACCATTACCCTAACCAGTTTGGATATGGGAATAAAACACCATGTATTTTTTCATAGGACTCTCCAAAATTGCTTATATAAATAATTCAATTTGGGTTACATTCGACCAGCTTATGAAGTTGGAATGTTTTCTTTCTATCAAATAATATTTCTCACTTAATTAAACTCTCGAAGATATAAATAAGGGATGCCATAAGACTAAGGATTATCACAATCTATTGAATCTAATCAGGATCTGACATTTACCATTTGGTTTTGGAGAAGACTTCAGAAATCATGGGAGATATAGATGAGTTTTAGAAATTCTTATGTTTCCTATATAGATGGTAAATCTGAGATGACCATTCAAATTATTGAGGATATATAGAGATCTTGTTTGATGAATTTTCATGGATTTTGGGATCAACACCTCCCCCTTGTAGAGTTCTCATATAATAACATTTTCCATTTTAGTATTTATATTGCACCATATGGGACTCCTTATGGAATGAGGGGTAGAACTCTAACATGTTAGGATGAAGTTGGAAAGAAGAAGATGAAAGTTCATGACCTTATCCAAGAAATAGTAGAAACGGTTCAAACCATTCAACAACATATTATAGTAGAACAAAGTAGAAATGTGAGTTATATAGATAATCATCAATGAGATATGGAGTTTGAAGTTTGTGACACGGTTTTCCTTTGAATATCTCCTTAGATGCAAGTTATGAGATTTTGGATAAAAGGTAAGTTGATCCCTAGATACATTGGTCCCTTTGAGATATTTGATCATGTCAGGATCATAGCCTATCAGCTAATTCACCCTCCAAACCTCTCTCAAGTGCTCGATGATTTCGATGTATCATTTTTGTAGAAATACATACCAGATCCATCATATGTACTAAGCTAAAATGATGTTCAATTGGAACATAACCATTCATATGAAGAATAAATTATGGAAATCTTAGACTGAAGAGACAAGGTTCTGAGGAACAAGTCCACCCATCCAATCTATGTTCTGTGGCAGAATCATAAACTTGAGGAGGCTAAATGGGAAACCCAAGTATATAATGAGATAGAATTAGCCTAACTTGTTTTCATCTATGTTTCATGAAAAAAATTCTTTTGAAGGGGGTAAGAATTTAATGACCCACAATTTTACTAATTTATTTTTCATAATTTAATACCATATGAGTATCTTTTCATCAACACAACACTTAACAAAAATGAGGAAAACATGTTAAATTAATTAAAAATTTGTTAAATATTACTGTTAAATTATAAATGTTAAATTGGTGGGTATCACAAAAGTCAACCACATTATAAAAACTATATAAAAAGTTATGATAAAATTATGGCCATTTTAAGCATAAGAGATACATGTTTCTTAAAATTCTTTTTATGCGTTATATGTGACAATATTAACATTAATCTTAACAAGTTCTAGAAAATGATTCAGATAGTTTTTTTATATTTTAAATTAAAATGATCAAATTACCAACAAGTCTATCCAAAAGCTCCATTTATTAAAAAGAAATAAAAATTACAAATAAGTGGCGAACAAGATCAAACAAATAGAAATATACTCATCCACCTAACAATAAGTCTAAATATCATAATACGAAATATCATTTCCATAATCAGAATCACTGGCATCCTTCCCACTTAGATTGAGATTTATCCTAATTGAAAATCTTAAGGATGTTTGTGTCCACCTTTCTAGACATCTTCGAGGAAGATCTAGTAGACACATTCTTAGGAATGTTGGAATAATACTTGCATGGTCTCCGCTTTGAAGGAACAGAGGTGAAGCCCTCACCAGTCATTGTTGTCTTACCACTCATGATTACCTCCTTGAAAGATGAACGACCACCACTACCTGAAGCCTTGAGAGGGGTACCATTCCCCCTTTCATCATTGGAGACATTCCCCCATTTCTCATATAATTCAGATGATTGGAAGAGCTTCTGGATTTCTTAATGACGGTCAACACTCCTGTGTATCATTCTAGTTGGAAACATCAATCTAAGATTGATCAGGGATCATGAATTCCAGAGACCGTGTAGGGGTATCCCCAACTAAAGTAACCTCTTTAACTAAGTCAACCCGAGAATCTGAAGGGCCACTATGAGTTCTCTCCAGGGACGCATCCTCCAGCCCCTTGCCTTGTAGCTTAGACACCAGAGAATTAGATTTCTCATAAATCATCACATCAGCCACAATGGAGACTAGCTCTTTGAGTGAATCACCATCATGAATGATGGGCTTTGACAAATTTGCATCCTTCATCCTTGACTTCCTTTGATAGACATCTGTTGTATGACCCCTCATCCCACAATTCTTACATGCAACCTTTTTCTGACATAGTTCCAAAGAGTGTCCAATAGTCATACATTCATTGCAGAAAAGAGGATTTTTTTCATACTCAACATCAATCTGAATGTTATCAGAAAGAGTTGAAAGAGTTATCTTGTCAATCAATGTGGAGCTGAGGTCAACATCCACCAACATCCTAGCAACGTGACCAAACCAGACATCATCAGTCCCCTTATCAAGACGAATAGGAGTCCCAATTGTTGTGCCAATATCATACAAAATATTTGGATGTCAAAGGACCCAATTGAACCTGTGAAGATGAACCCAGACTAGAGAAAAAACATTTCTTGCACGTGAGACATTAAAGTCCAAAAACCATTCATGTAAGTAAAGCCAACCGGGTTTCAACAGCAGGGTTCCAATGCTCTATGCTCAAAGCTTCAAGTCATCTGAAGGAAACATGCACCTAAAAAATAATCAACCAAGAGAAACACATTTCCAATTAGAAAAACCCCATAAAAGCGAGGTTCTCCGAATCAAATCTTCAAGCTTAAGGTTTTTCACTCTTAGGTAGCACAATACGTGCAATCAAAGAGTTTTTTCCAATTTCGTCTCTCAGCAACCACTGCAGGGTTGGCTTCAATGTGTGTTGATGAACCCTTACAAAGGATTCTACCAGGACATGAATCCTTGAACAGACACAGAGGAAGAGCTACACTCAGCTTCGGCCCTGAAGATAAATTCATTATAGAATCAGCATAAGATTGAGAAGACAAATCGTTACCACCGAAAAGAGTTGGATTCTCCCACAGTGACACATTCACCGGCGTCGCCGCAACACCCTTCCGACCGGATGGCATCCGCGAGTCACCACTGCTTGCATTCACAGCATCGACATATCTCTACAGCGCATCCTCTCTAGCATTTGGAACTGAATGAGGGCAGTCCGATCTTTGCGGCGCATCCACATATCAAGCGGGTAGATTTGGAACCGAACGGGGACAGTCCAGTTCGCGCGGCTTCAACGCAGCCGTAGGGTTGCAGACATCAGCGACCTTCCGCGGATCACGAGCAGGCGACGAGGAGGGAGCCGCCGACACCGCGCCGCCGGGCGGGAGGAAATCGAAGCCGAAGAAAGGAGGAATGGCCATGACCGAACCCTAGAAATCGCCCGCTGCCCGTATCGCCATCTCATATAAAAAATGATCAAATTAATTAATGGGGTTAATTTCATTTTAAGAAAAATAATTAATTTAGCAAGGTAAATATTAGTAACCGTTGTAAAACAATTATTTTTCAATGGATTATAATTTTACAAATGATGTTTATTTTTAAAATTGATATATTTTTATATTAATATTGTAGTATGATGTTTAAACATATATAAAAATGAAAGTGCACTAATTTAATTTTTAATCAATTTAAAATAAGATGATGTCCACTTAATGATTAAATATTTTTTTTTCTACAATCATAGTTTTTCAAACAATTATATCTCTTAATTTAAAAGAAAATTTTCACATATATAAAAAATGAATCATATTATATAGAGTCCAAATTCAGATTCATCGTATTTATATTTTAAAAAATGGGTCATCTTATATTTTAGTGGTAAAATAACAACTATGATTAACATTTTATCTAGATTAATAAGTGTTAAAATAGATAATTTAATGCGGCTCAAAATTTACCAAATCAATTTGACACATTGTCCTTTTAGAATTAATTTATTTTTTGATGTAAAGTCATACATACATGAATCATCAATATTTAACCTCCTAAAACACCTAACTCTCATGCAATCCCATTCTTTACCCTCACCTAACATTATTTTCAAAATATTTGTCTCTCTTTTAACATATACAAGGAGCTCACTTAATCCATTTTAAGCCACGTCCCCAAGTAATAAATTCTCATGAAACACTAATGAATGTACTTATTCTATATCCCCTATACATGTTTGAAAGCCTCTTACCTCAACAAAGTTCATTAATTCCTTCATTTCCATAGGATACTTCAATAGAATATTCGAATTTCCAATGAGTATTACATTACCTTTTTCCATCCTTTATAATTCTAACCCACCATCCTAAAAATCATTCTAACCATATGTATATAATGGAATCAATATAAATAATATAGTGAAATATTATTATATTGATTGTATAAACATTATCCATTCCTCTCCTATTCAATTCTTAAATAAAAAGGTTTCTCCTGTGCTTTTACAGACTACCAACTCCATGGCCACCATGTTTTGTTTTTCATCATCACTTTTCAAGGATAGTTCTTGAAATGGGTTTAGTTCATAGATATGTTATTTATGACATCATTTACATTCTTTAAATATAAATTAGTCATTTGATAAGTAATATTAGCAATAATTTATCATTGTAAAACTAACCTCCTAAAACGAATATACAAAGAGGAAAAGCGGATTATTTATAAGTGATAACCTCTTTTCAATATTACATATTCTTATAACCCCTCACAATTATGATTAATTACCTTAACAACATCAATATGATGTTATTATACATTTGCAGTAGTGAAATTATAGAGTGACCCACGCCTTTTTCACATACTATTACATTATTCTTAATCATAAACATCCAATAATTACAACACAATGATCATAAAAGACTACTCTCTTTAGAAGAATATGTTCATAATACATAGAAGAAAACTAAAAAACTGAATCCCTATATTATTTTCCATTTTGATATCCTAAATCTATTTGAGCTCCAAGAATTTTATGTGATAACCTAAGGAATACATGAAAGAAAAGGGAAAGATGAAAATATCAGTAAGGGAATAAACATGATAAGGAAACATAACATGTGAGTCAAAGTTATAATATGATATGATAAGAGAGTAGGTAAATGAGTAATCAAGTGGAAGTATAACATAAAGATAATGGAATTATAAGACCATGGAAATATGGGAAAGTGGGAATGACATAAAACATGACATAATAATAAGTCAATGATAACTTCCAAGACAATATCACATTGGGTATAGAGTCCCATAATTTATTAGGTTCACTCTCTAATATCATACATGACGTCTCATGAGACTAAATCTTTACCCAATTCATTGGAGGGAAATATAGTTCTCAGAAAACCCATAAAATTCATTTCATCTACATGCATATTAATTCCACGTAAGGATATCAATCACAATGAATAATCATAATAATTACCATTAAGAGAAATGGGTTTCATAATCTTGCATCATAACATAATCAAACAAAACAACATAAAGAATTCATTTGACAGATGATCATAAACCATGTATTTACTCATAAATGGAAGGGATAATATGATAGGTATACAATTGGGAGACATATATATAGAATTTTTAGGCATTCCATAACATTAAAGAGAGAGAAAGTGAATTATTGAGAGAATGGTCATAACCCAAACAAAAGTGTGGGTTAGAAAGATCCCTTACCATAAGATCAATTTGTCATGTGCATTATTTATATCACGGAATAATAAACTTAAGTTAGTTATTTACTTGATTCATAACCTTTTTTAGGCTTATAATTATTTTTTATTTCATTCATTACCATATAATATTAAATTACTTAACCAATTAATTTTACCTCGGACAATTTAATGATAAACAGTTCATATGTCCAAAATCACATTGGTAAGTTAAATATGGTCAAAATGACAATTAATTAATCATATAAAGAATGGTAAATATGGAATAATTATCATTTATATACTAAAATTATACTTTCTAAACCATCCATGAACTGCAGTTATGAAAAATGAACTATGTTATAATCTTGGAGATGATATGCCACAAGTATGTATGAGTAACTTCTCCAGTTTTCAAAGATCATGATGGAAAGAAGGTAAGTGTTATTTTAAATTTATAGGATGATATTTATTTCATAAATATAATATTATTTATTTAAATACCCTTACACATACCATTAATATGATGCGGTAATTAAAACGAATCACATTGCTTCGCAAGGCGGTTGTTCGCCTTACACAAAAATTACATTAACATTTATCCAATGAATGATAATGTAATAAATTATATGATATATTTCAATTAAATAATGGATAATATGAAATTAATATAATATATAAATATTAAATTTCCGCTTATTGCCATCCCTATATAGCGTAGGTGAAAAACAAATCACATTGCTTTGAGAGGTGGTAGTTCGCCATACACAAGAGCAACGTTATCGTATTCTCTACGGAATGGAATTTAAGAAGTTATATAAGATATTATAATTCCATAAGTATAATTATATAATAAATAACATATATAAACACTATATACAACATTATATCCATCCATAAAAAGCGGTGTTGGAAAAAAATTACGTTGGTTCGCAAGGCGGTAGTCTTCCCGACACACGATCAACAATTTGGTTTCCCTTCTAAGGGAGTAAGTTAGTTGTAGGTCATTAACATAAAATAAAAAAATCTCATCATATTTAAGATAATAATGTTAGTATATAATAATTTTTTAATAATATTTTAATTATGTTAAGGAAGAAATAAAATAAAAATATCGGTTAAGGATGTTACCTCTTCTTCAGAGAAATTCTTTTGATTTTCACCAAAAGCCATCCATGGTAGGATTTCAGAAAAGAACAATACTTTTGGGATGATGGGTGGTATTTTAGGATTTTTTTTCAAGGATTCACATAACTAATGGGTTTTTTATGTGTGTAAATGATAGGATAGGGGTGGCCTTTTATAAGTGGGGGAGAGCATACACTTGGATTTTTTGAAAAGAAATAATTCCACCCACATTTTTCTCATGAAACAAGAATAAAAAATGAACCATTTTTAAAACTTTGATTATTATATTTCTATATATTAGCATAAAAGATGAATTATAGGAATTTTAGATTATTTGAATTATTATATTATTATTTTAACCTCTCAGTAAACCCATTTTTACCATAACCATGATAAATAATTTTTCTATCTTCATTATTCATTAGGGTCAAAAAAAATTGGCAGTATTATATAATATAAAATTTTTAGATTCCAAATTTTAATTCTATTTTTTTGAATTGAAATCATAGATGTGGAATAATTTAATTAAATATTAAACCTACAAATGTGTTAAAAAATGGGTTTTCAAGAAAATAAATTTTAACGGAAAAATGATCTCATATTAACCATATGACAAGAAATAATAATTATATGATTTTAATTTAATATTTATAGTTATATTATGTATAAATTTAATTTAAATCATTCCTTAAGAAGGGTAATTTTCATTATTAAAAATTTATAACATTATACATTTTAAAACAGTTCTTTGAAAAAAGGTGTTTGAAGGCCAAAAAATAAACCTATACTAAAATCTAGAATATAGATGATTTAAATGTGATTATTTTTATTTAAAATAAATAATTAATACTTATGATAATTTAAAATAAAATTACAAAAAATATGGGACAAAAGTTATTAAATGACTTGATATATTTATAAAAAATGTTATTTTTTGTATTATTCACTGAAAATTTAATTTTTTCCAAAAAAATCCCAAAATTTAAATGTAAGTTAATATTTATTTTCTAATTTAAAAATTTATGTTTTATTTTTAAAATAAATACATAAAATTGAATTTTAAATTATGTGCGTAATGCGTGAGTAAACCACTCTTTAGAGAAATATCATTTTTTTAGAAAATACTTCTTTTTTATTTCTAACGGTTCTTATTTTACTTCTATTAAATAGATAATAATTGAATTTATTTCATACATGTTTAAACCATATAATTTTCATAATTTAGATAGTTCAATTCATACCCGCCAAGTTAATGGAATGTTCATAATTATCATGTATAAATAATATTATTTCAATAGGGTATCATGTTTCGTTTAAACCTAATGTTGCATGCATCAAAAGCTATTGAATATTTGGAATTTATTTAAAATGAAATATATCATAAATTCTTTGGGATTTAATTTATCTTCTAATATTTCTATTACGTGTCATATATAATATCGAGCACGATGATCCTCTTTTAAAATCTTAGGGGGTTACAATTCTACCACACTTGAATAAGTTGTGTCCTTGTAATTTAATATTTATCTCGGTTCTATAGGGTTTGAAATTTTGAAATACCTTTTATGGAACCCAAATTATAAAAATGGTTAATAAAACATCCTCTTAAAAAGAGTGAAAGGGAAATACAAAGGTTATCTGGAATAATAACTAACTAGAGTTCCAAGTTGTAGAACATTTTTGGGAAACAAAAACATGGGCATGGAAGAGAATATTAACACCCAATGATTAACAGAGAGTTATAGAGATAAACGATCATAATAAAGTTAATGATTAATATAAAGTTAAGCACCTAAAACCATAAATTTTTGATGAGTTCAAAGACTATCTGATTCACTAGAAGTGAAAGTAACATGATAACATTTTTGTTTGAATATCCTTTCCCTAGATTTATGGGATCTATTTACCATCCAGATTATGAACAAAAGGAAATATATGTACTTGAAAAGTATAATTTCATCCATTAATAATGTCCACCACAATCACATATTTTCTCCAAATAAATTTATTTCAAGATGTATTTTTTTCATTCCTGGAGAACTAATATAAAATTATAATGGATCACATAATCTCAAAAAGAATAATAATATTTTATTCTCACCATTACTATAACCAAAATAGTTATCACATGTATTCCCATATAATTCATTAATCTCTAATACATCAATAGTAACTACCAAAGTTTAACTTGATCCATTCTATAAGTTTTTATCCTTAAAAATCTTTATCTTACATATCCAAAAATGTAATATTATTATTCCAAAATAATCCTTTACATTAAACCAAAATTTTATATATTCTTAATGCCAATAAAATATCTCTCAAAATTTCATTATTCACCTTTAAATCCATTTATATAAATCCTCAAAAGGGTTTTCCAAGAAATTGAACTTATGATCAATCTTAAACTTATAAACCCATGATGGTATCTATAAATATTAAGTTAATCTATCATGAAGACATATATGCTTCCAAAATTAACACAATCCCTAGTTTTTTCATGATTATTATTAAAAAATACCATTGGTAAAAATACTTATACAACATAATTCTTGAGTATAAATATTTCAACCCTTTTACGTCAATTATTTGGTATAACATGGTTACTTCCTTGGTCTATGGGACAAACCTTAGTTTAGGGCATTATCTCAGATAATTACAATGTTCCTCATATATAAGACATAAAATTACTTTTCAATTAATTTCTTTATAACCTCTATTTCTGCATATAAAACGTATTCCCCTACATTGGAGATATTTATCTAGGTTCTTTGTCCCACCTTCTTGAATTGTGAGAACCTAAATCTTCTTTACTCTATTTAAATTACCACATGAACTTTCATAAAATTCAATCCTCCTATTATATAAATTTTTAGGAATCTCACCAAAGTTCAAATTGTTAATCATATATCGTGATAGACGATTAGTCATAATCAAAATACCTTTCTCTCCCATAATCATCCAATTTGGTATCTCATAATCATTAAATTTTCCAGCACATTCATTATTAACATGATTCCTCCTCATTCAAGCCATTGACTAAAACCACAAAGCATAGTATGAGAAATAATAATCATCTTGTGAAACCACATAATCATGAAATATAATTTATAATAAATCGTAATCATGACACATTATTTTTAATCTAAGACACCTTAATTATATCCTAGGTCATTCATGGTTATCATCTATTCAAATACTATATAATGGTTCATAAAGAGTTTGTGAATTTCCAAAGAATATCCCTTGGGATTGTCAAACCAAGTGCACAGTAATTACCATTATCGTGTATGAGGTAATTCTTGAGTCAAGACCAACACACCTTTTTCAGAGTTATTACCCCTAAGTACATCTGTGCAAAAACCATGTCCACTTGTAGTATCCATATAGGGATGTAATTTATCAAAAAATACTCACTCTAGACATCACCAAAAGTCCAGAATATTTTCATATACATAGACTTATCCCTATACTTATCCTTAGACTTGTCCCCAACATTCTCACTAAGGTTTTTTCATCCTAGTTTCCAAATTTTAACATTTAATCTGATACCAACTATGGGACCCAATCCATTTACACAAATAATTACATGATTATCAAAAATAAATATACCATAATAAAAACACATGGAGTGTAAAGGACAAGTATCTTTAGAAGAACTCATAATACATAGAAGGAAAATAATAGATTAAATCCTTATTTTATTTTTCCATTATAAGATATAAATCCATTTGAGCTCCCAATAATGCATGGGATAACCTAAAGAATACATGAAATAAATGGGTGAGCTAAAAAATCCCATTAAGCTAATAAACATGATATGGAAATATAATGTGTGAGTCAAAGGTCTAGCCTTATATCATAAGAGTGACGGTACATGATAAATCAAGTGTAAGAATAACATAAAGAAAATAGTAGCATAATATAATGGAAAAATGGAAATGTTGAAAAAACATAAAACATGTAATAAACATAAGTCAATGATAACTATCAAGACAACATCACATGGTGGAAATACTCCCATAATGGATTATGTTCAATCCCTAATCCTATACATTAAGTCTCATGAGACTAAAACATTACCCAATTCATTAGAGGGATATATAATCATGGTCCCACACATAACATTCATTTCATGTATAGGCATATGTTTTCAACATAAGGATATAAATCATAAGGCTTAAACATAAGAATTACGCATGGAGAGAAATGGGTTGCATAATCTTTTCTAAAAAAATAATCAAAATAGATTCATTGAATAAGGAATTTGAGAGATGATATTATGGAATGTATTACCCCATACAAGGAATGGAGAATAATGTAGGTATATGTGAGAGGGATATATATGAAAAATTTATAATAATTTGATAACATTAAAGTGATAGAAAGTGATTTAGTAAGATAATGGTTATAACGTAAAGGAAAGATTAATTTAGAGATATCCCTTACCTTGAGCCCAATTCGCTACCTGAATTATTCATATCCTTGAATAATAATAATAAATTAGCTCTTTACATGATTATGAACCCTTTTAAAGATTATTTTTCCATTTATTTTTATTATTACCATATTAAATTAATGAACCTATTAATTCCACGATAGATGTTTTAACGATAAACAGTTCATTTGTCCAAAATAACTATTTTTAGTTGACTAAGGTCAAAGAGATTATTAATTAACCATATATAGAATTGTGAACATGAAATTATTATCATTTTTAAACAATAATTATACATTTTAAACAAGATATAAAATATGATTATGACAAATGAACTACAATACAATCATGGAGACGGTAGGCCATACATATGCATGTGTAACACTTACATTTTTCAATGATCAAGATAGAAAGAAGGTAAGTGTTATTTTAAATTTATAGGATAATAATTATATCATAAATATCATATAATTTCTTTAAATAATGTTAACCATACAATTCATGTGATGTGGTAATAAAAACGAATCACATCACTTCATGAGGCGGTAGTCCGTCATGCACACGAACGATGTTATCATATGTTCAATGAATGATAAGGTAAGAAATTTTATGATAAATTTATTTAAAGAATGGTAAATATGTTAGTAATATCATATATAAACATAAAATTAGACCTTATTACCTTCCATGTAAACTGTAAGTGAAACATGAACTGAATCGCTTCGCGAGGAGGTAGTCCGTTGTACACATGAGTGACGTTATCATATTCGGTACGGAATGAAAAGTATGAAGGTACACATGATATTACAATCCTAAAAGTATAATTATTTAATAAATATCATATATAAACATTATATACATCATTATATCCATTCGTGAGAAGTAGTGATGGAAAATGAAATTCATCAGTTTGTGAGGTGATAGTTCGCCATACACATGATCAGCAATTTCACTTCACATTTTTGGGAGGAGGATATAGTCATGGGTCACATGATTAACATAAGAACATCTCATTATATGGAATATACTAAGGATATTAGAACAGAATGTTGTAATAATATTTGAAAGAGTTTTAAGAAAAAATTAAATAAAATGCACGGTTATGGATGTAACCGCTTCCTAGGAAAATTTTATTTTTTTTTCACCAAAATCTTTCATAGAATGGATTTTTGAAAAAAACAAGGATTTTTGGATGAGGGGACAGAATTAAGGAAGTGATATGGAAATAGTATAGAAATTTCTTTTAATAGTTTTATAAAAATACATTCTCATCACTAAAAAAGCACTATTGATCAAAGTGATGTTTAAAGGGGCCCTGTTTAGAAGCGCTAGTAAAGAGTAGATAATGGGGTACCTTAATCAGTGGTACTTATAACACTGGTGAAGGGACACATTTTTTAAACTTAGATTTAGTAATGATAATGGCCATACTACTATAGTTTTCTGTTAAAATTGTGACATATTATAACAACAAATATAGGAAAATAAAATTAAAAAAAAGGATATAGAAAATTCACAATTTAATGGAAAAAAGAACCCAAAAAATACAGAAAACATGATGTTGTTATATACATTTCAAAAAATATTACAATTATATTAAAAAGTAAAATTTATCTCAAAAATTCCAAAACATCAATGATTTCATTGTATGTAGCTCCTGACTCCCTCTAAACAAGCCCGATCAGGGTATCAGTTTCCAAATAGACCACCCAACTTGAGAAAAATAATCCAAACATATAAGAAAATAATTAATGTTTTATTAATACTATAAATAAATAAATTAAACATAAATATTAAATAATACATTAATAAAATTTCATTTTTAAACTAAAACCACACAATTTGAGTAATACCAATCATAGTGTGTTTTGAATTGAGGTGCGTCTAATTCTGACATGTCACACATAACCTATGGATATTTTAATAAATTTCCCAAAAAATATGAATGGATTTTCTTGATTCTGATCATGTCACTTTTTTTACTAAAATTGCATTTTAATCTAAAAACACACACATTGATTCATACTAGTTACTTCGTGTGTTGGTTTTATTTGAGATAGATTAATACTTTTCACAAATGACTTATAAATCATTATACTAAATTACCAACACAATCCAAGTGTGTTTTCTTAGTTTTCAGTGAGTGATAAACATTTTGAAATAAAATGTCAATTTTAAACTAATAACGGGCAATTTCTGTCACATAGGGAATATTGTGTATTGGATTGAATAGAGGTTGATTTCTACATGTCACAAAAGAAATACAGATAATTTACATAATGTATCAAAATAACACCAATGAGTTTTATCTATTTTGAGTATATCACTTGTATTTTTTATTAAAATGAAAATTTTAAATAAAAAGACACACATGCAGTCATACCAATCACATCATGCATCAGATTGAGGTGTTGCTAATTCCTAAACATCACAAATGACTTATAGATCATTTTTCAAACGTATCAAAACAATATGAATGTGTTTTCCTAGGTTTGATTATGTCACTTTTTTTTTCTAAAATGAAAATTTAAACTGAAAACACACACTTTCAGTCATACCAGTCACATCCTATGTCGATTTGAAATGAGGAAATTTACCACACGTAACAAATGACTTATGAATCATTGTACAAAATTATTAACACAATCCAAGTGAGTCTGCCCTTTTTTAAATCAATGATACATGTTTTGAACTAAAATGTAAATTTTAAAATAGTAACAGAAAATTTGAGACATACCAAAAACACCGCATATCAGATTGAGGTGTGGCTATTTCTTAAAAGTAAAAGATGACTTATATATTGTTTTCATAATTTATTGAAGCAATCCTAATTAGTTTGATTATTTTTGAGTATATCACTTATCCATTTTAGTAAAATAAAATTTTTAAATAAAAAGTCACATTTGGAGTCATAAAAGTTACACCATACATCAAATTTAGTGACTAATAATTATTAAAAAACAATCAAAATTATTTTTATTTGTTTTTTGTATGACGCTTGTTTTTTAATAAAATTCCATTTTAAAATCAAAACATGCACTTTGAGTCATATCGATCACATTGTGTTTCAGTTTGATGTGAGGTTGATTAATACAAATAAAATATATTATGGCCCATTTTACTAAATTTTCAAGACAATCCCAACATTTTTTATTTGTTTTTAGTGAGAGACACATGTTTTAAACTAAAATATTAATTTTAAACTGATAATAGGAACTTTAAGTCATATCGGGCACACCATGTGCCGGTTTGAGGTGAGCCTGATTCCTACACAAAAAATGACATATTGATCATTTTCCTAATATAATGAAACATTCCTAATGTTTTTCTCCATTTTGGGTATGCTAATTTTATTTTCTACTAAAATGTAAATTTTAAATAAAAACACATAGGTGAAGTCATATATGGAATAATGTGAATCAGATTGAGGGAAGGCTGATTACTACACATCACAAATGAAATATATATCATTTTCTTAAAGTATCAAAATAATCTAATTGTTTCCCCCCATTTTGAGTATACGGATTTTTATTTTTACAAAAATATCAATTTTAAATAAAATGAAACACTTGGATTCATACTGATCACACTACGAATCATATTGATGTGAGGATGACTCTTATATATATAAAATGACATATAGTTCATTTTACTAAAGTATCAAGACAATCCAAATGTGTTTTATCTATTTTGAGTATGTCTATTGTTTTTTTACTAAAATTTCATTTTAAACTGAAAACATTTAAATTGCGTCATACTAGTAACATCATGAGTCAATTAGAAGTTAGATTTATTCCAACATGTCATAAGAGTCTTATTAATATTTTTCAAAAATAAACAAGATAAAACATGTGTGTTTGATCAGTTTTTAGTGAGTGACACAAGATTTAGACTCAAATGTCAATATGAATGTGATAATAGAAACTTTATGTAATATAGAGAGGATTGTGTATTGGATTGAGTTTTGGATAATTTATAAAAATGAAAAATGATATTTTGATCTTTTTACTAAAGTATAGAGACAATTTGAATGCGTTTTCTTGGTTTTGAGTAGGTCACTTGTCCTTTTTACTAAAATGTCAATTTTAAATAAAACGACACACTTGGAGTCATACCGATAACAACATGCATCGAATTGAGGTGTATCTAATTCATACACATAAAAAATTAAGTATGGATAATTTTCCTAATGTATCAAAACAATACAAATGAATTTTCTTGGTTTTTAGTATGTCACGTGAGTTTTTTACTAAAATGTCCTTTTAAAATGAAAACACACACTTTTAGTCATAATGGTCACATTTCCAATATGACATGAAATTGATTCCTACACATAAAAATGTCATAATTTTTTTCTAAATTATCAATACAATTTGATCATATTTCCCCAGTTTTATGTGAGTGACACATGTTTTTAAATAAAATGATAATTTTGAACTAATAAAAGACACTTTGAGTCATACCAAGAACACCGTGTATCAAATTGAGATGAAAATGATTCATAAATGTCAAAAAGGACATGTGGATTATTTTAATAAAGTATAAAAAAATCATAATGTGTTTTCCTGATTCTGAGAATGTCACTTGTATTTTTACTAAAATGTCATTTTTAAATATAATGACACATTAGGAGTCATACTAGTCACAACATGCGTCATATTGAGGTGTGTTTGATTCCTAAATGTAACAAATGACTTCTATATCACTTTACTAAAGTATCAAAACAATCCGAACTCTTTTTATTTGTTTTGTGTATGTCATTTATTTTTTACTAAAATGTCATTTTAAACTGAAAACACTCACATTGAGTCATACCAATCACATCATGTGTCAGTAAGACACAATATTTAATCCTATAAATAAAAAATGACTAATGTATAATTTTACTAAATTATCAAGATAATACAATAATTTTTTCTAGTTTTTCAACGAGTGACACATGTTTTGAACTAAAATGTTAATTTTAAACTAATAATGGACACTTTGAGTCATATCAGGAACAACACATATCAGTTTAAAAATGTATTTATATAATTATATATATATTTTTAATGAAAACAGTGTGAACCATGGGTTATATCCCATGGTCCCGAAATTTATTGAAAATAAAACTAACACAAGATTAAAATGGGGATGACATGTAAAAAGTAATGAAAAAATACTACAACAGTGGAAAGAAGACATTTATCTAGAAAGCAAGTGAAAAAAATTCATCTTGTGTACTAAGATTGGCCACCGCCCCTACATCTCGGATGACACCTCTCCTATTGTTTTTTGGTTTTTTACATGTCTTATCATCATCAGTTTGGGGGTCAATGTTGTCAATCAGAGTAGGATCCTCAAGAGGCCTAGGATCCTATTCTATAGTAGGACATGAACCCTCTAATAATTTATTCATATAATAACTGCTCTTTGTAATGATAGTCTCACCGCTTGAGGATTTTCCTTCGACTTCAAACATTACATGAGTGTTACTGAATTTATCAAGGGAAACCTCCCTAGTATTGGATCTATTTAAAATATCATGTAGACTATGTGAATGATCCCTTACCTTTGATGGGACCTAAATCAAGAAATCCTTAACCATGTTTTTATCAGTATCCACTACAGTGCCATCAACATCAATTTTTTTCCATCAACAATTGTCCATTGAAGAAACCCATAAACCAGTATTAGAGAAATAACCAAATGGCCCTATTGATTAAATATGGTATTTAATAAAAAAACCATTACCGAATCCACTATCCCCTTATCACCACCACCAATGCTAATAAAATTATGCTGACCAGTAGTTGGAGTGACTAGAAAAACCCATTCCATAAATGATATGCTTATGTTTACATCAGGCTCACCCATAAGAGGCATCCCACCACTGCCTCCAACCTTCGGGTCTTCCTCCACATGGGTGGACTTCCTGTTAATATCCTTTCCAATTCCAGTAGCAGGGTCATCCACAATACTATATGGCCAAATAACCCTTCAGACTCAGATAGCGTATCAACATGTGTCATAATTATATATTTATTATATTTTTTAATTATATATATATATATATATATATATATATATATTCTAAAAAGGGAATCCTTTAGACTGGGCTTTTCGAACCCTCCATCCCAGGAACACCCCTCCCCACAAAGGGATCACTCTAGAGACATCTAAAAGTTCTGAGCACAGTAGAAGCGTGGTTGGTCCGGTACCCAATTTTGATTTTTACCATGATCAATGATTATTCCGGGATCAATACGACGATGAACACCAGTCTCCATAGAATATAATCAAATATTTTGATAAAGAATAAAGAGTCCCAAAACCTTTAGAGAGGATCTTTCACATCATGTTTATAATTAATTTAATTAATTCCATAAAGAAAAATAATACTTGTATCTTTGGTATTTTTCTTCGTTGATGATGTTGATCATCCAGAATGACCCTTCCTAATTATCTCGTTGTGTTTTTAAGGATCCAAACTAGAATCCCTCTAGCGGTGATCCACACGTACTCCGATGGCCTCTGATCGACACCGCTCATTCTCTGGGTTCTAGCTTGGCGAAGTGAGTGTCTTGTGTCAGTCGTTCTTGATCGATTGTTCTTTGACCTTGAATAATGTATCTCGTTCTTGATAGGGGAGAGAAGAGGATTTGAGAGAGAAATTGTTTGGCTCAACAATTCTCAATTCACCAGGCATGTGGTGTGGTGTCTGGCACAATTGGGGTACTTGCCTATTTATATACATATAAGGGACAAATCCTTCCTCGACTTATCCATTAATAGCATATCACTCGTGATGCACCCAACGTACCCTACTTCCCACCAACTGTCTGCATGATGGGTTTCATCAGTAAATCAAAGTGCGTAAGCTGTGACACGTATTAATGATAATATTAAAGTCTAAGTATCATTACACATGCTCGCAGATAGAAATATCTAATGACACTGAAACATGTGAAATTCCTACTAGCAGGCATGTTCTCATAATCTTATATCTTGGAGATTACCAAGTCTGAACTTCATGAGAGGAAGTCTCATATTCTTACGAGTACTTGCACCTGACCGTTTGCATGTTATGTGTCCCATCATAGAATTTCATCCAATCACAGAACTATACTTAAGAATATTGTTATAGTATTTCAAGGTTCTCATCATAGCGGGGAACTTCCATGACCTTATCAATGCAACAAATACTCTAGGACATTTTTAAATCATAGTCATGAAGAACAATGAAAAATATGTAATATTACATTAAATATCCATGTAATAAAAGTAAAACCAGTTGGTTATAGGACACCAACTCTTAAAAACTCCCACTTGGACTAGAGAAAACTACCTACAACTTTTAGTCCGCTAGACCTCACATGATGGTCATGTTTTTTCTGAGTTAATTCTTTAGTCAAGGTGTCTGCCATGTTGTCTTCCGTGGAAATATTTCTCACTGCAACCTCATGTCTCTGAGAAAAATCCCTCAAGAGATGATACTTTTGAAGTATGTGCTTCGTCCGCTAATGTGACCTTGGCTCTTTTGCGAGAGTCACCGATGTATTATTGTCACAGTACAGTGTGATGAAATCTTTAATGCTAGGTATTACATCTAGCTCTTGGACGAAGCTTCGCATCCAAACTGTTTCTTTAGCTACCTCAGAACCTGCAATATACTCAGAATCGACTATAGAATCTACGACCACACTCTGCTTTGAGCTCTTCCAGGTCACTGCACCTCCATTCCAAGTGAAGATGTATCCCGTTTGCGACTTCATGTCATCTTGATCATTCTGGAAACTAGCATCTACATATCCTCTAATGACTAGTTCATCATCTCCTCCATAAATCAGGAACATATCCTTAGTATGCCTCAGATACTTTAGGATAGTCTTGACTGCCATCCAATGGCGGTCACCTATGTCATCTTGATATCTTCCTATCACACTCAATGCATAGGCGACATCCATCCTAGTACATAGCGTGACATACATGACTGGCCCAATCGCTGATGCGTATGGATTCCTTGTCATTATATTTCTTTCCTCATGTGTATGAGGACACATTTTCTTGGAAAGATGAATGCCATGTGGTGCTGGCAACAATCCCCTCTTGGATTGTTCCACACTAAATCTTTTCAGTATATTATCAATGTATGTACTTTGACTTAGGCCCAGCAATCTCTTGGATCTATTAGGATGTATCTTTATCCCAAGAATATACGCTACCTCTCCCAAGTCTTTCATGGAGAAGCATTAATTCAACCATGCCTTAACAGACTGTAAAATTGGTATCTCGTTTCCAATAAATAACATGTCATCAATATATACTATTAGGAAAACTACTGCACTCCCACTAAACCGTTTGTAGACACAAGGCTCACATTCATTCTTGATAAAACCAAATTCCTTTATGGCTTCATCAAAATGAATTTTCCTTGACCTGGATGCTTACTTTAATCTATAAATGGATTTCTGTATCTTGAATACCTTATTGTAATCTTTTGGAGTCACAAACCCTTCAGGCTGTGTCATGTAGACATCTTCCTAAAAGTTATCGTTAAGGAATGCTATTTTGAAATCCATTTGACAAATCTCATAGTCATGGTAAGATACAATGGAAAGTAGAATTATGATGGATTTCAACATTGAAAATGGTGAGAAGGTTTCATCGTAGTCAATTCCTTGACGCTGTTTAAAACCCTTTGCAACTAGTCGTGCCTTATAGGTACTGACTTGTCCTTACATGTCCAGTTTCTTCTTGAATACCCATTTTCAACCAACACGATTTACATCAACTGGAGGATCTACCAAAATCTAAACTTGGTTTTGGTACATGGAATCCATTTCATAATTCATGCCTTCTTTCCACTTGGCAAAGTCTGTGCCACTTACTGCTTCCTTGTAGGTTAGAGGATCATTATTATCAACTAATAAGAAGTCACCATACTCAGTAACTAGAAAACCATACCATTCCAGGTTCTCTAACCTATCTTGTACTCCTACGCAGTACTTGTGTCTCTAGAACAGATTCTTCTTCCCTAGGGCTTTGTGGAATCTATTCCTGTACCAACTCTTGTGTACCTTGAGCCTTGACTTCATAAAATTCTATCTCGCTCCCACTATATCTTTTGAAGATGTGCTCCCTCTCAAGGAATATGGCATGTCTTTCCAATATAACCTATTTTTTCCAAGGGGTTGTATAGGTAATATCCCCTTGTTTTCTTGGGGTATCCTATAAAGGTACGCTTTGTTCCTCGGGGTGTGATTTTGTTACTTGAAGAGACCTTAAAAAATGCTTCACTATCCCACACATGTAAATTCGATAACATGGATTTCCTTCCACTCTAGAACTCATATGGAATACCATTTATTGATTTAGTTGGTACTTGGTTTAGTATGTGTGCCACCGTTTGTAACGCATATCCCCAAAAGGATAATGGATGACTCACATGGCTCATCATTGATCTCACCATGCTCAATAGGGTGTGGTTTCTCCTTTCGCTCACACCATTCCACTGGGGTGTGTTTGGAGGAGTGAGTTGGGATAGGATCCCAAACTCCCATAAGTAATCAATGAAGTCTTGATTAAGATATTCTCCACCTCGGTCTGAGCGAAGTTTCTTAATCTTCTTAACAAGATGGTTCTCAACTTCATTCTTGTATTCTTTGAACTTATCAAAAGAATTCAACTTATACCTCATTAAATAGATATATCCATATCTAATAAAATCATCAGTAAAAGTTATGAAGTATGAGTACCCTCCCCTTGCTTCAACTAGAAATTGTACACACACATCGGTATGAACCAATTCAAGAATTTCTTTAGCCCTTTCACCTTTCCCACTAAATGGGGATTTTGTCATTTTTCTTTGTAAACATGCATGACATACTCCAAGTGGTTTTAGTTCTAAAGAATCTAAATATCCATCTTGATGCAACTTTGTCAAGCGTTTCTCGTTTACATGACCTAGCCGGTGATGCCTTATTTGGGTGTGGTATGAGTCATGTGAAGTATCTTTGTTATCGATTGACATTACTTGGTTTGTGTAATCCAACATGTAAAGTCCGTTATATAAATGTGCCCTACCATAACAAATGATATCTTTATAAAAGAAGCAACATTCATTTCCAAACTTGAAAACAAATCCATCTGTATCTAATCTGGATATAGAAATAATGTTTTTAGTAATAGAAGGCACATAATAACAACCCTTTAATACCAAGACCATCCCAGTTGTCAATGTGAGGTGGTAGTCCATGACAACTACAACAACAAGTCTGGCTCTGTTGGCTACTCGTAGATCTACCTCCCCTCGATAAATCTTACTGAATCTAATTAGTTCATGTATTTGGATACATATGTGAGCACCACAAGCTGTATCTAATACCCAATTTGTAGAAACACATAGACTGCATTCGATAAAAAATGCACCTAAAGATTCTCCTTGCTTCTTAGGCTGGGTGTAGTTCTTCTTCCAGTGGCCCTTATTGGCACATGTGAAACAAACAATCTCCTATTCCCTTGCCTCCCCTTTGATCTTCCTTTTATTGGAAGGTCGTAAAGAAGCTTTGGGCTTAAAGGTCTTCGCCTTCCCTTTCCTATTATTCACTATAAGGACAGAAGGCTTTTTGCGCTTCATATCTTTTTCCACTTGGCGAATGAGGATAAGAAGATCAGATAGATACTTCTCAATGTTGTTCATATTGAAATTGACAACAAAGTTTGAGAAGCTATAAGGGAGCGATGCGATAATGATATTAGTGCCTAGTTCTTCAGGGAGTTTAAACCTTAGAACCTCCAAGCGCTCAATATAGCCAATGAGGTTGACTACATGAGGCCGAGTTGGGGCACCTTCTCCAAGCTTACTCTGAAAGAGTGCCTTATAAATCTCAAACCTTTCCTGTCTTGCTCTCTCCTGTTAAAGACCACGGAGGTGCTCGAGCATGCTATAAGAATCCATGATTTCATGAGACTTCATGAGATCACTATACATTGATAATAGCATCAAACATTGAATGTCGACTACATAGTTCATATGTTTCTCATAGACCAGAAAATCCTCATCACTTGCCTCTTTGGCAGGCAGATCAGGTGATGCTAACTCCAACACGTAAGACTTCCGTTCATGGCGTAAGATAACCCGAAGGCGTCTAAACCATTCTTGGAAGTTACTTCTGGTGATGATGTTGTCTTTATCCAGAATTGATCATAGGGATAGTGTGGTTGACGAGTTTTTCATTTTTATTCTACAATTAAAAGAGCAGATCATTAGTACTTTCTTGATTACATTTTATAATAAATAATAAATTTTATTAAGTCTCCCACTATTTTATCAAGTTCTAATAGCCCTCACCATTGACCTCAGAATGTTCAGTTTCCTTGACATTCTAGTGGAAAGGATCCATATTCCCCTTCGTATAACCCCAACAAGGGTTGGAAAAGCTATTAGAAGGTTTTTAGGTAGGCAGGTCTTTCCAATTGTGGGCTTTCAGCTCCTTGATATGTTGAGTGGACTCCCCAATCCTAAAATCATGACTTTGGATTTCCTCAACTCTTACCTCAAATATTACACCAAGTCTAGCAAGGGATACTCCTCTTGATGTAATATGGTTAAGTCAACCTGAAACCTTTCATAAGGGATTCTTGTATAAAAGTAAGTATCCCAACAAGGGTTGGTCAAACACATAGTTTTATTGAGTTTTCCCTTAATCAAGTAACATAAGGCTTGTTCCGACTTAATATTTTATTTGAGGGATTTTTATCTCTTATGTGTTAATTGATTATTATCATTATCACATTCTTGTTAATATTAAGTGGAACTTACTCAAGTGATTAACCATGTCTTGAAAATATTTCTGCATAAGTCTGGTTTATTTTAGTTCCATCTTGTATGATTGTTTAATTCATTAATTATGTAATCTTGACAACGCATCCATAATGATAAACCATGAAACTAATAGAAATAAAATAAATTAAATGGCATGATCCCAAGATTTTATAATGGTTAGTTTATCTAGAGGTTGATAAACTAACTCTGAACTAGGGGAGAAACACCTCGAACCTTTTGGGTTCATATTTACAGCTTCCACCTATCCACCTCTGTATCTCCTGGGATTGGTTTTATCTCTGCTCCAGCTTGAACCGCCTACACTAGCTTGGGAATTCCATCAATTACATATGACTTTTTTAACTCACATGTAGGTGAGGGTTAGAAAAAAGGGTTTTACATAAAAGAAACCTTGGGCACGTAGGCCCTACATATTAATGAGGAGAAGGCTCACAAGCCAAAAAAATAATTTAAATAAATAAGTTAAAAGAAACCATCCACATACAAAGGTCTTGGTATAGATCATGATCATACATACATGCAATGATGTTTACACATAAATAAAACTACCATTCAATTGTTTAATCGTTCTCGTTTAAGATAAATCATGCTTGAATCAATTAATTATCATCTTTAATTAATCAATCCTTTTATCTTAAATCCTTTTCTGAATTTCCTTGAGATTCTCATACATTATAATTTTAAACAAATAAATTCATTTAAAATTATCTTTGTATGTAACTTGTACCTTGGAGGTAACCTGGTGAATTCCTATTCATAACTACCCAATGAGTAGAAATAAACAATATGCAGATGTTAAATTAAACACATATATATAAAACACCTATCACGTGTTGTGCCTCAGCTTTACACCCACATGATGGTACATGTCTCAAGGGTTTGTATAATATAATAATAATAATTTTAATAAATATGCTTAATTTGGATGAGTACACGACGTGTAGTTTCGACTACACGGCGTGTACTTTTTGTTCACCATCCATCTGAAGTACACGCTCAAGGACATGGCATGTAAATGTACCTCATAAATCTTCGGAGTACACGGCGTGTTTAGTGGGACACACGCCATGTAGTTTCTGCCTTACCTGGTTTCCAACCGAGAAATCCATGTACGGGGTACACAGTCCAACCCTAACCCGAAGGTACTACACGCCGTGTTCAGTGGACCACAGGGCGTACAATCCGGAAACTATGTGCCACCTATTCCTAGTCAACACATGGAGTCCTAAATAATTAGATAGGATCAATTTACATGCCCTAATTTGGTGGACCGGTCCAATGCATTGAACCTAGACTACATGGTGTGTACTTCCGAATACACGCCGTGTATTCTGGTGTTGTATGACCAGGAACGTTTGGCACCTCTGGATGAGATCCTTTATTTTATTTTAATCAAAACTAAATGAAAAAATTCATTTCGGTAATGTGAATGAGAAACAAGAGAGGAAGAACAGATCTCAAGATTCAGATTTAAAGAACGATTAACATGAATTGAAACAACTAAATTATTAAATGCGTAATTCATCAACGAAATATTTAAATAATTATAAACTATAATGTAACCCCTTTGATACCACTTGAAGGTTCTGGGTGCTATGGAAGCGTGGTTGGTGCGGTACCCAATTTTAATTTTTACCATGATCAATGATTATTCCGGGATTAATAGGATGATGAACTCTAGTCTCCATGGAATATAATCAAAGATTTAGATAAAGAAGAAAGAGGCCCGAAACCTTTAGAGAGGATCTTGCACATCATGTTTATTATTAATTTAATTAATTTCATAAAGAAAAATAATACCTGTATCTTTGGTATTTTTCTTTGTTGATGATGTTGATCATCCGAAATAACCCTTCTTTATTATATTGTTGTTCTTGTAAGGATCCAAACTAGAATCCCTCTAGTGGTGATCCATATGTGCTTCGATGACCTTCGATCGACACCGCTCATTCTCCGGGTGCTAGCGCGGTAAAGCGAGTGTCTTGTGTCGATCATTCTTGATCACTTGTTCTTCAGCCTTGAAGAACGTCTCTTGTTCTTGAGAGGGGAGAGAAGAGGATTTGAGAGAGAAATTGTTTGGCTCAACAATTCGCAATTCACTAGGCATGTGGTGTGGTGTATGGAACAATAGGGGTACTTGCCTATTTATATACATGGAATTTCAATTACAATATTTAATTGCATATAAATAATTAAATACATTCATGAACTTAGAGAAAACCCATGCATTTAATAATAATACCACGTCATTATTTATGGTGAGCCAACTTGCACAAAACAGAATTATAAATTCCATGTCACAAAATAATAACTGCATTATTTTAATTTGTGCGAACTAGTTAAATAATTATTTATGGTCTTGAAAATAATTATATACTACCAGACTGACCTTGGTCCGCTCGAACTCCACTTCCATTTATTTAACACCCAAATGAATAAATAAATAATTTATTCTCTTAAATAAATATTTTATTTACAAACTAGTAAAAAAATATTTATTAAATGTTCAATAAAATAAATAAATATATTTTATTTAATTTATGTGATCATTTTAACTTGAATAAAATTATTCCATGGTCTTGAGAATAATATTTATTTCATTAATTAAATTCAAATAGAATTTAACTGAGACCACAAAAAAAATTTAGTGTGTGACCCTCTAGGATTCTTTCTCGTTGGAATTAGGCGGGCTTACCTAAAGTCCAACAGTACGGTCTAGCAATGGGCCAAGACACCCAAGAGAAAGAATGTGAAGTCACAACAACGACATCTACATACAAATGCTCACTATGTAATATAATCCTTTTATTTCAATATCTAATCAAGCCGATTTCATGATTGTGTCATCAACTTTTATGCTTGATACGTCGTTCTTTGACTACCTGAAATAAACTTGTCGTTACACTATGGCCATGGAATTTCACGTGATGGTTCTATTTCAATCAATGGGCCAAGATATCAACTTCCATAAATGGAAGGGACAAATACTTCCTCAATTTGTCCATTAATAACATGCCACTCGTGACGCACCCAATGTACCCTACTTCCTGCCAACTGTCTGCGTGATGATTTTCGTCAGTAAATCAAAGTGCGTAAGTCGTGGCGCGTATTAATGATAATCTTAAATTCTAAGGATCATTACACACGCTCGTAGATAGAAATATCTGATGACACCAAAACATGCGGAATTCCTACTAGGAGGTTTGTTCTCATAATCTCCCATCTTGGAGATTACCAAGTGGGAACTTCATGAGAGGAAGTCTCATCTGCTTACGAGTACTTTCACCTAACGGTCTTCATGCTATGTGTCCCATCATAGCATGTCATCCAAACATAGAACTATACTTAAGAATATTTTTATAGCATTTCAAGGTTCTCATCGTAGCAAGTAACTGCCATGACCTTATCAATGCAACAAATACTCTAGGATATTATTACATCATAGTCATGCAGAACAATGAACAATATGTAATAATACATTAAATATCCATGTAATCAAAGTAAAACCGGTTGGTTCTAGAACACCAACTCTTACAACATCCCCTATCAGGAATAAGTCGTTTCTAGCTGAGATGGTAATATATATATAAATAGTTACAATTATAATTATAAATAATTTTATTTAAAAATATTTTGTATATAATTATAAACATAATTATATATATATATATATATATATATATATATAATTATGTATATTTATTTAATTATGTAAAGACCCAGAAATTTCAAGGAATTTTTTTTAAATGCTTTGGAATTTTAAGAGTCTGTGGCTTCTCACGGCACTTGATTCCGACGCCCGGTGTGCCCGGAATCAATTTCTGAAGTTTAGATCAGGTATGTTCAGTGAATGAATGAGCGAGTTTTTCTAACTTTTGAACCGGTGCTCAGAATTAAAATCTGTGGGCACTGATGAACTCGCAACTCCGATAATTTCTTAAGGGGTTACTTACCATAGTTGCGTTCGCAAAGGAGGAGAAGATAATTTTGGGGGTTTATTCAAGAAATAAATAAAAATTGACGAAACAATTTTTACTTTATAAGGTGGTTTCCCCCTCCTATGGGTAGTTAAGGGTGGGGCCCACGACCACTTAACTACCCAAGTGTGGGTGTTAGAGAGGTGGGGCCCACACGACCCCCACCATTTAATTTCCTCTAAACTCATTAACACCCCCTCATTAATTTGGCAAACCTCCATTAAATTCCAGTCTCTCCATTAAATTGTGTCAACCCATAATTTAATGAGGAACCTTCCTCTTTCTTCCTTTTCATTTAACTGCCAACACCTTTATTAATGGGGAACCTTCTCTCTCCCTTCTTAAATTAAATTTCATCACGTTATTAAATGTGGTGAATTAATTCAGGGAGTTTCTTTGCGTGTGAAATTAAATAATTGGAGGAACCTATTATTTAATTTGGAAAAGAGCTTCATTGTGCGGGAGAGATCGGGGGAGAGCTCTTGAGATTTGGAAGAACGCCAGCCTCCGACGAAGAATGACGAAGAACACTGGCCTCCGACAAAGAATGACGAAGAATACCGGTTCCTCGAAGATCGACGACATGCCACCCTTCTCTTCTCTGCAACAAGAGAGGAGACACTGCTTCCTCCTCGGCGTGCTCTGACGATGCCTACGATCCTCTTCCTCATGACGTCGATGCCCGACATCAACTTTTGAGGTAGGGGTTTTTTGTATAAATTTCATTATGTGATTTTATACCCTCGGCATGGCATGAAAAATTGTTTGGTGTTGTTTAGAACCACTAACATAGTGGGCAAAGAATAACGAACAAGTCCAAAACCACCGCTACTTTGTTCTTGATATGAGGAATAATTGGAGACGACGAAGTGGGACCTAATTGGAGATTGGAGGCCATCACAGTAATGTACGGGTCCTGAGACGACCGCAGGCACAGACGGGAGCAGAATCGGACCACTGGAATCGAGCGTGCTGTGTGCGGGAACCCTAGAGCTGGATGCGACTGCGATGATGCCGACTGTACTTGGATCCTCCGTGGGTGCGAAAGTGAGGACGACTGTACTTGGATCCTCCCTGGGTTCGGCAGCGAGGACGACTGTACTTGGATCCTCCGTGGGTTCGACAGTGAGGACGACTGTACTTGGATCCTCCGTGGGTCCGGCAGTGAGGACGACTGTACTTGGATCCTCCGTGGGTTTGGCAGCAAGGACGAATGTACTTGGATCCTCCGTGGGTTCGGCAGTGAGGACAACTGTACTTGGATCCTCTGTGGGTTCGACAACGATGACGACTATACTGGGATCCTCCGTCGGTTCCGACAGCGATGACTACTGTTCTTGTATCCTATGTGGGTCTGACAGTATGACCTTTGTACTTGTATCCTGAGTGGGTCCAGTAGATTAGCTGGTCTTGTATCCTATGTGGGTTTGACAACTTAGCTAGTCATGTATCCTATGTGGTTCCAAAAACTTAGATTAATTAGTGACTACATCTGATCATCTCTAACGCTATATGAAAGATGTATACCTGTGTGAGCTGAGTCTTGACTTCAATCTTCATCAACGATGTGTTTGACTTGTTTTCCTATGTGTACTGGGTTTTACTTTCCTGTGTGGACTAGGTTGTGCTATCCTGTGTGGACTGGGTTGTGCTTTCTTGTGTGGACTAGGTTGTGATTTCCTATGTGGATTGGGTTGTTATTTCCTGTATGGACTGGGTTGTGATTTCCTGTATGGATTGAGTTGTGTTTTCCTGTGTGGACTGAGTTGTGTTTTCCTGTGTGGACTGGGTTGTGTTTTCCTATGTGGACTAGTTGAGCTTGGGCTCGAGAGTTAGAGGTGAACTTTAATTGATGACTTAGGTATATATATGGGCATATACCTAAGTAGATTCGGTTGATACTTCGTGATTGTATCTTTCTCTTATGGTTTATCCTTCGTGGATTCTGAGAGACCTTCAGGTATCTCGGGGTCCCTACTGAGTATCGTATACTCACCCCTGCACGGGCTATTCCCGCACTACGTTGTGTTGGATGCAGACGACGGACAACACTGATCGAGGTGGAGGCTTGTGGAGCTGGATGGTACCCGGAGGTGGACCACTTGGAGGGATGTACACGGAGTGGACGGCCGGACCTGAGGAGCTGAGGAGACTATCTGTACCCACCCTTCAGGTGGGATTTCCAGAGGACGACTCCGTGTTGCTGTTTTACTTACTGCTGTTGTACTTTCCTTTCAGTTGTACTGTACTTTCAGTTGGGTTTGTATACTGGCCCATTTACTTTTCATCACTTACCTTGTACCCATCTTTACTTAGTGCTTACTTCACTTGCATACTCTGTTGTGTTTTTGTTTACTTTATAAAAGGCAATGCCGTTTCCTTTTTCGGGATTTACACCTTTGATGCTAGTCGCCAGCCCCTGGACTATGGAAGACGGGCTTGGGGTAGTCATGGCACGGGTCCCAAGGATGGGTCGTGACAAATTGGTATCAGAGGAGTCGGTTCTACTACAGAACTCAGGACTCTGATCTTTCCTTTTTTGTGAAGCAGTAATGTTAAGAGTATTGAGTGTGGTTTTTAGTCCAGGGAGTCCAGTATTGGTGTGGCGACCGACGTATCCATACAATAGGACCCTGACCTCTGATTTCCGACTCAGTGCATGAAAACACTGATTGCGTGTGTGTTTCCTTTCAAATTTTTCTTTGTGATTACTTTGAGTCAGCTCACCAGGTATACTGTTTGACCATGGCGCACCTGTTTCTTTTCAGGATGGCCCCACGAAGGCAGCAAGCTAGGGTTCCAAGTTATGTGTGGGATGGCAGCCCACCGAGCGATGGGGCTTCGGTGCAGGGCCCCATTACAGTGGAGGCACCAGCGGTACCACTAACCGCTGGGCCACCGATACCACCAGCCCCTACAGCGGAGAGTGCACGCCGCCTGAGTGAATTTCACGAGTTTCAGCGACAGAGGCCTCCCAGGTTCCACGGAGTGATAGATCCTCAGGCAGCCGACGATTGGATGGAGGCTATCATCAGAGTCTTCATATTGGTAGGGACACCAGCAGACCTTATGGTGATCCTTTCCGCGAGTCTCCTGCATGCAGTAGCAGGTAGATGGTGGAGCCTGATGCTCCAGGTGCACGATGAGGAATCTCTACTTTGGATGGACTTCGAGAGCCTCTTCCACTCAGAGTTTGTTCCAGCCACCCTCCGTGCGGTGCGCATCCATAATTTACTACAGCTACGACAGGGCAACATGACAGTAGCCCAATACTCGGCGAGGTTTACCGACCTCTCGCGCTACTCCACAGACATGGTACGAGACCCATTATTTCAGGCCCAGACCTTTGATAAGGGACTCAGGCATAAGATCAGGGATTCTATTATCTCCCTCAACATCCCGACGCAAGCGGGGGTGTTGGAGAGAGCCCTCATAGTATAGAGTTTCCTCACTGAGCAGTCACCAGTGGTGAGACCCTCCGTAGGATGACACATAGCGGAGTCTTCTACAGCCGACAATAGACAGCAGACACAGGGGTCCAAGCGGAACAGGCTATCAGCTGAGTGACCTCTGGATACATGTTCAGTTGTGTGGGGAACACGGCACAGAGCCAACCATACGAGGAGCAGACAGTGCTATGCATGTGGCGGGCAGGGTCACATGGCTCGAGACTGCCCGACCCGCCCTGCAGATGAGTAACAGGCGGTAGAGAGACCTCCCAGGCAGAGGTTTGACCGTGGTGGTCCGCCGGGAGCAGGCAGACGTGGAAGAGGGGCTAGACAAGAAGTAGGTGGTGGACGACGTTTCGAGGCCCTACCACCACCACCACCACCACCAGGAGGACCACCTCGACCACAGGGAACGGTCGGACATGGGAGATCTCAGCTTCAGGCGGCTGAGTCCTACGACCATAGAGCTCCAGGAGCAGACGGGCAGGAGCAGGACTAGCTCTAGGCATGAAGACCGTTGTTCATGTTTCTTCTAGATTGTTAATGTCGTTGTTGTGGGTGCTTTGTGTCTTTGTACTTTGAGATACAGTAATAAAAGACACTTGTTCTTGTGACGTTTGCTTTCCTGTCCTTTTTTTATGGTTGATGCTGAGAGGTTCCGGTTAAAACCGTTGACTTGACCCTCACTTGTGAGATTCCAAATGGGGGAGACCTAGTAACCACGCACTAATGCTGACAGTGTAACTCAACCCTTGGAGGCGAGAGTAACGGTTGGATCTCTTAGTAGTAGCATTGAGGCCTTACGACGTCGTCTATGACATGAAATTGTACCGTTCATGTTAGGATTGACTGTATTAGGCAAAGAACGTGGTTCATACAGGGGGTGAGACCAGATTTTCCTTTTTGATAGAGGATAAATCTCAACAGCTCTTTGGTAGAACGTAGACAAAGAAGGATGGAGATGAGTTATTACAATTGGATAGTCTCACCCATTGTTCGTTGAGCGAACGATTTACAGTTCTCTCCAACTCAATAGTCTCAGGTGTATCTTCTCTCAGAATTACATGTACCTGAGATAGTAGTGATGGCTTGAATTCCTCCGGGACTATGACTTCGAGATAGTTTATACTCCTGGGGAGGGGATCACTGTATAAGATGCTCCTAGTAGGAGATTGGGCACTCAGCTGTTAGGAGTAGTGAGACAGTAGCTGGCCACGTTGCAGATATCCATTGTGGATAATGATGGAATCAGCACGTGTAGAACCAGAAGATGGTTCAGGCTATGATATAGAAGGTGCAGATCATCCAGGAGCAGATGAAGACTACACAGAGCAGGCAGAAGTCCTATGCTGGTAGGGGACGATACCACTGGAGTTCGAGGGTGACAACCACGTCTTCTTATGGGTCTCACCTCGATGGGGTCTGCGGAGATTTGGCCGGGGCGGCAAGTTATCTCCGCATTTCATCTGGCCTTTCCACCTCAGATGCACCGGGTGCACGACGTCATCCACATATCTCAGCTAAGGAGATGTGTGCATGACCTATCCGTCATCATTGACCACGTGGATCTAGACATCGATGACGGAGCGAATTTTGCAGAGGTCCTGGTAAAGATTGAGGATCGACAGGATCGGGTCCTACATGGATGGTCGATACCTCTGGTGCGCATTCGTTGGCAGCATGGGAACCTCCAGGAGAGCACATGAGAGCGGGAGGCTCAGATGCATGCTTAGTACCCTCATTTGTTTCCCTAGTTTATGTTATAGCTTTACAGGGATGTAAAGCCCTGAGATGGGGGTAATGTAAAGACCTAGAAATTTCAAGGGAATTTTTTTTAAAAAATTAATTAGAATTTTACGAGTCTGTGGCTTCTGATGGCACTTGATTCTGAGGCCCGGTGTACCCGGAATCAATTTTGGAAGTTTAGCTCGGGTACGTTCAGTGAACGAACGAGCGAGTTTTTATAACTTTTGAACCGATGCTTAGAATTAAAATCTGTGGGTACCAATGAACTCGCAGCGCCGATAATTACTTAACGAGACACTTACCGTAGTTGCGTTCTCAAAGGAGGAGAAGATAATTTTGGGGGTTTATTCAAGAAATAAATAAAAATTGACGGAACAATTTTTATTTTGTAAGGTGGTTTTCCCCTCCCATGGGTAGTTAAGGGTGGGGCCCACAACCACTTAACTAACTAAGTGTGGGTGTTAGAGAGGTGGGGCCCACACGACCCCCACCATTTAATTTCCTCTAAACTCATTAACATCCCCTCATTAATTTGGCAAAACTCCATTAAATTCCAGTCTCTCCATTAATTTCCTCTTTCTTCCTTTTAATTTATCTTCCAACACCTTTAATAATGGGGAACCTTCTCTCTCCCTTCTTAAATTAATTTTCATCACGTTATTAAATGTGCTGAATTAATTCAGGGTGTTTCTTTGCGTGTGGAATTAAATAATTGGAGGAACCTATTATTTAATTTGGAAAAGAGCTTCGTTGCGCGGGAGAGATCGGGGGAGAGCTTTTGAGCTTTGGAAGAACATCGGCCTCTGACGAAGAATGATGAAGAACACTGGCCTCCGACGAAGAATGACGAAGAATGCCGGTTCCTCGAAGATCAACGATGCGCCACCCTTCTCTTCTCTGCGACAAGAGAGGAGACACCACTTCTTCCTCAGCGCGCTTCACCGATGCCTATGATCCTCTTCCCCGTGACGCTGACGCCCGACATCAACTGTTGAGGTAGGGGTTTTTTGTATAAATTTCATTATGTGATTTTATACCCTCGGCATGGCGTGAAAAATTGTTTCGTGTTGTTTAGAACCACTAACACAGTGGGCGCAGACTAACGAACAAGTCCAAACCCACTGATACTTTGTTCTTGATATGCGGAATAATTGGCGACGATGAAGCGGGACCGAATTGGCGATTGGAGTCCATCGTAGTAATGTATGAGTCTCGAGATGACCACAAGTGCAGACAGGAGTAGAATTGGACCACCAGAATCGAGCGTGCTGTGTGCGGGAACCCTAGAGCTGGCTGCGACTGCGATGATGCTGACTGTACTTGGATCCTCCGTGGGTACGGCAGCGAGGAAGATTGTACTTGGATCCTCAGTGGGTCCGGCAACGAGGACGACTGTACTTGGATCCTCCGTGGGTCCGGCAGCGAGGAAGACTATACTTGGATCCTCTGTGGGTCCGGCAACAAGGATGACTTTACTTGGATCCTCCATGGGTTCGGTAGTGAGGACGACTGTACTTGGATCCTCTGTGGGTTCGGCAGCAAGGACAACTGTACTTGGATCCTCCGTGGGTTCGACAGTGATGACGACTGTACTGGGATCCTCCATAGGTTCCAACAGTGATGACTACTATTCTTGTATCCTACGTGCGTCTGGTAGTATGACCTTTGTACTTGTATCCTGAGTGGGTCCGATAGAGTAGCTGGTCTTGTATCCTATGTGGGTCCGACAACTTAGCTAGTCTTGTATCCTATGTGGGTCAAACACTTAGATGAATCAGTGACTAAACCTGATCATCTCTAACGCTATACGAAAGATGTATACCTGTGTGAGCTGAGTCTTGACTTCAATATTCATCAACGATGTGTTTGACTTGTTTTCCTATGTGGACTGGGTTGTGCTTTCCCGTGTGGACTTAGTTGTGCTTTCCTGTGTGGACTGGGTTGTGCTTTCCTGTGTGGATTGGGTTGTGCTTTCTTGTGTGGATTGGGTTGTTATTTCCTGTATGGACTGGGTTGTGATTTCTTGTATGGACTGAGTTGTGTTTTCCTGTGTGGACTGAGTTGTGTTTTCCTGTGTGGACTGGGTTGTGTTTTCCTGTCTGGACTGGTTGATCTTGGGCTCGAGAGTTTGAGGTGAACTGCAATTGATAACTTAGGTATATGTATGGGCATATACCTAAGTAGAGTCGGTTGATACTTTGTGATTGTATATTTACCTTGTGGTTTATCCTTCGTGGATTCTAAGAGACCTTCGGGTGTCTCGGGGTCCCTACTGAGCATCATATACTCACCCCTGCATGGGCTATGCCCGCACTACGTTGTGTTGGATGCAGACAACGAACAAAACTGATCGAGGTAGAGGCTTGTGGAGCTGGACGGTACCCGGAGGTGGACCACTTGGCGGGACGTACACGGAGCGGACGACCAGACCCAAGGAGCTGAGGAGACTATTTGTACCCACCCTTCAGGTGGGATTTCTGGAGGATGACTTCGTGTTGCTATTTTACTTACTACTATTGTACTTTCCTTTCACTTGTACTATACTTTCAGTTGGGTTTGTATACTGGCCCATTTACTTTTCAGCACTTACCTTGTACCCAGTTTTACTTAGTGCTTACTTCACTTGCATACTCTGTTGTGTTTTTTTTACTTTATAAAAGGAAATGCCTTTTCCTTTTTCGGAATTTTCACTTTTGATGCTAGTCGCCAGCCCCTGGCCTATGGAAGGCGGGCTTGGGGTAGTCACGACATGGGTCCCAAGGACGGGTCGTAACAAATTGGTATCAGAGGAGTCAGTTCTACCATAGAACTCAGGACTCTGATCTTTCCTTTTTGTGAAATAATAGTGTTAAGAGTATTGAATGTGGTTTTCAGTCCAGGGAGTCCAGTGTTGGTGCGGCGACCGACGTATCCATACACCAGGACCCTGAACTTTGATTTCCGACTCAGTGCACGAAAGCACTGATTACGTGTGTGTTTCCTTTCAAAGTTTTCTTTGTGATTACTTTGAGTCAGCTAACCAGGTATACTATTTGACCATGGCACACCTGTTTCTTTTCAGGATGGCCCCATGAAGGCAGCCAGCTAGGGTTCCTAGTTATGCGCGGGATGACAGCCCACCGATCGATGGGGCTTCGGTGCAGGGCCCCATTACAGTGCAGGCACCAGCGGTACCACTACCCGCTGGGCCACCGATACCACCAGCCCTTGCAGTGGAGAGTGCACGCCACCTGAGTGCGTTTCACGAGTTTCAGTGACAGAGGCCGCCCAGGTTCCACGGAGAGATGGATCCTCAGCCAGCTGAGGATTGGCTGGAGTCTATCGTCAGAGTCTTCAGATTGGTAGGGAAACCAGTAGACCTTATGGTGATCCTTGCCACGAGTCTCCTGCACGCAGCAGCAGGTATATGGTGGAGGCTGATGCTCCAGGTGCATGATGAGGCATCTCTACTTTGGACGGACTTCGAGAGACTTTTCCGCTCGGAGTTTGTTCCAACCACCCTCCATACGGTGCACATCCAGAAGTTACTACAGCTGCGACAGGGCATCATGACAGTAGCCCAGTACTCGGAGAGGTTTACCGACCTCTCTCGCTACTCCACAGACATGGTACGAGACCCATTCTTTCAGGCACAGACCTTTGAGAAGGGACTCAGACATGAGATCAGGGCTTTGATGATCTCCCTCAACATCCCGACGCAAGCGAGGGTGCTGGATAGAGCCCTCATAGTGGAGAGTTTCCTCGCTGAGCAGTCACCAGTGGCGAGACCCTCTGTAGGATAACACATAGCGGAGTCTTCTGCAGCCGGCAGTAGATAGAAGATGCAGGGGTCCAAGCAGACCAGGCTATCAGATGAGTGACCTCTGGATACAAGTCCGGCTGTGCGGGGCACATGGAACAAAACCATCCATACAAGGAGAATATAGTGTTATGCATGCAGCGGGCAGGGTCACATGGCTCGAGACTGCCCGACCCGCCCTGCAGATGAGTAGCAGGTAGTAGAGGGACCTCCCCGGAAGAGGTTTGACCATCGTGGTCCACCGGGATCAGAAGGACGTGGCAGAGGGGCTAGAAAAAAATTAGGTGGTAGATGACGTTTCGAGGCTCTACCACCACCACCACTAGGAGGACCACCTCGACTGCAGGGAATGACTAGACAGGGGAGAGCTCAACTTCAGGCGGCTGAGGCCTACGACCATAGAGCTCTGGGAGAAGACGGGCAGGAGCGGGACTAGCTCCAGGCATGAAGACCTTTTCTCATGTTTCTTCTAGCTTGTTAATTTCATTGTTGTGGATGCTTTTTGTCTTTGTACTTTGAGATGCAGTAATAAAAGACACTTGTTCTTGTGACGTTTGCTTTCCTGTCCTTTTTTTATGGTTGATGCTGAGAGGTTCCGGTTAAAACCGTTGACTTGAACCTCACTTGTGAGATTCCAACTGGAGGAGACCCAGTAACCACGCACTGATGCCGATAGTGTAACTCAACCCTTGGAGGCGAGAGTAACGGTTGGATCTCTTAGTAGTAGCGTCGAGGCCTTACGACGTCATCTATGACATGAAATTGTATCGTTTATGTTAGGATTGACTGTATTAGGCAAAGAACGTGGTTCATCCAGGGGGTGAGACCAGATTTCCCTTTTCGACAGAGGAGAAATATCAACAGCTCTTTGTTATAATGTATAAAAAGAAGGGTGGAGATGAGTTATTACAATTGGATAGTCTCACCCATTGTTCTTTGAGAAAACTATTTATAGTTCTCTCCAACTCAATAGTTTCAGGTGTATCTTCTCTCAGAAGGACATGTACCTGAGATAGCGGTGATGGCTTGAATTCCTATGGGACTATGACTTCGAGATAGTTTATACTTCTGGGGAGGGGATCACTGTCTAAGATGCTCCTAGTAGAAGATTGGCCACTCAGCTGTTAGGAGTAGCGAGACAGTAGCTGGTCGCATTGCAGATATCCTTTGTGGATAATGATGGAATCAGCACATGTAGAACCAGAAGATGGTTCGGGCTATGATGGAGAAGGTGCAGATCATCCAGGAGTGGATGAAGACTACACAGAGCAGGCATAAGTCCTATGCTGGTAGAGGACGAGACCACTGGAGTTCGAGGGTGATGACCACGTCTTCTTACGGGTCTCACCTTGATGGGGTCTGCAGAGATTTGGTCGGGGCGGTAAGTTATCTCCGCCTTTCATCTGGCCTTTCCACCTCAGATGCACCGGGTGCACGACGTCATCCATATATCTCAGCTGAGGAGATGTGTGCACGACCTATCCGTCATCATTGACCACGGGGAGCTAGACATCAATGATGGGGCGACTTTTGCAGAGGTCCCTATGGAGATTGAGGATTGAAAGGAGTGGGTCCTATGTGGATGGTTGATACCTCCGGTGCGCATTCGTTGGTAGTACGAGAACCTCCAGGAGAGCACATGGGAGCGGGAGGCTCAGATGCGTGCTCAGTACCCTCATTTGTTTCCCTAGTTTATGTTGTATCTTTATGGGGACATAAAACCCTGAGATGGGAGTAATGTAAAGACCTATAAATTTCAAGGGAATTTTTCTTAAAAAATGGTTTGGAATTTTACGAGTCTGTGGCTTCTGACGACACTTGATTCTGAGGCCCGGTGTACCCGGAATCAATTTCTGAAGTTTAGCTCGGGTACGTTCAGTGAACAAACAAGCGAGTTTTTCTAACATTTGAACCGGTGCTCGGAATTAAAATCTGTTGGCACCGATGAACTCGCAGTGCCGATAATTGCTTAAGGGGACACTTACCGTAGTTGCGTTCGCAAAGGAGGAGAAGATAATTTTGGGGGTTTATTCAAGAAATAAATAAAAATTGACGAAACAATTTTTATTTTGTAAGGTGGTTTTCTCCTCCCATGGGTAGTTAAGGGTGGGGCCCACACCCACTTAACTACCCAAGTGTGGGTGTTAGATAGGTGGGGCCCACACGAACCCCACCATTTAATTTCCTCTAAACTCATTAACATCCCCTCATTAATTTGGAAAACCTCCATTAAATTCTAGTCTCTCCATTAAATTGTGTCAACCCATAATTTAATGAGGAACCTTCCTCTTTCTTCCTTTTCATTTAACTACCAACACGTTTAATAATGGAGAACCTTCTCTCTCCCTTCTTAAATTAATTTTCATCACGTTATTAAATGTGGTAAATTAATTCAGGGAGTTTCTTTGCATGTGAAATTAAATAATAGGAGGAACCTATTATTTAATTTGGAAAAGATCTTCATTGTGCGGGAGATATCGGGGGAGAGATCTTGAGCTTTGGAAGAACGCCGACCTCCGACGAAGAACGACGAATAACACCGAACTCCGACGAAGAACGACAAAGAACGCTGGTTCCTTGAAGATCGACGACGCACCACCCTTCTCTTCTCTACGATAAGAGAGGATTTGCCTCTTCCTCCTCAGCGCACTTCGACGACGCCTACGATCCTCTTCCCCGTGACGCCTATGCCCACCATCAACTATTGAGGTAGAGGTTTTTTTTTATAAATTTCATTATGTGATTTTATACTCTCGGCATGGCCTGCAAAATTGTTTGGTGTTGTTTAGAACCACTAACGCGGTGGGCACGGAATAATGAACAAGTCCGAACCCACCGCTACTTTGTTCTTGATATGCAGAATAATCGGCGATGATGAAGTGAGACCGAATTGGCGATTGGAGGTTGTCGTAGTAATGTACGGGTCCCGAGACGACCGCAGGCGAAGATGGGAGCAGAATCGGACCACCGGAATGACTCCGGTGGCCCGCGGAAGTCCCCGGCGGCGCGGGGCGCCGGAGCACTGCCGCGGCTTCAGCCGTGGTGGAGGAGGCCGGATCCCACGACCACGTGGGATCCGGGTGAGCAGCGGCGCCACCCTGGCGTCGCGTCCGCGGAAAGGGGGGACCACACCCCCGCTGCTCGGCTCGCTGGCCGAGCCAGTGCACCCCCCGGTCGGGCCAGGGCAGGTCGCGTGGACCGGGCCGGGCCGCACCCAGTTGGGCTGGGCCATTCCCCACCGGTATGAACCCAGACGCGGGTCGGGTCGACCTAGTTCAGGCCGACCCCGGGGGGTTGGCTCGGGTCGGATCGGGCCCCGAACCCCCACTTCGGACCATTTTCGGTCTTTTGCCCATAATTTGAGCTATATAACTCCGATCAATGTACTGTCAGTTGCCTAGGAATACTTGGATCAAGATAAAAATTTTGGTATATTACACTCTAGGTTTAGGAAAAGTTTGGGTATGGTTGGGTTGGTTCGAACCCAAAACCAACCGGGCCCTTGGAGCGAAAACACTTATATCTTAAGGACCAGACATCCGTTTGACATGCCGCCAATTGCATTGAAATCCTTTTTTTGAGACAATTCTTTTGGCTTAATCCACTTGAGGTTTGGACACAGTTGGAGTGTGGCCGGGTTGGTTTTATCTTAAAAACCAACTGGGCCCCTGGGACGGAAAAACGAATAACTCTCAGATCGGGCGTTCGATTGTCACGCCGTGTGTCGCGTTGTGTTTCTTTTGATGAGATGGAACTTTGGGATACATCAACTCTGGACTTTGTGATAGTTGATGTATCGACCTTTGGCTCGAGGAGCGGACCCTCTCGGAATCGAGCGTGCTGTGTGCGGGAACCCTATAGCTGGCTGCGACTGCGACGATGCCGACTGTACTTGGATCCTCCGTTGGTGCGGCAGCAAGGATGAATGTACTTGGATCCTCCGTGGGTCCGATAGTGAGGATGACTGTACTTGGATCCTCCATGGGTCCGACAGCGAGGACGACTGTACTTGGATCCTCCGTGGGTCCGGCAATGAGGATGACCGTACTTGGATCCTCCATGGGTTCGGCAGTGAGGACGACTGTACTTGGATCCTCCATGGGTTTGGAAGCGAGGACGACTGTACTTGGATCCTCTGTGGGTTCAACAGCAATGACGACTGTACTGGGATCCTCCATCAGTTCCGACAACGATGACTAATTTTATTGTATCCTACGTGGGTCCGACAGTATGACCTTTGTACTTGTATCCTGAGTGGGTCCGGTAGAGTAGCTAGTCTTGTATCCTATGTGGGCCTGACAGCTTAGCTAGTCATGTATCCTATGTGGGTCCAACAACTTAGATGAATCAGTGACTACATCTGATTATCTCTAACGCTATATGAAATATGTATACTGTGTGAGCTGAGTCTTGACTTCAATCTTCATCAACGATGTGTTTGACTTGTTTTCCTGTGTGGACTAGGTTGTTCTTTCCTGTGTGGAATGGGTTGTGCTTTTCTGTGTGGACTAGGTTGTGCTTTCCTATGTGGACTGGGTTTTGGTTTCCTATGTGGATTGGGTTGTGATTTTCTATATGGATTGGGTTGTGATTTTCTGTATAGACTGAGTTGTGTTTTCCTGTGTGGACTGAGTTGTGTTTTCTTGTGTGGAATGGGTTGTGTTTTCCTATGTGGACTGGTTGAGCTTGGGCTCGAGAGTTAGAGGTGAACTGTAATTGATGACTTAGGTATATGTATGGGAATATACCTAAGTAGATTCGGTTGATACTTCGTGATTGTATCTTTCCCTTGTGGTTTATCCTTCGTGGATTCTGAGAGACCTTCAGGGGTCTCAGGGTCCCTATTGAGTATCATATACTCACCCCTACACGGGCTATGCCCGCACTACGTTGTGTTGGATGCAGACGACGGACAACACTGATCGAGGTGGAGGCTTGTGGATCTAGACGGTACCCGGAGGTGGAACACTTTGCGGGACGTACACGGAGCGGACGACCAGACCCGAGGAGCTGAGGAGACTATCTGTACCCACCCTTCAGGTGGGATTTCCGGAGGACGACTCAGTGTTGCTGTTTTACTTACTGTTGTTATACTTTCCTTTCAGTTGTACTGTACTTTAAGTTGAGTTTGTATACTGGCCCATTTACTTTTCAGCACTTACCTTGTACGCAGTTTTACTTAGTGCTTACTTCACTTGCATACTCTGTTGTGTTTTTGTTTAATTTATAAAAGGCAATGTCTTCCCCTTTTTCGGGATTTACGCCTTTGGTGCTAGTCACCAGCCCCTGGCCTATGGAAGGCGGGCTTGGGGTAGTCACAACACGGGCCCCGAGAATGGGTCGTGACAAATTATATATAATAATTAATATATGGATATATATAATTATAAATATAATAAATATATTTATTATTTAAAAATATTTATTCTAATTTTATAATTAAATATTTATTAATTTATAAATATAATTATAAATAAATATATTTAAAAATATTTGTATATAATTATATATAATTATATAATTATATACATTTATATAATTATACATATATATTTATTAATATATATATATATATATATATATATATTTATAAATATAGTAAATATATTTATTATTTAAATATATCTATTCTAATTTTATAAATATTTAAATAAATATATATTTATTTATAATTATAATATTAAATATATATATTTAAATATCTGTGTATAATTAAAAATAGATTTATATATTTATATATATTTAAATAATTATATATATTTTAGATATAAAAATATATATAATTCTAAGTATAATAAATGTATTTATTATAATTTTATAATTATATTATTATATATTAAAAAATACATATAATTATATAAATATATTTATAATTATATATAAATACTATTTAAATATATATATTTATAATTAGAATTATAAATAAATATAAATATATTTTTAAATATATATTAAAATATAATAAATTTATTTGAAGAATAGATATATTTATTATATATATAATTATAAATATTTATATATTAATCAATATATATAATTATTTAATTATAAATATTTATACTTATATAAATATATTTCTAATTATATATAAATATTTTTAAATATAAATATTTTAAATTATAATTATATATGTATATATATTAAGTGATTGGGGGTACAATTACATTCAAACAAACACACACCACACACACAGGAGAGAGAGGTAGGCCATAGTCCCCCATAAGAGGACAGCCCACCCATCAAGCCTTATTTATTTATTACACGCCTCGTAGGCCGAGTGGGCATGAAACCCATAACATGGCCCGAAAGCCCAATACAGCGTCATGCCTGCATCATCTTAGCTATGTCCCCAAACATGTGTCATACCCACATCACTGTATGCCTATGTCATGTTTGCATCACCGCCTGCTTGCGTCATGCCTGCGTCACCACCTGTCTATGTCATCATCTGCATCACCGCCTACATAGTGTTGTAATAGTTTCTACACCCACTTGGATTTGAACCTAGGTCTGATGCAGAATTACAGGTCGTCTTTACTAACTTGGGTAAACCCCAAACTGCAATATATATATATATATAATTATAAAATTATAATAAATACATTTATTATATTTAGAATTATATATATTTTTGTATCTATAAATATATATAATTATATAAATATATATAAATATATAAATCTATTTTTAATTATATACAAATATTTAAATATATATATTTAATATTATAATTATAAATAAATATTTATTTATTTAAATATTTATAAAATTAGAATATATATATTTAAATAATAAATATATTTACTTTATTTATAAATAAATAAATAAATATAAATATATATATATATATATTAATAAATATATACATATAATTATATAAATGTATATAATTATTTAATTATATATAATTATATACAAATATTTTTAAATATAGTTATTTATAATTATATTTATAAATTAATAAATATTTAATTATAAAATTAGAATAAATATATTTAAATAATAAATATATTTATAATATTTATAATTAGATATATCCACATATTAATTATTATATATAATTAAATAAATATACATAATTATATATATAATTATATAATTATATAAATATATTTATAATTATATACAAACATTTTTAAATATAATTATTTATAATTATAATTATAACTATATATATATTTTACCATCTGAGCAAGAAACGACTTATTCCCTATAGGGGATGTTGTAAGAGTTGGTGTCCTAGAACCAACTGGTTTTACTTTGATTACATTGTTATTTAATGTATTATTACATATTGTTCGTTGTTCTGCATGATTATGATGTAATAATATCCTAGAGTATTTTTTGCATTGATAAGGTCATGGAAGTTCCCCGCTATGATGAGAACCTTGAAATGCTATAACAATATTCTTAAGTATAGTTCTACGGTTGGATGACATGCTATGATGTGACACATAGCATGAAGACCGTCAGGTGAGAGTACTCGTAAGCAGATGATACTTCCTATCATGAAGTTCGCACTTGGTAATCTCCAAGATGGGAGATTATGAGAACAAACCCGCTAGTAGGAATTCCACATGTTTTGGTGTCATCAGATATTTCTATCTGCGAGCGTGTGTAATGATCCTTACACTTTAAGATTATCATTAATACGCATCATGACTTACGCACTTTGATTTACTGACGAAAACCACCACGCAGATAGTTGGCGGGAAGTAGGGTATGTTGGGTGCGTCACGAGTGGCATGCTATTAATAGATAATTCGAGGAAGGATTTGTCCCTTCCATTTATGGAATTTGATATATCGGCCCTTTTATTGAAATAGAATCGTCACGTGAAATTCCATGGCCATGGTGTAACGACAAGTTTATTTTAGGTAGTCAAAGAACGACATATCAAGCATAAAAGTTGATGACACAATCATGAAACCTGCTTGATGAGATATTGCGATGAAGGGATTATATTACACAGTGAGCGTTTGAATGTGGATGTCATTATTGTGACTTCATGTTCTTTCTCTTGGGTGCCTTGACCCATTGCTAGACAGTACCCTTGGACTTTAGGTAAGCCCGCCTAATTCCAACGAGAAAGAATCCTAGAGGGTCACACAGTAAGTGTTTTTGGTGGTCTTAGTTAAATTCTATTTGAATTTAATTAATGAAATAAATAATATTCTCAAGACTGTGGAATAATTTTATTCAAGTTAAAATGATCGCATAAATTAAATTAAATATATTTATCTATTTTATTGAACATTTAATAAATATTTATTTACTAGTTTATAAATAAAATATTTATTTAAGAGAATAAACTATTTATTTATTTATTCAGGTGTTCAATAAATGGAAGTGGAGTTCGAGCGGACCAAGGTCAGTCCGGTAGTATAATAATTATTTGCAAGACCGTAAATAATTATTTAACTAGTTGGAACAAATTAAAATAACGCTGCTATTATTTTGTGATGCGGAATTTATAATTCCGTTTTGCGCAAGTTGGTGCACCCTAAATAATGACATAGTATTATTATTAAATGCATGAGTTTTCTCTAAGTTCATGAATGTATTTAATTATTGCTATGTAATTAAATATTGTAAATAAAATTCCATGTATATAAATAGGGAAGTACCCCTATTATGCCAGACACCACACCCCAAGCCTGGTGATTTGAGAATTGTTGAGCCAAAAAATTTCTCTCTCAAATCCTCTTCTCTCCCCTCTCAAGAATAAGAGACGTTCTTCAAGGCCGAAGAACAAGCGATCAAGAACGACTGACACAAGACACTCGCTTTGCTGTGCTAGCACCCGGAGAATGAGCGGTGTCGATCGAAGGTCATCAGAGCACGTGTGGATCACTACTAGAGGGATTCTAGTTTGGATCCTTACAAGCACAACGAGATAATCCGGATGGGTCATTCCAGATGATCAACATCATCAATGAAGAAAAATACCAAATATATAAGTATTATTTTTCTTTATGAAATTAATTAAATAAATTAGAAACATGATGTTCAAGATCCTCTCTAAAGGTTTCAGGCCTCTTTCTTCTTTATCTAAATCTTTGATTATATTCTGTGGAGACTATTGTTAATCGTCCTATTGATCTCAGAATAATCATTGATCATGGTAAAAATTAAAATTGGGTACCGCACCAACCATGCTTCCGCTGCACCCAGAACCTTCCAGTGGTATCAAAGGGGTTACATTATAGTTTATAATTATTTAAATATTTTGTTGATGAATTACGCATTTAATAATTTAGTTATTTCAATTCGAGTTAATCGTTCTTTAAATCTGAATATCAAGATCTATTCTTCCTCTCTTGTTTCTCTTTCACCTTATAGAAATGAATTTTTTCTTTTAATTTTGATTAAAATAAAATAGAGGATCCCATCCGGAGGTGCCAAATGTTCCTAGTCGTACAACACCAGAATACACAACATGTATTCTAAAGTACACGCCGTGTAGTCTAGGTTCAATGAATTGGACTGGTCTGCCAAATCAGGTAGTGTAAATGGATCTTATCTAACTCTTTAAGACTCTGTGTGTTGACCAGGAATAGGTGGAGCACCGTTTCTAGATTACACGCCATGTGGTCCATAGAACAAGACGTGTAGTCCCTTCATGTTAGGGTTGGACCGTGTACCCCATACACGGCTTGCCCGGCTGGAAACCGGGAAACACAGAAACTACATGGTGTGTGTCCCACTGAACACATCGTGTACTCCTAAGATTTTCGAAGTACATTTACCCGCCATGTCCCCGAGCGTGTACTTCATATGGAAGGTGAACAAAAAAGTACACGCCGTATAGTCAGAAATACATGTCGTGTACTCATCCAAATTATGCAGATTTATTAAAATTATTATTATTATATTATACAAACCCTTGAGATGTGTTCCATCATGCGGGTGTAAAGCTGAGGCACAACACGTGATAGGTGTTTTATATATATGTGTTTAATTTAACATCTGCGTAATGTTTATTTATACTCATTGGGTAGTTATGAATATGAATTCACTGGGTTGCCTCCAAGGTACAAGTTACGTAAAAAGATAATTTTGAATGAATTTATTTGTTTAAAATTATGATGTATGAGAATCTCAAGGAAATTTAGAAAAGGATATAAGATATAAGGATTGATTAATTAAAGATCATAATAAATTTATTCGAGCGTGATTTATCTTAAATGAGAATGATTAAATAATTTAATGGTAGTTTTATTTATGCGTAAACATTGTTGCATGTATGGATGATCATGAGCTAGACCAAGAACTTTGTATGTGGATGGTTTCTTTTAATTTATTTATTTAAATTAAATTTGTTGGTCTGGGAGCCTTCTCCTCATTAATATGTAGGGCCTGCATGCCCAAGGTTTCTTTTATGTAAAACCACTTTTTTAGCCCTCACCTAAATGTGAGTTAAAAAAGGCATATGTAATGGATAGAACTACCAAGCTAGTGGAGGTGGTTCAAACTGGAGACGAGATGAAACCAATCCCAGGATATACAGAGGTGGACAGGTGGAAGATGTAAACATGAACCCAAAAGGTTCAAGGTGTTTCTCCTCTTAGTCAGGGTTAGTTTATCAACTGCTAGATATACTAACCATTAGAAAAGCTTGAGATCATGCAATTTACTTTATTTTATTTCTATTAGTTGCATGGTTTATCATTATGTATGTATTGTCATGATCACATAATTAATGAATTAAACAAGCATGCAAGATGGAACTAAAATAAACCAGACTTATGTGGAAATATTATCAATACATGGTTAATCACCTAAGTAATTTCCAGTTAATATTAATAAGCATGTGATAATGATAATAATCAATTCATTCATAAGAGATAAAAATCCCTCAAATAAAATATTAAGTCAGAATAAGCCTTCCGTTACTTGATTAAGGGAAAAACTCAATAAAACTATGTGTTTGACCAACCCTTGTTGGGACACTTACTTTTATACAGGAAGCCCTTATGAAAGGTTTTAGGTTGAATTAACCATATTACATCAAGAGGAGTATCCCTTGCTAGACTTGGTGTAATATTAGAGGAAAGAGTTGAGGAAATTCAAAGTCATGATTTTAGGATTGGGGAGTCCACTCAACAGATCAAGGAGCTGCAAGCCCGCAGTTGGCAAAGACCTGCCTACCTAAATACCTTCTAATAGCTTGACCAACCTTTGTTGGGGTTATACAAAGGGGAATATGGATCCTTTCCACTAGAATATCATGAAAACTGAACATTATGAAGTCAATGGTGAGGGATATTGGAACTTTATTAAATAGTGGGAGACTTAATAAAATTTATTATTTCTTGTAAAATGTAATCAAGAAAGTACTAATGATATGCTCTTTTAATTGTAGAATAAAAATGACAAACCCATCAACCACACTATCCCGACAATCAATTCTGGATAAAGACAACATCCTCACTGGAAGTAACTTCCAAGAATGGTTTAGACGCCTTCGGGTTATATTACGCCATGAACGGAAGTATTACGTGTTGGAATCAGCATCACCTGATCCATCTGCCAAAGAGGCAAGTGATGAGGATTTTCTGGTCTATGAGTAACATATGAATGATGTGGTCGATGTTCAATGTTTGATGCTATCATCAATGTCTAGTGATCTCATGAATTCTCATGAAAACATGGATTCTTATAGCATGCTCAAGCACCTCCATGGTATTTAACTGGAGAGATCAAGACAAGAAAGGTTTGAGATCGCTAAGGCACTCTTTCAGAGTAAGCTTTGAGAAGGTGCCCCAGCAGGGCTTCATGTAGTCAACCTCATTGGCTACATTGAGCGCTTGGAGGTTCTAGGGTTTAAAATCCCTGAATAATTGGGCACTGATCTTATTCTCACATCACTCCCTTAGATCTTCTCTAACCTTTTTTGTCAATTTCAATATGACCAACATTGAGAAGTCTCTATCTGATATTCTTATCCTCATTCGCCTAGTGGACAAAGATATGAAGTGCGAAACACCTTCTGTCCTTATGGTGAATAATAGGAAAGGGAAGGCAAAGAGATTTAAGCCCAACTCTTCTTCACAACCTTCCAAGAAAAGGAAGATCAAAGGGGAGGCATGGTAATATGAGGCTGTTTGTTTCACATGTGGCAAGAAGGGCCACTGGAAGAAGAACTACACCCAGCCTAACAAGAAAGGGGAAGCTTCAGGTGCATTTTTTATAGAATGAAATCTATCTGTTTCTAAAAATTGGGTATTAGATACAGCTTGTGGTGCTCACATATGTATCCAAATACATGAAACAAGTAGATTCAGTAATATTGATCAAGGGGAGGTAGATCTACGAGCAGCCAACGGAGCCAGACTTGCTGTTGTAGCTGTCGGGGACTACCACCTAATGTTGCAAACTGGGATGATCATGGTATTAAAGGGTTGTTATTATGTGCCTTTTATTACTAAAAACATTATTTATGTATCCATATTAGATACAGATGGATTTTTTTTCAAGTTTGGAAATGAATGTTGCTTCTTTTACAAAGATAGATTTGTTATGGTAGGGCACATTTATACAACGAACTTTACATGTTGGATTACACAAACCAAGTAATGGAAATCGATAACAAAGATACTTCACATGACTCATACCACACCCAACTTTGGAATCACTAGCTAGGTCATGTAAATGAGAAACGCTTGACAAAGTTACATCAAGATGGATATTTAGATTCTTTCTAACTAAAACCACTTGGCGTATGTCATGCATGTTTAAAAATAAAAATGACCAAATCCCCATTTAGTGGGAAAGGCGAAAGGGCTAAAGAACTTCTTGAATTGGTTCATACCGATGTGTTTGGAACATTTCTAGTTAAATCAAGGGGAGGGTACTCATACTTCATAACTTTTACTGATGATTTTACTATATATGGATATATCTACTTAATGAGGTATAAGTCGGATTCTTTTGATAAATTCAAAGAATACGAGAATGAATTTGAGAAACATCTTGGTAATAAGATTAAGAAACTCCACTCAGACCGAGGTGAAGAATATCTTAATCAATACTTCATTGATTACTTACGAGAGTTTGGGATCCTATCCCAACTCACTCCTCCAAACACACCCCAGTGGAATGGTGTGAATGAAAGGAGAAATCGCACCCTATTGAACATGGTGAGATCAATGATGTGTCATGTGAGTCTTCCATTATCCTTTTGGGGATATGCGTTACAAACAGTGACACACATACTAAACCAATTACCAACTAAATCTATAAATGGTATTCCATGCAAGTTCTGGAGTGGAAGAAAATCCATGTTATCAAATTTACATGTGTGGGGTAGCAAGGCTTTTGTTAAGGCCTCTTCAGGTAACAAACTCACGCCCCGAGGCACAAAGTGTACATTTGTAGGATATCCTAGGGAAAAAGGGGATATTACCTATACAACCCATTGGACAAAAAGGTTATAGTGGAAAGACATGCCATTTTCCTTGAGAGGGAGAACATCTCCAAAATAGATAGTGGGAGCAAGATAGACTTTGATGAAGTCAAGGCTCAAGGTACACAAGAGTTGGTATAAGAACAGATTGTACAAAGCCCCGTGGAAGAAGAATCTATTACAGAGACACAAGTACTACGTATGAGTACAAGAGAGGTTAGAGAACCTATAATGGTACAGTTTTCTAGTTACTGAGTATGGTGACTTCTTATTAGTTGATAATAATGATTCTCTAACCTACAAGGAAGCAGTAAGTGGCACAGACATTGCCAAGTGGCAAGAAGCCATGAATTTTGAAATGGATTCCATGTACCAAAACCAAGTTTGGATTTTGGTAGATCATCCAGTTGATTTAAAGCATGTTGGTTGAAAATGGGTATTCAAGAAGAAACTGGACATGGAAGGACAAGTCAGTACCTATAAGGCATGAATGGTTGCAAAAGGTTTTAAACAACGTTAAGGAATTGACTACGATGAAACCTTCTCCCCAACTGTAATGTTGAAATCCATCAAAATTATACTTTCCATTACGGCTTACCATGACTATGAGATTTAGTAAATGGATGTCAAAACAACATTCCTTAATGGGAACCTTCATGAAGATGTCTACATGATAGAACCTGAAGGGTTTGTGACTCCAAAAGATGCCAATAAGGTATGCAAGTTGCAAAAATCAATTTATGGATTAAAGTAAGTATTTAGGTCATGAAAATTTAGTTTTGATGAAGCCATAAAGGAATTTGGTATTATCAAGAATGAATGCGAGCCTTGTGTCTACAAATAGTTTAGTGGGAGTGCAGTCGTTTTCCTAATAGTATATGTTGATGACATATTACTTATTGGAAATGAGATTCCAATCTTGCAGTCTATTAAGGCATGGTTGAATCAATGCTTCTCCATGAAAGACTTGGGCGAGGCAGCATATATTCTTTGGATCAAGATACATCCTGATAGATCCAAGAGATTGCTGGGCCTAAGTCAAAGTACATACATTGATAAGATACTGAAGAGATTCAGTATGGAACAATCAAAGAGGGGATTATTGCCAGCATCACATGGAATTCATCTTTCTAAGAAAATGTGTCCTCAGACACATGAAGAAATAAAGATAATGGAAAAGACTCCATATACATCAACGATTGGGTCAGTCATGTATTCCATGCTATGTACTAGGATGGATGTCTCATACGCATTGAGTGCTGTAGGCAGATATCAAGATGACCCAAGTGACCGTCATTGGATGGAAGTCAAGACTATTCTAAAGTATCTGAGGCGTACTAAGGATATGTTCCTAGTTTATGGATGAGATGAGGAACTAGTCATCATAGGATATGTAGATGCTAGTTTCCAGACTGATCAAGATGATATAAAGTCACAAACGGGATACATATTCACTTTGAATGGAGGTGTAGTGAGATGGAAGAGCTCAAAGAAGAGTGTGGTCGCAGATTCTAAAGTAGTGTCCGAGTATATTGCAGATTCTGAGGTAGTTAAAGAAGCATTTTGGATGTGAATATTCATCCAGGAGATAGATGTGATACATAGAAGTAAAGATCCCATCACACTGTACTGTGAAAATAATGCAGCGGTGGCTCTCGCAAAAGAGCAAAGGTCACATCAGCGGACGAAGCACATACTTCAAAAGTATCATCTCTTGAGGGATTTTTCTTAGAGATGTGAAGTTTTAGTGATCAATATTTCCATAGAAGACAATGTGGTAGACCCCTTGACTAAAGACCTGACTCAACAGAAACATGATCATCATGTGAGGTCTAGCAGACAAAAAGTTGTAGGCAGTTGGCTCTAGTCCAAGTGGGAGTTTGTAAGAGTTGGTGTCCAATAACCAACTTGTTTTACTTTTATTACATGGATATTTAATGTATTATTACATATTGTTAATTGTTCTGAATGACTACGATTTCATAATGTCATAGAGTATTTGTTGCATTGATAAGGTCATGCCAGTTCCCCGCTATGATGGGAACTTTGAAATGATATAACAATATTCTTAAGTATATTTCTAAGGTTGGATGACATACTATGATGGGACACATAGCATGCAGAATTTTAGGTGCGAGTACTCGTAAGAAGAAGAGACTTCCTCTCATGAAGTTCGCACTTGGTAATCTCCAAGATAGGAGATTATGAGAAGAGGACTGCTAGTAGGAATTCAACATGTTTTAGTGTCATCAGATATTTCTATCTATGAGCATGTGTAATGATCCTTAGACTTTAATATTATAATTAATACGTGTCACGACTTATGCACTTTTATTTACTGATGAAAACTGTCAAGCAGATAGTTGGAGGGAAGTAGGGTACATTGGGTGCATCACGAGTGACATGATATTAATGGATAAGTCGAGGAAGGATTTGTCCCTTCCATTTATCAAAGTTGATATCTCAGCCCTTTGATTGAAATAAAACCTTCATGTGAAATTCCATGGCCATGGTGTAACGACGAGTTTATTTCAGGTAGTCAAAGAATGACGTATCAAGCATAAAGCTTGATGACACAATCATGAAACTTGCTTGATGAGATATTGCGACATAGGGATTATATTACACAGTGAGTGTTCGTATGTGGATGTAGTTGTTGTGACTTTAGGTTCTTTCTCTTGGGTACCTTGAACCGTTGCTAGACAGTACTCTTGGACTTTAGGCAAGCCCGCCTAATGCCAACGAGAAAGAATCCTTGAGGGTCACACACTAAGTGTTTTTTGGTGGTCTCAGTTAAATTATATTTGAATTTAATTAATGAAATAAATTTTATTCGCAAGACCATGGAATAATTTTATTCATGTTAAAATGATCTCATAAATTAAATAAAATATATTTATTTATTTTATTGAACATTCATAAAATATTTATTTACTAGTTTGTAAATAAAATATTTATTTAAGAGAATAAATTATTTATTTATTTATTCGGGTGTTGAATAAATGGAAGTGGAGTTTGAGCGGACCAAGGTCGGTCCGGTAGTAAAATATTTTTTTTCAAGACGGTAAATAATTATTTAACTAGTTGACACAAATTAAAATAACGCTGCTATTATTTTGTGATACAGAATTCATAATTCCGTTTCGCGCAAGTTGGCGCACCATAAATAATGACGCGGTATTATTATTAAATGCATGGGTTTTCTCTAAGTTCATGAATATATTTAATTGTTTCTATGCAATTAAATATTGTAACTAAAATTCCATGTATATAAATAGGCAAGTACCCCTATTGTGCCAGACACCACACCACACGCCTGGTGAATTGAGAATTATTGAGCCAAATAGTTTCTCCCTCGAATCCTCTTCTCTCCCCTCTCAAGAATAAGATACGTTCTTCAAGGCCTAAGAACAAGCGATCAAGAACGGCCGACACAAGACACTCGATTTACCGCACTATCACCTGGAGAACAAGCGGTGTCGATCAAAGGTCATCAGAGCACGTGTGGATCACCACTAGAGGGATTCTAGTTTGGATCCTTATAAGCACAATAAGATAATAAAGAAGGGTTATTTTGGATTATTAACATCATCAATGAAGAAAAATACCAAAGATACAAGTATAATTTTTCTTTATGAAATTAATTAAATTAATTATAAACATGATGTGCAAGATCCTCTCTAAAGGTTTCAGGACTCTTTCTTATTTATCTAAATCTCTGATTATATTTTGTGGAGACTGGCATTCATCAGCGTATTGATCCTGGAATAATGATTGATCATGGTAAAAATTAAAATTGGGTACCGCACCAACCACACTTCCACTGCACCCAGAACCTTCAGATTTCTCTAGAGTGATCCCTTTGTGGGGAGGGGTGTTCCTGGGGTGGAGGGTTCGAAAAGGCCAGTCTCAAGGATTCCATTTTTAGAGGATATATATATATATATAATTAAAAAATATAATAAATATATAATTATGACACATGTTGATATGCTATCTGAGTCTGAAGGGTTATTTGGCCATATAGCCGCCGTTGTGGATGACCCTGCTACTGGAAATGGAAAGGATATTAACAATAATTCCACCCATGTGGAGGAAGACCCGAAGGTTGGAGGTAGTGGTGGGATGCCTCTTATGGGTGAGCCTGATATAAACATAAGCATATCATTTATGGAAAGGGTTTTCCTAGTCACTCCAACTACTGGTCATCAAAATTTTATTAGCATTGGTGGTGGTGACAAGGGGATAGAGGATTCAGTAATGGTTTTTTTAGTAAATACCGTATTGAATCAACAGGGCCATTTGGCTATTTCTCTAGTACTAGTTGATGGGTGTCTCCAATGGACAATTGTTGATGGAAAAAAATTGATGTTGATGGCACTGTAGTAGATACTGATAAAAACAAGGTTAAGGCTTTCTTGATCTAGATCACATCAAAGGTAAGGGATCACTCACATAGTCTACATGATATTTTAAATAGATCCAATACTAGGGAGGTTTCCCTAGATAAATTCTGTAACACTTATGTAATGTTTGAAGTCGAAGGAAAATCCTCAAGCGGTGAGACTATAATTATAAATATCAGTTCTTATATGAAGAAATTATTAGAGGGTTCACGTCCTACTGAATAATAGGATCCTAGGCCTCTTGAGGATCCTACTCTGATTGACAACATTGACCCCCAAACCGATGACGATAAGGCATGGAAAAATCCAAAAAACAATAGTAGGGGTGTCATTCGAGATGTAGGGGCAGTGGCCGATCTTAGTTCACAAGATGAATTTTTTTCACTTGATTTCAAGATAAATGTCTTCTTTCCTTTGTGGTATGGTCTTTCATTACTTTCTACATGTCATCCCCATTTGAATCTTGTGTTAGTTTTATTTTCAATAAATTTTGGGACCATGGGATATAGTCCATGGTTCACACTGTTTTCATTATAAATATATATATAATTATAAAAATACATTTTTTTATAATTATAATTATAAATAAATAATTATATATTTAAATTCATATAAAATTATAATAAATATATTTATTTGTAATTATATTTATAAATTCATATTTTTAATTCTTTAAATAATTATTTATAATAATATAGATTTTTAATTTTTAATTATATTTATTATATTATTTAAATTAGGTCTTTATCAGTGTCTTGTTAGTGCTAATAAAATAATATTTTTATCAGTGCTAAGGAGGCACTGATAACGATCTGTTTTATCAATGCGTGTTATTTCATTGATGATAAAACTACTCTTCATCAATTCTTTTTTGAATGAACTAGTAATAGTCTTTATAATCTATTAAATAAAACCCTAACAAAGTCCTCCTTTCTCACTTCATTCAAGATTTCATGGAACTAAATCTTCATCTATGATCTTCATCAATCTTCTCAATGGATCGATCCACTCAAAAGATAATATTTGTGATTATTTATAATCCCCTTTAACAGTGATCCAAAATATGCACCTTATCATATTCTTATCCCACCACATATCATCACACAAAAAACTCGATCAAACCTCCATTTTCTGACCCCTCTAAAAATGCTCTGCTTCCATCGCTGACACGTTATTAATTTAACTAAACCTAATGATTTCACTCTTGGAGGAACCCCAAGATCATTCTAGAATACCCACCGTTGTCTCAAGCTGTCTTTCAATGTCTTTTCACGATTGAATCCTCAAACGAACAGAACCATTGTTTCACTCTACTACTAGAACTACAACCACCCCACCATTTTCTGATGGTTTTGGAAAACTATCATTATCGTTGATACAAAACTAAGAGTTTTCATGGTTGGTTTTTAAATTTCAATTTATGTTTAAGGTCATTATTATCATCAGTATTCATTTGGGAGAATGATTTGAATTGGTGGCATCTTTTCATGGAAATTATTATTGTGTTCAAATGTTTTAGGTGTTCACACATATTGAAAATATGCATAGTAGGTTCCATTAGAATCTTAATGACTGATAGGGTGATGAATCTGATTTGGTGACCATCTGTGCAATTTATAAATAGTTTTTATTTTATATATGAAAATAATTTTTGTGTAAATGTTTTAAAATTTTTATGTAAATAATATTGATAGTTATTGAAATTTAATTTTTTAAAAATTAATTTATATTACTAATTATGTGTAAATTTATACTATATATTTTAAAATAAATAAATATATGTATTATGTATATTACTTTATTGAATATGTGAAATCTCTTTTTTTAACATTTTTTTAAATTTTAAAATTTTTATTAATATATTTGAATTAGTTTAAAATATATCTATTTTTTTTTGTATTAAAATTATAATGATATATTAAAATCAAGGTATGTGATCACTTGTGATCTGTTTCCCCTAGAACATCTTTCTTTATTTTTAATTTTCCCAAATGGTTTAAACATCGTGCACACAAGATATCTTATTTTTCTTCGATGTACCTCACTAATACTCCACCAAATCTCTATTTCCACAATGAATTAATTCTTCACCATATTCCTGTCCTTCACATTCATTTTCACTTATTCATCAATATTTATCACTATAATTGCATGGAGCTCCTAATAGTGCACCGAAAAAACCTACACACTTATCATGTAAGGTGGTGACTAAAAGTGATAAGTATGTAGAGTTTTGTGGTGTATATATGGTAATTGGATACATTTTCTATGTACCCATGTATCTCTCTTACTCCCATGGATTAAAATCAAGCAATAATACACATTGTCATCTGTGTATCCATCCTTCTCCCATGGATTAAAACTATAATTCTATTTTCAAAACATGACATTACCTTATCTAGTTTATTTTCAGTGAACATTAGAGTACCATATTTCAATATTAGTTTCTTTTTAGGAAGCTAATTTATAGAATTATATTGTCCCAAAAATTGAGAGAGAAAATTTAAAATTTGACCAATTCTAATTTTTATACAATAATAGTTATCAAGATTTGATAAAGATATATAGATTTAAAGCTTTGAATTAAAGGCCATGTGTGGATCTCCTGTATGATGGGTTTTGATAGGGGAATTAACTCTATTAGGACCCAAATTAGGGAAAGACATGGAATATTAGGTTCATAAAATACAAAAAAGATTAATGATAACTCACGTCAGTAAAATCATATCCATAGATAAACCTATTTATGACTTTAAAATCATACCCATTAATAATCTTAACTTACATTAATATTTTAATCATAACATGAAATTTTTCTATGAAATGGGGTTTATGCTATATTTATTTTGTTAAATATTAATATTAATGAATCAAATAGGATGTATTTTAATTGAAAACGGAAGTATGAAAATTGTGTGATAAAATAGTATGAGGATGAGGTGAAAGAGTTCATCATGTTTGCAAAAGATAATTCATTTGAACCTTCCCAAATAATTTGTTTGTGTTTACACTATTGTTATTCAAGACTAATTATTCTAGAGGAGTTGTATGAGTACTTGGTCTATCATGGAATAAATCAAATTTATAATTGTTGTACTAAGCATGGGAAAAAACAGAATATAGCTAGTGATTGGGATAATACTGCATTTTATGGATCATTTGATATGATTACATGTGTGGAAAATGATAAAGAGATTATTGAGGATTTGATTTCAAGTGTAAATGATGATGAATATCATATTGATGAAATGATAATGACTTTTGAAGATAAAATTTATGATTTTGGAAAATTGATTAATAAGTTAAAGAGTTTTTAAAAGATTCCGTTGTATGCTGGTTATACTAAATATAAAACATTTCCATCCATACTAAATCTGTATAATTTAATAAGCTGGAAGCATATGGAGTGATTTCAATTTCAAGGAACTACATGATCTCTTGAATGATATTATCCAAGAAGATAATGATCTTCTTTTCAAAACATGTGTTGTTGAATAAATTCTACATTCAATGGGTATGATCTCCGAAATAATACATGCATGTCCAAATGATTTTATAATATTTTCCAAGGACCAAAAATCACAATAAAATTACCAATGTGTGGTTCTAGATAAACGAAAGATGAATGGGGTTCAACAAAATTTTTAGGGTAATTTTCGATCATTCCGAGGTTTAGGAGCCTATATAGAAGTGAGGATACTATAGGATAATTGTTGTTTCATGTGAATGAATGAAATAAAAATAAGAAACTTCAACACCAAGAAGACTGTCCTTAGTAAGAGAAAATTTATAATGAGTATCCCAAATTTGAAAATGAGCCGAGAAACCTTAATCTTGCACTATCTATAGAGTGAGTGAATCTTTTTTGTTTTGAAATAAGAAGTCATAATATGTGGATGGTTTTGTTGGTAAATTTTATATTTATTTATAGATAAGAATGAAACGAAATTATATTATGTTATCTCTACTAATAATTGGAAAAAAACTACAAGGTAATGATATTGAGGTTTATTTGGATTCATTGATCAATGATTCAAAATTATTGTAGGATTCGGGTGTTATGTTGTATAATATTTGTAGAAATAAAGATTTTACATTGAGAACCATGTTGAAAGGGATTATAAATGACATTTCTTATTATAGAAAATTTTCAGGTTATAGTATTAAATGAACTCTAGGGTATCTCATTCATGAAAAAGGTATACATTTGATTAGGTTGAAATATTTATCGAATATTGTATTTCTAGGACTTTGCATATTTTTACCCATGTGATAAAAGTAGCTATATTGGATGACATTACTCAATGTTATTTTAGAATAAAATATTGTATTGCCTCCATTATTCGGTGAACAACTATATTAAAATGTTAAATATTTGGACAATGCTTTTGGTAAACCATTTTTGAAAAACCTTACAAAAATCATTTGGAAAGAGAGATCATTTTTTTTAATTTCAAAATTGTAATATTTTATAAATTAGGAATTATTTTAATGCTTTTCATGATGAAAAAATTTATGTGACAGTGTCATTGGCACATCACTAAATGCCCCTGACAAAAAAAAAGGATGTAAGTAAGGCTAGGTTGGACCTGATAGATATGGGAATACAAGAAGAGTTGGTGTCAGTGAAGAGTGGAAAATAGAATTTTCTTTATCCAACAAATTACACTCTTTCCAGGAAAGATATATATTAAATTTTAAACTTCTTGAATTATATAAAGGTTCCACAATGGTATTCCTAAAATATAAAAATATCATGTTAATGAGTGATTTAACATTAAAGGGTCTGAAATCACATGACTATCATGTTTTGATGCAAGATTTAATGCTTGTAGATCTATGATTAATTTTCTCCAAGAATGTATGTATTAAATTAACAAATCTAAATTTATTTTTCAAATATATATATACTAATTTTATATACTTGGAGAAATTTTAAACAATGAAAAAGAAATTTTTTTTAATTTTATGTGGATTGAAGATGTTCTTCCCTATGTAATTATTTAATATGATGAATCACTTGATGGTTCAATTGGTAAGAGATATTCCACTATGTGGTACTATACATTATTTATGGAGGTACCCGATTTAATGGTATATGAATATTTTGAAATCATGTATAAAAAACAATGTCAACCAAAAGGTTGTATTGTGTAGTAAAATGTTGTTGGGGTAGATGTTGATTTTTTACTGAATACCTATCCAATGTGGAAACCATTTGTGTACCGAAATCTCATCACACCAGGCATCTTGTGGGTGACATAATTTCTAGAATAGATGTTGTCACAATTACTATTATAGACCTGGAGTATGACCATCTTTACATTTTCCTTAATATTTTATAGGTTTTCCCATATTTTCAAACCCACAATGTAATTATTAGGAAATCAAATCCATAAAGGGGTGAAATATGGATATAAAATACATATAATCAATAGTTTATAAGATGGTTTTAGGACCATATTATTAATGAGTCAACTGAAAATTTAGATTCAATTTCAAAACAACTTTTATGACTATCCAATGGAACAAGTGTGTATGTATTATCTTATATTTTTTATTTAATTTGTGGTTATATTCTATATAAAAATGAACATTAAGAATGCAGTACCATGAAAAATAGTGGAGTTACACTTCTGGATGAAGTGATTCATCTATATGGTATCAAGAATAAAAATATAATTTATGCGAATATGTCATACAGTGGCATCAACAAACAAATATTGGAGTTGGAATATACAAAATTCCAAGTGCTAATTTTTCAATGCAAGTGGGTTGATAATAGGAGTTATGTTAAAATAGATGAATTGGGATTATTGACTATTGATTTTAATAAGGATGGGTGTAAAGGGAAACTATTTATAACAGAATCCTAGGATGTAAATGTATTTTATGTTCCAGATCATGCAAACCCAAAGTGGTCAATTATTCTATTATCGATCAAAACCACTAAAGGGTTATATTTCTATTCAAACATGGATGAACCATTAGTTGGGGCATCAAAATTAGTTCAGATTATTCCAAATGTAGATGGTGCATTTAATGTTAGAGGAGACCACAATGAAGGGATTTGGATACTCAGTAGAGGGGTCAAATCCATTCAACCGTTAAAAAAGAGAGTTCAATAATTAAGTTATATTTTTTTTGTAATATACATTTTGTTACCATGTATTATTATCTATTCACTACTATATTTGCGTAATTTAAATTAAATGTTCAACCACTTTTGTAGTTAATTAATTCTATATAGAACAATTCTCCAAATCACGAGGAACAAAAGTTTTCTCAACATTCTATTTCTTATAATTTAGAGGAACAATAACCTTCTACACATGATGACACTACGAATCCATATGAACGAAATATTGCCTATGATGAAGGTGAAGAAATGGTAGATGGTGAAAAACATATGTCCCATAAAAAATAAAATCATTATAGAGTGATGGTGTCAGATAAAATTATTAAGTTGAGAAACAAAGGCACCAAATTCAAGGTGGGATAGAATGCACACGTCCAGCCTCTTAACCCCAACAGGTCCATGCTCAAATATAACATTTGTCTCACCACCCACATGCATGTGCCGATTCATGTAGATTCATTGAACAATGATGTTCCCTTTCTTAAGACACTAATTTTGGAAGATATTATGACAAATTTATGATATATATTCATTATTTTCCTAAAAAACAAAGTAAAGAAATATTGGCTTACTCTTTATTAACCCTTACAGAGTTCATTTATAGTAGATGAATCCTGTAGAAAATTTTTATTAATGAGATCTAGAAAGGATCATAGAGGTTTTTTTACAATTCATAAAAAGTATAATCTCAAATATTTTGAAGGTAAAATGAACCCACTCCCACTACAAATGTATACAAAACTAATAAACTAAAAATCATGGGATTTATTTAATGGTCATCATAAGGAGACATATTTTCAGGTACAATTTTAATTCTAATACATTGATTGATAATACATGTGTTCATCACTTTCATTAAGAATTATTAATTCATGAAAGAAAAACTAAGTGCTAAAAATAAGAAATAAGAAATACAACCAACATACCCCAACCATAAAGTAAGGATGAACTATTCTTCACTTGAAAAAATATGGTATGTATATTAAATTTACCATAATAATTTTATGTTACATGAAATGAAAACATAATTATATTCCTCTATTTATATGAATATTTATGAATCAAAATCAAAATCCACATCCATATCATGTCGCGTTCTATAGATAGAGTCATATATAAATAAATAATGGAAATTAATAAATAAAAAAACACAAAAAATTGTTTGAAGCATGTGTAATTATGAGATAATAAAAATTTGTTTCTCTTTAAATATATATTACATGATAATGATAAATTATTTTCCTATATTATGTTTCCTACATATAAAAAAGAGTAATCATCAGATGTACCTAATGAATAGATACTATCGGCGGCTATGAAGTGGCCCGAATGGTATGGTCACGTCAGAGTTGCGGGTTTTGGGGTGTCACCTCGAACATATTTTTAGAAAAAAAAAGATATGGGTATAATGATAAGGAAGTTTAAGAGTATCATGCATGATTATGTTCTCTAGAATAAAAACATAACTGGAATTCATAGTTGTTAAAAAAATTATGTGAATAAATCAAATAAAAGAAACAACACAAGAAGAACCACTAATTGATGATCACCCCCACCCCACCCCCCAGATTTGAGATGAACTATTCCCCTCTAAGATCTATCTTAGAAGAGGTAATCAATATTTTCATAATTTTTTATGTGAAATTTGAACTAAGATTATGCTGATACCTTTCTTGAACTGATAATTTATATGGTAAAAAATATTTTGATTTATATCTATCAATGCCCACCCATTACCTTATTTCAAGGGGTACCATTTATAATTTATAATTAGATACTCTACACAAAAAACAACTTCTAATAGGTCATGTGAGTGTGGGGGATTCATGTGTCTCATGACTTGATCGTCAAGATACATGTTTCACTTGATGGTGCATATATTCATACAGTTTATAATACAATTGAATTTTTTTTACCATGGCCATTATATCTTTTAAAAATACATGTCAACAAGTTGTTAGTAATTTATGATTTATTTTTTATAAAAAACATTTAACAATTAATGAAAAAGGCCTCAATGGTTTAATGTTTTAATATATTTTAAAAGGGAAGGGGAGAAATTAAAGGTCGAATCAAATTGATCTAAAGGATGAAACAACCATTCAAAAAAAACTGCACAATGTAAATTTACCCCTTCCATTCAAATTCCACATTTACTAACATTAATGACTCATGCAGATATAATGTTGGCAAGTAGTGACAGGACCATAATTTATTTTGAAGAACATATGTACAGAGAGGCTATTATAGAATATATTTTTCTCATGAATGTACATGAAATCCTCTTGGATAAATGGATATGAGTCTTAGTTGAAATTTTATAAATGAGGTGTGTTTTTTTGATTTGTTTGTTCAATAGTTTACCTACTATATAGATTATGAGTGAATAAAATTCCTAATTTTTTAGGCACATATACAAATACCATTTGAAGGGATAACCCTATTAACAGGAATTCATTATCATCATTACTCACATAACTTCTACACAAGAATAATCATTAGATCTAAAGAAATATAATGGAATAGTGTAAAAACTGGCCCCAACTTTGAAAGAAAATTTACAGATGATAGACTATTTTTTATTCCCATGATGCAGGGGTAAAACACTAATATTTAGTTATATCAAATATATTTTCATTCATTTAATTACATATTGCTTTTGTATTTTTAGGTAGTATTTTGTATTCATTACAGTCAATTTAGATACTCCAAAGATTTATTTTCTGGATTCAACACCTGGATACCAAAAAAATCAACCACACATGATGAAGTTTATCAATTTTTAATACACTACATAGAACATTATACAAATAAATATCATGTTATACATTTTATATTATGTTTTAATTAAAATTCCCTTATGATAGGGCTAGGTTTAAATATCATCAAAATCATGGAATGAGGACAGTCGATGAGTACAATGAGACTACCAACTAATATAATTGGATAAGTATTAGGGTATGTATAATAATATTTAACTATCAAAACATCTATAAAAAATATTAAATATTTTCTCAATTATTTTATAGTGTATCAAATAAACTAATGGAAATGATTTTGGTTATTATGTTTTCAAATTTATGAAAGATATCATATACCATTAATAAACTACGATCCCTAAAGAGGTATTTTTTAATATAATTAAAATTTCATTTAAATTATTCATTAATTATTTGTTTATTTTTTTTTCAATAATTTAAAGAATTTCTATATTCCTAAAATTCAAAATAAGAAATATATTTGTTTAGCAATGAATGAGAAGCATACCCGGTGAAAAAATGTATATATACATCATGAAAAAGATGAATTACTAAAACTTATTTAGTTGATTTTCTCATCATTTTATCTACTTTTATTAGTTAATTTCTTTATCATTTATATATATAACATTAAAAAATGATTCATATGTCATTTTTGAAATATTGGAATCAACCACACCTCAATTTGATACACAATGTGTTTTATATTACTTAATGTGAGTGTTTTCAATTTAAAATAGTCATTTTAGTTAAAAACACATGTCACATACTCAAAAATAACCAAACACATTCATATTGTTTTGATAATTTAGTAAAATTATCCATATGTTAGTTGTGAAGTGTAATAATTAGTCGCACGTCAATCTGATTCCTGGAATTCCCAGCATGAATTGAAGTGTATGTTATGAGTTTAAAATTGAAAATTTTGTTAAAAATGCGTGTCAATCCCTAAAGACTAAGAAAATGTTCTCTTATTACATTGATACTTTAGTAAATTCATTCAATTGTCATTTTTGATATGTAGGAATCAGTCTCATGTCAAATGGACAGATGATGTGACCACTCTGACTCAAAGTGTGTGTTTTCAGTTTAAATTGATAATTTATTAAAAATGACAAGGGTCATAATAAAAAATGAGAAAATGAATTATTATTTTCTTAATACATTAAGAAAATAATCCATAAGTCATTTATGACATGTAAGAGTCAACCGCACACCAATAAGTTGTACGGTGTGACTGATTTAACACAAAGTGCAGGTTTTCAGTTTAAAATGAAATTTTATTAAAAACCATTAGTGACATACTCAAAAACTATAAAATTCAATAATATTATTTTGAAACACTATAAAAATGATTTTTATGACATTTTTTATTTGTTAGAATCTTGCTCCCATTAATATGATGTACAGTGTGAGCAGTATGACTCCAAGTGTGGTTTTTTATTTAAAATTGAAATTTTATCAAAAAAATCATTTGACATAATCAAAACCAATAAAACACATTATTTTTTTTATTATTTAGGAAAAATATCCAAAAGTCATTTGTGATATACAAGGATTATCCTCACCTCAAACTGATATGCGTTGTTCTTGATATGACTCAAAGTGTCCATTATTAGTTTAAAATTAACATTTTAGTTCAAAACTTGTGTCACTCATTGAAAACATAGAAAAAATGACTGTATTGTATTGATAATTTAGTAAAATTATACATTAGTCATTTTTTATTTATAGGATTCAATATCATGTCTTACTGACACATGATGTAATTGGTATGACTCAATGTGAGTGTTTTTAGTTTAAAATGACATTTTAGTAAAAAATAAATGACATACACAAAACTAATTAAAAGAGTTTGGATTGTTTTGATAATTTAGTAAAGTTATATTGAAGTCATTTGTTACATTTAGGAATGAGACACACCTCAATTTGACACATGTTGTGACTAGTATGACTCCTAGTGTGTCATTATTTTTAAAAATGACATTTTAGTAAAAATACAAGTGACATGCTCAGAATCAAGAAAACACTATGATTTTTTTATACTTTAGTAAAATAATCCATATGTACTTTTTGAAATTTATGAATCATTTTCATATCAATTTGATACACTATTTTCTTGGTATGACTCAAAGTGTCTTTTATTAGTTCAAAATTATCATTTTATTTAAAAACATGTGTCACTCACATAAAACTGTGGAAATATGATCAAATTTTATTGATAATTTAGGAAAAAAAATTTATGACATTTTTATGTATAGGAATCAATTTCATGTCATATTGAAAATGTGACCATTATGACTAAAAGTTTGTGTTTTCATTTTAAAATGACATTTTAGTAAAAAAATCATGTGACATACTAAAAACCAAGAAAATTAATTTATATTGTTTTGATACATTAGGAAAATTATCCATACTTAATTTTTGATGTGTATGAATTAGATACACCTCAATTCGATTCACTTTGTTATCGGTATGACTCCAGGTGTGTCGTTTTATTTAAAATTGAAATTTTAGTAAAAAGGACAAGTGACATACTCAAAACCAAGAAAATGCATTCGAATTGTCTCTATACTTTATTAAAAAAGATCAAAAGATCAATTTTTTTTATAAATTATCGAAAACTCAATCCAATACACAATCCTCCCTATATTACACAAAGTTTCTATTATCACATTCATATTGACATTTGAGTCTAAATCTTGTGTCACTCACTAAAAACTGATCAAACACACATGTGTTGTCTTATTTATTTTTGAAAAATATTAATAAGACTCTTATGAAATGTTGGAATAAATCAAACTTCTAATTGACTCATGATGTTACTAGTATGACTCAATTTACATATTTTCAGTTTAAAATAAAATTTTAGTAAAAAAACAACAGACATACTCAAAATAGATAAAACAAATTCAGATTGTCTTGATACTTTAGTAAAATAAACTACATGTCTTTTTATATATATAGGAGTCATACTCACATCAATATGATTTGTAGTGTGATCACTATGAATCCAAGTGTTTCATTTTATTTAAAATTGATATTTTTGTAAAAACGAAAATTCGTATACTCAAAATGGGGGGAAACAATTAGTTTGTTTTAATACTTCAAGAAAATGTTCTATATTTCATTTGTGATGTGTAGTAATCCACCTTCCCTTAATCCGATTCACATTATTCCCTATATGACTTCATGTATGTGTTTTTATTTAAAATTTACATTTTAGTAGAAAATAAAATTGGTATACCCAAAATGGAGAAAAACATTAGGAATGTTTCAATATATTAGGAAAATGATCAATATGTCATTTTTGTGTGTAGGAATCAGGATCACCTCAAACCGGCACATGGTGTCCATGACATGACTTACAGTTTTTGTTATGAGTTTAAAATTAATATTTGAGTATAAAACATGTGTCTCTCACTCAAAACAAATAAAAAAAGTTGGGATTGTCTTAAAAAATTAATAAAATGGTCCATAATATATTTTATTCATATTAATCAACCTCACATGAAACTGAAACAAAATGTGATCGATATGAATCAAAGTGCATGTTTTGATTTTAAAATGTAATTTAATTAAAAAACAAGAGCCATAAAAAAAATAAATAAAAATAATTTGGATTGTTTTTTAAGAATTATCAGCCACTAAATTTGATGTATGGTGTAACTTTTATGACTCCAAATGTGAATTTTTATTTAAAAATTTTATTTTACTAAAATGGATAAGTGACATACTCAAAACCAATTTAACTAATTAGGATTGCTTCAATAAATTATGAAAACAATCTATAAGTCATTTTTTACTTTTATGAAATAGCCACACCTCAATCTGATATGCGGTGTTTTTAGTATGGATTAAATTTTCTGTTACTATTTTAAAGTTTACATTTTAGTTCAAAACATGTATCACTGATTGAAAAAAGGGAAGACTCACTTGGATTGTGTTAATAATTTTGGACAATGATTCACAAGTCATTTGTGACGTGTAGTAAATTTCCTCATTTCAAATCGACATAGGATGTGACCAGTATGAACAAAAGTGTGTGTTTTCAGTTTAAAATTTCATTTTAGAAAAAAAGTGACATAATCAAACCTAGGAAAACACATTCATATTGTTTTGATACTTTTTAAAAATGATCTGTAAGTCATTTGTGATGTTTAGGAATTAGCAACACCTAAATCTGATGCATGATGTGATTGGTATGACTGCATGTGTGTCTTTTTATTTAAAATTTTTATTTTAATAAAAAATACAAGTGATATACTCAAAATCGATGAAACTCATTGGTATTATTTTGATACATTATTTAAATTATCTGTATTTATTTTGTGAATTGTAGAAATCAACCTCTCTTCAATACAATACATAGTGTTCCCTATATGATAGAAAGTTCCCGTTATTAGTTTAAAATTGACATTTTATTTCAAAACATTTGTCACTCACTGAAAACTAAGAAAATACACTTGGATTGTGTTGGTAATTTAGGACAATGATTTATAAGTCATTTGTGAAAAGTATGAATCTATCTCAAATAAAACCAACACACAAAGTAACTAGTATGAATCAATGTTTGTGTTTTTAGATCAAAATGAAATTTTAGTAAAAAAATTGACATGCTCAGAATCAATAAAATTCATTCATATTTTTTGGACAATTTAATAAAAAGATCCATAGGTCATGTGTGGCATGTTAGAATTAGACACACCTCAATTAAAAACACACTATGATTGGTATTACACAAATTGTGCGGTTTTAGTTTAAAAATGAAATTTTATTAATGTATTATTTAATATTTATGTTTAATTTATTTATTTATAGTATTGATAAAACATTAATTATTTTCTTATATGGTTGGATTATTTTTCTCAAGTTGGGTGGTATATTTGGAAACTGAGACGAGGGGAAGGAATTAAGTAAGTGATATGGAAATATTATATAAATTTATTTTAATAGTGTTATAAAAATACATTCTCATCACTAAAAAAGCACTATTGATCAAAGTGATGTTTAAATGGGCCCTGTTTAGAAGCGCTAGTAAAGAGCAGATAATGGGGTACCTTAATCAGTGGTACTTATAACACTGGTTAAGGGAAAAATTTGTTAGACTTATATTTAGTAATGATAACCGCCATACTACTATAGTTTTCTATTAAAATTATGACATATTATAACAACAAATATAGGAAAATAAAATTAAACAAAGGATATATAAAATTCACAATTTAATGGAAAAAAGTACCCAAAAAATATAGTTTACATGATGTTGTTATATAAATTTCAAAAAAAATTACAATTATATTACAAAGTAAAATTTATCTCAAAAATTCCAAAACATTAATGGTTTCATTGTCTGTAGCTCTTAAATCCCTCTAAAAAAAGCCCGATCTGATTATCAGTTTCCAAATAGACCACCCAACTTGAGAAAAATTATCCAAACATATAAGAAAATAATTAATGTTTTATTAATACTATAAATAAATAAATTAAACATAAATATTAAATAATAAATTAATAAAATTTCATTTTTAAACTAAAACTGCACAATCCGATTAATACCAATCATAGTGTGTTTTGAATTGAGGTGTGTCTAATTCTGACATGTCACACATGACATATAGATATTTTTTTTAAATTGCCCAAAAAATATAAATGAATTTTTTTGATTATGAGCATGCCATTTTTTTACTAAAATTTCATTTTAATTTAAAAACACACACATTGATTCATACTAGTTACTTTGTGTGTTGGTTTTATTTGATATAGATTCATACTTTTCACAAATGACTTATAAATCATTATCCTAAATTACCAACACAATCCAAGTTTGTTTTCTTAGTTTTTAGTGAGTGACAAATGTTTTGAAATAAAATGTCAATTTTAAACTAATAACAGACACTTTCTTTCATAGAATAATTTTTTGACAAAAATAAGGATTTTTGGATGAGGGGAAGGAATTAAGGTATTGATATGGAAATATTATAGAAATTTCTTTTAATAGTGTTATAAAAATACATTCTCATCACTAAAAATAACTATTGATCAAAGTGATGTTTAAAGGGGACCTGTTTAGAAACGCTAGAAAAGTGCAGATAATAGGGTACCTTAATCAGTGGTACTTATAACACTGGGGAAAGGAAACATTTGTTAGACTTAGATTTAGTGATGATAATGGCCATACTACTATATTTTTCTGTTAAAATTATGACATATTATAACAACAAATATAAGAAAATAAAGTTAAACAAAGGATATAGAAAATTCGCAATTTAATGGAAAAAAGTACCCAACAAATACAGGAAACACGATGTTATTATATACATTTCAAAAAAAAATTAAAATTATATTACAAAGTAAAATTTATTTCAAAAAATCAAAAAAATCAATGGTTTCATTGTCTGTAGCTCCTGACTCCCCCTAAAAAAATCCTGATCGGGGGTATCAGCTTCCAAATAGAACACCCAACTTGACAAACATAATCCAACTATATAAGAAAATAATTAATGTTTTAGTAATATTATAAATAAATAAATTAAACATAAATATTAAATAATACATTAATAAAATTTCATTTTTAAACTAAAACTGCACAATTTGAGTAATACCAATCACAGTGTGTTTTGAATCAAGGTGCGTCTAATTATGACATGTTACACATGAACTCTGGATATTTTTATTAAATTGCCCAAAAAATCTGAATGAATTTTATTGATTATGAGCATGTCAGTTTTTTTTCTAAAATTTCATTTTAATCTAAAAACACATACATTGATTCATACTAGTTACTTTGTGTGTTGGTTTTATTTGAGATAGATTCATACTTTTCACAAATGGATTATAAATCATTATCCTAAATTACCAACACAATCCAAGTGTGTTTTTTAGTTTTCAGTGAGTGACAAACATTTTGAAATAAAATGTCAATTTTAAACTAATAACGGACACTTTCTTTCATAGAATAAATTTTTGAAAAAAACAAGGATTTTTGGATGAGGGGATGGAATTAAGGAAGTGATATGGAAATATTATAGAAAGTTCTTTAAATTGTGTTATAAAAATACATTCTCATCACTAAAAAAGCACTATTGATCAAAGTGATGTTTAAAGGGGCCCTATTTAGAAGCACTAGTAAAGTGCAGATAATAGGGTACCTTAATCAGTGGTACTTATAACACTGGTGAAGGGAAACATTTGTTAGACTTAGATTTAGTGATGGTAATGGCCATAGTACTATATTTTTCTGTTAAAATTATAACATATTATAACAACAAATATAGGAAAATAAAGTTAAACGAAGGATATAGAAAATTCAAAATTTAATGGGAAAAAGTACCCAACAAATACAGGAAACACGATATTGTTATATACATTTAAAAAAAATTACAATTATATTACAAAGTAAAATTTATCTCAAAAATTCAAAAACATCAATGGTTTCATTGTCTCTAGCTCCCGACTCCCGCTAAAAAAAGCCCGATCAGGGTATCATCTTCCAAATAGAACACCCAATATGAGAAACATAATCTAACCATATAAGAAAATAATTAATGTTTTATTAATACTATAAATAAATAAATTAAACATAAATATCAAATAATACATTAATAAAATTTCATTTTTAAACTAAAATGCACAATTTGAGTAATACCAATCACAATGTGTTTTGAATTGAGGTGCGTCTAATTTTGAAATGTCACACATAACCTATGGATATTTTTATTAAATTTCCCAGAAAATCTGAATGAATTTTCTTGATTCTGAGCATGTCACTTTTTTTACTAAAATTTCATTTTAATCTAAAAACAGACACATTAATTCATACTAGTTACTTTGTGTGTTGGTTTTATTTGAGATAGATTCATACTTTTCACAAATGACTTATAAATCATTGTCCTAAATTACTAACACAATCCAAGTGTGTTTTCTGAGTTTTCAGTGAGTGACAAACATTTTGAAATAAAATGTCAATTTTAAACTAACAACGGTCACTTTTTGTCACATAGGGAACACTGTATATTGGATTGAAGAGAGGTTCATTTCTACATGTCACAAAAGAAACACAGATAATTTACACAATGTATCAAAATAATACCAATGATTTTCATCGATTTTGATTATATCACATGTATTTTTTATTAAAATGAAAATTTTAAATAAAAAGACACACATGAAGTCATACCAATCACATCATGCATCAGATTGAGGTGAATCTAATTACTAAACATCACAAATGACTTACATATCATTTTTCAAAAGTATAAAAACAATATGAATGTGTTTTCTTAGGTTTGATTATGTCACTTTTTCTCTTCTAAAATGAAATTTTAAACTGAAAACACACACTTTCAGTCATACTGGTCACATCCTATGTCGATTTGAAATGAGGAAATTTACTACACGTCACAAATGACTTATGAATAATTGTCCAAAATAATTAACACAATCCAAGTGAGTCTGCACTTTTTTCAATCAGTGATACATGTTTTGAACTAAAATGTAAATTTTAAAATAGTAACAGAAAATTTGAGCCATACCAAAAACACCGCATATCAGATTGAGGTGTGGCTATTTCCTAAAAGTAAAAAATGATTTATATATTGTTTTCATAATTTATTGAAGCAATACTAATTAGTTTGATTTGTTTTGAGCATGTCACTTATCCATTTTACTAAAATAAAATTTTTAAATAAAAAGTCACATTTGAAGTCATAAAAGTTACACCATACCTCAAATTTAGTGGATGATAATTATTAAAAAACAATATAAATTTTTTTTATTTGTTTTTTATGTGGTGCTTGTTTTTTAATAAAATTCCATTTTAAAATCAAAACATGAACTTTGAGTTATATCGATCACATTGTGTTTCAGTTTGATGTGAGGTTGATTTGTACGAATAAAATATATTATGGACCATTTTACTAAATTTTCAAGACAATCCCAACATTTTTTATTTGTTTTGAGTGAGAGAAACACATTTTAAACTAAAATATTAATTTTAAACTGATAATAGGAACTTTAAGTCATATCAGGCACACCATGTGCCAGTTTGAGGTGAGCCTGATTCCTACACAAAAAAATGACATATTGATCATTTTCCTAATATATTGAAACATTCGTAATGTTTTTCTCCATTTTGGGTATGCCAATTTTATTTTATACTAAAATGTAAATTTTAAATAAAAACACATAGGTGAATTCATATAGGGAATAATGTGAATCATATTGAGGGAAGGCTGATTATTATACATCACAAATAAAATATAGATTGTTTTCTTGAAGTATAAAAACAATCTTATTGTTTCCCCCCATTTTGAGTATACGACTTTTCCTTTTTATAAAAATATCAATTTTAAATAAAATGAAACACTTAGATTCATACTGATTACACCACGAATTATATTTATGTGAGGATGACTCCTATATATATAAAAAGACATATAGTTCATTTTACTAAAGTATCAAGACAATATGAATGTGTTTTATCTTATTTGAGTATGTCTATTGTTTTTTTTATTAAAATTTAATTTTAAACTGAAAACATGTAAATTGAGTCATAATAGTAACATCATGAGTCAATTAGAAGTTAGATTTATTATAACATATCACAAGAGTGTTATTAATCTTTTCCAAAATAAACAAGACAAAACATGCGTGTTTTTTCAGTTTTTAGTGAGTGACACAAGATTTAGACTCAAATGTCAATATGAATGTGATAATAGAAACCTTTTGTAATACAGGGAGGATTGTGTATTGGATTGAGTTTTGGATAATTTATAAAAATAAAAAATGATATTTTGATCTTTTTACTAAAGTATAGAGACAATTCGAATGCGTTTTCTTGGTTTTGAGTAGGTCACTTGTCCTTTTTACTAAAATGTCAATTTTAAATAAAATGACACACTTGGAGTCATACCGATAATAACATGCATCTAATTGAGGTGTATCTAATTCATACACACAAAAAATTAAGTACAGATAATTTTCCTAATGTGTCAAAACAATCCAAATGAATTTTCTTGGTTTTTAGTATGTCACATGATTTTTTTACTAAAATGACATTTTAAAATTAAAACACACACTTTTAGTCATAATGGTCTCATTTTCAATATGACATGAAATTGATTCCTAACATAAAAATGTCATAAAAATTGTTTTCCTAAATTATCAATACAATTTATCATATTTCCCTAATTTTATGTGAGTGTCACATGTTTTTAAATAAAATGATAATTTTGAACAAATAAAAGACACTTGGAGTCATTCCAAGAACACCATGTATCAAATTGAGATGAAAATGATTCATAAATTTCAAAAAGGACATATGAATTATTTTACTAAAGTATAAAAAAATCATACTGTGTTTTCCCGATTCGGAGCATGTCACTTGTATTTTTACTAAAATGCCATTTTTAAATATAATGACACACTAGGAGTTATACTAGTCACAACATGCATCATATTGAGGTGTGTCTGATTCCTAAATATAAAAAATGACTTCTATATCACTTTAATAAAGTATCAAAACAATCTGAACTCTTTTGATTAGTTTTGTGTATGTTATTTATATTTTACTAAAATGTCATTTTAAACTGAAAACACTCACATTGAGTCATACCAATCACATCATGTGTTAGTAAAACATGATATTGAATCCTATAAATAAAAATTGAATAATGTATAATTTTATTAAATTATCAAGACAATACAATAATTTTTTCTAGGTTTTCAACAAGTGACACATGTTTTGAACTAAAATGTTAATTTTAAACTAATAATGGACACTTTGAGTCAAATCAGGAACAACACATATCAGTTTGAGGTGAGGATAATTATGATATATCAAAAATGAATTTTGGATATTTTTCCTAAATAATAAAAAAATATAAATGTGTTTTATGGGTTTTGATGATGTCAAAATATTTTTTTGATAAAATGTAAATTTTAAATAAAAATCCACACTTGGAGTCATACTGGTCACACTGTACATCATATTTTTTGGAGAAAGATTCTAACAAATAAAAAATGTCATACAAATCATTTTTTTAGTGTTTCAAAACAATATGAATGAAGTTTATAGTTTTTGAGTATGTCACTTATGGTTTTTTACTAAAATGTCATTTTAAACTGAAAACCCACACTTTGTGATAAATCGGTCAAACCGTACATCTGATTGGTGTACGATTGACTCTTACATGTTAGAAATGACTTATGGATTATTTTATTAATGTATTAATAAAATAATAATTCATTTTATCAATTTTTATTATGACACATGTAGTTTTTAATAAATTATCAATTTAAACAGAAAACACACACTTTGAGTCAGAGTGGTCACATCGTTTGTCCATTTAACATGAGACTGATTCCTACATATCAAATATGAAGTTTGAATGATTTTACTAAAGTATCAATGTAATAATATAACATTTTATTAGTCTTTAGGGAGTGACAGACGTTTTTAACTAAAATTTTCAATTTTAAACTCATAACAGACACTTCAATTCATGCTGGGAATTCCAGGAATAAGATTGACGTGCGAATAATTATTACACTTCACATCTAACATATGGATAATTTTACTAAATTATCAAAAAAATATGAATGTTTTTTATTATTTTTGAGTATGTGACATGTGTTTTTAACTAAAATGACAATTTTAAATTCAAAACACTCAATTGAGTAATATAAAACACATTGTGTATCAGATTGAGGTGTGGTTGATTCCAACATGTCAAAAATGACATATGAATCATTTTGAATTGTTATATATAAAAACAATAAATAAATTCACTAATAAAATTAGATAAAATGATGATAAAATCAACTAAATCAGTTTTAGGAATTCACCTTTTCATGATGTATATATGCATTTTTTCACCGGGTATGCTTCTCATTCATCGCTAAAAAATATATTTCTTATTTTTAATTTTAGGAATATAGAAATTATTTATAGTATTGAAAAAATATAAATAAAAAAATAATTAATGAATAATTTAAAGGAAATTCTAATTATATTAAAAAATATCTCTTTGGGGATCATAGTTTATTGATGGTATATGATATCGTTCATAAATTTGAAAACATAATAACCAAAATCATTTCCATTAGTTTATTTGAGAAACTATAAAATCATTGAGAAAATAGTTAATATTTTTTATAGATGTTTTGATAGTTAAATATTATTATACATACCCTAATAATTATAAAATTATAGTAGTCGGTAGTCTCATTGTACTCATCGACTGTCCTCATTCCATGATTTTGATGATATTTAAACATAGCCCTATCATAAAGGAATTTTAATTAAAACATAATATAAAATGTATAACATGATATTTATTTCTAAAATGTTCCATGTAGTGTATTAAAAATTGATAAACTTCATCATGTGTGGCTGATTTTTTTGGTATACAGGCATTAAATCTGGAAAATAAATCTTTGGAGTATCTAAATTGACTGTAATGAGTACGAAATGCTACCTAGAAGACCAAAAGTAATAAGTAATTAAATGAAATAAAATATATTTGATATAACTAAATTTTATTTTTTTACCCCTACATCAGGGGAATTAAAAATAGTCTATCATCTGTAAATTTTCTTTCAAAGTTGGGGCCAGTTTTTACAATATTCTATTATATTGATTTGGATCTAATGATTATTCTTGTGTAGAAGTTATGTGAGTAATGATGAGAATTAATTCTGTTCACAGGGTTATCCCTTAAAATAGTATTTGTATATGTGCCTAAAAAAATTATGAATTGTATTTAGTCATAATTTACATAGCAGGTAAACTATTGAACAAAAAAATCATAAAAACACGACTCATTTATAAAATTTAAACTAAGACTCCTATCCATTCATCCAAAAGTATTTAATGTACATTCATGAGAAATATATATTCTATAATATCCTCTCTGTATATCTATTCTTAAAAATAAACTATGTTCATATCAATACTTTCCAACATTATATCTGCATGATCCATTAATGTTAGTAAATGTGGAATTTGAATGGGAGGGGTAAATTTACTTTGTGAATATTTTTTTGAATGGTTGTTTGATCCTTTAGATCAATTTGATTCGACCTTTCATTTCTCCCCTTACCTTTTACAATATATTAAAACATTAAATTATTGAGGCCTTTTTTATTAATTGTTAAATGGTTTTTATAAAAAATAAATTATAAATTACTACCTCCTTGTTGACATATATTTTTAGAAGATCTAATAGCCACGGTAAAAAATTTCCAGTTGCATTTTCAAATTTAGGAATATATGAACCATCAAGTGAAACATGTATCTTGACGATCAAGTCATGAGACACATGAATCCCCCACACTCACATGAACTGTTATAAGTTGTTTTTTGTAGAGTATCTAATTATAAATTATAAATGGTACACCTTGAAATAAGGTAATGGGTGGGCATTGATAGATATAAATCAAAATATTTTTTACCCGATAAATTATCAGTTCAAGTAAGGTATCAACGTAATATTAGTTCAAATTTCACAGAAAAAATTATGAAAATATTGATTACCTCTTATAAGATAGATCTTTGAGAGGAATGGTTCATCTCAAATCTGGGGTGGGGGTGGGGGTGATCTTCAATTAGTGGTTCTTCTTGTGTTGTTTCTTTTATTTTATTTATTCACATATTTTTTTTAACAACTATGAATTCCAATTATGTTTTTATTCTAGAGAATCTAATCATGCATGCTACTCTTAAATTTCCTTATCATTATACCCATGTTTATTTTTTTTTCTCAAAATATGTTCGAGGTGACACCCAAAACTTGCAACTCTGACGTGACCATATCATTCGGCCCACTTTGTGGCCACTGATAAAATATATTCATTAGGTACATCTAATAATTAATCTTCTGTCTCTGTAGGAAACATAATATCAGAAAATAATTTATCATCATCATGTAATATATATTTAAATAGAATTTTTTTTATTATCTCATAATTACACATGATTCTCACACTTTTTTGGATTTTTAATTTATTAATTTCCATTCTTTATTTATATATGACTCTATCTATAGAATGCGACATGAGATGGAATTGGATTTAGATTTTGATTCATCAATCTTTATATAAATAGAGGAATATAATTATGTTTTCATTTCATGTAGCAGAAAAGTATTATGGTAAATTTAATATACATACAATATTTTTTCAAGTGAATAATATTCCATACTTACCTTATGGTAGGGGTATGCTGGTTTTATTTTTTATTAATTATTTTTAGCACTTAGTTTTTATTTCTTGAATTAATAATTCCTAATGAAAGTGATGAACACACATATTATCAATCAATGTATTAGAATTAAAATTGTACCTGAAAATATGTCTCTTTATGATGAACATTAAATGAATCCCATTATTTTTAGTTTATTAGGTGTGTATACATTTGTAGTGGGTGTGGGTTCATTTTACCTTCAAAATATTTGAGATTATACATTGTAATAATTGAAAAAAAACCTATATAATCCTTTGTAGAGATCATTAATACAAATTTTCTTCAGGATTCATCTACTATAAATGAACTCTACAAGGGTTAATAAAGAGTAAGTTAATATTTATTTATTTGTTTTTTATGAAAATAATGAATATATATCATAAATTTGTAATAATATCTTCCAAAATTAGTGTCTTGAGAAATATAACATCATTGTTCCATGAATATACATTAATAAACACATTCATGTGGGTGGTGAGACAAATGTTACATTTGAACATGGACTTGTTGGGGTGAAGAGGCTGGACGTGTGCATTCTATCCCACCTTGAATTTGATGCCTTTGTTTCTCAACTTAATAATTTTATCTAACACCATAACTCTATAATTATTTTATTTTTTATGGGACACATGTTTTTCACCATCTACCATTTCTTCACCTTCAACATTGTCAATATGTTGTTCCTACGGATTCGTAGTATCATCATGTGTAGAAGGTTATTGTTCCTCTAAATTATGAGAAATATAATGTTGAGAAAACTATTGTTCCTCATGATTAGAAGAATTTTCCTATGTAGAATTAATTAACTACAAAATTGGTTGAAAATTTAATTTAAATTACAGAAATATAGTATTAAATAGATAATAATATGTGGTAATAAAATGTATATTACAAAAAAATATAACCTAATTATTGAACTCTCTTTTTTAACGGTTGAAGGGATTTGACCCCTCTACTGAGTATCCAAATCCCTTGATTGTGGTCTCCTCTAACATTCAATCCATCATCTACATTTGGAATACTTTGAACTAATTTTGTTTCCCCAACTAATGGTTCATCCATGGTTGAATAGAAATACAACCCTTTAGTGGTTTTGATCGATAATAGAATAATTTACCACTTTGGGTTTGCATGATCTAGAACATAAAATACATTTTCTTCCTAGGATTCTGTTATAAATAGTTTCCCTTTATACCCATCCTTACTAAAATCCACTATCAATAATCCTAATTCATCTATTTTAAGAGAACTCCTATTATCAACCCACTTGCATTGAAAAATCAGAACATGGAATTTTGTATATTCCAACTCTAATATTTGTTTGTTGATGCCACTGTATGAAATATTCACATAAATTATATTTTTATTATTGGTACCAGATAGGTGAATTGCTTCATCCAGAAGTGTAACTCCACTATTTTTCATGGTACTGCATTCTTAATGTTCATTTTTATATAGAATATAACCACTAATTAAATAAAAATTATAAGATAATACATACACACTTGTTCCTTCGGATAGTCAATGAAGTTGTTTTGAAATTGAATATGGATTTTCAGTTGACTCCTAAATAATATGGTCCTAAAAACATCCTATAAACTATTGATTATATGTATTTTATATCTATCTTTTACCCCTTGATGGATTCGATTGCCTAATAATTACATTGTGGGTTGGAACATATGGGAAAACCTATAAAATATTAAATAAAATGTAAAGATGGTCATACTCCAGGTATATAATAGTAATTGTGACAACATATATTCAAGAAATTATGTCACCCACAAGATTCCTGGTGTGATGAGATTTCAGTACACAAATGGTTTCCACATTGGATAGGTAGTCAGTAAAAAAATCAACGTCTTCCCCAACAACATATTACCACACAATACAACCTTTTGGTTGACATTATTTTTTATACATGCTTTCAAAATATTCATATACCATTCAATCAGGTAACTCCATCTATAATTTATAGGACCACATAGTTGAATATCTCTTACAAAGTGAACCATCAAGTGATCCATCATATTAAATAATTACACAGGGAAGAACATCTCCAATTCACCTAAAATTACATAAATTTTCTTTTTCATTGTTTAAAATTTCTCCAAGTATATAAAATTAGTACATATATATTTGAAAAAGAAATAGAGATTTGTTAATTTATTACATACATTCTTGGAAAAAATTAATCATATATCTACAATCATTAAATCTTGCATCAAAACATGATAGTCATGTGATTTCAGACCCTTTAACTTTAAATCAGTCATTAACATGATATTTTTATATTTTAGGAATACCACTATGGACCCTGTACATCATTCAAGAAGTTTAAAATTTAATATCTATCTTTACTAGAAAGAGTGTAAGCTGTTGGATAAGGAAAATTCTATTTTACACTATTCACTAACACCAACTCTTCTTGTATTCCCATGTCAATCAGGTCCAACCTAGCCTTACTTACATCCTTTTTTTGTCAGGGGCATTTAGTGATGTTCCATTGACAATATCACATACATTTTTTCATCATGAAAATAATTATAATAATTCCTAATTTATAAAATTTTCCAATTTGGTAATTAAAAAAACGATCTCTTTTCCCAAATGATTTTTGTAAGGTTTTTCAAAAATGGTTTACCAAAAGCACTGTCCAAATATTTAACATTGTAATATAGTTAATCACTGATTAATGGAGGAAATACAATATTTTATTCTAAAAACACATTGAGCAATGTCATCCAAGATAGGTACTTTTATCACATGGGTAAAAATATGCAAAGTCTTAGAAATAAAATATTCGATAAATATTTCAACCTAATTGAATGTATACCTTTTTCATGAATGAGACACCCTAGAGTTACTTTAATAATATATCTTGAAAAATTTCCCTAATAATTAATTTCATTTATCATACCATACAACATGGTTGTCAATGTAAAATCTTTATTTCTATAAACATTATACAACATAACACATGAATCCTACAATAATTTCGAATCATTGATCAATGAATCCAAATAAACCTCAATATCATTACCCTGTAGTTTTTTTCCAGATATTAGTATAGATAACATAATGTAATTTCGTTTCATTAATATATCTAAGGAAATATACAATTTAACAACAAAACCATCCACATATTGTGACTTCTTATTTCAAAACAAAAAGGATTCACTCACTTTGTAGATGGTGCAAGATTAAGGATTCTTAGCTCATTTTCAAATTCGGGATACTCATGAATAATTCTATTATACTAAGTAAAGTCTTCTTGGTGTTTAAGTTTCTTATTTTTTTTCATTAATTCACATGAAACAATAATTATCTTGTAGTATCCTCACTTATATATTGGATCATAAACTTTAGAATGATCGAAAAGTACCATAATTGTTTTTGAACCCCATTCATCTTTCGTTTATCAAGAACCACACATTGGTAATTTTAATGTGATTTTTGGTCCTTGGAAAATATTACACAGTCATTTGGACATGAAAGTATTATTTCCGAGATCATACCCATTGAATGTAGAAATCATTCAACATCACATGTTTTGAAAAGAGGCTCATTATCTTCTTGGATAATATCATTCAAGAGATCATGTAGTTCAGTGAAACTGGAATCACTCCACATGTTTCCAGCTTATTAAATTATATAGATTTAGTATGGATGTAAATGTTTTATATTTAGTATAATCAGCATACAATGGAATCTTTTCACAACTCTTTAACTTATTAATCAATTTTGAAAAATCACAAAGTTTATCTTCAACTATCATTATTATTTCATCAATATGATATTCATCATCATTTACACTTGAAATAAAATACTCAATAATATCTTTATCATTTTCCACACATTTAATCATATAAAACGATCCATAAAATTTAGTATTATCCCAATCACTAGCTACATTCAGTTTTTTCCGATGATTAGTACAACAATTATAAATTTGATTTATTCCATGATAGACCAAGTACTCATACAACTCCTCTGTAATAATTAGTCTTGAATAAAAATAGTTTAAACACAAACAAAGTATTTGGGAAGGTTCAAATGAATGATATTATTCAAACATAATGAACTCTTTCACCTCATCCTCATACTATTTTATCACACAATTTTCATACTTCCATTTTCAATCAATATACATCCTATTTGATTCAGTAATATTAATATTTAACAAAATAAATATAGCATAAACCCCATTTCATAGAAAAATTTCATGTTATGATTAAAATATTAATGTAAGTTAAGATTATAAATGGGTATGATTTTAAAGTCATAAATAGGTTTATTAATGGTTATGATTTTACTGAAGTGGGTTATCATTAATATTCTCTGTATTTTATGAACCTAATATTCCATGTCTTTCTATAATTTGGGTCTTAATAGAGTTAATTCCCCTATAAAAACCCATCATATAGGTGATACACACAGAGCCTTTAATACAAAGCTTCAAATCTAGATATCTTTATCAAATCTTGATAACTATTATTGTACAAAAATTAGAATTAGTCAGATTTAAAATTTTCTCTCTCAATGTTTGGGACAATATAATTCTATAAATTGGTTTCCTAAAAAGAAACTAATATTTAAATATGGAACTCTAATGGACACTAAAAATAAAATAGATAAGGTGATGTCATGTTTTTAAAATGGAATTATAGTTTTAATCAATGGGAGAAGGATGGATACATGGATGAAAATGTGTATGGTTGTTTGATTTTAATCCATGGGAGTAAGAGAGATACATGGATATATAGAACATGGTGCCAATTACCATATATACACCACATAACTCTACATACTTATCACTTTTAATCACCACCTTACATGATAAGTGTGCAGGGTTTTTCGGTGCACTGCTAGGATCTCCATGAAATCCGAGTGAGAAATATTGATGAATGAGTGAAAATAAATGCGAAGGAGAGGAATATGGTGAAGAAATAATGAATTGTGGAAATAGAGATTTGGTGGAGTATTAGAGAGGTACATAGAAGAAAAATAAGATATCTTGTGTGCACGACGTTCAAACCATTTGGGAAAATTTAAAATAAAGAAATATGTTCTAGGGGAAACAGATCACAAGTGATCACATACCTTGATTTTAATATATCATTATAATTTGAATACAAAAAAATAGATAGATTTTAAACTAATTCAAATATATTAATACAAATTATAAAATTTAAAAAAATGTTAAAAAAATAGATTTCACGTATTCAATAAAGTAATATACATAATATATATATTTATTTATTTTAAAATATATAGTATAAATTTATACATAATCAGTAATATAAATTAATTATTAGAAAATCAAATTTCAACAACTATCAATATTATTTACATAAAAATTTTAAAACATATCCACAAAAATTATTTTCATACATCAAAGAAAAAATATTTATAAATTGCACATATGGTCACCAAATCAGATTCATCACCCTATCAGTCATTTAGATTCTAATGGGAACCACTATGAATATTTTTGATATGTTTGAACACCTAAAACATTTAAACACAATAAGAATTTCCTTGAAAAATGCCACTAATTCAAATCATTCTCCCAAATGAATACTAATGATAATAATGACCTTAAACATAAATTGAAATTTAAAAACCAACCATGAAAACTCTTAGTTTTGTATCATCGATAATGATAGTTTTCCAAAACCACTAGTAAATGGTTGGGTGGTTGTAGTTCTAGTAGGAGAGTGAAATAATGGTTCTGGTAGTTTGAGGATTCAATCGTGAAAAGAAATTGAAAGTCATCTTGAGACAAAGATGGGTATTCTAGAATGATCTTGGGGTTCCTCCAAATGTGAAATCATTAGGTTCAGGTAAATTAATAGCGTGTCAATGATGGAAGCATAGCGTTTTTAGAGGGGTCAGAAAATCGAGGTTTGATCAGTTTTTTTGTGTGATGAGATGTGGTGGGATAAGAATAAGATAAGGTGCATATTTTGGATCACAGTTAAAGAGGAGTATAAATAATCACATATATTATCTTTTGAGTGGATCAATCCATTGAGAAGATTGATGAAGAGCATCGATGGTGATTTAGTTCCATGAAAGCTTGAACGAAGTGAGAAAGGGGGACTTTGTTAGGGTTCTTTTTAATAGAACATAAAGACTATTATTAGCTCATTCAAAAATGAACTAATAGAGTATTTTTATCATCAATGAAATAACACGCATTGATAAAACAAATCTTTATCAGTGCCTCTTTAGCACTAATAAAATTAATATTTTATTAGTACTAACAAGACACTAATAAAAACCTAATATTAATAATATAATAAATATAATTAAAAATTAAAAATCTATATTATTATAAATAAGTATTTAAAGAATTAAAAATATGAATTTAGAAATATAATTACAAATAAATATATTTATTATAATTTTATATGAATTTAAATATATAATTATTTATTTATAATTATAATTATAAATAAATATATTTAAAAATGTATTTATATAATTATATATATATTTTTAATGAAAACGGTGTGAACCGTGGGTTATATCCTGTGGTCCCCAAATTTATTGAAAATAAAAGTAACACAAGATTCAAATGGGGATGACATGTAGAAAGTAATGAAAAACCACTACCACAAAGAAAATACGGCATTTATCTAGAAAGCAAGTGAACAAAATTCATCTTATGGACTAAGATTGGCCACCGCCCCTACATCTCGGATGACACCCCTCTTATTGTTTTTTGGCTTTTTCCATGTCTTATCATCATCGGTTTGGGGGTCAATATTGTTAATCAGAGTAGGATCCTCAAGAGGCCTAGGATCCTATTATACAGTAGGACATAAACCCTCTAATAATTTATTCATATAATAACTGCTCTTTGTAATGATAGTCTCACCGCTTGTGGATTTTCCTTCAACTTCAAACATTACATGAGTGTTACTGAATTTATCAAGGGAAACCTCCCTAGTATTTGATCTATTTAAAATATCATGTAGACTATGTGAGTGATCCCTTACCTTTTATGGGACCTAGATCAAGAAAGCCTTAACCTTGTTTTTATCAGTATCTACTACAGTGCCATAAATATCGATTTTTTCCATCAATAATTGTCCATTGGAGACACCCATCAACCAGTACTAGAGAAATAGCCAAATGACCGTATTGATTCAATACGGTATTTACTAAAAAAACCATTACCTAATCCTCTAGCCCCTTATCACCACCACCAATGCTAATAAAATTATGCTGACCAGTAGTTGGAGTGACTAGAAAAACCTATTCCATAAATGATATGCTTATGTTTACATCAGGCTCACCCATAAGAGGCATCCCACCACTTCCTCCAACCTTCGGGGCTTCCTCTACATGGGTGGAATTCCTGCTAATATCCTTTCCAGTTCCAGTAGCAGGGTCATCCACAACGGCGACTATATGGCCAAATAACCCTTCAGACTCAGATAGTGTATCAACATGTGTCGTAATTATATATTTATTATATTTTTTAATTATATATATAAGTATATCTTCTAAAAAGGGAATCCTTGAGACTGTACTTTTCGAACCCTCCACCCCAGGAACACCCCTCCCCACAAAGGGATCACTCTAGAGACATCTGAAGGTTCGGGGTGCAGTAGAAGCGTGGTTGGTGCTCTACCCAATTTTTATTTTTACCATGATCAATGATTATTCCGGGATCAATACGACGATAAACACCACTCTCCATAGAATATAATCAAAGATTTAGATAAAGAAGAAAGAGTCCCAAAAACCTTTAAAGAGGATCTTGCACATCATGTTTATAATTAATTTAATTAATTCCATAAAGAAAAATAATACCTGTATCTTTGGTATTTTTCTTCGTTGATGATGTTGATCATCCGGAATGACCCTTCCTGATTATCTCGTTGCGTTTGTAAGGATCCAAACTAGAATCCCTCTAGCGGTGATCCACACGTGCTCCGATGGCCTCTGATCGACACCGCTCATTCTCTGGGTTCTAGCTTGGCGAAGCGAGTGTCTTGTGTCAGTCATTATTGATCGATTGTTCTTTGACCTTGAAGAATGTCTATCATTCTTGAGAGGGGAGATAAGATGATTCGAGAGATAAATTGTTTGGCTCAACAATTCTCAATTCACCAGGCGTGTGGTGTGGTGTCTCACACAATAGGGGTACTTGTCTATTTATATACATGGAATTTTAGTTACAATATTTAATTGCATAGCAATAATTAAATACATTAATGAACTTAGATAAAACCCATTTATTTAATAATAATACCGCGTAATTATTTATGGTGCGACAACTTGCGCAAAATGGAATTATAAATTCTATAACACAAAATAATAGCAGTGTTATTTTAATTTGTGCCAACTAGTTAAAAAATTATTTATTGTCTTGGAAATAATTATTTTACTACCAGACCGACCTTGGTACACTTAAACTCCACTTCCATTTATTGAACACCTGAATAAATAAATAAATAATTTATTCTCTTAAATAAATATTTTATTTACAAACAAGTAAATAAATATTTATTAAATATTCAATAAAATAAATAAATATATTTTATTTAATTATGCAATCATTTTAACTTGAATAAAATTATTCCATGTTCTTGAGAATGAAATTTATTTAATTAATTAAATTCAAATATAATTTAATCGAGACCACCAAAAAACACTTACTGTGCGACCCTCTAGGATTCTTTCTCGTTGGAATTAGGCGGGCTTGCCTAAAGTCCAAGAGTACTGTCTAACAACGGGTTAAGGCACCCAATAGAAAGAATGTAAAGTCGCAATAACTAAATCCACATACAAACACTCACTGTGTAATATAATCCCTTTGTCGTAATATCTCATCAAGCAGGTTTCATGATTGTGTCATTAACTCTTATGCTTGATACATCATTTTTTGACTAACTGAAATAAACTCATCATTACACCATAGCCATGGAATTTCATGTGATGGTTCTATTTAAATCAAAGGTAAAAGATATAAACTTCCATAAATGGAAGGGAAAAATCCTTCCTTGACTTATCCATTAAAATCATGTCACTCGTGACGCACCCAACGTACCCTACTTCCCGCCAACTCAATGCGTGACGAGTTTTGTCAGTAAAACAAAGTGCGTAAGTCATGACATGTATTAATGATAATATTAAAGTCTAAGGATCATTACACACACTTGCAGATAGAAATATCTGATGACATGAAAATATGCGGAATTCCTACTAGCGAGCCTATTATCATAATCTCATTTCTTGGAGATTACCAAGTGTGAACTTCAGGAGAGAAAGTCTTATATTCTTACGAGTACTCACACCCGACGGTCTGTATGCTATGTGTCCCATCATAGAATTTCATCCAACCACATAACTATAATTAAGAATATTGTTATAGCATTTCAAGGTTCTCATCATAGTAGGGAACTGCCATGACCTTATCAATGCAACAAATACTCTAGGAAATTATTACAACATAGTCATGCAGAACAATGAACAATATGTAATATTACATTAAATATACATGTAATAAAAGTAAAAATAATTGGTTATAGGGCACTAACTCTTACAAACTATCACTTGGACTAGAGAAAACTGCCTACGACTTTTAGTCCGCTAGACCTCACATGATGATCATGTTTTTACTGAGTCAAGTCTTTAGTCAAGGGGTATACCACATTGTCTTCCGTGGAAATATTGGTCACTGTAACCTCACATCTCTAAGAAAAATTTCTCAAGAGATGATACTTCTGAAGTATTTTCTTCTTCCACTGATGTGACCTTGGCTCTTTTGCGAGAGTAACCATTGCAGTATTGTCACAATACAGTGTGATGGAATATTTACTACTAGGTATCACATCTAGCTCCTGGACAAAGCTTCACATCCAAACTTCTTATTTAGATGCCTTAGAAGCTGCGATATACTCAGAATCCCCTGTAAAATCTGTGAACACACTCTGCTTTGAGCTCTTTCAACTCACTGCACCTCTATTCAAAGTGAATATGTATCCCGTTTGCAACTTCATGTCATCTTGATCATTCTGGAAACTAGTATCTCCATATCCTCTGATGACTAGTTCCTCATCTCCTCTATAAACTATGAACATATCCTTAGTACGCCTCAAATACTTTAAGACAGTCTTGAATACCATCCAATGGTGGTCACCTAGGTCATCTTGATATCTACCTACCACACTCAATGCGTAGGTGACATCCAACCTAGTACATAGCGTGGCATACATGACTGACCCAATCGCTGATGCGTATGGAGTCCTTGCCATTATATTTCTTTCCTAATGTGTCTAAGGACACATTTTCTTGGAAAGATGAATGCCATGTGGTGCTAGCAACAATCCCCTCTTGGATTGTTCCATACTGAATCTCTTCAGTATCTTATCAATGTATGTACATTGACTTCGGCCCAGAAATCTCTTGGATCTATCAGGATGTATCTTTATCCCAAGAATATATGCAACCTCTCCCAAGTCTTTCATGGAAAATCATTGATTCAACCATTCCTTAACAGACTGTAATATTGGTATCTCATTTCCAATAAGTAATATGTCATAAACATATACTATTATGAAAACTACTGCACTCCCACTAAACCGTTTGTAGACACAAGTCTCACATTCATTCTTGATAAAACCAAATTCCTTTATGGCTTCATGAAAATGAATGTTCCATGACCTGGATACTTACTTTAATCCATAAATGGATTTCTGTGACTTTCATACCTTATTGGCTTCTTTTGGAGTCACAAACCCTTCAGGTTGTGTCATGTAGATATCTTCCTAAAGGTTACCGTTAAGGAGTGATGTTTTGACATCCATTTTCCAAATCTCATAGTCATGGTAAGCCGCAATGGCAAGTAGAATTCTGATGGATTTCAACATTTCAACTGGTGAGAAGGTTTCATCATAGTCAATTCCTTGATGATGTTTAAAACCTTTTGCAACCTGTCGTGCCTTATAGGTACTGACTTGTCCTTCCATGTCCAGTTTCTTCTTGAATACCCATTTTCAACCAACATGCTTTACATACACTGGAGGATCTACCAAAATCCAAACTTGGTTTTGGTACATGGAATCCATTTCAGAATTCATGGCTTCTTGCCACTTGGAAAAGTCTGTGCCACTTACTACTTCCTTGTAGGTTATAGGATCATTATTATCAACTAATAAGAAGTCACCATACTCAGTAACTAGAAAACCGTACCATTCCGGGTTCTCTAACCTATCTGGTACTCCTACGCAGTACTTGTTTCTTTGGAACAAATTCTTCTTCCACGGGGCTTTGTGGAATCTTTTCCTGTACTAACTCTTGTGTACCTTGAGCCTTGACTTCATCAAAGTTTATCTCGCTCCCACTATCTCTTTTGAAGATGTGCTCCCTCTCAAGGAATATGGCATGTCTTTCCACTATAAACTTTTTTTCCAAGGAGTTTTATAGATAATATCCCCTTTTTTCTTTAGGGTATCCTATAAAGTTACACTTTGTGCCTCGGGGTGCGAGTTTGTTACCTGAAGAGGCCTTAAAAAATGCTTTGCTATCCCACACATGTAAATTCGATAACATGGATTTTCTTCCACTACAGAACTCATATGGAATACCATTTATCGATTTAGTTGGTACTTGGTTTAGTATGCGTTCCGTTGTTTGTAATGCATATCCCCAAAGGGATAATGGAAGACTCGCATGAATCATCATTGATCTCACCATGTTCAACAGGGTGTGGTTTCTCCTTTAGCTCACACCATTCAACTATGGTGTGTTTGGAGGAGTGAGTTGGGATATGATCCCAAACTACCATAAGTAATCAATGAAGTCTTGATTAATATATTCTCCACCTCTTTCTGAGCGAAGTTTCTTAATATTCTTACCAAGACGGTTCTCAACTTCATTCTTTTATTCTTTGAACTTATCAAATGAATCCGACTTATATCTCATTAAGTAGATATATCCATATACACTAAAATCATCAGTAAAAGTTATGAATTATGAGTACCCTCCCCTTTCTTCAACTAGAAATGGTACACACATATCGGTATGAACCAATTCAAGAATTTATTTAGCCCTTTCACCTTTCCCACTAAATGGGGATTTGGCCATTTTTCTTTGTAAACATGCATTACATACACCAAGTGGTTTTAGTTATAAATAATCTAAATATCCATCTTGATGTAACTTTGTCAAGCGTTTCTCGTTTACATGACATAGCCGGTTATTTCAAAGTTTGGTGTGGTATGAGTCATTTGAAGTATCTTTATTATCGATTGACATTACTTGGTTTGTGTAATTCAACACGTAATGTCTGTTATATAAATGTTCCCAACCATAAAAAATGCTATCTTTGTAAAAGAAGCAACATTAATTTCCAAACTTGAAAAAAAATCCATCTGTATCTAATATGGATACAAAAACAATTTTTTTAGTAATAGAAGGCACATAATAACAACCCTTTAATACCAAGACCATCCCAGTTGGAAATGTAAGGTGGTAGTCCCCGACAGTTACAACAACAAGTCTGGCTCTGTTGGCTAATCATAGATCTACCTCCCCTTGACCAATCTTCCTGAATCTACTTGGTTCATGTATTTGGATACATATGTGAGCACCACAAGCTGTATCTAATACCCAATTTGTAGAAACAAATATATTTCATTAAATAAAAAATGCACCTGAAGCTTCCCCTTGATTCTTAGGCTGGGTGTAGTTCTTCTTCCAGCGGCCCTTCTTGCCACATGTGAAAAAAACATCCTCCTATTCCCTTGCCTCCCCTTTGATCTTCCTTTTCTTTGATGGTCGTAAAGAAGCTTTGGGCTTGAATCACTTTTCCTTACCTTTCCTATTATTCACTATAAGGACAGAAGGATTTTTGTGCTTCATATCTTTGTCCACTTGGCGAATGAGGATAAGAAGATCATATAGAGACTTCTCAATGTTGTTCATATTGAAATTCACAACAAAGTTAGAGAATCTCTAAGGGAGTTATGCAAGAATGATATTAGTGCCCATTTTTTCAAGGAGTGTAAACCCTAGAACCTCTAGGCACTCAATGTAGCAAATAAGGTTGACTATATGAGGACCAGCTGGGGCACCTTCTCCAAGCTTACTCTGAAAGAGTGCCTTAGAGATCTCAAACCTTTCATGTCTTTATCTCTACTACTAAAGACCACGGGGGTGCTCGAGCATGCTATAAGCATACATGTTTTCATGAGACTTCATGAGATCACTAGACATTGATTATAGCATCAAACATTGAATGTCGACCATGTCATTCATATGTTTCTCATAGACTAGAAAATCCTCATCACTTGCCTCTTTGGCAGGCGGATCAGGTGATGCTGACTCCAACACGTAAGACTTCCGTTCATGGCGTAAGATAACCTGAAGGTTTCTAAACCATTCTTGGAAGTGACTTCTAGTGAGGATGTTTTCGTTATCCAGAATTGATCGTAGGGATAGTGTGGTTGACAAGTTTGTCATTTTTATTCTACAATTAAAAGAGCAGATCATTAGTACTTTCTTGATTACATTTTATTATAAATAATAAATTTTATCAAGTCTCCCACTATTTTATCAAATTCCAATAGCCCTCACCATTGACCTAGGAATGTTCAGTTTCCATAACATTCTAGTGTAAAGGATCCATATTCCTCTTCGTATAACCCCAACAAGGGTTGGACAAGCAATTAGAAGGTATTTAGGTAGGCAGGTCTTGCCAACTGCGGGCTTGTAGCTCCTTAATCTGTTGAGTGGACTCCCCAATCCTAAAATCATGACTTTGGATTTCCTCAACTCTTACCTCCAATATTACACCAAGTCTAGAAAGGGCTACTCCTTTTGATGTAATATGGCTAAGTTAACCCGAAACCTTTCATAAAGGCTTTTTGTATAAAAGTAAGTGTCCCAACAAGGGTTGGTCAAACACATTGTTTTATTGAGTTTTGACCTTAATCAAGTAACGGAAGGCTTGTTCTGACTTAATATTTTATTTGAGGTATTTTTATCTCTTATGCATGAATTGATTATTATCATTATCACATGCTTGTTAATATTAAGTGGAACTTACTTAAGTGATTAACTATGTCTTGATAATATTTCCGCATTAGCTTGGTTTATTTTAGTTCCATCTTGCATGCTTGTTTAATTCATTAATTATGTGTTCGTGACAATGCATACATGATGATAAATGCTGCAACTAACAGAAATAAAATAAAGTAAATGGCATGATCCCAAGCTTTTCTAATGGTTAGTTTATCTAGAGGTTGATAAACTAACCCTGACCTAAGGGAGAAACACCTCGAACCTTTTGGGTTCATATTTACAGCTTCCACCTGTCCACCTTTGTATCTCCTGGGATTTGTTTCATCTCTACTCTATCTTGAACCACCTCTACTAGCTTGGGAGTTCCATCCATTACATATTCTTTTTTTAACTTACATGTAGGTGAGGGGTAAAAAAAGAGTTTTACATAAAATAAACATTGGGCACGCAGAACCTACATATTAATGAAGAGAAGGCTCGCAGGACAAAAAAATTAATTTAAATAAACAAGTTAAAAGAAACCATCCACATACAATGGTCTTGGTATAGATCATGATCATCCATACATGAAACTATGTTTATACATAAATAAAACTACCATTCAATTCTTTAATCGTTCTTGTTTAAGATAAATCACCCTCGAATCAATTTATTATCATCTTTAATTAATCAATTCTTTTATCTTAAATATTTTTCTGAATTTCCTTGAGATTCTCATACATCATAATTTTAAACAAATAAATTCATTTAAAATTATCTTTGTATGTAACTTGTACCTTGGAGGCAACCCGGTGAATTCCTATTAATAACTACCCAATGAGTAGAAATAAACAATACGCAGATGTTAAATTAAACACATATATATAAAACACTTATCACGTGTTGTGCCTCAGCTTTACCCCCGCACGATGGTACATGTCTCAAGGGTTTGTATAATATAATAATAATAATTTTAATAAATCTGCATAATTTGGATGAGTACACGATGTGTGGTTCTGACTACATGACCTGTACTTTTTGTTCACCATCCATCCTAAGTACACGCTCAGGGACATGGTGAGTAAATGTAATTCAGAAATCTTTGGAGTACACATCGTGTTTAGTGGGAGACACGCCGTGTAGTTTCTGCCTTACCTGGTTTTTAGCTGGGCAAGCCGTGTACGGGGTACACGGTCCAACCCTAACCCTAAGGGACTACGCGCCGTGTTCAGTGTACCACAGGGCATGCAATCTGGAAACTATGTGCCACCTATTCCTGGTCAACACATGGAGTCTTAAAGACTTAGATAGGATCCATTTACACGACCTGATTTGGCGGAGTAGTCCAATGCATTGAACCTAGACTACACGTCGTGTACTTCCAAATACACATCGTGTATTCTGGTGTTGTACAGCCAGGAACATTTGGCACCTCCGGATGAGATCCTCTATTTTATTTTAATCAAAATTAAAAGAAAAAAAATTCATTTCTGTAATCTGAATGAGAAACAAGAGAGGAAGAACAGATCTTGAGATTTAGATTAAAAGAATGATTAACTTGAATTGAAACAACTAAATTATTAAATGCGTAATTCATCAACGAAATATTTAAATAATTATAAACTATAATGTAACCCCTTTGATACCACTTGAAGGTTTCAGGTGCAGTGTAAGTGTGGTTGGTGCGGTACCCAATTTTAATTTTTACCATGATCAATGATTATTCCAGTATCAATAGGAAGATGAACGCTAGTCTCCACAGAATATAATCAAATATTTAGATAAAGAAGAAAGAGGCCCGAAACCTTCAGAGAGGATCTTTCACATCTTGTTTATAATTAATTTAATTAATTTATAAAGAAAAATAATACCTGTATCTTTGGTATTTTTCTTCATTGATGATGTTGATCATCCGGAATGACCCTTCTGGATTATATCATTGCACTTGTAAGGATCCAAACTAGAATTCCTCTAGCGGTTATCCACACGTGCTCTGATGACCTTCGATTGACACCGCTCATTCTCCGGGTGCTAGCGCAGTAAAGCGAGTGACTTGTGTCGGTCGTTCTTGATCGCTTGTTCTTCGGCCTTGAAGAACGTATCTTGTTCTTGAGAGGGGAGAGAAGAGGATTTGAGAGAGAAATTGTTTGGCTCAACAATTCTCAATTCACCAGGCGTGTGGTGTGGTGTCTGGCACAATAGGGGTACTTGCCTATTTATATACATGGAATTTCAGTTACAATATTTAATTGCATATCAATAATTAAATACATTCATGAACTTCTAGAAAACCCATGCATTTAATAATAATACCGCGTCATTATTTATGGTGTGCCAACTTGCACAAAACAGAATTATAAATTCCGCGTAACAAAATAATAACAATGTTATTTTAATTTGTTCCAACTAGTTAAATAATTATTTACGGCATTGAAAATAATTATATACTACCAGACCAACCTTGGTCCACTCAAACTCCACTTAGATTTATTGAACACCCAAATAAATAAATAAATAATTTATTCTCTTTAATAAATATTTTATTTGCAAACTAGTAAATACATATTTATTAAATGTTCAATAAAATAAATAAATATATTTTATTTAATTTATGAGATCATTTTAACATGAATAAAATTATTTCATGGTCTTGAGAATAATATTTATTTCATTAATTAAATTCAAATAGAATTTAACCAAGACCACCAAAAAACACTTAGTATGTGACCCCCTAGAATTCTTTCTCATTGGCATTAGGCAGACTTGCCTAAAGTCCAAGAGTACTGTCTAGCAATGGGTCAAGGCACCCAAGATAAAGAACTTAAAGTCACAACAACTACATCCACATACTAAAGCTCACTATGTAATATAATCCATTTGTCACAACATCTCATCAAGCAGGTTTCATGATTGCGTCATCAACTTTTATGCTTGATACGTTGTTCTTTGACTACCTAAAATAAACTCGTCGTTACACCATAGCCATGGAATTTCACATGACGGTTCTATTTCTATCAAAGGGCCGAGATATCAACTTCCATAAATGGAAGGGACAAATCCTTCCTCGACTTATCCATTAATAGCATGTCACTCATGACACACCCAATGCACTATACTTCCCGCTAACTGTCTGCGTGATGGTTTTCGTCAGTAAATAAAAGTGCATAAGTCGTGACATGTATTAATGATAATCTTAAAGTCTAAGGATCATTACACATGCTCGAAGATATAAATATCCGATGACACCAAAACATGTAGAATTCCTACAAGCGGGCCTGTTCTCATAATCATTTATCTTGGAGATTACCAAGTGCGATCTTCTTGAGAGAAAGTCTCATCTTCTTATGAGTACTCTCACCTGATGGTCTGCATGCTGCGTGTCCCATCATAGCATGTCATCCAACCACATAACTATACTTAAGAATATTGTTATAACATTTCAAGGTTCTCATCATAGTGGGGAACTTCAATGATCTTATCAATGAAACAAATACTCTAGGACATTATTACATCATAGTCATGTAGAACAATAAACAATATGTAATAATAAATTAAATATCCATGTAATCAAAGCAAAACTAGCTGGTTATAGGACACCAACTCTTAAAAACTCCCACTTGGACTAGAGACAACTACCTACGACTTTCAGTTCTCTAGAGCTCACATGATAATCATGTTTCTACTGAGTCAAGTCTTTAGTCAAGGGGTCTGCCACGTTATATTCTGTGTAAATATTTCTCACTATAACTTCACATCTCTGAGAAAAATCCCTCAAGAGATGATACTTCTAATGTATGTGCTTTGTCCACTGATGTGACCTTGGCTCTTTTGCGAGAGCCACCACTGCAGTATTGTCATAATACACTGTGATGGGATATTTACTGCTAGATATCACATCTAGCTCCTGGAGGAAGCTTCGCATCCAAACTATTACTTTAGCTGCGTCAGAAGTTGCGATATACTCAGACTCTACTATAGAATCTGCGACCACACTATGCTTTGAGCTCTTCCAGCTCACTGCATCTCCATTCAAAGTGAAGATGTATCCTGTTTGCGACTTCATGTCATCTTGATCAGTCTGAAAACTAGCATGTACATATCCTGCGATGACTAGTTCCTCATCTCCTCCATAAACTAGGAACATATCCTTAGTACGCCTCAGATACTTTAGGATAGTCTTGACTACCATCCATTGGTGGTCACTTGGGTCAGCTTGATATCTACCTACCCCACTCGATGCGTAGGCAACATACAACCTAGTACATCTCATGGAATACATGATTGACCCAATCGCTAATGCATATGGAGTCCTTTCCATTATCTTTCTTTGCTCATGTGTCTAAGGAAACAATTTCTTTGAAATATGAATGCCATGTAATGCTGGCAACAGTCACCTCTTGGATTGTTCCATACTGAATCTCTTTCGTATCTTATCAATGTATGTACTTTGACTTAGGCCCAATAATCTCTTGGATCTATCAGGATGTATCTTGATCCCAAGAATATATGCTACCCCTCCCAAGTCTTTCATGGAGAAGCATTTATTCAACTATGCCTTAACAGTCTGTAAGGTTGGTATCTCGTTTCTAATAAGTAATATGTCATCAATATATACTATTAGGAAAATGACTGCACTCCCACTAAACCATTTGTAGACACAAGGCTCACATTCATTCTTGATAAAACCAAATTACTTTATGGATTCATCAAAACAAATGTTCCATGACCTCGATTCTTACTTTAATCCATAAATGGATTTCTACAACTTGTATACCTTATTGGCATCTTTTGGAATCACAAACCCTTCAGGTTGTTTCATGTAGAAATATTCCTGAAGGTTCCCATTACGGAATGCTGTTTTGACATCAATTTTCCAAATCTCATAGTCATGGTAAGCCACAATGGAAAGTAGAATTATGATGGATTTCAGCATTGTAACTGGTGATAAGGTTTCATCATAGTCAATTCCTTGACACTATTTAAAACCATTTGAAACCATCCATGCCTTATAGGTATTGACTTGTCCTTCCAAGTCCAGTTTCTTCTTGAATACCCATTTTCAACCACCATGATTTACATCAACTGGAGGATCTACCGAAATCCAAACTTGGTTTCGGTACATGGAATCCATTTCAGAATTCATGGCTTCTTGCCACTTAGCGATGTCTGTTCCACTTACTACTTCCTTGTAGGTTAGAGGATCATTATTATCAACTAATAAGAAGTCACCATACTCGGTAACTAGAAAACCATACCATTCCAGGTTCTCTAACCTCTCTTGTACTCCTACACAATACTTGTGTCTCTGGAACATATTCTTCTTCTACAGGGCTTTTTGGAATCTGTTCCTGTACCAACTCTTGTGTACCTTGAGCCTCGACTTCATCAAAGTCTATATCACTCCCACTATCACTTTTGTGAATGTGCTCCCTCTCAAGGAATATGGCATGTCTTTCCACTATAAACTTTTTTTCCAAGGGGTTGTATAGGTAATATCCCCTTGTTTCCTTGGGGTATCCTATAAAGGTACACTTTGTGCCTCGGGGTGCGAGTTTGTTAGCTGAAGAGGCCTTAACAAACGCTTCGCTACCCCACACATGTAAATTCGATAAAAAGGATTTTCTTCCACTCCAGAACTCGTATGGAATACCATTTATCAATTTAGTTGGTACTTGGTTTAGTATGTGTGCTGCTGTTTGTAACGCATATCCCCAAAAGGATAATGGAAGACTACCATGAATCATCATTGATCTCAACATGTTCAACAGGGTGAGGTTTCTCCTTTCACTCACACCATTCCACTGGGGTGTGTTTGGAGGAGTGAGTTGGGATAGGATCCCAAACTCCCATATGTAATCAATGAAGTCTTGATTAAGATATTCTCCACCTCGGTCTGAGCAGAGTTTTTTAATCTTCTTACCAAGTTGGTTCTCAACTCCATTCTTGTATTCTTTAAACTTATCAAAAGAATATAACTTATACCTCATTAAGTAGATATATCCATATCTACAAAAATCATTAGTAAAAGTTATGAAGTATGATTACCCTGTCTTTGCTTCAACTAGAAATGGTCCACACACATCGGTATGAACCAATTCAAGAAGTTCTTTAGCCCTTTCACCTTTCCAACTAAATGGCGATTTGGTCATTTTTCCTTGTAAACATGCATGACATATGCCAAGTGGTTTTAGTTAGAAAGAATCTAAATATCCATCTTGATGTAACTTTTTCAAGCGTTTCTCATTTACATGACCTAGCTGGTGATGCCAAAGTTGGGTGTGGTATGATTCATGTGAATTATCTTTGTTATCGATTTCCATTACTTGGTTTGTGTAATACAACGTGTAAAGTACATTGTATAAATGTTCCCTACCATAAAAAATGCTATCTTTGTAAAATAATCAACATTCATTTCCAAACATGAAAGCAAATCCATATGTATCTAATTTGGATACAGAAATAATGTTTTTAGTAATAGAAGGCACATAATAACAACCCTTTAATACTAAGATCATCCCAGTTGGCAACGTGAGGTGGTATTCCCCGACAGCTACAACAACAAGTCTGGCTCCATTTGCTGCTCGTAGATCTACCTCCCCTTGATCAATATTCTTGAATCTACTTGGTTCATGTATTTGGATACATATGTGAGCACAAAAATCTGTATCTAATACCCAATTTGTTGAAACAGATAGATTTAATTAGATAAAAAAATCATCTGAAGCTTCCCCTTGCTTCTTAGGCTGTGTGTAGTTCTTCATCCAGTGGCCCCTCTTGCCACATGTGAAACAAATAGACTCCTATTCCCTTGCCTGCCCTGTGATCTTCCTTTTCTTGGAAGGTCGTGAAGAAGCTTTGGGATTAAAGCTCTTCACCTTCCCTTTCCTATTATTCACCATAAGGACAGAAGGCTTTTTGCGCTTCATATCTTTGTCCACTTGGTGAATGAGGATAAGAAGATCAGATAGAGACTTCTCAATGTTTTTCATATTGAAATTGAAAACAAAGTTATAGAAGCTCCGAGGGAGTGATGCGATAATGAGACCAGTGCCCAGTTCTTCGGTGATTTTAAACCCTAGAACCTCCAGGCGCTCAATGTAGCTAATGAGGTTGAATACATGAGGCCCATCTGGGGCACCTTCTCCAAGCTTACTCTGAAAGAGTGCCTTAGATATCTCAAACCTTTCCTATCCTACTCTCTCCTGTTAAAGACCATAGAGGTTCTTGAGAATGCTATAAGAATACATGTTTTCATGAGACCTCATGAGATCACTAGACATTAATGATAACATCAAAAATTGAACGTCGACCACATCATTCATATGTTTCTCATAGACTAGAAAATCCTCATCACTTGCCTCTTTGGAAGGCGGATCAGGTGATGTTGACTCCAAAATGTAAGACTTCCGTTCATGGGGTAAGATAACTTGAAGGCATCTAAACCATTCTTGGAAGTTAATTCCGGTGACGATGTTTTCTTTATCCAGAATTTATCGTAGGGATAGTGTGGTTGAAGAGTTTGTCATTTTTATTCTAAAATTAAAAGAGCAGATCATTAGTACTTTCTTGATTACATTTTATAAGAAATAAAAAATTTTATTAAGTCTCCCACTATTTTATCAAGTTCCAATAGCCCTCAAAATTGAACTCAGAATGTCAAGTTCCCATGACATTCTAGTGGCAAGGATCCATATTCCCCTTCGTATAACCCCAACAAGGGTTGGTCAAGCTATTAGAAGGTATTTAGGTAGGCAGGTCTTTTCCAACTGTGGGCTTGCAGCTCCTTGATCTGTTGAGTAGACTCCCCAATCCTGAAATCATGACTTTGGTTTTCCTAAACTCTTGCCTCCAATATTACACCAAGTCTAGAAAGGTCTACTCCTCTTGATGTAATATTGTTAATTCAACCTAAAAACTTTCATAAGGGCTTCCTATATAAAAGTAAGTGTCCCAACAATGGTTGGTCAAAAACATAGTTTTATTGAGTTTTTCCCTTGATCAAGTAACAGAAGGCTTGTTCCGACTTAATATTTTATTTGAGGGATTTTTATCTCTTATGCATGAATTGATTATTATAATTATCACATGCATGTTGACATTAAGTGGAACTTACTTAAGTGATTAAAAATGTCTTGATAATATTTCCGCATAAGTCTGGTTTATTTTAGTTCCATCTTGCATGCTTATTTAATTCATTAATTATGTGATCGTGACAACACAACCATAATGATAAACCATGAAACTAATAGAAATAAATTAAATTAAATGGCATGATCCCAAGCTTTTATAATGATTCGTTTATCTAGCGGTTGATAAACTAACCCTGACCTAGGGGAGAAACACCTCGAACCTTTTGGGTTCATGTTTACAGCTTCCACCTGTCCAACTCTGTATCTCCTGGGATTGGTTTCGTCTCAGCTCCAACTTGAACCGCCTCCACTAGCTTGGGAGTTCCATCCATTACATATGTCTTTTTTAACTCACAAGTAGGTGAGGGGTAAAATAAGGGGTTTTACATAAAAGAAACCTTGGGAACGCAGGCCCTACATATTAATGGGGAGAAGGCTCGCAGACCAACAAATTTAATATAAATAAATAAATTAAAAGAAACCATAAATATACAAAGTTATTGGTCTATCTCATGATCATCCATACGTGCAACGATGTTTATGCATAAATAGAACTAACATTCAATTCTTTAATCGTTCTCGTTTAAGATAAATCACGCTCGAATCAATTAATTATCATCTTTAATTAATCAATCCTTTTATCTTAAATCCTTTTCTGAATTTCCTTGAGATTCTTATACATCATAATTTTAAACAAATAAATTCATTTAAAATTATCTTTGTATGTAACTTGTACCTTGGAGGCAACCCAGTGAATTACTATTCATAACAACCCAATGAGTAGAAATGAACATTACGAAGATTTTAAATTAAACATATATATATAAAACACCTATCACGTGTTGTGCCTCAGCTTTACACCCACACAATGGTACACGTCTCAAGGGTTTGTATAATATAATAATAATAATTTTAATAAATCTGTGTAATTTGGATGAGTACACAACGTGTAGTTCTGACTACACGACGTGTACTTTTTGTTCACTGCCCATCCGAAGTACACGCTCAGGGACATGGCATGTAAATGTACTTCGGAAATCTTTGGAGTACAGGGCATGTTCAGTGGGACACATGCCGTGTAGTTTCCACGTTACCCAGTTTCCAGCCGGGCAAGCCGTGTACGGGGTACACAATCCAACCCTATCCTAAAGGGAATACATGCCGTGTTCAGTGGACCACAAAACATGCAATCCGAAAACTATGTGCCACTTATTCTTGGTCAACACACGGAGTCTTAAAGACTTAGATAGGATCCATTTACACTACTTGATTTGGCAGACCAGTCCAATGGATTGAACCTAGGCTACACGACGTGTACTTCCGAATACACGCCATGTATTCTTGTGTTGTACGACCAGGAACATTTGGAACCTCTGGATGAGATCCTCTATTTTATTTTAATCAAAATGAAAAGAAAAAATTCATTTCTGTAAGGTTAATGAGAAACAAGAGAGGAAGAACAGATCTTGAGATTTAGATTTAAAGAATGATTTACTTAAATTGAAACAACTAAATTATTAAATGCGTAATTCATCAACGAAATATTTAAATAGTTATAAACTATAATTTTACCCTTTTGATACCACTTGAAGGTTCCAGATGTAGTGGAAGCGTGGTTGGTGTGGTACCCAATATCAATGATTATTTCGGGATCAATAGGATGATGAACGCTAGTCTCCACGGAATATAATCAAAAATTTAGATAAAGAAGAAAAAGGCCCGAAACCTTTAGAGAGGATCTTGCACATCATGTTTATAATTAATTTAATTAATTTCATAAAGAAAAATAATACCTGTATATTTGGTATTTTTCTTTGTTGATGATGTTGATCATCCAGAATGACCATTCCGGATTATCTCGTTGCGCTTGTAAGGATCCAAACTAGAATCCATCTAGCAGTGATCCACACATGCTCCGATGACCTTTGATTGACACTGCTCATTCTACAAGTGCTAGCGTGGCGAAGCGAGTGTCTTGCGTCGGTCATTCTTGATCGCTTGTTCTTCGGCCTTGAAGAACATCTCTTGTTCTTCAGAGGGGAGAGAAGAGGATTCGAGAGAGAAATTGTTTGGCTCAACAATTCTCAATTTACCAGGCATGTGGTGTGGTGTCTGGAACAATAGGGGTACTTGCCTATTTATATACATTGAATTTCAGTTACAATATTTAATTTCATAGAAATAATTAAATACATTCCTGAACTTAGAGAAAACCCGTGAATTTAATAATAATACCGCATCATTATTTATGGTGCGCCAACTTGCCCAAAACAGAATTATTAATTCCGCGTCACAAAATAATATCAGTGTTATTTTAATTTGTGCCAACTAGTTGAATAATAATTTACAATCTTTCAAATAATTATTATACTACCAGACTGACCTGGGTCCGCTCGAACTCCACTTCCATTTATTGAACACCCGAATAAATAAATAAATAATTTATTCTCTTAAGTAAATATTTTATTTACAAACAAGTAAATAAATATTTATTAAATGTTCAATAAAATAAATAAATATATTTTATTTAATTTATGCAATCATTTTAACTTGAATAAAATTATTCCACGGTCTTGAGAATAATATTTATTTCATTAATTAAATTCAAATAGAATTTAACTAAGACCACCAAAAATACTTAGTGTGTGACCCTCTAGTATTATTTCTCGTTGGAATTAGGCGAGCTTACCAAAAGTCCAAGAGTACTATCTAGCAACGGGTCAAGGCACCCAAGAGAAAGAACATGAAGTCACAACAACGACATCCACATACAAACGCTCACTGTGTAATATAATCCCTTTGTCGCAATATCTCATCAAGCAGGTTTCATGATTGTGTCATCAACTTTTATGCTTGATACGTCGTTCTTTGACTACCTGAAATAAAATCGTCGTTACACCATGACCATGAAATTTTACGTGACGCGTCTATTTCAATCAAAGGGCCGAGATGTCAACTTCCATAAATGGAAGGGAAAAATCCTTCCTCCACTTATCCATTAATTGCATGCCACTCGTGACGCACCCAACATACCCTACTTCCCACCAACTGTCTGCGTGACGGTTTTCGTCAGTAAATCAAAGTGCGTAAGTCGTGACCCATATTAATGATAATCATAAAGTCTAAGGATCATTACACACGCTCGCAGATAGAAATATTCGACGACACCAAAACATGCGGAATTCCTACTAGCGGGTCTGTTCTCATAATATCCTATCTTGGAGATTACCAAGTGCGAACTTCATGAGAGGAAGTCTCATCCACTTACGAGTACTCACACCTGACGATCTTCATGTTATGTGTCCCATTATAGGATGTCATTCAACCATAGAACTATACTTAAGAATATTGTTATAGCATTTCAAGGTTCTCATCATAGCGGGGAACTGCCATGACCTTATCAATGCAACAAATACTCTAGGATATTATTACATCACGATAATGCAGAACAATGAACAATATGTAATAATACATTAAATATCCATGTAATCAAAGTAAAACCAGTTGGTTCTAGGACACCAACTCTTACAACATCCCCAATCGGGAATAAGTCTTTTCTAGCTGAGATGGTAATATATATATATATATGTAGTTACAATTATAATTATAAATAATTATATTTAAAAATATTTGTATATAATTATAAATATAGTTATATAGTTATATATATAATTATGTATATTTATTTAATTATATATAATAATTAATATACAGATATAGATAATTATAAATATAATAAATATATTTATTATTTAAATATATTTATTCTAATTTTATAATTAAATATTTATGAATTTATAAATATAATTATAAATAAATATATTTAAAAATATTTGTAAATAATTATATATAATTATATAATTATATACATTTATATAATTATACGTATATATTTACTAATATATATATATATTTATATATATAAATATAGTAAATATATTTATTATTTAAATATATCTATTCTAATTTTATAAATACTTAAATAAATATAAATATATTTATAATTATAATATTAAATATATATATTGAAATATTTGTATATAATTAAAAATAGATTTATATATTTATATATATTTATATAATTATATATATTTATAGATATAAAAATATATATAATTCTAAATATAATAAATGTATTTATTACAATTTTATAATTATATATATATATATATATATTGTAGTTGGGGGTTTACCCGAGTGGTAAAAGTGGCCTGTAATTCTGCATCAGACCTAGGTTCAAATCCAGGTGGGTGTAGAAACTATTACAACACTATGTAGGCGGTGACGCAGATGATGACCTAGACAGGTGGTGACGCAGGCATGACGCAGGCAGGCGGTGATGCCAACATGACATAGGCATATAATGATGTAGGTATGACGCGTGTTTGGGGACATATATAAGATGATGCAGGCATGACACTGCATTGGGATTTCGGACCATGTTATGGGTTTCAGGCCCACTCGGCCTACGAGGCATGTAATAAATAAATAAGGCTTGATGGGTGGGATATCCTCTTGGGGGGGGGGTATGGCCTACCTCTCTCTCCTCTGTGTGTGGTGTGTGTTTGTTTGAATGTAATTGTACCCCCAATCACTTAATATATATACATATGTAATTATAATTTTAAATAATTATATTTAAAAATATTTATATATAATTAGAAATATATTTATAAAAGTATAAATATATATAATTATATAATTATATATATAATTATATATTTATATATATTGATTAATATATAAATATTTATAATTATATACATAATAAATATATTTATTCTTCAAAAAAATTTATTATAATTTAATATATATTTAAAAATATATTTATATATTTTTTATAATTCTAATTATAAATAAATATATTTAAATAGAATTTATATATAATTATAAATATATTTATATAATTATATATATTTTTAATATATAAATATATAATTATAAATATAATAAATATATTTATTATTTAAATATATTTTTTAATAATTATAGATATATATATATATATAATTATAAATAAATATTTTGACAAAATTTTTTATATAGTTGTAAATATATTATATATATATATATATATAATTATAATTATAAATAAATATATTTTTAAATATTTTTATATAATTAAAAATAGATTTATAGATTTATAGATATAACAACCCTGTAATCCTACACCACAAACCCAGATTCAAATCCGGGTAGCAGTGAATTTCAATTGGATTTTCACCTAGATGTGGGATGGCTTGTCGCAACCCAGATGTGGGTCTCTCAGCGGTGATGCGAACGTGGCAGTGGCGCGAGCGGTTGTCAGCAGCACGAAAATAGGATGACTCCTCAGGCAGGCAGGCGGTGCCTACAACTATAAAAAAAATAGCTGCAGGTGCTGGGCACCTAGGCTACGAGCTTTGTATTGGACTTCATGTCCACATGGCCTTCAGGACATAAAAAATGGGTGGGTTATCCCTTGGGGGGGCTATGACATGCCCTTTTGGGTTATGTGTGCTGCATTTCTATGTTTCCTTGTAATTATACCCCTAAGTACCTATAATATAAATAAATAAATAAATAAATATATATATATATATATAAATATATATATTTATAAATATAAAAATATACGTAATTCTAATATAATAAATGTATTTATTTTAATTTTATAATTATATAAATATAAATAAATAAATAAATAAATATATTTATAAATATATTTATAAATATATTTTTAAATAAATATATTTAAAAATATTTTATATAATTAGAAATATTATTATATAAATATAAATATAAATATATATATTTATATAATTATATATATATATTTATTACTCAAAGGGTTCTGGAGACAGGCGGACCCGCTCCTAAAAATTTATTAGAAAAATATAAAACACAAAGGAAAGAGGACGAACAAGCTAATACAGAGAGGCAATATCTCATACAAAATTAACCCCACAAGTCAAGAACAAGATCACTCCCATAATCATGATCAGTCATCTACATCATCACCAGTTTCCCACTCTTACTGTGAGTTCCATTGCTTGAAAAGTAAAGAATACTTCTCCCTGACTTTTTTCTATTACAGAGTGACCCCCTTAGAAGAAGACCTAGAAGAACGACCACACCCTCTTGCACCATCATCACGACCATATCCCCGACCCCGATTATTTGGGTGTCGACCCCATTGCCATGACTTTTCTTGATGCCAAGCCCCTCCAGACTATTCCCTCTTCATGTGGATCTTCTCCATAGCATTATCGGTAGAAGTTGGTGTCTTCAGAGAGGTCACCATCAGTGATCCCCAACTATTTGGATATCAACCTCATTTCCATGACTTGAAGGACCATTATGAATCTCAATATTAATTGTAGGAGGCAATTTGTAGGGTCCAATATAAATAGGAACATCCTATTCCTCCATCTTTCCATGATCTTTATCTGGTGTGTTCTTGTCAACATCCTAACAGATTATACCCCCAGTAGAATCCCCATTCAGATTACCTTGCCTTTTTCACATTGGATCAATACCATGGTGATCCTGAGAATTCAAGGATGAACCCACCAGATACTGACCAGTAGAAACTCCATCCAAATCATCCTACACTAATCCAATTCCAAACAGTGCTACATCCTTTCCCATAACCAAGTCATCCTGAATAGAGGAAAAAACCTAACCAAAACCAACATGCTCATTCCGTAGAGTTACATGTGAAAGGAATGAATCCTACAAATGACTAGACTGACACACAATGATATCACAAGCCATCTAAGAAGAAATGGGAACATAATCCATTGAGCCATGTGTAAGAACATCCTTAAAAGACCACTGCACCTTCCTTGTTACACTGCTATCATGCACATGCTGGGGATAAACATTTACTTCCACATGACTAATTTCATTAGTAATATCCACCCAATCCTTTGAGGTAGAACCCGAATGACCAATATTCATCATACTAGTATTCCCCTTGTCTGATCACAAGTTCCCACTTTGGGCAGAACCTTTAGCAGGTTTCCCTCTTTTCCCTTTCCTCAGACATTCATATGAAATATTCCCTTTCAGACCACAAGCTTCACAAAATAGCCTTTTATGACAATCCACAACAGAATGACCAATATCCAAGCATTAAAAAAAAGTTGGACATTTTTCAAATACAACAAAAATGTGAATATCAATCGTGGGGGTGGTGAGAATGATGGTTTCAATGAGTGTAGCGATAAGGTCTACCTCAACCAACATTCTCACATAATGGCCAAACCGAACATGTTCGGTCTCCCTGTCCAAGTGAATTGGTGTTCCAATTTCCATTGCAATATCATGAAATATCTTTTGATTCCAAAGTATCCATTTGAGTCAATTTAATTTAATCCAAATTTTGGAAAAAAATTTCCTTACCATCGAGACATTAAGTCAAGGGACCACTCATGTAGATGAAGGGATCCAGGCTTTTGGAATAATGTACCACAGCTCCATGCTTGACATCTATGCTCTTCTGAGGAGAAATGACAATGGAATAACCCGCATCTAAGGGATACACATCCCCAATCTGAGAACCCCCATAATCAAGAAAAAATCCTAATCTAATCCTCCATCTTCCACAGTTTTCCCCTTTAGGGATGAAATGACTCATAATGAGATAATTCCTGCCCAAGGATAACCTTTACGAATAGGCTTTTGGATTGACATCAACATGCATCGATGAACCTTTCTTAAGGACTCTACTAGTGGAGGAATCCATGAACGAAGCCAATGTATGCAATCCATAAGAAGGCTTCAAATCATGATCCAAACTCGATCCTTCACAATGACCTGAAGAGCCATCACTAGTTCGTAATAAAGACTTCGAAGGTGCAATTGCTGCTGAAGAATGTCTTGCTGGTAGAAGTTTGGAACCTAGGTAGAATGGAAGATTCATTTCACCAAAACCAAAATCACCCTCTGGATTTCCATCAGTCCTGGATTTATGACAGAAAACCCAGATTGTTCCAGATCAACAACAACGGTAACCCGGTCTCAGATCTATGACGACAAATTGACGACAGCTCCTCTAGAAGATGCCAACGGAACCACGTGAAATCGTGGTAGATCTGGAAGGCATCGACACCAGTGGAAAAGTTCCACCTATAGGGTGATAGACTACCAGTGGAGGACCTAAAATGAACCTCCAGCAGCATGACTTCCAGTGGCGGTCAATCACCGCTAGACGCCAAAGAAGAAGAATCAATGAGAAAACCTTAATCGCTATTGGGGGAGAAAACCTACTTCTTAGAACCCATCACCTCTATATATATTTATTAATATATAAATATATATAGTTATAAATACAATAAATATATTTATTCTTTAAATAAATTTACTATAATTTAATAAATATTTAAAAATATATTTATATTTATTTAAAGTTATAATTATAAATAAATATATTTAAATAGTATTTATATATAATTATAAATATATTTATATAATTACATGTATTTATTAATATATAAATATAAAAAATATATTTATTGTTTAAATATATTCCTTAATAATTATAATATATATATATATATATAATTATAAATAAATATAATTATAAATATTTGTATATAATTATAAATATATTATATAATTATATATATATAATGATATATATGCAGTTTTCAATGGTGATGACGAATCGAGAGGCAGCAAGGTATTGCAAGCAATAGTGTTGAAGCAACTCTAGTGACAATGTATTAACGGTGAAAAGTGGGCTGTCTTGATCAGGCAACAAACATATTGACTAAATGGGATAGGTGAATCCCCACTCGATAGTGGGGGTGGTGGTTTGGCGGTTGTCAGTGGCACAACTATGGGGTTTAGCCTTGGAAGGAGGGTGACGTCAGGGATGATGACAGTGCGACTGTTGATAGTGATGACATGCCAAGAGGTGACAAGGTATTGGCGGTGGTATAGTTGAAGCAGATCCAGCTGTGGAATACTGACGGTGCATTAGTGTGCTGTCTCGATCGGGCATCAAGCATCTTGATTGAATGAGAAAGGTGAACCCCTGCTCGATGGAGGGAGTAGTGGTCTGGTAGTTGTCTATGACACCACCAGGACTTCTAGTGAGATGATGGAGGAAGATGCCTCCATCATTGGTTTGCAGGGGAGACCCATTAAATGGTGATATTAGTGCCGCTGACTGATGATGGAAAGATGCGTGGAGACCGAGCCTTGGGGGAAGAGGTGCTGTGCAGTTTTGCTGTGTGATAGGGGTGCACAATCATGATCGGACCTTGGTGTTCTCAACATATGGGTTGTTATTACGGTCCTTTAGGGGCAATATTTGTATAGATCTACGAGCCATTAATGGGTGGGTCAACTTGGGGGGGGGGGTATGACCTTCCCATTAACGTTGAGATGTGTTTGTGTGTTTCGTGATAGTTGTACCCCCAATACCTAATATATATTATAATTATACATATAATTACATATATTTAATTAATTAATTATATATATATATATATTAATATATAATTATATATTTATTAATATATATATAAAATTATTAATACAATATATATATATATATATATTATTTAAATATATTTATAATAAAATTATAATTATTTAAATATATTTTTTATTAATAATTTTATAAATACATTTAAATATATATATATATATATTATTTTATAATTAACTATTAAAATTACAATATTATTAAAAAAATTCATTTAAATAGATTAATTATGAAAATTTCAAACATATTTTAAATGTTAAAATTTAATAAAAAAATGAATAAAAATTATTCATATAAATTAAAACCATATTCAAAATATTACGCATATAGTAAATAAATTCATATATAAATAAATATTACAAAATGATTAAATATATTTTTAACATTTTTATTTTTAAATAATAATAAAATAATAAATAATATTAAATAAATTACAAAAAATGTAAAAAGTGATTTCTTAAGATTTAAGAGAATTACAAAAACATATAAAATAAAGAAAAATAAATAAATAGATGATATTAATTATATAAATAAAAAAATTATTAAAAATGAATTATATTTACTATAAAAAAATTAACAATTAAATTAAATCAAATCAAATTATATAAAAATAAATTAAACACACACACATATTCATGATGAATAGATTAAAATAAATTTCTATTAAAAATAAATAAATCTAAAAAATACTAAAAATGGAGTGATATTAAAAAATAATAAATAATATTAAATCAATAAATAGACTTGCACTCCCACATACATTTACACATGAAAAACATACATATGTACACATACACATCGACACACACACACACCATTGTACAAGTATATTTATTTTAAATTATTTAATATCAATATAAATATATATTTATATAAATATGTTCATTTATATAATATAATTAGATAAATAAAATATTAATATATTATATTTATTTTAATTATATACACATTTTGTAATTAATGAATATAACAAATATATTAAACATTTTGACTAATATAAATTTGATAATTTTTTATCATGTTATTCAAAATTTATAAGTTTTTTATCATGTTATTCAACATTTACATGTTGTTTTTCATGTCAGGACACATTTTAAAGATGCATTTCTTTTACCTAAAGTGCAATTTTTTCTTTATTACACCTTAATTTTAATGTATTTCACACATTTTTTTCTTGTTTTCTTATTTTATGATTATGCATATGTATTTTGAGGAATGTCATAACATTTACGCTTCCTTAATGATATTTTTATGATGGTATTATTGTCTAACATGTTTTATGATAATCATCTATGGTCTTATGATCTTCTAATAATATGTTCAACATCTTCCACATTTTATCCTTCATTTTTATGATATGTTACATTAATATTTTTCCCTTATCGAGCTTCTAAGAACAAAAAGTTCTTATCTTTCTAATCCCCAAGTTATGAAGATGGTTATATCTTATGATATATCTAGAAAAGATTTTATAGGAGCATGATTATGGATAATTTTTCACAAGTGTGGTATAATAATATGTTTATGTAGCTAATCACTAAGACACCAAACCTTTCAGTCCATATGTTGTTCGACTATTTTCTCAATGAATTATTTCAATTATGAAATTTTTGTATCATTTAGGTTATGTTTACCTTGGGAATCTTATGTTTGTATCAAAGTTGGGTTTATTTATATTTTGAGATTAGTTTAGTAATTTTGGGTACTGTTTTGTAAAAAATATGGGAAACCTTATAGATTAGTCTAACAGATAAGTATAAGTATAGGATAACAGACTCATGTTTTTGTAAATTAGAAATTATATTTTTATAATAAATTTATCCATGTGTGGATACTACCAGTGGATATAGATTCAGATATAGATGTAACCTTGGGGTAATAACCCCTAAAAGGGAGGGATCAATATTAAATTGATCATATTCTGGTTCATTAAAAAGAGGCCTAACTACACACCTAATTTGACACTGCAGATGGATATGCTTTGTATAATTCAAACTCACTTTATGAACCATTATGAGGTATTTTAATATGTTTTGATTAGAGAACCTAATCAAAATTATCATAGGTAACCTATATTGATGTTAAGAGTTTCATAAGATGACGTATACACATTATTTATAAGTTCTTTAATCCAAGATCATAGTTTTACCTTAGTATATTTACTATATTAATTATTTAAAATTTCATTTATATCACACATGTTTTCTAAGAATGTAAAATAACCACCCAAGTAATGGATATTTAATGATCATTGTAAACCCCACATGACGCCAACATCACTTCTAAAATATATATATATACATCATTTGTGATATGTCAGACCATAATTCTTGTAGATCTAATTCTTCATACTATTGTTGAATCAGAAATAATATTTTTATGGATTGTATTTCCTTATATAAATCACATATCAACTATCAGGATAAGGAAATCTTGTTTCACATCCAAAATCATCATATTACAATGTATAAACATAAGGATTATTATGAACTCCCTATTTAAGTAAATTCTATAATAAGAGTTATGATACCCAAAAAATGGGTTCTATTGACACAAATTATTGAGGAGGAATTCAGCATTGATGACATGTCTATTCTATGATAATATACTAACTTATTTTTGGATGTACTACCTGGTCTTCCCCTAAAATGTGAGGTTGAGTTTTTAATTGAACTCAAACCTAGATCGATTCCTATATCAAAGAGTCTATATATAGTAGTTCCCATTGAGTTAGATGAGTTAAAGAATAAACTCCAAGAGAATATGAAAAAATTTTCATACATGGTAGTGCTTCACCATGGGGAACACATGTCTACATTGTCAACATTAAGGATAGATCAATGTGCATTTTTATTTATTATTATAAGATTAATAAAAAAATGATAAAAATAGGTATCCTCTACCCCATATAAATGATAAATTATATCAACATTAATGAGATAAATAATTCTCAAAGATTGAATTCTGATCTAGATATTACCATTTAAGGGTTAAAATTGAGGTTTTTTCCGAAATATATTTCTGTAATGGGTATGGACACTATGAATTTATAGTGATTCCATTTGGACTTATGAATTCTCTTGATGTATTTATCAATTTGATGATCATATTATTTATAGACTACATTAACAAATTTTTGGTATTCTTTATATATGATATTCTCATATATTCTAAGAGAAATTAAGAGTATTCAGATCAATTTAAAATTGCGTTGAACAATATAAGAAAGGAGAAACTGTATTCCATGTTTTGAAAGTGAAAAGTTTAGTTATAGAATGTATAATTATTTGGACATGTAATTACCAATAGAGGAATATATACATATCCTTCAATGATGGAAGTTACCAAGAAATGTCACAGGCTGAAAATTGTAGCTGAGAACCATAATTTTCTTGTGTAAATAGGATATTACTGGTACTTTTTGAGAAATTTCAGATGGAAATTAGATCCACTATCTATGTAAACATGGAAGGGAGTCACTTTACTTTGGATGAAATAATGTGATGGAATTTTCAAGGAAATAAAAATTTGGATGGTCACCAATCCTACACATACATTACCCTCTAGATGATATAGCAATAAAACATATATAGTGATTCTTCAAAAAATGACTTCGGATGAATCATCATGTAGAATAATAGGGTAATAACTTAGGCCACATGAAAATTAAATACAGATGATAAAAATTACATGATTCATGATTTTTAGTTTTTGTTAGCGATAAAATTTTGGATGATGCACAAGGCTTATCCTTCTATATACATCCTGAAATTAAAAGGACTTATAGTGATATGAAATAAAAATTATGGTGGGAGAGCGTGGATTGAGAAATTATGGAATACATATCTTGATTCTAGGTATGAAAAAATGTTAATGCTGAATAATAAAAGTATAAAGGTATGTTATTTCTATTACCCATACCTGTTTGGAAATAGAAAAACATCACCATGGATTTTTTTAGGACTCCCTAAAATTTCTATTAGACATAATGATATTTGGGTTTTAGTGGACCGTCTAATGAAGTCATCACATTTTATTTCAATAAAATAATTTTTATCTCTTAACTAAAATCTCTAAGATATACATAAGAATAGTCATAATATTACATGTAGTACCAAACTCTACTAAATCAAATTAAGATTCAAACTTTACATTGAGGTTCTAGATAATCCTTCAGAAATCATTAAATACATAACTGAGTTTCAACACTTATTATAATCCCTAGATATATGGAAAATTTGATAGGACCATTCAAGATTTATAGGGTATAATGAGATATTTTTCACTTTATTTTCATATATTTTTGGATCAAAAACTCATTATAGTATATTTATCATATAATAATATTTTTCATTATATAATTATGAAAAAACTACATAGGATTTTTTAATGGGAATAGGCTTAAAACTCTAACATGTTAGGATGATGTTGGAAAGAGGAAGATGATAGGTCCTGACCTTATCGAAGAAATAATGGCGACAGCTTAAACAATTCACCAATATATGATAAAATAAAAACCTTGAAATAAGAGTTATATAGATAATCATAAATTATATAAAGAGTTTGAATTTTCTAATATGGGTTTCTTTTAAATATCTCACTGGAATCAGGTTATGAGATTTGGGAAGAATGGTGAGTTGATCCCTAGATTTGCCTATCCCTATGAGATCATTATCATGTTAGGGCCATAACTTGTCCATTAATTCTCCCTCCAAAAATATATCAAGCTCAAGATGTAACCCATGTATCATTTTTGATGAAATACATACTAGGTCCATCATATGTACTTATCTTAAATGAAGTAAAATTAGAGTAAAACTTTTATATGAAGAACAACCAATGGAAATTTTTGATCTAATAGACAAGTTTTTGAGGAAAAAGAACACCCATCTAGTTAATGTTTAGTGGAGGAATCATAAATTTGAGGAGGATAAATGGTATCCTAAGGAATTTATAATAGATAAGTTCCCTAATATGCCATCCTATATTTAATAAAATTTCAAGATAATAATTATTTTTTATGTGGAGTATAATATAATAACCCGCAATTTTTCTAATTTTTTTTCTTAATTAAATATCGTATGATTATATTTTCTCTATCAAAAAACTTATGTAAAATGAAAAAAACATGATAAATTAATAAAATTGTTTAAAATTACCATTAAATTATAAATTTTAAATTTACATGAATAAAAAATTTAACCACTTTATAAAAGATTTATAAAAAGTTATAATAAATTACTGGTTATTTTATGTTTAGAAGATACATGTTTCTTATAGTTTCTTTTATGTGTTATACATGATATTTAAAACAATAATTTTAACCAGTTTTAGAAAATTATTTGGATATTTTTTTTGCATGTCTTTAATCATCATCATCAAATTAATTAATGGGATTTATTTCATTTTAGGTAAAATTTTTATTTAATAAGGTAATATTAGTAACTGTGGTAAAATAATTATTTTTCAAAGGATAATTTTTTTAAAAAAATATGTATTTTTAAAATGGATCTATTTATAAATTAATAAAATAATGGGCTTTTTAAACATATATAAAAATAAATTAACAGACCTTAAATTTTTAATCAATGTTAACTATTACTAAGAACAATTAATGATTAAAACCCATTTTCCTACATTGTCAAATTTTTAACAAATATATATCTTAATTTAAATAATAATTTTCCAATATATAGAAAATAAATTAGATTAAATGGAGAAAAAATTTAGATTAATATTATTGAAATATTTAAATATGGGTTATCTTATATTTTTAGTGATAAAATAATAACTATGATTAGTATTTTCCCAATATTAATAAGTGTTAAAATAGATAATTTAATGTGGATCAAATTTTTGTAAATAAATATGAAAATTTTTCCATATAGAATAAAATTTCTAGGATATAATATCATACATACATTTATCACCAATACTTACCCTCCTAACACATCTAACACTCCTAAAATTTCATTCATAACCCTTTCCTAAAATTCTTTTTCAATGATTTGTCTCTCTTTTAACATATTCATAGAGTTCACTTCCACCATTTTCCATAAAAAATCCAAGTTATAAATTCTCATGAAACACTACCTAGTGAGTATCTTATAGATACCCTATAAATGTTTGGAAGCCTATAACCTCAACAAATCTCCTCAATTCCTTAATTTCTAAAGGATACTTCAAGAGAAGATCTGAATTTCCAATGTAATAATTATATTTCCTTTTTTTGTATCATTTTTTTATCATTGTCATCTAGGATCCTACTAACCATTATAACAATATGTATATAATGGAATCAATATAAATAATGTAATAAAATTTTATTATATTGATTGTATAACAATTATCTATTCCTCTCACATTAAATTGAAATAAATGAAAATGTTTTTCATATGTGACTGGGGACTACCGCCTTAAAGAGAAACATGTTTTGTTATTTGTCCCCACTTTTCAAGGATAGTTCTGGAAAAAAGATAAGTTAATAGATATTTTTTTATTACCTAATTTATATTATTGAAATATGAATGAGGAATTTTATATGTAGTATTATAAATAAATTATCATTGTAAAATTAAGCTCATGAAATTAATATACCAAGAGTAAAAATGGTTTATTTATAAGTGATTACTTCTTTTTAATTTTCAATCTTCTAATAAATCTGCATGATTATGATTAATCACATTAATAAAATCAGAATAATTTTTTTATACTTTTTGTGATAGTGATATTATAGAGAGACCCAAGACATTTACACATATTATTACATGATTATTAAACATAAATATCCAATAATTACAACACAAGTATTATAAAGGAATATTTTATTTGGAAGTTTAGTTTCCTAATACATAGAGGGAAACTAAAACACGGAATCCTTATTTTATTTTCTATTATTATATCATAATCCATTAATTCTCTAAAAACTATACGATATAACCTAAGGAATACATGAAAGAATGGAGTGAGCTAGAAATCCATGTAAAGGAGTAAACATGATAAGTAATCATAACACGTGAGTTGAAGGTATAACATGATATAATAAGAGGAAATGTACAAGAGTAATCAGGTATAAGTATAACATATAAAGATTGATATCATAATATAATTGAAACATGGGAATGTATAAATGACATAAAACATGAAATAAACATTAGTCAAGGCTAACTAAAAATACAACATCACAATGTGGACAAAGTAGCATAATGAATTAGGTTCACTTCCTAATCCCATACATGACATGTAATGAGGCTAAAACAATACCCAATGCATTAGAGGGATATATAATTTAGGTAAATCACATAAAATTCATTTCATTGACATGAATATAAATTCCATGTAAGGATATAAATCATAATACATAATCATAATAATTACCCATTGAGAGAAATGGGTTTTATAATCTTGCTTCATAACATAATCAAAAGTGATTTCTTAAAGAAGTAATTTGAGAGATGGTTATAAGGAATATATTAACCCATAAAAGGTATGTAGAATAATCTAGGTGTACATGTGATAGAAATATATACATAATTTATAAGTATTCCACACCTTTAAAGAGAGATAAAGTGAGTTAGAGAGTGAATGGTCATAACCCCAAGAAAAGTGTGGGTTAGAAAGATCCATTACCTTGATCCCGATTCATCAAGTTCATTTTTTATATCCATGAATAATAAACATAATTTAATAATTCAAATTATTAAGAACCCTTTCTAACATTATAATTCCGTTTATTCTATTCATTACCATTTCATATTAAATCAGTTAACCAACTAATTTCATATCATATGTTTTAAAGATAAATAGATCATATGTCAAAAATCACATTGGTAAGTATACTATAGTCAAATATATTATTAATTCATAATATCTAGAATGGTAACCATGACATATATATCATTTTTTTACATAAATTAAATTTTTTAAACCAACCATGAAATATTTTTTTGAAAAATTAACTACATCACAATCATGGAGATAGTAGGCCATATGTACATATTAGTAACATTTCCATTTTTTGAATATCATGATGGAAAATGGTAAGTGTTATATTATCTTTAAAGGATGATAATTATATTATATATTATTATATTATTTTCTTAAATAACCTTATAAATACCATTAATTTGATGCTATAAAAAAATGAATCACATCGCTTTTCATGGTGGTTGTCCGCCGTACACATGAACGACGTTATCATTTATTCAATGAACAATAAAGTAAGAAAGTATATGATATATTTATTTTACAAAATTTAAAATATTTCAATAATATTATATATAAAAATTAAATTAATCCTAATTAACTTTCATAAAATTCATAAGTGGAAAATGAAACATATCACTTTACGAGTCGGTAGTTCATCATACACATGAGTGGCATTATTGTATTCACTAATGAATGGAAAATAAGCAGGTATATATGACATTATAATTAAATAAGTATAATTATATTATAAATATCATATATAAACACTAGATACATCATTATGTCAAACTATAAGAATCAGTGATGGAAAAAAAATTACATCGATTTGTGAGAAGGTAGTCTGCCGTAGACACAATCAATGATTTCAATTATCATTTTAGGGAGTAGGAGATGGTTTTAGGTAATTTAATTAACATAAAAATATATAATTATATTTAAGATAATGGGGTAAGTATAATATAATGATATAATAATATTATAATTTGGTGGAGTATGAATAAAATAAAAAGCTTGTTAAAGGACATTAACTCTTCTATGGTAAATATTTTTTGGTTTTTACCAAAAACCTTTATATTATGAATTTATGAAAAAAAGGTTTCTAGGATGAGGGGAGGTAATTAAGAATTTTTTTTAATTTATTTTCTGAAATAATGGGGTTGGGATGTCTGTAAAGGAGAGGATAGTGGTGGCCTTTTATAAGTGAATGAGAGGATACACTTGGAATTTTAACAAATAAATAATTCAACCCATGTTTTTCTCATTCCCCATTGATCCAAAATGAACCATTTCAAATACTTAGATGTAATAAAGTCCAAATTTTACCATAGAAATGGAATTATGAAAATTTAGGGTAATTTTTAACCCTTATTTATTTATCTTGATCTGTGGTAAACCATTTTTTACCCTAACTATGGTCAATAATATTTACCATTTTTATAATTCATTATGGTGTAAAATTATGATGACTGTAATAGATAATATAAATTATTAAAATTCAATATTTGAAATACATTTTTTCAAATTCCACTCATATAACTGGGATAATTTAATTTAAAATTAAACCTCCAGATGTGTCGAAAGAAATAGTTTGTCTGGAAATTGATTTTTAGGAAAAGATGACCTCGTATTAACTATATGACAAGTAACCATAATTTGATGAATTTTAATTAATATTTTTAAATATAATATATAATTTTCATTTAAATCATTCCTCATTAGGTTTAATTTTAATTATTTAAAATTGATAAACATTATACACTTTGAAATAGATTTCAGAAAAAGGTGTTTTAAAGCCTAAAAATAAAAGGGTACTAAAATATAGACTAAATATTATTTAAATTTAATTAATTTTATTTAATATAAATAAAAAATACTTATTGTAAATTAATATAAAATTATAATAATAATGGGACTTAATTTATTGAAATAAATAATTTTTTTTCTAAAAAATCGTTATTTTTCACAATTCACTGGATAATTAATTTTTTCAAAAAAATCGAAGCCATCACTGTAAGTTAGTATCGATATTATTATTTCAAAAATTATTTTTTTTAAAATAAAATTTATTAAAGTGGTAAAAAATAATTTTAAATTATGAGTGAATAGTACTACTAAACTTCCTTTTAGAAAAAAATTATATTCTCATAAAACAATTCATTTTATTTCAAATTGCTTATATTTTATTTCTAATAAATATAAAACCATTTATTTTATTTCATAAATGTGTAAAATATATAGTATTAATAATTTATTAATTTCTATTCATACCCACTAACTTAATATCTAGGTCATAATGGTAATGTTTAAATCATAATATTTTAATAGAGTGTATTGTTTCTTTTAAAATGGGTGGTGTGTGCTTCACAAGCTATCAAAGATATTGAATGTATTTAAAAATAAATATATCATAAATTATCGGGGTGTTACATTATCTTCTAAACTTAGTGTTGTGTCTCATATACCCTATAAAACACAGTGATAATATTTTAAAATATTGGGGTGTTACATTATACACCATTAAATAAATTATGTCCTCACAATTTAATCATTTTCTTAGTAACCAAGGGTTTTAAATTTGATAATACCTTTTTTAGAAATTCACATCATAAAAATGGATAATAAAATTTTCTCTTAGGAAGAGGGGAAGGGAAATATGGAGATCATATAGAATAACACCTATTTGGGGTTCCTTATTGTAGAAAATTGGTGGGAAATGAAAACATGGACATGGAATATCTTAATAACACCCAAGGATTGATATAGATTAATAGAGATCATTTATCACAAGAATGTGAATGATTAATATAAAGTTAATCAACTCAAAATTGTAAATATGTGATGAGTTAACAAACTGTTTTATTGAAGAGAAATGAAGGTACTAAGATAATTTTTTATTTGAAGATAATTTCCCTAGATTTAGGAGATCCATTTACCATGAAAACTATGAACATAAGAAACTATACATACATAACAACTATAGTTCTTTACATTACTAATTTATAGAAAAATATCATATTTTATCTAAATAATGAGAAATCAAGATGGATTTCTTTCATGCCTAAAGAACTAAAAAAACTTTTAATGGATCACATTATCCCAAAATGAGAAATAATATTTTCTTCTTTTATTTACTAAAACTAGAAGGTATATCACTATGATTCCCACATAATTCATTAATATCTAATACCTCAATAATAACTCTGAAAGTTCAATATAATATATTCCATAAGTATACATCCTTAGAACTCTTCAACATACATCTCGAAAAACATAATAATATTCTTCTAAAATAATCCTTTACATTAAACAAAAAGTTATATATTCTACAATCCACTAAAATGTCTCCTGAAATACCATTAGTTACATTGAAATCCATTTACTTATAACCTCAATAGTAGAATATAAGACATTGAACCTATGATCAATCTTAAACTCATAAAACCATGATGGTATCCATAAATCTTATGTTAATATAACATAAGGACATAGATACTTCCAAAAATAACACAATACATAGATGTTTAAAGATTCTTATTACCAAAATAACATTGGTAAATATACTTCTATAACATAATTATTTAGTATAAATACTTCAACCCTTTTACTTCAATGATTTGGTCTAACATAAGTCCTTACTTGGTCTATGGAATAACCCTTAGTTTAGGGCATTGTCATGGATAATTCCCAATTTCCCTAGATATTTGACATCAAATTATTATACAATTAATTTCTATATGAACTCTAATTCAATATGAAAACATCTTCTACTACATTTGAGATATTCCTATAGGTGTTTCTTCCAACATTCTTGATAGGTTGGAATCTAAATAATCATTCCTCTATGTTCATTACCATATAAACTTTCATAATGGTATATCCTCCTCTTATCTTACTTTTTATAAATATCATAAAAGTCCGTGTTTTTAATCATATATAGCGATAGTTGATTATGAAAAATAAAAATATCTTTCTCTATAATAATCTTATAGTATGGTTTATTATAATCACCAAAGTGTCCATCATAGCTATTGTTAACATGGTTCCTCTTGATTTCATCCATTGACTAAAAACACAAAGCATGGTATGAACAATACTAATCATAGTGGGAAAATACATAATTATGAAAGTTCATTTTTAGGATGTCTAAATCATGACCCATTCTTTTTAAACTAAGACACATTAGGTTTATCCTAGGTCATTCAATGTTTTCCTATATTCAAACCCTTCACGATGGTTCATAAAGAGTTTATAAATTTCCAATGAATATCCCCTAGGAGTGTCAAACAAGGTTCATATTAAGGCATGTTGTCATTACTATATTATTATCAAGTCAAGAAAAAAAATAATTTTTTTAGATTTATTAACACTAGGTATATATTTTATTGAACAAAGTCTACTTTTAGTATCCACATATAGATGTATTTGATTAGAAACCACTCACTCAAAACTTCACAAAAACTCTCTAATATTTTATTATACATAGACTTATCCTTATACTAATCCTTAGGGTTCTCACAAAGGTTTTACCATCCTACTTCCCAAATTTTAGCTAAAATATTCCTCTAATACCAACTATGGTGACCCAATCCTTTTTCATATACTATTACATGATTCTTAAACATAAAATATCCAATAATTACAACACAAGGATCATGTTGTCCTAGCTTCTTTGGAATACTAGGTTCATGATACATAGATAGAAACTAAAACATTGCATCCTTATCTTATTTTACTTTATGGGATACTAAATCCATTCAATATCCTAATACTTAATGGGATAACCTGAGAATACACGATAGAAAGTAGCGATTTAAAAATCTCAGTAGGGGAATAAACACGACAAGGAACCATAATGCATGGGTTAAAGGTATAACATGATAGTATAAGAGATAAGGTACATGAGTAATCAAGTGAAATAATAACATAAATAGAATGGTTTCATAAGAACATGTATACATGGGAAAGTGTAAATAACCTATCACATGACAAAAACATAATTTAATGACTACTGCTAAGACAATATCACATGGTAGACAGATCCCAATAATGGATTAGGTTCACTCCCTAACCCCATACATGATGTCTCATGAGACTAAAACATTACCCATTATATTCGAGGAATATATAATTTCAGGCCTAACCATAATATTTATTTCAAGTATATTAATACGGTTTCCACATAAGGATATCCATTATAAGGCATAAATAACGAATTACCCATGGATAGAAATGGGTTTCATAATCTTTTCTAATAACATAATAAAAATAGATTTCTTAAATATGGAATTTGATATATGAGAACAAGGAATATATTACCTAGTAAAAATAAGGGAGAATAAGAAAGTTATATATGTGAGAGAGATATATAAAAAATTTAGAAGCATTCCATAACTTTAAAGAGGGAGAATGTAAGTTAGAGAGAGAATGTTTATAACCCAAAGGAAAGGGTGGTTTAGATATATACCTTACCCTGAGCCCAATTCACCACATAAATTATTTATCTCCATGAATAATAAACATAATTTAATTATTTACTTGATTTGGATCCTTTTTTAAGATTATTATTACTTTCATTACCATGTGTTATTAAATCAATTAACCAATTAATTTCATGTTATAAATTTTAATAATAAACAATTCATATGACCAAAATCACATTGGTTAGTTGAAAAAGGTCATATAGATTATTAATTATTCATATAAATAATGGTAACCAGGAAATACATATAATTTTTATACACAAATTATAATTTTTTAACATTCCATGAAATATGGTTATGAAAAATGAACTACGTGACAATCATGGAAATGGTAGGCCATACGTACGTATGAGTAACATTTCCATTTCATAATGATAATAATGTAAATAGGGTAAGTATAATTTTAGCACTAAAATATGATAATTATATCATAAATATCAAATAATTTCTTTACATACCATTACACATAGAATTATTGTGATGCAGTAAAAAAAATCACATCGTTTGGCGATGCGGAAGTCCTCCATACACAAGAACAACATTATCATTTATTCAATGAATGATAAGGAACGAAATTATAGGATTTATTAATTATAAATAATGGTTTATATTTCATGAATATCACATATAATCATAAAATTGAACCTTATTACCTTCTATATAAAACATAAGTGAAAAGTGAATTACAACGATTCACGTGACAGTAGTCCACTATAGATGTTAGCCATACACACAATCAAAGTTTACTTTTCCAATTTAATTGGAGGAGGAGCTGTTTATAGTTAATGTTATTAACATAAAACAACTCTGTATATGGAATATAATGAGTTTATTATAAAAAAATTGTTTAATAATATTTTAATGAGGTAAAGGACAAAATAAAATAAAATTAAGTGCTCAGTTAAGGATGTTATATCTTTTTTGGACATATTTTTTTGTTTTCACCAAAAGCCTTCATTGGATGTATTTTTTATATCAAAATAATGAATTAGATTATATAAAATAATTAATGAAGTTATTTTGGTAATTAATATCCAAAACAATGGGTGTTGGATGTGTGTAATGGATAGGATAGGGGTAGCCTTTTATAAGTGGGGGAAGGGACACACAAATAGAATGTTTGAAAAGAAAGAATTCCACCTTTGTTTTTATCATTAAAAAATGATACAAAATGGAACATTATATAAAATTATATGATATAAGGTTAAAATATTTCCATAAAAAATGAATTATACATGGTTTTCGCCATTTTAATCCTTTATCTATTTAGTTTAACCCCCGATAAACAAATTTTTATCTTAACCACGGTAAATAATTTTCACAGTTTCACTATTCATTATGGTAAAAAATTAAGTTGAACTTATTAGATAATATAAATTATTATGATTACAAATAAGACATCCATTTTTCAAAATTCAACTCACCAAAGTCAAAAAATATAATTTAAAATTAAAACCAAAGATGTGTAAAAAAACAGGTTTTCAAGAAATGCATTTTTAAGGAAAAGATGATCTCATATTAACTATATGAAAAGTAATAATAATTACATTAATTTTAATTAATATTAATATATATAATCAATAATTTAAATTTTAAAAATTATTCATTATGGGTTATTTTAATTATTTAAAATCAATAAACGTTATACCCTTCCAAATGGTTTTTAGAAAAAAGTTTCTTTAAAGCATAAAAAATAAACTAATACTAAAGTCGAGAATAAATATTATTGAAATGTAATTAGTTGGATTTAATATAACTTAATAAACAATATTTTAATTTTAATTCAAATAAAATAATTATTGGGATTAATTTATTAAAATAAATTATCGTTTTATAAAAATTGGTATTTTTTCACTATTCACAAAAAATTAATAATTTAAAAAATGTCCCAAAATTTCATAATAAGTTAATATAGATATGGCAATTTTAAAAATTATGTTTGTTTTATTAAATAAATTTTATAATGTGGTTAAAATAAAATTTATATTATGTGAACAAAAATCGCCTTTTAAAAAAATATAGTTTTCCAGAAAACATTTATTTTTCTTTAAAATATTTCTTATTTTATTTCTAATAAATAGATAACGATTGAATTTATTTTATACATGTATAAACCGTATAATTTTTATAATTCATTTATTTCTATTCATACCAGCCAACATAATTTTTATTTTATAATAGCTATATTTAAATAATAATATTTTAATAGTGTCATGTTTCGTTTAACCCGACATTTTGTGCATCACAAGCTATCAATGAGATCAAATTTATTTTAAAATAAATATATATTAAAGACTCAAGGTGTTAAATTTTCTTCTAACATTGGTGTTTCATATCATATACTCTATCAAACATGACTTCCATCTTCTAAAATATTGGGGTGTTACACATTATAAGAAAATAATCTCTTCTATAACCATACTCACACAATGATTGTTGCATATTAATGTTGTGTGGGTTTAACCACCAACATGAAAAATATAATAAATATCTATAAATAATGGAATTTAAAACTTAATATTGTATATTAGTAAGTAATTAATATACTTTTTTTCTATATTAATATTATAATCATTTAACTTATTAATTAAGATACGACCGTTCATTTGTTAAAAATCACTAAAGCATGCTTGTATCCAACTTCATTCACAAGAACCACAATAAAAAATATAATTGAATGAAAATATAAATTTATAAAAGATACTAAAACATCAATTATAATACCATTTATTTTATTGTAATGATTAAATTTCGGAAAATAATGAATAAAGACACCATTAATTATGAAACTAGTTAAAAAAGATCAAGATTACTCATAGACAATATTGAAAATAGATAATAATGAATATATATATATATAGAATAATTATAAATTAAGTTTTTAAAATGTTATAGATATTAATATGTTTTTGAAATATGTAATTAAGATTGTTTTTTGGTTATAAATATTGATAGAGTGTGATCAACTAAGAGAGAATTCAAGGTAAGGGTATCATCGACTAGATTTACGATTCATTGAGTTATATAATTTATCAATTGACTACACTTTTAAATATTTCTATGATCCAAAAATTTCAATTTTTTTATATTTTAATTCATATTGTTCTCTTTTTAAAATAAATCTTATCATCTATAAATACTTATTTGATAAAATGTTTTTTGAAATAAAATTATAGCATTATTAAGAATAACTCCCATTTTTAGCAATGAATATTCTCTTCAATGTCCATGTTTTTCCTATAGAAATTGTTTTATTTAATAGAATACAAGTATTTTTCCATTTTATATTATTAATATTTTTATATAATCATTTTATGAATTGACATCCTTTCATTGTTTCTCTATGGTTTAGTTTTTTAAAGAACGACCTGAAAAAGTATAATTATAGAATTTTGTTTATTATTTACCACTCCAATTTTTTTATCATTTTTTTCTTTATTTTAAAGTATATATTTTTTAAAAATATTTATAATAATTTTTAAAAATTATTCTCATTACCTATGATTTTTTTGAATTTAATTTTCACTTCATCTTTTGTAGCAATGTATAAATTGTTTTGTGAAAACATTTGTAGTTTCATTTATATTTTTCCCCAATAGTTTTTCTATCATGAAGTAATGTTTTAATCACCCACTATATATTAGTATGATATGCTTCATTTTGGAAAATGATATTTTGATATACTATTTTTTTAATGTCTATATTATGTGATTTTTTTGAATTTTTTTAGAAACACATTCTTCTTCCATCAGTATTTAAGATTTGATGATTGATTTTATTTGTCACATATATATGTATGGATGATGATGGGTGGGGTCATATATAGACCTCAAATGAATTGGTTTATGTTTATATATCATGAGATAGCCAAGTGTGGACATAATGAGTTTTTTTCCGAAAGTGTGGGGATAATGGATTTACTCACATCTTCAGGTGAGAGAATAATAAGATTATTCACGTAGTTGTGGGAATAATGGGTTAGCTCATAATGGTTTTAATATGATTATAATTATGCCACATCTATATGTTTTTTTATCAATCTATGACACATATATAATTTTTTTTCATGTTAATCCATATTTCAATATTGTTTATCATGTTATTCCACATTTTAACGATGGATTTATTTTACATTAAATTTCATGTTTTCAGAACTACACCTTATTTTTAAATTATTTCACACTTTTTTACATGCACAAATTTTTTATGATTAGTATGATGTATTATGATCCATTTAAATACATTTATAATTATTTAATTATTTTTCTATCATCATATTTTTCTCTAATATGTTTTAGGATAATCATCCATGGTCTTATAATCTTTTAATAAGTTATTATCCATCATACTCATGTTCTCATTCATCTGATATAGTATGATATTTTTTCACTTACTAAGTAATTGAGCTCACCCCATTCATATATTTTTAATCCACTGGTTATGAATATGATTATATCATGTGAGATATCTATAAATGGATCTAGAGTATCATGATTATTATAAGACCCCAGCCTTAAACATTACATAATCTTGAGATAAGTAATTAATTTGAATTTAATTCACATCGAGGATCTTTTTAGGTATAGAGATTTAGAGAATTAGGTCATAACTCATAAATAAAAACTTAAATATTACAAGTAGACACTTCTACTCACTGTCCATTTTTATCATAAAACAAAAACTCTTTAAGAAGAAACCTGGTATCATTTCATGTTTTTACAACATAACTTTTCCTTAATGGGATTGATATGCTCATCCCAAGTTTTGTAATGTTTTTCATAGGACTATTAGTATTGTGAAAACATGTAATCCATGAATAATTTATCATAAAGTAATAATTTTCACCTTTAAGAATTAATAAATATACTTAACTTAATATAAGATCATTGCTTACCATTTTTTTGACCAAAATATTATCACAAATCCCATAGAAAGAAAAAAAACATATAAAGGTAAATTGGGACATAAACATACTTAAATGGAATAACCATACGATAAACTTCCACACATATCACTAAATGGAATATCCATATGACCGAATTCCATACCCAATGAATTATAGGTTATAACATAATAACCCATCCATGGTTTATCATGGAACCACCCATATTTGGTTTATCACATAACCACTCGTCAAATGTTTAAGTAGCATTATATAATCATAAAACATGAAATATTTCAATTATCAACATTGCACTCATAAAATTACATTTGCAGTCACAAGAGATAATTTCAAGATATTAAAATAGTAAATCCACTTTAAAAACCATTTTCAATACCAAAACACCCAGATTAATGGAATAATTGATTTATTTTCCTTTTAAAAACATTAAGGATTATAGAGGAAGACAAATATCAAATAACAATTATAGAGACAGAGAATTCGTTGTCCCCACATATGTTAAAAACATTACTTTTTGTCATTTAGTAAACACTTTTTTGAAAAAATATTCCCTTTGAATGAAACTAAAATTAAAAGGGGTTTATTATACATCGTATAAAAGAAGGTCATGTATAACATCAAAATATGTCTCAATAAAAGGAGATTGAGATGAAGCCCCTAACCTCAAATCTGAATTATCTCATTCATTCTTTATATTCCTGAATAATAAACATTGGTTAATTTTTACTTTCTTGAGAAAATTTTTCAAGTTTATTATTCCTATTATATCACTTATTATCATGTTATAATAATTACATAATTATTTAAGTTTATATTGTTTGTTTTGTTGACATTCAGTACTTGAGTCGAAAATGAACTTGTTTGATGTAAATTGTCCATGTGGTCAAAATTCCATCATCTCTAGAATAATATTAATGATTTAAATATCATATATATCCAGTATATATGTATTTATAATAGTCCATAACATTTATAGATAAGAAATAAAATGCACCATTCATAGAGACAGTAGACCATACGTATGCATGGACACTACTTCATTTCTTTATCATATTAAAGGAATTAAAACTTAATGATAAATAGGTTTTTTATAATTAAAATATAATATATATGTTATATATGTTACATAAGTTCATTAAAACAATCCTTTATACATTTCATCTATGGAATGAACGAGTCATATCACTTTGAGGGGGTTGTAGTCTAAACTTCCTCAAATGAAATTATCATATTTATACATTATGGCAAGCATAAAGTTATGTTGTAAATAAAAATTACAGAATCATAGAGTCAATAAAAATATAATATATATCATATTTATTCATTCTATTCATGTATATAATCATGGTTTAATGAAGATCATGTAGAATGAATCGCATCGCATCGTGGAGACGATAGGCCACACGTACGCACGAGCGATGACGTTATTCAATTAATGGATACAAAATATTAAATTGGATGGTATATTAAATATATATAATAATTATAATGTTATATTAATTATTTATAACCATTTTAATCATAATTATACTCATCCAAATTAATTCTTGTTGAATAACAAATTACACCCCGGCTTGGAGACGGTAAGTTGTACGTAATAGCGCATGGTGATATTGTTATTCATAGGATAGATAAAAGAAGGTATAAGGTTTTTTCATGATTACAATAACATCTAATAATGTATATGATACTATATTTATTACTTTAGTATAGAAATGACATAATAATAGGAATTATAAGAAGAAAATAATTTTGAAATAGGTGATAAAACAAATACCTATTTTTCGAGTATCTCCTTTTGATTTTTACAAAAGGTCTCCTTAGGATAGAATTATACCCAAAGTGTGGAATATATGAGGAATGGAAGGATTTTGGGAGATTATTTTATCATAATTTTTATTATCCAAGGTTCTTGAGAGGTGTGAGTAAGTGGGTATAAGTGGTGTCCTTTTATTAGAGGGATGAGGGGCGCTTTAGAAAAGTCTTGAAATATTATTTTATTAAAAATTTAATATAGAATTATAATAGATTTAAAAGGATATAATTTGAGTATAAGATTAATATTGCTCAAAAGACTCTAAAAAATAGGTTTTAGGCAAGTTTAGGTTATAAAAGTAACCTTATATTTTAGCATTAACCCTTAGTTAAAGCCATTAACTCTTATCACGTGTTCTTTTATTTTCAGAACATATGGTTACTATAGATACTATAAAATGAAAATAGAACCAAAAGTAAATAATTAATGACATTTTTAACATTATATAAGTTATTTTTATTTATATTAGTTTTTAGGAATATTATATCATTTAATAAAATAGTATTTGTTTTAAAAACTCATTTATGTCAATTCTAACACTATTTAGTAATTTTTTTGTTAAAGTCATAAAAACTTGATTCATTCAACCCAAAGGCATTAAATCATCCATAACATGTCACTGTCAAAAAAAAAGAGTCATGTATGATATAAAAATGTTCAAATCAAATTTATTTTAATATTTATAATATCTTTTTTTGAATCTTTCATTAATAAGGTAATCAGTACATCATCATTCTGTCACAAATAAATATATTTATTTAATATAAAAAATATAAATAAAAAAAAGATACAGGAAATATTTTTATATTTATAATTACTATTTATATTCAAAGATATCATTTATATAATTCTATATTAAAATTGTTTTATTAAAAGATACATATTTATGTTATATTTCCCTTTTCTTTAAATTAAATATTATAAAATGTTATTTTCACACCCAAGTGGCTCCCAAATGACAAAAGTTCATAATAAGGATGATAATGGTCAGAAATATCTAATAAAATAGGATTAATAAATGTTTTTGGGTTGTTTTATGTTATTATAATATTATTTTTGACCTCTATTTACCTGATTTACCCTTTAACCATGATAAATAAAAATAATTACTGAAGTTACTATTCATAATGTCTAATAATAAAAGGTACCTATTTAAATAATTTTGAACTTATGATTTGAAATATGGAATCCAATTTTCCAAATTCAAAACACAGAACTGGCAGAAATTAATTTAAAATTAATTCCCGTTGTCAAAACCAGAAATGTGGGTTTTAAGAAGTAAAAACTATCAAAAGATTGACACGTGTTTATGTCCAATTAAAATGTGAAATTACTTAGAATTACCATAATTGTATTAAATGATAAAAACATAATACAATTAAACTTTAAAACCAATTAAAAGTACAATCCAACTATATAAATAAAATAGACGAAAAGGCAGTTTTGAATTAAAATCCAGTATTTTTCACTATTTATAAAAAAATAATTTTATCAGAAAAATAACAAAAGTAAATTTTGACGTCCCACTTTTAAATAAGAAGATTATTTTATAAATTATAATATATAAATGTTAAAAAAACTATTTAAAAAAAGGGTTCTCCAATAAAAGGTGGTAAAATGACCTTTTTAAAATATTAGAATATTTTATGCTTAAAATTGGATTCATTCTCATTTTAAGCCTCTAAAATTAATTGGATAAATGTAAAAACAAAAAAAATATGTAAAATCATAATATAGTTAATTCTGTTCATTCCCTCCAGTACAAAGGCTTGGTGTTGACTATCATTTTAAAAATTTTTATTATTGTTGTCTTATTTTTCAGTATAACTCAGTGTTGTGTGCAACATAAGATTTCAGAGAAACCCATTGTTGAGTGTTGGGTACACTATCATACATAGTGTACCCTTTAAACAAAAATTAATATCTTATTAATAAATATATATAGATAAGAAAATTTATTATTCTATAAATAACTCAGATGTTATAATTATGGAGTAATGTTCACAAGTATGGTATAAAATGTTATTTATGTTGTTACTATCCAAGACAACAATACTGTTAGTCATCAAGTTATTTGAAATTTTGTGGTATTTATTATTTAAATAATTAAATCATCATATTATTTGAGTTATGTTTAGCTTGAGTAACATTATTATACCCTTTCCAATATTTCGAGAGCTTATCCCCACATTTAGGCAATCGATTAGATGTAGGCTTGTAACACAACTAGTTTTATGACATAGTTTGTTTTCTTAAAACATGTTTATCATTCATGAATATTTTTCTATTATAATAAAATATTTTAACATATTTAGTAATCAAAACATAAAATTTATGAAGAAAAATTAAATTTTAATAATAAAATTAATCATATTACCATTTCTGAATTATTGGTATATAATTGATATAAATAATTTTTATTTAGTTGAAAATATATATTTATATAGTTGATAAATTATTTGAAATAAAATAAAAATCATAGAATAAAAAATAATAATGTAACATCCCACAATATTAATATATATTTCCACATCAAATATTCCATTGAATAACTTTTTTTACACGCAACAACACAAAAAATAAATGATAATACATTGTATTAAGATAAAATAAAAAATATAAAATGTAACCTTTATAATATAGTTATTGATTTAAAAGGAAAAAATATAAATTAACAAATTTTAAATCCATTTAGAAATAAAAATAAATGAAATTTTTAATATTGATTATTAATAAAATTCAATAAGCGTAGATTAATGACTAACAAGATCATTATATGCTTAAAAAATATATTTTTCTAGAAATTTTCATTTTTTATGCAATGAATATTTTAGGATATGAATATAAATATTTTATATTCCAATTATTATAAGCTATATTATTTATTATAAAAATATTTTAAGACTAATTTAATTTTTAATTGATAGAAAATAAGAAAAATAAACACTATTATTTTAAAAAAGGCATTTTTGTATTAAACAGTTTCTCATTATATTTTATAATTCCATTTAAATGATAAATTTATAAATTTTAGAATTTTAATATTAAAAAAATGAACTTTCTTTTTGATTTAGAATAAAAATATTATCTTAAGATGAAATTTTCATATTTTTATACAATGATTGATTTTTTGGTGAATAATAAAAATCCCATTTTCATAAATAACGTGATTTTATGTCATCATTTGGTTATAAAAAATTCATAGAAATTTATAAATCCATTTTACTAAAAAAAATAAATATTTACTATTTAAAATCATACATTTACTCGATTATGTTTAATTTATAAACCTACTATTAAGTTTTTAGAACATAATTAATATCTGTTTCTAAAAACTTTTTTTTATTTTTAGACTCTTATTTATTTAAAATTTAATATTAGTGATTTTAGAAATTTATTGTTATAAAATGGTTTTCATATTTATAGTATGTATATAAAAGTTTTTTAATATGGTTAATTTTATTTCTGGTTATAAATATAAGTTAGTGAGGTAAAAAAATGAGTTTCTGTGGTAAAAGAAAATTTTGGAACAAATTTAAATCAAGGGGAAACATAATAAATACCTAAAAACATATCCCTTATTCTTTTTATGTGGTGTTTCTCAAAAAATAATATCCTCTATCAAATATTTTACACTTTTGAATCCATTTTCCATGGAATGTGACATTCCTTTAACATAATATTAAAAATATGTACAAACTTTTCCCTCTTAACTTATAAAATAATCCCTTCATCACCACACTTATAATCACACCACAAGTCATTTAGATCAAACAAATTATGATAAAAAATCAAACCAAATATCTTTTACATGTTCTATTGGTTTTAGTATCACCAAAATTCCATTTTAAGAAAGGTAAATGATTTTCCCCAAGCAGTAAGTTAAAAAGTCATAGTCAATCTTTTTCAATTAGATTCCATTATGTAATCTTATACCACCTCTAAATCTATTCAAACAATTATTACATAATTACATTATTATCATAATTATATTTAATTTTTAAATGTTATTATAATAATAATTTTCAACATTCCTCTAAATCGTTTGAAAAAATTAAAACGTCACTCATGCGTACGTGTAGACTTCCACCTCTATGAATGATGTATTTTATTTTTAATCCTGAAATCACATGGATGGATATAGGAATTCATTTAAATAAGAAAAATTATATTGATTAATATAATTGAGATTCTTTAAAGATATATCATTATCTACCTTAAATCTCTCTATTCTTTAGAAAATAAAAATTTCTCTCTTTCGTACGTGCGGACTACCGCCTCCAAGGACATCATTTTTTTGTTTCATTAATTACTTAGATGGATAGTAATACAATATATTTTAAAAATATATATAATATTACAGTGTAGCATTTATCATGAATATTATTCTAAAAGGGTAACATAAAAATTTTCAATTATTATTTAAAAATCCACTAATTTCATTAAATTACCAAAAATGAGCTTGTCATTCATCTCATTCTCTCAAAACATGCCAATAGTTTCCATAAAATAATCATGGGGATGAATTAACAATTGAAAAAATGATTTCAATATATTTCATATTATTTTAATTATTAATTTAAAATCAAATAATATGGGTTTACATCACCATTTTGAAACTTTTGGGAAACATTATTAATTACCAACATTTGATATCAAGAATAAACAAAAAAACTAATGAATAAAAAATAAAAAATTTTAATTGAAGAGTATAAATGAATATTAATATAAATATGGTTATTAAATAGTGTATTATGATGGTTATGTTTATTTTTCAAGTGTTTAAAGAGGTATTTTTAAAGTCGGGTTTAATAATACAAGGGGTTCTCATCTCAATATTCTTCTTTTGAGATATACACTATATTCACCACTTGTTTATATTTTTATAGAATATAAATTTCAATATAGAAAAATTTTATTATATATTTCAATACATTTATAGTATTAACACATCCATATAATGTTTTTACTTTTATATTGGTTTTGATTCAGATGTTACAAAAGTGGTAAGGGTCTCGTTATAATTTCATTTTCAGATTAACATTGATATGAATGAATTTAAATTATGGTTAAAATTAGGCGATTTTTAACTATAAAACAAAAATAATTTTCGTTTTATTTAGTTATTAATTAGTTTTTACATTTCATATCTCATTTTAATTTACCTTGGAAAATAATTTACTAGTTGTGATGCTTGTAAGTGAAACCGACCACATATCTTTTTTTCATATGAAAATATTTATACTCTATATTGATATTAATTGAGAAATTTTATGGATTTCTTTATATATGAATTAATAATTGATAAAGAACATTTTATACTATTTTTAATCACTTAATAAATTTATAAAATGGGTCTTTTAACATTTTACACATAATTTATTTTTTCTAAATGCGTGAAAAGAATCACTTTTTAACCTTTTTTGTGTGAAAACATTATTTTATAACCTTTAGTAATTAAAAGTTTTCCTTTTCATATATAAAATGGATTTCTAAATTACAATAATTAGAAATGTTTTTGAAATTGAATGGATTATTCATTATTATTTTTCATAGTGATTTTCAAAAATATTTAAATGTTTTTTCCATATATTTCAACATCCTTTTATATTTATTTTATTATACATGGGATATGTTCTTATGATACTATCTACATTCTCTCTCTAGATTGATTATGATATGTACTTTTATTATTTTCATTTAAATTTTATATTTTATTTTGGATTATTATGTGTTGTTTTAGAAATTGATGTTTTAATGTTCTTATGGCACATATATGTATGGTTTTCATTATGTAAAGGGTCAAAATAGAATTATATATCAGTCCAAAGAATTGAATATTTTTTAAATATCAAGAAATAATTATTAGAATTTAGTATTAATGATTAATTAATTATAAAAATCATGAAGTGATGCATATTCTAATCTGTTATAGAAATCAGGAAGTGATAGATTCTTGATTATGCTATGGGAATCTTGTAGTGTTTCTCAATCCATTATGTTAGGAGGAATATATTGCAAATCCTGCTACACTATGTTATGATTTATTATGGTTATGCTTATGAAACATTTCTATGTTACATGTCTATGTAATGGTCGATGGATCATGATAATATTTTTAAGATTCTATACTTTTATTCCTTGTAAATGTTTTATTAGTTGAGATTAAATATCCTTATATTAGGCCACATGGAGAACTATTATTGTTATGTATTATTTTTATTAATATATTTTTCTCAATCTCATATTTTCTGACATGATTATGACATAAATAATTATTGTATGTAGATGATGTATTTCCGATACTACTTTCTTGATCTCAAACCTTTTCTTATTTATATTCTTATAGTTATAAAGATGAGTATAACCGTTGATATGTTTATAAAGGGATCTATTATTATGAAATTATAGAAAAATGTTAATGATAAAATTTTTATATAGATAATTTCAAAATACAATAAACCATTAGGTTATGAATTATGTAATTATTTGGGAGATATAATATCTATATTCATGAAATATCTATAAGTTTGGATTTACTAGTCTCAGTTGGTATCAAATATATAAATTATAGTATTTTTAGCATCAGGTATGGGATTTCTAATATGGATAAATTCCGTGGTTATCTGATTAGATTTTAGATACTTTTAGGTATTATTTAATTTATTATTTTGGATTAGGACAAGGATGAATTATTAGAAATCTATGGGATAATAACTAATAAGGGAAACCATAAAAAATTTTAGGTAAAAAATATAGTGTGTATATTTCTAGAAATAATATTCCAGTTTGAATAAAAAAACTGGATTCTATGATTTACATATATTCATCTAGGGATAATAGCCCTAAATAAGGTTGACTGAATATTTAATCTATCCTCACTCGGAGAAAAATTGGTGGGCCTAACTGCACACATGTTTTGAAACTCATGGGGATCTACTTTGGTATATTCACAAGAACTTTATGAACCACTATGAAGGATTAAAATTGAATTTAATTTTTTAAAATATAAAAATTTAGGTTTGAGAAAAAATTAACATAGTAAACCTAGGTTTAACTAAAGGAGTTATAGGTTGATCCAATTATATCCTAGTTAAACTATAAACATCGAATTATTACTTAAGTGTGTCACATGAGAAGATATCTTAGGATTGATTTTTTATATTCATATAATCATTTAATTTAATTTAATTTTACATTTTCATATAAAATTTGGTTATAGTAATTGATTGAAAAAAGGAGAATCAAAATGAAGATTTGAAATGTATGTATCTAAAAACTCCAAATATCTATAGATAATTAAGAAGGACTGTAACACCCATAGATTTTAGATTTTAATTTTATCTAAATTAATACCACATTGAATAGATAGTTTCACACAAAATAATAACCAAAATGAGCCAATATATCTTATATGAATATTCTTAAAAAATTATAGTAATAATAAAACCTTTATTAAATATACATACATTGATAAAAAAATACATTTAGAGGATAAATAATAAGTATGATTGAAAACTATAAATCAAAGTTCTTCTTGAATAACTATTTTTTAAAAATTTTATATATTTTATTCTAAAAAATTAAATTGATAAAATTAATTATATTATTATTTTTGATGTAATAATTTAAAATTAATTAAAATTTTAAACTAATTTTAAATAATATAAAGAAATATTAATGCCTAAAAATGATTTTCAATAATAAAAGCTTTGCAAAATATTTTTTTTTCATTTAGAAGTTAAATTAATATATTTTAAAATTTTATTTTCAAAGAAAGGAACTTCATTTTTGGATTTAAATTATCAATACGATCTTAGGATTAATTTTTTAGGATTTTTTTTGAGATAATTGAATTTAAGTGGATATTAAAAAATAATGTTTTTACCAAAACTACGAATTTTATATCATTTTCATTATATATAAAAGAAATAGAAGTTTATAAAACCATTTAATTGGTAAAATTTTTATTTAATATGTTATAATATACATTAAAAAAATTATATTGAATTTATAAAACATATGTTTACCATTTTAAAAACTAAGTATTTTTTTTCATGTAATAACTTTTTTCAGCTTATTCATTCTAATTTTGTTTTATGTAGTTGAATTTTGGTTTTCAATTTATTTATAAGAAAAATAAATCTAATTAGATTAATAATAAAACATTTAATTTTATTATAAATAAACAAATTTTATAATTTTATCATAAACATAATTTTTTTTCTTAAAAATACAATTTTCCTAAAAATGGGGTTTTACGTGTTACATGCAAAAATTTTAAATTTTATATTTCACACACATAGATTTTTTTAAAAATGTATTTAATATTTTTAATCATTAGGACCATGTTATATATTAAGGAACATTTTATTTTTATTTTTTAATGGTAAATTACATAGGTAAAAATTAATTGAGCCGATAAAAACAAAAACCAGTAAAAATAAATAAGCTAAGAGTAAAATTATTACAAGCATGTTTAGAACAATTGGGGAAATGATTTATTAGTGACTATAGACAATAAATAATCCTCAAATCCATTATTATTCTCATTTTATCCATATTCTATGTGAAACATGTTCTCTCTTTATTAAAAAACTTATATTTAAAAAAATTCTATTTCCCTCACCTATAAATGGAGATCAACTCCATAACATTTATCCACCCATCCTAAATAATTACATTGATAAAAAATCTACCCTATTATCTCCTAAAATATCTACCCTTTTAATATAACACATTCTATTTCTAAAATACATAACTAAGGTGCTTTAAGATATCGTACAATGGAGAACATCCAATGGGAGAGGTAATTTTATCAGCCAAGTTCTCTTAAATATTTTCTTCATCCACCATGTCAAAAAAATTATATCCATGAAAATATGAAATAATAAGTATTAATAATATTCTAAAATTTTATTATTCTTATGTAATATCCATTTTATACCTTCCTGGAAAAAATAAAAAATGGAGATGTTTTCATGCATACTTGCAGAATACTATATATATGAATGACGTGCTTGATTTTTCATAAATAATGTAAATAAATGGTAATAAATTTATGAATAATAGATTAATATAATATTTTTAACATTATTATGTTTCTAAAATTTAATTAAACTCCCTATATTCATATAAATCTATGGAAAATGAATGGGTCAACTGTGCATATGAGTACACTATCACCTCCATGAAAGTGACACATTTTGATTCCATCAATACTTTTCATCTATATTAAAACGTTATAACATATAATTCAAAAACTTAAAAAATTAAAAATAATATCATTATTATTCATCAATAATTATATTATTCCAAAATAATGTCTTTATTAACCATACCCACCAATATATTATAACTTGTTATTTTTTTGGGTTAGTTTTTCACCTATATGAATGATGAAATACATATCTTTTTTGGGTAACTTTAAAATATTAAATAATAGTGTTATTATAAATTAATGATAAAATAATATTATTTTAAGAGTGGTTTCAAGCATAAAATAAAATTTAACAAATTATTATTGTACCAAAATTATTTGAATAAAATATTATCAAAACAACTCATCCCCAACACTATCATCATGAATCAGAACTAAAATAATTATGAAATGATATTGGTACATTAAAAAAACTTATAAACAATATATTCTTATACCAATAATGTCCTAAAAATTACTAAATTTGGATAAAAAAACCAGAATCTACACCTTAATTATGAAACTAATACTAAACAATCATTTAAAGCTAATAACATTAGTTGGAGAAAATAAAGCATGACTAACTATTAAATTTTTAATAAATGATTATAAATTAAATTTATAAAATTTTATAGTTATAAATAGGGTTATAAAATATATGGTTAAGATATTTATTTTATTTATATATGAGTTTATAACACGTTCTACCAATCAGGGATAAAGATATGATGTTTTTCAGGTCAATTTTGTTTCATTGAGATATGATGTGTATTCACCAATTGTTACATTTTTATTGTGTAAACAATTGTAAAAATTTGTTCCCCCACTTACCATTTATGATCATTGTGTTTCAAATGCATGCTAATATTCCCACTAATATTATACATTATATTTATAAAACTAATTTTTTTATAAATTATGATATTAAATTTCCCTTTTCCTCTTTTCCATAGGATGGTTTATTACCCATTTTACAAAGTCAAATTTCAACATATGGATTTTAATTTATCCAAATAGTTTTCTTTTTATGTTCCATTATTTTATCATCAAATCAAAATTCATTTAAGATAGTTTTTATGTGTATTTGAAGGATCCAGTATTGAATGTTCCTTTAAAAAGTAAATTTCCTAAAAAAATTCACTTCAATATTTTAAAATTTTCATTTAAATTGACTATAAATTTATATTTTACATACAAAATAAAATTACTTCATTAGAATTTTTTTATGAATTCACTTAAATTTTTATCATTATCTTTAATGGGTATATTTCAATGATAATTATTTTTTATAAATCACCATCTAAATATTCATATAAAATACTCCTTTGTACTGATTAAATTTTAGGTATCATATTTTACATCGTCAAGGTCAATTTCAGTGATACCATTTTGAATTGTTATGAAAACCATTGTTTTTTATAGGAGTTCATTATAATGATAAAAATTATTTTTTTCAATTGACTCAAATATTTATAGATGTTTGATGGGTGGGGTCCTACATCTTTCTATAATGCATTGATTATGTTTTTCTATCTCATGAGATAACAACGGGGTGCACACAGATGATAACAAATATAATTGATCACATTATGGTGCATGTAAATGATCACATATATATTCATTCATATTATGGTCCATATACATGATTTATTATACCTTTATTCATTTGATGATGCATGGGCATGAACACAAATAGATTTTTTCACATGATGGTTTGTGAACATGATCACATACATATTTTTTCAGATGATGGTGTGTGGGAATAATCAAATATAGTTTTGTTAATTTTTTGATGTGTGGAAAAGATCAAATATTGATTGGTGCAGATGATGGTTTATGGATATGATCATATATAGCTTTGTTCACATGATTATGTGTAGATATAATCACATATATCTTTGTTCAAATTATGGTGTGTGGATATGAAAAATGTTAGATTTGTTCACATGATGGTGTGTTGACATGATTGAATATAAATTTGTCCACATGACGGTACATGGAAATGATCACATATATATTTTTTCACATGATTTTTCAGGGAGAACATTGAATGTCACATTGTTAACATGATTGTTTAGAGACATGATCTATCTTAATATTTTTTCAAAATATTATGATTTCCTATCTCTATGCTTTTTTCATACTTTAATATCCCAATTATTATGATCCATATATCATGTTTGATATCAGAAAATCTTTTTTCATTATATATGTTTGTTAATTTGAAATTAAATTTACTTACATCATTACTTATGTAAATAACTCATTGTTCCATGATATATTTAATAATATATTTATCTACTGACCATATTTTTTTCGATATTATTAGGATCTAACTCTTGATGAAATGCTTATACATTTTTCCCTCACTGAGAATTTGAGATCACCAGATTCATATGTTTAATTTTCATCAATCATGAAGAAAAGAATAAATTATAAGATGTATAATTTAGATACCAATGTTTCTCAATTATAGGGAAATTTTTACAACTATCATAAATTAAGTTTCTCACGTAGCAGATCCTTAATGACACAAAACCATCCACTATTGTGATTTTGTGTTCATTAAGATATTTAATCCTTAATATATGAAAAATATGTAAAATAAAGGCATTCATAGATTTTTTAATATCAAATTGAATCAAATATATTGTGTAAAGGATGTGTTTTTAGCATCTGGCACAAGAGTGTGGGTTTGGGGCACCCCAATTTGAATTAGATGATGATTTAGTTATTTTTTTGCATTAGTTTAGTTATTTTAGGTGCTTATGTTAAGTTAATTGTAGTGAAAAAACAATTTATATGACTATGGGGTATGTCTAATTATAGGAAAATATCTTAGAATTTTGGTGATGTTTTGAGTTTTTGGTTTTCCAAGAATTTTAATTTCATTTTGTAAATTGGAAAGTGGATGCAGCTTTGATAGAGATTATCCTAGAGTTAATCACCCTGAAAAGGATGTATGTGTATCAAATCGATCTAAACTCTATGAATGATGAGTGGATCTTTGAATACACACCTGGATAAACACTCATGGGGGGCATGATTTGGTAAATCCACAATCTCTTTAAGAACCATTATGAAGTTTTTAAAAGGAATTGGTGAATGAAATATATACCTAGTAATGTTAGAGAACCTAAATGGAAAAAAAAACGCAGATAACCTAGGTCCAAATTGAGAGTTATAGGATAAACCTAGTGCAGTATAGTTGAACAAAAAGATTCATAGTTTTAAATGACAGTTTCATAGGTGAAGACATATTAGGATTGAGATTTAATAATCATATGATAATTTACTATGATTTTATTTGACGTTATAATAATTAAGTTGGTTTAAACATTTTGTTAGAAAATAGGATCATAAAAATTAATTTTTAGAAGGCATGTTTCTATAAACTACTAATTAATATCTATAGAGGCATATTTGGAATAAATGGTTGAGCATCATAATATATGTCTATTATGAGAGAAAATATATGTTACCTGATATTCCATAAGATAAAAATGTTTGTATCTCATTAGAATATATATATTAAGTCCTGATTATCTTTTAGATACCCTCATGTATTGTTATTAGAATAATATAATTAAAATTGGTAGTACATATTTTATTTAAGGGGGAGATTATAACCTCCATAGATTTTGGAATATATTTCTCTCAAAATTAATATCATGTTTAATAGATTGTATCACATAAAACATCAAAAAAAGGTTCCATGAAAAATTAGATGAATATTATAAAGAAATTGCAGGAATAATAAAACCACTAGTAAAAAAATAGTCATTAATCAACCTCCATTGAATACATTAAGATGATTCACAATTATTTTGATTTAATATTAGAATGCATTATTTTTTCTCAATTTTTTTGGAATTGGTATATACATTATCCTAATATATTAAATTGGTAACTTTTAAAATATTAATATATATAAGAAAATATATGAATATTCATTAAAATAAAAATTTATATGAAATAATATTAAAATCACTTAATATTTAAAAACATCATTTTTATTAAAATTAATTTTTTTTTGTATTTCTAATTTTATTACAGAATTTATATTCTATGATTTTAGAATTTTAGTTAGAAAAAATGAAAAAAATATTTTTATTTATAATAAAAACATTATCAAAGGATGGGTTTTTGTTTTTATCTAAGATAATTGATATTTATGTGAATAGTGAAAAATAATGTTTATAAAAAAATATTGAATTTTATGATGTTATCCTTAAATAATAAATACCTAAAAGACTATAAAACACTATAATTGATCAAATATATATTTAATAATAAAAAATATACAAACTAAAAACAATATTTTGATTTTACAAAACTGAGTTTTAACATTTTGAAACTTAAATAATAATTATCAAATAAAAACTATTTTCAGTCTATTCTAATTAATTATGTTTTCTATAGTTGAAATTAGGATTGAAATTTATTATAAATTAAAACAGATATATTTTTTATAATATTAATCCAATTAATTTCATTAAAATTACCTACATTTATATTTTTATTATAAACATAATTTATATTCATAAAACTATATTTTTCATAAAACATATTTTTACATATTACATGTGCCACTATTGAAATTAATTTTTCTCACAAATATAAATTCCATTATATAAAATTAGTTTCATATTTACTATTATTAGTTAAAAAATATTAAATAACTACCATTTAATTTTGATGCATTAAAATTAAATTACTTAGTGCAAAATTTGTTACCTTAGTAAAACAAGAAATAAGTTTTAAAACTATGAGTAAAAGACATAAAAACATATTTAATCAATGTGTGAAAATGAATAGTTGAGGTGTTTTCTACCATAAGTCACCCCTGTACTTTATTATCATAGTTTTTTCAATATTCAATTTGAAACATGTTCCCTCATTATATTATTATGTTATATTTACAAAAATACAATTTCCCTCACACATATAAGAAGAACACCCCTTCCCCATTTCTACACACATTATAAAGAATAAAATTGACCAAAAATATTACTTATTATATTCTTCACCCTCTCATAAATTCATATAAGCCTTGTTTTTTACAAAAGAACAAGCTGAGAAGCCATAATATGTTACCTAAGGGAGAACATCCAAAGTGATATGTAATGTTCTCAATTTAAATCTCTTAATTATTTTCTTATTAGTCCATATGGAACAGATTTTATTCATTAAAATATTCTTAAATAATTATTCATAATATTTTTAAATGTTATTATACTAATTTAATATCTATTTTCTACCTTATTCTAATATTGATAGAAAAATGAAGACATTTTCATGCATATGTGTAGACTACTACCTTTATGAATGGTGCTCTTTATTTTTTATCACCATCATCTTATAAATGTATATATAATGGATTAATATTATATTTATAAAATTATTAAAATTATTAAAATTATTAAATATTATTCCATTCCCTATCTTCCTCCTGATCAATGGAAAATAAACACATCACTCGGGTGTATTTGTGGACCACCACCTCCAAAAAATGTAACATATTTCATTTTTGATATAGTATATTATTATTTATCAAAACTTATTAAAATATGACTAAAAACCTAAATATATATATATATATAATATCATTATGATTCTTTAAAAATGATGTTATTCCAAATGAATCACTTTCTTAACCACACTCACCAATTGATCAAAACCTGTTCTTATTTCAGTTGGTTTAACCACCTAAAAGAATAATTATTTAATCTAAAATTAGGGATTACAATGGAAAGATGTAAAATTTTGTTATTAGAAATTAATTAGAAATTAATTTTTTTGACCTTGTATAAGTTTTATTAATGTTTTACTTAATATTATTATACCTCCCTTTTGTTTGTTTAATATTACTGAAACAAGATCATCACCAACTTCATCATCATGAATCATAACTAAAATACTTATGAAATGAAATTATAAAATTATAAAAAACTAAAAAAATATATTTTCCAAATCCTATTATTATTTCATAATCATAAACTAATAATCTATAAACACAAATCACCACTACCATTATTAAACTACTAATAAACAAACAACTAAAGATGATAACATCTCATGATTAAATTAAAATATAACTAACAAATAAATTTTTCATAAATGATAATAAATTTAGTAATTAAAAGGTTATATATATGAATAAAGTTAAAAAAATAAGTGATTAGAATAATATTTTTACATATAAAACTTTCTACCATGTTCAACAAAGTGGAATTAATTTTAAAGGGTTTTGCATATTAATTTTTATTCATTTAGATATGATGCATATTCACCACTTGTTTTCTAGGAGTATATATTGGAATTGGTTTTATTTTAACATAATATTTCATTCCATACAATGGATTAAAAATTATAACTCGTATTATACCATTCATGGTTTTTCAATTGAAAAGATAATGATGATGTAAGGGTGGTTTATCGCAATTTCATTTCATTGTGACATGTCTTGTTTATGCACTAAATTTAATTTTGGTGTGAATAATGACTATTAGATATATAATATCACGAATTATATTATATTCATGGTATTATATGTTTAACATCATGCCCATTCATTTAAGGGGTATTTATTTAAATGTTTCTTTAAGCTGTAATGGATATTGAAAAATCAAAAATTCTATCTTTGAGTTATGATATTTCTTCATGAAATTATTTCATTAATGATTAAGTTATTCCAACATAAAATTTAATTTTATTTAATTTCAATTCTTATTTGGGTAAAAATTAATATTTAATTCACAACTCCTTTCATGATAAATTTATTTATCATAAAAGTGAAATTCTATTATAAAGAATTATCTTACTTTCCATGTATGATCTTTCTCTTAAATATATAGGTTTTTTATTCACTCAAATGTTCCCTTTTATATTTTGAAAGAAAATTATTTTCTATCTATAATTACCATCACATATAAATTTTAATATTTTTAAAAAGAATTTAAATAACCATTTTTATGATGTGGGATTTCAACAAATGTATTTAATATATTAATTAATTCTCATTGTTCCTTTATTTTATCATACACTCCATGTTACCATGAGAAATTTTTTATGTATTTTCCAAGGATCAACACTTGAAATATTTTTTTAATTTTATAATATTTCAATAATTTTCACATTAACTTTTAAAACATGAGTTTTAAAAGTGAAAATAAATTTAGTTTTTCACCAAGGATAAAAGTGTTTTCTAATTTTTTTTATTTGACATCCATTTTACCTTTATCTCTAAATAATTTATTTCCTTGGAAATTATTTGTTGGGAATAAACCAATAAATTTTCTTATAAAATACTCCTTTTGGGTGATTTAATTTTGGGTATCAACCACTCATATTCTTGGGGGAAATTTTAGTGATACCATGTTTATATGTTATGAAGCCCATTTTAGTTTCCATGGGTTGTTTATAGGGTGATGAATGATTGTTTTCAAGTGGATAATATATGTATGGATGGATGATGGGTGGGGTCCTATATAAACATACAATGAATTGATTTAATTTTTATATCTCATGATAAAACATGACTATGTGTGGATAGGATAATATATAACATTGTTCAAATGATGGTTAATAGAAATTATCACATATAGATTTGTTCAAATATAGTGTGGAGACATTATCACATATATATTTATTGAGATGGTGTTTCATAGATATAAACACATATAACTTTCTTCATATGATGGTTCATAAACATCATCACATATATAAGTTTTCACATGATGGTCATAAAACCTCATGTCAATGTAGAATGTTCTACAATTAATTATTATAATTAATTTTAGAGGTAGTTTTAAAATTATCAATGTTTTGGTTCTAAGTATTAACATTTGGAATTTTTTTTCTATCCATAGTTTTGAAAAAAAAATTAGGATAAAAAATTAAAGTACCCTTACATGGGGCAGTTTCAAGTTGGTTTTAAGATGCATTATTTTACTTATATGGGTTACGCTTGGTTGGGGTAACACTTAATAGTAAATATGCAACTCCTTTCAGTGAGTTGTCTGGTGCATGGATTCTACATAGATAGTAAAATTATGCAATAAGTTCAAAAAATTGATCTATGGTTAGCTAGTTCTATTTATCATGATTGGTATATTAGTTGATAAACCATGCGGGTTTCAAGGGAAAACTATGAAAATGATTTTTTCCTTAGGCAGTTTCAACTTCATGGTTGGTGCAGGGTTTATCAAACCATGCGACTAAACCGTGTGATTTTTCTAGATTCACTTAAAAGTTAAATTATAGGAATTACCATTTCTATTTTAAGATCCCAAGGTTCTTCTTTCATTCCCCTCTCATTCATCCAAGCCAAGACACACCCCGAGATATCTCTCCCTCCCATTCATTTGGATTTCCAAACATGTCCAACTATATTTATTATGGGTTCCTTTAAGGAAATACCTATATTCCTATTACTTCTCCCCATTCCATTCTATAATGGTCATTTACCTTCTTTGTGAACCCTATGGGTTTATGGGTTTAATTTTGTGGTTTGGGATGATTGATTTTTAGGGTTTTGTTTGTTAGAGATGACCTGAGGTCCCTTGAGGCTTGTTGGAGTACTCGTCATCATAGGAGACAACATAAAATATAGTTTCCATTGAATAGAGGTAAAAGTTTTTGTGAATTTTTTAAATTAACATGGACCTAATTTATTTAATATTTATAATTCTATATATTTTAAATTTCAAATATGTGTATTGGATTGTCTGATATTTTAAATATGGTCAAGTGGGGTTTTCATCCTCAAAAATTAGTTTCACTTGGAATTTAAAAATGGAATTTAAATTCCAATTATTTATAATTTTTAAAAATAGGATTCAAGTTAAATGTTTCATTTTAATTGGGGTTTACCCTTTTTTGATTTTCTTAGTGAAACATGAATTGTTCTTTTTAATATTAAATGATTTTAGTTGGGGATTAAAGTGGTGTTTTAAAAAAATAATTGTGTTGGTTATTTTTTGTAGAATAATTTTATGTAGAGTGTGTAATTTTAAAATGATTTTACCCCATTTTGGTCATGACTTGAACTTGGTATGAAAATGTTAAAATTAGTGGGGATTTTAGTAAAATGTTTGGGGGTTCTTGAAATGGTTATTCAAATTGGTTTTGTGTGAGTATTTTTATAAGTGATTCAAAATGGATTTCAAGATCATGATTTTTAGGAATGGGTTTGTGTGATATTTTAAACTACTAGAAAATTAGATGTTATTCTATGTTTTGATAAATTACTATTTGAAACTTTGAGTGTTTTCTATGCCCCCATTTTGGGGAGTTATCCATGGGTAACTCCAAACTTATTATCTCAATAATTTTTTTATCAAATTCCATTTAAATCATTTTATATTGATGTATAGACCAAGTTTTATGTGATTCCTAGTTTATGTGGGATTTTTGAAATTTTAATGATTTTTTTTCAAAGGTAGATGGATTCAATTCCCTATATGTGGTTGTTAAAATTAACCAAAGGGAATTTATTTCATTAAATTGGTATTGAAATGGATTTTAATTAATTATTACATAGTGTTAGATTATTGAATTAAATGGGATATGTTTAACATTGTGGAAGGTATTATATATAAATAAGAAAATTGGTCTCTTAAATTGGCTTGTGAAATAGATTTTTGGAACATAACTTGTTCTTGTGGATATATTTGACATTGAGTAGCACATTGGAGACCTAGGGTGTGGGTGTGTATTGTCCAAGTGACTGAGAGATACTTTTGGAGGAATAATGAGGGAGGTTTTATAACATTGTCTAAGGGACCAAGAGATACATTGGGATAAAATCCAAGATACCATTCAATAGTATGAACAAGAGACTAGGGGAGATCTTTATAAGTAATCCTAGGGAGAATGAAGAGAGATTTTAATCTTTTTATACTGTCTTAATTGAAATTTTTTTATCTTTATACTAATTCACACCAGATCCTTATGTTTAGATCCCATAATTAACTTTACTTATTCTAGGATGTTTTTTATATGCATTATACATAGTGTAGTTCCTTTTTTTATTTGTTATGACTTATATTTGTTCCCAATTCCATTTATTTTGATGTATTATAGGGATTATTCATGTACCATTTTTTATAAATTTCTTAGTTATGTATAGTATGATTAATTTGGGTGGATTTAACAAATTATTGTGTCCTTGTTTACTTATTTCTTTTAACATGGTCTATTTTGAGAAAAAAATGTGTTGTTCTTTTGAAATAAGTGATTGATAAATGTTTTGAAATAAGATAAAATGAGTTATTGGTTTGCTGTGTGGTTTTTTTCACCCTTTTTGTGTTTAAATGATTTTTATAATTTTTTTATCATCACCCTTATATCATTTAGATGAAGTTTGATTGTTTTAAAATATTGGATTAAGCATGAGAAATGTGGTTTTCACGTAATTATTTTAATTTAAGTAAAATAAAATTGATTTTTTTTGGAAATTGGGTGCATGAATCAGATTTTATATGTAACTATTCTTTGAAAACATTAATATAATGGAATTTTAAATAACTTTCAATGTTAAATATCATGATACAAAATAATAAATTTTCCTTTTAATACTATAATGAGTTTCTTGATTTATACATAACCCAATATTTATTAAACAAATAATGAATAAATGAAATTTAATACCCAAATGGCCTGAAGGCCTTCTTTTTTTATTGATTTTTGATAAACCCCATTTTAAGGGATGAGGGGGATCTCTTACAAGGCCCGTAGGCTTAGAGATTAAATGGCCCATAGGCTTATGATACATCACCTGACCTGAAGTTCTTACAGAATTCAACCAGATTATAACTACAAGGAACTGCCCCTCCCCATCATCTACATCGTGATGGTAGTTATCCACCTTCGCATGGCTGTCCGGCTAAGCTTCCTTTGCAAGAACAGGCGGGTACTGGTGGTGTTTCAATACCCTCTAATTCTTTCAAATCCATTTGTTCTTCTTTGGTGAGTGCACCTACTCTGAATCCTCCTTTAAGGCCGCTCCTTTTTTTAGAGTATGTCCGGGGAAACTGTATTGATCATGTGGGCCAAAGGCCTTGATGTTTATCAAAGGCCTTGTGGTGGCCTAAAAGCCTTACTAGCCTGAAGACCTTGGGTGGCCCAAATGACTTAAAGGGCCCGAAGACCAAACTGGTGGCCTAAAGGCACAAACGGGTGAATAGTTCCGGCTACTACAGTACCAAATAGTAACTGCAACAGTACCCTGCTACAGTACTACTAAAGTACTACTACAGTACCTCAGAAATTATCCCTCTACATGGTTTCATAATTATGAATTTATGATGTATGATAGGTAATTTATTTTTTGAGGATGCATGTAAGAATTTAATAAAAAGTAAATAACACTTATTAAATATAAAATAACTATGGTTAGTAAAAAATAAAATTATTCTAGTGTATTAAAATTTATTAGTAATATAATTTATAAAAAGAAAAGGTGACATTATGAAAAATAAAATTCTAAGTGAATGTAAATTTATGTATATATATATGAAAATGTTTAATGTCTATATAAATGTATAAAATAATTATAGAGAGAATATATTAATGGAATATAATATTAGTTTTAGATATATTAGGTGTAACTTTAATTAAAAGGAAAGTTGTTTAAAAAAAGGTAGTTGTTTTTTTAAAATGTTCACCTTTAACAGCTCGTAGGATGAGGGATATCAAACCATCATCTTGAGGGTTGATATTGGGTGTTCCTAGGTCATGCATAGAATTCACAAAAAATATTAGTAGACAAATAACACCCGTAGAAGTGCTCGGGTGATAATGCATGGATTGGGAAGGTGGTATTGAATAGGGAGCCATATCATGTGAGCTCTTATGTCTGGTGTGGTTTGGTAGTGGATAGTGGGATACTTGCATCAATCAGATTACAGAACATAGATTTTGATAAAGGAGTTGTCAACTAATTAGATCTTTGATGCAGGACATGCATATACAAGGTGTTATTCACCAATTAAAAAATGCACAAATATAACATGGGACATTCAATCCAATCATTGTAGACCATATAATTAACCCCAACATTATCTTCATCCTTGTACACTAACCTTAAAACCCATCACTTTCTTTCTCTTATTCTAAATTGAGCATCATATTTTCCCTTACATGCTTGACCTATAGATGGCCCAGTTCGATGTCGTATTCTTCCTCCACTGTACAAACCATACTGTGCATTAACAAGGATGGAAAAAACTCTCGAGACTCTTGCTATAGATTTCATTGTATTCTACTTTTTCTATGAGGTTACACAGTGTTATTTATGCAGGTGGAAATTTTTTCCACTTCTGATAACATCATTACATTTTGTTTTATCAAAATATAAAATCCATTTTCATGATCTCCAAGATTCAAATATCTCAGATAATATACATAAATAGAAACTGAATATCCAAATTCTTCCATGGGGGTTTGTAGGGTAATCATATGGGGAATAGTGTTACATAAAAAATTATATATTTTTTATAAAGGTGTCTAATTCATCACACAAACTCTACAATGAGGACCATTTTCTTTCCGTCATCTTCCTCAATTTTCATCCTCAATCGAAATTGATAGTACACTATCTATACATTTCTTATATATATATATTTTTATCTTCCTCCCAACAATTTTAAAAAAATAAATACATATATATATATCTTTCTATATGTTACAATATTACAATATGTGATTATATGCCATTTTTTAACATGGAAAATCAAGAAAACAGAAAAATTATGTGAATATAAACATTTTCATTTATAAAACTCTATATTTTCTATCCACATGACTAGGTAATACTTTTAAAACTTATTATATAAGAAAAAATGATTGGGATATTTTATATTATAAAATGGGTTATATTATGAACTCATTAACATTCACACACACAAATACATATAAGAGGTACTAATTATTATTATCAAAGAAATAAAGAAATGTTTCTATTTCTATAAATTTCAATAAATCACCCTATGGTTTTGGAACAAATAGATTTCATGAATTTTTTTTGAAGAGAAGAGTATTAAGGATGAAAAACCTTTTATAAAATACAAGGGAACAAAAACATGTTTTTTAAATCTCATAGTTCAGGTTCACTAAACAATTATTGAAAATGAAAATGTTTTATTAAACATCTATTTATTTTTTAAAACACACATTTTAAGTGAAATATTTTTTATTAAAGACCCTCTTTATATTAGAGATTGTTTTTAATGATTTGATTTGATTTTATTGTATTTAATTACTAATTAAAATTATAGATATTATAAAAAGGTAATTTAAATTTCTAAATTATAGGTTGTTTTTAATTTGATAAAATTTAATATTTTATATAATAAATGATATATTAATTATATAAATTTTATTCATGTTATAGGTATTTAAATACACTATATTTATCATTGGAATTAAATATTTGTATGAAAATCATTTTATTATGTTTAATTTGAAAGATTATTTTTTAGTGTTTACTCTAAATTTCTAGAGTATATCCAAATGATAGTAAGTATTTTATTTAATGGAAAAATATATTTATCAGATATGTAATTAATTTCTTATTTGAAAATAAGTTTAATAGATATAATTTTTTTGAATTGTTTTTTGTATTTATAATGGGAATGTAATGCTTTATAAAAAAAGATTTATTTATAATTTTAGTAGTTGGATATTATATATGCTGATAAGGAAGATTGAGTCTATAAACTCAAGTGAAATTTATCCAAATGTGATATTTATTTCTACAATTTTTCTCTTAGCCTCATGTATTTATCAAAATTTTCTATGTATCACTATATTCCATAATGAGATATTATTCTCAAAAGTATTTTTTTTCAGATTTCAAAGGAGAAATATGAAATCATTTCAGTGGATATTATATTCCTCCATTAAACAAGTTTTCAAAATAATTATCTATTTTAACATATGTTTTGAAATTAAACTCTGGTGAATTTTGATAACCTAAAATTATTATTCAGGTTTAAATTAATTATGTTATGAAATTATTTATATTTTATATAAAAGGACATGTTTTTTTCCAAATTTTTTTTATCGTATTTTAAAGGATAAAGGGCTTAAATTATTACTTTAAAACCCCTTAATGATAAATTTTGGGCTCAACCTATGTTTTTAATTATTTTTCACAGGTTTACTGATAAGTGAAAGGTCAACAGTGTTTGGTCACGATTAATAGTGTATCTCGAGTAAATCCAAATAAATTTTTATTGAATTTGGTATAAACTCAAATATGTTTTAAGGATTAATTATCTTCTGAAAACATATACCTAATATATTATTTGTAATTTATTAAACTCAGTATTAATTTATGATAATAAATAATGATTTGTCTAAAATTGGGTTACTTCTTTGGTAGTAATACCAAATAAAAAAATGTATAATGTTTCTAGCATAATATCCAAGATTATGGATTTTCGGTCATTATAGTTTATATAAGAGTAAAGTTTATACAAATTTGGAGATTAGGAAAAATATCATTTTAGGACTATTAGGTTAGAAACTTGTAGAAGGAATATTGAAAAAAGTTATTTTTGTAAATCAATGAGTCTTAAGTAATGAAACATATGGATTATCTAATAGTTTCTTTATTTCATATATAGGAATGAGTAAGTATTTTAGAATGAGAATTTTTCATAGTGTAAATTATTTCTATTTTTTCCAATAAAATCTACCTTTACAAAACTCATTATTAATTATATTAATATTTTTTAAAATTTAATTAGGAAATTAAAATCTTATTTGTATAATTAAAATTTCAAGGACTCAATTTTATTATGGGGTATAATGTAACATCCCAAATTTCAATATAATTTTTTTTATTTAATACTATCATGAGTTTCTTGATTTATGGATAACCCAACATAAATTTAGAAAAAAAAATTATAAAAGAAATTAATTAAATAAATTATAATGAAAATATTTAAATATTTATTTATAATTAAATAATAAATTATATATACATAAATTATAGTTTTTTTATAAGTGAATAGTTTTTTTGAAAGATATATTTAATAATATTTTTTAACAAATTTTATGTTAATTTCTAATAAAAATGCTATAATTATAAAACTATGATTTATAATAGTTAATATATATTTTTAGGATAAATATAATCATGTAATAACAATAAAATAATATCTATTGAATATAAAAAAACTATAGTAATTAAAAAATCAATTGATGCTAGTATATTAAAATATTAACATTAATATAACATATATTAAGAAAATATGACATTATGAAAAATATAAATATGATTGAATATAAATATAAGTAAATATATATATGAAATAAAATTTTTTAATGTATATATAAATGTATTAAATAATAATTGATTGAAGATATCAATTTAATATACTATTCATTTTAGTTATATTAGGTGTTTATTTCTTTAAAATAAAATTGGTTTAATGAAAAATATATTCTTTTTAAAAAAATTCACCTTTAGCCACTCATAGGATGAAGGATATCAAACCATACAATGTGGAATGAGGTTGGGTGTTTATACATTCTGCATAGTATGCTTGGTCAAGCATAGTGTATGCATAGTTCCCACATAAGATCCTGGGTGGGAACATATCGTGTGGGTAGGTGAGATTTTGTATGGAGGCATGGCCCATGAGCATGTGTATGTGATGTGGTTCTTGGAGTTAACCTAGGGTTACTCACATTGAGTGGATTATGGAATATATATTATTATAATGGGGTGATCAACTGAGTAGATCTTCAATATAGGGAAGACTCATGTTAGGTAATATTCATCTTCTTAATAACATATGAACATAATGCGGTCTATTTGACCAAATCATTGTGTAATGTTCGATCAAATTGAATGTAATCTTCATACTCACACTAACCTAGAAATATCGTATCTTTCTTCCCTTTATTATAATGATATCTTCATCTTTATCTCTATATGTATGACCTATAGATGGCCAAACTCGATGTTATATTCTTCCTCTATCATAAAAACTATACCATGAATTCAAAAGGTTAAAAGAAAATCCCGAGACCCTGGTTATAACATGCATCATTTTATTATTTAAACATAAGCTTACACAAGTTTATCATTTAGGGTATAAAATTATTTATAGATCCCATTAGCATCCTCACATTTGGTTTTACCTAAAGATAAAATATAATTTCACCATCTCTAAGATCTAACTATCTCATAAAATTTATATAAATGAAAACCAAATATCCAACTTCTTTGATAGGGAATTTTAGGGTCATTAACTAAGGAATAGTGTTACTCATACAATTGTACATTTCTTATCAAGGTTTTTAATTCATTGCACAAACTCTACCGTGATGATTAATTATAGTCCTCCATCTTCCAAAATTTTCTTCCTTGATCTATGTTGGAAGTACCGTATCTATCATTTTATTATATATATATATATATATATATTGATATTATCATCCCAATGATTTCAAAAATAAAAAAATACACATGCACACACATATATATATATCTCTGTGTTATAATTTTATCATATTAGATTATATACCATTTTTTAACACAAAAGTTCAAGATAAAAAAAAATTGATGTGAATAAAAACATATATATTTAAAAATAACTATATTTTCCATCCTCATAAACCGGTCATATTTTTCAAGAATAATATATTGGATAAACATTTGGAACATTATGGATTATTAAATGCATTATATTAAGAATTTATTAAAAACACACACACAAACACATATACATGAAGTACTACTTCTAATGCTCAAAGGAAGAAACATTTTTTTCTACTCTACTTTTCAATATATCACCCTTTTGTTAAGAAAATAATTCTTGGGGGTGTTATTAAAAGTAGGGTTTCAAATAATACCATCCTTTTACAAAGTATAATGAAATGGAAACATTTTTTTTAAAAAAACTCATATTTCAAGTTCGTAAAAACTATAATGTAATGGGAATTTTTTTATTAAAATTATATTAATTTTTATGAAACCCTTTTTTAAAAAAACCTATTTTTATTATAAACCAACTTTATAGAGGATGATTTTTATTTCATGTATTTTATTTCATTTATTTCTTTCTAATTATAATTTAACATTATACAATTTCTAAAAATGGAATTTTTATTTCTAAATTCAATGATGGGATTAGAGTAACATAATTTATTATTTTATGTAATAAATTATATTTTAATTCTATAAATTTTATTCATGATTATAGGTATGAGAATGAACTATATTTATAATTTAAATTTCAAATTATTATAGAAATATTTTTTTATGTTTAATTTCCAAGAATTTATTTAATAGTTGCCTCTAAATTTTTATATTAATTCTAAATGAAGGTATCGATTTTACTTAAATATAACTTAAATTTATCATATATGTAATTATTTTTACCTTTTAAAGTAAATTAGTTAGATATGATATTTTTTGATATTTTTTTAATATATTTATAATTTTAATGGAATGATTTAGAAAAAATGGAAAATTTGAAATTATGGTACTTGTATATTGGCTAAGATGATAAGGAATGGGAAGTAAACCAATTAACCTAATAAGACATTGTATTGAAGTGAAAATTAACTCCTCAATATTCCTCATAACCTCATAGATTTCTTAATGTTTATCAAGTATCATTATTTTCCACAAAGAGATATTATTTTATATATTAATGTTTTGATATTTAAAAGGATAAAAATAGAAATATTTTAAAGGATATTATGTTTTAAATAAAATGGGGGTTTAAACTAATTATCATTTTTAATTTAGGTTTTTAAAAGAATCTCTTATAGATTTTGAAATCTTGAATTTTTTATTTAGGGGAAAATTAATTATTTTTTCAAATGGTTTATATTTTATATAAAATGAAATTATTTTTTAAATTATTTTGTATTTTATTTTTAAGAATAAATAATATCTCTTCTTGTTTTAAAACCCCATACTGAGTATTTGTTTCTCATTATTTTCATAGGTTTAGTGATTAGTGAATGATCAATGCTGATTTGTAATGATTAAGAGTCCAAATTGAGTAAATCTAGAAAAATATTAGTATAATTTTCTCTAAAGTCTAATATTTATTAAGGATTCATAACCTCTAATACTCTAGACCTATAAGATCCTTGGAAATATAACAAAACTCAATAATAATCAATTCTAATAGACTAATAATTTATTAAAAGTGGGTTAAATATTTGTTATTAAAACCAAATAAAAAATATATAAAAAGTATTTAAAACAATATATGGGGGTATTGGTTTGGGTTCTTTACATTAGAAATATATAATCCTTTATAATCATATAAAAAATATGGTTTTTACCTAATAGGTTCAATTTCTCTCACAACATCAATATATAAATCGATATATGTAGTTCTTATATTTTTACCTCAGGTTCCTCTTCTTTGGTTTCTCTCAAGTTTGGGATGTGCATTTTTCTAGATGTTAGGCATGAGATTTGGAGTGTGACCATGGGTTACATAGAGATTTTGGGTAACCATTTTACTTTGGCATTTGTATTATTTGGTTGTATATGTATAAAATTTCCTTTGGCATTAATGTTTATAAGTATTTGATCTTTATTCATACATGTTTTATTTACTACTTGTGTATGTGATATATATTGATTTATTATTCAGTATCTTGTTGCATAATTTTATTTATAATACATTCTCTAATCTGGTTATGGTATCATTGATAGGTTGTTTCATGAAGTGTGAAATCATTCCCATCAGTTATGTTCTGAGACATTGGAAGTGGTGTCCAACTCGGGGTGATCTAAAGAATTCCTTAGGTATATTTCAGACTAGTTTTGGTGTCAATGGATGGATGAAATGTGTTGGTTAATGAAAAAATGGTATCATAACATTCCCTCATGCTATTTGGGGTTTGTCCGAGTAGGCTAGAGACTGAGATGGTCATCTGGACTCTGGTGAAGTGGGTGAGAAAGTTCCCAGCCAACTCTTCATTAATCTAAACATCATATTTTCATTTATGTAGTTGGATTGAGTCTTGATTTTGAGTTCAAATTTGGATATATTTAATTTATTTTTATATGTTGAAATGATTTTTGGATACCTATTGACTGTATCAGTGTTTTCGAGGCCAATGTCAGTTTTAAGGGTGAATGTGGTGAGAAATCCTAGGTTTCATAGTTTTAACGGATGGTCTAGTAAACTATATGGTAGCCATGAAAAATTTATTTGGAACCACGATAGTACATATTTCATGGTTGCTGCATAATTTACTTGAAAATGTTTCTAAATAATGTATACAATTGTTTCTTCTTCTGGTTTGTTTCCTTGAATTCCATGCTCCTTGAATTGATGCCTATGGAGTATTCCATTATTATATAATTATAAAGACATGTTTTAATTGGTTTATTATAGAGTTTTATTTAGTTTAATATGTCCTTATTTGATACTAATGATGGATTTTTTGTGTTTTTACAATTATTGACTTGTGTTTTAAAATGAAAAATGGGTTTTTAAATGGAAGATGTGAATTCTATGAGGGTTTTTTTTGAAAACCATTTTGTGGTAGTCTAAAAAATGTTTGTATTTATTGATAAAACAACGTGTATTTTATATTTATTGTGGAGATAATAAATATTTTTTGTATAAAAAACTGTTTAATATTAATGGTGGAAATTGTTTGAAGTTAAAAAAATTTAAAGTATAAGTTTTAAGAATTAGTTAATTGATGAATTTTCAAAGTGGGGGTTGATTTCAAAATGTAATTTTAAAATTAATTTCAGAAATAATGAAATTTGATTTTTTCTTCATGGATTATGGGGTCTATTTTAATGGCCATGATATATTTTAAAATATATATTTATAAATATATAAAAAATTGTTTGGGGAAGGAGTTTGATATTTACTTTTCATGAAAAATTGTGAAATTATTTTGGGAAATAAGGCCTTTCCATTGGTTTAATTGAAATTTGATACCGATAGGTCTTTGTTATGGTTTAAAATTATTATTAAGGGATTTTTGTAAAATATATTACTTTCTAAATGGGATTTAAAAAGCATTTTGAAAATGAATATTCAAAAGTTTTTATTAAATGTGAATTCCCATAGGGAAATAAACTATGTTATTTTTAATGTTCCCTTAGATATGGATCTACTTGAATTATTTAAGGCTCATGATCAGTTATACTAATGACTCATGTTAGTTAGTATATTCCTTATTGAAAAGTATTATAAGAAGATAAAGTGTGGTTTCATAGGAGATATCATCATTTGGTTTCTTTCATTTTCTAGAATTAACCATTTCTATTTCTGATTTTTTCTAGTCTTTGAGAGGTTTTGGGGGATTTAGGTCATTGTGATTTTAAGATTTTTGGGTTAATTCCTTTCCCCAATTCATGATGTGTCAGTTAAGAATTTTTAGAGTTTTATTTTAGTAAGTTCATTTTGGGAATGTGACATAGTAGTGAATCCTTAAAGGCGTTTTAGGGAAATCCTTATAGTTTCCTTGAGTAGTTATTCCCTAATGATTTTTATTTGGTATGTATTTAGGATTCAAAATTAATTTTCTTATAGATTAGTGTGTATTAATTCTTTATTATGTGGATGCATTCAGATTTTTTATATTTTGATAATGCCTTAATATTTTGGTTTCCTTCTTTTGAGGCTTCCATTGTACTCTTATGTGATGGAAGATTTGAGGATAATTTCTTTTCAAAAGGGGATTGAGTGTCCATTGGGTTGATACATAGGTAATTATGACATATTTTACATTTGACCTATTTATGACTCATTAATTTTATCTTTGTGGGGTTTTTCATGGGATAGTTTTTTAGATGTGAGGTCCTAGTTTACCCATGGAGTATAGTGAACTTAGTTGAGAACCCATGTTTTTCCTCATTGTGAAATAGTTGTGACTTATCCATTGGTGAAGTGATGTGTGTTAAGATTGAATAATTCTTACCCTTAAGGATGTGAAGTCATTTTAGGTTGAGTTTCCTTTGGGATATGTTCTCCAAGAGTGTAAGAACAATTTCATTGGTGACTTTTTATGCTTAATATATTTTGGAAACTTCTATAGAAGTTATTGATGATGTATTATTATATTGGATGTCTTCATTCATGGTTTTTTCTACCATTTTATTGAATAGTTAAGTAAATTTTTAAACTGTGGGTAGGATAGTGTTTAGATTCTATCTCACATCAGGATATGTGGTTTTTCTTTGAGATGTGCCATGATTTTTTTGATTTGATGATCTAGTATATAATAATCTTCTGTAATAGAGCATTTCCTTTTCCTAAACATCTATAATTATTTCAAATCCAATTCAGTACATTCCATATGGTGTAATTTTGTTTCTACCTAATAAAATTTATTTCGACTACGGATTTTCATGGGGCCAAAATTGGAATGGCATTTAGATTGTAACACCCTATTCCATTATAGTATGTTTTATAATTAAATTTGGAGGTATATTTAATTATTTAAATATTTTCTTTAATGTCTAAATTTTATTATGTTTTTATTTTCAACACAGTTTGGGGAGCATGGTGTAACACCCCAAACTTAATTATAACTGTAATAATAATATTTTTAGTTATTATTATTTTTATAAAAATTGGAGTTATTTAATTAAGATGCACAAAATAAAAAGAGAAAAATTTTATTCAAAGAAACACTAAAATATTACATTAATACAAGAGGCTATAACTACTCAAGAAAACTCATCGCAAGACCCATTAGAATAAATGGAAGACTACCAAGCATGACAAGGAGGTCGATAGTGTAGTTGACATTATCTTAGATAAGACTTAACAAAAAACAATATGCAAAGTAGTATAGAAAAAATTCTAAGAGTGAATGAAATGTATAGAACCATTATTTTGAATCCAGAAACAATATTTGATCTTTTGAATACCTTTAAAGTATATTTATATAGATTAAAATGACCGTTATAAATAGCCATTGGGTTTCAAGGTGACCATTGATGTTTTATAACCGTTGGGTATTTTAAGTGTTTTAAATTTTAAATGTTTTAAAATAACATTTTTAGTTAAATGATATTATGGGTTTTAAGTATGGATTAATATTTAATGTTTGGATTTTAAAATTTAAAACATGGGTATTCATTATTTTTAAATCATTAGCGCTTTAATGGAAGAGTTTTAAAAATTTAAGATGAATTTAAATTTAATAACATCCAATGTTTTTATTAAAAATATAACCATAGAGAGTAACAATAATGAAAAACTAATATATTCATATAAGAAAATAAATAATTTATTATGTGTGTTAAACATATATATTTTATTTTGTAACATATATTTTTTTCATGTAATAAATTTCACCAAAAAAATTGGCTAAGAACCCAACAACTAATATTATTCTTATAGGCCAAGCCCTCAATGCCCAGTGGGTGCTTAACACAAGTATTATTGAGTAGCGCTAGAGTAAACCCTTGTGGGCATAGGGTGAGCCAGGTTGTGCACCGATGCATGGGAGATGGTATGAAAGGGGTGGGCCAAGGCCCAGAGGCGAGGTGTCATGTATAAGGACCTCTTGGTGTATGTTGTGTCATTGAAGTGAGGCACTACACATTGATCCATATAAGGAATCCTAAAAATATGCTCGGTTTCGATGTGGGATGAGCCATTTTCTAGGGCACATGATCTCAACCGCACAATCTCACTGTGTGAGATCCTGGTCATCTGCGCTAGTTTATAGATCAAACCCCAACACCATGGTGTATCACCTCAGGGTTTTTGCAGACCGTCCAATCTGGCTTTAACTGATCTAGACCACTGAACCCTTTTAAAACTGTGGATCTAATCTCTACCATCAATTCCATCCATGGATGATCTCAACCATCCACTGTTTTAAAGAAACAAAAACACGAAGAGGGATTCTCTTTTTCATCTGATCAAGATGAGATATAATCCCATCCATCCAATATTCTTAAAATACACCATATATTCTGGACCTCTCGATCAGATCTGTAGCCACATATAGGCCGTCCTTTCCTTAGCTGCATGAACTCTTTTAAAAGTTGTTAGGGTTATTTCTAACCCTTGTATCAGATCAAGATTGATTTGATTCATCCATTATTTTTCCCATATTATTCCTCATTGAGCCACACTAGTCTCCATCTCACCTTATATATGAATACTCCTCTTCATCACCACTTTCCCATGATGTAATCTTTCTACCATCATTGTGGCCCCTTTAGTTTCAGCCCCTTTATTTACTTCCAAGGATAGTGTTATTTTAAAACAAAATCCCTATCCTTGTCTCGGATCCCCCTTCAATACTTCAATTTTATATTTTAGGGTGTCAAAAAACCTTTATCTCATTACTTTGCGCTAATTAATGTTTGTTTATAGTTTATCTCTGGTCAATTCAGAACAATAATTGAAAAACTAGTTTTTTTAAAAGCCTCACGTTTCACACTCAAATGCTACATGAAAATTCTCTCTGCCAAGCCTTCTCTCTCACGATTCCAGAAACCCATAAATCTCTTCTGATCTTAATCAAGTTAAGTATTTTATTATTTTTGTCTAAATTTTGAGAACATATATACACATACATATATAGTAATATATATATGTGTATAAATATATATGTAGAACCATATCTTCCCAACCAAAGTTACATATATAATAAGCCTTTTTGTTTTAAATGATCTCTTCTAAAAAATCCTATATATACAAGGGTATGCTTTTTATTATCAAGTATAAATCTTTAAACAAAAATTATATATTTGTATATACATGTGTATATACACATATGTAGCTCAATATTTTCAGTATTTATATATAATGTGATAAGGGTACCTTTTATCCTGAACTATATTTCTAGAAATTTATGTATATCTTATTTTTCAAAGTTTATTATTACAAGGATGATAAATATATATAATTATATAGGTATTTAAGGGTATGAGTGTGTTTCTACATGAAAATAAAAACACATACACAAATTTATCAACCCTTTTTGGTGTGAGTTCATACAAGAGGGTTCTTATTTTAAAATCTTGAAATAGTTTTATTATTATAAACCACATACAAAAATACATATATAAGTATATTTATAGTTATATATATACATATATATGCATTTATGTATAAGAAACTTAAGTATAGTTATTTTTCTCATTTATTTAAAAATTATAATTGGAATTTTACAACCTCCAAACCAATGATTAATGATTTTAGATCCCCATAGACACTTCATTTACTCAAATTTAATGAGATAAATTTTATTATTTTATGTGAAATTCTGAATCAAGTTATCATTTTATGTGAGAAAATTAGTTTGTCCCTCATTGTATGTCATGAAATGTTAGTTATGGTCAACATCTAATTTATAAATGACATTCCATACATTTTAGAGAGCATTTATGTATTTATTTCATTACACTTCTTATTTGTGCATTACAAATAGAGATATTTATTACAAGTGTGAGATTAATATATTTATGATATTATATAGATTAAGAATTAAACCTTTCAATGTTGTGTGAGACACTTTGGATTGTTGAAAGATTTTGTACCTCAAGAATTCATTAATGAATATATTTTCATCTATGGTCAAGATTCAAATAATTCAAAGTTGTATTAGATATTTTGATTTAAAGATATATTTTTATGAGAAATATGAGGAATGAATTGGACTTCTTATGTGATGGGTGGGGCCTTCTGTAGCCTCTCGATGCATTGGTTTATCTCATGAGAAAAACAATGGTTTTGGCACATGGCCTTGACAAAATGGTTATTTATGGTATTGGCATGAGGCTTCGATAGCATGATTACTTATGGTCTTGGAATGAAGCCTTGAAGATATGTCTATGATGTCCTATATTATGCATTCTCTTATTATTAATCTATTAAGTGAAATTCCATGTGATTATTCAACTAGTAGAATATCCATGGTTAATGATTATTCTCTTATGAATATGTATTAATTAGTTTTGTCATGAACCTAATCTGGTCGCCATCAAAACCAGAACCAAACCCAGCACATGGAAAGAGACGAAGGGTATTCCCTATCCCCATGGGTGGGCACAAGTGCCTCAGTATCTTAAATATTGGTTTGGGAAAGATTTACCCAAGTTTAAAATCATTTAACAACCAAAGATAATCAATAAACTAAATCTGAAAATTACCAACAAAACAAGCCTTAAATATAAATTAATCAATTAATAAAAGGTTAATAACATGAGAAAAGGGGTCCCAAACTACCAAAGTAGCATAAAAACCCCACAGATCACCGCCTGATAAGGGTCCATCGCCCATGAGCGTTCTCCACAACACCTCAAAACGGTAGCAACTAGCAACCCAAACCACTGTCTCCAAAAGACTTGCCCTTACCCGTGTCAAACATAACCAAGTATACTTACACCCAAAGGTTTAAGTAGGGTCTGATCCTCATACCAATAGGATACCACCCAAATATTCCATGTGACAAGCATTATAAGATAAAAATATTTCAAGTGTTATAAGAAAAGGATGGTAGAAATAATTTCTAAAGGTGCATCTTTTAAATGAAAATAGTTTTCAAAGTGGGTAACTTTAAATAATAGGTACATTTAAATAAAACGTGTAAGATACTGAATTTTACATCCAAACACACCATAATCCAATGATAAATGTCAAATAGTCAATGAGAACTCTACACAGGAACATCCCTAGGCACTAGTTAGTTGTGAGCCCCATGTACCTCGCATCTTGGTGTGAAAGTAACCATAACAATATCCGTTCTTGTGCATGAGCCAATAGTAGGGTAATCACTTATAACCTAGTAATCCCCTACATAAAAATCATCATAATTTTGTTAGTGTTGTCAATATCAAACTTACTAAGTGAAATAGGGACAAAACCACTCCAGATCACTAGCATTCTAGTACACATCCCCCACCTAGATACTTGGGTTTCAATATTTGTGATCAAACAAGTTCAACATGCTAACAAATTCCATTTAAACATAAAAACACTAGTTCTGGTCAAACACACTCAAAATAGTATCTAAACATTATTTTCAACATTTTTATAGCTAAAAAAAATGCCTAAAATTTCCATAAAATAATTACAGACGTTATAACAAAATTTTGCACATAAAATCCATTTAAAACCACTATCTTAACACAAAATGCATACCAATATTACCCCAAAAAATAATTTTCAGCACTAAAACATTTTTAAAAATCCATTCCCTGAATTATAAAACAACACTAATTGGTACAACATGGAATGCAGAAGTAAAACACCCATTTTCACACAAAATTGGTACTTAAAAATCTACCTCTTAACAAATGCTACCGAAAGTAGTTTTTGCACTAAAAATAATGAAGCAGGAACATAAAAGAAATATAAATACAAAAATCTAACTCATTCTATAGTTCTTACACATAGAATCACCTACGATATATGTCAAAACCCTCAAATCCTTATGCATAAATTTAGCAACACCACAGCCACACCACAAGGGAGTGAACAAAAACCTAAAACCAAAATATTGGACCAAGAAACTAAAAAAGAGACCCTAGTTTAGAATCCCCACTATATGTACATTAATAACTTCAAGGAAAATGTAAGAAACCCAAAACAAATGGGAGAAACCCTAAGCAATTGAGAGGAGGAAGGAAACCCACTTACTTGAGAGATCTTGAAGAAATCACCCCAAATACACCAAAGGTTGAATCTAAAAGAAACTAAAACTAATAGGGAGGATTTAATGAGGATGATGAGGTCAAGTGGGGACTAAAATGGGGGAAAAAGGATGAAAATTGAATGAATTATGGATGAATCAAATTACCTTATCAAATATGGAATATTTGAGAAACTATGAGAAGTTTTTCCCTAATCCGTGATGAAAATGAGCTCCAAAGAGGGAGAAACGAATATGGGGGAGCACCCAGGGATGTTGGCTTCAAGTGGTTAGTGGAATAAACTAAAAAAAAATTAAAAAATGAATGATATATTCAGGAATTAAAAAAATTTGAAACAAGAAATAGACTTACAAGTTGTCCCAATTCCTAAATAAATTACCCAAATACAAAATAATAATGAGTTTATAAGAGGTCCAAATGGTTACGATGGTTTGAATAGGTCAGGGGAGGCCAAGTGGGAAGTGAAATGGGTAAAAAATGTTGAAAATGAAGGAGTTATTAAAGAAATAAATTTGTTTTTAAATCTAGAAATGGGCTCATGGTTTGGACCAAATCTTGAAAACTCACCCTTTCGTCAAAAAATTCATGGGAAACCCATGAAATGAAGGAAGAATGGAAATTAAATGAAAAATAACTTTAAAATAACTCATGTATGTGACAATTCTTCCCACCATGAAAGAATTACTGCCTATGAAAGTCGACCTCAATCTTGATCGAAAAACAGGAATGGGTACTCTTCCTCAACGCATGACTTCCACTCCCAGGTCTCACGTGTATCATTCCCATGCTTCAAAAGAATCCGAACCAGTGGAATCAAATTTCCCCAAATCACCTTCTCTTGGGAATCAACTATATGCATTGACCGCTCAAAAATAGATGAATTGGGATATATCTCCAATTCTTCCCAATTCAGCACGTGGGATGGATCCGATTTATACTTTTTCAACTGGGAGACATAGAAGAATTCATGAATATAATTCAACTGAGAAGGAAAGGCCAACCTATATTCCACCCTACCAACACACTCGGTGGTCTCAACAGGTCTGACATACCATTCCATCATCTTCCCTTGCTTTCCCAATCTATGATGGCCCAGACGAGGGGTCACATTCAATAATACCCTGTAACCCTTACAAAACTCTAGGTCTTGACACCTCTGGTCACCATAAGATTTATGATGACTCTGAGCTATCAAAAATCACTTCCTGATCAACTTAAGCTTCTCATAAGTCTCCTGCGCAAGTCTCATCCCTAACAGTGAAGTCTCACCTACCTTAGCCCAACATAGGGGGGACTGACAAGCCTGACCATAGAGCACCTCAAAAGGATCCATTCGAATTGGGTACTGGTAACTATTATTGTAGGAAAATTAAACCAATCCCAAATTTCTTTCCCATGAACCTCCAACGTCTAAAACACATGCATGAAGCATTTCCTCCATGATCTAATTCGTCCGCTCTGTCTGACTATCTATTTGAGGATGGTTAGCCGTGATCACCTTAATCTGTGACCCCAAGCCTTCTGAAGTCCTTATCAAAACTGAGAAGTGAAATTGGGGTATCTATCTAAGAAAACTGCTAATGGAACACCATGAATCATTAACACCTCCTATAGATACAAACATCCCAACTCATCCACTTTAGCAGTATCCTTAATCGGAATGAAGTGGGATGATTTGTTCAGATGATCAATCACCACCAAAATGGAATTATTACCTCAAGGTGTATGAGGTAAGACAAAAATTATGTACATGGAAACCTCATCCCACTTCCAAGTAGAAATGGATAATGGCTGGAGAAAACTGGGGGGCCTTTGGTGATTCGCTTTCACCTCTTGACATGTGTAGCATGTCGACACGAGGTCAGCTATGTCCCTTCACATACTTGGATACCAGAACCATCGTCACACATCATAATAAATCTTGGTGGCACCCATATGGACAACCCACTAAGACTGGTGGCTATCCTTCATCACCATCTTCCACAGAGACAACGACACTACTGAACATACCTTAAAGCACAAGATGACCTTGGGAGATGATGACCAATCAGAGGACATCTCCCCACTATGAAGAAATAGCCTTGACTGCTGAAAAATATCATCACTATGCTTTTCTCACTAATCAAATCCAAGAGAGAAGGATTCAACTGAATTCTCGACAAGAACACACCTCCACTGTGCTCCTTGGTCTCTACATGCATCTGAGAAAAGATCCACATCAGAGTCCACTCATCACTGAAATTATTCAAGGCTTACACTGGTACTTTTCTACTCAAATCATCTTCCACCACATTACCCTTTCCTAGGGTATAGAAAATGTCAATGTCAAACCCCTGCATGTACTCTATCCAACAACGCTACCTCATATTGAGGTCCTTTTACGAGAAGATGTAGGCCAAGATTTTCTGATCAGAATAGACTATAAATTTCTCCCCAAAGAGGTAGTGGCACCATGTTTTCAAAGAATGCATCACAACTGATATCTCCAAGTTGTGGGTTGGGTAATTATTTTCATGTGGTCGGAGTTGGCGGGATCCATATGCTACCACATGATCAGCCTATATAAGCATGCACCCAAGACCCATACCTGAAGTGTCACAATACACCACATAGACCTTTCTAGATTTTGGCAATATTAACATGGGGGTGGTAGTCAACTACCAATTTAGATAATCAAAGGATTCCTGGAATTTTGGGCCCCAAAAAAACTTCACCCATTTCCAAGTGAGCGCGGTCATGGGAGAATCAAGTTGAGAGAAATCCCAAACAAACCTCTTGTATTAGCCTTCCAAGCCGATGAAACTCCAAATCTCAAACATTTTCTTCAGCTTCTACCATGAAATCACTGCACTGATCTTCTCAGGATCCACAAAAACACTCTGATCCAAGATCACATGCCCCAGAAACTTCACCTCCCGGATCCAAAAGCTACACTTGGATATATTTTCATAAAGGTGATGATATCTCAAAGTGTCTAACATGATCAGAAAATGATTCTCGTGTTCCTCCTCAGATCTAGAATAAACAAGGATGTCATCAAAAAACCCCATGAAGAAGGAATCAAGATACCGGTGGAACACCCTATTCATGAGTGCCATAAAGACCACTGGAGAATTGTTCAATCTAAATGGCATGACTAGATACTCAAAGTTTCCATACCTGCTTCAAAAGGAAATATTTGGGATATCTTCCTCTTTCACCCTGAGTTGATGGTAACCTGAAGGCAAGTATATTTTTGAGAACCAATTTTCCCACTTCAAATGGTAAAAAAAATCATCTATTCGGGGAAAAGGATATTTTTTCTTAATGGTTACTTTATTTAGATTTCGGTAGTCAATAGACAAATCAAGGGATCCATCAGTCTCCTTCACAAACAGAACATGAGTGTCCCAAGGAGAGACACTTGGGTGAATGAATCCTTCAGATTCTAAATCTTATAACTATATCATTAATCCCCTCATCTCTGTGGGGGACATACGATATGAGGGAAGAGATATTGACTGTGTTTTTGATGCCAAATCAATCGAGAACTCCACATCCTTCTTTAGAGGTAATCCTGAAAAATCATATGGGAATACCTCTGTATACTCATCCAATACACGAGGTAGTCCAACTTCAAGGGCATGACCATCATACTCTAGCATGAGTGACGATAATTCGAAGAAAAGATTCCCCTACTTTTGGAGTGGAGGTCCCGCACTACCCGACCGAGGATCCCAATCCCCAAGGAAAAACCGATGACTCCCATCTGGTGATGTGAAACTAACCCATCACCTATATCAATCGATGTGCACTTGAAAGTGTAATAACCAATCCATTCTGATTATCACATCAAATAGATCCATATCTAAGACTAGGTGGTCCCACTCTATCTAAACCCCTGAAATGAAAAGCGCACATGACAGGCACCTGATACCCTGCTCCTTCCTCTTTCCCAGCGGCGTCACCAACTCTATCACAAAAATACAGAAGCACAATTGGAAAATTCATAGTGTTAAAAAAAGGGAATAAATGAATGATATAGAGGCACCAGTATCAAAAAGAGCAGCAGCTATCAAATATAAAATCAAAATGGTACCTAGAACTGTCAATGGTCCTGCCTCTGATCCTGCTGGTGCTTGATCCATCACATGAAGATGCCTAGTTTTTTATTGAGGATGAACACTAGTATATTGCTATTCCCTAAACTAGATATTCCCAAAATATGATTTGGACCTACCTCCATGACCACCAAACTGAGATCCCACTGTCCTAGATGGCTCTAAATAAGCTGGCACTCCCCTAGAAGCCACTAATACTACCCTAGTTTGGAGTGGACGTTCCATCCTAAAAATGCATTGTAAGTGTCCCATACCACCACACTGATAATAAGGCTTCAAAGAAAAAGTTCATTCTGGTTGGATGTGACCTGGAATCCCACAGTGGTGGCACATGACAGACCTCGCATCAGAATCCACCGAATAAAACTACCTGGAAGGTTATCTTGAGCTACCACCCCCTTCTTTCCTTGCTCATCCCACTTTCTTTTCTTCTCAAAAGACCTGATAATTTCCAAACCTAATATCGTCCCAAAAAATCAGCCCTCTCCTTTATATCTATCTCCACCATACACGGTCGGTCAACCACCTCTTTATAGGTTTTGATCTTGAATAGGAAGACTTGAGAATAGATCTCTGGCCGTAGACCCCTCTCAAACTTCTGGGCCTTCATCTGCTCATTGGACACCATTTCCAGAGCATACTAGACCAAATCAGCAAAATAGTTGGCATAATCCATCACAAAAATATCCCTTTAAACAATCTCTATAAACTCTCAAGATTGAGAATATGCCAAAACATAAGGGCAGTACTGGTCCTTGAAGATAACCTTGAAGTCCTTCTAGCTCATCTGCTCATGAATCCCAGCTTGAAGCACTGATTTTGTCACGACTCGTCCTTGGGGCCCGTGCCATGACTACCCCAAGCCCGCATTCCATAGGCCAGGGGCTGGCAACTAGCACCAAGGCGTAAATCCCGTAAAAAGGGAAGGCATTGCCTTTGTAAAGTAAACCACAAACACCACAGAGCAAGCAGGTAGAAGTAAACACTAAGTAAAAACTGGTACAACAGTAAGTGCGGAAAAGTAAGTGGGCCAGTATACAAACCCAAACTGAAATTAAAGTACAACTGGAAAGGTAAAACAACAACTGAAAAGTAAAGCCGCAACGTCGAGCTGTCCACTGGAAATCCCACCTGAAGGGTGGGTACAGAAAGCCTCCATTGCTCCTCGGGTCCAGCCGACCGCTTCGAGTACGTCCCGCCCAGTGGTCCACCTCCAGGTACCGTCCTGCTCCGCAAGCCTCCACCACGATCAGCGCTGTCCGTCGTCTGCAACCAACACAACGTAGTGCGGGCATAGCCTGTGCAGGGGTGAGTATAAGCTACTCAGTAGGGACCCCGAGACCCTCGAAGGTCTCACAGAATCCACAAAGGATAATCCAAAAAGGAAAGATACAATCATGAAGTAACATATGACACTGCTTAGGTATATTCCCATATATATACCTAAGTCATCAATTCTCGCTCGGCTCCAACATCCGAGCTCAAGTACAACCCAGTCCACACAGGAAAACAAAACGTAAATCCACACAGGATAGCACAACACAATCCACAAAGGAAAGCAAAACAGGATTCAGCTCACACATGTATACTTCTTCATATGATGATAAAGATGACCAGATATTGCCACTGATTCATCTAAGCCGTCGGACACACAAAGGATCGATAGGTACTAACCCCAACAATGACCCACAAAGGATCTGACCCACACAGGATCGATAGGTAACTAACCACCGCAATGACCCACAAAGGATCTGACCCACACAGGATCGATAGGTAACTAACCCCCGCAAAGACCCACACAGGATCGGACCCACACAGGATCTGTAGACACTGGCCCACACAGGACCGCCGAGCGCTGACCCACACAGGATCGGGCCCACACAAGATCGGTAGCACTAACCCACAAAGGATCGCTGAGTGCTGTAGTCGTCTCCATCGAATCCACTGAGGATCTCTGAACAGTCGTCGCCGTCACAGTAGCAGTCGCAGCCAGCTCTAGGGTTCCCGCACACAACAAGCTCGTTTTGGAGGGTCCGCTCCACGAGCAGAGAGGCTGATACATCAACTGACACATAGTCCAGATTTGATGTATCCCAAAAGTTCCATATCGTCAACAGGAACTCAACGTCACAGATGGCGCGTCAATCGAACGCCCGGTCTGAGAGTTATTGGATTTTTCGTCCCAGGGGTCCGGTTGGTTTTTAAGGAAAAAACAACCCGACCATACTCCACCTGCATCCAAACCTCGGGCAGAGTAAGCCAAAAGATCCGTCTCACTTAGAGGAATCCATCAAAGTCAACGACACGTCAATCAGACATCCGTAGCTCAAGATATGAGCGTTTCCGCTCCGAGGGCCCGGTTGGTTTCGTGTACGAACCAACCCGGCCGGACCCAAAGTATTCCGAAACCTTGAGTGTAATATACCGAAACAACCGTCTCAATCCAAGGATCGCATCACTATTTACAGTGCATCGATCGGAGGTTTACAGCCAAAGATATGGGAAAAAGACCGTGAGGGGTCCGAAAACAGGGGGTCTGGGCCCGGACCGACCCGGCCCAACCCCCCTTGGGTCGACCCGGGTCCGGGTCCGACCCGACTGGGCACAGCTTGGCCCGGCCGGCGCTGGTCGAGCGACCGCCCCGAAGGGAGCCGCGGCCCCTCGCGCGGGGGCTGCTCCGTGTCAACGGATGCAGCTTAAGCCGCGTCCCTCCTTTGGTCCCGCACGGCCGCGGGACCCCAGCTCGCCGCCGCGGCGGATTCTTTCCGGCGGCGCACCTGGCGCCACCGGCTCCTGGCGGACGGCCGGTGCCGGCCGCCGCCTCCGACCGTCGGCGCCGCCGTACCGGCGTGGCGCGCCGGCGGGGACTTCTGCGCACCACCGAACGCGCTCCGGTGGTCCGATTTGCCTGCGGTCTTCGATAGTGATCTTCTCGGGACCCGACCTTCGCTGCAAAGCCTTCAAAACGCCTGAGCAGCTTGTTTTTTCATCATCTGCCGTCTGCACACCAAGAACAAAAGGGCGGTGGGTTCGGACTTTTTCGTTGGTCCGCACCCACCGCGTTAGCAGTTTAAAAAGTCTCACAACAATCATTTAATCACAAGCCACGGATATAAATCAAAAGATTTAAAAGAATCAAACCCCTACCTCATCGTAGTCGTCGGACGAGTTCTTCGTGGAATTGACCATTGTGGAAGAAGATGATCATCGCGTCGCAGAAGGGCGTCGCGTCGTCGCGGTATACAACGTCGCGTCGACGATCTCCAAGGGTTAAAGAAAAACACACAAATTTAATTTCACGAATTAAATCTGTGTTGAGGATAAAATCCACAAAGGAATTTAAAAAGATCCGTAATCTCCTACCTCAAACGGATGATCAAAGATTTGTCGCGGAAGAAGAAACGTCGCAGAAGAACGTCGCGGGTGAAGAATCGTCGCGGAAGAAGCACCACAGAAGGAGAATCGTCGGCGTCGTGGAACACGGCGTCGCATCGTCGATCTCCGAGGGTTCGGCGTTCTTCGCGTTCTTCACGTAATTCACGTTCTTCGTGAAGAAAGATGAAGATCTTCTAGCTTCAGATATTTCTCCAAATCCTCTAAACAAGACACCCCTCAAAAGACAAGTGTTGGCCTTATTTTTAATCTCATGCCAACAATTGATTTCAAAGATAAGTAACAAACAATTTAATTCATAGAATTAATTGCAACGAATTAACCGCCCAATTAATAGGGGCGTTAAGAATTTAGAAAACGCGTCAGTTGACTTTCATTTAAGAGGGGGGTTGCGGGTGCATTACTTAGGGGAAAAGAAACGGTGGGGCTCGTGCGGGCCCCACCTCACAAATATCCTACCAAGAGGGTAGGATATTTTGGGTTCCACCCTATCCGCTTCAACTCAGCTGAAATGGATTTTAAGTGGCTTTAAGTGAAATAAAATAAAGTTGTCACACCACTTTATTTTATTTTCTTCACTTAACCCCAAAAATTAAAAACCACACCCGAGAAAACACAACTCCGAAAGAGGCGTTTCTAAGCAAGTACCGGCGCTACAATTCCATCGGTGCCCTCATAATTAGATTCAGAGCACCGGTTCAAAATTTAGAAAAACCCGCTCGTTCGTTCACTGAACGTACTCAAGCCAAACTTCGGAAAATGATTCCGGGCACACCGGGCCTCGAAATCACGTGCCGTCAGAAACTGCGTTCTTGTAAAATTCCAAAGAAAATTAAGAAAAAAATTTCCTTGAAATTTACGGGTCTATAAATATTCCCACCACCTATGGCTAGAAAACTATAATAGGAAAGTGTAACACTTCACCCTAACCTCCTCAAGTGTGTCCAAAAACTAAAACATGCGCTCAATATTTTCGATCCACTCCTCCACTTCCTGGGGTTCTGTGCTACCTCAGAAAGTAGGAGGGTTGTTTTTCAGAAACTTTTGGGCTTTTTTCATTCCTAGGACCGGTCTCTTCTTCTCTAATAGGAGCTGGAACAGGATCCAATCTTTTTCCTGGAGCTTGGACAACCTGAACCATAGCCTCTACTAGCCACTAATCAAGCGGTGTGGGAGAACTCTCTCCGGCCTCCTCCCGTGGGTGTATGGGAGCTTTTTGGGGAGGCATGTTGCTACAAAATACACAAATCATAATAGAAAAAATCAGCACAACTATTATGAACATTTAATCAATAACATCAAATATAAACAATCAAAACACATTACAACAATAAAATAAACAACTACTTCACCCCACCCGATGTCCACGTTTAGTCTGCACCCCACACGTCTCACCTGGAAGTGAAGACGAACAAATAATTCTGACATCCCATGGTGACTCGAGGTCTTTCATAAGAGGTGCACACCAGACACCCTACTTATGACCAAAACTACGATCCCTGACAGTCCTAGATCTTGTCTCGCCCGACTCATCCCAAAATAATAATATAACCCAAAAACATTAAGCTCCTCTGATACCATTTTTTCATGAACCAAATATGGTCACCATCAAAATCAGAACCAAACCCAGCCCATGGAAGGACCCTAAGGGTGTTCCCTATTCCCATGGGCTGGAAAAAGTGCTCGGGTATCTTAAATATTGGTTTGGGAACTATTTACCTGAGTTTAGAATCATTTAACAACCAAAGGCAATCAATAAACTAAATCTAAAAATTACCAACCAAACAAGCCTTAAATAAAAATTCATAACTTAATACAAGGTTTTTAACAAGAAACAAGGGGTCCCAAACTACAAAATTAGCATAAAAACAACCCAAAGACCACCACCTAACAAGGGGCCATCACCCATGAGTCGTCTCCACAACACCGTACAACGAGAGCACCTAGAAACCTGGACTACCATCTCCAAAATACTTTCCCTTACCTGTGTCAAACATAACCTAGTATACTTACACACAAAGGTTTAAGTAGGGTGTGAGCCTAAGCCCAATAGGATACCACACAAATATTCCATCTGACAAGCGTTATAAGATAAAAATATTGCAAGTTTTATAAACAAAGAATGGAAGCAATAATTTCTAATGGTGCATCTTTTAAATGAAAATAGTTTTCAAAGTTGGTAAATTTAAAGAATAGTTACATTTAAATAAAACATGAAATCTACTGAATTTTCCATCTAGACACACCATAAGTCAAAGATAAATTCCAAATATTCAATGAACACTTAAAATGAGAACACCCCTAAACACTAGTTAGTTGTGAGCCCCATGTACCTCGCATCACGTTGTGAAAGTAACCATAATAATATCCATTATCATGTACAATACACTAGTAGGGGAATAACCCATAACATAGCAGTCCCCAATAAAATCATTATCAAAATTTTGTTTGTGTTTTCAATATCAAACTTTCTAAGTGAAACATGGACAAAACCACTCCGTATCACTAGCATGCTAGTACACGTCCACCGACCTAGATACCCAGGTTTCCCTCTTTGTGCTCAAAAAGGTTCCACATGCTACCAATTTCCATTACACATAAAAACACCAATTCTGATCATTCACACTCAAAACAATATCTAAACATTCTTTTCACCTTTTGTATAACTCAAACAAACACTTAGATTTTCCATAAAATAATTACACAAGTTATAACAAAACTTTTCACATAAAATCCATTTAAAAACCCTCTATTAACACAAAATGCATACCACTATTACACCAAACTAGAATTTTCAGCACTAAAACATTTTTATAAATCCATTCTATGAATTATAAAACAACACAAATTGGTACAACATGTAATACACAAGTAGAACACCCATTTTCACACAAAATTGACACAAAAAAATCAACCGCTTAAAAAATGCTACCAAAAACAGTTTTTACAATAAAAATAATGAAATAGGAACATAAAAGAAATATAAATATTTCCAGAAAACTCATTCTTCAATGATTACACATGAAATCACCTAACATATATGTCAAAACTCTTAAATCATTGTGCGGAACTTCAACCGCACCACCGCTGCACCACAAGGGAGTGAACACAGACCTAAAACCATAATATTGGACCAATAAACTCAAAACAGACCCTATGTTTGAATCCCTACTTACTAGAAATTAGTAACATCTAGAAAAATAGAAGGAAACCTAAGAAAATGGGAGAAACCCTAAGCAAATGGGAGGAGGAATGAAGAAAACCCACTTGATAGATATTGAAAAAATCTCCCCAAATCCACAAAAGTTTGAATCTCCAAGCAACCAAAACTGATAGTGAGGCTCGAATCAGGGTGAGGAGGTCATGTGGGGATTGTAAATGGGAAAAAAGAGTTAAAATTGAATGATTTATGGATGAAACAAATTACCTTCTCAAATCTGGATGATTTGAGAAACCCTTAGAATTTTCACCCTAATACAAGATTTCAATGAGCTCAAAATAGGGATAAATGAACATGGGAGCGTTCCTAGTTATGTTGTATTATATTGGGAGGTGGAATAAATTAAAACCATTAAAACTTGAATGAGATATTAAAGAATTAAAAAAAAATTAAACAGGAAATGGGCTTACGGGTTGGCCCAATTCCTAAATAAATCACCCAAATCCAAAATGATAATGAGTTCCTAAGGGGTCAAAATGGATATGGTGGTTTGAATAGGTCATGGCAGGACAAGTGGAATGAGTGAAAAATGTTTAAAAACTAAGGAGTTATTAAATAAATAAAATTTGTTTTTAAATATGGAAATGAGCTCACGGTTTGGCTCAAATCTTGAAAACTCACCCTTTCTTCCAATAATGCATGAGAAAACCCCGAAATGAAGAAATAATGGAAATTAAATGAAACAGAAATTTAAAATACATCATGGTTGTGATAATTTTTATATTTTCAAATGAACATGGTATAATGTTTTATATTTAAGTATATACTTATATAAAAAATAATTTATTAAGAGGGATTAATAATCTGCTCCATAAACAAAGTTCAGAAATTCATCTATCATCTCATGGTTTTCATCCATGTGTTAACAGATAATTGATATCATTTTAGGAGAAAATTCTAAAAAATTAATATTTCATGTGAAAATTTGTATCCGCTCACCTGGTATGTCATGGATAATTAAGTGTGGTCATTGTGGGACTTATAAATGGTATTCCATGCATTTTTGTTCAAGTACACACAAATTTTATAATGCATTTTATTCGCAACCCTTAAAAATATGTTTAGAAATTTTTATAATGAGATTATCCTAAAATCTATTTCAGAATCTCTCAAAAAAATTATGAAGACTTGTTATGAGAAATGCTAATTTCATTTTAAGAAAATGAATTAAAGCATGTATTTTAAAGAAATGTTTTAAAAAGTATTTATTAATTGTTTTGTTTTAAACCCCTTACTGAGAATTTTATGCTCACTATTCAAATTATAATCACTTTTATAAGTTTATAAAACTTTTTGTGTTGAAACTCTGTTGTAGAGGAAATACGCTAAAGTATCATTGTTTCTAATTTGTGTATTTTGTTGAAATGTAAGTCATGTATCTAATTTTCCAGAACCTAGACCAGTAAAAGGTACTCTATTATAATATTTGTTTGTATTTATTATGAATTATTTTATATAAAAAAATATACATCATTTATTAGGGTTGAGTCTGGTTGCTCAGGATCGGGTCTTTATAGTTGGTATCAGTGGAACGACCAAGTTAATTTTGGAAAATTAAAACAAAAATTCTAATTTAAGTATATATTATTAAGTAAAATTCATTTCATAAATTTTTCAAATGGAAGGTAAGGGTTCACCAACTTACCTCTTATCTCTTCCATCTAATCTACTTGAGACCATGATTTCTAAATCATGTTCAGGTGCATATTGGCCTTTCACGAACCTACATCTATTCTACAAACACCTTTACCAGGTGTCAAACAACCCAAATTTCCTTTGATTCTACCAAGGACTGAATCATGTATATCACTTTATGTAATATGCACAAATTTCATATTATAGGAATAAAGTAAAGTACTATGAGGATCTCCTCCTATGTTTCACCCGGTTAGAGAATTATCTGGCCTTGGAAAAATTCTGAGAAGCTATATAGGAGGGTGATCTCCATGTAGTCTATCTATTCCAAGTTCTGAGATTTTTTAAATATGGGAAACTCTTTGATATCAAATCTTTTATAAATTAAATAGTTCGACATGTATATAAGGATCAAGTCCACTCTGATATCTCCAAGCTCTACCCCTTCCATGCCTATCTCTGGAAAACTAGCTGTTTCTTGCGTGAGTTTGATCCTAGCAGCTCAATGTGTAGTTAGGCTAAAGAAGATGAAAACTTAAAACTACCCTAGTAATTAATTTGAGTTCATCAGTGGACTATCCACAGTGGTGGATTTGGTGAAGGTATAAATTAATTTCTTTGAAAATTTTGTTAATTAATATTAATTAATATGTTTTTGTAGATATATTGAGTATGTTGTTATAATATCATTACTGGTGGGAGTGTATGAGCGCAATAGAAATGTGAGGGAACAATTCTGTTAAGAGGGGTAGAATGTTACTGTAATGCCCCGACCCCAGAAGCCCAGAGCCGGTGCATTATTTTAACACATTGGCATGATTACAAGGAATCAAGTCCCGAAAGACCGATCAGTTTAAGAGTCTTTGAAAATATATTACATACAAGAATGTTACATTACAAATTAGAAAATAAAACCCAACATAATTTATCCATTGAGAAATCCATTAATACCCTATCTTAACCCTACATATAAATCATAAAACATTTCTTGGAATCCTGGGAAAATAAAACATAATAAAGGGGTGAGATCAGATGCTCAGTAAGAGTAAGCAATACAGCAGATGATAACATAAAAATTAGGCATGGTGAATAATTGAAAACACATGCCGTTACAAATAATAAACTTGAACACTTTATGGTAGGAATATGAGTTGAGTAAATAAATCCATAATAAAATATAGTCATGGGTATTCTACTAGTCAAATAACCACATCAACCATCAATATTATTTTCATAATGAGGGAATGTATAATTCAAGACATTTTGAAACATTTTGTCAAATTGAATATGTGAAAGTGTCAAATATTGGATTTAAAAAGGGTTCTGCATTAAAAGGTGGTAAAATTGTATTTTTTTTAAAAAAATACATTTTTTATCTGAAAAATTGAATTTGTTCTTATAATATGTCTAATAAACACATAATTCATAATTTAAAATTATATAGAGTATATAAAATTCAAAATCCAGTTAATACTATTCATAACCATTTTTTTTGAATATCTAGTTTGGTAAGTTGTGGTGCACTCGAACTCAGTGTTGCATATAGTACAAGTTATTGAATTAATTTAAAGAGATAATGTACCATGAAATCATGGGGTGTTACATTCTCCCCTCCTTCAATAAATTGCGTCCTCACAATTTAAATTTGTTTTTCGAAAATAAATGGTTAAAAATAGAAAAATACCATTAAGGAAAACCCACATTGGAAATTGGCTTAATAAAATTTAGTCTTAATAAGAGGGAAAGAGAATGAAAAAGTCACCACTAAATTATGATCTCGATTAAGAGAACATTGGTGGAAATTAGAGACACATAATTGGAGGATAAACACAAATATTTATAGAGAGTGATTGAGGTCATTAATCACAAACAAGTGTAAAATTGAGGGCCACAAAGCCATAAATCTATGATGATTTAAAATATCATCAATTCAAAAATACATAAAGCATTAGGATAACACATTTTTGGTTTTAAAACCCCTTCCCTAAAGTTTAATAATTAATTTATTCATAGAATAAGAAAAATATATATATAGTTGGCAAGTAGAGTTTCATCCTTCATCTAATTCTTACCACAAACTTATCTTTCACTCCAAACGATGAGTATTCATGATGAATTAGTCACACCTGATGCGCTAAAATCAACGTATAGAGAATAAAATAATCCACAGAGGATGAACTATATATTTCCATTTTCTTTAGAGATTAACCAAAACCAAAATGGTTAGTAAAAGATCAGATGATCCCCAAAAAGGATAATCCTTTAGAGAAAGAAATACTAATCTTAATTTATAAAATTAAACAAACAATACCCAAAGTTCAATAAATACCATTAAATAAATTTTTTTCCAGAAAATCTTTCAATATAATCCAAACTAAAATTGAAACCCAAAACTCAGAAGAATTTTCTTATTCAGTCTTCTACGTTAAATTGTATCTCCAAATAACATTGACTACTCTTAAAGTCACATAATTAAAATTAATTAACCTAATCAAATATTCTCTATGATAGGTTAAACATTTTCATAAATAACCCAAATCACTATAAATCCATAATAAAAACATAGATAAAAACCCACCATTACTCCTCAAATGAAATCCCCGAGTATTCTATTTTCTTTAGGCATATAGTGTTACTAAAAGAGCAAACATCTTCCAAAATAACATTTATCGCTTAATCACCAAATCATTTTCCTATACTAAGGATAAATCATAAGTTCCCAATATCAACATCTTCTTGATCCATAAAATCATTTAACTAAAAAGAATTAGATATACTAACCAGTGAATTCACGTCGTCCAGTGGTAGGCGATAAATCCCAGTTTCACTTTGGTTGTGGGTTCGATTCCCGCTACTTTATCTGATGTGATGGGTTGTCACATGGTCTGCATGTTGTCCTTTTTCAAAAACAATTTAGTTTTATAATATTCCAAAAAATGAGATAAATTCCTCAAAAATAACCCTAACATATTTTAACCATAAATGTTATCTCATACCTCGCATTTTTATCCTAAAAATTAATAACCTATAATTGCATCAAATTCAAGGATCATATAAACCCAAATGGTTATTTAGAACTATATACATAAAAGAAAACATAATTCTTTATTGAATATAATTTTCACATAACAAACTATAGGGTTACACATAAAATAGAAAAGTCTTCCAAAGTAATCCCATAAACAAAGATCACTAATACTTTCAAACATTTCTCCATCCATTTATTTTCACATAGTTTATTCCTTGACCGAGAGGTTATCCTATAGATTAAGGCATTGACTCAAGTATTTCTCAGCTCCCCTACATTTATGGCAATTGACTGTAAATGGATTCTTGGGATCATTTTTATTTTCTTCCATAGTACTCTTCATTTTCATTGACAATTCTTTACTTTTTTTCCTTCTTTCCCACACATATTGCATTTCTTTGTTCCATTGAGATACTTTCTTGGGTTTTTCCTTCCACATTTCCTATATGATGGAAAATGAGCTTTCTTTTCTCCATGGTCTTCACTACTGGATCTCTTATAATTCACCAGCTTTTTCTTCTTTGTTGAGTTTGGGAGTTGGTTAATATATATGTTCTTAATCATATTTTTGGAAAACTGATTCAGCATGAAAATGATATCTTTTACACTTATCAACATTCCATTTTGTTGCTCATTTCCACCACCATGTCTACCTTGTACATCATGTTCAATGTTAATATGAATTCCTTGGAATCCAGCCATTGACTAACACAAGAAAGCATAGTGTGAGTCATAAAATCATTTAGAGAATATCGTAAAACCTTGTTTTCAATCTAAGACACATTAGGAAAAACCAAGGTTATTTATTATCATCTTATATTAAAATCCTTAAAATCGGTTTGTAATGAAAATGTGAATTATCCTAAGCATATCCCCCAGGAGTGTCGTAACCAAGAGTGCAGCAAGGCCCATTGTCGTGCACCGGTTCCCATTTGAGTCTAGACCAAAGCGGTGTTTTTGGGTTTTACCCCTAGGTATATCTGTGCCAGAGCTGCCTCTACCTGCTCGTATCCAGATATAAATGTATTGCTTATAAAATACATAAAATTTTAACATTAACAAAATTCTAGGAAATTATTTTATACTAATCCTCAAATTCAATCTTAGGGTAACATTATCTAATAAGAGTTTTTCTAAATCTAGTTTCCATGGTTTATACTAAACTTCCTCTGATACCAACTGTAACGCCCCGACCCTAGAATCCAGGAGCCGATGCATTATTTTAATACATTGGCATGATTACAAGGAATCAAGTCCTGAAAGACCGATCAGTTTAGCAGTCTTGGAAAATATATTACATACGATGACATTAAATTACACATTATAAAATAAAACACAACATAAATTATCCATTTAGAAATCCATTAATCCCCTAGCATAACCCTACATATCAATCATAATACACTTCTTGGAATCCTGGGAAAATAAAACACAAGAAAGGGGTGAGCTCAGATTCTTAGTAAGAGTAAGAAATACAGAGGAAGATAGCATAAAAATTAGGCATGGTGAATAATTTAAAACACATGAATTTACAAATAATAAACATGAACACTTTATGGAAGGAATATGAGTTGAGTAAATAATTCCATAATAAAATATAGTCATGGGTATTCTACTAGTCGAATAACCACATGAACCATCAATATTATTTTCATAATGAGGAAATGTATAATGCCAGACATTCTGAAACATTTTGTCAGATTGAATATGTAAAAGTGTCAAATATTGGATTTAAAAAGGGTTTGCCATTAAAAGGTGGTAAAATTTCATTTTTTGAAAAATACATTTTTTTATCTGAAAAATTGAATTTGTTCTTATAATATATCAAAGAAACACATAATACATAAGTTAAAATTATATGGAGTATATAAAATTCAAAATCCAGTTAATACTATTCATAATAATTTTTGTTTAATGGAAAGTTTAGTAAGTCATGGTGCGCTCAAACTCAGTGTTGCGTATAGTACAAGTCATTAAATTACTTTGAAGAGATAACATACCATGAAATCTTGGGGTGTTATAGTAACTCCCTAAAATTAGTTATAACTATAATAAGAATATTTTTAGTTTTTATTATTTTTATGCAAATTGGTGTTATTTAATTCGGATACACAAAATAAAAATAGAAACATTTTATTCAGAGAAACACCAAGATATTACATTAATACAAGAGGTTACAACTATTCAAGAAAACTCATCGCAAGACCCAGTAGAATAAACAAAAGACTACTAAGCATGACAAGGAGACCTATAGTGTATTTGAAATCTATTGGATCATTCATAACAAAAAAAACATGGCAAGTAGTATAGAAATAATGCTAAGATCCAAAGAAATGTAGAGCACCATTATTTTGAAGAAATAAACGATCTTTGATCTTTTTAATACCTTGAACATGTATTTATACGACTTAAAATGGCTGTTATAAATATTCGTTGGGTTTCAAGGTGACCACTGATGTTTTATAACTGTTGGGTATTTTAAGTGTTTTAAATTTTAAATGTTTTAAAATAAAATTTTCAGTTAAATGAAATTTTGGGTTTTATTTGTTGATTAATATTAAATGTTTGAATTTTAAAATTTATAACATGGGTATCCATGATTTTTAAAGAATTGGTGTTTCAATGGTGGGATTTTTAAAAAATATAAGATGAATTTAAATTTACTAACAAACAAAGTTTTTATTAATAATATAACAAAAGAGAGTAACAATAATAAAAAACCAATATATACATATAATAAAATAAATAATTTATTCTTTTTGTTAAACATGTATATTTTATTCTGTAACATATTTTTTTGTTCCATGTAATAAATCCCCCCCCAAAGGCTAAGAACCCACCAACCATGAGCATATTTATAGGCTAATTCTTCAAGGCCTGGTCAGATCTTGGAACAGGTACACTTAAGAAACGCTGGAGTGAACCCTAGGGAGCATAGGGTGAGCTAGGTTGCGCATCAGTGCATGGGAGAGGGTATGCAGGGGGTGGGCCACAGACCACAGGCGGGGTCTTGTGTATAAGGACCCCTTGGTGTGTGTTGTTCCATAAAAGTGAGGTTTGATATGCTAAGCCTTATAAGGAATCCTCAAAATCTTCTCGGTTTCAATGTTGGAGAATCAATTTTCTGGGGCGCATGATCTCAGCCACACAATCTCGCTGCGGGAGATCCTGGTCATCCACACCGGTTCACAGATCGCACCCCAGCACCACGGTTTATCACCACACATTTTTTCAAACTGTCTGATATGGATTTTCCTGATTTGGAACGTTGAACCCTTTTAAAACTAGGGATCTAATCTCCGCCATCGATTCCATCCATGGATGATCTCAACCGTTCACTATTTTAATGACAAGTAACCACAATGAAGGATTCTCTGGGTCGTTTGATCAATCCAAGATCTATCTCAATCGTCCAATCTTTTTAAAATGCACCGGATTTTTTGGACCGCTCGATCAGACCTATGGCCTTATCTAGGCCATCCGTTCCTTAGCCACATGTACTCCTCCCTTAAAAATTATTAGGGTTATTTCTAAACCTTGGATCAGATCAAGATTGATCTGATCCATCCATTCTATTTTTGATCTTCTTACTTGTTGAGCCATACAAATCCCCATCGCACCTTGTATCCTCCAACCCCTCTTCATCGCCTCTTTCTCGTGATGCCATTTTTCACCCTCATTGCGGCCCCTTTAGTTTCTTCCCCTTCATTTATTTCTAACGATACTGTTATTTTAAAACCAAATCCCTATCCTTGACTCATATACCCCTTCGCTACTTCAATTTTATATTTTAGGGTGTCAATAAATCTATTTCTCATTACTTTTCGCTAATTAATGTTTTTTTTCTAGGTTAGCATTGGTCAATTCATAACAAATGTTGAAAACCTTGGTTTTTTTAAAAACCTCACTTTGCACACTCAAATGCTACCCATAAATTCTTTTTTCCAATCCTTCTATCTCTTGGTTCCAGAAACCCACAACTCTCTTCTAATCTAAATCAAGTTAGGTATTTTATTATTTTTAATTGAATTTTGTAAACATATATATATATACATATATAGTTATGTATATATATATATATGTGTAGAACCATATCTTCTTAATTCAAGTTACATATATGATAATCCTTTTTGTTTTAAATGATCTCTTCCCTAAAATCCTATAGCTACAAGGGTATGATTTTGATTATCAAGTAACGATCTTTAAACATGAATTATATATGTGTATATACATGTGTATCTACACAAATTAAGCTCAATATTTTTATTATTTATATATGAACGTGATAAGGGTTCATTTTGTCTTGAACCATATTTCTAGGAATTTATGTATATCTTAGTTTTCAAAGTTTGTTATTACAAGGATAATATATATATATATATATACTTATATGGGTATTTATGGGTATGAGTGTGTTCCAACAAGAAAATAAACACACATACACATATTTATCAACCTTTTTTGGTGTGAGTTCATACAAGAGGGTTCTTATTTTAAAATCTTGAAAGATTTTTATGATTACAAACCACATACACAAATACATATATAAGTATATATTGTTATATATATATATACATATATATGCATTTATGTATAAACAACTTAATTATAGTTATTATTTCCCATTTATTTATAAATTAAAATTTTCATTTAACAACCTCCAAACCAATTATTAACGATTTTAGATCCCTATAGACACTTTGTTTACTCAAATTTCCTGAGAAAAATCTTATAATTTTATATGAAATTATGAAACAAGTTATCATTTCATGTCTGAAACTACGTTCACCCCTCATGGTATGTCATTCATATTTAGTGACAGTCAACGTCTAATTTATAAATGACATTCCATGAATTTTAGAGTGTATGTATGTATTTATTTTATTACACTTTTTATTTGTGAATTATAAATAAAGAGATTTATTACAAGTGTGAGATTAATATTTTTATGATATTATATGGATTAATAATTAAACTTTTCAAAGTTGTGTGAGATAGTTTGGATTTTTGAATGATTATGTACCTCAAGAATTTATCAATGAATTTATTTTCATCTATGATTAACATTCAAAAAAGTCAAAGTGGTATGTGAAATTTTGATTTAAAGACATATTTTCATTAGACATATGAGGAATGCGTTGGACTTATTATGTGATGGGTGAGGCCTGATATATCCTCTCGATGCATCAGTAGGTATTATGAGAAAAAATAAAGTCTTGGCACAATGCCTTGACAAAATTTTTATTTATGGTCTTGGTATGAGGCCTTGAAAGTATGGTTACTTATGGTCTTGTCATGAGGCCCTTACGGTATGTTTATGATGTCCCACATTATGAATTCTCTCATTATGAATTTAGTAAGTGAAATTCCATGTGATTATTTGACTAGTAGAATATCCATGGTTAATGATCATTCTCTTATGAACCTGTATTAAACAGTTTTATATTTCCAAATTCACATGGAATAATGTTTTATTTTTAAGTATGTACTTATATAGAAAATCATTTATTCATAAGGATTAAAAATATATTCCATAAAAAGGTAAAAAACTCATCTATTATTTCATGGTTTTTATTCATGAGTTAAAATATAATTGATATTATTTTAGGAGAGAATTATAAACAAGTAATATTTCATGTTCAAATTTGTATCTACACACCTGGTATGTCAAGGATAATTAATTTTGTTTATTGTCTGACTAATAAATGGTATTCCATGATTTTTTTTCAAGTATACGTATATTTTATAATTCATTTTATTCATAACCCTTAAATATGTTTAGTAATTTTGAGTATGAGATTATCCTAAAAGTTGTTTCATAATATCTTAAGAAAATGATGATGACATGTTATGAGAAATGTTAATTTATTTTTAAGAAAATGATTTAAAGCATTTATTTTAAAGAATTTTTGTAAATTTTTTTTATTAATTTTTTGTTTTTAAACCCCTTACTGGGAATTTTATACTCTCCCTATGAATTATAATGACTTTTACAGGTTTAGTAAACTTACTATGTTGAAACTCTATTATGGAGGAAATACATTGAAGAATCATTGTTATCAATTTGTGTATTTTGTTGAAATGTAAGCCATGTATCTAATTTTACTGAACCTAGACTGGTAAAAGGTCCACTATTATAATTAATGTTTTTTATTTATTCATAATTCTTTTATATAAAAAAATAAACAACATTTATAAGGATTGAGTCTAGTTTCTCAGGATTAGGTCTATACACATGGTTTATGAGTAACTATGTGGGAAAACTTATGTTTGGTGGTTTCCAGTTGTCTTTTAGGATATTTTTATCTACATGGGTAGTGCATGGTTTTGATGGAACTTAGTTATAAATGTGAGAATCTTCCTTTCCTTGAGTTTCTTGGAACACATCTTGCACTATTCTAGAAAAAAATGTGAAATGAAAGTGAAATAGATATGTGTTTATGTAGTTCTATTCAACATTATTGGGGCATGAGTAGATAAATTATGTGATTACCTACATAAAACTGCATGGAACAATATTTCTTAGGTAGTTCCAACCACACAGTTGGATCATGATTTACCAAACCATGTGTCTAAATCATGTGAGTTGTCTAAATTTACTTAATAGTGAAATACCATAAATTTTACTTTATATTTTAAGATCCTAAGGGGATTGTATCCCTCTCCTCTCATTTTTACAATCCAAGACACACCAAGGGAGGTATCCCATTCATTTTTTTGGATTTTAAAGCCAATCCAAAATTATTTTATATAGATTCCTTCAAGGTTAGAACTCAGTTTCTATTCATTATCCTTACCCTTCCCTTATTTTGGTTTCATTCCTCTTACTCATGAACCATAGGCGGGATTGGGTTTTATTTTAGGGATTATGGTGATTTCTTCATGGGGATTTTGTTTCCTAGGACTTACTTAATGTCCCTTGAGTGTTGTTAGAGTGCTCACCATCATAGGAGAAAACTTCTATCTTGGTTTACATTAAACCAATTAATCTATTTTTCTACCTTTTTTTAAATTTAAATTCTACTAACTACTTGACAATTTAAATTGAATTATTTTTTTAATTTATTCAATTTTTGTTGGATTGATTGAATTTTTAAATATGGTTATTTTGGGTTTCATTATTTACAAATGGTTTTAAATTGTTCCTTCAAGTGGTACTTGAAATAAAAAGTAATGATAATGTCTAAATCTATATTTCAAGATAAATATGAAATTTTAAATGTTCTTTGACCCATTTTGGGTTATGATGTGAAATTTAAAGTTAATTTTTTATCTTTAGAATATTTCTATTGGAAATTAAAGTGGTGTTTCGAAATATTAATTGCATAGGAAATTATTAATAGAATAATTTTTAGAAGAAAATTTTATTTTAAAAAATTTTGAACCCATTTTGTTCATGAATTGAACTTGGTATGGGTAATTTAATCTCATTTGGAATTTTAGATAAATTTATATTGCTTCTTGAAAAACTTATTCTAAATGGTTTGGAGTGAGAAATATGGATGGTGCTTCAGCATGGATTTCAAGATATTATTTTTTAAGAAGGGTTTCGAGTAATATTTTAAAATATTATGAAATTAATTGGTAGTAAAAGTTATTGAATTTTTTTTAACACTTTAGGTGTTCTTTGTGTCTCAATTCTGTGGATTTATCCAGTTATAAATATACACCCATTATCTCTATGGTTTGGTTTATCAAATTGTGTTAAATCATTTAATTATTGATGTTAATTACATGGTTTATGTGATGCATGGTTTGTGTGGGAGGCTTGAAATTATAAATTTGGTTTTCAATGTGAGATATATTTATTGAAATGCAAGTTTTTATCAAAATATATCAAATAGATTTTATGATTTAAAATTTTTTAAATTTTTTTTAATTATTTCTTCCATTGGGTAAGAATATTAACTTACATTTGGAATGTTTCACATTGAGGGAGGTATTATAATAAAATGGGAAAGATGGTTTATTAAATTGGCCAATGAAATGGATTTTATGATTGGAACATTTTGGTGTGGATATGTTCGACATGGATTAACACATGGGAGATCTGTGTGTGAGGGTCTATTATCTAATGGACCAAGAGAGACTTTGGGAGGAAGATCGAAGGAGCTTTCCTACTATTTTCAAATTGTCCTAGAGAGACTCTGTGAGGAAGTAAAAGAGGAATTAAAATGTGTTTACAAAGATACATTTGGAGATATTCTGAGTTTGTCTTGGGGATAACCAATAGAGCTTCCCGTATTGTTATAATTTCATATCCATACAGAAAATTCTTATTTTGATTAAGTCACTCTAGAACCTTATGGCTAGATCACGCTGTGTACATTAATTATGCTCAGTTGGTATTTATATTCATTATTTATAGTGTAGTTCCCTTTTTGGTTGGAATACATTATTCTTATTCCATTTTAAATTTATTTAGTTATATGATAGTAATTTTTCTTATAACCTTGGATATGAAGTTATTGGGCGTGTGGAGCATGATTACATGGGGTGGATTTATCTAGTTATTTGATAATTTTTACACATGTTTTGAATCATGTTTTATTTTGAGAAAAACTAATTTTTTTATCTTTAAATAAAAATTTGTGAAATGTTTTTAAAGAGTATAAAATTATTTATTGTTTTTTGTGTTTTTAAGAGAAGGAACTCTTTTAATGTTTAAATGATGTTCTGAAAAATGATTTTTAATCCACCCTTTATACTTTTAAAATAATTTAGGAATGTTTGAAAAAATTTATTGATGACTAGAAAATGTAGTTCTGAAGGGATTACCATCATATAATCATATTAAAATGTATATTCTATGAAATTTGTGCATAAGACTTAGATTTTATATATAATTGGGGTTTTAAGACCAAAATTTAATGGTATTTTAAAACTGGTGAAAAATAGAATGCATTCTATAATATTGGTACAAACTCTAAAGTGTTTACCTACTGGGATCATTTTCACTCTGACCTTGTATATGAAAACTAGTATATTCTATTATTATAGTTTATCTCAAGTGATACATCCTTAGATTCCCTTGAGCTTGGGATACAGTTGTGCAGTATATTGGGCACAAGATGTGAAGTGTGACCATGTGTTATGTGGAGACAATGGGTAACAATTTTATTTTTTCTTTTACATTTTTTTGGTTATATATGTATTACATTGTCTATATCCTTGATGTTTATGATGAGTTGATTTTTATTCATTTATGTTATTCTTCCCACTTATATATGTGATGCTACATTCTTTATTTTTGAGCCTCTAGTTTCTTCCATTTATTTATACTTTTAACTCTTATTTGGATATGGTCTCATTGATCATTTGTTTTATCAAGGGTAAAATCATTCCCATTAGTTACGTTTAGAGACCTTGGAAGTGGTTGCTAATCCTGGGGTGATCTAGAGTGGGTCTTGGTAATATATCAGACTAGTTCCTATGTTCGATGGATGTATTTGTCATGTTTATTTGAGACAATGGTGCATTGGGATGATAATATATAGATTTTTTTCACATGATGGAGTTTGGAAAAGATCACATATAGTTTTTTTAAATGATTGTGTGTGGAAAGGATCATATATATAATTGTTCCCATGATGGTGCATGGACACGATCTCATATATCTTTGTTCACATGATAGTACATGAAAGTTATCACATATATGTTTTTCAATTAATCATGCATGGACATAATCATATATATATTTATTCACATAATGATGCATAGAAATGATCATATATAGATTTGTTCACATGATCATGCATTGAAATGATCACATATTAGTTTCTTCACATGACTCTATGTAGACATGATTGTGTTTCTATTTGTTCACAAGATGGTTCCTAAACATAATTTCTCTTAACCTTGTTCAAGATATTATAAATTTCCATGAATATGCTGATGTCCTGCTTTTATATTCATATTATTATTATTATCCATGGTTCATGTTTATTATCTCAAACTATTTTCCATGTTATATGTTTGTTGATTTGAGATCATATATCCTTAAATAATAACATATGGATAACTCTTATCATTTCATAATAATTTTAATAAGATATTTCTCTCTAACTCGTGCTAGGTCATATTCGTATGATCTAACCCTTGATGAAATGTATATTAGTTTTTACCTTTTGATCTCAAACCATTATTTTGTTTCGATTCTATAGGTTATAATGAAGAGAATAACTTATCATAAGTCTAGATGGTCATCTATCATGGTTCAATTATAGATAAATGTTCACATTTATTATAAATTAAATTGTTCATAAAGATGATCCTCAAAGACACTTAACCTTACATTCTTGGGATTGTGATATTATTATGAGATAAAATATTTATCTTATAGAAATGGTATAAAATAAATTCATATATAGTTTTTTTCATCTCATATAGTATCAAAGACAGTGTGTAAAGAATTTATTTTTAGAAATAGACCCATGAGTTTGGGTTCAAGGTTCCACAAGGAATAATTTGGATAAATGGTTTAAAATATCAATATATTCTTACTATAATGAAAAATATGATTATTAGAGTATTTACCAAGTTGGTAATGTTGATATGTCCCCATAAATCATATATTCAATGAAATGTATCTTTTAGATACCATTAGTTATTTTTCATTTTTTGGTGAAAATTAAAAATTACAATGATAAATTTTATTTAGTGGGGTGTGACAATGTAACACCCAAGGTTTTAAGAAAAAAATTATTTCTTCAAACTATATGTTTGACATTCATAAATATATTATCATATTATATTAAAATAATTGAAGTTATATTGCAAGTAAATAATTCAAGATATTAATAAAAATTAAAATATTATAAAACCATTAATCATAATACTAATTCATAATTATTTATATATATGATGATATAATTAAAGTTCATTTAGTGAAAAATAAATATTAAAATTATAAATAAATTATTTTAAATAAAATAAATAATTTATTTTAAATATAATTGATTTAATATCTAAAAATATAATTCTGTGTTTCCCTTTAAATGACTCATTAGATAACACTTTCCACATGCAATAAAAAAATAAACAATGATATATTTAATTAAGATATAATTGTAGGTATTAAATGTAACAAATATAATGAAATTTTTTAATTGGTAGGTATAAATATAAGAAAACATATTTTGGAATCATTTAATAAATAAAATTGAATTCCATTTATAATAATATTGTTTTGAAAAAACTCAATTAGTATATATAAATAATTAATAAGACCATTTAATTATTACAATAAAGTTTTCATAAAATATCATTCTTATTAAATATATATTTTTTACATTAAGAAAATTAATATAATATGGTTATAAGGATAAGAAAATTATTTATATGAATAATATATTAACACTAATTTAATTATAAATTAATAAGAAATAAGAATAATAACACAAAATATTTTTAAAAAGTCACCCTCCTTTAAAAACAATTTATTATTATATTTTGTGTTTACATTTAAAATTTAAATTCATAAATATTAGGTTTTTAATTTAACTTAATGAAATAATTTTTTTGATATATAATTTAATTATTATATTGAGATTATTTGTTTAGAATTTTCAAGAAATATTACTTTTTTGGTTAATAGTAAAAAATATATTTTTTACATATACCTTGGCTTTTATGAAAATTGTAGGATAAAATTGGGTTTATAAATTTAATAAAAAATTTAGTAATAAATTAAGTATTTAATACATAAAAATATGTATTTAAAATATTAATTTTAATTCATACAACTTTTATTAACATTTCAGAAGCTAGGAATTATTATTTCTAAAACCCGTTTTAATACTTTATAGAACGATTATTTTAGAAATAAGTTTTATTAATTATAAAATTTAAATAATATAATTTTTTAAATATTTTTAATTATAATATAAAAATAATTTAGTAAATAATTTTTTTTCATAAAAGTAAGGTAACGAGGTTAAAAAAATGAGTTACCATGGTAAAAGTAAAATTAATGTAAAAAGATAAATTACAGGGAAATGTACTAAATATCTCAAAATCATGTCCAATATTTTTTTAATGAGTGGTTGATCAACCAATTATCATCCTCCCAAATCTCTCTATCATGTTAAATAGGTTATTATATAACCAAATGACCCTTTTATGTATGAAAAATGATTTTTCTTAAGGATTAAGTAAAAAGTCTATAATCACTATTTTTCATTTATATTCCTTTAATTATTATTATACATCCTCTAAATAAATTATACCCCTAAATAAATAATTATATCCATATCATATACATACTATATTTTTATTATGTAAATGAAATAATCATATTGTACCTTATTCCTAACCATTTGAAAAAAATTAAAATTTCAATCGTGCACATGTGCATACTACCATCTCCATTAATGACAATTTTTTTTATCACCACCTCATTAGGATGGTTATAAGATTATATTCAATCAATAAATTTTATATTTATGAAAGAAATAATAATTTTTAATCATAAATCATTATATTATTTCCTTCCTTCATTTCATTATAAGACTCAAATGTTTCTCATCTATACATATAGACTATAGCCCCCATTGACATTGTGTTTTGTTTTCATCACCTTAGAATGATGTATATAAAATATATTTAATTAATATATATATATACATATATATATATAATATTAAAGATAAATTTATTTCATTAATTTTTTTGAAAGGAATATACAAAAATTTATTTTAAATTTTAATTAATCCATTGATATAGGTAAATTAACTGAAATAATCACATAATCAATCTCAGTCTCTCAAATAATTCCCATAGATTACATCAAATGAAAATTAGGTTTTTTAAATAATTGAAACCAAATTATTTTGATATATTTTATAATATGGTAATGTTTAACATTGTATCAGTGAATGGGGTCTAATGACACCATTATAAAGCTTGTGGAAATAAAGTAAATTACAAAAATTTTATTATGAAAATAAATGATAACTAACTAATTAATGTATAATAAATGATTATAATTAAATAGTAAAAAAGGTTATAAATATGAATAAGGTTATTAAATAAGTTCTTAATATGTTTATGTTTATTACAAATAGATTCAAATAACTGTCATGTATGTTGGGAGTAATAAGGTACCATTTTCTCATCTCAAATTTTTTACTTTAAGATATATAACATATTAATAAAATGTATTTATATGTTATGTATACACCTCTCTATATAAATATTTTATCATAACTTTCATTCAATTGAATGTATTTAAGAATTGATAACATTTTTTTTAATCACATGTGTTTTTATTCAAATGATTCCAACTATTAGAGAATATTTTAAATTTTATTATCAAATCGACATTGATATAAACAGTTTTTTAATTTAGAGAAAATTATGTTAAAATTATATATAAAAATCAAAAAAATTATTCTGTTATTATTACTATTATTTGGGTTTAACATGTTTTATCTCAATTTCATATCCATTGGTAAATAATTTCCTGATTTGATTCTTATAAGTGAAACCGACCCCACCTATTATTTTTAGTCAACAATCATACTTTAATATATATATTCATTAAATGATTATATAGATGTCTTTATCTATGCATACATAATTTAATAAGGATGTTTTTTTTAATATTTTTACCCTTTTTACAAATATATTAATGGAATATTCTATCATTTTTCCACATGGGTTGTTTTTTTAAAAGTGTGAAAGGAGACCATTTTTTACTACTTCCATGTGAACACATTATTTTATGATAAATCTTATTTATACAAATTAGTTTTCAAATATTAAAATGGTTTTCCAAGTTATATTAATTCTTAATGGTTTTGAAAATAAAATGAGTAATCATTTTTATTTTTTAAAGATATTTATTCAATAATCATAAAAAGATGTTTTTCATATTTGTTAGCATCCTTTGATGTTCCTTATATTTCATTTGGGATATGATCATATGTTACAATCAATATTTTTTCTATTGATGGATTATGAAATTTTATATAAATGATTTCATGAAGCCTATATAATTTCCACTAGTTTATTATATGTGGTTTTGAAAATGAAAGTTTTCATATTATTATGGGAAAAATATATATAGTTTTCATTATGTGACAAGTTGGAATAGAAATATATATCTAACAAATTAATTGGGAAAAGTTTTATATAACATGTTATAGTTATGTTATTCTAGTATTTATGACCACACCACCCTGGTAATTAGGAAGTGGTGACTGCTGCACTATGTTATAGGAATCAAGAAGTGATTCCTTCTCCACTTTGTTATGGGAATCAGGTACTACTACCTACTAAACTATGTTATATGAAATGTATGGGGATGCTTTATCCACAATTTTATTATTTTCCATACTTATTATTATTCAAAATTTCAATATTATATGCTTATTTAATATTTCATGGATATTGGTTATTAGGTAATGATTCCACACTTTTATACCATAGTAGAAGTTGTATCATTTTAGATTATGAATCATTATATTATTACTTATTGAAAACTCTAAATTTTTAATGTTATTTCTAATATGATATTTCTCCCATGTTTATATTTTCTAAAATTCTTTTGATCTAACCCTTAAAGACATGTTGATGATATTTACCTTACATAACATTTGATCTCACCCATTTCTTAAGTTTACCATTCCATAGGTTATGAAGGTTAGTATATTTTAGAGAGGATCTAGTATGTTGAGATCATAATGAGATGATAATGATAAAATTTTTATATAGTTAATCTTAAAAGACAATAAACCTTTGGTTTCTATGATTATGTGATAATTTATGAGTTTTAATGTTTATATTGTGGAAATATATGTAAGTTTTTCTTTAGTCCTATCACATTGTATCAATACCAGAAATTGAAGTATTTTTTTTAGTATCAGATCTTTCAGTGTGGGTTGAAGATACTTTAGTTAGTATCATAAAAGGGTTTATTTATTTTTTTATATTAGTTAAGTTATTTTTGGGGACAACGACTAGAAAAAATTAGTGTAAACCCAAAGGGATAATCATAAATATGTGAAAACATCCTAAAAATTTGGTAAAGTATAGGGTGTGTAGATTAATAGTAATAACATATCACTCTAGATAAGAAAAGTATATACAAGCACTATAATAGATAAAAATAGATTTAATATCAATAAAGATATTGGATAATTATTAACGCAATCTCTACATAGTAGACAACAAATGCGCCAAACAACACACCTAGTTTGAAACTCCTAGAGGATATGATATGGTTGATTGGCACACACTTTACAAACCCTTATAGATGATTTAAATGAAATTTGATGATCTTATATATAACTAGTTAGGTTAGGAATACTAAAAGAACAATGACCATGGAAAACCAATGTTTAACTAAAGGAGTTATCGATTAATCCATTCATATCATTATTGAACCAAATGTATCATTTGTTATAATTAAGGTTTCATTGGTGAAGAAATATTAGGATGTAATTTTCTTAGTCATATAATCATTGACACTGACTTTATTGGATATTACCATATTTATTTTGGTTTTATTATTTTATTAGATATAATATCAACCAAATAAATATATTAATGTTATGTCTCTAGAAACTCATAAGACATATAGAAAACTACATAGGCATATTTGGAAAAAAATGACCAAGAATCATGATATAAGACTATTATAAAAGAAATTATGAGCTTTATATTTTCACCCATGTCAGTAAGTTTGATATATCAGTATAAATCAGATCTTGAGTTATATATATCTTATATAAACCCTTAGAAACATTTCATTAGTATGTGATAATTACAAAATTTGTTGATAAAACTTATAAATGGTGGGGTGGGGGATGTAACACCCCATGTTTTAGGACACAATGTTTTTTCAAAAAACCACATATATATCATTCATAAATATGTTTATATGTTCTATTAAAATGCATGAAGATATGTAGGAAGTAAATCTTTAAAGGGATGGATCAAAAGTTAAGGACTATAATACCATTAAATATATTACAAGCTCATAATTATTGAAATATAGTTGATATAATTAAAATTAATTTTCTTAAAAATATATATCTATGTTATAAATAACTTATTTAAAATAACAAAAATAATTTATTTTAAATATTAAAAATGTAACATCCCATAATTTTTGTATGTATTATTTCTTCAAATATTCCATTGAAAAACTTGTTTTAGAAGTAACATTGAACCAAAATTTATGATATCATTATAAGTATTAAGTTTAATCATTATAATATAGTTGTTTAATTATGAGGTATAAATATAAAAATAAAAAAATTAAACAATTTTATGAATAAAAAAAATCTATTTTTAATTATAATGTATTAATAAAATTCAATTAGTATAACTTAATAACTAATAATATCATTCTATGCATAGAAATATTTTTTTTTCAAAAAATTATCTTTTTATAGGTTATGCATTATTTATCTGAATAAATTAAATATATTATTTTTAAATGATGATAATATACATTGATTATTTGAATAATATGTTTACTCTAATTTAATGAGTAATTTATAAGAAATAAGAACAATAAAAATACATATTTTTAAAAATCTATTTTTAATAATTTTTTTTTCATTATATATCATGTTTCCATTTAAAAGTAAAAGTCCTAAATATTATATTTTTTATCTAAAAAAATCATCTTCATTTTTGGATTTAGTATGTCATTATTAACTTGATATGAAATGTTTATATTTTTCTAGATAGATTGTTTTTTATATGAATAGAATAACATATTGTACAAATACCATGAATTTTATGAAATTATTGGGGTATAATAATGAATAAAAAACTTTTTAAACCTTTTTCATATTCAAATATTTTCTTTCTAGGTAAAATTATACATTTAAAACAATAAGTATAATTTATAAAAACTTTATTAACATTACGGTACATAAGTAATATTTTATCTAAAAACTGTTTTATGTGTTATACATTTTTTTGAATAGAAATTTTATAAGTTTTAAAAATAAAATATAAAAGGAAATTATAATGGGAATAATAATATAAGAAATATTTAATATTTTTTTTAATAAAATTTAGTTACCGATTTTTAAAAATGAGTTTTCATGGTAGAAGTAAATTATAGAAAAACATTAAATTAAGGATAAAAGGAACTAATATCTAAAAACCTTATACCTTATTTGATTTTATGATGGGTGTATATAACAATACTAATAATATATTCATTATCATCTAATTTTTTATCCATCTTCATTTGAAAGTGATATGCCTTTAATAAAAAGTTATAAATATTAATAAAAGTCTCACCTCATTAAATTTTAAAAGAATCCATTCCCCACCCAACTTATCATCAAAGAAAAATAGTTGTATCTTGATAAACTTATGCCCATTGACCTCCTAAATTTTTCTCTCATGTTTTGGTAGTGCTGGTTTAAACAAAATTTTATCCGATGAAGGCTCTACGATTTATCCCAAGGAGTAAGGTAAAAACTCATAATCACTATTTTTTATTTTTATCCTAGTATTTATTTTTATTAATCATAAAAATATATTTTTACCATGATTACAGAATTACATAACAATTAAATGTAAAATAAAATTTTATTTGTTTAATTTAGTACTCATTTTATACCTTCCACCCAATTGTTCAAAAAAATTGATACTTCGTACATGCGTATGTGTATACTACCACTTCCATGAATGATGTATTATGTTTATCCCCATTACTCACATGGATATTTATAAGAATATATTTAATTATTGAATATTATTTTCATTACATTATCTATATTATTTGAAGATAATTCCATATGAATCATCATTTCAACCCATTAATTAGAAAATGAAAATTCCACATGTGAACAATTCCAAACAACCTCCCCTATGGACGATATGTTTTTTTCTTTTAATTTTATATGGGCTGTTCTGAAATATATTTTATTAATATATATATGATATTTATAATGAAATATTTCATCTATTTGGATCTGAATGCAAGAAATAAAAATTTACTATAATTTTTAAGTAATCTATTAATATTAGTATATTAGATGAAACATGCTTATAATGAAAATAATTCTCTCAAACCATCCATCGAGTTTCTATAAAATTAATATAGGTATTCAAAAATATTCTATGAATATTGATTTAAATATAATTTTTTATTTATGAATAATGAACATAGTATCAAAGAATAGAGTTCAATGTCTCCATTATGAAAAATATGTGAAAAAATCAAAATTACCAACATTTGATGATGAAAATAAATGAAAACTAACTAATTAATGAATAATAAATGGTTATAATTAAATTTTATAATATTTTATATTTATTAATATGGTTCTGAAATATGTAGTAATGAACCAAAGATAAAATACATCGATATTACATATTTTTGATTAATATTCAATATATATCCCTAATAAGTATGTCTAATAATTGTCAAGGTTTAGTATAATTTGAGATTTGATAAATAAAAATCTTATTTAAGTAGAATATTCATCATTTATAACATCATTCATTATATAATTACAATTTTAGACTCACCATACTTAGTTCCATTATTCATAACCTATTGAAAATTAAAACAAAAGAATGGGAGAGCTTAGTGCTTAGTAAGGGAAAACATGGGAGATATCAATCAATGATCATATAAAAAATACCATGAGCATAAGGGTATGTGAATCTATTATTATGAAAGTAAAATCATACCTAATAATTTATAAATACTATTCATGTGTATTGGAATAAAACATGAGTATGCCACATGATTGGGGAAAAATAAAAAAATCCATCATGAACCACATGTTAAAATAATAGGAATCTAAACATCTCATAAAAGTGTAGAACCATCACAGGTATAAAATCCATATCATATGAAAAGGATAACTACTGATAACATCATACATAGTGGATCATGCATAACCAATTTTTTCAAATATCGTATTGGATCTTGAATCCCTACCTATTTCCCATAGTGTATCCAATACATCAAATCATTTAATAGAATTATCTCATAATTTATAAGCCTTTACACAATGCCTTAGAGGGATTTATAATTTTTGGCTCACCTGTCACATAATGAAAACCATATTCTTTTTCCACAAGATCATAAAACATTCATTATATCATCATTTTATATCCTATAGAACATAAAAAAGTTTCATAAACATCTCATCATAATAATAATAGACCATATATAGAAATAATAAGGATGGTACCATTGGATCATATCCACACTAAACAAAAATAATCATTAAATCATGATGGAATATAAGAAAAATTCCTTTAAAATATTATTCAATAATTTCTCTAAAAAAATGAGAAAATGTCACGACCCGGCCCAACAGGGCTCGAGCCGCAACTCCCCAAGCCCGCCTGCAATAGGCCAGGGGCTGGCGACCAGCGCCGAGTAGGCTATCACACACATGGGAGGCATTAGCCTAAGGTACCTGTACACATGCACCCACATACACCTCCATGGAACAGTGCAGAGATACATAAAACTGAAAAGAAAAAGCATGCATACACTATCCCACAACCAGAGTACAGCAGAAGTACAAAGGGAAAAACAGGGCTCACCAAAAGTAAACTACAAAAGTGCATCCAACTTGCTCTAAAGAAGGGGAACACTTCCACAAACACCGCCGGAAAGCTCCCTCGACACCGCACCGGCAAACACCCCGGTCAGTCTTGCTCACTCAGCTCCGCCTGCTCCAGGTCCTCCTGGGACTCCGTCGAAGGGTCTGTGGTCTGCACAAGACACAAACATGTGCGAGCAAAGCTCGTGCAGGGGTGAGTATAAACATACTTAGTAGGCACCCCAAAAACCCAAAACCAAAGAGAGCAACTGAAAGGCAACAGTCCGCTCAACCCAGCCAGAGGGAACCCAGATGAGAGAGAAACTCTATCTCGTGACCATACTCGGCTAAACACAACTAGTCAGCTCAGCTCTGCTCAGGTGTATGCCCATACATACACCTTGAACAATCCAGATATACTCAGCTTACGCCACAAGCCACAAGAGGTACCGACCTCGTCATCAGCAACTGTCCACAACCAGGAGAGTACACCAAGAACACTGTCATTCTTGATGACACTAATATGAGAGATACACTCCATCGGGTTTCTCAAAAACCTCTCAGACGCTCACCCGAGAGATCACGCTCGTCGGATAACATCACTAAGGAAACATCGCTGAAACAAAAAAACCACCAAACTCCTCATATAGGGGATCACCGCTAGGGTCCGCTAGTGGATACCAAGACCCATTCTGGTAGATGTAGCTCACAGATAGGGGATCACTCCTAGGGTCCACTGGGGGATACCACGACCCGATCTGGCATACGTAGTTCTCACAGATAGGGGATCACACCCAGGATCCACTGGGGGATACCACAACCCGATCTGGCACTCGACAGAAACTCCACACTCAAATAGAGGATCATCATCCATATAAAGATGGTCACGACGATACCGGAACCCTATTTGGTATAAATCGCGATGTAGGGGATCGAACCGACAATGCCGCAACCCTACCGAAACCACGCGCTGAGTAGAGGATCGCATAACCAACGATACCGCAACCCTACTATAAACCTCATGCTGAGTAGGGGATCATATACCCTACGATGCCACAACCCTACTGAGAACGGCCCACCGCGTAGGGGATTATATTTCCGATGATTCCACAAACCCTACGGGGTTAACCTACTAGATAGGGGACCACCACCCGTAAATAAGCGGTCATAGCGATACCAAGAACCCGATCTAGGGTAAAGATGCTAGAGGATCCACTCTGGGCCCACCGGAGGGATACCAAAACTCTAACAGTTTAAACATCCCATCGAGAGGATCACAAACCTATACGAAGGTTATGATGCCACACGAACCGTCGTAGGAACGAACCAAGGGAGAACCCTCAACCACTGCTGGTCCAAACGTCGCTAACCCGAGCGACCCGCCACAACGCCACACTGCGCACCTCCTAGGCCAAAACCGAGGCCACCATAGCGTTCCACGCGAAAAAAAACGCAGGATAGGCTGTTTACTCGCCCGAAACGGAGCACCGGTGAAAAAGGCACTATTCACCGTAGCTAGCTCATGTGGGGCCCACACAACGATCCTGAAACTCATCGAGCGGACCATACCACGACGATCCCCTCGGAAAAACAAGCGGAATCGACTACTCGCTCGTCCAAAACGGACACCCGGGGAAAAGGTACTATTCACCGAAGGCCAGTTCGGGTGGGGCCCACGCATGGATTCCAAAACTCATCGAACAGATTGCACAATTGCGATCCTCTCGGAAAAAAACACACGATTGACTATTCATCCGCCAAAATCGGACTCCTGGTGCAAAAGGTGCGTTTCTCTGCAAAAGCCAAAACCCGGCCTCGTGGGGTCCGCACCCCGTTCTCAGTCCCAACACCCAAAAACCATTTCAAAAAGTTCGTCGTACCATGAAGGTCTCAACGCCACTGACGACACGTCAATCGGACGCTCCGGGTAGAAGTTACAATGGCCCGAAGTCGTAAAATAATAAAATATTATTATTTTATTCGACATTTCAAGCTCCCGGGCCAAAATACCGACTCACAAAATTCTCAAAGTGGGTTCAAAAGGTCCGTCTCGACGCAAGGAACGCGTTGCCGCAAACGGCTAGTAAATTGGAGTTATGGTTTGCGAGTTACGAGGGTTTAAAGAACCCCCGGAACAATCTGGTCGGACCACCGCAGGGTCGCCGGAAACCACTGTGCCGCCGCCGGACTTCGCCGTGCCAGAGCCGGAAACCACTGCGCCGCCGCTGCGCTGCCGGGGAACTCGCAGGATTCCGTCATGGCCGCCGCGGGTCTCGCCGGAAAACCGGGTTTTCGCCGGAAAACTTTCGGGAGCCACAGGGAGCACCCCGGTGCTCCAAATTCAGATCCGAAAAAAGATTCGGAAACCTCGGGACCCGAACTACACAACCCTTTTGACAATTTGAAGAAAAACAATGCATAAACGGGATTCGAGAATTTTCAAAATGTAAATCGCCTACCTCACGGGCGAAACGCCGACGTTCTGCCTTAGATCCGCACTCCAGAGCTTCCGTTGCGCGCTCCTGGAACATCCGCCGTCGAATTCCGAGCTCGTGGGTGCTTCGTTTGCTCGATTAGGTGGAGCGGCGATGATGAACGGCGAAAAACGTCGAGAGGAACGATAAAGGGGGGGACACTGATATTTATATCAGCCGCCCGCCGGCGCCAAACCCGCCTCAGACCCGACGCCCGATGCGAACAAAAGTAAGGGCATCCCTAGGGTGAACACGTCGTTCTGAATGCAACGGCTGACTCAGATTTTCCATTTGAGACCCCTTTCAGAAGTTATTTGAGCCGACGCTCGCACACTAACTTCTCTATTTAATTACGGAAACACCCCTGGTGGCGTTTCTCACCGCAAGCCCGCGCCCACAAAGTTTACACCTCGCATAGGGTAAACGACACGTTCCGAATGCAACCGTGCCCTCAGATTCCCGTTCTGAGCTACCGTTTAGGAGATATCACACCCCCACCATGTGCATAGTATAAAAATACTTAATATTTTTATAAAATTAATTCCAGGCACACCGGGCCTCAGAATCGCACGTCGTCTTCACGCCTAGCTCTGGAATTATTCATAGAAATAATCCAAAGTCTGACAGGGCCAAAATCCGAGTCGCTACATCCTCCCCCCTTAGAAATTTTTGTCACCGAAAAGCCCTCAGCTCAAGAGAAGCGACTGGACTCTCAACTTGGTCTCACACCAGCGAGTTCACCAACAAACACCCATGCCCGAACACATAAGTCAGAGGGATCCTTCCCCCACTGAGACACGTTTTTGTGACGTGATTAAAACCGTGCGGGCGAGTCAGTGCCACCCAAAGTGGATAGTATTGAGGTGTGGTTCTTTACACATTCGAAGCATGCCAAACAACACACAAACAGGGTCTTACCAACGCCCTAAGAAAAACTCGATCAAGCAACAGAAAGGAAAGGGTACTGCTAAACAATGTCTAACAAACTACTGCAGTAAGTAGAAAAGACACAAGGCATACCTCTATCCATTCGTAGAGCCTCTAGGTTAACAACCTCCAAGGCATGCAGCTATCCTCGCCCTCGGCCACCAACTCCCTGAGCTTGGCGTGAACCACCTGGGGGTGGGGGTGGTGGCAACTGATACCGCCTACCACCTCCTCCTGCTGCACCTACTCCGCCGCCACGTCCGCCGCCCTGTGGACCTCCTTGTTCGAGACGCTGCCTCTGCCAAGGCGGTCCATCGACCGGCTCCCTCTCAGCAGCACGTCGGGTCATACAATCTCTAGCAAGATGTCCCCGACCGTCGCAAGCGTAACACCGCCTCTCCTGCGGCTGACCAAAACTGGCCTGCGAGCCCTGTGAGCCATGAGCCTCAGATCCTCCATCCTAGGGCACCTCCTGAAACGTCGACCACGTCTAGACCCCTGAGTCTGTCGTCGGCTACCAGATGCTGATCCGACTGACGAAGTATCAGCTCTCACGTGCCCAACACTAACAAGGGGAAAGTGCTCAGCCAGAAAAATCTCCACCACCAACGCTCGCTCCAGCACTCCAGCGTAGGTGGGCAGGCACAAGGAAAACAAACCTGCTCGGATGTCCCTATATAATCCATGCTCGAAGGTTTGATCCCTAAAGAAAGGGTCCTGAACCATATCTAGGGAGTAGCGCGACAGGTCTGTAAACCTCGCTGGGTACTCCGACACGGTCATGCTCTCCTGTCGAAGCTACAGAAGCTCCTGGATCCGCACTGACCTCAGCGTCACCAGATAAAGCTCCTCCCTGAAGAGCGGCTCAAACTCTGCCCACGCGAGTGTCTCCTCACCATGGGATTACGTCACCAGGCTCCACCAGCGCCCGACAGACCCATGCAGAAGGCTCACTGCAAGGACCCCCATCTGATCTGGAGGTGTCCGAACTAGGCGGAAAACTCAGGTGACTGCCTCAATCCAGTCATCAGCTACCTGGGGGTCTAGATCACCCCAGAACCTCAGAGGTCGCTGCCTCTAGAACTCGTGCAACGCACTCAGCCTGCGCGCAACCTCATCCTGCACTGCCAGCACAACCAGCTGCTCGACAAGTGGCGGCTCAACTGGTAGACCACCTGGAGGTGCACCCTTAGAACCTACACCCTGCTCTACAGCCTCTACAAAGGGCGGGTCGTCACCACAATCTCGTTGCGGAACCCTTGGTGGCTGTCGTCGTGGAGGCATCCTGAAATACAATCAAGACGCACCACAATCAAAGAGTATATCTGGAGAGCTGACTCAAGACGGACAGGGAAAACCCAAAAACCCAGTCCTATATGATGCATGTACCATTATGTCCCTACGACCAGTGTATGAATGTCCCGAGTCGAAAGGCAGGTTATCAGAGTCCTGGTGTATGGATACGTCAGCCGCCGCACCAACACTGGAGTCTCTGGCCTGAAAGCCGAGATCGAAACACCCTAACACTGCCGCTATGCAACCCAAACCAAACTCATAGCTAGACCATCTATGCTCTGAGATCCCAAAGGTGGAACCTCCTTTGATACCACTCTGTCACGACCCTACCGAACAGGGCTCGAGCCGCAACTCCCCAAGCCCGCCTCCAATAGGCCAGAGGCTGGTGACCAGCACCGATAGGGGATCGCGGCTAGGGTCCGATAGAGGATACCAAGACCCACTCTGGTAGATGTAGCTCACAGATAGGGGATCACTCCCAGGGTCCGCTGGGGGATACCACGACCCGATCTGGCATACGCAGTTCTCACATATAGGGGATCACACCCAGGATCCGCTGGGGGATACCACAAACCGATCTGGCACTCGACAGAAACTCCACACTCAGATAGAGGATCATTGTCCATATAAAGATGGTCACGACGATACCGGAACCCTATCTGGTATAAATCGCGATGTAGGGGATCGAACCGACGATGCTGCAACCCTACCGAAACCACGCGCTAAGTAGGGGATCGCATAACCAATGATACTGAAACCCTACTATAAACCTCATGCTGAGTAGGGGATCGTATACCCTACGATGCCACAACCCTACTGAGCACGGCCCACCGCGTAGGGGATGATATTTCCGATGATGCCACAAACCCTACGAGGTTAACCTGCTAGATAGGGGACCACCACCCGTAAATAAGCGGTCACAGCGATACCAAGAACCCGATCTAGGGTAAAGATGCTAGAGGATCCACTCTGCGCCCTCCGGAGGGATACCACAACTCTAACAGTTTAAACATCCCATCGAGAGGATCACAAACACATACGAAGGTTGTGATGCCACATGAACCCTCGTAGGAACGAACCAAGGGAGAACCCTCAACCACTGCTGGTCCAAACGTCGCTAACCCGATCGACCCGCCACAACGCCACACTGCGCACCTCCTAAGACAAAACCGAGGCCACCATCGCGTTCCACGCGGAAAAAAACGCATGATAGGCTGTTTACTCGCCCGAAACGAAGCACCGGTGAAAAAGGCACTATTCACCATAGTTAGCTCGTGCGGGGCCCACACAACGATCCCGAAACTCATTGAGCGGACCATACCACGACGATCCCCTCGGAAAAACAAGCGGAATCGACTACTCGCTCATCCAAAACGGACACCCGGTGAAAAAGGTACTATTCACCGAAGGCCAGTCCGCTTGTTTTTCCGAGGGGATCGTCGTGGTATGGTCCGATCGATGAGTTTCGGGATCGTTGTGTGGGCCCCGCACGAGCTAACTACGGTGAATAGTGCCTTTTTCACCGGTGCTTCGTTTCGGGCGAGTAAACAGCCTATCATGCGTTTTTTTCCGCGTGGAACGCGATGGTGGCCTCGGACCATACCACGCCGACGTTCTGCCTTAGATCCGCGCTCTAGAGCTTCCGCTGCGCGCTCCTGGAACATCCGCCGTCGAATTCCGAGCTCGTGGGCGCTTCGTTTGCTCGATTCGGCGGAGCGGCGGTGAAGAATGGCGAAGAACGTCGAGAGGAACAATAAAGGGGGGGACACTGATATTTATATCAACCGCCTGCTGGCGCCAAACCTACCTCAGACCCGACGCCCGATGCGAACAAAAGTAAGGATACCCCTAGGGTGAACGCGTCGTTCTGAACGCAACGGCGGACTCAGATTTTCCATCCGAGACCCCATTCAGAAGTTATTTGAGCCGACGCTCACACACTAACTTCTCCATTTAATTACGGAAACACCCCTGGTGGCGTTTCTCACCGCAGGCCCGCGCCCGCAAAGTTTACACCTCGCCTAGGGTAAACGGCTCGTTCCGGACGCAACCGTGCCCTCATATTCCCGTTCTGAGCTAAAGTTTAGGAGATATCACACCCCCACCATGTGCATAGTATAAAAATACTTAATATTTTTATAAAATTAATTCTGGGCACACCAGGCCTTGGAATCGCACGTCGTCTTCGCGCCTAGCTCTGGAATTATTCGTAGAAATAATCCAAAGTCTGACAGGGCCAAAATCCGAGTCGCTACAGAAAATATATGTATAAACTGATAAAATTTTAACTAAAAATTCATATATTATTGAGAAAATTATTTTCTATGAAAATAATAAATTAAAAAATTAAAGGATTATTAAAATAAATGAACGATCAAGGATATTAGAAAATATATTCATAATCTATATAGTAAAATAAAATATTCCTTTCCCACTTTTATGAAAAGAAAAAAACTTACTTCTTCTGAAATATTTTAGAACGATTAATTTTTAACCTTTTTATATAAATTAAAAGGTATGAAAAATGAAATTTTTAGAAAAAACTCAAGTAAAGGTATGAAATTAAATAAAAAAATTTAAAAGGTTTGGAAATGGAAGAAAATTTTTCGACCATAGACGAAATACAGTTTCCCTTTCTCTATAAACATTTTATCAATCACTTTAAGTAACAGAGAGAGAAAAAAGATAACAATATAAGAAAATTCACGAAATAACCATAAGATAAGATAATATATTAGGTTTAAAGGATAATATTCAAAAAATTTCCCTGAATGTAAATATATCATAGACAATCCCCAAAAGAAATGATATTGTATCATAAACCCTTACTACTTTGGTAACTAATGAACCATAAACAACTTGAAAGAAATAATATGTAATGAAACATTAAATAAACTAAAAATATTGGTAATAATGATACAATATATAATAGGGTATTTATATACACATCATAAACTAATATTGGTTTATAACATAATATATGTCTAAAAAAAGATAATTTGAGATGATAAACCCTTAGCTCAAATTCCGTCTTGTTTTGTAAATGTTCAAATATCATGTATAAAAAAATATATTTATTATTAATCTATTCAAAAATTCTATTCATAAATAAATTATTATTCAATATTCTTTTATAATTTCCAACAATAATTTAATGATACTTTCATAAAATGGATATTTGGGTGAAAAATGGTCTGTCTTCCATGCATGTTTCTGTTTAATTATTTTTCTACATACACTTTGTTTATGGTTTTATTACCTCAAGAATATTAATCATTGAATAAGAATCATATTTTTTTATTATATAACCTTTTATAACCTTTTATATAATGTGTTTATGAAAAATGATTTACGTCACTTCATGGAGATCGTAGTTCGTATGTACGCACGGGTGACGTTTTCACTTTTAGATGACAGAATAAAAGAAAGGTAAATATTAATTAAAATTGAAAAATTAATTATTATATCATAAATATAATATATATGCATTAAACCTATCTTTATTACCTTCAAGGTGAAACATAATTGAAAAAATAATCACATCGCTTCATGGAGGTGGTAGTCCACACCTACGCCCGAGCGACATTGTCATTGTAGAAAGTTTGGAAAAGAAGGATGGTAGAGTTGATATTATAAATAGAGAATCATAATTATATCATCAATGTAATATATAATCATTAAATAAATCATAATAAACATCCATGTGAGGTGCTTATGTAAAATGAATCACATCATTATGTGGAGACAGTAGTCCACACGTATGCATGAGAAATACATTCATTTAACATTTGATGGAAAGAAGGTTGAAAATGGTTATTCCATAAAAATAATAAAATATTATTATATTAATGATATTATATATATCATTTTATTATGTATACAATAGGTTTTTCTAAGGTTTAAGAAGAAATAAAAGTAAAATCACTCATTTTATAGTTATTCCTCTTAGTTGAGAAACCTCCTTTAGATTACACATTAATCCTTAAAAGAAAGGAATTCTGATAAAAAAGGACTTATAGTACATGGGTAGGGATGTTATGAAGTGACATGGATATGTATTAATTAATATAGGAGGCTCTTTAATTTTATAAAATAGAGGAGAGGTGGTGTTATCTTATAACTAATGGAGATGACACACTTTGAATTTTTAAAAAGATTAAAAAATATAATGTCTTATTCATGAAAAATGGAGCCAAAAAGAATCTTATTAGAGTAAAAGATGATATAGGTACTATATATTAGTATGTAATATTATTTAGAATTATTAATTGGAAATTTTTACCCTTATCATTTTATTTTTAACCCTTTTAACCCAATTTGACTCTTAACATGATAATTGACTTTTTACCAAAGTTACTATTCATAATAATAAAAAATTAAAGTGGAATTGTAAAAAAATATATAAATGATAATTAAATATATATATATTATATTTAAAAAATTAAATATATATATTTTTAAGAAATTAATTTATAAAAAATGTAATATGCGATGAAAAGAGTTTTCTTGAAAAATGTCATTTTACATATAAAAATGGTTTAATATAAAAATAATGTGTAATGTTGATTCCACTAAAATTTATTAGATTATGTTTGATGAAAAATAATTAATGAAAATTGAAAACCAGCCCAAAATTGAATATTACATTGTAAATATTTGAAAATAAAAGAGAGTTTCATAAAAAGTTGGTATTTTTCACAATTCAACAAAAAACAACATTTTCATAAAAATCCAAAAAATTCACCATTATTTAATAATGAAATGATTATTTCAAAAATTTTATTAACTTCATTTTTTTAATTTTTAGAAAATAATTATAATATATGAGAACAAAATATAATAAAAATCTTTTTTGAAGAAAACATATTTTTGAAGGATAAAATGATCTTTTTAGAAATTGAATACTTATTTATTATGCATTAATAAAAAAAATTTAATTATATAAAATCTTTATAAATATTTTGATATTATGGTTATACTACCAATTTAATGGCTAGGTTAAGATGGTAACATTTAAATAATAATAATAATTGAATTTTATATCATGGTTTATTTAATCTTAGCATTTCATATGATGATTTATACCAATGAAATTACATTTATCCAAAGTGAACTATATCATAAAACATTGGGGTATTATATTTTACCCCTATTATAACAATTTGTCCCTCCAAATTTCATCACTTTTATATAAACAATATATGATTCTTATACCAAATCACATCCTTAGGTTTCCACATAACATCCTCAAATATATGATTTTGCAACAAAACATTGATAAGGTGAGTGGCCTTTTTTCATAAAACATTCTCTATTTTATCCAGAATCTCTACCATTTGTTCCTCATAATGGATATCATTATCTAGTGGTATTCCTTTTGAGATCAGTATATATGAAGGATCATATATGAAATGTATCAGGAGGTATTTTTTGAACACATCATAAACATGAGAGAGATTCGGTGGAAGAACCAAGAGATATGTAACCATCCTAATATGATCATGAATTTAAAAGGGGATGATATATCTAGGGATAATCATTCACTTCATTCAAAATATCATAACCTTATTCAAAGGGGATATTTTTAGGAATACCCTATCACTAACATTGAACTCTAGATCTTTTCTATGATATTGAGTATAACTTTTCTATTGATTCTGAGCTACCCTAATGTATTTTGGAATGGATATTAACTTCTATATAATTTACTTGGATTTATCACATCCTAATATATTACATTCTACAAATTCATCACATCCTGTTAGAGTTCTTCACTAATTTTCATAAATGTATTAATGAGTATGCGTCTCATTGCTTGAGTGAAATATATTACTGTATAAAAATTTCAGAAATAGAATATATTGATCTTAACCACCTTAAAAATTCACATGACATGTTTTTTTTCATATCCTCAAGGGGTTGAATGGTTCTATCAGAATAACCATATATCTGAGGATGATATTTAGTGCTAATGTTCAACTCTATATTAAATGCTTATTGAATAATTTTCCAAAACATTGTGGTAAATATAAAATATGGATTTGATATGATAGAATGTGGTAGAATATGAAATCTATGTACTTACATAATGTATATTCACGTAAGTTGATCAAAAGATAAATCTTATCTAATAAAAAAGAAAGGTTCTAACTTCATAAGACGATATATTAAAACCCCAATAGTATTATACCCCATAGATTTCTTGGTAAGGCATATAAAAAAATCCATAATGACGTTTTATAATTTCCAATAAGGTAAGTGTAATGGTTGTATCATCACCTTAAACTTATTCTTACTACCTTAACTTTCTATTATAATGAGCACTAAGATATACAATATAAGGACCCGACCTTAAAACATTACATAATCTTGAATTAAACGAATAATTCACATTGAGGATCTTTTTAGGTTTAGAGTTTTATAGAATTAAGACATAACTATTACATTTCATTTCAAATACAAAGTAGACACTTCTACACAATTTCAATTTTTTTATAAAATATAAACCATTGAAAAAATAGTCATGTCTAGTTCCATGTTTAAGACATCATTACTTTTCCTTGATCCCATCCTTGACCCTATTCCTCATTATGTCCTATGAAAAACATTTCAAAAACTTTGGATGAGCATAAAAAGCTCAGTAAGAGATACACAAAGAAGGAAAACTGTTAGTTTTTTAAAACAACAGGTAAACCATGAATACTTTATCATAAGTAATACTTTTCACCTTTATGAAGTAGGAAATATTCTTCAATGAATAAAAGATCATTAATTAACCTTTTGTAACCAAAATATTACCATAAAACTCATATAAAGAACACATAACTTATAAAGGTAACTTGGGACATAAACATACTTAAATGGAATAACCATGCAGTTGACTTACACAAATATCACTAAATGGAATAACCATAAGACTGACTTCCATACCCAATGCATTGGAGGTTATAACGTAACCACCCGTCCTGGTATTCACGACACCACCCGTCATTTGTTTTATCACGTAACCACCCATCCAATGTCCAAGTACCATTATAAAATCATAAGACATAAAACAAATATAAAGGAAAGAAAAAATTTCCACATTTCAATCACAATATATCACTTAAATATATTGATACAACAAATCCATTATAAAAACCATTTTCAATACAAAAAAATAAAAGATTATATGGTATTTATTTTCTTTTAAAAACATTACATCTTGTTGAGGAAGCTAAAGATCAAATAATACTCACGGCAATGGAAAAGGTCATTGTCACCGCTTACGTTAAAATAAAATTCCATTTTGTCATTTAGTAAAACACTTAATAGAAAAATATTCCCTTTGAAAATTCAAGGGTGTTTATACCACATATAAAATAAAGTTGTGTATTAAAACAAAATATTCCTCAATGAAATGAGATTGAGAAGAAGTCCCTTACCTTGTGTCCGACTAGACTCGATCGTTCTTTAATCTCCTGAATAATAAACTAAATTTAATTTCTACTTTCTTAAGAAACTTTTTCAAGTTTATTATTCCTTTTATATCACTTATTACCATGTTATAAAAATTATGTAATCAATTAAGTTAATATTGTTCGTTTTTTCGATATTTGGTACTTGAGTCAGAAATGAACACCTTATATTTACACGTTGTCCTTGTGGTCAATAGTTCATTATATATAGAATTAAATTCATCATTTAGGTGTCATATATATCATATATATCCAGTATATACATGTATTTATAATAGTACATAACATTTAGAGGTAAGAAATGAAATTCACCGTTCATGGAGATGGTAAGTCGTATGTACGCATGATCGCTACTTCCATTTCTATTTAATATTTAATGGAATTAAAACATAATGATACATAGTATTATTATAATTCAATTATTGTATCATATATAATATCATTACATATATCCTTTATACATACCACATATGGTATGAACGAGTCATATCACTTTGAGGGGGCGATAGTCCGTACTTCCTCTAATGATATTATCACGTTTACACATAATGGAAACCATAAAAGTGTGCTATAAATGGAAAATACAGAAGCATAAAGAAAAAATAAACATAATATATATCATATATAAATACACTGCCATCATAATGGCCACCATGAGAGGTGGTAGGATATAATTGAACAATCATAGTTTCGTGAGGCGTTAGTTTTCCATCCACAAAAACATATGTTCTTCACCCATTAGATGGAGGTGTGTGTAAGTTTAGTTATAATAATTCTCATAAAAACATCCTAGTATATTGAGGATACTGGTTCTGTTACAAAAGAAAGGAATAAAAAGAGTTTATGGGTTGGATAAGTAAAATAAAAGAAAACAATTTAAGAGAAACCGTTACCTTTAATTTGGGTAACTCCCTTTGGTTTGAACCAAAGGACTTCTTGAAGTGCCTTATGCCTAAGGTAAGGATTTTAGGAGGAGGATATGGATGCATGGAGATTAATTGGGCAGAGGTTGGACTAGCCAAAAAGCTTTAGAGGTGTGAGAAATTGGTTAGAAGTGGTCTCCTTTTATAAGGGAGAGGAGGGGCTCTTTAAGAAGGTGTGAAAATATTATTTTATTATATAATGATATTCGGTTTCAAAAGGTCCAAAAATAATTAAGGTCAAATATAAGGTGACTCATATTCAAAATAAAATCATCCAATCAGAATTGGACATGTTTTGGATAATATTTTAATCATTATAATCTTATTTATTTAAATCATTTATTAATGAGGTAAATAATGCATCATTATTGTGTCATAAATAATTTATTTTATTTTATGTCTAAAAAATATAGAAAAAATAACATGATGTAGGAAATATTTTTATCTTTACAATTAATATTTATAGTAAAAAATATTACTTACATAATGCCATATAAAAATTAATTACTAAAATATTTTTGTTTTTGTCATTTTGGCCTTTACTTTAAATTAATTAATCTAAATTGTCCTTATCACTCCCAAGTGGCTCAAAGGGGTCCCAAAATCGACCCAAAGGTGCCCATGGTCGTTAGTGACTCAACCAATAAAGTTTGGACAAGTGTTAAGGTAATTTTGAATTATTATAATATCTTTTTTACCTTGAATTACCTTATTTACCTTTAACCGCGGTAAATAAAAGTCAAAAGTTACTATTCACCAAAAATTATTTTCATCTTATTGAATCAAATTTAACTTATTGATAACAATAATGGATGTCAGATTGTCGAAATTCAATTCACATAAGTAGTAAAATTTCATTTAAATCAAAAATTCAGTTTTTTAACTACTACTAAGTAGTTTCACTATTCATCCAGAAATTTATGTTTTTCATAAAAATACCAAAAATTTAGCCTAAGATTTATTTGATATTCCAAATTCAAAAATGTTTTTTATTTTTCCAACTTAAATAAATAAAAGTTTCATTAATTAATTTTAAAATTAATTCACGTTGTTAAAACAAATAGCGTGTTTTTAAGAAACAATAACTATCAAAAGAATGACACTTATTTATGTCCAATTTCAATGTGAAATTAATTCCAATGACCAAAATTGGATTAAATGGTAAAAATATATTTTAATTACACTTTAAAACCAATTAAAAGATAATCTAACCATATAAATAAATTAGACTAAAATTCTGTTTTGAATTAAATTACAATATTTATCACTATTCATTAAAAAAATGAACTTTATCAGAAAAATACCAAAAATTTACAGAAAGTAATTTTTGAAGTCCCTATTCTAAAGGACTTTATTTGGTCAAATAGAATGTATTATAGTGACCAAAACTATATTTAAAGAGGGTTCTCTATTAAAAGGCGGTAAATCAACCTCTTAATTTAAATTATGCTTAAAATTAGATTCATTCACATTTTAAGCCTCTAACTTTTTATTGGATAAATGTAAATACATTTAACTATAATGTACAATCATATTTTAGTTTATTTTGTCCATTACTGCCAATACAATGACTAGGAGTTAACAACCATTTAAAATAATAATATTATATTATTAGTGTGCAACGTTAGATTTCAAATAAACCCGTTTTTGCGTATCAGGTACGCTATTGAACATAGAAACCCCTTTAAAGTAAAATTAATATTTAATTCACAAATATTAATAAATAAGAAATATATATTTTTTTACCTGGGATGTTACATCCTCCCTCCTTTTGTAAATTGAATCCTTGCAATTTTTATTCACTTATCCAAAAAGTGGGAGTATTTATCCCTCATAGCATTTTCAGATTCCCAGGTTTCCTCTTCAGCCATATGGTTTTTCCACAAAACCTTTACCTGATAAATTACCTTATTCTGCAACACTAGCTCTCTATGCTCAAGAATCAGGACTGGTTGTTCTTCATAAGAGATATTCTCTTCCAACTGAACTACCTCTGAGCTCAAAACATGAGATGTATATGGCATATACTTTCTCAACATCGAAACATGAAAAACATTGTGTACCTGGGATAAAATTGGAGGTAAAGCCACTCTGTACGCAACTGATCCAACTTCTCCAGAATTTCATAAGGTCCAATGAACCTCAGACTCAACTTTCCCTTCTTACCAAAACGCATCACACTTTTCCATGGAGAAACTTTGAGAAAGACATGATCACCTACCTAAAGAGAAATATCCTTCCTACGGTTATCTACATAACTTTTCTGTCTGCTCTGAGCTGTTCTCATATGATTCTGATTCAACTGAACTTTCTCTGCCATATCTTCTACCAATTCTGGTCCCATTAACTTTTTTTCACCTACATCATCCCAAAAAGCTGGAGTTCGACAACACTTTCCATATAATGCCTCAAACGAAGCCATCTGTATAATAGAATGAAAACTGTTATTATAAGAAAATTCAACCAAAGAAAGATGTTGGTCCCAACTTCCTTGATTATTCATCGAGCAAGCACGTAGAATATCCTCCAATGTATGAATTATTCATTTTGATTGCCCATCTGATTAAGGGTGAAAAGCTGCACTAAAATTTAATTCAGTACCCAACTACTTCTGAAGGACTTTCCAAAAGTTAGAAGTAAATATGGGATCACGATTAGATACAATGGAGAGGGGAACTCCATGAAACCTGACTATCTCTTTAACATACAACCGAGCAAGTTGATCTAGAGACAATGTATCTCGAATAGGAAGGAAATGAGCAGATTTAGTCAATCGATAAACTATAACCTAGATTGCATTATTACCTAGATATGTCTTTGGTAATCCCACAATGAAGTCCATGGATATATTTTCCAATTTCCACTCTGGCACCGGTAGAGGATGAAGAATCCCTTTCGGTAACTATAACAACTTGATAGTTTATAAGAAGTATATTTTTTTATGTCTTATGTTATATGCAACACCAAATCAATCTTTCACTACACACAACACTGGCTCGGCTTGCGTTACATGCAATCACAACCTTCCTCGATAGCGTGTGTAGTACGTAATACCGAGTTTCACTAAACAACGATATGCTATTAAAATATTATATAAACTAGCCGTTATGAATAGTAATACCCACTTTTTGAAATTTCATAAATTTTATCTTTCAAAATGGACTTCATTTTTGGATTCGGAATATTGAAATTATCCTAAAGTGAAATTTTTGTGTTTTTCTGAAAAATTTCAATTTTTGATGAATAGTGAAAACACTGAGTTATTGGTTAAAACTGACTTTTTATTTAAATAATAATTTATTTTATTTAAATTTATTTTAGGTAAAAATTGATACATAATACTTATATAAGTTCAATGCAATTCATTGGAGTCATTTTATAATAATTTTAGATATGTAAAATTTTTATTGAACTTTTCACTATCTTTTACCCACCTCCTAGGAGCATTTGCAATTATACATAAAACTTAATTTTACCGCTTCTGTGAGTTGAATTTCCAAAATCTGAGAGACACATTTAATATCAAGGAGTAAAACATGGTTCAATAAGATAAAAATAATTTTTTGGTGAATAGTAACTTTTTACTTTTTTTACCACGGTTAAAAGTAAATAGGGTAATTAAGGGTAAAAATGATATTATTATTACCCTAACACATGTCCTAATTCTATTGGATAAGTTTAATTCGACCAAAAACAACCTTAGGAATAAAATATTACCCTTTAGGTCCACTTGGATTATATTAGGACATTTATTATTATTTTATTTGAAGAAGAGTTAAAATGGTTAAAATCAAAGTTTAATAACTAAAACATTTTTAATATAGGGTTATACATAAGATAAATTCGACTATAAATATTAATTATAAAGATAGAAATATTTCCTACCTAATGGTATTTTTTTTTTAAATTTTTAGAAATTAAATAATTTACTTTATTTATGATACAATGATGATGCATTAATTACCTTATTAATAAAATATTAACATAATTGATGTTATAAATACCCAAATAAATGTAATTTGAGACTTTTTATGAATTCCTCTAATTTTTTAGGTTAATATGACATGTTAGTATTGATTTAATTAACTTTTTTTCGCACTAATCATGATTTTATGATTTTCACAAAAATCATTTACCAAATAGTGTCAAAATTGACATATAATAGTTTTTAAAACAAATATTATATTATTAATTGTTATTTTATTCCTAAAAATCTAAGGTTCAGCCAAATGACTTAGATAAAGTTATATATATTAATAATGAACCACTTGGGGTTTTTTTTGACTTGTTATATTAAGTTTATTAACCATATAGTGTAAGAAAACAAGAAGACATGGTAAAAGTTAAATTATTTAACTTAGAGTTAAATCTAAATGATAAGGTTAAAATAGTAACCTAAACGTGTATAAAACCTATTGGTTGAGAGTATGTATACCCATAACCACATTATATTCGAAATAAATCAATTTGGAGCTATTAAAAACTGAATATGACTTTATTATAAAATAATATTTTAAGTTTTTCCTAAGGTGCCCCTCTCCTCCCTTATAAAAGGGCACCTTATCCCTCTCCTCCTCACACAATTTTGAGCCTTAAAGCTAGGCGAAACCCTACCCAGTTACCTTCTAAACTTTCCTAGAAACATAATAGATGTCCTGGTTTTCTTCAAAGACCAATCTTAGTGCCCTAAGAGGAGGTTTCAAAGAGGCGTGTCGAAAAAGAGGTAATATCCGTTACCAATTCTTTCAAATTTATTTCTTCTTCTACTTCCTCTTATTTAGTAGTTTTATTATGAAGTAATAACTTCTGTATCACTCATATACTTATATGTTACTATAAATATGAAACAAACCTATTTCACCTTCTATCCATCTTACGGAAAATGAAATCACCACGCGTGCGTAAGTACGAAATACCGTCTCCACGCTATAGTGTAATCTGTTTTCTACGACCACCTTACTTGGATGGGTATAATGGTGTAAAGATTAAATATATATGATTATTTTATAGTGATATTTATTCTGAAATAGTATACATACACTTCAATACAATTCCACGATCATAGGAATGATATCATCACTCATGCGTACGTACGACCTACCGTCTCCACGATGTGATGCGACTCGTTCTACATGATTTTCATTGAATAATGATTATATAAATGAATTTAATGAATAAATATGATATATATTACACTAATACCATTCTAGAAATGACGTATCTATAACCTAAAAATAAGAATAAGAATCTATTCGACAAAACATGCATAAGAATATAAAGCAATGAACACCCGAATAACAAGTAGCAATCAAATATTACTAATAAGAAGATAAGAATATGACCATATATGATATCATAACAATTAATATGATTCTATAATAAGTCAATGACATTATTTAAATCATTATACAAGAGGTTTAGATACGTACAAAGCATATCAGACCTAAGGTAAGGGAAAATCTCGCAATCTCATTTTTATCTGAGATTGTTTATACTTCAGAATTTACTGGGGAATATTTATCATCCACATCCATGTTTCCTCAATATGTAATATTATTTATATCCTCCTAAAATTTTTTAAATCCAATTTTACCCATTGGTGAGTTTTTAGTAAAAGATATGAAAGGAATCTTTTGTTGTTTTTAGTACGAGGTACTTTTTGGCTTTTTCGGCCAAAGTACAAGAAGAATGCTTTTTTAACTTATATGGAATGAATGGATTTTTATGATTTCATAGAAAATTATTTCCATGAAGCTTCCTTTACAAGTTTTCACGTTTATTTTTAATCAACTTCTTTTATTTTAAAATTGTATGACATGTGAAGAAAGAAAAAATGTTTTTGAAGTAGAAAGGATATTTTCCTCAATAATGGAGTTCAAGTGTTTTATGAAAATTATTTTCCATCTAAGATAATATACGGGTTCTATTTCTATCCCTATTTTTACAAAGATTTGATTATGTTATGATGGAATTAATTTTATGATGTCCTTTTATCTTATATGGATTATGTTATGATGGTATGATGTTTAAGAATCCCATTTTTATTACATGGGTTATGCTATGATTTATGATTTTGTGGCACACATAAAAATGGTTTCATTATGAGATGGGTGGGACCTATATCTACCTCCAATTCATTGGGTAAAGATTTATATCTCATGAGATAGACATGGCTGGAACGACAAGTTAATCTGGTTCAATGATACATGACTAGAATGAGGAGTGAACTCGGTTCAGTAGTGGACTTTGTCCGCTATGATGGTCTTGGCAATGAGCCTTGACTAATATGAAATGATTTTCTATGATTATGTGTGTATGAAACAAAGTTTCATGTTTTAAGTTATGATTATTGGGATTACATTTCAATACTATGATTTATCCCATGTTATGATATTATGATCTCTTTTGCAGGTTAATATTTTTAAAATGTTATGTTCTTATGAATATGATATGATTGATATTTCTTTTGTTTACCCTTACTGAGAATTTGAGCACACCCTTTTGTATGTTTTATTTTCTCCAGGTCAGGAAGAAGGGTATTAAGTAGGATATTCCAAAAGGGACTCTAGATATGATGAAATAAACGGGAGACAATGTAGATGATTTATGAACCAATTTTTTTATGTTTCCCAGTTTCTAAGGACACTATACCTATACAGTCCTATCATGGTTTTGTTATATATTGTAATAAGTATGATTCAATTCTAAAGTAATAACCATGTATGTAAAGTATGGGTAGTTATAGTAACTGTCGCTCTGCTTTAACCTACTGACAATTCAAACATTTCACAGTAAAATCAACAATATTTCTTTTCATTCCATCCCACCAGTAATACTTTTGAAGATCTCTCTACATCTTACTACCACTAGGATGAACTAAAAATGAAGAACTATGAGCTTCACATAACAACTCATTCTTCAACTGTGAATCACAAGGCACACATAATCTTTTCCCAAACCTCAAAATGAAATCATTATCAACATTAAAATCAGGCAACTTACCATTCTGAACTAACTCCAACTTTTTCTGAAACTCACTCTCTTCTTTTTGCGCTTTCTTTATTCTATCTGATAGAGATGATATCAGTGACACCTAAAACAAAATAGAAGAATTTCCTACACCAAAAAATTATATACCAAAGTTCATCATATCAAAAACCAAAGGATCTTGTTCCAAATGCAGCATGGTTAATGAAGCATTACATTTTTGACTCAAATCATCAACCACTTTATTTGATTTTCCCAGATGGTAAAGGATCGTGAAATCATAATCCTTGATTAATTCCAACCATCTCCTTTGTATCATGTTCAATTCTTTCTGAGTGAATATATACTTTAAACTTTTGTGATCAGTATATATTTCACACTTCACTCCATACAAAAGATGCCTGCAAATTTTTAAAGAAAAAACAATAGCAGCTAATTCCAAATCATGTATAGTGTAATTTAACTCATGGGGTTTCAGATGACATGAAGAATAAGCAATTACCGGATCAATATGAATAATGAAACATCCAATTCCTTTCAACGAAGCATCACTATAGATAAAAAAATCACCATTTCTAGATGGTAGTGCCAAAATTAGATCATTCACCAATCTTCTTTTCAATTCCTAAAAACAATCATCAAATTCTTTTTTCCAAATTAACTAAACACCTTTTTGAGTTAACTTAGTCATTGGACTAGATAACGATGAAAAATTTTCAACAAACCTACGGTAATAACCTGAGTCAACTTATCCATCACTGTAGTAAACTGTTCAATTATGATTCTAATCGTTACAGTATACTGATTTGGAATGTCATTTACCTATGTATGCCTTCCCATCACAACTGCCTTGTTCCCTCTACGAAAAACCTTTCTAAACACATAAATATCTTAGGTGAATCAACTTGGTAATCTGGAAATGCTATATGATTTCAATATTAACATAAATTACTTTATGGATATTAATTTAACAATACCCTAACTCCTAAAGTTATCTAAACCGACCTCTGATACCAACTATAAGGACCCGACCTTAAAACATTACATAATCTTGAATTAAACGAATAATTCACATTGAGGATCTTTTCAGGTTTAGAGTTTTAGAGAATTAGGACATAACTATTAAATTTCATTTCAAATACAAAGTAGACACTTCTACACAATTTCCATTTTTTCATAAAATATAAAATCTTGAAAAAAAGAGTCATGTCTAGTTCCATGTTTAAGACAACATGAATTTTCCTTGATCTCATCCTTGACCCTATTCCACATTATGTCTTGTGAAAAACATTTCAAAAGCTTGGGATGAGCATAAAAAGCTCAGTAAGGGATACACAAAGAAGGAAAACTGTTAGTTTTTCAAAACAACAGGTAAACCATGAATACTTTATCATAAGTAATACTTTTCACCTTTATGAAGTAGTAAATATTCCTCACTGAATAAAAGATAATTACTTACCCTTTTGTAACCAAAATATTACCATAAAACCCATATAATGAACACATAACATGTAAAGGTAACTTGGGACATAAACATACTTAAATGGAATAACCATACAGTCGACTTACACACATATCAATAAATGGAATAATCATACAGACGACTTCCATACCCAATGCATTGGAGGTTATAACATAACCATCCATCCTGGTATTCACGGCACCACCCATAATTTGGTTTATCACGTAACCACCCATCAAATGTCCAAGAACCATTATAAAATAGTAAGACATAAAAAAAATACAAAGGAAAGAAAACATTTCCACATTTCAATCACAATATATCACTTAAATATATTGACACAAAAAGTCCATTATCAAAACCATTTTCAATACCAAAATACATAAAAGAGTATATGGTATTTATTTTCTTTTAAAAACCTTACGGCTTGTTGAGGAATCCAAAGATCAAATAATACTCGCAGTGGTGGAAAATGTCTTTGTCACCGCTTAAGTTAAAAGAAACATTCCTTTTTTTTCATTTAGTAAAATTATTCATAGAAAAAGATTCCCTTTGAAAAGTCAAGGGTGTTTATACAGTGTATAAAAGAAATTCGTGTATTAAAACAAAATATGCCTCAATGAAAGGAGATTGAGACGAAGTCCCTCACCTTGTGTCTGACTTGACTCGATCATTATTTAATATCCTGAATAATAAACTAAAGTTAATTTATACTTTCTTAAGAACCTTTTTCAAGTTTATTATTCCTTTTATATCACTTATTACCATGTTATAAACATTATGTAATCATTTATGTTAATATTGTTCATTTTGTCGATATTTGGTACTTGAGTCAAAAATGAACACCTTGTATTTACAAGTTATCCATGTGGTCAATAGTTCCTTATATCTAGAATAAAATTAATCATTTAGATATCATATATATCATATATATACAGTATATACATGTATTTATAATAGTAAAAAACATTTAGATGTAAGAAATTAAATTCACCGTTCATGGAGACAGTAAGCCGTACGTACGCATGAACGCTACTTCAATTTCTATTTCATATTTAATGGAATTAAAACATAATGATACATAGTATTATTATAATTCCAGTATTTTATCATATATGATATCATTACATATATCCTTTATACGTACCACATATGGTATGAATGAGTCATATCACTTTGAGGGGGCGGTAGTCCACACTTCCTCTAATGAGATTATCGTGTTTACACATAATGGAAACCATAAAGGTGTGCTATAAATGGAAAATATAGAAGAATAAAGAAAACATAAACATAATATATATCATATATAAATACAGTTCCATCATAATGGCCACCATGAGAGGCGGTAGGATATAATCGAACAATCATCGTTTCGTGAGGCGTTAGTTTTCCATCCACAGAAACATTATGTTCTTCACCCATTAGATGAAGGTGTGTGGAAGTGTAGTTCAAATACTTCTCATAAAAACATACTAGTATATTGAAGATACTTGTTTTGTTACAAAATAAAGGAATAAAAAGAGTTTAGGGGTTGGATAAGTAAAATAAAAGAAAAGAATTTAAGAGAAACCGTTACATTTAATTTGGGTAACTCCCTTTGGTTTGAACCAAAGGACTTATTGAAGTGCCTTATGCCTAAGGTAAGGCTTCTAGGAGGAGGAGAGGGGTGTAGGGAGATTAATTGGGTAGAGGTTAGATGAGCCAAAAGGCTTGAGAGGTGTGAGGAACTTTTTTGAAGTGGCCTCCTTTTATAAGGGAGAGGAGGGGCTCTTTAGGAAAGTGTGAAAATATTATTTTATTATATAATGATATTCGGTTTAAAAATGTCCAAAAATCATTAAGGTCGAAGATAAGGTGACTCATATTAGAAATAAAATAATCCAATCATAATTGGACATGTTTTAGATAAAATTTTAATCATTATAATATTATTTATTTAAATCATTTATTAATAAGGTAAATACTGCATCATTATTGTGTCATAAATAATTTAATTTATTTGATGTATAATTTTTTTTGAAAAGATTCCATGATGTAGGAAATATTGTTAGATTTCCAATTAATATTTATAGTAAAAAATATTACTTATATAACACCATATAAAAAGTAATTACTAAAATATTTTGGTTTATGTCATTTTGGCCTTTACTTTAAATTAATTAATCTAAATTGTCATTATCACTCCCAAGTGGCTCAAAGGGTTCCCAAAACTGACCCAAATATTCCCATGGTCGTTAATAACTCAACTAATAAGTTTTGGACTAGTGTTAAGGTAATTTTAAATTATTATAATATTCTTTTTACCTTGAATTACCTTATTTACCTTTAACTGCGGTAAATAAAAGTCAAAAGTTACTATTCACCAAAAATTATTTTCATCTTATTGAACCACATTTTACTTCTTGATAACAACCATGTATGTAGGATTTTTGAAATTCAATTCACAGAAGTGGTAAAATTTTATTTAAATAAAAAAGTCAGTTTTTTTAACTATTACTAAGTGGTTTCACTATTCATCCAAAAATTGATGTTTTTCAGAAAAATACCAAAAATTCAGCCTAAGATTTATTTAATATTCAGAATTAAAAAATTAAATTTATTTTTCCAAATTCAAAACATAAAAGTTTCATTAATTAATTTTAAAATTAATTTCTGTTGTTAAAACAAATAGTGTGTTTTTAAGAAATAATAACTATCAAAAGATCAACACTTGTTTATGTCCAATTTCAAAGTGAAATTAATTCCAATGACCAAAATTGGATTAAATGGTAAAAATATATTCTAATTACACTTTAAAGCCAATTAAAAAGATAATCTATCCATATAAATAAATTAGATTAAAATGCAGTTTTGAATTAAATTACAATATTTATCACTATTCAATAAAAAATGAACTTTATCGGAAAAATACCAAAAATTTACACAAAGTAAATTTTGAAGTCTCTATTATAAAGAAGTACTTTATTTGGTCAAATATAATGTATTAATGTGACCAAAACTATATTTAAAGAGGGTTCTCCATTAAAAGGCGGTAAATCGACCTCTTAATGTAAATTATGCTTAAAATTAGATTCATTCACATTTTAAGCCTCTAAATTTTTCTTGGATAAATGTAAATACATTTAACAATCATGTACAATCATATTATAGTTTGTTTTGTCCATTCCCACCAATAAAATGGCCAGGAGTTAACTTCTATTTAAAATAATAATATTATATTATTAGTGTGCAACATAAGGTTTCAAAGAAACCCGTTGTTGTGTATTGGGTACGCTATCGAACATAGAAACCCCTTTAAAGTAAAATTAATATTTAATATACAAATATTAATAAATATAAAATATGTCTTATTCTTTTTTTACCTGGGATGTTACATCCTTCCCCCTTTTGGAAATTTCTTCCTCACAATTTTTATTCACTTATCAAAATAAGTGGGGGTATTTATCCCTCATAGAATTTTCAGATTCCCAGGTTTTCTCTTCAACCATATGGTTTTTCCAAAAAACCATTACCTGATAAATTATCTTATTCCAAAACACTTTCTCTCTATGGTCAAGAATCTGGGCTGGTTGTTCTTTAGAAGAGAGATTCTCTTCCAATTGAACTACCTCTAGGTTCAAAACATGATATGGATCTAGCATATAATTTCTCAACATCAAAACATGAAAAACATTGTGTACATGGGATAAACTTGGGGGTAAATCCACTCTGTACGAAATGATCCAACTTTGTCCAGAATTTCATAAGGTCCAATGAACCTTGGACTCAACTTTCCCTTCTTACCAAAACACATCACACTTTTCCATGGAGAAACTTTGAGAAAGACATGATCACCTACCTCAAAAGAAATATCTTTCCTCTGGTTATCTACATAACTTTTCTGTCTGATCTGAGCTGTTCTCCTGTGCTTGTGAATCAACTGAACTTTCTCTGCCATCTCTTCTACCAATTTTGGTTCCATTAGCTTCCTTTCACCTACTTCATCCCAAAAAGATGGAGTTAAAAACTCTTTCCATATAATGCCTCAAACAGAGCCATCTGTATACTGGAATGAAAACTGTTATTATAAGAAAATTCAACCAAAGAAAGATGTTGGTCCCAACTTCCCTGATAATCCATCGAGAAGGCATGTAGCATATCCTCCAATGTCTGAATTGTTCGTTCTGATTGCCCATATGATTGAGGGTGAAAAGCTGTACTAAAATTTAATTCAGTACCCAATGAATTTTGAAGGCCTTTCCAAAAGTTAGAAGTAAACCTGGGATCACGATCAGATACAATGGAGAGGGGAACTCCATGAAACCTAAATATCTCTTTAACATAAAACTGAGAAAGTTTATTTAGAGACAATTTATCTCAAATAGGAAGGAAATGAGAAGATTTATTCAATCGATCAACTATAACCCAGATTGCATTATTACCTCAAGATGTCTTTGGTAATCCCACAACGAAGTCCATTGATATATTTTCCTATTTCCACTCTGGCACCGGTAGATGCTGAAGAATCCCTTTAGGTAGTTGCCGCTCTGCTTTAACCTGCTAACAAGTCAAACACTTCACAGTAAAATCAGCAATATCTCTTTTCATTCCATACCACCAGTAATACTCCTGAAGATCTCTGTACATCTTAGTACCACCAGGATGAACTGAAAATGGAGAACTATAATCTTTACATAACAACTCATTCTTCAACTGTGAATCACAAGGAACACATAATCTCTTCTAAAACCTCAAAACACAATCATTATCAACATTAAAATCAGGAAACTTACACTTCTGAACCAACTCCACCTTTTTCTACAACTCACTGTCTTCTTTTTGTGCTTGCTTTATTCTGTCTGATAGAGATGATCTCACTGACACTTGAAACAAAATAGAATAATTTCCCACACCAACAACTTTTATACCAAAGTTCTTTAAATCAAAAACCAAAGGATCTCATTCCAAACGTAGCATGGTTAATGAATCATTAATTTTTCGACTCAAAGCATCAATGACTTTATTTTTTTTCCCGGATGGTAAAGGATCGTGAAATCATAATCCTTAATTAATTCCAACCATCTCCTATATCTCATTTTCAATTCTTTCTGAGTGAATATATACTTTAAACTTTTTTGATCATTATATATTTCACACTTCACTCCATACAAAAGATGCCTCCAAATTTTTAACGCAAAAACAACAACAGCTAATTCCAAACCATATGTAGGGTAATTTAACTCATGGAGTTTTAGCTGACGTGAAGAATAAGCAATTACCTGATCATTCTGCATAAGGACACATCAAAGTCCTTTCAACGAAGCATCACTATAGATAACAAACTAACCATTTCTGGATTTCAGTTCCAAAACTGGAGCATTCACCAATCTTTTTTTCAATTCTTGAAAACAATCATCACATTCTTTTGTCCAAATGAACTTAACATCTTTTAGACTTAACTTAGTCATTGGATTAGATAACCATGAAAAATTTTCAACAAACCTCTAGGAATAACCTGAGTCAACTTAGCCATCGATGTATTAAACTGTTCAATTCTGATTCTGATCATTTCAGTATACTGATTTGGAATGTCTTTTACCTCTGTATTCCTTCCCATCACAACTTCCCTGTTTCCTCTACGAAAAACCTTTCTGAACATAGAAATATCTTACGCGAAGCAACATGGTAATCTGGAAATTTTATATGATTTCAATATTAACATAAATTACTTTATGGATATTAATTTAACAATACCCTAACTTCTAAAGTTATCTAAACTAACCTCGGATACCAACTATAAGAACCCGACCTTAAAACATTACATAATCTTGAATTAAATGAATAATTCAAATTGAGGATATTTTCAGGTTTAGAGTTTTAGATAATTAAGACATAACTGTTACATTTCATTTCAAATACAAAGTAGAAACTTCTACACAATTTCTATTTTTTTCATAAAATATAAACTATTGAAAAAAAGAGTCATGTCTAGTTCCATGTTTAAGAAAACATGACTTTTCCTTGATCCCATCCTTGACCATATTCTACATTATGTCCTGTGAAAAACATTTCAAAAACATGGGATGAGCATAAAAATCTCAGTAAGGGATACACAAAGTAGGAAAACTGTTAGTTTTTCCAAAAAATAGGTAAACCATGAATAATTTATCATAAGTAATACTTTTCACCTTTATGAAGTAGTAAATATTCTTCACTAAATAAAAGATCATTAATTACTCTTTTGTAACCAAAAGATTACCATAAAAACCATATAAAGAACACATAACATATATAGGTAACTTGAGACATAAACATACTTAAATGGAATAACCATACGGTAGACTGCCACACATTTCACTAAATAGAATAGCTATATGGCTGACTTCCATACCCAATTTATTGGAGGTTATAACGTAACCACCCGTCCTGGTATTCAGGACACCACTCGTCATTTGGTTTATCATGTAACCACCCGTCAAATGTCCAAGTACCATTATAAAATCATAATACATAAAACAAATATAAAGGAAAGAAAACATTTCCACATTTCAATCACAATATATCACTTAAATATATTGACACAAAAAATCCATTATCAAAACCATTTTCAATACCAAAATGCATAAAAGATTATATGGTATTTATTTTCTTTTAAAAACATTACGGCTTGTTGAGGAAGCCAAAGATCAAATAATACTTGCGGCGGCGGAAAAGGTCGTTGTCACCGCTTACATTTAAAAAAAATTCCATTTTTTCATTTAGTAAAATTATGCAGAGAAAAATATTTCCTTTGAAAAGTAAAGAGTGTTCATACAGTGTATAAAAGAAAGTCATGTATTAAAACAAAATATGCCTTAATGAAAGGAGATTGAGATGAAGTCCCTTACCTTGTGTCCAACTTGACTCGATCGTTTTATAATCTAGTGAATAATAAACTAAAGTTAATTTCTACATTTTTAAGAATATTTTCAAGTTTATTATTCATTTTATATCACTTATTACCATGTTATAAACATTATGTAATCATTTAAGTTAATATTGTTCGTTTTGTCGATATTTGGTACTTGAGTCAAAAATGAATACCTTATATTTACAAGTTTTCCATGTGGTCAATAGTTCATTATATACAGAATTAAATTCATCATTTAGATATCATATATATCATATATATCCAATATATACATGTATTTATAATAGTACATAACATTTATAGGTAAGAAATTAAATTCACCATTCATGGAGACGGTAAGGCGTACGTACACATGAATGCTACTTCCATTTCTATTTCATATTTAATGGAATTAAAACATAATGATACATAGTAGTATTATAATTCCAGTATTGTATCATATATCATATCATTACATCTATCCTTTATACGTACCACATATGGTATGAACAAGTCAGATCACTTTGAGGGGGCGGTAGTCCGCACTTCCTCTAATGAGATTATCACGTTTACACATAATGGAAACCATAAAGGTGTGCTATAAATAGAAAATACAGAAGCATAAAGAAAACATAAACATAATATATATCATATATAAATACCGTTTCATCATAATGGCCACCATGAGAGGCGTTAGGATATAATTGAACAATCATCGTTTCGTGAGGCGTTAGTTTTCCATCCACAGAAACATAATGTTCTTCACCAATTAGATGGAGGTGTGTGTAAGTGTAGTTCAAATACTTATCATAACAAAATCTTTGTATTCTGAGGATACTAGTTTTGTTACAAAATAAATGAATAAAAATATTTTCGGGGTTGGATAAGTAAAATAAAAGAAAACAATTTAAGAAAAACTGTTACCTTTAATTTGGGTAACTCCCTTTGGTTTGAACCAAAGGACTTCTTGAAGTGACTTCTGCCTAAGGTAAGGCTCCTGGGAGGAGGAGAAGGATGTAGGGAGATTAATTGGGTAGAGTTTGGATGAGTCAAAAGTCTTGAGAGGTGTGAGGAATTGGTTATAAGTGGTCTCCTTTTATAAGAGAGAGGAGGGGCTCTTTTGGAAAGTGTAAAAATATTATTTTATTATTTAATGGTTTTCGATTTTAAAAGGTCCAAAAATAATTAAGGTTTAATATAAGGTGACTCATATTCGAAATAAAATCATCCAATTAAAATTGGACATGTTTTGGATAATATTTTAATCCTTATAATCTTATTTATTTAAGTCATTTATTAATGAGGTAAATACTGTATCATTATTGTGTCATAAATAATTTAATTTATTTGGTGTGTAAAAATTATATAAAAAATACCATGATGTAGGAAATATTTTTAGATTTCCAATGAATATTTATAGTAAAAAAGATAACTTATATAACCCCATATAAAAATTAATTACTAAAAGATTTTTGTTTATGTAATTTTGGCCTTTACTTTAAATTAATTAATCTAAATTATCATTATCACTCCCAAGTGGCTCAAATGGGTCCCAAAGTCGACCCGAATATGAACATGGTCGTTACTGACTCAACGAATAAGGGTTGGAAAAATGTTAAGATAATTTTTAATTATTATATTATTCTTTTTACCTTGAATTACCTTATTTACCTTTAACCGCGGTAAATAAAAGTCAAAAGTTACTATTCACCAAAAATTATTTTCATCTTATTGAACCACATTTTACTTCTTGATAACAACCATTTATGTAGGATTTTTGAAATTCAATTCACAGAAGTGTTAAAATTTTATTTAAATAAAAAAGTCAGTTTTTTTAACTACTACTAAGTGGTTTCACTATTCATCCAAAAATTGAAGTTTTTCAGAAAATACCAAAAATTCAGCCTAATCTTTATTTGATATTCCGAATTCAAAAATGATTTTTATTTTTCCAAATTCAAAAAATAAAAGTGTCATTAATTAATTTTAAAATTAATTTATGTTGTTAAAACAAATAGCGTGTTTTTAAGAAACAATAACTATCAAAAGATCGACACTTGTTTATGTCCAATTTCAAAGTGATATTAATTCCAATGACCAAAATTGGATTAAATGGTAAAAATATATTCTAATTAAACTTTAAAACCAATTTAAAAGATAATATAACCATATAAATAAATTAGATTAAAATGCAGTTTTGAATTAAATTACAACATTTATCATTATTCATTAAAAAATGAACTTTATCAGAAAAATTCAAAAAATTTACACAAAGTAAATTTTTAAGTCCTTATTCTAAATAAGGACTTTATTTGGTCAAATATAATGTATTAAAGTGACCAAAACTAGATTTAAAGAGGGTTCTCCATTAAAAGGCGGTAAATCGACCTCTTAACGTAAATTATGCTTAAAATTAGATTCATTCACATTTTAAGCCTCTAACTTTTTATTGGATAAATGTAAATACATTTAACAATCATGTACAATCATATTTTAGTTTATTTTTTCTATTCCTGCCAATAAAACGGCTAGGAGTTAACTACCATTTAAAATAATAATAATATTTTATTAGTGTGCAACATAAGATTTCAAAGAAACCTGTTGTTGCGTATTAGGTACACTATAGAACATAACAACCCCATTAAAGTAAAATTAATATTTAATTCAAAAATATTAATAAATATGAGATATGACTTATTCTTCATTTACGTGGGATGTTACATACAATCTGATATATCTCTATTCATGTCATCCCACCAAAAATACTCTTCTAGATTTCTATTCATATTCAAACTTATAAGATGAATAGATATTGATGAACTATGGGAATCATTTGACATATCCATTTTAAATTTTTTTATTTATGGGATACATTATATGTTCCTAAACCTTATCATCCCACTATGATCATACTTGAGCTCAGTAACATTTCTCACAATCTTCTTCTATTTTACAACCTCCTATGGTACCTTATTAATAAATACATAGATGGATAGTTGAAAATTCATCTATGTAAGATATGATCTTTCTTATTTACCCATGGATTCAATATCATTATTATATAAATCCATAATTTTTTGATCACTTTCAATTCTCATTATGGAAAAACATTCTTACTCTTTCCAACTCATAGCATCATCCACCTTGTTCTCCTTCATAGGGTGGTTATGTATTTAGCAGTGAGAATATTTAATAAGGTCCAATCAACTTCTCTTATGAATATTCAACTCTTTATGTGTGAATTTGTACTTCAATATTTTATGACACACACACAAACACATATGTATCACACATTTCACCATAATGATAATTCCCCTATATGTTCAATGAAATAATTTCTGCTTCCAGCTCCAAATCACGAGTTGTATATTTTTCCTCATGTAATTTCAATTGATGAGTGGAATATGATATCACAAAATCATTCTACATAAGTAAACATTCCAATACCTTCTTCGAATAATCATTATAGATCATATGACCTTCTTCACTATAGGGTAGTGTTAGTATAAGCACACCTCATATTGATGAACTAGGCCGTACGAATCCATCATAAATATTCTCTTGGAGTTTCTTATCAAATTCATAAACCTCAATCATGACCATTCTATACATAGTATTTGAAATAGGTGTAGCACCAATAATTAGTACTATTGAAAAATCAAATTATGATTTAGGGGAAGAATATGAATGTATTTAAGAAAAACATAGACATAATTTTGAATAATAGGTACATATTCAAAGTTATGTTTCTCTCTAACCATTTGAGATAAATATCACTCATGATTTATAGAAAGAACCATATAATGGATATAACTTATATTGTAATTTCATATTAATCCTCACACCATAATACAATCACAAGTATATTCATAATATCAAATGTGACTTCCCTTTAATGTAAATTGATATGGTATCTATATAGAGAAAACAAATACATTTAAAAAAAATCAAATTCAACTGGTGGGAGAATGATAGGATTTTCAGGAAGCATATTCCTATAAACATCTATAAAATAATATGTATAAACTTGAGATTCAATCATTGTACCATTAATTTTTTTTAATTATAACTCAACATATAATCATTAAGGATATTAATGAACTTCCCTAGATACTTTTCATGATATAAAGGAATTTATATGAATACCCTTAAATACGATACTTGAATATTTTATTATTCCTATGACCAGCTCTACATGATCATTTCATATTTATTCCAATACAAATCCCAAAATGGTTTTAATGATAATAAAAAAATATTACAAAATTTTATAATCATGAAATCATTCCTATATGTCCACAATAAAGACACTTTTTTATCAATATATGGCAATTAAGGTTCATCATATATCCCCTTAATTCTAATATATGATATCTTTGGTTTTATCCCCATATTACTAATTACCTAATCTCCAAAGTTGTTAAACCCTTATTTGATACCCACTATAGTGACCCAAACATAACATATATACATATTACATCTTTTCAATGAATAATAATTATATCTCCCAAATAAAAATTCCCAAGACCCATATTGGATTAGTTTACATGGAAACTAGATATTGAAACATATTATTTAAGTATAGTTTTTTATCATCTCCATTTGTTATATAAGGTTCCCTTCTAGACTCAGTAGACACAATACCCTTCTTTATAACATGGGGATAATTAAAATATAAGAAGGGGTGAGATTAGAATCATATTAAGGGTAAACATGTTGGATATCAATCAATGGTCATATGAAATTATATCACTAGGATAAAATTATGAGAACATGTGATTATCAATAAAAACTTATACCCAACAATTCATTGATCATAATCACGAGTCATCAAACAATACCTTAGTATGTCACATTATTGGTGAATCTTAAAAAATTAAATCATGAGCTATGAGTTTAAATAAAATTTATATCAACATTTTAGAAGAGTGAGGCATAATGATAAGTATAAAAACCATATCATATGTCAATGTTTTCTATCGAGTCTATCATATCATACTGGATTACTAATAAAATCATGTTCAAATATTATAGTTGATAGGAATCCATACCTATTTACCATAGTGGATTAAGAGAATCAACTCATTTACGATAATTATATCAAGAAAGATAAGGATTTACCTAATACATTGAAGAGTTATAAAATACCGATCCCACTTGTCACATAATGAAAACCATACATATGTGTTCCATAAGATCATAAAAAATAATCATATCATATTAGCTTAACCCTTTGAAAATAAAAAAAGTTTCAAAAGAATATAACGAAAAAAATATTTATAGAAAGAATAAATATGGTATAAATGGACCATGTCCCCAATAAATCATATTAATCCTTAAAGGAAGATATTATATATGATAAATACATTTAAAACAACATTTAAAAATTTCTTTGAAAACATGAGAAAACATCTATTTCCTTTAATAAAATTTAAACTACAAATTCATAGAATATTAAGAAACAATTTTATTTTAAAATAACTAAGGAAAAATTAAAGGAATATTAAAATAATATAAATGTCATGAAGGTAGGAAAATCCATTCATACCATATAAAATACAAGAAAACAATCTTTTCTAATGTTTATAAAAATTCAAAAAAAATGATTGGAAACAAATTAGAAATATTCCATTTTAACATTTGTAAAAAAATTATATTTTATTTAAATTTAACTTTTTAAAAAATTATATATATAGGTAATAAAATTCATAATTTTTTTACGTGTATTGATATGGAAGAAAAAGTTCATCGACCAAACTGGAAATAAGGTCAAATTTTCTTAAAAAGCATTTCCCCAACCATTTTAATAACAAAATTGTGAAAAATGGTAATAATACATAAAAATTATAGGATTAAAAAATGAAGAATAAAATATATTTGGTTAAGTATGAGATACATAATGTTTTACTAAATATAAATTATTATAGATAATCCTAAAAATAAACTAGATTGTAACATAAACCCTTACCGCTTTGGTATATTTTTAATCATTACACCCATGAAAGAAATAAATTCAAATGAATTTTTAAAAAAAAATTATCATACGGTTATTCATGATAATTTATATAAAAGTGGCAGTAAATAAACCTATTCAATTAATATATGTGTATAACATATCTTATGTCCCCAGGAAGAAAATTTGAGATGATAAACCCTTACCTCAAGTATCATCCAACCTTATAAAAATTCAAAAATATTATATAATAAATGTAAATTTATTATAAATCTAGTTCAAAACCCTAATAATACATATATTAATATTTACCATTCCATTAAAATTTCAAATTATATTTTTATTAACAATTATCCCTTAAAATGGGCATTCAAGTGAAAATTGGTCCATTTTCCAGGAATGTTTTAGTTTGATAGTTCTAGTTTCACCTTGGTTATGGTTTAAGAATCTATAAAATCTAAATTTTTACATAATATAATATTTATTCATTATATATACTTTTATAACCATTGATATAATGCAGTGATGAAAAATGTATCACATTAATTCAAGGAGACAATGGTCTGTACCAACATAAGAGTGATGTTTTCACTTTTAAATAGATGAAATAGAAAAAGGTATATAATAATTAAATTTTAAAAAATTATTATATATTTTATTTCATAAATTTTCATTAAATATATCATTATTACCATCCATTTAATTTATAAATGAAAACTAATAATATCGCTTCAAGGAGGTGGTGGCCCAAACATATGCACTAGTGATATCATCATTTCTCAAATAATGGAAATATAAAAAGGTAGATAATATATTATAATTAGAAAATAATAATTATGTAATAAATATAATTTTTATATATTTAATCCATCATAATAAACAACCAAGTGAGGCGGTGATGGAAAATTTTATCTCTTCTCTGTGGCTGTAGTCTACATATATGCATGATTGATACTTTCATTTTCCATTTGATGGAAATGAGGTTGAAAATAGTTATTAAATAATCATAATTGATTCAAAGTATATTTATGAAACTTGATACATCATGTTTTGATGAATAAAATAGGTTTATAAAATGTGTAAGAGGAAATAAAATTAAAATTACTCGGTGATGAGTTATACCAATTCATTTGGTAACCTCATTTTCTATACACCTTATTCATAAAAAAGATGGTATTATAATCAAACATGAAGTTCTAGGACATAGGAAGGTATTTTAGGAAATTATTTGGGTATGTAATTTTAGATTCACAAGTATCATCATGTTTGGAGAAGATATGAGTGGCAATGTCCTTTTATAAGTGAGGGAGAGGACAAATTTAGAATATTTCAAAAGATTCAAATTCATTAATGTATTATTCAAGAAAGATGACTCCAAAATGACTCATATTTTAATAGAAAATTATATAGGCTCGAAATATGAATATAAAATAGGATTTATATATTTTTTAATTAATTTAAACTATTATAATGTTATTTTTAACCCTTTTAACCCTTCTTATGTTATACAGTGGTAACTACACTTTTAGAAAAAAATAGTATTTAGAATGATAAAATTGAAAGAATACACATAAATTTTTTTAAAAATTATGATTCCAACTATAGATTCATTTTTAGAAAATTTAATTTATTTATGTTGTAAAAAATAATTGAAAAAAACCTGTAAAAATGATGAGAATGAGGTTTCAAGAAAATTCGTTTTTAAGTATAACCATGTTTTTGAAGAAAAGAGTAATGTTTAATGAAATGAATTTTATTGAATTATTTTTAGTAAAAATGAAAAATATAAATTTAAAAATAATAAAAAATATAATTTTACTTTGTAAATACATGAAAATAAAATATAGTTACAATGAAAAATCTTAATTTTTTTATATTCGCCCAAAAATCTACTTTTCCAGAAAAAATCCAAAAACAAAATTTTATGTTACTATTTACTTGATTATTTCAAAAATTATATTCATTTACTAAAATAAACATTTTTAGAAAATTTAGAAATTAATTATAATTTTTTTCAATAAAATAGAAAAAAAACCATTTTTGATGAAGACATATTTTTGAAATATAAATTATCTTTATTGAAAATTGTGTACATATTTATTATGAATTAATTAATAAATTTCAATTATATAAATAAACTATTTATATTTTCTAAATGATTTCATATCTTTAATTCAATGGTTTGGTTATATCAAATATATTTCAATAATAACAATTCAATAGTAAATCATGGTTTATTTAAACACGATGTTTCATGTAAAGAAAGTTATTAATGAAATTAATTTTATTAAAGATAAATATATCATAGATTCACATGGTGTTTCATTGGTTTTTAATATGGTTTTGTTTATTTTTATAGATATTAAAGAGATTTAGTGGAAGCAAAGATTAATCATGTACATATTTATAATATCAACATTATTCCTTTGATACATATTCCATATTCACCACATTTTTATTTATATGTGGTGTATATACAACACTATGGAAGTGTTATATTATACATTTCTAAAAATTCATGGGATTTAAAGAAAATATCATGTTTTCATTTTGGGTGGGTTTTGATTCAAATGTTACCCTAAGTAGTAAGTGTTTTTTTCCAATACCGTTTTCAAATCAAGATTGATATGAATACATTTCTATACAGGAAAAAAGTATGTGAAATTTATCTCTAAAAAAAATCTTCTCCTCCCATTGTATTTGGGTTTTTACTTATTATTAGTCAATTTCAATCCCCATGGTAAATATGTTACCTAATGTGATACTTTTATGTGAAATAAACCCATCCTCTAATTTTTAGTATGTAATATTCCTCATATATGTCCATAATAATTTGATTATTTTATGTATTTATTTATCTATGCTTGGATAATTGATTAAGGTATTTTTAAAATGATTAACTATATTTTAAAATGTTTTAATGTAATATTTTAGTGTTTTACACATGTTTCTTAGCCAAAAGTTTGAAAATAATCTATGTTGAATATTTTATATGTGAACACATTATTAAATGACCATTATTATTTATGATACTTCCTTTTAAAGTTTTAATTTTTTTCCTAATAAATATAAATTCATAATTTTTTTTATGAAAATGAGTTTTATTTGTTAATATTAAAGGTGATTTATTCAATAATCATAGAAGTTTTTTTCATCTATGTAAAAATATTTTTATGCTCCTTATGTCAAAAGTGGCATATGTTCTTATGTTAAGGTCCACCTTTTTTCTATGGATGGATTATGAAATTTTCTATTGATATTTTTATGAACCATGTGTATTTTCTATGGGTTAATTAAGTAATTTTTAAAAAATATTTTTTTTCATATTCTTATGGTACACATAAATATTTTATTCATTATGTGATTGGTGGGAATGAATTTTATATCCCTCTAATGAATTGGGTATAGTTTAATATATCATGATTTTTTTGGAATTGAGTAGTGATTCTCTCTCCACTATAGGAATCCCTATGTGATGCATGCTCTACTATGTATTGGAAATATAGAAGTGATGACTACTCCACTATGTTATGGGAATCTATTAGTGTTTCTTTATATATTATGTTATGAGAAATGGGTATCGATGCCTCTATAAATATATTATGATTTCCCATAATTAAAATTATACTTTATTTTAATGTTATATGATATTGTTTGTAAATATTGATCATGGTTATTTTTTCATGATTCTGTACATTCATTCCGAGGTAGATATTTTATCATTTGGGATTACACATCCTTCTATAATGATATAGTGAAAACTATTAGTAATAAATGTTATTTTCAATATGATATTTCCTCAATGATCATGTTTTCTTAGACGATGATGATCAAACCCTTTATGAAAATCTAGTGAGTTTTCCCATTTCTGTATATTTTATATCACCACTTTATTATGTTTCCCATTCCCCATGTTATGAAAATGAGTATAAATTAAGATATATATATAAGGGGATCATCTATGGTTCTCTTATAGAAAAATGTTAATGATGAAATTTTTATTTAACTAATCTCTAAATTATCCAATCTATTGGGTTTTGGGATTGTGTGATCATTTTGGAAATGTAAAATTTATATTCTTGATATTTATATATATTTATATATATATATTTTGGGTTGATATGTCTTACTTGTTATAAAATACTAAAATTAATGAATTTTTTAGTATCAGATATCAGAGTAATAGTTTAATGTACCTCAAGGACTATATTTCTTCTCCCTCAGGTGAATATCGATGGAATATTTTGGAAATAATGTTAGGAAAACACTATATTACACCCTCACACATGAATCTGACTAGAATATTATTTTGGAATCCCTCATGGTGTGGAATAATATTCATGACCACACCCAGGAGGCCTTGAGTCTTGTTCTAGCAGTTATTAAATATCAATAACTAGCTTATACCCCATTCCTACTCAAACTTTTTGTGCACACTGGAATATTCCATCAGCATCTTATGGAATTAAATGACATATCTTGATGATGATGGTCATAATATTCCATAGGTATTTCCTTTAAAATAATATTTTTTCTCAACCAATGTGATGCCCCCAATAAAGGTTCCACTTCAGTCACCCATTTTGAATGATCCAGAGGGTCTCTTTGAGGGAAACATAACATTAAAAGTATGATCATATTATTTTTACAATAAACATTATATCATTGGGGACATGTGATTCTTATCATAAGAAGACCAAGGACACATTGAATCATTATCAAAATATGAATGCAACTATGTCTGCAAAGGCCCCCCTATGCTATAGTTATCGGTGACTCTAGAGGTCCACTCCAGAGTACATTTCAAAAAGGTTTCCACTGTGAAATAAAAATTTACACTATAGAGTTCTTCCCTAGGAAATATGCTATAGATTTCTAATTTTCATATTTCCATTAAGACACAATGTAAATCCTATACACAATGAATAATTTTTAAATTTCTATGTAAAAACAACCCACAAAATTCACTATGATGTTTATCCTTATAGGGACATCCCACATCTACTATAAGGTGATCATATTTTTAGATAAAATTGAGATGACCAATATATTTAGAGGTAGTCAAAAAACATAGGCTAGTAAAACAAAGCAACTCATCCCTTATTGGTGATATTTCATCTCTATGAAGGTCTATTCTTTGATATTCATAAATACGACAACCCTAGTATCCCATATATGGTGCCTTAATTTATTAAATTGGTATTATTAATTAGAGATATCATCCCAAAAGACCAAATAGTTTAGTATCTTTGGAAAACTAGATACATATATATTGTGTACATTACAACTTGAAAATTAATACAACAGAGAAAATCTTTTGGAAACAACCCAATTCTCTTAGATTATCCCTAAATGTCACTCATAATATAAATCTTAGAGTCATGGGAAAAAATAAAACATAAGAAAGGGGTGATATCATATGCTCAATAAGAGTTAGAAAAAAGTGGATGAAAAAATAAACAATAAGTAAATGTGAATAACTTAAAATACATGGCATTAAATCATAATCTTGAGCATAATATCAAAGGAATTAAATATGATCAAATAAGGCCATATAAATAATCAAATGTGAATAACACTTAACCATGTATATTCTACTAGTAAAATAATAATATAGTTTATTAATAATTAATTTCATAATGAGGGAATTCATAATGTGGGATATAATAAACATATCATCAAGGCTTCATCCAAGACACCATACATAATCCGGTAATAAATCATCTAATACGAAAATTGGTTTTTGTCACGAGACATACCGATGCATCAAGGGGATATAAAGGGCCCCAAAAAACACTTACTAAGTCCAATTCATTCATAATATTAAAATGGTGAAACATAATCATCATATACATTGATATTGAAACTAGGATATGAAATGTAAATAATTTACCAAATTAGTAAACATAATAATAAACTATCCAGAGTAATATGGATAATGGTATCAAAATTGTAAACCCCAAATAAAAATGATCATAAAACATTCAATAAAATATATTAGATGGTATCATAAGTGATCAACCTAAATAAAGCATAAGAAATTAACATAAGGGTTCCCCATGGAAAGAAATGGGTATCGTAATCATGCCACAATGCATAATAAATCGACATATCATAATGGTGTCCACGAAATAATGGATTTAAATCTTAAATGGACATTCATAAGGTAAAATAGGAATATTTCATGATAATAGATGTCTAAATGAGACGGAAACTTATAAAAAGAGTGTTTAAGGAATTTTAGAAATGAGCCACTTTAGTGCTGTTTAAGGAAAAATATAAAAGATACTTTAAAGAGGATAAAGGAATATTTGTTTTCATAAAACCAGAAATGATATAATTTAGTTTTCATGATAAAAATATAGATTTTAGAAAAATATTTTTCAATTAAAACATATTATGGAGTGCACTAGAAAATGAGAAATAAATGGGGAAATTCCTTTTAATTGGGCTTGCTTATTAAGAGGAATTGAAAATGAAACATTAAAAAAATATATTTCCACATAAAATATAGAATAATTGAGATATGTAAATATATTTAAAACATACACATAGAAGTTTTCAGGAGTAAATAAGATTAATAATAAATTATATTGTGGTAATGTGAGAGAAATCATAACCCGAATGAAAATTGAGGTTTGGGAAGAAATCCATACCTTATGTCCGAAAGTGTTATGAACATGCAATTAATTTCCTAGATAATGAAATTATATTCATTAATAATTTAATTCAGAACCTCATAAACATGTGTTTTTTTTAAATTTTATTAAATTCATTTATGTTCTTTTTGATGAGTTATAAGAATCGACTTTTTCATTTTGGAGTGTTCATTTCCTTGGTTTTCATGATTGTTTCAGTTGTATACATGTATGAAAGATCATGTAGAATGAGAATGGATATCCAAAATTGATGTTATATGTTATTAATGAAATTATATAATTTTAAATGATCTTATATATCATTTATTTATAGATATGATGATGATTCATTATATAAATATTAATGATAACCGTTTATATTATTTTGGTGTTTTTTCATTCATCACACTCTATTTTTTTTATTAATTAATAATACTATTATTTTCTATTTATAATAAACTAAAGAAGATGTATTATAAATTTCAAAATCTGGTTTACCAATATAATGGTTTTTTTACTAGCCTTTAATGTGCTATTTAAAAATAAAAATCATCATCCATGAAGGTGGTGAATCATCACCTCACAAATGATGTTTTCATTTTTAGAATAAAAGGGGAAGAGAAGGAAATTACTGATTTATATACTATTAAAATAATAAAATTATAGTATATATATGATAATGGAGTTATCATGTTAATTCTTATAGGGGATGTGAGGGATGGATAAGAAAAGAAAATAAATTAAAAGAGATAGATAAGGTTTTACCTCTTGAGTGTCATATCCTTGAGAATCTAATCAAGGGACTTGGAAATGGTATTTTGGTAAGATAAGAAAGACCATAACATGGAAAATAGGTTTATTAGAGGAATTTGGAAGAATATTAGAAAGATTTAAGGGGGTGTTTTTTTTTTTATTTTTTATTCATTTTTTTTATTTTGACTCAATACTATCAATAGTATTGATTCATGTGAGTAAATATAGTAACTATAGAATATGAGTTCTAAAAAAGGGGTTCCTATCCCATCCATACATCACCCATGACTCAATAATTTATTTATTTACTTATAATGTTAAGTATCGTAAATTACTGTTTATCACTATTCATAAAAAAAATCATTTATTTTAGAAAAGTACCAAAACTTCACCATGAATTTTTTTGATTTATAGATATCAATAATGGACTCCATTTTATGGAAAAAAATTGATACATGATAAATTTAATTTTTAAATAAAATCATAATTTAGAAAAAAAATACCGATTTTAATATTATAACATATTTTATGACACTGTGAAAAATCTAATATGGTATCAAAAAATTATATGATGATTATAATGAAAAAAATATTAATTTATGTATATATTTTATGAATATAAAATTTATTTTAAATAATTATATCAATTATAAAATTGAAAATAAAAATTTGTGTTTCCCAAAAATACCAACACTTAATTTATCATTTTTAAAACATTTATTTACTTATTCTATGATATAATTATATCACATTATCATTAATGATAAACCTAAATTTTATTTATAATTTCATAGGTGTGGTTACTATTATATTTTCTAGATTAGTATTCGTAGTGGTCACATTACTATTCCAATAGTCGTGTTAATATTTTATAGTATATCACGCTTTTAAACTTGGTGTTGTGTGAAAAATAAACTATATAATATGTTAAATTTAAAAGAGTCATATCATAAAATCTTGGGATGTTAATGTAAGTACCCATACCTTATATTTACTTATTCTAGTGTTTTGAACAAGAATACACATCTGATGATCTTTTCTATTTAGAGTTTTAGGGAATTAGGACAAACACTTAAAAAGTAAACCCATACATTGCAAGTGGACACATATAATCAGTATCCATTTTTTGAAAATATTAAAATCTATAAATTAAAAAAATATGTATACTAATGAAAAATATTCAAAATTATTCCCTAGATCTCACCCTTGTATATATTCTCTATTAAACCTTGTGAAAGACATTTTAAAAAGATAGGATGAGCACATAAGCTTAGTAAGGGATAAAGAATGAAAGGAAACTGTTAACTTAGTAAAAACATGAAGACTCATATAAGTGTTACCTTTAACCTCAAATTTCTTTTAGAAAATATAATAAAACATTTTCACATGAAATAAACACATATTTAGCTCAAATAAAATCATTAAAACCCATATCATGCAATTAAAATTACTTTATGTGACTTAAAGAACCATATACATAAAACTATTTCAGAAACCATTAAATTAGAATAACCATATAGATTAATTATAATTAAGATATTAAGGTCTTACACAACTCTATTTGGTCCACCCCATGTTAATATATAACTAGCCTTTTCAGTTCTTTCTGGGCTACCCCATATTAAGCTATTACTTTTTTTCCAAGTGATATATGGGCCACCCCATGTATAAGATATATCAATGTTACCCATTTCCTATAATACAGAAGTACCAAATCATTTTATAAAAAACTATCATCATAAATCCATTTGAAAATCTCTTTTAATATAATTTTAAAAAAACTTTCGTATAAAAATACCATTAGTTTATAAACATTTACAATTACAAAAAACCATTTTCATTGAAGTAACATTTTCAATACCAAAATAAAAAAGATAAACTTGATTTTTCATTTAAGTAAACATGAAATATCCCAACAGAATATGAAAATAAAATAGTGGACACTACAGGAGAAAACTCATTTCCCCTTATACGTTAAGAATATAACATCCCTTTTGTTGTTTGTCAAAAAAATCCATATTAAAACATATAAAAATATTAATTACTGAAAAACATTAAAAGAAATTAAAAATATAAATAAAATTTCATTTACAATACTTTTATATCAATATAAATAAATATGAAAAAAATATTAAAAATATTGACATGGAGAAAAAGATTTGATAATTAAATCTTTAAACATTGAAGGTGTCCCATACCACTTTGAACATTTAAATAATAACATCCATGAATGAATAAATTTAAAAAATAATTAAATAACATAATTATAGTTGAAATATGAATATGAAAATTTTATAGTAGCTGTATATACACCTTAAAAAAGAATAAAGAGGAATATCATCATGAAATGCCTCTATGAAAGGATATTGAGATGAAATCCCTTCCCTTGAGTCTGACTCATCTTGTACATTAATTGTCATCATGAATTATAAACTTATGATAATTATATAATTTATTTGTAAACTTTTTGTTTTTTATTATTTCTCTTATATCACTTGCTACCATTTTTTACAATTATTTAATTATTTATGTTCATGTTGGACGTTTTGATGATATTCGGTACCTAAGCCCAAAATGACTTTGGTATGATGTCAATAATCAAAGTGTTCATTCGTAAATAATCTTCAAAAAAATATTAATTACATAATAGTCACTTTAATACATCAATTATACTTTTAAATCCATCCATTACAAATGGATATGAAAAATGAATTATGTTACAATCATGGAGAGAGTAAGCCATACGCACGCATTGATAACGTTTTCATTTTTCAATGATTATTATTGAATGAAGGTAAATATTTTTTATATTTAGAAAATTATAATAATATAATTATATTATATTAATAATTTAAATATACTTATATAGATCATTAAATTTATGTGGTGATGAAAAAAAATCACATCGATTCATGGAGGTGATAGTTCACACATACGCATGAGCGACGTTATCATTTTATGTGCATATAAAGGTAAGAACATAAATGATATAGTTTAATTTAATAATGATAAATATGTCCTAAATATCATATATAAACCTTAATTTTATCATTAAATATCCTTGAGAGATGGTGATAGGAAATGAATTATATCGGTTCGCGAGGCGGTATTTCACCCAAAACACGAACAACAATTCTTTTCCCATTTGATGGAAGTTGAGATGGATTTTGGTTAAGATATTAAAATAATAAAATCTCATTATATTGAAGTTAATTTAGTTATTATGTAATCATATTTTAAGAGGATTTGATGGAAATGGAAGATGAAATAATATAACACTTAATGAAAAACGATACCACTTCTTCTGACGATCTCCTTTATTTAACACCTTAACACCTCTACAGAGGGTGTTCTACCTAAAATAAGGCCTCTATAATACAGGGAGAGATTTTAGGAAGGAATTCGGGAAGTTTTTTTCTCCAAAAAATAGTTTTTGAGCATGATTAATAGTGAAGAATAGGTTCCCAATTATAAGAGAGGGAAGGATCACTATTGCAATTTCTCAAAATATTAATTTAAGATAAATTAATTTTCTAATACAAAAGGTTCCAAACTGTTTTTTGAAAATATTATTATTTTATGTCTAATAATATTCATATGATAAAAATTAAATAATTTTTTACTATTATTTAATCCTTATCATTTACCCTTTTCCCTTATTTAATATTTTTAATTTTAATGTGATATCATGTAATTTACAAAGTGAGGGTTAATATAATTATTATGAATTTTAAAATAACTAATAAATGAGTCATTGATGAAATTTTGAAATTTATCCCCCATTATTTAGATGAATTTTATATTTTTTTGAATTTTATATCACTTAATAAAATATTATTTATTTTAAAATATCATTAATATCAATTTTAACACTATTCATCACTTGTATTTTTAAAAATATCATAAAGTCATTATATATTCAAAAAAACTTCTTTTAATTTATCTATAAAACATAAAATTAATAAAAATATGTCGTTTATTAAATTAATTATATCAAATTATATTTATTTTAATATTTTTAATTTCTTTTATTTTATTCTTCCATTAATTAAACAATTATTGCATCATCATTATGTGACCATTTAATATAATTATTTTATCTCTAAAAATTATAAGTAAATTATCATGATGTAGATAAATATTATATATTTCTAAAAAATATTTATAGTCAAACAAATCCCTTATATAACCTCATATTAAAAAAATATTTCTCTTGTTAAAAAACAAAAGTATTGTAAAATTGACTTTCCTTTGAATATTACATTATTGTGGTCATATTCTCATCCAAATGTCCATAAATGGTCAAATAATCAATCCTTTAATTACGAGGGATGAAAAATACTCCTTAAAAAATAGTACATATGTTAGGGTAATTCTATAATATTTATAATATTATTTGTTCCCTTAAGTACCTGATTTACCCTTAACTATAGTAATAAAAAAATTACTAAAGATAATATTTATATTATCCAAAAATAAAAAGAGGCCTACTTAATAAATTTGAAACTTATGAATCTAAATTTATAATAAAATATTAAAAATTACAAATAGTTAAATTTTAAAAATTAATTAAAATTAATATCATTGATGGAATGATAAAAAATGATTTTAAAGTAAAATCCTTCAAAAAATTGAAATGATTTTATATCCAAATTCAATGTGAAATTGATTCCAATTAATATAATTGGATTAAATTATAAAATATTAATCTAATTATAGTTTTTAAATATTCTAATATATAATATATCAATATAAATAAATTATAAGAAAATAATTTTTCCAATTAAAATACAGATTTTTCTTCACTATTCATCCAAAAATGAATCTTATCAGAAAAATACCAAAACATCATAAAAATTAAATTTGGATTGTATAATTTTAAATAATAAGTTTAGTTTACCAAATATAATTTATAAAAGTGTCAAAAACTATATTTAAAACAATTTCCTTATCAAAAGGCAGTAAAACTACGTTTTTAGAAAAAAACTTTTTTTATACATAAAATAGGATTTGTTCATATATCATGTCTAGAAAACCCATGAGATGAATTTTAAACAATAAATTGAATATGTTATATATATTTTTCCTTAATATAATCCAACAAGGGTTATTTGTTTTTTTATTGGTATAAAACACACTTGTGCACTTTTAAATAGTTTTTTCAGAAAAACATTTCCTTTTCTTTTAAAAAGGTTTTTAAATTAATTTATAATTAATTGGTCAAAGAATTATATATATGTGGAAACCATATGTTCATAATTCATTTAAACCTATTAATATCATCAATTCTAACAACTAGGTTATAATGATAACATTTACATAATAATAATTTATTGTTAGTTTAAGATCAATGTGGAATATCATTATTACTATAAAACATATTATTTTTTAACCCGGGATGTTACATTATCCCCTTTTTAATATATTTACTCCTCAGAATTTTAAATTAGTATAAAGAACTAGGGGTTTGAATTTTCAAAACTCTATTTTTTGAAATCCCACATTGGAAAAATGATTAATGAAACATCCAATTTTAAATAAAGGAAGGTAAGTACGAAGGTCACCTGAGATAACACATACTAGTGTTACATGTATGAAAACATAGACATGGATGATAAAACTAACTATCAATCACTGATTGAGGGTGATATAGAACATGATCATGATAAATCTAATAATAAAAACACCATTAATATGTGATGAGTTAAAATTTCACTGATTTCTTAGTAAGAGAAGTAAACAGGTAATGTTTATTTTAGATAATTATCATAGAGTTAATGAACTATTTTACTACCTATAATAAAAAAATAAGGAAATATACTTACTTTACATGTAGAGTTTCATCATTTAACCAAATTCTATCAAAAACTCATCTTTTTTTCAAAATGATGAGTATTTACAATGAATTTTCATACCCCTGTATTTATAATCAACTGCTAGTGAATTTAATAGTCTAAGAAATATTACCAATCTATTTATACTATCTTGAAAAATTATTAAAAATCAAAATGATTAGGAAAAGATATTTTTTGAAAAACCATAAACCATTATATGAAGAAAAACTACATCAATCTCCAAAATTCAATAGTAATTCCAAAAGTTTAATATAGACCATTAAAAAAATTACTATCCTTAAAATTCCCTAAAATAGTCCAAACTAAGATTGAGACCTGAATTTAAGAAGGATTTGATAAAATATTATTCCAATATAAATTTTAAAATTTATATCCAAATAACATCAATCACTCTTAATGTCTGATACTAAAAATATAATTTCTTAAATCACATAATCTCAAAGATATGCTAAATATTTCCATAAATACCCAAAATAACCACAATTTCACAAAAAAATCATATAATTTTCAAAAATATAATTCAATCTTTACTTCTCAAATATAATACCATAGTATTCTATTTACCTTGAATATATAGGGTTCCCAAAATAGTAAACGTATTCTGAAAAAAACTAACAAATAATCAACAAATCATTTTCAAATCCCATGGTTTTATATTTGATACAATGTATTTTACAAAAATTAACTTATTCTTAATCTATAAAATCATTTAACTAAAAAGAAAAATTCATACTAACCAAGTGAAAGTAATCCTAAACTATACTTTAATTCACATTTGAGGATATTTTATAAACACATTATGATATCCTTAACTCTTATGAAGAAATACTAATATCTAAATTTGTCTAAACTATCCTTTAATACAAAATGTAAGGATATGACCTTAAACATAACTTATTTGAGTGTTTTTAACTAGAATTAACATTCGAGGATATTTTACAATTAGATTTTTACAGAATAAGGAAAAAATCATAAAAAGTAAACGCATACATTACAAGTGTAAAATTATACTTGATATTGATTTTTCCATAATATTAAACTCTTTAAAATAAGACATGATTTCTCTTTACAAAAAATATTCCCATTTATCCCCTTGATCTCAACCTATTCTCTATTCCACTTAAACCCTATGGAATATATTTTAAAAACATAGGATGAGCACATAATCTTAGTAAGGGATAAAAAATGAATGGAAATTGTTAGTTTAGTAAAAATATAAAAACACATATAAACTTTACCTTTATCTTAAATATTATTTGAGAATTTGAAATCAAATATTTTCACATGAAAAAAACACACATATTACTCAAATAAAATAATTTAAACACATAACATGAAATTAAAAATAATTTAGGTAACTTATAAAATAATATACATATAAAACATTCAAAAAATATTAAATTGAAATAGTCATATTCCCAACATCGAATGAAGATATTACGAGCTTACCCTGAGCTACTTAGGATACACAATATTAAGCTACAATGGCTTTTTTTGGTGCTATCTGGGACACCCCATATTATGTTATTATCAGATTTTCTAATGCTATATGGGCCACCCCACATGTAATCTATATTAGGCTCACTTATTTCCTATAATGATAAAGCCCCATTTCATTAATAAAACACTTTTATCATAAATACCATTGGAAACTCTTTTAATACCATTTGTAAAACACTTTCATATAAAAATATGATTTCTTTACAAAAATTCAATACCAAAACTCCCTTTCATTGAAAATAAATTTTCAATTCTAAAATACCCAAAAAGGTAATTTTTTTCATTTAGGGAAACATGATATCTGTAAAATGAAGAAAAAAAATAATGGCCATGACATTTGAAATTTCATTTTCAATGTATACATTAAGAATAGAACATTCTTTTTTCCCTTTTTAAAAATGTTCCATATAAAAAAATATACAAATATTCCTTTTTGAAAAAATTAAATAAATTAAATTTATAAAAACAGATTCCTTTATAATACTTATATATCAATATAAATAAATATATAAAATAATATCAAGAATATTTTCATGGAGAAAAAGATTTGATAATTAAATATTTAAACAGTCAGGGTGTCCCATAAAATTATTAACATTTTAATAATAATATCCATGAAATAATAAATTTTAAAAGAATTAAGTAAAATTATTATAGATAAAATATGGATATGAAATGTAATATTAGTTTTATATACACCATATAAAATAATAAAGATACAAATCACCAAAAAATGCCTCAATGAAAGGAGATTGAGATGAAATCCTTTACCTTGATCCTGACTTATCATGTATAATATTTATACTCGGAATAATAAACTTAGGTTAATTATTTAATTTCATGATAACCTTTTAAATGTTAATTATTTCTTTTATATCACTTGTTATCATGTTATATCAATTTCTTAAATATTTAAGTTTATGTTGAATGTTTTGACAATATTTGGTACATGAGTACATAATGACTTTAGTATGATTTCAATAGTCAAAGTGGTTGTTAATCAATAATCTATAAAATAATATAAATGACATAATAATAAATTTTATATATCAATTATACTTTTAATCGATCCATTACATATTGAAATGATAAATTAACTATTCTACCATCATAAAGATGGTAAGCCGTATTTATGCATAATTCACATTTTTATTTTTCAATGATCATTATAGAAATAAGATAAGTATTATTTATCATTACATATTGATCATAAAACCATTAATATTATATTAATAATTTCAATATACTTATTTATATCATTCATATGATGTGCTGATGAATGAAAAATCACATCGCATCGTGGAGGTTATAGTTCACAGATATTCACGAACTACATTATCATTTTTATGTGCATGGAAAGGTAAGAAATATTATCATTTAATATTTATAAATATTTCATTAATACCATATATAAAAATTTATTTGATCATTATAACTAGTCTTTAGTGATGGTGATGGATAACAAATTATATCTATTCACGATGTCTTAGTTTACTAAAAACACGAACGATAATTCTATTCTCATTTAATGAAAGTGGAAATTTATTTAGGAGATTATATGAACATAATAATAGATAAATATATTTAATATACCACAGTTATTATTTGATCATGGTTTAAGAATATTTTAATGAAGGTGAAGATGAAATAAAATAGAAACACATATTTAAAAATGACACATCTTCTTCGGATGATCTCATTTTTTATACACCTTAGCACCTATAAGGATGGTTTTAGACCTAAAATAAGTACTCAATTATGTGGTAAGGGATTATATAAATGTATTTGTGTATATATTTTCTTAAAAAAATAGTTTTTTATGTCTAAGAAATAGAGAATAATGGTTACTATTTTATTAGAGAGGGGAACAAAAACATGAAAGTCTCAAAATAATAAATTAATATAAATTAATTTTCAAATATAAATTGTTACAAACTGATTTTTATAATATATGATGAATTAAGGTTTATTACCCTTCATCTAATAACAATTATTTATGTTTTTACTATTTTTAAATCCTTATCTTTTATCATTAACCCTTATTTAACCCTTTTAACTCTTTCCGTGATATCATGTAATTTACAAATTGATGGATAATATAATTAATATAAAATAAAAAATGACCAATAAATGAGTCATTCATAAAATTTTATGAATTTTCTCAATATTTTATCATACTTCCATTTTTATTAAATTTTATATCATCTCCTTTAAAATATCATTAATGTCAATTTTGATACTATTCATCACTTGACCTTTTAAAAATACATAAAAAATTTTATGTTTGAAACAAATTCTTTAACTCACCAATAAAATTTAAAATTAATCCATAGAATTTATTTATTTCATTAATTATATCAAATTATATTTATTTTAATATAGTTAATTTCATTTAATTGATTCTTCATTTAATTAAACAATTAATGCATCATCTTTGTGTCACCAATTAATTTAATTATTTTATTACTAAATTGTTTTAATAGATTACCAAGATTTAGATAAAAATTTTATATTTATAAATAGTATTTATTGTCTAATATATCTCATATAAAACCCCATGTTAAAAATATTTCTCTTGCTAAAAATAAAAGCATGATAAAACCAACTTTCCTTTGAATATAATATTATTAATTTATATTCTCATCCAAATGGATATAAATGGTCACATAAACAATCATTAAATGATTAGGGAAATAATAATCATCCAATAAAATTGTTCCAAGTTTAGGGTAATTTTATAATATTTATAATATTATTTTTACCCTTAGTTAGTTGATTTTCCCTTAAACATAGTAATTAATGAAATTACTAAATTTACTATTCATATTGTCCAAAAAGGGATCTATTTACTAAATTTGGACCTTATTATTCCAAATAAAGAAACCATTTTTCAAAAATTAAAAATATATAAATTTCAAAAATAAATTAACATTATTCTCTTTTATAGAATGAGAAAACGAGTTTTTAAAATAATACTTTAAAAGATTTAAATGTTTGGATATCAAAATTATATGTAAAATTTATTCCCTTGAACATAATTGGATTTAATTAAAATATATTTATATAATTATAGTTTAAATAAAATCTAATATAAAATCTAAAAATATAATGAAATCATATGAAAAAGAAATTTTCAATTAAAATACAACATTTTTTCACTATTCATCAAAAATTGAATCTAATTAGAAAAATTACAAAAATTAAACTAGAGTAATTTTTTATTGATAAATATCAAAATAGAAGTTTATTTTATCAAATAGAATTTGTAAAAGTTTCAAAAATATATTTAAAACACGGTCACCATCAAAAGGCGACAAACCACCTTTTTTAGAAATTGTTTTATATATTAAAAGGATTTGTTATTATATATTGTCTAGAATAAACATAAGAATAATGTTAGCTATTAAATTGAATATTATATATGTATATATATGTATTTCATTAATATAATCCAAAATGTTGATTTTCTTATTTATTGGTATAAAACATAGTTGTGCATATTTAAATAGTTTTTCTGAAAAACATTTCCTTTAATTTTAAAAAGGTTTTTACATTCATTTATAATTAATTTTTCAATGAATTATATGTGTGAAAACCATATTTTCAAAATTTAGTTAACCCGTCTCATATCTTTTATTATAACGGCTAGGTTATAATGATAAAATTTTAATAATAATATTTATTATTTTTTTAATATCGATGTGGCGTGTCATGTATTCTATCAAACATAATATTTTATTTAATAAAACTCAGAATATTTCCATCATTGAAAATTAAAAATTTCGCCTCATAAAAAAATTTGGGTAGTTCTTCATCATTATTTCCAATGGTTCCCACCTCATCTCATTATTTTTATGATTTTCCTTAAGTACCTTTACCAACCAAGTTGGATGATTCCTCATAACATGTTATTTAGTGTATAGAATATGTATAGGCTCATCATAGTTAGATATATCAAGTTATAATTTTATTTTTTACATGTGAGATAATGAATTGGGTCTATAATGTACTTTATTAACAATGAGATATGGAAAAAATCCTATATATTAAAAAGGCTAGGTGGAATTTCCAAATGATAAAACACCGCTCCAATTCTCTCCAGATTTTCCAAGGGTCTGATGTAGATGGGGCTCAGTTTCCTTTTATTATCTAAACTTATTACATCCTTCCATGGAGATAAATTCAGTAAATCATTATCTCCACCTTCAAACTCCAAATCCTTTCTCTAGTTATCACCATAACTTTTTTTACTACTTTGAGTTTCTTTGAAATGGGTTTGAATAGTCTTTACCTTTGATGTTGTTTCCTCTATAAGTTATTATCCTATAAGTTTATTTTCACCAAATTCATCCAAAAAAGTTGTTGTACAAAATCTCTTACCATATAATGCTTTATATGGAATCATTTTAATACTTGAATGGAAACTGTTGTTATAGAAAAATTCTACCAAATGTAAATACTAATCCCACATACCTTAAAGTCAAGTGTGTATGGACTTAACAATTCTTCTAATGTTTGGATAATATTATCTAACCTCTTATCAGTTTTATGGTGATAAGAAGTTCTCAAATGAAGCTCTGTATCCAAAGCATTATAATGATATTTCTAAAATTTCAATGTAAAATGGGGATCACGATCAGATATAATTTAATGAGGTGCTAATGAAGCATTAAAACATCATTAATATAGAGTCGTGAAAGTCTCCTGAGTGGAAAATCCTCCCTTATAGTAAAGAAATGAGAATATTTGGTAAGTCGATCAAAAATTACCCATATTGAATTATTATTCCATTTTTTATTTGTTAATACAGTGAATAAATCAATAGTAATTTCATTCCATTACCATATACAAATAGGTATAGGTTTCTTGGCTCTTCTTAGATGATGTCTTTAAGACTTCACATATTGATAAAATAAACATGTTTATACATAATAATCAAATTACCACATCATATTATCCAAAAAAACATTCCTTCAAATATATATACATCTTACTGTTACCTGGGTGTATTGAGAAATTTGAGTTGTGAGAATCATCCAATAATTCCCTTCATAGATTGGGTACAGATGAAACACAAATCCTCTTCCCAAATTTCGAAGTTTCATCCTAATATATAGAGTCTACCAATTTCCCCACATTCACAGTTTTAATTTCTTTGTGAAGATTCTCATCATCAAACTTTGAACATTTTTTCATTTCCAATAAGGTTGGTTTTTGAATATTTTTAAAAAGTATTTATTTTTAACCTCCCTTGATAATTACCATATACATCTTTACTAGATCTATGTACATAAGATCCCTTTTAGTCCTCATTTGGTTCACAACTCCATGATCATTCAATCTCAATGCATTCAATACCTTATTTTCCTTCCCTAGGGGTAGTGTATTGGACAATCATAATCCCTAAGTAGCTCAATCCATCATCTATTCATCTTGTTGAGTTATTTCTATGAGAAGAAATATTTTAAACTCTTGTGATATATATACATATATATATTTCACATCATTAACCATAGATATAGTGTCTTCATATATTAAAAGAAAATATTAAAGTTACTAACTTGAGATCATTAATTGGATAGTTCCATTCATGAGTTTTAAACTGTCTTAATGCATAGGCAATAACTCTATCATTCTACATAAGGAAACAACCAAGTCATTTCTTTGATGCATCACTATAAATCACAAATCTACAATTTTATGATGGTATATTCAGGATCATAAAATGTAATAATATCATCTTTAATTATTTAATCTAAATAGACTTAACACATTTATAAGTAATCTTGGTTAATTAGTTAGCTAATTAGGAAAAATTCTAAAAGGAACACCAATAGTAACTTGATAAATCAATGAAACTATATACCTAGGTTATGTTTTTTGGTGTATACCATTATTCTACTTCCTTTTTAATCATAGGATCAACTATGATTCCATCCTTGAAGACAATGTTTCCCATAAAAGAAAACATTTTAATCCATAATTCACACTTGCTAAACTTCCCATATAACTATTTTCTTCTAAGAGTCTCTATAATAATCCAGAAGTGGTTCTAATTTTCCTCATAATTTTTGGATTACACCATGAAATCATCAATAAATAAAACAAAAAAAAACAATAAAGATATTCATTTAATACTCTATTCATCAGATCTATAAAATTAAAGGGTGAATTAGTCAGTCCAAATGGAATCACTGGAAACTAAAAATTTCCATACCATGTTTGAAATGTTGTATTTAGAATATATTCCATATTTACACACAATTAATGATGTCCATAATATATATCAATCTTTTAAAAATATTGAGCTCTATGAAGTTGGTCAAATAAGTCATAAATGCGAGGCAAAAGATACTTTCTCATTGTTGTAATCACATTGACCTCCCTATTGTCAAATCACAGCCTTATAGATACATCTTTCTTCTTAACGAAAATAATAGGATCTCTCCAAGGTGAAATTATATGGTATATAAAGGCATTATTACTCAGTTACTCTAGTTGTTTTATTATCTCTATTAACTCCACTGTATCCATTCAATAGGGACTCTTTGATATAGGTCTTTCATCATAGATTAAATCAATAAAAAACTCAACTTCATGCTCTAGAGGATGTCTAGGTAAATCCATTGAAATGACATCAATGTATTCATATTAAATAAGTACATCCTCAATTTGATGATCACATTTTTCATTTATAATAGGTACTATATGTGGATCTAGGTGTGACTTAGATGATGAAGTATCCCCTCTGAAGATAAAAAATTCCATATCTTCATCATGAATAATAATTTTCTTCACATAACAAAATTTTTTTGCATTATTTATTAAAATAAAATCCATACCCAAAATTATATAAACATTAACCATAGGTATGATAATAAAATCACCAATTAAATCACGTTTATGTGTCATAATGGTAAATTGTCAACACATATTTTTTGTAATAATGTTTCCACTATAAGTTTTTACCAAAAACTCCATTTGTTAAAGTTAATTGGAAATATTTAATTTGTAATGAATACTAGTAAGATATAATTGAATTAAATGATCCAGAATCAAATAAAGTAGTAGCTAAATATTAAGAGATGATTAAATTACCCGCCACCACATCATTAGAACATCAACCTCAACTGTTGTGCCTGCATAAGCATGAACATGTTCCCCAAGAATTTTCCAAGAAGAGTTCCCTTGACATCTAAGAAATTCATGTGTATAGTGTCCTATATCCTTATAGATAAAGAATATACATTTACAACCTCTTTCATTGCCTTTTAATTCTAACGCCATGACTCCAGAATACTAGAGTAGGTGAATTATGTTATTACATTTTCATGATTACGAGGAATCAAATCCCAAAGGACTGATATGTTTAGCAGTCTTGGAAAGAAATATTACATACATGATACCCATAATACATTGGGAATTAAAAAACAAAAACATGATAAATAATAAAATTTAAACAAATACATCCTTGAATGTTTATTTACATATTGCTTCTTCATAACCTGGGTAAAGGTAACATAACAAGTGTAATGACCCGGACTTTCCTGGTCATTTACTTTGCCAAAACACGACTCCACCAAAAATGTGGCACCGGTCACGGTGGCACCGAAAGGGTGACACCGTGATGGTGGCACCGTTTTCTCACCGAGCCCTTTGTTCTTTTTCTAGTCCCCGACTTTTCTTCTCCTGAAACGTATCTTTTGACGTAAATTAATTTTAATACACTTTTTAAATTCATTTAAATCCCATAATTAATTCCTAAAAATCCCGAGGAACCTCCCAGATGGGGGGGGGTATTAAATTACACATTAATATCATTGTGTGTAACTGCCCACCAGGGTAGGAAACCACGATTCGATTTTCCAAGTGTTCAAAATTCCATATCCCGTAACAGTAGGATCTACTCTTTATATCTCACACTAGAGCTTCCTTCTTATTCTTCTCGGTTGGTTTTCTTCTTGGTGGTGCGCTTGTGCTGGAGTTTTCTGCTCGGAGTCCACGGAATTCCTCCCCTGCAATCCGCGCATCCCCTGTTCTTTCCGCGTGGAGAAAAACTTCAATCCTTGATCAACCGGGTAGGGATTTTCCTTCATCTCACCTTTCTGTATATCATGTGGGGTGGGTACGCTACTATTTCTATGGGAATGGATGAAACCAAACCTTAATGAAGATAACAAACATACTTTTAAAGAATGATGGGGAGGGGTGTGATCGATGTTCCGCTGTTCTGTTTTCTCCTCTTCCTTGATTTTTTTTGTGAATTGTGCAGGTTTATGCCTACTAAAAATCATGGCTGTTAGTGGTACTTATTTGTGAACTAATGAACCCTTGTCTTCTGTGATGATTAAATTACTATAACTTGGAACTTGTTTAATCACGTAAACTCTGTGGATTAAATGGATGCCCAGTAAACATAAATCCTTGTGTGGTCACCCCGGTTAACCAACAAAAAAGAAGAACTTAATGAATGATGTGATTGAATGTGGAATTTTATCTACTCTTTTTCTTTGTAGTAGGTATGTCATTATGTTTGGTTTCTTATGGGGTGATGTGGGTGAGGATAGGATCCTCAGTTGTTGTGCGGTTGTTGGCTCTGAAACTGAAACTATGTAGTTGCTCTGATTGTGAGACGAATTGGGGTGGAATCCTCTACTATTGGAAAACTGATGGGTTCATGGTTTTGGGGATGTGGGGCTGTATTTAGAGGCTTGGTTTGGTTCCAGTACTTCAAGGGATCTCACTTATCCCTTTTTTGTTGTGACTTCACAAGAGAACCAGGTGTGAATGCTTAAATTGCTGTTGGCTGTAACTTTTTCCCCTTGGCTTGTGCTTATGCCTGCTAGCTGCCCAGTAGTGCAGAATTTTACTCAAACAAGATCACTTCAACATGAAAACAAGAATGGGTTCAACGGGGAATTGATTCTGGGAATGAGTTGTGACTCAACTATGAGTTGTGTGCCTTCTATGAATAGTGACTAGGCTGTTCGTGCTTGGGTTGAGTGTGGAACCCTAGGTTGGGATGAGTGATCATTACCTATATATATATATTGTAGTTGTTACGTTTCTTATTTGCACCCCACCCAATTTGATCACTTAGTGATGAACACCCCCATTTCATAGGGGAGGGTGTTTTTCCCAACACTCCCATGAGTGGTTGGTTATTAGATCATTTTCTGCTCCCTTTCTTGAATATCACAAGACTCTTCGGGTAGGCTGTGATGGCCTGAATCCATTATTATCCCAAGAATCTTCGGGCAGGGTAGTTGTGGTGGTTGGTCCAGGTGTTTGCGGGCAGGTTGTTTCCCAAGTATCTTCGGGATGAGGCCCAGGTGTCTTCGGGCGTGGCAGTGGTTGTTCTGGCCTAGGTGTTTGCGGGCATAGTTACGTGTGGTTTTTGTGGCCCAGGTGTCTGTGGGTGTGATGGCGGTTGTGGCCCAGGTGTTTGCGGGTGGGATGTGTGGTTGTGGCCCAGGTGTGTGCGGGCGGGGTGTGGTAGTGGGACTGTGGTGAGAATGGCGGGATTGGTTCGATGCGTAGGATGTCTTCAATAACCAGTGGGAAAGTGGCGTGGGGTACCCAAACATCGATGTGCTATTATTATACATTACTTGAATTGCATTATTTGGGGAGTGTACCTTGGTGAGTCTTGGGTGGATAGTTTTCCTTGCTAGGTGCTTTGGTTGTCTTTTTCTCATAGGGCATTAGGATGCCTCCCCACTTGTGCACGAGAGTCTTTATTTTTCCCTACTGAGTATACTTGTATGATCACCCTACGTATATAAAACTACTTTCAAGTTTCTAGGAGGACTTTAGGGATCGTGCAGGACCGTACTAGCTCAGACCTTGGGGCAGTTGCTATTGTCATTTTCTTTTTCTTGGTACTTTACCTATGGAGTTATTGTGGCTTGTATCTTTTACTTTTGAACATACATATGGGAATGGTTTTCTATCAGCTTTACCTTTTCTTTAAGCTTTGGTGTTTTTGGAGTTTCTATCTTATCTACCGATCCTGTAAAAATAAAAAGGGTAATTTCTTCCATCTTGTGTGTGATTCCATACCCTTGGTGCTGGTCGCCACTCCGGGACCTATCGAAGGCGGGTCTCAGTGGTCATTATCTCTCCTTCAACTTAAAGAAGGAAGGGTCTGGAAATCTGCTGTCCCTTCTCTCCTTTCAGTGAAGGCGGGTCATGACAGAATCTATCATAGGTGATGGTTGAGAGATAGGATGTATTCTAGAGTTAGGCACGATGAGGATTTCATGGGATGTTAGGGAAACAGTGATGGGTGATGTTGGTGTGTAAAATAGGCCAGGGAAGACCGGCTAGGACATGAGATTTTAGGGCCCCCATGATCCGATGCAAGGACTATGTACCTACCAAACGTCAAAGTGAGGCTACACTGATTGTAGGGTAGTGACCCTAGGAAAGGTACATGCATCATAATGACTTGTGTTCTTGTGTTTTATGGGTATTTTGGGGATTTAAAATGAACAAGAAGTCTAAGAAAAAAATTTAAGAACAATATTCTACACTACTCAGGCTTATGCATTCTTTGTTTACCTTGTAGCTATGGCACCAGGGAGACGACCACGAGTAGTGCCGACGATTGAGGCCCCGAAGGTTTCTTTAGCTGATCGAAAGAGGGATGACTGAGAGGAGGATGATCAGTGGCAAAGGACACTTCATGCCTTTCAGTGAAAGACCCTTGGGAAGTACGAGGGTAGCGTCTCAGATGCGTAGACAGAGAGCTGGATTGAGGAGCTAGTGATAGCTTTCAACTTGATTAGGGCTCCGACGGAGTACTGGGTTCCTCTGGACGTCAGCCAGATGTGGGGAGCGACGCGTCAGTGGTGGACTCTTTACCTTGGGGAGAAGAGGGAGGCTGAGGTGACATGGATTGATTTCGAGAAGGAGTTCCGGGTGGAATTCCTCTCTTCCATGATGAATGATGAGAAGAGGCAGGAGATACTCTCCCTCAATCAGGGGAGCATGTAAGTAAGAGAGTTGGGGATCAAGTTCAAGGATCTCCTCTGCTTAGCTCCAGACCTCTTTCCGGATGAGGAGTCTCGGGCGAGAGGTTTGGAGGAGGCACTTCGACCTTCTTTCCAGTATGCTGTTACTCCCTTCACCTTACCAACGTACTTGGAGGTCCATAAGAAGGGTGAAGTGGTGGAGAGGATGCACACACTGGGAGGTGTATCACGAGAGGGAATCTAGTTGGGTTCGTTGAAGGGGAAGGCCATCAACAGTAGGCCTCCAGCATCAGGGCCCTCTAGGTTTCGACTAATAGGTAGCAAGCCTCAACAGTTCCAGTTCTAATCCCCTAGTCCTCGCCCTTTTCTTTTGGGCCCAGGACCATGGTTCTTCATCTGTGGAAGCCATGGACACCTTTGGAATCAGTGCCCGGATAGAGTATAGTACAGCGGGTGTGGGTAGGTTCAGCACCCACCTCAGCCACAATAGTTTCCAGATAGGCCCCTTCAGTAGCAACATCAGGGATAGCAAGCTCCCGCCCCTCCGAGACCAGACATTGCAGGGGGAGGCTGACCTCAGGGCTCTCCTCAGGGACCTCGACCCGAACATGGTCGGGGAGGTTGCCGACAACCAAGAGGTAGAGAAGCTGGGCATGGGAAGTTGCACGCTATGGAGGCAGCAGTTCCAGCAGGGCTGGAGGTCGTTCGAGGTATGATCAGCTTGTTTAGTACCCTTGCTTATGCCTTGTTCGATACAAGAGCTTCACACTCCTTTGTTTCACCTAGTATGGCCCGTACTCTGTGTTTAGACGCTGAGAGACTTCCAGTGCCCCTGGTGCTGATCACACTAGTCAGAGGTTAGACTGACTTGTTTTATGTTTTCTGGGGGTGTAGACTAATGATAGGGCCACATCAGTCAGTCAGGGATCTTCTACTGTTGCAGATACATCCATACGATGTCATCCTAGGCATTGACTGGCTGTTCTTTGTATGTTCCGTCATTGACTGCTTCCGAGGAAGGGTTGTGTTTTTAGACTTGGATAGTTGACATGTTACTTTAATCGGTGAGCGGGGTGTCCAGAAGAGCAGCAGGCGAGAGGAACCTCTCTTTTCCTTATTAGGTGAGCTGTCAGTAGAGTCAGTGGATGTAGAGATGGTGGAAGTACCAGGGATCGTCAGTGAGTTTATGGACGTCTTCCCTGAAGAGGTGGTGACTCTACCCCCTCGATGTGATGTTGAGTTCGAGATAGACTTGAAACCTCGTGCCCGTCTGAATTCAATGGCCCCCTACCGGATGTCACCTTATTAGTTACAGGAGTTGCGGATTCATATTGACAATCTGATGAAGAAGGGTTTTGTTTGAAAAAGTGCATCACCATGGGGTGCCCTAGTCTTGTTCGCAAAGAAGGCAGATGGTGGTATCAGGCTGTGCGTAGACTACAAGAAGCTAAATCAGGTAACATTCAAAAATCTCTACCCTCTTCTGAGGATAGATGATCTCTTTGACCAGTTGAAGGGGGTAGGATGGTTCTCCATGATAGACCTACGGTCATTATATCACTAGTTGTGGGTGAAGGAGGGAGATATCTCTAAGACTTCCTTCAGGTGTAGATATGGGCACTTTGAGTTTGTAGTCATGCCGTTTGGCCTTACGAACACTCTATCCATATTCATGGGGCTCATGAACTTCGTCTTTCGGGAATATCTGTACTGGTTCGTAGTCGTGTTTATTGAAGACATCCTGATCTACACAAGATCAGAGGAGGATCAGGCTGAGCACCTGATGATGTTTTTAGAAGTCCTCCGACAACACTAGCTCTATGGGAAGTTGTCCAAGTGCAAGTTCTGGACGCGAGAGGTGAAATTCCTTGGGCACGTGGTGTCCGAGAAGGGGATAGAAGTGGACCCATCGAAGGTCGAGGTGGTTGTTTCTTAGGCAACACCCAAGAATGTGGCAGAGGTTCGTACTTTCCTCGGGCTCGCAGGTTACTACCGGAGGTTCGTACCCATATTCTCTCGAATTGTATCACCTTTGATGGCTTATTCCAAGATAGACCAGGATTTTTTGTGGAACGGGCAGTGCGATATAGCCTTCATCTATCTGAAGGAGAAGTTGGTTAGTGCCCTGGTGCTGAGATTTCCAGAAGAAGGGGCAACATATGAGGTGTTCTGTGATGCTTCAAAAAAAGGCCTCAGGTCTGTGTTGATGCAACGATAAGGGGTGATCTTTTATGGGTCTAGGCAGTTACACCCTCATGAGCGTAATTATGCCACCCATGATCTGGAGCTTGCGACGGTCGTTTTCGCACTAAATTTGTGGTGGAATTACCTCATCAGGTATCACTTTGTGGTCTTCATGGATCACAAAATCTTGAAGTATATCTTCTCCCAGCGGGACCTGAACTTATGGCAGCGAAGGTGGATGGTGTTACTTTAGGACTATGACTTCAAAATTTCCTACACCTCAGGAAAAGGGAATTTGGTGGCCAATTACTTGAGCAGGAAGTCGCAGAAGGATGCAGTTTGAGAGTCGACAGATGCTTGGAAGGCAATGGAGGAGTTGGATGCCCTGCACCTGGGTGCGAGGATGGATAGTGGTAGAGGTTTCTGGTATCAGATGATAGTGTAATACTCTCTTCTGCGGCATGTGGAGGAGTCCCAGTGGGGAGATTCAGAAAGTGAAGTGATGTGTGACTGGGTTAACCAAGGCGAAGCCCCGGAAGAGTGGACAGAGGATGTTCAGAATAAAATGCTTTTCTGAGGGAAGATGTTTGTCCCAGAAGTGATGCGTAAGAGGGTTCATGGTGAGTTACAGAACTCACCCCTAGCGGTTCACCCAGAAGTTTCCAAGATGTACCAGGGTCTGAGGAGACGGTTTTTGTGGCCCGGGGTAAAGCGGGCGGTGGTAGAGTTCATGGCCAAGTGCCTAGTGTGTCCGCAGGTGAAGGATAAACATCGTGTCCCAGGTGGTTTGTTGAAACCTTTAGATGTACCTGAGTGGAAGTGGGATGAAATCTCAATGTATTTCATCACAAGGGTTCCCAAGGTTCATGGAGGTTGTGGCGCTATTTGGGTGGTGGTGGACCGATTGACGAAATCGACTCACTTCCTAGTGATCAAGGAGTCGGGTGCAGTGTATGACTTAGCACAGAGATATGTGGATGAGGTGGTGCAGTTTCATGGAGTTCCAAGGTCCATAGTCTAGGATAGGGATGCACGGTTTACCTCACAAGCCTGGAGAGGATTGCAACATGCTTTTGGCACCCAGCTACGCCTTAGCATTGCTTTCCACCCCCAGACAGATGGGCAGATGGAGCGCACCATCTAGACAATGGAAGATATTCTATGGGCATGTATCCTGGACTTCTAAGGATCATGCGTGCATCTCTTTCCTCTGGTAGAGTTTTCCTACAATAATAGATATCACTCTACCATTGGCATGACTCCATTAAAAGCCTTGTATGGAAGGCCATGTCGCTCACCCGTGTGCTGGACCGAGATTGGAGAAATAAGTGTCCTTGGACCAGAGGTGGTGCAGAGCACGACGAAAAAGATTTAGCTTATATGAGAGAGGATGAAGGAAGCCCAAGATCTACATAAGTCATATGCTGATAATAGGAGGAGACCCTTGGAGTTCGAGGCTGGGGACCACGTGTTTTTGAAGGCCTCCCCTCAGCGTGGGCAGTAGAGGTTTAGCAGGGGGAGTAAGCTTTCCCCTAGGTTTGTCAGACTTTTCGAAGTGCTGAAGCGGGTCAGCAAGGTGGCTATCATCTGGAATTGCCACCATAACTACAAAGGGTGAAGGATGTCTTCCACGTGTCCCAGCTCCATCAGTATTTGCACAATGTTTCACACGTCCTTGACTAGGGAGAGCTAGATATCGGAGATGATGCAACATTCATGGAGAGACCAGTGATGATCGAAGGTCGTGAAGAGAATGTGCTTCGTGGACGAACCATTCCTTTGGTTCATGTGTTGTGGAGACACAGTGGGCTTAAGGAAAGTACCTGAGAATGAGAGACGTAGATGCGCACCGAGTACCCAGAGTTGTTTTAAGTTTTGTTCTGTTTTGTTTGTATTTGGTTGATGTAACACTTTACTTTTCTAATAATGGAATGTGTGGTTTTCCTTTTCTCTAGATGTGTGTGATGTGTCCTGATATGTGGGGAGGGTAGGACCTGATCCCTAGTTAAGATGCATTAAAGTGGATGCGCCTAAACCCATGCGGGCGAGTCAGTGCCGCCCAAAGTGGATAGTATCTTAACATGGAGGAAGGGAAACCCATCACCCACATGATCAGAAGGTTTCGTATTTTGTTTTTCTTGGTTTCACAGGGGAGAGGAGCGGTATGATTGTGATTGTTCAGGAGATAGATGGAGAAGGGGGATTTCTATGGTAACAAAGAGGTCTACTCCTGAGAGGTATCTTTCGAGGTGGTAGTTCAAACCCATCTCCTTTCTCTGGGTCTAGTTTTAATTCTCGAGGGTGAGAATAGTTTGATAGGTATCTGATGTAATGGCCCGAACTTTCCTGGCCATTTACTTTTCCAAAACACGGCTCCACCAAAACGGTGGCACTGTGACGATCACACCGGTCGCGGTGGCACCGTAAGGGTGACAACGTGATGGTGGCACCGTGTCCTCATCGAGCCCTTTGTTCTTTTTACAGTCCCCGACTTTTCTGCTCCTGTAACGTATCTTTTGACGTAAATTAATTTTAATACCCTTTTTAAAGTCATTTAAATCCCATAATTAATTCCTAAAAATCCCTAGGAACCTCCCAGATGGGGGGTATTAAATAACACCTTAATATCATCGTGTGTAACTACCCACCCACATAGGAAACCACGATCCGACTTTCCAGGCGTCTAAAATTCCATATCCTGTAACAGTAGGATATCCTCTTTATATCTCACACTAGAGATTCCTTCTTATTCTTCTCGGCTAGTTTTCTTCCTGGTGGTGCGCTTGTGCTGGAGTTTTCTGCTCAGAGTCCACAAAATTCCTCCCCTGCAAGCCGCGCATCCCCTATTCTTGGGACGTAGAGAAAAAATTCGATCCATGATAAACCAAGTAGGGATTTTCCTTCGTCTCTCCTTTATGTGTTTCATGTTGGGTGGGTATGCTACTGTTTTTGTGGGAATGGATGAAACCAAACCTTAATGAAGATAACAAACGGACTTTTAAAGAATGAAGGGGATGGGTGTGATCGATGTTCTGCTATTCTGTTTTCTCCTCTTCCTTGATTATTTTTTTTGTGAATTGTACAGGTTTATGCCTACTGAAAATCATGGCCGTTAGTGGTCCTTCTTTGTGCACTAATGAACCCTTGTCTTCTATGATGACTAAATGACTGTAACCTGGAACTTGGTTAATCACGTAAACTCGGTGGATTAAATGGATGCCAAGTAAACATAAATCCTCGTGTGGTCACCCCAGTTAGCCAAAAAAAATAAAAACTTAATGAATGATGTGTTTGAACATGGAAGTTTCTCTACTCTTTTTTTGGGTAGTAGGTATGTCGTTTTGTTTGGTTTCTTATGGGGTGATGTGGGTGAGGATGGGATCCTCGGTTGTTGTGTGGTTGTTGGTTGTGAAATTGAAACTATGTGGTTGCTCTTCTTGTGACACAAATTGGGGTGGAATCCTCTACTGTTGGAAAACCGATGGGTTCATGGATTTGGGGATGTGGGGCTGTATTTTGAGGCTAGGTTTGGTTCCAGTAATTCGAGGGATATCACTTATCCCTTTTTTGTTGTGACTTCACAAGAGAACCAGGTTTGAATGCTTAAATTGCTGTTGGCTGTAACTTTTTCCCCTTGTCTTGTGCTTATTCCTGCTAGTTGCCCAGTAGTACAAAATTTTACTCAATTAGGATCACTTGAACATGAAAACAAGAACAGGTTAAATGGGGAATTGATTCTGGGAATGAGTTGTGACTCAGTTGTGAGTACTGTGCCTTCTATGAATAGTGACTAGGCTGTTCGTGCTTGGGTTGAGTGTGGAACCCTTGGTTGTGATGAGCGATCGTTACCTATATATATATTGTAGTTCTTATGTTTCTTATTCGCACCCCACCTGAGTTGAGCACTTAGTGTCGAACATCCCCATTTCATGGGGGATGGTGTTTTTCCCAACACTCCCATGAGTGGCTAGTTATTAGCTCATTTTCTACTCCATTTCTCGAATAGCCCAAGGCTATTTGGGTAGGCTGTGATGGCCTGAAGTCCATTATTAGCCCAAGAATCTTCGGGCAAGGTAGTTTTGGTTGTTGGCCCAGTTGTTTGCGGGTAGGTTGTTTCCCAAGTATATTCGGGATTATGCCCATGTTTCTTTGGGCGTGGAAGTGGTTGTTCTGGCCTAGGTGTTTGCGGGCATGGTTACATGTGGTTGTTGTGGCCCAGGTGTCTGTGGGCGGGATGATAGTTGTGGCCCAGGTGTTTGTGGGAAGGATGTGTGGTTTTGGCCTAGGTGTGTGCGGGCGGGGTGTTGCAGTGGGACTGCGGTGAGAATGACAGGATTGGTTTGATGCGTAGGATGTCTTCAATAACCAGTGGGAAAGTGGTGCAGGCACCCAAACATCGATGTGCTATTACTATAAATTACTTGACTTGCGTTATTTGGGGAGTGTACCTTAGTGAGGCTTGGGTGTATAGTTTTCCTTTCTAGGTTCTTTGGTTGTCTTTTCTCACAGGGCATTAGGATGCCTCCCCACTTGTGCATGAGATTATTTGGTTTTCCCTACCGAGTATACTTGTATGCTCACCCTACATATATAAAACTACTTTCAGGTTTACAGGAGGAATTCAAGGATCATGTGGGACCGTACACGCTTAGACTTTGGGGCAGTTTCTTTTGTCGTTTTCCTTTTCTTGGTACTTTACCTTTGGAGTTCTTGTGGCTTGTATCTTTTACTTTTGAACATGCATATGGGAATGGTTTGCTTTTGGCTTTACCTTTTCTTTCAGCTTTGGTGTTATTGGAGTTGCTATCTTATATCCCGATCCTTTAAAAATAAAAAGGACAATTCCTTCCATCTTGTGTGTGATTCTATACCCTTGGTGCTGGTCTCCACTTCGGGACCTATTGAAGGCGGGTCTCGGGGGTCAATATCTCTCCTTCAACTTAATGAAGCAAGGGTCTGGAAATCTGCTGTCCCTTATCTCCTTTCGGTGAAGGCGGGTCGTGATAACAAGGGTGAGATGAAATGCTCAGTAATGGTAAGTAATGTATATTAAATAATGAATCAATGAGAATAAGTCAACATTGAATAGTAAATTGCTGGTAACACATTGCATTCAAATAACTAGATATAGAAAAATAAATATTTTAAGGTAAGAAAATGAAAACACATGCCATTTAATCAATAAATTAAGAATGAAGTCCATATATAGATTTTATCATATAAAAACCTCATGGATAATAACAATCATAACTAAAATATCTATGATGGAAATCATTAATTATTAGACATCATGTCTATGGAACATGAGAACCTATAATGTCAACATTCATCCTCCAGATAGTTTAAAACTATAGGTAGAAACCTATTTAATTTGGCCAATATAACTATCTAATGTGAACCTATCAATGAATTGATGAGCTATATAATTCCCAGAACCCTCCCATCATATAATGTAAAAATAACTACTCATATATAGTAATCAATTAAATCAATAGAAAACATGGTTTAAAATTTATCCTTATTGAATAAAAGATATGGATTTATCAACAATTCCCCAGTTAATAAAATAATTATCAAAGTGAACTCCATTAAAAAAATGTTATATAGTTTATGAAATAATATTATCCATTACCCAAGAATTTTGATAGTTAAATGATTAAAATAATGTTATTTTTTAAATGGAATGTTAAAAATTACATGTAAATTGAGATTTCAAAGATAATAATTAAAAATGTTCTATAGGAGAATAATCTTTAATCATTCGAAAGTGTCCCATACTACAATAAAACATTTGAATAATATTTTCCATGTATTAATAACCTTAAATGAAACATTTAATATCATAAGAATAATGTAATTAATGATATAACATGTCAAAAGGAAGTATATAAAACATATAAATGTGAATTGGTTCATAATAACAAATAAGTCTCAATGGAATGTAAATTTAGACGGAATCCCTTACCTTGACTCTGAATTGTCATGTCTGTATTTAAATTATTATATAATAAAATTATGTTAATTATTTAATTTCTTTAGAAACATTTATAAGTTTATTATTAAATTTAATTTACTTATTTTAATTATGTAAACAACGACTTGAGAAACTAATTTTACATTGGGTGTTTTGGCCATAATCAGTTTATCTGTAAAAAATGACATTAGTAGATCGACTATGGTCAAAGGGGTAATTATTTAAACATATAAATAATATTAATAATAATTAAATAATTATCTTATTTACACATTAATAATAATTTTAAAACTAATCATTAAATATGGTTATGAAAAATGAAACAATGTTCCAATCATGCAGATAGTAGGTTGTAAGTACGCATTAGTAATTTTTCCATTTTTCAGTGATCATTATGGAAATAAGGTAAGTAACACCATATATTTACATAATGATAATTATATAATAAATACCATATTTTTTAATCATATATTATTTTAAATAGGATTATTATAATGTAAAATGAATCACATTGTGTCGAGGAGGCGGTAGTCCATACATCCACGACCGACATTATCACTTTTTAGTGTTTGAAATGGGAAATAAATAAAATAAAATAAAATATTTATATATATGTAATTATTTCATTAATAACATATATATAAAATTTATGTTAGATATTTTCTATTATAACCATCCTTTATACATTCTATGTATAGTGTGAATGAATCATATCGCTTTGAGGAGGCGGTAGTCTACACTTCCTCAAACGATGTTATCGTATTTACAAAAAATGAAATGTATAAGGGTATGAATTATAAAATAAATAAATAATAATACAAAATTTAAAATATCATATATAAAAAATATAAACATAGTTTCCATCATAATTCCCAACCTTGAAATGTGGTAAGGGAAAATGAACAATCATCGCTTCATGAGGAGCTAGTTCACCACACACATAAAAAGTTTGTTTGCTACCAATTAGAAGAAATTTGGAAGCGTTTATGTATAATTATTGGAATAAAAACGTCATAGTATATTTATTATAATTTTTTAATTATATAATCATGTAATTATAATAGTTTAGAGGGTGGAAAATGGAAATAAAACTAAAGAGCTTAAGGAAAGATACTACCTCTTATTTGGGTAACTCCTTTCAATTTACACCAAATGGATTACTTGGATGGAATTATTCCAATAGAGAGGCTTCTAGAATTACTGTATATAAATTTATAATCTATTTTTGAAGATATTGGTAGAGAAAATGTGCCTTTATAGGTGTGAGGAAGTGATAGGAGATGAGACATTTTTGTAGTGGAGGAGGAGTTTCACTCTTGTAAATTTGGGAAAGGCAACTACTCCCATGTTTTTCAATATGAATGTGGATCAAATAATATTAAAAATTATATAAATGTGAGGATATGGTGGGAATATGGATATAACATGGATTTTAAAAAAATTTCTAGGCCATTTGGGACCTTAAGATTAAGGTTTTTCCCCTTATCAAGTTTAATTTCACATAAATCGTTGTAATTAATTTTAATTACTTTCACTAATTTTTTTGTTAAAAAATTAAATTCACCTTATTTGAAATTGTTAATTATTCTGATTCAAAATATGGAATCCATTTTACCAAATTCCAATCTTATAAGTGGTAGAAGATAATTGAAAATTAATCCTGTAGATGGGATGACAATATAAGTTTTTAAAATAAAAATGTCAAAAAGTTTTTATATGTTTTTCCAATCTAAAAGTGAAATTGATTCCAATGAAGTACATTGTATTAATTAATAAAAATTTAAAATATTTATTTTTCAAAACCAATTATTAAAATAATTTAACCATATAAATAAATTAGATGAAACAGGAGTTTTGAATTATAATTTAGTATTTTTTACTATTCATTAAAAATGAACTTCATGAAAAAGTACCAAAAAATCACCCAAACATATTTTTTTTATTTTTCAATTTAAAATATCAAGATTATTATGACACATATAGTCTATAAAAGTGACAAAATTTTATTAAAAATCAGTTCTCCATCAAAAGGCTATAAAATCTCTTTTATAAAAATATTATCATTTCTACATAAAATTAAGATTGTTCTTATCTTATGCCTATCAAATATATTGGATGAATATCAGTAATATTTTATTGAATATATAATATATAATTCATTAAAATAATCCAATAATAGTGTTTAATTTAATTTTATAAGGTAAAACACCCTTGGGTGCATAAAAATAGGGTTTTATGAAAAACATGTCCTTTATATTAAATTGGTTCTTATATTCATTTCTAATTAATTTGTAAGAAATGAATTCATTTTTTATTTTTATAAACCAAATATTTTCATAAGTTAGTTAATAATATTCATAAAAACTAATTTAAATTCAAGGCTATGTATTATTTTATTAAATTATAGTATTTTAATAATATATTTTTGTTCGGTTTAAACATAGTCTTATATGTAATGCAAGCAATAAAAAATGGTCGTTCTTTCATGTAAGGGAATAAAAATTAGTGTTCTCATGCATGGAGCACTATAGAATATATATAATTTATTTAAAATTGTAATTATATTTTTAAAGTCTTGGGATATTACATTCCCTTAAGTGCTTGGTGTTTCCTATTACAGACACTATCAAATAAAACGTTCTTAATTTATAATTTCGAGATGTTAAATTATCACCACCTTAATTAAATTTTATCCTCTCAATTTAAACACAATCTAAAAAATTAATGGATTTATATTTGATGATGAACTCTTTTTGAAAAAACCACATCATAAATAGGGTTAATAACAAATTTTTATAATAAGAGAGAAAGTAAAGTGCAATGGTCACATTATAAGGTTCCATGGTAAGATGACATAGGTAGTAAATGGAAACATGGATATGAAAGAAAAATCTAACAATAATGTTCTTATGTGTAGTGATATATATTATGATTAGTATAAAGTTAACAATCACAAATACATAAATCTATGATGACCTAAGGGGCCGATTTATTCATCGAAAATGAAATTACTAGGAAAACATTTTTTGTATCAATATCTTTTTTCATAGAGTTAAGGAATTATTTCACTCTCTAAGAATATAACAAAATATACTTACTTGGTACGTTTTTAGAAGCACAATATTATTCCTTGGTCATGCCTTGAACTATTTCTACTTAATTTCATAACTCCAGTTTCATTATATGGTGATGTAATAGAATAATCTATAAAACCCTATCCACATATCAACTTAATCAATTTCATAAATGGTTAAAATTTCCAAAATATTATGGTCCAATAATTTAGAAGAAAGGACAATGAAATTCAAAAATGAACTTATCATTATCCTTCAATCTATATGAATTAGATTATTAGTTTTCATATGCCAAATATGTGATCAACTTCATCATTCATTCTCCCAAAATATGGTAATAAATTGATTTATGATAATAATTTATTGGGAACATGCATTATTCTTTATTCATTAAGTAAAACACATGTTATCCGATATATTCTTTAAATACATTTTTTAAAGTCCATTAATGAGAGCATAAACCACTTTGTCAAAAAATCAATAATCATTTAAAAGGTAGTCATCACATATCCAAATCAACCATTTATTTATCCAAAAAAATATCCCAACATTATGAACATATGAAGGATTATCTTTCCCTTAACCACGTATTTTCAAAAATGGTTTTATTGTCTACTGTATATATTTACTTGGTACCATTCAACATATAATCTCAAACTCTTGAAAAAAAAGTACTACAGTACAATCCTCATATATTCCATAATTATTATAACATGTACATCATTGATAAAATATTCAAATGACATAATTATTGAATAAGAATAGTAATCATTCTCTTCATCCTCCATAGTATCATAACTTGACCATTATCCAATAGAATCATTTGAGGTATATTCCTTTGACACTTGTGAAATTGATATTCATAGTGTCCCATATCATTGTATTGGAATCATTTCACATTGGAATATTATTTCATTCTCTCGAAATCAAAAAATGGTGGCCTATTTCTCTACACTTATAAAAAACTCTCATTTCCTTCAAGAAAGTACCAAGGTGTTTCTTTCAACAATTATTATATGTAGGGAAATACTTTATTCCCTTATTCCCTTTATATATATTTTGATCTATCATCCTCTTATTTTTTTGATTTAATTTGAATAAAATCACTTGGATTATTCTATACCCATATCATTATCACATGATACAATGTGCTCATATGATGATAATGTTTGAGATATAATTCCATTTGAAATATTGTCATAAGACCGTGAAATATTTCTTCTTTCTTACTCATTCGATCATGTAAACTGGTGAGGTTCACATTCATTATACTAGGATCCATTTCTAAATGATTCTATACCCTAGGTTTGGTCATATCATAATGTATAATCTTAGAATTGAAAAAATACTTAATATAATTTGAAAATTTTATTTATATCTAATCTCATAATAATGAACATGGTTTCTTAAAGGATATATTGACTTTAAAATCCTTAATAATGGTTTGTAATTAAAATGTGATCTATCCTAAGTGTGTCCCTCAGGAGTGTCCAACTAGGTGTGCAGGAAGGAATGTTTTCATGTACTAGGTTACACTAAGTCAGGTGTGACATACCTTGTTTGAGTTGTTACTCTTAGGTATATCTCTTCTAGAATCACTTACACTTGAAGTATCTAAATATGGATTTATTGTTATGAATTCCCACATAATTTAAATATTACTAAAATTCTAGGATGTTATTCTATACATATACTCAAAGTATATATTAGGGTTTCCCCCTAATTTAGGTTCTTTAAATTATATTTCCAAGTTTTCTACAAGACTGTATTTTATACCAACTGTAACACCCCAACCACAAAATATTTGAGCCAGTGCATTGTTTTATTAATTTTGAATGATTAAAAGGAATCAAATCCTAAAGATATGATAAGTTTAGAAGTCTTTGAAAGGCATATTAAATATCCAAAATACAGTGGGAAATATAAAATATAAATATGATACATAATAAATTTAAATAAACTACATCCTTGAATGCTTATTCAAATATTTATTCTTCATAACATGGGGAAATGAAACATAATAAGGGTGATCTCAAATTCTCAGTTTGTCTTAGTAAAGTGGATTAAATAATGAATAAATGAGAATAAATCAACATGGATAGTTAAATAGCTGATAACACATGCCATTAAAATTACTAGATAAGGGAAAATAAATAATTTAAGGTAATAAAATAAAAACACCTTCCATTAATCAATAAACTAAGAATGAAATGTATCAATAGATTTTATCATATGAAAATCTCATGGATAATAACAATGAGAACTGAAATATCTATAAAGTAAATGATTAATTATTATAATCTATGTCTAATGCACATGAGAACCTATAAAATATAGATCTATACTCCATGATGTTTAAAACTATAGGTAGAAACCTATTCAATTTTTTCAACTTAATTCTCTAATGAAAACTAATCGATGCATCAAGGAGATATATAAATTCTGGGATCCACCAATAATTTTATATCAAAATAATTACTCATATAAAATAATAAATTAAATTAATATATAATATGACTTATCTAATACCTATATTTAATAAAATATATGGATTTACCTATAATTCCATAGTTAATCAAATAACTATCAAAGTGAACACCGTTTGAAAAAATGATATAAGGATTATGAGATAATAATATCCATTACCCAATAATGTTTATATTTAAATGATTAAAATAAGGTGATTGTTTCTTGTGAAATTGGAAAATCACAATTATAGTGATATTGCAAAGATAATCATTAAAAAAGTTCAAGATAAGAATAATATTTAGTCATTCCAAAGTCTCCCATACAACTTTGAAACATTTGAATCATATTCTACAGGAAGGAATAACATTAAATGTAACATATAATACCAAAATAATAAGTTATTTCCAGATATAACATGTAAAAAGTTAGTATACACAACATATAAATCTGAATTGGTGAAAAATAACAAATAAGTCTTAATGGAATGTAAATTGTGATGAAATCCCCTACATTGTATTCGACTTGTCACATTGTTTATATATTCCTGAATAATAAAATTATGTTATTTATTTAATTTCTTGAGAAAAATTTTCAAGTTTATTATCAAATTTACTTCTCTTATTTAAATGTTGTAAAAAATAATTAAGAAACTAAGTTTACATCAGGTGTTTTGACCATATTTATTTTATGTGTCAAACATGACTTTGGTAAATCGACTATGGTCAATGGGGTAATTATATAAAAATATATAGAATAATAATCATGAAATAATTATCATATTTTTACATCAATAATACTTTTAAAACCATTCATTAATGATGGTTATTAAAAATGACTCAATGTTACAATCATGAAGACGGTAGGTCTTATATACGCATGAGTAACGTTCCCATTTTGTAGTAATCATTATGGAATAATGGTAAAAATAAAAATTTAAGGAATGATAATTATATAATAAATATAATGTTATTTAATCATATATAATTTTACATATGATTCTCATGATGTAAGAGAAATTACATCATGTCGAGGAGGAGGTATTCCACACGTCCATGACTGACGTTATCACCTTTTAGTGTGTGTGAAAAGGATAACAAAGAAAATGATATATTAAATTTAAAGAGAGGTAATTATTTCATTAATATCATATATATTTAATTTATGATGAATATATTTAATTAAAACCATCATTTATACTTTCTATTTATACTCTGAATGAGTCACATCAATTTGAGTATGCAGTTGTCCACACTTCCACAAATGATGTTATCGTACTTATAAAAATTGAAATTATAAGGGTATATGTTATAAAATAATTAAAAAATAATAAATAAACAATAAATATCATATATAAAATATATAAATAGAGTATAAATCATAATTACCATCCATTAAAGCCGGTAAAGAAAAATGAACAATCATCGTTTCTTGAGGTGGTAGTTCACTGTACATATTAACAGTATGCTTGTTACCCATTAAATGGAAGTGCATGTTAGTATATGTATAAAACTAAGCATAAAAACATCCTAGTATATTTAGTATATTAGTGTTGTTATATAATAATGTAATAATAAGATTTTAGGGGGTGGATAATGGAAATAAAACTAATGAGCTTAAGGAAGATGTCACATCTTCTTTAGGTAACTCCTTTTGGTTTGCAACAAATTGCTTCCTTGGATAGTTTTATGTATATGGGGAGGATTATATGATTATGGGAGGGATTTTAGGTGATTTTCGGGAATTTATTGGTATATATAGTGTGGATTTAGAGGTTTGAGGATATGAGAGGAGGGGAGACCTTTTTATAGTGGAGGAGGCATGTCAGTCATATAAATTTTGGAAAAGGAAATCCAACCACATTCAACCCATTGAAAGTGGATCCAATAATTGTAAAAATTATAAAAAACGGAGGATAGAGTTTAAATATGTCCATAAATATTCTTATGTACAAGTTTCTTGGTCATCTAGTCCCTTGCAATTAATGTTAAGTCCTTTGTTAAGCTTAATTTCAGCTAAATCGTAGTAATTAATTTTAATTATTTTACCTAATTTGTTTTGGTCAAAAACGAAGTTTTCCTTATTAGAAATTAAAATTTTTTCTTATTAAAAATATTAAATCCATTTTTTCATATTCTAATCATATATGCGGTAAAAAATATTTTAAAATTAACCTTGTAGAGGGGACGGCAATGCATATTTTTAATGTATAAATGCCCAAAAGATTTCTATGTTTTTATATTGAATTTAAAAGGGAAATTGATTATAATTACCTAAATTATATTAATTAATAAAAATATAATCTAATTATACTCTAAAACTAATTAAAATTATAATATATACCTATACATAAATAAGATGAAAAATCAATTTTGAATCAAAATTTAGTATTTTAACTATTCATTAAAAAAGTGAAACTTCATAGAAAAATTCCAAAAATTCACCCTAAACTCATTTTTATGTTTAAATTTTATATATGAATTTTATATAGATATCCATTAGAGATTAATCTTTTCAGTGTGAAATAGAAGATTTAGGAGGAAGTTTTTTTGAATAATGTGTTTGAAATTTTTGGAATCTTCCTATTAAAAACCCCATTCACATTGTGGACTTCGAAAAAGCATGGGTAGAAATGGACAGTTTAATATTGTTTAATAAAACCTCCATAAATTTGGATCATTAAGTCCAATGGCTGCCACATTTTTAGTGACGACACAAAACATGTATATTTAAAACTTGTAGGATGAATATATTTCATGATTATAATATCTTGATGGCCCAATATTCGATCCAAGTGGAGGGGTAGTTTTGGAATGAAAATAGTCCACCACCATTGGGCTATATATAAATCCCACTCTTTTCATTACAAGGGGTTGTCATTTAAGAACTTAAAGAGGATTTTTGGCATGACTAGATACTTTAAAAGGTCCAGGTAGTACATTCCTTTATCGTTTTTCAACAATAGATACCTCTCCTCCACTTTTATTTTCACTCTCCTTTGCGTTTGTTTTCAATTGTATTTTTGTAAGCTATTTTCAATTTCATTTCAATTTTAATGAAAGTTTCTTATTCATATTATATTTTCATAATCTAAAATCTGTTATTAAATGTTAAGTATATTAAATTATTTTAAATCAAGTTAAATACCCTTCCCATCTTTCACTTTATCATTCAATCTAATGTTCGTTTTTATTTCTCATCCCCGTTCGTGTGTGTGTGTGTGTGTGTTTGACGCAAAAATCTTTTCATATCAAGTTATTTTCATTCTATTTATAATTAATCATAATAAACACATATTAATATATTAATAACCATATTAATGGATGAGTAAATCTAACATTGGGGTGAGTCATTATTTGGGATGTTAAGTTATTGAGAGATTTTTATCGATTAATATTTTTTAAAATAACATTGTGTATGCTAAACATAAAATGTCATGGAATAATGACATGATTTGTTTTAAGTGTGGTTTATATGGATTATTGTAACCATAAATAATCTACCATAAACAATATATGATTATTATTACGACCCTAAGTTAATTTAAGGCTTCAATTAATTCTTAAACACTTGGGATTTCCGATCAAAGTCATCTTGTGAAGTGGGTGTTAATTTAATGAAATATAAAGCAAAACTCCAGGATATCACAAGCTTAAATATCTAATAATAAACTCACCCTAATGTTTATAAATTTTTAACTCAAAAATAAACCATCAATCAATTCATTTAATTTATACAAAAATAGCCCCAATTAAAACAAAATCAATTAAAAACAACTGACTATAAAAAGTATCATCATTGAGGATTCGACTTGAGTGCTGCTATACACATTAGAAGAGCACTGAAACCTTGAACAATAAATAGGAAACAATCGACCGTGGTTCAAATGGTTTCATTACTAGATATGGTTCATTAATTAGTTATTAGTTTTTGATTATTGTAAAAAAATAAAAAAAATAAAAAAACCGAAAGAAAAACCCACATTCTCATAAAAATCATAAAAATTCACAAAGAAAAACCGTCTTCCTCATCCCTCCAAATTTTCTCTAAATTCCCCATATCCTACCAAACAATCTGTCAGATCTGTTTGACCCTAAAATAGAGCTAACTCCTCTCCAACTTAGGAGGAACATAAGAGATAATCAAATCATTCAAGAACTAGTACATGTAAAACCAATTGAATTAGATATGGCCAATCCTAGGGAAAAAACACTTAAAGAAATTATTTCCCTTGATATAAATTACCAACACATTGGTATTCAATATCCAAACATAGAGGATGATTTATAACTCAAATCGAGTTTGTTTCATCTTCCTCCTCACTTCCATGGGCTAGCCAGTGCCAATCCACATATTCATCTAAAATATCTCCAAGTGGTGTGCTATACCATGAAGCCTCTAGGGGTTTCTGAGGAACAAATCAAACTTTGAGCATTCCCTTTCTCCCTAGATGACACTAGTAAGTCATGAATCTACTACCTCCCTCCTGGTTCCATAACCACATTAAATGACATGAAGCAACTTTTATTAGAAAAATTCTTTCCTGGTTCTCGTACTACTTCTATTAGAAAGGAAATACTTGGTATTAATCAATTCCCAAATGAATCACTCCATGGGTATTAGGAGAAGTTAAAAAATATTGTATAGACTTATACATACCACCAAATACCAGACCAACTCTTGATCCAATACTTCTATGAGGTGTTATTGGATATGGAGAGAAATCTCATTGATGCCGCAAGTAGTGGTGCTCTTGTTGATAAAACTCTCGAAACTGCAAGATATCTGATAAGTAACATGGATGCAAACATGAAAAAATTCCATACTCTATCACATGATCAATTCAAAAAATTCCAAGAGAATAAATCTATAGATACCAACAAGATGACCGAGTGGATGAGTGAACTTATAGGTATTTTGAGACAACTAGCGGTGGATGCCAAAGTTCCAACCTCATCTTCTCCAAAATCTCTATTCCCTAGGCCTATAAATAATTTTTTAATATGTAGCTCACCATCACATCCAACTCAAACATGTCCACAAATTCAAGATGACCCATATGATTCAACCAGACCAATGGAGCTCCATGTAACATATGCTTAGTGTAATACCAACCCTCAAAAATCAGGTTAGTTCATTAGAAACTTTAACCAAACCCACTATGATCCCTTCTATTCTACCTTTAACCAAGTATTGAGGTATGGTAATCCCATTTTTCATCCCCCTCAATTCCCTTCTCAAAACCCAAACCAATTTTAAAATGGTCAAGGTGTTGGTACCTTCCAAAAAACTTACCCTTTTGTTCCTCAACCTCAAAGGATCAATCCTCCTATTTCTCCTCTTGGATTTCACTATCTTAATGAGACTTCCCAATTCCCAAACCAATAAAATCGCTTTCCCAAGCACCAAAATCAATGCAATACCAATCTGGGACAAGTATCTTCTTCCAAGAAACCATGGGAAAGTGAAGTGGAAGATCTTGACTCCTTCAACCATTCCAAGCTTAAAAATATTGAAACCCAAATTGGTCAACTTGCATCCCACTTGATCCACCAACAATAATAAAATTCTTCCCAACTCCTAGATCAACCATTAACCAACCCCAAGGGTAATGTATGTGCAATTTCACTTAAGAGTAGGAAAAAAATGTCCATAACTCATGATAGATCCTCAAATTAACCGTATAATTTTGCGTTGGAAAAGGAAAGAAAAATGAACTAGAAAAGGAACCTAAAGTCACTCCCTCACCTCTTTCCATTCATTTATAGAATCCAATTCCTTTTCCTCAAGATATCTCTAAGCCAAAGAATTCATTTGAACCTAATACTGAAATGATTGACATGTTTAGACATGTTGAAGTCAAAATTACTTTGTTAGATAAAATCAAACAGATTATTAAGTATAAAAAGTTTATTAAGTAATTGTTCACTCATAAGAGAAAACATAAGAATATTGAGAATGTTTCAATACAATAGTCCATACCCATGAAGTGCGAGGATCCTGTGACCTTTACAGTTCAATGCCAAATAAGAAGTTCCAACTTCGATGATGCACTGATAAAAATAGGAGCCTCGATAAATTTCATGCCCAAATACATATTCTCAAACCTTGGTCTAGGTCCATTACATCCAATGGGTGTTGTCATCCAGTTAGCCAATCGAAGCATAGCGAGTCCTGAGGAAATAATTGATGATTTTCTTGTCCGAGTTAATGATCTTATCTACCCAGCTGACTTCTATTTCCTTGAAATGGATGGCGAGACAACTTCTTTCCAATATCCTTTTATTCTAGGAATACCTTTCCTCATGACATCTAAAACCAAAATTGATGTTAATGCTGGTATCTTATCCATAGAATTTGGTGACCAACTAGTCAAGTTTAATATTTTTCAATCCATACGATACCCATCAGTGAATGAATATGTATTCTCTATCCATGCTTCTAAAAGACACTCTGAGAGTTTTTTGAATCCCAATCCATCATGTTATTCCTGTTCTAATAATAAAGGAGTTTGTGAATATTGCATACTCATTAACCAAGTCATAAATGGAGAATTTGATGTTGAAATTACAAATGAAAACTCCAATTCTCTAGAGGATCTTGAAAACTCTTTGGAATATCATCTTTCCTCTAACCTCCACTTCTTCATCTTGGATGATAATGAGGAAAATGAACTAACATGCTCATTTATTGATTAATATCAGATTATCTAACATTCATAATTTCAAATCCATGATTCTGAAAATTCTGTTATATGTGAGGTGAACCCTAAACCAATGTTTTTATCTTGTCTTAATGGCAGTGATGTTTGTGATATATGTTCCCTAATTAATAAAGTTATCACTGATGAGGTTTAAATTGACCATTATCTAGAAAAACATTGATATAAAATATATTGAAAAATTTATTCAGCCTTATGACTCCACTGATCCTCATTACTGTACTTCAGTAAGTGATGAAATAAATGAGTTAAAAACAACTTGGATCTCATACTATAATTTCATATTATCTGGAGCTTTCATAAACATATCATCAAAATTGAAAATTCTTCCTAAAATTCAAATTATTGAAAATCAACACTTAATGGGCTACAAAATACCTCAATTTAGAGACCAAATGGAGGATAGTCATATTATCCTTCAAACCCCATTGAATTGAAAGCACAACATCAAGGGAGGGGAGAAATTAGCCAATGAACAATCAGACATCCCAATAGAGAAGTTTTTCTAGAATCAAATTGGAGTTAATAAAATACGGCGACCACCATCAGAATATGGGTAGTCAAAAGCAATTGTCTAGTTGTAGACAAAATAAATGTAGTGCTTCATGGGAGGAAAACCAAGTTTTCTTTTACTTTTGTGAAATTTTAATTTTTTTTGGTTTTTATTAAATGAATAATGATATTTGGTTTTGATTATCTTTCCGGTAATGGTCATTTTCTCAAGCATTGCTTCCAGAGGATGAACAATCCTGGAACAACATCAACTTCCACCAGATATAAAACTTCTACAGTAGACCCACCACTAGATGGTGATGGTTACCCACCAAATACAAACTAGGGGGCACCTAGTTCCCTTCAGAACTCTCTATCTATCTCTTCCTCTCTATCCTATTTCTTATTCTTTATCTATCTTTCATTTTTTACCACTTTCTTCATCAAACCCTTTCTTTTTTATCTTTATTTTTTTTGGGTTTGTATTTTAAAAACACTAAGAAAACTAGAAAATAAAAAAAAATGAAAAAAAGAGTCATACTTACTCACCATCCACTGTTGAAATTTTGTCCAACCATTTTGGAGAGTCAAAAAGACATGTTTTCATCTCAATTTTTTTTATTTTCATCATGACTTAGGATAAAGAATCTTGTGTCAAAACCAAAAAAAATTCAATGCTCAATTTTTTATTTAGAAAATGATTTTCCCCAACCATAAGGAATAATATTATCTTTCATGTCAAGGCCACCTATGGCCATATTTTCAAAATGTGAGTTTTAACCCCTAATTGTGAGTCTTGATTTTGTGTATCTTCAAGCTGAATTTCCTACTTTTGTGCACATTAATATGATAGAGGCATTTTATTTACCACATGAGAATCACAATAGCCAAATAGCCTCCTATTACCCTTACATTAATTCACCTGTTAAAATCCCCTTTGATCTTATGAAAACATTTCTTTGATAGCCACATTACAAGACAAATACCTTTTCCCACCCAACATCTATATAGATTTATATTGCATTATTTGCAGAAATTTAAGTGTGGGGGAATGGATTTCATTTTGGGTTCCATTTTCTTAATATTTCAGCGTGTATCATATTCTTGAGGGAAAGAATCCATTTTAGTATGGTGGGGGGAGGTTTTTATTCTGTGATTTTTGGTAATGTATATATGTTTATGACATCTTGTACAATTTTTTTTGAAAAGTGTTCAAAAAAATGTAAGAAATAAAAAAATAAAAAAGAAAACAAGAATGGGTTGTTTCTGGGGTCAGTCAAAAATCACTATTTTTCAACCTTTTATATTTTATAAATATTAAAATTATTGTTTTTAGGAGATAAATCATGGGTTGGGAGACGAGTGTGAGATTTTTTTCAAGTTCAAATTTTGAAAAGAATCAAAAAACAAATAAAACAAATGAAAAAAAGGACACTTGCCTTATATATTCTTGGTTCATTGGGAGAAGCTGTTTGTATTATACATATTTAATTTTCACATACCCTTAAAATTTTATTCCTATTTTGTTTCTTTATTAACACAATCATTCCATTTTAAATATGTGTTTCCATTTCCACCTATGTTTCATCTAAAAAAAATTGGGCATTATTTTACCCATGTTGGTTTTTTACCCCGCTTCTCCTCTCTCTTGGACATTAAATTCCTACCATACCATATCCATATAAAAACAAAATCAAAATAACTCTTTATTATTGTGAACCTTTGGATAGGTAATGGAAGATGAGATCTCTTTCAAAATCTATGATTTTAACTTTTGGTTGGTGAATGAGTGAACCTATAGAAATAAATTTTTATCAATTTGAGAGGAGTTAGTTTTGAGTGCCCACATTTTCCATTTCTAAAATTTTTCATGAAAAATGGATTGTTTAAAAAAAAATATTTCTGTAACAATATGTGGTGGAATTCAATATGGATGAGTGAAATTGTCTAAACCTCCCCTTATTGGAAAAAACAAAATTTTAATATTTATTGGCGAGTGAGGATGAATTCGTTATGTTTTTTGTTGCACATGAGGACATGAATAGGACTAAGTGTAGGGGGAGTTGATGTTTTTCATTTATTACTATTTTTTTATACTACATTTAGTAAATTTTATGTAAAAGTGTATAGTTGGTGTCACATACTCATGTTTTAATACTAAATATAATTTTTGAGCATTTTTTGATGTTTTCCAATTGAGTTAGTTTTATATTTTAGTTATAAATATCACCCAACTTATCCAAATTTCATGGTATTTATTTTTTAGGATTCCTCATTCAATATCCAACATTTAATTATAAGGGATTTTAGGCCAATTATACCATTTTAAGGGTCATATGGTCCACACAAAAGACCAAAATAATCTATGAAGAAACTGGACCATCTTTGAAGATAGAATTACTGGGCTCAATCCAGAAGTCTAAATACATTAATTCTCCAAAAATGGTTGGGTACCAATTCAATTAATCTTGTATAAAACTTTTAATACCCAAATCCCACAACAAGGGGCCCAACTGATGAATTTAAACCCAACCCATCATTCTGTCTGGGAATTGAAATCAGCACACCGTTATTGAAATTTCTCCTGATAGAGACATCCATTTGATCGTATATTTTTCAGTGTAGAATAAGAGATTTATTATGAAGACTTTTTTTTAATAAAGTGTTCGAAATTATGACACCATAATTTTAAAAAACCCATTAAAATTATGGCCTTAAAAAAGCATGGGTAGAAATGGACAGTTTAAAATTGTTTAATAAAACCACCATAACTTTGGCTCCATAAGTCCAATGGTGGCCAAATATTCCTAGTAGATTTAAAATAATAATATATAAAACTTTTAAGAAGAAGATATTTCAAGATTCTTCATTTTGGAAGGTTTAATGTTCGAGCCATGTGGAGGGGAAGATTTGGAATGAAAACAGTCCACCACCATTGGCCTATAAATACAACCCCCTCTTATCCTTGTATAGGGTTGAAATTTCAACACTTAAGGATGAATTTTGGAATTACTAGATCCTTGGATGAGTAAATCTAACATTGGAGTGAGTCAATATTTGGGTTTTTAAGTGATTTCGAGCTTTTTCTCAATGAATATTCTTTAAATTAACATTGTGCATGTTAAACTTAAAATTCCAGAGATTGATGACATGATTTGTTTAACGTGTGGTTTACATGGATTATTGGAACTATAAATACACTACCATAAACAAGCTCTGATTATGATTAGAACCCTAATTTAAGTTAAGGCTTGGATTAAGTCCTTAACACTTGGTAATTACGATCGAAGTCATCTAGTGAAGTGGATGTTAATTTAATGCTATATAAAGAAAAACACCCCAATATTTATCAAATTGTTAAATTGAACATCAACCATCAATCACTTCATTTAAGCTATGAAAAAACACCCCCAATCAAAATATAATCAATTAAAAACAATTTACTATAAAAAGTATCATCGCTGAGGATTCGACCCGAGTGCTGCTATACACATTAGCCGAGCACTGGAACCTTGAATGGTCGATAGGAAACAATCAATTTTTTCTTCAAAATTAAACAATTTTTTTAAATATATAATATATATATTTCATTAAAATCATCCAATTATAGTAATTAATTTACTTTCTTATGATAAAAAACATTTGGGTGGATAAAGATAGATTTTTATGAAAAACATTTCCTGTATATTTAATTGGTTATTATATTCATTTCTAATAAAATTTTAATTCCTTAATTAATTTTATATTTGTGTAAACCATATATTTTCAAAATTAAGTTAATAATTTTCATAAATTCTAATTTAATGTCTAGGCTAAGTCTCACTCTGTTAAATAATAATATTTTAATAATATATTGTAGTTCTGTTAAAACATGATATTTCTTGTAATGAAAGGTATCAAAAAGGCCATTCTTATGTGTAAGGAAATATAACACTGTGTTTAAATGCATTTCAGGTTATATAATATATTAAATTTATTTAAAATAATAATTATATTTTAAATTATCAGGATATTACATTCCCTTACATCCTTGGTGTTGTGTATTGTAAACTCTATCAAATAATATGTTCTTTGTTTATAATTTTGGGGTGTTATAACAATCATGGGCTTGGTGGCCTTTTTTGAACACTTGAAAAAAAATCACATTAACAAAAGGCATGTTCCATTATGTTTCTTTCCATATGTTTTGTATTTTGTAAATTGTTTTCTTCCCTTCTTCCCTTTTTACTTATTTCATTTTCCAGAGTACTAAACATCCCTCTTCATATCTGGCTTCCCTACGAATCCATATTATTTTGAAAATTAATTCTATTTCTTGATGACACATGATACTATATCATCACATGATGAGAATTTTTGGGAAACTAGTGACCTTCATAGAATTTGATTAAGACCATAAAAGAAACAGTCAATCTTTTTCCTTATATTACGTATGTAGTTTGCAGATTGGCATATTAAACATGTAAAATTTTCTTCATACATAGAAAAATTTTCATCATATTTTTTTCTTAGACTTAATAATTGAATCTCCATATTCTCTCACTATTCATGAGGGAAATATTTTACAAAGAAAATTTCCTTAAAATTGTTGATTCTAATTTTTTAATTTTATCCTCCTTCTTTGTGTTTTGAATTAACAACCACTATTGATCCAAATCTCCCAAGAGATGATTAAAATACATGATAATGATCTCACTTTCATTACTTACCAAATGAAGAAATATCTTTTCTAAGGAACTTATCCATTTCTCAGATAAAAATGGGTTTATAGTTTTTTTTAATGATGGAGGTTGTTCTTACATGAAGTGTTCAATCATTATTACACTACATTATGGATTAGTATCCTCCGTACATGTAAGGTTATTACTCATAACATGATTTAGTTTTTCCAGTATATTTATAAGTTACTCCACTCCAGTTGTAGCTCTAGATCCAATATCATTATCTTTCATATGAGGGAAATCACTACATGGAATATATGCATTGATACAGTTTAAATTCCTTCCACTAAGCAATATTTCTAAAAAATGGCATACACTAGATAAGATATGATATTTTAAAACATATGAAACAATTAAAGTACAAATAAACTCAAAATAAAAATCTTGTTTACTTTGATAATATTCTCAATGTTAGTTGTAGGGTTATATTTCCCTAATCTATATTTTCCTAAACCAAGTTTCAAAAATTTATACTAAACTTTATCTGATAAAAACTATAAATACCTAGACCCTAGTAGCTCAAAGATGGTGCCATAATTTATTAAATTCGTACTATGAACAAGTGATTACATACAAAATGATTGAATGGTTTAGTAGATTTGGAAAACCAGATACATACATAAGTTTTACATTACAACATGAAAATAAATACAACATAGAAACTCCTTTGGAAACATCCTAGTTATCCTAGATTATCTTTACCTGATAATCATAACATCCATATTGGAATACTGGGGAAAAATAAAACATAATAATGGGTTAATCTCATATACCCTCTAAGTATAATAAAGAATGTAAGTAAACATAAATAATAAGCCAAGGTGAATAAATAAAAATACATGCCACAAAATAAAAAACATGAGAATAATATGGAAGGAATAAAAGTTGATCAATTAATTCCATATAAATTACTAAATGAGAATGAAACTTGACTAAGGATATTCTACTTGTTGAATAATATCATGTTTTATCAATAAATAATTTTATAATGGGGGAATTCATAATTTGGGACATCATAAATATACTGTCAAAGCTTCAGCCAACATACCATACATAATCAGGCAAGACATCGACCAATACCCAAACTAGTTTGTATCACGAGACATAATGATGCATCGAGGGGCTATAGAGGGTTCTTACTGAAAATTACTAATTCTAATTAATTCATCATATTAATGAGGTGAATAATAATCAACACATACATTCATATTGAAACTACAGTATGAAATATATGTAATTTCCCCAATTAGTAAACATAATCATGCACTATCTAGAGTAATATGGAGAATGGTATCAAGATAGTATGTCCCTAATAAAAATTATCATAAAAAATTAAATAAAATATGGTATATGTTATCATAATATAAAAAAATCAGTTAATCATAGGAGATTAAAATAAGGGTTGCCTATAAATAGAAATGGGTATCATAATCATGTCATAAGGCATAAAAAATCAGATTATCATAATGTTGTCCATGAATGAATGGATTTAAATAATAAATAGAAATTTATAAGAAAAAATAGGCACATATCATGATAATTTATGTTAAACTAAAATTAAAACATGTAAAAATTATGTTTAAGAAACTTTAGAAATGAGCCACTTTAGTGCGGTTTATGGGAAAATATAAAAGAGTATTTAATTTATAAAAATGAATATTTGTTAAAATAAAACTAGAAATTAAAAAAGATAGTTTTTCATGAAAAAAATAATTATTTTAGAAAAATAATGGTGGATTAAAAAATATTACGGTGTGTACTTGAAAATGTGTATGAAATTGAGAACTTTACTTTAATCGGGCATGCTCGTCAGAAGTAATTATAAAAGGAATCTTATAAAACATGTATTTACCCATCAAAGAAAGAATAATTGAACTAGTTACATATAATTTTTAAATATTCATTGAATTTAGGAGTATTATATATGAATAATTAAGAATTACATTGGGGTAAAGAGACACAATGTGTAACCCAAAGGAAAAAATGGAGTTTCTGGAAGACACCCTTCCTTATGTCTGAAAGTGTTATGCACTTACAATTATTTTCCTAGATAATAAAATTAGATTTATTAATAACATAATTCAGAACCTCTTGAGAATTTATTTGATTTTTTATAATTTTATTAAGTTCATTTATGGATTTCTTTATCTGTTATAAGATTCAATTTCTTCATTCGAGAGTGTTGGTTTCCTTGGTTGTCATGATTGGTTCACATGTTTACATGTATGAAAGATCATATAAAATGGGAATATATTTCTAGAATTGAAATTATCTATTATTATTGAACTAAAATAATATTAAACTGTCTTATATTTCATATATTCAGATATCAATATGATTCATTTAATAAAATTTTAATGATAACCATTTAGATTGTTTTGGTGTTTTTTCAATCACCACGCACTAGTTTTGTTTTATTAGTTTATATTACTTTTATATAATCATTCAAGAACAATAAAAAAAATTTAATATAAATTTTAAAATCTATTTTATCCATCATAATGGTTTTATTACCATCCTTGAAGGTGGTGTTAGAAAATGAAAACTCATCATCCATGAAGGCGGTCAATCGACACCTGACGGAGAATATATCCATTTTTAGAACAAAGGGGGAAGAGAAGATAATTGATGGTGGATATACCATTAACATAATGAAATAAAAATAAAAATATGATCCTAGATTTTTCATGTTACATTGAACAGGGGAGGTTAAGGAAGGATAAGAAAAGAAAATAAATTGAAAGAGAGAGAGGGGGGAGAAGATTTTAACTATTGAGTGTTGTCTCCTTGAGAACCTCCTCTAGGGACATGTAAATGGACCTTTAAAGAGACCAAAAATACCATAATTTGGGGATGAGGTTTATTAGAGTAATTTAACAAAATATAATCAATCTCCAAGTCTTAGAATGTGCGAGGATAAGAGGTAGTATTTATAGTGGAGGAGAGGGGTGTTTTTTGATTACTTTATTCATTATTTTATTATTTTGACTCTAGACTATCAATATTATTGATTATTGTGACTAAATATAGTAATTAGAACATGTGATATTGAAAAACGTTGTTCTTACCTCATCCATGAATCTTCCTTTAATCAATTATTCCTTTATTTACTTATAATGTTAAAGATCATAAAGTTACATATTTCAGTTTTCATAAAAATTAAACTATTTTAGAAAAATATCAGAAATTTACCATAATAATTTTTTGATGTGAAGATTTTGAAAATTGACTCCATTTTATGAATATATTTTACTAAATATGATAAATTTAATTTTTTAATTGAACCATCATTTATTTGATAAATATTTATTTTAATATTAAAACCGATTTTAGGATACATTGAAAAATTATTCATGGTATTATAAAATAATTTTATAGTTATAATAAAATAAAATATTAATTTATGAATATATATATTATTAAATTTAATTTTCTTTTAAATATTTATATTAATTATAAATTTTTTAAGAAACATTTACATTTTCCAAAAATAACAACACTAAATTTATCATCTTCAAAACATTTATTAAATTATTACATGATACAAATATATTACATTTTCATTGATGAGATACCTAAATTTTATTTAAATTTTAATAGGAGAGGTTAATATTCTATTATCTGGATTATTTTTCCTAATGATCACATTAATATTACAAAGATAAGATTAATATTGTGTAGTATATCATGGTTTTAAACTTATTGTTGTGTGCAATATAAGATATCAAATATTTTAGATTTAAAAGAGAAATACCATAAAATCATCGGGTGTTAAATATTTTTCATATTCTACACCACATTAGGACTACTCCATTATTGTAAAGGATAATAATTTTGTTGATTTAATTTATCTTTTCAATGTCAAAGGAAAACAACATCTTTGGTCAGACCGTGTCATTGAATCTGTCATGAAGTAAGAGGAACATAACATAGTTATTTGGAAGGATATTTTTGAAGATAATATATCATTTATATTTTGGAACATGGATTCTTCTCTTTATAAAATTATAAAGACATTGATTGAGGAATTGGTGCTTTATATTTACATGAATTTGTGGAAAACTCTCTATGACCTCAAGAAAAAGTAATTTTCATATAGGGAGTATATTTACCATGTCAGGGAAATAGGAAATATTTACAAATAAATTAACTTGGATAGACACTCATCGATAGAGTAACCAATTCTATAAATGAGATTAAGATTCCTCCAATAATACTTTGTCAAAAGGATGAGTGTCCTTTACTAGATTACCATAGATTCCTTATAAAATGTTTATGTTAGATGATGAGGAGACTATGGAGGCTTAAAATTTGCCCCACACACTAGAAAATATAGTTCATTGGGACCATACTCTATATACTATAGTTGGTCTTTCAAGAGACACCATGCCTCTCATATGTCCTAGAAATGGCATACTTTTTGGGAGGAGTCCATCGATAGGCTTATCCACAATGTATCCAAGAATGGTAAACCTGCTTATTTTCAGAGGAATAAAAAGACCCAAACCATAGAGAATCCCTTAGTGGTAGGAAGATAACTTCCAAAAAAGGTACTAAACCTACCAATTCCAAGATAAATACCAAGAAAATTTATAAGTCTATGGTTACTTCTACCTCCACATCATTGGATGAAAAACCCAAGACTATTGGAATTGGATAATTTTTACCATCCACACCAACCCTTGAATCATCTAATCCACATGATCTAAAGTATGTGATAATCATGGAAACTTGTAAAACCTATCCCAAAAGGATGGGATTATTTATGATACCACTTCCTCCTCCACCTGGGAAAATGGTATTATTTATCATAGGATAAATTCTGTAAGAAGGAAAAATATTTTAATTCTTCTTCTTTCATGATCCACCCTCTTTATTAGGGTAGAACATGATGAAATTGATAGTAAAGTCTCTCAATGTCACCATCCATTGAAGAGGGAAACACTATTAGAAAATAGGGCTATATACACGGACCTATATCCATGGTTTTATAAGTCTATGGCTATAGCTTAGTTTATACCCACAATTCTATTAAAACTGTGGTTATATCATAATTTATAGCCATGGATTAAAAAAATCCATAGCAATGTTTTTTTGACTATCAATTGAGCTCGTCCTCCCCATTCTGTGACTCCTATCCCCCTATCCGCGAGATCCTCCTCCCCAGTCTGTGATGCTCTCGGTAATGCTCTCCGCGATGCTCTCCTCCTCTCCTCCCCCAATCCGTGATCTCCTCCTCCCCATATTCCATGACTCCTCAAACCCTCGACCTTGACCTGTTCTCCATGCACTCCTCCTCGATGTCGCTGCTACATTTCCTGACCATCAGTGTTTCATGACAGCTTCCCCACCCTCACGCTTAACTTTTTACCCCCACCCTTGACCCTCTCCCCTGGAAAATACTCCTTCTCCCTCGTCATTCCTCCTCCCACACTGTTCCTCTAGAGACTGAATGGTCATGGATTATATCCTGTAAGTTGATTGGAATTTTAGTTTTTTCCTTGCTCGCATGCTTGGTTTCTCATGAATATGTGAAATTTTCCGGAAAATTGAAAGGTATTTCAATGTCGAGCTTCAGAGTTTAGGGGAAATTTTGAACAGGAGTGCCCAGGCCGAGCCGACTCATCTTACTCAATTGGTTCTGGGCATTGATAACAGGTTTTGAAATTTATTTTATTTCTCTTATTCCCTTGTGTTTTCCAAAACAAGATCTATGAAACCCCTTCATATGTTTATCCCTTTATTTGGGATGATCCTAAATTAACTCCTTCGCTTTGAGGGAATTTCTCAAGATAGCATAGAATCTTCAAGAGGTCAAGCCCTCACCAAGAAAGATGTATTTTTTCTGAATGAATTCAGTATGTTTCCATACCAAATTATCACAATCCTTATGTGGTTAGGCCCAAGATTTTTCCTACAAATTCACACTGGGGATGAATTCAAGCTTACTTTACAACACTCGTATTTTTTTATGAATGGATTCAGTATGTTTCCACACCAAATTATCACAATCCTTATGTAGGTAGGCCCGAGATTTTTCCTGCACATTCAAACTAGGGATGAATTCATGATTACTTTACAACACTAGAATAAGGACAATTAAGTTAGTGGGGATGAAATTTTTCCCTAGATGTAAACTGATTGGTTCAAAATGTATCCTTCTTAGTGATGTTTCATAATTGTTTGCTATTACTAGTGCATGAATCCAACACCAGAGTCAGAGTTACAACCTTTTTGATAGTGGACCAACTATCCATAGGGAGGTGAATTAATATTGTGATCCTGGTACTGGAAACAATTTATCATTTTAGGGGTGTATAAGAATGGTAGTGTGTCCCTACTAACTCATGGTCCATTTTCATGTTCATTGGGAATGGAAAATAGGTCGCATTCAAGGCTATGGATTCATAAAAAAAATATAATATTATATATACATAATTTTAGCCATACTTAATATTTATAGGTTTGGTGAATCCATTGACCATGTAAGAACACAATGCAGTTTACCAGAAAAATCACCATAACTATTTTTGATACGCAACATATAATTATCTTACTAGTATCCTACAAATTTACATTATTTAACTTAATGGTAATATAAATGAACACCTTTCTAATATTTTGGTTTCCTAGGTTATGAAGATATTTTTTAGGTATAAGTACTAATGGTTGACATCATTATGGGATATTTTTATGATATTTCATTAAGATTGAATATTTTTTATGATTACAAAGACAAAAAACTATTATAGTTCTTTGGAATGTATTATTGTAATTTAATTTAATATCACCTAATATTATATAATATTTTTTTATGTTAACCCTAGGTTTCTATACATTCTGTTTATGTTTCATGGTTGGCGGTATATTAAGGTAAATTTTGATATTGTGATGCGAAACCATTACACCTTGGAAAAGATAATTTAACAAAGATGGAACATTATTTTGTAAAATTTATAATATCCTCAGGTTATTTTGTGAATTATACCCCTCTTGGATAGAGGTAAGCACATGGTTGGTGAACGGTTTAGAAAACCATTATGTCAAACCATACAACCCTTAAAAAGTGTGATTTTCCCATTCCCCCATCGATATTTATCATGCCTCGGCAAATATTCTCCTCATTTCTCCCCATTTCATCCATGGTTATGGACAAAAATGCCCAAATCATTCCAAAGGTGGATCTATTTTGATTCTACACTATTCGGAGTGCCCTTGGTTTCAAATCGATTCTCCATGTTTCTCTAATACTCCTCTTTCTTCAATTTTTCAGATTTGGGTTTGTTTAATTTGTTATCTTCTTTCTGAATGCCTTAAATGATTTTTTCTAGTGTATATTAGGTTAGGGTTTGGAAGGGTGTTCGAATCCGAGTGATTATCCAAGTTTGTGCATGTTGTTTTCTTCGAAATCGAAGTACGTCATCTACAAGTTATATCCAAAAGTTTTATTGTTAATTTGTTCATGTGCGATTCTGTTCATGGTTCTATATTGTTTTTAATTTGATTCCTTTGTTAGTGTTTGGTATAATGGATGAATAAATGATAAAATGAACACCTCATGATCCCCGTGTGATGTGTGGAGGATGATTTCACCTATTTAGTTCCACCCATGGAGTGATTTAACATTTCCCAACATGGAAAATTGAAATATTAAGAATAGGGTTTATTTTTGTTGAAGTAAAGACCATGATAAATATGTTGAAATTTTAAATAAAATATAAGAGTCACCAATAGTTGTTTTTTCAAGTTATTGAAAATGGAAAATGGTATTATTTGGAATGATGTGAAAAAAAGTTCAATGGATTAATGTGAATATGGGCAATGGATTATGAATTTGTGATGTACATGCGTAAATAGGTTAATTAATAAGAATATAGGAACATGATAAATGAGATAATGCACCTAAATTGAGTAAACGGTTATATGGGTAAAGTTATTGGTGTTGATTTATATTCTAAATGGGTTAAGGTATGAAAAGGGAAATGGGTCAAATGGGCTAAGCGATATAAATGGAAAATGTGTTAATGGGTTATGTATTGATATTGTTTCATATGAAAATAAATATGAATTGTGATGTTTTTGTGCATGGAATATGTATGGATGTGATATTTTATATGTGGTTAATCAATATATAAGAATGTGATCATGGTCTGGTTGTATGGGGGGAATTGACTTCAGTTTCAATACACACGGCTCAGGTTAGATAGAGGATCTAAACCCCATCCATTTAATACATGAGTTAGGGAGTCAGACTGAGGATATATTCCCTTAATAGTATGTTGGATATGACTACATGGACTGAGGCTCCATGGTAAGTGTAATTATTTGGTTTGGATATGTTTACCCCTAGAGAGATAGGGAACATTACTTATTCACTTATGCATATTATTTTACCATATTAGGACATTATTTAAAAGATACAGATGCCTAACCTATTTGAACATGGGATGAAAATGAAATAAGTTATTAATATGGTATAAGTGATAAAAATGGAAATAACAAAGGAAATGGTTAATGTGTATATAGTTAACCGATAATACTTGAGTTCTATTTTGTTTTCTATCTTATTTACATTGAACCTACATACACTATCTGTTTAGACTAGATAATTTATAGACATCATTGGTGATGTCCTACTGAGTATTACCCACACCTTAACCAGACCATCATTGGGTACCTGAGATTATTTCATCATTGTATATCTGAACTCGGGCAAAGGCCCTCTTCTGAGGAGTTTAGTTTTCTTTGGGAAAGAGCATGAATGTGGATCAAGAATTGGAGTCTGGACCCATTTTGGGAATTCCAAGGTTTCAATTAATTATTGGGTTTCATTCTCAATTGACAATGTTATCTTGACATGATGTATTATTGTTTGGTTATAGTCCATACCCTCTTGGGGAAACAGTTTGTAAATCATGTGTCCAGTTATTGTTTATTGTTTTATTTAATTCACATGGTATCTATTGTGCCTTACACCGATAAGGAGGTTTTAGAATCCCCACATGATCCCTCATACCCATGCTATATGTAAGAAACCTCTGGTTTGTGTAGGGTGTTAATGTAGTTCAAAACATGAATGAAAGGAGAAAAGTGGCCATTATATACATGTTACATGGTTGGAACATAGTTAGAGTAAACCACATGACCTTGGAAAGATGAATTTTAGACTGATGGTACATATTTTTTTAAACTGTGTGAGATCCCCGGTTCACTGTGTGACTTGGACCCCTCTTGGACTGATATTGGTGCATAGTTTGGGTATGTTTTGGAAAACCATGTAGTCAAACTGTGTGCCCCTTAAAAAGTGAAAATTTCCAATTTTACCCTTGTATTTATCAAACCTCACTCAATTTTCTCATCATTTATTCACCTTGAAACCATATAGATGATCCAAAATTCTCATATCTCTACATGGGTTGATCTCCTTTTATTCTATTCCATTTGAAGCACCGTTGGTTTCAAATCAAATCTATGGGTGAGTCTAATCCTTATATTTCTTCACTTTTTCATATTATGGAATGTGTAGTTTCTCATGTTCTTCCAATGACCTAACAACGTTTTTTCTTTTCAGGTCATATGTTGCAGTTTTGAATGTTGTTTGATTCCGAGTTAAGGGGAACAGTTGAGCAAGCAGTATTCTTTAGAATAGAGGTATGTGGTCTATAAGTTATATACAATTGTTTTATTATTGATTTTTGAATGTGAGGTTGTGTTCTTATTTATCTTTTTTTTGGAATTTTATTTCTTTTTTAGGGTTTGGTAAATTGGTTGGATAAATGATAAAATTAACCCCTCATAATTTCCATGTCGTTGCATTGAGGATTTTTTTACCAGTTCAGGGTCACCCATGGGGTGCACCAACATTCCTAAACATGGAAAATTGAATTGTTAAGTATATGGTTGATTTGTGTTGAAATAAATGATAAAATTACCCCCTCATAATTTCTCTATATGGTTTATTTGTGTTGAAATAATGCAATGCCATGATTTTATAATAAAACCCCTCCAACAGAGGTGTGCTATCTTCTAAACCAAAGAGTAGTGATAGCTATTTGTATCATGTTTAGATCTGGTTTGAGTCTTTCATATGCCTCTTTTTGGTGTTTGTTTTGTGGCTAGTTAGTTTGTGTTTTCTTTGAATAATATAAATTGGCTTATCATACTCGTTTAACTCAAATGACATTGCCCGAGTAGGCATATGCCTTGACCATGACACTTTCCTTTCCACGCTTTGAATATTATAAATAAAATTTTAATGTTTAGGAAAATTGAATGAATTTGTAAATGGTTTGTGTAGGGTGTATGATCCTTTTCCATCGTTTTGTTTCCCTTTAGAGGTTGCGTCATTGTGCCGCTCGCTACAACCATCTCTGGCGATCCCTTGTTATATCATATTAAATAGTTGATCTATTTTATCATCTGCCAGTGGGGCGACAGTCAGAATGTTTCCCCGCCTCCTCCCACTCCCTTCGCTCCTGGCCGGAATATGCTGGACCGCGGATGTCGCTGGACCGGGCCAAAATGCCGCGGTCACGCCGCGGTCATGCCGCGGTCACACTGTGATTTGGCCCTACTCCAGGAAGAAACCCCACAACAGTTCGCAGTGATAGTATTCCATGAGTCTTCTGATCAATGTTGAGATTGACGAATCACAATTTCTACTAGCGGGGCGACGACCGGAATGTTTCCCCACCTCCTCCCGCTCCCTTCACTCCTGGCTGGAAGATGATTCCCCACGAATGTCATTGGACTAGGCCAACACGCCGCGGTCATGCCGTAGTCATGCCACGGTAATGCTGTGATTTGGCCTTGCTCCAGGATTAAACCCGGCGGTGGTTCACAGTGATAGTATTCCATGAGTCTTGTGATCGATGTTGAGACTGACTAATCACAATTTCTTCTGGTGGGGCGATGACAAAAATTTTGCCCCGCCTCCTGCTGCTCCCTTCGCTCTTGGCCAGAAGATGCTGCCCCACGGATGTTGCTGAACCGAGCCAACACACCGTGGTCACGCCGCGGTCACACCGTGGTCACGCCGCGATAATGCTGTGATTTTACCATGCTACAAAATGACACCCCATGGCGGTTCGCAGTGATAGTATTCCATGAGTCTTGTGATGAATATTGATACTGACTAATCACAATTTCTACCGGCGGGGTGACGACTAAAATATTGCCCCGCCTCCTCCTGCTTCATTCGCTCCTGGCTGGAAGATTATACCCCGCAGATGTCACTGGACCAGGCCAACATGCCGCGGTCACGTCGCAGTCATGCCTCGGTCACGCCGCGGTCACGCCGCGGTCACACAGTGATTTTTCCCTGCTCTAGGATGACACCCTGTGTTGGTTCGCAGTGGTAGTATTCCATGAGTTTTGTGATCAATGTTGAGAGGGACTAATCACAATTTCTACCAGTGGGGCGACGACTGGAATGTTGACCCGCCTCCTCCTGCTCCCTTCACTCCTGGCCGAAAGATGCTGCCTTGCGGATGTCAATGGAATAGGCCAACACGCCACGGTCACGCCACTATCACGCCGCGGTCACACCGCGGTCACGCCGCGATCACACCGTGGTCACAGTGCTGTAATGCCGTGATTTGGCCCTGATCCAGGACGACACCCCGCGGCGGTTCACAGTGATAGTATTATATGAGTCTTGTGATCAATGTTGAGACTGACTAATCACAATTTCTGCCAGCGGGGCGATGACCAGAATGTTTCCCCACCTCCTCCAGCTCCCTTTGCTCTTGGCCGGAAGATGCTGCCCTGCAGATGTCGCTGGACTAGGCCAACGCTGCGGTCACGCCACGGTCATGCCGCGATCACGCCGTAGTCACGCCTTGGTAATGTTGTGATTTGGACCTGATCTAGGATGACACCCCATGATGGTTCATAGTGATAGTATTCTATGAGTCTTTTGATCAATGTTGAGACTGACTAATCACAATTTCTGCGGGTGGGGTGACGACCGAAATGTTTCCCGGCCTCCTCCCGCTCCCTTCACTCCTGGACGGAAGATGCTGCCCCACAGATGTCGCTAGACCGGGCCACCATGTGAAATACTATCCAAGAGACACTATACTCACTGGTGTACAAAACCGAGCTAGTTTTTCCCATTGAAGTCCAGTTTCCATCACTACAAAAATCTATCTGTAGAAAACTATCAAATGATGATCAATCGAAAAAGAGATTGTTTAAGAAGAAATGGCTTGATGAGAATAGGTTGTGTACACTACACAACCTTCAAGTCCAATCATAATTGGGTCACACAATCCTTTAATAAAAATTTTCTTCTACATTTTTTCTTTCAAGGAGAACTGGTATTGGATCTTAGAACCCCCATGATACCAGGAATGCAACCTACCATGTTGGAACCCAAATGTGAATGATATTGTATCATACATAATGTCCATTATAATAAAACTTACTCACTAGCCACAATTGATGGGAACATGTCTCACCCCCCACCAATGGGGGGATCTTAAAAAATAATTTTAATAACCCTCATCACAACATCCCACGTATGGACAAAATGATGTTAAAATATGAGGAAACCATCATGGTTGTAGGGAATTAAAACATCCTGAGACATCCCAACTGGACACCGCTAAAAAGATATCCATAGTCACTTGGGGTTGTAGTTTTTTTATCTATAAACCACCATATATGTTTGGTCCATTCATTTTTTGGTGAGAATTTATTTATTTCTGCTTCATTCCATTTAGGGATAAAACTAAATCCCTTAAAAGTTGTAAAATACCCTTGAATGTACCCTTTAACAATTCTAGAAAGCATGTTGTCCAGTTCTGGAATTTTTCAATAACTAATGATTTCCATACCCTCTTGAAGCTTCCACATTTTTCACCTCTGAGTCTTCAACAACAAATGTGGAAGTGTCTGAGTTTTGAGAAATCAATCCAAGAAGAGGGTTTTGAAGTTCAGTTTGAAAAGATTTATGGGCATTTAAAATGAATTTAAAATACTTTTCCACTTTTATCTCATCTTTAAAAACAAATTCAGATAACCTGGTTCCCAAATCAGTGGAAAATATAAAGTTTTTCATTGAGAAATGACTGAATAGTTCCATTTAATATTCCATTAAGACAAACTCCACTAACATTTTATTATCTACCTCATTTTCATATTTTGGAGGTGGGTTTGTCTTCCAAAGAAAGATCACTTATCTGAACCTCTTCAAATTCTAGAGTTTGATCAATTTTACCTCCTTGATTTTGTAAATCTTGAATTGTAGTTAGAGTTTCTTGAAATATTTTATCTCTTAAACTCCTAAAAGTGTTGGATATTTGATCATTTTTTTCACAAATCTACTTCAAGTTCACAGTTCTTTCCTCAAATTCAGAGATTTCATCTTTGATAAGTTCAGTGAATATGTGTCTTTCACTAATCACCAGCTCTAAAAATTGTTCATTCGAAGAATCCAAAATGATATTTTATCATTAAAAAGTTGGGAGTTATTATTATCTTTTATATCTCTATCAACATAAAATTTTAATAACTTCTCATCACTGTGATACGCATGAAACCCTTGAGTGAAATTTTTTAAATCATGTTTCTCATCATCATTTAATCCATAAAAAAGGAATGTAACAAGACTCTCAAGTAAAAACCGTGGTCTGGACATTGAATAAGAAATTCAACAAATCTATCTCATGCATCATTAAAGATCTCCTTTCTACCCTTTAACGAAATTTGTGATCAAGATCCTATAGTGACTATGTCTCTGACTAGTTATTCTATGCATTTTTGAAAAGTTTCAAAGCTGTTATTAAAAGGAAAATAGATTCTAAAACATAAAATTCACACAGAAAAATATATGTAAATGCAATTGTAGCAGATAGAAACAATTTCTAAAGTTAGTTTTAAGAATTTCATGCCCAAAAACATCATCGATTTTTTATTTGTTCATTTACCCTAGAAACTCAGCACCAAATATTCCCCAGAAATGATGCCAAATTTTTGATAGCTTGTCATTTGTACTACCAAATACAATTTATATAACATGCTCTTACTAGATAGTGGAAAGTAGAGTTGAACCACAGGGAAGATAGATAAGATTCTAAGGGCTTATTTAAAACCTAAACTACTAAAATAGGGAAAGAAAATACTGAAGGAAAATTGAAAGATTGTGGTAAGAGGAGAAGAATTCTTGTATATATATTTAAGAATAGAATTAGATAACTACATTGGAGTGGAAGAAGAATGAGTAGAAAACTTCGAGAGGGCAAGTGCTCCTCGCCCCGGTCAGAAAGTCGATCCAAGTCGAAGCCGATTCCAGGTTAATTCTTCCTACCTCCTCTCACCCCTTGCTACTTATTTATTATAGCTCTCCATACCTTCACGTGGTCCCATCCAAGAAAAATACTAACCACATTATAAAAAATAATATTCCCCGACTATAATGACGTTTTTACCCTCTGTCTCTCCTATTGTCTGGTGTTTATCACTCGCACCACCTTGAAAAGTAGCCTTGTCCTCAAGACTGGGGAAAGGTGTCCTGTATGCAAATGAGTCAGGAGATCTTCCAAATTCTTCTTCGTACTCATATGTGTTGAGAAATACCAAACATAATCTAGATTCCCAACACTACTAATGGAGGACTCTGTTGTTGAAGTCCTTGAAAAAACATCTTGCACGCACTTGGTGCCAAGAAATCTCCCATATTCGTCATCCTTCATGCTTGCAAATACAATGTGGTCCTTGTCTACAGAGCTAGAACCCAAATCACTCCTCTGTCAAAAAATTCCTAAATTCCAAAGTGGTGCATCTCAATCATCAACCCAAGACTAAATTGTTGTATCCAGAATAATTGAATCCACCATTTTCACCAAATAAGACAGTGTTAGTGCAACACGCTTTTGCACCTCTAAATCACTAGACATCCCAGGATGTATTCCAGGTAGTGTGAAAGAGTGAGGAAGTGGAGGAAGCTCTAGGAGATCTTTGAGTTGCACCTACGGCCCAGAAGAAAATTTATGGTCCAAGAACTTTGACCAGAAATTTGTCTCGATCTGCGACATCATCTCCCGGCGACGTCCTACAGCTTCGAAGAATTCTCGAACTGTCATTCCGAAAGTCATCACCAGTTCATGGTCTAGTTGGAATTGTTGGATCGAGATGAGACTCACTTTAAGAAGCTTGAGTTAATGGAGCACCTCATCTCTCGATATTGTCATCATTCCGTGAGAGCAATACTCTCCTCTAAAACAAAAACTCAGAACACCCTGTTTATCTCCCCTTGTTTTTCAATGGAAATATTGAGCTCCACACTCACTTTTTTTTGTACTTCCTGAAAAAAAATTAGGGAAGCCACATGGGGGTGTGCAACCCATCTAACGAGTTACGTCTGAGTGTGCCATTGCTGAACACGAGGTGTCTGATGCAAATAAACCTCAGTAGCGTGATTGTCCGATGAAGGGAACCTGCAGCGTGTCGATGGCGGAAGGAAACTCAAGCAGCTTCAAGTGGTGCATATGCTAGGAACCACTTGTGTTTCCACATTTCATCTAATGAATACCCCATATATATATTGTATCATATCAATATCACACTATAAACCCACCAAATAGCATAAGATACCAGCATATGCACCACTTACAAACCAGCAGAAGGAATTGCAGAAGCTCCCAAGCACAAAACCAACAAGCACTCCTAGGGGAAGTATAACCAAGGAAACAAGGTTTCTAAAGGAGAAATATAAAAACCCAAAAAGAAGTAGTCACAAATGATAGAAAGTAATAAAACACCCATTCAGGAAATCACTCACAACCACCCCCCCCCCCCCACACACACACACCCACCCACACACAAGTTGACAAAATCCATCACCCCACTACTGGAATTTGCTCTTTTCCCAACGGTAGTATACCAACGGTTTACTTAAAACATTGGTATAGTGAGCCTTTGCCAACGGTTTAAGGAAACCGTTGGCAAAGGGAATTTCGGTGGACCCTTTCCCAACAGTTCACTGGAACCGTTGGGAAAGGGGTACTAAACTCACACATTTCCCAACGGTTCAGTGGAACCGTTGAGAAATGTGTGCCCTTTCCCAACGGTTCACTGGAACCGTTGGGAAAGGGGTGCTAAACTCACACATTTCCCAAGGGTTCACTGGAACCGTTGGGAAATGTGTGCCTTTGCCAACGGTTTTTATAAACCGTTGGCAAAGGTTTCCCCCAAATTCCAGATCGCGATCTCCTCTCCCCATTCGGACAGAGCCCTAATCTATTCACTCCGCTGCTCTAGCGAACCCCATCCGACTCCACTGCTCTCGCGAATCCGAACACCAGCACCCCCCATCCCAATAGGTACACCCCCATACCAATAGGTAAAATTTGATCTCAACCATATTGTTGTAGTTGTTTTAATGAATAGATTTTTTCTAGGTGTTGGTGGTTTAATTGATTATTGAAATTAATATCTAAATAGGATATTGTTTGTGTTTGTGAAGACTTATTTAATGTTTTTGTATTCTATGTTTGGAAGGAGAGTGTTCAAAACATGTAAATCAGAGTTGGGGGAGGCTATCGTGAACGTTTACATGTTTTGGATAATGGATTGTGGGAATTATGGATTGTGTTCAAACCAATTTGATATGTTTTGGATAATGGATTGTGGGGGTAGGGGGTGTCCACGGGGGTGGGTGGGTTGTCCACGGGGGTGGGCGGGGGTGTCCACGGGGGTGGGAAAGGCTGTCCACGGGGGTGGGCGGGGCTGTCTAGGGGGTGTGGGATGTCCTAGGGGTCTGGGTGGGGTGTCCTGGTGGGGGAGGGGTGTGTGGGGTGTCCAGGGGGGTGGTATGTCTAGGTGGTGGTGGTGGGGTTGCAGGGGAGGGGGGTGTGGGCTGTTTGGGAGGGTGGGCGGGGCTATCCCGGGGGGGTACGGGGTGTCCAGGGGGGTACGGGGGTGGGCGGGTTGTCCACAAGGGTGGACGGGCTGTCCACGGGGGTGGCCGGGCTGTCAAGGAGGGGTGGGTGGGCTGTCCAGGGGGGGTGGGTGGGCTGGCCACGGGGGGTAGGGGTGTCTAGGGGGGTGGGCAGGCTATCCAAGGGGGTGGGGGGCTGTCCATAGGGAGAAGGGGTGTCGAGGGGGGTGGGTGGGATGTCCACGGGGGTGGTTGGGCTGTCTAGGGGTTAGGGGGTGTCCACGGGGGTGGGCGGGGCTGTCCAGGGGGTGTGGGCTATCCTGGGGGTCTGGGTGGGGTGTCCTGGTGGGGGAGGGGTGTGTGGGGTGTCCAGGTGGGGTGGTATGTCTAGGTGGTGGTGGTGGGGTTGCAGGGAAGGGGGGGTGTGGGCTGTTTGGGAGGGTGGGCGGGGCTATCCAGGGGGGATACGGGGTGTCCAGGGCGGTACGGGGGTGGGCGGGCTGTCCACAAGGGTGGACGGGCTATACACGGGGGTGGTCGGGCTGTCAAGGAGGGGTGGGCGAGCTGTCCAGGGGGGGTGGGTGGGCTGGCCACAGGGGGTAGGGGTGTCCAGTGGGGTGGGTGGGCTATCCAAGGGGGTGGGGGGTTGTCCATAGGGAGAAGGGGTGTCGAGGGGGGTGGGTGGGCTATCCACGGGGGTGGTTGGGCTGTCTAGGGGGTAGGGGGCGTCCACGGGGGTGGGTGGGTTGTCCACGGGGGTGGGCGGAGCTGTCCACGGGGGTGGGAAAGGCTGTCCACGGGGGTGGGTGGGGCTGTCCAGGGGGTGTGGGCTGTCCTGGGGGTCTGGGTGGGGTGTCCTGGTGGGGGAGGGGTGTGTGGGGTGTCCAGGGGGGTTGGTATGTCTAGGTGGTGGTGGTGGGGTTGCAGGGGAGGGGGGTGTGGGCTGTTTGGGAGGGTGGGCGGGGCTATCCCGGGGGGGGGGGGGGTACGGGGTGTCCAGGGGGGTACGGGGGTGTGCGGGCTATCCACAAGGGTGGACGGGCTATCCACGGGGGTGGCCGGGCTGTCAAGGAGGGGTGGGCGGGCTGTCCAGGGGGGTGGGTGGGCTGGCCACAGGGGGTAGGGGTGTCCACGGGGGTGGGCGGGCTATCCAAGGGGGTGGGGGGCTGTCCATAGGTAGAAGGGGTGTCGAGGGGGGTGGGTGGGCTGTCCACGGGGGTGGTTGGGCTGTCTAGGGGGTAGGGGGTGTCCACGGGGGTGGGTGGGTTGTCCACGAGGGTGGGTGGGGCTGTCCACGAGGGTACCCTACTAATATGGTTATGGGATGAGGCATGCTCTGATGTGATAACACATTAAGTTCTTGTTGGTTTTACATTTTTTCAATAACACATTTGTATGTTTTTTTCACATGTGTAGTTGATACCATGATTATTTTCTTCCTTTATAGTTTACTTAAATGTATTTTCTATTAAAGTTCAATCCTATTGAATTGTTTATGACAAAATGACTTATATGAATTCTTTTTACAGAATGGACAGATGTTGGATGTATGAAACCGATCGTATCTCAAGCGATTTTCAAAAAAATTTGGAGAGCTTTATAGATTTTGCATTTCACAATGCTTCAGATAGTGGTCGCATACACTGCCCATGTTCCAATTGTGTTGGTAGACCTTGGTTGAGTCGTGAAGAAGTCAGCTACCACATAACCAAAAATGGTTTTCAAGAAAACTACTTTGTGTGGTATCACAATGGGGAGAAAATGAAATCTCAAATTGGTGATGATCGAAATGAAAGGACTGGAATGGAGAATTTGTTAGATGATCGGTTTCCGTTTATTCGTCATCATGAAAAAGAAAGGATTTCGACTCAAGAAGACGTCGATATGAGGAAAACTGATTCATCTAGTGAAAATGATGATATTGATAGGGTGAAAAAATTGAATGATGCTGCCACGACTCCAGTATATCGACAATGCGATAAAATGAAAAAGCTGGAATTTTTAATCCGATTGTTTCATGAAAAAACTATGTATGGGATTTCTAATACAGAAATCGATTACATTCTTAACCTCTTGAAGGATTTACTTCCAGATGATGCAGATATTCCCTCAAACCACTATATGGCATGGAAGTTAGTTGAAGAACTTGGATTTTCCAGAAACAAAATTCATGCTTGCCCGAAAGATTACAGTTTATTCTGGGAAGAAACCGTTGAACGAAATGAATGTATAAAATGTGGCACATCCCGCTGGAAGTCAAAATCTGATGGAACACCATCCCGCGTTCGACAGAAAGTAATGTGGCACTTTCCATTGATCCCCAGACACCAGAATGTCTGATGACATATCAATAAAAATGAGATGGCATGATACCGAGAGAAAGAAGACTAATGATCAGTTGGTTCATCCTGCAGATGGATTTGCATGGCAGAGATTTGATGCTCGACATCCTGATTTTGCAGCTGACGTGCGTAATGTGAGGTTGGGTCTTTCATGCGACTGTTTTAATCCATTTGGGCAGATGCTTACTTCGCAGAGCACATGGCCAGTTTTTATACACATTTATAATCTTCCCCCATGGTTGTGTATGAAAAAATCTTTCACTTTCATGAGTATACTCATATCTGGTCCTTCTGATCCCGGCATTGATATTGATGTATACATGCAACCTTTAATAAAATAGTTGAAACTTCTTTGGGATGTGGCTGTGCGCACATACGATGCATGTTCGAAAGACATATTTCAGATGCGTGCTGCGCTTATGTGGACGATCAATGATTTTCTGGATTATGCAATGATGTCTGGATGGAGCATGAAGAGAAAACTGTCATGTCCAATTTGTATGAATAATACACGATCTAGAAGATTGAAACATCGTTGTAGTTTCAGTTTTATGGGACATCGACGATTTTTTCCAAAGGATCATCCATATAGAATGAATCGTCGAAGATTTGATAATACTATAGAGACCGATGATCCACCTCAGCATATGTCTGGAACTGATGTGATTAATGAATTGAAAGATTTCAGTTTTTCATTCAGGAAGGGTCAAATGAAATCTGGAAAGAGAAAGAATATTTCCACAGAAACCTGTTACAATTGGAGGAAGAGGAGTATCTTTTTTGATTTGCCTTATTGGTCAACCAATTTGCTACGTCATTGCTTAGACGTAATGCATATTGAAAAGAATATATGTGAAATGTTGCTTTCAGTTCTTCTAAATGTCAAGTGGAAGACAAAAGATGATTTACGATCTCGACATGACTTGGTGGATTGGGGCATCAGACCAAAATTGCATCCTGTGCGTATCCGTGAAAATAAATGGCAACTTCCATGTGCTTCTTATGTGATGACACCTACTGAAAAAAAACAATTTTTGGAAGTATTAGAGACTATTATAGTTCCTGATGGCTATTCAAGAAACATATCTAAACGGGTCAACAGAAGAGAGTTGAAGCTAAAATCTTTGAAGACTCATGATTATCACGTTCTACTACATGAGTTGCTTCCAATAGCAATCTGTCATCTTTTGTCCAATAATGTAAGGGTGGGTGTTATTCGGTTGTGCCATTTGTTTAGAGATCTTTGTGCTAAGAATTTGTCCAAGTCTTTCTTGCAAAAAATGTTGACATATGCCCCATTAATTTTGTGTGAGTTGGAGAAAATATTTCCCCCATCATTTTTCACATGCATGCTGCATCTGACTGTCCATATTCCAACTGAAATACTTCTCGGAGGACCTGTTTCTTTTCGTTGGATGTATCCAACTGAAAGAAATATGTTCACATTAAAGTCTTATGTTCGAAACAAGAATCATCCCGAAGGTTCTATCGTGAACGGTTACTTAGCTCAAGAATGTATGGATTTCTGTTCAATGTATTTGTCTGATCTTACTACAAGAATGAACAGACCAATGAGAAATGAAGAAGAACAATATGAGCAAATTGAACCCAGTTTTCCATCACTTCCTCAAACAGGAGGAATTCCTGGATCATATACATTGAAGACATTAAGCCATGAAGAGAGGGAGATGGCACATCGCACAGTTTTGTTCAACTGTGATTTGTTCGATGACTATATCAGGTAACAAAATTGAATATGTATATCTTACATATATATATGTTAAACTATTCATATTTTTTTATCTACAGGGAACATAAAACAATGATAAATAGGAAGCATCGTTCTTTATCTTTGAGATGGAGAGAGACTTTGCATAACAAAGAGTTTTCTGCTTGGTTAAAATTGAAGGTAAAAATATTACTGTTTAAATTAATTATTTCAATATTTACTTAAGTTTAACTGTCATTTATATTGCAGGTATTGAGTTTGTCTGCTGACTCTGTCTCTGAGGAAATAAGAGCTTTGGCTTTTGGTCCTAATACCGTGGTTCGTGACTGTAAATCAATTGTTATCAATGGGTACAGATTCATTGTCACCGAACGAGCCAAAAACATGAGAACACAACATGATGGTATTATGGTTACTTCCACAACAGATTGTTATGCCAGTGCATCAGATAGTAGACCGCGACTTGAAAATGTGGGTTATTATGGAGTCGTTGAGAAAATAATAATATTGGATTATTACTCTCATGGACGAGTCACAATGATGAAATTCCATTGGTTTGATTCGATGACGAGACATGGCACATTTATTGATGATTGTGGATTTCGAGTAATTAATATGACACGCACTCTTGCTACCAAAGAACCATATGTGTTGGCATCAATGGCTAAATTAGTTTTTTATGTCAAAGATCAACTTCAACCTGAATTTGGTGTCATAGTTGAAGTAATTCCAAGACATATTTTTGATGATGCTGATGATGGAATTGACACTGTCCCTATTGCCATTGGAACCAATCCATTTATTTCTTTTGATGACTCCAATAGCTCAATTTTCAGAGTTGATTGTGAACCTGAAGTTGTGGTTGGAAATATATAGAATCATTCATCCATGTTCTCAATTATTTTGGTTTACCTCGAGTTGGGTTGTTAAGTTTGGTAATATTCATATTTATTTAGTATTGATCACAAATATGTTTTAGCTGACTTGACCGTTATGTGATTTTTCAATGTTTATTGGTTGTTGTTTTATTTGAATTTCATATTATAATTTGGAATTGAACTATATTCAAACCAAATCAAACAATATTTCTAACTTGGTGAACATTACAACTTGTATGTTTTATTAAATTCATTCAAGATCTTCTAAAACAATTGATAGCTAAATTACCAATGAATCCCCTCATTCCCTCATATATTTAGTTTTTTGGTTTACACATTAATTTTCTTTTTCTAATTAATTACATATTTGTTTTCAAATGCAAGAAATGCAGCCAATTGAAGAGAGACGGAGAAAAAAAATGGCGGAGAACAATCGTCGGATGGAGGAGATGGGCATTCCACCATTAGTGCCTACAGTGAGTACTTTATTTCAAATATATATATATATATATATATATATATTTACAGAATATATAATGTCATGTGATTAATTTTTTTTGTAAACATTTTTGTAGTATCCACCATTACGTCGACAGTTATTCGACGAGGATCCTAGTACTGGTCCTAGTACTCAGGACGGTGGTACGAGGAGGGTTCGTACCAGAGGTGGACGTAGAGCTGCGCGTGCCCGACTAGACCCTGCCCCTCCCACTGACATTTCAGCCTTCCCACATTCTAATCCCGGTGTTTCGTTAGGGACACACGAGGTATTTAGGCCTCCCATGTTTTCGCTACCTTCTGCATCTTCTGCCCCATCATTTTCACATCCCATGATGATTCCCACTCCCCAGTCAGCATCAGGTCATACAGCTGTTCCATCTTCTTTTCCTTCTACTTCTGTCTCTCCGAGCTTTTATATTCCATCGTCTTCGACTCCTGTTCCACCAGAGGGTGTTCCATCAGGTCTTGTGGATCTGGTGCCACTCATTGATCAGACTAGAGCAGTTATATTTATAAAACCCTAACAAATTTTTATAGCAATATTTATTTTCATTATAACATGTTTTGATAAAATATTTGTTTTTCTTTCATGACAGATACATCTACTAACAGGAGGCAGGGGCGGGGCCATACACGCATGCGTTCGGTGTGGAACCGTCGCACACAGGTTATGGTGGAATATAAAGAAGACAATCAGATGGTTGAGAAAATAGGGCAGCAATGTCGGAGTTTTCTGGCGACGCTTGCCAAATACTCCGACATCATTCCCGTCAGCCCGCTGTCGTGGAGACATTTTCCACATGAGGTCAAAGATAGAGCTTGGGCAGAGATATGGGTAAAAAAATCTGTTGTATTTAATTCCATGAATTATTTTTGTATTTATATGAATTAATATTTTGATTTCAGCTTCGATTTAATTTTCCTGATGGTGAGGGTGCACGACTGGAACGTCTAAAGGATTTAGGCGAGCTTTGGAGAGCCTATAAGCATGAACTGTATATTGGCTGGCGTGCTAGAGTTGGCACTGAGTTAGAGGCGGTACCAGTCGTGGATGATTGTCCTATAGAGCAGTATCGTCAGATGATTACTCATTGGACGAGTACCCAGTTTAAGGTATGAATTACATTTGAGGTATTTAAATAATAACTTTCAAGTTTTGCATTAATATTATCCTTTGCATTATCGAATTTTATTTAGGAATCATCTGGAAAAAATAAAAAAAACATTGATGCAAAAAAATACCTCCATACACTAGGACGCACGACGATGCCGGATCATGAGAGGCAGTAGGTATGAAAATTGTTTATAAGTTTTCTTTACGACTTACATTTTCTTTTGTTTCCTCAATTATTTAATCATTTTCTAAAGTTTTTATATAACTTTTGTTTTCAATGTCATTGTAGAGGCAAGTACAAAATATTGAAGGACGTGTGCCTCGAGCAAAACTGTTTTGCTCGAGTAGACGAAAAAAGGATGGAAGTGCTGTCAACGAAGCGAATCAGCAGAAGATTGTAAGTTTTAATCTGTTGATTTTATATTTTAATATCTATTTCGTAACTTAATAATATATTTATATTTGTAACAGGATTCTTTAGTGGCCCTAGATGCCCAATAAGCAGACAATTTTGGGCCATCTGATCACTTACATCAGGTGTTGGGAGAGGATCATTCTGGCAGAGTATGCTGCCGACCTAGGATAGCCCCGATGTGGTATTGGCCTGCCTCAGGTACGAGTTGTAGTGCCACCGAGCTGCAGCAAGTTAGGGCACAGGCAGAACAGGCTGAGAAAAGGGACACAGAGACGGCCGAACAGTCTGCTAGGGAAAACAGTGCATTTATGAAATTTATTGAAGTTCTACGTCCAACACTTCCAGCAGAGGCCAGCCCAGTGATTGATGAATACATGTCGTCGATACATTCTATATATGGTGCACCAGGTGGAAGTTCCAGTGGTGGACAGGCCAATGTCCATCTTGAAGATGATGATGGCGAGGAGTCTGATGCGGAAGAGGAGGGAGATGAGGAGGGCGAGGAGGAGGGCGAAGGCGAGGAGGAAGGCGCTGTGGAGGGTGAGGACGATGAGGAGGATGATGACGAGGGTGATGATGATGATGATGATGATGATGGTGATGCTGATGTGGGACATATTGATCCGTTACATTTTTGACTTATATTACTGAGATTTGATGTTTAATCTATTCTAGTTGTTGGTTTTATCTAGACTCATAGTATAGTATTGGAGTTGAGTTATTTTTATATATTTTCTGTTTTTATGGATGTTGTTGTCTTTTAGTGGTTGTGTGTTTGAGAACTCCCTGGACAACCCCCCTCATTCTTGGACCCTGGATAACCCCCCCTCCCCCTTGGACCCCAAACACCCCTCAAACACCCCCCGAACAGCCCCGCGGACAGCCCCCTGGACAGCCCCCTATACAGCCCCCAACCCTCTACCCTGGACCCCGGATAGCCCCCCAGACAACCCCCCGGACAACCCCCCCACCCTCCCCCTTAGACCCCGGACAACCCCCCAAACACCCCCCGGACAGCCCCCTGAACAACCCCGGACAACCCCCTGAACAACCCCTGAACAACCCCTGAACAACCCCTCAACAACCCCTGAACAACCCCCTGAACAACCCCCGGACAGCCCCCTGAACAACCCCGGACAACCCCCTGAACAACCCCCAAACACCCCCCGGACAGACCCCGCACAGCCCCCCCACCCTCCTCCTTGGTCCCCGGACAGCCCCCCGGACACCCACCGGACAGCCCCCCCGGACAGCCCCCGCGGACAGCCCCCTGGACAGCCCTCCGTACAGCCCCCAACCCTCCACCCTGGACCCCGGATAGCCCCCCGGACAACCCCCCGGACATCCCCCCCACCCCCCCTTGGACCCCGGACAACCCCCCAAACACCCCCCGGACAGCCCCCTGAACAACCCCGGACAACCCCCTGAACAACCCCTGAACAACCCCTGAACAACCCCCTGAACAACCCCCGGACAGCCCCCTGAACAACCTCGAACAACCCCCTGAACAACCCCCAAACACCCCCGGACAGACCCCCGCACAACCCGCCCACCCTCCTCCTTGGTCCCCGGACAGCCCCCCGGACACCCACCGGACAGCCCCCCCCCCCCCCCCGGACAGCCCCCCGGACAGCCCCTCCACCTTCCTTAATTTCATTAGCTCTAAAATTTTTCATAGCACGATTAACTAAAATCTAATCCATACTAAATATGATATAAAAATATTCTATATGAATTTCCATAAGATTTTAAGTGAAAACAAAAAGTGACATACGAAAAACTGACCAAACACATTCGAAATGTGTTGATGCTTTAGGAAAACGATCCATGGGTCATATGTGACATGTATGAATCAACCCCTCCTCAATCCGAGGCGCAGTGTGGTCGGAACAACTCAAAGTGTATGTCTTTTGTTTCAAAAGGACATCATTTTAAGTGAAAAACATCAACTAGCATATGGAAAACCGGCCAAACGCATTCTGATTTTGTTGATACTTTAAGACAATGATCCATGGGTCATTTGAGATGTGTACGAGTCAACCCCGCCTAAATCTGAGATGCGGTGTGGTTGGGACCACTCTAAGTGAGTTTCTTTTGTTTAAAATGGACAGTATTTTAAGTACATACGGAAAACCGACCAAACGCATTCGGTTTCTGTTGAAACTTTAGGAGAATGATCCATGGGTCATATGTGACGTGTAAGAGTCAACGCCACCTCAATCTGAGGCATGGTGTGGCAGACACCACTCAAAGTGTCTCTATTTTGTTTAAAATGGACTTCATTTTTAGTGAAAACAAAAAATGACATACGGAAAACCGACCAAACACATTCGATTTCTGTTGAAACTTTAGGAGAACGATCCATGGGTCATATCTGACGTGTACGAGTCAACGCCACCTCAATCTGAGGCGTGGTGTGGCCGACACCACTCAAAGTGTCTCTATTTTGTTTAAACTGGACAGTATTTTGGCCGTTTATGACACCAGAACTGCGTTGTTGGCCACCGCAGGCACATGGCACATCCGATTGACGTGCCGTCTGCGCGTACACGTCATGAATAATAATTAGAATGTTTCACGGTGGTTTCAGGTCAATCCAAGGTCGTCCGCTATGAATTTGACCGTTTGACGCCCGTTTTGGCCGTTTATGACACCAAAACTGCGTTGTCGGTCACCGCGGGCACACGGCACGTCCGATTGACGTGACGTCTACTCGACCACTTCATAAATCACTCACCCGTATTTGTCGTCTGATTTCAGGTCATTCCGACTTTTTTTGGCCCGTTTGGACCCCCCTCACGCGCGTTTACGAAGCGCGTGCATCACTTAAAATACGAATATTGAGCCGTACCGCGCAAACCGCACGTCCAATTGACGTTCTGTCTGCACTTACACGTCACGAATAATAATTAGAATGTTTCACGGTGGTTTCAGGTCAATCCGAGGTCGTCCGCTATGAATTTGACCGTTTGACGCCCGTTTTGGCCGTTTATGACACCAGAACTGCGTTGTCGGTCACCGCGGGCACATGGCACGTCCAATTAACGTGCCGTCTGCTTGACCACTTCATAAATCACTCACCCGTATTTGTCGTCTGATTTCAGGTCATTCTGACTTCGTTCGGCCCGTTTGGACCCCCTCATGCGCGTTTACGAAGCGCGTGCATCACTTAAAATACGAATATTGAGCCGTACCGTGCAAACCGCACGTCCGATTGACGTGCCATCTACGCGTACCCGTCACGAATAATAATTAGAATGTTTAACGGTGGTTTCAGATCAATCTGAGGTCTTCCGCTATGAATTTGACCGTTTGACGCCCGTTTTGGCCGTTTATGACACCAGAACTGCGTTGTCGGTCACCGCGGGCACACGGCACATCCGATTGACGTGTCGTCTGCTCGAACACTTCAGAAATCACTCACTCGTATTTGTCGTCTGATTTCAGGACATTCCAAAATCGTTCGGCCCATTTGGACCACCCTCACGCGCGTTTACGAAGCGCGCGCATCACTTAAAACACGAATATTGAGCCGTACCGCGCAAACCGCACGTCCGATTGACGTGCCGTCTGCGCGTACACATCATGAATAATAATTAGAATGTTGCACGGTGGTTTCAGGTCAATCCGAGGTCGTCCACTATGAATTTGACCGTTTGACGCCCGTTTTGGCCGTTTATGACACCAGAACTGCGTTGTCAGTCACCGCGGGCACACGGCACGTCCGATTGACGTGCCGTCTAATCGACCACTTCATAAATCACTCACCCGTATTTGTCGTCTGATTTTAGGTCATTCCGACTTCGTTCGGCCCATTTGGACCCCCTCACGCGCGTTTACGAAGCGCGTGCATCACTTAAAATACGAATATTGAGCCGTACCGCGCAAACCGCATGTCCGATTGACGTTCCGTCTACGCGTACACGTCACGGATAATAATTAGAATGTTGCACGGTGGTTTCAGCTCAATCCGAGGTCGTCCGCTATGAATTTGACCGTTTGACGCCCGTTTTGGCCGTTTATGACACCAGAACTGCGTTGTCGGTCACTGCGGGCACATGGCATGTCCAATTGACGTGCTGTCTGCTCGACCACTTTAGAAATCACTCACCCATATTTTTCGTCTGATTTCAGGTCATTCCGACTTCGTTCGGCCCATTTGGACCCCCCTCACGCGCGTTTACGAAGCGCGTGCATCACTTAAAATACGAATATTGAGCCGTACCGTGCAAACCGCATGACCGATTGACGTGCTGTCTGTGCTCACGAATAATAATTAGAATGTTTCACGGTGGTTTCAGCTCAATCTGAGGTCATCCGCTATGAATTTGACCGTTGGACGCCCGTTTTGACCGTTTATGACACCAGAACTGCGTTGTCGGTCACCGCGGGCGCACGACACGTCCGATTGACGTGCCGTCTGCTCGACCACTTTAGAAATCACTGTCCCGTATTTTTCATCTGATTTCAGGCCATTCCGACTTCGTTCGGCCCGTTTGGAACCCCCTCACGCGCGTTTACGAAGCGCGCGCATCACTTAAAACACGAATATTGAGCCGTACCGTGCAAACCGCATATCCGATTGGTGTTCCGTCTATGCTTACACGTCAAGAATAATAATTAGAGTGTTGCACGGTGGTTTCAGGTCAATCCGAGGTCGTCCGCTATGAATTTGACCGTTTGACGCCCGTTTTGGCCATTTATGACACCAGAACTGCGTTGTCGGTCACCCCGGGCACACGGCACGTCCGATTGATGTGCCGTCTGCTCGACCACTTCATAAATCACTCACCTGTATTTGTTGTCTGATTTCAAGCCATTCTGAAATCGTTCGGCCCGTTTGGACCACCCTTACACGCGTTTACGAAGCACGCGCATCACTTAAAACACGAATATTGAGCCGTACCGCGCAAACCGCACGTCCGATTGACGTGCTGTCTACGTGTACACACCACGAATAATAATTAGAATGTTTCACGGTGGTTTCAGCTCAATCCGTGGTCTTCCGCTATGAATTTGACCGTTTGACGCCCGTTTTGGCCATTTATGACACCAGAACTGTGTTGTCGGTCACCGCGGGCACATGGCACGTCCAATTGACGTGCCGTCTACTCGACCACTTTAGAAATCACTCAACCGTATTTTTCGTCTGATTTCAGGCCATTCCGACTTCGTTCGGCCCATTTGGACCCCCCTCACGCGCGCGTTACGAAGTGCGCGCATCACTTAAAATACGAATATTGAGCCGTACCGCGCAAACCGCACATCCGATTGACGTTCCGTCTATGCGTACATGTCACGAATAATAATTAGAATGTTTCACGGTGGTTTCAGGTCAATCTGAGGTCGTCTGCTATGAATTTGACCGTTGGACGCCCGTTTTGGCCGTTTATGACACCAGAACTGCGTTGTCGATCACCGCGGGCACACGGCACATCCGATTGACGTGCCGTCTACTCGACCACTTCATAAATCACTCTCCCGTATTTGTCGTCTGATTTGAGGACATTCCGACTTCGTTCGGCCCGTTTGGACCCCCCTCACGTGCGTTTACGAAGCGCGCGCATCACTTAAAACACGAATATTGAGCCGTACCGTGCAAACCTCACGTCCGATTGATGTGCTGTCTGCTCTTACACGTCACGAATAATAATTAGAATGTTTCACGGTGGTTTCAGGTCAATCCGAGGTCGTCCGCTATGAATTTGACCGTTGGACGCCCGTTTTGGCCGTTTGTGACACCAGAACTGCGTTGTCGGTCACCACGGGCACACGACACGTCTGATTGACGTGCCGTCTGCTCGACCAGTTCATAAATCACTCACCCGTATTTTTCGTCTGATTTCAGGACATTCCGAAATCTTTCGGCCCATTTGGACCACCCTCACGCGCGTTTACGAAGCGCGCACATCACTTAAAACACGAATATTGAGCCGTACCGCACAAACCGCATGTCCGATTGACGTTCCGTCTGCGCGTACACATCACGAATAATAATTAGAATGTTTCACGGTGGTTTAAGCTCAATATGAGGTCGTCCGCTATGAATTTGACTGTTTGACGCCCGTTTTGGCCTTTTATGACACCAGAACTGCGTTGTCGGTCACCACGGGCACATGGCACGTCCAATTGACGTGCCGTCTGCTCGACCACTTCATAAATCACTCACCCGTATTTGTCGTCTGATTTCAGGCCATTCCAACTTCTTTCGGCCCGTTTGGACCCCCCTCACGCGCGTTTACGAAGCGCGCGCATCACTTAAAATACGAATATTGAGCCGTACCGCACAAACCGCATGTCCGATTGACGTGCCGTCTGTGAGTACACGTCACGAATAATAATTAGAATGTTTCACGGTGGTTTCAGCTCAATATGAGGTCGTTCTCTATGAATTTGACCGTTGGACGCCCGTTTTGGCCGTTTATGACACCAGAACTGCGTTGTCGGTCACCGCGGGCACACGTCACGTCCGATTGACGTGCCGTCTGCTCGACCACTTCATAAATCACTCTCCCGTATTTGTTGTCTGATTTCAGGCCATTCCGACTTTTTTCGGCCCTGTTTGGACCCCCCTCACGTGCGTTTACGAAGCGCGCGCATCACTTAAAACACGAATATTGAGTCGTACCGCGCAAACCGCACGTCCGATTGACATGTCGTCTGCGCGTACACGTCACGAATAATAATTAGAATGTTGCACGGTGGTTTCAGCTCAATCCAGAGACGTGGTGTGGCCAGCACCACTCAAATTGTCCATCTTTTGTTTCAAAAGGACGTCATTTTAAGTGAAAAGCATCAACTGACATACGGAAAACCGACCAAACGCATTCCGAATCTGTTGATTATTTATCCCAAAAATACATGGGTCGTATGTGACGTGTACGAGCCAACCCAGGATGAATCTGAGTCACGGTGCGGCCAGGATAAGTCTAAGTGACTCTCTTTTGTTTAAAATGGACACCATTTTAAGTACATACGGAAAAATGACCAAACGGATTCGGTTTCCATTGAAACTTTAGGAGAACGATCCATGGGTCATATGTGACGTGTACGAATCATCCCCGCCTCAATATGACATATGGTGCGGCTGACACCACTCAAAGTGTCCGTCTTTTTTTTCAAAAGGAAGTCATTTTAAGTGAAGGGCATCAACTGACATACGGAAGAATGACCAAACACATTCGGATTCTATCGATACTTTAGCACAACGATCCATGAGTCATATGTGATGTGTACAAGTCAACCCCGTCTTAATCCGAGACGCGGTGTGGCCGACACCACTCTAACTCTGTCTCTTTTGTTTAAAATGGACATGATTATAAATGAAAAGAACAACTGGCATACGCAAAACCGACCAAACACATTCGTAATCTTTTGATAATTTATCACAAAGATCCATGGGTCATATGTGACATGTACGAGCCAACCCGGGATGAATCTGAGTCACGGTGTGGTCAGGATTAGTCTAAGTGTCACTCTTTTGTTTAAAATGGACAACATTTTAAGTACATACGGAAAACCAACCAAACGCATTCGGTTTCCATTTAAAATTTAGGAGAACTATCCATGGGTCATATGTGACGTGTACGAATCAACCCCGCCTCAATTGGAGATGCGGTGTGGTCGGCACCACTCATAGTGTCTGTCTTTTGTTTCAAAAGGACGTCATTTTAAGTGAAAAACATCAACTGGCATACGGAAAACCGACCAAACTCATTCGGATTGTGTCGATACTTTAGCACAACGATCCATGGGTCAAATGTGACGTGTACGAGTCAACCCCGCCTCAATCTGAGGTGCGGTGTGGCCGGTATCACTTCAGGTTTATGTATTTTGTTTAAAATGGACATCATTTGAGGTAAAAATATATGGTATAGAAAAAACCGATCAAATTATGAATTGAATTTCAGATTCCACATATAATTGTCATCTAAATTTTAAATTGAATTCTATATGAATTATGTACGTTTATAATTACATTATGAATTCTAATTTAATTGTCATCTAAGTGTGGTCGGGACCACTCTAAGTGACTTTCTGTTGTTTAAAATGGACAACATTTTAAGTACATATGGAAAAATGACCAAATGCATTCGGTTTCCATTGAAACTTTAGGAGAACGATCCATGGGTTATATGTGATGTGTACGAGTCAACGCCACCTCAATCCGAGGCGTGGTGTGGCTGGCACAACTCAAAGTGTATGTCTTTTGTTTCAAAAGGACATCATTTTAAGTGAAAAACATCAACTGACATACGGAAAACCGGCCAAACGCATTCGGATTGTGTTGATACTTTAGGAAAATGATCCATGGGTCATTTGAGACGTGTAAGAGTCAACCCCGTCTAAATCCGAGACGCGGTGTGGCCGGTACCACTCTGACTGTGTCTCTTTTGTTTAAAATGGACAAGATTATAAGTGAAATAAACAACTGACATACGAAAAACTGACCAAACGCATTCGGAATCTGTTGAAAATTTAGGACAACGATTCATGGGTCATATGCTACGTGTACAAGTCAACCACGCCTCAATCTGAGTCGCGGTTTGGCCAAGACCACTCTAAGTGTATCTCTTTTCTTTAAAATGGACTACATTTTAAATTCATATGGAAAACAAACCAAACGCATTCTGATTGTGTTTATATTTTAGCACAACAATACATGGGTCATTTGTGATGTGTACGAGTTAACCCCGCCTCAATACGAGGCATGGTGTGGCCAACACCATTCAAAGTGTCTCTCTTTTATTTATAAAACACTTCATTTTAAGTGAAAACAACAACTGACATACGGAAAACCGACCAAACGATTTCGGAATATGTTGATACTTTAGGACAACAATCAATGAGTCAATTGTGACGTGTACTAGTTAAACTCGCCTCAATCCGAGGCATGGTGTGACCGGTATCATTCCAGATGTATGTATTTTGTTTAAAATGGATATCATTTCTATTAAAAATATATGGTATATGAAAAACCAATCAAATTATGAATTGAATTCCAGATTCCACATATGATTGTCATCTAAATTTTAAAATGAATTCTAAATGAATTATGTATATTTATAATTATGTTATGAATTCTACTTTAATTATGGATGTGTATATTTTCAGGATGCATTATATGTGTTGGTTGGTTGGTTTTCATTATTTGTATGTGTTGGTTTGTTCTCTATATGTATGCATTATATGTGTTACAGGTACAATAATTGGATTGAAAAATGAATTGAAAACGAGGGCATAATTGGATTGAAAATTGAATTGAAACCGAGGGTTAATGCCCAAAAACCAGACCTGCTGTGCAAATTGCAGGCTACTGTGCAATTTGCACAGCAAAGCCTATGCCAACGGTTTGAAAACCATTGGCATAGGCTCTATGTAGCTGTTTTTACCAAAGGTTCAAGGAACCGTTGGTAAAAACACCCTATCCCAATAGTTTGAAATAGTTGGGATATCCTGTTGAATGGTTGTTTTTACCAACAGTTCATAGAACCGTTGGTAAAAAACTTTCCCAACGGTTTGTAAAACGTTGGGAAAGAAAATTATCTGTTGATTTCCTAATGGGCCAAACCGTTGGGAAAGGCCTTTCCCAATGGTTTGGCAGAACCATTGGGATAGGTTGATTTTTTCTAACCTATCCCAATGGTTCTGTGTAAACCGTTGGGAAAAGCCTTTCCCAACGGCTTACTTTCCCACGGTTTGCAGAACCGTTGGTATAACATATACCAACGGTTCTGCAGCCTTTCCCAACAGTTCTAAACCGTTGGGAAATGATAGATTTCCAGTAGTGCCCATCCAAAAGTCTAGCTTTATCAAAAGAAATAGAACCACTGAACCCCCAACCCCGCAACCAACATCAACCAACCAGACCAAAATAACTATCTAAACAAAGCCTAGAGTGAAAGACCTCTAGACAACCATGCCAACTAATGTCTACTAGGCCAACACCTACTTGCACAAGAACCCTAAACCACACCAGATCCAACCACAATAAGCACCTATAGTAGACACAACATCCAAAATATTAGCTAGAAACCAAATCATTCCCAGACCAACATCTGGCCCCATCCATCACCATCTGAACACCTTGCATCAAAATGGACCACCCACCATAAGAAAGTCTAAAAAACCAGCAGTCAACTATTATCATCCATCTAAAGTGCCCCGCATCACCCATGCCTAACCCATCATACAACCTAAAGATTCCCCAAGCAGTCCCTGATCCAAATGTGAGCTAATACCTACCCTGAATCCAACACATCTAGACCCACCAAGTAGTCAACATGCACCCACCCTAAAGGAGAACCACCCATCTACCAAAAACTTTCCTCCCAACCTGCAAAATCCAGCATCTCAAGGGAATTTTAGAACATCCACCATAGAAATCCCTACACCATCAACAACCAGAATACACAAGATGGGGAAACCAAGAACAAGCCAACTAAACTTACTCCAAACCACCACATGAAGACCCACCCCAAACTATATCCACCACACTAGACAATCAAGAGAACCAGAAGCCTACAATAGTAATCTAAAACAAAGAAGAAACACTAGAAAGACAACCCTTTTACACCCAAAACATGTTACCAACCATAGTAGAAATCACAAACCAACCAGAACCATGCACCATGTAAGTGTATCCTATACTACACCATGTAAAAAAATCCAAATAGAAACACCCCTAGATGAAACCCATCTTCAAAGGTCCTATAATTCCAAACAGCACCATGCACCTTGTAAGTGTATTCTGTAAATCTCTATTGGATAAACCCAACATCTCCCAGCCTCAACCTTAAGAAGTATCCAAAGTAACCTGCATACCACTCCCTATGAACATACACCCCTCAAACTGAGTAGCCCCTCCCCACCCAACTTGAAACCAAGAAGAACCAAAACACACACCTATACAAGGGGGTCCAGCAGGGGGGGGGGGTAGCTGTTCAGGGGGGTCCAGCAAGGGGGCAGCTATCTAGGGGAGTCCAATAGGGGGGAAGTTGTTCAGGGGGTCCAGTAGGGAGGGTAGCTGTCCAGGGGGGTCTAGTAGGGGGGGTAGCTGTTTCGGGGGGTCCAGCAGAGGGGGGGGGGGGGGTTCTGTCCAAGGGGGTTCAGCAAGGGGGTGCTACTATCCAGGGGGGGCTATCCAAGGGGGTCTATCAGGGGGGCTGCTGTCCATGGTGTCCTAGCAGTGGGGGGGGGGGGTGCTGTCTAGGGGGTCCAGTAGTGGGGGGGCAAGGGTTGTGTAGGGGGGCTGCTATCCAGGGGGGTCCAGTAGGGGGGAAAGGGATGTGTAGGGGGGATTCTGTCCAGGGGGGTCCAGTAGGGGGGGCAGCTGTTCAGGGGGGTCCCGAAGGGGGGTTCTATCCAGGGGGGTTAAGCAGGGGGTAGGGGGGCTGCTGTCCAGGGGGGGCTGCTGTCAAGGGGGTCCAACAGGGGGGGTTTCTGTCCAGGGGGGTCCAGCAGTGGGGGGGGGGCTTCTATCTAGGGGGTTCCAGCAGGGGGGCTGTAGTACAGGGGGTCCAGTAGTGTGGGGGGGGGGGGGTGCTGTCTAGGGGGTCTAATAGGGGGGATGCACTATTCTTGTTTATTGAGTTATATTCTTTGTGAATATTCTAAGATGTTTTTTTACTATAATTTTAGGGGATGATCACTACTATGTTCTACCTTGTGTTGTAGGTAATTTTGAGATGGTTCTAGACTTCTTTGATAGTTTGCCTTTATAGGGAGACTCATATAAGTGCAGTTGTGTTTTTTTTAAAGGTGGGGAAAGCCCTTATATTGAAAATGAAAAAAGTCTGGAAATAAGTAGATGCGTAAGAAAGTTCACATGAGTCATCAAAGGACTCGTCAAGAGGTGCCAAGTTTCATCCTAATTTTGTCCAAAATCTTGCACTCCGCATCCCGTAAAAAACCCCAATCCACTCCTCTACCTCATCCACTCCCATTCCCCCTAGTGTGCAAAGCTTCTGATTTTTTTTCTTGTTGAAGAATAATTTCAATGTTCGAGTCGTCTGAGTCAAAAGCTACAATTTGTGACTCATCTTTTGAAGTAGACCAGTCCGCTCTTCCATGTCCATGTCCATGACTTCGAGCATGCCGTCCTCTTTTCCAATTGGCCCGTTTGAAAGTGACTTCTTGATCAATCTCTTCTGTAATAGAAATTTGTTTCCCCTTTTCATTATCATCTTCTATTACCTGATGTGAATGCAGAAAGTTGGTTCTGTCCACTTTGACCTCCTTGTGAGGTCAATGACTCCTTATTCAACTATGGTACTTGCATTATTAAAAATGATAGCACCAAGGGGGTTAAAGGGTGTCAACTGCATCTCATTGCTCTTGTCTGAATCAATCTACATTCTAGGCTACAAAATAGGGGGACAGTCCTGTGTCTCATTACTCATAAGAGCAGTTTGGGGATTGCATGTAAAGACCCGTAAATTTCAAGGAATTTTTTTCTGAAATTTTTTGGGATTTTACGAGTACACAGTTTTTGATGGCACCTGATTCCGAGGCCCGATGTGTTCAGAATCAATTTCAGAAGTTTAGCTTGGGTACGTTCTGTGAACGAATGAGAAGGTTTTTCTATCTTTTGAACCGATGCTCGGAATTGAAATCCAAGGGTACCAATGAACTCGTCACGCTGGTATTTGCTTAAGATGTCTTTTACCGTTGATGGGTTTGCTTGGGAGAAGAAGTTAATTTTGGATTTTAAGTGAGAAGTAAATAAAATTATGTACAATTTTATTTTATTAATCTTGGAAGTTAAACTCTCTCATGAGAAGTTGTTGGTGGGGCCCATAACCACCAAACTTCTCATGTGTGGTTATGAGAGAGGTGGGTCTCACACGAGCACCTATCTTTTCACATTCTATAACCCTTAACCCCTTTGAACTCCCATAATAAATATATGGAAACTCCCCAATAAATATTGGTATCCTTTAATTGTGTAACTCTCCCCTCTCTCTTCTTTAATCAAGCCAATACACTTAATCAATTAAGTGAGATATGTGTTTGAATTATAAAAATTGAAATGCTTGGATTGAGTTAAAAAAATAAGGATGAGCCTTATTTTATTTTGGGTTGGTTGGCTTGTTGTGTGATGTCTTGGAGGAGAGATTTTATTTTCTCTTGGAAGAACTTTTTCCTCCCATGAAGAACAACACCTTTAGTTGAAGAATGCCAAATCCCAGAAGGAAGACGACACACCCTCTTTCCTTTTCTCTATGACAAAAAGGAAATACGCTGCTTCCTCCTTCAACGCTCTCCATTGACGTCTACGGAACCTCATCCTGCAACGTAATTTTTCCGTGACGCCCGTCGTTCGAAAACTTTTGTTGAGGTAGGGGTTATTTACGTTCATGATTAATCTGATGTTCTTCGTTAAAAAATTTTCCGATTGTTATCAACATAACGGGAGGATATTGGACCACAAAAACATGGCCGATCCTCCTCCCCTTTTATTTTTTGATCCTCGTTGAACTTTGTGGCGAAGGCAACACGGTGTCGTTGCACCGCGCAGAAACAAAAAGGGCTGCGGCCGAAGCGGGCCGTGACGATGGTGCGCGGCGCCGTCGCGCTATGCCGGTGGGGTCGCAGCCAGGAGCGGGCCACCATGGAGGGGCGCGACGCTGGAGATTCAAGGGGGGGCGTGGTCAGGGCAGGCCGCAGTGGAGGGGCGGGGCGCCGTCGCGCCACGCCAGTTGGAAAGGAGTCGCGACCAAAGGTCGCGGCGGTTCCTCAAAGGGGCGCCCAGTAGAGATGGCTGCCAGCGCCACCTAGAGGCGGGAACCCTCGAGTCCTGCGGTTGCAAAAGGCCAGCCTTAATGCCCGATCGTTTCAGAAACAGGGGGCGACACCCCCCTTCGCACCCCGCTTGGCCGCGGGCCAAGCCGCGGCTGGCCTCCGAGCCGGGCCGCAGGCCGCGCCTAGCCGGGCCAGGCGATGCCCAAATGGGCCAGACCCGGACCCGGTTCGGGCCAACCCAGGGTTATGGGGCCGGGTCGGACCGAGCCCAAACCCCTATTCTTGGACAAATTTGTTCAAACGCCCATAACTTGGGCTAAGGACCTCCGATCGACGCACCGTCAGTTGCGTCGAGATCCTTGGATCAAGATGGATGTTTTGGTATATTACACTCAAGATTTTGGTAAAGTTTGGGTACATATAGGTTGGTTTGAACCCAAAACCAACATGGGCCTTGGAGCGGAAACACTTATAACTTAACGACCAGACGTCAGAATGACGTGTTGTCGATCAAGTTGATTCCTCTTAGTGAGACAGTTCTTTTGGCTTACTCCGTTTGAGGTTTGGACATAGATGGAGTATATTCGGGTTGGTTTTAACTTAAAAACCAATCGGGCCCCTGGGACGAAAAATCCAATAACTCTCAGACCGGGCGTCCGATTGACGCATCGTCTGTCGCGTTGAGTTCTTTTTAATGAGACAGAACTTTGTGATACATAAACTCTAGACTTCATGATATTTGATGTATCGACCCCTTGGCTCGTGGACGGACCCTCCCGGAATCAAGCGTGCTGTGTGTGAGAACCCTAGAGCTGGCTACGACTGCGACGACGACTGTACTTGGATCCTATGTGGTTTTGGCAGTGATGGTTACTATACTTGGATCCAACGTGGGTTTAGAAGCGATGAAGACTGTACTTGGATCCTACATGGGTTCGACAGCGATGGTTAATGTACTTGGATCCTACGTTGGTTCGGCAGTGACGACTTCTGTACTTGGATCCTACGTGGGTTCGGCAGCGATGAATTCTGTACTTGGATCCAATGTGGGTTAGGCAGAGGAGATGATTCAGAGGCTACATCTAATCATCTCCATCCCTCTTCATGAGTAGTATACCTGTGTGAGATGAGTCTTGATTTTCATTCATTATCTTTGATATGATTGACTTGTTTTCCTGTGTGGACTGGGTTGTGCTTTCCTGTGTGGAATGGGTTGTACTTGGGCTCATGAGTTAGAGCCAAAATGGAATTGTTAACTTAGGTATATGTATGGGAATATCCCAAAGTAGAGTTGGTTGATACTTCATTTTTGTATCTTTCCTTGTGGTTTATCCTTTGTGGATTCTGGGAGACCATCGGGGGTCTCGGGGTCCCTACTGGGTATCGTATACTCACCCCTGTACGGGCTATACCTGCACTACGTTGTGTTGGTTGCAGACAACGGACAACACTGATCGTTGTTTAGGCTTGTGGAGTGGGACGGTACCTGGAGGTGGACTATCAGGCGGGACGTACATGGAGCGGACGGACAGACCCGAGGAGCCGACGAGACTATCTGTACCCACCCTTCAGGTGGGAATTCCAGAGGATGACTTGGTGGTTGCTGTTTTACTTTTCAGCTGTTGTACTTTCTTTTATCATTTGTACTGTACTTTCAGTTGGGTTTGTATACTGGCCCATTTACTTTCCAGTACTTACTTTGGTACTCAGTTTACTTAGTGTTTACTTCAGCTTCCATACTCTGTGGTGTTTTTTTCTTATATAAAAGAAATGTCTTCCCTTTTATCGTGATTTACGCCTTTGGTGCTAGTCGCCAGCCCCTAGCCTATGGAAGGCAGGCTTGGGGTATTCACTGCATGGGCCCCGAGGACGGGTCGTGAAAAATTGGTATCAGAGGAGTCAGTTCAACCACAGAACTCAAGACTCTTATAATTTCTTCTGTTTGAAGCAATAGTGTTTAGGGTATTGAGTGTGGTTTTCAGTCCAGGGAGCCTAGTGTTGGTGCGGCGACCGACATATCCATACACCAGGACCTTGACTTCTGATTTCCGACTCAATGCACAAAAACATTGGTTGCATGTGTGTTTCAAAAGTTTTATTTGTGATTAATTTGTGTCAGCTCACCAGGTATACTGTATTAACCATGGCGCACTTGTTTCTTTTCAAGATGGACCCACGACAATAGCCAAATAGGGTTCCAAGCTTTGTGTGAGACGACAACCCACCGAGTGATGAGGCCTCGGTGCAGGGCCCCATTACAGTGGAGGCACCGTCGATACCTCTACCCACTGAGACACCGATGCCACCCGTCCCAGCAACTGAGGGTGCATGTCGCCTGAGTGCACTGCATGAGTTTCAGCGTCAGAGACCACCCAGGTTCTGCGGGGAGATGGACCCTCAGGAAGTCGAGGATTGGATGGAGGCTTTCATTCGAGTCTTCAGGTTGGTAGGGACACCAGAGGACCTCATGGTGATCCTTGCGGTGAGTCTCCTGCACGCGGCATCAGGTAGATGGTGGTGCCTGATGCTACAGATGAGGCATCTCTCCTTTGGTCGGACTTCGAGAGCCTTTTTCGCTCGGAGTTCGTTCCAGCCACCCTCTGTACGGTGCGCATCCAGGAGTTACTACAACTGCGGCAGGGCAGCATGTCAGTAGCCTAGTACTCTGCAAGATTTACTGATCTCTCGCGCTACTCTACAGACATGGTACGAGACCTATTTTTCTGGGCTCGGACCTTGAGCAGGGACTGAGGAATGAGATGATGGAATTGATGATCTCCCTCAGTATTCCGACGCAGGTAGGATTACTGGAGTGGGACCTTATTGTGGAGAGCTTTCTAGCTGAGCCTTCACCAGCAGCGAGACCTACCGCAGGGCGGCACGTAGCGGAGTCTTCTGAAGCCGACAGTAGACAGATGTCTCAGAGGTCCAAGAGGACTAGGCCATCAGGTGGGCGACCTCAGGATACTGTTTCGGAGGTGTGGGGCATACACAGCAGAGCCAGTCATTCAAGAGGAAGACAGTGCTATGCATGCGGAGGGCAGGGCCACATGGATCGTGACTGCCCGACCCGCCACGTAGAGGAGCAGCAGACGGTTGAGGGACCACCCAGGCAGAGGCATAGGTTCGAGAGTGGTGGTCCACAGGGAGCAGGAAGACGAGGCAGAGGAGTTGGCCGAGCAGCGGGTGGTGGGCGACGCTTTGAGGCTCTTCCACCACCACCACCAGGAGGTCCACCCCGACCACAGGGTGCTGGAGGACAGAGAAAGGCTCAGCTTCAGGCAGTGGAGGCCTATGACCACGGTGCACCTAAGATGATTCGAGGTACTATCTGTGTCTACTCCACCCTTGCTGCAGTTCTTATAGACATAGGAGCGAGTCATTATTTTATTTCCACTGCCCTTGTTCGGAGCTCAGAGATTCTGATGGATCTGGTGGCTCGATCCTTACGGCAAGAGACTCCTATGGGAGTAGACTCAATGATTACGCACTGGTTCCTGCAGTGTGAGCTTACTCTAGGAGGCGATAGCTTCAGCTGGGATCTTCTTGTAGCGGTGTCGAGGCCTTACGACGTCATCTTGGGTATGGATTAGTTATCTATAGTCCATGCTCAGATCGACTGTATTAGGCGCAAGGTGCGATGTGTCCGCACCGATGGGATCAGGTTCACCTTCACTGGTGAGAAGGGAGCCTTCGCAGTGCAAGATGGACTCACACAGAGGAGAGGATAGCCGATCACTCATCAGTTGGATAGTCTAATCCTAGGAGCAGTTGGCGTGCGATGTCCGAGTTTTCCTGTTGTGGTGGATGAGTATGCAGACGTTTTTCCTAATGACGTTCCAGGACTACCTCCTCGTAGAGAGGTAGACTTCTATATTGACCTATACCTAGGGACATCCCCGATATCTACTCCAGGATATCAGATAGCTCCCAATGATCTTTGAGAGCTATGGGTATAGATGGAGGACTTGCAGGGCAAGGGATTTATCCGACCCAGTGCTTCACCCTAGGCTTCCCCGATTTTGTTCTTCAAGAAGGCGGACGGGAGATTGCGACTGTGTGTTTACTACCATCGCCTGAACCAAGTGACCGGGAAGAACAAGTATCCACTTCCGAGGATTGACGACCTCTTCGATCAGCACAAGGGAGCACGATGGTTCTCAAAGATAGACCTCAGGTCAGGCTATCATTAGCTCAGAGTTCGAGATGAGGATGTGCATAAGACGACCTTCAGGTGTCGGTATGGCCACTATGAGTTCTTGGTTATGCCTTTTGGCATAACCAACACTCCAGCAGTGTTCATGAGTCTCATGAACAGGATCTTCCAACCTTACCTTGATCAATTTTTCATAGTCTTCATCGACGACATATTGATTTACTTGACTACTAAGGAGGAGAATGCTTACCACTTGTGGGTTGTACTGGACACACTTCGAGAGAACCAGATTTATGGTAAGCTCTCGAAGTGTCAGTTCTAGATTCAAGAGTTCCACTTCTTGGGACACGTCATCTCTGAGGTGGGAGTTGCAGTGGATCTTGCGAAGATCATGTTAGTGCTAGCTTGGGATCCATCCAGGAGCGTGACGGAGGTGCGGAGTTTCCTAGGTTTGGCTGGGTACTATTAGAGATTTGTGCCAGACTTCTCCAGAGTTGCAGCACCACTCTCAGGTTTGAAGAAGAAGGGTAAACCCTTCGTGTGGTCAGATAGATGTCATCAGAGCTTCTAGGAGCTGAGACAGAGATTGACCAGTGCACCCATCTTGAGGCTACTAGAGGAGGGCGTAGGGTACGTAGTTTACTGCGATGCATCAGGGACCGGACTTGGGTGTGTCCTGATGTAGGAGTGGGCAGTGATCGCTTATGGATCACGACAGTTGAGGTAGCATGAGCAGAACTATGCTACCCATGATGTGGAGTTAGAAGCAGTGGTCTTCGCCCTGAAGATGTGGCGGTACTATCTGATGGACGAGCGCTTTACAGTCTATTCTGACCACCAGAGTCTCAGGTACATCTTCTCACAGAAGGACCTGAACCTGAGACATCGGCGATGGCTATAGTTCCTCCAGGACTATGACTTTGAGATAGTCTATACTCCTGGGAAGGGGAACGTAGTAGCTGATGCTCTCATCAGGAGGTCAGGCGTCCAGCTACTTGGAGAGGCAACGAAGCAGCTAGCCGCATTGCAAACATCCTTCATGGATAGAGATGGGGCAGCCTTTCTATAGTCGCTCATAGTCACTCCTCCACTTCTTCAGTAGGTCAGAGAGGCACAACATGGGGACATTGACTGTGTGACATGATGTGCACAGATATCCTCAGGACATGAACCTGATTGATTCTCTGTAGGAAGAGAGCATGTTGTCCTTTTTAGAGGATGTACTATGGTACCAGTTTCATTACAGGAGTAGGTTCTGAGAGAGTTTTACAATTCCCCATTAGCGATACATCCAGGAGTGGCGAGGTTGTACCAGGATCACATACGAAAGCACTGGTGGCTGGGTATGAAGAAGGTTGTGGCAGAGTTCTTTTCACGATGCCTCACCTGCCAGCAGGTGATGGTGGAGCACCAGGTACCAGCAGGCTTGGTTCATCCCTTGGAGGTCCCAGAGTAGAAGTGGGACGGGATATCTATGGATTTTGTGATAGGTCTTCCATGTACTTCCATAGGACACGACACCATCTGGGTGATCGTAGACTGACTCACCAAGTCGGACCACTTCTTACCCATCAGAGATCAGGGCTCAGTGGAGAGGTTGGGACGCCTCTATGTTCAGGAGATCATACGGCTTCATGGTGTTCCATCGACTATCATCTTCAATCGAGATGCTCACTTTACTTCCCGGGTTTGGAAGGGGTTGCAGGAGGTATTTGGGATGCAACTACACCTGAGCACCGCCTTTCACCCACAGACAGATGGTCAGACGGAGAAGACCATTCAGACTCTCGAGGACATGCTCCGTGCATGTGTCCTCAACTTCGGTCGCATCTGGGAGGATCACCTACCCTTGGTAGAGTTTGCATAAAACAACAGCTACCACTCCACCACCGGGATGGCACCATATGAGGCATTGTACGACCGACCTTGCAGATCACCTCTGTGCTGGACAGACCCTGGGGAGTTAGCACTTGTAGGACCAGAGATGGTCCAGGCCATGACGGAGAAGGTTCAAATCATCCAGGAGCAGATGAGGACTGGTCAGAGCTGACAGAAGTCCTATGCTGATAGGAGGCGGAGACCACTAGAGTTCAAGGATGGCGACCACATTTTCTTATGGGTCTTACCTCAACATGGATTACGTAGATTTGGTCAGGGCGGCAAGTTATCTCCGCGCTTCATCGGACCATTCCAGGTTCTCAGTAGGATAGGAGAGGTGGCTTATCACCTGGCTCTTCCACCTCAGTTGCAGCGGGTGCACGACGTCTTCCACGTATCTTAGCTGAGGAGATACGTGCACGACCCGATGCATATCATTGATCACGGGGAGATGGATATCAATGACGAGGCAACTTTGGTGAAGGTCCCGGTGGAGATCGAGGATTGATAGGAGTGGGTCCTACATGGATGGTCGATTCCTATGGTGCACATCAGGTGGCAGCGTAGGAACCTCCAGGAGAGCACATGGGAGCAAGAGGCTCAGATGCGTGCTCAATACCGTCATTTGTTCCCCTAGTTTGTGATATATCTTTACGGGGACGTAAATCCCTGAGGTGGGAGTAATGTAAAGACCCATAAATTTCAAGGTAATTTTTTTCTTAAATTCTTTGGGATTTTACGAGTACGCAGTTTCTGACAGCACCTGATTCCGAGACCCAGTGTGCTCGGAATCAATTTCTGAAGTTTAGCTCAGGTACGTTCAGTTAACGAACAAGCGGGTTTTTCTATCTTTTGAACCGATGCTCGGAATTGAAATCCAAGGGCACTGATGAACTCGCAGCGCTGATATTTACTTAAGATGACTTTTACCGTTGATGCGTTTTCTCGGGAGAAGAAGTTAATTTTGAGGTTTAAGTGAGAAGTAAATAAAATTGTGTATAATTTTATTTTATTAACCTTAGACGTTAAACTCTCTCATGGGAAGTTGTTGGTGGGGCCCACAACCACCCAACTTCCTTTGTGTGGTTATGAGAGAGGTGGGGCCCACAAAAGCACCCATTTTTTCACATTCCATAACCCTTAACCCCTTTGAACTCCCATAATAAATATATGGCAACTCCCCAATAAATATTGATATCCTTTAATTATGTAACTCTCCCCTCTCTCCTATTTAATCAAGCCAATACACTTAATCAATTAAGTGATATATGTGTTTGAATTTTAAAAATTGAAATGCATGGCTTGAGTTAATAGAATAAGGATGAGCCTTATTTTATTTTGGGTTGGTTGGCTTGTTGTGTGAAGTCTTGGAGGAGAGATTTTCTTTTCTATTGGAAGAACTTTGTCCTCCTGCGAAGAACGACACCTTTTGTTGAAGAATGCCAAATCCCCAAAGGACGACCTCGTGCCCTCTTTCCTTTTCTCGGTGAAAAAGGGAAGACACCGCTTCCTCCTTAGACTCTCTCCGTCGACGTCTATGGAACCTCATCCCGCGACGCCATTTTTCCGCGACGCCCGTCGTTCAAAAACTTTTGTTGAGGTAGGGGTTATTTACGTTCATGATTAATTTAACATTCTTCGTTAATTAATTTGGCCAATTGTTATCAACATAACAGGAAGAGATCGGACCGCAAAAACACGGACGATCCTCCTCCCCTTTTATTTGTTGATCCTTGTTGAACTTTTCGGCGAAAGCGATGCGGTTCCGTTGCACCGTGAAGAAATGAAAAGGTCCGCAACCAAAGCTGTCCGCGGCGATGGTGTGCGATGCTGGCGCGCCATGCCGGTGAGGCCGAAGGAGGCCGTGGCCATGAGCGGGCCGCGACGGAGGGGCGCGGCGCCGTCGCGCCGTGCCGGACGGACAGGAGCCGTGACGGTTCTTCAAAGGGGCAGCAGGCAGAGCCGGCCGCTGGCGCCACCTGGATGTGGGACCCCCTCGGGTCCCACGGTTGCAAAAGTCCGGCCTTAATGGCCGACTATTTCGGAAACAGGGGGCGGCACCCCCCCTTCGCACCCCACTCGGCCGCGAGCCGAGCCATGCCGTAGGCCGCGCCCCTCCGTGGGCCGCGTCAGCTGGGCCGGGCCATTCCCAAATGGGCCGGACCCGGACCCAGGTCAGGTCGACCTGATTCGGGCCGACCCAGGGGGTATCGGGTCAGGTCGGACCGGGCCCGAACCCCCTATTCTTGGACAGATTCATTCAAATGCCCATAACTTGGTCTACGGACCTCCGATCGACACACCGTCAATTGTGTCGGGATCCTTGGATTGAGGTGGTCGTTTTAGTATATTACACTCAGGCTTTTAGTAAAATTTGGGTATGGCCGCGTTGGTTTGAACCCGAAACCAACCGGGCCTTTGAAGCGGAAATGCTTATAACTTAATGACCGGATGTCCGAATGACATGCCGTCGATCACGTTGATTTCCTATTAGTGAGACGGTTCTTTTGGATTACTCTACTCGAGGTTTGGACATAGCTGGAGTACGGTCGGGTTGGTTTAAACTTAAAAACCAACTAGGCCCCTAGGATGAAAAAGCCAATAACTCTCAGACCGAGCGTCTGATTGATGCACCGTCTGTCGCGTTGAGTTCCTTTTGATGATATGAAACTTTTTGATACATAAAATCTGGTCTTTGTGACAATTGATGTAACGACCCCTTGTCTCATGGAGCGGACCCTCCCGGAATCGAGCGTTCTGTGTGCGGGAACCCTAGAGCTGGCTACGGCTGCGACGAAGATGATGACTGTACTTGGATCCTACATGGGGTCGACAGCGATGGTTACTGTACTAGGATCCTACGTGGGTTTGGAAGTGATGACGACTGTACTTGGATCCTACGTGGGTTCGGCAATGATGGTTACTGTACTTGGATCATACGTGGGTTCGGCAGCGATGACTTCTGTACTTGGATCCTACGTGGGTTCAGCAGCGACGACTTATGTACTTGGATCCTATGTGGGTTCGGTAGAGGAGATGATTCAGAGGCTACATCTAATCATCTCCATCCCTCTATGTGATTAGTATACCTATGTGAGCTGAGTCTTGATTTTTAATCATTATCTTCAATATGATTGACTTGCTTTCCTGTGTGGACTGGTTTGTGCTTTCCTGTGTGGATTGTGTTGTGCTTTCCTGTGTGGACTGGGTTGTAGTTGGGATCGTGAGTTGGAGCCGAACTGGAATTGTTAACTTTGGTATATGTATGGGCATATATCTAAGTAGAGTTGGTTGATACTTCGTGTTTGTATCTTTCCTTGTGGTTTATCTTTTGTGAATTCTGGGAGACCTTCGGGGGTCTCGAGGTCCCTAACGAGTATCGTATACTCACCCCTGAACGGGCTATGCCCGCACTACGTTGTGTTGGTTGCAGATGACAGAAATCACTGATCGTGGTTTAGGCTTGTGGAGCAGGATGGTACCTAGAGGTGGACTATCAGGCGGGACGTATATGGAGCAGACGAACGGACCCGAGGAGCCGACGAGACTATCTGTACCCACCCTTCAGGTGGGAATTACGGAGGACAACTTGGTGGATGATGTTTTACTTTTCAGCTATTGTACTTTCTTTTCTCAGTTGTAATGTACTTTCATTTGGGTTTGTATACTGTCCCATTTACTTTCCAGCACTTACTCTTGTACTTAGTTTACTTATTGTTTACTTCAGCTTCCATACTCTGTGGTGTTTGTTTTCTTATATAAAGGCAATGTTTTCCCTTTTATTGGGATTTACGCCTTTGGTGCTAGTCGCCAGCCCCTGGCCTTTGGAATTTGGGCTTGGGTTAGTCATGACACGGGCCCCGAGGATGGGTCGTGACATTGCATGACAAAGTAGACTTGTTTAAGATGGGAGAATCAGCTGGGGAGTAGTCTCCTAAGATAGTATTAGCCTCCACCTTTAAAAGAGAAGCAGAACCAATCTGCATTCCATGTTGAAAAGTAAGAGAACAGTCCTGGTTTGTGGCAGGAGACTTAGAAGTGGAATGATCATCCTTGCTAACAACAGAAAAGGTAGATTCAGAATCTTTGTTAACAGCAGAAGAGGATGGGACTTCAGAAAATAATCTCAAGGCACCTTCCTTACTACCAGAGGATTTCCCTAGGGAATATCATTCCATTTTTGGACCCAACTTTTGTGTTCTGTTATCCTCTGATGACTGGACCATAGAAGTTTTCCCTTGTTCAACGATATCATCCCATGATTTATTGACATGGTAAAAAATGACATTATTGGGTTGTAGAATTTTTGAGTTGGAGGCACCAAAGGGTCTGTAGTGTGAGTTTCTTCACCACTGCATGCCTTTAGGTCTGTCTGGACATCCACCCCGGCCTGAGTCCAGTTTTTGGGGGGGGGGGGTCCAGGGTAGGTTCAGGAGGGTGGGGGGTGGATTTCCAGGGGAGTGGAGGTCTGGGCTATCCAGGGGGATCTGTCCAGGGTCTGGGGGGGTGTCCAGGGTCTGGGGGGGGGGGGGGGGGGTTTCCTGGGTCTATCTAGGGGGTGTCCAAGGTCTGTCCGGGGGGTGTCCAGGGTCTGTTCGGGGGGTGTCTAGGGTGTGTCCGGGGGGTGTCCGGGGTCTGTCCGGGGGGTGTCCAGGGTCTGTCTGGGGGGTGTCTAGGGTCTGGGGGGAGGTGTCTAGGGTCTGTCTGGGGGGGGGGGGGTGTCCAGGGTTTTTACAGGAGGGGAGATTTGCAGGGGGGCTGTCCAAGGGGGTTTATGTAGGGTGGGGGTGTCTAGTGTCCAAGAGGGAGGGGTCTGTAGGGGGTGGGCTACTGCAGGGGGGTGTGCAGGGGGTGGGGGATATTTTTTATGGTTTTCTAGACCATATAGCCACAGTTTTTAACCGTGGATGTAGGTCTATTGCCACAGTTTCTAACCATGGATCTAGGTCTAATGCCATAGTTTATAACCATGGAAATAAATTGTGTCCCTCCTCTAGTATATCCATAGTTCTAAACTGTGGATATAAGGATATTACCACGGTTTGAACCGGGGCTATATACCTATAGCCACGGTTTGAACCGTGGCTCTAGACCTATATCCATGGTTCCAAACCATGGCTATAATTCTAGGACTATAGCCACTCCAAAATTATCCACGATTTCTCAAACCGTGTCTATTACCTATAGCCACCGTTTGAGGACTAACAACCACTGTTTTAAACCATGGCTATAGCCCGAATTTCTTATAGTGAAACCAAATCTTCAGAGAGGATATAATCCCAAACAGATCAAAAAGAAGGAAAATATTTAGTGGAATCACAATCAACCCCAAGATAGATGTTTATTGGATGGTGAATCTCCCTAATAATTGGAGGACAATAATGAAATGACTCATTCTATGAGCTATGTGCTAGTAAATGTTTTTTATATTGATATAATGAAAAATTCCAAATTCTACCCTGATTTAGAGGGGTACAATGAAGTTATATCCACCCATGACATGGTCTGCACTGATGAATAAGGTGTCCACACCTAAAACTAGATGCGATCCCAAAATCTACAAGCTCAAAAAAATAATCAGCTACCGCTTAATTGGAATTTATCAATAAAATAAAAAGGGAAAGGTGTTACTACATCCACCACCCAACCACCACTTTTGGAAGTTGAAACCCATTCTGGAGAGAAAACTTTCACCTAATATAAGGATGGACTAAAATAATTGTAGCATCTAAATGTAAAATTAGTGATGGGAAATTTTACTATTGAGTATAATTCCTAGGTTGAGGGAAATTACTCTCTTCTAATTAATATTTGATTGGAAGTAACTTCTCATTCAGTAAGGGAAGTGTCTAACCACCCATCCTTATCGAGTAATAGACCATAAATTTATCTAAACCTGAGGTCTAATGAAAATAATTTGTTTCTTGTAATTGTATATCCAATACTCTTTGATTTACACTACCCAATACAAAATCAAATGGGATATCAATAGAAGTCATAGGTAATCTTACTATACTGGGCATCACCCATGGCTCCTAGTATGGTATATTCTTAGGAACATATATCATCAAAGAAACATGACTCCATTGAGTCCCTTACTTCCTTAATGGTAGTTATATAGGTTTGATGCATACCAATACATATAGAATTAAAGAAATACCCTAATAAGGAGTATGATACTCCTCCACTGACTAAAATTTTAAGTATCTCTTTCTCATTTTCAATGTCACTGGATAAATGGAGTAAAACCAGGAATAGTTCATCTCATGATGTTTTTCCATGATTGGATCAGTATTTCAAAAAGAAGATGAAAATATTTGATGATTCATCTAGACCCCGGATGGACCAAAAATATTATTTTATAGAAATATTCCAACTAGATCTATTTCTAATTTGGGTGATCTATGAAGATATTTAATTTACCAATTAAGATCAATATTGAATAAGATAACTATAAATGTTCTCTAAAATGGAAAATAATATGAAAATGAGAGGGTTAGAGACTTTATCTATAAATTGATGGAACCAACATATTTTTCTCAAACATATCAGTTCTATAGGAGCCTATATTAAATATTTTTATATAGAATATCTATGATGAGTTTCAAATATTTTTAAATCCCATCAAACACCCAAGTGGTTTTTAGGAGTTTATAGTTGTGTCATAGTGCCTGAAGGATGCTATATGATGCATCAAGGATAAGTATTTAATGAAAAAGTTAAAATAATGTAATAAATATAGAATATAGGATACCATGAATATCATTCTCATGATAACACTAAAAATGGATCATGTAGCTATGCTAGTGTAATATCAGGGGGTTCCACCCCGTAAAAAATAATAGAAATAAAAAAACCCTTGACTAGAGGTGGTGACCTTATGGAGGCTCCTACAATTCAAGAATCATGATAAGTAAGTTTATTCCTTTTTAAGTGATCATTTTCTAGGGTATATTATTTTTGTTATGATGAATAATATCCTTACACTACCAGAGGTCTTGAATCCCAATGAATTCAATAGAAATGACCACCGTGGTTATTTCCCCAATTCCCTTATGCTTGAATAAAACATCAAAGAATGATTCTTCATCAGTTATATACTATTAAATATGGTTTAATGTAGGAAATTAAATATGGTTAAACCCTCCTATTAGGTTAATCATGTTTTTTACACGTCAGTAGTAGAATATATAGAATGTTATGAAATACCATCCATGAATTAATTGAAGTTAAACATATTTATGGAGAGAAAATATATAGACTATGTGAAAAGCATGCTCAGGTGAAACAAAACCGACCAATTGTGACCAAATTACCCCATTAAATATTATATAAGAAACTTATGTTTTATAAGTCTCCTAAATTTTGTTGTAATCATCACTTATGAGGTAATACGAGGGAGTAAGATTCTTTACATATACCCATATGAATATAGAACCACTTAAATTTCTTACCTCACTCAATCTGGTGGGTGGAAACCATCCCACTAAATGAATCCGTGGAAACCCAATCACAAAATAGAATCCAAATTTGATGAATAATCATTGTGAAATTTGATAAAAATCATCCACATGAAAAACACATTCATAAGTGAGGATTATGGCACTTATAAATGTGAACTCTTTATCTATATCTATAAAAAATGTATATAGGTTAGGGAGTGAATAGAGGATAATGGTGATATCATCACTAATTATAATTTAAAATTTACATTGATTTAATATACACTAAAAAAACCATATGGGAATCCTTCCAAGGATCCCAATTGGAGAATAGATTTGATCCCAAGTCTTCTAGGGCTCACTTGATCTCAATTATATTGGAGGAACTACTCACTATTCCTTTGTAACCTAATGAATATAATTCTAGGAGAAAAAAATCTCATCCAAACCCCTGACACACAAAAATACCCCCTTATATCGAGCAAGGAAATGAGTCTCCAAAGGAATCAATAATAACATCTATATCCTATACTATTGAACTAACCCAAGATAAGCAAAATACCTTAGTGATGAAATATGGAATCTTAAAGTAGCTGACCATTATTAAATCGAGTTTCAATATTCTACATACTTACCAACTCTTTATAGAAGTAATGAAATCCCTCATTGAGGCCTTTTTGATCTCTAAATATTTATAGGAAGAAATTTATATTGTGGAAACGTATCATACAGAGGTTGGTGATATCATGTTCCACACAACCATTTACTTTATAGAATAATATCATAATTCATTCATGATAGGGAAAATTTGGAATATATATATTTCTAAATATGGGATGTATGAATTTCATTAAGGATTGGTTGAAAATGGTTCCATAATCAACCTCATTCCAGTTTAGACCCTCTACTACTTTAGTATAGTGAGTCATACCTAACTTCCTAAAACCTAAAAATTCTTGGATGTGATAATTCTAAGTATAATCCACTTATTAGGATCAAAAATATAGACTCATTTAGTGATATTATAGTCATATTCGAACTTATGGTGGTTTGTGAAGATATATTCTTCAACATCTTGTACAGAATGCCCTGTCTCCATAACTATGTAATGATATTATCATCATATGATCTATTCTGTATGTACTATATCAATAGAAATGTTATGCTATAGTATAGAGACAATTAACCATTTAATACATGTAATTATAAGTATATTAATGAAAGGTTTTATAAAAGTTATGGGAAGCCACTTATGTTATACACTTACATCCAGATAAATTTACCAAATGGCCTTGAAGTTGGACCTATGATGCTGTGGACTGAAATCAATAAAGACTATGTGTTTCCTATTAATAAAATTGAGGAAAAAACTCTAGATATTATAAACTATTACATCATTTATGTTACATAAAGAAATTTTTACAATAATTTTTACTTTCCTTTCATACACTATGAAGTATTATGAACTTATAGAATAACTATCTTCAAGGAATGAAGAGACTATTTCATAATCCTGGTCTATCTACATGGATATAGAGGATCATTACCACCATGTTAGTCTAAAAAATATTCTTTCTTAGTGAACAGAACTGAGGCTCATTAAAAATATAAATATGAATCCCAATATATGAATGGAAGCATGGGGATTGGGCATGTTTTCCCCTATTCACATGATGTGATTCACATTAGCTAGAAAGAGACATAACAAATTGTTTTTTTGATATCATAAAAGATAAAAATGACTTAGATAATAATTTCTCCAAAAAATCTTGAAATTAATAGATTTTGGAACATTAGTAGATCTAGATGTTAGTGAGGAGGAATTAGAAAATAATCAAGATGCCTCATATTAACTTCATTGGGATATGAAAATTCACATATATCATCTTCATGGCCTAAGAATACTGACACATCCTCTAAGGTCTTGGATCCTTATAGTCTGACCCTTTATGTGTTTTTGAAGCTCAAGGATCTCGATAGATGATAAGAGGGAGTCTAGAGGGGTTTTGATGCTAAAAATAGAGATACAGGGAGAATTCATGGAATCTGAATATTTCAAACTATGTATTCTCGGTTTACAACATTTGTGAGAGATGTTCATGACTTAGAAGAGGTTCACAACTTGTTGAGTCTAGTTCATGGTGTGTTAGACAACAATTAAATATTCATGATTAAATGGTTTGAGGTAATTTGGTTTTTGATGAGATCTGAATCCCAACTTTTATAAGGCATGAGAGGGTTACACTCCATGTAAATCCCCTATGAAGCATATACTTATAAATCATAGAGGCCTAGAGTTTCTCAAAATATACATCCCTTCTCTCAAACTCCAAGTAGTTGATGAATCTATTCATTGGAATTTTGGAATTCCTTTGATATGGATTGATTCTTGGAATTATTATTTCGATCTACGATGATACAAGATACGTTCTAGCTCATCTCACATGGTTCTTTGATCTGGTTCCTCCTGTTTCTTATTTTCATGCGATGGGGATCATAAATCTATTTATAATGGAGTTTTTATTTTCTTTTTTTGGTGTGATTGTTCCATAACATACTTAGAGGGATTTAAATTCTTGTAGGATAGGTGGAAAAGATCCAAAATGTTGGTATGTTATCATGAGAAGAACATTAAAACCTTTGAGGTAATGGATTCATTTATTATCTTGTTTTATTTATGTGCAATCATAAATTGATCATGGTTTATCCATTTGGATGGTAGTAAAATTAACCTAATAATGATTCAACCAAAATTATAAAGAAATGGGTTGTAGTGGTCATACATTGATGTTTTATACCATATAACAAGGTACCTATGTTTTTTTAGATAATTTTTTATCTATCCCATGATTATTATCAAGTTTTTTATTCTATGGAATAATGTTTTTTCTTGTTATATTTTTCTAAAGAACATAACACTATAATTATTTGATAATAAATTGGATTCAAAATTAAATTTTTTCCATGTGGAATTTAGTTTATATTATTATGGATGATAATGAAATTTATGAAATTCAAATGTTTAATTATATGTGATATTCATGGTGTTAATGGAATTGATATATAATGTGATTCATGTATATGATTATTGATAATAAATAAACGGAATGTAAAATTAAAATGGTAATTCTTACAGTTGATGAAATTGGTTTAAATTCTAGATAGCATGTTTATCTTTTGAAAGCATGTTATATCTTCTTGCATGTGGTTTCTTATAGTTGGAACTTATTATTAATGATTTGGTTAATTCAAGAAATAAAAATAACTAGTTGTATGATAAAGATAATTTTTAGGGCTTAAGTTTCCATTTTCTTATCAAGGATGAGTTTCTTGAGTTTGGATCCATGAGAACCCATTTATGTGTGAAGGCTACATGCCTTATTTTAGGGCCTTGATTAAGATGTTGAATATGTTTGTTTCTGAATTCCTTGCGATGTTCTATAAATGCGAGACTTGTTATTCGATGTGATATGTGGGTGGGAGTCCTGAATGTGATATGATCATGGGATGACTGGTGTTATGTGGACGGGGAGGCCTGATTGATGTGTCAGTAGTTGACACATGTGATGGAGAGATACATCCTGATATTCATTTGGGGGTCAGGGATAACACCATAGATTATGGAATGAGTTGAAGATGGTCTTACCCATTGATTTTATATTCAATGTTGGGATTTTTTTCTTTTGAATATATTTAATGCTCGATGGTTGGGTTGCCTATTTTATCAGCATTCCATTCCCCGCAGCTTGAGGTAGTTGGATGTCCTTGGTTTAATGTTTCCTATTGCTAGTATCTTAGTATGGTTATCCTAGAGGATCTAGATTAATTAATGATGTTAATAATGTTTAATAAATTTTTAACAGTTGGGGATGATTGATTCTATAATGAATTGAGATGTTAATATTGAGAAGACATGGACACAGTTTGGATTATTCCTGGAGGGCATGGAATTTACTCTTAATATTAATGTAATATTTTGTGGAATAATGTTAATGGTTATTTACTGGATAATAAATAAATTATTTAAATAAAATAATAAAATTAAAAAAATTAATTAATGTAAAACTTAAAATTTTTATGTTCTTATATGATATATTCTCTTAGTAGTGGGATCTGGGAGACCTAGAGACATCATGTAATGTTGATTCTAAGACTAGGTTATTCCCATTGTGTGGTTTTTAGATATATTATATCCTATATATGATGTGATTTTATATTATACCCCACCCATGTCGGTTAGGGATACTGACACCCAATGAAACCTTGGAGTGTGTGTTCCCCATCGTCTTGGTGGGAGGATAGATGGATGACTAGCCCCTCTAATCCCACTCTCATCTCTTGGTAGTTACTTATGTTGGTATGAAAAAAAGTTAGTCTCCCATATATGTTTATAGTTGGTTGTGATGGATTGTGGTTATTTAGAAACTTGTATCCTAAGATATAGTATCTAAAGGATTATTATAGGTTTGATGTGTATAGGATGTGATGGATTGAGGTACCTACTCAGTATATGACATGTGATGGATTGAGGTATAATACCCAATGTATGATACACGTCATATAGACTATGATGGATCTAAGAAACTTATCAGTTACTATATATAGATATGTGGATGGGATGATGTGATGAAAAAGGTGCAGGGTGTGACTCCTTGACTAGGTGTCTTCAGGCTGGATTATTTTGGGGAGAGAAGGATCAAGATGTTCGATGTTGGAGAAGAGTGTAAAAGAAATGGGGAAGTAGGAGTAAGGTAACCTTATTGTTTCATTATTATATTTTATTCACTCTTTTATGTGATACTTGGTGATAGTTATCCATGGTATGGATGGGAACTTAGTATAATGATTTATTTTCACTGTTGTTCAATATTCTTTAGCAATCATGCTTTGTCTTTTCAATTATATGATCTTGGGAGGATCCAACTAAGTATAATACTATGCTCTCCCTATATATATATATATATAAATTTTCTTGTTATTTGGAGTACATTGGATATTGGGATCGATATTACTAGCTCATGGATTTATAGGAGATGTTTGGGATTCATGGTCGTTTCCCTCTTTAATTTTTTTGGTACTTGTACTTTTTTTTTGTTTTAGCATGGTATAGAATTTCATGTTTTCTTGTGGGATTAAATAATATATATATATATATATATATATATATATTCTAGAAGGATTTTTTTGGTGTATCTATCTTATATCTCTCTTTTTCATGTTTTATTAGATGGTAATGGATCTAGTATATATTCTTATTATACCCTCAATGCTTTTCAACAATAAAGAGAGTAATGGTGGTGGGACTTGGGTAGTCACTATCTCTATCCCCTCATTATAGTCTCTATTTAGGGATGGGGTTGTGACAGAGTGGTATTAGAGGTTCAGGTGGATGGATATGAGGATGTTTGGAGTTAGGAACAATTGAGATTCTATGGGTTGGTAGGGAAATTGTGCCAACTATGTTTAGTAAGAAACATAAACAAAAAAGAATGACTAAGACATGGGTATTGAGGGCCCCCGATGATCTGATGCAAGGACCTATAATATTACAGATCCCACTAAATGAAGTGATACTGGTTACATGGTAGATATATAGAAAATGATCATTAATCATTTTTATATGTGCCTATATTTAAAATGGGAAGACCTTGGGATAAGTAAAAAAATTAAGAAAATAAAAATAAATTAATTAAATAATGCTAAATATTCCACATTATAGGTTTAGGTTCTCATATTATTATTTCTTTTGAAAGTATGGAACTTGGTGAATGTCCTCATCAAGTCCCCACAGAAGAGTTTCATCAGGATGTGCTACCAGATCACTGTAGATTATAGGTTGATAAAATTGAAACTTGGATGAGTAAACTCTAAGAATTTTATTTTTAGAGTCTATAGAAGTATGATGGATCCATTCTAAATTAATTCATATAATATTGGTTGGAGGAGGATGAGATAAATTTTAGTTTGGCCTGTTCTTAGAAGGAGCACTGGGTTTCATTGCCTATGATGATGTTGTGTGGTGAAAAGAAGAAATAATGGTTCTTATTCCTCATGGATCACGACGAATCAATAGTCTTATGAGAGATGCTATGATATCAATTTAGAGTAGAGTTCCCTTCACCGACCATAAGGGGGACCAGTTGATTTTAACTACTCACCCTTTGATATGGAATTTATATTGTGTAAGAGTTTGGTATGCATTTTGGGACCCATATACAATATGGAATAGAAGTTTTTCCAATTAAGGTGTAAATGGTGAATAATTTCAAGGAGACTTTTCATCCATAGATCTAGAGACAGTTCATACTATTTATACAAAAGACATATCTAGATGTACTGGATAGAGAAGAATTTATTGATAGGACACTAGGAAAAACTAGATTTTCATGAGAGAGGATTTTTAGGATTTCATGCAATGTATATATATGGTATGGGGATCCCAGTTTCATAGAGTGAAGAGCTTTCTATTAGCAGGGGGTCAGTTTTATGCCTCATTATCTCATTTCTCCAGGGTGGAAGCTCTTAGACCTATGAAATAGGATCAAACACATGTTCTTCTTGTTGATGTTTAGTTCACCAGTTTCAGGAGTGCCATATCTTTATGAGAATTATGTTTTTTCCATGTTTTCCACATTAGTTTCCGCTATTGAGGTAGTTTTAGCTGGGGCATAACATATTAGTGCTCTAGTTTGGAATCCATAGAGATGATATGGGGAAGGAAAGTATAACACCAAGTCTCTCCAAACCCAGAGAGCTAAGAACAATCATGGAGGTGGTCATCAGCAGGGTTAGAGATATTTTGGACCTGGTCATGGGAAGATTCATTTTCTATAATTTCTACCTCCAGGTTATCCAAACATCATTTGAGTCCATTTTTCTTGTTTTCTACCCAGGTTCATTCTATTTTTGGTTAAGGGGAGACAAAATCATCTTCATCACATACCTTCATCCAAGAATTGGGACATGAGTTAGTGAGGTCTCTAACACCCTTGGTGTTGACTACACCAATTAGAGGTTGAGATGACTTGTATGAAGGATATAGAGACTGTGATTTCATGTTTATATATAACCTCTCTTGGGGATACTTCAAATGTTTTCAGATTCAAACATATGACATCTTTATCCAAATGATTTTTTTATTCAATATTTTCTATCATGGATTGATTTGGGATGTATGTTTTGTTACATGATATTGATGGAGAGCTAACAATATTTTTCGGAGAGTGAGAACCTTGGATGGGTCAGAGGAATGTTATGTCCATGTCATCTTTTATGAGATATATGATATGAAGTTTATTGGAGGATCAATTGACGATGTTTCCAATGGTTGTAAAATATTACCATGATGTCTTTATAGAGGAGGTTTTAGTGTTACTTCATCTATGAGGGATCAATTTTTAGATCGAGCTATAGCTAGGTGTGTCTCTTATCTCAATGTATTTGTATAGGATGGTTATTTATGAGTTGTGAGTGTTGCGAGTATAGTTCAATCCTCTATTATAGTGTGGTTTTGTTCAGCCAAGCGTGTCAAATTAGGGTGCCCCAATTTTATTCATGAATAAGTTCAATGACAGTTTGAGAATTTTTATGGTTTATCATCTCCTAAGAAAAGTGGCAGGGAAGAACCTCTATACCCTTTCATATATTGATGATTTATTTGATTAGTTGAGGTAAGAAAGTTAGTTCTCAATGATTGATATATGGTAAGGTTATCATTATATGTGGGTGAAATATTAGATACTCATAAATCTACTTACCATTGTTTTCTTGGAAATTTTGATTTTTTTGTGATTCACCATAGTGTGATGAATTCTCCAGCCATGTTCATAGGGTTAATGAACGTAGTGTTCAGAGAGTTTTGGATAAGTTCATGGTGTTTTTAATCAATTAAATCCATTTGTTATATTTTTTTAAATAGGATAATACAGATCATATTTATTACTTTTGGGGATTTCTTCATCACTAGAAGCTATTGAGTATGTTGTTGAAGTTTGAGTTTTGGGATTGTGAAGTCTATTTCTTAGTTCATGTCATATCCTTATAGGGAGTGGTAGTGGATTATTCAACCACAGAGGCAATTGATTCCTATTTATCTCTAAGATAGTGTCTTAGGTGCATAGTTTTCTTGGTATTACAGGCTATTATAGGAGGATGATATCCAATCTTTCTCAAGTTATGACTCCTTTAATAACCTTGACCTAGAATGATATTGCATTCTTGTTGACCAACCACTGTCGGGAAACTTATGAGTACCCGAAGGAGAAGTTGTTCAACACTTTCGTAATTTGTTTTCTATTAAAGGGAGTTTGGTTTGAGGTTTTATATTATGATTCACCTCTTAGAATGTATAGTGTTTTGATACAATAAAGATCAATTTTATCTTATGGGTATCATCAGTTACGTCCACATGAGTGTTACTATACCACCTAAGAAATTTATTTGGAAGTAGTAGTGTTTTATATGATGTAATGGTTGAATTAACTCATTGGAATGTTTTTTTCTTTTTTAATTATCATAATATGCTGAAGTATTTCTTCTTCTAGGGTGAAATGAACATGAATTATCATCAATGGATGTAATTATTATAGGATTTCAGCTTTGAGATTTTGTATATTCCATGGAAGGGAAATGTTATAACTGATTCACTAAGTAGGAAGTCACATAGTGATTCCATGAATGAATATGAATATTCCAAGAGATTTATGGAAGAATTTTTAGTGATTAATATTTATATAGAATAGTTTGGAGGTATAGTTTGTCATTTAATTATTATAATACTTTCATTTTTGGTGTAGTAGGTGGAGGATTCCTAGATAAGGGATTCTGAGGTTGAGGACTGGAGGTACAAATATGCTTTTTGAGATTCCCTTAATGGTTAGTATGAGGATGGATAGAATTAGGTGTTGATCCAAGAAGTATTTTTTTCCTTTGTAAAGACATGTGATGGTTCGTTATGTGTTCTAAATATCACTTTTTGTGGTACATACCAACATGAAAAAATGTATTAATATTTGACTAGTTAGTTTTGGATTCATGGATTTAATATTGTAATTTCAAAGTTTACTTCTCAATTTTTGGCTTTCTATAAGGTGAAGGATGAGCACTGTGTTCCCAATGGTTTTCTACAGTTGATAGATGTTTCCAAGTGGAATTTGGAGGACATATCGATAGAATTTTATACTGCTTTACCTCAAGCTCAAAGAGGATATGATTATATATGGCTGATAGGGGACACTTTTTTTAAATCATCCAACTTTATAATAGTCTAGGACTTAATAGAGGTTTTATCGATGTATTATTTGAAGGTGGTGGTGAAACTCTACATAGTCCTAAAGAGGATCATCTATGTTTAGGATCCTTGTTTTACCTTCAGGGTGTGGAGTGTTATCTAGCAGGATTTTGGTTCTCAGTTATTACTTACACTGCTTTTAATATATAAATGGATAGTCAGATAGAGCAGACCATCTAGACTCTTCAAGACATGTTATGCTCTTGTGTCCTAGATTTTGGAGTTTCAAGGATGAGGCACATACACATGGTCAAGTTCTCTTACAATAAGAGTTTTCAATTCTCCATTGGTATGTAACATTTGTACCTTTTTTTGGATGACCATTACTTTATACATTGTTTTATAATGTGGTCTAAGAGGATGTAATTCTCGGGCCATAACTAGTAGAGTAAGATAGATATGCTACAGAAAATTCATGGGAGGAAGAAGGGAGCACAAGATCATAAGAAATCATATTTTAATCATTGTAGGAGACATTTGGAGTTCTAAGTTAGAGATCATGTGTTTAGGAAGGTGAATCCTCATCTTGGTCAGTGAAGGTTAGTTAATGGGTGAAATAATTCTCCTTGGATTGCTGGGTATTTCGGGGTGTTGTCTTAAGTTGGAGTTGTGGCGTATCAGATATAACTTCTACCACATACAAGATGAACACATGATTTTTTTAATATATCATTTATACTTAATTATCATCATGAATACTCTCATTTAAAATATTGGAGCGATATTGATGATGGTGATGATGCAACATTCGAGGAGTATCCTTTAGAGATCTTGGAATATCAGGATATGGTATTGTGTGGGAATACAAATCCTTCAATTATTGTCTTTTGGTTGAGCAGTGGAATTGAGGAAAGTACCTAGGAACATGAGGAACATATGCACACTCTTTATCCCAATCTATTTTATTTTTATCGCTTCTCTTGTATCATTGTTCATTTTTTGGATGTTGATATTTCTTGTTCATAAGATTGTAACCTGTTGTTTATTATTTTGGATTTACCCTTGTTAAGAGGTATCACACTGAGGATAATGTTTAGGATTTATTTGTTACTATTTCATGGTTATTCAGTATTCCTATAATGAGGTTGTTGAGATTCATTGGTGGTGAGATACTTGTGAGTTATCTCATGAGGTGGCTTTTCGGATAACCACTTTCATTTTTTTCTCTATAATGGGTTTTAGATTCACGAGGATGACATTTGATTGAAATGTATCTAATTTAAGTGATAAAAACCTTGTATTACAACCCTTCACAAGTTTTAGAAGATCTTTGTGCTTAGAGGAGTCCTATAGAGAGTCTAGAGGGGTTTAGATTCTAATAATATATATATAGGGAGAATTCACAGTGTTGTAATATTTTACTCTATGTATTCTTGATTCATGGCTTGGGTAAGATATTTTCATGGACTCAAAGAGGTTTACCTCTTTTTGGGGCTAGTTTACTTGGTTTTATATGATGTGTAAATATTTGGTATTAAATTATTAAATGTGAAATATTTTTTGGGATATTTGAATCCTAATAGTTATATGATGTGAAAGGGTTTCACACTATGTAAACTAGCTATGTATAAAAACCTTATAAATTGTAGGGGCCTCAGCTTTCTCAAAACCTACGGTCTTTATCTTGAACTCTTGGAATACAATGACTATTTTATTAGTTATTTTGTGATTTATTATGTGTGGATTGATTTCCAACCATCTGTCTTCAATTAGTAGTGATATGAGGTACATTATACCTATTACCTCATGGTTATTCAATATGGTTCCCACTATTTATTCTTCCCCTGAGTTGGAGGATCATCTCTATGTTTCTAATTTAATTTTTCCTGAATTTTTTATGGGGTAGTTATGCTATGGAAAGCTTGGAGGGATGTATTTTCTTGCGGGAGAAGTAATCAGGATCTACCACATTGGTATGTTCTAGTGCAAAAAATGTTTACACCTTTGATGTAGGGGATTTTATTCTCATATTATTTTATTTAAGTTCAATCATAAATTTATCATGGTTTATCCCATTGGATGGAAGTGAAACTAACCTAATAATTATTTAACCATATTAATAATGTAATGGGTTGTAACGATTACAAGTTGATGAATTATATCACATTATGGGTTGCCTATTTTTTTGATTGATAGGATGATATATATTATATTCTTATTAGGATCATATAATTTTCCCAAAGTAAATCTAAACATAAATAATCTTGAAATAAAAATGAGTTTGTAAAAGTTATCTCTAACCACTTTTGTTTCTTTTGGATCATAACCCTTATAAACTACATAACATCAAAAGAAACATTAAATAATATCAATATAAATAGATTCATGATATATCATATCAAATTGATAAAATATGTACAAACTAAAAGAAACAAGTGGTGAATATAGAATATGTCTTATGGAAACAAAAGTGAGATGAGAAAACCCATACTTCAAGTTTAACTTGGCTCATAAGTGATTTTAACCTCCTGTATAATATATATATAATTATTATAATTTTATAAAGGATAAATATTTATATCTAAAATATATTATATGATTAATTTATAACATTTTATCAACCATTTGGTAAATATATTTAATTATTATTATAATTTTAGTAGTTAACTACTTTTTTTTTCTTGTGTCTTTTGATTTGATGGTTTCAGTCCATACATCTGGATCAGGGTTCCATTATATCAAAAATATTAATTATGATAAAAATATAATATGAATACAATATATATATATATATATTTATATATTCATCCAAATAATATAGAGATAGGAAAATGAATTACACTGTTCATGGAGATGATAGGTTGTATGTATGCATGAATACTTATTTCAATTTTGAACTGATGGAATAAAATAAAGCTAAATAATAATTATCCTTTAAAAAATAATTATTATATAATAAATATATATTATATATTCATTTAATCTATCCTTGTTACCATCCATGTAAATTTATCATTAAAAATGAATCACAATACTACGTGGATGTGGTGGTTCACATGTACGCACATGCGACATTATCATCTTAAAATAGATGTGAAGGTAAGAAGTTAGATATGATATTAAAATTCAAAAAGAATAATTGTTTCATAAATATAATTTATAAAAATTAATCCCATAATTATAACAATTCAAGAAATATGGTGATTGAAATTGAATGGTATCACAATATTATACGGTAGTCCACACGTACACATGAGAGATACTTTCACATCACATTTGATGAGACATATTATTGGTATTTATGGAAACATAAACAAAATAATATTTAATTATATTTAATATAGTTTATTAAATATTTTATAATGAATAATACTGGTTTAGGTGAGTTATAATAACTAAATTGAAAGAGATCAGGTAAGACGAATACCTCTTCTTCAGTTGGTCTCCTTTAGATTCTTTCTTAATGACCCTTGAAATAGTATATTAAGAATAAAAAACCTCTAATCAATGTATAGGAAAGTTTAGAACATATTTTTATAGTGTTTGGTATATATAGATGGATGAAAATGATGTAAATAATAGTGAAAAGTTGTGGCCATTTATAAGGGAGAAAAATGACAGACTTGGAAATATTAAAAATATTTAAACACAGTTAATGTATTTTATCAAGTATAATGATTCCAAATTAAAAATAATTCAAATAAAAAGAGTGTATGTTAAAAAAATCACTATAAAATGAAATTTTTATATGATTTTATGTCATTTTATTAATTATTATTTGGTTTAAACCCTCCATTAACCAATTTAATCCTTAATTGCAATAAGATTTTTTTACTATAAAAGTTTAATAATTTTACTTATAAGTCTAAAATTGGATCATATATGGATTTAAGAATACATATTAAAAAGAATGTCACCATACTTTTCCTATTTCACATTTTTTATGTTTATTTAAATAATTAATAAAATATTATTTTTCATAAAATAACTTTAATGTAATTTTTGACACTATTCACTAATTTGACATTAAATTCATCATGATAGTTATGGAATTAGAATATAAAAATTTAAAACACCCATAAAATGTTATATTACTCTAAAAACATCATGTAACATAATAATTCAACCAAATTATATTACTTTTAAAACTTTTATATTATTTTTTCTATTTACCTATTAATTTAATAAATAATATGTTGACATTGTGTAAGAATTTAAAGAAATTATTCAATCATTAAAAATTATAAATAAATTATAATGGAAAAAATTATTATTCTTTTAGATAAACATATAGAACTATTGTTTTCCACCTTTTTCCATATAATATAATTTTAGTGATATCAACGTAAAGATAGTGAGATTTTGGAATTTTCATTACTTAAATTAATAAAATAAAATTCTCAAGTGAAAATTGAACCAAAAAACCATTTATTCAAATTTTGGACTTATGTAGTCGAATATATTCCATAAAATGAAATAATATAATGTTTTGGGATGTTTTTGAGACCTAATCACATTGTTTTAACCATAATTTAGCAATTTTAGTCTTACCGAGGTGACCTGTATTTACCACGATTACAATTCATAATGGCAAAAAATAATATGGAAATATTTAAAAAATATTAACTTCAATATTACATATATGATATCCCTTTTTCAATATTGAATCTTTATTAGTGAAAAAAATAAACATTATATAAATACGTAAAATGCAATGAGTTTTTTATAAAAATTAATTTTTACGACTAAAAATTAATTTATAAAAAATAAAGAATAGTCGTAATTCAAATGGAATTAAATATATTCTTATGAATAAAATGTATAATATTTTAATTTAATTCCAAATATGGAATAAAATTTTACCTTTAAATTACTTAATTTAATGAAAATAAACTATATAATTTGAAAAATAAATATTTGTTACTATATATTGATAAATCAATTTTCTTAGAAAAATAAAAAATTTAACCCTATGTTAATTTTTATATTAAGAATATATAAATTATGCCTTATTTATCATGTTCAATTTATAATATTCTAAGAAATTAATAATAAAAATCACCCACAAAATGCAATGTAAACCATTTTTTGAGATAACATATTCTTGAATCATAAAATGATATTACTTAAAATTGATTACTTATATCATTTGTATTAACTAATAAAATTTAATTAAGTAAAAAATTTCAATATATATTTCATAATGTGGTTAATTCTTTTTATACTCATCAATTAAAAAGTTATGTTCTAATATATCATCATTTATTTTAAAATCTTTAATCTTTGTCAAGAAATATATTGAACACATATAATTTATATAAAGAGAAATATAATCTAGAATACTAGGGTTTTACAAGGATTGATTTATCTTATTTGAATGATGGGTTATATTTATAATATTCTATCATGATAAAAATTATTATTTTATTATTTGGTTGGTGACAGGATCTTCAAAATGAACACGTGAAATGAATATCTCTAAAAACACCAATGAAATATTAATAAATATGGGACAAATTTGTAACAAATGGTTAATAATTAAAATATATTACAATTATAAAGTAAAACATGAGTTTATTAATCATACCCATAATTTTTATATGAAAATTATATTTCTAGTCATATGCATATATATTGCTACTAGTAAATAATAATTAAAATTTTGTTGAAAAAATTTATTTATGGGGGGTACAATTTAACATCTTGATATTTTAATATATGCTTTCCTTAAATTAAATACTTTGTTGAATATATTTCATCATATAGAACACATAATGAAAAAAAAATATGATAATTGTTTTTGAGAAAAAATATGCAACAAATGTTCCTAGAAATATGAATTACATACCATGGTGGATTATTTCAATTATATCTATATAAATTGAAATGAGATAATAAATAGAAATAAATAATATAATTAAAACTAATAGATCCCATGGATCTTCTTTAAACTGAGAATCACAATTAGTATAACTAAAGACGCTATAATAAATAAAATAATGAATTGTGATATCATGATGGAAAATACTTAAAAAATAATGATATATGTTACTTAATAAGTGATGAATAAATGAATGAATTTAGTTAGTATATACCTATGAATGAAATATGGTCATTGGAAATATAGTCATCACAAATATGGTCATTAGGAATATGGTCATTAGGAATATAGTCATTAGAAATATGGTCAATGAAGAAATAATCATTAGATATAAATTTATGTAATGATTATACTGATTTTGTGTAATATTATAATTTTTTTTAATATTAGTTTTTAAAATAAAAAATTACCAAAAAATATAATATTTAATAAAATATTTTATTAGAAATGCTGTTACGTGTTAAATAATTATTATCAAATAATGATTTGTTAAAAAATCAATTAAATTTTTTAATATCAATATATTGATAAAATTAAATTATTAAAATATAAATAATTAAGTTTATTTGTACTTTGGTTAAGGTATTTTAATTTAAAAGTTATATTTTTTCAAGGAACTATTTTTTAAAACGTTTTTTTACCTTTTCAAATTTGATCACAACCATATAATTATTTAAAAAAATGCACTGATAATACATAAATGGAATAAATTAATAGTCATACAATATCTATTACATTGAATGAAATAAGAATAAATACATTTATTTTGAAAATGTATTTTTCTAAAAAATAATCATTTTATGTGATATGATTTTTTATTTTAAGAGACTAAATATATTTTTGTTTAATATTGATACAATATATTAATGATATGAATAATATATTAATAGTATTTTAATTAATAATTTATAAGAATTCAAATTAAGAATATTTACAAGTTTAAATGTCAGTTTTCTATGAAAATATTTGCCCATTATATTTTAGGTTTCCAATTAAAATATATCTCTCAAAATTTTATAATTTTAATTTTGTGAAATGACATTCATTTTTTGATTCATAATGAAACTATAATATGAGGATGTTTTTTGGTATTATTTTGAAAGTATTTGTTTTAATGTGAACATTAAAAAAATATTGTTTTTACATATACTATAGCTTTTATGACATTATCATAATGTGAAAGGGAATAAAAACTTATAAAAAAAATTCTCACCTAAAGGTTTATTTTAGGATTGAAATTATTCATTTTTAAATACTTTATTGACTTTATAAAACGAATTGATAACATTTTTGAAAAAAATAAATATTTTATTTAAATAAGAATTTTTTTTATGATTTTATTTGAATTAAATATTAATATGGTCTATTTCTGTTATGGATGTCTTTAGAATTAAATTAATAATAATTTTTTATTTATAAAACAATAATTTTTTTGAAAATAAGAAAATTATAACTTTATCTTAAAAATAATTGTTTTACTTAAAAATACACTTTTTGAAAAATTGTTTTAACAAATTATGTGGAGTAATATAAAAATTAATTTTTTATAACCCATTAGAAATATATTTTTTAAAATTAATTTCATATTTGAAATCATAAAATTCAAATTATGTAATAATTCCAATTTTTTTTCATTAAATTAAATTCTATAGGATAAAAATGATTTTCTATGGTAAAGGTAAATTATGATAAAATTTAAAAAATAGAATAAATTTCTAATATTTTCTCAAAGTTTATCTCCAAATTTGTTTTAGAGTTGTTTTTTACCAATACATACCCCTCTCTATTTTTCCACTTTTTGATTCACATTCCTTGAAAAGTTCCCCAATAATTAGTGAAACGCCACTCCTCGCACTTATAAAAGGAGCCCTTCACCACACCACATCTACTCAATCCAAATACCCATTAGTTAAAACAAAATATTCTAAAATAAATTACCAAAAATACTAGATATGTATAATTTAATATGGTCTCTTCAATGGACAATCATTAAAATCCTTTATCCAATTTATAAATTATTTATTCTAAGAATTAAGGTAATAATTATCAAATATATCCATTTCATTGCTATTTTATCAATTCATCTTCTTCTACCCAATGTATATTAAACCATCCTAAAATAATAAAATCACCATAATTAATATATTTAACTATTATTATAATTACGGAAAATTCATTATATACCCTTCCCCATTCCTTAGAAAAATGAGAATGTCATCCGTACGTAAGTGTAGACAACCATCTCTACAGAACTATGTATTTCGTTTTTCATAATAATGTCACATAGAAGGTTATAAAAGCGAAAATAATTAATTAAAATAATATTAAATATTTTTTTATTCTTAACTAATAAATCATTTTCTACCTTTCCCCCATTCTATGGAAAATGATAATGTCCTATATGTGCACATACAAACTACAAACTCCATGGAATGAGGTATTTTTTTTCATTACCAAACTATTAGGATGATTATAAGAGTTTTTTAAATTAATTAAAATTATTTTTAGGAGATTTTATTTTCTATTTTAAATTTTTATTAATATTTAACTCATTATTAATATACCAACTATTGTTTTTCCAGAATTACCGAAAAAGCTGAACACTAATTCTATATCCATACATCATGAATAAAATTTTCATTGAATGAAATAACAAATTCATAAATCATTAAAAATAATCAATTCAAGTTCCTTTTATAATATTTTAATATAGTGGATTTTAAAAATTAATGGATCTTGACGATGTAATTATAAAATAAATAACAAAAGATCAAAATTTATAACACATAATAAGGAAAATAAACATTGAATAGTTAATGAATGTATACTGAAGGATTATAATTGTTGAGTATAAATGGTATTATATATAAATGGGCTTCTTTAAGATTATATTAATATGGAAATTTTTAATATAGGATATTTATTTATTCTCACAGAATTCGAGTGTAATGGAAAGGGTCTCATCTCAATTTCCCTTCACTAAGGACTGTTTTATTATTATACACAAAATGTTCCTTTAAATTCTATAGTTAATACTACATTTTATTTATATTGTTATTGTTAATGTTTCATTCATTGGATTTTTAATTCTTATCATGATTCCCTCCTACAAATTGCATTTATTTTATTTTGATCTAATTTATAAGGGTTTCTCATCTCACATTTCTTTCATTAAGATATATGACATATTTTACACATGTTTTATACTATGTGGTGTATATACTACCATATTTATTTTTTATGATATATATATATATTTAATTATAGGGATTTAAAATATTTCTAATTTCTTTCTTTCATGTAATTTTGATTCAAGATATACTAATGTTGTAAGTTTTTTTTTGACTTGACTTCTTTTCTGGTGTTATAATGATTTCTCTTTGATAATGGTTGTACAATATATATTTTTTATATATTATGATTATATATTTTTTATTTTTCCCATTATTATCGGGGGAATTTTATTATCATATCAAATTTGTTTTTATGGATTTCTTTCTTTATAAAATTTTATGGTGTTAAGAATAATTCACATCCTCTTCAAATGATCTTTATTTCATCCATATCAATATTAACTCTTACAAAAAATTATCTATTTTAATATTTTCACAAAAAATATGTATTATTACTAGTGATATTCAGATTTAAATTTACCTCTTTTAAAATAGAATAATTATAACACTTTTTACAATGTGGGTTTCAATAAATTCATTTTTTAAGAAATATTGAAAAGGTTTTTTTCATTTCTTGATCAAACAGTTTATATTTCACTCCAAATTTACATTAAAAATCAATTAATAACTTTTCAAGTATATATTATTTATATTTCATTACAAATAATGATTGAAAAATATTTCAGGTCCACTTCAATTTTTTTAAAGTGACTTGTAACATAATTGTTTTTTGATAATGATAAAAATGTTTTATAAAAATAATTATTATTGTTTCCATTAAATTTTACTCATTAAGCCAAAAATATATATCTTCTATTTTGCAATATTTATTTTAATCAACATCAATATGAATTTATGAAGAAATCTTAATGGCTGATGGAACCTTTGTATCAAAGAATCTTTGTTTAGAATCCATTTAATGTAATACCATTTTAAAATGTCACAGAAGCCATTTTATTTCCATGTGTTCGTTATGATATGAAGAATATTTAATTTCACATGGATCACAAATGTATAAATGATTATTATGTGACTGGTGAGTCTGATATAACCTTGCAATTCAATGGGGAATGATTTACATCTAATGATATATTAATGAGATTTGAAAAATGTCGCTCAATCCACTATTGGAAATAGGTTGCGATGGTTGACCCACTATGGGAAACATTTTTGATTCCTTATCCACTAAGGGAAACATGAAGTGATAAATGATAAATAATTTTATTATTATTTTATTATTTTTGAGCTAATATTTTTTTTATAAACTTATTTTATATTCTATGTATTATGTTTATTGGCTCATTATTTCTTACTCTTAGGCAATGGAACATATTTTTTTTCATTTTATATTACATGTCATTTTATTATTCTGTATGGAACATGTTATGTTACTAAGATATTTATTCCATAATCATATATTCTCACAATTATATGATTTAAACCTTCAAGATATGTTGAAATTATTTTAATTTACAAATATATTTATTCCATAATCATATATTTTAGTGTTTTTAACTACAAACCTATTTTTTTAGAAGTGAGTGGCATCTGGATATTTATCATCTAAATAATCACCAATAAACCATACTATTGTTTTTGATGAAGATTTATATACATTTTATAGTAGATACATCCCCAATTATTCTTTTTTAATAGGAACATTGATCCCTGGTTGTTGGCCGGACTATCTTGTTTCAAATTCTTGATGAAAAGTTTATTCAACATGAAGAAAAAAAGATGTCGACGATTGAGATGGATAAGAAGGGTTTGATTCATTACCAATAGTCCCAATCTTGTGAGATATATTTTTGGACATTTTCCCTATTTATGAGGCTAAATATGTTAAGGTTTTGGGTAAAATGGTCACTAATATACTATTTGGATATAATGATATCATAGTTTGAGTATACTTTCTAGTAAGACCAATGTTTTAAGTTAGTGAGGTTATCCTTATTTGGCCCCAATTATAAGGACCATACCTCAAAAATTTCACAATATTATGTTATATAAAGTATTTAAATTCATTCACATTGATGACCTTTTCAGGTTTATAATTTTAGAGAATTAGGTCATAACTATTACATATCATATCAAATATTACAAACTTGAAAAGTCTACACAATATACATTTTTTCATATTATAATTTTTTTTAAAATAAAACATGAATTATTTTTCTTGATAAAATTTTTCATAAAATTCATCTTGTCTTATTCCTTTCGCTTAACCATACTTATACCATTTGGAAAACATTTCAAAAACTTTGGATGAGCACAAAAATCTCATTAGAGGATATAAATAAGGAATGAAACTATTAGTCAATGAATATTTTAAACTCATGAAAATATTTTCACAAAATCATACTTTTCACCCATAAATAAAAAGTTATTTAACATAATTAATGAAGTAATATGATTCCTAAAAAACTTCATAGTAATCATAGATCATAAAGGTAACTCGTGAAATCTAAATAATAATTACATAGTAGTTTTCACAGCTACAAAGGGAGTAACCCTCATGGTTATGTTTGGAATACTCATCATAGTATATTCCCTAAAAATATTAATATAGAACTTATAGTTTAACACTATCTCATTACCAAATATATTGGAGAGATATCATGGGATCACCCTCCCTCGGTTTATCTTGGAACCACCTGTATACATAAGAAATGCCCAAGAACCATAACATAATCATAACACATTAATAAGTATAAAGAAAAAATAACATTTCCACATTATAACCCAAAGATATAATTTCAAGATAATTACATAATCAATCCATCCTTAAAACCATTTTCAAAACCAAAATACATTAGAATGAAATATTGTATTTATTTTCCTTTAAAAACATTAATTCTTATAAAGGAAGCCAAATATCAAATAATGGTCATGGTGGTGGAAAATATATTATCGCTGCGTATGTTAAAAAACATTACTTTCATCATTTAGTAAAATGATTGATAGAAAAAGATTACTTTATAAAACATTTTAATGAAATTAAAATTTCAAGGGGTTAATTATATATTTTATAAAATAAGGTGGTGTATATTATCAAAATATGCCTCAATAAAAGGAGATTGAGACGAAGTCCCTTACCGTCAGTCTGACTCCTCACATAGAATCTATATATTACTGAATAATAAATATAGGTTAATTTCTACTTTTTTATAACCATTTCCAAGTTATTTATTCCTTTTATATCAGTTATTACTATTTTATAAAAATTAGATAATTATTTAAGTTCATATCTGTTGTTCTATCGATATTCACAACTTGAGTTGAAAATGAATTTGGTATGATGTGAATAGTCTATGTGGTCATAATCACATCATATCAAGAATAATATTCATGAAATTATTATCATTTTTATACAATAATTATAATTTTAAATCAAACCATTATGTATTTTTACAAATAATAAACAACGTTATAATCATGGAGAGGGTGGGTCATACATATGATTGAGTAATGTTTCCATTTTCATTGATCATTATGGAAATATGGTAATTATTATTTTTATTTAAAAATAATAATAATATTATTAAAATTGTAATAAAAATTTAAATATACTTATATATATATATATCATACAAGTGATTTTGTGAAAAAAATGATTCATATCGCTTTGTAGAGGTTATATTTCACACATACGCACTAACGACATTATCATTTTTATGTACATGTAAAGTAAGAAAATAAATGATATATTATTCTATTATAATGTTAAATATGTCATTAAAATCATACATAAACATGAATTCCATCATTATTTCTAGTCTTTAGAGATGATAATGAAAAACGAACTATATCGGTTCGTGAGGCGGTAGTCCACCATACACAGGAACAAAATGTTCATTTCCCATTTGATGAAATTGGAGATATATTTGGGTGATGATATTAACACAATAAAATCTTAGTAAATTTGGGATACTAGATTCATTATTTACTCATAGATGAAAGAGATTTAATTGAAGTGGAATAAGAAATAAAATAGAAACACTTAATTAAAACATTACCTTTCCTTCAGATAATCACATTTCTTAACACCATAACACCTCTAAGAAGGGTGTTTTGCCTAAAATAAGGACTCAGAAATGTGGAGAGGGATTATATTAATGTTTTTGAGAAGATATTTTCCATAACAAATGGTTTTTGAAGTGGTATTAATACAGAGGAATGAGTGCCTTTTTATAGGAGGGGGGACCCTTAGTATAATTAAAAGTGTTAAATTAATATAAATTAAATTTTGATTCCAAATGGGTAAAATTTTATTTATTTCAAATATAGAATGTATATGGGTTGAAATATAATCATCCAATGAGAGTTATAAAAGTTTATAATAATTTTTAATCCATATCTTTTTTTAACCTTTTTAACTCTTATTGTTTTATCATGTAATTTACATTTTGAGAGTCAAAATAATTTCCAAATCATGCCAAACTACCAATGAATGATCCATCAATGTAATTTTCATAGTTATTTCAAATTTTTGTTGGAATATTGTATTTTTATAAATTTAATATCATTTAATTAGATATTTTATAATTTAAGTTATGAATTATGTCAATTTTGATAGTTTTCATTATAATATTTTTTATAAAAAATCATAACAAATTGATTAATTTGAAAAAAATATATTAACTGAATCCTAAAATGTTATAGTATTTAATAATATTCATGTATGAAATCAAATATTTCAAATTATATTTATTTTAATATTATTAAAATCGTTTATTTGATTCTTTCTTTAATAAATCAATTATTGCATCATCATTGTGTAACATTTTAATTTAATTATTTATGTCCTAAAAATTATAAATAAATTACCATGATGAAGGTAATATTTTTAGATTTCTAATTAATATTAATAGTCAAATATATCACTTATATAACCCCATATTAAAATTATTTTATTAAGGATAGATATATTTATGAATTATTTTCCTTTAAATTAAATTCTATAAATGTTATAATCACACCCAAGTGGCTTCCAAAGGTCACGATTTTGGCTCAAGGATGGTCATGGTAAAAAATAACTCATAGAATAATTTTAGTACAAATGTTAGGGTAATTTTATAATATTATAATATTAGTTTTACTTATAATTATCCTATTTACCTTTAACTATGGTAAATAAAATACTACAGTTACTATTCACCAAAAAAATATTTTGATCCCATTAGACAAAATTTTTCATACCGATTAAAAACATGTATGTTTGTTTTTTGAAAATTAAATTCACAAAATTGGTTAAATTAATTTAATGTTAATCCTATTGATGGATTGAGATAATGGGTTTTTGAAGTAAAAATGTTCAAAAGTTCAAAAAGTTTTTATATCAAATTTGAATGTGAAATTGTTCCTAATGCCCTAAATTGGATTAAATTATAAAAACATTATTCAATTATAATTTATAACTATTTAAAATGATAACCTAACTATATAAATAAATTAGATAAAAAATTAGTTTTGAATTAAAATGCAGTATTTTTCACTATTCATTAAAAAATTAATATTATCAGAAGAATTCAAAAAAATCATCCAAAGTAAATTTTTGTTCCCTAATTATAAAGAAAAAGTTTAGTTTGTCATATAAAATTTATAAAATAGTCAAAATATATAATTAAAAAGGGTTATCCATCAAGAGGCAGTAAAACTACGTTATAAAAATATTTGAGCATTTTATGCTTAAAATTAGATTTATTCTTTTTTAAGGACATAAAAATTTATTGGAAGAAGGTAAAAATAATTAATAAACATGTGTAAAAATAATATAGTTAGTTCTATTCATTCCCACAAATACAAAAGATAGGTGATAACTACCACTTAAAATAATAATATTAATAATGTATTATTTTTTTTGTATAACTCAGTCTTGTGTGAAACATAAGATTTTGGAGAAACCTATTATTTCATGTCAGATATGATATCAAACAAAGAATCCCATTTAAAATAAAATTAATATCTTATTCATTAATATTAATAGATATGAAGAAGTATTATTTTATAATTACCTGGGATGTTACACCAATATTCTCTTGGTATATCATCACCCACAACTTCAACACTACAATGGGTTGTTAATCCATGAGAATGTATATTAATGAATATTACACTATGTTTTAGACACATAAATATTAATTTGGGAACCTATACAAAACATAGTTTTTATAGATGATGTAATAGTCATTTTTTGCTTTGGGAATGAAATCCCTTGTAGAAATCTTGAATGACCTAGAGTTATAATCAAAACTTGTAGCATCGTTAATCATGGTAGAGGGAGGGTCTAGAGAATGGAATAATTTTAACTCTGAATATACAGTCAATAGATTCACAATATTATCACCCTTTAATGTTAATTTCATAATTCGAGATAAAACATGGATGAACGTTCACAATATACATGTTGGGATTTTAATGTAATCATTGAGATCATATATATTTAAATTCTCATCCAACCATCCCTATAGAGCTTAAAAAGCTCTTTTTAGGTGAAAGAGTGATTTCCCTTTATAGATTTGAATAAATAATCAATGTATTCTCACTCTCACTGGTATGACTATACTAGTTTATTTCCACTATACTATTTTATCTTCCCTCATAATTTTTCTCGGTTATACTCTAGCTTGTGATTCAAGGACTATAAGTGGAAATCCACATAGACACATAGAGTGAAATCTTTCCAACCAAATATGAGGGTGAATTGTGGGGTTGACATCACAAACTGACTTCTTGTAGTATAATTAATCTAGTTCTGACGTATATATCCCCGAAATCCCCATTTTTGATTCTTAAGAACCTCATAGAATGTATTGAGATTTGAACATTTTCCCGATGAACCAATAATTTGTTCCTACCTATTTTGAACATGACATCTTTCTATAGAAGGGGCTACTTCCCCATAATGTTGATGAATTTTATCAGAATATTTTTGGCCTAAAATGGAATACATTGATGGTACCCCCATGAAACCTCTATAGAAATAAATTCATCTTAAATATACCTAATAATATGGTCATGGAAATTTTGTAAACATCTGAAAAGCTGATCCCCACCTCTCAACTACAGTGGCCTAAAAGCTAAGTGATAAGGTCTGCAATCTTATAGAAATTATTTTAGGAAATAATTTTTTTTATCATAGATAGAGACCCCTCACATCTAGTCCTTAAACTCCAAACACATCTGAAACACCCAATACACCAGTATAGATTCAGGCCTCACACTACATTCAATAGAAAAGTCACGATTATTTTTTGAGCATTTGAGTTGGTCGATAATTGATCAATGAATGGTTGATGTGAAATAGTGAATTTATGGATATGATATATGAGAATGGTTTTAACAAAAACTATTTTATTTTTGAATATATACAAAAGGGTAATATCCACCACATTGAAAAATTCTCCTGTTGATGATATATTGTCACTTACTAAATTATAATACACCTCATACCATGAACTTTTTTGTTGGTAGTGGTATTTAGGATGCCAATGTTGGTTAGGAGGCTATTCTTATATACTGGAAGGGAATGTGATGATCCATTGTCCAGTTTGTGCATCCACACGGGTTTTGAAAGGGGTTCCATATGTAGTCTATAATGGCAGACATATCCTTTCTTGAAATCTTGAATGATATAGTAAATGTGTCCATAAGAATTATAATTTTAGATTCTATACAATGGTTTCATATATCATTTATATGAGGAGATATTAAAAATTATTAGGGATAGAATATAAAATAGATCAAAAGAATAAAAGTGGATGATGCAACGTCCTGGTTCTGGAAGCCACACAACGGGTGCCCTGAACCCGATTGGTCACATGACCTCAAGAGCATTTCCCCAAATGCCAGAGGTTGCCAACTACTAGCGAGGGCCAAGGACTGATAGTGGTAAAACTATGCACTCATTTTTAAAATTGTAGTGTGATAGAATAAAATATATAAACATGAAAAAGTGGAAGTAGTAAACAATATAAACGTGAAATGGACAACATAACTATAATAAAAGATAACAACAGTCAAATATATATAATTATGCGCATGTATCTAATTCTAATAAAGTAGCCAAAACAGGATATACTACAATCTAATACAATACTGTACAAGGTAAAAATATAGTAAAACAAAATAAATCAGTGCAACGGGATCGTAGTAGCATCGCAAGCCTGGACTCGGTCCCATGCTCTCCTACTCCTCTGCAATAATCATGCACCTGTGTAGGGACCCTTCCCCCTATCAACACCTGCATCAATATAGTCTGCTTGGGCCAAATACATGTCCCAAATAGGGTGTAAGAAATAAATCCCAGTAGGCAACCACCAAAGGCCTGTGCCTAACTGTTAGTGAAAATGTGAAATAACGGTGTGCAATAATAAAATGAAGCAAACTAGGAAGTACTCAAAAATAACTGTCCCTAAAAGTTACAATGACATTTTAATCATTATTTAAAAATTCAATTTAAGAAATAAACACAGTGAATGTTCTAAGTATACAGTGTCTCCAGACATGCAAATCCTTACCCTGAGGCAAGAAGAAACAAAACCCTCAGGTAACTGCCCATAGGCATAACAAATATTTCCCTTAGGTGTATGCGATATTGCCCTCAGGCATGGAAGATACTGCCCTCAGGCATAAGAAGCGTTGCCCTCAGGCTAAATAGAACAATTCCCTCTGGCTAAACAACACACTGCCCTCAGGCTAAACAAGTAACTGACCGAGCCCAATACACAAACATGCAATTCATATACGTTTCATCTCAATAAAAGTCAAAACATGCTATAATCACGGCATACCCACGGGTATCCAGGCAAATGGTTAAACAACGGAAACGCACCCAATGGGTGGACGTGGATCAAAGTAATGATCCCAAACAGTATTTTATATTCATTTATAGATTACCTAAGCAATACTAGGTATCTAAATAGTCAAATCCTCAGTTATACAACACCCTAAACATGGGCGCGTGGCCTAACGATACACAAAATCAACTCAACAGTTGTAAATAATCACAAGACCACCTACCTAGATCTCATATGATCGATATATGTAAACAGTGACTCCCGAAACGACCAAGAATGAAGTAGATATGGTATAAAAAAATTCTCGTTCAAACCTAAATAACTTCCCTTAGAGAAAGAATTGGCAGGAAAGACTCAAGGAGAGAGAAGAACTTACCCATGCAGTCTAATTGAGATCGACGATGGAAGAAACAAAGTTTCCGACATGAGATCGAGAGCTCCTCAAAGCTCCAACCTCTTCTACCGAGCTCCAAATGAGTTCTCTGACTTCTCTGCCCAATGAGGAGGCTACTTCATATTTTAAGAGAAAAAACATGACTATACGGAGTGTACTTCTCAAGTATACGGTGTGTACTTTCCTTTTAAACTATTCCTAGGGCGGCTAATTTCTACTACCACACTGTTGATTCGTCGACTGATTACATGGCAAGTATTACTAAGTACACAGTGTGTAGTTATTTTTCACAGTTTTAATCCCCAACAAGCCTACACACCCTGTATTCTCATCCACACAGCCAAAGTACACGATGTGTATAAAACAGTGCACAGTGTGTACTTAGTTTTTTTACACCCAAGCACAAACACCCTATGTTCTCATCCCACACAGCCAATATACATGGTGTGTATTAAAAAGTACAAGGCGTATACCCATAAATTTGGGATTTTTCCCACATTTCCCTTATTTTCTCAAAAACACTTAAGGAAAAGGAAAAGAAGAAACTCCTACCTCAATAATAAGAACCGAGTTCTTACAAAATTCCTCCTTTAAATCAATTCATCCCCGAATTTCCTTTCCAAGGGTGGTGAAGGTAAAGCTGAGAAAAACTCTGGCCATTAAGCACATACATAGGTATCCCGCTCCCAGGTTTCGTCTTACACTCAGCCATGTTGCCATAGTACCCATAGGAGAGGAACTGACTGGCCTTAGAGAACCTTCATTTATCTATCAACAATACGAATCAGATGCTCCTAAAAGGATGCATCAACCTCTATTTCAACCTCCTCGGGTTAAAAAATATAAGACAAGTCTGAGTGATAATAGTGCAGCTAAGATACGTGGAAGACATCGTGTATTTCCCAGTACCTCTATGGTTACTGCAACCGATAGGCAACCGACCTGACTCTCTCCAGAATCTCAAATGTCCCTACATACCTCGGTGAAAGTTTACCCTGTCTCCTGATCTGTCTATGTCCCAATCTTGGTAAAACATGAAAGAAAATCAGATCCCCGACCACGAACTCCAAGGGACGTCTGCGACGATCAACATAAGATTTCTGACGAGACTGTGTAGTAGCCATCCACTTCTGAATCAACTGGACCTGCTCTGAAGTCTCCTGTACAAGATGTGGTCCCCGTAAAGCTACCTCACCTGCCTCCAACCAGCACAAGGGTGATCAGCATGGCTTACCATATAAAGCCTTGTAAGGTGCCATCTCATTAGTTTCCTGAAATCTATTATTGTTGGAAAACTCGACCAGGGTTATGTGCTTCTCCCATGAGCCCCCAAAGTTCCGGAAGCATGCACATAGCATGTCCTCTAGCACCTATATTGTAGACTCTGACTAGCCATTGGTCTTAGGGTGCTATGATGTGCTCATCAGCACCTGTGTACCCAATGCCTTCTGAAAACTCTGCTAGAAATGAGACGTAAAACTAGAATCCCTATCTGAAATGATAGAATGAGGGACACCATGAAGACGTAATACATCTCAGATATACAACTTCCCTAGCTCTTCAACACTGAAGGTCTCCTTGATCGGAAAAAAGTGAGCTACCTTCATAATTCTATCCAAAACAACCCACATGACATCATTGCCTCAAGGTGACCTCAGTAACCCGGTCACAAAGTCCATCGTGACATCATCCCATTTTCACTCTAGTAAGGGTAACTATTGTGATAGTTCGGGTAGCCTCTGATGCTCCACCTTCACCTGCTAATAGGCAGAACATCTCATAAAAAAACCATATACCTCTCTTTTCATACCTGGACACCAATACTGACGTCTCAAGTCACGGTACATTTTGGTAACTCCAGGATGTACTGCCCAAGCTGAAGTGTAGAATTCCCGCATCAACTCCTCACGTATATCCCCTAGAACCCACACTCATCCATGGATACACAATACCTTATTATTACCTATCGTGCAACCAAAGATAGGGTACTCACTTGCCACCAACTCTCGTAGAACTAGGCCTTTTGTATATGAAAGTTGTCTCATCCTCACTCTATCCAGGAGGGAAGAATTCACAGCTAAGGATGAAAGATATGTTTTCCCACTACTGTCATGCATCTCCAAATGCATCTCAGAGAATAAATCCATAAGCTACCACTCACCACTGGCCTCATGCACTGCCTATATCTGATTCCTCCTACACAGACCCTTACCAGGTGTACAGGCAAAATCAAATTCGAAGGATTAAAGGTATTCAACCCACCTTCGCTGTCTCAAATTCAAGTCACGATGGGTAAAGATATATTTAAGACTTTTGTGGTCCGTAAAAACAATAAAATGTTCTCCCAGGAGATAATGTCTCGAACAATGCAAAACATGTACAACTGCAGCTAACTCGAGATCATGCGTTGGGTAATTCCTCTCATGTGGCCTCAACTGCCGAGACCTGTATGCAACTACTCGATTGCCCTACATCAACACTGCTCCCAGCCCAATACTTGATGCATCGTAGTAAACTGTATAGCCCTTACCTTCCTCTGGAAGTATTAGGATTGGTGCTGATTTCAACCTTCCCTTCAGCTCCTAAAAGGCTATCTCAAAAGCTTCAGACCAAACTAACTTCACACCCTACTTAGTCAGACCTGTCAACGACGCTGCTAAGTGGGAGAATTCCTGTATAAAGAAACTGTAGTAACTAGCTATCCCCAAGAAACTCTGTATCTCAAACACATTCTTAGGCTTCTCCCATGAAACAACTTCTATCACCTTCTCTGGGTCTATAGAAACTCCTACCTCTGAAATAATATGACCCAGGAAGTGAATCTGGTCCATCCAAATGTGGCACTTTGACAGCTTTGCACATAACTGATGCTCTCTCAGTGTACTCAGTACGATCTCAAGATGGGAGGCATGGTCGTATTGAGTGTGAGAGTACACCAATATATCATCCACGAATACTACCACAAAAGAATCCAGATATGGGTGGAATATAGGATTCATTAGAGCCACAAAAACTACTGGCATATTCGTGAGTCCGAATGACATGACCAAGTACTTGTATAGACCATATCTACTTCGAAAAGAAATAAGCGGAATGTCTGATGGTCTAACATGCAACTAATGATATCCAGATCTCAATTCAATCTTCGAGAACACTTGTGCTCCTCGAAGTTGATAAAAAATATCATCAATACTTGGTAAGGGATATCAGTTCTTAATCGTCAACTGGTTCAGTTTCCGATAATCCACGCAGAGTCTGAGAGTACCATCCGCCTTCTTAGTTAAAAGAACAGGCGAACCCCAGAGAGAAGTACTAGGTCGTATAAAATCCTTTGCTTGTAACTCCTATAACTACCTCTTGAGCTCCTGTAACTCGAGTGTAGCCATCCTATAAGGAGGAATGGACACCGGTGCCACTCTTGGCACACAATCAATAGAGATATCCACCTCTCGCTCCAGAGGTAGACCTGAAAATTCATCTGGGAAGACATCTTTGAAACGATCAACCACTGGAGGGAAATCCTTCTAACAAGTTCCCTGGTCATCCAGATATAAACTCACAATTTGGGCTATCACTCCACCTCACCCACGATGCTCGGGTCCAGCTTGGCTCGTCTAGATGACCCATTCGCCCTTGTATAGAAACTCTTCGCACTCTGGTGACATGAAACTCACCCTACAAAGATAGAAATCCACAAAGACTTAAAAGGGTACTAACCAATCCATCCCGAGAATGAAATCATACCCTGTTATCTCTAAGATATAGAGATACAATATAAAGTAACACCCACCATACTCTAGGGGACACTCCTTGAACTAATGCACACCTGTCATTCTCTTTCCCAACAGAGTTTCTAGTGTCATGATATTAGAAGAAGAAGAAACACTGAGCCCAAGGCTCTCTACAAAGGGCACAAATATAAAGCTAGTTGTATCACGCCTATCAAAAAGTACATAAGATAAAATAAAAGTAACTAGAATAGTACCTATAACTGTGGATGGTCCGAGATCCTTCTCTTATTGGGTCTATTGCACTGCATATGTCTGCCCAGTGCCACAAACCTGTGACACAGATTGGATACCCTGAGGTGACCCGCCCTGCTATCTCTGAGTTCCTGGTGTCTGGATACCACGACCGCGACCACCACCTCGGCCTGAAATTCTTGACGTATTCTAATTCCATGACTAGTAAAAAGATTCTGGCCCTGCTCCTACATGAAGAGTCTGCAAAGAACCCCTCTCACTAGCCATTGGTGGAAACGCCCTGCAAAAATGCTGAAGATGGCACATCTTGCTGCAAGCTCATCATTTCACTGGGCCACATGGACATTGAGGTCTCTTGTGCCCCTCTTTACAACACTAGTAGAACATTACCTGGCCACCTGAAGAATTATTCTGTCTAGTACTGCCACCGCGAGAGAAATCCATCTACCTTTTCCTCTTACTGATAGAAATAGTACCAGAGACCAGTGTCTAACTGCCCTGGTCCACACCAATAGATTCCCACAGGTTCTGCTCAACAAACAATGCCTAGTTCATGATATCATGCACTTTAGGCAACCTGAAAACATTCACCAGTGTTCGGATTTCATATTGAAGACCATCCTCAAATCGTCTATCCCTTAACGTCTCAACACCCCCTAGAACAAGTGCAAAATGTTGTAGCTTGGTGAAGTGGGAAGAATAGTCCATCACTGACTTGGTGCCCTGCTACAGATTCATGAACTCTTAAGCTCAATCTTCCATTAGCATATATGGAATGAAAAAGTCATAAAAGACTACATGAAAATCATCCCACACAATGTCTCAGTGATGCTCAGTCTAGGTGGTCACATCCCACCATATCTTGGAGGAATCACACAACATGTAAGTAGAGACATTGACCCTCCTCCCCAGAGGTGTCTCTAGATTCTAAAAGATCGTCTGAATAGATCCCAACCAAGACTCCGCAGCCTGTGGTCCTCCATCCCCTGAAAATACAGGTAGATGCTGCTGTTGGAATATACATGTTAGCACTTCCATATATGTGGAAACCGGTTGCACTCCCTGGAAGGTCTGCATGAACCGCATGAAGCCTTCACGGAGCTGTGCATCCGTGCCTGCATCTGGTATAACGGCTGGAGATGTATCTAACACTGCTGGAGGGTCCATTGGTAGCCCATTGCCTACCATCTATGGAGTATAATCATCACCACTCTCTTGGAGAACAAATCGTGGTCATCTCAGTGACATGACTCTACAAGGTCAAACACATGTCTTAGTTTAATTTACTGTCGAGCATTATTTTTGTCCGTTAAAGTGTGCCAATAAAAAGGTAAACAAAAAAACAAAGACTAGAAAAAAGAGACTACACTGCGTGTATAAGGATTACATGACATGTACCCTTAAGCCCTCTATTGGTCGTGCTCTGATGCCGGCCTGGGTGTCTATCAACCCTAGGTACACAACGTGTTACAACCACACATGAAATGTACACCACTCTGTTTCCCCAACCACACGGCCATGTCCCATGGCCTCTCATGGTCAAGACTACACGGTGTGTCCCATAGGTACACGACTTGTAATAGAAAGGTAACACCGACCTGTGTTTTTTTTACACGGCCGGCTACTCATCTGACACTACACGGCATGTTCCAGACAGACATAACATGTACTAGGAAAGTTATCACCGACACGTGTTGTTAGTTCCACAGATGGTTTCTAGGATTACTCTACATGGCGTGTTTAATTGGTACACGAAGTGTTCCCACAAGAACTTCCCTACCCTATGTCTCTACCCACACGACCTATGATACGGTTAGAGACTACACAGTGTGTATATATAAGTACACAGTGTGTATATAAAAATTTTCTGTTCTTCCCGAACAGAAGAACACATGGCATGTAGTCAAAACTACATGGCTTTTATTCCTGGGTTTTCCAAACATTAGGCCTCAGAAACTATTTTGGATCCCAAAAAAACTGAAACTAAAACCAAAGTGCCAAATTCTGATCCGTGAGGGCCCATACTCCCCGCAGATCAAATCTTGGCATCTTACGTGTGTTATAACCAAGGTAAACTAGCCAATGATCCACCAAATTCTAGTAAATGAGGTCCTATAACACCTCGAGGCCCAAAGTTTGGAATTCATTTAAACAACACCTCATATAAACACTACCTTATAAAATAGAAGGTATGTTTTTATCAAGGAAACTGTCACAATAGAATGCATTTTTCTAGAACAACATCAATCGCAACAACATGAAATTTCTTATGCACCTACATGGAATATAAATTATGCATGACATGTGATTCTAACATGTGCCTAAATAATGTATGAGATGGCATACCCTCATCTCAATGGGTTGCAACTAAATAGAACCCAATTAAAAAAATATAAACAACACACCACAAGTGCGTCACCCAACGGTGAAAATCAAATCAACTGTAATAATCATAAACAGAAAATCACAATTTAATTCGAGGAAATACGACTTTTACCTGTACATGGGGTAGCTACTCCCAGGCACAATTCATTACCAAATCCCTTAACAATCTATCTCTTACCATTTTCACCAAATAATAAAACAACTTAGAGAAAATAAAATCATTTGATACCACTTTGTAACATCCCGGTTCCGAAAGCCACACAACGGGTGACCCAAAAACAGTTGGTCACATTACCTCAAGCACATTTCCCCAAATGCCAGAGGCTGTCGACACGAAACGAGGGATAAGGACTGATAGTGGGGAAACTATGCCCTCATTTTTCAAAGTGTAGTGCAACAGAATAAAATATATAAACATGAAAAAGTGGAAGTAGTAAACAATATAAACGTGAAATGGACAATAGAACTATATTAAAAGATAATAGTAGTTAAATATATATAATTACGCGTATGTCTCTAATTCTAAGAAATCTGCCAAAATAGGATTCATTGAAATCTAATACAATATTGCACAAGGTACAAGTACAGTAAAACAAAATAAAGAAGTGCAACAGGATAATAACAGCATCACAAGCCTGAGCTCGGTCCCATGCTCTCCTACTCTTGTAGAATAATCATGTACCGGTGTAGGGCCCCTACCCCTATCAACACCTGCAATAATATAGTCTGTTTGGGCTGAAAACATGACCCAAACAGGGTGTAAGAAATAAATCCCAGTAGGCAACCACACAAGGCACATGCCCAACTGTCAGTGAAAATGTTCAATAATGGTGTGCAATAATAAAATGCAGTAAAATAAGAAGTACTCAAAAGTAACTATCCCTACCAGTTACATTGCCATTTTAATCATTATTTAACAATTAAATTTAAGAAATCACCACAATGAATGTTCTAAGTAAACAGTGTCCTCAGACATAAAAATCCTTACCCTCAGGCAAGCAGAAACGAAACCCTCAGGTAACTGCCTACAGGCATAATGAATATTTTCCTCACGCATATGAGATGTTTCCCATAGGCATGGAAGATACTGCCCTTAGGCATAAGAAGTGTTTCCCTCAGGAGAAATAGAATAATTACTTTAGGCTAAACAACACACTTCCCTCAGGCTAAACAAGTAACCAGCCGAGCCCAATGCACAAATAAGAAATTCATATGTGTTTCCTCTCAAGAAAACTCAAAACATGCTATAATCATGGTATAACCATGGGTATCCATGCCAAATGGATAAATAAGGGAAACACACCCACGGGGTGGCCTTAGATCAATGAAATGATCCCAAACAGCAGTTTATTCTCATTAATAGATTACCTAAGAAATAATATGTATATAAACAATCAAAGCCTCAGCTATACAACACACTGAATATGGGAACATGGCACAATGGTACAAAAAATCAACTTGACAATAGTAAATAAACAAAAGACCACCTACCTCGATCTCCTCTGATCGATATACGTAAACGATGCCTCCCGAAACAATCAAGAACGATGTAGATCTGGTATAAAGAAATTCCCATTCAAACCTAAATAACTCCCTTTAGAGAAATAATTGGCAGGAAAGACTCAAGGAGAGAGAAGACCTTACCCATGCGGTCTAAACGGGATTGACGACAGAAGAAATAGATTTCTGGCGTGCGATCAGAAGCTTCTCAATGCTCTGCCTCTTCTCCTAAGCTCCAAACGAGTTCTCTACCTCCTCTGCCCAATGAGGAGGCTACTGCCTATTTCAAGTGAAAAACTATGACTACCCAGCGTGTACTTCTCAAGTACACAACGTGTACTTTCCTTTTAAACTATTCCTCTCGTGGCTACTTTCTACCACCTCACTGTTGATCTGTCGACTGATTACACGACATGCATTACTAAGTACACGACATATATTTAGTTTTCACACCTTTAATCATCGAAAAGCCTACATGCCCTATATTATCATCCAAATAGCCAAAGTACACAGCATGTATGAAATAGTACACGGTGCGTACACATTTTTTTACACCCAAGCCTACATGCCCTATGTTCTCATCCCACACAGCCAATGTACATGACGTGTATACAAAAGTACATGGCATATACCAATAAATTTGGGATTTTTCCCACATTTCCCTTGTTTTCTCAAAAACACTTAAGGAAAAGGAAAAGAAGAAACCTGTACCTCAAGCATAAGAATTGGGTTCTTACAGATGAGTATGTAAAAATGAATACAGTTTAGGGTAAAATATAATAATTTAAAAAATTTCTCCAAATTTTATTTACAAAGGGTTTCTACGAGGTCATTTTCTTATTTATTATCATTAAACACCTCTTCCCAGGTTTGGTTAACCTATGTATAGATGTTTTAATAAAAAAATATGCTTAATGAGATGCTATGGGGTTTGAGAGAATCAAATATCTTCTTACCTTATCACAAAAGACATGGGAGAATAGAGATCGAATATAATGATGTTTTTCTAGTCTCAAAATCATTGTGTTCCAATTAATTGTGAGGTTTTTAAATTTATAGATCTTCACCTCCAATTCTCAGGGCAGCTCACCCCTATCAAACTCCCATAAGTGTGCACCCAAATCCCACAGTCAAGTCATGAACCCTCTTCTATCAATAAAACTATCATGTCTTGTATCATGAATCCATATAATAATATAAACATTCTACAATGTAGACAATAGAAGTCCATAATCCTTCCTTTAAGTATAAACTCTAAGCCAGTATCATGTATAATTTAAAATTCAACCAACTTTGCGCCCATCAGATCTAATTTTGAGGGGGGGGGGGGAATTTCTTGTACACAATTTTCCAATGGGAATCATGTGGACAAATTTCAAGATACAGAGTAAAAAAATAGGCCAAGACTAGGAACCCAAATACATCACTCAATTAAATGTTCCCACCAACTTCACCCAAGCTATTCACCCTTGTGGACTTCTCTTAGCCTTCTTTTGCACCTTAATTGAGTGACCTACATATTAACATGAGGCATCCTAGTGTTCCAATATTTTACACTATAGTCACATATATGTACTACCTTATTAGTTATCCACTGATCACATAGGTCCACTAGTTTCCCAAAAAATAGAACCTAAAGGATCCTTATTAGAAACTTCCTGGTATTATAGGAAGATGAAGTGGCACTAAAGAGATATGTGTACCATAGTCTTAAACTACTATTTAGGTTTACTAATTTATCATGGAACCTAATAGAACTAATAAGAATATATATTAATTGTGATACTTAATGGTTTAACAAATTTAAAACTTCACATTAGACCACTCTACCCTATGTTCTCCAAAAATTGGGTAAAAGTCCCCATACTATAAAAAAACTATGATTTCATTCACCTAGGTAAACATAAATACTTTTTCAGGAGTCTGAACCCTCAACAAAGTCTCCAAAACATAGAAGAAACATTTACCTATACTTCCCTTAGAGTGTCACTTATCATAAGCTAAATAACTAGGAAACAATTCAGTAAAGGTCTAGTCTAAGTTGACACTTCACCCTAATCTCACATTAAGATTGAAACTTTAAGATACCAATTCATAAGGGTGACACATTTCCCTTGGATACCACTAGATATTTTTTATTGGTTAAACTATGGAAAAAAATTCACTTTAACCCTTAACTCCGGAAGGATTCTTCCCTAGTCCTCTAATTTGGTGGTTGTTTACTATATGATCCTACTAGGATGATACTTCTTAAATGTCTCCTATTAGGGATCCCTTGTTAGTCCTGATATCCAATTTGTGAACTTCATTTTTTTAGATACACATACATAAGTACCAAACCCTCATAAAAATATCCAAAGTAGCTTGTTATTTTGGGTCTCTAAAATATGACAATATAGTTTCCCAATGACCTTGTAGACACATATAAGAACATACCAACAGATTACCAAGTGGATTTCTCAAAGTCCTCCATCATGACCTCTAGGAATACATTACTTGTATATAAATAATAAAACACACCTCATCATTCATATATTCCATTGATAAATGGATTTTTTACTTTTACTCCTTAATTGAAAGGTCCCTCATGGGGGTTATAATCATGTATCCTCTTGATAATGAGGTTGTTATCATGGGGAGATACATGAATCACCCAATGGAATAGGGTGAACAACATGGATACCCTATATCCAACATTAGATCTTATTGGGAACTTAGTGTATTCATTTTATCCACTCAGTGTAATAAGGCCATAGAAAGTGAATCCCATGTATAACTCTTAATCAATTACTCATGGGGATATATTCTCCATAAATTTAGTCATCCTTCTATCCCGACATCATTCAGAAGTAGGTAGACGTATTTAGGGGAATACCCTATGATGTAAGTGAAAAAGAATCATTAATGGGAATCTTCTTATGTCCAATACCTAACTTATATTTTTCAAAGATTTATATTTCATGTGAAGAATACTTCTTAAATTTACACATTCCATGTGTGAAATCCTTCTCAGTGGACTGTATCCCTTGCAAGGAATCCTTATCAAAGGGCCATATTCCCAATGAGATATCCTTTTAAAAGATACATATTTCCTAATCCTTATTAAAAGTCCATTTTCATAGTGAGATAAAATTTATTAATGGAAAATATTCAACGTAAGTAGAACCAAAAAGGGCCTCCCATGTGTAATACACACACCAAATAATTGTAGGATTTTACCTAGTAATCTAAAGTCCCCGTAAGCATGAAATTAATGGGGACTTCACTTGGTCATGGATGTTCAACATTAAATGGAACCACATTGGTACTTGTCACATGGTATAGAATGGTATAACATTTCCCATTATGGGGAACTTAATTATAGAGGTCTTAATAAAAATTACACGGATACACAAGAATAAATCATCACTGGACCAATCCCAAATATTAAATATCATCCACCTCCCTATAGGAAACTAAAATCAAAATCACCTATCTATGAGACATTAATGTAATGCATTAATAATTAACTATATAAATATAGAGAACATTTAAAATATATATATATATATATATATATATATATATATGTTCACATCAATGCATGCCAATGATCAATCTCTAGAATAATGGTAACTAGTACTGAACTGGGGAATGGTAAGGGTTTATAAACATGTCTTAAATCTATATGAGATTCCTAAAGTAAGCAATAATATACCCTTAAATGGTGTGATTCACCCGACCACCCATCCTACGATCCAATACGCATTCCATGGTGTCTACAGAGAAGTCTTAATTGTTGTATGCATCTAGAAAGTAGGTCTTAGATAACAAAAAACAACCATTTTTGGGAGGATGATGAGGTTTCCAACAGAAATTTGTATATTTTTGGCACACAATTTCCCAATTATCCTAGGTGTTAGGAAGTTTGGAAATGAGTATTTAACAATGAAGTGATAATATTTCTCTATCTTAATTTTTCTTTTTTTATGAAACCATCATAAAACCAACACATACTCATTTAATTAATCACCATAGACATATAATATAAATTTTATAATGAATATTTCAATAAAAAATAAAGTATCAATTTTATACACATATTATTTTTCCCCTATATGGATTTTCCTTTTCATAGTATTTCATTTAAAATATAAGGATTATGTATTTTCATTACCAATTATTTCTTTTATAGATTTTTTTATAGACTAATGTACTATATAAATATGTAGTTTTAATTATTTTTATCTATTTTTATTGATTTAATATTTTTTTTATTATATCTAATAATTTAAAATATGGTTTGTTGAGACACTTTTAGCTGTTTAACTATAAGGCATAAAAATTTCAATGCCAATATAATCCACATAAAGGGAAAATCAAAGAACATCATACTAAATGATACTATCATACAACATTAAAAAAACTAACATGACTTTACTAATACAATTTAACTCATGGAAGAAGAAGAATGATTGACACCACATTACTAAAGAATTTTGGAATTATTCAAATGAATATTTACTTATGAATTTTATATATAAAAAAGAAGAGATATAATTAATAATATTGGTAATAAATGATTAAAATTATGAAATTTAATAAAAAAATAGCTTCATATGAATGTTTTAATAAATAAAATTTATTAACACAGAATGTTTAAGTGTGTGGGATAAACAAAATATTTTAGGTAACATGTTTTCACCTCATATTTTATATTATAGGTTCTAGTCCACACTTATTGAAATTTATTCTATTTGGAATTATATTCCTCCCTACTTAACGCAATTTAATCATTTTAGGATTTGTTTTTAATTTTAAAAAAACTATTATAATTTATCTCTTAACCTCTTCAAAATTCACTCCTGTCTCTATTATACCTTGAAAGATTCATTTGTAATTTTAAATTAACATCACATATTCATTGTCTTATTGTATTTTTAATTAATTTATATTCTATTTTTATATATTTCAAATATTATTATTTAATGTAATGCTACTATAATATCAATGTTACTTTTTCATTTCTATTCTTAAGCCTCAAATTTATTTTAACACCCTATAATTTTAGAATATATAATTTTCATTAATAAAATTTATGTGTTATATATATTTCTTTATATGAAAAAATTATCATAGATGCACCATTGTACAATATGAAAATATAATTTATAAATGTTAGTATTATTGTATAAATGTTGGATTGAAGGGTTTGGACATGACTAATTGAATTATGAAATATAGGTATAAAATATTTCTATAATGAAAATTTATTGATTAATTCATAGGAAATAAGTACTCAAATTTTAATAATAATAAGAAAGTAGTATAAGCCCTAATTTTTCATGAATTTTACATTCTAAATATATTTTATTTTTAGCTAAATTAAGTATTTATATAATTTATATAAAAAAATTAATATTAATTTATATATTTATTATTAATTGGTTAGAAACAAAGGTAATAACAATTGAAGGTGAAAAGAGATATTTTCTCAAAATACTATTTCTATGGTGCATGAAGTATTTTACCAAATTAAATTTAATAATACTCTATTAATGAATGATTTTATGTAGGGTAAAGATAACATGAAAAATAAAATATATTAACATTAATTTAATTATAGTAACTAGGAATGGAATGAGAATAAATGATGTTGCATTTTTTAAAATATTTTTTTTTCTATAAATAGTTTTTATGTGCTTTGTGCATGGATATTAGAAATAATTTCTTACAATTTTAGGAATTTAATTTTTTAAAATGGATTCCAAAATATTATTTATAATTGTTAATATTAGGTTTTAATTTCACCTTATCATTATCCATAATGAATTTTTACCATGTAAAAATTCTTGTTACCATGATATGGTTTAAAAGCGTTAAAAGGGTGTTTGACCTATGAGATAGGGTTTAAAATAACTAAAAAATCATTATTTAATATCATTGGATGATTTTATTTCAACCATAACCTTCATATATTTGAATCAATGAGAATTTGGATATACGAGAATCAAGTAAGTCATGTATTATATAGTAATGGTTTGTGTATTATCATGTTTTCACCAACATCATTGATAAACAAGAACCTCCTAATGCCACTTATCCACACCAAATGAGAACTTTATATTGGATTAAAAATTATTAAATCCCTTCTAAACATTCCTCCACATGTTTTAGAGGACCTGATATCCCAAAAGATAATCTTAATAAGGATGAATGTCTAAAAAAAAGATGGTACCTAAGGAAGATGTAATTGTATTTCATGTCTCATTATTCACCAAATCCAAATCTTCTATTACCACTTAAATATGATTAAATTAATATATACACTATATTAGTTTTTTTTATGTTAATGGTAACACTATTTTCTGTCTCTTTTATACATAATGGTACATAAATGTATTTCTCATGAATACTTACGGACTACCGTCTCCATGAATTTTTGAATTTTATTAATCATCACCATATATCAATGTTGATTATAAATATTTATTTAATTTAATTTATTATTTTTATAAAATAAGAATTATTATCTAAAAAAGAGAAAATATTTTCAAATTTCTTACCCTCCAATCTGTTGTAAAATGATAACTTCACCCGTGCATACGTATAAACTACCACCCCATGATGTGATGTGATCTAATTTTCACTTCAAATTAACAAGAATACAAATTATAATATATTTAAAGAATATATAAAATATTTATGATATTATTTTGATTCATTAAAGATATATTTCTATTTAACATTCTTTCTTTCCAGTCATTGAAAAAATAAAACATTATTCATCTTTATATATGGACTACCATCTCTTTAAAGTGATGTAATTCAGTTTTCATAAATTATTTATATAAATTTTTTTAAAAGTTTATATAATAAATAAATATGATAATTATGACATGATTAATATTATATAGATAATTAAAATGTTATAATTTTTCATTGAAATAAATATTTTAACTACAAAAAACATGGGATGAATAATAGTTATAAGATCCTAATTTTGAGATGGAACCAGAGGCATCTGGAGTTTTCTAGAAGGTGGAAAGGAAGGTGTATTTTGACCTAAATATTATCCAACATTCAAAGGATTATATATTTTAGGAATAATTTTGTATTATCCTTTCAAATTAATACACTAATATATTGTATGACAGATCAATTAGATATGATATTAATGATAATAAAATTGAATAGATTGATAAACAAGATCAGAATGTTAGATCTGAACTTTCATCTTCTCCATTTTTCATTAGTTTCCTAGATTATATATTGACCATGGGATTTAAAATATGGAATGGTCTTTTTGTTTATCACTTTTTCTTTTGGTTTCCTGGAAAATTTCTAGAGAAAACACTTCCTTGCTTCTCCATTTTCAAGTTGCACCCAACAACCAATATTTTATAATGATCATACTCACACTCCAAAGAAGATCGGGAGTCTAGTTCTTTATCACTTTATTGGAGGTCCCTATCTGAAATAGACCTGAACTTATTCCTCTTATATTGTGGAATGATTTACTTCCATCCTTTAGGATCAAAATCCTCTTACTCCTTGTCATCCTCATCCAAACTTGAAACCAAAAAATATTCAAATTGGTTGGTCAAATTAAGTGTCAGAGTGGTGCTTCTTGGACTCAGTCTATTCACTGCATTCAAATTACCATCACTTGAAGCCAAGGAAAACTTATTTAATCTGTCATGTGTCATTCAATATACTAAAACATCATCATAAACCCACACAACCACTTTTTTCTATGAATAAAAATCATTTATCTGGTGTAGAACTCTAGAACACCCATTCTAAAAACCACCTACAATAAAAGAATTCAATGTTCATGTCAATGTTTCATTGAATGTAGGATATAAAAGATGTAACACTATATAATAATTCTACACCACGACCATTGACTTGGTGTATTATCTTGGATGAACTGCCCTCGTTTCATGCTAGGAGATATTTATTCCTTCCCATTACCACAATTTACACATTCAATAGTGGATGAAAACACCATTTCTTCATAAGAGATAACCACATAAGAATAATTTATCACAGGATTTGTAGAATAGTAATTAAAATGTAGAGAATAATTATAGAGAATTATATATTTTCCTTTACTATTAACCTACTAATTGAGAGATGTTGGCTCATATTTTCTTGAACGAAGATTACACCCATGACATAAGTGTCCCAAATGATAGAAAGAATAGAAAAATTCAAACCAACTATTGAAAACCACTATATGTTGGTATCTGAGTTATTCATCCACCTCGATCCACACTGATTCAACTGAATTCTTTGATACATTAAATTGCACTCAAATGTGAGGGGCAATGGTATGACAAATATTGTTAGTAGTTTTGGAAATCCAAAAATATCCCAACATGGTTTCCCAATATTCTTATGATAAATGGGTTTTGGAAGGGAAGGGGTATGCTCAAGAAATTTCACTAGATCACCATGGTGGGTGGATCATGATTCTAGTAAAAATTGGAGCAACATATTAAAATGATGAAATTAGATCCCTCACACAACTTTTTCCCAGGAAAAAAGTAGAGGTGAGATCATCCACATTAGAAAAAAAAGAAGAAAGTGGTAGGGATCCATAAACGGAATACTAAATTTCCCCTTCAAAAACTAGGCACAATTGATGGATATGTCAAAGAAGTAATACAAAGGAATCTTTTGACCAAAATGAGACACTAGGGAGAGGCTATGAAGTGTCGTTGCACCAAATAATTCTTGTAGAGAGAGGGGAACATTTGGGGCCTATAGTGAAGAGAAGAAACTTTAAATCTAAGGTTTAAGTGGGTAGAATCAAGGATAATGTGAGTGTTGGTAAAGGGATAGATGATCTGTGATGACCTAACCTTATGTAAATTCCAATTTTTAATGTTTTTTTTGTTTTTAAAAGTTACTAAAATAAAAGAGATGTTTTCTCTTGATTTTAAGTGTGTATTTTAATTTTCATTAAAATTGGTTATACATTTATATCAACATCAATTATGGACTGTTATTCTTTACTATGGATATTCTATTATGATTACTTCAACTTTATTGATATATATTTAATATAATGATGATGTTTAAAGGTTAATTTAATGAGACCTATTTATATCACATTGGTTAACTAAGATGTGTTTAAATTATGAATAGTTTTATGATCTTATAGAACACTTATGTATGGTTTTCAATATGTGATGGTTTGGACTAGAATTATATAGCCCAAAAATGAATTGGGTAATGATTTATATCACATGAGATTATATGAACCTGAATGGTGAGTGAACATAGTCCGAAGAGGGACTCCTTACACAATGATAATATTTTTAATGATTCATAACTAATGAAATGATGGGAATGGGAAGAGATCCCTATCCACTATGAAAGTATATGAATTTAATCTTAACTTCATAAACATTTTCTATGTTATTGTGCATGAAAGAAACTAATGTTTTATTATTATGGTATTCTATCATAAATCATGGTTTATTATTGGTAATTCCAAACTCTCATGACTCATTACTTTTATTGTGAAAAATATATATTCCATGCCTCATGATTTATGTCTTATGAAATGTTTTGTATGTTTCAATAAGTTATAATAATGTTTTTATACCATAATTATTATCTAATTATTAGTTATTCTCATTGATTGATAACTCTCATGCTTACCATTACTGAGCATCTGAGCTCACACTTTCATATGATTCCTTTTACTAATGTTAAGAAGAGAGGTATTAATTAGGGTATGTCTAAAAATGATACTATATGAGAAGGAATTCCTCAAAGATGTTGAAGATCTCTCATGAAATATGTTGAGTATGTATCTAGTCTTTAAATAAACTAAAAATTTATAGTCATAGGGAATTAAAATATCATATATGTGTTGAATAGTTATCTAAAATTATGTAACATTTATTTATATAATTCTTGGATCACCATAGTTATTGTCCGATAAGGGTTCAATTATTTCTAATGATTATTTTATGAGGAAAATGAGGATAGAACCCATGAAAATGTGTTATTAATTTAAAGAGTGATACAATGAATCTAAAGTGCCACATTTTGATATGAAGGTGTCATAATTTAGGTTATATATAACATCATATTTTTTGATTATATGGATTCCTACTTAGATTAATGGTTCCTGAATCTCATAATATGTTTTTTAGTTTTAGAAAATTTATAGAACTAAGATGAATCACATTAACAATGAATGTGGAGGATAATAAAATGAAAATCCTCATGGTAAAATGAATATAATTGGAGTTATAATGAAAATATAGTAGCAATGCCTAAAACAATTTATAAATCTATGAATGAAGTCTAGAATAAAAACCAAATAAAGAAGAAACACAACATTGAGTTTTTCAAGAGGCAATGTCCACCTTATTCTAGATCTTCCCCTGATCCATTAATTTTATAGAAATAAATTAGTACCACATAATATATATTTTCCAATCACAAGTTCCTAATTATAGAAATAGTGGACTTGGATATTTATTTTTTATAATTTAAAGCTCATAAGTGGTGAAAAAATATTAAGAATATAAGGAATGAAGAATAGACTTAAACTGTGATATGGGAAGAGTTTATTGGGTATTTTAAATATGAAATTTCCCTAAAATCTTAATATATGAAGGGAAATGGAATTACACGTGCTTATATTATAGGATGATGCATACATCTTCCCTTATGAGGAAACATTCACTAGATTTGAAATGTATGATTCTTGTTTTATGAACAACTAGGAAAGAAAAATTGATTGATTCTTTAATGGATTTAAGAAAAGTATCTGAAATTAATTATCCATAAGGGATATTCATAGCTATGAAAAATTCAGTTTATTTTATCTCAAGGTATTAATGATGATTTTATAATCCAATTATTCTCATGTTTTTGTAGACGTAAAATGAAACATCGTTCTTAGAGGATATTCAAAGAATAAAACACATAGATGAAATAAAATTAACATTTCTTTAGGTCTATATATTTTTAAGAAGAAGGGTGAAATTATAATTGGGGGATTATTAAAATTTTTAAATGTGTAAAATAATTATACAAAGAAAATCAATTATAATGTAATGTGAAGATCTCTGTCAATGAAATGAATAGAGTGAAATCTAAACTAAATGCACCACCCACACTCAAATGATACAATCACCAGGATTATGGAATTCATTACAATCATGATGAAAAAGCAAGTATTAATTAATCAAATTGATTCCAACAACCTCTTATGATAAAATAAAATGAGAAAAAGTGTTATTATAACTACCAATGTTTTTCATGAGAATGAAGTGCTGAAAGACACCATTATCAATAGATATAGAATGAAAAATGTATAATTCTATTCTGGTTATTACCACTAATTTATAACTCAATATTTTTTTAATGTAATCACATAAACACATAAATGAGTTGAGGTTAAATTAATGGTGAAAAATCCAAATGGTATAATGATTTCATATCATGTATATGGATAATACCTAATATATGTTTATAGGAATTTACATTCTGCAAAGCATGTTATTTTAACTATAGTTTGATTTGATGTGATAATAGTCATGGATTTGATCTCTTTATATTGATACCACATCAATTTTTAAATATGGGAATTGAAATTTGATATTCCAAAATCATCCAATGAATTTCTATTAGTACAAGGATGAAAATTAAATTCCAATGGAAATCACTTTTATTTTATATCTCTTACTACCTATTTATGGGATATTTTAATCTAAAATGATTAGTGAGAAATTAAAAATTTCTAAAATTTCTATTATTTAAGAATCATTGATTTATTTATGAAATATTTTACTAGTATTTATTTGAATATTGTGGTTTATTATTAAATTTAACTCATTCTTTATGTTATACTAATTTTAAATTCTCCTTATTGAATGGTCCTAACTGAGTTATAAGAATAAAATAAGTAACCATAAGAGAATATTGAAAATGGATTTCTATTTCATAGTTTATCACCTTGGGGGTGAAATAATTATTATTTTTAGAAAAAGTATGGGTCAACGTGTGTTTGAATTGATTATCAAGGACTTAACATGATCACTATCAATAATTGTATCATCTACCCCTCATTTATGACTTGTTAGATCAAATGTGTGGAGTTCAATATATTAGAAATTGACCATCATATGATTTATTATAAATTGTGGGTTAGAAAGAGGATATAACAAATAAAACCATCCATATGAGGTATGAAAATTATGAATTTATAGAAATTCCATTTAGACCTTATAATGACCCACTATCTTTATGGATCTAATGAATAGTGATTTTTTAGATTACGTTGATCACTTTTTTTCATCATTATAGATGATATTAATATATATTAAATGAGAAAGGAAATGAATTATGATAATTTGTATAAAAACCTAAAGCCAATAATATAGAGCCAATTTATTTCACTCATACATTGGCATAGATATAATTGGCCAAATCATGAAGGACCGATTGGTTTTGTAGTCTTTGTAAACTAGATTCATACTCAAATCCTTCATTTCATGTGAATATAAAAATTAAAACATAATTTTTTTTAGAATAACATTATTCCCTCTGGAATATAATTTAATATAAACAATAGTACACATCATGGGTTCCTGGGGAAAGAAAACAAAATAAGGGTGAGCTCAAATGCTCAGTATGATTTAAGTACATTAGAAGATGTTATGGATCAATAATAATAATAATCATGGAAAGATAAATACTTGAACAAACATGATATAAAAATAACATTAATATTATAGAATGATAATTAAAAATTAATATATAAAGGTAAATAATTGAAAAAATATTTCATTTAATCAATTAATTAAAAATTAAATGAACCCATTGATAATATCATAGTGAAAATCTCATGTATAATACTAAAAAACCTGAATTATCAATGAAGTAAATGCTTAATTATTGGTCATCCTGTTTCCCAAGAACATGATATTAATACCATCAAGACATATCCTAAATATAGTTTAAAACTATCTGGTACAAACACATTTGTTTTTTCTAAATATATCTATACTATTAAGATTTATAATCAAGATAGTTTAAACTATTGGTTATAAACAAATAGAGTTGGAAAAATGATTTTGTCTCATGAGACCTATAAATGTAGTCAGGAGATATATATAATGTCCCCCACCCATATCTTCATTTCTAAAACATTAAACAAATATTTAATAATATATTTAATTATTGAAAAATGTGCCTTATCATTAGTATTTCATACATGTAAAGAATATATATTTACTAATATTTCCCCAGATGAAGAAATAACATTCAATATAGAATACCATATGTAAATAATGATATATGGTTTCAAAAATTAACAAATATATGATAAGTAATAAGAATATTTATGGTAAAATTACTATCTAATGATCACATGAAAGTTAATATTACATGTGAATGTTAATAACTACAAAGATGACTCAAGAATGTGAATATCAAAACATTCCTTGAAAAAAAAAGATCATAAACCATCTAGAGAAATAATAAGGGTGGAATCAATACAACATATACCCATTAGAGTAAGGATAATGGTTTAATGTTTTTTTAATATAAATACCATTAATGTATCTTTAAAAAAATTCATTTGGAAAATATCCTTTTAATTTTAAAAAGAATTATGAAAATACTTTTCTTTGAAAAAGTAAATTTTAAAAATTTTATTTTAAAATATAATCATAAATATGAAAAGTAATATTTAAATAAATGATTGTGATGATGTTGGGTAATTCCATACATTATATACAAGTTAAAAATAACATTCACTTTACAGTGTAAAAAGGTTTGATATGTACCTTATTAGAAACTGATAAAAAGACTCCTTTAAAATTATCTGTAAAAGGAAAACTATAATTATTTTTGAAAATGACGTAAGTTTACATTGATCACATTTTTTAATGAGTAAAAATTGATGATAATTCCCTTAATTAATCATTTATAAACAGTTAAAATTATTTTTGAAAACATTTATAGGAAACATGGTTTTGGAAGAAAACATATTTCTGACCGAAGAGATAAATGATAATGGATTATCATAAAAAAATTATATTAATTAATTTATGTACCCAATAGGTGAAAAATGGTACTATTACATGAAAATATATTTAATAAATAGATGAGAATAAAATTAAATGGGTTTATTAGGAAATGGTAAAATAATTTTAGTCAGCTAAAATTCAATAATAAACAATCTCAATTAGAATGAGATTGTAAAATAAACCATTAAAATGATTTTAAATTTGAAGTGAGATTTAATATTTAAAATTATTATGCGTTTCATCAATAAATCAACCTAAAAATTGGAAATAAAACATATTGTGAACAAAAATCACCATACACATGATCTTAGTGTGACCTAATATATGATGCATAAGTTTAACCCAATGAATAGAATTTGAGCTATGAAATCATTTACCTCATGCTTCATTTTGATTGAAAATTATATAACCTACTATATAGTGGTTTTAATAATGGGTATAAATTAAAAATACCATATTAATATTAGTAATATCATCTATGATCCTTTTACAACTTCTTATCACCTATTCATTAATAATATTTCATTATTTTCATTGTTTCTAGTGTTAATTACCTTGTTTTCTTATGCATATTTTTCATTCAAGTTCATTTTATATCATATATTAATTTTTTTAATATATATAATAGTAATAAATACCTAATTATAATATTTTTTTCATCAATATAACTTTTAAACCCAACCATTAAATAGGGTTAGGAAAAATGAAGTACCTTACGATCATGGAGATGGTAGGTCGTACGTACGCATAAGTCTCATTTCCATTTTAAAATTATCATTATAAAAATATGGTAAATAATATATTATATTTAAATAATGATTAAAATATCACACATAACTTATTAGGTACTTATATATATCTTCCATGTGGTGTGGTGATGTAAAAAGAGTCACAATGCTTCCTGTAGGTGATACTCCAAACTAACATGAACGATGTTATCATCTTCATGTCAGTTAAAATGGAAGAGATAAAATGATATATTATCATTAAATAATTATAAATATGTCATTATTATAAAAATTATGTCATTTATATCACATATATTGATTAATGTTAACCTTATTACATTCCATGAGAAGCATTAGGGAAAGATGAATCACACAACTTTGCGAGGCGGTAGTTCTCCGTACACATGGGTGAAGTTATCGTATTCCATACCGAATATAAAGTAAAAAAATATTATATATTTACTAAAAATGTATAAATTTTTTATAAATATCATATTTATAGTTTATATCCTTTATTATTACCAACTATGAAAGGTTACAATGGAATAAGGAATAACATTAATTCATGAGGTGGTTGTCCACCATACACAAAAAATATGATTTCATTACCTATTTGATGAAAGTGGAAATTGTTTTAGGTAATTAACTTATTTTGAAAACCTAATAATATATGAATTATACATATGATGTAGCAACCAGACCCCAGAAGGCCAAGATCCAGTTTTTGCTACTATTACATTGACATGATTGAAAGGAATTAAATTTTGAAAGACAAAGTGTGATATTTTTTACAAAAGAATACACTAATTAAAACATATTTGTTTTCTTATTTCCAAAGAAGTAACTTTGAGTATAACTCTAATACATCTATTAAATACCTGTATATCTTTTATATTATGATTCTTTGATTCCTAGGAAATGAAATATAATAAGGGTGAGCATAAATGCTCATTAAGGGAAGCATTTAGTGGAAGAAATAACGAATCAGTGAGAATAGTCAATATGTCATGGAAAATAACTGAACACACATGCCATGTAATCAGTTAACAAAAATGAAGTGTATAAAAAATAAATATGGTAATAACTGGATATATTCCATTCAAATAAATTGATAAGAAAAATTAAATATGGAATGGAATGAAACTGAAACACAAGCTATCAAAATTTCTGAAAATGAAATATATCCAAAGATATGTCAGTACAAAATCTCATGGATGAATTATAACTGAAACTAATATGAGGGAAATGATTTTTTAATGGATGTCATGTCTACAGAACATGAAAACATATACCATCAAGGCCTTTCACAAGATGGTTTAAAACTATAAATAGAAACTCGTTTAATTTGTGCAACTGATTTGTCTCATGAGAACATATTGATGCATCATGGAGCTATATAATTTCTTATATCCACCCATCATTACTTGTCCAAATAATTCCACATATCGAATAATAAAAAAATAACATTCCTTATCAAATATCCATATTCAATAAATAATATATAATTATAAGTATTTCTACAAATAATCAAATAACTTTCAAAGTAGACAATGTATGTAAAATTTTATACGGTTTAGGAAATAGTAATATTCATGATAAATGAAATGGATAATTAAGGGAAATTCAATGTTCAATTATCATAGGAGATTAAATATTTTAAGGGGAATAACAAATTATTTAGGGAATTTAATGTGAATAATATCCTTGTCCAAATCAATAATAAACCATCCAGGGGAAGAATAGGGATGCTATCATTACAAAAAATCCCATGTGGGGTAAAAATAGACGGGTTTTGTTATTTATGAATATAAATACTAAGAAAATATATATTAAATAAATTCTTGAGGAAAATATCCTATTGTTTTATTAAACCTTTTGAAAAAAAATTTCATTGACAATCACTTTTGTATTTTATATATATAAAAATATCCTTTTAGACATGGAAAAGAAGCTTTAAGTAAATAACGGTAAGAACATATGTACTTATTGTATAAAGTAAAAGAACATTACTTTTTCATGGTAAAAAGGATAGAAAAATTACTTTTTGGAAAAGAGACAAAAATATTTCTTTGAAATAATTATTAAAATAAAAAATGGAAAAAATGTCTTTACCAAATCATTTTTAAATCATTTTGGAAAACATTTCAATAAAACATGGGTTTCATAAGAAAATAGGTTCTCTGACTAAAGAGTGAAACAAAGTAGGGTTTTATGAAAACCATTTCTAAAATATTTAGAGTACTAAAGAGTGGAAAATGTTACTAATACTTGAAAATGGTAGAGAATAACTATAGTAGAGAAAATAAAAGGTTTTCATGAACAATTGTCATATAATTTCTTCAAATGTAAATACTATTTAATGATCATTAAAGTAATTATTGAGGAAAATAATATTTAAAAATTTCAAAGTGTCCCATAACACCCTGAAACATGTTAAATCACAAACCTCATGTAGGAATAATATTAAATAGAATATTTAAATAACATTACATTAAAGGAACTCATGATATAATTTATAAAAATTGGTATTATTTACACCACAAAAAATAATAATGTGGTGAACATTACATTTATCACACATAAGTTAAAAGTGAGATGAAAATACCTTACCTTGAGTTTCCTTTCAGGTGAAAGTCCTTAAACTTCCCACATAATAAAATTATGTTAATTTTCTACTTTCTTGATAAATTTTTTCATGTTAATCTTTACATTTAATTCACTTTTTAATATTTTTTATACAACTACTTAATAAATTATGTTTACATCATGTGTTTTTTTACCAAATTCAGTTTATGTGTTTTACAAAACTTTGGTAGGTCAACTATGGCCAAAGGGGTAATCATATAAAATCAGTAGAATAAAAAAATGTTATAATTATCATATTTATACATAAATTATACTTTAAAAAATCATTAAATATAGTTATGAAAAACGAATCAACCTTAAAATCATGGAGACAGTAGGCCGTACGTACTCATGAGTAACGTTCCCATTTTTTCAATGATTGGTATGGAAGGAAGGTAAGTGACACCATATATTTACATAATGATAATTATATCATAAATAATATATTATTTAATCATATATAATTATATATATATTTATTGTGTTGAAAAAGGAATCACATCATGTCGAGGAGGTGGTAGTACACACGTCAATGAATAACATTATCACTTTTTAAGTACATGAAAGGGTAATAAAGAAAATGGTATATATTATATATAAATAAATTTAATTATGACATGAATACAATATAGTGGTTTTTATGTAACATATTTTTAGTAAAAACCATCCTTTATACATTCCATTTATCTTGGGAATAAATCACAAAGCTTTGAGGGGGCGGTAGTCCATACATCCACAAATGATGTTGTCGTATTAACATAAAATGGGAATTATAATGGTATGTGTTGTAAAATAAATAATAAGATTAAATAAATAATTAATATCATATATAAAATATATAAAAATAGTGTTCATCATAATTTCTACAATGAGAGGTGGTAAATAAAAAATGAACAATCATCGTTTTGTGAGGCAGTAGTTCACCGTAAACAAAAACAGTATGTTCATTACCCATTTGATTGAAGCATGTGTAAGTGTAGGTAGAACCCTTAATAAGAAAACATCTTAGTATATTGAGGATAATAGTTTTACTATATTAACATATAATAAGAATATTTTTAGGGGTGTAAAAGTAAATGAAAGAAAAGATATTATTGGAAAGTATTACCTTAAAAACTGGGTAATTTTTTTATTTATACGAAAGGGATTCCTTGGGAGGTTTTATTAATAAATAGAGTATTAAAGGTCTAGTGAAAGGATTTTTGGAAGCTATTTTAGATGATCTATCAAATCATAAGTGGTTTTATAGGTGTGAGTAATATGGAGAATTGGTGGCCTTTAGAGCGGAGGAGGAGTGACACTCTTGTAATATTTTGACAATGGAATTATGACCAGGTTTTCATGGTTCATGTGGATAAAATAAAGATCCAATTTACATCAACGAGATTATTTAGTATAAATAGGTCAATCCAATATATCTTAGACAATTTTATAGTTTTTTTTGGGCCTTAAGGTTAAAGTTTAGTCCCATATTTATATTTATTTAACCATAATCATTATAAGTAATTTTAATCACGTTCACTAATAATTTTGATCAAGAAAAGTTAGTATTATAAAAAATTATAAATTATTCTAATTCCAAATATGGAATAATTTTTTCAAAATTCCAATTATTGAAGTGGAATATATTGATTTAAATTAAATCCCACATGCAGGATGACAATATGGGTTTTTAAAGTAAAAACTTTCGAAAGTTTGCTACGTTTTGATAATAAATTTCAATGTTAAATTTATTAGAATGATATATACTGTATTAATTGATAAAAATATGATTTAATTAAAATTTAAAAGAAATTAAAAGTATAATTTATCATTATAAATAAATTATATGAAAAATAATTTTTGAACTAAGATTCAGTATTTTTAACTATTTATTAAAAACTGTTATATTTTCAAAATATATCAAAAATTATCCTCGATGTATTTTTTATGTCTCTATTTCAAATATGAATTTTATTGTTACATATTAAGTCAATAATGGTGTAAAAATTTACTTTTAAAATGGTTTCACCATTATAAGGCTGTAAAATTGCCATAAAAAATATAGGTTTTTATGTGTGAAATTGGGTTTGTTTTTATATTATGCCTATAAAACCTAATGGATGATTATTAAAAATATTTTATTTAATATATAACACATATATTTCAATATAATGATTCAATAATTTTAATTAATTCAGTTTATTAAGAAAAATTACTTGGGATGCATAAAAATAATAATATTTCTTTTTATATCCAATTGGTTCTTATTTTTGTTTCTAATTAATTGGTAACCAATGAATTCAATTTTTATTTATATAAAAAATAAATTTTAATAAATTATATAATTATATTAATGAAATATAACATAATTTCTAGGGTATATCATATTATATAAAATAATATTATTTTAGTAATACATTTTAATTTGGTGAAACTCGATCTTGCATGCAACATAAGATTTTGAGGAAGGTCACTATTGCGTGTAATTAAAGCTAACTTGTTGTTTAATTAATTATAATATATAGAATATATTATATTTATTTATAAATATAATGTATTAGGATAATATATTTCCTTTTTACACTTGTTTTTGTGTATCATAAATACTATTGCATAGAAAGTAATACTTTAGAATTTCCCGGTGTTACATTCTCCCCACCTTAATTAAATTTCATCCCCAAAATTTAAATTATATCTTGGTAATATTTTTTTTATCTTTCATTCAATGAAATCCCACTTCGTGAGAAGGATTTATAAAACATTCTATATAAAATAGAGAATGAGAAGTACAAAGGTCACATGGACTACCATGTAACAAGGTCTCTAAGTATGAGAACATCAGTAGAAAGTGAAAATACGTACTTGGAGTAAAAGAATAAATATTTATAGGGAGTGAATGACATCATAAATCACAAAAGAGTGAATGAGAAATATAAAGTTGAGGTCCTCAAAGACAAAAATATTTTATGATTTAAGAAACCATTAGTTAAACAAAAATTATGGTATTAGGACAATGTTTTATTTCAAAGTAATTTTACTAATTTTTAGTAGTTATTTTACTGACCAATAATATAAAGAAATATTATTAATTGATTTTTTTCGACTTCATATGAATAATCCTCACTTTTTTGGTTTTAATTCGATAAAATTATAATTCACCCCTTTACTCCTAAAAATTAATTTCCAATAATGAATTTTTATGTCGGAAGTATTAAAAGCTACTTTTAAAGGATCTTAAGGACAATAAAAGAGTGCATAATCTAACTATTTTTCTCTAACTATCCTTCAAAACCATTATTATTAATAGATTAATCTAAAATCCCCAAAAGTAATATTATTGGTTAATCATTAAAATTTATTTTTTAAACTATTTAACTAAAAACAAAGAAAAATTAACCAGGAAATTACATAGGTAAATGGTTGGAATGAAACCCTTATTGTCCTTTGGTCATGTGTTCAAGACCCGTGACCTTGCCGTAATTGATATTTTTTCACCCAAAAAACATGTTTTCCTTTTCTAAAACCATATTAATACAATTTAAAAAATAAATATAATATAAATCTTTGAAATGATTTAATTACAAATCATCCTTTCAACTAATGTTTTCAATACAACCCTAATACGTAAATAATTCATCCATTTTATTTTAACATATGTTCTTTCTTGTTATAATGTTTATCCATGATATCATCTATAGGATTTCTAAATCATGAGTCCTTATTTTCAATCTAAAACACTTAGGTTTAACCTAGGATATTTATTTTCATTATATATTCAAATTCTTCATAATGGTTTGTAAAGAAAATGTGTATTATACTAAGAATATCCTCCAGGAGTGTCAAACTAGGTGTGCAGTAAGGCCTATTGTTGTGTACTAGGTTACCCTAAGTTAGGAGAAGAACATCTTGTAAGATATATTACTCCTAGGTATATATGTACTAGAACCACATCCACATGTAGTCTCCAGACGTGGATGTATTTCTAGGATGACCCACATAATATCTACATTAAAAAAATTATAGGATTATCTTCTATTCTAATCCAAAAATTCTATATTAGGGATATGTTCTCTAATATATTTTTTACTAAATATAGTTCCCAATATTTATACTAAACTTTATATGTTAACAACCATAGTGACCCGACCCCAGAAGGCCTAGAACCGGTGTTTGATACTATTACATTTCTATGATTACAAGGAATCAAATCCTGAAGGACCAAGAGTTTTTTAGTCTCGAATAACTAGATAAAAACATGTGAATTTAATTTAAAAATAATACAATAATTACAACCAAATTTTTTTATCCTTTCTAAATAAATATATTTCAGGATACCTCTAATCCATCTAGTAAATCCCTACATATCTTTCAGAGTATAGTTCATAGAATCCTGGTGAGAAAAAAATAATATGGGTGAGTTCAAATACTCAGTAAGGAAAAAATATATCATAATAAATAATGAATGAATAAAAACAATCAATATTATAATGTAAATAATTTAACACACATTCCATGTAGTCAGTAAACTGAAAGGAAGTGTGTAAACAATACGGTTGGGTAATAACTAGAAACATTCCATTGAAATAACTAGATAAGGAAAAATAAATATGGAAATGTATAAAACTAAAAAAAATGGAATCTAAATAATTGAAATTGAAATGTATATGTAGAAATGTCGATGAAAAATATAATGTATGAATAATAAATTAAACTAATATGAGGGCAATGAATTCTTAATGGATGTCATGTCTAAGGAACATTAAAACCTACACCGTCAAGGCCATTCACAAGAGGGTTTAAAACTATGGATAGAAACCTGTTTAATTTGTGAAACTTATTTATCTCTTGAGAACCTGTCGATGCATCATGGAACTGTATAATGTCCAAGATCCACCCATCATTACCAGTGTAATGAATTCTAACTATCGATTACTAAAAATAAATAATATTCCTTATCTAATATTCTTATTGAATAAAGAATAAATAATTATCAATATTTCCCCAAATATTAAATAAATGTTAAAGAAGACACTATATGTAAAGTGGTAAACTTTTTAGGAAATAGTAATATCCATGATAAAAGAAATGTATAATTATTGTGAAATTAAATTTTTAATGACCATAGAAGATTGAATATATTAAGGGGAATAACAAATGATTCAAGTAAGTGGATATGAATACTATACTAAGACAAATAAATAATAAACCATCAAGGGAAAGAATAGGGAGGGTATTAATACAACAAATACCATGTGGAGTAAAAATAAAAGGTTTTTTTTTTATGAATATAAATACTATAAAAATATTTTTTAAAATAATTCTTGAGTAAAATATAATATGGTTTTGTAATAACTTTTGAAAAACCTTTTCACTGAAAATAAATTTTGAAATTTTTTTATTTAAAACATAAACTTTTAGAAATGAATAGTATTATTCAAATAAATGATGGTGAGAAAATCCGTACTTTTTGTACGAGGTAAAATAAAATTCCTCTATCATGGTAAAAAGGTTTGAAAAATCTATTATTGGGATAATTGCAAAAAGAGTCATTTGAAAAAATTGGTAAAATAAAAAAAGGATAAAAATTTATTTACTAAATAATTTTAGATGCATTTTTGAAGACATTTTAATAAAACATGTTTTTATATGAAAAATGCTCTCTAACTAAAAAGAGAAACAAAGTTGGGTATTCAGAAAAAAAAAATTAAAAAAATTTTGAGTACCAAAGAGTGGGAAAATTGTAATAATACTTGAAAGAGGGCATGAATAATCAGAGGAAAAAAATTGAAGATTTTATTGAATAATGGTCATATAATTATTTCTAATTTAAATACCATTTAAATATCATTAAAGTTATTATTGAAGAAAATAATCTCCAAACGTCCCAAAGTGTCCCAAACCACTTTGAAACATGTTAAATCATAAAAATAATGATGGATTAATATTAAATAGATTTTTTAAATACAATTAATGTAAATTAATTCATGATATAATATATTAAAATGGTCAGTAGATACACTATAAAAAATAATTAAGTGTTTAACATGACATTTATCTCACAAAAGTAAAAAGTGAGATGAAAATCTATTAATTTGAGTTTTTTTAGTAGAACTTTATTTAGCATCATGTATAATAAAATCCTGTTAATTTTATACTTTATTAAGATAATTTTTCATTTTTATCATTAAATTTAATTCAATTTATATTATTTTTTATACAAATACTTAAACAATTATGTTTAAATCGGGTGTTTTTGCACAAATTTGGTTTATGTGTCCAAAAAATATTGGTAGGTAAACTATGGTAAAAGGGTGATTATATAAAATAAATATAATAATAATAATGAAATAATTATCATAAATATACATCAATTAAACTTTTTAAAACCAATAATAATATATGGTTATGAAAAATGAATCAACGTTACAATCACGAAGGCAAAAGGTCGTATATACGCATGAGTAATGTTCCCATTTTTAATGATCATTATGGTAATGAGGTAAGTAAAACCGTATCATTAAATAATGATAACTAAATGATAAATATCATAATATTTAATCATATATAATTATATATAGAATTATTATGATGAAAAAGTAATCACATCATGTCGAGGAGGCGATAGTCCACTCATCCATGAATAACAGTATCACTTTTTATGTGTGTGAAAGGGTAATATATAAAATGGTATGTATTATATTTATAGAGAGGTAATTATGTCATGAATATAATATATAGGTTTATTATGTTTTATATTTTTAGTATACACCATTATTTATAAATTCCATGTATCATGTGAACGTATCACATCACTTTGAGGGGGTGGCAGTCCACACTTCCACAAACGATGTTATTATATTTACATAAAATTGAAAGTATAAGTGTATGTGTTGTAAAATAATTAAAGAATATTAAAGTTATAATAAATATTATATATAAAATATATAAACCTAGTTTACAACAGAATTTCTACTGTTATATGTGGTAAATAAAACTGAACAATCATTGTTTCATGAGGCAGTAGTTTGTTGTACAAAGAAACACTATACTTGTTACCATTAGATGGGAGTGTGGGTAAGTGTAGGTATAACTATTTATATAACAACATATTAGTATATTTAGGATAATGGTTTTATTATATGAACATTTTGGAAGAATATTTTTGGTGGTGGAAAAATAAATGAAAGAAAAGAGAATGTTAGAAAGAGTTAACTTAAAAATCGGGTAACTCATTTTTGTTTATACCAAAGGGAATTTTTGGAAGTATTTATACACAAAAGGTGGAATCAAGGTATAGGGGGTATTTTTTGAATCTATTTTTTCATATATTATCTAGTTCACAAGTGGTTTTATATGTGTGAGTAATGGTGATAAGTGGTGGCATTTTATAGTGGAGGAGGAGTGACACTCTTCTAATATTTTGACAACAGAACTCTTACAAATTTATTCATATTTTATGTGGATCCAATATTGTTAAAATTTTAATAAAATATAGGATATGGTATAAATATTTCAATCCAATAGATATTGGACAACTTTATAGGTCTTTTTGGACGTTAAGTTTATGGTTTAGTCCCTTATTAATCTTAATTTAACCTTAATCGTTGAAATTAATTTTAATCACTTTCACTAATATTTTTGATCAAAAACAATGTTGGTATTATTAAACATTATAAATTATCATGATTCCAAAAATTCAATACATTTTTCCAAATTCCAATAATATAAGTGGTATAAATTGATATAAATTTAATCCCATAGGCGAGATGACAATGTTGGTTTTTAAAGAAAAAATGTTTGAATGTTTACTATGTTTTTATAATCAATATGAAAGTGAAACTAATTTTCATTAAATAAATTGTATCAATTGATACAAATATGATCCAATTAAAATTTAAAAACCATTAAAATTATAATTTAACATTATATATAAATTATATAAAAAATAATTTTTGAACTAAAATTCAGTATTTTTAACTATTCATTAAAACTGATATATCTCTAAAAAATATAACAAATTCACCCTAAACCAATTTTTATGTTTATAATTAAAAAATGAAGTTTATTCTGACATATTAAATCCAATAAAAGTGTTAAAATTTATATTTACAATGGGTTCCCCATTAAAAGGAGGTAAAATTACATTTATAAAAATATAGGATTTTATGTGTGAAATTGGGGTTCTTCATATATTATTCCTATAAAACCTAATGTATGAATATAATTTTTTTTTCATTTAATATATAAAATATATATTTTCATAAAATATTCACCAATTGTAATTAATTTTGTTTATTAAGACATAACTCTTTTGAAAGCATAAAAATAAAAACATTTATTTTATATCTGGTTGGTTCTTATTTTTGTTTCTCATTAATTGGTAACCAATTGATTAATTTTATATTTATAAGAACCATAAATTTTCATAAGATAGTTAATATAAATCATTACTTCTGACATAACATATAGATTATATCATATTATATTAAATAATAATATTATTATAATACATTTTTATTTCATGAAACTTGATCTTTCATGTAATGTAAGATATCGAGGAAGGTCACTATTGTGTGTAACACAAGATAAATCATTGTTTTGTGCATTAAAATATATAGAATATATTATATTTATTTAATATTTTAATGTATCGAGTTAATATATTCCCTTTTTACAGTTAGTGTTGTGTGTCATAAACACTATTGAATAAAAAGTTTTACATTATAATTTAGGGGTGTTATAGATGATATTATATCATCATGTTTTAATATGAATTGATTGAGGTGGATAAAGAAATAAAATAAAGATGCCCGTTGTAGAACATGGCCTCTTCTTCAGGGTTCCTCCTTTGGTTTTCACTATAGAATTTCTACTATAGATTTTTGAAAAATATAAGGATTATTGGATGAGGGAATGGAAGTTTGGATGTGATATGTGTAGGTATTTTCTAACCCAAATAGTTTTTAAGGATTTAGTAATAGAGGATAGGGTTTATATTTTATAAGTGGGGGAGAGGAGAAACATTGTATTTTTGAAAATAATTGAGTACTCCCATGTTTTTATATGTAAAATGGTTAAAAAATGCTCCATTATAAAACTACAGAGTTGTAATAATAGAAATATGGCCATGAAATATTTTTTAGAAATGATAAAATTTCATTTTTAACCTTATTATTTTGTTTCACCTCCCAGTAAACCATTTTTATGGTAACAATGGTTATTAATTGTTAATGTATTTCTTATTCATTTTGGTCATCAATTTAGTTGAAATTTCTAAAAATTATAATTTATTTTGATTCAAAATATGAAATTTATTTTTCCGAATTCAATACATTGAATTGGAAAATTTTAATTTAAAATTAATCCTAAAGAAATGATAATAAAGTGGTATATTAATGTTTAAATGTTCAAAATTTTACAAAGTTTCAAAATATGAATTCAATACGATAATGATTAAAATGAAAAAAATTATATTTATTGATTTAAAATTAAGATAATTTTAATTTATAACCAATTATAAATATAAATTTTCATTATAACTTATTGAAATGAAAAATAAGTTTTAATTAAAATTTAGTATTCATCACTACTAATAAAAAATAAAAAATTTCCGAAAAATTATAATATTTCATAGTTATCTAATTTTGGTATCCTGATTTTAAAAAAATGATGTTTATTTTACATAGAAATTTTACAAAAGTGTTAAAAATTAATTTTATTTTATGTTTGAAAGGCATAATTAATCTTAATTTAAGAAAAATACATTCTTCCAAAAAAAATCATTTTATTTTAAATGATTCTAATTTTATTTATAATCAATATATGTCCATAATTTTTATAATTTAGTTATTACTATTCACACTGTAAAATTAAATGGTTAGGTTCTAACAATTATATTAAATAATAATATTTTAATAATATCTCCCATTTTATTTATACTCAGTATTGCATATAATGTAAACAAATCTCAATGTTGCATGTAACACATGTTAAACTGAATGTTGTGTATACCACAATATAAAATTATTGTTTCGTGAAATGAAATCTATTTAATATATTGAATTTCATAAATATATATATATATTTCTTAAAGCCTTAATATGTTAAATTTTCTTCTAAGAGTGGTGTCATATGTCGTATACACTGTCTGATACAATGTTCTTATTTTAGATTTTTTGGATGTCAAAATTTTAGGATTATGTTAAAATATTTTGGAAGAAGAAAATATAAAAAAAATTTACATTGAGTTAATTTTGTACATATAATGTTTTATTCTTAGGTCACATGATCAGAGTTTTGGGTATATATGTGGATCCTTCTAAGATAGAAGTTATTAAACAATGACTTAGACCAACAACTGTGATAAAAAATATTTTTCTTGGGTTTTATTTATATTAATTATTCTTTATATAAAATGTTCATGATTATTAAATAAAATAATCATTTTTATATGTAATGGATAGAAGTTTCTTTGGAAAAATCATATGAAGAAAATTTTAATGATCTAAAGAGAAGGATTTTCATTACACATATGCCTATACTAACCTATATTAGAAAAGGGTCTATGATATATAGTGATGAAGAAAATAATATATTGGTTACATTATTATGTAGAATGGAATGGTGGTAGCCTATACCTAACTCCAATTTATGATTCTAGAGCCTCCCCATGATTTATAACTAGAATCTGTAATTTTTCTTCATTGAAAATATAAAATCATTATATATACGGTGAACAGTGTCATATATATTATGATTATAAATTATTGAATATTATATTCACACAAAATAATATGAATATGAGGAATAATAGACAATTATATTTATTAAAGTATTATAAAGGCTCAATAAATTACCTTCCTAAGAAGGTCAATAGGGTGGGAGATGTTGTGAGTTATAAGGTAAATGCATGTTTTTCCATGATGAGGTATGGAAGAGATAATATACATATGGATTTTAAGGGGATAACCCATGAAATCATAAGTAATTTTTAATGTTCATGTAATTATCATATTAATATTCGACAAACCATTATTATGAATATTAAAGTGGTGTAGAAAGATTATGTGGAACTATGAAAGAAGGTAAGTATTGTTTCATATCACAACATTGATGATGATGGAATGATCATATTTAAGAATTGGTTATGTGTCCTAAAATTTATATAATTAAAAAAATGAGCTATTAGTTGGATCAAATATCCAATTATTATATATTTATCCTCGATTAATGAAGATTCATTTAAGTGTTAATGCATATTTCTAGTGTGACAATATGAAGGGGGATATTGGAGAGATTATATCCCAATTACTAAAGTTTTAGTTTGTTAATCATGGTTTCAAGACTCTTAATGGTATGTTACAACTATTACCCAAACCAAAATGGTAATGGGGAACTATCACCATTGATTTATTCATAATACCCACTTAAACATCAAATGGATATCATTCCATCTTTCTTATAGTAAATCTCTATAAAAAATTAGTAAATTATATTAATATTAGAGAATATTTTTTCCTTAATTTTTATTATATGTTATATATTAAGGAAGTGGTAAGGTTTTATAGAGTAAAACATTCTATTTCTTCTGATAAAGATCTGAGGATTACTAAAATGTTTTGAAGAAGTATTCAGTATGATTATATTATACTGTTCATGTTTGTGACGACATATCATCATTAGATTTATGGAAAGTCTAATAGGACCATTCAATACCTAGAAGATGATATTATGACTTTATATATATATATATATATATATATATATATATTTTAATGTATTAATATCCAAAACTTCATTTGGATAAATTTATTTACAATAATAGCTTTCACATGAGTATTGAGTTATCTCGTTATGAAGCCCTCTATGAGAATATGTAAAGAACTACAATATAATGGGATGATGTTTTTGTAGATTTTTTTTAGAATAATAATAAGATAAGAAAATTAAATATAAAGCTATATTGATTTAGTCGAATATCAGGGTAGCTCAGTGTATAAAGAAATTTCATGAGGACTATCTTCATAATGATATAGAGCTCGAAGATAGTGATAAAGTATTCCTCTGAATATATACTTTGATGAATTATTTAATATTTTGAAAGAAGGGTATGATGGGACCTAGATATATCATTTTTTTGAGATCCTTGATTATATTAAGATGGTAGATTATTTATTTGAACTTCCACTGAACCTCTCCCAAGTTCAATATGTGTTCAATGTATCACTAATGTGGATATACATACTTGATCCTTCATGTGTACTAAACTCAGAGGTTATACAATTAGAGTATGATCTTTATTATCAAGAGAGTCTAGTGGAAATTCTTGATGATATATATATATATAATGTGAAATTAAAAAATACAACTCATCTGGTCAATGGTCTATAGTGAAATGATAAATTTAAGGATGCTATCTGTGGACCCAATGATGTGATGAGGTAGAAGTATCCTTCTTTGTATATATCATTGTAATAGAATTTAAAGGGAGAAATTATTATAATGTGATAGAATTTAACATCACAAATATTTTAGAATATATATTTATCTTCAATAATTTTTTATTTTTTATGGTTTTTTTGAAAACAACATCTAGATTAGATGAATCAAGATATACTATTGAAATATTATTATTCGATGTGACTTTTATCACATTGTCGTTGGATTAGTGGGTAAAAATATGAATAATTAAATTATAAAAAAATCTATAATTTTTTTCTATAATTAAAATTTAATGATTAATTCATAGTAGATAGGTTATAAAATTTTAATAATAGAAATATATCTTATAAGATCTAATTTTATCTTTAATTTGTTTTCCTAAAAATCATGATTTTTTTTCAAATTAAAATATGTTGACCACTAGATATACATGATGAAATATATTTATAAAATATATATGCAATGAAATTATTATTAACACATTTAATATTATTTGGTTATAAAGAATGATAAAAATATGAAACCATAAATAGATATTTTATTAAAAACTATTTTTATTATTTGTAATGTATTTTATCTCCATTAATTTAATAAATAAATATTGATAAATGATTTTATTGAATATATTTGATAATTTATTTAGTGAAATATATTCAATTTCATCTAATTTCTATTACTAGGAGTGGAAAAAAAAATCTTCTCATGATAAAAAACACATGTTCTCTAAAAAATGTTTCTACATGTTCTTTAGAAAATAGTAAAATTTATTTCCTCTACATATTAAACTTTAATAATTTAAGATTTCTTCCAAATTTTGAATTTTAAAATATAAAATAATGTAATAGGTTTACCTGAATTTTTATTATTAATGAATTGTTACCATGGTAAAAATATTGTTACCATGGTAAGGGTTAAATGAATTTAATAAGTGGTTTAAACTAAGAGATAAAGATTAAAAAACATAGAAAACATTAGAAAATATTATTTTTTGATTTTATTATAAAATTATACAGGTAATAGTATAGATTATGAAAATTTGGAGTCACTGGAGTTGAGAAGAACATATATTATATTTCAATGTTTTGAGTGTTTCCAACTTTTCTACTAACATGAATTATGAAATAGGATGTCCAATTCTCACTTTTCCATACCACATGATCACTCTAGTTTGAGAAATCTATACCCAAATAAAATACCAAATTTTCTCATCATAATATATATGTTATGGTCTAAATAAAATACTACCTCAAGAAGGATTAATGTACAAGGTAATGTAAGATACCAAACAAATAGGTAATTATCATTATAAATCTATTTTGAGATTCATTCTTCCTTATCATTCCCCTAATATTCATTATCCATCATAAAAATATGAGATAAGTTTATTTAATATACTGAAATGTTTTTATTTTAATTTTTCATCCATGTTATTTCTTTATATAATAAATGGAAAATAAAAAAATTTCTCATTCGTACCTATATACTACTGTCTCCACGAAACAATGAATTTAATTTTTCAACACCATATCCAATTGATTGTTAAATAAATAAATTTAATGGATATATTAATTTTATATGTAATTATTATTCTAGAAATAAAAAATATCATCAAACTACATATGTTCCAGCTAATTGTTAAATGATAACGTCACTCGTGTGTACATGTGGAGTACCACTACCATGAAGGTATGCGACTTGTTTTCTAATTTTTATTTTCATGTATATTAATAATGATTTTTTTAATAACAAAAAAAATGATTTTATTATGATTTTTAAAATATAGATTATTATTTACTTATCTTTCATTCCATTCATTGGAAAATGAGAACATCACCTGTGCATATATATACATACTACCATCTCCACAAAGTGATGCAATATTTTTTCATGGAAATTTTACATGTCTAGATATAAAATTGAATTTAATTAATAAATATGATAATTATAAAATGATAAATATAATTTAGATGATTAATCCTTGAATAAGGAGAAAGTACTAGAATCATTAAATTAAATCATTCATAGGAAACAAGATAGTTAACACCAAAATGTTTAATTTAATGAATCATCATAAATAAATTGGTAATTGAAAATTATAATGGAATGATATTTTTTTGATAATCATGAATATTAATTTGTTATATATTTATAATGAATTTAAATTTATTATACATGAGGTTATAATAACGTATGGGAAATTTTGGGACTTGATGAAAGGGTTTATGTTAAAATTTCATTTATTTTTGCGTTTTTCTATTCTAAATTTCATCTAAGGGAATTTATCAAATTTGAATCCATTAAAGCCCATATTTATTTTCATGTGGTTATTTATATATTTTTCCTACTTTTCTTTAATTTATATCAATTTGTTACATAAATATATCAATAAAATGGATTTATAAAAAGATATCATTGTTTCCACTATTTTGTAAGGGAATCAATCTCACTGATATCCATGTTTTGAGATTATTTTATGGAATTTTATGTGAAAAAATAAATGTTTTACAAAGATAATTTTATCATCAATTAACTTTATTTACCAATTAATAATTTTAATATTTTCAATGGTTTTTTAGAATTATGTCTTTTGAAGTTATACAAAAGTATGAATAAACGGTCTTTTTAATGTATTAGGGATGAAGCTATTTACTACCATCATGTCCTTATTTCATAATGAATATTTATTTAAATATTTAAAAGGTTAAATAATGAGATTAATATTCTAATTTTTTAGTTTTTTAGGTGTAAAAAGTTATAAAAAGAAAAAGTATGGGTTTTCTTAATTTCCAAATAATATTTCAAATGCAATTATAAATGATATTTTCCATCAATTTCAACATTATTTATGGATAATTTTATTTAATCTGAGATAATATCATAGGATACAATCCTGATTAATTTTTTGTATTGATTATAATGAATATTATTTTAGGATGATTTCATTAAACCCATTTCATTCCCATGAGTTAATTCTTCTGTTATGAAATGATGAGCGTTTCTATGATCTTATTCCCTACTTATTCATGGGTTTAAATATGTGATGAGTGGGATTAAAATTATATATCCACTAATTAATTTGGTGATTAATACTATATCATAAGATAATATTATATTTAATAGTGAGTGAACCTAATCTAGTAAGTATCTCTATCAACTTTGATTGTCTGGTTTGTGAGCATTGACTAAGGAAATGATGGTAATATTAAGTGAACCCAACACACTATGGGAATTTTCCCACTATGATATTCTTGGAATTAGTCCTTGAAAAAAGATATGATTTTATATGGTAATGTGTATGTGTATAACTTATGTTTTATTTCTATGATTACTCTCATAGCTCATGATTAATTTTTAATGACTCCATCGTCATATGACTCATGTAATTTTTTATGAAAAAAACTTATTTCATTATTCATGATTTATAGTTGATGACATGTTTGGTATGTTTTTTGTAAAGCTTGATCGTGTTTTCAAACCCTTTTTTTATTTTATTCTCATTTATCATTTTTTATTAATATCATGTTTTAACTTACTAATTGTATGATCTCACCCTTACTTATTATTTCATTTCCTTGGGTTATATAGTATTTTATTAAGAATGGAGTGTCCAAGAAGGGTACTATATGATAAGAAATGTAATGTTATTTACCTAAATATATTAATTATGTATCTAGTCATAAATTAATCTAACCATTTATGGTTCTCAGTAATTTATATTTATGTGATATGATGAATAATAATAAAAAATGATAAAATATTTATATATGTAATTTATGGTTCTCTAACTGAAATACCATTCATTAATAATTTATATATTATCCAATAGACTCATAAAAATATATATTATCCTCAATCATTTTTTGAGTACCTTACCTATATTTATCCTTTTAATAACTTCTAATTTGAAATCATTATTATGTAATGATGTTATATTATGTGATTCATGAATGATATAAGACTCAATTATCTTTCACCATGGGTTATCCATGTTATTAAAAATAATTTATATCTGATAACCAGAATACTTCAAATTATATTTTTCATTTATTAGTTTCAATATATTATAAAGTGTCAAGTTGTATTAGAAATGTATAGTGTAATGATCATGAACCGAATACCTATATTGCACCTATATTATTTCGTCACAGTACCTTAACTAGAGTTTCTTACCTCTAGAGGATTGTATAAATTCTAGGAGTTGAGTAACATCTGAGTGAAAGAGTATTTTCTCCCCTTATAAAGAAAAACTTATTATTCTAGGATGAAATCCCTTTAACATTGAGTTTAAAAAAGTTACAATCAATTGAACATGGAAAATGGGTAATTATAACACAATAATAAGACATGAGGTTATATGAATAAATTATAACATGAAACCATATTCAAAATTACCCAAAAAAATCAACACCATATATACGCATATAATAAAATATTATATACTGGTTTTAATAATCCAGTTAGGGTGTAAAGGCCAAATTAGTTTTTGAATGTAGGGAAACAACCTTTGAAAAACCCCATACAAATTCTGTATTATAATTTCCATTGTTAACTTATAAATTGTTAAAATGGAACTGTCCAAACACTGTGATTCTAGTCTAATAGCTACCATGATTGGGTAAATTTCCTTTACCTATTCATGTACATAGTATCCTCACAAGTCCAATAGGTTCCTGTGGATGGTGTGAGTCTAACAATACATGGTAGGTGATTTCCACCCCACCCCCACCTGACTGTCATTAATAAAGATTATTTAAAACACTAAAAAGAAAAATGAACAAAAAAATCACATATTTAATATTATTTTCATGAACCAGAAAATAAATAAATAAATTATCTTAACATTATCTCCCATTATAGGGAAGATCCGTACCTATTTTCCTCTATCAAGACTATGCTAAAAATCTATGATAGAAATTTATATTGAGGAATAACTATTTCTATTGTTTATTTAAATTATATTGATTCATGTGAAATAAAAAAACTTTGAGTTAAAAGTCAAGTATGTGAAGGAATTTTAACTAGTATTATACCACAAATTAAAACATCTATGACAACATCAAGGGATGGCCAGTGCTCATATAGGTCATCCACAGAACATGTATAAAAAATAGACATTCTAAATAATAATTTATTTAATAAGAGGACACTAATGTAATAATAAATTTATTTCATCATAAAGAAAAAAATTAATTAATTAAAATAACTACTTAAACATTAAAATTATATTCACAAAGCTATTTATTAGATGAAAAATATCCATTTTAAATTTAATTCACCACTCCATTTGCTGTTATTAGTTCAAAAATCAAAATTATGAGATGAAAAATGTGTTCACATACATATACCATTGTCAAAAGATTCTAATTGTTCTAAAATATGATCATATTATGAAACCATAGTAGTCAAGGGTACCAAAAATAATTTTTTTTTGGGATTTAGTCAATACTGATTAATAAATGATATAACCAAAATTAAAACAACATAACCAAGTTTTATTCTTAAAGGATAAAATCCAATAGAATCCAAGTAGAATGAATTTAAGAGGGGTAAAATAAATTTACATGACCTAATAAATAAGGATAATTCTTTAGTCACGGCCATGAAGAAAAAAAATATTAAAGAATATTAGGATTGGAATGAATCCAAAAAAAACACTAAATAAGAGCCTATGAAGCTACATGTATGTGATATAGATAATAAACTAAGAGGATTTTTTTAAAAAGGAATGAGATGGAACAAGATCCATAAAGGAAGAAACACCTTTTAAGAGTGAAGGTAAATATTGATGGAGTTAAGTGATATAAAATAATTAGTGAAATGTAAAAATTCATATTCCTTTATGGTGTTTTCTCTAGGTTTCTACCATGTACTTTTTATAGGTACACTAAACAAAATGGTCTAAAAAACCAACTACAATCACAAGACCCCTATTGGGTACTTGGTTCCAAGACAATTGATACCGAGTGACTTATACCCCTCACCCCTTAAACTTAGTTCCTCCAAAACCAGTTAAAATAACTTCAAAAATCTTTGACATAATGTTACACTAAAATATTTTTAGAAAGATAATAATTAAAGAGTAATAATAGTCTAAAATGGTTATAATAATCACATCATCCCCTATATTAAGCTTCTTATCCCCAATAAGATTGCATGACATTCAACATGATTATGATAAGCAATAAAATTTTCTTTTATAGACCACCCAAGGTGAATGACATTAAAAAAATGATAGAAGACCCCAACCATTAAGAAAAAATAGATATGGTTTACCAGCTAACATTCACTAATACTACTCAATTTATATGAAACCGAGAAGTGATTTGAATACTCAACTACTAGGTTACCAAAAATTGGATCCGTAGGCCATGGATGAAAAAAAATATAAAGATGACTAAGAAAGAAATATAGAAAATTAAATTAAACAAATTGACCATATAATCACTCCATCATGTCTCTATTGATTAATCTAGTACCTTTATTGATTTTTTTTATATTAATTAGTATTAATTTAGGATATATAATTGAAATAAATAAGTCAAATAATATAGTGGAAATAAGATGGCATCAAAATATTTAACATTTCGGTTACAAGGGAACATTCTATCTTAATGTTAATTAATCAAAATATAATTCATTTGACAGAAAATAAATATATTATAGAAATATTTGAGTCTCAATAAGTAATTAAATCATCGATTAATATTTAAAAATAAATAATATTATTGTTTAAGATTAAACTGGTATCCATAATATCATCCCTACTTCCCCTACATATTTCCTTTGATAAAAAAATCCCACTTAACAAAATATAATTAAATAATAGATTTTTGAATATATATAGGTTTAAAAAAAAATTAAAATACTTATAAAAAATTTCTAGTTTACTTTTAAATTTCTCAATAAATTTAAACAACATTACTTTCAAATATCTCACAAATGTGAAATAAATTTTGAAATAGTGCACTAGATATAATTCAAGGGAAAAATATAAAAAATTGTTGAATTACTAAAATAAACATTTATCTAAAATCCTAAAACCTTAGCAAAGGGAATATGAAGGTTTAAAAAATAATTTTAATATATTTTTTTATCATTTTATTACTATATTAAACTATCTTTTTAAAAACATTCAATTTTTTGAATCAGTACTCATGCTCGCAAACTTCTAGGTTGAATCATTTTTAAAACTCTATATCACTATAACACACATTAATACAAACTGTTAATCTTTACATAATGTTTTATGAATATTTTTTATATAATATGTTTGAAATATTATTTGATTATAAAACTATTATTTAGTTTAAAACATTTAAATATTAAAAAAATTATATTTTTCAACAACATTTCAATAATGGTATAAGATCTAACCTAATTTAAATTCCATATATAAATTTCCTAGAAAGTTTATTTTTTTAAATACCTATATATGTATGAAAAAATGAATAATAATAATAAATCATGTTTCACGTAAAGATTATATATATTTTAATGAAAACCATAAACCCATGATTTAATTAACATTTAAAATGATTTAAACATAACAGTTCTCATTGTTTATAAAATTTATTATTTCATTCTATTTTTAAAAAATATAATTCGAATTTATTATAAAAAAGTTAATAGTATAATAAAATAAATATTATTTATTACATTATACTATTTATATAAATATAAGAATATATATTTTTGAACTACTTGTATTAAATTTATTTTTTTTCCTTCAAATAACATAGAAATTTTGGTATACCTTTTTAATTATCATGGGGGAAACATAAGAACACTTCAAAACATAGACAAAAATGAGAAATATATGTACATTTTATTATAATAGGTTTTCTTTATTAAACAAGCACACTTTTATAAATGATTAAATATTATGGGAGTTGTTTTATGTACTTTATAAAAAATATTTAATGATAAAATATTGAGAAAATATGAATTTTCTTTAAAATATTCCTATTTTTGAATTTGTAGCTCCTATGATTGTTGTAAAATTAAATGTCATAATGAGAAAACATTTAAAGGCTCATTAAATTATGGATACACAATAATTTATTCAAATAAAGATGATTCAATAAGTATATCATGCATAGAAATATCACCTGATTAGAGATTATTTGTGATAATATAAAGGGGTTTCCTTTTATCCAAAGTAGAAGAATACCTATTCTAAAAGGTACTTTCACTTTGTTATGTTAAAATAAAAATCACAATCCTCTTATAAAGTTGAATTACTGATTGAAAATTAACTTCTTATTATTAAAATCAAATTTATGAAAAAATTGAGAAACTATTGCAGTTCGTGGCATGCAATCAACTGACACCAAAAGAAATTACTAAATTATTGAAATCAAGATTTAGTACATCAAAAACCTCAACTATATAAAGAATCCATTGTAGATAAGATTCCTTTTTTTCAGGTTTATCCATGATGAGGTCTTCAAAATAATAATTCATATTGTCCCATGATTTGAAAAATTATTCTACAGCAATATTCCATTCATTGAATCCAAATTCCAAAATGCAATTTTTCTTATAGATCCAAACACACTTTTCCCTATCGGGGTTTACTCAAATCATCCACTCAACCATCATTTCATACTCTTCATGTGTGGTCTTAAACTCAAACTCCTCGTCTAATATATATTCATTGGAATTAATGATGGGATCATGTTCTTCCCTTTCTTCTCAGACCTCCTCATTTGTTTCTCTTATTATAGATTTATCTCCCAGCTTCTCCTAAATAAGATCATCCAATTTATCTCCACCTTGTTTTGGTTCCATGAATTCACCAAAATCCATCATCTGATTGTTGTATTGAGAAATTAATTTTTCGTGCCTATATGAACATGGTCCATGGGTTCTCTATCCACCACTTTATTCTTTCTAGTAGACCAAGTTTTCATTAACTTTAGAAAATGAGAGTTTTTATTAAGAACTTTATTCTTCTTTACCTTTAGAAAAATAAAGCACCTTATATACATTTATTCTTTCATCCATTTCTTCCTACTAGTATTTTAAGACCTTTTCTGTTCCCTTCATCATTATTGTCCACTGAGACTCGAATTGAAACCCAATCCTCTAATCTACTCTTATATAAGCTGTTATTATCCAAGAGGTTCGATGTTGGTGTTGTAGTTTTTTTGCTTGTATCTCATCCCTATGATCATGTGCCAAACCTTATACCTTCAGGTTCCCAAAACTATTTCTAACCTCAATGTTGAGGTTGGTCCCTTTTGAACCCACCTTTCTTTTTAACATTCACCCACTCCCCACTTCATCCACTAGAAACACTAACAATTTCCGCTCCCTTAACTTTTACTTAATAAAACATCATACAATTATCACCATCATTAGCTTCCACTATATATTTATTATTAGATATTTTACCATCATTCATTTGAGTATCCACAAGTCCTATTTCACACACAACCTTCATGTCATGGTTCAATCTTCTAATGATGTCGTAAACATCGAGATCTAGAGGCATCCACTATGCCTACTTATGGATGATGACATCCTTTTCTGCTCCATTGGAAATAAACTATTTAGCTAAATGAACCATAGTAAAATTAGTTCCCACTAAATCATCATCCACTAGTAATCAAACATGCAATGACTCCATATTCCTTCTTTGATCACATGTATCACCAATATGAACCAACTCATTTGAACCCACTCCAGAAATGGAAATCCCTTTTATTAGTCCCTCATATAGCTTCTGAAATATATTCATACCCTCGTTCCTATACTATATCATCTCATTACACATTTTCCTGAATGCAAAATTTAAATACACCCACAATTCAAAGATAAATGATTGATTGTATCGAAATTCTTCTTCAAAAACAATCCAAAAAAACTCATTCACCACTATAAAAACATAAATTTTAATATAGATTCATGGAGAAATTAGATGACAAATAGATAGGGTTATATTATAAGAGCAAAAATATCTCCCAATGAGGTTCCCTCACATATGAATAATCATGTGGTTTTGAAAAGGGATAAGAATTTCATTAAATCGAACCCAGATAGTCATGGACTAGAAATAAAACTTTATATAGAAATCTTATGTCCACATGAATAGAAAAAAAAAATGTATCCATTAAATATGTGAGGAGCACTAAACCAAGAATGTATCTGGTTATCCTATTATGTGAGTAGAATCATGATGTTCCTATTTCCAACAAGACCCACCATTGATTAATCTTGTATTACCCATGATCCAAAAATAAACCTATCAAATGAATCCACCAATGGGAGATTATTATTAAACCATGAAATCAGTGTCACGTTCATAAGATACAAAGCCTTGTTGAACTCTGATAAAGGCAATGAAAGCTTCGAGAGTCTACCAAACATATAAGTAACTTTAGAAAAAAGTGATATTTGAGGGAATGGTGGAAGGAGATATGGGTTAAAGATGGGGAAAATGGATAAATCCAGGATCCCTAAAAGGACGACTAAGGTCTCTCTCTCACTAAGGTGGGAGGGACTTGTGCATCCACCATTGATTTCTAGGGAAGTGGAGGGATGCAATTCATAGAGAGTCCTCCCCAGGGAAGAAATTTTTGTATTGATAAGATGAATGAAATAAGATTAAAAAATAAAAATGAATGGAAAAGAATTATAAAATATGATCACCCTAGACATGGTGATTAAAATAGATTAAATAATTCATAATAAGGAAAATGAAAAAAGGAAGGATACTTTTGGGATTTCTATTGGGAAAACATCCATCAATGAACTGAGTTAGGTGGTCTAAATTGAACACCCACAACCATGGATTTGATATGTGAATGTGAGATTTATAAATTTCTAGAATCCCTTAGTAATTGATTTTCTAAATTGGGATAATTTGGAATGTGCTTTTACTTGTTGATGCTTTGGAGATATAGATGATTAATTGATGATTTAATCACGGAACTAAGGGGATTCCAAAATAGATAATTGATTTGGGGAATTTTTTTTATGATTTGAGATATTGTAATTGATATATATAATGTGGTTGTCTTTTAGATAATTAATCACAGGGAATTAATTATGAGATGATGTTTTTCTATGTGAGACAATTAATGGTGAATTAATTATATTCCATGATGTCGATTAAGAAAATTAATTTTGAAAGTAATTATGATAAGTTGAGATTTGGACTGGATAATTAATTATGAATAATTAATTATGGAATATTATTTGTGTTGATTGATTAATTAATTTATGAATTAATTAATGGGTTGTGTACTTAGTAAACTATTTTGTTGACTAATGGACCTTGACATGTTTAATTAATTGTTAGATTAGTAATGGAATGAAATGGTTAATTCTCATGAATTAATGAATGATTTAATTTATTGAGAGTGTGGGTACTAGTCATGGAATTCGAGACCTATTGTGATGTTGGGACTTGGTCATGAAATTCCTCCACAATAGTTAACCAAGTGCTTTTTTTGGGGGTTCTAGACATGGAGATTTTCACAAAATGTGATGAGTGGTGTTAAACATGGCGATCTACACCAAATGAGATTTGGGGTTCAAGACATGGCGTTCAACACCAAATGAATGACAATAATGAATTATGATTAAATTGGGAGACATGAATTGAAACAAGTTCTAATTTGACGATTAAATAATAAATGGCAATGTGACAACTGTTTAATTATGTATTGTATTTATTGCTTCATAGAATTGTATACACCGTCTTTTGACTGGACTTATTTTAGACACTATTGGTGGTGTCCTACTTAGTAGTACTGACACCCTATTTGGGTTGTATGATCAGAACCTGAGTAGACTTTGTTATTGCAGGACATGATAAGGTCAAGGACAAATTATAAGTTTCTATTTGGGAATGGATCATGGGTTAGAGAACCTGATGTGGTTCGGGACCCTCTTGGGAGTCATTGTGTATTTATTTTTGGTTTCATTATAGACAGTTGACAATTTCATTATCATAGTATTCTTTCCCTTTTAGTTGAGTATTGTATTTCTTCTTTTGAGAATCATGTGACATGATATTCTTATGGCTATTTATATGCTTCCACACTTGTTTATTGTTCCTTACTTCTACTTGTGTTTTATTCTGATTGAAGAGGGTATAGTCTCCCTCTGACTGACTTACCAGACCCTCGCTACTAATCAGCACCCTCTAGCATACGGGGAGGCACGCTTGATGGCATGTGACCAATCGGCTCAAGGAACCATTTAGTGGCACCCCGTTTGGGACGTTACAAAATGGTATTAGAGGAGTTTTATTTTCTTCTACTTATTTTTTATTACTATTTTGGAAAAGGTATACAGGAGACTAGGAAGAAAGAGGGCTTGGTAATGAGATCATGCATGGGAGTTGCAAACCCATGTACGGAGGGAAATCTTGGTACTAAGGGTGGGATTTTTGTGATTGATGTTTATTTTTGTAGTTGGATATTATTTTACCTTGGGTGACACACTTATGGTTTGATGTGATATTTTTTTGACTATTGTTGAACTTTGATTCGTGGACTAAAGAGACACGAGAGTTGAGTCTGCATGCTAAATTCTAGGCACTTAGGGTTATAGTGAAATGCATCATTTAGGCACTCATGGAAAAACATTTTATGGGTAAGTTGTTGAACTTGAACTATTTTTCATTATTGTGAGATTGAAATAATAGTGGAAAATGAGAATAAATGTGTGTATAATGAGAAAATAGAATAATGAGATGGGTTTGATTAATTAATTGATTAGTTAATTAGTTTGAAATGATGTAATTAATTAATTTTGGGAATTAATTAATGATAATGTGCATACAATTGTCAACCAAGAACTAGGAGTAGGATGGTTTATGGTAGTGATAGGGCATAAATGTTGACCGTATGGAGAGAAAGGGGTAAAGGATATATTGAAACTTGTTGTGTTTCTTTCTACTCTTACGTAAATGTTATAAGGATTCATTATGGGATATAATACATGTGTTTGAATTTGTATAGAAACGCCTCCAAAATGCATGTTGAGGTGGTGACCAAGGGGTATGGATCATAATGAACTTCTCTATAGGGAACTTGAGGCACTATTGGTGCAATAAGAGGAGGTAATGGAGTAGTTCCAAGAGAAATTTTCTCATTTAATTCAATTCATGGAGAGAGACCCAGGGTAGGTGCTGAAAAGCATGTCTGAGTTGACATGGGAGTTTCAGCTGTAGCACCCTCTAACTTTTACTGGAGAGGGTAATCCTGAGAGAGATGAATTCGGTATTTAATCCATAGAGAAGATACTTTACCATTTGGAGACTCTATATTAGAGGAGGGTTAATTTGTCTTCTTATATGCTATGGGGGTCAGTAAAGTACTGGTGGGACATTTAGGTACAATCTGGATAGACTAATAATATGTTATGGAAGGTCTTTCTAGAGTAGTTCTTGGATAAATTCTCTCTAGGGACCCTAAGATAAGAGAAGGCTTCAATGTTTATTCATCTGACCTATTGAATCATGTCAACAATGGATTATGTTAAACGTTTCAATGATTTATCATGTTTTTCTCCAACATTGGAAACCGATGAGGCTTCTTCGGGAAAAATTATTCAGGAAGAATATAGATGTTAAATTATGTCCCAGGTGAATATCTTTAGGCGGAAGAAGATCTCATAAGTTGAGAATCAGGCTCTCATTTAGAAGGGTAACCTAAAGGAGGATTCTAGTGCTGGATAGGTAGCTGTCACTGGATGACGAGGGAGTGTGCCTTCCATGAGTAGGAAGCACCCTTACGAGAACCTTACCCAAGACAGTGGAAAGGAAGGTGGACAATAAGAAGGAATAGTTTCACAAGATCATAATCATGTTCTTTTCCAAAAATTCGGTAGGTTGGGACACTATCTCACACATTTTCCTCAACCATTAGTGGAGTGATGGTTTTACAGCAAGATGGGGAACCTACAGATGTTTTTCAGAAATCAATGACAAGATGGTGGTGAGGGAACATCTACATAGAGTCAGAGTGTGGGAAGGAGGTCTTCTACACCTTATAGTTCTGGTATCAAGAGTTCTACTAGTAGGGGAGATAGATGTAGTGGGCTTGGTGTATCTGGGTATGAGTGCGGATATCAATAGAGTGGTGCTACTCAAGGGAGTCAGATGATGCCATATGGAAGAGGGGTAGGACATTTACATGTAGTGAAACTTATAATTATAGAAAGACAGGTTGTGCTATTGATAGTGAGAGGTAATATTCTAGTAGCTTCTACTTTATATAGTTCCTTATTTGATACTGGTGACTCTAATTCTTTTATATTTGTAAATATTATTAATGTTTTGATCTTAGAGGTGGATTCTTTAAGAAGAGTGATGAATATCGATACACAGTTGGGAACACAGACAAGAGTCATCTATCTATGCAATGAATTTTCACTAGATAAGGGGGAGTATCAATTTTTTGGGATCTCTATATCCTTGATACGATGGGCTTCAACATAATTATGGGTCTGGACTGGTTAGTCACATACTGAGCTTACATCTCTTGTTACCAAAGGAGAGTGACCCTTGTGTCTCCTAAGGGTGACCGGTATGTACATCATAGAGAATGGGATATCCAAGCGAGCTAATATGGACCAATTACTCATCAACCGGGGGATCCTAGAGACTAAGTATTTACTATTTTGATGGATTATGGGGGTGGTAGGAAAGACATCCTTCCACTAGTAGTAGAACAATTTCAGGATATTTTTCCTCAATACTTCTCGGGGTTTCCACCGAAGAGAGATGTGGAGTTCACTACTGAGCTCATGCTAGGGATGATCTTGTATCTATTCCACCATATAGAATGGCACTGACTAAACTTCAAGATCTCAAGACATAGCTGTAGGAATAGGAGGATAAAGGGTTTATCCGTCCTAGTACATTGCCTTGGGGATTAACTGGGTTGTTTACAAAGAATGATGATGTGAGTTTACGATTATGTGTCAATTAGTGGAAGTTGAATAAAATGAACTTGAATAAATAATATTCTCTTCCACGTATCAATGATTTGTTTGACAAACTGAAGGGGGATAGTGTGTTCCCAAAGATAGATTTGAAATCAGGGTATCGTCATGTGAGATTTTGGACTTCTGATATACTGAGAACTACTTTTAGAAGCAGATATGGACTTTCTGAGTTTGTAGTAATTCCGTTTGGGTTGAAAAATGCTCTAGTTTTTTTATGGACTTGATGAAAAAGATATTTAATCTGCACCTGGTTCAGTTTATGGTGGTTTTTGTGGAAGATATCTCGGTGTAATCTAAGACTCATGATGATCATGCCCAAAATATTGACATCGTCCAGAGTACACTGAGATAGTATCGATTATATTCCAAGCTATCTAAGTTTCATTTTTGGATTGAAATGGTACATTTTTTGAGGAACATCATCTCGGAAGAATCTGTGTTAGTGGACTAATAGAATGTTCAGGAAGTGGTTTCTTGGTAGTATCCCAAGAATGTTTTTGATATCCAAGTATTTTTGGGATTTTCTGGATTTTACCAAAGGTTCATCCAGGAATTTTCAGAATTGGAAGCATCTCTTTCATGTTTTAAAATGAAAGGGGTAATGTTTTAATGGAATGAAACATGTGATAATTATTTCTAGTATTTTAAGAGTCTCTTGACATCGGCACCAATTTTGATCTTTCCTGAGATAGGTGAGGAGTACATGATGTATTGTGATGATTTTGGGTCAGACTCAGAGCTATGTTGATGCAAATGGATCAATTCATTGCTTAAGGGTTTTAGTAGTTGAGGTAAAATGATTGGAAACAACCCACGCATGACCACGAGTTGGTAGCCATGGTTTATGCTCTTACCTATTGGAGACACTATCTTTTGGGTAAAAAGCTTACATTTTTTATAGAACAAAAAAGCTTGAAGTATATCTTTTCACAACATGACTTGAATCTTTGGCAGTGAAGATGTGTAGAGTATATGTAGTCCTTTGATTTTGAACTGGAGTATACACCCAGGAAGGGGAATAGTGTGGATGATGCCTTGAGCAGAAAAACTCAGACTCAATTCGTACATGGGTCGAGTGCAGAGTGGAAGACTATGAATTTTCTGGCTGAAATGCATGTGGTGGTTTAGGAGAGCCAAGATAAAATGACTTCGGTTTTGATAGAAGTAGAGTCACACTCTTGATATGGACTAGGGACATTTAGTATGAGGATCCAGAGTGTTTATCCTTACGAGAAATCCTTGAAGGTGGGGATAAACCTTCAGACTGGTTGATATATACAGATGAGGCCATATATGTGAAAAATTTGATTATTGTGCCTACAATAACATGTGAGGATATCATGTGAGAATTTCTTGCCTTAAAGTGGGCAGTACATCATAGAGTGGAAAAAATGTACTGTGACATGTGATTATAGTTGTGGGGGCAAGGCATGGAAAAGGAGATAGTAGGTTTTGGGACAATATGTTTCACCTCTCAGCAGGTGAAGGCAGAGCAACAACGACCTAGATGTATATTGCATCAGTTTCCTATTCTTGAATGGAAGTGGGATGAAATGACTACAAATTTTTGGGTAGGTCTTCCAAATACACTTATGAATAATGATAAAATTTGGGTCATTTTGGATTGACTGACAAAGGTAGAACATTTCTTACCTATCAGGGAAACCTTCATAGTAGAACAAATGGGAGAAATATATGTTCGGTAGATAATTCATTTTAATGGGGTGCCACAGACTATAGTTTTAGATCATGATTAACGATTTACTTCACAAATTTGGCAGGGATTGTAGAAAACACTTGGTACATAGGTTTTGATGAGTTAGCTTTCCGCCCACAGACATATGGACAATCAGAGCGTACCATAAAAGTGTTAGAGGATATGCTGTGGGAATTTTTTATTGACTTTGGTGGTTCTTGGGAGAATCACTTTGATTTAGTGGAGTTTGTCTATAACAACAGTTATCAAGAAACTATACAAATGGAACCATATGAGGCACTTTATTTTAAACCTTTTAGATCACCACTATGCTAGATTAAGGTGGGCTATTCAGAGATGTTGGGACCAAGTCTCATGTAGGAGACATGAGATATGGTGTAGTTGATTTGAAAACGTATGGATATAGCTTAGAGTAAGAAGAAGTCATATGCTAATAGACTGAGATGACCCAAAGAGTTTAAAGAAGGTGATCAGATATTCCTTAAGGTGTTTCCTAGGTTTGGCCAATGAAGGATATGAATGAAGGAAAAGTTATCATCTAGGTTTGTACGATTGTTTGAGGTAGTGGAGTGAATCGGTTCCGTGGCATACCGATTGACCCTTCCACAAAAATATAGCTCTATGAATGATGTTTTCCATGTGTCACAACTACGTTGGAATCAAATCAACCCTTATCATGTGATCTATGTGGATAAGGTTGACATTGAGATAGATGCATCCTTTGAGGAGCATTCGATACGTGTACTGGATTGCAGTGAGAAAGTGTATCGGGGAAAGATTGTGCCAATAGTTAGTGTGTTATGGAAACATGTACATGTTCAAGAGGAAACTCAGGAATGGGAAACAGACCTGATGGCTTAATGGACCAATCTTTTTTCCTTGAAATATTAGAGATGTTTGGGAGTGAAGCTCAAGGACAAGCTATTATAAGGTGAAGATATTATAAGATCCCAATCTTTCTTGGAGTAATCTCAGGCATCTCTTCAGGTTCTTTTTGTTTTTTAAGTACATTTGTCTTGGAGTTGTGGCATGGGGTGAATTTGGGTGAGTTTTTATGAAAAATTAAAGCATATATGGTTGTGAACGGTTTCAAACAGTTTGAAAAACCATGCGCCAAAACCCTGGAAACCATGCGAACTTGGGAAGATAGTTCCACACAGGTGGTTCACAATTTACCTTAACTGCGCTCTCCTTCCCAATAAACCATACACACGGGTTTTTATTATCTAAAAATTCATTTTTGAATCACCTGAACCCCATAAACCTCTATATTTCGACCTAGGCTCAATATTAACGAATTCTAGGTGATCCTAGAGCATTTCGGAGGGATTAAAAGGTGATTTAAACACCATTACCTGAGATATAAAGCCCGGATTGAAGATCCTTTATCATCCTGGTAAGTGGATTTCATCTCGTTGCTTCTTTCGTTCATACCTCTATCTTTGTTTGATATTTTCATGGAATATCTCAACTCTTTCCATGGATCTAAACCTATAAGTTGAGATATAGATCTAGGTTTGGGGATCTAGATCTATATTAGCATGATTTGGTGATTTTGTTCTTAATTTTGGGTTTAGAAATTTGGATCCAAAGTTTGATATATTTCATTATACTGCTCAGATTTTGGGGATTTATGCTAGGAAAACATCCATCAACTAACCGAGGTAGGTGGTCTAAATATAACTCCCATATTGGTGGATTTGACATGTGTATGTTTGATTGAAAAATTTCTAGAATCCCTTAATAATTGGTTTCTTAAATTAGGATAATTCGTAATGTGATTTGACTTGTTGATTCTTTGGAGATATTAATGATTAATTGATGATTTTATCATGGAACTAAGGGGATTCCCAAATAGATAATTGATTTGGGTAATTTTGTATATGATTTGAGATATTATAATTGAGATATAAAATGTGGTTGGTTTTGAGATAATTAATTAGGCGGAATTAATTATAAGATTATGTTCGGCTATGTGAAATAAATAATGGTGAATTAATTATGTTCCATGATGTTGATTAAGATAATTAATTGTGAAATTAATTTTGAAAAGTTGATATTTTTAATGGATAATTAATTGTGAAGAATTAATTATAGAATAATATTTGGAGGATTTATTAATTAATCAATGAATTAATTAATGTGTTGCGTACATAATTAATTCTTGGGTTAACTAATGGACCTTGATATGTTTAAATAATCATTTTATTAGTAAGGGAATGATGTGGATAATTATTGTGAATTAATGAATGATTTTAATGATATGGGTTGACCAATTGAGAAGTTGGGACTTGGACATTGTGTTCCTCCCTAATAGTTAACCAAGGGCTTGTATTGTGGGGTGCTGGACATGGTGATATACACCAAATGTGATGAGGTGTATTAGGAATAGAGATCTACACTGAATGAGATTTGGGGTTTTTGGCATGGTGTTCAACACCAAATGAATGTTAATAATAAATTGTGATTTAAATTGGAGCCATGAGTTGAAACCAGATCTAATGTGATTGTTAAAGAATAAATAACAATGTGATAACTATTTAATTATGAATTTTCTTTATTGCTTCATAGAACTTCATACACAGTCTATTGACTAGAATTTTTTTATACAAAATTGGTGGTGGCCTACTAAGTTCTACTCAAACCCTATTCAGACCGCTTCGTCGGAACCTGAGTTGAGTTTATTTTTAGGGAAAGGATAAGTGAAAAGGCCTTGGGATAGGTTGTGGTTTGGGAATGGAGTATGGGTTAGGGAACCAGAAGAGATTCAGGACTTTCTTGGGAGTCATTGTGTGTTTATTTTCAGTTTCATTATAGACACTTGAAACTAGCATTATCATAGAATGCTTTCCCTTTTTAGATGAGTATTTTATTTCCAGTTTTGACTATCATGTGACTTGGTTTTCTTCTAGTTATTTGTATTCTTACACACTTTTTTATTGTTGTTTACTTCTGTTGGTGTTTTATTCTGATAAAAGAAGGTATAGTCTCCCCATGAATGACTTACCAGACCCTCACTACTAGTCGACACCCTCAAGCCTATGGGGAGGCGCGCTTAAAGGCATGTGACCAACCTGCTCGGGGCACCATTTAGTGGCCCCTGTGTGGGGATGTTACAATTTTCGAGTTCACTAGGTAACCAATAATAAGAGTCTGGGTAGTAAGTGGCCACCTTCTATGGAACCTAGTAATTTGAGCCTTGAAAAACAGAAAAATATCACGTTTATGATATTATAGAAATAATACATTTAGTAGATATATACCCTATACTCATAAAAATAAATAATGGAACCATATTTTTTCACTTTACATTCCCAATGAAATTGCCCATAGGAAATGGTCAATGTCCCCTAAAGGTAATTTGGAAAAACCATGGTATCAATTTTGTTTAATTTTGTATAAAATATCACTTAATTTATTAAATAACATGTTACAATCCATTCATAAATTTTTTCATTAAAACACCTGTATAACATGGGTTTTTATATATAATTTTAATAAAATGTTATTATTAATTTTTTTTAACACCATTGGTTTGATTAAAATCATTAATTCCAATTCATCTATAGCATTTAAAAATATTATAAGATCACTCAACAATGATAAAATTAAAATCATTGTTGTTCTTAATGTCAATCCAAATCTAGGATTTGATACCATTATAAATGTATTTATTTTGAATAAAAAAAAAAATTCTAAACCTAATGATTTACATAAATAATAAATTAAAAGAATTAAAAATGGGGAAACCATCCATTAACATTAATAAAGTGGAAACAAGGAATAAAACTACATACAAACTTTTAATTCCTTAATTGAGTGACTATTAAGGATAATAAAAGAAATATACCTCATAGGTACACATGATAAGGAAATATATTCTTAATTTAACACTAAGAGGCCACTAGACACCTTAGATTTAACAATTCATGAGATCAATATAAAATATTAATATGTAACCACAAATATAATTTCAAATGATCAATATAGCTTTGAAAAGATAAAATGAATTATTAGACTTCATTATTTATGTTTAAACCCAAATATATCACTTTTGTACATTCATTTGTCAAAAAAATTATATTAAAATAAAATTTAAAATAATTTAAAAACATTTTAAATATTTTCATGAATAAGATAATATTTAATACTAATAACCATATTTAAAGACCTTTAAAAATTATATAAATTATAATTCTATATACAATTTAATAACATGTAAAATGTAGTTAAATATTTTCATTAAAATTATAATTTTCAAGAGTGGTACATAAAATTAATTCCATAATTTTATTTATAAACATAGTTTCCATCATTAAACAGCATTTAAATACATTCTTTAATAATTTACACATGATAAATAAATTACATAGAACAATAATGGGAATTTATAAAATATACATTGGATTAAATGAGCCACTATGGATTAAAATAATGCAACCAACCAAAGAATAAATTTTTTATACACATTAACATAGTTTTTAATAATAAATATTTAATAAAATAATATTTATTTGTTTTATATGATATATTTATCATGAATCATTAATATATTCCGAAAATATAGTAAAAACTAAACACATATAAGAATGTGATATATAATGTTTTCACACTTGTTCCAAACTATTGAATCAAAACATGATGTAAAATATTTATTATTTAGGAATGACTCATAAAAATCTATTGTAGACAAAAGAACGCCCATATTGACTAAATATTACAGTACAATTATTCATAAATGTACATTTAAAAATTTATTTCCAAGCCCTGACTATATAGTCACTTAGGAAAAATTATGTCTCATATCATCGATCTATTAAGGTAGTTTCATAATGACCATGTACTAAATTCCTATACCACACTCAGATCACACCATTAGAATACTGCTGGAAAATGACTTGATCACCATAGGCTGACATAAATGTATAGGGTTGAGTAATGTGAATATGGGACATGGGTTTTCCCCTCAGGAAGAAAAAATAACTATGTCAGGTCAAAACCTATATACATCATGATTCACTTTAATGTTGAGAATATTGGTACCAAGATAATAAAATTAATTGAAATGGGTAAATATAACTAAATAAAAATGCATGCGATAATATGAACAAATGATATCATGCATCTATAATACTATGTAGATAAAAATATATAAATAATATAAGAGGCTAGAAAAATACGATATAATGGTGATAAAAATATAACTATTTCCAAAAGACTAAAATTAGTGTTCCCACTTGGGATACTTATTTATAAATAAATCTATAGACAACAATCATATCAGTTACTATAATTTTTTAGCAAATACCAAAAAAGGAACCACTATAATTCCACATGTAATGGATTTTATGATATTCATTACTATTTAAAAGGTTTAAAATGAATCAATTTAATGTTTTCAAAATGGGTCATTTTATATATTCATTAAAAAAAGCAAGAAAGAGGTTTTTATTTTTATCAAATGCAATGTTAAATTATTTTCCTTCCTCTATGAATGTTTTGCATTATTTAGCTTCATTTTCTAATTTTTAGTGGGTTTAGAAAGAAAATTTATTAATTAAAATTTATTTTATTGGCTCCATTTATCTTTTATTATATTCTCTAAAAGGAATATTATTATTATAGAACCAATAATTCTTTTGAATTGTTGGTCATTATTTATCTCATAATATTTATAAATTTATTATGATTATATTAAATAATTATATTTATTGTGATCATTATTCATTGGAAATTACATTTTAATTCTATATTAATATTATTTTTATCATAGACATGATTAAATTATAAACATTATAAAAATAATACATATGTTTATTTAAATAATTATTAATCTAGAATTTATTTCATTGAGTGGGGAAATATTTCTATTCATTATTCTATACTCAATATAGAAATTTATTGATAGGGAACATTCTATACAAAATAAAACTATCACTTAATATATAAGGTATTAACTAAAAATGCAGTTATGTGTGGGGGGATGATTATTTATTTTCCATTAATGTATTGAAAAGTATCACAAGACAAAAAAATTGGATTGAATTTTGAAATGTTTAATTGGTGAATAATTATACATATTTTAAAATATATTGAAAAAGGTCCTTAATCATGACTCCTAACATTATGAGTTTCTATTAAAGAGAATATAGTTATTATTATCCCTGAGAATATTAAATTGATATTAACCATTGATGCATTTCGATTAATGTTATTGATTATATGTCATGTGTTTTCAATTATTCACATTTCCATATTGATTATTCCTTATTTAATCTAGATGGATTATATTGTACAAAACAATTAATGTGAATTTGATCGCAAAAATATATATTTTTTCATTTCCCTAGGATATAAATAATGTATAATTTAATTATCATTATGAATTATAGATATTTAATTTTACTTTGTTTTATAAATTATTTCAAATGTAAAATGTAAATCTTGTCTATATTTTTTTGAAGACTACTATGTAGGTGAGTCTATGGTGATGTAATGCTTTGTGTCTTATACTAATGTAATACAGTAGACACCTCTCTCGATTACAAAATTTTTTGTTGACACTAATGTTTTTAGAGAATTTTTAGTATAAATATTGGCAACTGTATTTATTAAAACACATATTGGAGAATATAACCCTATAACAGACTCTAAGGACAAGTCTATGATTAGGAAAATATCATAAATGATTTGGTAATTTTTCAGTTCTCCTAGAAAAAAAATCTATTTCATTATACTAGCATGTCGATTCTGAAATTACCGAAATTCACCAAGGTGTAACTACAATTAATGGGGGTGGATTGGGTATTAACTCTATCACATAGGTGGATGATCATTAAGCCTAATATAGAACATATAGGAACACAATCCCTGGGATTTTTTTTGGAAAATTCAGATGATCATTTCAAACTAGTATGAAATTTTTGAATTTTTTTTTATAATTTTATGATAATCCCAATGAAACCACTCTTACGATTTTGAGATTAGGAATGCATAACATTTCAATTTATGATAGGTATTTTTCCTGATTTTTAATTATAAACAATGATTCATAATTTTATCAGTAATTCTAATGTATTACATTGTATATAAATGATTCCTAATTGAAGGGATTGAAAATTTATCCTCACCTATAATCTACATATATATTTAAATCCATATAAAGTCAATAGGAAATGTTTTAGAGCTATACATATTTTAAAAATATCAAGTTATGTTTTCATTAGTAATCATTTCTATATAAAGAAACATGTTTCTTCATTATATAATACTACGATGTTAGACTACATCATACAATAGAAAACTCCAACCATTAGTGGATATACTAATCCATTAGTGGATGAATAATGTCTTAATTACCTTGAAAATAATTTCATTCTTTGTGACATAAAGAAAGGGAAATTGTTATTCTAGAAGTGTTTCTTTAATCGTAGATGCTTTTAAATTGTGTTTGTTGACTAAAATAACATTTAATCTAATGTAATAGAGGGTACGAAATGTGAGATTTATAAAAATATCATATTTGAAAATTAAAATCGTTTTGAAAAATAAGTTGATAAGGAAGGGTAGTTTTTAAATTTTGTATAATGGGAATATGAAATTGTTCCTAGGTAATAATGAAATAATATATGATTAGAATGTCATGGTGTGAACTATGTATATTAATAAGAGAATAAGATTTACCTTTTCTTTGGTGGTATAAATAAAAGGTATTGAAGGATTTTACTTGCTCATAATTTTACATCATATAATTACATGGTATCAAATTTCCCTCGAAGGAGATAATTTGTTTTCCATGTTTTATATTTTCAGTGTAAATTAATTGAAAATGTTATTAGATGATTGATAAATAACGTGAAATGTGGAAAGAATAAAAATGGAAGAGTGGAAATCCAAAAATTTAATATATGTGGAATGATTAACCATGATACATTCTTGAATGAAATGATAGTTTTCTTCAAGTGTGGAAGGAATGGTCATCATGTGTATGAGTGTAATGTAAAAAAGGATCCATCTAATATATAATTTTTTAAATTTAAAGATATGGGGTACTATAATAATGAATTTCCCAAAATCCATGATTACATATATATGAAAATTATATGGGAGAAAGGGAATTATTATAAAACTACTAAAATTGATGTGGTAATCCCTTAATTTTTTATAGTTGGTACTTTTTTAATAAATTAAATGTAAGATAATTACTAATTTTATAGTAATACTACTTGGTTTTTATATACTATGAATAACTAGTCATCCCATAAAAATATGATAGAAATTACATCCTATAAAAGACATAGTTTGAATATTTTGTAATATGAATATAATGGGGTGTATCAAATAAGATTCATGGAAATTATCTAGTTACAAGAATGATTGTTATTTTGATGTTTTAATTTGATATAATCCATTTTTTGGGTTCATTATTTTTTTTTGGATTTAGGAATTAGTATATTAGGAGTTATATAATTCGTTTTTATATAGTGGTTTAATAATTTGAAGGTTTAATAATTTAATAATTTCTACATATTTTAATATATCTGTTTTATGAATTAATTTATTAAATATATATAAGAATGTTTATTTTTTAGAGTAATTATAAAAATTTTATAATAATTTTTTAGATAGGTGAAATAATATATATTTATCTTATAGATATTACGATCCATTCAAGGTGTTTTTCCCTAAATGCGTGAAAAATCCCACTTAGAAATTTATCATTATAATTATAAGTGGAAACATATTAAAATTTTCAATAATGATAAATTAAATGAAAGTAAAAATATATTAAGTAAATATATTTTATCGGTTCTCCATCATGAGTCTAAAATAATCCCTTAACACTAGGAAAATAATATCAAAATAAAATTTTTATTCTTTTACCTCCATTTTTTATGAATTGATAGGACTTATTTATCGATTACTGATTTATGGTTTTGTGGGTTGTAACTATCTATTGATCTTATTCTCTACCACTATTTATTATTCCATGGATGATATTATTTCTCCTCCATTTCAATATTTTCACATTCCACTTATGTTCTATATATATTGGAACTGAATTATGTGTAATTTCAGGAAACCTTTATGTTTCCCACTTTCCCTTAAGAAAGGATATTTTATTATTTCTTTTACAAGGTGAGATTTCATCAAATGAATATTCAATTATTGAACCCTTGATTTCCAATAGTAAAAAAAACTCAAGGGAACATTTCATATTAGGGGTTAGATTGTATAACCATGAAAACTTAGTTTAAAAAATATAATAAACTTGTTTTATTTCATAACATGCAACACTTAGATTTAAGGGAACTGTAATATATTATAAAAATATTATATAAATGTTACCATTATAAACTAATGTCTATGTTAGAGGTATGAATAGGAATAACCAGATTATGAAAAAAAATTATAATGGATTTATATAACATATTAAATAATTCAGAATAAAAATCAATTTTTATAAATTTAATTTATGCTTCAATAATACATTTTCTTCACAAAAAAGATTCAATTCAATTTTAGGCACAAAATTTTAATTATTTTTTTACATTTTAATAAATTATTTTTTAGTAAATGAATAAAATATTTGAAATTATCATTTTGATATTATCTTAGGTAACTTTTTTGGAATTTTTTATAAGTATTTAATCTTCTTTGAATAGTTATAAATTATGATTTTTATGAAACTATAATTTTCTCAATAAATTATGTAATTTAAAAATTCCCATTAGGCTTTTAATCTTATAATAATTTAATTTATGTATTAATTATCTATTTATTATCTAATTAATTATTTATTAATCATCATTATTCATTATTTTTGTATAACATCATTTTTTGTCTTAAGAACACATATTTTCTAAAAAAAAATTTCTTTATGTTTTATGGATTTATAATAAAGTTGATTTCTACCACTTATAAAGATGAAATATTGAAAACTTAATTCTATATTTGGAATCATGAGGTTTAATTTTGGTAAAATGTCTATTTTTTTTTTTTTTTGTATTATTAATAGTAGTTGTGATAACTATTTTCCACCCCAGTGAGAGTAAATATGATAATTACGGTTACAATTAATTTGATATTTCATTAAAAATTTATATAAAAATAATATTATTTATAATTTATGATCTTAGTTCTACCATATTCATATAATATAAAAATTTATAGAATTTTGGTATAATTTTCATTGATAATGACCTTTATATATTTTCATGTAATAAAATATTTAAATATATCACTCATTTGTTTTTAATTTCATTAAAATGTTCACAAAGGGATTATAGATGTGATGGATTATTCTAATAGTTTATTTGGAACTAAATAATTTTTAATATTAATTTATATTAATTTATTTGTGATTGTATAATAACCATAAATTCTTACACTACCTTGAAACAATGCCGCGGGAAGTAGTAGAAAAACTATTGTAAATTATTATAAATTCATAAAAAATAATATTTTTTATTATTTATGCTTTAAAGTAAATTTTATTATTAATAATAATATATTCTTGGTGGAAGAATAATTTATATTAGAATTAAATTACTTCCATGATGTCTTTTATGTAAAAAAGATATGAATTCTTCTAAAAATGATTTTAATTGTTTCTTTTATTAAATAATAGTTTATTAAAATATTTAAAAACCAAAAAAATTAAAAAAGAGGACAAGGGATTGATATATGGTAAAAAAGATAATCTATTGACCATTTGTGATATTATTTTTTCCTTATAAGTAAATATATAACACATTCAATATGAAAAATTTTACCAAAGTGATTGTTGAAATTTGTTAACGAAGTGGTTAAAAAAATATATTTTAAAATTCCATATAAAAATTCTATAATATTATTAAATGATGATATTTAAACCATACCATATATTCCCTAAACAAATTTGGCCACTTGGCTCTACATGAACATGATAAATAATTTATTATATTTAAATATATTATGTAAATTCAAATGTTTCTTTCCCTTCCCTATAAAAGGAAATTGTATGGTCCCTTCCATAAACATTACATAATCATTAGTTTTAAGTCAAAAATTCATTCTCTTTCATTTTAGGATCTTTTTAGGTTTATAAACATAGATAATTAATTCATAACACATACATAACAATAATATATATTACAAAATGGAAACTTCTGATAAGTATTTTCTTTTTAAATAACATAAGACTTTATTAATAAAACATGTTTTATTTTCATGAAAAATATTCATAACTTTCAACATGACTTATTCCTTCTCATTAACCTTCCGTAAAACCTATGAGAAACATTTCAAAAATTTATGATGATAAAATAATCTTAGTAATGTACATATAAATATGAAATATTTTTGTCCAGTGAAAAACATGAAAACCCATGAAAAACATTTTATCCAAAATATACATTTTTACCCAAAAGTGAATAAATTATTACTTAAAAAATATGATTATCTTATCATTATAAATCAAATTATTTCTAAAAAACTCTTTAGAAAAATAATAGCATTTTATAAGTACCTTGGGATATTGTAGGGTCCTAAAAATTCCACCAAGGAGAGAAATACCACCGCAATCGCTTTGCAGATGGAATCAAGAACTTATACAAGTCTATAAAGGTGAAGGGGCTCAAATTTTGTTGCATTTAATCTAAGGAACTTGAAGGGATTCCACTTTTCATGGTTCTTAAGTGACCATCATACCATTATGGGTAAAGTTACACAAAGAAGAATAATCACAAACCACTAACCCATGAGATGATGGCCAGTGAGTTAGGAAAACCACAAATTGTGTCGTCGAAGGAGTTGTACCCTGGAAAAATGTCCATGTACCATAACCATTAGTTCACAGACAAAGTGAATGGGAAGGGTTCTCTGAACAATCATTGCGAACCAAAGACTCTGTAAACCTTAGTTGACCGAGTCTTCCATTGGTCAGAATATTGTTTCAATGGGCTTCTGCAAATGGTGTCGTGTGCCCAATAGATATGATCGCTCTGATGTTCTATATAAGGATCACAGTATAAGTAAAAAAAAGAACGGTAGGAGGAGGGAGATAGATATAGAGAAGGAAATATGACAAAAGTTTGAGCAAAACTTATAGATTGCACTCCGGCTTTCGTATTGTTTCATCAGCGAAGCATGAACCATGAACCACTTCCTCCATTGGTATAGCCGGTTGCATACCATTAAATTGGGGAATTGAATAATTAAAATAGAACCGAGAACCTAACTGGTAAACTATGATCCAAATAATTCTCACGGATGAATTTCCCACGAACAGTAATCCCCCGGACCCTCCTTCAGTATGGTGCCCCGTGTAGTGTACCGCTACGTGGACGGAACCTGAAACCGCATACCAAATCAGTACGTGGATGTAATCCAAAGTGGTATAGTGAGACTCATTCCACTTTAATATGTGGTTGGCGATACCCATTCCCACGTACCACCCTGATACACAGTTGGACCTTCTTCCCACATACCACTATGGTATGTAGAGCCTTCCCCATCCCGCATGAGAAACCAGTACGTGGAATGGTGTGTTTTTGGGTATTGTTCCTTCCGGTTCCAACCTCACCCGTCCATTACCATCCAATCCTCCATGATCCCTCTACTAACTAGTCCTTCAAAACAAGGCCAAAGTCTCCTCCAAACCCACCAGACCCGTATGATCAGGCCATCGGGCGCATCAGTGCACCCCATTGAGTCTTCATACCCATGGTAAGTAGAGTCACGAAGGCCCTCCCAAAAAAGGTTTGGGCTTCAAGAATAACTGTAAGGATACATTCCCACAGTAACCTAGAGTCCAACCTTGGGATGAAGATGTGAACCTCCCTATTACCGGGATTATGGGTGATCACTTACTTTTCCATTCAATGAGGAATAGTGATCAATTGAAGAGGTTATGTTTTCTCCCCCTTTGACGAGGATGAAACTCTTCCCCTTCCCAGTACGTGATCTGTGGCCCTCCCACTAAGGTGAGTTTCCCATCCTCTGAGGTCGGGCCACATGACCTTTAATTCAATTTCACATGGAAAGGAAAATCTCTCCGCACCCTCACCCACCGTCGCCTCAACCTCTTCCGTCATGGGCTCTCCCTCCCACACCTATAGAGGAGAAGGCATGTGGATTGTTGAATATTTCAAATACTGTTGTTTCTCACACCGAGCATGAATCACATGGGATTAGAGTTTCTGAAGATTACAACATTACCACACATCTTTAACTACAAGAACTATTATTCCTACTCAAAATAAGATATACAGGATGCCTACCAGAAGGACCGAGATCGAATGGGTGCCCATCCATAAAATGGTCCTTCCAACCATGCCCCCTCAAATGGGTAGCTTCCACTCATAATCCCCACACATCCTGAACATTGAGGACTCTGATTCTTGGTCAAACCAGGATATGTAGGATGCCTTCCAGAAGGCTCGAGCCCAAATGGGGCCCATCCATAAAGGGTCCACCCAACCATGACCCCCTCAAATGGGAAGCTTCCACGCATAAGCCCCACACATCCTGAACTACAATAACTCTAATTCCTGTTCAAAACAAGATACGTTGGATTCCTTCCAGAAGTCCCAAGATCGAATGGGTACCCATCCATAATGGGTACACCCAACCATGCCCCCTCAAATGGGCAGCTTCTACGTGTAAGCCCCACACATCCTAAACTATGATAACCCTGATTCCTAGTCAAAATAGGATACGTATAACACCTATCAGAAGGCCTGAGCTCAAAAAGGGAACCCATCCATATGAGGATCCACCTTGTCATGTCTATAAGATGGGAAACTTTTATGCGTAAGCCCCATACAATCCGAAATATGTGGGTTCTGATTCCTCTCACGAGGATACGTAGGAAGCCCTCCTAGTGGGCCCAATCCCAACATCAAGTCACCTTCTATCCCTCTGGATGATGATAAAATTCAGAGTTCCTTATATTATGGATAAGTCAGCATTACCTCTGTGGAATCCAATATATTCATGCTCATAACGATCTTAAAAACTATGGGTAGCTCGTGGATACACTCTTTGAGAATAAACCAAGGATTCAAGAATGTATGAACATGACTTAAATCTATAAAAGAGACCTAGAATAGGAAACAATTCTCCCTCGGAAGGATATGATGAGACTGAACTCCCATCCTCTCAAACAATGGAGTCCTTAAGTGTCACTGGCCAAATCGTCAGCCAACGAGCACCTACCTTTGGAAAGAAGGTCCATGAATCATGGATACCAGGGTTTTTGTGAATTCCTGGCTGCACGAATAAACCTGTTGGAGACCATCTGAGGAAGTTATATATGATAAGGACCTATTGAATGAGTGCTTGACCCCCATACAATCACCCGCTGGGACCAATAGTTCTCGTAGGTTTAATTTGACCTTCTTTAAAGGATAATGATGCCGAACGAGTTGAAACAAAATAATTGTAAATTTGACAAGAAACCTTCTCTGTAGAAAAAGGGATGGGTGATGATCTTCATCAAACCATTTCTACACAACCTAGTTAAATGTGCCACCTCAGAGGTGGAAAAAAAATGGTGAACCCGATGTGAATCATTAACCAAGGTGGCAGTTCTACCCCAATGACAAAAGACAAAAAGAAAATGCACGTCGAACCATTTTGTTTTCCCTGGTATGTGAAAAATGTGCCACCTCAGAGGAGGAACAAAAATGGTGAACCTGGCGTAAATCCTTAACCAAGGTGGCAGGCTCACCCAACTTAGGCCCCTTCTCCGCACAACTAAAAAAAGGGGAAGGGGGCCTAGTGGAATCTCCAAATATGCATATGTTTAAATAAATGCTACTTTGATGATTTTTTCTTGGTATATATGTCATATATTCATGTTTAAAGATCCCATAGAGTGACCTTCGATCCAAATGACATCCCCAAAATCAATACAAATGCATGCATCATCGATCCCGCAGGCGGCCGAGGCCTCAACAAAGAGCAAGACCCCTCGCTTACCCAGAGTCTTAAATACTGGCTATCTAATATGCTGATCAAAGAGTACCAACGAAATGGTACTCTCCACACGCTGGAGGCCGCAAGACAAGCCCTCCAATCTGCAAAAGTCTGTCAGCCGCCTCTTCAGCCGCTGCTGGCACCCCAACACAAGGTGGCCCCGGTGGTCATCTCAAACCATTTCAGGAGCCTAACCCCGGAACGTGAAAATGAGTACCTCCCTTACAATGGGGAGGAAGATGAAGTCAATACTGACAACTTCATCTCAACTGCACACAGATCCTACCCGCAGGCCCCCTTTAGAGAGTGTATCCGCCGAAACTAGATTACAAGGCCTCCTCCCGTCGAGGAGGACCTTATACCGAGAACACCTACCAAAGTCCAGGAGAACCAGGCCCCTCGGGCTGTCCACCAAGGGCGTAGAATATATAACCAGAAAACACAATCTTTTTTGTTCTTGAGGAGCATCTCTTCCATACTAACGCGACGACACACAATGGCCTGACATACGACTCTGCCCTCTCCACTCTATACCACCGTTGAAATAGGGTAAAAAATATGAGCACATTCACGTTCCTACTATTGCTCATCGGTCCCTCCATGCAGACAGAGCAGCTAGCTACATGAATATGTAGATATCTGCTGACGCACAACAAGCCCATCATCAAAATAGGGCGGTAACCAGATATACACAGGCACAAATACCTGTTGATGCAGAAGAATCCCTCCATCAAAATAGGGAGGCACTCAGCTATACGTAGACACAAACATGTGTTGACACATTTCAAGAATTCCATCTAAATAGGGTAGCAACAGGCTATACGTAGGCACAAACACCTGTTGAAGCACTTCAAGCCTACCGTAGAAATAGGGCGACAACCAAATATGAGAAGAGTCAAATTCCAATGAATGCATACAAAGACTATGAGCGAAATACCATGATAAGAGAGCGAATGAAAATCCCCTCTTGTGAATATGAAGACCACCGGTAAAATGTGGTGGCAACTAGAGAAGACAACTAGCGACATAATCATTCCTCTATCCCGGCATAGGAGAACTTCCAGTATCTACTCGAAACTCATGGATAACCGGAGCAGGCACAAACACTTTCTCCGACAGCAGAAAGGGACTTCATACCCATTCTGGCCAAATATATATCCCAAAACATCCTGGAAATGGTATATTATTAGACGTTGATTCCTGAACACATCCTCCAAACAGGCCAAGATATCATTGTATCGACAGAAAAAAAGCCAGAAATCTGGCCCACGACCCGATTTTATCGAATGTAATGACTCACTTGCAAAAAAAGTTAGTCACTCCGAAGTAGTTATGCATACCTGATCCAGTCCAAGAGGGTCGATGACAATATCCCAAGACATACAGACAACCAGATCAAGAATAAATACTCGTTCTAACTAGGGGACGCTAGTCCAGTGTGGTGGCCACTCTCAGGAAGGCACATATCCTTGCCAAAACACAAGATGCTCGCTGACATATCCCGAAGACATCACGGGACCCAACAAGACATGGACCCATATATGAAGTCCATTACCAACAGTAGATGGATCTGGTTATCCACATGAGAGTGCCGAAAAAAGAAAAGAACCAAAGGAAACCGTAAAATGAAGAGCACATACATGATTCTGCTCTACTAGAAGCTGGGGTTCTTGACGCCCGCAAACATATATCAATAATGTCTCAAGACCCTATCATTCCATTAACAAATTATGTAAGTGTTAGTAGCTGTTGCGAAGGTCCTCTCCATAATGTTTCTACCAGCCACTCTAAAGGTCCTCCACAGAGCACCCTCAGGGGCTTACTATGTGGGAAATAATGATCGGTCCTGAGAGCCTATTTCCTAATGTGCGTTAGGGTATCCCTCCCCTCGACCTAAAGATCAGAAAGAAAGAAGGTCTTCCCCTTTCCGTCATCTACCCTTATAGTACTCCCCAGGGTATACGCTACAGATATGCTTCTCCTTGTAGTCAGACATCAAGTCATGATGGTAGTCCTCACCATGATGATAATCATTGTGAAGTCCCTCCCTGTAATGGAAGTTACATTGAACGTCCTATCCAAAGTAATGCCAAGAAACGAGAAGGTCCTACCCTCATTGCAGTACATCCTGAAGGCTCTCCATAGGGTGTTCACTGTAGAAATTCTCCCTGCAGCCAAATATCAAGTCATGATGGTAGTTCGTGCCGTGATGACATTCATTGCGAAGGCCCTCCCCGTAATGATAGTTGCTGTGAAGGCACTCCCCACAGTGACATCAAGCAGCAAGAATGTCCTCCCCTTGATACAAACTACCCTTAAGGTCCTCCCTAGAGTACACGCCATTAAAAAAATTACCACGTTCGGGCATAAAGTTGCAATTGTAGTCCTCGCCATCACTGCACCACTTGCGTAGGTCCTCCTCGCAACCAAAATCCATGATGGAAATAAGGTCCTACCATTTCCGAAACAAATATGAGAAATACCTTCTACGCAGAGGTTCTTGAAAAGGAGTCAGACACATTGGTCACTCCATATATAACAATTGATATTCTTTCTCAAACAGAGGATGGCCTGGGGCCGCTCTTGTAACGACCCGAAATTTTGAATAAATCTTGCTTCCTAATTTTGTGTGTTATTTTATTTTTTATACTCAACAAAACTATTTCATTTGATAACATGAATATAATTAAAATGAGACCATTGGTTTTTTACTGTTATATGACCATTGGTCAATATGACCGCTGGAAACTAAACGTTTCAATTATTGTCTCTAAATAAAATTAATCTTGGTTAATTAATATAGAAAGAAGATTCGATGGCCTCACCCAGTAGTCTTGGACTGATTGAAGCCCATCTAACAGAACTTGGGAAGGAGGCAGCACCACTGGGCTTTGCTCTGGACCAAACCCAAGTCGAACTTCCTCATGTAAAGCCAGAACATAATCTCCTTCGCAAGAAGTTAAAACTGATAGAAATTACTACTCGTGCTATGTTGGACGATCCTCCATCAGATTCTCTCACCTTAGCACACCTTACACTTAGGTCCTATACTGGTGTGATAAGGTGCTATGTATGGAGACCGTAACTGCCTTTGTAATCCTTTGTTTTAAATAAAGATTTTTATTTCTTCTTAGGATGAAGTTTTTGAATTTTCAAATTTTCGGATAAATATAGTATGCATATTTTTGGTGAATTTTAGAGAACGGATATTTTAAAAAAATGTTTATGTAAACCTTAAATAATTAAAAATGTGTAATGATTTTAAAAAAATGGCCTTCTACAATTATGTTCAGTACGAAATTTAGAGTCTAATAAGATCAACTTAAATTTTGACGAATAGTAAATTATGAATAGTGATTTTATGATTAGGATTAGTAATGTGACCAAATGGATTAGTAATATCACTTAAAGAAAGTATTAATATAATCTAGGCACCTTGATTAAGTAATGTGATTCAATAAAATGGTTAAATAACGGTTTCATAAATTATTAGTCAAGTATTAGTTTTTTCAGGTGAATAGTGTTTTTTAATTAAAAATTAAATTAAAAATATTTAGAAAATTATTATTTATAAAATGGATTTCATTTTTGAACTCAGAGCATCGATATTATGTTAAGGTAATTTTTGAAGATTTTTTTGAAAAAAATGAAATTTTGATGAATAATGTATTTATTTAAAAATTAAATTAAAAATATTTAGAAAATTATTTTTATAAAATGGAGTTAATTTTTGAAATCTGAGCATTGATATTTGGTTAAGGTGAAATTTTGGGATTTTTCTGAGAAATTTGAATTTTCGATGAATAGTAAAAATACAGTTTTTAAGTTACGGGTGTTTAATGACATCATAAAATGATGTATTAAGTATGTAATCAATATGGTCGACTTATGAACAGTAAGATAAGGTATGAGGTATTCCAAGTATCCAATACCATTGGAAAATACCATGGGAAAGCCCATGGTTTTCCCAAAACCACCAATGAGGTGTCCCTTGGCCATTAATGCCCTGTCCCCTCACTTTCCCTATAAATACCAAGCCATCCTCTCATCCATTCGACTCCCAACTCTCCCCCAACGAAACTATGGTCTCACTACCTCCCAAGGAGTCCTCCAAAGATACCCCCAAGACTTCAAGGTCCCAACCTTTGAGTTTTAAGAGTTACGTTTTAAGGTAAGGGATCCTACCTCTCTCTTTCTTTTCAAGTAATCTCTTTTATGTCATTTCTTTTATGCTCCATGATATTACGTTGGAGGATGTTATTTTATATTCCTCTTACTGCCTTTTTCATGTTAATATTATGAGAGACCCCCTCTTACTCTCATCAATTAATTTTAAGAAAGTTTAAGTGGCACCGTTAGGCTGCCAAATTTTTAAGGGATTCATTCACCTTTCTCTTTTTTCAAAGTTCTACTTTCATGTCAAGTCTTTCAAGTTCTTTTTTATTATATTTGGGTATGATATCTATATCTATCATACTTATCTTTTATGTTTGTATTATGAGAGACCCTATTTGATCTCGTCTATTCATTTTTGTTGAAGTTTAGGTGACGCCGTTAGGCTGCCGAATTTTTAAGGGATTCAATCACCTTTCTCATTTTTCAAAGTTCTACTTTCATGTCAAATCTTTCAAGTTACTTTTTATTATGTTGGGGTATGATCTCTATATATATCATATTTATCTTTTATGTTTATATGATGAGAGACCCTATTTTATCTCGTCAATTCATTTTTGTTAAAGTTTAGGTGACGCCGTTAGGCTGCCGAATTTTTAAGGGATTCGTTCACCTTTCTCATTTTTCAAAGTTCTACTTTAATGTCAAGTATTTCAAGTTACTTTTTATTATTTTGGGGTATTATCTCTATATCTATCATACTTATATTTTTCATATGATGAGAGACCCTATTTTATCTCTTCAATTCTTTTTTTTGAAGTTCAAGTGACGCCGTTAGGCTGCCAAATTTTCATAAGAGAAATCTTATTTTTGTCTTCCTTTCATGTTCTTCATTTCACATGGTATATCTTTAAAATTTAAATAACATGTTTTTAAATCCTTTATATTCTGTCCCCCTACTATTTTATCGATCATTTATGAGTGGGTGACCCATGTCCCCTCTCTTTTCAATGTTTTCTAAAACCTCGTAACATAGCCGTTATGCTGCAGAATTTCCGTCTCAAAATGTCTCTCTATTATCCTCAAATTCCTTTATTTTATTAAGTGAATACTCAAATCTATTTCTTCTAAAGAGGTATTCACATATATACCAAAATTTTCTCTTTTAAATTCTGGGATTTACATACATGATACCCGCTTTCCCTTTCTGTGGGTTTGAAGTGACATAAAGATCATGTCTTTAAAGCAGTTTTTAAAACGTTATGATTATTAAATGAAACCCATTTATTTTATGCTATATGCATTGTTTATGAAATTATTGATGATGATATATGTTTCTCAAATGATAATAATGAAAAATTTAGGGTGCTACCTGATAGCGCTCCAATGCATTGGGTAAAGACTTAATCTCTAGAGATGACCATTTTTAACGATGCCTTGGTGAATAACCTTGGTAAATTTTAATGACACCTTGGGGATAGGCCTTGGTGAAATGGAAATGATTGTCAATATTAAATGTTGTAGCCACATCTTCAAGTTATGAAATAAATTATTTTTATTATGATATACCTCATGATTTCTTTCTCATTCCTTAAAGTTCTTTTTCATGACATTGTTGATGTATCTCAAGTTCACATGTTAAATGTTTCCCCTTGTTTCCCTTACTGGGCCTTCTTCTCAGCCTTTCTTTTGATGTATGTCCTCAAGTTATGAGACGCAGTAATGAACCAAGTATTAACATAAGGAGAAGCCTTTAAAGTGTTTAAGAATAATGTTTTATGTTTTTATGTTTTATGTTCTTGGTTTCCAAGACACTAAACCTTAAAGATCCCCGGTTTTGTAAAATGTAATGAAAGTTTATGTGATAAAAAGGCGGGATGATATAGTTGGTATCAAAGGATGGTTTAGTTATTTTTGGAAACTAGGATATGAAAACTTTAGGAAGAATCCTATAGAAAAGTTTAAATATAGGAAATCTTCCTGGTATTTTCATGAGTATTGAGTAAGGGGTTTCGAAGCAAATACATCCCTATCTGGATACGAGCAGGTAGAGGTGGCTCTGGCACAGATGTACATAGGGGTAAAACCTGAAAACATCACTTTGAGCTAGACTCGAATGGGAACTGGTAAACGACAATGGGCCTTGCTGCACTCTTGGTTATGACACTCCTGGGGGATATGATTTGGTAAATTCATAAGCTTAGCATGAACTATTATTAAAGAAATAAAGATAAAATAAAATAAAGATTCACATAAGAATATATGATCATGGATAACCTATATTGGGACCTAGGGGATCACAAGTTAGGGTATACTTTTCTTCTACAAGTTTATCCTTCTATGATTTACATTTCCTTTTCATGATTGTTGGCTAAGTATTTAAGCCCCTAATTGTACTTTATTTTCTTAGTTAATGGAGGGAAATGGAAAAACATGTCCCAACAACCAATGTGATAGGAAATTTGATGATTTCCCTATTAATGTGACATAGATGACGAAAGATAAAGTTGAACATATTGTGATTATGCCAAACCAGCTATCAAAAATCACAATTAATAATTGGTACCTAGTTGAATGCCCAAATTCATTAAGGAAGAAGAAGACAAAGTCTCAAGGATGTTCATCTGATAAAGTTGATAAGGGAAAGAAGACCGAATTTCTTTTTCGCAAAAAGTGTGGGAAGAAGCACCAATTAGAATGTCACAAAGGAACCGGGAGATGTTTAAAGTGTGGGAAGATAGGGCATAAAGTAGCCAATTGCTTTTAAAAAACGGATAATGTGATGAATGGAGATAAGGTTCGATCTAATGTACCTTATACATTTCGATGTCGTAAATGTGGAGAAGTTAGAAATTATCCAAGTCAATGTTCTCTTGGAATGGATGAGAAGCATGGTGAGCATCAACAATCATCAAGGACAAGGGAACAATGCAATCCCTATACTGAGATGGATCATGATGACTGAAGTACATGTAACTTCTTCGCAATAATTGTCTATGTCATGTTGTATTTTAGTTTGTGATCTATGAGAATATCTTTAATGTTTTCTAAGATCATCGAGTCACTACCTAAGAAGATTTTATATCATTAAGGAAAGCATCTATTGTTATGTACCACATGTTGATGTAGTGAAGTTGTTCTTCTTAAAAAAAGGGATGATTAGGGGATTAAAAGATGATTATTATTTTGGAAGATGTTCACTATTTTGGGAACCTATTTGATCGAGGTAAATAGATTACTACGGTATTTTATTTGAGTAGTAAAGGTTGACTTATATTTTGAAGAATCAATGAATTTAAGGTGGACTTATAGTAATTTTAGGTAACATATGGAAATGATTAACCTATCTTGGGGAAAATGTGATTAGGTTAGTTACTTTTGTTATAAGATTATAAGAGTGGTTAGTGTTGTTTGAAGATGAATGATAAAGTCTATCTTGGAAGACTGTGTTATGAGATCTTTCTTATAATTGGGTTTCAATTTTAGTTTGGTTTATTTTGAGGAATTTTAAGGACATTTATTTATGGAATAGTCTATGATGAAATTTGGGTAGTACCATGGAACTTTGAAGATTTAAAAGTAGTTTCCCTTCCTATGGGATTCTTTCTTTTTGAAGAGTTGTTTTATCTTACCCTTTATGCTTTTGGGATAATGTTTAAATATAGAAGAAGTTGATAGTTAATCTTTTGTGGATTACGTGACTCTCAAGAAGATGATTCTTGTGTTTTGATGAGACCACGTGTTTTGAATGCTCATAGTTTGGAGAAAAGATTAGTTTTGGTAGAAACTTATTAAAGGATGAAACTCTACTTGAAGGTAGGTATATTTCCTTATGTTTTTTTTCTATGTAATAAAGGAATTCTTCAAAATTATGAAATGTAATGTAAAACAAAAACGTTTGTTGGTTTACATTTCCTACTAGGTAATCAAAGACCGTTTACACACATCATAAGTTTGTGATTTTATTGTAGTTAACTTTCTCCTAATAATTTTTTCTATACTCTCCCTCAGAAATTGACCCTTTGTTTTCTCCTCCATGTCCATGTTTTCCTACATGGAATCCTAGTGTGGGTTAACTCGGGTGACCTTTGTACTTCCCTTTCTTTCTTTAAAAGTAATAGTTTACTGAATTCTTTTCTGATGTGGGACTTTCAATGAAATCTCAAAACCCAATTTTAAAAATTACGAGGATGCAACTTCATAAGGGGGAATATTGTAACGATCTGAAATTTTGAATAAATTGTGTTTCCTAATTTTGTGTGTTATTTTATTTTTTATACTCAACAAAACTATTTCATTTGATAACATGAGTATAATTAAAATGAGACCGTTGGGTTTTGACTGTTATATGACCATTGATCAATATGACCACTGGAAACTAAACATTATGATTATTGTCTCTAAATACAGGTAATCTTGGTTAATTAATATAGAATGAAGATTCGATGGCCTCACCCAGTAGTCTTGGACTGATCGAAGCCCATCTAATAGAACTTGGGAAGGAGGTAGCACCACTGGGATTTGCTCTTGACCAAACGAAAGCCAAACTTCATCATGTGAAGATAGAATGGAATCACCTTCGTGAGAAGTTCAAAATAATAGAAATTACTACTCATGCGATGTTGGTCGAGCCTCCCTTAGATTATGTCACCTTAACACACCTTACACTTAGGTCCTATGCTGGTGTGATAAGGTGCTATGTAAGGAGACCGTAACTGCCTTGTGTAATCCTTTCTTTTAAATAAAAATTTTGATTTCTTATTATGATGATGTTTATGAATTTTCAAATGTCCGGATAAATACAGTATGCATATTTTTGGTGAATTTTAGAGAAAGGATATTTTAAAAAAATGTTTATGTAAACCTTAAATAATTAAAAATGTGTAATGATTTTCAAAAAATTATCTTCCACAGTTATGTTTAGTATGAAATTTAGAGTTTAATAAGATCAACTTAATTTTTGATGAATAGTAAATTATGAATAGTGATTTTATGCTTAGGATTAGTAATGTGACCAAATGGATTAGTAATATCACTTAAAGAAAGTATTAATATAATCTAGGTACCTTGATTAAGTAATGTGATTTAATAAAATGGTTAAATAACAATTTCATAAATTATTAGTCAAGTATTAGTTTATTCGGGTGAATAGTGTTTTTTAATTAAAAATTAAATTAAAAATATTTAGAAAAATATTTTTTATAAAATGGATTTCATTTTTGAAATCAGAGCATCGATATTATGTTAAGGTAATTTTTGGGTATTTTTCTGAAAAAATGAATTTTCGGTGAATAGTGTATTTATTTACAAATTTTGTTAAAAATATTTAGAAAATTATTTTTATAAAATGGAGTTCATTTTTGAAATCAGAGCATCGATATTTGGTTAAGGTGAAATTTTGGGATTTTTCTGAGAAAGTTGAATTTTCGATGAATAGTGAAAATACAGTTTTTAAGTTACAGGTGTTTAATGACATCATTAAATGATGTATTAAGTATGTAATCAATATGGTCGGCTTATGAATAGTAATATAAGGTATGATGTGTCCCAAGTGGCCAATACCATGGGCAAATACCATGGGCAAGCCCATGGTTTTTCCAAAACCACCAATGAGGTGTCCCTTGGCCATTAATGCCTTGTCCCCTCACATTCACTATAAATACCAATCCATCATCTCATCCATTCGACTCCCAACTCTCCCCCAATGAAGCTCTGGTCTCATTACCTCCCAAGGAGTCCTCCCAAGGTGCCCCCAATCCCTCAAGGTCTCAACCTTTGAGTTTTAAGAGTTACGTTTTAAGGTAAGGGATCCTACCTCTCTCTTTCTTTTCAAGTAATCTCTTTTATGTAATTTCTTTTATGCACTTTGCTCATATATAGGAGGATGTTATTTTATATTCCTATTACTTACTTATTCATGTTCATATAATGAGCATCCCCCTCTTTCTCTCATCAATTAATTTTAAGAAAGTTTAAGTGGTTCCGTTAGGCTGCCGAATTTTTAAGGGATTCGTTCACCTTTCTCCTTTTTCAAAGTTCTACTTTTATGTCAAGTCTTTCAAGTTACTTTTTATTATGTTGGGGTATGATATATATATCTATAATACTGATCTTTTATGTTCATATGACGAGAGACCCTATTTGATCTCATCTATTAGTTTTTGTTGATGTTTAGGTGACGCTGTTAGGCTGCCGAATTTTTAAGGGATTCTTTCACCTTTCTCATTTTTCAAAGTTCTACTTTCATTTCAAGTCTTTTAAGTTAATTTTTATTATGTTGGGGTATGATCTATATATATATCATACTGATATTTTATGTTCATATGATGATAGACCGTATTTGATCTCGTCAATTCATTTTTTTTGAAGTTTAGGTGACGCCATTAGGCTGCCTAATTTTTAAGGGATTCGTTCACCTTTCTCATTTTTCAAAGTTCGACTTTAATGACAAGCCTTTCAAGTTACTTTATATTATGTTTGGGTATGATATCTATATCTATCATACTGATCTTTTTCATATTATTATAGACCCTATTTTATCTCGTCAATTCTTTTTTTTTTGAATTTTAAGTGACGCCGTTAGGCTGCCGAATTTTCATAAGAGAAATCTTATTTTTGTCTTCCTTTCACGTTCTTCATTTCATATGGTATATCTTTCATATTTCAATACCATGTTCTTAAATCCATTATATTTTGTCCCCCTACTATTTTATGGATCATTTATGAGTGGGTGACCCATGTACCCTCTCTTTTCAATGTTTTCTAAAACCTCGTAACATAGCTGTTATGCTGCAGAATTTCCATCTCAAAATGTCTATCTCTTATCCTCAAATTCATTTATTTTATTAAGTGAATACTCAAATATATTTCTTCTAAAGGGGTATTCACATATATACCAAAATTTTCTCTTTTATATTCTGGGATTTACATACATGAGACCTGCTTTCCCTTTCTGTGGGTTTAAAGTGACATAAAGATCATGTCTTTAAAGAAGCTTTTAAAACGTTATGATTATGAAATGAAACCCATATCTTTTATTCTATATGGGTTTTTTATGAAATTACTGATGATTATATATGTGTCTCACCTGATAATAAAGGAAAATTAAGGGTGCGCCCTGATAGAGCTCCAATGCATTGGGTAAAGACTTAATCTCTAGAGATGACCATTTTTAACGACGCCTTGGTGAATAACCTTGGTAATTTTTAATGACACCTTGGGGATGGACCTTAGTGAAAAGGAAATGATTGTCAATATTAAATTTTGTAGCCACATCTTCAAGTTATGAAATACGTTATTTTTATTATGATATGCCTCATGATTTATTTCTCATGCCTTAAATTTCTTTTTCATGACATTGTTGATGTATCTCAAGTTCACATGTTAAATGTTTCCCCTTGTTTCCCTTACTGGGCCTTCTGCTCACCCTTTCTTTTGATGTATGTCCCCATGTTATGAGATGTAGTAATGAACCTAGGATGAACATAAGAAGAAGCCTTTAAAGTGTTTAAGAATAATGTTTTATGTTTTCATGTTTTAAGTTCCTGGTTTCCAAGACACTAAACCTTAATGATCCCCAGTTTTGTAAAATTTAATGAAAGTTTAGGTGATAAAAAGGTGGGATGCTATAGCGCTCATCTTCTGAGCCACCCCCTAGACGTCAAAAAATCGATAAGGCTCCCACCAGACTGGTTTATTGGAGCAAAATTATCAAGAAGCAGTCGAGCTGGGCATATCAAGTAGAGGAGCCTCCAGAAGAACAACAACATGATATGTTTCTTGTGAGAAGACAAATAGCTTGGGATAATATACGAGTGATGTATTTATCTTTGACCACTTCTCACTTCGACATACCAGGAGAATTTTCTATGGAATGCACACATGACATTTTCCTCAATATATGGTAACTCTTTTAAAGCTAAAAGAAAACTTCCTACCCTACGAAGGGTATGCGAACCATGTTAGAACGATGGAGGATATTTTCCATCTAATCGACCTAGAAGACCTCCCGTCCGCACGGTAGCCACAATCAGAATGGTTTTAGAAAAACCTTGAAATGGGTTGCCTCCCCGTACTGCATAAATTGCGTCGCCTCATTGGAAACTCCCCATCTTTAGTTCACATTCAGGGGTGGGGAGAACATGGATCTCTACACTTCACCCCATGCCCCATCCAACATTCCCCAATAGAAATTATATCCTGAAATTTCATCACCAAGAGGCAAAAATCTAATGAAATACCTTCTCAGGAAAGATGGGATACTCAAAAAAACCTGCCCCAAATTAAGTCTCAAAAGCGTCTGGGTTTAAGAGATCAAGACATCAAAAAAATTCAGAGTCAGGTGACCAGGAAAATCCACCAGACTTTCCGCCTCAAGTAAGAAAACCAATAAGAAGTTCCCATGTCTTTAAAAGGACATTGAATATATTCAGAACCAATTCCATACTCATCTTACACACACACGAGAGTACATGAAATTGAAAGGGTGGAAATAGTGGAGGCTACCTTCATGATATAAGAACAGCACCAGACCACAGGGTTGGGGGAATTTTTTAATCAAAATTCCCTCTTAAGACCAACAAATCCAGGCCGTAATGTAGCGATAGGAAAATGGGAACAACCCCAGATTACAGGGCTAGGGGGATTTTTACTTCAAATCCCCATACAGAGGACGTCTGTCTTCCACTATCAAGGAAGAACGATGGATAGAGGAGTTACCCGTTCCACCTCTTCTCGTGTTTCACACCCTCCGTGACAAAGGCTCATTATGAGGTCAGACCAGGGCTCCCTTTGAGTCAATATTTTTCTAGGGTCCCAAATAATACCATAGAATGGAAGGCGAATGTACTATAAATAGTGCAAGAATCTTTCATACCATTCAACACTGGGTACACCTCCCCCAAAGCGGTATGCCTCAGTGAACATGGTAAACATAAACCACGCATACCTCACAATAAATGAACAAGGAGGAGAGGACATAAAGGAAGATTGCTCCCTCCCAAAGGCATCCCACACTGAGCCCAACGTTGTGCATACCCAAAACCAGAGGGCAGTCCTAAATCTGGGTGCCCCCACAATTAACCTGACATTACCTCCCCCATGAAACTACAATAAAAATAAAAATAAATTCAAGGTAGACTATGAACCGCCTCCTCCTCCCCATGATAATGCATCCCTCAAGATCGAGGAAAGGTTCTCTAAGAAGGAGGAATAATTTAAAGAGCTCAGACGAATTAATTCTGAGCTACGTCAATGGAGTTATCTCACTGGATGTGTTCCCTCTACGGAACGTCAGCAGGTGCTCCCAGAAGATGCGCCCATACCACAGGAACTCATCCTGGTGAATGAAGATAAGCACATAGTCCATTTAAACCCTACCCCAAAAGGACATCAAGACATAACCCCGATAAGAAGGTAGCCGGAATATATCCAGGTAAACCCACAAATGATGCCCCCGGCGGGGTATCCACCCAAAATTCCAGCAGTGCCAGCACACCCAATCTTTGCCCCTACCGCACCAGCTCAATATCAATCATCACAGGATATGAATCAAGGGATATTAATAACTGTCGAGTAAGTAATAGATCAACTAGAATCCATGGAGGGTCGGTGTGCTCCGATACAACCAGAGCGCAAACCCTACCCCGAGTGGGTAAGAGATGTTCCGACACCACCAAACTTTAGGAACCCCGTATTCCCAGTATTCAATGGCTCGGGGGACCTTAATATAATTTTATGGACTATGCCTATTACTGGGACCCCATGATGGGCACTCCAGAGTAGCAAGAAGTTATAAAAACTAGGTGCTTTGTACAAACCCTATAGGTCTTGACTTTGGTATGGTATACTAGTCTTCCAGCCAATTAAATCACAGGCTGGGAGGACATCCAGTGACAGTTTCTCTTCGAGTTCAGTTCGATGCTACCCAAGACACTGGTCAATGATCTCCTAAACTGCAAGCAGTGAGATAATGAGAGAGTCTCAGAATTTATTTTTAGATGGAAAGGCCTAACATATTCCTTGAACTAGCCACTCCCCCAGGATGAGATGCTCTATATGTTTATCAATAACCTTTGGGATGAATTGCGAACTCTGCTCATCCCAGTGAAGTGCACCAGTGGTTTTAGGGACTTCTATACCATTGCACAAAGGATAGAAGAATCTTTGTGAATGACTAAACTTATGTCCTGAGTGGACCCATCGACCCCTTAGAAAAGAATGGGAAGAGCTGAAGCAGCTTCTGTCATGCTTAAGCCACTCCCAACACCAGCTCTAGTTGCGAGGCCCCCACCGAACCGTGTGGGACCCCCTGGATGCCAACATCCACCCCCACCTTGTCAAGATGAGCGACATGGTTCTAAAATAAATTAGTTAGAATAATGAAGAAATAATGTTTATTCATTCTGAGATAACCAGGTCTGCTACTCTTTCATAGCTGCCATGAATTGAAATCTTCTTTGGCTGCCAGAGCCAAAGCGAGCCGATGAAGTGGGTCTTGACGGCCATCCAAAATTTTTTCTCTATCACAATATACTAGAGCACACCATCAAAAAATGCTCTGTCTTCAAGTATCTCCTACAAAAGATGGCGGATTCCAGGAAAGTCAAGTTGGGCCTTCCACTATAACAAGTGGAATATGTTTCCACCTTAGACTCAAGAGAGGAAGAGGAGTGGAAAATAGTCACTGGCATGAAGGAGTAAAATTTTGACAACTGGATGACCTGGAATACCATCAATTGAGTCCACGACATCCTCCAAGAACATTTGAAACAACCTACTGTGCTCCCAAAATCTCCTAATATAGCACAAATATCCTCCTAGACCCCATGGTCCTCTAAAGACCATAAGTGAATAAAGAAAGATAAAGAAGATGAGATTATACCAAAGCCGAAGTCAGTGTTGACCCTTTCGAACTTCATGCCAATAGTCTCTGTACAACATGAACCACCCCACCAAATGGTACAACGGGCACCACCCCTCCAAATGGTACAATGAGCACCGCCCATCCAAACGGTACAACGGGCAACTCCCAGCCAAACAAAACCATCCGAAGGAGACACTTGGGAAGGAACAATATTGGATCAAGAACTGATATTCGGCTCCATTAATTTCATTCACATGATGGACCCATTATTTAATGAAGAATATAGCCACGAAGCTGAATTCCCCATGCCTAATTAGAGAGCCGGAGGAAGAGGTCACAGAGGCTGGAGGTTTCCCAGAAGGCATGACTGTGGCATGAGTCAAATTTACAGCCACACCACAAGTCAAACCATAAACATCATGGAAACTCACAGAAGGAACTTTCTAAAGAAACAACAAGAAGTGGAGTGCTCCTTCACCCTTTCCATAGGAAACCGAAGCCCAGTTATCTTGGATTATTCATTAGGGGAAGATAAAGTGCTTAACTGCCCAAGGTATAAATGAAGAGTAATTCGACCAAATGTGGAATGGACTGCAAAACCGCTAGCTCCTCATACAGAGGCCAAACCATCTACTTCAAAAACTCAAACCCCTAAAGTGTCTGTAAAAGAGAAACCCTGAGCCGAGAAGCGCCGACCTTTAGAGTAGAATTATGGCATTTTAAAGTGGCTGGCTTCAGTACTAGCAAAGCTGTTAATCCTAGATGTGTTGAGTTTGTCCGAAGATCTTAGGGAGGCACTCATCAAAGCCTTGCTAAGTCCCTAGGAGTTTGAGGATGAAGTAGTAACAGCTGAAGTATAATGAACGGAGACCAGTCCAGAAGAATGTCATGTCGTCATCTCCTTCACCAATAGGGTTGAATAATCTATCATGCAAGGGCACATAAAACCCTTATATGTGTCTATAATGATAAATGGATTTGATGTTTGTATTATCTTCATCGAAAACATCTATGGAGTTAACCTCCTCTTGTTGAGAATTCTTCATCGGCTGGGGTATGATGAAGGAATCTTGACACCCTAAAATACAACTTTTCTACGATATGACAAAAGTGAGTAGAAACCATTGGTACGAATCAAGCATAAAACTTGTCTTATATATCTTATATCAGATTATTAGTTATTAGTGGTGTGGAGAAGTAAGACCTTCAATGTTTTGTTAGGGAGGCCTTGGATGAATTATCATGCTTCAATTACATCCCCATACCATCAGTGAATCAATTATTTTACTAATGGGAAGAGAGGGACATTTCACGCCGATAAATCTATGTTTGTGTTCTGTGAGTTGCATTACATCGGCACAGGGTTCTATGAGTCGGAATAAAAACATATTTTGGCCGACGATGTTGATTGGATCAATGCCCTGAATGGATTGGAAATGGATTTTCCAACCCCTTCCAATAGATTGGGGAGGAGTATGTACTACCCATATACCAAGTTGAATGCCTAAGTACAAGTCTGGATACAAACTCAGTTGTTTTCATGGTCTCTGCTATGGCCACCAAGTCCGAAGACACAAAAGAGTGGGCTGACTCCCATGTTGTTAGGAAAATCCCTATCAAATATGCTTCCGACCCGTCCTTGGGACATCAAACTACCCTTGCCTCACACACTAAGGAAAGAAAATATTTCCCTCCCAATATTGGAGAAGTTATCTCAAAAATACTTTCTCCATAAGAAGGGGAACATGATGAAGATGATGAAGAAGAAGAGGAAGAAGACCTCAAGGATGCCCCTCCTACATTTGAAGAAGGTGTATCCACCACCATCGATGAACTTAAGGAGATAAATCAGGGCACTAAAAATGACCTTCGACTTACATGAATAATTGTGGCCATACCTATTGAGGAATAGAAGTCATATACCTCCTTCCTAAATAAGAATCAATATGTGTTTGCATGGAATTACATGGAGATGCCTGGTTTAAATCCTGAGGTTACCACCCATATAAAAACCCTTCTATTTATTACACACTTAAACATGTTTTATTACATAAACTTCACTTGACACAACATAGAATATCGAGAGGTCTAGTGTCTTTGGGGATTAGGAACATTACATAACAGCTTGGATCATAAAACACACAACATCTTTATTGAAAACTTCCTTTACATGACCACTACATTCCCTCATACTTAGCATTTAATGGGATAACCTGAGGACATGAATATGAAAAGGGTCAGCTATAAAGCCCAGTAAGGGAATAAACATGGAATAACATTGAGAATACAATAAAAGTTAATGAATAGGCATATCAAGAGATCACAAGAGATATATAAACATATAGTCATGATAAATCATGATAATCATAACATGTAAATGTGGTAACAATAGTTAACATGGAATTAGAATGAGCCAAGGCTCATTGCACATGGAGAATGAGTTGTCACGACCCGTCCTCAGGGCCCGTGCCGTGACTACCCCAAACCCGCCTTCCATAGGCCAGGGGATGGCGACTAGCACCAAGGCATAAATCCCGATAAACAGGGAAGGCATTGCCTTTGTAAAGTAAACAACCACCACAGAGTAAGCAAGCGGAAAGAGTAAACACTAAGTAAAAACTGTAACAAGCTGTGCTGAAAGTAAAAGGGGCTGGAAATACAAGCCCAACTATAAAGTACAACTGAAAAGGGGAAAACAGCAACTGAAAAGAAAAGCCGCAGCGTCGAGCCGTCCTCTGGAAGTCCCACCTGAAGGGTGAGCACAGATAGCCTCCACAGCTCCTCGGTCCAGCTATCTGCTCCGAGTACGTCCCACCCAGTGGTCCACCTCCAGGTATCGTCCTGCTCCGCAAGCCTCCACCACGATTCGGCTGCGCTGTCCGTCATCTGCAACCAACACAACGAAGTGCGGGCATAGCCCGTGTAGGGGTGAGTATAAGCTACTCAGTAGGGATCCCGAGACCCCCGAAGGTCTCCCGAAATCCAAAAAGGATAAACCACAAGGAAATATACAATCACAAAGTATCGACCGACACTTCTTAGGTATATGCCCATACATATACCTAAGTCATCAATTCCCGTTCGGCTCCAACATTCGAGCCCAATCACAACCCAGTCCACACAGGAAAGCGAAACGTATACCCACACAGGATAGCACAACACAATCCACGAAGGAGAGAAAAGTAATCCACATAGGATAGCTCAACACAATCCACAAAGGAGAGTAAACAGTAAATCCACACAGGATAGCAGAACACAATCCACGAAGGAGATCAAACTAATCCACATAGGATAGTTCAACACAATCCACAAAGGAGAGTAAACAGTAAATCCACACAGGATAACACAACACAATCCATGAAGGAGAGCAAAGTAACACAAGATTCAGCTCACACAGGCACTTCTTCATAAGACGTTAGAGATGATCAGATGTAGCCACTGATTCATATAAGTCGTCGGACCCACAAAGGATCTGTAGGTACTAACCCCCGCAATGACCCACACAGGATCAATCATGAAGTTGAACCCAAAGCTATTGGGAAACTCCTTCCCCATAAAGTACAGTAGTTATGCTGCTACAACCAAGCGCTTCCCTCTTACCTTGGACTGCTGTAGTAATCCACCTATCGGGTACTGTGGGCCTGCTGTTACAACCAAGCGCTCCCCCCGTGCCGCTACAACCAAGCGCTCCTCCGTCGTGGGTCTGCCGCTACAACCAAGCGCTCCCGTGTGCCGTTACAACCAAGCGAACCTCTGTCGTGGGTCTGCCGCTACAACCAAACGCTCCCCTGTGCCGCTACAACCAATCACACCTCTATCGTGGGTCTGCCTCTACAACCAAGCGCTCCCCTGTGCCGCTACAACCAAGCGCACCTCTGTCATGGGTCTGCCGCTACAACCAAGCGCTCCCCTCTACCGCTACAACCAAGCGCTCCTCCGTCGTGGGTCTGCTGCTAAAACCAAGCGATCCCCCTGGGCTATCCGTAACACACAGAGTCGTTCGATTAGCAGTCGTCAAGTCTCAACTGGCTCTAGGGTTTCTGCACAGAGCATGCTCGTTCCAGGAGGGTCCACTCCACGAGCTAAGAGGTCGATGCATCAACTGGCATGTAGTCCGGAGTTGACGTATCCCAAGATGTACCACGGTGATCAATGCCAAAAACACGGAGGATTCCCGTACCGTTTTCATCATCGTCGCAGTCGTATCCACTGAGGATCTCTGTATAGTCGTCGTTGTTATATCAGCAGTTGCAGCTAGCTCTAGGGTTCCCGCACACAGCAAGCTCGTTCGGGAGGGTCCGCTCCACGAGCCGAGAGGCTGATACATCAACTGACACAAAGTCCGAAGTTGAGGTATCCAAAAGTTCTGTATCGTCAATAGGAACTCAACGTCGCAGACGGTGCATCAATCAGACGCCTGGTCTGAGAGTTATTGGATTTTTAGTCTCATGGGCCTGGTTGGTTTTTAAGGCAAAACCAACCTGACCGTACTCCACCTGCGTCCAAACCTCGGGCGGAGTGAGCCGAAAGATCCGTATCACTTAGAGGAATTCAACAAAGTCGACGGCACGTCAATCGGACGTCCGGAGCTCAAGATATGAGCGTTTCCGCTCCGATGGCCCGGTTGGTTTCGTGTACGAACCAACGCGGCCGAACCCAAAGTATTCCGAAACCTTGAGTACGATATACCAAAACGACCGTCTTGATCCAAGGATCGCGTTGCCACTGACGGAGCGTCGTTCGGAGCCCCGTAGCTCAAGTTACGGGCGAAAGACCAAAAACATCCGGAGACCAGGGGTCTGGGCCCGGGCCGACCCCCCCCCCCCCCCCCTAGGTCGGCCGCATCGGGTCGACCCGACCCGGTCCAACCTGGCTGGACTCGGTCCGGTCCGGCCAGGGCGCGGCCCGGCCGGTCATACCGGCCCGGCTCGGCTCGGCCGAGCGGCCGACCGAGGCAGCCGCGGGGCGCTGCCCCCGCGGGTTGGAAGAGCCGCGACCGCGCGTGGGGCCGTGCTGGAGTCAATGGGTGCGGCATAGCTGCGCCCCGTGCGTGAGGGCCAGACCCGCGCGGCCGCGGGTCCGCTGGTCGCCGCCGCTGCGGCTTCAGCCACGGCGGTCCTATCCGGCGGCGCGCCGGGGTGCCGCCACCTCCGGCCGCCGGCGCCGCCGCCCCTCCGGTAGCTTCCGCAGGCCACCGGAGTTTCTCCGGTGGTCCGTTTTCCTTCCCGTCTATGCCGCTGCTCCCCCCGGGTCCCATTCTTCACTGCAGGATCATAAAAAGGCCCTTGCGTCAAATTTTTCCGTCGCCAGCCAAATCCGCACAACAACGAAGAACGGCGGAGGGTTGTCGGGCCGTGTTCGTTTGGCCCGCACCCTCCGCGTTAGATAATAACAGACGGGATAATTTTTCAGCACATGAAACAACAATTTTAATAAATTAAAATTGTTCTTATGAAACCAATTCTTTAATTTAAAATATACATTCACGGGAATATAAAATATTTCACTACAACCCCTACCTCATCAAGTGTCGCACACGCGTTCTTCGCGGAATTGATCACCGCGGAAGGAGGCAATCGTCGCGTCGCGGAAGGCATCGCGTCGTCGCGGAAGGCATCACGTCTTCGCGGAAGGGCATCACATCGTCGAGGAAAACGGTGTGTGTCGACAAACTTCAAGGTTCAAGAACAACAGATTTAATTTTGATAATTAAATCCATCATGAGTTAAAAACCACAAAGGAATTTAAAGAATCGAAAACTCTCACCTCAACGGATGATCGAAGAATTTTGTCGCGGAGGAAGGAACGTCGCCGAAGAACGTTGCGGGAGAGGAAATGTTGGCGTCACGGCACACGGCGTCGCGTCATCAATTTCCATGGGTTCGGCGTTTTTTGTCGGAGGCTGGCATTCTTCGCGTTCTTCGCGTTCTTCGCGTTCATCGCGTTCTTCGCGAAGGAGGATGAAGAATTCTTAGAGGTTCTTCAAAGGCTTAACACATCATTTCAAAGGAGGGTGTGTTGGCCTTATTATATTAACATGCCAACAAAACGAAAACGTGTTAAGAAACGAATGAAATTAATTCATAGAATTAATTTCAACGAATAAACCGCCCATTTAATTCAACGAATAAAACTGCCCAATTAAATGGTGCATTAAGAATCTAAGAAAACGCATCAGTTGACTTTCATAATGACGGGTTTTCGCGGCTGCGTTACTTAGCGGAAAAGAAACGGTGGGGCTCGTGCGGGCCCCACCCCAAAAATATCCTACCAAGTGGGTAGGATATTTTGGATATCACCCTATCCGTAACAACTCCGCTTAAGCAGCTTTAAGTGTCTTTCAAGAGGCTTAAAGTGAAATTAAAATAAAAATTGTCGCACAACTTTATTTTATTTCATAACTTTAAACCCAAAAATTAAGAAACCACACCCGAGCAAACGCAACTACAGAAGAGGCGTTTCTAAGCAATTACCGGTGCTATGATTACATCGGTGCCTTCAGAATTCGATTCTGGGCACCGGTTCAAAAGTTAGAAAAACCCGCTCGTCCGTTCACTGAACGTACCTGAGCCAAACTTTGGAAAATGATTCTGGGCACACCGGGCCTCAGAATCAGGTACCGTCAGAAGCTGCGTTCTTGTAAAATTCCAAAGCAAATTAAGAAAAAAATTTCCTTGAAATTTAAGTGTCTTTACATTACTCCCACCACAGGGCTTTACGTCCCCGTAAAGCTTCACCACAAACTTAGGGATACAAAGGCGGTACTGAGCACGCATCTGAGCTTCCCGCTCCTAAGTGCTCTCCTAGAGGTTCCTGAGCTTCCATCTAAAGCGTACTAGAGGAATCGATCATCCACGTAGGACCTGATCCTGTCGATCCTCGATCTCCACTGGGACCTCCGCAAAAGTCGCCCCATCATCAAAGACCAGCTCTCCATGGTCAAAGATTTGCGTCGGGTCGTGCACGTATCTCCTCTACTGAGATATGTGGAAAACGTCGTGCACCCGGTGCAACTGAGGTGGTAGAGCCAGGCGATAAGTCACCTCGCCAAATCCTGCTGAGGACCTGGAAAGATCCGGTGAAGCGTGGAGATGACTTTTCGCCTCGGCCAAATCTCCGTAATCCATGTCGAGGTGAGACACACAAAAAGACGTGGTCGCCATCCTCGAACTCTAGTGGCATCCGCCTCCTGTCAGTAAAAGACTTCTGTCGGCTCTGAGTTGTCCTCATCTGCTTCGGGATGACCTGGACCTCCTCTATCGTGGCCTGGACCATCTCTGGTCCCACAAGAGCTGCTAAGATTTGTCCTTTGCTGATAAGAGAAATTTGGTCTCATCCCCTGGATGAACCACTTCCTTTGCCTAATACAGTCAATCCCGATATGGATGTTACTAATCCATGCCAAAGATGACGTCGTAAGGCCTCGACGCTACTACCAAGAGATCCAACCGTTACTCTCGCCTCCAAGGGTTGAGTCACACTGTCGACATTAGTGTGTGGTAACTGGGTCTCCTCCAGTAGATGTCTCACAAGTGAGGGTCAAGTCAACAGTCTATCTGGAACCTCTTAGTAACAACACAAAAGAGGACAGGAATGAAAACATAAAAAAGGTAAGCGTCTTTTACTATTGCAGCTCATAATACAAAGACACTACAGAACAACAACAAGGAACTAGAAGTACAATGGATGTATCCACTAGTTCAGCTCCTGTCCATCTGCTCCCAGAGCTCCATGATCGAAGGCCTCGGCTGGCTGAAGCTGAGCTCCCGCATGTCCACCTACTCCCTGCGGTCGGGGTGGACCTCCTGGTGGTGGTGGTGGCAACACCTCGAAGTGTCGCCCACCATCTGCTACTCGGCCAGCTCCTCTTCCTCGTCCGCCTGCACCCTGCGGATCACCGTGGCCGAACCTCTGTCTGGGAGGTCCCTCTACCACCTGCTGCTCATCTGTAAGACGATTCGGACAGTCACGAGCCATGTGACCAATCCCGCCGCAGGAGTAACACTGCCCTCTCATGGCAAGTCGTTGTCCACCCCGAGTGCATCACACAAACGACCCAGAGTCATGCTTTCGACCACCTGTAGGTCTAGTCCTCTTGGACCCCTGTGTCATCTGTCTACTGCCTGCTGCAGAAGACTCTGCCGCATGCCGGCAAGTGGTGGGTCCTGCTGCTGGAGACTGCTCAGCAAGGAAACTCTCCACTAAGAGGGCTCGCTCTAACACCCCTGCCTGAGTCGGAGTGTTGAGGGAGATCATCGAAGCCCTGATCTCGTGCCTCAGTCCCTGCTCGAAGGTCTGGGCCCGGAAGGACGGGTCCCGTACCATATCTGTGGAGTAGCGCGAGAGATCAGTAAATCTCACCGAGTACTGGGCCACTGTCATGCTGCCCTGCCGCAGCTGTAGTAGCTCCTGAATGCGCACCGCTCGGAGGGTGGCTGGGACAAACTCGGAGTGGAAGATGCTATCAAAGTCCGTCCAGAGGAGAGATGTCTCGTCGTGCACCTGGAGCATCAAGCTCCACCATCTGCCTGCTGCCGAGTACATAAGGCTCGCTGGGAGGATCACCATGAGGTCTGCTGGTGTCCTCACGAATCTGAAAACCCGTAAACTGCCTCCAGCCAGTCCTCGGTGGCCTGAGGGTCCGTCTCCCCGCGGAACCTGGGCGGTCGCTGGTGCTGGAACTCATGCAGTGCACTAAGGAGACGTGCATCGTCAGCGGCTGGGGCTGGTAGCATCGGTGGCTCGGCGGGTATAGGTACCGCCGGTGCCTCTGCTGACAAGGAGCCCTGCATCGAGGCCTCATCGCTCGGTGGGATGTCATCACGCTCTACTCTCAGGACCCTAGCTGGATACCGTCGTGGGGTCATCCTGAAAAGAAACAGGTGCACCACGGTCAGAACTGTATACTTGGTGATCTGACACAAGTAATCACAAAGAAATCTTGAACACACATGCAATCAATGTTTTCGTGCATTAAGTCGGAAATCAAAAGTCAGGGTCCTGGTGTACGGATACGTCGGCCACCGCACCAACACTGGACTCCCTGGACTAATAACCACACCCAACACGCTAAACACTATTGCTTCACATAGAAGAAAGATCAGAGTCTGCGGTAGAACCGAACTCCTCTGATACCAATTTGTCACGACCCATCCTCGGGGCCCGTGCCGTGACTACCCCAAACCCACCTTCCATAGGCCAGGGGCTGGCGACTAGCACCAAGGTATAAATCCCGATAATCAGGGAAGGCATTGCCTTTGTAAAGTAAACAACCACCACAGAGTAAGCAAGCGGAAAGAGTAAACACTAAGTAAAAACTGTAACAAGCTGTGCTGAAAGTAAAAGGGGCCGGAAATACAAGCCCAACTTTAAAGTACAACTGAAAAGGGGAAAACAGCAACTGAAAAGAAAAGCCGCAGCATCGAGCCATCCTCTGGAAGTCCCACCTGAAGGGTGAGCATAGATAGCCTCCACAGCTCCTCGGTCCAGCTGTCCGCTCTGTGTACGTCCCACCCAGTGGTCCACCTCCAGGTATCGTCCTGCTCCGCAAGCCTCCACCACGATTCCGCTGGGCTGTCCGTCGTCTGCAACCAACACAATGAAGTGCGGACATAGCCCGTGCAGGGGTGAGTATAAGCTACTCAGTAGGGATCCCGAGACCCCCGAAGGTCTCCCGAAATCGACAAAGGATAAACCACAAGGAAAGATACAATCACGAAGTATCGACCGCCACTTCTTAGGTATATGCGCATACATATACCTAAGTCATCAATTCCCGTTCGGCTCCAACATCCGAGCCCAAGCACAACCCAGTGCACACAGGAAAGCGTAATGTATACCCACACAGGATAGCACAACACAATCCACGAAGGCGAGAAAAGTAATCCACATAGGATAGCTCAACACAATCCACAAAGGAGAGTAAACAGTAAATCCACACAGGATAGCACAACACAATCCACGGAGAGAAAAGTAATCCACATAGGATAGCTCAACACAATCCACAAAGGAGAGTAAACAGTAAATCCACACAGGATAACACAACACAATCCACAAAGGAGAGAAAAGTAACACAAGATTCAGCTCACACAGGCACTTCTTCGTAAGACGTTAGAGATGATCAGATGTAGCCACTGATTCATTTAAGCCGTCGGACCCACAAAGGATCTATAGGTACTAACCCTCGCAATGAACCACACAGGATCGATCATGAAGTTGAACCCAAAGCTATTGGTAAACTCTTTCCCCATCAAGTACAGTAGTTATGCCGCTAAAACCAAGCGCTTCCCTCTTACCTTGGACTGCTGTAGTACTCCACCTATCGGGTACTGTGGGCCTGCTGCTACAACCAAGGGCTCCCCCATGCCGCTATAACCAAGAGCTCCTCCATCGTGGGTCCGCCGCTACAACCAAGCGCTCCCCTATGCCGCTACAACCAAGCGCACCTCTGTCATGGGTCTGCCGCTACAACCAAGCGCTCCCCTGTGCCGTTACAACCAAGCGCACCTCTGTCGTGGGTCTTCCGCTACAACCAAGCGCTCCTTTGTGCCGCTACAACCAAGCGCACCTCTGTCGTCAGTCTGCCACTACAACCAAGCACTCCCCTGTGCCGCTACAACCAAGCTTACCTTTGTCATGGGTCCGCCGCTACAACCAAGCGCTCTCCTCTGCCGGTACAACCAAGCGCTCCTCCATCGTGGGTCTGCCGCTACAACCAAGCGCTCCCCCTGGGCTATCCGTAACACACAGAGTCGTTCGATCAACAGTCGTCAAGTCTCAACCGGCTCTAGGGTTTCTGCACACAGCATGCTCATTCCGGTAGGGTCCACTCCACGAGCTAAGAGGTCGATGCATCAACTGGCATGTTGTCCGGAGTTGACGTATCCCAAGATGTACCACGGTGATCAATGCCGAAAACACTGAGGATTCCCGTATCGTTTTCATCATCGTCGCAGTCATATCCACTGAGGATCTCTGTACAGTCGTCATTGTCACAGCAGTTGCAGCTAGCTCTAGGGTTCCCGCACACAGCAAGCTCGTTCGGGAGGGTCCGCTCCACGAGCCGAGAGGCTGATACATCAACTGACACAAAGTCCAAAGTTGAGGTATCCAAAAGTTCCATATCGTCAACAGGAACTCAACGTCGCAGACGACGCGTTAATCGGACGCCCGGTCTGAGAGTTATTGGCTTTTTAGTCTCAGGGCCCGGTTGGGTTTTAAGGCAAAACCAACCCGACTGTACTCCACCTACGTACAAACCTCGGGCAGAGTGAGCCAAAAGATCCGTCTCACTTAGAGGAATTCAACAAAGTCGACGGCACGTCAATCGGACATCTGGAGCTCAAGATATGAGCGTTTCCGCTCCGAGGGCCCGGTTGGTTTCGTGTACGAACCAACCCGGCCGAACCCAAAGTATTCCGAAACCTTGAGTGCGATATACCGAAATGACCGTCTCGATCCAAGGATCGTGTTTCCGCTGACGGAGCATCGTTCGGAGGCCCGTAGCTCAAGTTATGGGCGAAATACCGAAAACATCCGGAGACCGGGGGTCTGGGCCCGGCCCGACCCCCCCTGGGTCGGCCGAATCGGGTCGACCCGAACCGGGTTGACCTGACCAGGTCCAACCCGGCTAGACCCGGTCCGGTCCGGCCAGGGCGCGGCCCGGCCGGTCGGACTGGCCTGGCTCGGCTCGGCCGAGCGGCCGACCAAGGCAGCCGCGGGGTGCTGCCCCCGCGGGTTGGAAGAGCCGCGACCCCGCACGGGGCCGGACCCGTGCGGCTGCGGGTCCGCTGGCCGCCGCCGCCGCGGCTTCAGCCACGACGGTCCTATCCGGTGGCGCGCCGGGGCGCCGCTGCCTCCGGTAGCTTCCGCGGGCCACCGGAGTTGCTCCAGTGGTCCGTTTTCCTTCCCGTCTACGCCGCTGTTCCTCCCGGGTTCCATTCTTCACTGCGGGATCATAAAAACGCCCTTGTGTCACGTTTTTCCGTCACCCGCCAAATCCGCACAACAACGAAGAACGGCGGAGGGTTTTCGGGCCGTGTTCGTTTGGCCCGCACCCTCCGCGTTAGATAATAACAGACAGGAGAATTTTTCAACACATGAAACAACAATTTTAATAAATTAAAATTGTTCTTATGAAACCAGTTCTTTAATTTAAAAGAAACCTTCACAGGAATATAAAATATTTCACTACAACCCCTACCTCGTCAAGTGTCACACACACGTTCTTCGCGGAATTGATCTCCGCGGAAGGAGGCGATCGTCATGTCGCGGAAGGCGTCGCGTCGTCGTGGAAGGGCGTCGCGTCGTCGCGGAAAACGGTGTGTGTCGACGAACTCCGAGGTTCAAGAACAACAGATTTAATTTTGATAATTAAATCCATCATGAGTTAAAAACCACAAAGGAATTAAAAGAATCGAAAACTCTAACCTCAACGGATGATAGAAGAATTTTGTCGCAGAGGAAGGAACGTCGCTGAAGAACGTTGCGGGAGAGGAAACGTTGGCGTCGTGGCACACGATGTCGCGTCATCGATTTCCACGGGTTCGGCGTTCTTCGTCGGAGGCCGGCGTTCTTCACGTTCTTCGTGTTCTTCGCGTTCTTCGCATTCTTCGAGTTCTTCACGAAGGAGGATTAAGAATTATTAGAGGTTCTTCAAAGGTTTAACACATCTTTTCAAAGGAGGGTGTGTTGGCCTTATTTTATTAACATGCCAACAAAACGAAAACGTGTTAAGAAACCAATGAAATTAATTCATAGAATTAATTTCAACGAATAAACCGTCCATTTAATTCAACGAATAAACCGTCCATTTAATTCAACGAATAAAACCACCCAATTAAATGGTGCGTTAAGAATCTACGAAAACACATCAGTTGACTTTCATAATGACGGGTTTTCGCGGGTGCATTACTTAGCGAAAAAGAAACGATGGGGCTCGTGTGGGCCCCACCCCACAAATATCCTACCAAGTGGGTAGGATATTTTGGATAGCACCCTATCCGTAACAACTCCGCTTAAGCAGCTTTAAGTGGCTTTCAAGAGGCCTAAAGTGAAATTAAAATAAAAATTGTCGCACACCTTTATTTTATTTCATAACTTTAAACCCAAAAATTAAAAAAACACACCCGAGCAAACGCAACTCCGGAAGAGGCGTTTCTAAGCAATTACCGGCGCTGCGATTCCATCGGTGCCTTCAGAATTCGATTCCGGGCACCAGTTCAAAAGTTAGAAAAACCCGCTCGTTCGTTCACTGAACGTACCCGAGCCAAACTTCGGAAAATGATTCCAAGCACACCGGGCCTCAGAATCAGGTGCCATCAGAAGCTGCGTTCTTGTAAAATTCCAAAGAAAATTAAGAAAAAAATTTCTTTGAAATTTACGGGTCTTTACATGAGTAAACCCTCATTGAACATGAAGCATGAGTAACCCATCGTTGCACTTGAATTAGCATGAGTCAACACTCAATTCACATGACATATCATGATACTATACTTTACCCAATGCATTGGAGCACTATCCGGGTGGACCCTCCTTAAAAATTTCATTTAATGCATAAGTGTACCACATGGATCATAAAACATGGATTATGTTGGACTCCTCATGTATTGATCATGTTTTAATTATCATAAATCCTATTAAGTTTATAAACCTTGTTAGCTCTATTTAATCCATCTCACATCAAATGTAATTTTTTTTAGTAAAATCTATCCAAAGCTCTTAAGTGTTATACACTCATCTTGGTTACTGAACACCATCTTTTGATTTACTTTATAATGATATTTTTGAAAAATGATTAAGTTTAATCCATTCCATAAATATCACGGCTTATGTCTGAATACAGATATTTACCTAAGTATGAGACACCATGAACAAGAAGACACCATGAACAAGAAGACACCGTGAACAAGCATACACCATGAACAAACAAACACCGTGAACAAGAAGACACCGTGAACAAGCAGAAAACGTGAACAAGCAGACACCGTGAACAAGCAGACACCATGAACTAGCAGACACCGTGACCATGAGACACTATGACCATGAGACACCATGACCATGATACACTGTGAACCAGACACCATGAAAATGAGACATCGTGAACTAGACACCGTGACCACAAGACATAGTGTAAAGGAGACATAATTTCCATGACATACTATGACAACATTTCATAATCTGTTTTTTGGTCTTTAAATTTAATATATAATGGTCATATTTGAATATTTTAAATGAACTGAAATAAATAATGTTTCTTTGTAGACATGTCATCTGACAGTACGAGGTACGAGGTGCAGAATACACACCACCTGTCAGCTCAAAAACATGCACTCCAAGATAAAATAGTAGTGCAGCCCAAAAACAAGAGGAGTGGCATGATAGATGAAAGAAAAGAAAAACAGGCATAGGTACGATAATGAGAAACACACTCAGAGAACTTTTTGTCACATGAAACTTGATGATGCTGAAGAACACATGAAGCAAACTTGAATCCCAAAATCAAAATAATCTTCACACTATCAAAAATCATGAAGAACACAAGACAGATCTATCTGACTTATGACACTCTGTTTTCCATTTGAGGACTTGATTTCTACATCTACTTCACCTCAGAAGTCTAGACCTACAAAGACTAACACTCAGAGCACTTCTAAACCTATCTCAATATATTTTCTATGTTCTGTATCATTTTATTAGCTTTCGAGTAGTGTGTGTATCTGTATAACAATACACTTTATCTCCTATATTAAACTAAAGGATACAAGATATCATCACTCAAACATCTTTTTACACTTGATTATACCCCTAAAGAACTGTGGAAGAGGTCCCTATGAGACCTGGAATGTCCTGTGTACTGTTGTTAACCCCGATCCAGGGTGTGGATCATGTTTATTTATATAAACTTCTTGGTTGCAAGTGATCACCAAGTGGAGTGGATTAGGTCTCGGCTGGAGACTGAACAACTTGTTTTATATCTGCTGTACTACTTAATTTAGTCTTCTCTGTTTTACTGATTTACTGTATAATTTAGAAATAAATAAATTCACATTTATATTTAGTCTTGGAAAGAAGGTATATTTATATTGTCTTAGTAGAATAGCATCAAAATTAATATTAATAACTGATCTTAAGATTAATGAGAACTAATCAATCTTCTAAGAATTAATTTAAAAAGTCAAAATCTTATAACAGTATAACCTTAATTAAATGGGTTGTATTTAACCTACTTTGGGAAACCTTTTACGAATATATTTTTTAACCATAAATTTTTAGAGATACTCAATTCACCCCCCCTCTTGAGTAATCTACTCCGACCAACATTTGGTATCGAATGATGTTTATTAAGACTCTATTTAACTTTATTCAACTATGATTATAGTTGTACATTAAGGATCTATAAATTTTTGTTAATTCTAAATTTCTAAACATTTCAAAGTATTTTTGTATTATGGATAACAGATTGGAAAGTGTTGCAACCAACAGAGCACCATTATTTAATGGAACCAACTATGCTCAATGGAAAATTAAAATGAAAATGCATTTAAGGAGTATGGGTTTTGAAATTTGGTCTTACATTATAGACGAATCTATGATTACTACTACTGATAGAATCACATGGGATGAACCTATCAAAACTGCCTACAATAACAATTACAAAGCTATGAATGATTTGTACTACTACTTAGGAGATGGGGAATTCAATATAATTTTTACTTGTAAAACTGCCCATGAAATTTGGTATACCATGTCTGTCTCACATGAAGTAAAATCTAGTGTAAAATAAATGTGACTTAATACTTATACTATTAAATATGGTCAATTTAAAATGAAACCTGACGAGCCTATCTCTGACATGTATCTTTGGTTCAATGAGATTGTCAAAACAGTGATTTCTCTTGGAAGAGAAGTCAATGCCAGGGAACAGATCATGATAATTATCAGATGTCTGCCTAACAGAAAGAGAGGAACCTCTATATTTATTTGATAATCATGAGACATCATCAAGATAACTGTAAAATAACACATTGGGAAACTAATGATGTATGAAGAAGAGTTGAACATCAACAAGGAAGAGGAGGATGGACCAAAAAAAAAATCTGTTGCATTCAAGACCACCACCTCTAAACACAAAGGCAAACGAAAATTGGAAGATTTTTTAGAATTTTCGAGTAGTGAAAAGTCATCACATGACAGTGATGAGGAGATGTCTAAATTCTACAAAAGATTCAAGATATTTTACAAGAAGAAGAACTTTTTCTGAAAGCCTAACTTCAAGGGGAAATATGACCAAAAAGGAAATTGGAAGAAGGATTGGAAAAGAAGTGACAAGACTGATGAGATTTTCTGCTCTGAATGTAAGCGTAAAGGAGATATCAAGGCTGACTGTCCAAAGCTCAAGTACAAAAAGAGAAATGAGGAAAAGGATAGGAACTACAAAAAGGAAATGAAATAAACCTGTAGTACTTCTGAGTATAGTTCAAGCGACTCAGAAACATCACAAGATGAACAGGAAAACAAATCCAATATGTGTTTTATGAAAAACACATCTGAGGTAACACTGGACTCCCCTATACATAATTCATAATATTCTAAAGATGAGAGTGACTCTGAAAATATAACTAATGAAGAAATTTTTAAATACGGTAACATGCTTGAAGAAACATGCAATGAACTCAAAGACAAATATAAATCATTGAAGAAACAATATGCTCTTACTATGACTGTTAAATATGAACTCACAACTGAAAAAGAGAAAAATTCTCAACTACTCAAAGAGAACAATGAAGTAAAAATATCTAATGAGAAATTGAATAATGACATAGAAAAGTTTACCAATGGGAAAAATACCCTTACTCAAATGCTAGATAAAAAAATTTACCCTAAATAAAACACTGGCATTGATTATCTACCTGGAAAAGAAACCTTAGTAGAAAAAATTTTGTTCTAAATCTAGGACATATAGTTTTAATCTCAGTTCTGGACAAAAAGCAACTAATTCAATTTATGATACACTATCTACTGTTTGAAGTTTTTCTAGACCAAAGAGAGTTTATTTTTCAAATACTTTACATAATTCTTATAAAAAACCTATGAGACAGATATGGGTTCCTAAAGTACTTATTAATAATATTATTGGACCCAAACAAGTATGGGTACCAAAATCTATTTTTGCTTGATCATTTTGTAGGAAAGATGCTTAAAGAGTTCCTATAAAAGTTTATGGTACATAGATAGTGTATTTTCAAGACACCTAACAAGAGACTAATCATGCTTCAAGAACCAAATAAAAATAGATGGAGGACATGTCACATTTGGTGACAATGAAAAAGGAAATATTATTGACCTTAGCCAAATGGGTAACTCTAACTCGGTATTGATTTCCAAAGTACTGTTTTTTGATGGATTAAAATATAATCTGCTTAGTATCTCACAATTATGTGATGATGGATTTCATGTTATATTTGAAAGTGATTCTTGAAATATCTTTAATTCTAAAGAAGAACTAGTGTTTTATGCATTAAGAAATGAAAATGTTTACTCTGTTAACTTAGATTACTTAGCTTCTCAAAATGATTCATGATTAAGTGTTTTTCATAAAGAATATTGGATCTAGAATAGGAGACTAGGACACTGTAATATTCATTCCCTTAGAATGATAGCTAGAAAAATATTAGTGGAAGACTTACCCAAACTTCAGTTTCGAAATGACAAAGTGTGTAATCCCTGTCAAAAGATAAAACAACTCAAAATTTCCTTCAAACCAAAGAAAGAAGTGTCAACTTCTCAACCCCTCAAACTAGTTCACATGGATTTATTTGGAAAATCTAGAGTTTCTATTTTAAATAGGAAACACTATGTTTATGTTCTGGTAGATGAATTTTCTAGATATAATTGGACCTTCTTTCTAGATCACAAATGTGAATCCTGCTCTTATTTTACTAAATATGCCAATTTTGTGAAAAATATTAGTAGAAATTGAATTAAATATTTAATAAGTGATCATGGCCTTGAGTTTGGAAATCAAGAGTTTGAATCCTTTTTCTCACAAAATGGTTATAGTCACAATTTCTCTACCCCTAGAACACCTCAACAAAATGGAGTGTAGAAATAATAAATTGAACCCTGTAAGAGATTTCTAGAACAATGATTAGTGAATATGACCTACCTATTTATATTTGGGTTCAAGATGTCAATACAACATGATACATAATCAATAGAGTGTTGATCAGACTTATTCTTAAAAGGACTCTTTATGAGTTATGGAACAATCAAAAACCCAAGGTTAACTACTTCAAAGTTTTTGGTTTCTAAGTCTATATCCTCAATACTAAAAAAAATCTTGAAAATTTTGCATTCAAGAGTGATGAAGGTATCTTTTTAGGATATTCTGTGTCTAGTAATGCATATATAGTGTTCAATAAAAGAACTAAATGTATGGAAGAATCTGTCCATGTCAAATTTGATGAAACAGGTCCACATGAGCTTAAATTTTTTTAGAGAACCAGGAGGATGATGTATCAAATCTGAATATTAATTCAAAATCCTCAAAAAATTATTTGAAAGAATCTGTGAAAACCTCCAGTTCTAAAAATTCCTTAGACTCAAGTCACAATGAACATGAACCTATTGATGAACCTAAAATATCTAGTCCCTCCTTATTTAGAGCTATTAGAACTCTTAAGAACCGTCCCTTCGATGCTGTTTTAGTAGACCTAGACAAAGGAACTAAAACTATATATTCTCTTAGAAATCAGGTTGAACATCAATTTTTCTTCTCACAACATGAATCTAAAAACATTAATGATGCTAGAAATGATGAATTCTTGGTTATGGATATGCAAGAATAACTTAATTAGTTCAAAAGGAACAAATTGTGGAAACTTGTTGAAAGACCCAAGGACACATTTACCATAGGCACTAAATGGATGTTTAGAAATAAATTAGATTAAACTGGTAACATAGTTAGAAACAAGGATATATTGGTTGCACAAGTCTATAGTCAAGAAGAAGGAATTGACTATGAGGAGACCTTTTCACCAGTAGCTAGACTTGAATCCATCAGAATCTTTCTTGCTTATGCTGCACATCTGAATTTCAAACTATATCAAATGGACTTTAAGAGTGTATTCTCAAATGGGTATATAGCTGAGGATGTATTTATTGAACAACCCCATGGTTTTACAAACCCCCCATTTTCCAAATCATATTTTTAAATTATCAAAAGTTTTATATGGATTAAAACAAGCTCCAATAGCATGGTATGATAGGTTGATTACTTTTCTTATTTCCAAAGGTTTTTCAAAAGGAATAGATGATGCTACCCTTTTTATAAAATGAATTTATAATGATGTTTTAGTTGTTCAAATCTATGTAGATGATATTATCTTTGGATCTTCAAGAAATTCATTATATGTTGATTTTTCTAAAATTATGCAAAATGAATTTGAAATGAGTATAATGGGTGAACTAAACTTCATTCTTAGATTTTAGATCATTCAAAATAATGATGGTATTATTTTAACTCAAAGTAAATATACTAGAGATCTTATTATTATTTTTTGGATTGGATAGAACTAAAATTAGTGACACTCCCATGAGTACCTCTTGTAAGTTGGATCTTAATGAAAATGGAAAATCTGTTGATCAAACCACTTAGAGAGGAATTATTGGAAGTTTACTCTACATAACTGCTAGTCGACCTGATATCATGTTTAATGTGTGTATGTGTGCTCATTTTCAAGAAAATTATAAGGAATCACATTTAAATTCTATAAATAGAATTTTAAAATACCTCAACCATACACCCAATCTAAGACTTTACTATCCTAGAGGAAAATAATTTGAATTAGTTAGTTATTATGATGCTGTCTTCAGTGGTTGTAAGTTAGATAGAAAAAGAACCTCTGGAACATGTCACTTTTTAGGTAAGTCACTAGTATAATGGTGTAGTAGAAAAAAAAATTGTTGCATTATCTACTACAGAAGCTAAATACATAGCTACTGGTTGTTTTTGTTCACAAATCATGTGGATGAAACACAAATTACTAGATTATGGATATCAATTCAGGCATGTACCTATAAATTGTGAAAACACAAGTGCTATTAACATCTCAAAAAATCCTATTTCACATTCTAGGAGAAATCATATCGATGTAAGACATCAATTTTTGAGAGAACATTATCAAAAAGGTAATATCACTTTGGAATTCATTGGCACTGAATATCAACTTGTTGATACATTAACCAAACCATTAAATTCTGAAAGAATAGACTATCATACATGAACTAGTCCTGATAAACCTTAAGTAAATTTATTACTTTTTTATGTCTTACTGATTTATGTCTTGCTGATTTATATCTTACTATTTCATGTTTACGGTCTCATAGTTAGTATTTCAGGATTACTGTCGGACAGTCACTTTCTCACCATAAGGATTCAGTCACTATCTCACCGTAAAGTTCACTGTCCCACCATAAAGACCCGATATGGTCGCACCATAAAGATTATTTATGAGTTTTATTTACAAATTAAAAACCAAATCATAGTAATTATTTATTCCACCTTTTTTACTTTCCCACACATTTATTTTTTGTGAAGTTTGGTATTCCTAAATGATAAAATAAAGGAAGTGTCTCTAGTCCTTCACTTGTGCTTTCTTCTATTCACTCAATTCGTAACTCCTCTTAAACCCTTCAACCCTTCAATCTCCTGAACCTTTGGTGAATTTCCAGGATGAAACGCAATTAGTCGTCAACTCCTACAAAATGTAGCTCAAATAAGAAGAAGATTGCACTGATGTTAGCACCCTAAGGTCCTCTAAATCCAAATCTGGTGAACCGAGTAGTAGTACCTTAGAAAGAGATATGCCCTAAGGGGCTTTTGTAGAGTAAGTCTCTGGTTTTTAAAGTTTTAAAAGAGAAAATCAAGTTAGAATGGTTTTAGAAGGAAGATAGACCTATCTACCCTAAGATAGTGGTCCAATTTTATAAGTATGTTCAATTCTCTTTTAATTCTGAAGATGGTTATGATGTTAGAAGCTGGATAAATGGCCAAATATTAACATTCTCATCGAATTTATGGGCTGCATGCCTTGGGATACCTCATGAAGGCATCTACGAGGACTATCAGAGAGGACCTCCACCTTCTAGTTAATTATTTGTTTTGAAAGATGCTTTTAAAAGATTAGCCAGAAATGGAACCAAGAGGAGATCCATTATTGATAAACTTGATGGAGAATCTAGACTTCTGTTTAAGTTTATTTAGAACTTGATTAGCCCCCGAAAAGGTTATTTCTCTATACTATAATATTAGGATGTATTTTTGATTCATCTTATAAAAAATGGGCACAATATCAACCTTTGTAAGTATGTTATACATCATTTGTGTGAGCTGATCAAAACCTCATCCAAGTCAACCTCCTTGTTTTATTATCAGCTTATCTCAGCCATGCTTCTTTCCAATGGTATGGTTAGACCTAATGAAGAAGCTATCAAGTATTGTGAGTTTTTTTGTTCAAAATTCATTATTAAGAGGATGAAAATCAGTTAGAATCCTTGAAAAAGGGCATATGTGGAAGACAATGATAAGATATATGAAAATTTCAATCCAGTGGAACATCCCTCAAGACCAAAAGATATTTTTGATCCTGTTTTGGAACCAGATGAAGTTGTTGAGAATTCTAAAGAATAAGAAGAAGAGGATGTTGTACCTCTCAAGGAAACTGTTTCTGATGAGTAAGACAGCCCTCATGTTCTTCATGTAGTACTTGAAAAAGAAGTCCTTTCTCTTAAAGATGTTGCTAATCTGGAAGATCAACCTGAAGTTGAAACAAAATATTTTTCCAAATAAACCGAAAAGAATGCTATGGAAGAACGTATAGAAGAAGAATTACCTATTATGAAAGAAGCTAACCTTGAGGAACTACCAATGGAACAATCTATTCTTGAAGTCATTCCTTCGGCTGAAGAAAGGCCGGAGCTAGATTTTCAGTTGGCTAGAAAAGAAATGGGTGAGGAACTAAGAGATGAATTCGTGGAAATAGATCAAGACCCTAAGTCTCTTAGTCCTGAGAAGGATACAACTGTTGAGGGGGATAAATCCCAAAATCTGGAATCTATTGAGGTACCAAACCTAATTGATCCAAGCCCTATAGACTCTTGGTATAAGTTCCCTAGTTTTTATGATGTGACTGAATCTTAGGAAGTCTCAGTAAAAAGTCATGATCTATCTACAATGTCACAATTGAAATTTGTCTCCGATCTTGCCCCTGAAAAGGAACCTGAGCTCGTCTCAGTCCCTATCTCTAAACCTTCACCAGAACATCCAACGTTAGTGAGTACAGATGATCTGAAAGAATTTGGAGCTACCCTTTTGGCTGGAGTTGAAAAACTCCTCAATACCCAAATAGCACCTCTAACAAATCTAAGTGAGACAGATGCCTCACTATTGTTGGAAAAATTTATTTAGTAGATTCAACCCAAAATGCTTCATGAGATTCAGGAATTCAGAGTTAAAAATAGACTGCTTAGTGATGAAGTGAAGACTCTAAGAGGTATGATTAAAGACATGTAGAAAGTGATGAATTTGAGATCAGAGCTTGCGTCTCATACTATGGATACTATTGTTCCTCAAACCCCATAGATTATTTCCTCTCCGATACAACCTCATTTAGATTCCTTAGAAGAAAAGGTCACTGAAAGAAACAAATAGGTATTAAAAGAGATTCAAGATCTTGTTTTTGGTCTTAAAAATCTCACCAATGAGTATAAGGGGTGACTTCAAAAAGTGCTAAATCAACTGAAATCTCTTACCTCACCTATCAATGATTCTAAAGCATCTGTAAAATCATCTCAACTTTCCTTAGACAATGACATGCTTAGATCATTGGTCAAATAATAACTTCAGACTTCACATAGTGGTTTCAATAAATCTTCTCTCTCTGAAGTTATCAAGAACAGTGACAGAGTTCTTGATCTAGTCCTAATCCATTCAAAAATTGATAATGATTCTCAATAAGAAATTTCCAAGAAAGTGGAATTATACTTCAACAGAATATTCTCAAAGATGGACATGAACAATGATTTCAAATAACTTTTGTAAAATCTAAGGATTCCCCCTGTTACTAAATATTTCAATACTCAAGTCCAAAAGCTCACAGAGTTCACACTTCTACTGGATAAGTTTATGTAAAACAAGGATGAATTTGAGATAGCTATGCAATATGGTGGATAGATCATTTCTGATTTTATCAAGCTTCTACGACCCTATCTTTATGTCCAAAGTACAACCATTGTTGCTCATGCAACTACACCTCTGAGATCTAATTTCCCTACATTCACCTCTACCCTCGCCTCCACTTCTATGTCTGTCAGTCAGGCACTGAGTCAGTTCAGGCTTGTGATCCTTGATCAACAACTACCTCAGTCTTCTAATACACCTACACTGGCTCCCTCTATCTTTGAATGTCTTCCTTTACCTTCTCTCTCAACCGGCTCACTCCCTTCTTCTACCTCAACTTCTGATCCTATGGCTTCATCTTCTGATGTTGCTGCTAAGGGAAAAGAGAAGACTATCCAGTGAAGAAGGACAATGATTACTCTCTTTTAATAGGAATCTTGTTACATTTGTTTTACACTTTGTAATGCCTCTCTTTTTTCTCTAATACATTTTTCACTTTTCTTGTCTCTTTTGTCCTTCTTTTTCTTACTACTTTTTGATAATCCCAAAATGGGGAAAAACATATATAGGAGAACAATCACTCTATATCTGTTATATGTGCATCAAAACTATGTTGTTAGTACAAATATACACTCTAACATTACATGATTTGTGATCATCAAAAAGGGGGATATTGTTGGACTATTCATGTATTGATCATGTTTTAATGATCTCAAATCTTATTCAGTATATAAACCTGGTTAACTCTACGTAATCTATCTCACATCAAATGTACTATTGTTTAGTAAGAGCTATCCAAATCTCTTAAGTTTTATACACTCATCATGGTTACTGAACACTATCTTTTGACTTACTTTATAATTATTTATCTGACAAATGATTAAGTTTAATCCATTCTATAAATATCACTGCTTAATTTTGAATACAGATATTTTCCTAAGTATGAGACACCGTGAATAAGCATACACCATGAACAAGAAAACACCGTGAACAAGATGACACCGTGAACAAGAAGACACCGTGAACAAGAAGACACCGTGAACAAGCAGACACCACGAACAAGAAGACGCCGTGAACAAGAAGACACCATGACCATGAGACACCGTGACCATGATACACCATGACCATGAGACACCGTGACCATGAGACACCGTGAAACAGACACCATGACCATGAGACACCATGAACTAGAAACTCTGACCACAAGACACCGTTTGAAGGAGACACCATTTCCATGAAATATTGTGACACCATTTCTTAATCTATTTTTTCATCTTTCAATTTAATCTCTAATGGTCATATTTGAATATTTTAAATGCACTGACATAATTAATGTTTCTTGGTAGAGATTTCATCTGACAGTATGAGGTATGAGGTGCAGAATACATGAAACCTGTCGGCTCGAACACATGCACTCCAAGATAAAATAGTAGTGCAGCACAGAAACAAGAGGGGTGGTATGATAGATGAAATTGAGGAAAAATGGGAATAAGCACGATAATGAGAAACACACTTAGAGAACTTTTTTTCACATGCAACTCGATGCTTCTGAAGAACACACAAAGAATACTTGAATCCCAGAATCAAAAACATCTTCGCGCTGTCAAACATCAAGAAGAACACAAGACGAATTTTTCTGACTTACACCACTCTATTTTCTAAATGGGGACTTGATTTCTACATCTGCTTTATCTCAAAAGTCCATAGGTGAAAAGACTAACATTCAGATCAATTTTAAACCTATATCAAGATTTCTCCTCTGTTTTGTATCATTTTATTAGCTTTTGAGCAGTGTGTGTATCTTTATAACAATACACTATGTCTCCTGTATTAAACTAAAGGATGCAATATATCCTTACTCAAACATATTTTTACACTAGTTTGTTCCCACGAAGAACTGTGGAATAGGTCTCTGTGAGACATGAAAAGTCCTGTGTACTATTTTTAACCCCGATCCAGGGTGTAGATCAATTTTATTTAAGTAAATTTCTTGGAGGAAGGTGATCAACAAGTGGAGTGGATTATATCTCGTCTTGATTCTGAACCACCTGTTTTATATCTGCTGTGCTTTTTAATTTAGTCTTCTCTATTTTACTGCTTTACTGTGTAATTCAGAAATCACTAAACTCACTTTGATAGTTATTCATGGAAAGAAGTTATAATTGTTTGGTCTTAGTAGAATAGCTTCAAAAGTAATATTAATAACTGATCCTAAGATTATTGAGAACTAATCAATCTTATAAGAAGTCATTTAAATAGTTAAACTCTTATAATAGTATAACCATGATTATTTGGGATGTATTTAACCTACTCGGGGAAAACTTTTAAGAATATTTGTTTTAACCAGAAATTTTTATAGACACTCAATTCAGCCCCCCTCTTGAGTAATCTACTCCGACCAACAGATTCATTAAACATCATCATTTATTCCATAATAAAAGAATGTGTAATTCATAAATAAAACTCTATAATCAATAAGTAAATGTTTATAAAGGTGAATCCCCTTTACAGAGAAAGGGGCATGGTATTAATTACCCAATGACTTTGGCTTGGAAAAATGTGGTACAATTTCGGCAGCATAATGACGTGACATAAGAATTCCTAAGAAAGGTTAATGAGAGAGAAAGGGGTGTCTCATCATATGTACCTAAAATTGAATGTATGGGGGTAATATAGATACATGTCCCAACAATTGTAATGGAATTTAGATTCATGATACAAAATAATTTCTTGAATGTAAACGAGGAGAGAGAATTTTCTTTTGGAATTTTGTCATAGTAACGGGTGTACATGAGAGGCTTTTAATGAGAGAGAAATGGGAATCTCATCATTAAAACATAAATATGGGAGTATGGGGGAGGTGATAAATCATACCCCAATATTTATATTTGAAAATAAAATGTCATGACAACTTAACGAAAATTAGACAAAAATGAGAAAGGAAGAAACCCCTTACTTTGAAGTGTGATCCCAAAGGACTAGGAGAGGCTTGAGAGAGGATTATTGGGAAATTGGGGCACCTTGGGAGGATTCTAGAGAGATTAGTGAAGAGTTTGGACGAACTCAAAATTCTTTGAGTGAGGAGTAAGTGGGAGATTGGGTGGGTTTATATAGGAAAGGAGAAGGAATTCATTATTATTTCGGTTTGGGACACCTCACATTAAACTAATCAAAACCACAAACCAGCCCATGGTTTTTGCCCATGGTTTTTGAAAAAGTGGGGGTAGAAATAAACATTTTATAAGTCCAATGGATGAACTTATTAAAATTATATGGTTTCTTATGTGGAGGTGAGTCACACTCTCAAGGAAAAAAATTTAAAAAGACAAAATGTTTTATAAGTCTTGAAGGGTCCCCTAAAAATTTGTAAAATAAATCCAACAAACACAAAAATCACATTATTTTAATGGTAAACCATATATTGGACGAACATAATGTTTATAGAATTTTATTACATCACTATTGGGTCATTATAATGTCATAAAAACATTATATATTTAAATGGTATTTAATTTTTTACCCAAAAATTCGACTGTCTCAGATTATTATGAAAATTTACCCATTGGATAATTTCGATGTCATGATTCTAGAAATAATATTAATTTTATCTAAGTAATTTTCTAAATATGTTAATTTTTACTTTTAAAATAAAAATTGACATTTATCAAAAATTCATGGCTTTTGACAAAAAATGGTTTTCAAACAAAAATTAAAATTAAAATTGAATTCATAAAATTATAAGATAATTTATATTTAATAAAAATTAATTTAATAATAATAATATTTTATTAAAATATTATTTAATTCAAAAAACCATTATTTCCTGAAAATATATTTCTTAGTTGAATATTAACTAAAAATACTATTTGCACTTTAAAAAAATTTTACAATGTAATAATAATAAAATGAAAGTATATTCTTTATTATACACAAAAATAATATACATAATCATAGTACTAGGGACTTGTTACATAACCCCTTATAACACCTGCATAAGACTGAAGGGTAATGTGTGTGATGGTGACAGACTCTTGGGGTGGCTCGGATAGCATCGCTCGGGAGGTAATCTCTATCAACTTTCATTTCTCTAATAGTAGGTTCCTCTCAAGCTTAATGTGTTCAAGATTGTCTTAGGCTTGGTCAATATTGAAGCCCAATGATGCCACCTCCTTTCCGAGCTCTGATAAATGGGCTTCGTACGAGGCAAGTCTATTGGATGAGGCCATCACTTCCTTTGTCTATGTAAATTGGATTTGTTAAAGACATATATTTATAATAATCATGTGATAACTATTAAACAACTATATTATCAATGGTCACAATTCTTAACGGTATTTTAAAATCCAAAACATAAAACCAAAGAAGTTCACATTTTATATAACCATAATAAGACGTTTAATTAGATTAAGAGGAATTTTTATTAATGAATGTTTGGGTCGTTAAAATATTCCCCCATTAAGATATTTCACCCTAGAAATTTTGTTTTCCCCCACTGAAAAATATAAGGCTAACTCTGCTTCATCACTTCCTCCGATTCCCACATCTCTTCTTCAAACATGTGGTTTCACCACTACAGCTTGACGAGGGGCATTGTCTTATTTCATAGAACTTTTTCTCTATGATCTAAGATCTTCACTGGTTGCTCCTCATAGGAAATGTCATCCTATAACTATACTACCTATGAAGAGAGTACATGTGAAGGGTCTGCTATGTACTTCCTTAATAGGGATACATGAAAGAAATCATGTACTTTTTCTATGTTAGGTGGAAGTGCTAGTCGATAGGCCACATCCCCGACACAATCAATAATCTAGAAGGGGACGATGTACCTAGGACTTAACATACCGTTCATTCCAAAACTCATGACCTTTTTCCATGGAGATATTCATAGAAATACCAAGTCTCAAAATTTAAACTCAATGCCTCATCGAAGGTTGTATTCATAACTCTTCTATAAACTCTTTGCTGCCTTGATATGATGTTGAATGGTTTTCACCTTCGCCACCATTTCATCGACCATTTCTGGTCCTAGCAGCTTTCGTTCACCGACTTCATCCCATCATGTCGGTGTTCAGCACCTCTTCCCATACAAGGATTTATATGGTGCCATTCAGATGCACGAGTGGAAACTGTTGTTATAAGAGAACTCAACCAGAAGAAGATGTTGATCCCATCCTCCTTTGAATTAAATTGAGAATGCTCTCAACATGTCCTCAATTGTTTAGATAGTCTGCTCGGACTGGCAATTAGTTTGAGGAAGATAAGCCGTACTGAAGTTCAACTCAGTATCGAGGGCATGTTGAAGACTCTTCCAAAACTTAGAGGTGAATCTTGGATCTCGATCGGATACAATAGATAGTGGTAATTCATTCATCATTACCACTTCTTTGGTATATATCCTCACTAGTTGATCCAATAAGAAATCCTCCAGAATAGAAATTACGTGTGAAGACTTTGTAAGACGATCCACAAAAACCCAAATTTCATTTTTGCCTTTGGATATCTTCGGATGTCTAGTGACAAAGTCTATGGTGATGTTCTCCCGTTTTCATGCTAGTATGGGAAATGGTTGCCTTATCCCCTTAGACTTCTACCTCTCTATCTTCACTTGATGACACACCGGGCACTTTGATGTATAATCAGTGATTTCCTTCTTTATATTATCCAACCAACAATTATCTCAAAGATCTCGATACATCTTTGTGTTTCCTAGGGGAATAGAGAAATTTGAACTGTGCGCATCATATAAAAGTTACTTTTTCAGCTCCAGACTTGATGAAACACATATTATTTTCCCAAGTCTCACAATTCATTCTTTATTAAAATTTAACTCCAAGGATTTCCCTTTTCTGATATCTTCCACTTTCTTCTGAATTCCCACATCATCCTTTTGAGCATCCTTTAACTTTTCAAAAAGAGATGGTTGAGAAATAATTTGAGAAAGGATTGATGATGTTCCATTCTTTATGATTCCCATGTCCATATTCATAAAATCTATGAGTATTTGATATTTCTAAATTCTCATCAATGATTGAATCGCTGGGTCCTTTCTACTTAGAGCATCCACCACCCAGTTCGCTTTCCCATGGTGGTAAGTGATTGTGTAGTCATAGTCTTTGATCAACTCTAACCATCTTTGATGGTGCATGTTCAAATCTTTCTGTGTAAATATATACATGATGATTTTGTGGTCCATATATATTTCACACTCCTCCCCAAAGAGATAATTCCACCAAATTTTTTAAGTGAAGATCACCGTAGACAACTCCAGATCACGTGTTGGATAATTCTACTCATGAAATTTCAATTGCCTTGATTCATAGGCAATGACTTTTTCATTTTTCATTAACACACATCCTAGGCCCTTCTTAGAAAAATCAATGAATACCACAAAAAGTTATCCCCTTGTGGGTAAAGTGAGCACTGGCGCAGTGATAAGCCTCCTTTTTAACTCTTTAAAGATTTCTTCGCATTAACAACTCTATGAAAACTTTAATCCCTTCTGAGTTATCTTGATAAGAGGGTTGGACCATCATGAGAAATTTCTCACAAATCGTCGATAATATCCAGCTAACCCCCAGAAGCTACGGATATCCATTACCGATGTTGGAGTCATCCATCCCTCTATTGAATCTATCTTGGAGGGTTCCACAGATATCCCATTGCTTGTGATGATACAGACCAAGAATGAGACCTCCTTAATCTAGAACTCACACTTGTTGTACTTTTCATGGAGATTCTCCTTTCTCAAGGTCTCTAGTACAGTTCTTAGATGCTCCTCATGATCCTCCTTGGTTTTGGAGTATATTAGAATATCATCTATAAATACTACCAAAATTTTTAGCTGGTAAACTCTAAAGACTCTATTCACCAAGTACATGAAGATTCTTGGAGAATTAGTGAGTCCTAAAGGCAACACTATGAATTCATAGTGCCCATATCTTGTATGAAAAGCAGTCTTGGGGATATCTTCTTTCTTCAACCTTACTTGATAATATCCTGACCAAAAATCCAACTTGTATAAGTATTGTGCTCCACACAGCTGATTGAACAAGCCATCAATTCGTGGGAGAGTATACTAGTTCTTTATCGTGATTTTGTTAAGCTCACGATAATCGATGCAAAGGTGCATTGACCCTTTCTTCTTCTTGATGAAGAGGACCAGTGCACCCCATGGTGAAGCACTTGGGCATAGAAACCCCTTATCCAGATTCTCTTGTAGTTGTTTCTTGAGCTCCTCAATCTCCACAACGGCCATTCTATATGGATTCTTGGATATTGGAAATGCCCCAAGTATAAGATCAATTTATAATTCAACATCTCTTCTAGGAGGAAGACCAGACAATTCCTCGGGAACCACTTCAGCGAATTCCCTCACAAAAGGAATGTCTTCAAAGATGTTTTCCTGCTTAAACTCAATCATCTAAGCCAGATACACATGCTCATAAGGAAGTAATATCCACGCTTGAGATGATGGAGCTAAAGAAGAATCATCCTCTTCCTTGCACTTATACAGAATCAGGGGCTAATTCTCCACATGGAGAGTGATTTCCCTCTCATGACAATTAATGTTGGATCTATATAAGGAAAGAAAATCCATGTTGAGAATTGCATAAAAATCCACCATAGGGAGTATGAAGAGGTTCGATGGAAAATATTATGATAGGGGAGGAGTTATATTCATGGGATACAATTATTGACCCATTTTCCATACTCACCGACATATTTACTTCCATGTTTTGTGGTGGTGTTGGTATTGTTCTTCTAAACATCTGGGATATAAAAGAATGTGTAGAACCCGAATAAAAAATTATATTCACTATTCTTGAATGAATAACTAGAGTACCTGTCACCACTTTTTTTTTCGGGGTTCACTTCAGTGGTAGTGATGGAAAAAGATCTCCCTTTCAACCTTAGAGGTTGTTGGTTTCCTCCAAAAACCCTTGGATTAGGAAAATGATTTGAAAGATGCCCCGGTTCATTGTAGTTGAAGCAATGAACAATGTGTTGAGAGTCGTACGAAGCATTACTATACTCTGTCACAGCTATAGGTTTTTCTTTATCAGCAGTTAATGGCTAGGTTCCCTTCCTTTCCACACCTAAAGCATTTCCTCGTCCCCTTCAGGAAATTTATGGGGTGCTTCTTTCCACACCATTGGCAACTGGGTGCTGTATTTTCTTAGCACCATTGGATTTATCCATCAAACTACCAGAATTGAAGTCCACCTTATGCTTATTATTCTCATGATACCCCTGAGTTTCATCGATCTTCATTTCGACCTTGAGGGAACATCAGACAATTTCCTCATAGCTTTCAAAGTCACGGATCATCAGGGCTTTCCGCATGCTGGGTTTTATCCCACCAAAGTAGTGGTCAACCTTGCATTCAGGGGTAACGAAAAAGATGAAAGCATATCATGAAAGCCTTGTGATGTTTTCATCATACGCTCTGATAGATTTGTCATCTTTTTTTTGAGGGAAAGGAAGTCCCTTTCCATCTTAAGTCGGATAGTGCATGGAAAATATTTATTAAAAACATCTTTCAGAAATCCTTCCATTCCAATGCCTTGATCTCCTACTAAGGATTCATATTTTTGATCAATATCCACCATTTATCGGCTTCACCCTCTATACGATAAGCATCCAGAATAACCTTATCATCTTCATAACATTGAATGATGGAGAAGATCTTTTCAAAGGAGTTGATCCATTATTCAGCGATTGAGGGATCAGATGATTCATTAAAAGTTGGAGGCCTTTGTCTCAGGAAGCTCTCGATAGCGACTTGTTCATTCTTAGGGGGGGGGGGGTTGAACGTTCCTCTTGAACCTTTTTTCTATTCAAATATTGAGTTAACTTATAGGGTATCATGACAAACTTCATGATTCCCTCTCCCATTGGATTGGGTATCTCATTATAACAATCATCGCATTGATATTCACATCGGTTGTTCGCCCAATTCCTCCTATTACCGTCCATTGGCTGGAATAAAAGGAATGTTAGGGGTAACACATAAATGGTAATCTAAATACAAAAAATTATGACTTATAAATTACTTTTATTTCTTTAACTTATGAATCTATATTCTTTAATCTATGTTATCCATGATCTACTTTCTAACATATATTACTAGGGGCATTTATTATTCCCTTTATAATAGTTCATACTATGCTTATGAATTTACCAGAGCCTATCCCCCGAGGGTGTTGTAACCAAGAGTGCAGTAAGGCCTGTTGTTGTGCACCCGTTCACGTTCGAGTCTAGCTCAAAGCGTTGTTTTCGGTTTTTTCACCTAGGATACTTCTGTGCTAGAGCCACCTCTGCCTGCTCATATCCAGACAGGGATGTATTTCCTTGATAAACCACATACTCAATACTCACCAAAACTTAGGGATGTTTCTATTATACATAGTATTATCTCTAAGTCTTCACTAGGGTTTTATAATCCTAATCCCCAAAAATAACTAAACCTGTCCTCTAATACCTACTATAACAACCCTACTCTTTATTAAACACTTAAACATGATTTATTAAATAAACTTCACTTGATACAAAAAATAAGATCTTGAAGTCTAGTGTCTATGGGGATTAGGAACATTACATAACAACTTGAAACCTAAAACAAATAACAAATTTATTGAAAAATTCCTTTACATGGACACCACATTCCCTCGTACATAGCATTTCATGGGATAACCTGAGGACATGCATAAGAAAAGAGTGAGCTATAAAGCCCAATAAGGGAATAAACATGAAATAACACGAGGAATAAAATACATGTTAGTCAATAGGCATGTCAATGGATCATAAGGGAAAAATAAACCTAAAGGGATGATAATGCATGATAATCCTAACATGAAAATGTGGCAACAACACTTAACATGGAATTAACATGAGACAAGGCTCATTGCAATGGAGCATGATTAAACCCTCATTGCACATTAAGCACGAGTAACCTCTCATTTCACTTGAATTAGCATGATTCAACACTCATTTCACACAACACATCATGATATTATATTTTACCCAATGTATTGGTGCGCTATCAGGGTGCACCCTTCTTAAACATCTCATTTCATGCATAAGTGTGCCACATGGATCATAAAACATAATAATTTATTCCACAATAAAGGAATTTGGAATTAATACATGAAACTATATAATGAATAATTAAATGTTCATAAATGTAAATACCCTTGATAGTGAAATTGGCATGGTATTCACTACACAATGACATTGGCTTGAAAAAAGTGTTGTAATTTCGGTAGCATAACAGTGTGACATAAGAATTCATAATAAATGGTTGATGAGAGAGAGAAAGGGGTGTATCATAATATTTAAATGAAATGGATAATAAGGGGGTAATATATTTACATGTCACAACAATTTTATTGGAATTTAGATTCATGATAAAAAATAATTTCTTGAATGTAAACGAGGAGAGAGAAATTATTTTTAGAATTTTGGCATAGTAACGGGTGTACATGGGAGGAATTTATTGAGAGATAAAGGGGTATCTAATAATTAAAATATAAATAGGGTAGTATGGGGGAGGTGAAAAATCATACCCTAACATTTATAATTGAAAATAAAAGGGCATAACAACATAAATAAAATTATACAAAAATGAGAAAGGAAGAAATCAAATACTTGGAAGTATGATCCCAAAGGCCTAAGAGAGGATTGAGAGAGGCTTCTTGAGAGCTTAGGGAACTTTGGGAGGATTCTATAGAGAGAAGGGAAAGGTTGGATGAACTCAGAAGGCTTTGAGTGAGGAGGAAGTGGGAGATTTGGTGGGTTTATATAGGAAAAGAGTAGGAATTATTTATTATTTAGGTTTGGGACACCTCACATTAAACTAATCAAAACCACAAACCAGCCAATGGTTTTTGCCCATGATTTTTGCCAAAGGGGAGTGGAAAGAAATATTTTATAAGGACAATGGAATAAATTCTTAAGACAATAGGGTTGCTTATGTGGAGGTGAGTCACACACTCAAGGAAAACAATTTAAAAAGACAAAATGTTTTATAAGTCTTGAAGGGTCCACAAAAGCTTTGTAAAATAAATCAAACAAACCCAAAATCACATTATTATATTGGAAAAATATATATTGGTCGAAAATAATGTTTATAGTATTTTATTACATCACTATTGGGTAATTATGATGTCATGAAACACATTATATATTTAAACGGTATTTAAATTTTTACCCAAAAATTCAACTTTCTCAGAAAATTATGAAAATTTCACCGTTTGATAATTTTGAAGTACTGATTCCAGAAATAATATTAATTTTATCTAAATAATTTTCTAAATATGTTAATTTAACTTTTAAAATAAAAACTGACATTTGACAAATATTAATGGGTTTTGACAAAAATGACTTTCAAACCTAAATAAAAATTACAATTGCATTCATAAAATTATAGGATTATTTATATTTAATGAAAATTAATTTAATAATAATAATAATATTTTATTAAAATATTATTTAATTCAAAAATCCATTAATTCATCAAAATAGATTTCGTAGATGAATATTAACTAATAATACTATTTGCGCTTAAAAAACAATTTACAAAGTAACAATAATAAAATGAAAGTATATTATTTATTATATACATAAATAATGTACATAATCATAGTACTGGGGTATTTTTACATAACCCCTTATAACATCTTCATAAGACCGAAGGGTAGGGTGTACGATGGTGACATACTCTTGGTGTGGCTCGGATAACATCGCTCGGGTGGTAATCTCTATCAACTTCTATTTCTCCCATAGTTGGTTCCTCTTAAGCTTAACATGTTCATGCTCATCTTGGGCTTGGTCAAGAGTGAATCCCAATGACGCCACCTTCTTTCTGAGCTCCAATAAATGGGCTTCATATGGAAAAATTATACTAGATGATGCCATCACTTCCTTTGTCTGAGTAAATTGGATTTGTTAAAGCTCTATATTTATACAAATCATGTGATCGTCTTTCAATAGATATATTAGCAATGGTCGCAATTTTTAACGGTTTTGTAAAATCCAAAACATAAAACAAAAGAAGTTTACATTTTATATAACCATAATAAGACATTTAATTAGATGAAGAAGACTTTTCATTAATGAAAGTTTGGGTCATTACAACCCATCATATGGGCTTAGCAGAAGATTACCGAGGCTATAAACAGGTAGCCAAAATGACCCAAACGACACATGCTGCTAAAATAGAGGCTAAATTTGATAAACTGATCAAATCCAACTTTATAAGAGAGGACCAATATCCGATCTGGCTAGACAACATAGTCCCTGTCAAAAAGAAGAATGGACAGATTAGAATCTACATTGACTTTAGAGACCTTAATAGGAATTTCTCAAAAGACAACTTCTCGGTCCCAACCACAGAATTGTTGTTTGATGCAACAGCCAGGTACAAAGCCCTCTCTTTCATTAACGGTTATTATGGATACAATCAAATCCATATGGACTGAGGAGATGAATAAGCTAACACTTTTAGGTCCCCTCAGGGGGTGTTTTATTGTAAAGTGATATCCTTTGGTATAAAAAATTTCGGAGACACATATCAGTGTGCCATGATTCGCATCTTCAAGACCTTTTGGGGAAAATTTGTCGAGTGTTATGTCGATGACCTGATGGTGAAGTCACAACAACATTCGAACCATCTGTTTGAACTTGAAACTATATTCAAAAAATTGAGATATCACAATTTAAAGATGAATCCCCTAAAATTCTCCTTTGGCGTTACCTCGGGAAAATTCATCAGCTTCGTCGTCGGCCATTTTGGAAACAAATTTGACCATGAGAAGAGGAAAGACATTCGTGGTATGTCCCCACCTCCAAACCTCCCTGAGTTGAGAGGTCTAACGGGGAACCTTTCCAACATTTGGTGCTTCATAGCCAACCTTGAAAGTTAATGTTTACCATTCACCAAGATCATCCAGAAAGGAGTTACGTATGAATGGGATAACTATTTTCAAGAAGAGTTTGAAAAACAAAAAATATATATCCTAAGACTTCTGTTTCTCATGCCTCTAGTTTAGGATAGACCGTTCATTTTATATGTAACGACCTTGGAACGATAATTAGGTGCCTTCCTCGCACAAACAAATTATGCCAGTAGTGAGAAAAACCTCTACTACCTCAGCTGGACAGTGATCGATGCTGAAACTTGGTATTGGAAGATTAAAAAGAACTGCCTCGCCCTAATATTTGTAGTTGAGAAGCTCCGACATTACCTACATCACTATGAGGTCCACCTAGTCTCTCGATGCAACCCGCTCTAGTATATCCTCAACCATACCATGTTTAATGGGTGCTTTTCATGATGGGCGTTCATCCTACAACAGTTTGACATATAGTATGTTACCCATATGGCCATCAAAGGATAGGTGTTAGAAAACATCCTGGCAGAGAACCCCTCAGAAGAAACAACCCCGTTTGATCCCAAACTTCTGGATGAAGATGTGTTTTCCATCCAAGATAACACCTAGATATGGGAAATGTACTTCGATGGTGCTTCCCAAAGCATGATAGGGAAAACGATGAAGGATCCCAAGCTCAAAAAAGTGGGGCTGGGAGTCATACTCATATCTACCAAAATGGACACCTTGCCTTAATCTTTCTTATTGTCAGAAAGATGTATGAACAATGAAGTGGAATATCAGGCCCTCATTGCAGGCCTAGAATTGACGCTACAAGTGCGAGCCAAACACCTAAGAATAAAGGGTTATTCAGAGTTAGTCATAAAACAGGTCAATGATGACTATGATATCAAGAAATAAGTATTGGTTCCATTTATGAATCATGTTCGAGCACTTATAGAAGAATTCCCATCATAACCGTCGTTGAGTCATGTCCCCCAGTCACAGAATTCTCAAGTTGACGCTTTAGAAGATGCATCCCAAACCTTGGCCAATCCCAACTATGATGAAATGGTCATTAGTATTTCTCACTGTCAGATGGTCTTTCCAGTCATCCAGAGCAATACAGAGGAAATTGATGAAATTATCCCCATTCTTGATCCTTACAGTCATAACACTGATTTGATGACACCCATTACAAGTTACCTTTGGAATGGAGAACTACCACTAGTTATGGTTAGAATGGAGCAGGTCCGAGTACGGGCAGTAAATTTTACCCTGTACAATGGGATAAACCAAGAGAAGGATCTCTAAAAATGAGGCCTTGACAGAGTCCTTCTTAGGTGCATTGATGGAGAAGATAATGATGTCGTCATGGAAGAGTTGCATGCCAGATCTTGTGGAGCACACCAGTCAGTAACCAAGCTCTCTCACCAAATCCGGAGGCTTGGGTATTATTGGCCCACCATGATACATGATTAATCCATATTCACTAAGAAGTTCCATTCTTTCCAAGTTAATTGTAATTTCATACATCTCCTAACCCCCCCTGAAGTTGTCTCATGTGGATAAGTACTCTTGGCCATTCTTCACCTAGGGGATAGAAGTTATGGGACCATATCCTCCTGCTACATCCAAAAAATTCAAGTTCATTCACACAGCTACAGACTTCTTTTCTAAATGGGGTGAATCCATACCCCTTAAAGAATTTAGGGAGAAAAACTTCATCAGATTTGTGAAGGCCAACATCATCACCAGATTTAGTGTCCCTCATCCAATACTGATGGACAATAGCACTAACTTCTGCTCTGCTGAGCTGGATAAGCTATACCAGGAATATGGAATAAAGGCCAACCTATCATCCCACTACCACACGGTGGCCAATGGACAGATAGAGGCTTTCAACAAGACTATGTCCAACATACTTCAAAATATGGTCGATATGTATAAGAATTTGTAGCTAGATAATCTCTTTCAGGCTTTGTGGGCTTACCGAACTACAAACCATACTGCCACCTAGGCAACCCCGTACTCACTAGTATATAGGGAAGAGGTGGTGTTGCTTATCGAAATCCAAGTGCCATCACTTTGTGTGTCTATTTGTGATCAACTTTCCATTGATGAGAAATACCATAGATGATATTATGAATTGAAGAATTTAGATGAAAAGAGGATTCCCACTCTACACCATTTGGAAATATACCAAATCCAGATTACATGAGCCTTTAACAAAAAGGTCCACCTTCAATATTTCCTCAAAGGAGAAATGGTGTTAGTCCCCAAAACCCTGATGATACTCAGGAAGAAGCCCCCAATGCTTGAACCAATGTGGGAAGGACCATATGGCATACACGGGGTCTATTCTAATGGAGCATACACCCTAATATCAATGGAAGGGCAGCTCGTCACAGCTCATATGAATGCGAATTTCTTGAAGAAATACTTCACGTAACACCATGATTAATTACAAGCTCCATGATGTTAAACTATGAGTCATAAAATATTTACCCCATGATAAAGTCCAAGATCTACGACGTGAAACTACGAGTCAGCATCCTAGCCACATGATGTTAAACTGTATGATATTAGTTTTTTCAACACGACATTAAACTGAAATTCCCCCAATGTTTAGGTCCAATCTCTATGACCCTAAAATATGAGTTATAAAAAAATTCCCCTTATGTTATGGTCCAAACTCTAAGACCTTAAACTATGAGTCATGACAAAACCCCCATGATAAGTTCCAAGCTCTACAACCCTAAACTATGAGTAAAAATACACCACAATTTTAAGGTCCAAACTCTAAGACCTTAATCTATGATTCATCATCCTTTCCACGTGACGTTAAACTATAAGGAACTCACCCCTGGAACACGAAAATAAACTTCAACTAATTTCCTCACCATATGATGCTAAACTACGTATATAAAACATCCTAATTGCATGACAATAAACAACATGATTTCTCACAGAACTACGTGCGGCTTGATTTCGACCCTCACAGGATACATAGAGACACCTCGATCTTCGATCCTGGCCCATCCCCCACAAAACTAAATGGCTCAATCATGCCCCCTATATACCCACATTCTTAGAGGAAACCCTTATCAATCATTTTTTCTCACATCGAGTATAAATCACTTGAGATTAGGATTGGTGATAGAGGTTCTCTTATGAAGGTCAAATATGGGATAACATGGAAGACTTGGAAACCATGAGGGGCAGAATAAAAGTTTCCCTACCCTTTGGACAGATCCAAATCAGTACGAGGTATACCCAGATCTACGTGCATCCAGATTCTTGCCCTCGTAGGATATGCAGTGATTCCTTGATCCTAGATCTTGGACCGACCCCACCTGGAAAGAAAAAAAAATCCCCCATCATATTCTCCGCTACCTGGAACTTACGAAGGAGACTCTGCAACCACTCCTTGTTTCTCACATCGAGTATAACTCACATGAGATTAGGATTAGTGGTAGGGAGTCTCTTACACAAATAAACTATCGGGTACTGTGGTAGGCATGGAACCCATATCAAGTGAAACGAAAATGACCTAAATTATCCCTAACACATCAAGAAAACATTTGTATGGAACTTCCAACACTACGAGTGGCTTGATTCCTACCCTCACAGGATACACAGTAATGCTCAGATTCAACATCCTAGCCCAGCCACCGGAAAAAATCCATTTTACCCATGTGTAGTTCAAACTTGTACGGGGAGTCCATAATAGATTCTATCTCATGAAAATAAAACTAAGAAATTATTAAAGTGTTATGTGCGGCTCATTCCTTAGTATTATGAATTTCGCACATGCATCTCAGTCATGAGAAGTCAAAAGATCCTTCTTCCCTCTATACATATGGGTTAGACCTTTGTGGAAGCTCTATGTAGGTCACGTTTAATCACGGTTTGGGTATTCTCACATTCCCAAGCAAGCCTTTTCAATTTTTCACACTCCATACCTTGGGAAAACATGGATCTTCATAATCATCCAAGCCTATCTATGATGGAAGGACAATGTCCTACAAACACCTTTGATTGACTATGCACATCATGCCTTGGTGGGTCTTCATACGTCGCCCACAAAAATGGTCATCAATCAAAGGAAAATTCATTCCCAATAGAGTCCTCTCCTATCTCAGTACACCCAATGGCTTTCAAGCCCCATGTCATCTCTCTCGATTCATGTTGCCCCTGGGCTATGGTTTTCACCTTCTATCATCGTTCATGTCTAAGGAATGTTAGAACATCCTGATTGCGATTAACATACAATTATTAAAGATCTTTATGACAATATAAACGCCCTCGCTGTATGACTCTAAACTACATGGAATCATGTCTTCACTACACAACGTTAAACTACAAGGCCAAAATCATACTTTTTGTAATACATTAAACTTCATAACAATGGTTTAAGCCCAAAATTTCTCTCTAATGATGATTTTTCTATTCCTAAACAATGAACAAGAATCCTCGCAGTACCTTGTTTGTCACACCATGCATAGCTCATGTGAGATTAGGAATTTTAGTGAGAGTTACATAGTGACATTATGGAAAAATGGCCTAGGAATTTGGTCCTAGTAGTAAGACCCTAAAAGGCATGTCAAGATTCCCCTCCCCTAAGAGGAACCCCATGTCCTGGCCATGTGATGTTAAAGGATTGGGTATCCCAAAGATGGAATGAATACATCACTCTGTGTATGAGTTAGATCTACATAAGGGACACCATTCCATGAGTAAATAAAGCCCAAATTTCCTCAATATGTCTGGATACGCTCCTGACATACCTGAAACTCTATGCTTTGAGAAATCTTTAATACCCATAACCCTCCAAGTCCATCTGGGATGGAAGGACAGTTTCTTGCAGACACCTGTGCCTGACTATTCATATCATGCCCTAGGGGATCTGTATACATCGCCCACAAAAATGGCCATAAATCAAAGTAAAATTTGTCCCCAAGTGAGTCCTATCCTATCTCAGTATGCATAATGGCTTACAAGCCTCATTCCATCCATCCTGATTCTTGGGACCTTAAAGTCACATTTTATATTTTACTCCTTTCACACATCTTGGATATATCGAAACATATGGGCCCAATTCATCTCTGGTCTCTTTTGAGGATTCTAAAAGATATCCCATCAGTATGCGTGAAGATGATCCACATTCAAAGGAAGAGTTCCCCCACTTGTTTTTGGGTTTTCCTAAAGAAGTTCAACTAAAAAGGCTCTTTTTGTGAATAGGGGCACCGCTGGTCGAAGGCCACACACCGTATTCAGAAAGAACCCAATTTCCATAATCCTCAAAGGTCATCGGAGATGGAAGACCAGTGTCCTATGGACACCTCTGCTTGGCTATGCATATAATGCCCCAGTGGATCTGCATACATCACCAACAAAAATGGCCGCCAGTCAAAGGAAAATTTGTTCCCAGGAGAGTCCTTTCCAGCCTCCGTATGCTCAAATGAAATTCACATCTTTTCACACCCCCATATTTAGGAAAAATCTTGGACGACGGCTTGTGAATCTCCTTTCCAAGCGCCCCTAAAAAGTGTGGGGGGGGGGAATCTTAACCGAACTGACCATTCACCAACTCTCTCGCACACAAGTAAGAAATGTGTGGGAAAAATTTCTCACTCAGAGCTGGAATGAATGTATCTAATGTTCCCAGACAACACTACTCAGGCCAGCCACCCATTATTCCTCCCAACGTCAAAATAAATCCAAAATTGTGAAAATACCACCAAGCCATTATAAATGAAAGTTCAATGTTCTATGGATACCTACTATGCATATCAAGCCTCAGTGGCTCTGCATACATCACCCAAAAAAATGGCCATCAATTAAAGGAAAATTCATCCATAGGAGAGTCCTTTCCTTCCTCTGTACACCTAAAGTGGCTCCTGATCCTCATGCATGTACAAAACCCACAAGTCAAGGTTCAAGAAAAATCCCTAATCCATCTCTGAAGGATCCTAAAACATTACTGGCTAACAGCCCTGAGTCAGGGCCCTAACTCATTAATCATGGTCAAAGTTGTTCGACCTAAAACATTAGTAATAAGTTTGATTCACAGGACTATGGACTGCAAGAGAAAGAAATATACAATATACTCACTAGAGGGAGAACCCACCGAAGGCACCTCTGGAAAAAAGTTGAGTATCGTTTCATTAAAAAAAATTGAGTCATCAGAAAAGGCATAAATCTTCTTGGGTCAAAAACCTACAAATGGCATCCTATAAAAAAGCTATCTTATACCCACTGAGCCTGTCTCAAGCAGGATTTGGAAAAAATTAGGGTAATACTAAAAAATATTTAAATGTTTGTGATGAATTACATAAAACCTAAACAATAGTCAAACTATGCTTGCTGAGTCCCTTGTCTTAGGAAAAAATTAGAGATCGATTCAATTATTTCAATTTAGCGATTTAAAGTCATAGTTTAAAATTATTACATAATTAAAATAATATTGATAGAAAGACATGGAGGAGAGGTGTTTAAAATCCAAATATTTTCCATTGGATTTAGCAAAAATGGAGGAACATCCCCAATTCGGAGTCTCTTTTGAGTATTAAAAGAAATAGGGAAGAGTACATATCATGATTTGGGATAGAACTACAATAGGGCTTGGTTCTCCCTTTCTAGGAGGATGACGAGTGATTGTTGCAGGCAATAAACAATCTACTCTAAAGAAGATCTTTCCTCTGTTTTAGACTTGACCGTCAGACGCACCCACTCTAGGAATACTTTAATGTCCCACCCCTTCTTCCGGACGACTTCATATTTGGCACACGAAGAGGCCAATTTCTCCCACAAATAGGCTGTATGAGATTCCTACTCCTGCAACTCCTCCTCTTAGGTTGCCACCAAATCATGAGCCTTCACCTCCTTGGCTATCAGATGATCAAATTCTTCCGAAATATATCAAAAAATTTCCACCTGGTGATGGGAAGAATAAACCTGGACAGATTCTCCTCGAAGGAGGCGAGGACTTCTCGAGAAATGATGATTTGGTAAATAAGGAATCAAAGGTGTTGATAATCAAAGCCGTCAAAACCTAGCTCAGTAAATAACCACCGAAAATTGTCACCCTCGTCGGCAAAATTGGCCAGGGTGTCTCTGCGGTAAGAAATCGTAACTGGATCCATGCCTCTTTGCGTACTGCCTTGTGTCTTGACACAACACTAATACTTCGATCCTCCCCTAAGGCCACGTTCTTGTAAGCAGTAAGAATCTCTATAGAAGTGGGGAGGGATCTAAGGAAAGTCACCCAAGATAGGAGACTCTCTTTTCCCTAAGATGGCTTAGCCACTAGAGCTGGATGCGGAGAACTAACTATGGCCTCTCGGATGATTGGAAATACTTAGTTAGTGCCAATCTCATTAAGATCATGTGTGATGTCTGTAGGAGGGGAGTAGTCTGAATCACTCCCCACCAAAATGGGTTGTACTAATGAAACCCCTCCTAGACACTTTTGATGATGGACCTAACACCTTATTACCACGAGAACAGGAGTGGGAGGTGTATCCATCTTGGTTGCTGAAGGTATAGAAGTATAAGGCATAAATATTGAACGTCTCTCAATATGCGGTCCGAATGAGAAATGAGAAGCGTCATTCAACAACCCGACCACATCGGTAACAGTGAGAGTCCTAAGATGGACAAAAAAATACATGGAAGGGTAGAATGAATGTTAGAATTGGGAACCCCTGTGGTATGCTGATATTCATAATGGGAGAAGTGTTCCGCCATCCACCCATACAGAAATTGGAATGGTCTACCGAGACGATGCAGAGACTGACCTTCTGGATTTTTTCCCAACAATTCATAAAGCCAAGCGAGGGTAAGAAGGGCCAAATTAATGGATCAAACCTCTTCTAGTGTGTCCTACATCATCGAGGTACATTCCCAAACCCTGGTGTATATGTCACGGGATTGGAAGATCCATCTGCTTAAAAACAAGGTAAAGAAACCTGCTAGCATAAGCGCATGTGAAATGTCTGGTCTAAGCATATATCACCATGTGGTATGTCACCCTGCTTTGAGGGTGGAACAATATGACCTTGGGGTTTGGATGGACTGGCGAGTGGGATGGATTTGACTTCAGCGAGCCTTCGGCTTGGGTCTATTCGTTTGTAGGAATAACTTTATCCTTGCTTCAAACGAGATAAGAGAATGAGCCTTGAGGGGATGATCTAGTGATCTCACTGCCATGACCAGTAAGATACTTGTCAAAGGAGACATGTGATCAGTATCATTCCATGTGGCGGATGCCGGAAGAAAATCATAATACATTTCTCCAAGGATGGGGATACCTCCAAGAAGGTAGATTTCCCATAGATTGATCCCCACCTCTCCATGTAGTAGGTGAAAGGGGTTGGTTCTCGAACAACAGCGACTCAAAAATTCCGGAAGGATTTCACCAAGAGAGAAGATTGAAAATCGAGACACCCAGGCTGCCTGGTGTAAGACCACCCCCTCCAGTAGGTCAGGGGACTCCAGATATGTCTGATGCACCTAGAACGCCCCGGCCCACTCATCAGAGAAATATCCTCTGGCCCAAAAATCCCACTTGGTGCTCCACCCGCCACAATGATTTTCTCGAGAGATACTAATAACGAATGGGTATTCTTGGATGTCTTGTCTTGGGACACCTTTTCAGCACCCATGGTTGACCCGATTCCATACCGGACCTCACAATATAAAGATGTTTTCCTGAATAGGAGTGGCGATGACTTCTCCGGTTGGGGAAATGTTGGCACGATCATGATCTCTTGGTGCCTCTATGAGTACTAAAGGGATGTTAGGCTCAAGAAATGATAGAGGCATGTAGGCGGGAAGACCAAAGCTGTAAAGTGGAAATTGTATGGATAACAGGTAAGGTAGATTCTCTAGCATCATGAAGACTATAAAAAAGATATCATGGGGAATTATGTGGGTTTGAATATAATCAACAATATTCCTCTCCATGGTGGCCCTCGTCTTCATCGATTTATCAACAGCCTAAGAATCAATCATTATAGCCTGCATAGGAAGATCCCAGAGCCAATGAGAAGTCATTCCAATAGAAAAAAATTGGATAAAGTTTATGAAAAAATGGATAAAGGACTTAAAACATGTCCCTAAAAGGCTCCACATACTGTTCCTAGAAATGGTATGCCGAAAGAACATCCCACGTATAACATGGAATACGAAAGCTACTCCACCTACATCTATGGTACATGGATATAGTTCACCGCATATATCCATGGTACGTGAAATAGCTGCAAGGCATAGATCCTCAAACCATTGGTTGAAAAACAGAACGGTACGCAGAATGAAGAAACCGCGAACCTTAGCCTTAGTTAAGTTCGTGTTCAGAAGATGTGGATTAAAATTTACGTCCATGTTAATAGTTTTTGAAGATTGGTATGCGAACAAGCCCACCATGTTGCGTTCTTCCATGCAGAATTCAGATTTTATGTTTTAAATTTCCACTGTACCATTTGTGGAATCCATAATATGGTACATGAACAAATAAATGTCAAGGAAATAAGTTCAAAGAATGTACAAAGCAGTTTGCGAGAAATATTTTTTTAAGAAGCACGGTACATGAGAGAGAAGGAGGGTGAGAAAATAAAGAGCACTTTTTACCATGAAAAATTTTAAAAGAAAAATGACATAGTCCCCTATATATAGGTTTGGTCACCTGCTACTGGGTCTACCTATTCTACCACGAACCATTTTCAGTTTAGGGGCACTTCTACATCATAATAGTCTACTTTTCATTCCAAATGGGTACCATTATGATAGGGGGCATTTGTAGGGTCCTAAAAATTCCACCCAGGAGAGAAATACCCCTAAAATCGCTTTGCCGAAGGAATCAAGAACCTCTACAAGTCTATCAAATTCAAGGGACTCAAATTGAGTTGCATTTATTCAAAAGAACATGAAGGGATTCAAGTTTTCAAGTTTCTTAAGTGGCCCGCATACCATCACCGGGAAAGGTATGCAGAGAAGAATAATCATGAACCACTATCCCTCAAGGAAATGGCCAATGAGTAAGGAAAACTGTGAACCGTGTCATCGAAGAAGCTGTACACTGGAAAAACGTTCATGTACCATACCCATCAATTCGTGGACAAAGAAAACAAGAAGGGTTCTATGAAACATCATCATGAAACAAAGACTTTGCAAACCCCGGTTGACCGAGTCTTCTACAGGTCAGAATATTGTTTCAATGGGCCTCTGCAAATAGTGTCGCGTGCCCAATAGGTACAATCGATCTGATGCTCTATAAATGGAGAAAAATAGAAGTATAGAAAAGAATGGAAGGAGGAGGGGAAGAAATAGGGATAAGGAAGGATGATGAAAGTTTGAGGGAGACTTAAAGAGTGAACTCCAGCTTCCGTCTTGTTTCATAGGTGAAGCACAAAATGTGAACCACTTCTTCCATAGGTAAAACTAGTCGCGAACCATAAAACGGGGGAATCGAATAATAGAAATAGAATTGAAAACCTCACTGGAAACCATGAACCAAATACTTCTCACAGATGAATTTCCTGCGAACAGTAATCCCCTATATCCTCCTTCAGTATGGTGCCCTGTGTAGCATACCGCTACGTGGACAGATCCTGACGTTGCATACCCAATTGGTATAAAGATGTAATGCAAAGTGGCATGGTGACCCACATACAACTTTTATACACGGTTGGAGATACCCATATCCGCGTACCACCCTGGTACGCAGATGGCCCTTCTAACTGTATACCACTACGGTGTACAGAGACTTCCCCATCCCGCATGAGAAACCATTATGTGGAATGGGGTGTTTTTGGGTATTGTTCCTTCTAGTTCCAACCTCACCCCTCCATTACTGTCTGGTCCTCCATGATCCCTCTATTAACCAATCATCCAGTACTAGGAAGAAGCCTCCTTCAAAGCCACCAGACCCATATGATCAGGAAATAGGGCGCATCAGCGTGCCCCATTGAGTCTGCATACGCATGGTAAGCAGAGTCACAAAGGCCCTCTAAACAAAGGTGAGGGATTCAGGAATTCCTGTAAGGATACATTCCCATGGTAACCCAGAGTCCAACCATGGGATGCCGATGTGAACCTCCCTGTTCTTGGGATTAAGGGGGATCTCTTTCTTTTCCATTCAAGGAGGAATAGTGATCAGTCGAAGAGGTTATGTTCTCTCCCCCTTTGACAAGTACAGAAATCCTCCCTTTCCTAGAACATGCTCTGTGGCCCTCCCACTGAGGTGATTCCCTAATCCTTCGAGGCCGGGTCGCATGAACTTTAATGCCATTTCAGATGGAAAGGTTCATCGTTCCATGCCCTCACCCAACATCACCCCGACCTCTTCCACCGTGGGCTCTCCCTCCCTCACCAATAGGGGAGAAGGAATGTGCATTGATGAATATTTCAAATCCTATTATTTCTCAAACTGATCATGAATCATGTGGTCTTAGAGGTTTGTGAGGATTAAAACATCAAGACACGTCCTGAACTATGAGAACTATGATTACTGATCAAAACAGGATACGTAAGATGCGTGTCAGAAGGTCTGATCTTGAATGTTCCCATCCATGAAGGGTCCACCGAACCATGCCCCCTGAAATGGAAAGATTGAAAACATAAGCCCCACACATCTTGAACTATGAGAACTCTGATTCCTGGTCAAAACAAGATATGTAGGATGCATGCCAGAAGGCCCGGGCTTAAATGGGTGCCTATCTATAAAGCATCCACCCAACCATTCCCCCCTCAAATGGGAAGCTTCCACACGTAAGCCCCACACATCCTAAACTAGGAGGACTATAATTACTGTTCAAAAAAAGATATGTAGGATGCCTTCCAGAAGGCCTGAGCTCGAATGGGTGCCCATCTATAAAGGGTCCGCCCAACCATGCCCCCTCAAATTGAAATCTTCCACGCGTAAGCCCCACACATCCTGAACTACAAGAACTCTGATTCCAATCAAAACATGATATGTAGGACGCCTATCACAAGGCTTGAGCTCAAAAAGGGTTCCCATCCATAAGAGGATCAACCTAGTAATGTCTATTAGATAGGAAGCTTCTATGTGTAAGACCCATACAAACTAAAGTACGTGGGTTCTGATTCCTCTCGCGAGGATACGTAGGATTCCCTCCTTGTGGGTCTGATCACGACATCAAGTCACCTTCCGCCTCCTGGATGATGATAAACTCTAGAGTTCCTTATAATATGGATCAGTCAGCATTACCTCCATGGCATCCCACATATGAATGCTCACGACAATCTTTTAAACAAAGGGTTTCCCGTGAACACACTCTTCGAGAATGAACCAAGCATTCACAAATGTATGAACATGACTTAAATCTATAAGAGAGTCCCAAAATAGGAAGCAATCCTCCCCCATGAGGGTGTAGTGAGTCTGAACTCCCATCCTCTCAACCAATGGAGTCCTTAAGTGTCATTGTCCAAATCGTCAGCCAACGAGCGCCTACCTTTGGAAAGAAGGTCCATGAATCATGGATACCAGGTCCATTGGGCATTCTTGGCTCCACGAATAAACCCATTGGAGACCATTCAAGGAAGTTATATCTGAGAAGGATAGATTTCATGAGTTCTTGACCCCCACGCAATCACCAACTGGGACTGACAGTTCCTGCATGGTTAATTAGACCTTCTTTAAAGGAAAATGATGAGGAATGGGTTGAAACAAAGGAATGGTAAATTCGATGAGAACTAGTCTCTATAGAAAAAGGGATGGTTAACAATCCTTGTCGAACCATTTCCGAACTGCCTGGTTAAATGCGCCACCTTAGAGGCGGAACACATATAATCTTCATAAAACCCTTTTAGAACCCTTAAAATTGGAATAACCATATGGTCTACTTCCTATATAATTTTCTATAGAACATAATAATTATCCAATGAATTTGAGCACTATTTGGGTACACCCATCATATAAGCTATAAGGTGATCACCTGATACTTTTTTGGTGAACCTATAATATAAGATATATAATGATCAACAATGATCTATATTAAGGCTCATACCATATTATAAAATGTTTCGAAGGACCATATCAAGAATAAATCACTTAATATATGGAACTTATTATCACAAAACCCTTGAAAAAATCATTTAAACATGTTTGAAAAAATCATTCCAATATCAAAATACACTTTTCATTTAAAAAACCATTTTAAATACCAAAATAACCAAAAATGTGAAATAAGGGTTTTATTTGAATAAAAAATTAAATATAATAAAGGAATAAAAACCTTAAATAATTATTACAGTGGTAGGAAATTCCATTGTCTCTTTATACGTTAAAATATAACATTTGTTTTGTAATTTTGTCACAATGTTCAGTAATAACACATAAAAATATTAATTTTATAAACCATTTAAATGAATATAAAAGGTACATAAAATGTTCTATATAAATTTTTATGTACATATAAAAAAACATATAAATTAATATTAAAAATATAGATATTTAATAAGAAGAGTTGACAAATAAATCATTAAAATAATTTTTTTTAAAAAAATTAATTCTCCTAAATATGACCACAAAATGATTCCATTTGTAGAGACATTGTAATGAAGGTGACATATGGTCATAAACAAAATTATTATCAATTGAGAAATAAATAAGAATTTTCATGAAATATTTAGATGAACATGTTCATATAAGATAATTATTTATATAAGAAATCATTAAAACATTTAAAAAATGTTTTTAATATAAACTGTAACCTATATTGAGACTGACTCATCACATACATTATTTATCTTCATTAATAATAAAATTATGTTAGTTATTTAATTTCATGATATTTTTTTCTTTCGTTGTTTCTTTTATTTCAAAAATTATCATCTTATATATAATTACTTAATAATTTAAGTTCACATCTGGTGTTTTGATGATATTCCACCCATATTTCCGAAATGACTACGATTCATTGAATATGGTCAAAGATGTCATTATTTCATAATATCTAGAAAAATAATAAATAATTAATTATAAATTGTTTACATTAATTATATTTTTAATCCAATCATTTATGATGGTTATATATAATGAACTACATTAGAGACATGGTGATGGTAAGCCATATGTACAAAAGAGTAACATTTTCATTTTTCAATGATCATTATGAAAAAATGGTAACTATTATTTTGTATTTCCATAATTATAATAGTATCATAAATAACATATTATTTATTTTATATATATATAATCCATGTGGTGTGGTGGTGAATATAGAGTCACATCTTTTAATGAATTATGTAGTCCACATATACGCATGAACGACATTAGCATTTTTAGTGATTGGAGAGGTAAAAATTAAATTATATATTATCATTCAAAAATGATAAAAAAGTCATTAATATCATATATAAAATTAAATTCCATAATTTTAAACAACCTTTAGTAAAGATAATGTAAAAACATTTACATCAGTTAGCGAAGCGGTAGTACACCATACAAAGGAATGATGTTTTTGTTTCCCATTTGATAGAAGAGAAGATGTATTTAGGTTACTCCATTAACAAAATAATATATAAATATATTATAGATAATTAATTAATTTATCATCAAATTTAATGAATATTTGAAGGAGGTGGATAATGAAACCAAAAAAACTTTTGGTTAAGAACAATACCTCTTCTTGAGACAAACTCTTTATAATTATATGAATGCCGTAATTAATTGGATTTATGATAAAAAAGGACTATAGTAAATGGTAAGGGAACTTTTTATGGAATGTTAGTGGGGATAGACTTATAAAAAATGTTTTGTAAGTTTGAATATGAGTGGGGAGTGGGTGGACTTTTATAAGCGGTGGAGGGGACACACTTGAAATTATTGAAATGAAAATGTTATAACCATGTTTCTCTCATTTAAAAAGGATCTAAAATACAAAATTACTAATATTTAGATCATATAATAGAAAAATCTGGCCATCCAATATAATATTGACCTATTTTTATGGAATTTGAGATATTATATTTTTCGTTTAACCCTCTAATAAACCCATTTTTACTTTAACCACGACAAAAGTTTTCTTTATTGTTTTCACTATTCATTATGACAATAAATTAAGTTAAACTTATAATATAATATATAAATATATATATGTTGAAAATATGGAATCCATTTTATGAAATTCAATTTTTATATTTGGAAGAATTCATTTTCAATATAAAACCTACATATGCGATGAAAGTGTAAATTTTCAAGATATTTATTTTTCGGTAATAAGATCATATTATATTAACATTATGAGTAGTAATATTAATTAATAGTTTTAAAATTAATATTTATTTATTTGTAATATCTATATATTTAGTTCATGGAATTCCTCTTTATGGGATATAATAATTAATTAAAATGTTGAAATGTTATCCACATTTAAATAATTAGTTGGAAATGTTTCTTAAGACTAAAAATAAAGTTATACTAAAAACCAGTGAAAATATGATTAAAATTTAATTAATTTAAAAATATATAAATTAATAACATAATTTTTACTTTAATTTAAATTCAATTCATAATGTCAGTTTTAGAATAGATAATTTATTGAAAATAAATGATAGTTTTACAAAAATCAGAATTTTCACTATTTAATGAGAAATCAACATTTTTTTTGTAAAAACACAAATTTTGGAGAAACTAAAATTGGGATATGTTGATTTAATATATGAATATAATTTTATAATATAACTTTTATAAAATTTAAAAAAATTAATTATAACATTTTATCACAGATATCAATACAACTCTATTGTGCAGAAATCATTTTTTTGATGAAAAAATTGTTTTTATGAAAAATTAAGTGATTATTTTATAATTATATATCAATAAATATATATTTATTATGGATTTTATATATATTTAATAATGTATTTACTACAATTCAAACCATCCGATTTAACAACTGAATTGTTACATTTATAAATTACTAGGTAGTTTAAGTTTGGTGTTGTGTATCATATATGATATCAAACATAATATCATTATTTTAAAATTTCAGGTCATACATTATTCCCCATTTATTAAATGTTCTCCTAAAAATTTAAACAATAACTCAGTAAACACACTTTTTAAAATATTTATATACTCATTTTGAAAACTATCATGTTAAAAATAGTTAATAAAACATCCACTTAAAAATAGATAGAGGGATGTATGAAGGTTATCTTAAATAACCCAAAAGTTAAGTTCTCAGTAGCATAAAATTAGTGGGAAGTGAATTTATGGGCATATAATAAAATTTTAATTTATAAATAATGATGGAGAGTAAATGATATAATTAATCAAATGAATCGGATTGATCATGTGAATGTTAACAATCAAAATACCATAAACTAAAGAGGTGTGAAATAGATAATAAATTTCAATATAGTTGATGGTAACAAGACATAATTTTTGTTTTAAGATCCTTTTATAATTTTTTAGGAATTCATTTACATTATAGACTTTGAAAATAAGAACACAAACCTTTTAAATATTTATAATTAAATAATTTAATCAAATTCCAACACAACCTCATCTATTTCTCTAATTCATGAGTATTAAAGATGATTTTTTATACCCAAATCACTAAAATTCACTAGTAATGGATCATATTATTCAAAAAAAGGATAAAAACGTATTCCAATTGTATATAAACATTTAAAAATAAAAAATATTTAGCATAATGTATTATAATTCCATAAATAAATAAGGCCTCATATGGTGAAATGAAAAATTAATCTCCGAAACACTACATTAATACTGAAAGATGAAACTAAATCAATAAAAAAATAACTACTTTTAAAATTCTTCAAAAAATTAATAAAAAGGAATTAATCCCAAAAATAAAAAGGGTTTGATCACATATTATTCTAATACTTATTTAGAATTTATCTCTAAAGAAAAACAATCACATTTAAAGTCTCATTAGAAAAAAACTCAATGTGCTAATCATAAAATCTTAGAGATAAACAAATCATTTCCATAAATAATTTGATTTACCTTTGAGTAATTTGAAAATAACATATTCTTCCAAAAGATAATCCATCCTCCCTTAAAAAAATCCCATAATGTTCCATCTACCTTAATCATATAAAATTCCCAAAATCTTAAAATTATTCCAAAATAACATTAATATCCTCATCAAAAAATAATTTTTTTAATCCCATGGTTATCCATATAATAAAACACATTTTATTAAAGTAAAATAATTAATTATATATCAAATTAATTATAAAAAAATGATTTCACACAAATGAAGAAATCACATAAACTAGTGGTAGACTCCAGATCCATATCGCCCAACCATTTTGGGACCAATACCCATGGAATTTCTATATGAAAAGTTTTTCATTTTTCTAAAACTGTAATAATATCAGTATTATAACATTCCCAAATATATAATGAATATCCACCCAAATAATATTAATCATAAACGATTAATTTTCTACTACATCATTACTCTTAAATACCTATATAAAGATACCTTTATTAATGAACATTAAATATAACTTATTATCCATTATTTTCCACCTAATACATTAATAATTTATATAATAAAAAATATAACTCATGTCCAAATATTCAAAAATTTCAAATTAAAATCCATGATATAATACATAAATTTCAAATTCAATTTTTATTTTCGTCATCTAAAAATGTAATATAAATAGGAAATTGCTGGACATTTATCTACATATTCTTGTAGATCCCTTTCATGAGATTTACCCCCAAGGGTATCAAATTGATTAATTCCCATACTACCAACATTTATAACATTTAATTGATACCTTTTGGAGATTTTTATTCACCTTCATGTTATTAAATGAATACTTCTTTTTTTTTCTGTGAAAAATTATTTCATTATTCCCTCCTTTACCATATAAAACATATTCACGTCCTTTTAAAACATATTAATAGGTTCTTATTCCTATAATCTTAACACATAGGTCTTTGAATATTTTTACATTGATGATATCTATCACCACAACATCCATTGAGCTTAATTTCTCCCTTAATATATTCTTTATGGAAATAGCATAGGTCAATGGTGTTAATTATAAGTTGTGATATATGATTTTTTATAATTACAAGTGTTTTCACTATATCTCTAATTATATAGAGTTTCTCGTTTATAAAAACACCACATTTTTATTTAAAAATATGTTTTCTTTAGATCCCAATGGATCCAATCATTTATAAAAAAGGTTCAGTGTGATTATATTAATAATCATAATAAACTATCTTATGAGGAGGATGAAAAATAATATTTCCTTATCAAGGTAATATTCAAATATTTTTATTTACCAAAAATAACTATAATTTTCTATAACATAATTACCATTGGGGTTATATATAAATTTTAACATATTCTTGAATAACTTCATAATATCTAAAGTTATCTAAAATGACCACTAATTATAACTATAAGGACCCTACCTTAATCATTACATTATCATGAGCTTTATGTCATGAAACCATTATTTTAAATTTTAGGATATTCTTAGGTTTATATTTTTATATAATTATCTTATAACTCATAAATACAAAAATAATTTATTAATAAGTGGAAACTTTTGATCAATATTCCTTTTCCCATTATATTAGACTATAAAAATTAAACATCTTTTCTTTTCATGCAAAATATGCATTTCCATTATCACAACTTCTTCCTTTTATTTACCCATCCATAAATCCTATGAAAAATATTTTAAGAATATTAGATATGTACAAAAATCACATTAAGGGACAAAAAAAAAGAATATATCCATTAGTCCAGTGAAAAATATAAAATACTATGAAAAAAAATTTCAAATTTTTTTTACCAGTTAAATAAAACATTATTCCAAAAAATATCTTTATATTACCTTTTTTAAGTTAAATTATTTACATGAAAAATCATTATAAAAAAATAAATTTCATGTAGGATCCTTGGGTAATCATATTTATGGAATTCTTAGAAAACACTTACAAATTTGAATGAAAATTCATATTACATCCAATATGATTCTCTAGGGAACATAATCAATACCAATTTTCATGGAATGCTATGTACACAACCATAAAATATGAATTAATAGGATCACCAATACTTTTATAGAAAAACCCAACATATAATCTTTACTAGGATCTCCCATTAGCTATAATGGGGCTCAACCCATTATATAAACAATGTACAAGGACTATATTATCAATTAAAAACTTTATGCTCTCAAATTTTCATCATAAAACCCTTGAAAAAATCGATTAAACTTGTAATGAAAACAAGTTTGGGTAAAAAATACCTTTATACTTCAAAAACCAATTTTATATACCAAAAGATGAGAAATAGGGTTTTATTTTAAGAAAACATTAAATCTTTTAATGTAATCAAAAATTAAACTAATGGTTATAGTTGTGGGAAAAGTCATTTTAATAGTATAATATTAAATAGAACATTCGTCTTATCTTTTTGTTAAAACATTATACAGAAAAACATTTAAAAATATTCCTTTTGAAAACCTTTGAAATTATTAGAAAATAGAAATGAAATATCCTTGATAAATATATTATGTTTATATATATGTATCCCAAAAATAATTTTAAAAATACCGACACCGAGGAAAAAGAGTTTAAAAATAAATCTTTTAAAGAAGTTCATTAAAAGATTATCTCTAACATAAAACCTTAAAAACATTTAATCTTTTAAAAAAATTTAAATAATGTTTAATATGGTAAAAAATGAAATTCCACATCCATTTTAAAATAAATTATAAAATTTCTTGAAAAAATTGTAATAACATGGACATGGGAGTGAGAAACATAGAAAACAGATCTGGAAAACATTAAAAAAGATGCTCTAATTTAAAGTGTCCCATAACATGAGTCTGAATCATCACAGAAGTTCATTTTTTTCATGAATAATAAGCACAAGTTATTTATTTACGTTATTTAGATATTTTTTCTTATTTATTATTAATTTTATTTTATTTATTACTATTTTATATATAATTACTCAATAATGTATGTCCAAGTCCAAAGTTTAGAAAATATTTGGATCATATATCCAAAATGAATTTGGTAGGTTGACTATGGTGAAATAGGCCATTATTCCATCATATAAATAAACATAATAATGAAACAATTATCATTTTTTATAAAGAAATTATAATTTTAAAATGAATCATGAAATATGGTTTTAAAAAATGAACTATGTTTTGATCTTGGAGAAGATAGGTCAACATAGGCATAAGTACTTTTTTCATTTTTCAATTATCATTATGAAAAGAAGTTAACTATTATGTTATTTTTATATAATTATCATTATATCTTAAATAAAATTTATTTTAATAAATATAATTATATATATATATTCTATGTGATGTGGTTATTAAAAAATAATCACATCGCTTGGTGGAGGAAATAATCGGCACATATGCACATACAACATTATCATTTGTCATTGAATGGAATGATAAATATTAAATGATATATAATCAATTTAAAATGGTAAATAATTCATGAATATAATTTATAAACATTTAGTAAATCATTATATATAGTTATATGAGGTGATTATGGAAAAGAAATTACATCTGTTCGCAAGGTGATAGTCTATCAGACACATGAATGATTGTTTTGTTTCCCATTCGATGGAAGAAGAGATTGATTTATGTAATTTTTCACTACCCGTCCCCAGGGCCCATGCCGTGATTACCCCAATCCCTCCATCCATAGGCCAAGGATTGGTGACTAGCACTACAAAGACATATCCCCAAAATAGGAAGGTGTTGTATTTAAACTTGTACAAACTCACAGAGTATAACATAACAAGAGGGAACCACACACAGTTGAATGCAACAAAAGAAACTGTGAAGTAAACTATTGTAGTAAAGAGTGATGAATGTAAAAGGGGATAGAATATAAGCCCAACTAGAAAAAGTACAAGTACAACTGAAAATGGTACAAAACAGTTGAAAAGTGAAAGGTAGATCCTGGATCGTCCACCACGGATCCTACCTGAAGGGTAGGTACAACTCATGATCTCTAGTCCCTTCGTCACTTCACGCCAAAAAGGTCCAACTCCAAGATCTTCCTATTCCTAGCTTCCTCATCCTCAATCAATATTGTACGTCGTCTATACAAGACACAAAAAGGTCCAAGTGAAGCCTGTGCAGGGGTGAGTATAAAGATACTCAGTAGGGACCCCGAGACCTTATAGGTCTCCTGGAGTTCTACAAAGAAAAAACCACAAAGATACCAACTCTTATCAGGTATATGCCAATACATATACATAATTTATTGAGATATACTCATCTCATACATGAGGCAAGTATACCAAAAAGGTAACACCACAAATGTAAAAGTACCACACAGGTAACACCATGAAGATAGAAGTACCACATAGGTAAAGGTACCACACATGCATCACCATCAAGATAGTACCACGAAGGTAAAAGTACCACATAGGTAGTAATCCACTAAAACCAGATATCATTTTAGGTCAAGGATATAAGGGTTATCACATCATCAAACTCCTCAGTTGCAGGAAAACTCCTCCTATATCGATTATAGTGGGCCTATTGGGTCACACAGAGCCGCTTCCCACTAACCTTGAATGGCTGTGGTACCCACCCCTGATGGGTACTGTGGGAATGTCGGGTCACACAGAGCCACTTCCCACCTTGGCCAAACTAAGGTACACCTCCTGTCAAGTACCGTGGGTCTCCCAGGTCACACAGATCCGCTCCCCACTGTGGGCCTCCTGGGTCAAAAAGAGCCACTTCCCACTGGGCTAATCGTCGAGCAATCTTCAGGTCTCATCCAACTGCAGGGTTCCATACATATTCTTCATGGGAGAACCACTCCTTAAGACACTCTACACATCTTGATATCCATGTAAGTCACCACAAAGTAATCCAAAAGATCTGTCTCCTCAAGAGAGTCTCAAAGCCACAAATGACCCGTCAATCAGATGCATGGTTTGCGAGATACGAGCATTTTAGTGTCGAGGGCCCGATTGGATTCGTATATGATCCAACCCAGCCATGTCCCAACATTCTTTAAAACTAAGATGTAGTGCCTAAAAAATGACAGACTTGTCTTAAGGATCCTGATGCCGCATACGAGTTTTCCAATAAATATCCGGTTTAGAAGTTAGGGCCCATTTTGTGTAACCAGACGGTACTGGGTCTGGGTTCGGTCCGCCTTGGTCAGACCGGCCTTACCCAGATCAGCATGGGCCGACCCGGATCGATTCTGGACGACTCGGGTCCGACCCAACCCACTGAGCCCATCCCGAATCGGCTGGGCCATGGTTCAGGCCGCTGGGCCGCAGGTTGGTCCGTTAGTCTGTGGGTTGGCCTGCTAGGTTGCAGGTCAGTCCGATGGGCAGACCCAGTGATGCCACATGCCTAGCGGTGTGGGCCACCAGAGACACCTAGATGTGAAGCATCCAGGTAAAGCTGACGTGGCTCCGTGAGTCCTCTTCCCTATGGTCGACGGGCCACAGTCTTATCGTAGGGCGCGCCTCTGGCACTCACCCCATCCACAGGCCGCATGTCTGACCGACGACCCCCTCCTCCTTCTGCGGCTGTCACAGGCTGCGGCCTTACTGCCGCAGGGGCGCTCCATCAGGGGAGAGCCTCACCTCTGCTCCCCCGGATCTCTCTCGGCCGGACGAACTCTCCTATGGTCTCTACGGATGACGAGCCGCGACCCTCTTTGTTCATCTGCAGTGCGGGATGGCACGCTGCACCCCCATCACAGTTGGCCGGTGCTGGCCGCTCCGATGACTGAAACTGCTTTGTGACATGACCTCCTCTTACGGCGTGCATCGATGAGCTATCCACCATATAGCTAGTCGGTGTTGTCACTTTGTCGGTCTTCCATGGAGCCATAAGGATGTAGCAAAAAAAATAGCGGAGGGTTTGGGCCGGGTTCTTTAGGCCCGCACCCTCCGCGTTAGCTCGTAACACAAGGGGGTTGAGGGTTTAATAAGAAATGAATTAAACAACAAGATAAACCCCACAAGATTCCCCATAACAACCTCTCGCAAAGACGTATTAATCGTGGGTCAACCCGTTAGTCAGTTGACCTAAGTTCTTCATATAATTTCAAGAACAAGGAATAGGGAAACCAAAATGCACAGACAATATACCCTACCTTGAATCATCGGAGAAACACCCGCGCTTGGAGGTGGGTTGGTGTTCTTCACTCCCACAACTGGTTCCCAATGACGCCACTCATACATCGCCCTTCGGTTCAGAGTTTGGTGTTGTCTATCACCTCCCACTGGGATTGGCTCCATCCTTTAAGGGCTTGACATTACGGTATTCCCACAACACTTAATTTCTCGGAGAAGCTGTGCTGATACCCCTCCCCAAGCTCCATATATATATGAGAGAGGGAGGGTAAGTAACGACTTTGGAATTTAATGGGGCTTATTAATTAGGAAGCTTTTTAATTACCCAATGACGTCGTTACTTAGGGTTGGAAGGTCAATCCATTTATTTTCTTGGAACATCACTACCCCCACCCCCTTTTACTTATCCGTTGGAGGATATGAAATAAAATAATAAAATTATTTTATTTCATTTCTTTTAAAAAGTTGAAAAACATAAATTTTTCTCCGGACCTACTACGGTCAAGGTAAAGCCTCCCTTAAAAGAATCCCGGTGTTGCAGATTCAATGGTGCCCTCGTATTTTTTATCAGAGCACCGGTTCAAAAGTTAGAAAACACCGCTCGCGCATTTGTTGAACGTACCCAAAAAAATGTTCATAAAAAATAGTCACCCTCGACTCGTGCCGGTCGTGGTTAGGCCTTACCTAAGTGAAACACACCACAAATAACCCAACGGTACTCTCAAATTTTCAATCTGAGTTACCATTTAGAAGTTATGGATTTTACAATAAAATAAGTGTCACTTAATTATTTTACTTACGGCCAAAAACTAACATTGACTGGTGGACTGCGCCGGCCAATGTTAGTATCTGCCTAAAGAAATCATACCCTCATTAGTTCAGCGATGGTCTCATATTTTTAATTAGAGTTACCGTTCATGAGTTATAAGTATCTGAAAAATAAAATAACTTTATTTAACTATTTTATTTACGGTTATGCCATTTTTGGGTTTTCTCACAAGAGGCATGTGCCGACTAAACTTAAGTAGCTCCTAGGGTAAACCTGCCATCCTGAATGCAACAATTCCCTTGGATTTATGATCCAAGAAACCGTTTAAGAGTTATTCCACTTTTTCAGGACCACTGTTTACGCACGCTAATTAAATCTTAACAAAACTTCAATGGATCATTCCAGGTACTATGGGCCTCGAAATCGTGTGCCGTTAGATTTTGCAGTCTCGAAATAATTCCATATAATTAAAAATAATTTATACAGAAATTCCAGGACATTAAATTCTCCCCACCTTAGGGATTTACATCCCCAAAAGCCATAACATAGTCTAAGGAAACAAATGGAGGTACTAAGCATAAATCTGAGCCTCCTGATCCCAAGTGCTCTCATGGAGGTTCCCATGCAACCATCAAACGTAGACCATAAGGATTGACTATTCACAAAAAACTCTCTCCTGTCAATCCTCTATCCCCACTAGAACCTCCATAAAGGTCACCCCATCATCAATGTCCAGCTCGCCGTGGTTGATGATGTGCGATGGGTCATGCACGCATCTCTCTAGCTATGGCACAAGGAATTTTGTTTGCACCAGTTGCATATGTGGGGGAAAAGATAGATGGTATGCCACCTTGTCCACTCTGCTCTGAATCAAGAAAGATCTAATGAATCTCAGAGATAGAATATCACCCCGACAAAACCTCTTTAATCCTCATCGGGGTGAGACCCGTATGAGGACATGGTTTTCCTCCTTGGACTCCAAAGGTCTCCATCTCATGTTTTCAAAAGACTTATACCAGATCTGTGTAGTATTCACCTGCTGACAAGCGAGGCTTCATGAAACAAACTCTTCCCCTGCTTCCTTCATCCCTGGCCACCAGTACTGACACTAGAGGTCTAAGTACATCTTCACCACACCAGGATGTACCGCGCGAAGGGACGTATTGAACAACCTCAAGACCTCATCCTGTAGAGCCACTGGTACCATGGTACATCCTCTGAAGAGGAGGAAACACTCCCCACCTTCAGAAAATCCTTCAGGAGACCATCCTGAGGATATCTGAGCATGTCGAGATTCATAGTCAATGTCCCAAGATGTGCCTCCCGAATTCGCTGAAGAATTGGGGGAGTGACAGTCATAGACTGGAGGTTAGATTCTCCAACTTTATCCACAAAGGATATCTACATCATGACTAGCTATCAACTTTATCCACATAGGTGATCACTACTCACTCATGCATCAGGACACACCCAAGTCTGGGCCTTAATGTGTCATAGTAGACTACATACCCAACACCCTCTTCTGGTAGTCTCAAGATGGGGGCACTCGTCAGTCTCTCCCCCATATCCTGAAAACTCCGCTGGAACTTTTCCGTCCATAGGAAAGGCTCCCCCTTCTTCGTCAAAGCTGTCAAGGGTTTTTCTACCCTAGAGAAGTCTAGAACAAATCTAGTAGTACCTAGACAAAACAGAAGTCCCTCTCCCTTCAGGGATATAGTCTTGGAAACATTTTTTGAAAGGATATCTCTACACTCTTCCACTCCTACTGCCATGAGGGTAAGGCAATCCGACTCAAGAGTGATCGGTTACACCCTCCTATGAATGAGTTTATCCTTTGCTACATGGGTTTCCTTTTTTTAACCAACAAAAGAAAAACCCATTTTATTGTTGTAGATAAACCACAACCCTTTTTTCCTAATACAGTAAATCTGAGTATGAACTGTGGATGCCCAGTCATACCCAAACTAACGTCATAAGGCCTCGATGCTGTCACCAATAGTTTCTAACCAAATCTCTCACCTCAAGGGTCAGATCACACCATCAGTGTAAGTGTGATAATTGAGTCTCCTCCAAAAGGTATCTCCAGACATGAGGGTCAAGTCAACGATTTAACTGGAAACTCTAGTTCTTGGACAAGATTAGTGGAAGGAAAGAATGATTGGTACCTATGTCTATTGATATGAAAACTAGTATTAGACAAAGACAGTACCTCAAATAATTATTTGAGACCTTGGATCACACTCCTTGACCGCATGCAGCTACTCCCTTCCCCTGTCCTCCACCTCCCCGAGCCTGGTGGGGACCACATAGGGTGGTTGTTTGTAACATGTTGAAATGTACACCACCTCATGATGCTCTCATAGATCTACTTCTACGTCTTCAGACCTGTAGATTCGTCTATCCCTATCACATCCTCTTCTCGAAACATTTTACATGCCCGAGTCTCAGAGACTGGCACCAGTTTTCTGCTTTCCCACTGCTAACATTCACTGGCTATATCTGCGTAACCAAAGAACATTCAACCACAAAGGTTCTTTATAGAACCATAACATAAGTAGGAACACATAAAGTAATAGTTCTAGATCAGATGTCACTAAACACACCTCTCTTAGAGGTTCGATCCATGAAGCACAAACCCTACTGTATTCATTGAGTACCTAGGAATGGTCGGTACACCTTGATGAATAATCTGCTACCGACATGTCGTCCTGCCGAAGTTGTAGATCCTCTAGGGAAATATCATCTACCTCCTCAAGCCAGTCTTTAGCCTCCTATGAGTCGGTCTCACCTCGGAACCTATGGGGTATCTGATGCTGAAACACATGTAAGGCACTAATCCTACATGTGTCTTCTATTGGTACTATCGGTTGTTACTACTAACCAACAGGTAGTGATATAGCTGGAATACTGCCCGAAGGCACCATCTCAGGCAATGGTCCCTGTAATGAAGCCTCATAACTATACGAACCTTCCTCATGGTCACTCACTAAAAATACTATCAGCTAAGATCACCATCTAATCTGTTGGTGTGCCAACTAGGCGGAAAACTCTAGCCACAACCTCCAACCAGTCCTCAGCTACCTGGGAATCTAACCTCACATCAGAACCTCAGATTCCTATGCCGATGAAACTCATGAAACGTGCTCAGTTGACGTGCACCATCCTACAGAGTGGCTAGTGGTAACTACTTCCCAATGGGTGGTGGTGTTACTGGTATACCACCCGAAGGTTCCAACACATTAAGAGGGCCCTGCACCGGAGCCTCATTGCTCGGTGGGCTGTCATCGTGTAATCTCTTAGGAATCTTAGATGATTGTCTTTGTAGAGGCATCTTGATAAGGAGAAGGTGCTCCATAGTCATTAAGTTATACCTGGTCAGCTGACTCAAAAAATGACAAGAAAGACTCTTCAAAAACACACACAATTAGTGTTTTCGTGCATTGAGTTGGAAATCAGAATTGAGGGTCCTGGTGTATGAATATGTCAGCTTCCGCACCAACACTGGAATTCCCATTATGAAAACCACACTCATAACACTTAACACTATTGCTTCACAGAAAAGATCAGAGTCCTAGTTTTTCGGTAGAACCGAACTCGTCTGATACCACTTTGTCACAACCCGTCCCCTGGGGCCCGTGCTGTGACTACCCCAAGCCCTCCTTCCATAGGCCAGGGGATGGCGACTAGCACCAGAAAGGCATATCTCTAAAATGGGAATGTATTTCCTTTAAACCTGTACAAACTCACAAAGTAGAACGCAATAAGAGGCAACCACACAGATTAGAACACAACAAAAAAAATGTGAAGTAAACTAATGTAGTAAAGTGTGCTGAAAGAAAAGGGGTACGGAATAGAATCCCAACTGGAAAAAGAACAAGTAAAACTAAAAATGGTACAAAATAGCAAAAAAGTGAAAGGTAGCTCCTGGATCGTCCACCATGGATCCTACCTGAATGGTAAGTACAACTCACGATCTGTAGTCCCTACGTCATGTCACACCAAAAAGGTCCAACTCAAAGCACCGCCCAATCCTAGATCCCTCAGACTCAATCAATTTTGTACATCTTCTACACCAGACACAACAAGGTGTGGGAAAAGCTTGTGTAGGGGTGAGTATAAAGATACTCAGTAGGGACCTCGAGACCCCGTAGGTCTCCTAGAGTTTCACAAAGGAAAAACCACAAAGTAAGATCCCAACCCTTATTCGGTATATGCCCATACATATACATAAGTTATCAAGGTATACTCATCTCATACCTGAGGGAAGTACACCACAAAGGTAGCACCACGAAGGTATAAGTACCAAACATTTAACACCACAATGATAGAAGTACCAAAATGGTTAAAGTACCACAAAAGTATCACCACAAAGATAGTACCATAAAGTTAAAAGTACCACATAGGTAAGTCTCAGATCAAACCATATATCACTTCAGTTTAAGGATAGAAGGGTTATCACATCATCGAACTCCTCGGCTACTAAACGCCTCCTCTATCGAGTATAGTGGGCCTGCCAGGTCACACATAGGTGCTTCCCACTAAAATTGAATTTCTTTGGTACCCATCCCTAATAGGTACAGTGGGCATATCGGGTCACATAGAGCCGCTTCCCAACGTGGGCATGCCGGGTCACACAGAGCAGCTTCCCACCTTGACCGAATTGAGGTACACCTCCTGTCAAGTACCACGGGTCTGCTGGGTCACACAGAGCCCCTCCCACCATATTCCTCCCGGGTCACACAGATCCGCTTACCACTGGGCCAATCATTGAGCAGTCTTCAGGTCTCAGCCAACAACAGGGTTCCATATAAAGTCTTCTTGGGAGAACCAATCCTCAAGACACTCATCGCATATTTATATCCATGTAAGTCACCACAAGGTAATCCAAAAGATCCATCTCCTCAAGAGATTCCCAAATCCTCAAACGGCTTGTCCATCAGATGCATGATTTGCGAGATAAAAACATTTTAGTGCCGAGGGACTGGATGGATTCGTATACGACCCAACCTGGACCTGCCCCAAATTTCTTTAAAACTTAGGTGGAGTGACTCAAAAGGGACCTTCTTGTCCTAAGGATCCCGATTCCATAGAAGGTTTTTCAAACAGACATCTAGTTTAGAATTTAGGGCTTGTTTTGTGTAATAAGACGGTACGGGGTCAGGGTCTGGTCTGCCTCAGTCAGACCGGCTCGACCCAGTTCATCATGGGCCGACCTAGATTGATCTGGGTCGATCCGGGCCGACTCGGGTCTGATCCAACCTGGGGAAACCCATCCCACTGGGCCCAGCCTGACCTGGCTGGGTGGTGGGTCGGCCCGTATGGCGGACCTAGCGATTTCACCCGCCTGGAGGCGTGGTCCGCCGGAGACACCCGGACGTGGATCAGAGCTAAGTTAGCAGGTCAACCTATGGGGGTTGACCTAACATGGCACCACATTGCGTCATGGGTCCTCTGTGCCACAACCGACGGGACGCAGTCTTGCTTCTGGCGCGCACCCCGTCCAACGGCCACTGATCAGACTGACGACCCCTTGCTCCTGCCGCAGCAGTCATAGGCCGTAGCCATGCTGCCACGTTGGCATGCCTCTTGGGGCGTACCCCACCTCTGCTCTTCCAGCTCCATCACGGCCAGTAGACCTCTCCTTCGGTCTCCATGGCTGACGAGCCGCGGACCTCCTTGTTCATCGACGGCGCATGAGGACACACCATGCGTCTTCCACGGCCGGCTGGTGCCGGCCTCTCCGACGACAGCCACGCCTTTGTGCTACAGCCTCCTCTTGCGGCGTGCTTCAACGCTCTATCCAACACATAGCCGATTGGTGTCGTCGCACTGTCGGTCTTCCATGGAGGCATAAGTATGTAGAAAAAAAATAGAAGAGGTTTTGGGCTGAGTTCATTAGACCCACTCCCTCCACATTATCTCGTAACATGAAGGGGGTTGAGGGTTTAATAACAATTGAATTAAACAACAAGATAAATAATACAATATTTCCTGCAACAACCTCCCGCAAAGAAGAATGAATCACAGGTCAACCCGTTAGTCGGTTGACCCGCGTTCTTTGTATCGTTTGAAGAACGTGGAAGAGGGAAACAAAAATGCACAAACGAAATAACCCCTACCCCAAATCGTCATATAAATTCCCGCACTTGAAGGTGGGTTGGTGTTATTCATTCCCGAAACCACTTCCCAATGACGCCACTCGTACATCTCCCTTTGGTTCGTGGTTCAGTGTCATCTATCACCTGTCACTAGGATCATCTCTATCCTTTAAGGGCTCGGCGTTACAGTATTCACACAGAACTTTGTTGCTTGGCGAAGCTGTGCCGATACCCCTCCCCAAGCTCCATATATATAAGAGAGGGGGAGGGTAAGTAACGACATTGGAATTTAATGGGGCTTATTAATCAGGAAGCTTCATAATTCCCCAATGACTTCATTACTTATGGTTTCCAAGTCTATCCATTTATTGGATTGATACATTGCTAGACCCACCCCCTTTTACTTGTCTGTTGGTGGATATGAAATAAAATAATAAAATTATTTTATTTCATTTTTTTTAAAAAGTCACAAAATAAATCTTTTTCTTCAGACCTACTGTGGTCAAGGTAAAGCCTTCCTTAAGAGAATCCCAGTGCTGCAGATTCAAGGGTGACCTTGTTTTTTTAATCCGAGCACCGGTTCAAAAGTTAGAAAACATCGCTCACTCGTTTAATGAACATACCTAAAAATAAGTTCATAAAAAAACAACCACCCTCGACCCGCGCTGGTCGAGGTTTGGATTTTCCTAAGTGAAACACGCCCAATGAACCCAACAGTACTCTGAGATTTCAATCCGAGTTACCATTTAGAAGTTATAAATTTTTCAATAAAATAATTTTCAATTAATTATTTTATTTATGGCCAAAAACTAACTTTTACTGGTGGCCCGCACTAGCCAATGTTAGTATTTTCCTAAAGAAATCATACCCTCACAAGTTCAATAGTGGTCTCATATTTCTAATCCGAGTTACCATTTGTGAGTTATAAGCATTTGAAAAATAAAATAACTTTATTTAATTATATTATTTATGGTTTTTCCATTTTTGTATTTTCTCATAGGAGGACTGCGCCGACTAAACTTAAGTCGCACCTAGGGTAAACCCGCCATCCTGAACGCAACAGTGCCCTCTGATTTATGATCTGAGCAACTATTTAAGAATTATTCCAATTTTTCTAGAAAACTACTTATGTTCACTAATTAATGCTTAAGAAAACTTCAACAGATCATTCTGGGCTCTCCTGGCCTCAGAATCATGTGCCGTCAGATTTTTCTATCTTGAAATAATTCCATATAATTTAAAAAAACATTATATGGAAATTCTGGGACATTAAATAATTAAATTAAGATAATAATATATAAATATATTGGATATAGTGGTTTTATTATGTCATTATGGTTGACTAATTATTGAAGGAGGTGGAAGAAGAAACAAAAAATTCTCTGTTACGAATGATAGCTCTTCTTCGGACCACCTATTTATGAATATTACTAAATCCTTTCTAGATAAAATTTATGGTGAAATAAAGAATATAATACATGTGTCGATAATTGGGGAAGTTTTTTTTGTAGGTATTGGAAGAACTAAAAGTCTATGGAAGTTGGCATAAGATAGGAGAGTGGGTGGCCTTTTATAATTGGGGTAGAGGACACACTTGGAATTTTTTCAATGAAAATAATATAACCACATTTTTCTCTTTCCAAAAGGATCTAAAATTGACTATTAATGATACTATTATGATTTGACATTAAAAAATGGAAATTAAATAGAATCTATACATGTTTATAGGTCAATGTTTTAGTTATCATTTTAGTTTAACCCCCTGATACACATGATTTCACCTTAACCACAGTAAAATATTTTTACTTTTTTCACTATTAGTTATGACCAAAATTAAGTTGACTATAATATATAATAAAAAATACCATGATTCTAAATATTTAGTACATTAAATAAAATTTAATTCACATAATTGGTAGAATTTAGTTTAAAAATAAAACTCACGGATGAGATGAAAAATCAGTTTTTTTAGAAATGTATTTTTCAAGAATAAGATGATATTATTTTAACTTTATGACTAGTAATACCAAATATATAGACATAAATTAAAATATATATAGTTATAATATATATATATATATATTTAATTTACATAATTCCTCACTATGGTATATTTTAATGATAATATGGGGAAATATTATGCTATTTTAAATAGTTTTCAGAAAAAAGTGTTTATAATCCTAAAAATATACTTATTCTAAAATCTATTATAATGATGATTCATTTTTTTTTTCAGGTATGGGGTAGTCCCCCCATTTAATTTATTGAAACTAAATATCCTATTATTATTTTTGAGAGAGGGATCTCATTGCATAACTATTATAGGCATCATGATCATTAAACCCCATTATAAGAAACCCATTATTCAAGACTCGATGTGTATGTAAAATCACACCGTGCAAAGTCATTTTTATATCCAATTAATTTTTTCAAAACCAATATATTTACAAATTCCCCCATAGGTTTCCCATCATTCAACTCTACCCAAGATACCATGTGTTTTCTCTATAATCCTTCTTCTACAAGATCTCAATCGATCTCCTGCCCTCGCTGGACGGATCACCCCTTGCTCTACCGACCATTGTTCATTTCCTCCTAAGAATGTACATGTGTATCTCTCTATGATCCCTTACCATTGTTGGAATAATTCTGCATCTGTATCTAAACCAACACTCATGAGGGGAAAAATTATAATTGGTGTGAACCAATCCCATGCCAACTCATACAGAGGCAGTAAACAAGTACCACTCGAGCACCACATTGGCTATAATAATGATTCAAATTTAATTAATTATATTAAATATCAACAAATAATAATTATTTAACTTGATATCATATTCAAATAACAATAATAATTTTATATTAGTTAATTTTTTAAATTTAAGGGAATATTTAAGAAATCCATATTTTCACTATTCAATAAAAAATCAACATTTTAAGAAAAATCCTAAAATGTCATCAAAATTAAAATTTTATATAATGATTCAAAAAATTAATTTCATTTTATCATATAAATTATATAAATTATATATAAATTAATTATAATATTTTCTCTCAGATCAAAATAAAAAACATCTTTAAAGAAAACGTATTTTGACGAATAAATTGTATTTACTAAAAATTATGTTATTGTTATCTATGTATTTATCAATTCATCTATATTAAGTATGAAAATTATATATATTTAATATATTATTAAATACTATTCATACTTTAAACTTTAATTTCTGTGAAATAAGTTTCATACATTTCATGTGTCGTTTAAGATCGATGTTGCATGTTGTATGCACTATTAAACATAATGTTCTTATTTTAAAATCATGGGGTTTTATAGACACCACCAATCCTTTATCATCCACACCACTATGATAATTTACCTCAATATAACCCTTAAAGAATCCCTACCCAATATTCTAATAAACATTATAATGGTGTTGTCGTTTCCAATTAGACAATTATCAGAACCTTAAGAGGAGATCTGAAGGATCCCTTTTAGAAAAGATGTAATCATTCTTACTGAAAACTCCCATACATCTTATTCATTTTAAAAAAACTGTTAGGGAGGAATCATTGTAGTATAATAAAATATTTATATACCATAAATATGGAAGTTTTTATGCTGATGTAAAAATATTTATTCATTTTCTTATCTATCAAATTGGAATTAAAACCATCACTCATGTGTACGGTGTAATACCACCATGTCAACATGTGTAATGTTTTTATATCACTACCTCACAAGGATGACCATAATAAAATAAATAAGGATGATATATGACAAATTAAAAAACAATTATTATTCATTAATTATAATATTTCATGTACTAACTCACCATTTCACTCGTTAAAAAATTACAACATCACTCATGCATATGTGTGGACGACCACCTACACAAAGTGATGTGATTAAATTTTCATGTCCTATTTTCACAGATGATTATAAATACGAATATAATGAATATTTAATATTTTTATATCATATTTATAATTATGGATATGATATAACCATATTGATGACACATGGACCATAACTTTTCAATTGAAACACACCTAACAAACATAACTATTAACACCAGAAATAATGATAATAATTAAATATTATTAATAAACTATTTATAAGATGATATAATTGCATCATATATATATATATGATATTTTAGATATTAATAAGGTTTTTTTATTTTTTTAATAAATATGGGATTAAATAAGGCTCAACTCAGTGGAAGTTTAATATAAGGGATTTCCTCACGATTTCATCACCATTGAGATATACTTGATATTATTTACCTATTTTATTTTATGTGATGTATATACATCTCAATAGATGAATATGCATAAATTATATATATTTTTGTGTTCATTAAGTATTAAATTTTTTTATATAAATTCAAAGGGTTACAATTTAAAAGTTACCAATGATGTAAAAATTTATTTTACAATCTCGATTTTTTGGGGGTAATTATTTTTATATTGAAGAAATAAAAATTTATTTTAGTAACAAAATCTATCCATTTTATTATCCATTGGATATATAATTATTTTCCAAGTTTTTTCCAAATTTTCAACTCATTGTTACTTGAATAAATATATTAGATTCTTAAAATAAAATTCGATCATATTTTCTTTTTTGATCAGGTATATTTTTCATCTTTGTGCATATTTTTAAATATATTTATATAAAACTCCTTTTATTATAAAATTTATTTAAAATTGAAATATTAATTTTATCCTTTACTTTTTACAAGGTTTGAATGAAATTTTTATAATATTTATTTAAAGGGTCCATTTTCAAATTTCATTATTAAATGTTAAAAGGAATGATTATTTTTAACATATACAATGTTAACATATTTTGCTTTGAAGAAAACCATTAAATTTTTTTTAACTTTATATATTAGTTTTCAGTTTTTTGAGAAAGAAAATTATTTAATTGAAATATATTTTAAATGTGTCACTTCAAAAATAATTTATTCTCTAAAATAGTAAATTTTATTGAAAACCCAATATTTTTGATGAATTTATTTTTCTGTATTATATATTAATAATTTTTTGGTCATTAAAATTATCTCAAATGATAAAATTTATTATTATCACATGTTATTAGAAATTAATTGACTCATCCATTCCAATATTTCTTGTATCACATATATTTCTCTTTCATAAACCATAAACCAATTCTATATACAGTGTTTCCTGAAGAAATCGTACTATGAAAGTTATTTGTTAAGTTGTGGAAATATTGATCTTCTATATTATTTAATCAATTCAGTCATTTACTTACAAGGAATATTTATTTATAAAATAATTTACCATTTAATATATGAATAATCTATTGTACATGAAGTTATGGTTGTGACGTAGTTATAGATATCCCCTCAATGCATCAATATGTACCATGAGAAAAATCAATTTTCTAGACTTATTAAATGGGGTTTCTTGTATACCTACACATATTTGAAAATATCATGGAATACGGCCTTTTCACTACATAAAATTTTAAAAATTTCCTTTATTAAAAACTAATTTACATTATTCATGATATTATTACATTGATATTATTCATGTTGTATTTTTTGATGAATTTATTGATTAAATGGAATATGGTTCCAGCTATTTAGCATTCCATATAATTATGTCACATTAATTAATGATAGAATACCATGTAAAAAAACTTTTTGAGAGTTTGATCTCACTCGTATTATTTTTTCTATTCTATATGATATGAAGGATAATTAACTGAATGAGCATTAGTGATACCAATACTTTATTTTTTCTATGTTCTATAATTTATTTCCAACGTAAAATGGGAATCATGTATATATATATATATTGTTCTTCAAGATAACAAAATTGAATGGTACAAGGTGATGAAATTTCTTTTCTCTTATGTTAAATTAATAAATTAGACACTATATCTTGTTTACTGGAGTTCTATTTGTTACATTGAATACCTCATGGAAAGAGAAAACATATATTGAATTTTTAAACATTGAATTATTGTAAGAAAATGTGACAGTCATGCAACTTTTGATCACAAGTGAGGGTATATCAAAATATCCTTCAGTAATGGATGTTATTGACCAATGTCATAGAAAAACCATGATTATTTTGATTTTTTTCTGGGTTTGGTTGTATATTAATGATAATTTTTGAGAAATTTATCAAGGATATGTAATCCAACAGCCGTGATGACTCATAATGGAGACATTTCTTTTAGATAGATAAATGTGAGGAAAAATCAAGAGGGTTGGAAAAGTGCATTCCTTAGTAACAATTTTCATAGTGCACCCTATAATATAGAATGGATTTTTATCAATAGTGAAACAATATAAAGGGGACTCAAATGAATCCTTATATAGAGTGACATGGTGATAGTGTATTTCTTATAGTAATTAAAAACACATCATAATTTTTTTCCAACTATTGATTTACATCTAGCATCATTAATTTGTAAATTGAATTTGTAGAAGGGTTGTCATTATTGTAAAAATTGTGAGGTATATATGGATTATATATTCTTTAGGTATGTATTTACAAAAAATTAGTTCAATATGTTCCAAAGGATATGGTTTCAGTTGAGTATATATTATGACTGCCCAATACATTACCTCACATGGATGGAAGATAATGTCGATTAAGGTTTAAGCCAGATTGGAATTTCATTTTTTTCTTGTTTAGGATTAAAATAAATCTAATATTTATCAAATTTCAGATGATGGATCTTGAAATAATTTATAAAAGGGTTAAAATCATATCTTTCTTATATTAATATTAAATTATCCTTCCATTAAAAATTTAGGGAGGTGAAAAAGGATATTGTGGAACATCAGATGATGGTGAGGCATATTATTGAGTTGAAACATGATTGTGATCGAATGAGAGGTTTAGAAACTAGTATGTGTCCCTTATATACCAGATTTGAATAAGGAACCATTGGATGATGATCACAACTCATCTTTCCCTATGAATCTTGGAAGATTGAATAAGTATAGATACCTGAATTTGTATTTCTGGTGGGGAAAAATGAATAGATATATTGTAGAGTGTGTTCCTAAATACCTTTTACATAATCAAGTTGAGGTTATGAAACAAAACAATAATGTGATATTATAAACATTATCCCTAGTAGAGATGAAAAGTGAATTCACTACTATGTATTTGATAATTAGACTACAAAGAATATCTAATAGATATATTTCTATTTGGGTTATAGTTAATAACCATCAGAAGTCCACACATATCAATAAAATTAGGGAAAATGTATATAATGATTATATTTCTTGGATAAAAATTAAAGAAGTGGTAGGGTTGCATTTAGTGACACATTCTAGTATATATAATCTAGATATGAGGTTTACCATGAATTCATGATATTTATTTATCATGTGTTCAATATAAGATTCATATTTAGAGCTATATATCATCCTTAGATAGGCAGTCTATCTGGGAGGACCATTATAGCCCTAAATATATGTTGATGAAATTTTATTTTTTTATAAGGGTTTTGAGACTAAAAACTTTCACTAGTAACATTTTCATACAATAATATATTTTACTTTATCATTCTTATTGATCATTATAATTTCATCGATTGTAGGATGTGAAGAACATAAAAATTCTACAACTAAGTTGGAGAAATAAATTTATTTGGTCCTAACATAGCTAAGTAAATGGAAGAGATGGTTTGAGCCAATCAGTTTCATGTAAGGCTGGGTTATAGTGGATAGAAAAATTATGCTAACAATCCTTAGAGACATCTAAAGTTTGATGTTGGTTATAATGTATTACTCTGAATATTTCAATGGAATAATTTTTTGTTATTTTTAATGAATGTATAACTGATCCCAAGATATATTTTCCCATTATAAATTCTATATTTTATCAGGGAAGTTTATTATCACATTTTCACCCACTGAATCTCTCTCAAATTCATAATTTATTCCATGTATCTCTCACAATGATTAAAATAAATTATTTTTCTCATATACTTAACTCATATGTAACATCATGAGTGAATAATGTATATTATGAGGGAAAAATGGTGGTGATTCATGATAAAATAGAATAAATACTTAGTAATATGACCACTCACCTAGTTAATGTTTTCTGGTGAAACCATAAATTTTAAAAAACATTGTGGGAACTCAAAGATGTGACGATGTAGATGTATCCAATTTTTTTTAGTTCAAGTGAAATAATTTTGATTAAAAAATTATTCATACATTTTTAGAATGTGAAACCCCTAGTTCTTATCAAATATTTCTCATAAAATAATTTTTATTTAATTGATAGGATTCTTTACACACAAAACCTGGTTAAACAAACCCCAACACAATATTAAAACATTATTATGTAATTTGATAGTTATCGCTTAACTGTTGGATTGGAGGGTATAAATATAACTATCTAAATTATGAGAAATTATATTTTACAAACTTTTAAATTGAATTAATTGGTTATTAATTGGTTATAAATGTTAATAAAAACATTTTTATTTAAAATAACAATTTTTTTAATTCTGAAATCAATTATTCATAAAATGTAAAATTAACTCAATAAATTAAATTAATATATATTTATGAATTATTTTAGTTATTTTATTCAATTATATATCCAATCCCTTGTTTTTACCTTTGTCTAATAGTTTGTTACTATGAAATTACTATGACTAAATCATGTTTTATTCCAAAAATTACCATTTTCTAAAAACTTTTTGTGTTGTGTTTTTCACACATATATTAAAATGAATTTCCAAATAATATATAAATTTAAACAGGTAAACTATATTCCATATTTTCAATAATAATAATTAATTTAATTTAGTTATTTCAACTTAATTTTTGGTTATTGTGAGTAATAACCATGGTATTGATGTTTCACCACTGTTAGGTTAAAATATGTCAAACTAGGTTAAAACTATGGGGCATGGATTTAAATTCGCTCAAAAAATTTCATTTATCCTATTGGATTTGTATTTTATTACCAGATATATATTTTTATTGTTTATATAATAAATTTTTAAAAATTATATTCAATTCAGGAACCCATGGTTGACTTCTATGAACCTAAAAACTAATTTATTCAAATTGAAAAATATTTTTGGTATTTTCAATTAATGTACTGGTTGGAAGGTTCCATATGATTTTGGAATAATTTAAAATTATACAAAAAAAAAACATTTTATAAATTTATTATAAAATATCATTGTTATTGACTTCATAAATTATTTCATGATGAACTGACTTTTATTTATAAATTGTGTATTTTTCTAAAAAAATGATATTTACACGTTTTTCATACTTATATTAAATATAATTTCTACCACATATATATTTTTAAACTAATTAAATGGATTAAAAAATTAATCAATCTGACTTTTTTTTAATCACACTTTTCTTTTTGATCATAAAATTAATATAACATGGTAAATGTTAAGATACTATGGTTAGTTCTAATTGGTTTTAAAAGGGGTTTAACTAGGATATAAGGATTAAAATTCTTCCAAAACATGTATAAATACTGCTTTATGAGTTTATTTCTTCAATATAAAAATTTATCTTTTTTATTTTAGGTTCATTGGATCCACATAACCATTAATAATAACTTATATTAATTAAAAATAATATTAATAGTGTCACTCCCATCACTTATAATGGGGTTTAACATCTCACCACTTCATCAAAACTCTTAACCCAATTAGATCAATGTAGAACAACAGAGGTTTTCATGGTGGATGATGGATGAATGTGTGCTGATATATCTTGCATTAGGTAGGGGCGGACTCATCAGCTGTAGAAGGGGTGGGTGATGATCAGTGACATGAGAGGGCTCAACAGGGATGATGATACTTAGGTTAGTCGATGATGCAGAGATGGTGTGATGACATGGTCAGTTTGGCTAGATGGGTTATGGGATTCATGGATGCATATTGTATGATGATTAGATTGACTTAAGAAATATGAATTTGGATCATATCCTAGGTGTAATCCCAGATGAAGTCAAATCATCGAGAAATCATTAGCAATGCTCTCAAATTTGGATGTTTGAGGGGGTTTGGATTTACCATCAGTACCAGACCCATGAAGTTATCCATTGGTGTTTCCTGCTGAGAATAATTTTAGGTTGATTTCTATGTTTAAAAAATAATGAGTATCAACTTGGGTGGAGATTTCGGTTGAGAATTTGGTTATTGGGCCTTAGATGGTCATGTATTAAAATATTAGTGCCTATGGGTCTACAAACTGTGTATAGGTTACCCCACAACCTATAAAAGGGTATTATTAAATTAATACAAATATAAATCTATCACTAGTTTTTCAATATATCTATATGTTTTTATGATTTTATAAAAACCATTTGACATATCATATCTATCAAATAGGAAATAATAGTGTCACTAGTGTGTACGTGAAGACTAACACCTCCACGTTGTGATATAGTTAATTTTCCTTCATAATAATTCATGAATATTTTTAATTATTGATTTATTTTATATTAATGATATATATTTATTAATTATTTTACTTTAATTGATATTAAATATATATATTCTAACCCTCTCATCTATTAGAAAATGATAAATTCCTTTTGCATATGTGAGGATTACCAACTCTATAAAGTAACGTGATTCATATTTCATTATTGATTTAAATTAGTTTTAATAATAATAGATTCAACTATTATAAAAACCATTTATTATGTAATTGTTATTATCAAATTTTAAATTATTTTTTTAGATTACTTTCATTCCATCAGTTGAAAAGTGATAACATCAGTTTTTCATATATAGAAACTACCATATCAAAGAAGTTATTTAATTAATTTTTAATCACCTATTTATATGAATGGTTACCAAAGTTTATATAATGATATAAATAGATAAATATGACATTATTATGATTTTAGAGAAGATGAAACCATGATTAATGTTCAAGGACTATCCCTGGTGAACATTAACACATATGAAAACTGAATCATTTAGTACATGATAACATGATGATAATGAATCACTATTAATGAACTACTGGTAAGTTGTTATAAGTAAACCATATATGGTAATATAAATATTAATATGTATATAGAATACATTTCTAATAATTATATGTATTTATATAGGGTTTATGAACATGTATAAAGCATGACAGAACTTGAGGCTAGGGTTTAGGTCACAATCATGATTGTATTCAGGATCATCTTTAATTTTTTTAATTGAGGGTAATTAGATGTATAATATATTTTAAAACCAATATATTTTTACAAACTCTAGTTATTCAACTAAATTTCATGTAATACTACCATTTCATCAATTTGGAACTAAAAAGGGATGAAAATGATTTAATGAAAAACTGACCTTAAGTTCTCTTTGGTTGAGGAACATTTTAATCTAATTCCATGTATTTTAAAACTTTTTAATGATTATTATTTTCTATAATATAATTAATTTGTGAAGTCATTTTCAATTATATTTTTATTTAATTTAATGATTATTATTTGGATTGAAACACCCTCTACATGTTTAAAAGGATATTTTAGATTAACTAATTTTCATAAATATTTTAGAAATTTTTGTTTTAATGATCCTGAAGGAAAAGGTTAACTTATATTATTTTCAGAAAATTGGTCAAATAAACTTTTAAAGTTAGTTTTCATGTATTTCAAAACCATTTTATGTTTCTTATGTTTTGTTGGGGATATGATATAATGATATCATCCAAGTTCATTCCATAGATGGATTTTAATTCTCTGATGATGAAATAATTATGTAACCCATATCTTTCCCACTAGTAATTTATGATTAATGAAATCCTTAGGAAGCTGATTTATTTTCAATGGTTTAAAAAATTATGAAATGATTGAATAAATAATGTTTAATTTTAATGGGTTATGATATGATAAATTTATTAATGTTTTATGACCATGAAAAAAAATACGGTTTTCATTATTTGAATGGAAGACCCCTAATTATACAGCCCCCAGTGCATTGGTTAATGAATTATATATTATGAGATATAAAGGAATTTATGGTCCATTCCAATGTGTTATTATTAATTTTTTTTAATATTCATCTAAAATGATGCAATACCTATATATGCAATATTTGGGTCACCTCATCCTTTTTTAATCATGTTATGCAGGGAATGAAATGTGTGATTCATTGACTAAAACAAGATTATATATGTGGAAGTCATATTTTTACCCATAAAGTGTAAGTACAATGATACTCAGTGTTGGTGAGGGAATCATAAAACATTCTAGTCAATATATGATTATAGTGAAGAAACCATGATTGGTATGAATAACCGACCGTGTGAGTTAAATTTTTTAAATCCATTTGTCCTTGTCAATTCTTTTTTCATTATCCAGGTGATTCTATGTTACTCACATAAGAGTTCAACAATAGTCACAAAATTATAATATTTTGAATTAAAAATTGTATAATACATAAATATTTTACGTGAACATGGATTGAACCCTCCCCAATCAGTGATCAAATACCCCTTGATGAAGCTGTAATATTATTAGAGAAAACATTGGATACCTATTAGAATATCCTAGATGAAGTGCAGATTTGAGTTGTCTGAAGAAGTGTTTTAGATAAAGAATAATGTGACTCATTTTACTAATTTAGAAATGGATGTTTTTATTGATAGATCACTAAATAGGAAAATAAAAGAGGTAAGTAAGATATAGAAATGTTTATGGAAGACATAATCATCTCTTATATATGATATTTTTTAGAGTGGATGTTGTAGTTATAATATTTTTTTTATTCCTATGGTGATGAAAATTACAGGCTATGAATAATGCTAGGAGTGTAAAGAGATCTGAATAGATGAATATTTTTACAATTATAATCATGTTCATTTGTTGAATGATCCTATTGATGTAGTAGCATACATACCGTGTTTTAACAAGGCATAATTTGATGGAAAATCACAGTTATTAAAAGAATCTGATTCCATGAATGATGAATTAGCTAATATGATTGGTGTATGAAACAAGCTCACAAATATAGTGATATTATAAGGTAAAACTACCTCACGAAAAATGATATTTATCTCTAATCAGTTGATGACTTTGATAGAATATTTGGTAGAAGAATCTGTTTAATGATCTGTCCATGGAAGGTTTATTTTTATTTAAATACATAAATAATTTAATGGTGTATTTCAAGTAGAAATGGATGGAAGTTAAATATGAAAGTATGAATGATCTATAAAATTATCATCATAAGAAATATAAGATTCATGGAGAAACTTTTTATAAGTATGGAAGTGGTAGGGAAGAGTGAGTGAAGTGAGTTGATACAATGAAATATTCTCACAACATGATGTTTCTAGATCATTATGTTAAGTAAAATGACATAGAATCTAATCAAATAATACCCTCCTAATAATATGAGAAAATAATTTCTTACAAACAAACCTAAAATGACATTCCACGTTCATGAAAGACTCTAAATAGTAGAATGATGAACTAGAGATCATCTAGAGAGGAGTTTACATTCATCTCATACATGAATATATCCAATGAACATATAAATATTATAAATTTAAAACATTTTTGTCTATAATTACAAGATAAAAATTAAAATTCAATACATATTTGGTTTTTTAAAAATGATGATAACCCACAAGTAAATCATTGGTGGATGTGAGAATGATAGTGAAAATCATCTCTCTAAATTTTTCCCAAAAGAGTAGGATACTGGCTGAAAACATCATGGTGTGAAATAAGGTTAATGTGGAATGATTACACCAAAAGTGAAAATAATATTATTATATGGTAAATAAGAGTTCTAGTAGAGGTTTTAGAATACGGATATTGATTATTGAAATAATATTTCTGTATGTATTTGTCACATAATTCGTAGATAAATAGGGATATTAGCTAAAACAGAAAAAAATAAAAAAAAATAATATAAAGTCAATATAAAATATAGAAAAACATATTATGAAAATATTTGTGCATGTAGAAAATTTAAGTGATAAGTGAATCTTCCCTATTCATTCATATAATGTATGACGGAAAAACCTTTCTAGGTATTATACATATAATAATGTTAAAAGAGAACACCAACAGACGATGAATCATGTGATGCATGTTTGTGTATGCACCTTATGTAAGAAACCTGTAATACCCCCAAATTCCATGTATTTTTTTCAAAATTAAATAAGATTTTTTTTCAAGACCAGGCTCTGAGATGGCACATAATTACAAGGCTCGGAGTGGCCGGAACTTATTTTTGAACTGTTTTTGAGGTTTATTAAATAATCATGCGAGTGGGTTTTTATAAATTTTAAACTAGTGCCCAGATCAAAAATATGAGGGCACTGTTGAACTCAAAGCATGTGGATTCTCCTAGAGAGGGCCTGACATTGGATGCTGTGGTATAACAATGGAAGTTAGTTTTTGGTCCTAAATAAAATAATTAAGTAATCATTATATTATATTAAAATCCTTATAACTCTTAAATGGTAACTCAGATTGGAAATCCAAGAGTACCATTGAGCTCGTGAGGGCGTGATTCCCTTAGGTGAAGCTTAAACTCGACCAGTGCGGGTTTAGGGTGAAATATAGTTTTCATACTTTTTAAGGACAATTAAAATAAAATGAACTTGATTATTTTATTTTAATTTTGATGTTTTGAATTTTTTTTCAGCAAAACGACATTGTAACATAAACGTTCTTCCATAAATTAAATAGCGGAGCAACACTGCAATGGAATGGTAACGTAAAAGCATTTCCCCCTTTAATTATTTAACTGGGGGGTACACCTTTGACATGTTAGGAGAAACACTATGAATCTCTGAAGGATCACAATTGATGAATGAAAAATTATGATCACCAATGACTTGAGAACTCTCCCTCCTCTTCGAGATATCCCTCACACGATGATGGATTGAGGACCCTAATAGTCAGATCACCTTCAACGACAGATTCTTCATGTGATCTAACTCCAACCAGGTAGGGGTTTACTTATTTTAAATTGTAAATTTCCTCATTAATATTTCTAAACAATGAATGCAGATGAACCCACGAACATGTTGATCTGTGGGTCACTGTTCTTGTGGGATGATTTCTTGATCCTTGGGTTTTTCATCGGAGTAATCCATGATAGAATCATAAACATTCCCCATATTGTTTAAAAAAAGACACTATCGTGGAAGGTGTGGGGTGACAATAAAAAGGATCGGTCCCCTCCAAAATGGGAGTTCTTGAATTATTCATGACCAAGACTCAGAATCGATGGAGGGGAGCACATTTTAGTGATGATGACGCCCAAAAGAGACTTGAGGTACAGAAGGTTCGGGAATCAGACAACCGGAGTAGACCCGGTGGACCATAGAAGGTACTGCCAACGACCGGAGGGGGAGGCCCATGGAGGCGGTCGTGGGTGGGTGGAAGTGCACCAGAATGGTGCACTGAGGAGGGGAGGTCGTGACCAGCTGGGGCTGTGGTGGTGTAGCAGGGGGCACTGGCACGCAAGCCGACAACTGGTGGTAGATGGATACAGCCCGCATCTGTGGGATACGATGATCGGCAGACTCATGGTCTAGAGGGGACCGCATGTGGGAAGTGGGTGGTCGACCTTAGCCAGACGCGTAGCAGCACAATCTAGATGCCAGGCCGAGTCTGGGCTAGAGAAGGGCCGACCCGCTCTCAATAGGCCGAGCAGGAGGCGGGTTGGGCCACCCAGTGGGCCAGACCCACGACCCAACATGCTGGGTTGGATCCAAACCATGTTGGAACAAGGTCAGGTTGATGGACCTGGGTCTCATCAGTGGACCCGAGGCCGGTTCGGGTCTATTTAGTCTAACTGGGTTGAACTGGACCCAGACCCAACCAACCCATTTTTGAAAAATAGTCATAACTTTCGAACCGTATGTCCGATTGATGAGCTATTTATGGTGTTGGAACCCTCATGATGAGTAAATTATTTTTCCCTGATATAAGTAGGCTTTCATGGAAGTTGAGATATAACGAATGGCTTGAGGAGTGAATTCTACCAGAATCAAGCACGCTACGTGCGGGAATATTTTGGTTGTCTTAGACCCAAAGACTACTGACGAGCAGGTCTAAGTGACCCTGCTTTCCTAGATTATAAGAGTCCCTCTTTTGACTAGATACAAGTGACTGTATGTGATCCATCTATAAGAGGCCTAATGTGGACCAACTATTAGCATCCCTATGTGGACCCGGTATAAGCATCTCTGTGTGACCTAGTTATAATGGCCTAAGTGGGTCGTGACACTTAGTGACCCTGCTGACCCATGTGGGGGAACAACTCTTAGTGACCCACCAGACCCACGATACTCATCAGGGATGAGTAATTTCACATTCTAATGTGTTAAGTGTTACAAGTGATAGTCTTTATTTTCATAATTTAGATTATATCATCATGATCTGATAGTAACTTGTGCATACCTTCTTTTATGGTATTCCCATTGTGTTTTAGGGTCTTTACTGAGTATCGTGTTACACACCCCTACACAGGATCTACCCTCACTTATCTTCTCTCGTGTAGACTATTGGTGTTTCGACAGATACCTTGGTGGGCTGGGACCAGGCAGTTCGCACTGAGATAGGACAAGCATGACATAATTCTGCAGATTCTAAAAGATAGACCTTTCCTACCCTTCTAGTGGGGTTCTACCGTAGATGAATTTTTTAGAGATATTTTGTACTTTATTATTTTCAGTTTTCTTTTGTTGGGTTTGTATTCTGTCCTATTTGAGTTACAACTTTTACCTTTACTCGGTGGTTATTTTTGTGGAATTCATGCTTTCATTTCTATATTTTTGGGATGTGGTTTTTTGTGTGAATGTGTATAGTTATTTAGAAAAATTCCACTGACTCATGGGATAATATATTCAGTGCTAGTTTCCAGCCCTTGGCCTTTGGGAGGCGGGCTTGGGGTTGTCACGACACATGCCCCGGGGGATGGGTCATGACTAAGTAGTATCAAAAGAGTTTGGTTCTACTAGAAGAACTAAGAGTCTATAAATTTTGATGGGGCAATGGTGTTAAGTGTTTCAGGTTCATATTTCAGGCTAGGTAGTCTAGTGTTGGGGAGACAACCAACGTATCCATAAACTAGGACCTTGAATTCTGTTTTTCGACTCGATACATGAAAACACTAGTTTCATATGTCTTTGAGTGTTTTCTCATGATCTTTTTGAGTCAGATTCATCTCACCAGTTATTATCTATTGACTATGGTACATCTTGATCTATTTCAGGATGCCTCCATGGAGACAACCATCTAGGATTCCAATGAATGAGAGTGAGGATAGCTTTTCTAGAGATGAGGTGTTGGTTCAAGAAATGGTGATAGAGATGGCCCAACTGGGTGGTGTAGTGGTGTTACCTCCACCCTTGGATCAAAAGTTACTGCCAACACTACTGGTAGAGGATTCACATAGGCTTAGTGATTTACACAAGTTCCAGAGGTAGATACTTCCCACGTTTAGGGGTGAGACTGAATTCTAACTGTCCAAGTGTTTTTTGGAGGTGGTTACATGATTCTTCCATATTTTAAGGATGCCTCTCAACCAAATGGAAATATTAGGTGCAAGCCTTATTTTGGGCTCGACTAGGAGATGTGGGAGATTGATGATTTAGAAACAAGATGAGGAAACCCTTATTTGGATAGACATTAAGCACCTCATTAGGTAGTATATCTCTTCAGTGAAATTGCGTTTAGTGCGCATACAAGATCTACTGCACCTACAATACGGTAGCATGACAGTAGTAGAGTACTCAAAAAAATTCACAAAACTTTTTCACTACACTACAAACATGGTGAGAGACCTGTTCTTAAGGGATCAAGCCTATGATAAGGGGATGCATAGGGAGATCAGGGAATCGATTGTGTCTCTCAGCATCTCTACTAGAGAAGGGGTGTTAGAGTGAGACCTACTTGTAGAGAGATTCCAGGGAGAGCATGTGCTGACAGCTGGAGCCACCAGGAGGAAGAGTCTTCAGTGGTGGGAAATAATGCAGTAGGCGTGGGGACCCAAGTGGGTTAGGAGTTTTAGGGAAAGACCCCTAGACTCAGGGTTGGTAGTGCGGGGCTCCTAGAGCAGATGGAGTCATCATAGGTCCAAGAAGTGCATATCATACTGTAGTCCGGGACACATGGCTCGTGATTTCCTGACTCACCATATAGATGATCAATGGACGGTCTAGGGACCACCGAGGAAGAGGAAGTGGGTCAAGTAGGGTGGAAGATGTGGCAGATGAGTGAGAAAAGTGGCATGTGGTGGACAGAGGTTTGAGGTGCTACCACCACTACCCCCAAGTGGTCCACCAAGGGCTCCAGGAGTTGGTGGACTGGGGTGAGGCTAGCTTTAGGTGATAGAGGCCTATGAACATGGTGCTTTAGAGATGATTAGATGTAAAATTTGTGTCTTATCCACATTAGATGTAGTTATTATGAACATATTTTCAATTCACTCGTCCCTTTACAAAGATCTTGTTCATAACTCAGAGATTTTGATCGATCCATTTGCTCGATCCATACGATTAGAAACTCCTAAGGGAATTGACTGGATGATTACACACTAGTTATAGTAGTGTGAGATTACTCTTGGAGGTGAGATATTCGTGTGGTATCTCCTAGTAGAAGTGTCGAGGCCTTATGATCTCATCTTGGGTATGCAATGGTTATCAACCGTCCATGTGTTGATCGACTGTTTTAGGCGCACAATGCATTTTGTCTGTGGAGATGGGAACAATTTTTTCTTTAATGATGGGAAGGAAAACAGAGTAGCATAGGATAGACTTTCAAATAATAGGTTGAGTCCGATCACTCATAAGTTGGCTAGAATAACCCTTGATGTAGTGGATGAGAGGAGTCCATAGTTTTCTATAGTGGTGGATGAGTACAATGACATCATTCCAGAGAATGTTCTTGGACTACCTCCTTGTAGAGAGGTAGAATTCTATATCAATCTGTACCCTGGGGAAGCAGTCATATCTACACCTTCATATTGGATGGATCCCATAGATCTCTGGTATCTGAGGGTATAGTTGGAGTACCTGCAGAGGAAGGGGTTCTTAAGGCCCAACGTTTCTCCACAGGTAGCCCTTATGTTGTTCTCCAAGAAGGAATATGGAATCTTGAGGCTATGCATGGACTTATGGCACCTAAAACAGGTGACCGTGAAGAATAAGTATCATGTACCAAGGATTGATGGCCTCTTAGATCAGTTAAAGGGAGCAAGATGGTTCCCAAAGATAGACCACAGATCGGGCTATCACCTGATTCGAGTATGAGATGAGGACATCTTGAAGAAGACATTCAGATGTCGGTACGACCACTATAAGTACTCAGTGATGCAATTTGGCATGAAGAATTCCACAGTTGTGTTCATGGAACTCATGAATAGTATATTCCATCCATACCTTGAACCATTTTTAGTGGTCTTCATTGATGAAATCTTACTGTATTCAACATCAGATGAGGACCAAATGATACACCTGAGGATAGTTCTGGACACACTCTGAGAGCACCAAATTTATGGTAAACTCTCGAAGTGTTACTTCTAGATACGAAAGATCCACTTCCTGGGACATGTCATCTTAGAAGCTAGAGTATTGGTGGATCCAGCGAAGATAGAGGTGGTGCTTTCTTGGGATCCACCCAAGAGCATTACCGAGGTGCTGAGCTTCATTGGGTTGGCTGGGTACTATCAGAGGTTTGTACCCAACTTCTCCAGATTAGAATCATCCATTATGGAATTGGATAAGAAGGAAAAACCCTTCATGTAGAAATAATTATGCCAGCAGATCTCTCAGTAGCTAAGGCATAGCTTGACAAGTTCTTCTATCTTGAGACTTTCAGAGGTGGGTGCCAACTACATGGTGTACTGTGAAGCATCAATAATCGGGCTTGGTTATGTCCTGATTTAGGGGATATAAGTGATTTCTTATAGCTCATAAAATTTGATACCACATGATCGTAACTATGAAACTCATGACCTTAATTTGGAAGTAGTAGTCTTCACACTGGAGATGTGGCGACACTACCATATGGGAAAATGATTCGTCGTCTACTTTTACCACAATAGTGTCAAGTATAACTTTTCTTTGAAGGATATAAATCTAAGAAAAAAATGTTGGATATAGTTCCTCTAGGATGAAGAAATCGAGATATTCTATACTTCTGCGAAGGGAAATGTGGCATCAGATGCTCTTAGTAGGAGACCGAGTTCACATCTACTGAATGAGGCCTCAGAGTAGTTGGAATCACTTAATATATCCTTCGTGGATAGAGTTGAGGCAGCTTATCTATAGGATATGGTATCTGACCCTCCACTCTTATAGTGAGTTAGGGTGGCACAACTGAGTGATGCCAGCTGCATGACCACACATTCCTAGATGTCCACATGGAATGCCCCTATTGGTTATTTTAATGGTGGGGAGCACATCATCCTTTTAAAAGGATGCATACTAGTACCAGTGTAATTGTGGGAGGAGGTGTTGAAGGAGTTCCATACATCCCCTTTGGCAGTATATGCAAGTGTTTCGAAGATTTACTAGGACCTCGAAAGTTAGAACTAGTGGCTGAGTATGAAGAAGGAAGTAGTAGAGTTTGTCTTGAGATGCCTCACTTGTCAGAAAATGAAAGCTAAGCACCAGGTTCTAGCAGTTTTACAGAACCCCTCGTGGTACTAGAGTTGAAGTGGGATAGAATATCTTTGGACTTCGTGGTGGTATTAACATGTACATCCAGGGGGAACAATAACATTTGGTTGATCTTAGACTGACTCACCAAGTCGGCCCACTTCATACCCATTTGAGAGCAGGGTTCAATAGAGATCTTGGGATGCCTATATGTGTAGAAGATAGTTAGACTCCGTGGAGTCCAATCTAAAATAGTCTCAGATCATGATTCACTCTTTAAATCATGGGTTTTCAAGGGCTTACAGGAGGCTTTTGGGACTCAGATATTCCTGAGCACAACCTTTCACCCACAGACTCATGGTCAGACGAAGTGTATTATACCAACCTTGGAAGAAATGTTTCGTGCTTTTGCGCTTGATTTTGGTCATAGTTGGGAGGTCCACCTACCACTAGTGGAGTTTGTGTACAATAGTAGCTACCAGTCTACCTTTGGTATGGAACCATTTGAGGCACTGTACAGATGGCCATTTAGGTAACCTTTATGTGGGACAAACCTAGCAGAGTCAGCACACATTGGTCCAGAGACGGTACATGCTACAACTGAGAAGGTGTGGGTCCTTCGAGAGTGGATGAAGAGTGGAAAGATCCGATAAAAGTACTTTGATGATAGGAAAAGGATACCCTTTGAGTTTTAGGGGGTGGACTACCTATTCATACGAGTCTCTCCTCGATGAGGGATACACATATTTGACTAGGGTGGAAAGTTATATCTGAGGTTCGTCCGACCATTCCTGATACTGAGAATATTGATCAAGGTGGCGTACTACTTGGCTCTACCACTATAGTTATAGAGGGTGCATTACATCTTCCATGTATCCCAGCTAAAAAGATATGCGAACGAATCTTCTCAAATCATCGACTATGATGAGCTGAAGTTTGAAAATGGGGTGACATTCGTAGAGTACCCAGTGGAGATAGATGATCGATAAGAGAAGATCCTTCTTGGATTTTCAATTCCCTTAGCGTGTGTTCATTGGCTGCACAAGAATCTCCAAGAGAGCTTGTGATAGTGGTAGGACTAGATTTTTTCTTAGGGCCCTTGTTTTTTTATTAGCCTTCATTTTGGCATACTAGGAGGTAAATCCCTTAAAGGGTGGAGTAATGTAATACCCTAGAATTTCATGTCATTTTTTTTGAAAATTAAATGGGATTTTTTATGAGAATAGGCTCGGAGATGACACATAATTATAAGGCCCAGAGTGGCCGGAACATATTTTTGAACTATTTTTTAGGTTTATTAAATAATCATACGAGTAGGTTTTTTTAACTTTTCAACCGGTGACCAGATAAAAATCCAAGGGCACTGTTGAACTCATAGCATCCAGATTCACATAGGAAGGTCCTAACATTGGCCGGCGTGGGACAATAGTGGAAGTTAGTTTTCTTACATAAATAAAACAATTAATAGCAATTAATTTATTTTCAATCCTTATATCTACTAAATGGTAACTCAGATTGAAAATCCGAGTGTACCATTGATCTCGTGAGGGCATGTTTCTCTTAGGCGGTGCTTAAACACAACCGGCGCAGGTTGAGGGTGAAAGATAGTTTTCGGAATTTTTAGGAAAAACTAAAATAAAACAAACTTGATTATTTTATTTTTATTATGAACTTTATAAATTGTTGTAGTGAAACAAAGTTGTAACACAATGAAAACAAAACAGTGTTTTATAAATGAAACAACATAATGACACTACAACACAATGGTAATGGAAAAGAGTTTCCTCTATTAATGGTTTTAACTAGGGGGTTCATCTTTGACACATTGGGATAAACAATCTAAATCTATGAAGGATTTCTGTTGAGAAATGATGAATAATGACCACCAACAACTTGAGCACACTCTGTCCTCTTTGAGATATCCCTCCCTCGATGATGTATCAAGTACCTTTGAAAAAGGATCGCCTTTAGGGATAGATTCTTCATGTGATCGAACTCCAATAAGGTAGGGGTTAACATTTTGTAAATTTTATTTTTCCTCATTCTTCTTTCTAAACAGTGAACGTGGATCAAACCATGTACATTTTGATCCACAGGTCATTGATCTTGCGGTAGGATTTTATGATCTCAGGGTTTTTCATTGGGTTAATCCATGATAGAATCTTAAATATTTCTGATATTATTTAAGAAAAAGACTCTAACATAGAGGGTGTGGGCCGACATGAAAAAGGACAAGCCCCTCCACCATGGGTGTTCTTTGTGTTCTTTATGACTGTAACTATGAATAGACGATGGGGAGAACGTGGTGGTGATGGTGACCCTCCAAGGAACTAGGAGGTGTAGATGGTTAGGAATCGGACCACCGGAGCTGACTTAATAGCCTATGGAAGGTACCTCTTGTGCTCCATCACTGGAAGGTGGTGATGTGCCATGACGGTGTGCCGAGGTGGGGAGGCCTCAGCTAGCTTGGGCCATAGTGGTGAAACAGGTGCTGCCAGTATGTAGGTCAATGGTTGGAGGATACAAACACCTGACCCCATAGGAGGAGTGTCCCATGTCTGCGGGCCACGGCGATCGGCTGGCACATGGTCTTGTGGGGACCGTGTGAGGGAAGAGGGTGCCCGACCTCAACTGGCCATGTGGCGGCACAAGCCAGACACCGACAGGAATCTTGGCTGTGGAAGGGATGGCATGCTCTAAGCAGGCCAGACCTGCAACCCAATGGGTCGGGTCAGAACCAGGTTGGGTCGGCGGACCCTGGGCCGGGTCAGGTCGGTCCGACTGGGTCAGAACTGACCTAAACCGGATTGGCCCCTTTTCAAAAAATGGTCATAATTTTCCAACCGTATTCCCAATTGATGAGCCATTTGCGGCATTGGAACCCTCGTGAAGAGGAAGTACTTTTCAAAAAATCTAAGGTGGATTTAATGGAAGTTGAGATAGAAATAACGACATGAGGATTTAATTCTCCCAGAATCAAGCGTGCTAGGTGTATGAATCCTGTGGATGGCTGAGACCTGAAGACTGCTGACGAGAAGGTCTAAGTAACCCTGCATGCCTATAAAATAAGTAGAACTATATGGACCAGCTACAAGTAGTTCTATGTGAACTCGTATAAGAGGATATATGTGGACAAGATATAATCAGCCCTCTGTGGACTATCTATAAGCGACTCTATGTGACCCATCTATAATGGCCTAAGTGGGGAGTGACTGTTAGTGACCTAGAAAACACACAATGGGGAGTGACTCTTAGTGACCCATTAGACCCACAATACTCATTAGTGATGAGTATCTCATTAGTCCAAGGTGTTCAGTGTTACAACTAATAGTATTTCTTTCCATATATTAGATTGTACCTGCATGAGATGACAATACCTTGTGCATACCTTATTTTTTGGACTTTCCCTCAGGTTTCATGGTCCTTACTGATTATTGTGTTACTCACCCCTACACGGGATCCTACACCACGTATACTGGCTGCTGTGGATTATAGGTGCTTTGAAAAAGACTTTGGGGCCCCGAGACTAGGTGGTTCGTAGTGAGATTTGATAGGTAGGACGTACTTCTACAGCTTCTGGAGGCTACTCTTTGACTACCCTTCAGGTGGGGTTCTTCTACAGGTGAATTTTTTTGAGATCTTTTGTACATTCCTATTTTCAATTTTTCTTTTTTTTGAGTTTTTTTCTAGCCCATTTGTCTTACAGCTTGTACCTTTAATCAGTGGTTGTTTTAGTGGCATGAATTAATTCCATTCTAGCCTTTTGGGATGTGGTTGTGTGTGTGCATGCATACATGTATTCTTGAAAATTCCTCCCACTTGTAGGATGATTCCTTTGGTGCTAGTTTACAACCCCTTGAATTTGGGAGGCAGGCTTGGGATAGTCACAACATTAGCACCAGGGGACAGGTTGTGAGAAAACCAATGAAGAGGGATACTAAGAAAAGAACACCCATGAAATAATTGAGGAAATATGTCTTGGTGGTTCAAATTAAATGGAATAAATTATTCTACAGTGTCAAGTGAGGCCAAAATATAGATCACTACAAGATTAAAATGATTGTCAATGTAAATGGGATAGAACTACAAAAAAGTATATTCCACCAGTTCATGTTATGACTATTGTGATTTTTTGTTGATACACCTTGGTAAGTGATTCAATGGATGCAATAAATGGGTCATCCAAATATTGTTATAAAATTTATTAAAATATTTAACCATGATTCACACATGTCTTTGATAAGTATGAATATTTTAACTGGTAAAAATGATATGAAATGTAAAAAGGTTAATAAACTGATAACTCCTACTATTATAAATGATAAAAAAATAGAGACAACACAAATAAAGAAATATGAGAATATGTAGAATGAATGTCTAACTATATAGATAGATTAGTTAGAAAATGAATGGAAGGTATAGATTTATGAAATTAATCATTCAATAATAGTTTCTGTGTTAAAAAGTTTTTTAATCTAGAAATATACATTATATAAATAATAAATTCTTGATTCCTAGAGGTAATATGACTAATAAAATTTGATAATTAGATTTCATTAAGTGTTCTCAAAATTATTGGAGATAACATGAAGAATTTGTATGGTTTGAGAAACTTGTCTCCACCACACTGATCAAACTAAGAAAATATTTATTTTTCACATTATTCCTAAGTCGCTATATTAGTGATTCACTTATGGGAATTATTGTCAAATTTCTATGAATATAGAATCTTGATGTGGATCATTAAAAATAATAAATTTGTAAAATTTTCAAATAAATCTACATGAACTTTAAAATATGATCAATCACTTAAAAAAGATAGGATGTGGTATGTTTTTATCCTCTCATCACTTTTTTATATTATAAACATATTTTTTATTATGTGTGAGTTATTATATAAATTAATGGGGAAAAAATCACACACATGTAAAGTTTTTATGTTTTTTTTAATGTGAGTTTATCTTATTAAAAATCATCCAAATAAGTCTGGATATTCAATGAAAAATAAATTAAGATATGGTATCACATTGATATTTTTTAAATTGAATCATAGTTTTCTAAATTAATTATTATTGTTTTCTACACTAAAAATTCACATATATACTTAGATTTTTTTGGTTGAAATCACATTTCCAAGAAGTCTATAGTGTGACCTTTTATCATGGTTTTAATGGGGAACCTGGAATATTGAGAAAAAATCGGAATAAGTTGATTTTATTAAATTTAGATGTGTTTATTGAAGTGATAAGTCTTTCTGAACAATCATTAATTTCTTAAGAGAGACATGAAAACATTTTCCTAATGTGTATTTATTTTCACTAAATCGGAGGAAAAAATGTAACTTCATATGTCCTATTTTCATTAATTTTATATCATTGATATTCAATGTATAAACATGAAATACAAAGAGCGATATTAATGTCCCCATTATATTTTTTTATATGTTATCGATGATCAGGTCAATAACGAGTCTGGTATATTAGGTGGTGGATTGGGCATCCACCCAATGACATATGTAGCCTTCATATGCATACATTGTTAATGTATAAAGAAGGATGTGGCTATAGACTATAAATATTTTATAGTAAAGCTTATATGATTAAGAAATAACATAATTTTTTTTATATTGATATTCAAGTAGATAATATGTTACACCAGTCTCTAGTAACCTAGTGATGATGATCATATTACTAAATTGTAATAAAATAAAAGGGAAAAATTTTGGAAGGATAAAATATTATTATAATCTTGGGAGACAAGATGCATTTATGATTCTCAAATTATATCTGAATGAATGATATAAAACTTTAAAATTATTTTTAGAACAATATTATTTATTCTATTTAATCCTTAGATACATTCATAGATTTCTTCTTGTTATCCTATGGAAATATAATCATAAAATAGGGTGAATATAGATGCTTAATATGGGAAATATTACAATACAGCGTATCATAAAATAAATAATTCAAGATGAACATTGAAGACAAAATTAAGAATAAAATATTCTATATGACTAGTCTAATAAAAGTGGCTAAATCCATGGATGAAATTGAAAAAAAATTCCATGGAAATCCATCACTAGTATTTTAATAATAGAATGCATAGTGTCTAATATCATAATTATACCATCAAGGATATATTCCATTATATCATACCTAAAATGTTAAGGAGTATGCCAAATACAGAAACCAGTTTCTCTCATGAGACCTCCTAATGCATATAAGGGATATAATATGACCCACTCATTAATTACTATGTCCATTTCATTCATCATATTAAAAAATTAATAAAAATAATATATATAATCAATGCAACCATTCATACTAAAAATATAGAATATGAATTATAAATATTTTCTATTGTAAAGAATAAAACAATATGACCATAATCCATCCATATTAATATAAAAATTTTATTAATATATACTATATCTTTCATAACATATAATAATTATCAAAGTATGTTTTCGTTAATGAACATACATCAATAATACCAAAAGAATATTTCTTGAGAAAAATACTTTTTTCATATTTGAAAACAAATTTTATCAAAATGTAATAATTTTTTGAATAATGCTGAATAAAATTAATTAAATTATCCATGGAATCTTGTGATGAAAATTTCAAAGAAAATACTATTCATGATTATTAGAAAACATTTTATTATGATGTGTGTTAAAATAATGACCCCATTAAAAACTTTGGTAAAAGGAATATAATTCAGAAAATGATAAGAAGATTCATTTTCAAAAGTTTTAAGTAAATTTAGCCATTAGTGAAAATATTTCAAAAATTATTGGAAATATTTGAAAATTTATTGAAAATATCTTAATCATAATTTGAACATGGATGAAAAATATTCTTGTGAAAATAGACAAAATTGATTTTCCTTAAAAAATTCATTTGGCTTTTTTGAGAGAAAAATTGTAAAAATGGAACTAATACATTAAAAACCTATATATAAATATAAGAGATTATCATTTTTTGTTTTTAATAGGAAAATATTTTTTAATTTCTCCAGTATAAAAAATGTCAAAAATAATCCCACAAAAGGATGAGATTGTGAAATAATCCCTTAATTCTGGTCTAATTTGTATGTTAAGTTCATTTAAACCCCTCCATAATAAAATTTAAATTTATTTTTCTTTTATAACTGATCAATATATATACTTATAATATCATATAATATCCATTTAAAACATTCCTATATATGTTTATGAATTACTTATTATTAAAATTGTTGTTTTTGAGTGTTAATTGTTACGTTTTTCATCTAGTGTTTTTCTCAGTAGTTTGGGTACTTGCATATTTATCCTTGTTAAATATTATCTATAATGTTAATAATTATATAAATATAATATATATTCATTAAATAAATATTTTTAACAATTATTTAATGGATGTAATGATTAATGAATCTCATTACTACATTGAGATGGTTATCCAAACATACACGTGAGTGACATTACCATTTTATTAACGGGTGGAAGGGAAAAAATTTAAATTATATAACATATTTATAGAATCATAATTTTTTCATAAATATAACATATTCATTATATACATATTTATAACCATCCATTTAATATGGAAAATAAAAAAACAATTACACCACATTTTGGAGATGGTAGTTGATACACATGCAAGAGTGATGTTTTAATTTTCCACATGATGGAAAGAAGATGAATAAAGTTTGTTCCACCATAAAAATAAAATTGTAGTATATTTTATATAATTATTTATTAAATCTAGAATGAATATATAATATTTTAATGTTTTATGATATGAATTAATATGAAAACAATCAGTTAATAACCATGCCTCTTCTTAGGAAAACATACATAGGTTTATCTCTAAATTCTTTTTCGGATGACATTATGGTAAAAAAATGACCAAATAGATATGGGTACGGATTTTATGATTATGTTTTCATATGTATTTTATTAAATAATAGGATATAGGTGTGTGATTATGATATGATAGGTTTTGTCCATTTATAAGTTAGGGAGAGGGAACACTTTAAATTTTTCAAACGATTATAATATATTAAAGTCAGAACCAAGAAAAATGAACCAAATTTAAATACATTAAAATATTATTCTATTATGGAATAAATAAAATTATTAAAATTGGTTTATATAATTTTTATATGTTGTCTTTTATCCCTAAACATTTAATTTTAACTATATTAATTAATTGTACCCTTAATTAAGGTGATAAATATTTACCACATTTACTATTAATTTTGAAAAAACATTAAATTGAAATCATGACCTAAATTTAGTTAAAGTGATTCGAAAAATGGATTCCATTTTTCATAATTAAACTTTTATAAGTTATGGATATTAATTTTAATATATAATTTTCATAACGCGATGAAAAATATTTTTCCCGAAAAAATGGATGTTTATGTATATTTTTTTTTACAAAAAATAAGAATAACATCGATTAAAATGAAATTAAATGAATTATATATAATCATAAGGAACTAATAAAATTTTATAATAAATATAAAAAATATAGTTTTAAAATATTTGGATTTAATCGATAATTTTCAACAATATTGGTATTTTTTCAAAATTCACTGAAATGTTATTCTTTTTATAAAATAACTTATTTCGGAAGTAAGATAATTTTGATATGGTGATTTAAATAATGATATCTTTTTTATTAAAATACTTTTATTAGGTTTTGGAATTTTTTAAATCATATTATTGAATAAATATATGTTCATTATACAATTTACTCTATAAAAAGTAATGTTTACATACAATAATTATTCTCAAAAGATACTTTCTCAACATCAAAAAAAATTCATACATGAAATTTAAAAATTACACCTCTTGAATAGATGAGAGTAGTAATTCATCATAACCTCTTTAGTTTCCCAAGCCACCTCTTTCATATAATTATTTCTTTAATGTACCTTCAGTACAATATTCTTATGATTTAATGACACATTTTCTCTAATATCCATAATATTGAAAGAATATCCATAAGATGTTAAATATAGTTCCAATTATATTTTATCATAGGTGAAAACATGTGTTTGTCCTATAGTGTAATAATTTATTAAAGATATATGAAACCCATCATTATCTTTAGAGAGGATATGTGTAATTTTTCAATGGAATTACAAAACTTCAATTCTTTCCAGAAACTCAAAAGTTAAAATGTACCAACAAAATAATTTCTATTTATTTCTAAAACATATAACATATGTCCATTTTGTAACCATCAATAATAAATAGTCTCCCACTAGAAATTATAAATCCTTCCATTGGATATCAAAATTTCATTTTTCTCTAATTTTAGATTCCATAACATGATTCTAAATAGACTTCAAATTCATTGATGTCTCCACCATGATTTCAAGGACTATAATCTACCCTTCACCAAATTCATCACATCAAGTTTGAGTACAAAATCACTTACAGTACAATGGATTATATTTTTTCATTTTATATCTTTAATTAAATATATTTTTGTATAATAATTCTAAAAATGGTAAATAAAGATCCTAAATACAATAAAAGTTATGTAAGCATGAATTCATTATTAATATAATGTATCAACACTCTTTTCAGACTGCCCATTAGTCTGGGTATGATAGGTGCTTCTGAAACATAGTTTTGTGTCTATATCCTAATAATGACTATTATATAATTTTGTTATAAACCACATATCATAATTAGATATAACCAAAATTAGTTTACAATAGAGTCTCACAACATTAATAATATAGAACCACAAGTTCCACTCAAGTGGTAGATCTTTGATTATTGTAAGGAAAAGAATAATCATGGTAAGTTTTTCAACAATAACCCATATTCCATCATCGTAATATGATTATTTGGAAATCCAAAGATAATTACTATAGTAATATAACCCCATTTACACACAGTAATAGGTAGAGGTTGCACAAATACTTTAGGATATTTTCATTATCCCTAAACATATTGAAATAAAATAAAATAGATTTGTATTTTTTAATTTCACATACTATATTATAACATTTAAAATTTTATTTAAAATCTTGATACATTTTAGTGCTACCTATGTGTAAAGAGAAATTTACTCTATAATATTACTCTAATAATTCTCTATTTCACTCTATCACGCATAAACCACATAAAATATTTCCAAAATCCAAAATAATATATTTATATGTGAATTCTACCAACTTTAAGTCATTCACATATTTTATTTTTATTTGAATATTCTCATCATTATAAAGATATGTTTTTATTTTCACTAAATATGATGGTTCTATGTTATTATGAAATAAATGATATGTTTCTACATCCTTAGTGATTACAATATAAAAAATTACTAAATCCATGAATATAAGATCTTTCTAAACCAATTTTTCAGTAAAAAATCCCTGATATTTCATACTCAATGAATTATCCACCTATTTTTCTTTAATGTGTGGTGGTGTATTGAACAATTAAAATATTTGGGTAGTTATAACCATAACCATTTCCACATGTTGATCTATTTATCTGATAATATGAATTTTAATTTTGTTTTTCTGATATGTGTATATTTCGCATCTTTCTCCACAATGACATTTACTACATATCATCAATTAAATTATTATAGTTTCTATCTCAATATCACGGGTTAGAAAATTAAATTCATGAATATTTAACTTTCAAAATTCATAGAGAATAACTCCATCATTTTAGATAAAGAAACATCTGAGTCCATTCATCGATTCATTAAAAAATGTCACAAATACGTCACTTCACAATGGTAATTTAAATATTGGTGCATTAACGTATATAAAATTTATATCATTAAAAAAATTGCTTAATTTTTTTGACTATATTAATTTAACCCCTACACATGTTAACATGTTTTATGGGTAATATAAATAGGAAATGGTTTGACCAAAGAATTTGTAATTACTTTAGAATATAAAAAAACCACATACCATGATTTTATTAATTGGTGTTGAGTGTTAAGTCATATCATCTATTTTTGAATGATCATTAAATAATCAATAATTTTGGACAACTTTTCTACAAAAAGGATATTGATGAATCTAGAATATAAATTTTATAAATTTTCCATATAACAAGTTTTCTCTCTGTTTATAAATAATTGTTCTCAAAATACTATAATTCCCATCATAACTTTTAGAGTGATCAATATATAATTAATAAATACTGAAATGAAATTGTTAAGAAAATCGTTTAATAATCTATTCCTTAGTTCCATAAAAATAGAGGGTTCATCAGTTAGTCTTATAGTCATTATTATAAAATTATAATGTCCATACATCATATGAAATTAGTTCTTTATAATATCATCATTATTTAGTCAAAATTAATGATATAAATAATTATGATAAATTTTTGAAAATTATTATGCTCTTTAATTTTGATCAAATAAATATGAAATGCGGTGTATATGGAACTTTTTATTTAGTGTAATGACATTTAATTCCCTATAATCAATGAAAAAACTCATAGACACATATTTTTATTATCAAAAAGAATATGGGGTACCCTAAGTGAAATGAAAAAGATTATAAATCCCTCATAAAAAATCTTGTTTTTCCACTTCTGATTCACAAATTCAGTTCTATTCATCATATATAGAGTCTTATATAATGGATTTGAATTAAGGATGGGATCAATGGGAAACTCAACATCAAACTCAGGTGGGTTTCCATGTAGTTATTTAAGATAAAAATGACTGTATTAAAATATAATAGGTTCATATTTTATTATAAGGCTACCTTTTACATTTATAAGTCATGTCACATGTTCTTATTCAATATTTTCATTAATGATATCTTCCAGAGGTAGATAAAAAAATAATTTAGATAATTTTGTATCATTATGAAGGAAATGGATTAGATATTTCAATAAAAAATTATAATCTACATCTTATAGAATTATATTTTCCAAGTATAATTTTAAATCCAATCCATAAAAAGTATTACTTACTATCCCACCATCGTTCTAATTATTATATGTTCAAATATAGTAAATCTATTTATCATAATGGAATGTAAATGAAATATAATCACATCGATAATATTTATACATGGAGTATTGATTGAAAATTCCCTTCATATAGTTATATAGAGATATATAATTTTATTGGGAAATATGGAAGATATACAGTAGTATAAATAACTACAATCTAATGATGTATTAAAAAAATTTAATGCTATGACCAATGTTCCAACTAATAAATATTCAAAAACTCAATCCATGACTATATGGATCATATAATAATATCCATGATCCTTTGGAATTTTCTATAGACAATTACCTTTACACTTTATACAATCTATCACATATTACCTCATATACTTATAGTTAAATCATTGATCATTGGATTCATATTTCATTGAAATGTAGTCATAATATTTGAGGCCTTTATCTCTAAAATTGAAGAAAAATCCTATACCTAGTAGGTATGTTCTATGGTGTTTCATACCAAAATTATTACATTTGAGAAATTACACCCTTCCCATATTCCCCTTGGCCAAAATTCTATTTAGAGAGTTATAAACTACCAAAAAATTCATATTTCCCTAATAAAAATAATACTTGTAGAATTTTTTTAGTCATAATATCAATTAATAGTATATTATCATATAAATAAAATGTTTAAGAGACTTATACCATTATAAGGCTTGGGTTTAACGAACCCATAAAGAAATAAATTTTACTCCTTGTATTTTTTAAATAATCAAAGGCCTGAGTTGTTAACCTTGTAACGTATTGTTCATATTTAGTAACATTTTCTCCATCCATTTTACATGAATTATGAAATTGTATATCTATATTATATTTCCTCCCCTAAGGAATGTATATTTCAAATAAAATTTCATTTTTTTATTTCCCAAACTATAAAATTTATTTCCTTTTAATCCTTAGTTTTAAGGATCAGTGACAACAATTTATTCTTGTTCCCTATTAGATGATAAACCTCCATGATAAAATTATTCATTTAAATACCTCACAAAGTTAGAAATATCATATTAATGGAAAATATCAACTTCTTAGCTACTATTATATTATTAGTCACATTGAATGATTAAGGTTTTTGACCAATGAATTTTTAAAAAATGGTTGTACCATAATGGGTTTCAATAGGGTACTCTAAAGGGGAAAGGTTATTAGTCATGAATTATGTTAAGTTCCCAACATGGTTATAAATTTTGAGTTACATATTCATATATCAAACATGATTCAATTCATTTACATGGATTTAAATCCCTACATAGATTATGCGGGTTGTTACAATTTCTTTTAACTAGGCATCATTTTCAAACAATGGAAAATACTAAATTTCCTCATAACATTACAAAACTTGAATAATTTTATATGATTATAAATTTGGTGTTACAAATAAAATGAATATAAAATTTATCCATTGGTAATTTCATAAAAACAATCATTTAATCATTTACAATATCTTAAAATCATAAATATATTTCCAAATATTTCATAATGGGTTTTAATGAGCTTGTAAATTAACCAAAGCATATCAACCATGAGTTCCTTGTTAGGTCTGCTATCTTTAGCCCTCTCATTGTTCCTTGGTGATTATGAAGTTATTATTCAATATTACCCTTTTAGATTTGTTACCAATATTTACATTTGTACCACATCCAAATCCATATTACAGTTCCAATTGGGATTTACTTGTATGTAAAAGTAGAAATTATATACTTTATTGTAACATAATGATATTATTATATACTTATACTTATCATCATAATCTATCATAGGGATAGGTTTACTAATATAGTTTTTCCTAAATCTAGTACTCATTGTTTATAGTGAACACACTTTTCATATAAATTATAACAACTAGACTATAATAACTCAAGATGAGGGTTATTTTATTAAATTAGCATATAATAAAATTTATTTTACAAATATATTAAATATTTTTGTTTTAATGGGAGACTATATACATATATGAGTCTCACAATATATTTGAAATCAAGAAATAAAGATTAAAAATTACAATGAGAACATTATTACTTATTTTAGTAATTCCACAGATTTATTCATAGATCCATTTATAGTATCCTGAAAATAAGAAAACATAATAATGGTTAATATCAGATGATAAATAATGGAAATTATACTAAGGAATCTATCATAAAATAAATAAATAAAGAATAATATGAAAGGGATAATAATAATAAAATATTTCATAGAACTAATATCATAAAATGGTAATAAATCCATGGATGGAATGGAAACATAAATAATCACATGGATAAAAATAGATTGTTTCTTAATGATAGAATTAATAATGATGTACATAATAATATTAGTATCAAGTACTTGTGAAAATATATCATACATAAATAGGTATAACATACACCAAATACCCAAACTAGTTTGTCTCATGAGACCAACTGATTCATTGAGGGGTTATAATGGCCCCTTCATATAACATAAATATCTAATAGATCAACCATAAAAATTAAATGAATAAATATTAGATGAACAATGACAATAAAACTTTTGATTTAATTTTTTGATATAAAATGTTAACAATTATCTAGTCAATAAATATAACAAAATGTTCATAATTTATCAAGAGTATTATGGAATATGGTATTTAAAGAATATTTACCTTGAAAATTATAATATTCATCAATGTTTTTTCCATATATAAAAATAATATAATAATAATATTTGATGTTTGCTTGTTGGAAATTACCTCTTAATTCCCAAATCACTTATATTGAAATAGAACAATCTCTAGAATATTAGAAAAAAGAATTTCTTTAAATAGAACCATGTAAGCATGTTAAATATGATTTAATGAAAAGTGTAGTCCTAACAAAGGGAAAATCCATTTTTGTGGTGTATAATAAAACAATCATATCTTTCATGCTTTTGATAAAATGTACATTATTTAGAAAATTGAACTAAAGTTACATTTAATTATTTTTATAAAATGTCAAAAATTGAAAAAAATTACTTCATATAGCCATTGAATAATTTTAAAAACATTCTTGGTTAAATTTTAAATATAATTTATAAATTAATGTAATATATTCTTTATCAAAAATTAATAATATTTTTTTTTCATAAAAAAATTTAGGTGGTCCATATAAGTGATAAAGAAACTAAAAAATGGAAATAGTGTATTAAAATACATGAAATAACTATTGGAGAATATATTTATTAAATTTCAGATAGTACTATTTTATGATACCATCTTTTTATAGGTACGTATCCCTATGATATTTTCATTAAATCTTTTTTTCATTTAGTTTTTCCTCATATTTAATACTTTTTTGTTATGTTTCATCACATATGTCTTTCATTTAAATAAATGTTGTGTTGGGATGGGATGAAACTTGGGGAAACTAGATAGGATCCTTATGGAGAGCCTTTATTGGGGAAAATGACTTGAAGTTCAGGGACATATGTGTTTTTTAATAAATAGAGTCTGGGTATAAAATGGTAAATTGTTTTCACAACATCTTGGTATGTTGAGAAGCAATAAAGGGGGTTTGGGTTGATTATAAGGAAAGTGGGATGATAACTCATCTGTAGAACATTTACATATCATGTAAATGTATTATACATTGTGTAATTTGTGGGTGTTTTTAATATTCAGATGAGGAAATGAGGTTTTATGTGTATCTAATTAAAAACAATTACATGGTGTGTAACTATATTTCACAATGTGTAATTCCCTAACCATATATTTTGAAATATGTTGTGTGGATGATTTTTCAATTCACCCACTTGTAGCTCTTCTCCTATCAAACAAGGACAATTCCACATGTGATTTTGGAGTTCCAACCTCTATTTAGAATGTCTTGATAACATGATTAGTACCTGTTAATTGATTTCGGTTAGGTTTCTCCCTTCTCTACCTTAGTTCTATAACAGTTTCAGTGTAATCACTATACCATGTGCATTGTTGGTTTTTATCTTGATCTTTTTTGATCTTGGAACCTCTTTGTGGTCATCATCACCATATTCCTCTTGGGGTTTTTACATGGGGAACATTGTGTTCTTAACCTAATAAAAAAGGGTTTCTAAATATGTATAGTATTGTTTCATAATTTCTAATGATATGAAATATTGTAACTGTAGAAACATAATGTGTTCCTAAATAAATTTAATAATGGATGTGATTATACCTTGGAGTTTCTTGGATTTAATTGGTTATCAACCTGGCTTATAGATACACGTTGAGTGAGATAACCTTGAATATATTTGAACTATATAATGGATTAAAGTGTGTTTAGCATGACATGAATCTTTAGGTGATTTCTTGATATAAATCACTATGTTATGGATTACTGCTTATAGGTTTGACTATTGATCAAATTTGAAATATATGAAAGAGGTAATTTAAATAAAAATGCTAATTCAAAAAATTTCCATTGAGTTTTATGATGTGATACCATGATATCTGTGTTGTAATGACATGTTTTATGAAATATGTTGTAAAGATTATAGTGATTTTATAAGGACCCAACCCTTTTACATACATAATCTTGAGTTTAGTCAAGAAAAAACTTCCTTTTAAATTGAGTATCTTTTCAAGTTTAGATCTTTAGATAATTAGGACAAAACATTACACATTGTTATAGAGTGGATACCATAAAACAATTTCCATTTTTTTCAAAATATAAAACATTAAAACTTAAAACAAGACTCGAAAATTCTTCAACATTTAATGTGTCTTCCATACTTTTATTACACATCCATTAACCAGTGAAAAATCATTTAAAAACTTGGGATGAGCATAAAATCTTAGTTAGGGATGAAAAAGGAAGAAAAGAGCACATTAGTCCACGTTGTCGATAATTTGACCCAAACAGACAATGTTTTTATTCTTTAAATAAGTAGGAGAGGATAAGAATAATGGTGAGTACTTTTTCAAAAACATGATAAAATCTAGATTATACATGATTTCTGGAGATTTAATGCCTCTTGGGTAAGTATATATAAACAAAGAATAAGGATAGAACTCAAAAAAAAAAGTGAGAAATCTCTTACAAAAATTCGGAAGCCTAACAGCTACACAACACGGTTTTAGAAAATCTTAAAAAGAGAGGGGACAAGGGTCACCCATACAGAATTTAATCATAATATAGAGAAGATCAAGAATAAGAAGTAAATAAGAACATGATATGGAAACCAAAAAATTATACCACATAAAAGAGAATTTGAAATGAAAAAGAAAGAAATTCAGAATTTTCTTACCTTGTAGAGTAACCCTTATAAATTGAGGGTTGGGACCTTGGGGGCTTGAGGATACCTTGGGAGGACTACTATGAAAGTAAGGAGGCCAGAGCTTCGTTTAGGGAGAATTGGGAATGAATTCAATGAAGGGAAGAGTCGGTATTTATAGGAAAAGTGAGGGATTATTTTAATAATTTTCAAGGGACACCTCATGAGTGGTATTTACAAAACCATGGGCTTGCCCATGGTATTTTACCATGGTATAAGACACTTAGGATAACTCACATATTATTTAACTATACACAAGTAGACCATATTTATGACATCATTATTATATCATTAATGATGTCATTAATACACCAAAACTGAAAACTGTATTTTTTACTAATCACCGAAAAATCAACTCTTGCAGAAAAATTCCAAAAATTCACCGTAGACATTTATCAAAGTTTAGATTTCAAAAATGAAGTCCATTTTTTGAAAATAATTTTCTAAATATTATTATTTTAATTTTTAAATAAAATCATTCTTAATTCAAAAATTAACAATTCTAATTCTATAACTACTTCTATATCACAATGAAAAACTAACCTAGATGCTATTATCTTAAATCCTTAATAAAATAAAATAAAAATAAAATTTACTATTTATTAGGGTCATATCACTATTAATATTACTATTCATAAGGGTATGTTACTATTCACCACAAAAACAAGTTGGTTCCAATATACTCCAAATAACATACTGAACACAAATGTAGATGACAGTTGTTTGAAGTTCAAAAAATAGAAGTAAAAAAGTTATGTTTTAAAGGATAATTAAAAATATCTATTTAAAACAAAGTTCAATGCATTTCTATTTATTTTTATAAAAACAAGGGTGTTACAGATTTGACCCATATTATATAAGTATTATATATCTAGAGTGAACATAGACCATAAACACATATATGCTGTAATGATGATATTGAGTGGGCTTGTACAAGTCCCATGATATAATTCTTATAGTATTTGACCTGAATATTGTAATTCTTATAGGCAATTATCCCAAAATATTGTAATTATGATTTGTTTGTGGTTATAGTTGGCATGGTTATGAGACATGATTAGAGATGTTATAGAATTCCATTGAATCATGTTGTTTGACCATGGTTATATGGTTGTGGTTGTGATGTTTTTGAGATAGGTTCAGAGATATCCAACATGGTTCTAATGAAGGTTCATGTGGTATTGATTTAATTGTTTAATTAATTAATACACATGTCGATCAATTTAGTGAATTCACTTCATATAAGACTTATTTTTTAATAAATGGTGATGTTAACCTACTAAGATATAATTATTCCCTATTCAGGCTACTATTTTGTACCTGGTAATATTATGCTAATGTAGGTTTGGACAAGAGAAATGGCCATGCTATTGATTTTTGGTTTCTAGATGATATGGAGTGTGGAGAAGGATCAACATGGGGTTTGAGATTGGGGAATTTTGAGTTATTATTCGATTCTTCTACTCGTTTACTTGTATTTTTTCTACCATGACATTTAGTTAAATTCCATCATGTCATTACCAGGAAGGTGCAGGACTAGGCCGAATGCCCAGCCCCGTAGAAAATTATTAATAAAAAAATATAGTACAAACGCAGGGAGAAAAGGAAATAAAACAGCAAACCTCAAAGCCTCACAGCCTCATGAACTAGAGCACATCAAACACATCATCACTGCCACCTTCTGAGAACTCATCCGGGTCTGCCGACTCCCATTCAGATTGTGAAGCATATTGACTTAGCATTTGTATATATTGCTCCCTCAGTCGTAGTTTCGCTGGGGACATGGGCTCCTTGCTCTGTCGTCCCTTCTTTTGTTCCGATTCTTTCAGCATTCCATTTTTGGCAGATGACTTGGTTGCAATGGTCCTTGGTGTGTTGGAGTAGTCTTTCTTGTGTTTCCTCTTTGGTGGAGTAGTGGAAGCTCCATTACTCTCAGCCCTTTGCCCCACTTTTCTGAGAATATCACTATATGACTCTTTCAGCACACTCTGTGCTCTGCCTCCTTGATTCTCCTTCCCCTCACCTGCCCCTAAAGAGCCCTCATGCACCAGAGGGGTTGTAACCTGAACAGATTCCCTGTTTCCATCTCTGGGTGTCAAACATGGATACTGGTCCTCATTATTCTGCCTCTTGCAACTTCCCTCTAAGTAGTCCTGCTTGTTCAAAGATGTTACCCTGCCATTCTGCCACTCTGCAATATCAGTATTGCTCAAAACATCCTCTGAAATTTTCCCAACCTCATCTTCAGCCGGCTCCTCCTGTATCAGAAAATCAGGACCCCCATCAGCCAGCTCACCGCAGTTCTCAGCCAGCTCCCCCTCTATCAGAGTAGCAAGATCCCCATCAGCCTCCTCCAAACCCCCATCATGTCATTACTTTATTCATATAATTATTTATTGGGTCATTCAATTGGCTTTTACTGTTGGTAAACTACATGTTAATACTATGATTTATTTCATTTATGTGGATTATTTATACTACTACGACACTTCATACCAGGGTGTATAGTCTCCCCACTATACATTTCACACCCCTGATACATGTTAGAAACCATTGGCATATGAGGGGGAGTACTTGCGGTCTCATAACCAACACTTTTTGTCCATGTGAGAGAGTCACATATTGGAGGGTGTTACAAAGTGGTATCAAAGAAGCATGTTTTCTTTTATTTTACTTTACCATCTGGGATATGTATAAAGGATACTAGGATATATATGTTCTTGGTAATTATCTTGTGTATGGGATTAACTAACCCTTTTATGGGGGAAATGTTGAGTTCCTAGGGATGAGATTGTTGATTATGTCAATTTCTTGTTACATTTAATGTCATTTCACATTTGGTGATTCTCATTTTTTGTGAGGTTGTTTATTTGTGATGTTATTGGTTCTTGAGACTTTTACTTGTGGCCTGATATGGTGTGAGATTTTATCAATGCATCATGATAGGATCATAGTGATATATTTAGATGAATTGTTCATGATAGATACATATTAATTCTCATGTTATATATACATTACTATTTAACTATGATATTATATATTTATTATGTGTAAGAAATAAAATAAATTAAAATTCATGGTATGCTAAAAAACATTTAATCCATGTTTAGAGAGACCATGAGTTAGTGGTTCTCTATTGTAATTATCTTTTGAGGTTTCCGTTTTTGTTATCAGGTGTACTAATGTATGAATTTTTAATTTAGAAAAAATTCAACCTCATTATATTTGAGGTGAGTGTATGGAGAGTGGAAATCATAACAATCCTAACATAGATGAACTTGGGATTCCTATAGTTTGTAAGGAGCATATGGGTGTTCAACTACATGAAAAATTCTAGAGTTTCATGTGTTTCTTGCAAAGAGAGACTGTTCGTATCATGCGTTTAATTTCTGAGATGAAAAGAGAGTTTCAGCTACAAGATCCACCTGTGTTCACTAGGGAAGGAGGAACCTATATAGTTGAGTACTAGAATGAGTTATTCCATAAAATATTCTATCATCTTGATACACCCACCGATTAGAGGGTGAAGTTTTCTGCATATATGCTTCATAGATCTTCCAAGTGTTAATGAGATATTTTGGAGGAAGATGGGAAACAAAATGAGCTATCTTGAAAAGAATTTTAGATGAATTTACTGATCCATTTTAATCCAGAGAAATTGAAGAATGAAACATCTAATGAGTTCATGTATATAATGTGGCATGGTGTGTCAGTGCTGTACTATGCTATACTTTTCACCGAACTATAGTGCTCTTCTTTATATTTGTAAGCAGATGATATATATAGGGTAAGATGGTTTCAGGATTGTCTTCTCTATGATATGAAGTTGAATGTGAATTTATTTCATTTAAGTCATATTAATGGAATTATGATCTAGGGATTCATTACATAATTAAATATAACCTAGGCCTCAAGCAGTGTCCATGCTCTTTCAGCATGGAGAAATGGGATATCTTCTTCAGGAAGAAATAAATGCCTCTAAGAATGTTTTTCCTAAAGTAATATTTGGAAGATCAGTCAGGGAAATGAAAATATATCTTAGTATCATGTTCCATTATATTGATATAAGTGTGTAAATTTTGGTCACACACACCAAAATTGGCCTTAACCCACAGTCATGTTTTGTGTATGTATAATACAGGGTTATCTTTAGAGGTTCTATGAAAAAGTTCTGCAATAAACTAGTCGTAGGGGATTAAGAATGGAACCTGAGTTGGGAAGGGTCTTAACTTCCCCTCAACAGGATGGTAGAAGGAGTTACACTAGCCATTCATGCTGAGGAAGGGAATGTGGAACCCCATTGAAGAATAATTATTATAGTTAGGGGAAATATCCCAGGGTAGTTATATTGGTGCCTAAGGAAGAGGGAAAAGTCAGCTACACATTATGTAGAATACTCTGACTAACGTGGTTGTAGGACCATCTACTAATAGAGGTACAATTATTGTGTCATCTACCTTACCTTGTGTTTTTTGGATATAGTATTTTCATATTACATTATATAATGTAACTCCCTGACACCAGTTATCCATATTTGGTGCATTATTTTAATACAATGGCATGATACAAAGAAATCATGTCCCTAAATACTGATCAGTTTAGTAGCCTTGGAAAATAGATTACATACATGAATGTTACATTACTCTTTATAACATACAAAACCGCATAAATAATCCATTTATAATTCCATTGATCCCTTAGCTTAACCCTTCATCTCAATCATAAAACACTTCATGGGGATCCAGGGAAAATAAAACATAAGAAAGGGGTGAGCTCAGATGGTTAGTAAGGGTAAATAATTTAGCATAAGCTATAAACTTTTAAGGAAAGATGTGTAATAAAAACAACAGCCTTTTAAACATAAACTTGAACATAATATAGAAAAAATAAATTAAACATTACCATATTAACATGCACATGGATATTCTGATATTTGAATAATCACATGTAATAACTAATTTCATAATGAGGCAATGCATAATGCCGGACATTATGAAACATTTTGTCAAGGCCTCGACCAAGACATCTAAAAAATGATTTAGGTATCGACCAAAACAATATATCAAATTGGGAAAGACCTCAGACAATTCCACATCTAATTGTATCATGAGACCTACCGATGCATCAAGGAGCTATAGCAGGCTCCACCCATTGCTTACAAAGTCCAATGCATTCCTCATATGAAAAGTTTGAAATATAACATAAATATTTATATTAAAACTAGTATACGAAATGTCAATACTTTAACCATGAACCATGAATGGTATAAAAATATCACATCCACAGTCAAACATATCAAAAAACATTCAATACAATATGAAATATTGTATCTATAATAAATCAACTTCAAACAAGTATAAAATCCATCAATGTTGACATAGATGAAAATGATCCGTAAAATGATTTGAGAGAAATACCAATTTTTTATGAAAGCACTTAAAAGTATCAAGATTTATAAAGGAATTCATTTAAAATAGATTTTTGAATCAAAGTGTCCCATACCACTTTCAAAATTTTTAAAATAATTATCATTTGAAAACATTCATGTCTATATAAATAAATCCTTAAAATCATTTTGAAAACATGGACATTAATTAAAAGGGTTTAGAAAGATAAATATTAAAAACATTTAAAACGATGATATTGTTAAAAATACGCTCCCATAAGACCTTAAAAGATTATTTTTTTAAATTTTTTTTATGAAATATGGGTATCTAAGATATGTATGTCTTAGAAAATACTTACACATAAACAATATTATATAATAATGAGATTGATGAAATAACCCTTACCTTGCACTTTACTTTGGTCGAGGGTACTCTTAACCTCTGATATAATGACCATTTTATGTTATTAAATTATACCAGAACCATATTCATATTTATTATATCATACATGATTCATTTGTGACTTTATACTACCCATTTAATATTGTTTTTCATGTTAAATTAACGTTTCAGATAATAATCGCTTTCTTTATCATATAGTTTTTAATTTGTTATTCTTGATCGTATCATTTATATCATGATTTAAATACTTACAGAATATAAACTTGATTTATATGTCATATATATTTAGAATATAAATATTTATGATAGATAGATATATGAAATGAAAAACACTGTTTATGGAGACGATAGGTCGTACGTACGCATAAACGATGTTTCTATTTTCATATCGTATTGAATGGAAGTAATTGGATAAGATTTATGTAAGTACATACATAAATACATACATATATATATATATAAATATTTATATCTCCAGTAGCATTATTATTTCAGATATTACATACTTATTAATAATATATATTTTTATAATCATCGATGAATGGTGACTGTGGAAATGAATCTCATCGCGTCGTGGAGACGGTAATCCGTACGTATGCACAAGTGAAAACATCATTTCATTAATAATTAAAAGAGGTGGAATTGGATGGTATATTAATTTTTCAGAGAAATTAGAATTTTATTTTCATTATTTATATACATTACTCATCATTATATCCGTCCAAATAACATAGTGTTGAATAACAAATTTCACCATAGCGTGGAGACGGTAAGCCGTACGTACGCACACATGGAGACCTTATCATTCATATGATGGATAGAATAATGAATATGGTTGTGAAATATTTATAATAACATCACAGTATGTATAAGGTACTGGAGTTATTATTTTGGTATGGTAATAACTAAGAAAGAGGAAGTGGAAGAAGAAAAGAACTTGAAAGAGGGTGGTGAAATTATTATCTCTTATTCGAGTGTTTCCTTTTGAGTTGATAAAAAGGGCTCCTTAGGTTGGATTTATGATAAAATTAAGGACTATAGGTTTAATTGAGGGAATTTGGGAGGATATTTGGGTAGGTTTTGGCTGAGCCAAATGGCTTTGGAGGTGTGATTTTGAGAGAAGGGGAAGTTCCCTTTTATAAGAGGGGTGAGGGTCACATTAGAATAAGATTAATGGGCTCCTTAGGTTGGCTTTCTGATAAAAGTAAGGACTATAGGTTGAATTGAGGGAAGTTGGGAGGATATTATAGTAGGTTTTGGCCGAGCGAAATGGATTTGGAGGTGTGATTTTGAGCGAAGGGGAAGTTCCTTTTATAAGAGGGGTGAGGGTCACTTTAAGATAATATTAAAGTATTAATTTATTATAAAATCATATTCAGTTTATAATGGCTCCAAATGAATTTATTTCTAGACTTAGGTAGTTATGGGTCGAAATACTATCAACCAATAGGTTTTAGATAAGTTTAGATTACCATTTTAACCTTATCCTTTAGATTCAACTCTTAGTTAAATAGTTTAACTTTTACCGTGTCTTCTTATATTCTTACACTATATGGTTAATAAACGTACTCTAGACTTCCAAGAGAACCTTAAGTGGTTCATTAATGACATATATAATATTATTTAAGAATTTTGGCCAAACCGTGGATTTTTATAAATAGAATATCAATTAATAATATAATATTTGTTTTAAAAAATTAATTTATGACAATTTTGACACTATTTGGTATTTTGTTTTTGTGAAAGTCATAACAACTTGATTACTTTGAACAAGATACTTTTAATCAGACCTAAAATTTTATATTCAACTAGAAAATTCGTGGATGTCATAAATGTTTTTAAATTATATTTATTTTAATATTTATAATAGAATTTATTTGATTCTTTCATTAATAAGGTAATTAGTGCATCATCATTATTTCATTAATAAATTTAATTATTTAATTTATAAAAATTATAAATAAAATACCATTATGTAGGAAATCTTTTTATATTTTTAAGTAATATTTATAGTTGAATTTATATTATGTATAACCTTATATTAAAAATGTTTTATTTATGAATCTATGAATTCAACACTTTTAACTCTTCTTTAAGTAAAATAATAATAAATGTCCTAATCTAATCCAAGTGGACCTAAAGGATCATATTTTATTCCTAAGTTTGTTTTCAGTCAAACTAAACTTATAAAATAGAATTAAGACATGTGGTAGGGTAATTGTGATATCATTTTTACCCTTAATTACCATATTTACTTTTAACCGTGGTAAATAAAAGTCAAAAGTTACTATTCACCAAATATTATTTTCATCTTATTAAACCACATTTTACTTAATGATATCAACCGTGTCTCTTATAATTTTCTAAATTCAACTCACATATTTGGTAAAATTAAGTTTTATGCAAATTTTCTTAAGCTCATTGGAGGTGGGTAAAAGATGGTTAAAAGTTCAATAAAATTTTTATATATCTAAACTTATTATAAAATTAATCCAATGAATTAATTTGAAATTATATAGGTAATATTTATTTATTTAGAAATAAAATAAATTTAAATAAAATAAATAATTATTTAAATAAAAATTTGGGTTTTAACAATAACTTAGTCTTTTTCAATATTCATAAAAAATTGAATGTTTTCAGAAAAATACCAAAAATTCATGCTAAGATAATTTTGATATTCCGAATTAAAAAATGATGTCTATTTTACCAAATTCAAAACATAGAAGCTTCATTTATTAATTTAAAATTAATTCCCGTTGTCAAAACCAAAAAAATAGTTTTTAAAAGAGTAAAAACTATCAAAAGATTAACATGTGTTTATGTCAAATTAAAATGTAAAATTAATTATAATGATCAACATTGTATTAAATGATACAAATATAATCTAATTATACTTCCAAGCCATTCAATTATTTAATTGAACACTATAAATTATTTTGATTAAAAAAGTTGTTTTCAGTTAAAATTTAGTAATTTTAACTATTCACCCAAATATAAAAGTTATCAGAAAACACCAAAAATATATAGAAACTAATTTTTTATGTCCCAATTATAAATAAGAAGTTTATTTTGTCAAATTAAATATATAAAAGTGTCAAATATTGGGTTAAAAATGGTTCTCCATTAAAAGGTGGTAAAATTGCATTTTTTGAAAAACACATCTTTTATCTGAAAAAATGAATATGTTCTTATATTATGTCCATGAAAATCATAATATGGATTCTAAAATTATAAGGATTATATAAAGTTCAAAATTCAGTTAATACTATTCATAACCTCTTTTGAATGGCTAGTTTTGTAAGTCGTGGTCTGGTTAAACTCGGTGTTGCGTGTTGCACAAATTATTGAAATATTTTGAAGAGATAAGGTACTATTAAATCTTGGGGTGTTACATATATCAACTTTTTGAAAAAAAATTAGGCTTGTTGGTGGAAAACTTGTATGGTTATTTGAACATGGACACACTATTGGGTGTACGATAAGAGAATATCAAATGTTTCAAGGAATGTTCTCTAGAGAATGGGGGTTACTGTTTCTTTTGGGAACCATTCATGATGGCAATGAAATGAATCGACTTGGTTCATGGTATGTATTTATTAGTTCTATAAAAATCTTATATCTATTGTAACATGAGAATATTTACCATTATATCCCCTTAATGAGAAAAATATTCTCATCAGTGTGAGTGGGATCATCAGGCTAGTCACGCAATGAATATCGAGTAAAGTTTGAATTTTCTTACAACATAGATAGTCAATCTTGCTTTAGATTATGATGTAATGAATCTAGATTATTTTACTCTAGTGTTATAACATTTTAGGGATGTTTTATATGATGATTTCTACGACTTATCACCTAATTTAGAGATAGAGTTCATGATCGAGTTGCTTTGAAGAGCAGATCTAGTTTCTATCCCGCCATTCAGAATAGCCCTAGAAAAGAAGTGGGAGTTAAAAGTTCATTTAAAAGATTAATAATCTAAAGGATTCATAAAACCTATTACTTATTATTGGGTTTCTCTAGTTCTCTTCTTCTATAAGGATCATGAGTCTTTGTACTTATTTATTGATTATTATAGGTTGAACCGGATGATGGTAAGGAACCAGTATCCTCTTCCCCACATTTGTAATATTTTCAATTGGATAAGTAGTTTTAGGATCTTCTCCAAGATCAATATGAGATCAGGTTACCATCAGTTACTGGTGAGACCATTGGACATACCTCAGACAACGTTTATGAGTAGTTATGTCTTCTATGAATTCACGGTGATGCTGTTAGGGTTTACCAATGCTCTTCCAGTATTCATGGACTTGATGAATAAGATAATTCAGCCCATTCTGGTTCATTTTTGGTGGTTTTTTAATAGATGTTTTATTTTACTACGAGTTAGCATATGATCATTCCAAATATCTTGACATCATCTTGAGTACACTGATATATCATTAGATTTATTCCAAGCTCGAAAAATACAATTTCTGTATTAATAATGTGCACTTCATGGGCTCTGTAAACTCATATGTTGGAGTGTTAGTGGAACTAGTGAATTTTTCATCCATGGTATGTTGGGAATTACCCAATAACATCATTGATATCCATATATTTCTCAGTTTAGCAGGTTATTATATGTGCTTTATCAAAAATTTCTATTTTTTTCTACACCGATGTATGGGATGACAAAGAAAGTGGTGTAGTTTGTTTAGTATAAAGATTTTGAGATATATTTTTAGGAGTTGAAGGGAAGTTTAACCTCAAAACGAATCCTCACTTTACCTGTGCCAAGTAAAGTATATACAATGTACTGTGATGCATCCAAAGTAGGACTCACCATAATTTTGATGTAGGAGTATCGAGTGGCTAATTATAGATCGATGAATCTGATACCACAAGAGAGGAATTACTATACTCACAATCTAGATTTATTAGAAGTGGTACATTATCTGTGATGTTGGATAAACTATCTCATGGGTTAGAGGTTTGTGGTATATAATGAAAATAAGAGCAACAAACAAATATTTTCTCAGTGAGACCTAATATGAGGTCGGTCGAGTATCTGTAGTATTTGGACATTGAGTTGGATTATACACTAGGAAATGGGAACATAATTGCTGATTCATTGAGCCAAAAGACGTAGATAGAGGGAAAATGAGTGTCTTGTGATTAGGGAAAGATTATGTCCATCTTTAGAGATGTGCATTTAGATGTCTAGGAGTCTCAGGGTCAATTAGATCTGAATTCATCATCTCTTATACCTGTACTTTTAGGATAGATCATTATTGAGAAGTTATATGATCCAATGGTCCCAATTCTAAGATGAAAATTATATGGTGGGGGGACACTATCAGGATGGTCGCTTGGTAGTGGAAATTATATTCTTTTATGTCACCGAGTATGGGTTCCTGTGGGATTATTTGAGGATTCAATGATGATGTTTCATACATCTAGATGGGAAGTTAATCATGGTTTGATAATGATGTATCATGATCTCCATAGAAATTGTTGGTGGCCAGTAATGAAGAAGGTGGTATGAACATTCATGGATAGATGCTTCACTTATCAGTAGACGAAATCCAAGAATTAGAGTCCAGTTGGGCTTTTTCATCCTTTTTCCATTCCTCAGTGGAAATGTGATGATGTCATTATGGATTTTTGTGACATGATTACTGAGGAAAACCCATAAGAATGATGTTATATGGTTTAGTGTGAATAGATTAAAGAAGGTATCCAACTTCATACCAATCAAGGAGACCATCAAATTTTTTGATCTTGGAAGTATTTACACGCATGAGGTTGTTCAATTGCATATTTTTTTTTGAGAAATATCATTTTATATAGAGATCCTCAATTCACATCGTGTTTTTTGTAAGGTCTTCAGAAGGATCTGGGATCTCTGGGTGTTTTGTGCATATCATATCATCCTCAGACTGATAGTCTATTTTAGTAGACTATTTAGGTTATAGAGGAAATGTTAGAGGCATATGTATTGGATTTTGGTTATTCATGGGAGAAACATATGGCACTCATGGATTTTATATATAGTAGATCCCATAAATTTATCCAAATGGAACCTTTCAAGGAATCACATGGAAGGCCATTGCATTCACTTATTTGTTGGTTGGAGGAAAGTAAGTCAGTGATTGTTGGTCCTAGTATCCTGAAGGATATGTCTGAGTAAGTTCAGTCAATTAGAAAGTGTTTTTTGAGTTCACATAGTAGGAAACATTCATATTTCAACCATCAAAGATGACCTATAGAAATAAAGGTTGGTCATTATGTTTTCATTCTGGTGTTTCCTAGATTGAGGCAACACTATATTTGGAAACAAGGAAATCTAGCACCCTGGTTTGTTGAACCATTTGATATTGCAGAAAGGGTTAGTCTAGTGGAATACCATTAATTCCATAAATAATACTACAGTTCGTTGAATGATGTTTCTCACACATCATAACTTTGAAAAGATCATCCTGACCCTTCCCATGTGATATCCATAGTAAAGGCCATGCTTTGTATTGCTGTTTTCTTTGAGGAGAATCTGATTTGGGTTATTGATCATAGTGAGAGATATCATCATACAAGTACTATACTGTTGTTTTAAGTGAAATGGATGCATGGGAAAGTTTATGAGGAGACCTTGGAGAGGGATTCCATTATGAGAAAACAATGTCTAAAATTGTTTTCCGAAACCCCACAGTGATTCTTTGAGTAGTGCAGGGATGAACCGTTATGTGGTTGGGCAGTTGTAAGATCTTGTATTTTTTCAGGTACATCTCTCTTTTACTTTTTTAAATATTATTTCTTAAAATTTTCCCTCATCATTAACTCTTGGTGGTTGTGTTCTATCGTGGATGTTAGTTTTTTGAATAAAACAAATCATGGGTTTTGAGGAAACATGAGAAAATTTGAGGGGATCAATAGGGAGAGCCTTTATTGGGGAAAATTAATTAATGTGTAGGGATATATGTTATTATGAATTAATAGTTTCTGGGTATAAATGGGTGAAGTGTTATCAAAGGTTCCTTGTATGTTGAGAATCATTAAATGGGGTTATGGTTATTTGTATGGATAATGGGATGAAAAATCATCTATAGAACATTGACATGCCATGTAAATGAATTATACATTATGTAATGATTGGATGTTTTTAATATTCATAACATGATATGTGATTTTTCGTATATCCCATTAAAAATAATTAAATGGATTGTAACTAAATTATATGTTGTGTAATTATCCAACCTGGTATTTTAAAGTTTGTTTTGTGGATAATGTTCCCATTCCCCCACATAAATCTATTCTACTTTTGACCTAGGATGACTCTCTAGGAAATTTTGGAGCCCCAACCTCCCTTCTGGATGTGGCAATAACATGATCAATCTCAGTATGTGGGTTGGGTTTGGGATTTACCTTCAATCCCTTGCATCTCTAACATTACTGTGTAATATAATGACCGTGTGCATTGTAGGTTTTTACCTTGACTAGTATTGATCATAGATCCTCTTTACAATCATCTGAACCTTCTTCCTCTTTTTATTTTTCCATTAAGGTCATTTTTTCTTCCCCAATTAAGGTAGGGTGTATAAATTAGAACCCTATAGTTTGATAATTACCAAGTATATGAAATATTGTGATTTCACCATCATAACATGATCCATAATTAATTAAATAACGAATGGTATTATTCTCTAGAGTCAGTTGGCTTCAATTATTCCTCAAAATGTCTTATGGCTACCTGTTGGGTGATAAAATTTTAATATATTTGAATTGGATAATGGATTAATGTGTGTTTATAATGACATGATTCATAAGGTGATTTCTTGATATAGAATCACTATTTTATGGATTGCTGCTTATTGATTTGACTATTAATCAATTGTAAAATAAATGAAAAAGGTAATTCAAAGAAAAATTGGTATTTACATATTTAACCAATGATTTTTATGTTGTGATATCATGATATCCATGTTGTTATGAGATATATTGTGATATATTATGTAATGATTATAGGTATTTGAACCGAATGTCTTAATGCTTATATATTGGGAATCGCACTGAAATATGCACACATATATGATGTAATGATGATATTGAGTGGGCTCAACCCAATCCCATGTTGTAATTATTATAGGGATATGACACAGAAACTATAATTCTTATAGGGATTTGTCCTGTATTTTTATGATTATGCCAGGTTTATAGTTATGTTGGGAAAGGTTGTGAGAAATGTATACAGATATTCTTTCTTGATTTTGAAGAAGGTTATTTTACCATAGATATACGGTTGTCGTTAGAATGGGTGTGAGAAATTCTCAAAGATATTCTTGTATAGAGACAAATAAGGTTGATTTTATTTTCATTTAATTTTTTAAATAAATAATATAATTTTTATCACTTTATTTCATACTCTTATTATCTGAATAATTTTTTTAGGCATGGTGGTGTCAACCTACTAAGATATTATCACACCCTATTTAGGAAACCATTTGGAATGTAAGAATATTATGTGGGTACATGTTTGTACATGGGAAATACAACTTATTGTTCACTGTTTCTTGTTGTATGGGTTGGAGTTTGGAGGTGGGACCGACATGGGTTTTGGTACCGGTTACTTTTGAGTCATTATTTGAATATTCTATAATTTTACTTGTATTTTTTCTATCATGAAATTTAGTTATATTCCATTGAATTATAACATTACCTATTATTATTTATTACATTATTCAATTGGATTTTGTTATTGGTTTCCACTATGTTTATAATCTGATTCCTTTTTTTAATAGATTATTTCTATTGCTATGAAACTTCATACCAGGGGGTATAGTCTCCCCACTATACATTTCACACCCCCAATATTAGTTAAAAGCCTCTAACGTATGGGGAGGAGCCTTTAGGTCGCATAACCGACTCTTTTTATCCATGTGAGGGAGTTCAAGATCTGGGTACATTACAACTATCATATAATTATCCTATAGGAACATAACGGTATACAATCCTGAAGAAGGATGAGATTGTGAATGAAACTCTATCATTAGGATTGAATTGAATTGCATGTTCTTTTAACCTCATTTATAATGAATTTATATTTATTATAATTTAAAAACCATAAACATATGTTTAATATTATATATGATCCACTTATAACATTTCTATATCTTTTTTATCTTCAATTATTTATTAATATTGTCATTTTCGAGTGTTTACTATTTCATTTATCATATATGTTTTAATTTTGTTATTTTCATCCATAAATAATTCTCAGTATTCCATCATCCCTATAATTTAAATCCTTATATAATTATCATATTTATATTAACTTTGTAAATAAATAAAATAATTCATAGAATGAAGAACTAAAAAACGAATCACATCGCATCGTAGAGCTGGTAGTCCACACATACACATGAGAGATGTTGTTTTTTAATAGGTGGGTAGGTAATAAGATAAATGATATATTATATTTATTGCATCATTATTAAGTCATGAATATCATATATATTATTAGTTTAATATTTATAACCATACATGTAATTTGGTGATTAAAATTGAATTACACCCCTACCTTAAGACAATCGATCAAGCACAGACACAAACAATGGTTTCATTTTATAAATGATGAAAATAATAAGAATAAGGTCTTACCCACATATATGAAAACATTTATTTATATTTAAGGTTTTTATTTTATTTTATTTATATGGTTATTATATATTTTGAAGCGTTAAAAGGGTAAAAAAAATTAAAACACATTTCCAACAACTATACCACTTCTTCAGAAAACCTCTTCACAATTATACAGAAATCATCAATAGGATAATATTAAGTTAAATAAAAGAAATATAGGACATGGGGAGGGATTTTTTAATATTATTTTTCAGGTAATTTATAATATAAGAACCTCTTGAACTATGAGGATAAGAAGATTTGTGGTATCCTTTAAAAAGTAAAGAATTTGGAAAACTTGGATTTTTTCAAAATATTAAAATATATTAATGTTATAATCAATTAAAATGGATTAAAAATGATTTATATTATAATATTATAATATTTATCTAATAATAAATCCATCAACTATGTTTTATGTATATTTTTTAATTAATCTTGAAGCCTCATCCATTTATTTGTTACCCCTTTAACCCATATTTCCCTTAATTGAGGTGATATATATTTACTAAATTTACTATTAATTAGGCCCAAAATAGATGTTTAAAATTATCACTAATAATAATAATGGTTATTCTATATATTTATTCCATTTTGAATTACTCAACTTGTAGAAATAAATGAAGTCACCTTAGAAATATGATATTAAAACACTATAAAAATGATTTTCCATAAAAATGAATATTTTCTTTAAAAATATTTTTACTCTAAAATGAAGCATAATTTATATTACAATGAAATTTATTAAGTTATTATTAATAAATTGACACTAATAATATTTTAAAATACTTTTAATACAAAATAATATTTTGAAAAAAAATGAATGTAAGAGAATTAAAAAAAATAATATTTTTTCAATATTAAAGGAAAATTTCATTATTTTTGAAAATTAATAAAATTTCATCTAAAGATAACTTTCATGTTCTTATTTCAACTATTATATACTTTTTATCAATTAAAATTTATATTTTTTCAGAATTTTTCTTTTAATCACATTTCTGAATATAGGTAGGTTCATTATACAATTGTTTCCTTAGAAAGAAAATTTACTTTAAATAAATTTTATCACAAGTGTTACAAAAATGTAATTTTCTATTGAATATATAAGAACTATGTACTACATGATACATTTTTTAAATTTCTTCCATTATATAAAATCAAAAATACATATCATATTACTTTTATATAGTTTATCTTAGATATACAAGACAGGTGCTTATGGAATTGTTTTAGTGTCATGCACAATAGTTTAAAAATAATTTATGGTGATATATAAAAGTTTATTTTTTGATATGTTATTACAAAAGTATTTTTCTTAATAAAATTATCGTATTTAAGAAATTGTTTTTTGATCAATGCGTCCATGGATCTATAATGAGAATTTGAAAATTATATGGTTAATTAAGATCTAGTTATTGATATATCAATGCTAGAAAAATAATTATTTTATAGTAAAAATATATAAAAATGGTTCAATGCATGAAAAGAGCTAGTTTATTTGAATTTGAAAACATGAAATGGGTTTTATGGATGAGGGATATCAAAATTAGTATATAAATACACTTGATTATATTTTTGAAAGGATTTTATAATCTATATAGTTGATATATTAAGTGATTGATTCAATTTAAATTATTTATAAATTTAGTAATTATAGTGAAAATTTTGATATGTCTTTTTCTAAAAGACTTCTAAAATTTATTCCTTTTAAATTAGTGGTTAGAGTGATGAAAATGAACCATGTATTTGATCCCATATTTTAATTTAATTGATTTTTATATCTTTATAGAATTTTTTATAATTCTATATTTTTTTCCAATACCTTGATGAGAATTTATATTGAATTTTATAGTTCTATATGAATTTATATTTTATATCATATAAAATTGTGGAATCAAATAATAACAATTAATTTAGTTAAAAATTGAAAAATTATAAGAGAAAAATACTATAAATTAAACCTTATATCATTTATTATTATCATAAAATATCATCCTCAGATATTATTGAGTAGAAGATATGACTTTAATATCATAGAATGACTTGGTGAATGAGTGAACATCTTATAATTTTTTTTGATCATACATCTTACATACTGGCCTAAAAGCTTTGTGAAATCTATAAAAAGTGGAGATGATATGAAATTAATGTCATATAACATATAGTAACCCATAGGTAATATTTCATGAATTTCCATTTCATATTCAATTGGAGAAGAAAACTTTATAAATCAATATGTAGGAAAATTACATGTTTATATTAGGTCAAAAATGACATTTCTAAGATTAAAATATAATTATGTAAAATAACTAGGTTCAATTAAAAATATCATAAAAATAATGAAAACATTGTGAATCATTAAATTTACATGATATGAGCATGATAATTGGATATATGAACCATAAAAAAGTAATAATAAATCATAAAAAATGCACGAAATAATTACCGTGTTTAATTGATTTAATTTTTTTTAAGAATTATACAGATGAAGAAACATCCAATCCCATGATGATATTTATTTAATATAAAATATATTATTTAAATGATTAAAATAAGTATCGGATAGTATGTTATGATGTGAATTTATTAATATTTAAAAAATGAGAGATTCTAGATTTCACTAAATCTAGAAATGTATCACATCATAAAAGAAGAGATCAACTGTGATGAATAAGTAATGTGGTGTATGTTTTATATATAGTTATGGATTTTTAACTATGAATCTTGTGGATTCATTTTTATAAATAAGAGTATATTTATCATGTCATTAAATAAGTTATATATTTAATCAATACAATTGAGAAAGGGAATGAACAAGGTCGCACATTTAATTTCAAAATAGACCATAATTGAAGGGATTCTAATAACCATGGGTGTAGATATGCATGTTATTTTATTACATATATCAAATATAATATATTTTTTGAATATATTAGGATATAACCAATAAAATTAATATGTCCACCCATGTATGAAGAATCCTATAGGAATCTCACATATGGTTTATTGAGTTTAATGTGATCAAAATTCAATAAATTTTATTAGATTTTCTATTTTAGAAACTATGGAAACATTAATGGGGATGTAAAAATAAAACAAAATATTTTTTGGGATAATTATTTTTGAAAATACTGTTGAATACAAGAATAACAGCATATATCTCAAGGAATAAGTTGAAAGAGAAATTAATGAAGCCTATAGATAAAAATATAGATGAATCAGAACATTCGAATAGTAGTATATCATTTGTATTTTGATAATAATGTTGAATGTAATAGATGATGTGCAACCTATTGGGTCTCAATGAGTGGGAAGAAGATAAATTTTTTTTTGTGATAGTTTGAGTTACTATGCATATTCTGTTATTTTCGGTCAAGTCCTTTACGAATTTTGATGTTAGTGAGATATATAAGATATAAGTATATAGAGAAGCGATGTGATATCATGTTGAATACAGATAACATGTGGTAGGTAATGTTCTTAATAAACAAGAATCATTTTTTCACTCCATTTTTGAGTGTAATTAGTTCATTCTATAGATTCCATGGAATCATTATATGGAAATATGATCCAAATAAAATAAGTAACGAAAATAGAACACATGTATAATCATGGTGAGGATCTATGGAACCTGTGTGACTTATGGTATGTAAAGAAAAAAAGTGATTATATTTTGAAAATTTAGAACGATGTCCTTTGAGATGTAATAAATTTTATACATTTTGACACTCAATTTAAATATGGAATGCACCAACCATTGCAGTCAATATTTAATTATAGTGGATAAATAATGATTGGTGTGAAATATTAGTCATGATGATGAGTATTCCATTAATCCAATTCATTTATATTACTATTTCCTTCATCCTTTATTTATTTATTTATCTTAGTGAGCTTTTGGGATATAAATAAGAGTGGATCAAGACTATGTGTAGTCTTGGAAGATTAATTGAAAATGGAAGAATTAATTAATGTTTTAAGTGACCAATAATTCACCCCTCTGCTCTCAGGTGTCCAATGATCCTTAGGGGATTTCATCTAGGTGGTTGTACTCCTTCACTATCTACGCCAATAACTACTAAATTACTAGGGAATCTCTATGACATTTGTAATCTTACAAACCCATTCCATTTACACAATTATTGAATGATCTTTTTTAGAAGATAAATATTCATTTATTCACAATGGGATGAATATTTCTATAAATTTGGATTCCATATCCCCATGATGGATTTTAGACACATCCACATGTGAGATAACTGTTGTACTTACTATGGACACCATGTTTGTTGAATCACATAAATAATAGATGACTAGAATAATGCCCTCTATAGATGGATATGTGCTCATCACATCCTAATCATAGATACCTACTATCACATAAATGATATATAACAACTAACCTATTTTTTTAGAGAATTTTTCCACCACCAAGGGAACAAAAAAGATCTTTTAATTACCTTTATTGATACATATCTTAATCTAACTAAGTACTGACACTTATCCATCCCTTTAATATAGATTTATCATCATAGGTTCCCTCAAAAACTAAGGTGACCATGTGTTTTGAGATTTCATTATGAAACTCAGTTGGGAAGTGGTGCAACAGAGTTAGGAAAATGTGTTTTTTATGAATTCATAAATTCTATTGTTGACGTCTGAATGATGTTTATAGAGATTCATATATCTCAAAACCATGACGGTTAATTTTTCCCTGGGAAGATGTTTGATAATGAAGGGAATATCTGAATTGACATTGTCTATGAATGGTAAATTGATCCTATATGAAATTGGTTTGTGGGAATGAGGGTACATTTAATTAAATGACTACTATTATTGGGAAAGAACCCTTCTGAAAAGGGTTAAAGCATCATGTAGTTTAATGTCATGTGACCAATACATGGTCCATGTAGTTTAACGTATTCCAATGAGGAAGTTGTTTTATAGTTTAATGTCTTTTGACAAGGATGTTATGATATGTAGTTTAATTTTGTATAATGGTGATATTTTGGGGGGATATAGTTTGAGGTCATAAAATTTTACCAAAAGGTTAATTAATCTTTTCTTCAAGGTAATCTGTTTGGGAATGTACTATCATATTTGTGTGTGAGGAGGGGAATGTTGTAAAATGTAATCTAGGGATCTCTATATCTGAAGAGTGGTATGGAGAAAGGGATTGTGGAGATATATGAGGTATCTTATTAGGAATATATTATCACTGGTTTATAGAACTATTTTTTGGGCTAATTTATGATGAGACAACTAGGACATGTTATTGCATAGTCAAATAGTGGAATGATTTGGCTGAGAGTCCTTGAGACTTTGTGGGAGACTTATGAAAAACCAATTGGGGAATGTTACAACATAGTTAGGGAGAATATTTATAATGAATTATAACATTAAATTACTAATGGATGGAGAAATTTTATGTATATTTGGGTTTACCTGGGAAAAGAGTTTAGTTTGTGGAAGGAATGTAAATGAATATGGGAGGATAATTTTAGGTCAAAATAACTAAGAATTGGGGAAAAGGTTTCCTGTGTATTTCTAACCCCTTACGTGTGAAAGAATGGTGCCTTTATTATGAGCTCATATAGAAATGGAAATATATTATGAAAATGATAGGTAATATATATCATAATAGACCAATCTTGTTCTGACATACATTGGACATTAGGGAGGAAGTTTTAAACCGTGATATTAGGGGTTTCCAGATAAGGACAATTATATAAGACAAGTATGTGGGGGATGAATGAAGACCAAATTTGAGTAGAAGGTTATAAAATAAGGTCATCAAATCCTAGAGATATAGAAGAGTATTCTCCCATTAGTGAAGTTATCGTTGGGTAAATAACCTATTCAGTGGGATACATTATGAGAACCTAACTGGGGAGTGTTACTAAATAGTTAAAAATTGGAATCCACTGGATGATAGGCCCATTTTGTGGGAGACTTATGTAAACCCAACTACATATTGTTACTGTATAGTCATTCATAGGATTCCATGGGTACCAGATGTTCTATTATCAATAACTAAAGAAATATTATGAATATTTAAAAGTTTACAGGATTAGGACTATGGAGTATTGATGGGATACGTCTGACAACAATGGAATACATAGACCTATGTCATCAATAAAGTGTAGATACCCATTCATAGATTTGATTCATTATTAGGAGGGTACATATAGGTTTTCTTGGTGGACCCATGAATTAGTGAACACACATTATAAGATTATTCACATATTTTATGATTTTTATTCTATAGAGTGGGTATATTTAATTTACCCCATGGTTTGGACTAGTACATGAGGCCTAGACACCACTACGTATCTCAATAGAATGAGATCAAGCGACACATAGTTATTGAGGTAGTATGAAGTTTAATGACATGGGGAAATAATGAATGTGACTAGACATAAAAAAATATTGCATCTAGACCAAATAACCCAGGTGTCACTACATATCTTGATGGAACAAGAATCAAACCACACATACTTTTGAAAAGGAGTCCCCATACTCATTGAACTCATGTGTTGAGAAAAAAATGTTTTTCCAAATACAGTATCAGTCATGGTGTGAGAAAACATATGGATTATCTTACATATTTTTGACTCATACATAGGATAGTGGGTTAATTTATTAGATTATGTCATGCATGTGGTAGGATTTATGATTTGGATGTAACTACCTATCTAATTGAAATTATAATCATGCCACACATAGTTCCTGAGGAAATTTCATAGTTCATTTTCATGAGATGAGGACAACTTGTGTGCATTTTAATTTCTTGATACCCATACCATGATATCCTCAAATTGAATTGGCATGCCTTACTCATAGAGGGAACTTATTCAGCAAAACTCTTAATCGCACATGATCTATGTATGTTGTGAGAAATGGGGAGTGTAAAATGATTCTTCCACCACAAAAAGGTAATACAAGATAAGGATATGGTTAATTAGGTTTAGTGGTGGTAGGGCTAGGATATATTAACCAGGAATCGCTACATATATCATTAGAATAAGAATCATGATGTACATGGATATAAAATCTCATTCATTTTAACATCATATAGAGAGGGTGAAGATGAAATTATGTGAAAGAGGGGAAAGGTTTCTTCCAGTCCCAAGAATGGAAATATGGACATCACTACATATCATGCGATGATAGGAATCATGTTGCCCATAATTTTTGAAGGGTTTCTTGTGAAGGTCTAACTCGTACATAGGGTGTGGGACATTTTTTTTATATTTCAGAAGGACCTAGTATTTGAAATTTTGGTTTCACTACATATATCATTGGCATGAGAATCTAGCCATGCATAGTTCATGGATTGATCATGATGTTTAACATCATGCAATTAGGACACTAGTCAAGAAAGTTAACATCTTATAGTAAGGACATGTGTCACATGGCGTGGATAGAAATATTGTTGCTGGACCATGGGATAAGACCCAAACATCACTAAATATCTTTCTAGAGAAATAATCAATCCACACATAGTTCAAGAAAATAGTTCCCACATCAATCATGTTTTGATGTATAGAAAATTGGGCTTTGATATTTTTTATTATGATGGATGGGGCCATGACATAAAGTATAGGAATCAATACGTATATAATTATATTGGGGATCGATCAAGACATGGCATTTAAATGGTTTCCTATGTAGTTATGATTCATTCCAAAGGAAATTGAGATATATATTTTTTCTAGAAGGACTTGGGATGGGAGTTCTAGGCATCACTTGTATCCCATTAGAATGAGAATCAAGAACAACATAATTCTTTAATAAATGTGTGATGGGGTACCAACACCATTGATTTTCATCAACTAAAATTTGTATTGAAATTTTTCATAGTTTTACTTTAATAAATAAAGATGTGAACAATGTAGTTTAACATTATACAGTTAAGATGATATGCTATATAGTATTGAGGATTTTAGCTTAGACTCTATATTTTGTTATGAATTTTAACATCCTATATCATGGAAAGGTTTTTTTCATTTAATAGTGAAGAAAAAAAGACAAAATACATAGTTCTACATCATGCAGATGACATAAGGATCTTGTGATTACATGAAATATTTCTCCATGAAACATTCATTTATTGGGGTCTTAATGATATATCTATGCATTTAGATTAAGGAATAGGAACTGTAAGAGTAGAACATAAGTATAGAGTATAGTCCCTACCACTTTGGATCATGTTTTAGTGTTTTCATTCATGGTATCATAAGAGTAATGAGGAATATTACCAATTCTACTTGTATGAATGAATTATGGTGTACCTTCCTATAAAAAGATCAAGATATGTAATTTTGATGGACCTCTAAGTGATGCATGGTATCAAATCACTTCTCATAAAGTTTATCCAATTATAAAAATCATTTTGGGATTTCTAATATGTGGATATCTGATCAAAAATGGATATATATAGTGATAGAAATTGAAACTCAAATGGGAAGGGATTCTTCTGTTTCATATACCAGTGAATACAGGGTCGCCCATGTGGCAGGATGGGTTATAGTCTGGTAAGCCCATAGGGCATGAAATATCTTTTAAGTCCAAGACTTCTAAATTTATCCACCATATTAGGGATTATGTTCTAATAGGTCTTATTGAAAGCCTCTATGTTCCCACTATCTACTTCATGATAGTGAGATAAACAGTTGGATTGGATATTGGACTCTTGATACATCTTCTCTAACTTAGAAGAATAGAAATTGGTTCCATTTCTTATTATTATTGTATTATGGACACCAAGTCTATTAATGGTTTTGGATTACACAATGTTGAAAATGATTTCGAACTTGAATTATTTATGGGATGTTTCCCTAGACCAGTTGGATATGAAGTAGGTAGAAGTTAAGATGTATTTGACAACATGGCCATAAAAGGTGGGTACTATCCCCAAAAATCAATTCCTTATATTGAAAATGGATTGGAGTATTTGGATATATATAGAAACTATGGGGGTTTATGGATGAAGTTGGAATTCACTTAGTAGGAATCACGCTTATTGGGGAATTCAGTAAAATAATGTATCCTTGATGTCCAGAAGTATCTAAGACATTGAATTTGGATAGAAATACTATATCCTAGCTAGTTGGAACTACTGGTTCACATGTTTACTTCTTTAATGACATCCGAAGTCTATTATTTATCAGTACATATGGGAGGGAGTCCATGAAAACCTCATTTATAAAAGATTTTTTGTGAATTGGGATATCATAGAGAGTGAAGTTGGCTACTCACAATCATATTTTCTCTTTAATAGATCTATCAGGTGGGTGTAATCAATAGTTAAAGTAGTTAATAATTGGAATTATCCACATTGGAAGGACCATATGGCTCAAGTATTGGTCTAACTTCACTAATATCATTATTTTGGACCTAATAAAAAGGTGACACCAATCTGTGTTTCACAATGTTGATGATCATATCATCATTATTTGGACCTTCTAAAGCCATTACTATATTTTACAATGTATACCTTTAGATATTTTGTGATAATGGGACATGATTTAATGTTGGATCTAAAGGGAAACCTTCCATTAAACCTTAGTCATAATAAATAAGGGAGGGGGGGTATCTCTTTTTTTATAATGGAATAATCCTTGTTGACATATTTTATTTCCATATCTGAATCAACATTCACCTGTAGATGGTCCACTCGTATTTGGAGTTCCAGTTATAGGAAAACAATGAGGGCTTAATATTCTACCTCATTGTTTGTTCAACTTTCTGATAACATGATGGAGTAAGGTAGAACTGATTTTTCTAGAGAGATAATAAAAATCTATAACCTGACTTTTTTGAGTTTAGGATCTTCTATTATCCTCCCTATTGGGATTCTGGATGAGTCCTAAAAATAAATTTCTAATGTTAGGGATCCATCTTGATTAGTAAAGATCTATTTATCTGGGAATTCAGTATTTAATAATGTTTCCTCTACAGAAGGTTGTTCTGAAAGGAAGTATGTCAAGGCCTTATATTTCACTACTTTTTACGGATGAATTTTATATCAAAATCCTTCAGGATAACCACTCACCATGCCAATAATTCTTTACAGATGAGGATATATTTTAGTTGGCTATTATGATATACTATTTAGCCTTCATGGCGTTTTAGGTAGTGACTTAGTTTTTGAACCATGAAGATTAATTCTAGGAAAGTATTCATTTTATCTGAATAATGAGTCTCAATAATGAGCATGGTTTGATTGAGATAATAATTTTGTTTATACTCCGACCATTATTATTTTTCACAAGAAAAGAACCTAGTGATAATTTCAAGGCCATCACAATATAATTATCAACTTTTCCTCAACATGTTGAATTCATACTATTGGGATAATGAGGTATTTTTTAGGTGCTAAAATGCATCCAAACAGTCACTCGTCCACTAATACGCGACCCATTTCTTCATCAATTTGCTTAATGGAAAACAATTTCTTAGAGGTTTTCTATAAAAAAATCACATACAAGACAATTGTCCTTGAATTAATCTAAAATAATTAATATTTCAAGTAGGTTCCATAATGAGGATATATATTTTCTTATCAAGGTAGACTTTAATGTCACAGTGGTGTATGAATAAACTGATAAATTTTCTCAAGGATACCCCAAAATCTAATTTGAGGGCCATATTTCCAGGCTATGATATTAGGGATTATGGAAGATGGTCTCATGATAAGTTCTATTATTAGGAATTTGTTGGTACATAACCACTAGATCATCAATGTATTATTAGACAAACACCCTCAATAAGGGTTTGATGATGATGTTCCATGCATGTTTCTATGTGGCACTAACGTTCTTTAAGACAAAGGACATTACCCCATAGTAGAATACGTCATGGGGTCCCTTAATGTAGTGAATTCTTCAAATTCTAGTGATATATGAATTTTGTTTTACCCTAAATAGACAACCATGAAGGATAGTTCTTGATGTCCATCCATCACTTAAATAAGTAGTTATGTTATTGGAATTAGGAAGTCATATTTAATATAGTGCTGGTTGAGATCTCTAAAGTCAATGAAAAATATGATTTTCCCATTACTATTCTTTATTTGGATGATATTGGCTTGTCTTTTTGGATACTAAACATCTCAAATGAAGTCATCCTTGACGATCTTGTCCTTTTCAGCTAAAATTTTAGAGGCATGAGTTGGGTGTGTCCTTATGGATACCTGTTTGTATCCTCAATGGAATTCTAGAAACCCCAAGTGGTGTGTGGGAACCTTAGGATCAAGGCATTGAATCTCTATGTATTTATAAGAAAACATGTCTTTCTGTTTACTTAGGAAAGAGGTATATATCTATTTATTTTCATAATTCATTTCCACTGTGATCAATGTGGGTCATAGATTTTCATTTGTACCAGTATTTATTTCTATGAGTTTTTTAATAGTTGTGGAGATAGCTTCCTTGAATGATGGGGGGGGGAATCCATCAGTTCATTATCCTAGTACTCTCCCTCTTGATTTAACTCTTTCTCATATACTTGGGAAGTAGGTGATGAAGTAATTTTCTCGGAGTTAGGGGATGAGTCAACATTTTTTCATTCAGTAGATAAAGAAACTACATCCAACTAAATTGATAGTTAATGTCTTTATTAGAGATCCGAAAGGTAGATGAGGTACTAATAGTAAAAATCTTAATTTTTATACAATGACATGACAACTTCTTCAATCATAATTGAAAGAAAATGGATTTTTCAAAGCTCAAGGGATGGAATGAATATATTATAATCTTGGATTTCATTAATACTTATAGAGTTGACATTTTTAACTAGGATTTCATTACTTCATGGAGAGTTAATAACTTCGACTATGTTATTTGGTTTAGTTTTCATGGCCGACGTCATTAATGTCACTGGATGTGTTATCATATTCAGACCCATATAATCAATTTGGATGATGGAAAAATATACTATGTGCTAAACTGGTTGAAAGGGTTATTGGGATTCATATCTATACAAATTGGGGAATTGATTCAGGAAACATCATCAGTCATAGACAATTTCCCTTCCACCGGTAGAATCATTCATTAATATATTGTGATTTATATAAATTGAATAAAGATTTTTCATTATGAAATGTCCATATTTTTCCATTGATACAATATTTGTGGCATTGGTGGTATGATGAGGGAAAAACACATTGTGATTTAGCTAAGGTCTTCCTAGTTGAATGTTAAGACCATATCTTTCCTAAAAACCATGAATTCCAAGTCATAAACTACTTCCCCAAAATGACTATTGAGTTTGAAATTTTTAAGAGTCATTTTCCCAATCTTTTCATAACCCTATAAAATTAGAGTATTTGGGGAAAAGTGAGATTCATTGAAACTGAGTTGAAGAATTTTCTATACTAGAATTAGGTTGACTCTAGATTCATTTTCTATGTATGATCATCAGATATAAATTTCATTTATCCGAGCAGATATGCGGAAGGTCTTAACATGTCCATGTATAATGGTGTCCTCATCTTGGTCTATGAAGAAGAAATTATATGGCATTATTCAAGAAAAATATCTGAATTATATACTTATTTAGAAAAAAAATCGACTTAAAATTCATGATCCCTTGAAAAATCTTCTATGAGTTTTCGTTGGAGGTATTTTTATAGACTCATAACATCTAGGATTGACAAAATGGCCAAAACTAATGCTAGTTGCTTCAAAAAACCAAAATTATGGTACAAAGGTCTACACATCCAAGCATTAGGATCCTCATTTGTTGGTGCTCTATGAACTGAAGAACTTGATGTGGATGGATCATCCCAAGGAATAGAAATTGGAGGTGATTCTACTCTCGATGGATTAGGTTGACTATGTCTTCAAGCACATCGAGGTTGTCTAGGTGATGACGTGTCCTATAGACAATGTTCCATGAACATCATGTCATAGAAGACCACTTAATATGTGGGGGGACATTAGTACTTCTTATGAGCATGTTGTAGAGCTCTATCACATGTTTTGGCTGCGTAAATAGTTTGAGAATGACTGAAGTTAGAGTAGTGACTCCTAGAATGGCCATGTCTTCTCTTATATCCTTTAATATTGTGGTATCTTCTACCACTTCCCAAATATAATGTCGATAATTCAGGTTCATATGATCACTCATCACATGAGAAGGGTTTCATCAAGTCAATAAAATTAATGGAACCAATTATCAACTCCTTATCTGATAGAGATCCCATCTGTTGGCTAGACTATTATTGTAGCATTTGCTGAGGCGGTGCCCAAACTTTTGGTACTGTAAGAATGATGTTATCTAAAGTTAAAATGAAACGTTGGACCAGGAAAATTCTCTTATTCTTGAGTTTACATGTTGATCTTCAGGCTATGTCATTTTTTTAATATAAACGTTCATAGAACCAACCTACAAATAGATTCAGTTGTGTTGTTGCAGATGTAGTCGGGGGAACAATTGGCTATTTCAAGTGTGATCATTAGATAACATGAGCCCTAATTAATGTATTTATGACTATACAATCAATGAAATTTTGTGTACTCTTTCTTTTAATATCCTTCCATTAATTATCATCATCCGGATAGGTGGAAGAAACATATGCTACATGATCAGGTGTCCTTCCCAGCTTGACTTTTCTAGATTCTTCCATATATATCTTGAATTATTTTCAAAAGAACACTCTTAAATGATGTTCACCAGTGATCTATATAATGGGATATATTTTAGGAGATCTTCACTAATATCCTTGTTGGGTTTATTAGGCTTTTGAAACATGATCATGTTACTTTCTAATGACGAGATGAAGTAACCATAGACTTGGTCACTTTGAAAGGAATATACCTTTATCTTTACCTCTTAAAACTAGTTTCACCTATACTAAATTTTATCATCTTGATGAGGAAATAATTGTTTCTAAAATTCAAGAGGTGGAGCTGGATGATATGGTGTAGGATTTGGAGTGGAAGCAGGTGTAGGGGCTAACATAACTATAACAGTGACATCGTCTTCATTCCACATTCACTCTCTATGAGATTAAGTAATTAATCAAGAATTAGTCTTTGTATTTAGTATAGAGTCTTCCACTCTATGAGAAATCATAGCAAGGTCCCAAAACCCTCATGTTTCTTTAACTAGGATGAGTGGTGGGTGAAATTAATCATGAAGATTCTCTATACAAATGGGAAACAAGTGTTTATGAGAAAGTTTTAGGTTTAAGGAGTATGTCAATACTTTCCACTAAGTAATGAAATCCTAGACACAGTCATTATCTTTATATTTTCAGTATGGGAGGTATAAGAATATTTTCCTCTGTAAATTGTTTATGGAATTGGAATATAAATGTCCGAAAGAGATATTCCCACCCTGTAATTGATCGGTCCAACAAGTTGGAGTACCACATAGAGGTTTTTACCTATAGAGACTGCAAGAAGAACCTAATTTTAAACGTCTCATATTGTTTAGGGTTCACCATTATGGAATCACACTGGCACACAAAATGCTTCAAAAACTACTTTGGGTCCCTAAAGTTGTTAAAAATTAGAAATTTATGATCCCAATGCTCAGCAGTGGAAGAGTTGGATCAACCCATTTAGGGTAACTATTCATCTCAGGTTTCACTAGTCCACACCATTACTCTATATATTCTAATTGAGCCATTAATAACTAAATTGTATTCATGTTCCCTTGGGAATTATTGGATGATTAGGATCTTGAATAGGGGAAACAACTGGATTAGCCATATATAGAGGCACCACTAGTATCTACTTTGGGTAACATATAGGGGAATTATGGTAAAGATTAACCTGAAAAAATTCTATTTATGCAACCAATAAAGGGAACTCATTATCTATAAATAGGTATATGCGTATAATTTCTAATGGAATCCCATGTTGAGCAGATTCTTCATATCCACTTCACTTTCTACCATAACCCCTATTTGTTGAGGTATTTTATATGAGAGTGTGATGTGAGGATCTTCCCAAAGAAAATATCTAGTAGGAAGTCCAACTCATATTTTTTATTCATTGACTCTTCTCAATTATTTCACCTCTTTCTATAGTTGAAAAATAATTCCTCAAGCATGAGGGTTCCAACCATTTCAAGGATTATGCGAGGTGTAAAAATTCATTTTTTCAATTCTTTATTGGGTTCTCTCGGAAGAGGTTGCGGTAGAGGGGATGATGGAACCCCAAAATTTTGGGAAAGGTTATAGTTTAGAGTATGAAAATATTCTTTAATCATTTCAGTGTGTACCATTTTATACACAAAAACATACTCCTTCAATTCCTCCTCTGAATTGGCCTCATGTCTTTTAGGGTCTGTAGGGGGAGTGTTAACAACATTCACTAATGTGTTCTTCATTTAAATAATTTTACTAGTATTTTTGCGATAATAAATTCTTCTATTCCCTATAAGATGCATTTACCTCTCCATTATTGGCTCCATCAAAGTCATTTGGTGGATGGTAATCCAAAAGGAATCCCTATATAGTTTAGTTGTGCATGTCCCAAATTAGGGTGCTGAATTACAATGTGGGGTTAACATGGAGGATTCATTCTAGGGATTTCCCCCTAATTAAAAAAAAACTGAAATCCATTGAGGATAAGGTTGTTGAGATGAAAAATCCTCTGACCCTGAGAGATTGGGTTGTTCCAATTCCACTTTCACAACTCATTGGGATCAATTTGATGACCTCAAAGGTTGTATTAAAAAATCCCCCAATACTTTAGGGTGGGTTTCTCCAGAACTACTATGCCTACTTCTTCCAATACTATCCTAATGATTTTATGGGATTTTATTCCCACATGGGTTGGGTGTATCATTTGGTATTCCACTGAATCACCCTCTTCTAAAGACCATTTCCATATTTCCAAAATTTTCACTATTTGATGACTTACTTTTCCTAAGAATGAGTCTTGATCGATATTTTCAAATTCATGATAAAAAATTATCTCAATATCCTCATCTATTCTGACCCTATGTCGGTGAGAGTCAGTCAGGGCCTCTTTTTCTTGATCATATCATCAGTTGTGAATAGATTCCATTTGTTAGAACCGAACTAGATCTATAAAATTTCCTGATACCACATTTAGCTAGATTTTCTATTTGGGATGCATGGTGAAATGTGTTACTACATATTCACCCTATCCTCTTATATGAACATAATATAGGGCATCTATGATCATATTTTTCAATATTTCTATCATGATGACATATGCGCATTGAAGGGATCCTTGTTGTTTCTTGAACATTTGATTTCATATTGCTAGGAGAGCATCCAATTCAATTTGGAGTGGCATCACTTCTATTACATTGAATTAAATTCGATCATTTTCATAGGTTAATAAATTTTCCATCATGTGTATAATAGTTTTCCATATATTATTGTGGATTTCTGCACATAATATATCAAAAACACCTCTGGAATACTGTATTGATGGGTGGAAACATGACTGGTACGTCATCTTTAGTAAATTGTTTCCTTATGATCATCATGTCATAACCATATTTATTCAAATGTATGAAACCCTGGTACATCCATGGTGGATTATTTCCTACTAATTTAATATAATAACTGAGATTGGTGGGATTTTCCTTTGTTATGTTGAAATATAGCCAATCTGATCATGTTTTGGAGAGTGACTATCACCTTTGACAATATTATAGTTGATAAAGAATTTTACTTCTAAATGTAAAGGAATAAGAAATGAATAGACTAATTTTCCCACGTGCCTCATGGTAGGAGGGCTTTCTCATCATTACATATTAAAGGGGAAAACCCTTCGGATGAAGTGAACCACTATTGTAGAGAGAAAATTCACAGCGAACTTCATCATGGAAAGGACAACCTGGTGGATTACAACAAGGGGAATATCCACTTGTTATTTTCTCTTCTATCCACACAGATGGAGGCCATGAATCCCATTAGGAGGTTGGATCTCAAGACTGATATGATTATGGTCAAAAATCAAGACTTCATGGTGAAGTGTCCAAGGAGGACCTTCAGGATTAATTCTACTACCCCCATAATTTTGTAATATGAGAGTAGGATCTTGAGATACCATACATAAGTGTATGTGGCCTTCATGAACTCTATTATTAAGTATAGAAGTATCTTAGATAAATTATTAATCTTCCAGTCATCCCTAGTGAGGTTTTTTGGATTTCTTCTTGCGAGAAACTGAGGGAACATGTTTGGGAATGTTGTTTTTTGGTATTGAATATTTTTTGAGTACCTCCCACATTGCTATTAGAATTTTCTGATAGGATTATAGAATTTTGGAAGAGGTTTGTACCTACATTAGAGTGGCCATTGAAATAGACCAATTTCATCTCATTGGAACGAGTTTATGTTCTAGATCTTTTTGTCTTTATATCACAATAGAGTCTTTCCCATGACCCTCATGGACTAGATCAGAGGTGTGTGTCTTATCTTGGGTAATATTAGGAAGATCCACCCCATTCACGGGGATGGAGTTGTGTGTTTCCCTACATCACTACTATTGTCACCATTATGATATACTAGAAGATTAATTGATTATGGTCATGGATTTTCATCTTCCCTTTAACCATTGTTAGGATAATCTTGGTCACTTTAGTGAATAGAACATGGATATATTCCTATTACATATCTGAATTAGGGTTATGTGCATGCCCCTATCCACCATTTCATACAAGTGGATACTAAATTTAATTTGGTTTTGGGATAGATAATTTGGTCATATCTTATTTGTCAATGGGAATTTTGGGTTGACTTCTCCAGCTGATGCCAGACGAGGCTGCTGGAAGGGTTGATATGTGCATGTTGCTGTGTGTGACTAGTCTTGTTTTGTCACTAAATTTGATTGGAGGAATTCATTGGACACTGCCAAATGATTATTCCAGTGGGATAGATTGATGTGTGAAGGTGTTTTTTTCTGCTCACAAGTTGCTGCAAAATTTCGGAAACGTGCTTCCTTGGACACTGTCATACATGGATGATTGAATACATGGTTAGTGTTGGATATTGTATGTACCTACTCAGTGTTTACCACCATATTTAAAAGGTGATCTTCTGAGGATGCTTCCAGATGAGTGCACTGGACATAGAAATTAGATAATACCTGTGTATGTTCTTTCTCATAGTTTTACACTATATTTTATTGGTGGGATTATATGAAGGGAACAGAGGTGTGGTCTTACTCCTAGTTGGATGGTTTCTTCCCTGGTGGGCCATCTCATGCACCCAGTTTTGGATGACCTGGGCCAAACATCTAAGGATGGAACCTTGAAAATACAGATTGTCCATTTACACACAGTTTTAGCCACAATGACTACTAGAAGTATCCCCATGGATGGACCCATGTGTCTTCTAGAGGTTTTTATCCATGGACCCCTAATCAATCCCTAAGATAAGGGATGGAATGAATGTTTCATTACATAGATAATCTCCTAAAATGATTGAATATAGAGATAGGTTTCATCTTCTTGTGAACCACCATCCATCACTGGTTGGAAAATAGGTTGGTATTTATGAGCTATAGGGCCTATCGAGAAGCCTCTAAGTTCATGATTCTAAGGATTTTGAGATTCTATTAGACTGGGGCATTTGAGACCCAATATTGAAGATAATGGGTTGCTGAGAATTTCATTTTCTTGGATGAAGTCATGAAATGAATTTAACTTAGGGAATATGTTTGTAAGAGTTGGTATGATATCATTTGAATTTAAGGGTGATCATTTTGGAAGTTATTAGAATATAAGTGACAAACAAAAGCTAGAAAACTCAATAAAAGTATCATCTCATTTAATAAAACACATTCATGATTGATCATATTGTTTATCCTATTTTCTTTTTGACGGAGAAAGGGTCTTGAAATATGGGCATCACTATCATCTTCATAAAAGATTAACACCAAGTTACCTATTTTTGGTTTTCGATGAAAATTTATTTTCCCAACGATTGGTTTCAGGGGTTAAATTTGTGAAATAATTTATATTAGGTTCACTATTTCATAATAGTTTTCAATGGGTTTTTTCGTGGAACCAGAAATATCCAATGGTTCAATATCCATATAGACTCTAGGAATTCCTTCAAAAGGAAGGTTCTCATAGTGAGGATTGGACAACAATACTAAATTACTCACATTGGTCAGAGGGTGGGAGTTCAGTCCCGTCACACACTTTTGGAGAGAATTGTTGCATAATTTGGGACTCTCTTATAGATTTCATATATGTTAATGAGTTCTTCATTAAATCCCAAGTATGATTTGGGTAACCATTGAATTTACTATATATTATTATCATGTATATAATTTATAATCATTTTTATGTATCCAAGGTTATTAATCAATAGAGATATCTATATATATCCAAAGTTCTCCATTAATGGTTCCATCTTATGTTCTGATTAGATATTCTATGTTAGTTATTACGAAGATGAAAATTTTCAGCCACATAGTGGGGTGATATGTTGTTTATCATCATCATCGGAGACCAGAGTTGTTATTATATTTGTGATCAGACCCATAATATGGGTTCCCTATGTATCTTTATAAATGGAATCAGAGCCCACATAGTTCAGTTCCACTTAGTAGGGAACATCATACCTTGTAATGTCTTATTATAAGGACCAACACATGTGGTTTAATATCATATGATGAAGACACCTATGTGGAAGGTTCCTAGTCAATTTTTGGTGTGGGACCTATGCTGATGTGGCATAATAAACCTAGGAAGGATATGAACTCCCATATTTGATAAGTCCCAACTCGGAATGTGAATTAGAGAGAATTAGGGTTTGTTTGGGTTGTTGGGTTTGGACCTCATGGATGGTTCTTAGGTAACCAATTTTGATGAGAATAATATCCCACATAGTTTTTATTTGAGGACTCATGCCTGTGGATTCTCTCTATATATTTTTCTAGATGGGAAGTATGGACATTTGAGAGAATTTTATTTTGAATTTTATTCCTAAGGATGATTACCATGTCCTAGGATCTTTTAGATATCGTGATTAACACAACCACTAAGCTCACGTGAGTTATTCTTGTTGGGCGGAGAAAGAAAGGAAGTGATGGCAAGAGGGGGGGTGAATTGCCTTTTAAAAAATTAATTGACAAATTAAAAAACAAAGTGAAAGTGCAGCGGAAATAAAAGAGGCAAAACACATAAGGCTTGATAACGGAGTTCGGCTTAAAACCCAAGCCTACGTCTCCGCTCCCAACTCAACCGTTGAGAGATTTACTACCACTTTCTTTCAATGGTTGAGCAAGAACCCACTAGACTTTAAGGTTAGTCTAGAACCTATTACATCTTGCTTTTATTGGTTGAGCAAGAACCCACTTGCTTTTGATGGTTGAGCAAGAACCCACTAGCCTTCTTACAGGTGAAGGCTAGCTCACCTATGTCTCAAGCATTTTAAAGGAAAGGCTTGACCAACCTCTTCACACCTTAAGGTGATGTGAGAACCCAAATAAAAGGATGAGAGAAAGAGATGGGGTTTGTAGGCACAAACCCAATTTGATGCTCAAAATAAATAAATCAATGAAAAACCGTAATGGTGAAGTCTTGGGCGCCAATGGATTGATGGAGCTGATGAAGGGTGCTCCCAAGCTTCTTTGGTGGTGCTCCTTGGATGTGAAATTGAGTTGGAGCAAGATGGAGATCCTTGAAGCAATCCGCCGGAGGTTCGCCAAATGATCAAAATGTGTCCCGTTGGCTTCCTTTGGCTTGATTATGGTTATGCAATGAATCCTTGGACTTCCGGGGCTTCAAGGTCCTTTATTTATAGAGGGGTAACCCTCATATAGCCTTTGGAGGGCTTTGGAGCCGTTGGAGAGGCCTTCGGAGCCGTTGGGAGGCAAGTGGACCAGCCTGGTCAAAGGCCCAACGGCTAGTTTGACTGGACCTACCAGCTGACCGGTGCTAGGCCACCGGTTGGCCGGTGGGTTGAAAAAGGGAGACAAGTTCTGCCCAGGCGCCACCGGCTGGCCGGTGCTGAGGCCACCGGTTGGCCGGTGAGGAGGCAGTAGCTGCCCCTTGGATGAGGGTGCCACCGGCTGGCCGGTGAAGAGGCCACCAGTTGGCCGGTGCTGAGGCAGTAACTGACACTGTGCTGGCTGGGTGCCACCGGCTGGCTGGTGCTGAGGCCACCGGTTGGCCGGTGCTGAGGCAGTGGCTCAGCCTTCTGTCTGGGTGCCACCGGCTGGCCGGTGGTGAAGCCACCGGTTGGCCGGTGGTCTGGACAGAGGGATGCCTTCTGTCCAGGCCTCCATCGGCTGGCCGGTGCTCTTCCATCGGTTGGCCGGTGGACTGAAAATCAGTCCACTTTGCCTTCTTGCTTTCTTGGCCCAATTCCTTGGCCACCTGAAATCATGCCTATTAACAAAAATACTTGAAAACAAGATTAGATAAAAAGGAGAGTGATTGTGATCATGAAAATTAAACCACGAGGGGTACGAGAGGTACAACAATCTCCCCCTATTTTGATGATCACAATCACCAAAATAAACAATGAAAAATACTGAAATTAGAGGCATGCTTTAAAAGATAAATGGGAAAGTAAAGCAAATCATGAGAGAAAGATTTCTCCCCCAATCAACCAAGAATTTCTCCCCCTTTGTGATTATCAAAATAGCACGGGGCATAAAACTTGATTGAGGGAAGAGTTTGAAAAACAAGATAGAGATTTTAAACCAATTGAAATTTTTGAAATTGAATAACAGTTTGAATTGAAAGTTTGAAATGAAAATTTTGAAATTGAAAGTTTTGAATCGAAAATTTGAAATTGAAAGTTTTGAATTGAAAATTTGAAATTGAAAGTTTTGAATTGAAAATTGAAAATTTTGAATTGAAAAACTCAAAAAGGTTTAAATGATCCTAACTCCCCCTAAATAAAAACAACAAATCACCGGGGAGAGTTTTTTGAAACCGAGACAAATTTTGGCCCGGAGAGACTCGCTAAAAGGGATTTTTCAATCCATACTTGTCTAGTTACGGGTTGTCTCCTAAAAAATTCATCGTTAAAAGAAATGGTTTTGGGCCTACCATACCGGGCGTTTTTGCAATTGCACTCATAAATTAAGTGCCCAGGTTTTTTGCAATAGTTACAGAATTTAAATTGGGAGCTCCCCCTTACAAAAATAGTTGGAGCATGGGAAGAGGAAGCTTGCTTGGAATAGCCAAGCCCTTGGGTGGTTCTAGATATGCGTTGGGAACCTAGTAAATTGGTCAAATTTTGTTCACCTTGGGTGAACTTGGCAAGGGATTCCCTTAAGTCCTTGATGGTTGAATTCAAGGAATCAACATTGGGAAGATTTTGGACTTTGAGGGACAACTCCTCCTTTTCTTTGAGAAGTTGTTCCTTTTCGGAAGAAAGTTTTTTGAAATTCTTTTTTAAAGCAACAAATTTGGAAGAAAGTTCGTGAAAACCTTCCTCCAATTGATCTCTTGCATATTGGAGATCCTCATATGACATGTGATTGAAAGAATTTGAAGAAATAGAGGAAGAGGAGTCGGAAGATGTTACCTCATGAAATGCCATTAGGCATTTTTTACCATTTTCGTTCGAGGAGGAGGAGGAGGATGTGGAGCTATCACTCCATGTGGCCTTGAATGCCTTCTTCTTCTCCTTTTGCTTTGCCTTTTTCTTTTTGAGTGGACAATCGGGCTTGTAATGGCCTTTCTTGCCACACCCGTAGCATTTTACCTCGGGCTCGGATTTTTCTTTGGGTTGAGCCTTGCGGGATTTCTTCTTTTTGTGCTTCTTCATGAATTTGTGCATCTTGCGGGCAAGATTCTCCATTTCTGAATCGCCGCTTGAAGAGGACGACGATGAGGAGGAGGAGCTTTCTTCTTCTTGAACTTTGAAGGCGATGTTCTTTGGAACTTTGATTGGTTTGCCTTCCTTTTCAGCTTGCCTCCTCATGGTGATCTCATAGGTCATGAGGGATCTAATGAGCTCTTCGACCGACAAGTTCTTGATGTCCTTTGCTTCTTGGATTGCCGTGACCTTTGCTGCCCATGTGCTTGGTAGGATCCATAGGATCTTCTTGACCATTGTTTCTGCAGAAATATTATCTCCAAGAGATTTTCTTCCATTGCAAACGTCAGTAAAACGAGTAAACATTTCAGAAATATTTTCATATGGATGCATGGAAAAAGACTCAAAATCTTGACGGTACATGTCCAATCGAGTATCCTTGACTTTTTTGGTCCCCTCATGGGTAACCTCCAATAGTTTCCAGATTTCATGTGATGAGGTGCAAGTGGAAACTCGATTGAACTCATTACGATCAAGGCCGCAATGTAGAGCGTTCATGGCTTTTCCATCAAGCTCAAAATTTTTAATATCGGCTTGGGTCCATTTGGATTCATCGGGGGAAGAGAGAGTGTAACCATGCATGACAATTTTATAAATGGGATAACCTATAATTCTAAGAAAAGTGGTCATGCGGGTTTTCCAATATGTATAGTCGGTTCCATCAAAAAATGGAGCACGACCCAAAGAATAGCATTCGAGGGCGAAAGAGGTTGAATCCATCACAATGGATCTTGAATTTGAAACCGGTTAGGGTATTACTCAAATTTTCCTTTGATACCAATTATTGGGCAGAGAAAGAAAGGAAGTGATGGCAAGAGGGGGGGTGAATTGCCTTTTAAAAAATTAATTGACAAATTAAAAAACAAAGTGAAAGTGCAGCGGAAATAAAAGAGGCAAAACACACAAGGCTTGATAACGGAGTTCGGCTTAAAACCCAAGCCTACGTCTCCGCTCCCAACTCAACCGTTGAGAGATTTACTACCGCTTGCTTTCAATGGTTGAGCAAGAACCCACTAGACTTTAAGGTTAGTCTAGAACCTATTACAGCTTGCTTTTATTGGTTGAGCAAGAACCCACTTGCTTTTGATGGTTGAGCAAGAACCCACTAGCCTTCTTACAGGTGAAGGCTAGCTCACCTATGTCTCAAGCCTTTTAAAGGAAAGGCTTGACCAACCTCTTCACACCTTAAGGTGATGTGAGAACCCAAATGAAAGGATGAGAGAAAGAGATGGGGTTTGTAGGCACAAACCCAATTTGATGCTCAAAATAAATAAAGCAATGAAAAACCATAATGGGGAAGTCTTGGGCGCCAATGGATTGATGGAGCTAATGAAGGGCGCTCCCAAGATTCTTTGGTGGTGCTCCTTGGATGTGAAATTGAGTTGGAGCAAGATGGAGATCCTTGAAGCAATCCGCCGGAGGTTCGCCAAACGATCAAAATGTGTCCCGTTGGCTTCCTTTGGCTTGATTATGGTTATTCAATGAATCCTTGGACTTCCGGGGCTTCAAGGTCCTTTATTTATAGAGGGGGAACCCTCATATGGCCTTTGGAGGGCTTTGGAGCCGTTGGAGAGGCCTTCGGAGCCGTTGGGAGGCAAGTGGACCAGCCTGGTCAAAGGCCCAACGACTAGTTTGACTGGACCTACCGGCTGACCGGTGCTAGGCCACCGGTTGGCCGGTGGGTTGAAAAAGGGAGACAAGTTCTGCCCAGGCGCCACCGGCTGGCCGGTGCTGAGGCCACCGGTTGGCCGGTGAGGAGGCAGTAGCTGCCCCTTGGATGAGGGTGCCACCGGCTGGCCGGTGAAGAGGCCACCAGTTGGCCGGTGCTGAGGCAGTAGCTGACACTGTGCTGGCTGGGTGCCATCGGCTGGCCGGCGCTGAGGCCACCGGTTGGCCGGTGCTGAGGCAGTGGCTCAGCTTTCTGTCTGGGTGCCACCGGCTGGCCGATGGTGAAGCCACCGGTTGGCCGGTGGTCTGGACAGAGGGATGCCTTCTGTCCAGGCCTCCATCGGCTGGCCGGTGCTCTTCCATCGGTTGGCCGGTGGACTGAAAATCAGTCCACTTTGGCTTCTTGCTTTCTTGGCCCAATTCCTTGGCCACCTGAAATCATGCCTATTAACAAAAATACTTGAAAACAAGATTAGATAAAATGGAGAGTGATTGTGATCATGAAAATTAAACCACAAGGGGTACGAGAGGTACAACAATTCTCGGTGTGAGAAACAAGATGAAGCAGTAGATCTGGAAGACAACACAAAATTCTTTATTTAATGGATGAATGATAGAGCCCAAAGGAAATGTGAAAGGGTTTAAAATGTTTGCGTCTCCTCATTTATTTTGGTCACTAGGATAGTCACATAATATAATTTATCTTGATATGATACGAGCAAGAAAAGGTAATAAAAAGTCAATCCTCCTACAAGAATATTTCAGGATTAAAATAGTATGGATTCCATTATGGTTGGATACATGGATTTGAGGACTCACACCTACGGAGGCCCTCTAAAAGAAAGAAAGAGGAAATTCCAAAAGTAGATTCTCCACCAAATCATACAGTTGATCTTATTACTATCATGATCTTAAGTAACTTATAATCCCAAATGAGTCATGATTGAATGTGATAAACAAGAGGAACTATAACATCTGGAAAACTACACCATACTTCTACCACTAGTGAAATAGGGTGGAGTGATGTAGAAGTACAAGGGGGATGTGATATGCCCCTACCCTCATGTTATTTTACACTAACATGGATAAAGAGTTAGGAATGAACTATAAGTAGTCTTGTAAGAAATGACAGGGGATTACTTCATGAGGGATATACTAAAATTTGTCCTGGGGGAAGAGAAGAAGGTCTCATTACTTGTATTACAACATAAAAATAGAGGCCCCAAGTCTTAGAAAAAACTAGGGATGTACATGGTCATAACACTAGTTTCCAAGATAGGGAGTTCTCTAAAACTCCCCCTAGGTTCATGGTCCTCATGACTGAGGGAATTCATAGTCACATGAAACTAGGGGACCAAAACAATTAATTAGGACAAGAAAATTTTACCTATGACCAAATAAATTCATACCCAAATGGGAGACACATTAGAATGCCCCCATTTACATGGTTTTTCATGCTCCGATGCTTTGATGGAGGTTTCATTTTTCTTCCTCTCATAAAAAGGTAGCCAAAGAAAGAGTGTCCCTTCCATTACTGGCTTAGAAAATGACCTAAGAAGTGGATTCCATGGGGAAGATGTTAGAAGATCCATGGGAGTCCCACAATGGGTAGGACTTAATGGGATGGAAGCATCACATAGGTAGTACTATGGGAGATGAAGACGTTTTTGGTGATAGAACACCAACAAATGACACTTGTGAGAAGATTTTCTCAAGGAATCAAAGGTTTCCATAGGTGTTCTTGAAAGTATCTCGCACAAGTCCCTGATTATGGAAGGGGACCTCAAACTAGTGTTCGTTAACCATGAGGGAAAGGTTACCCTGTGAAATTTTTATGTATTTTAGACCTTGGTAGTACATTGGTTCCACTACATCCCTTAACTCAGTCTTCTTTATGTTTTGGAGAGATACCAAGAGTGTTTCTGAGGGCCTGGTGGAATGACTAGGGTGAGTAGAGTGTGAGGAGTGTATCAATATTTTTTATCAATCAAATTAAAGATCCCCAGGGTCCTATTTATAGGAAAATATGGAACATTGGGAAATGGGGATGGTTTATGTAGGTCTTTTTTGCAAGTCTTTCGTGCATGGTGATGTTCAGGTCTTTCAAGCAGGTAGACACGTATGTACCCTGTGTGTTGATGCAATATTATGCGGCCTACATTGAGGGACTTTGTAAATACTTATTATCCATGGACTTATTCACATGTATTATTTACATATATTTATGGTATTTTTCTTCAACACTTTTCTATCCTTTTGGAAAAAATGAGTTTGAACATAAAATTCCCCATAAAATAATTTTATATTATTCTGATATGATTTCAAAAGTTGATTTTGAATTATAATTCTGTTGTGCTTTAGCACCCTTGAAATACAAACAAAGAGGATTCTAATTTGAGTCATAAGGATATTGCATGTTTTTCTATTATGAGGATAAGAAAGATACAATTTTTATTGATTTTCAGATAAGGGACCATGAAATATTGATGAAATACAAAAAATCATTCCTTTCCGATTTTTTTCAACTATATATCCATGTGATGATTAAAGAGATACAAAAGGTATATTTCAAGATGTAAAATAATGTTACAAATTTTTTATGTTCATCCTTGATAATGATATAATGATATGGTTCTTGAAACTTTTATAGATCTCATCAAAACAAGATATGAAGAAAGATTTATTGGATGAAGAAAATATCTCATCATGGTTTTCTAATCAAATATGTATGATGACATAGAGATATTTGAAATAGTATTTTTGATTGGAAAACATGAATAGAGTTAGTTCAGATTATGTATATTTTTAATTGTATTTGTATATGAAAATTCTGAGAGACATAATTATAAAGGGATTATACAATATTTAAAGATACCATAATGAAAATAGGAGAATGTAATCATGGATTTTATCCTTGAACTCACCAAAACATCTAAAGTCCATAATTCAATTTAGTTTCTAGTTGATCAACTATTGAAGTTATAAAATTTAATTACTATTAGAGAATATTTTTCTATAATTACAAATTAAAAAATATATATATTACAGAAATTTTAAGGATTCATAGAGTACAACATTAGGATGTATATGAATGAGATCCAATGTATTCCTCAATGATTTAGAAATGATTGCAGCAATATTTGGATATAATATAGTGTTTCAATTGTATTTATTATCCTCATATAGAATGTTAATCTAAAATAAACATTCAAACCTATAAGTATATGTTAAGATCATGTTATATGGATTTCAATTGGGGTTGGTGTCAACATCTTTCTCTAGTATTGTTTTCCTACTAAAAACATCATTTCCATGGGAATTCAGATGAATACACATCAATTGCAATATTTAATAAAGATAACAACTCTAACATGCTATGATTTAGTGGGATATAGAAGAATATTGATACCTATGAAATTTTAGGAAATATAAGAGATGGTTAGATCTATTCGTTAGCACATCACGAAATATTATATTCAAAATAATAGTTATGATTAAAATAATTAGTGGTATATGGAATTTTATGTTGGTGATAATATATTAATATGAATTTATAAATGTAATAAGGTTATAAGATTCAAATACAAGTCCAATTTTAACCCTAGGTGTATTGGTCCCTATGATTTCTTCATCCAGTAGAGAATATAATATACCTATCGGTGCTTCCTCCATATCACCCTATATTTCATGATGTGTTCCATGCATCTCTTTTGATGAAGTATATAAATGACCCATAACATGTAATAAAATCATAGGCTACACCATGAGAGCATAATATTATTTTATGAAGTAAAACTAATATAAATCATGGATTGTAGAGATAAAGTTATTTGGAAAAGAAGTAATCACATGTTAAAAGTTATTTAGAGGGATTTTAAAATTTATAAATATCTATGGTAAACTAAATATGTGATGAAGAAGAGATATCTTGATATTTTTGTAAAATAGGTACATTATTTTGACGGATAATTTCATTTTTAGGTTTGTATAATGTGACACCCTAAGAGTTTTTATATATTTTCTCTAAAATAGACTTAAGGAATTTTTTTATTTCCTCTCACAAAACCCAAAGTCTATATAAAATAAATATTATAAAATATCATAACCTATTAATTAAATTTAATTATACTAATATTAATACAAAATTTTAGAAGAAATTATGTATTGTTTAAAATAATTCAAATGAATTTATTAATTCATAATACATTTATACAAAATTATTAGTGATTTAATTTTATTGAATTTTATAAGTGAGGAAACTATATTTAATTTCATATATTTTTATACAACATATTTTTAGAGATGAATAACATTTTTTAAATAAGAATTTAAATATTATATTTTGTTGAATTTTTATAATTTTTCTCTATAGAATTATTTTTTGTGAGTAGTGAAAATATATAGATTTTCATAAAGCATTTAATTTATTTTCTTGTAAAGGTCATTTTATTTTTTTAATGTGATATTAAAGTAACATAATATAAAATTTAATTATAAATAATCTATTTAATTACATACTAATTATAATTAAACTTTATTTTTGAATAAGATTATTTTTTGGTGTAAAAAATCAATTATCTAAAACAATATTTATGCTTCCAATGTATTTTTATCTTAATAAATTAAATTAATATACTATAATTATTATTTTTAAATATATTTTTATACTATATATTAAATAATATATTTAAAAATTCTTTTTTTTTGTTTTTAAAAAGTATGGAATTGATGGAAAATAAGTTTTATGCTTAAAAATGAATTTATCTAAAATAAGTTTCCATTACAGTTTCTATGGTTATTTAAAATTAATTAATGAAACTTAAAGAAATGGATAATTTTAAAACTTATTATATATTTAAATAATAAATATTAATCTTATTTTATTGTTCCAATTTAATTTTTTTTCATAGAAAGTAGTAAAAACAATAGAATTTTGTTACAATAGTCAAGGTCAAATGAGGTTTACATGGGGTAAAACCAATAAATAAGGTAAGTATTTCCATACTCCCTTATATAATTATTATTTATTGAATATAATTCACCCTTGGTTTACACTAAATTATAATACCTATCTATTTGGATACACATTCTCTTGAAAGAGAAATTATACCATATAATTCTTTTAGGAAATTCCATGTGTGTCTCTCACATCCCTTATAAAATGGAACAAATTCTTCTCCACTATTCACTCAAATTTATCTCTATATAGAGAAATTTACACACTAAACAACATTAATTATATACTATACTTAATCCTAGAGTTTCTATTATTCTCTTAAGACTAATTATTCAAGTCATAAGATGTTTTCCAAAGGAGGTCTCCCACAGAAGTTGTGTAAATCGTAACTAGGATCTTTCAATTTTATTTCTTCTTATAATTGAAATGAACATTTTAAATCCATTATTATGTTACTAAAAAAGTATAACATATATAAAAATATGATATTATTATGACATGACAACTATTTACCACTAATTCTCCATAAAATGGGATATCAATGTATCACATGTCCATATGTCTCTACTGCCGCCTCCATGTCATGATATGCTTCGTATTACATACCAAAATTTCATGGATTTTTATTACGTTATATTAATTTTTATATATGATAATTATTATATAATTATTTTTCATTAATTTTGAATTATTATTTGACTCTATTTCATTCTATCCATCAAAAAATTGAAAATTCACTCATGTGTACGTACAAACTACTGTGTCCAAGTTGTGATATTATTAACTATTCATCACCACTTTAAATAAATAAATAAATATATATATAATGAAAATACATTATATTAATATCATTCATAAAATTATGGATATTAAGTAACTATTATCAATGTACAAGGACCATAATCACTCAACGAAAAGATTCATGAAAAATGAAGCACATAACAGTTGAGATGATAATGATAATGAATGATTGCTAGTTAATGACTAACAAGATGTTGTTAGTAAACCGTATATTATATTATATATATTATTTTGGTTTTTTATATAATCATAATAAATTTCAATTTATTATATTTGAGGTTAGAGTGATAATGTGTAACGATAGATGTGTGTTAGGAGTTTTATGTTCCAATACCATTTTGTCTGGGACTGTTTATCATTAAATTTTCCCATGGTAAAATTATTTTATCTATCTATCCCCAACCACTTTTTCATCCTATTTTCATGATATTTTTTGATATTAAATGATTTAATTTTCACTTTCTTTTTTTCAGGTAAACAATATACATAAACATTGTTTTTAAGGGCGACTAACTTCATTCCTATCTTTAGTGAGTAATCTTAGATTCGATTTCCATATTTTATATAAAATGTTTCTGAGAATTGTTTTAATACTACATTAATATTTCTAATTTAATTTTTAACCATGGATGAATTTAATTATTTTTTCATTTTCTGAATGAGTTAGTTTTGATTTTTTTACCAAAAATATAAAAGGAATCATTATTTTAAGATAATCTACACGAATTCCCTTTACCAAAATCATGAATTTAATATAATTTTAATATTCTATAACATTTTTATGTTCTTATTGTCAATGAAAATTTATTATATAAAATTCAGTAATTTTTTATATTTTATATAAGAATTTTCAAAATAAAAATTTTATTTACTTAAAAACTACTCTAGTGATATTTTAAAGGGATTTTTCATCTATAAAACATCATTTGATGTTAATTTTGTTTTAATTTGGATATGATCAAATCATATCCACCTCATTATTTCTATTGGTAGTATATGATTATGATTATATTTTTTTTGTAAAACCATATCAATTCCATGAGTTATGATGTGATGTTATGATGAATATAATTTTTGATTTTGGGGTATACAAATGTATATTTTTAATTATTTAATAATAAGTCCTAGAAGTACTTATAATTATAATTAATTTTGTAAATAATTATATCTCGTGAGATAATGTAGAATATAATGGGGAGAAAATATAGTTTGTTAATGTACTTAGTCCAATAAAATTGTATTGGGAGTTAACCTTGACTAAGTCAATAATAGAAAGTGGAATGACAAAAATCCACTATGATAGTATTGGAAGTGTTCATTTAATATGGAAATTATTTTATATGATTACATGTTGGGGAAAAAATTTATAATTCGATATTTTCTCATGGACCATGATTTAATATTGATGATTCCACAAACATTTCATTCGTGTGTTTTGTTATGACAATTATTTAGCCAAGAAAAATGATCTAAAATTTTTGGTGTATGGATTTAAAATTTTATGAACATGTACTCAAAACAGTAAGCTTTTGATATTATTAAATATGGTCATTTATTGATATATCCAATTTTCACCATTATTGATAATCTATTCTCACCCTTTTATATTTTTTATTTTCCCTAGGTAATGAATATTGGTTTTTTATAGGGTATGTGTAACTAAGGCTATATTTGTGAATAATTGAGTAGAATTTGAGGTAGATCATTTATGTTCCGTATGTTTATGTATACATTTTTGGAATGATACTAATACTCTATTGTTATTTATGATCACGTTGATATGTAATGAATATTCATATAAAATTATGTAATATTTATGTATATAAATTTTGGGCCACCATAAGGAAGCCCATTCTATATTAATTGTAATGGGTAATATTATATGACACTCAAGCCATTTTTATAATTGATATATAGTGTATAAAATCATGAAATTGAAAATTTCATTATCAATTTGATTAGATAATTTAACTAATGATATAAGATAGCTTTTAGTAATGGTGGTTTTCAAACATTATAGAGTGTCATCGCTTTCTAATAAATATCATCATTTAATAATATTAGTTTCAAAATGGGATTTCATAGGATTTAGATAATGAAATAATAATGTGAACATATTAATATAATTATATGGACATATTGGTTGAGTGGATTATTCATATTTTTTAGCAGAAAAAACATGAAAGAGTTCTTGATTTTTGAAAATAATGGGATGACCATTTTTCTTGGATGAATTCTCATATAAAATAATATTTCAATATTAAATATTCGTAGAACTATTCATATAATTATATACAACAACTTTTTTATCACTCTTATTGTAAGTGTAAATAAGTGACATGTATCTAGTTGGGTTGTGGTTTTTAAAAGAAACCATAAATTCATTTAATTTTTTAAAGAATATGAAGATAGTGTGAGGTCAATAAAATATTTATATATATTGAAGAAAATAACCCTAATATATCAGTGTTGGTGACTATGGTTATCTCATGTCTATTCATGTTTTAGGTATTTAAGTCTTGGTATGAAAGGGAATTTTTTATAATTATTAATTGGTCTATTTGAAATTTAATAGTGTAATGATGAAGTTTACTATAATTTTATATTACTAACATTATATGATTTTTTTCATTATGCATTTCATATTTAACTCATAAGAATATATTTATAGAATCCATCTCATATTTCTCATTTTAAATCAGTAGAGTTAATACCCTATAATAAATTCATTTAAAGAAACAAAAAATTTTGATAACAAAGATAAAATAATAAGAAAAAAGAATATTCCTTTTGATTGAGATTTCTGGTAGCACATCTATTATTTTTATGATATATGTGATAGTAATTAACATATTTAATATAATTGAATAAAATTATTTAGTAAATAAAGGGACTATATGTGGGATGAAATTTTTTATTATGTTGGGAATTGTATTAATAATATATTTAAAAAAATAAATAATTTTGTTTGCGGGTTTTGTATATTTATTGAAATACTATTAAGAAGATTTTAGTTAAAATATTAATATATAATTATATAATAATATATTTATTTTCATGTGACTTATTAGTGTGAGATAATTATCTTATTTGAAGAATAAATTCATCATAATTTTTGTTAATAAATTTACATGGATATGGGTTTTACATGTTAATAAAGAGTCCTATAATGTCATTTTTATTAGTTTAGATTTTATAGTGGTCATTTAATTTTTTAATTAGGATTATATTTACATAAATAATACATTTAAATTAATTATTTTTGTGTGGGATTGTCATAATTGAATGGGATTAATATTGGTTGATTATGACGAGTAGAAGAAACTTTAGAGGAATATGTTGTGTGATTACCTAGAAATTATTAATTATGGGAATGCTAGAGGAAAGAGGGGGATAATGAAATTATGGTGTTAAATGTTACATTGACCACATCATTAACAAATTATTTTTTGGTGGATTTGATATATTTAATGTGGAAAATATTATTACAATAGAGGGTGAAAAATCTCTATAAGACACATTTATCATATTTATTTTATCATCTACCATAATCTCCCTTTCCCGATGATTCCATAGTGATGATAGATTTTTTTAATTAATATTGGTTATAATTTAGACTATATGTTCCAAATATCCATAAATTTGTGTTTTCATTTATAAGGAACATCAAATGATGATGTGTTGAACTTCTAATGAAATAACATATTGGAAGTTTTCTCAAAAATAGACATATATTAGGCTAGAATCTATATTAATGATTAATATTTTTTAAAATTTTGATTAAAAATTTATAATATTTTTAATAATATTAAATATATAATTTTGAATATGTATTTGAGAATATATATTTATTTTAAATAGAAATGTGATTTCTGGGACAATATGTTTTCGATATCTATAATGTATTACTTTAAATGGATTGTTTTCTTAATTTTTTTGTTTATCAATTTTATTATAAAATTTTAAATCATATTTTGGATATGTTCATATGTTTTTTTCAAATGGAATAATTTGGAAGGATATATTACTTTAATATTGATTATGAATATTATAGGTTTTGGTATAACTATTGATACATCTTTATATTTTTTATCACAATCACATATTTATATAAAAAATATAAATGTGGTTATGTGGTGATATATTAAACCTTAAGATATGTTTTTAATTATTTTTTTGTTGAGATGTATTTTAAAGGGGCTAAAAAACTGAAAAAAATTTCATTGGGGGCTGTATTGGAAAGATAAGTGTTGAAACATGAGGAAATTATGTATTGAGGGTAAAAATATGTAAAATCATATTTATATGACCTAGAAACATTATTTTTTATAGAATAATCCTTTTATGAATCTTTTAATATGGTATATGTTTATCTTATATTTGGGGAATAAGGGCTATAGTTGGATTTTTATTTTATCATTATTTTACTAAAAGATGAGGTTTAATTTATTATTTATATATATATTGATCGGAATGAGGGGTTTTCATGAAAATTTGTGGTAAATATTTTTCATTTATATTTTTAAATTGAAAATTATATTAAATATTTTTATTACTATTGTAATGTTTTGTTTTAGGGTCTAGGGTAAAGAATAAAAAAATTATATTCACCCCCTATATGTGTATCTTGGTGGACATGTTGATAGAGTTTAATGTTACAATGCTCAGAGGATAAGATTTATTTTTTCATTCTTTAGTTTTGGATCCATGATGAGAATTTCGAAAGAGGTAATTATCACCTTATAGATTACTTCATATTATTACAATTGTGTCTACATTATTTATTCTCTGGGATCTTAGTCTTTAGAACATAAATTCTTTCTCATTATTGATTATATCATTTGAATATAATGAAAAAAATTCTAACATCAGTGTATTATTATGGTCATTTATTTTTTAATGAATCATTTTCACCAAATTTTTTTGTTATCACTAAACAGTAGTTAACTTTTTTTAAAGAATGAGGATCATTCCTGAGGTCTTGTATAAATTTAGTTTGGGCCCCGGGAGTCCATTCACATTGTTTCTTTGGTTTCTATTCAAACCCCTATATATAAGTATCATTCCATAATACCAATATAATTACTATATCTATGAATTTAATGAGAAATTAATTAAAGTTGACCATTTTATTTTCTAATAGAATAAAACCCTATTCTAGACAGACACCATAAACACTATCGATATTTTTATAATAATTTCAAAAGAGGATTTAACCTTTCTCAAATATTATTATTAGGTAAATAAATTTAAAATTATTTAATCTTTTTGGTTTATCATCATGTGTACCCTTATTGATAAAACATCGAACCCTCATCAGAAAAATATCCTCAATAAATCTACAATGTAAAAAACTTGGATAGAATCCATGATTTGTGTTGAAATTATGATTTATTCCCTTCTCAATAATTTCAACCTAAATCAAATGATCTAAAAATATATTCATGGTAGGACTAGGTTTATGTATAAAAACTTTTGGAGGTTACATATATAAAAAATCTATCATTCCCACCATGAAAATAAAAACATACTAGGCTACGGGAAACCCGAGTAAAAGATCATATTTGTGATATATTTATTTGGTGGTATAAAATTTCCATGATCATAATTACATTCATATGTTTCTTATTAAAATAAGGGGATAAGAAACGAAGATTGTGATCACTACATCATCCAATGGAAAGAACCTTCCAACATGGTTAGGAAAACTTATTTCTCAAACATTATCTCTTATGGTATTAATTGTTTAATAGGTAGTAACTATAATAACTATAAATTATTCATGTAATTAAACTTTCTATATGATAGTGTATCTATTTAAGAGTAAACCTTTCCCCCCATGAAGGTTATAAGGTGGTTTCTGAATAAAATGACATATAGATCCCCACCATAAGATGATTTTTAATTAATTTCTATAATAATAATTCATTGAAATATGAAATTTAAAAAGGAGTTAATTTTATAAACCTATTCAGATGAAGATTCACATTGTTGGTCCATGGTGATGACATTGATAAATTATTCTAAAGCCCATAACCAACTATATTTCACATATGTCAACAGTGAGATGGTGCCTTAATGTTGGTCATTTAGGTTTTCATAACAAATGGTTTATTTAATACTATAAAATATTATTTCAAACATAAATAAATTTATGATATTATTTAATTGGTATCTATACTAAAAACGAAACAAAAAATAATGATGTCCATTGTAATGTTTAATGTAATATTGAGCATTAGAGTATGAAACTAAGATCCATTTATTACATGCTCAATCCATAATTGATAAGAGTAGGGGAGTTGAAACATTATTAGATAGGTATTTTACTGAATCCAAATTATCCCCCTACTATGATGATATAGTCTTAAGGATTCTATAAAACATTATGAATCATCTGTGGTTTAATGTTTTGTTTCTCCAAGGGATTATGTACAAGGATGATAATATTATGATTGAAGCAGCGACTTCCTAGGTTTATCTACTTGACATAGCTAAATATAACATATTATTATATATAACTAATTTAATTAATATACATTATAATTTATTTAAAATTTTCATTAATAATATTAACCTTAAATTTCTATAATATTTATTAATTGGTTAATTCAACTTAATAATGGGGTTTTGTTGTGTCATTTTTTGGAAACTTTTGATAAGTAAAAATAACTATTTTATTTAATTTTGATATTTTTATTGATTGTAATGTTCATTATAGATAAGGATAAAAAGAAAAAAACAAATCAACGCAATGTGTTTTGGATATTTCATAGGATACATTTAGATAATATCATTATTTTTTTGGTTGTTAGAAACTATTTAAATAAAAGATAATGATATTAATGTTAACAAATAAATGAGTATATATGATTTCTCTTAAGAAATTTATATAACATTGAAGGTGATTACATCATACATAATTATATGGGGATATAACAACCTACACTATATAAGAATATGATTCTATTGATTAGGATTGAAAAATATTTCCTAAAATTACATAACCATTGAAAGAATACGAGACTAAATTTGATTATAATATAATATATGATAAAACATAGTTTCCAATTCTTATACACATCATACTATGTAATAATATATCTTATGATGATATAGTTCATTTTAAAATATATTTATGAATAAAAAATATTGTCTTTATAAGAATTTTTGGAAAAACTTGAGATATTGATAAACTAATAAAAGATTTTTTACCACATGTATGATCTATTAGGAGGAATAAGGTTATTTTTATGGCTATATAACTAATTGTATAGGGTATAATAATAATATTATGTGGTTTATTGAAAATAATTAAGAGAAAAATTAGAGATCAAAGGATTAATACCACGATGCTTGATAAGATGACTCCCTAGGATGGAAACTATACATATTGTAGAAAATTTTATAAAATATGTTGAAGTGGTCATAAATATCACATACAAAAGTGGATAAATATCCATATAAGTAAGGGTGATGTGAGGTGGATATTTTTCTATGAAAAATAACAAGATACATCCTTAGAGTTACAAAAATTATCTAGGGGAAAATTACTTAATAAGATGATTTTACTTGTTAGTTTCAATTATGAATTTTTGTTTATTTATTACTATATTTATTCTAATATATTCTAAAACTAGTTCCATGGAAATAAATGTTACTGGTTTAATCCAGGGGAGAATCCAGTTATTATTCCTTGGTTCATTTATATAATAATTACTTTATTTTTTAATGTTTAAAAATTTATTCTTTTTTTAGAGTAATGAAATAATTCATAGCCATGCTATCATTATCTTTATTTTTCATTATTATCTTCTTTCACATATTTTTATTAATATATTAATATTCAATTATATATCCACTATACCATGTATATGTATAGATCAAGGGAAAATTAATTCACAATATCAATTATACATTCAAGTGTGAAATACTTGGGACATGGTTTTTGGAGAGATACACCACTCCATTAATTGTGTTTCCATCTGTAAGGATCCAAGTTGTAACTATTCATAATTCAAATAGTAAAATTTAATGATTTAAGATAGTTCGAATTTACAATGTATTGTTTAATACAAAAAATTATCATTGCATTCATAGACATACATAAGTGGTAATGTGATTGGTGGTTGAGGGAATAATATGGTTATTAAAATATTTAAAGATAAATAAATAAGAAAAAAAATATTAGGTGAACTATGATGGGATGAATTTCAATAATCACTATGTTCTTATCCACTATTATTATATAAACATATCCAATCCATTTTTTTACTTTATTTTTTCCAAATAAAATGGATGTCTTCCAATTGAAAAGTTGTTTTTGCTGAGGTCAACATCTAAAATAATTAGGGTGCAATGTATTATTTTTTTAAAATTTTCCAATGTATATTTTTATATTATTTTGTTAATAATATTATTTATTTTTTTTCAATATCTTATGGTGATAGATAAATAACCAACTTATAGATGATAGAAATATTATTTTACTAGGTGTGAACTAGCTTAGGGAAATCAATGTTTGGAGAGTTGAAGGAATCCATTAATGATATTGAGTGTGCATCGATGTGTGGGGATAACAGATTACATATTATGCATGATTGAAATAGATTTGAGAAAAATAGATTTATAGCGACCCTATCCTTGTACATATAACATTACATGGCATTAAGAATAATTATATATCAGAGTACAAGCTATGGATCGTAATGTCTAGTGTCTTGGAAGACTAGGTACATAATTATACATTATAAAAACAAATTTTTATTTAATATCTATAATGATATTCTATCTTCCCTTGTGCTCATACATCTGTATAGAATAACTTGAGGATAACATGAACAAAGGGATGAGATAAGATCTCAGTAAGGAAAAAACCATAAGAATAAAGTATTAAAACATGGGATAGAATGCATGGAATAATGATATAAAAAGGGATGTAAGATTTGTAATAAAAAAATATAAATATGGAATCATATAAACATGGAGTCATAATAATGTAAAATCAACATAAATCATGACTTTAGAAGGATTCAAGGTTAACCTACAATAACATTGCACATGGTATCACAAGCCAAGGGTAATCATCAAGACCGTCGCACATGGTAGCACACGCCAAGGAAAATCGCCAAGAACATTTCACAAAACGCCTCATGAGACTAAACTTTAACCAATGAATCAGAGTGTTATATGGGAACACCCATATTAAATTTTCATTAATATTTTTCCACATAAATAATCATACATAATCAATCTGACATAAACATAATGGTTACCCATGGAAAGAATTGGGTACCACAATCATCTCATAAAGCATAACAAATGGTAATATCATAAAAGTGTCTATGAAAGAAAGTAAATAAAATATACATGTACATTCATAAGGGAAAATATGTTTGTATAATTTTAATTTATGTCATGTAGAAGTGACAACATGTAAGAGAAATTATTTATAAATTTTAGCATTAAAACATTTTGTGCGGTTTTAAGGAAAATACTATGAAGCCTTTAAAATAGAGAAGGGAACAACCCTTTATATAAAAACATAAGTGAACCAATAAAATTTTCATAAAAAAATCCCGGTTTTATAAAACCAATGTTGGATTAAAATAGAAGATATATTTCACTTGAAATCGGGTAAGAATTTGGGAAGTTCCCTGAAAACAGGATTCCTTATCGGGAAGTATTGAGGAGGGAATCAATTAAAAACATGTATATACCTAAAAGAGAATAATGAAAGGGTCTTGATAAATGAACTTTATACATTTAAAAATAATTTTTAATATTCAAATAAAAATATAAGATAACATCATTTTGGTAAAAAGAAGACAAGGCATCCCGAATGAATAAAGGAGGTTCGGGTAGAATCCCTTACAGATTATCTGCATGGTATCATGTGTACTTAAGAGTGCTTAATAAGAGAGAAAGGGGTTTCTAATAAATTATAAATCATGAGTGTAGTATGTTTTATGTGTGAAATCATACCCCATCATTAGGGATTACACCTAAAAGTGCATTACATAGAGGGCATTCTTGAATAAGTGTGAGAAATAGAGGATCCCTCACCTTAAGTTTGATGGTGTTCCCCACTTGTTATTAATGACATGAATAATTAAATTTGGTTAATTAATTAAAATTATATAAGATCTTATATATTTAAGATATTTACTATAACCATTTTAATTTCATTCTTGAAATTTTTGATGGTTTAACTTGTTCAATTTCATTGTTTGGTTCTATTTGTTTTCTTGGTTTTTACGATCAGTTTAATTATTTTCATGAATGAAGAATCATGTAAAATGGGGATGGGTTTCTAGAATTGGTGTTATATTCTATTATTTAACATCCATAAGTTTACATTGTTGTAAATATAATTTTGTTACTTGGTGTGAATATTAATCATTAATTGAAACATTAATGATAACCTTTTGGGTTAATTGGCAGTTTTTGGCAACAATGAACATGTTTTGTTTTATAAATCAAAACCATGTGTAAAAAAGGATTATATAACAATATATGATACATAATACAAAACTTATGGTCTATTTCAACCATGAAAATGGTATCATGACCATAATTGGAGATGGTAATGGAAATTGAAACCCATCGTCCTAAAATGTGGTAATCTAACACATCTCAGATGGTATCTTTACTACTAAAATAAAAGAAGGGTAAAGAAGAGATGATAATAAATTATTACATTTTCATAAAAACATTCCATTACATGTATGGTAATTTATTTTTCATAAAATTTGGATGATGAGAGTTAAGGATATAAAATTAAACAAATGAACATGAAAAGAAAGTAAAATAATTAAAAAGAGGAATTTAACTCTTGAATAAATATTCCTTGAGAGCCTATTAAGAGGAGAGGATTTGTTATTTTGAAGAGACTAAGGGATTTTAGGCTTGGGGGAGGAACTTGTGGAGAAAGGTTGGCATAATTTAAGGAAGGCACTAGGCTTTATAGGAGTGAATAGAAGAGGGGAGTGTGGGTTGTTTTTATAGTGGAGGGGAGGAAGGTTTTCTTAATATTTAATTCCGTAGTTTATTAATTTCCCCAAAGACCATAAATAGTGGTTATTACATGACCAAAAATTATAATATGTGCATGTGAGTTCTAACCAACTTCTATTTTAATAATCCATTACACAAGCATGGTGCAAAAATTCAGGTTTTAGCATTTATCATGAATTATTATATTTAACTATTCATAAAGATTCAAGTATTTTAGAAAAATCTAAAAAATTTACCCTTACATTTTTTTGAATTGTAGAATAAAAAATAAACTCCATTTTTCAAAAATAATTTTAAAAATATAATTAATTTATTTTTTAATTAAAATCATAATTTAGTTTAAAAATGCAGATTTTATAACTATAAATAATTTTATAATTCTTTCAAAAATTATGTAAGACCTTATTAAATTATCTTAAAACTAGAAGACATAAAATTATTAATTAATGAAAACTTTTCATTAAAATGGTTTTTTTAAAATTAACCAGTTAAATATAATTAATTAATTATGACCTACAAAAATAGAAGTACTTTTACTATGATCACACTATCACTTACAAAATGACTAAATTTTATTTATACATTCATGGATTTGGTTACTATTCTTTTTGATGGTTTACTATTCATATGTGTCATATTTCTATTCATAAGGGTATGTTAGTATTCATAATAGTTGAATACTATTCACTAAAAATTATGATTGTTCCATTGTAATCCAAACATCTTACTGATCACAACTGTGTATGTTTGATTTTCTAAATTCAAATCACAGAAATGAAAAAATTTGGTTTAAAGGTCACATAGTACATAGTAGTTCATTGTGTTGGGATTTCATGTGATTATATGACATTTTTATAAGAAGAGAATTTATGTTGATAAAACATTGGGTCATTACATTATTCCACACTTTTGATATTCCTCCCTCGAAATTCTGTTTTACATTCTAAGCCATAAACATATGCAGTTACATTTTTTAATTGCCTCCTCCAGTTCCCATGTTTTCCCTTCGTACTTATGGTTCCACCATAGAACTTTGACCAGGTTAGTAGTCTTGTTAAAAAGAAATTTATCTCTATGACCCAAGATCATTAGTGGATGCTCCTCATAAGGAATATAATTCTCCAACTATACCACCTATGAAGAGAGTACATGTGAAGGATCTAGTATATACTTCTATAAGAGGGATAAATGAAAGAAGTCATGTACTTTGGACATGGTCGGTTGAAGTTCCAGTCGATAGGCCATATCATCGACTCGATAAGGGATCTTAAGGGGCCGATGTACCTAGCATTTTGATTTCCTTTCTTACTTAATCTCATGACCTTCTTCTATAGAGATATACGCATAAATACCAAGTCTCCAACTTTGAACTCAAGGACTCATCGACGATTGTCTGCATAACTCTTTTGCTGACTTCGGGCATCCTTGATGTGCTACTACATCGTTTTCACCTTCCCCAACACTTATTTGACCATTTCAGGTACTAAAATATTATGCTCACCAACTTCATCACAACACACCGGTGTTCGGAACCTTTTTCCATAAAGGTATTTGTATGCTTCCATTTAGATGCTCGAGTGGAAAATGTTGTTGTAGGAGAATTAAACCAGTGGAAGAAGTTGATCCCATCCTTCATTGAATTCCATAGAACATTCTCTCAACACATCTTCTAGTGTCTGAATAGTTTTCTCATATTGGCCATCAGTTTGGGGATGATAGGCTGTACTAGAGTTTAGTTCAATTCTTAGAGCATGTGGAGACTTTTTCCAAACTTTAGGTGAATCTCAGATCTCGATTAGATACAATAGATAGTGGTACTCCATGGACCCTTACCACTTCTTTGATATATATAATTGAAAGTTGATCCAAGGATAAGTACTCTTGAATTATGATAAAGTGATCTATCTTTATAAGATGATCCAAAATGACTCATATTGCATTGATTTCTCTGGATGTCCTTGTAAGTCCAGTGAAAAAGTCTATAGTGATGTTCTCCCACTTACATGTTGGTATGGGTAGTGGTTTCATCATCCCCTTAGATTTATGTCTTTTAACCTTCACTTTTTGGCATTCTAGGTACTTTAATTTATATTCAACAATAACCTTCTTCATATTGCCCCACCAAAAATTCTCTCAGAGATATATATACATCTTTGTGATCCCTAGGTAGATAGAGAAGGTTGAGCAATGTGCATCATTCAGAAGACCCTTCTTTATCTCTGGATTAGATGGTACACATAATCATGTACCAAATCTTACAACTCCTTTCTCATTAATCTTGAACATTGAGTATTTTCCATTTCTAACATTTTTCACCCTTTTCAAAAATATTACATCTTTTATTTAAGCATTCTTTAGTTTTTCCATAAGGGATGGTCCCATGTCTATCCTCTGCAAATCTAGGAAGATTGTATCCTTATAAATTCTCATAATTGATAAAGATGTTGGATCTTTTATACATAAAGAATCCACCACCTTATTTTCCACTAGGATGGTAGTGGATCTAGTAGTCATAATACTTGATGAGATCTATCCATCTTTGTCGGCACATATAAATATATTTTTGTGTGAATATATATTATAGAATCTTGTGATTAGTATATATATAAAACTACTCCCCATAGAGATAATGCTTCTAGGTTTTTAAACCAAAGATAACAACTGCCAACTCTAGATCATGAGTAAGATACTTTTTCTCATGGAGTTATATATTCCTAAGGCATAATCTATCACTTTATCATTTTGCATCAGCACATAGCCTAATCCCTTATTTTAAGCATAACTGTAGACCACTAATAGTTTTCCACTATTTTGGAGTGTGAGTACTGGCACAGTGATTAGCCTCTTTTTCAACTCCTTAAAACAGTCTTCACATTATTGTGTCGAGACAAACTTTACTCAATTCCATTCCAACTTGGTAATTGGGTTTTAAAATCATGACAAGTTCTTCAAAAATCATAGATAATACCCGGATAGACCTAGAAAGTTATGGATATCTATTATATATGTTGGCCTAGGATACTCTTCAATCACCTTTGTCTTGTAAGGGTCCACAAATATCCATTTGTTGGTGATAACATGCCACAAGAATGATACTTTCTCTATCCAGAACTCACATTTACTATACTTTTTATATATCTTCTCCATTCACAATGTCTTTAACATAGTATTCAAATTCTCCTCACATTACTCATTTATCTGGGAGTATATCGAAATATTTTTGATAAAGACTATCACAGATTTGTCGAGGTGATATCTAAATAATCTATTCATTAAATCCATGAAAATTTCTATATAATTATTGAGCGCTAAGGGAATCAATTTGAACTCATAGTTTCCATACCTCATTCGAAAGGTATTCTTGGGAATATTTTCCTTCCTCACCTTTAATTGGTGATATCCTTACCCAAGGTCCACCTTATAGAAATAAGTGGCTCCAAGAAACTGATCAAACAAGTCATATATCCATGTAAGGGGATACCTTTTCTTTATCTTGATTTTATTGAGCTCACAATAATCAATGTAGAGGTGCATTGAATCATCATTATTTTTGAATAAGAGGACTGAAATACTTTCTGGTGAAGCACTCAATCGTATAAAACCCTTCTCTAGATTCCCCTATAAATACTTCTTCACCTCTCATAGCTCTACAGTGGCCATTCTATAAGGTGTCTTTGATATAGGTAGAGATTTGGGAATATGTTCCATTGAGAACGCAATATCTTGATCAAGAAGAAGACCAAACAACTCTTCGAGAAATACATCAGTTCAATCCCTCATAATGTGAATGTATTCAAGCATGATTCTCTCCTTTGTCTTAATAATTTGAGCTAGACATGCTTTATCATAAGGAATTATTTTCCACACATCAAACAATGATTCTAAATGAGATTCATCTTACTTTTTAAACTTGTAATGAATTGGAGGATGCTTTGATATGTGAAGAGTGGTATCCCTTTTCCGAAAGTTGATGTTGGATTTGTATAAATATATCCAATCCCTACCCAAGATAGAATAGAACTATACTAAAGGAAGTATGATGAGATTTTATGGGAGGTTCATTCCACAAGCATTAATAATAGAGGAGTTATAAACCATGGATGAAATAATTGCCCCATTTTCTATTCTCATAGATAACTTATCTTCCAAATTTTGAGGTGTTGTTTAAATAGTTCTACTAAACTTTCAAGATATGAATGAATGTGTAGATCCAGAATCAAATAGTACATTGGCTATTCTAGAATGAATAACTAGAATAACTATCACTACATAGTTTTTTTTGGATCCACCTTAGTAGTAGTGATAGAATAAGAGCATCCTTTTGTCCTTATAAGTTGTTGTTTGTTACCTTTGACAAACCTATGATTAGGTAAATTCTTCACATAATTCCCATACTCTTTACAGTTTTAACACTAAACTATATGATAAGTGTTGATACAGACCTTAATTTCTTCTTCCATATTAGCGGGATTATTCATATCTCGTCTGCATTTTTGAACCAGATGTCCCAACATTACACAGTTGAAGCAATTCCTGGTTCCCTTCATACAGTTCCCAAGATTCCTCTTCCCACAAATTTTTCATGTGGGATGATCAATCTTCTTTCCATCATGAAATTTATTTGTGGAACCACCTACATTAAATTCCATTTTCTTCTTCTTGTCACCGGGCCCATGATACCACTAAGAGTCTCCAATCTCCATTTAGACATAGAAGAAAAAATAGACAATCTCCTTATAATTATCAAAGTATTGAATTTTCAATGCTTTTCATAGACTCACCTTTAGTCTAATAAAGAAGAGATCCACTATGATTTCGGTGTTCAAGAAAAATCTAGAGGCATACCTTGTAAGCCTTGTGAGGTTTACTTCATATTCCCTGATGGACTCATCTTCCTTTTACTTGAGACCAAGGAACTCTCTTTCCATCTTGAGATGGAGGGTTCAGGGAAAATATTGATTGAAAAACATTATCTTGAATTCCTCCCAATCCATGGAATAAATTTCCTCCTAGGGATTCATATTCTTAATCATTGTCTACCACAGATCAGCTTCCCCATAAAATGATATACCACCAGTATGACTTTATCTTCTTCTAAGAATGGGAGGACAGAGAATATAATTTCAATGGAGTTAATCCATTATTCTATGAGGATGGGATCATAAGATCCACTAAACATGGTAGGCCTTTCCCACATTAAAGATTCAACAAAAACTTTTTATTTCCATAGAGGAGGAGGATTTTCCACATGATTTAAGTTATTATTCATAACTTGAGCCAGCTGAGCAAGTACTGTCATGATGTTTTGAGAACCCGTTCACATCATATCAGGAATATCATTAGAGAAGTATTCACATTACCAATCACATGGATTGTTGGAACATTCTCTTATATTTCCCACAATTAACCAAGAAAAATAATGAATAATTAGAGGTCTTGAATACATAGTTATTTAATGTAAAAAAGAATCTTTGAACATAAAAGGATAAAATTATAATAGAGAATTATATCCTAACTTGTGATTCCTTAGGTTTAAATATAAGTTATTCTTAATCTATTTCTTAGCTTATATTATTATGGGATATTTTTTTATTTCCTTAATAGTGGTTTTTGCTAATCTCATGAATTTACCAAAGCATATCCACTGGGAGTATCAAACCAAGAGTGAAGCAATGCCCATTTTCGTACACTAGTTCCCATTCAATTCTAGATCAAAGTGGTGTTTTCAGGTTTTAACCCTAGATACATCTATGTCAGATCCACTTCTACCTATTTGTATCCATATAGGGATGAATTTTATTAATAAACAACTTACTTTATATGTACCAAAATTTAGGGATGTTTTCTTATACTTAGTCTCATCCTTAAGGTTCTTACTAAAGTGCATTATTCCTAATATCTAAATATAATTAGACCATCCATTGATACTGACTATAGAGACCCTATCCTTTTACATATAACATAACATGGTTTTAAGTATAATTATGCATTAGAGAACAAGACAAGGATTGTAATGTCTAGTTTCTTGGAAGACTAGGTACATAATAAAAAATTATAAAAACAAGTTTTTATTTAATATTCATAATGAGATTCTATATTCCTTTGTGATCATTCATTTTCATAAGATAATCTGAGGATAAGACGAATAAAGGGATGAGATAAAATCCATGTAAGGGAAAAACCAAAAGAATAAGACATTATCACATAGGATAGAATGCATGACATGATGATAAAAAAGGAATGTAAAATATGGAATCAAAGCATATAAAGCTAGAATCATATAAAAATGGAGACATTATAATGTTTTAGAAACATAAAACATGGATTTAGAAAGAGTCTAGGCTAACCTCTAAGACCACTACACATGGTATAACATGCCAAGGCTAACCACCAAGACCGTTGCACATGGTATCACAAGCCAAGGCTAACCGCCAAGATTGTAGCACATAACATCTCAGGAGACTAAACTTTACCCAACTAATTGGAGAACTATCTAGGAGCACCCATATTTAATTTTCATAAATATTTTTTCCACATAAATATTCATACATAATCAGTCTTACATAAACATGAGGTTTACCCATGGAAAGAATTAGGCACCACAATCATTTCATAAAGCTTAAAAATGGTAATATCATAAAAGTGTGCATAAAAGAAAGTAACTAAAATAAACAAGGACATTTTTAATGGAAAATAGGCCTGTATCATGGTAAGTTATGTCAAGTGTAAGTGAAAACTTGTAAGAAAAATTTTTTAATAAATTTTTTAATTAAAACATTTATTGTGCGTTTTTTAGGAAAATACTATAGATCATTTAAAATAGAAAAGGGAAAACAATTATATCAGAATAGAAGTTAACTAAGAAGGTTTTAATAAAAAATAATGATTTTATATAGAAAATGGTGGCTTAAAATAGAAGATATATTTCACATAAAATAGGGTAAGAATTCAGTAAGTTCCCTCAACACAGGTTTTCTTATCGAGAATTATTGAGGAGAGAATAAATTAAAATCATGTATATCCTAGAAAAAGAATAAAAAAATATTCATTGATAAATGAATTTGATACATGTAAAAATCATTTTGAATATGAAAATAAAAAAGGTAACTTTATTCTGGTAAAAGGAAGATAAGTCAACCCGAATGAATAAAGTAGGTTTTGGTAGAATCCCTTACGAATTATCGACATGGTATCAGGTGTACTTAAGAGAGATTAATGATATAGAAATAAGTTTCTCATTACTTATACATCATGAGGGATGTATGAGGGAGGTGATAAATCATACCTCATAATTAGGGATTACACATAAAATGGAATAACATATAGGACATTCTTGAATAATTGTGAGAAATAAAGGAACTGTTACCCTAAGTCCGATGGTGTTCCCCACTTGATATTAGTGACCTGAATAATGAAATTAGGATCATTGATTAATAATTAAAAAACCTGTTCTATATGTAAAATGTTTAGTAGAAAATTTTTATGTTTATTCATGACATTTCTTATGGGTTAAGTGGTTCAATTTAATTGTTCGGGTTCATTTGTTTTCTTGTTTTTTACGACCGGTTTACATATTTTCAGGAACGGGGAATCATGTAAAATGGTGATGGTTGTCCAAAATTGGGTCTATATTCTATTATTGAACATTTAGAAGGTTACATGGTTGAAATTTTAATTTGGTTACTTAGGGTGAAGATTAATCATTATGAAAATCTTTAGTGATAATATTTTTAAGTTCATTCATGCCCTTTTTAATGGGTTTAGTGGTTCCATTTCATTGTTTGTGTCTGTTTGTTTTCTTAGTTTTTACAACCGGTTTACTTATTTTCATGAATAGAGAATCATGTAAAAATGTATATGGTTGTATGTAATTGGAGTTATATTCTATTATTGAACATTAATAAAGTTACATGGTTTCAAATTTCATTTGGTTACTTGGGGTGAAGATTAATCATTATGTAAAACTTTAGTGATAACCTTTTGGGATAATTGGTGGTTTTTGGCCACAATGAACATGTTTTGTCTTATAAATATATTCCATGTGTATAAAAGGATTAAAGAAATATATACGAGACATAATAAATATATTATGGTCTATTTTAACCATGAAAATGGTTTCATGACCTGAATTGAGGATGATAATGGAAATTGAAAACCCACCGTCCTTGAGTGTGGTAATTTAACACATCTTAGATGGTGTCCTTACTACTAAAATAAATAAAGGGTAAATAAGAGATGATAATAAATTATTCAATTATAATAAAAAAATTACATTACATTTATATTACTTTATTTTTATAACATTTGGATGAGGATAGGTAAGTATAGAAAATTAAACAAATGAACAAGAAAAGAAAGTAAAAGAATTGAACAAATGAATTTACCTCTTGAATCAATCTTCCTTGAGAGAATCTTAAGGGGAGAGGATTTGGTATTTTTAAGAGAATAAGGGATGTTGGAAGTGGGGGAGGATCTTGGGGAGTGATTTGGAAAAAATCTATGGAAATACCAAGGCTTGAGATGAGTGAAGAGAAGAGGGGAGTGTGGGTGGTTTTTATAGTGTAGGGGAGGAGGGTTTTCTTAATATTTAATTCCTTAATTTATTAATTTCCCTCCAAACAACAAATAGTGATTATTACATTACAAAAAATTGTAATATGTTCATGTGAGTTCAATCTAGTGACCATTTTCATCATCCCTGACTCAAGCATGATGCAGAAATTTAGGTTTTAGCATTTATAGTTAATTATCATATGTTACCATTCATAAAAAATTCAAGTATTTTAGAAAAATTGAAAAAATTATCCATTACCATTTTTATATGTGTATAATACAAATATGAACTCCATTTTTTAAAAATAATTTTCTAAAAATAATTAATTTAATTTTAAATTAAAATCATAATTTACTTGAAAAATAAAGATTTTAAAACTATAACGGATTTTATAATGCTTTCAGAAATTACTTAATGCCTTATAAAATTATCGTAAAACCATAAGACATAAAATTATTAATTTATGATCACCTTTTATGAAAATAAATTTTATTTTTAATTAATTAATTAATTAATTATAATTATTTATTTATGACTTACAAAAATACCAATACTTTAACTATTACCATATTATCACTTAAAGATGCCTAAATTGTATTTATAAATTCAAGGATGAGGTCACCATTCTTTTGGATGATTTTATATTAATAAGTGTCACGTTACTATGCATAAGGTTATGTTACTATTGATAAGGGTGGATTACTATTCACAAAAAAATTATGTTTGTTCCATTAGACTCGAAACGTCTTACAGATCGTAACTGTGTGTGTCAGATTTTCGGAATTCAAATCACTGAAGTGAAAATATTAGGTTTAATGGTCACATAGAAAATATTAGTTCACTGTGTCGTAATTTCAAGTGATTATATGATATAATTACAAGAATTAAATTTACATCAATAAAACATTGGATCATTACAAGATTCCTAAATATGGATGCACTGTTCTTACTGTGGGATCGAATATATGTGACTTTGAAAAGGGGGAGTGTGTGACCCACTAACACATGTTACTATGTTGAGAAATCATTGACACCATCTATAGAGATGATAATCCTATGAATAGGTATGGATGATCCTTTCATGAAATTTATATTTTGATAAAAATTAAAAATGGGAATAACATACACTAAGTTGGTCTAGGTTTCTTCTAAAAAGATATTACCCAATATCAAAATTTCTAAGTGGACATATAATATAAGGAAAATAAAATAATTAGGGTCCAAATTGGTGTCTGATTAAAACTTTTATGGTGTGTTTGGCACAACCCACTTTAGACCCATTTGGTTTGTGAGTTTCTTCATTTCTTCTGACCCATCCTTTAGTATTAGTATTTTTTCTAAAACATATGCATCACTATTTTTACTATTTTCATTCTAAACAGAAATTATCAAAATATAATTAATAAAAAATTATTAATGGGTTTAATTATGACTTATTGAGAAATAAATATATATTTTCACTAAAAATAATTATTATATTCATTTAAATAGTATTTTTTAGTATCTCAGGATATAGTTTATAAATAATTATTCATAAGACAATCGATCAAAACATAAAAGAGGTTTAATTGTTATAGTAATCCAAAGAATAAATTATTTATTTAAATTACTATTTTATGATGTGATCCTAAATAATTTTACTACCAAAAACTGTAATCAATCCATGCTTCAGGTGATACAAATATATCATATCCAAAAACATTATACGCATCACTTAAAAATTTAATGAGTACCCTGATATCCCAAATTGATTCCCACTTGACCCAATATACACCTATACATCCAAATAAGAAATCATACCCCAAAATGGATAAAAAATATTCTACAAAACTATGAATAAAAAATATTTCTTTCATCAATGATACAAGTGACATAGAGTACAACATCAAATACTTTTCTTCTTGATTTATAAAACTATTTGGGACTCAAGAGAATCATGAGGTTTTTAAATACCAAATATTATTTAAAAAGTTTTAATATACCACATATATATTAAATAGAAATGAATCAACTAGGTTTATTTCATATTATGAGGATATCCATCAATAGTGCCATTATTAATTTCATTCTATATATAATAAAATGATCATTTGTAACACCTCCATATAAAATGATAAGAACTATAGATAAGAAATTGGTTTTATCCCTTAATGGAATTTATTAAGAAACTCCCTAGATATGTAACTCTACTATGTGATATTTTGAAAATATTCTTGGAAATATAAAAAATGGACTATAAATCTAATTCAATACAGATATACCATATGGTAATGTTGTATGAAATAAACACTATTTAATTTTCTATACGTAAGATGTTCAGAGAAAGAAAAAGAGTTATTCAGTTTTAATATAATGTTAAAACCCATCATATCTCTCAAAAAAATAAATTTTCAAATGACACATATTATTAGACGCCAAAAATATTTTATTTTTATTACATGAAAAAAAGTTATGTGAATGAATAATAGGAGTTATAATTTATAAGATATAAAAATAGTATATTCCATCTAAACGAAACAAATTCTATAGCATTTCATTTCATACTTATAGAGAAACATGCTTGAGAATTAAGAAATTTGGATTCTTAAAGAGGTATGATTAAAGACTACCAAAATTAAAATATATATCCTAAAATTCTAGGATATAAAATGTAGCACTATTTCATCAACAAGGATTAAATTTTAATGGTTGTTGATTATGGTAAAGTGATTTTAAGAAATCAATGATTTATATACCCCATGATATATATACAATCATCTAGTAGTAAGTTCAATTAATATATGTGTAGATTAAAAATTCATTAATTTTTAATGCCTATATCTTGTTGAAGTCTATTAGTCCTGATCAAAAAATAACATTGGAGTAGTTAAATGATCTACCTCTATCCCCATCGACTCTGATGGAAACATCCATAACCAAAAATGTTTGATATCTCTATATAAAAATAAATGACAATAATTTTCAAAAATCATATTTCATATTGGAATGAATAAATACATTTTAATTTTATTTATTGATAGAATAAAAATGAACTACATTTATTTTTAGTAACATTATAAAATAGTGAAATAATTATATTGTTGGATTTAAAACACTCTTATGAATCGTAATTGTTGATCGTATAGTCATTTTATAGTGAAAATTATGATTATTATATACTATGGGCTATGATAAAGTCTAATTGAAAAAGATAGGAGAAGTGATGGCTCCAACTAGTAGGATCTGTCCATATGAGGGAACTATATCAGAGAATCAAATGGAGATATAATTTTTAAGTTATTCCCTTTACTAATCCCAAGAAAACATTCAAAAACTGAAATATAATTGAAAAAAAGTACTATAGATATTCAAACTTATGTATATCATGAATCAAACCATGTTCACCAAACCACCCAATGAACTACCACTATCACACACCTTACACTTAAGGAAGACACTAGTGCAATAAATGGTTATGTAAGTAGAAAATATTTTTTAAGGTTTTTTATATTTTTTCTTTAATAAATTAAGTAAAACATTTTTTCATTTTCATTGTTTCTTTATAAATAAAATTATTTATGAGCTGGTTAAAAATATATTTTGATAAGATAAAAAAATGTATTATTATTAATTATATGGTGTTAACACAAATTTTGATAAATTAATCAATTGTAAAATAAATTTAATTTTCAATATATATATATATATATATATATATATATATATATATATATATAAAGAAAAACATTATTTGTACACTAGTCATATTATAATTAAATGATGTTAAATTTAATCATTAAAATTGTCTAAAAATTGTAATTTTTATAAAAACAAGTATTTTTCAATAAACAAGGATCTTTATTTAAAGGTGTAAATTATCATATTTAAAAAATTATTATGGTAAAATATATATTATTTAAGAAATTAAAATGTATAAATTATCGTATGGTGAAATTTCCATTTTTTTAGATAATTTAATTATTGGGATAAAAATATACTTTTTATAAATATATAGTGCACGTTATGAAAATATAATATCCATGTAGTGATGTATTTAATTCTATAGAAAAATAGAAAAAATAGGTTTACCATTTAATATAATGTTTTTCTATTATTTTATTGATTTTATAAACCCTTAATGAATCCACCCAAACATATATTGTATTTTAATGTTTTAAAATCAATTATTTATGAACATATCTCACTTCCATATAAACAATGATATTATTTTTATATATTGGATTATAAAATATATAATATAATTAAATACACTCTACTTTGGTAGAAACTATGGGGTAAATCCATAAGATGGTTTGTGGTTTTTATTATTTTATTATATAGAATCCAAAACCTATGGTTAGAATTTAACAATAATTTAACCTCTATTTTTATATAAATACACACAATAAATCCCACATTTATTCACAATAAACCAATTTATTTTTAATATCCTCTATATTTACCTCTCTAAAGCACTCCTATGGTGTTATCATAGTCTTTAGAATCTCCTAACATGATTTTTGAAGACCCCTATCAAGGTAAGGGATTATTTTCTCATATTTTTTAAAAACATTTATTGAATTATTCATTTTTTATTTCTAATTTTTTATTTTGAATTTTTTACACACAAATTATATTTCTTTAGTCCATCCATGTGTTTAAAGACCACCAGTCACCAACCCCCCCCCCCCCATGAATCTTTATCCACCCCATTATCCTGGTGAAATTATCATGTGATTTTAAATGTCAAACATTTGTATTATTAACACCAATATCATATTCCCCTAATGGGAACTAACCTAGTTATATTAATACTCCATTATTTTGGGACATCCATGTATGAAAATGAATAATATTTCTAATAAAAAAACTTAAGTATGTTCTTATATTGTATGGTCTATGTGGAAAACTAATTTATATACATGATATGATTGTAATGGGTGGACACAAAATAATATGCAACACCGATGAGTTGGGTGATGTTATAATATCATGATATTCCATGAAGTATTAATATAATTTTATCATAATGACACTATGTTATGTTTTTTATAGGTTATCCTTGAAATATTCTTATTATGTAATTTTTTATATTCTTTATAAAATTTTAGGCCGTCTTGATTTCATCATCATAGATCATGTCTTGATGTTTATGTTTATAGTTCTCATCCATTTTATGTAACCTTGAAATGACTCTTGACAAAAATGTGTTACGTTAATCATGTTATCATGTGATTATTCTCTTATTAGGACTTATTTCATACCCTTTTCATATATACAACCCCTTTTATCTAAGGAAGATTAATAATATCCAAGAAAATTAAGAGAATGATATGGGATTTTGGAAAAACAATATAGTATACCAATTTTTTGTTATGGTTTAGTGTATCTAATTATATAAATACAAAAGGTCCATTGATATTTTAATATTTAATGTGTTTCTTTATTAAATAAAGATCGAATTAATATTCTTAAAATTAATAAGTTGTCATAGTTGGTATTAGATAATTGTCTATGTATTCGGGGCTATTAGGATTGGAGTAACTTTGTGAAATCCTTATGAAAAAGGATAAATATATGATATTATCCCTAAATATGGGTAAAGTATAGATTAAGTGGTTTCCATGAGTTAAAACCCATTCTAGATACTATAAGTGGATGAGTCTAGTGTATAATTATTTATAGAGGTAATAACCCAGAAAAGGGAACATTGTGGATAAAATAAATGTTCACTAATTCAATGAAAAATAGGATTTGTTGTGATATTGGTTTGAAACTCTAGTAGTATATTATTTTCTAAATTTACTAGAACCTTATAAACCATCATGATGAGAAGAAAACTGCCAATAAAAATTCATGTTTGGATTTAGATCATTGATAACATAGACCGAATCCTATAAATTCATTTGATATGGAATGAATGTTATTTATGTGTTATCACTTAAATGTCCATATTATCCTCTGTATATGATTAATATTTTGAAAATTCACATCCCTAATTTTAACATTATTTTACTCAATGTATTATAATAGTTAGAACTTAGTTGACAACCAACATGATGGGAAACATAATGATGGAAAAAATTAGATGTAAACCCTAATTGGAGTAATATTCAATAACTTTGTTACTATATAAACTTAGACCACACATTATTTGAATAGAAACATTGGTTTTTGACCAAAATTACTTCACCTAAGAAAGTGAAAGTTGTAATTAATAAATTTACATGTCAATGACCTCCAAAATTTAGTTGATCTTCTAATCCATTTATTATATAATAATGGATAAAATCTATTGAAAATATATTCTCCATCCTTAAATTTTCTAGGAAAGAGAATGTCATTATGGATATTTATCATATGGTTGGATAAGTTGATCATTGGTGTAAGGTGATCCTAAATATAAATCTATAAGAGGATATCAAAGCCAGAGAGTGAAAATAATTCCAAAAAATGTTATTGGATAAATATTTTCCTCACAGTATTTGAATAAAAATTGATATGTATTTATTTTTCCTTAAGATTTTTTTTATTAATCCATCAAATATTATGATGTGAACTTCATATGACATTCATGATATGCCTATGAAATTTTTAATAACCCAAAATGTCAATTTTAATGATTATTAGGTGGCCTAATGTCATGTCTATAAAAAGAATATGTGATTAGAGACATTAAAATATATGAGGAAATTTTCTGAATTTCACTCTAAATTGATGTTATCATAATTGAATCTAAATGGATTAATGTTTATAGAAATAGGAAGTAGATAATATAACCTAATTCTATGGGAAAGATGGATAAATCTTATTATGAAAAAATTACTAATGTGCCAATTGTTAAAAGTATGGGAAGAATAATCCTATTAACTTCCTGGATGGAAATAAAATACTTAATTAATGGGTTGGAATTATACTTAACGAATTAATATTGATGGTTAAACTAGCTAGTGTGAGGGAAGAAATGAATTATTTAGTAAACCCTTACCCTACTTTGAAACTTTTCAACTGAATGGAAAAAAGGACCCCATGTGAATCAATGAACCAAATAATGAGTTTTCTATGAAAACTGATAACAAATTATTCAAAGGGATAAAAATAATAGGAGAACATATTCCATAAAAATTAATAAGGATGATATAGAAATTGACATGGGGAAATATACTAAAGTTATTCATTAATGAATAGAAACCATACTATTTGATTATGGTTTTAAACATTATTTAATATCACACATGTTTAATTGAAATATTCAAACACCACTAAAAACCATAGAAGTGGACCTATTAGTGTAAATGTAAAATGGGGAACTTATTTCATGACAATATTATAAATTCTACCCTATCCATATTTACTTTATAAACATCATAACATAATGTGTAACAATCCACTTACAATAATTTTATATAATTATTCTTATAGATTTAATTTACTTACATAGAGAAAACCTAAATTTAAAATTGAATGAAATCACCCATTGTGTCACGAATCTCACTATGATTATATATATGTTTAAGATATATGATAATACCCCTAAGAATAATTATCAAAATCATGGATATTATTTTATTATGAGGATGAGTATCTAGCAAGAATTATTGAGACTATCAAAAATATTATCCTCGATGACATGTCCATTATAGGGGAATATGTTCATGAATTTCTAGAATAATTGACCCATATTCCTTTATGAAATAGGTAAGAGTTATCATTCAATATTATACATGGAAATTTCAAAATACCAACTGTAATACAGAATATCCATTATTGAACAAGAATTGTTTATGAATAAAGTACCAGGGAATCTAATTAAAGGGTTTATATGCCTAAGTGCTTCACAATGGGGTATGTCAGTTCTCTTTGTCTAGAATAATGATGAGTTAATAATCCTATGAATTGATTATCATGAGATTAAAAATATTATGATAAATAATAAGTTTCCTCTTCTAGATATTATTGAATTGTTCGACAAAAAATGTGGATGCCATTAAATCTCTAATGTAACATCATGTTACCTTGATTGAGTACATTTTTCCATCTCTCCAAGTTCAACTTTTTCATGGAGTTTAAAAAGTATATTTCCATATTTTTTATAGGATTCATGAAAATTTGACCCCATTTAACTAGTTTACATGATGAGCAATGATCGATGGGTGGATTCTGTGAAGGGGATTCATGTTGTGAAAGGTTACACCATGTGATGAATGATTACACATCATGAGTTAATTAAATATGGGATTTTTATACTAGGTGATGGGTTCTATGGTGTAATTTAACCCTATGGATTTCATGACATTTAAGGAATTACACATATTTTAATTTCTCGAGTAGTTAGGGAGCCATTTGTGTTTTGGGCGTCTATTCGACCACTAATTTTACATTAATTTCAAACAAGGGTTCCTCTCTGGTAATTTTTGGAGACATTATTACTTTAAAATCATTTTTTGGAATTTTATCATCCTTTTGTTTGAGGTGCATCTCATTGGGTGACTGATTTTTTCACTTCTTCATTGTCTATGATCACGGTAACACCCTTGAATTTTTTTATCAGTTTTATTTCCCTATGTTGGTGTTTCTTAGTGTATTCTTCTTTATCAATTATGAGATCTCATTATGAATTCCATTACATTGTTTTTTGTGGTACGATGGGTGTTCGTTCTTGATTTATATATATTTCCTCATTTCCAATGACCCCCTTGTTCTAAATTGAATCTTTCTTGAGATGTGGATTGGATTCTCGGGCCTTTGTTGATGTTGTTGAGTTTTCATTGTTGGTGGATCTCGTTGTGGGGGTCTATATCAAAATATTTGAGTTAGGTGGTTCTATCTCAATATTATTTTGATGAACATTATTTTCCATGTTTTATAAAATTATTTATAAAAGGAATTGGAATGAATACCTTTTGCGTGTTGAATTGTTTTAAATAAAAATGTGTTCGCCTGGGTTATTGATAAATGGAAAGAAAATAGGTATTTTCAATGAAATAATATTGATTCTTGAAATGTTTTTGAAATGGTTTTCAAATAATTAGAATGAATTGTGAATATGATCACATGGGTTACCTTGGGTACATATGTGGAAGGTTTATCTTGATGCCATAATCCATTTTTTCTGATTATCATGATGTTTTCTCAGGGGGCATTCCTCTATTTATAAGGCCCATTATTTTGGGGGACTGATATTGAAATTTTTAGGGGGGGTTTAATCTTTGGGTATTACTATACTTCTTAGGCCTATGTTATAGGAACCATATTGTGCACTTGATTGATTGTGGTATGAGTAGTCTGCCAGTCAGACTAATAGTGATCCTTAGTGCTAAAACCTGTGCTTTTGTTTTATACTACATGGATTAGTTTTTTTATCCTTGATATTCATGTTTATGATAATGAACGATCATATGAAGAATTTTATTTAAAATTTATAAACTTGATTTAGGTTTGGAACTGTGAAAAAAGAAAATTTTTACCATGTTTTCTATAAAACTGAATTACTATTATCATGCCATGTTCTCTTTGAAATGAACATACATTAATTGTTATAGAGATAATTTGTAGGGAACTCTTAGGTGGGATCATATTGATCATGTTATCTCACAACCTACACACCTATTCAGTGGTTTTTAGACCTTTATATATCTTCGAATATAGGGAAAGGCAAGGTGTCATAGTGATATAGTGAGGTTTCATTTCAGCTGAGTTGGGTAGCTCGTGGTGAGATGTTGGGAGTTCGTCCACACCATCACATGGAGTAGTTATTGGGTCTTGTTACATTGTAGTTGGACTTGTATCTTGGAGGTTTTGGAAACATTTATAGTTATTTTGTTTCAACTATTTTCTAATAGTTAAGGAATATATTCTTTATCCTTTTGATGTTTCTTCCTACTTCATGTATATATATGTCATGTGTTTATTCGGGTTGGGAGAAATCATTCCCTCTGGTTTGTTGTTCAATTCCTGGGTGCTTGTTGCCAACCTGTGGGGATAAGAATGCCCTTTAGGTATGTGACAGAATGGGTTGGGTGCCAGGTTTGAGGGTTACATGGATTGGGATGTTACATCTAAGGTAGTCTCCAACCAGGATGTAATCAAGTAAATTTTATAAAGGAGGATAAAACCAAGAATAATTTTCTTATATGGTATTGGCACAATGTTTTCATAGTGATTCCATTTGGACTCACTAATTATCCAATGATCTTCTTGGAATTAATGAATAGAGTGTATTCGTATTTCCTCAAAAACATTTTTCTTAAATCTGCATGAATGATATTCATATTATCAATAAAAGTAAGGTGGAACCTAAATAAACATTTAATTTTATACCGAAGAACATTAAAAAGGGTAATTTAAATGTGTAGTGTAATCAATGTGATTTTTTGATTGATAAATTAACATTCTTAAGGTATGTTTTCACCTGAAATGTGTTTTTTATGGATCCTTCCAAAATAGATATTATTGAGTAATGGATCAAATGAACATCTATGGTGTATATCAATTTGTTCCTATGACTAGATAGGTATTATTGTTGATTTTTGAGAAAAATCCCACGAATTTAAATCCCACTAACCAATATAACTTATAAGAGAGTCATGTTATTCAAGATTATATAATTTGAGGGTATGTTTAAAGAGTAAATTTAGTGGATAATCACTAAAATTATGCTTACATCACCCACTATTTGGGATTGGTTTGTAATATATAGTGATTCATTTAAAAAATGGGTTGGTTTTCATACAAACTCATTTTAAAAAATTTATGGACTGTATCTCATACATATTAATAAACCATGAGAGTAACCACCTAACACATGAGCTAGAATTGGCACTAGTGGTCTTCATAATGAATATGTAGAAACATTATCTCCATGAGGATAAGTGTGAGATATATATAGATCAAAATATCCTCATGTAAATATTCATAAAAAATGTTATCAATATGATCTAGAAATACTTTATAGAGCTATTCAAGGATTATAATTATTCAATCCATTTTGTTATTGGGATAGAGAATCAACTAGTAGATTCTCAGAGTAGAAAGGATCCTCCAAATCTATCCATGATTAAAACTGAATGAGGTCCAATAATCAAGGAAATTAAAAATATATAAATTAGAAAAATAAAAACTTCCCCATCCAATGTCTATCAAATAAATAATCAACCACCCAATCTTGATATAATAATTGAGGCCCAAAATGATGATGGGTAGTTTCCAATATAGGTAGAAAATATTCCAAAGTTCAGCTTTGATAACGAGGGAGTTATAGGTTATGGAACCAGATATGTGTCCCATAAAAACCTGAAGAAGAATATTATGGATGATTCTCATATTTTTTCATTTTCTATTCATCCACAAATCACTAAGAAGTATAGTTACCTAAATAAAAACATTAGATGGGATATTATAAAGAGGAATATTATATAATTTGAATCTTAATGCAATGAAAGAAAATTAGTCAATGATGAATAAAAAACAATAAGGGTATGATGAAAACATTTCTCATACTAGTTGGTAAATAATAAAACATAAAAATAGAGTTTGTCGTTGGACTACCTTTGACATCTAAATATAATAATACTATTTGGGTTGTATTTGATTGCCTTATAAAGTAAGTATATTTAATTTCTATCAAGGGAGATTTATTTACTGACCAAATCATTATGGAATAAAAAATAGAAGTGGTACGACATCTTGGTTTTCCACTATTTGTTATATATGATCCAAATACGAGGTTTTTAATAATGATTTAGAGAATCTCTTAGTAATCATTTGATGTAGAGCTAAGTTTTAGTATTTCTTATCTCCCTTAAATGGATGAATAATTTCAGAGAACGATTAATACTCATGAGGATTTGATGATATTTTTTAATATATTTATATGGTTATTTGGATCATAACATTCCCTTGGTGGAGTTATCATATAAAAATTACTTATATTCAAGCATTCAAATGGATTATTTTGTGTATATTTATGGTAAGAGGTTTCAGAATATAACATGATGGAATTACGTTGGAAGGAGGACAATTATGGGACCAATACATGTCTAAGAGGGGGAAAAATGGTGTAAGTCACTCAATATCATATTAAATTATAAAAAAATCCATGACAAAATCTATGAAGACAGTCATAAATGAGACCTAGATTTTCAAGATGGAGATATGATATTCCTTTTTATTTTACCATGTAAGAATTTCATGGGGTGTTAGAATAAGGGAATGTTTATTCCTTGATACATAAACCAATTTGAGATCATTGATCATAATAGTGTTGTTGGATATCAAGTAGTACTCCCACAAAAACTATATTGAGTACATTATGTGTTCCAATTATCTGAGTTGAGGATATATATACTAGACCCTGAACATGTACTAAATTTATTGGTGGTACCCTTAAAGAATGATCTTTCTTACGATGCGCTTATAATGAAGATCTTATATTTTAGAGATAAATTAGTACAAAAAAGACAAATCACCTAGTAAAAGTTCTATGATGGAACCACATGTGTGAGGATGAAAGACGGGAACTAAAATAATTGATGAAAAACAGGATCCCTCATCTTTTTTGGTGGATTAAAGGATATTTTAGTGGATAAATTTATAAATTTGGTGAATTTATTGACCAAAACAGTCATAAATTAAATTATATTTTTAATAAATAAATGAATTATTATGATATAAACATATAGAAAAAAATTAATACATTTAATTTTAGGAACATTATAGAATATTTCCAAACATAGTTTCTCATATTCTAAATATTATTATGAATCATAATAATTGACAATATAAGTGTTGTATTGTGACCATTATTAATAGTATATATTGAGGTTTCTGATAATGTTTAATTTTGATTGATGGAAGAATTTATGGCCACAACTTATAGGATCACATGAATCCAATTCATGATAGCTACCAAGGGAGATAAAATCCATGGGATTTTCACTTGACCAACCCTAAACTAATATTCAATAACTAAAACATGAATTAAATCATTTTGAGGTTAAAATATTTTTTTATTGAGATAATTCCCCAAATAATGTTTAATAAACAACCCAAAGAATGTACTATCATTTCCCACCATAGCCTAAGGACATATTTTAGTGTAATAAGGTGGTATTTTTTAAACCCTAGTATATTGAATTTATATATTTTCATTGTATATCATAATTAGTATGATTATCTCTTTTGATTATTAATTTATATATAAAATAATATATGATTTTATGAAAATATGATTCTGAGATCATGAATCCAAAATTTTAATTTAGATAAATATTTGGTTTTAACACTCTTTTTAGTACATTAAATAATTTTGAAATAAATATTATTTTCAAATATAATTCATATTAAACATATTTTATTATCAAAAAATGATAATATAGTTTAATGAAGTCTAATTTAATCTTTATAAGGGTGATAATAATATTATTTTTTTAAAAACAAGTATTTTTCAACAAATATAGATATTTAATGAAAAAAATTAAATTATAATATTTAGAAAATTATTTTTCAAAAAATAAATATTACTGTAGAAATAATCCTATTGAAATTTTACACAGGTGAATATTTAATAATTTCAGGATATAATTGAATGTCTAGGTAAAAATTAAATATGGTGATAACATATGGTCTGTATTATGACAACTAAATGTTCTATAGTGATGTAATACATGTTATAAAATGATTCCATGACAAATAATTAGTTTCCCCATTAAATAAATTCATATTTTATGTTTCCTGATTAAATTTATAAGACATTAATGAATCAAAAATTACTTATATTGTATATTAAGGTTTTCAAATAAATTGTGTACGAACACGAATCACATCCACATCACTAAATTCATTTTTTAATATTTTATATTTTAATTCATAAGAAATATTAAAATCTAATCCTCTTTTGTATAAACCTAGGGAAAAACCAGCGGGGGGGTTGGGGGTGGGGGGGTTCTTAGTTTCAAATATTTTATCATATAGAATCCAAAACCTATGTTTAGAAATTAATAAATATTTCCCATATCTTTTTCGATAGATTCCCACACAATATCAAAATAATATGCAACAAAAACCATTTTTGAATTATGGTTTTCTCTCTATAAACAAATAAATCTATCAAAATGTATTCCAAATCATATAAGAATATCTTATTGAGAATTTAGGATCACCCACTTAAGGTAATGGATTTTTTCCTTTACTTTATTCAAGAACATTAATTGCATTATGCATTTTAATTTCCAATTGATAAAGTTTTCATATGTTTTACACATCCCTTTTACTATCCTAATTATTTACATGTAATGAGTGACCACCTATCCTTATCATTAAAATATTCCATGAATCATTATGTACCAATTTATGATGCTGAAATAATCATGTGATTTTTTTATTACAAAAATTTGTGTTGTGAATACTCCTCACCTTTTCGAAACATGGTTATTCACCTACAAATAAATATCCATCATTGATAATTGAGATAAATTTATTTAATACAAAATACATAATATTAGAATTAGAATTGGTGAAAAATGTGGTTATATTGTATAATATATAAGGACCATTAATTCATGTATACAATATGAATGTGACTTATATAACCAAAATTAAATATTTATAAAATCCATTAACTAATTGTTTTATCTCATGAGATACCATGAGTTTTTCCAAGGTGATTTTCCTAAGAACATAATGCTATGATTTCCTGGTGTTTATCCTTGAATTTGGTTTATGATTTCTTGTTTTATTTAGTTTCCATAATCATATGTTTCTTTAATGTTATAATTTTATATTATAAATTGAGGTTCATATTTATGATTATAAACCTATTTATGTTGTATTTATAATTATCATGAAAAATACTTATGAAATTCATCAAATTATTATTTGATTGTAAAATTAGTATAATTTATATCTCATTCCATTTCTAACTATATAAAAATGTTACCCATTTCATATTTAAAAGACCAAATAAATTTTAGGACATGTTATGGGACTTTTAACAAATTTAATTGTATCTATATATCATTTTATTGAGTTACAAAAATAATTTTTTAAAGACAATAGGTCTTTGTATATTTTGGGATTGTATTATGTGTATTTATGTAATAAATAATGAATTATTATATCTAAATGATATAGTTTGTGATATAACTGATGTTAACATATAAATGATTAGGAAGAGGTGTACTTTTATGAACCAAATCAACATTACAACTTTAAATAATTCACTAAAATTATATTGAGTGTATGAACACCATCCCACCAAAATAAAAACTAATATGATGAAGAAAACTTCTTTTCATCTATCAACATAACCTGATTTGTAAAAATATGTTTCAATCCAATATATATGATTCATAGGACATGGCCTTGAGTTCCACCGCTACTCTCCTGGTCGGATCCAGAGGGATGGGCACACCGAGGTTTTGGGATAGTGAATTGGTCATTGAGGGTCATCTCATCGTCTCTATTATTCCTCATCTAGGATTTCACCCCCTGTTACATTTTAGGGATTCATCCCCTTGGTGTTGCATTCTTTGGTTTCCACATATATTTTTATGTTTTTTTCCTAGTTTCGGTTAGGGTTCAAAATATGTTCCTTCTTCATCACTCTAGGTGGTTTTGGGTGTTTTCTGTTGGAGGTTTTCTTTGGTTTTATTCCCCACTTGCTGGTTCAATGATGGATTGGCTGATGATGTGGTGACGGCATGAGAAGTGTTTGTGTTGCTCCGAGGATGACATCGGATAATGTGAAGTGATGATAGGATGGTGTCTGGTCATGTTCTTCCTCGATATGGCTCTGTTATGTGGGACATTATATTTCAAGAGTTCGTCTCATAGTGTTGGAGGGATTCAGTGGATTCTAACTAGAGTACGTTGGCGGATCTCTGGCTGGGGGATGGTGATGTGGTCGCATTAGCAAGGCTGTTCAAGGAGGTCATTTTTTGAATTTTATTTGTTTAGGTTTCTTATTATGATGTTCACGTATCCTTGGTTCGTGGATTCCTCAGTTGGAGATGGTGTTTATTTTTCTCTGGTGATGGCAATGGCATTGGTGTTTTTCTGTGATCGTGGTTTGTACTAGTTGGAGGCGTTGGGATGATGATTCTGTGGTGACGTCGACAGTTGTGGTTACAAGATACGATATGATGAAGGTTCCTGGATGGTGGTGCTGGTGATGGGTCAATGTGAAGGCGGTGAGGGTGACTAGTTGATAAGGTCCGAGAGGTAATGTTGGTGCTGATGGTGACATGGCGTCTCTCTCTTTGGGTTTCTCAGGTTGCTTGTTTTTCCTGCATTTTGTTTTGAAATTTTTGAATTTGAATTTTCAATTTTGAATGTGGATTTTTATAATGTTTGTATGCTATGTAATTTTTGTTTAATATGGAGGTGTTTGAATCTTGTATTGGTGTTTGTAAGGTTCCCACTCACCCAAAAATTAGTTTCTTTTAGAAAATGAAAAAAAAATATTTAGAGGTAGAATAATAATATTGGGAACTCAATAGAAATGAATTTATATCATAGGATCATTTGTAATCAAAGCTGAGTCTGGATCATTTGTTGGATATCTAATATAATTATCTATTCTCAATTTAGAAGTCAACCGTATTTTATTTTTCTTTTATATAAATAAATGGAGTATTACAAATCAATAACTTGAGATAATAAAATTTACAGTTACCTAGATCTTAACTCATTAAAGTCCAAAAAAGATATCATGGTAGGATATATATAAATCTATGGTTGAAAATTATTATGTTATAATAAACCTCTCAACCACTTTAGGTTGGATATCATTTTAAATTCCCTTAATACGACTTGATAACTAAGATTGGACCTAGTGGAATCCAAAATAAATTCTAAATAGATTATAAATGAAGCTTGTATTTTTGAGACACATCATTTTAAATAAATTATATACATATATTTCCATGTTTCCCCCATCAATTCTAACAAGATCTCAAGGTGGCTATAAAATTATTCTTACAACACCTCTATGATTATATTAAACTCAATGATGTTGATAACCATTAAGCATAAGTGGAAAATAATTGAAAAATAAATATAATGCTATCCAAACTGCTCTACCACATTATAACGACCCATACTTTACATACATTGTTATTACTTCAGAATTGAAGCACACTTATTACAACATATAACAAAACCAAGAAAGGACCGTATAGGTATAGTGTCTTTAGAAACTGGGAAACATAAACAACCGGTTCATAAAGCATCTACTTTACCTCCCATTTATTTCATCATATCTAGAGTCCCTTTTTGGCATATTCCACTTAATAACCTTCTTCCTGACCTGGGGAAATAAAACATACAAAAGGGTGAGCTCAAATGCTCAGTAAGGGTAAACAAAAGAAATATCAATCACATCATATACATAAGAACATAACTTTTGGAAATCTTATCCTTCAAAAGAGATCCTAATATCATAACATGGGATAAATCATAGAAGTGAAATGTAATCCCAATAATCATAACTTAAAACCTGAAAATTTTTGGCATACACACATAATCATAGAGAATCATTTTTTATTAGTCAAGACTCATTGCCAAGACTATCTTAGTGGACAAAGTCCATTTCTGGACCGATTCAACCTCGTTTCAGTCCTGTTTCACTGAACCGGTATAACCTACCGTTCTAGCCATGTCTATCTCATGATATATAAAATCTTTACCCAATTCATTGGAGGGAGATATAGGTCCCACCCATATCATAATGATACCATTCTTATGTGTGCCACAAAATCATAAACCATACATCATAGCATAACCCATATAATAAAAATGGGAATCTTAAACATCATGACATCATAAAACAATTCATATAGGATAAAGGAATTCATCAAAATATTTCAATCACAACATAATCAAATCCATGTAATAATAGGGATAGAAACAGAACCCTTTATTATCTTAAATGGAAAATAATTTTGATAAAACACTTGAACTCCATTCTTGAGGAAAATATCATTTCTTCTTTGAAAACACTTTTCCTTTCTTAACATGTCGTAAAATTATAAACTAAAATAAGTTGATTAAAAATAAACTTGAAAACTTGTAAAGGAAGCTTCTTGGAAATAATGTTTTAAAAATCCATTCATTCCGTATATGTTAAAAAAACATTCTTCGTACTTTTGTCGGAAAAGTCAAAAAGTACCTCGTATGAAAAACGAAAAAAGATTCCTTTCATATCCTTTACTAAAAACTCACCGAAGGGTAAAATTGGATTTAAACAATTTTAGGTGGATGGAAATAATAATACATATTGAGTAAACATGGATGTGGATGATAAAATACACCCTAGTAAATACTAAAGTATAAACAATCTCGGATAAAAATGAGATTGTGATATTTTCCTTACCTTAGGTCCGATATGCTTTGTACGTGTCCGAACCTCCTGTATAATGATTTAAATAATGTTATTGACTTATTTCAGAATCATAATTATTTTTGTGATATCATATATGGTCATATTCTTAGCTTCTTAGTAGTAATATTTCATTGCTACTTGTTATTCGGGTGTTTATAAGTTTTTGTTCTTATGCGTGTTTTGTCGAATAAATTCTTATTCTTATCTTTAGGATATAGATACCTCATTTCCAGAATGGTATTAGTGTAATATATAACATATTCATTCATTCAATTCATTTATATAATCATTATGAAATGAAGATCATATAGAACGAGTCACATCACATCGTGGAGACGGTATTCCGTACGTACGCACGAGTGATGATATCGTTCCTATGATCGTGGAATTGTATTGGAGTGTATGTATACTATTTCAGAATCAGTATCACTTTATAATAGTCATATATAGTCATTATTTACACCATTATACCCATCCAAGTGAGGTGGTGGTGGAAAATAAATTACACCACGGTGTGGAGACGGTATTCCATACGTACGCACGTGCAGTGAATTCTTTTTTCGTAGGATGGATAGATGGTTAAATAGGGTTGTTTCATACTTATAATAACATATCAGTATATTAGTGATACTGATTTTATTACTTCATAATGAAACAACTAAAGAAGAATAAGTTGAAGAAGAAAGAAATTGGAAAGGATCGGTAATGGATATTACCTCTTCTTTGAAGTGCTTCTTTGAGACCTCCTTTTAGGGCACTAAAATTGGTCTTTGAAGAAAACCAGGACCTCTAGGATGTCTATAGGGAAGTGTAGAGGAGAAGATGGCAGGGGTTGGCCGAGATTTAAGGCTCAAAGTGGTGTGAGGAAGAGAGGGAGGAGGTGCCCTTTTATAAGGGAGGAGAGGGGCACCTTTGGAATAAGTAAAACTATTATTTTATTATAAAGTCAATTTCGGTTTTAAATAGATCCAAATTGATTTATTTTGAGGCTAAGGTGTGGATGGGTCGAAATCCCCTCATACAATATAATTTAGACAAGTTTAGGTTCCTCTTTTAACCTTATCATTTAGATTTAACATTAAGTTAAATAATTTTACTTTTACCGTGTCTTCTTGTGTTCTTATACTATAATATTAATAAACTTACTATATCAAGCCAAACGAACCCCAAGTTGTTTATTATTAATATATATAACCTTATCTAAGTCATTTTGCTGAACCATATATTTTTAGGAATAAAATAACAATTAATAATATAATATTTGTTTTAAAAACTATTTTATGTCAATTTTGACACTATTTAGTAATTGATTTTTGTGAAAATCATAACGGAATTATAAGTTCGAAAAATGATAATTAAATAAATACTAACATGTCATATTAACATATAAAATTAGTGTAATTCATAAAAAGTCTCATATTATATTTATTTGGGTATTTATAACATCAATTATGTCAATATTTCATTAATAAGATAATTACTACATCATTGTTGTGTCATAAATAAATTAACTTATTTAATGTCTAAAAATTACAAATAAAATACCATTATGTAGGAAATCTTTTTAAATTTCTATGGAATATTTATAGTTGAATTTATCTTATGTATAACCCCATATTAAAAATGATTAAGTTCTTAAACTTTTATTTTAACTATTTTAACCCTTCTTTAAATAAATTAATAATTAATGTCCTAATCTAATCCAAGTGGGCCTAAATGGTCATATTTTATTCATATGTTTGTTTTTGGTCGAATTACACTTGTCCAATAGAATGAGGATATGTGTTAGGGTAATAGTAATATCATTTTTACCCTTAATTACCCTATTTACTTTTAATCCTGGTAAAAAAAAGTAAAAAGTTACTATTCACCAAAAAATTATTTTCATCTCATTGAACCACATTTTACTTACTGACATCAACCGTGTCTCTCGGATTTTTGAAATTCAACTCACAGAAGCGGTAAAATTAAGTTTTATAAAAAATTCAGTTTTTTTTAACAGCCGCTTAGTAGTTTCACTATTCATCAAAAATTGAACGTTTTCAGAAAATTACCAAAATTTCACCCTAGGCTAATTTTGATATTCCGAAACAAAAAATGAAGTCCATTTTGAAAAATAAAATTTATAAAATTTCAAAAAGTTGTTATTACTATTCATAACGGCTAGTTTTAATAATATTTTAATAGCATATCATTGTTTAGTGAAACTCGGTATTGCGTACGACGCAAGCTATCAAGGAAGGTCGCGATTTCGTGTAAAGAAAGACAAGAAAGTGTTGTGTGTATAAAAAGATTCCTTTGATGATTTATATAACATAAAAGTCTCGAGTGTTACATTCTACCCCCCTTAAAATGAATTTCGCCCTCGAAATTCGTCACTTTGTAACAAACAGATGAGGATACCTCTCCCTCATCATATCCTCAAGCTGTCATGTAGCTTCTTCTAATTGGTGGTTCCTCCATAAAACTTTCACCAATCGAGTGGTCTTGTTTTGTAGGACTTTTTTGCTACGATCCAGAATCTCTATCGGTTGTTCTTCATAAGAAATATCTTGCTACAGCGGTACAAATTCTGAGCTAAGTACATGTGAGGGATCAGGTATGTACTTTCTCAGGATAGATACATGGAACACATCGTGAACTTGAGAGAGATTCGGTGGAAGCACAAATCAGTAAGCTACCTTCCCAACACGATCCAGTATTTTGAAAGGACCGATATATCTAGGGCTCAACTTCCCCTTCTTTCTAAATCTCATGAATCTCTTTCAGGGAGATATCCGTAAGAACACTTTATCGCCCACTTCAAACTCTAGGTCTTTTCTTCGGTTGTCGGAATAACTTTTCTGTCGACTCTGAGCTGCTCTTATGTGTTGTTGAATAGATCTGACCTTTTCTGCCATTTCATCAATGAGATCAGGTCCTAATAGCTTTCTTTCCCCAACTTCATCCCAGCAAGTTGGAGTCCTGCATTTCTTTCCATAGAGAGCTTCATAAGGAGCCATCTGAATACTGGAGTGAAATCTATTATTATAAGAAAATTCCACCAAAGGTAGGTGTTTATCCCAACCACATTTGAAATCCATAGATCAAGCTCTCAACATATCTTCTAGAGTTTTAATTTTTCTCTCAGACTGACCGTCTATCTGAGGATGATAAGCAGTGCTGAAACTCAACTCTGTATCCAGAGTATGCTGAAGACTTCGCCAGAACTTTGAGGTAAACCTAGGATCCCAATCAGATATAATAGAAAGTGGTACTCCATGCAATCTTACCACTTCCTTTACATATATCCTGGAAAGCTGATCCAGAGAGAAATCCTCCCTAATAGCAATGAAGTGTGCAGACTTTGTAAGACGATCAACTATGACCCAGATAGCATTATTTCCTTTGGATGTTTTAGGAAGTCCTGTGACAAAGTCCATAGTGATGTTTTCCCATTTCCATTCAGGTATGGGTAATGGTTGTAAAATCCCCTTAGACTTATGTCTCTCAGCATTAACTTGCTGACAAACCAAGCATCGAGAGACATATTCAGCAACATCTCTTTTCATGCCATCCCACCAGAAGTACTCTTTCAGGTCCCTATACATCTTTGTGCTTCCAGGATGAATAGAGAATGAAGAACTATGAGCCTCATCCAGCAGCTCCTTCTTTAATTCGGGGATGGGAGGAACACAAACCCGATTCCTGAACTTTATTATCCCATCACAATCAAGGTTGAATTCAGGAACATTTCTCACCTTCTTTTGTAACTTGACATCTTCTTTCTGTGCCTCTTTAATTTTCACATGTATAGATGGTTGAACATTCATTTGAGAAAGATAAGATTTTCCCCTTACATTATAATTCCAAGATCCATTCTTTGAAAATCCATAAATATTGGATCTTTTGTGATCCTCATCATGGATAAACTGGCATGGTCTTGTCGACTTAATGCATCTTCCACCTTGTTTTCTTTCCTAGGGTGGTAATGGATTGAGCAGTCATAATCCTTAATCCGCTCCAACCATCTTCTTTGGAGCATATTCAGCTCCTTTTGAGTGAAAATATACTTTAAACTTTTATGATCAGTATAAATATCACACCTTTCACCATAAAGGTAATGCCTCCAAATCTTTAATGCAAAGATTACCGCAGCTAACTCCAAATCATGAGTTGGGTAATTTTGCTCATGTATTTTCAACTATTGTGAGGCATAAGCTATCACCATATCATTTTGCATAAGAACACACCCCAATCCCTTATTGGATGCATCACTGTAGATCACAAACCTTTCTCCACTACAAGGCAGTGTGAGAACAGGTGCACTGGATAACCTTCTTTTCAACTCCTTGAAATTCTCTTCACATTCCTCCGTCCATACAAACATAACTCCTTTCCGAGTCAACTTGGTGAGTGGATTAGATAATCGTGAAAAATATTTCACAAAACGTCGATAATATCCAGCCAAACCAAGAAAACTTCGGATCTCAGTTACTATTTTTGGTCTCGAACATCTTTCGATAACCTCTGTTTTTGCTGGATCCACAGATATCCCCTCTTTTGAGATTATGTGACCCAAAAATACAGCTTTTTGAAGCCAAAATTCACACTTGGTAAATTTGGCATAAATCTTCTCCTTTCTCAGGGTCTTCAATATAATTCTCAAGTGATCTTCTTGTTATTCCTTCCTCTTTGAATAAACAAGAATATCATCTATAAAGAATACCACAAACTGATCAAGATAGTCTCTAAAGACTCTATTCATTAGATCCATGAAGATAGCAGGGGCATTAGTAAGACCAAATGGCATCACATTAAATTCATAATGTCCATACCATGTACGGAAATCCGTCTTTGGTATATCCTCCCTTTTGACCCTTAATTAATGATACCTTGAATGAAGATCAATCTTGGAAAAGTATTGAGCTCCGCGTAGTTGGTCAAATAGGTCATCAATGCGCGGGAGAGGATATTTGTTCTTGATAGTGATCTTGTTAAGTTCTCGATAATCAATGCAGAGTCTCAATGATCCATCTTTCTTCTTAAAAAACAGAACAGGTGCTCCTCAAGGTGACGCACTAGGGCGTATGAACCCCTTATCAAGATTTTCTTGGAGTTGCTTCTTCAATTCCTGCAACTCAATTGGGGCCACTCTGTAAGGTGTCTTTGAAATAGGAAAAGCACCCAGTACAAGTTCTATTAAAAACTCAACTTCACGATTCGGTGGAAGACCTGGTAATTCCTCCGGAAAGACATCATCAAACTCCCGTACAATGGGCATATTCTTAATTGTGAGTTTCTCACCAACCATTTGAGATAAATAACCTTCATTTTGTGGAATCAAGACCCATAAGATGGAAGGCATTTCCACTGGAAGGTTATGTTCATCCTTTCATCGATAAACACTCATAGATTGATTTGGAATCTGAAATGTGACTTCCCTTCTTTGGCAATTGATATGAGCTACATGTAGAGAAATCCAATCCATGCCAAGAATCCCATCAAATTCTACTATAGTAAGGATCACAAGATTTACAGGAAGCAATTTCCCACAAACTTCAATCGGAGAAGAATTATAAACTTTTGATGCGACTGTTGTGCCATTAGGGGTTGTCACAGCTAACTCAACATCTAACTGTTGAGGTAATAGGGTGATATCCTTATAAAATTCTTCAGAAATAAAGGAGTGGGTGGATCCAGAATCAAATAAAACATTTGCTACTTTAGAGTGGATGGTAAGTGTACCTTTCACCACATCGTTATCGTACTCCACATCACTGATAGAAATTGCATGTGACTTTCCTTTGTCTTTAGCCTTAAGAGTTTGTTGACGTCGACCATCATCATCAACCCTTGGATTTGGGCATTCATTGGCATAATGCCCCATATCCTTGCACTTGAAACATTGAAGTGTAGTAGGTTCATTCTGTGCATCCCTTCCTTTGTTTGCATCATTAGACATCTTCTTCCCATCATCGCGACATTCAAATGCCCGATGACCTTCCTTTCCACATTTGAAACATTTACTTGTCCCTTTAAGACAACTCCCTCCATGTTTCTTTCCACACTTTGTGCATAAGAGAAAGCTCATCTTCTTTTCAGTGTGCTCTTTAGATTTTCCTTTGAATTCCATTTTCCTCTTCTTATCAAACCCATATGACTGATGGTTTACTCCAATATCAATCTCAACTTTGAGAGCACATCGAACGATTTCCTCATAGCTATTGAAGTCCCTTATGGCTAAGGCCCTTTTAAGACTTGGTTTTAAGCCACTAAAGAATCGATCGATATTACTCTCAGGTTGGATAATAATACCAGAAGCGTACCTTGCAAGTCTTGTAAAATTTTCATCATAGGGACCAACAGATTCATCATCATTTTTCTTCAGTTCAAGAAACTCTTTATCCATCTTTTTTCGGAGAATACGAGGGAAGTAATTATTGAAAAATAAGTTCTTGAACTCGTCCCATTCCATGGACTCAATTTCATCCCTTTGCCTCATATTCTTAATAAGATTCCACCATTGATCAGCATCACCCTCCAAACGATACACTACTAGGATGACTTTATCATGCTCAGAACATTGAAGAACTGAAAATATCTTTTCAGTAGTACTAATCCATTGTTCAGCAACTAATGGATCAGTAGACCCGCTGAATGAAGGTGGACGCTATCTCATGAAGGATTCAACAAAATGTTGCTCCTTTTTTTGCTTTTTTGGAATTCCTGCATGATTCATAGCTTTAGAATGTTGTGTGAGCATGGCTACAAGATTTTTCATTCCATCTCCCATAACGTTTGGTTGCTCAGGGGGACAATCATTGCATTTCCCGTTGCATTCCGCATTAACATGGTTCCTTCGGGTTCCATCCATTGACTAAAACCAAGAAGAATAGTGTGAGAAACACTAATTATAATTGGAAAACCACATAATCAAGAATAAAATTTCACACTTAAGGTCTTATCCTAGGTTATTCATGGCCATTTCTAAAACACTAATATTGTGTTCTATGCTTAGAAGTATCCTTAGTATTCTTACTAAGGCTTTCACATCCTAGTTTCCAAAGGTTGACTATACCTTTCCTCTGATACCAACTATAACAACCCATACTTTACATACAATGTTATTACTTCATAATTGAAGCACACTTAATACAACATATAACAAAACCAAGAAAGGACCGTATAGGTATAGTGTCTTTAGAAACTGGGAAACATAAACAACTGGTTCATAAAGCATCTACTTTGACTCCCATTTATTTCATCATATCTAGATTCCCTTTTTGGCATATTCTACTTAATAACCTTCTTCCTGACCTGGGGAAATAAAACATACAAAAGGGTGAGCTCAAATTCTCAGTAAGGGTAAACAAAAGAAATATCAGTCACATCATATACATAAGAACATAACTTTTGGAAATCTTATCCTGCAAAAGAGATCATAATATCATAACATGGGATAAATCATAGAAGTGAAATGTAATCCCAATAATCATAACTTAAAACCTGAAACTTTTTGGCATACACACATAATAATAGAAAATCATTTCTTATTAGTCAAGACTCATTGCCAAGACTATCTTAGTGGACAATGTCCATTTCTGAACCGAGTCACCCTCGTTTCAGTCCTGTTTCACTGAACCGGTATAACCTACCGTTCCAGCCATGTCTATCACATGAGATATAAAATCTTTACCCAATGAATTGGAGGGAGATATAGGTCCCACCCATCTCATAATGATACCATTCTTATGTGTGCCACAAAATCATAAACCATACGTCATAGCATAACCCATATAATAAAAATGGGAATCTTAAACATCGTGACATCATAAAGCAATTCATATAGGTTAAAGGAATTCATAAAAATATTTCAATCGCAACATAATCAAATCCATGTAATAATAGGGATAGAAACAGAACCCTTTATTATCTTAAATGGAAAATAATTTTGATAAAACACTTGAACTCCATTCTTGAGGAAAATATCATTTCTGCTTTGAAAACACTTTTCCTTTCTTAACATGTCGTAAAATTATAAACTAAAAGAAGTTGATTAAAAATAAACTTGAAAACTTGTAAAGGAAGCTTCTTGGAAATAATGTTTTAAAAATCCATTCATGCCATATAAGTTAAAAAAAACATTCTTCGTACATTTTTCGGAAATGTCAAAAAGTACCTCGTATGAAAAACGAAAAAAGATTCCTTTCATATCCTTTAATAAAAACTCATCGAAGGGTAAAATTGGATTTAAACAATTGTAGGTGGATAGAAATAATAATAAATATTGAGGAAACATGGATGTGGATGATAAAATACACCCCAGAAAATACTAAAGTATAAACAATCTCGGATAAAAATGAGATTGTGATATTTTCCTTACCTTAGGTCTGATATGCTTTGTACGTGTCCGAACCTCCTGTATAATGATTTAAATAATGTTATTGACTTATTCAAGAATCATACTAATTTTTATGATATCATATATGGTCATATTCTTAGCTTCTTAGTAGTAATATTTCATTGCTACTTGTTATTCGGGTGTTTATAACTTTTTGTTCTTATGCGTGTTTTGTCGAATAAATTCTTATTCTTCTCTTTAGGTTATAGATACCTCATTTCCAGAATAGTATTAGTGTAATATATATCATATTCATTCATTCAATTCATTTATATAATCATTATGAAATGAAGATCATATAGAACGAGTCACATCATATCGTGGAGACAGTATTCCGTACGTACGCACGAGTGATGATATCGTTACTATGATCGTGGAATTGTATTGGAGTGTATATATACTATTTCAGAATCATTATCACTTTATAATAGTCATATATAGTCATTATTTACACCATTATACCCATCCAAGTGAGGTGGTGGTGGAAATTATATTACACCACAGCGTGGAGACGGTATTCCGTACGTACGCACGCGCGGTGATTTCTTTTTCCGTAGGATGGATTGATGGTTAAATAGGGTTGTTTCATACTTATAATAACATATCAGTATATTAGTGATACTGATGTTATTACTTCATAATGAAACAACTAAATAAGAAGAAGTTGAAGAAGAAAGAAATTGGAATGGATCGGTAATGGATATTACCTCTTCTTTGAAGTGCTTCTTTGAGACCTCCTTTTAGGGCACTAAAATTGGTCTTTGAAGAAGACCAGGACCTATAGGTTGTCTCTAGGGAAGTGGAGAGGAGAAAATGGCAGTGGTTGGCCGAGCATGAAGGCTCAACGTGGTGTGAGGAAGAGAGGGAGGAGGTGCCCTTTTATAAGGGAGGAGAGGGGCACCTTTGGAATAACTAAAAATATTATTTTATTATAAAGTCAACTTCGGTTTTAAATAGCTCCAAATTGATTTATTTCGAGGATAAGGTGGGTATGGGTCTAAATCCTCTCATACAATAGAATTTAGACAAGTTTAGGTTCCTATTTTAACCTTATCATTTAGATTTAACATTAAGTTAAATAATTTTACTTTTACCGTGTCTTCTTGTGTTCTTATACTATATGATTAATAAAATTACTATATCAAGCCAAACGAACCCCAAGTTGTTTATTATTAATATATATATCCTTATCTAATTCATTTGGCCGAACCTTAGATTTTTAGGAATAAAATAACAATTAATAATATAATATTTGTTTTAAAAACTATTTTATGTCAATTTTGACACTATTTAGTAATTGATTTTTGTGAAAATCATAACAGAATGATAAGTTCAAAAAAAGTTAATTAAATCAATACTAACATGTCATAATAACCTATAAAATTAGTGTAATTCATAAAAAGTCTCAAATTATATTTATTTGGGTATTTATAACATCAATTATGTCAATATTTTATTAATAATATAATTACTGCATCATCGTTGTGTCATAAATAAATTAAATTATTTAATGTCTAAAAATTAAAAATAAAATACCATTATGTAGGAAATCTTTTTATCTTTCTATGGAATATTTATAGTTGAATTTATCTTATGTATAACCCCATATTAAAAATGATTTATTTATTAAACTTTGATTTTAACTATATTAACCCTTCTTTAAATAAATTAATAATAAATGTCCTAATCTAATCCAAGTGGGCCTAAATGGTCATATGTTATTCCTAAGTTTGTTTTTGGTCGAATTAAACTTGTACAATAGAATTAAGACATGTGTTAGGGTAATAATAATATCATTTTTACCCTTAATTACCCTATTTACTTCTAATCGTGGTAAAAAAAAGTAAAAAGTTACTATTCACCAAAAAATTATTTTCATCTCATTGAACCACATTTTACTTACTGACATCAACCGTGTCTCTCGGATTTTTTAAATTCCACTCACATAAGCGGTAAAATTATGTTTTATGAAAAATTTAGTTTTTTTAACAGCCACTTAGTAGTTTCACTATTCATCAAAAATTGAAAGTCTTCAGAAAAATTCCAAAATTTCAGCATAGGCTAATTTCGATATTCCGAAACCAAAAATGAAGTCCATTTTGAAAAATAAAATTTATAAAATTTAAAAAAGTGGTTACTTCTATTCATAACGGCTAGTTTTAATAATATTTTAATAGCATATCATTGTTTAGTGAAACTCGGTATTGCGTACTACGCAAGCTATCAAGGAAGGTCGCGATTTCGTGTAAAGCAAGCCAAGCAAGTGTTGTGTGTATAAAAAAATTCCTTTGATGACTTATATAACATAAAAGTCTCGGGTGTTACACACATTATGTATAGATATGTATCCATATCTATATTTTTAGAACCCCTAGATTTTATGAAATGTTTTTTCATACAATTTTAATTTCTTTAATAGATTATATTACACAAACAATTGAGTTTAAAAGAACCGTAATATACTATTGAAATATTATTATTTAAAGCAGGTTTTAAAACATAAATACTAAATTGTTGGGTATGAATATGAATTACTAAATCAAAAAATATATATGTTTTATACATGTATAAAATAAATTATTTTGTTAAATATCATTGCAAATTATAATATAAATCATTTGAAAGTAAAATAAATGTTTTTGTAGGAAATTGTTTTTCTGAGGGCTTTGTATTTTTAACATAATAAATTAAAATAATCACAAATGTTGAATGATTTTAATTATATATATATATTATATAAAATAATATGTTTTATTATTAGTTTAATATTTATTCAAATCATGGGATAAAAAATTCAATTTTATTCATAAAAACAATATTTTTCTAAAAAACGGTTCCTTCCAGTTCTACGAAAATATTTTAAAATTAATTTTCCATACAAATAGAAAATTTAAATTCAAAACAAATTTAATTTTTTAATCAAAATTAAAAATTATCATAGACTAAAGTTTTATGAAATTTTTCAAAACAATAATTTTTTCGATGAACTGTTAAAGTAGAAATTTTTTTCCAAACATCCTTTTCCATTTAAATCATTTTTAATGGTCCATATTGTTTTAAAATTATTTAAAAAAAATTAGTTTATTTGTAATATTTTTTTACCAATTTATGTAACATTAATCAATTTCATATTGTGTATTTATATTAAATTTTTTTATACTTATGAATAGTTTTTCTTTGAAAAATGATCTTATTTCATTCCATCTATGGGTTTAATGTTAAATTAAAATTTTCAACACCTATGAATTTAATTGGGTAAAATAGATTCCAAATTTGGAGCATAATAATTAATATTAGATAATAATTATAACTTAATTTTTGGTCATAATGAATAGTAAAAATAGAAAAAAAATACTACTGTTAAGGTTAAAATGGGTTTACCATGTAGTTAAAATAAAATAATTTGTATTAAAATGGAAGAATGTAATTTTTTTTAAAAAGCGGTGACATGAACCGGTCACCCAGCTCATGCCCTAGGGAAGTTTATTAATTAAAAAGTGTTACAATGCAAGAACGAGGTGTAACAAATTTACACAAACAGAGGATTTAAAGGGGATAAAAATTCATTATCTAAGAGAAATAGACCAAGAATCAAGGGTTGAAACACACAATACCCAATCAAAATAAACAAAACCAATAAGAATCTGTAGCTGAACAAACTTACTCAGCCTTGTTGGAAAAAATAGCTTAGAAAGCTGTCTAGAAAGAAGTAACCACAACAATAATCCATGAGATGTTTTAATATTAATTTATAACCAATATCTGTAAGGACCTGTCCCTAAAAAATTATATTATAGTTATTTTATAACTAGAAATAACTTTCTTTTCTGATTGATCTTTTGTGTTTAGTGTTTTATATAATTAGGAAAAACTCTTACATTGTAAGCCCATACATACAAGTGGACACTTATACTCAATATCTATTTTTTCACAATTTCTTTCTCAGAATATAACTTCACAAATTTGATCTTAAACAAATTATTATCTTTACTATTCCATAAAATCTTGTGAAAATAATTTTAGAAATGTTTGATGAGCACAAAAATCTCAGTAATGGAAAAAGATAAAAATAAATCATTAGTATGTAAATAATTATAAGAACGTTCTTTTACATAAAATAGGAATTATGTTCAAAATTAAAATTTTATTACCTAGGAAGTCACCTTATCTACCCAAATTTTTCCATAAAAAATTTCATAAGAAATATTAAAGGAAAAATTTAAACCCATTAATGATTCAAGAATTTATTTCAAAAATTTATAACTTTAATCCATAAATTATAATATTTTTATCATACCTTATGAAACAAAAAAGTTTCTTACAAAACAATAGCCTGAATAAATCATAAAGTAAACTTTTTAAATCATGTTAATATCACTATTACATATACTTTTGAACTCATGGCCACACATAGAGTACCATACTAATTACATTTTGAATAACCATCATAGCATATCCCAATAATCACTTTTTATAAACCTATTCAGTTAAATCTATCTCCTAAACTAATGAATTGGAGAGATATAATGGGACCGCCTTCCTTAGTTTATAATAAAACCACATGTCCTCATAAAAATTCCCATGATCCATGAAATATACATAACATATAAAACACTAATAAAAATAATCTTGAAGAAAATAACTTTCCATATTTAAATAAATATTTTTTTTAAAAATCAGTGCACATAAAATTGAAAATATTTTATTTGATAATAATATTGTAAAATTTTAATGGAAGATTAAAAACATTATGTTTTAATGACTATATAAAAATTCCAACATTCCATATAATTTAAAAAACATTAATTTGGAATTTTTTAAAATAGTTGAAAGAGTTAATCTAAAAGTGTATTTTTAAACAAAATTCCTTCCCCAAAAAAACATAAAAATATTCTATTTGAAAAAAAACTAAGAGAAATTAGATATTTACATTAAAAATAATAATTTACATATCAATATATTCATAAAAAATATTTTAAATAAGCATTAAATAGAAATATTTAGAAAATAAATCATTAAAACTTTTAAGACAATGTTTTTTAGTTAATGAGTATTTACCTTGATTATGAATCTTCACATACATGAATTATACTGATAAATTATAAAAATAGGAAAATTTATTCTTTCTTTAAAATTATTTTCCTTTTTATTAATAATTTTATAACACTGATTTCTATGTTATATTCAATTACAAAATCATTTATGTTAATGTTAGATGTTTTGAAAATATTTGGTACATAAGTCCAAAATGGAACCTCTAAGTTGACTATGGTCAAAGAGGTAATAATTACATCATCTCTAGAATAATATTAATGAAATTTTTATTACATATATTGATTAATTTTACTTTTTAATACATCAATGTAATATATTTATGAAAAATAAAATATGTTTCAATCATGTAGAAGGTATGTCGTACGTACACATGATTAAACATTCCATTATTAAATGATAACTATAAAAATAAGGTAATTATAATTTTATCTTCTTATAATGGTAATAATATATTAAATATGAAATTACTTATTTATATATAATTACATAGATCATTCAAGTAATGATATGATGAGAATTATTCACATCGCTTCGTGGAGGTGGTAGCCCACACGTACGCATGAACGACATGATAATTTTTATATTTATGGAAATGTAATTGAATAAATCATATATTATATTTTCATAATGATATAAATATCTTGAATATCATATATAATCCTTAGTTACATCATTAAAATAATCCTTTAGAAACAGTGATAGAAAACAAATTACACAGGTTCATGAGATAGTCAGTCTCTAAACACATGAATGATGATTTCATTTCCCATTTGATGTTAGTAGAGATGTATATTAGTTTTTTATAATCATATAATAAAATCTCAGTATATTTAGGAAACTAGTATTATTATTTTATAATGTTTGAGTAATATTTTAATGAGTTGGAAAAATAAGAAAAACTAAAATATACAAATAACACTATACCTCTTTATTGGAGACCCTCATTTGATTAAGACCATAAAACCACTAAAAATGGTGTTATGTGAAAAATAAGTCCACTAAAGTGATTTTAGGTATTCTAACAAGGTATTTTGATAGATATTTTTCAATAAAATATGTATTTTAAGTGTGAGGAAAGGAGAAGAGTTTCCCTTTTAGAGAATAGGGGTGGGACACTCTTTTAATTTCCCGAAATATAAAATTGATATGAATTAATTTTTAATTGAAAATTTATCCAAAGTGAGTAATGTTGAAGATTAAATGAGTATATGATGAATTTATCTAATAAAATAATTTTTAGATATATTTATTTAACTTTTAACACTTATCATTTAGTTTTAAATCTTATTCAACCCCTTTAACTCTTATCGAGCCAACATTGGTTTTTTACTCATTGACGGTCAGTATTATTATAATAAAATTAAAAAAAGAACCATAAATGGATCACATATGATATATGAAACCTAATCATATTTTTTTAATAATTTATGATTTTTTTTACATTTTATATCATTTAATAATATATTATTTATTTTAAAATGTCATTAATATAAGTTTTTACACTATTAATTACATTGAATTTTAAAAATATCAATAAGACAACATAAATTCGAAAAGAATATTTTAATTCATCCATAAAATTTCTTGTTAGTCAATAAAATTAATTTATTACATTAATTATCTCATATTAAATTTATTTTAATATTTCTAATATCAATTATTTTATTTTTCCATAAATTAAATAATTTTTCACATCAGTGTTGTTAAATCATTTAATGTAATTATTTATTCACTCAAAATTAAAGCTAAATTTCCATGATGAATGTAAATATTTTATTTATCAAATTAATATATCTAGTCTAATATATTTTCATGATAACTACATATTAAAATTGTTATTTTCATTTAAAATTTAATCATTAAATCTTTGAATTTTCTTTAAATTAAATATTATAAATTTCATAATCACATAAAAATGGAACTCGATGGACAGATATTAGAAAATTGAATTCTTATGGAAAAATATTGGTATTCCAATTAAATCTTGGAAAGTGTTAGGGGTATTTTCTAGTCTTTATCTTATAATTTTTACCCTTAATTACCAAATTAATTATTTATTTTGGTAACAAAAATTAATAAGGTAACTACTCATATTATCGAAATATAAGAGTGAAATATTTTAAAAAAATAAAATCTTTATTCCAAATTTATAATATATTTTTTTATATTTAAAACACAAAAGTTTCAAATTTTAATTTAAAATTTAATCTGCAAAATGTAATGAAAAGTAGTTTTTTTGAAAATATATATTTTAAGACATAAATGTTTTTATAAAAAATTCAAATATAATATCCAATTAAATACCTTAATTGAATTATTTTAAATTAAAATGAAAAAATTAAAAACTAATCTAAAACTGAATTTTGATTTTTGAGTACTTGAAATGAAAATAATATTTTCAATAAAAATAAGCATTATTCATCATTCATTGAAATATCAATATTTTAAAAAAATTATAAAAATGTCCCCATACGATAATTTTTATCCAATGATTTAAAAATTATATTTATTTCACTAATAATAATTTATAATAGTTCTAGGAATTAATTATGTTGTTCTCTAACAAATAAAATAAAAATAATTATTGAAGAAAGTGTATTTGAATAATAAAAAGACTTTAATAACATTGAGTTCAAAATTTCATATGTATTAATTAATACATTATTATTGACGAGGAACATTTTATATTTAAAATTTTAGTTAATAAAATTCATTCTCACCAATTCAATAGCTAGTTTATAATAGTAACATAATAATAATATTTTTTTATGTTCGGTGTTTCATATCTTGTACGCTATCGAACGTTAGGTTTCCATTAAAAAAACCCGGATGTTACATTACTAAACCTTTGTAAATTTCATTCTAAATATATTGAACATGGGTTTGGTTGATGAGGTTTGACTTTTAAAAATACAAATGTTTAAATACCCCACCAGAAAAAGGATTAATAAAACATCAACAATAAAATAAATGAAGGGATGTAAGAAGGTCATCTATAATAACACATAACATGGTTACTATATAAGAAAACATGTACAAGGAAGAGAAATATAAAAATCCATGTAATAATAAATAGTCATATAGAACATGGTCATGAAAATATTGAAAATCAAAAAACCATAAATACGTGATGGGTTAAATGGTCATTGATATCCCGATAAGAAAAGTAAATAGTTAATTTTGTTTTGTTTCATGATCATTTTCATAGAGTTGACTAATTATAATTCTTAACTATCTATGAAATTTAGTAAATATACTTACATGACATGTATCTTTTAATCCTTTACTCAATTCCCGTATAATCTCATATTTTTCTCCAAATAATGATTATTTAAGATGATTTTCTCATGCATGAAGAATTATAATCAACTTCTATTGATGAAAAATCCACAAAAGTATGAAAATATATTCCACTTACATTTAGGCATTAACAAAATTCAAATTTTTTTGGATAAGATAAGATAATCCCCAAGATGTGTAAACCTTTAAATGAATACAAACTAAGTTTAATCTAAAGAATTCAAAAGTAATACTCAATGTTCAACATAAATCATTCAATAAAAATACATTATATTCTTAAAAATAGTTTATAAAAATATTCATACCCAATATTTAGATATATTTGATCACATAGTCTTCTAAGACAAAATTTAACATTTATCTATAAATAACTTCAATTACCCTCATACAAAAATGTATATACTGAAATCATGTAATATCTATGATATTATAATCATTTACATGAATATAAATCTACTAATTGAAAATAAATCCTTTAATCCTCAAATAAAATCATATAATACTAGTAGAGACCCAAATCTTGATGTACATAGACATTATATTACTTTTGAAGAATACTTAATACATAAAAAAAACAGACGCCCAAAGACCATATTAGTTTAGTGTCCCTGGAAACTCGGAATATAATCTTCGAATCATGGTGAAAGATCTTCAACATCTCCCACAAAGACCTTCACGTTTTGTTTTCTTACCAAAAACCATTATTTATATCCTGGGTAAAAATGGAGAACAAAAAACAATCCCTAAAAATTTGAACATAAAAACATGAACATAAAACACCAATATCTTGAGCAATGAAATAAATCTTGGCTGTATATAAGGCATAGATCACAAAGGAACATTAATCATGATAAAATAGCATGGTAATAAAACATGTAATTGTGAAAAATAACTAATCACATGATATGATTTCTATAGTAGCCAAGGCATTGTTTGCAATACCATCATAGTGGACAAATTCCATTACTGAACTGGGTTTACTTGCTGTTCCAGCCCGATATTACTGAACCAGATTTACTTGTTGTTCCGGACATGTATATCTCATGAGATATAAATCATTACCCAATTAATTAGAGGGAGATATAGGTCCCACCAATCTCATATTGAAATCATTCTTATATGTTCCACCAAACAATCATAAATCATTCATCATAACCCAAAGAATAAAATGGGTTTCATAAACATCCTCCCATCATAACATAATCCATATAAAACAAATGATTATCATTTAATCATAAGAAAAATCAAACCACGTAAATAATAAAGACATTATAATTGAAACATAATCATATTAAATAATGTCATCTTAGATGGAAAATAGTTTTGATAAAACAAATGAAATGAATTCATGAGGAAAATATCCTTTCTTCTTCAAAATCATTTTCTTTTCTCAAAATGCCATGAAATTTTAAAAGATATAATTATGTTGAAAATAATCATGAAATCTTGTAGAGGAATATTCATCTAAATAAGGAATTATGAAACCATAAAAATCTGTTCATGCCATATAAGTTAAAAAAACATTCTCTTCGTACTTTTGATGGAAAAGTAAAAAAGTACCTCGTATGGTAAACAAAAGAAAGATTCCTTCTGTACAATGTGGTAAAATTCCAAAAAGGGTAAAAATGACTTTAGAAATACATTTAATAATAAGAAACATTTTATGAAATCATTTTTAGAATACTTGGACATGTATGATTAATATAACCGTAGTAAATACTTACAAATAAACAATCTCAGATAAGAATGAGATGGGAATAATTATCCCTAACCATTTATAATCGGTGGAATCATAAGTGTAATAAAATATAGAAAATTAAATGCATATTTAAATATCATATCCTTAATGATAAAAATAATAAAACATTCATGGGAAGCATAAACACCATACAAAATAAATAGGTGGTGATTAAGGCATATGTCTCACAGAAATAAAAGTGAGATGAAATAATCCCTTACCTTAGGTCTGATTTCCTCTTTATGTGTCTGAAAATTATGAATAGTGGGTTTAAATATATTATTAACTTTTAAGAGAACCATAATAATATTTATGATATCATATATGATTCACTTAGGTCTTTATATTATTCTTTTATTTTTCAATTCCATGTTAAAGCAACGTTTGGGTAATAATCGTTTCATTTATTGTACGTGTTTGGACTTGTTGTTCTTGATATTATTACTTATATCATGATTTCCTTACTTCCAAAATGTAAAAAATTATTTATATATCATATATATTAATTACATATATATAATAGATAGATAAATGAAATTAAATACACTGTTCATGGAGACGGTGGGTCGTACGTACGCAGGAACGCTGTTTTCCTTTCCTTATTGACTTGAATGGATGTCAGTAGATGACACATATTTATATACATAAATCTATTAAAATTATTATGTCATATATTTCATCATTATTCATTATATATACTTTACAATCATTCTTGAATGTTTAACTGGGAGAATAAATCTAATCGCGTCGTAGAGACGGTAATCCGTACATACGCACGAGTGATGATATCATTCCCATAATTATTGAATGGAATTGGAGTGGATTATATAATATCCCAGAACTAGTATAATGTTATAATAATCATATATAGTTATTATTTCCACCATTATACCAATCCAAGTAAGGTGGTGTTGGAAAAAAAATTACACCACGGCGTGGAGACGGTAAGTCGTACGTACGCACGCGCGATGATTTTGTTTTTCGTAGGATGGATAGAAGAGGAAATAGGGTTGTTTCATATTTATAATAACATATCAGTATATGAGTGATACTGATGTTTTTACTTTATAATGAAACAAATAAAGAAAAAGAAGTAGAAGAAGAAATAAATTTGAATGAATCGGTAAAGGATATTACCTCTTCTTCGACGCGCCTCTTCTAAACCTCCTCTTAGGGAACTAAAGTTGGTCTTTGAAGAAGACCAGTACCTATATTATGTTTCTCAGTAATTGGATAAGAGAAAAATATAGGGTTTGGACGAGATTAAAGGCACAAAATGTTTTGAAGAGGAGAGGGAGGTTGTGCCCTTTTATAAGAGATGAGAGGGGCACTTTTAGAAACTTTTAAAATATTAATTTATAATAAACTCAAAACCAACTTAGACACCTCCAAAAAATGACTCAAATAAAAATATGGGATTAGATAGGGTATTAATATCATTATCCAATAAAATTTAGACATTTTGGAAATTTATTTTAAACCTTATGAACTTGATTTATCTTATTTAATCTATTTAATTTTATTTTTGGTAATAATATTCTAAATTTTAAATTGTTATAAATAATTACTTATGTGTTGTGAATTGTCTATAATTGGATATTTTATGAAATTTTAGACCATATATTTTCAATTTTTAATTTTTAAATATTTTTGTGTTTTTTAAACAATTTAATAATATGTTATTTTTATAAAATAACAATAGTGTCAACTTTAAAACTATTCATTTATTTGAATTTAAATAAAATCCACACAGAGGATATATTCGAACCAAAATATTTAATAGATTCATAACATGTCATATTTATCTATAAAAATCGTGGAGCACATTAAATAGTTCATATAATATTTATTTTAATATTTTTAAAACCAATTATTTGATATTTCATTAAATAAAATAATTTCGACATCACTATTGTGTCATCATTAATGATAATTATTAATCACTAAAAATTATAAATAAATTCACATGATGTTGATATTTTATTATATTTATGGATACTATTTTGTTTCGATGTTTTATGAAGTTTATCACCAAATTAAAATTATTACACTTATATGATATAGGAGAGTGACATGTTGTCACTTTATTTGGTTTTAATAATAATTACATCATTTTCATGGTCAAAAGTCCATGAAATAAATCTATTACAACCCTTAGGTTATAAGGGTCCACTTTTATTCATCCAATAGAATTTTTTAAGGTGTTATGAAAATTTTATAATATTATTTTTAACATTAATTACCTGATTAACCTTTAAGTGTGGTAAATAAAATTTACCGTAGTTACTATTCATTTTGACCAAAAATAAAAAGTACCCTATTAACATAATTTGGACATAATGATTTCAAATATGGAATCCATTTTTACAAATTCAAAACACATAATATGAAGTAATTAATTTAAAATTAATCCCGTTGTAAAAAAACGGGTTTTTTGTTTAAAACATTGTAAAAGATTGAAATGATTTTACCTATGAATTCAATGTAAAATGAATGATAATGACATAAATTATATTAAATGGTAAAAATATATTCTATTTATACTTTATCACTATTCAATATTATAATTTAACAATATAAATTATCTCAATGAAAACAGTTTTTTTAATTGAAATTTAGCGTATTTTTACTATTCATCAAAATATGAACGTTATCAGAAAAATATCAAAACATTATCCAAATTAATTTTTTATATCCTGATTCAGATGAAGAAGTTTATTTTGTACAATTGAACTTATAAACTTATCAAATATTACATTTAAAAAGGGTGTACCATCAAAAGGCCGCTAAACATCATTTTTTGAAAAATACTTATTTTATACGAAATATTTATTTTATTCTCACACCTCATTCTAGAAAATTAGTAAGATGAATTATAATTTTATAAAAATAAAAATTCAGTTAATACTATTCATAATGGACTGTTTATAATATTATAATAATATGTCATTGTTTAGTAAAACTCAGTATTGCATACAACACACGCTATCAAGGAAGGTCACTCTTGCGTGTAATGCAAGCCAAGTCAGGGTTGCGTGTAGTGAAAGATTCCTTAGGTGTTTCATATAAAATAATCAAAACAGATTTCATTTATACTTTGATTAAAATCTATACTCAATGTTGCATAGAATAATTTCTACCAAACGAACATGAAATTGTGTGTAACACGAGCCACAAATAGTGTTGCGTATACTGCAAGCTAATACAGTGTTGTGTATAGCACAAAATAATATTGATGTCGTATACAACATAAGATATCAAAGAAATTAAAAGGAATATATCCCATAAAATTTCATGGTGTTACATTCTACCCCCCTTAAAATGAATTTCACCCTCGAAACTCGTTAGGGTTATAAAAGGTTTTCTACTTTAAAGTTTCTTTCATAGAAACCCACATCATAAAAAGAAATACTAAAAGTTAAATTTAAAAAATAAATTATGAAACGTAATGGTTACCCAGATAAACTCATCACTGGGTTTCCATATAGAAGAACATAGGTTAGAACATGGATATGGAAGAAAAATCTAACCATCATGTTCTGATGGAGAGTGGTAGAGAACATGGCTATGAAAAATCCAACAATCACAAAGCCATAAATTTGTGATGATATAATATAAGGCCCCATCCTTAAACATCTCTTAATATTGAATTAATGAATAATTCACATTGAGGATCTTTTCAGGTTTAGAGTTTTAGAGAATTAGAACATAATTACTACATCTCAAAAGATTACAAAGTAGACACTTCTACTAAGTTTCCATAGAATAAAAAAAACTCTTAAAAATAAACATGTCTAGTTCCAAGTTTTATATAGCATGACTTTCCCTTGATCCCATCCTTGACCCTATTCCACATTAGGTCATGTGAAAAACATTTCAAAAAAAAACTTGGGGTGAGCATAAAGAGCTCAGTAAGGGATACACAAAGAATGAAAACTGTTAGTTTATCAAAACAACAAGTAAACCATGTATACTTTATCAAAGTAATACTTTTCACCTTTATGAAGTAGTAAAAACTCTTCACTAAATAAAATATCATTACTTACCCTTTTGTAACCAAAATATTACCATAAAACCCATAAAATGGTCACATAACATATAAAGGTAACTTGGGACATAAACATACATAAGTGGAATAACCATACGGTCAACTTCCACACATATCACTTAATGGAATAGCCATACGGCCAACTTCCATACATACTTAATGGAATAGACATATGGACGACTTCCATACCCAATGAATTGGAGGTTATAACGTAACCACCCGTCCTGGTATTCACGGCACCACCCGTCATATGGTTTATCACGTAACCACCCGTCAAATGTCCAAGTATCATTATAAAAATCATAAGACATAAAACAAAAATAATGGAAAGAAAACATTTCCACACTTTGATCACAATATATCACTTAAATATATTTACATAACAAATCCATTATAAAAACCATTTTCAATAACAAAATACATAAAAGAGTATATGTTATTTATTTCATTTTAAAAAACATTACGACTTGTTCAGGAAGCCAAAGACCAAATAATACTCATGGCAGCGGAAAAGGTCTTTGTCACCACGTACGTTAAAAGAAGAATTCCTTTTTGTGGTTTTATAAAATTCTTCTTTGAAAAAGATTCCTTTTGTATAAAAGTAAAAGTCAAAGGGGTTTATACACCGTATAAAAGAATGTTGTGTTTAAAACGAAATATGCCTCAATGAAAGGAGATTGAGACGAAGTCCCTTACCTTGGGTCCGACTTGACTCGATCGTTCTTTAAAGTCCTGAATAATAAACTTGAGTTAATTTCTATTTGCTTAAGAACATTTTTCAAGTTCATTATTCCTTTTAGATCACTTATTTCCATGTTATAAACATTATGTAATCATTTAAGTTAATAATGTTTGTTTTGTCGATTGTTGTTCGTGTGGTCAAAGTTTCTTTATATCCAGAATGACATTCCTGATTTGGATATCATATATATCATATATATCTAGCATATACATGTATTTATAATATCACATAATCATTTAGAGGTAAGAAATGAAATGCACCGTTCATGGAGACGGTAAGCCGTACGTACGCATGAACGCTACTTTCATTTCTATGTCATATTAATGGAATTAAAACTAAATGAGAGGTATGTATATTTTAATTACAGAATTATATTAATCATTTATATGTAACATAAATCATATATATCCATTATATATATGTACTTATAATAGTACACTACATTTGGGGATAAGAAATGAAATGCATCGTTCATGGAGACGGTAAGCCGTACGTACGCATGAACGCTACTTTCATTTCTATTTCGTATTTTTATAGAATGGAATCATAATGATATAAAGGTATATTATACTTCCAGTGTAATATCATATATAATATCATAACTCCATCCTTTATACGTCCCACATATGGAATTAACGAATCAAATCACTTTGAGGGGGCGGTAGTCCGCACTTCCTTAAATGAAGATATCGCGTTTACCCATAATGGAAACCATAAAGGTATGCCCAAAATGAAAAATACAGAAGCTTATGGAAAACATAAGCATATTATATATCATATATAAATATATTGTCATCTTAATGGCCACCTTTGAAGGTGTTAAAAGAATGTTGAACAATCATCGTTTCAGGAGGTAGAAATTCGCCATCCATGGAAACAATATGTTCTTTAACCATTAGATGTAGGTGTGTGTAAGTTTAGCTCTAATAATTCTTATAAAAACATCCTAGTATATTGAAGATACTGGATTTGTTACAAAAGAAATGAATAAAAAGATTTTATGGGGTTGGAGAAGCAAAATAAAACAAAAGAACACAAGTGAACACATTACCTCAAAATCGGGTAACTCTCCTAGATTTGAGCTCAAAGACTTACTTGGGAAGACTTTTGCCCAATGTGAGGCTTCGAGGAGTAATAGAGGGATGTGGAGAGACAAAATGGGCAGGGTTTGGCTGAGCCAAAGGCTTTTGAAGTGTGGGTAAGGAGTTAGAGGTGGGGGCCTTTAATAAGAGGAGAGGAGGGGCACTCTTGGAAAGTAAAGAAATGTTACTTTATTTTAAAATGTGTTTCGGATTCAAAAGGTCCCACATTGATATAATTCGAGGGTAAGATGATACGGGTTCTAAATATACCCATCCAATAGGTTTTGGACATATGTAGGTCATAGATTTTACATTATCTTTTCCTTTTATTTAAATCCTTTATTAATGAGGTAATCGCTGCATCATCATGATGTCATAAATAATTTAATATATTTAATGTCTAAAAAATATAAAAAAATATCATGATGTAGGAAATATTTTTATATTTTTAATGAATATTTATAGTCAAAACTCTGACTTGTATAACCCCATGTAAAAATTGTTTTAGTAAAACATCTCATGTTTGTGTCATTTTTTACTTTAACATTTAATAAAAAGTTATTTATGTCATTTTCCAACCAAAGTGGCTCCATGGGGTCCCCAAGTTGACCCATGTATTGTCTTGGTCGGTCATGACACATCTAATGAGGGTAGGACATGTGTCAAGCTCATCTCATTTTATTAAAACATTATTTTTACCTTAAACTACACTAATTACCTCTAATCGCGATTAAGAACTTAAAAGTTACAATTCACCAAAAAATTATTTTAATCTCATTGAACCACATTTTACCTCTTAATTACAACCATGTATGTCGGATTTTTGAAAATCAAATCACAGAAGTGACAAAGTTTCATTTAAACGAAAAATCAGTTTCTTTAACTACCACTTAGTGGTTTCACTATTCATCAAAAATTGAAGTTTTTCAGAAAAATACCAAAACTTCACCCAAAGCTATATTTGATATTCCGAATTCAAAAATGAAGTCCATTTTACAAAATTCAAAACATATAAGTTGCATTAATTAATTTAATAATTAATTCCCGCTATCAGAGCAAATAGCATGTTTTTATGAAACAATAAGTATCAAAAGATTGACACTAGTTTAAGTCCAGTTTCAAAGTGAAATTAATTCCAATGACCACTGTTGGATTTAATGGTAAAAATATATTCTAATTTCACTTTAAAACCAATTAAAAAGTTAATCTAATCATATAAATAAATTAGATTAAAAAGAGGTTTTGAATTAAAATACAACATTTTACACTATTCATTAAAAAATGAACTTTATCGGAAAAATACAAAAAATTACACAAAGTAAATTTTGATGTCCCGATTCTAAAGAAGAGTTTTATTTGGTCCAATAGAATGTATAAGAGTTAACAAAACTATATTTAATGACGGTTCGCCATCAAAAGGTGATAAGTGAATCTTTAGTGAAAACTAGGGCATATACGCCTAAAATTGAATTCTTTCCATATTTTAAGCCTTTATCTTTTATTAGATAAAAGTAAAAACATTTAAAAAACATATATAATCATATTTTAGTTATTTCTATCCATTCCCGCCAACACGACGGCTATTTGTTAACTAGCATTTAATATAATATTATTTTATTACTAGTGTGCAACAAAAGATTTCAATGAAACTATTTGTTGCGTATCGGGTACGCTATCGAACATAGCAACCCTTTTAAAGTAAAATTAATATTTAATTCGTAAATATTAATAAATATGAAAATGTTTTATTCATTATTTACCTGGGATGTTACATCCTTCTCCACTTTTTGGAATTTCATTCTCACAATTTTATTCACTTATCAAAATAAGTGGGGGTATTTATCCCTCATAGAATTTTTAGATTCCCACGTTGCCTCTTCAACAATATGGTTTTTCCACAAAACCTTTACCTGGTGAATTACCTTATTTCGTAACACATGATCTCTTCGGTCAAGAATCTGGACTGGTTGTTCTTCATAAGATAGGTTCTCCTCCAGCTAAACTACTTCTAGACTCAAAACATGAGATGGATCTGGCATATACTTCCTCAACATCGAAACATGAAAAACATTGTGTACCTGAGATAAACTCGGAGGTAAAGTCTCTCGGTAAGCAACTGATCCAACTTTATCTAGAATTTCATATGGTCCAATAAACCTTGGGCTCAGCTTTCCTTTCTTACCAAATCTCATCACACTTTTCCATGGAGAAACCTTGAGAAAAACATGATCACCTACCTTGAAAGATAGATCCTTCCTCCAGTTATCCGCATAACTCTTCTGCCTGCTCTGAGCTGTTCTCATATGTTTCTGAATCAACTGAACTTTTTTTGCCATCTCTTCTACCAATTCTGGTCCCATCAGCTTCCTTTCACCCACTTCATCCCAAAATGCTGGAGTTTGACACCGCTTCCCATATAATGTCTCAAATGGTGCCATCTATATACTGGAATGAAAACTATTATTATAAGAAAACTCAACCAAAGAAAGATGTTGGTATCAAATTCACTAATAATCCATCGAACAAGCTCGTAGCATATCCTCCAAGGTCTGAATTGTTTGTTCTGACTTCCCATCTGATTGCGGATAAAAATCTATACTAAAATTTAATTCAGTACCCAACGACTTCTGAAGGACTTTACAAAAGTTAGAAGTAAACCTGGGATCACAATCGGACACAATGGAGAGATAAACTCCATGTAACCTTACTATATCATTAAGATACAAATGGGAAAGTTGATCTAGGGAAAACTTATCTCTTATAGCAAGGAAATGAGCCGATTTAGTCAAGTGATCAACAATAACCCAGATTGCATTATTACCTCTAGATGTCTTCGGTAATCCCGCGACAAAATCAATTGATATTTTTTCCCATTTCCACTCTGGCACTGATAAAGGCTGAAGCATCCGTTTCGGTAACTGCCGCTCTGCTTTAACCTGCTGACAAGTCAAACACTTCACAGTAAAATCAGTAATATCTCTTTTCATTTCATCCAACCTGTAATACTCCCGCAGATCCATGTATATCTTAGTACTGCCAGGATGAACTAAAAATGGGGAACTATGAACCTCACATAACAACTCATTCTTCAACTGTGAATCACCAGGGACACATAATCTCTTCCCAAACCTCAAAACACAATCATTATCAATGTTGAATTCAGGCAACTTACCCTTCTGAACCAGCTCTACCTTTTTCTGCGACTCACTGTCTTCCCTCTGTGCTTGCTTAATTCTGTCTGATAGGGATGATCTCACTGAAACCTGAAACAAAACATAAGAACTTCCTGCACCAATAACTTCTATGCCAAATTTCATCAAATCAAAAACCAAAGGATCTCGTTCCAAACGAAGCATGGTTAATGAAGCATTACTTTTTCGACTCAAAGCATCGGCCACTTTATTTGCTTTTCCCGGATGGTAATAAATTGTACAATCATAATCCTTGATTAATTCCAGCCATATCCTCTGTCTCATGTTTAATTCTTTCTGAGTGAATATATACTTTAAACTTTTGTGATCAGTATATATTTCACACTTTACTCCATACAAATGATGCCTCCAAATTTTTAAAGCAAAAACAACAACAGCTAATTCCAAATCATGTGTAGGGTAATTTACCTCACAAGTTTTCAACTGACGTGAAGCATAAGAAATTATCTGATCATTCTGCATAAGGACACAACCAAGTCCCTTCAACGAAGCATCACTATATATAACAAACTCACCATTCCTATAAGGAAGTGCCAAAACTGGAGCATTCACCAATCTTCTTTTCAACTCCTGAAAACAATCATCACATTCTTTTGTCCAGGTGAACTTAACACCCTTACTAGTTAGCTTAGTCATTGGACTAGATAACCGTGAAACATTTTCAACAAAACTTCGGTAGTAACCTTCCAAACCATGAAAACTACGGATCTCGGTTACATTTGTGGGTCTTGGCCATTCTTCGACAACCTTCGTTTTTGCAGGATCAACAATTATCCCATCTTTAGAAACAATGTGACCAAGGAAAGAAATTTGTTGCATCAAAAACTCACACTTTCTGAATTTCCCATACAATATCTTTTCGTTTTGGGTTTTTAAAATAACCCATAAATTTCTTTGATGCTCCTCTATACTTTTAGAAAACACCAAAATATCATCAATAAAAACAACCAACATTTTTCACCTGAGTCAACTGAGCCATCACTGCAACAAACTGTTTAGTTCTGATTCTGACCATCTCAGGATACTGATTTGAAAGGTCATTTCCCTTTGTATGCCTTCCCAAAAAATATGTTTTATTTCCTCTATGAAAAACCATTCTTAAGATAGAAATATCTTAGGAGAAGCAACATGGTAATCTTCAAATGCTATATCATTTCAATCATACCATAAATTAATTTATAATTTAACAATTTTCTAACTCCTAAAGTTGTCTAAACCGACCTCTGATACCAACTATAAGGCCCCAACCTTAAAAATCTCTTAATATTGAATTAAATGAATAATTCACATTGAGGATCTTTTCAGGTTTAGAGTTTTAGAGAATTATAACATAATTACTACATCTCAAAAGATTAAAAAGTAGACACTTCTAATAAGTTTCCATAGAATAAAAAAAACTCTTAAAAAGAAGCATGTCTAGTTCCAAGTTTTATATAGCATGACTTTCCCTTGATCCCATCCTTTAACCTATTCTACATTAGGTCCTGTATAAAAACATTTCAAAAAAAACTTGGTGTGATCATAAAGAGCTCAGTAAGGGATACATAAAGAATGAGAACTGTTAGTTTATCAAAACAACAAGTAAACCATGTATACTTTATCAAAGTAATACTTTTCACCTTTATGAAGTAGTAAAAACTCTTCACTGAATAAAAGATCATTACTTACCCTTTTGTAACCAAAAGATTACCATAAAACCCATAAAAAGGTCACATAACATATAAAGGTAACTTGGGACATAAACATACTTAAGTGGAATAACCATACGGTCGACTTCCACACATATCACTTAATGGAATAGCCATACGGCCAACTTCCATACATACTTAATGGAATATCCATACGGTCAACTTCCATACCAAATGCATTGAAGGTTATAACGTAACCACCCATCCTGGTATTCACGGAACCACCCTTCATATGGTTTATCACGTAACCACCCGTCAAATGTCCAAGTATCATTATAAAAATTATAAGACATAAAACAAATATAATGGAAAGAAAACATTTCCACACTTTGATCACAATATATCACATAAATATATTGACATAACTAATCCATTATAAAAACCATTTTCAATACCAAAATACATAAAAGAGTATATGGTATTTATTTCATTTTAAAAAACATTACGGCTTGGTCAGGAATCCAAAGACCAAATAGTACTCACGGCGGCAGAAAAGGTTGTTGTCACCGCGTACGTTAAAAGAAACATTCATTTTTGTCATTTTGTAAAACGATTCATTGAAAAAGATTCATTTTGTATAAAAGTAAAATTAAAATGGGTTTATACACCGTATAAAAGAAAGTTTTGTATAAAATGAAATATGCCTCAATGAAAGGAGATTGAGACGAAGTCCCTTACCTCAGGTCCGACTTGACTCGATCGTTCTTTAACGTCCTGAATAATAAACTTGAGTTTATTTCTATTTTCTTAAGAACCTTTTTCAAGTTCATTATTCCTTTTATATCACTTATTTCCATGTTATAAACATTATGTAATCATTTATGTTAACAATGTTTGTTTTGTCGATATTTGGTTCTTAAGTCGAAAGTGGACTTCTTACAATTACATGTTGTTCATGTGGTCAAAGGTTCTTTATATCCAGAATGAAATTCCTGATTTGGATATCATATATATAATATATATATCTAGCATATACATGTATTTATAATATCACATAATCATTTAGAGGTAAGAAATTAAATGCACTGTTCCTGGAGACGGTAAGCCGTACGTACACATGAACGCTACTTTCATTTCTATGTCATATTAATGGAATTAAAACTAAATGAGAGGAATGTATATTTTAATTACAGAATTATATTAATAATTTAGATGTAACATACATAATATATATCCATTATATATATGTACTTATTATAGTACATTACATTTGGGGATAAGAAATGAAATGCACCGTTCATGGAGACAGTAAGCCGTACGTACGCACGAACGCTACTTTCATTTCTATTTCGTATTTTTATTGAATGGAATCATAATTATATAAAGGTATATTATAATTCCACTGTAATATCATATATAATATCATAACTCCATCCTCTATACGTCCCACATATGGTATTAACGAATCAAATCACTTTGAGGGGGCGGTAGTCCGCACTTCCTTAAATGAAGATATCGTGTTTACCCATAATGGAAACCATAAAGTTATGCCCAAAATGAAAAATACAGAAGCTTAAGGAAAACCTAAACATATTACATATCATATATAAATATAGTGTCATCTTAATGGCCACCTTTTAAGGTGTTAAAAGAATGTTGAACAATCATCGTTTCGGGAGGCAGAAATTCGCCATCCACGGAAACAATATGTTCTTTAACCATTAGATGTAGGTGTGTGTAAGTGTAGCTCTAATACTTCTTATAAAAACATACTAGTATATTGAATATACTTGAGTTGTTACAAAATAAATGAATAAAAAGAGTTTAGGGGGTTGGAGAAGCAAAATGAAACAAAATAACACAAGTGAACACATTACATCAAAATCGGGTAACTCTCTTAGATTTGAGCTCAAAGGCTTCCATGGGAAGACTTATGCCCAAAGTTAGGCTTAAAAAAGTAATATAGGGATGTGGAGAGACAAAATGGGCAGGGTTTGGCCGAGCCGATGGCTTTTTAAGTGTGGGTAAGGTGGTAGAGGTGGGGGCCTTTAATAAGAGGAGAGGAGGGGCACTCTTGGAAAGTAAAGAAATGTTACTTTATTTTAAAATGAGTTTCGGATTCAAAAGGTCAAACTTTTCTATAATTAATGGGTAAGATGATAAGGGTTCTAAATTTACCCATCCAATAGGTTTTGGACATGTGTAGGTCATAGATTTTACATTACCTTTTCATTTTATTTAAATCCTTTATTAATGAGGTAATCGTTGCATCATCATGATGTCATAAATAATTTAATATATCTAATGTCTAAAAATTATACAAAAAATATCATGATGTAGGAAATATTTTTAGATTTATAATTAATATTTATAGTCAAAACTCTGACTTGTATAATCCCATGTAAAAATTGTTTTAGTAAAACATCTCATGTTTGTGTAATTTTTACTTTAAAATTTAATAAAAAGTTATTTATGTCATTTCCCTACCAAAGTGGCTCCATGGGGTCCCCAAGTTTACCCATGGATTTTCTTGGTCGGAAATGACACATAAAATGAGGGTAGGATATCTGTCAAGCTCATCTAATTTTATTAAAACATTATTTTTACCTTAAACTACACTAATTACCTCTAATCGCGATTAAGAACTTAAATGTTACTATTCACCAAAAAATTATTTTAATCTCATTGAACCACATTTTAATTCTTAATGATAAACATGTATGTAGGATTTTTGAAAATCAAATCACAGAAGTGACAAAGTTTCATTTAAACGAAAAATCAGTTTAACTACCACTTAGTGGTTTCACTATTCATTAAAAATTGAAGTTTTTCAGAAAAATACCAAAACATCACCCTAAGCTATATTTGATATTCCAAATTCAAAAATGAAGTACATTTTAAAAAATTCAAAACATATAAGTTGCATTAATTAATTTAATAATTAATTCCCGCTGTCAGAGCAAATAGCGTGTTTTTATGAAACAATAAGTATCAAAAGATTGACACTAGTTTAAGTCCGGTTTCAAAGTGAAATTAATTCCAATGACCACTATTGGATTTAATAGTTAAAATATATTATAATTTCACTTTAAAACCAATTCAAAAGATAATCTAATCATATAAATAAATTAGATTAAAATGAGGTTTTGAATTAAAATACAACATTTTACACTATTCATTAAAAAATGAACTTTATCAGAAAAATACCAAAAATTTACACAAAGTAAATTTTGATGTCTCGATTATAAAGAAGAGTTTTATTTGGTCCAATAGAATGTATAAGAGTGAAAAAAACTATATTTAATGACAGTTCTCCATCAAAAGGCGATAAGTGAACCTTTAGTGAAAACTAGGGCATATACGCCTAAAATTAAAATCTTTCCGTATTTTAAGCCTTTATCTTTTATTAGATAAAAGTAAATACATTTAAAAAACATATATAATCATATTTTAGTTATTTCTATCCATTCCCACTAACACAACGGCTATGTGTTAACTACCATTTAAAATAATATTATTTTATTACTAGTGTGCAACGAAAGATTTCAATGAAACTCTTTGTTGCGTATCGGGTACGCTATCGAACATAGCAACCCTTTTAAAGTAAAATTAATATTTAATTCATAAATATTAATAAATATGAAAATGTTTTATTCATTATTTACCTGGGATGTTGCATCCTTCTCCACTTTTTGGAATTGCGTCCTCGCGATTTTATTCACTTATCAAAATAAGTGGGGGTATTTATCTCTCAAATCATTTTCAGATTCCCACGTTGCCTCTTCAACAATATGGTTTTTACAAAAAAACCTTTACCTGGTGAATTACTTTATTTCGCAACACTTGCTCTCTTCGGTCAAGAATCCGGACTGGTTGTTCTTCAAAAGATAGGTTCTCCTCCAGTTGAACTACATCTGGACTCAAAACATGAGATGGATCTGGCATATACTTCCTCAACATCGAAACATAAAAAACATTGTGTACCTGAGATAAACTCGGAGGTAAAGCCACTTGGAAAGCAACTGATCCAACTTTCTCCAGAATTTCATATGGTCCAATAAACCTTGGACTCATCTTTCCTTTCTTACCAAATCTCATCACACTTTTACATGGAGAAACCTTGATAAAAACATGATCACCTACCTCGAAAGATAGATCCTTCCTCAGGTTATCCACATAACTCTTCTGCCTGCTCTGAGCTATAATCATGTGTTTCTGAATCAACTGAACTTTTTCTACCTTCTCTTCTACCAATTCTGGTCCTATCAGCCTCCTTTCACCCACTTCATCCCAAAATGCTGGAGTTCGACACCGCTTCCCATATAATGCCTCAAATGGTGCCATATGTATACTAGAATGAGAACTGTTATTATAAGAAAAATCAACCAAAGAAAGATGTTGGTCCCAACTTTCCTGATAATCCATCGAATAAGCTCGTAGCATATCCTCCAAGGTCTGAATTGTTCATTCTGACTTTCCATATGATTACGGATGAAAAGCTGTACTAGAATTTAATTCAGTACCCAACGACTTCTGAAGGACTTTCCAAAAGTTTGAAGTAAATCTAGGATCACGATCGGACACAATGGAGAGAGAAACTCCATGTAACCTGACTATCTCTTTAAGATACAAACGGGAAAGTTGATCTAGGGAAAAGATATCTCGTATAGCAAGGAAATGAGCCGATTTAGTAAAACGATCAACAATAAACCAGATTGCATTATTACCTCAAGATGTCTTCGGTAATCCCACGACAAAATCCATGGATATATTTTCCCATTTCCACTCTGGCACTGGTAAAGGCTGATGCATCCCTTTCGGTAACTGTCGCTCTGCTTTAACCTACTGACAAGTCAAACACTTCACAGTAAAACTAGTAATATCTCTTTTCATTCCATCCCACCAGTAATACTCTCGTAGATCCCTGTACATCTTAGTACTGCCAGGATGAACTGAAAATGGAGAACTATGAGCCTCACATAAAAACTCATTATTCAACTGTGAATCACCAGGGACACATAATCTCTTCCTAAACCTCAAAACACAATCATTATCAATGTTGAATTCAGGCAACATACCCTTCTGAACCAGCTCTACCTTTTTCTGCGACTCACTGTCTTCCCTCTGTGCTTTCTTAATTCTGTCTGATAGGGATGATCTCACTGATACCTGAAACAAAACAGAAGAACTTCATGCACCAACAACTTCTATGCCAAAGTTCATCAAATAAAAAACCAAAGGATCTTGTTCCAAATGTAGCATGGTTAATGAAGCATTACTTTTTCGACTCAAAGCATCAGCCACTTTATTTGATTTTCCCGGATGGTAATGAATTGTACAATCATAATCCTTGATTAATTCCAGCCATCTCCTCTGTCTCATGTTCAATTCTTTCCGAGTAAATATATACTTTAAACTTTTGTGATCAGTATATATTTCACACTTTACTCTATACAAATGATGCCTCCAAATTTTTAAAGCAAACACAACAACAGCTAATTCCAAATCATGTGTAGTGTAATTTACCTCACGAGTTTTCAACTGACGTGAAGAATAAGCAATTACCTGATCATTCTATATAAGGACACAGCCAAGTCCCTTCAACGAAGCATCACTGTATATAACAAACTCACCATTCCTAGAAGGAAGTGCCAAAACTGGAGCATTCACCAATCTTTTTTTCAACTCCTGAAAACAATCATCACATTCTTTTGTCCAGATGAACTTAACACCCTCACGAGTTAGCTTAGTCATTGGACTAGATAACCGTGAAAACTTTTCGACAAACCTTCGGTAGTAACCTGACAAACCAAGAAAACTACGGATCTCGGTTAAATTTGTGGGTCTTGGCCATTCTTAAACAACCTTTGTTTTTGCATGATCAAAAATTATCCCATCTTTAGAAACAATGTGACCAAGGAAAGAAATTTTTTGCATCCAAAACTCACACTTGCTGAATTTCCCATACAATATCTTTTCTTTTAAGGTTTTTAAAATAACCCATAAATTTCTTTGATGCTCCTCTATACTTTTAGAAAACACCAAAATATCATCAATAAAAACAACCAACATTTTTCACCTGAGTCAACTAAGCCATCACTGCAACAAACTGTTTAGTTCTGATTCTGACCATCTCAGGATACTGATTTGAAAGGTCATTTCCCTTTGTATGCCTTCCCAGAAAATCTGTTTTGTTTCCTCTATGAAAAACCATTATTAAGACAGAAATATCTTAGGAGAAGAAACATGGTAATCTTCAAATTCTATATCATTTCAATCATAAAATAAATTAATTTACAATTTAAAAATTTTCTGACTCCTAAAGTTGTCTAAACCGACCTCTGATACCAACTATAAGGCCCCGGCCTTAAACATCTCTTAATATTGAATTAAATGAATAATTCACATTGAGGATCTTTTCAGGTTTAGAGTTTTAGAGAATTAGAACATAATTACTACATCTCAAAAGATTAAAAAGTAGACACTTCTACTAAGTTTCCATAGAATAAAAAAAAATCTTAAAAAGAAACATGTCTAGTTCCATGTTTTATATAGCATGACTTTCCCTTGATCCCATCCATGACCCTATTCCACATTAGGTCATGTGAAAAACATTTCAAAAAAAACTTGGGGTGAGCATAAAGAGCTCAGTAAGGGATACACAAATAATGAAAACTGTTAGTTTATCAAAAAAAGAAGTAAACCATGTATACTTTATCAAAGTAATACTTTTCACCTTTATGAAGTAGTAAAAACTCTTCAATGAATAAAATATCATTACTTACCCTTTTGTAACCAAAATATTACCATAAAACCCATAAAAAGTTCACATAACATATAAAGGTAACTTGGGACATAAACATACTTAAGTGGAATAACCATACGATTGACTTCCACACATATCACTTAATGGAATAGCCATACGACCAACTTCCATACATACTTAATGGAATAGCCATACGGCCGAATTCCATACCCAATGCATTGGAGTTTATTGTAACCACCCGTCCTGGTATTCACGGCACCACCCGTCATATGGTTTATCACGTAACCACCCGTCAAATGTCCAAGTATCATTATAAAAATCATAAGACATAAAACAAATATAATGGAAATAAAACATTTCCACACTTTGATCACAATATATCACATAAATATATTGACATAACAAATCCATTATAAAAACCATTTTCAATACCAAAATACATAAAAGATTATATGGTATTTATTTCATTTTAAAAAACATTACGGCTTGTTCAGGAAGCCAAAGACCAAATAATACTCACGGCGGCGGAAAAGGTCGTTGTCACCGCGTACATTAAAAGAAACATTCCTTTTTGTCATTTTGTAAAACGCTTCGTTGAAAAAGATTCCTTTTGTATAAAAGTAAAAGTCAAAGGGGTTTATACACCATATAAAAGAAAGTTGTGTATAAAACGAAATATGCCTCAATGAAAGGAGATTGAGACGAAGTCCCTTACCTCGGGTCGGACTTGACTCGATCGTTCATTAACGTCCTGAATAATAAACTTGAGTTAATTTCTATTTTCTTAAGAAACTTTTTCAAGTTCATTATTCCTTTTATATTACTTATTGCCATGTTATAAACATTATGTAATAATTTAAGTTAACAATGTTTGTTTTGTCGATATTTGGTTCTTAATTCGAAAGTGGACTTCTTACAATTACCTGTTGTTCGTGTGGTCAAAGGTTATTTATATCCATAATGACATTCCTTATTTGGATATCATATATATCATATATATCTAGCATATACATGTATTTATAATATCACATAATCATTTAGAGGTAAGAAATGAAATGCACCGTTCATGGAGACAGTAAGCCATACGTACGCATGGACGTTACTTTCATTTCTATGTCATATTAATGGAATTAAAACTAAATTAGAGGTATGTATATTTTAATTACAGAATTATATTAATCATTTAGATGTAACATACATCATATATATCCATTATATATATGTACTTATAATAGTACATTACATTTGGGGATAAGAAATGAAATGCACCGTTCATGGAGACGGTAAGCCGTACGTACGCATGAACACTACTTTCATTTCTATTTCGTATTTTTATAGAATGGAATCATAATTATATAAAGGTATATTATAATTCCAGTGTAATATCATATATAATATCATAACTCCATCCTTTATACGTCCCACATATGGTATTAATGAATCAAATCACTTTGAGGGGGCGATAGTCCGCACTTCCTTAAATGAAGATATCACGTTTACCCATAATGGAAACCATAAAGGTATGACCAAAATGAAAAATACAGAAGCTTAAGGAAAATATAAAAATATTATATATCATATATAAATATATTTTCATCTTATTTTCCACCTTTTAAGGTGTTAAAATAATGTTGAACAATTATCGTTTTGGGAGGAAGAAATTTTCCATCCACAGAAACAGTTTGTTCTTGAACCATTAGATGTAGGTGTGTGTAATTTTAGCTCTAATACTTCATATAACATCATCCTAGTATATTGAAGATACTGGAGTTGTTACAAAAGAAATTAATAAAAAGAGTATAGGGGGTTGGAGAAGCAAAATAAAACAAAACACAAGTGAACACATTACCTCAAAATCGGGTAACTCTCTTAGATTTGAGCTCAAAGGATTACTTGGAAAGACTTCTGCCCTATGTGAGGCTTCAAAGAGTAATAGAGGGATGTGGAGAGACAAAATGTGTAGGGTGTGGCCGATCCAGAGACTTTTGATGTGTGGGTAAGGTGGTAGAGGTGGGGGCCTTTTATAAGAGGAGAGTAGGGGCACTCTTGGAAAGTAAAGAAATGTTACTTTATTTTAAAATTATTTTCGGATTAAAAAGGACCCACATTGATATAATTCAAGGGTAAGATGATAAGGGTTCTAAATATACCATACAATAGCTTTTGGACATGTGTAGGTCATTGATTTTCCATTATCGTTTCATTTTATTTAAATCCTTTATTAATGAGGTAATCGCTACATCATCATGATGTCATAAATAATTTAATATATTTAATGTCTAAAAATTATAAAAAAATATAATGATGTAGTAAATCTTTTTCGCTTTCTAATGAATATTTATAGTCAAAAATCTGACATGTATAACCCCATGTGAAAATTGTTTTAGTAAAACATCACATGTTTGTGTCATTTTTACTTTAACATTTAATAAAAAGTTATTTATGTCATTTCCCAACCAAAGTGGCTCCATGGGGTCTCCAAGTTGACCCATGGATTGTCTTGGTCGGACATGACACATCCAATGAAAGTATGACATGTGTCAAGCTCATCTCATTTTATTAAAACATTATTTTTACCTGAAACTACACTAATTACCTCTAATCGCGATTAAGAACTTAAAAGTTACTATTCACCAAAAAAATATTTTAATTTCATTGAACCATATTTTACTTCTTAATTATAACCATTTATGTCGGATTTTTTAAAATCAAATCACAGAAGTGACAAAGTTTCATTTAAATGAAAAATCAGTTTCTTTAACTACCACTTAGTGGTTTCACTATTCATCAAAAATTGATGTTTTTCAGAAAAATACCAAAACTTCACCCTAAGCTATATTTGATATTCTGAATTCAAAAATGAAGTCCATTTTAAAAAATTCAAAACATATGAGTTTCATTAATTAATTTAATAATTAATTCCCGCTGTCAGAGCAAATAGCGTGTTTTTATGAAACAATAAGTATCAAAAGATTGACACTAGTTTAAGTCCGGTTTCAAAGTGAAATTAATTCCAATGACCACTATTGGATTTAATGGTAAAAATATATTCTAATTTCACTTTAAAACCAGTTCAAAAGATAACCTAATCATATAAATAAATTAGATTAAAAAGAGGTTTTGAATTAAAATACAACATTTTACACTATTCATTAGAAAATGAACTTTATCGGAAAAATACCAAAAATTTACACAAAGTAAATTCTGATGTCCCAATTCTAAAGAAGAGTTTTATTTGGTCCAATAGAATGTATAAGAGTGAACAAAACTATATTTAATGACGGTTCACCATCAAAAGGCGATAAGAGAACCTTTAGTAAAAACTAGGGCATATACGCCTAAAATTGAATTCTTTCTATATTTTAAGCCTTTATCTTTTATTAGATAAAAGTAAAAACATTTAAAAAAGATATATAAGCATATTTTAGTTATTTATATCCATTCCCACCAACAAAACGGCTATGTGTTAACTACCATTTAAAATAACATTATTTTATTACTAGTGTGCAACGAAATATTTCAATGAAACTCTTTGTTGCGTATCGGGTATGATATCAAACATAGAAACCATTTTAAATTAAAATTAATATTTAATTCGTAAATATTAATAAATATTAAAATGTTTTATTCATTATTTACCTGGGATGTTACATATAAGGTACCATCTGATTCATCGGATATGAAGGCACTAGGACAACATTTTCGGTTTGCACGATCATTTACCTAATGTTGAATAATTTTTGAATTAAAAGAAATACTTGCTTGATTTTGGTACAATATCATCATTGTTCATGCCTTTAACAATTTAAACTTCATCTCTTAATAAAATGAAGTTGAATTTTTCATTCATGAAGTGCAAGATAATCATGCGATATAATGATAGGTCATTCCATCTGTCTCAAACATAAGGTTAGCAAAAGTTATTAATTATACATAAGTCCATATATGGTTAGATTAATTGTATATGGTTTATAAAATGGACTTATAATTCATCTATCATACCGCTTAATAAAATAAAACTAATTTATACTAACCAGGGACTTTCTGTAGGCTAGTGGTCTGCGATAAAGTCTTGTCACACTTTGGTTGTGGGTTCGATTCCCACAACCTTGTCCGACACGACAGGTTGTCTCCCGTCCTGCTAGTTGTCATTTTTTTAAAACTACACCATTATAAAATTCTAGAAATAAAATCAAAAAAAAGTTATAGCCTTAATCAATACTATCTAATGTCCAAAATAATCCATTCAAATCTTATCCAAAATACTTCTATCCAATATCATAGTATAAATTAAATGATTACTAGAAAGGTCATCTACCAAGCATCTGAATAACATCATTTATCCCCCATATATCATAAGATATATATTGTTTGTCACAATCCAAACATGTGAATACCTTAATAATGTATTCTCTTGAAATATTAATTACTATAGAAACTTAGTGAAAACATGAATGCTGTCAAAAGATAACTCTTTCCACATACTAGAATCCCAAAAATTCTATATACTCAAACCAAGATATCACTTTGTCATTTTATTAGTCATGAGCTCATTAATACTATCAAACATATTTTTTTCTCCTTATGCCTTTATTATTCTCATATAATCTACTTTCCAAAAATATTTTGATCAGCTTTCATGGTTATCGGTACCATAATTATTGAAAACCACAATAAACCAATACATAGATATTCTAATATTCTACGATACTATAAATGATATTCCACAACACTGTTTTGGAATCCCATTACATAAACACTTAATCATTCCATAACTTCTTTGTCATAATAAACATCGATAATAGTGATCACATGTGACTTCCCTTTGTCCTTTGCCTTAAGAGGTTGTTGATTTCGATCATCATTAACCCTTGGATTAGGGAATTGGTTAGAATAATTCCCCATTTACTTGCACTTGTAGCATTGAGGTGTTGGAGTTGCATTCTCTATAGTCTTTTCTCTATTCACAACATCAGCTACCTTTTTCCCATTAATTCGGCACTCAGTTGCTCAATGACCTTATTTTCCACACTTAAAACATTTTTAGTCCCTTTAAGAAAATCTCCACCATGCTTCTTTCCACACTTTGAGCATAATGAAACATTTACCTTCTTTTCACCATTGTTTTCTGATTTTTCCTTGAACTCCATATTTTGTTTCTTGTCAAAACCATGAGATGGATATGTAACAACAACTTCCAGTTCAACCTTGATAGCATAATGCACAATTTCTTCATAGCTACTGAAGTCTCTTATAGATAATTCCCTTCAAAGACTTGGTTTTAAGCCACTGAAAAATCGATCAACTTTACTTTCAGGTTGGATGATAAAGACAGATGCATACCTTGCAAGACTTGTAAAATTCACCTCATATATACCAACAGATTCATCATCCTTTTTCTTAAGCTCAATGAACTCATTTTCCATCTTTGTTCGAAGAATACGAGGGAAGTACTTATTGAAAAATAGGTTCTTGAACGCGTCCCTTTCTATGGATTCAATTTCATCTTGGGGCCTTGTATTCTTAATTTGATTCCACAACTGGTCTGATTCACCTTATAAACGGTAAACACCGAAAATGAATTTTTCATGTTCTGAAAAGAGAAGTATGAAAAATATCTTTTCAAGGGTATTGATCCATTGTTCATCAATAAGTGGATTAGAAGACCCATTGAAAGAAGTTGGGCATTGCCTCATGAAGGACTCAATAGAATATTGTTCCCTTATCTGCTCATTTGGAAGTTTAGAATGATTCATTGCTTGTGTAAGTATAGAAATAAGATTTTTCACTCCATCTCCAATAACATTGGTTTGTTCAAAAGGAAAATAATTGCATTTTACATTACATTAATCAACACGGTTCCTTTGAGTTCCATCCATCATCTAAAACACAAAAAGAATAATGTGAGAAGAAAAAATCAATCTAGGAAAAAAACATAATAATGTTGGGGCACCTTCAATATCTAACATATTAGGTTTAATTCTAAGATCTTTACCCTAATTCTAGGACTATAACCTATACTTATTCTTAACCTTAGATACATCCCTAGACATACTTTAGATATATCTCTAGGGACCTCACTAAATGTTTCGCATCCTAGTTTCCAAAGGTTAACTAAACCTTCACTCTGATACCAACTCTAGAGACCCAAATCTTGACACACATAGACATTACATTAATTTTTCAGAATACTTAATACATAACAAATACAAATTCCCAAAGACCTTATTAGTTTAGTGTATTTGGAAACTCGAAACATAATCTTATAATCATGGTGAATGATCTTCAACATCTCCCATAAAAAACATCACCTTTTGTTTTCTTACCTAAAACCATTATTTATATCCCAGGGAAAAGAAAACATAGAAAGGGTGAGATCAAATTCTCAGTAAGCGTAAACATGGAGAACATAAAACAATCCATAAACATTTGTACATAAAAACATGAAAATAAAAAACCCAAATCATGAGCAATGACCTAAATCTTGGCCGTACGTAAGGCATAAATAACAAAGGAACATTAATCATGATAAAATATCCCGGGAATAAAAAATGTAATTGTGGAAAACCATTAATCACGTGATATGATTTCCATAGTAGCCAAGGAATTGTTGCCAAGACCATCATAGTGGACAAATTCTATTATTGAATAGGGTTTACTTGCCGTTCCAGCCCGGTATTACTGCACCAGATTTAATTTTCGTTCTAGCCATGGCTATCTAATGGGATATAAATCATTACCCAATGAATTAGAGGGATATATAGGTCCCAACCATCTCATATTAAAATCATTCTTACATGTTCCGCAAAACAATCATAAATCATTCATCATATCCCAAAGAATAAAATGGGTTTCTTAAACATCATCCCATCATAACATAATCCATATAAAACAAATAAATATAATTTCATCATAAGAAAAATAAAACCATTTAAATAATAGAGACATTATACTTGAAACATAAACATATTAAATAATGTCATCTTAGATGGAAAATAGTTTTGATAAAACAATTGAAATGAATTCCTGAGGAAAATATCCTTTCTTCTTCAAAATCATTTTCTTTTCTCAAAATGCCATGAAATTTTAAAAGAAAGAATTCTGTTGAAAATAATCATGAAATTTTGTATAGTAATATTCATGTAAATAAGTCATTATGAAACCATAAAAATCCGTTCATGCTGTATAAGTTAAAAAACATTCTCTTCGTACTTTTGCTGGAAAAGTCAAAAAGTACCTCATATGGTAAACAAAAGAAAGATTCCATCTGTACCATGTGGTAAAAGTCCACAATGGGTAAAAATGGCTTTAAGAATACATGGAAGAATAGGGAAAATTTTATGAAATCATTTTTAGAATACATGGACATGGATGATAAATATAACCTCAGAAAATACTTACAAATAAACAATCTCGGGTAAGAACGATATTGGAATAATTATCCCTTACCATTTATAATCGGTGGAATCATACATGTCATAAAATATACAAAATTACATGTATATGTAAATATAATATCCTTAAAAAATAAAAATCATAAGACATTAATCGGAATCATAAACACCATACAAAATAAATAGGTGGTGATTAAGTCATATGTCTCACAGAAATAAAAGTGAGACGAAATAATCCCTTACCTTAGGTCCGATTTCTTCTGTATGTGTCTGAAAATCTTATATAGTGGGTTTAAATATATTATTAACTTGTAACAGAAACATAATAATATTTATGATATCATATATGATTCACTTAGGTCTTTATATTATTCGTTCATTTGACAATTCCATGTTAAAGCAATGTTTTGGGTAATAATCGTTACATTTATTATATGTGTTTGGACTTTTGTTCCTGATATTATTACTTATATCATGATTTCCATACATCTAGAATGTAAAAAATGATTTATATATCATATATATTCAGTACATATATATATAATATATAGATAAATGAAATGAAATACACCGTTAATGGAGACGGTAGGCCGTACATACGCATGAACGCTATTTTCCTTTCCTTATTGACTTGAATGGAAGTAAGTAGATGACACAAACACACACACAAATATATATATATACATAAATCCAGTAGCATTATTATGTCATATATTTCATTATTATTCATTATATATACTTTATAATCATTCTTGAATGGTAAACATGGAGAATGAATCTCATCGCGTCGTGGAGATGGTAATCCGTACGTACACATGAGCGATGATATCATTTCCATAATTATTGAATTGAATTAGGGTGGATGATATAATATCTCAGAATTAGTATCATGTTATAATAATCATCTATAGTTATTATTTCCACCATTATACCCATCCAAGTAAGGTGGTGTTAAAAAAATAGATTACACCACGGCATGGAGACAGTAAGCAATACGTATGCACACACGGTGAATTCATTTTTCATAAGATGGATAGAAGGGGAAATAGGGTTGTTTAATATTTATAATAAAATATTATTATATTAGTGGTATTTATTTTATTACTTTATAATGAAACAAATAAATAAGAGGAAGTAGAAGAAGAAATAATTTTGAAAGAATTAGTAAAGGATATTACCTCTTCTTCGACGCGCCTCTTATAAGCCTCCTTTTAGGGCACAAACGTTGGTCTTTGAAGAATTCCAAGACCTATAGAATGTTTCTAGGGATGTGGAAAAGTGAAATTGACAGGTTTTTGCCGATATTGAAGGCTCAAAATGTTGTGAAGAGAAGAGGGAGGAGGTGCCCTTCTATAAGAGGGGAGAGGGACACTTTTGGAAACCTCTAAAATATTAATTTATAATAAACTCAAACCCCACATAAAAACAACCAAAAATTACTCAAATACGAATATTAGATGATATAGAGTTGTAATATAATCAACCAATAAAATTTAGACATGTTGGGAATTTATTTTAAACCTTATCAACTTGATTTGTCCTTATTAAATCTATTTAATTTTATTTGTGGTAATAATTTTATTTATATTAAATTGTTATAAATAAGTACTTATGTGTTCTGAATTGTCCATAATTGGATATTTTATGAAATTTTAGACAATATAAATTTCAATTTATAATTTTTTAAAATTTTTGTGATTTTTAAATAATTTAATAATATGTTATTTTTATAAAATAACAATAGTGTCAACTTTGACACTATTCATTTATTTGAATTTAAATAAAATCCACACAAAGGATATATTTGAACCAAAATATTTAATAGATTCATAACATATCATATTTATCTAGAAAATTTGTGGATCACATTAAATAGTTCATATAATATTTATTTTAATATTTTTGAAACCATTTATTTGATATTTTAATCAATAAAATAATTTCTACATCACTATTGAGTCATCATTAATGATAATTATTTAATGACTAAAAATTATAAATAAATTCACATGATTTAGATACGTTTTTTAGATTTCTGGAGACTCTTTATTTTCGATGTTTTATGAAGTTTATAACCAAATTAAAATTATAACACTTATAAGATATAAGAGAGTGACATGGTGTCAGTTTCTTTGGTTTTAATAATAATTACATCATTTTAGTGGACAAAATTCTATGAAATAAATCTATTCCAACCCTTAGGTGATATGGGTCGACTTCTATTCATCCAATAAAATTTTGTTAGCTCTTAGGGTAATTTTATAATATTATTGTTACCCTTAATTACATAATTTTACTTTAACTATGCTAAATAAAATTTACCATAGCTGCTATTCGTAAAGCCCAAAAATAAAATTTAGTCAATTAACATAATTTTTCCCTACTTAATTCAAATATGGAATCCATTTTTTCAAATCTAAAACAGATAAGATGAAGTAATTAATTTAAAATTAATCCCGTTGTTGAAAAAAATGGGTTTTTGTTTAAAACATTGCAAAAGATTAAAATGATTTTACCTATGAATTCAATGTAAAATTAATTATAATGACATAAATTATATTAAATGGTAAAAATATATTCTATTTATACTTTAAAACCATTCAATATTATAATTTAAACATATAAATTATCTCAATGAAAAAATTTGTTTTTAATTAAAATTTTCCGTATTTTTACTATTCATCAAAATATGAACGTTATCAGAAAAATATCAAAACATTATCCAACATAAATTTTTATATCTTGATTAATAATAAGAAGTTTATTTTTTAAAATTGAACTTTTTAACTTGTCAAAAATTAGATTTAAAATGGGTGTGCCATCAAAAGGTGCGGAAACTGTATTATTTGAAAAATACTTATTTTATCCGAAATATTTATATTGTTCTTATACCTCATTCTAGAAAATGTGTAAGATGAATTATAATCTTATAAACTTCAAAATTTGGTTAATACTATTCATAATAGATAGTTCATAATATTATAATAATATATCATTGTTTAGTGAAACTCAGTATTGCGTACAACACACACTATCAAGGAAGGTCGCTCTTGAAAGTAATGCAAGACAAGTCAGGGTTGCATGTAGTGCAAGCTTTTTTTGGTGTTGAGTATAAAATAATAATAAAAAATTTCATTTATACTTTGATCAAAATCTATACTCATTGTTGCGTAGAATAATTTCAACCAAACGAACTTGAAATTTTGTTTAACACGAGCCACAGATAGTGTTGCGTATACTGCAAGCTAATACGGTGTTGGATATAGCTTAAGAAAATATTGATGTAGCGTACAACATAAGATATCAAATAAATTAAAAAAAATATATCTCAGAAAATCTCAGGGTGTTACAATATTCTTTTGACCGTATTCATACAATGCTTCTAAAATTTATGGTGATATTATTCCAAAATAACATTATTCACTTAACCACAAAATCATTTTCAACCCCATGGTATTATATATAATTATAAATATGTCTCTAAAAAATTATTCTTCATCCATAAAATAGTTTACCTATAATGAAAAATTCATAGTAACTGGGACTTCGTGTTGGCTAGTGGCAGGTGATGCACCCTTATCGCCCTTCACTTGTGGGTTCAAACCCCACAACCATACTTGATGTGTTGTGTTGTCACAAAACATATAGTTTTTAATATTTATGAAAATAAAATTCCTATAGATTTTAGATAAATCTTCAAAATAAACTTTATATATTCATCAATAATGAAATGTTTAAACAATAATGGTTATCTCAAACATTTCATTTTTCTTTACAAAAATGTAATAGCGCATAATTGTACAAAAATAAATGTCTCCAAAAATATCATTATTCACCATAAAATATCATAAATTAAGTAAAAAGGGGATTCCAAGTAATTTTTATTATTATAAAACATAAAATTATAAATCTATGATGGTATACATAACTGTAAAGAAAATATCACAAGAAAACATCATAATTTCCAAAGTTGTCTAAACCCTAGATTGATAAAAATTGTAAGTAACCAACCATAAACAACATATATACTCTTTATTTTAAAGTTAGAAACCACATTATTTTCCAAAATATATTTTCTTATAGATTTATAGAATTAGGAAAAATTCTTATATAGTAGACCCAAACATACACATGGACACTTGAACCCAAAATCCATTTCTCCTATAAAGGAAACTCTTAAAAAAAAGTCATGTTTTTTTCATAAAATATTATCAAAAAGATGATCTTGACCACATTATTATCTATAATATTCTTTAAAATCCAACTATTTTTTTAAAATTATGGGATGAGCAAAAAAATCTTTATAAAGGAAATAAAATTATGAAAGAAATCATTAGTTCATAAATACATATAAAAAATTTCATTTAAAAAATAAATATTAGGCTCAAAATGAACCATTTCTAACTTATAAAATAACTTTATCTAGAAATTTTTTTATATAAAACATTTCATAATAAATATTGAATAAAAACTAAAAACTCATAAATGTTTCGTGAAAACTTTTGACAATGTTATATATTCAATTCATAAATCATAAGCTCTTTTGGTTACCTTATTATAAGGCCCCAGCCTTAAACCTTACTTAATCTTGAGTTATTACAAGATTACACATTGAGGATCTTTTTAGGTTTAGAGTTTTAGAGAATTAGATCATGAAACTTGCATTGCAGTCCACATTTAAGAAAAGTGGTTACATAAAAGACAGTATTCATTTTTCCCATCAATGGAAACATATTTAAAATAAAACATGGATTCTTTCTTAACACATCCTTGAAAATATCATCACATCATGTACCTTTCCCTTGACCTGTGAAAAACATTTCAAAAACTTGGGATGAGCATAAAATGCTCTGTAAGGGTTAAAAAAATATGGAAAGGAAACATGAGTTCGTATATACATAAGAATGAAATCATACTTTACCCATAAAACATAGGCACTTTAACATACCTCATCAAATCATCAATAAATCATAGAAATCATAAGACATCAAAGGTAACTTGAGGCATTCATAACATTCTTACGTAGGGAGTAACCCTATTGGTTACATTTGGAATACCCACCACAGTATATTCCCTAAATATCTTCAGAGAAACCTTAACGTTTCACTCCTTCGCGTTACTGAATGCATTAGAGAGCTATATCGGGCTCACCCACCATTAGTTTATCACGGAACCACTCATTTTCATAACAATTCCCAAGAACCATAACATAAACGTATCACATAAAACATGCATAAAGGAAACATAACATTTCCACATTTCAATCACAATATAACATTTTAGTATATTGAAATAATGAATCCATTCAAAAAGAAACCATTTCCAAAACCATTTAAAACATTTAATAAATATATTTTTGAATCAAAGTGTCCCATACCACCTTGAAGATTTTAAAATTTTAAACCATTAATATCCATATAAATAAATACTTAAAACCATTTTGAAAACATAGATATTAATAAGAACAAATAATTAAAACATTTAATGAGATATTTTGGTTAAAGGGGTTTTACCAAAATTAGAGACACTTGAATACAATAATTGAGGAATAACATTTAGTCAGAACTTTATAATATCATGATAATAAATGGATTCATGATATAATATTCCAAAGGACATTATATACACTATATAAGAGTGAATTGGTTCATAACAACAATGAAGTCTCCAAAAGAAATGTAAAATGAGATGAAATCCATAATAAAGAAGGTATCCTTAAATTAAGGATAAATCAATCTCATAATTATGTTTGAAAAATATAAATACACCCAATATAAGTGGATATTATGTGTAAAACAATAAAAGGTTATTCACACATATTCAAAGGATGACATATTCAATAACTACATGTTGAACCCAATGAAATCGAAATTGGGTTAAGAAGTTCCCTTGGTAAAATTCGACAGCCTAACGGCGTCACATAAAATTTTACCAAAAGGGTTGATGAGAGAGATAAAGGGTATCTCATCACTTGAAAATAGAATTTACTTAAATAAGGATATATAAGAACATATACAAACATAATAGTATGTGAATTAAAAGACATAACAAAAGAAGTATTTTAAATAAAAATGAGGGTGAAAGGTCCCCTTACCGAGTTGGGTAACTTTCGAAAAGTACACCCCATGGAAGAAGGGTCATAAAATGAAGATGTTAATACCCATAAATTAAATTATACTACACAAAGTGTATAATAATGGGTAGTACATACACCACTCAAGGGAAATTGTGGAAAATGTAGTATAAATCTCATGGGAATAAAAGTGAGATGAAAAATCCCTTACAAAAACTCGGCAGCCTTATGTTGCCACTTAAAACATCCAAAATGGATTGATGAGAGAGAATAGGGTCTCTCATAATATGAACATAAAAATTACAGTAATAGTAATATAAAATAATATCCCAATAATAAGAAAGATGTGCTTTAAAAGGAATGACATAAAAGAGTGTACTTTAAAAGAAAGAGAGGAGTCAGATCCCTTACCTCAAGTCCAACTTGTCTTGTTCGTTTCTTTATATTCCTGAATAATAAACTTTGGTCAATTTATAATTGCCTAAGTACCTCCTTTAAATATTATTATTCAGTTCATATAACATATTATAATGTTATAATAATTGTTTAATAATGTTAGTTCATATCAGACGTTTTTGCCGATGTTTGGTACATGAGTCAAAAATGAACTTGTTTGAAAAATGATTGTCCATGTAGTTATAAGTAAATAATTTCCAGAATATTATTAATGATTAAAATATCATATATATCGATTACATATTCATTTTATACTATTCCATATCATTTTGAGATAAAAACGAAAAGCACCGTTCATGGAGACAGTAGGCCGTACGTACGCATGAACGTTACTTTCATTTTTTCTCTTTGTCATATTAAAGGAATTAAAAATAAATGATATATATATATTATAATTCCAGTATAATATACATGTTATATAGGTCACATATGATCATTAATTTCATTCTTTATACGTTCCATGTATTGCATGTACGAGTCACATCACTTGAGGGGGCGGTAGTCCACACTTCCTCATATGAAATTATCGCATTTACACAACATGAAAAGATTAAAGGTATGGTTTAAATATAAAATAAAGAAGCATATAGTAAACATAAATACCATATATATCATATATAAAATACAGTGACATCATAATGGCCACCTTTAAATGTGTTAAAATAATATTGAACAATCATCGTTTCGTGAGGCAGAAAATCGCCAACCACAGAAACATTATGTTCTTTAACCATTAGACGAAGGTGTGTGTAAGTGTATCTCGAATAATTCTTATAAAAAAATCCTAGTATATTTAAGATACTGGGGTTGTTACAAAAGAAATTAATAAAAAGAGTTTAGGGGGTTGGAGAAGCAAAATAAAACAAAAGGACACAAGTGGAGACATTACCTTAAAATCGGGTAACTCCCTTTGGTTTGAGCTCAAAGGCTTCCTTGGGAAGAATTCTGCCCAAAGTTAGGCTTCAAGGAGTTATAGAGGGATGTGGAGAGACAAAATCAGCAGGGGTTGACCAAGCCAAAGGCTTTGGAAGTGTGGGTAAGGAGGTAGAGTTGGGGGCCATTTATAAGAGGAGAGGAGGGGCACTCTTGGAAAGTAAAGAAATGTTACTTTATTTGAAAATGAGTATTGGATTTAAAAGGTCAAACATTGATATAATTCGAGGATAAGGTGATAAGTTTTATAAATCCACAAATCCAATAGGTTTTGGACATTTGTAGGTCATATATTTTACATTATCTTTCCATTTTATTTAAATCATTAAAAAATTAGGTCATAACTACATCATCATGAAGTCATAAATAATTTAATTTATTTAATGTCTAAAAATTATAAAAAAAATACTATGATGTAGGAAATATTTTTATCTTTCCAATTAATATTTATAGTCAAAAATATGACTTGTATAACCCCATTTAATTTTTTTTTAGTAAAATATCTCATGTTTGTGTCATTTTTACTTTAACATTAAATAAAAAGTTATTTATGTCATTTCCCAACCAAAGTGGCTCCATGGGGTCCCCAAGTTGACCCATGGATTTTCTTGGTATGCCATGACTCATAAAATGAGGGTAGTACATGTTTCTAGGTTATTTCATTTTATTAAAACATTATTCTTACCTTAAACTACACTAATTACCTGTAATCACGATTAAACAGTTAATAAGTTACTATTCACCAAAAAATTATTTTAATCCCATTGAACCAAATTTTACTTCTTAATGACAACTATGTATGTCAGATTTTTTAAATTAAAAACACAAATATGGAAAAATTTCATTTAAACGGAAAATTAGTTTTTATAAGTACCACTTAGTGGTTTCACTATTCATCAAAAATTGAAGTTTTTCAGAAAATTACCAAAAACTCACCCTAAACTATATTTGATATTCCTAATTCAAAAATGATTTCTATTTTACAAAATTCAAAACATATAAGTTGCATTAATTAATTTAATAATTAATGCCCGCTGTCAAAACAAAGAGCGTGTTTTTATGGAACAAAATGTATCAAAAGATTGACACTAGTTTAAGTCTGATTTCAAAGTGAAATTAATTCCAACGACCACTATTGGATTAAATGGTAAAAATATATTCTAATTTCACTTTAAAACAAATTCAAAAGATAATATAATCATATAAATAAATTATATTAAAAAGAGGTTTTGAATTAAAATACAACATTTTTCACTATTCATTAAAAATTGAACTTTTTCGGAAAAATAAAAAAAATTTACACAAAGTAAATTTTGATGTCCCGATTCTAAAGAAGAATTTTATTTAGTCAAATATAACACATAAAATTGTCAAAAAGTGGATTTAAAAGATGTTCTCCATCAAAAGGCGGTTAATCGACCTTTTAAAGAATATTAGAATGTTTACGCTTAAAATTGGATTCATTCGCATTTTTAATCCTCTAACATTTATTGTAAAAATTAAAAATATTTGACAAACATATATAATCATTTTGTAGTTAGTTCTATTCATTCCCTCCATCACAACAGCTAGGCGTTAACTAACATTTAAAATAATATTATTTTATTATTAGAGTGCAACGTAAGATTCCCAAGAAACTCGTTGTTGCGTATTGGGTACGCCATCGAGCATAGCGTCCCCTTTAAAGTAATATTAATATTTTATTTAAAAATATGGATAAATATAAAAATTCCATATTCTTTATTTACCTGGGGTGTTACACTTATGAAACTATAAGTTTACTATAAAATTTATAGAACGAATAAAAGATTAAGGTAAATTTTGGAATTTTCTTCATATCACTATTACATATACTCTATATGTCATGGATAAATAGGGTGTAACCAAAAAAGTTACATTTGGAAATACCATTGCAGTATGCCCCCATAATCTCTTATGATAAAACTAATCGTTTAGCTCATTCTATTTACCCAATACATTAAAGAGATGTAATAGGATCACCAACCCTAGATTTATAATGGAAAAATCCATTCTAATAAACAATTACCAAGAATCGTAACATAAAAATAACCCATAACTAATTAATAAAAAAATTCTTCTGGAAAATAACATTTCAATTTTGAAAACATTTTTCTTTTTAAAAAATTTCGTACTTAACAAAAATGAAAACTATTTATTTGAAAATGAAAATTTCAAAATTAAATTGATTATTCATAACATAAAAGTGTAATTATTTCAGAAAAATCTTGTCATTCCATATAAGATAAAAAAATTCTTTTTAACTTTTTTTAAAATAGTTTCTAAGGTAACTTTAAAAGAGGATTTTAAGAGAAAGTCCCTTACATAAACCCTTAAAATATTACATTTTGAAAACATTTAATTGGAATTAAAAAATAAAATTTTACAAAAATTAATGTTTATATAAATACATTCATAAAAATAATTTTAAAAACATCAAGATGAAAGTGAAAAAATTATAAAATAATTATTGAAAACATTTAAAATGAGAATTTTTATTGAAAGAGTCCCTTATCTTGATTCGAACTCATCATGTACATTCTATATCTTCTCAAATAATAAAATTAGTTCAATTTATAATTTCTTCATAAAACTTTTCTTTTTTATTATTACTTTTATACGACTAATTTATATGTTATATACAAAAAAATAATCATTTAATTTCACATCAGATGTTTGGACAATATTCAATACCTAAATAAAAAATGGATTCGGTTAGTCCAATATGGTCAAAGTCATCATTATTTCATAATATACAAAATAATATTCCTAAAATATTTATTAATTTATAAATAAATGTTACTTTTAAATCCAACCAAGAAATATAGTTATGAAACATTTATTGTGTTACAATCATAGAGATGGTAGGTCATACATAGGTATGATTAACATTTCCAGTTTACAATGATTATTATGAAAATAAGGTAAGTATAATTTTATATTTCCATAATTATAGTGTTATCTTAAATATTATATTACTACCTTATATATAATTATATATATCATTTATTTTATGAGGTGATGAAAAATAATCACATGACTTCATTGAGGTGGTTGTTCACACTTACGTATGAATGACATTATTATTTTTCTATGCATGTAAATGTAATACCATAATTGGTATATTATAATTTTTTAATGATAATTATTTCATTAATATCATGTATTAACCTTAATTAAATAATTAAAAAATGTCTTGAAATATGGTTATGGAAAAAATTACATCATTTCACAATATGACAGTCTGTCGTACACACGAATGATTATTTCATTTCACATTTGATTGAAGTAGAGATGTTGATTGTTTATTATGAAAAGATAATAACATATAAGTATATTTCAGAAACACGTGTTATTATTTTATCATGGTTTAAAAAGATTTTATGTATTTGGAAGGAAAAAAAACTACAATAAGTAGATAAAGCTATAAACTTTCATTGGAAAACCACTATTGATTAACATATCAAAACAATAAGAATGGTTTCATTCAAAAAATGAGGCAACTATAATGATATGAAGGATAATAGTAATGTATTTGGGTATATATTTTATAAACCAAATTGGGCTTTATGTGTGAATAAATGATAATAAGAGGTTCCCTTTTATGAGAAAGGGGAGGGTCAATCATAGAATTTTCAAAATATTAAATTAATAAAAATTATTTTTTTAATTAAAAATAACTCTAATGTGTTTTATTTTATAGTTAAGATTAGTTTTGGTCTAAATATTCTCACCCAATACTTTTTAGTTAATTTTATGTAACAATATTATCTTTATCATTTAGTTTTAACTCTATTTAATCCCTTTAACTCTTACCATGAAAACATTGATTTTTAATTTTTGAAGGTAAATACTGTGACTATAAAAAGCTAAACTTCCAATAAATTTATCATGATTGAAATTTTAAATAAAATCCTAATAATTTTTTAGAATGTAATATGTGTAGGAATCTTGTATCATTTTAAAAAATATTTATTATTTTAAAATATCATTAATGTTAATTTTGACACTATTTATCACTTTGATCTTTTAAAATATTTGTACCCAAAGATAACATCAAAAAAATCATTTAAAACATACCTATGTAAAATAAACCTATAACATTATTTAATTACCTTTATTATCTCATATTATTATAACTTTTATATTTTCAATATCATTTATTTGTTTTTTCCTTTAATAAAATAATTACTACATTATTGTTGTGAAAGAATTTGAAGTAATTATTTCATAACTAGAAATATAAAAAATCACCAGGATGAAGATATATAATTTAGTTTTTAAATAACTATTTACAGTTAAATATATCGTCTCGATAACACCATATTAAGACTGTTATAGTTATTAAAAATATGAGTGTGACATATTTTAATTTTCTATAAATAAAATATTATAAATGTCATAATCACTTAAAAATGGGAACCGATTCACATATATTAGAAACATGAATTTTTATGAAAGAAAATTAATATTCCAATAAAATTAAAATATTTTATAAGTTTGGACCTTTTTATTAAAAATACATAATCTATTTTTTAACATTCAAAACATTGATGTTTCAATACATACTTAAAAATTTAATACAAAAAACATGATGAAAACCAGTTTATTTGAAAAAAATCCATTTTAAAATAGAAAATAGGTTTATACTAAATTCAAGTGTAATATTTATTTAAAAAAATAATTGGATTATATAAAATAAAAAGGAACATATTAAAATTTAAAATTAATCAATAGTATAATTTCAATTTGTAAATACTTGAAAAGAACATAAAATTATGAATAAAAATCTGCATTTTTCACTATTCATTGAAAAATCTATATTTTTAGAAAATTATAATAATGTCACCATAAATTAATTTTGAAATGATGATTTCAAAAATAATATTAATTTCATTAAATAAAATTTACTGATGTTTCATTAATTAATTATATTATACTCCCAAAAAAGCAATAAAAATCATTATTGAAGAAAGTGTATCTAAAGAATAAAAAGCCTTTATTAAAATGAAGTCCATAATATTATATGAGTTAATAAATAATTTATTAATTACTAAGACTATTTTATATTTAATAATATAGTTAATACAATGCATTCTATCCAATTTTATAGCTAGGTTATAATGGTCACATAATAACAATATTTAGTTGTTTGTTTATGTTTGGTGTTGTGTATCTTTTACGTGATCAAACATACTATTTCCAATTTAAAAACATGGAATTTTATAATATCCATATCCTATACCATGATATTGGAAAAAAATTTGATCCTGCATATGGAGGACTTCCATATCACGAACTGATATAATTTCTTCCATCACTTCATCTAACAAATTGATATAATGATAAATTTTAATTATATATTTAATATTTATATCATATTAATAATTATGGAATTAATATATCTCATATATATTCTTACCATCCAATCCATTGAAAAAAAATTATATTGACCATGCATATGTGTGGATTATGGCATTCAGGGAGCAATGTGTTATATTTTTTATTTTAATTTAAAACAGATTCTAACAATGGGAATTTTGAATCAGTATATATGATATTTATGATATAATTTATTTTTGTAATATTTTTCTAACATTTCACTTTATTTATCTCCATACATCAAGAAAAGGGCAACAATAATTATGTGAATGTACGATATATCATCTCCATGAATAGCATAATTCATTTTTCTATCTTGATCTTTTAAGGATGAATATAACATTGTATAAAATAAGTTTAAATTATATTTATATTATTATTAACATTATGGATATGATGGAAATATGATTAAAATATATTTACCAAAAATACCGAAGTAAAGCATTCATGAAAAACGATGCAGTCATTACTTGATAAAATGATTTTTAGAAAGAATTGTTAATGAACAAGTGGTAAAATTGTTATAAATAACCATATATGGTTTGATATAAATGATTATGGTTATATAATATATTTATATAAAACATATATTTATTATAAATTATATTCTAATGTGTATGAACATATTCAATTCTTCTTGTAAGCGATTTTTGTCTCATATATATTTTTATAGGGAACATTCCATATTCACCACTTGTTTCTTTTATGTGGTGTATATACATCACATGAGTTTAATTTATGATTATAGCCTGGAAAATTATGAGATATACAAATCCATATATGTTTCATTATTTCATGGGGAATATGATTCAAATGTTATGAAATTATTAAGGGTGTTTTGTTAAAATCCCATTGTTTATCAAGGCTGTTTGTGATTTTGTTTCTAATATTGAAAGATGTTGATCAATATCTAATGAAAATCCATAATTATTTTATCATATATTTATTTGAGGAAATAACATATTTTTCTTTCTTCTTTCACTATTTATATACTCAATATTCAAAATAAATATTTTTATATAAAATCAACTATAAATATATCTTCGGTCGAAAAACATTTTTCTTACTATACCATGGTTTCTAAAAATATTTTCATGAATGATTTTACTGCTCTTCATTTAGTTTTAAAACTAATTTGTAATTTTTTTAAATGTTGCATAGTTTTCTAAAAGGAAGCTTCTTGTATTTTTTTTGAATGTAGTAATTTTTTTATTTTTACCGAAAATGTTAATGGAATATTTGTTTTAACATGTATGTCAAAAAAGTAATTTATCATCATCATAAGAGATTAATGATTTAACACTTCCATTACAATTTTCTATGGTTATTTTAAAACTAAAATTTTTCATAAATATTTGGGATTTTATAATATTTTTAAAATTTATTTTAAATGGGAAAACTATATCTTTCTTGATAATTTTTATGATAATTTCATGATATTTATTTTCATCGATGAAAAATATCCATGGTTATGATTTTTTATTAACAAGGATATGATCCAACAGTCCCATCATTATTATTTCCATGGATGGTTTATTATTATGATGAAAATATGTTTATGAAACCTGTCACTTTTCCATGGGTTATTTCATATTTAAATGTCTATTAAAACCATACATTTTTCCTAGTTTATGATATGATTAATTGATTAAATGTTTATGAGATATATTTCTTTTCAATGCGTGATTCTATGAATAATTTATAATGAAAATAATTCTTTTTCATATGATATGATATAGTGTATGTTTTATGATCTCATGGATAACATCTATAACATTTTCATTATGTTATGGGAGATCTTGTAATCATATAACCCTATAATAAATTGTTCAATGATGCATATCTCATTAGATAAACAAGACTTGACTAGGGTGTCAGCATAGTTGAGTAAGGGAATTATTCAACTATAAAAGTATTGGGTGTGGAAATTTAATGTTAATATGGTTCATGAAGTGAACCCATTACACTATGAAAAAATTGTAATTGAGACTTTACTAATAAGAAATTGATTTTCTATACTTCTATAAATGAGAAAAATCTATGTCTTATGACATTTTTATTCTCTCATGGTTCATGTTAATTAAATCCATTATTATTCATAGCTTGTGAACATCAAAATTTTATCTATGAAACAATATTATAATATTTGATATGCATGTTATGGTTTATTAATGTTAATTTCATATTCCCATAACCTTATTCTCTTATTAAACTTATGTGATCCTTGACACATTCATTGTTTAACCTTACTAATCATCAAAGCTCACCATTTTATATTCCAACATTCCACATATTATGATAAATGGTATTAAATAGAACATATTAAAGAATGTTTCTAGCTATTAAGATGTTAGAGGGAGATCATGTTGTTTACAGGGAGTCTATTTCTACCAAGATCTTCAATCTTTGAGTAATATTAGTAATGAATCAGAAAGGAAGTGGAAGTGGCAGTAGTGGAAAGGTGAATATATGAAGTTTTATGAAAATGAATCACTATATAGTGTGTAATCTAGAGATACATGCTGGGATGGGCCTTGGTTATGGTGTTAGCGTTTCCATAGAGAGGAAAGTATCACACACCATGGGACATGTGTCACATGCCATTTAACATGACCTGAAAAATCTCCATGTACCATGTGTACATAGGAATGACCATAGTACAAAGGATGAGATATATACTAAGAAATAGCCAGAGTACATATGCCGATCCTTGTACATAGACATGAACAGAGTATACAGGCTGAATTGTGTACTCGGAATCATCCATAACACACTGGCTGAGCCCTGTACATAAAAAAATCTAGGTACATGGGAACAAACTATCGTGCACGACCATGGGATGAGGAACATGAGTTGAACTAGAGAATGAAAGAGATATTGTGAACTACTTTTACATGTCATGTAATTTTCCTAGAGAGGTATTAAGACATTGTTCACATTAGTATTGACTAGTTTCCTTAGGGTTTGTTCCCTCAATCCATCCATATGACGGTATAGTTTTGTATTATGAAATGAGAATAGTATTGTGATCCTCTATATGATATTTTTTTTGATATAGTTATCATTTTTTCACATTCCACTGGGCGGGTCCTTTGTTGTCTTCTTCCTTGGCAGGATTTATAGGAATTCATGTGCCCAAAATGCATAAAAAATAATCCCCTACATATTGGGTTAATCTTATAATGTTTTTTGGTTTCCCCAATGGACGTGGATGTGATCCCTTATATATGTATTGATCTATGCAAACTTCCAGCACATAGTTCATAATGGAGATACCCAATATGCATGAAATCTCATATAGATACCATCACAAGTATTAGACTCATGGAGTGAGTTCTCCCTTGTTAGTGTTGCTAAGTACTATTGAAAAGAATCTTTGTATATAAATCTGTATGGGGAATTAACAGGAGGCATAGTGTTTATCATGAGTATATCATTATGTTTTATTATATTCCTCATACTCTTGATTGAAACTCTACTATGGTGAGATGAATAATATATTGATTATTTATGGCATTGATTTTTGGGAGTATAATTCTTTATTGTTATAGTCACCAATTAATGGTATCTTCCCACACATGTCGTGTCTTATACAGATAACAAGATGTTTTAGGAGGTTTATAGTTTAATTAGAACTGACGGATCTTGTATTTGGATTGATAGAATGTAGTGCATACAAGGAGTCATTTTTTACTATAGTCCCCTCATTTCAGCAGGTTGGACGTCATTATGGGTTTTATGGATTATTATTTGTATATTTGTACTTACCATTATTTATTTTCATACATTTATTTTGGGATAGATGTTATTCATGAATTCGTAAAAGTTGTGTGGTTGTAAATTTCAACATTTTATGGGATTGGATATTTCTGTATCTATACACGTACTTTAGGCTAATGCCTCTAATGTGTGTAATATACATACTATGTTCCAATTTATATTCCCTTTCATAATGAAGGTGGGAATGGTGCTATTAGACTCATTTTATCATCATCAGGGAAGGCCCATGGAGTGGGGTTTTGATAGAGTGTTATCAATGTTTTCCATATTAGGACCATATATTGGATTTTTGTTTTTTTATGAGACTGGTTTGGGTTTTATGGAAATAATGTTAAGTGTTTCATGTTATAATTTATCCCATGGGCTCTATTATTAGTACACAGGCTAAAATTTCCATTCAACCATACACTGAACACCTTCATGTTGACTTGGTAAAAGTAGTCCATGTTTGCATGCATACACATTGGTACATGAATCATATAGGAATGTGTTGTATTCTCTATTTCCTTCTAAATTCATATCCCATAATATAAAAATTTACTGTGCCACATAAATTCAATTTCAGGATTCCTATATTGAGATTTCTAGAAGAGATTCATTAGTATGATCTCAAGGATTATCCCATTAGTTATGATGCTTCAAAAGGGTTTTGTTTTGGAGACAATAACCTAGATTGGTTTTATAAATATACCTCCACCCATCTTACAAAATATTGTTCCAGCAGTACAATTGGATGATGTTTAAAGGCTCAAAATGGTTCATGAGTTTCAATGTTAGTAAAACCTCAGGTTTCATTGCAATCCAAAACTCCTAGGAAGCCAAGGATTAAGAAGACGTTATTACACATGCCTTTTTCCACATTAAGACACCAACTAACAAAAATGGCTCGGGTGATGATCCTACTTTATGGCTCTATTGGTGGATGGTATATCATAGTGTTTATGTCATATAATGAGAATAATATTTCATGGATATAGCATGAGTTCCTTATTAGGGAGGAGTTATTTCTACTTACGTTGTGGGATATGTGAATCCATGAGCTTCTACAACTTTAGCAGAAAAGAATGAATATGGATGAGTATTTGTGGAGGTTTTCCAAAATCTAATGATACTCACTCAATATGGTATGTGATCCATTATTCTGGCCTCAGAAAATCACAAGAGGTCAATAAAGAGACATATCGGATACTATAATACTTATATTCCTTCCTACCTTTGATATTTCATTGGAGGGTGTGTTGGAGGGTGCATTTTAAATATAGAGATTTATAGAAGGGTAGGAATTGATAGTGGGTTATCATTATGGGCACATAGAAGCTAAGAATTTGGAAGTAGTTAGCCAATGTAAGATGAAGGGATCTAGACATTCTTAATGATTCTTGATTTTATCTCAAGATAGAGGTTCTGTAGTTCAGGGATATCAAGATGGTTCTAGTCATATAAGGGAGAGGAGATGCTACTCTTGTGAATGTTAAGGGAATCTTGTGTGATATTGTCCAATATTTTGTATGGATGGTTGTAGGATATTAGATGGGTTGAATTTTTTCACACCCATTTCCTTCATTTAAAGTAATTTTTTGTCTATATTCTTGGCTTAACACCCCCTAAGTTTCCCCAACGCCCCTATTAAATTTGAAGAAGTTTGGACATTTTTTGAGTGGACAAAAGTGGGAGCACGGTTTGGGTGCACAGTTTTTTAAACCATGCTAGAAAACCTTGGGCATTGTCCAGCTCATTAAAATGTTGTTAAATTCCATTTCCCTCCCAATATTTATCCAACATATCCCCTTTCTTCTCCCATTCGACCCTAGTATCCTTGGTAGCCTCCCAAAGCACCCAAACCCTCATTGGAACTCCATTTTAAAGGGGGATATGGTGGAGAAACTTCTATCATTCTCAAGTAAGTGAGTTTCCTCCTTAGTTAATTCAATTTTCATTGGGTTTCTTCCATTATTATTGAAGTTCCTAAAGTCCAGCAATGAGGGTTTCAAACCTAGGGTTTGATCTTGGGTTTCTTGGTATATTATTGTGGTTTTAGGCTTGATCTAAGTCCATTTTGGTGTGGTGGTGGTGCAGTTAAACATTCTGAAAATGATTCAAGGATCTTGAAACTTGTGGTAGGTGAGTCCATGTGTAAGAACTGATAGATGAGTTACATTAGCTTAATTTATATTTTATTACACTTCTCATTCATTAAACTTTCTGTGAAATTTGGTTTTGGTGGCGTTTTTTAAGAAAATGATTTTTAGGTGTCGATTTTGTGTTAAATTGGGTGTTTTACATGTCTATTATATGTTATGCCAATTGGAGTTGTTTTATAACTCATGTAATGTATTTTTTTTAAAAAATTTAGTGCTAAAAATTATTTTTCGGCAAACATGGGTATTAACATAGTGTTCAATGTGGGGGTTTCTATGGATTTTGTGTGCAAAGCATTGTTAAATTTTGTGAAGTTATTATATTAAAATTATAAAGGTTTTATTGAGTGATGTAAGTGGTGAAAAGCATGTGTAGTTGTTTTTTGAGTTGATTATGACCGTAAAATTTTTTTATGTGCTAATGTATTTTGGTATCATGTGAAAATGATTTGATCACAGAGGGGGAAACCCGGGTTTCTCGGAGGGTGGATATGTACTAGTATGCTAGTGATCCGGAGCAGTTTTATCTCTGTATCACTGAGAAAAATGGATTAATAAAACACTAACAAAACTATATTGATGATGTTTTTGGACCACTATGTTATGGGTATGTTCCCTACTAGGGGCTCGAGCATGAGAAATTTCTTTTCAATTGTTACTTTATACACAGATACGGTGTACATGGGGCATGAGAATAACTAGTGCCAAGGGGTGTTCCTGAGATTAGTTCTCATTGAATATTTTGTATTTAGCTTTGGAATATGATATTTTTGGATGTAAAATAAATTATCTTATATTTATTATTGAAATGTGATCACTCATGGAAAATTCCCATTAAATACTATTTGCATTTAGAAGTTTCATTGTTTTGAAATTATTTCCACCCCTTCTTGCTTTTCAAAACTGGATTTCTTTTTATCTTGTATAGCTTACTATATGGAATCTATTGGTGGTATTCAATTGGGATTAGTCTCACACCATAAATAAACACCTTGGGTGTAAGTAGACTTGGTCATGTTTGACATAGGTAAAGGCAAGGCCTTGGATGATGGCGGTTCAGGTTGTTAGTTCCCTTCTATGGCGCGATGTTGTGGAGACGATTTGTGGGTGATGACCCCTTGTCATGTGGAGTCCTTGGGGATGTTCTGATACTACTTTAATGTATATATGTACCTTTTGTTCTATTTTTAAATCTATTTATTCTGTTATGGATTTTTTTAAAGCTTGTTTGGCATGAATTTTCAGATTCGGTTTATGAATTGTTTTGGATGTTTTATGTATCCATACATAGGTAAATAGTTCCCAAAAAAAAATCTATGATACTCGGGCACTTGTTCCAGCCTGTGGGGATTAGGAAATCCCTTCGGACCTTGTCAAGGGCCAGAGTTAGTGCTGGTTTGATGGCGACCCAATTCGATTCGTGACGAAATGTTATTAGGGGAGGCCAATGTTTTTGGGTTATATTATTATTTTTTGATGATTCAGAATAGACATGAGATAGACTGCCAGAGCTTGGAGTTATGGCCATGAGTAGGGTTCCTAGACCAAACCCCTCACGATAGACCTCTATCCACCATGAGAAGTTGGATTTTTTTGTTTGACTTCACTTCCAGTTGAGACATGTGGGTTGTAGACTTCATGTGTACGTTAGGTGAGGGTGAAGTAGTTGTTTATATTATTATTGTAATGTGTTTGGATTTTTTATGTTTGATGCTATTGAAAAAAAATTTCAGAACTGTTTTACAGATTTTTGGTCTTGTGGCTGTGGCCTTTTTTTAGCAACATGCCTCCCTAGAAAGCTCCCATGAACCCATGACAGGTTGCCAGGGAGAGTTCTCCCTCACCGCTTGATCAGAGGCTAATTAAGGCTGTGGTACGGGCTGATAAGAACTAGTAAAAGGACTGACACTTATTCTATCTCTTGTTAGAGAATAGGATTCTAATCCTAGTATGGATAAATCCTTGATGTTTCTAAAAAAAGCCTCATACTTTCCGAGGTAGCATAAAACCGCAGGAAGCAGAGGAATGACCCGAAAAGATCGAGTGCATGTTCGAGTTCCTCGACACACCTGAGGAGGTCAGGGTGAAGTGTGTCTATGTTATATTGGAGGGTCCCAACCAAAAGTGGTGGGAATCAGTAATTCAAACTAGAAAGAATGAGAAGATGCACTGGTGATATTTCAAGGCCATTTTCAATGAACAGTACTTCCCTGAAGTCCCAGCATATTCTAGATCCCGAGAACTCATGAATCTTGGTCAGGGGGATATTTGTGTTATGTAGTAAACCAACTACTTCATTGAGCTGGTTTTGCATCCTCCTGAAATTTTCTCTAATGAGAAAGAGAAGGCCCATAGGTTTGAGAAAGGCTTAGGGCCAGAGATATACTCCCAGGTTTTCTTGTTTAAGATAAGGACTTATACTGGGGTAGTTGACAAGGCTTGTATGGTTGAGATTGACTAAAAGGGAGGGATAGTTTATCTGGTACAGTATCAGTAGTGGGCAGTAGAAACTCTTCAGAGATGAAAAGGAAGAGAGAGGAGTAAGGGAAGAAGGGAGGTGGTTATTTAGGTCACACTTCTATAATGTTTTCATTTGTGGATTCTGATGCGAGATCCGTCGTGTGCCATAATTGTTATAGTCTAGGGATCATACGACCAACATGACTATTTCCTCCAAATCCCTATTTTCAATGTAGAGGTATGGGTCACCTGTAATGCTTTTGCAGGGTGGCACATCCACAATAGAGTTGGCCATGATCAGTGGCTTCAAGAGGAGTTCCAGCTCAGTTAGAGTTGTCGAGGATAGGGGAATCTTGATTTGGTGGCTGTGGTGTAAGGGATAGGTCATCTTCTAGGAAAATCCAGTTTAGGACACTTTCATAGACTAGTGGTAATACTCAGGCAAAGATCAGATATCTACATGCGGTGGATCAGGCACCATCTGGATTAGAGGCATGACCCTTGACAGTTTGAGGTACCGTCTTGGTTTCATATTCTATAGCTACCGCTATTTTCAATACAGGTTCATCTGTTTCATTTATCTCTTCCAATATTGTGAACATTATGAATTTTCCAACAGTTTTGTTGTCTTTAGTGATGGATTTGGTGATGTCACTGGGAAAGATGAAGGAGCAGGGTTTTAGGTGCCCGTCTTTTGTGCTTTCTGGGTCACTGGTTGAGATCGAGTGGGACCTATTGGACTTAGATATGGATCTAATTGACATAATACTTGGTATGGATGGGATAATAAACTTCTAGGTGCACATCGATTTGTATAGGTGGGTTGTGAGCATCCCAACACCTCATGGGAGTCGTCAGGTTTTTCATGGGAAATGAGATCCTCGATCGAGTTGTGTGGGACTTACACTCCCAGAGTTGGGAGATATTATTTTTCATTTATCATTGCTCGCGATAGAGGATAATGGTCATGATCCTGATAGTGGACTACCTTATGTAGTGGATGATTTTTCAAAAGTATTTCTGGATGATTTTTGGGTTTTCCCCTGATGCGGGATGTGGAGTTCTCCATTGATCTTGCATCGAGAACATAACCGATATCTCTCCCCTCATATTGAATGACCCCCACCGAGTTGAGAGAATTAAATATGCAGATAGAAAACTTATATTCCAAATGATTTATTCACCAAAGAATCTCTCCTTAGGACACTATTTCTTTGTTCATGAAAAATGATGATATATTCCTCTGCCTGTGCATTGACTACCGAAAGATGAATAAGGTAAAAATCAAGAAAAAAATATCCTTTTCCCTGAATAGATGACTTGTTCTGTCAGTTTAAGGGTGTAATGTGGTTTTCTAAAATAGAATTTATTTGGGGTATCATCAACTTAGGGTGAAAGAGTCATATACCCCAAAGACAGCCTTGTGAAGCAGGTACGACCACTTCGAGTACTTGGTCATTCCCTTCAGATTGACCAATGCTATATAGGACTTTAAAGAACTCATGATCAAGGTCTTACATCAGTAACTCGATTATTTTGTCATAGAATTTGTAGATGACATCCTAGATTATTCAGAATCCAAGGAGGAACATCAGTATCCCTTGAGGATTGTTCTTGGATCTTTGAGAGAGAATCGCCTTTATGAAATGTTGTCCAAGTTCACTTTCTGGATCAGGGAGGTGAAATCTCTAGGTAATGTGATCTCAGAGTAGGGGGTTTCGGTGGATCATGAGAAGATGAGTACAGTTATGTCATGGGAGAATCTAAATAATGTGTTAAAGACCATGAGTTTCCTCAGCCTAGCTATTTATCACAGGCGGTTTTTTCGGGATTTCTCTCAGCTTACTTCACCGAAGACCGCACTCACCCTGAAATGGGTGAAGTTTTTATGGGACCCAAAATGGTAGGAATCTGTCGAGGAGATGAAGTGGTGGATTACTACCTCCCCCGTTCTTATTTTTCCAAATGATGGAAGGGGTATGTGGTGTATTGTGACACTTCAGGCATAGCTCTTGGGTGCGTGGTTATGCAGGATGATCACATGTTGGCGCATGGATCTCACTGACACCAACCACATGAAAAAAGTATCATAACCATGACTTGGAGTTAGAAGCTGTGATGCTTTCTTTGAAGACATGGTGTCACTACCTATTTTGGGAGATGTTTGTGGTCTACTCTGATCCGAAAATCTTGTCCAATATATTCTCATAGAAGGACCTCATCTTGAGGCAGCGTCGTTGGATTGAGTATTTGTAGGGGTTGGACTTTGACATTAACTATACCCATTGAAGGGTAACACGGTGGTCAACACCTTGAGAAGAATAGTCCTAGTGTAGGCTTTGTAGAATTCTAGTGATGTGTGGACTCTGATGAAAATCTTTGTTTAGATACATGTCGTGACCAAGAATCAAAAAGGGGGTGTATTCTTGGAGAGCTTTAAATTGACTCCTTCTCTAGTTGATCTAATTCAGCAGTCACATCCTAGTGATGAGATTTTTCAGTATTTGAAGTAGTTTCATCATGGTGGGGAGACATCTTGTGATTGTTTGTCATCTCCCAAGGGCATCATGTTCTTCATGGGCCATCTAGAAGCGATTTTATCTATGAGAAAGGTGGTTATGTAGGATAGCCTCCAATATTAGTGGTATGTCTATGCAGGTTCCACAAAGATGTATTATGATGTCCGTCAGCAGTTGTGGTGGCCTGGTATGAGGTGAGACATCGCAGACTTTGTGTCGAGATGCTGCACATGCTAGTAGGTGAATGTTGAGCATCTAAGGCCCTCTAGTTTACTCCAACCATTTCTAATTCCTTCTTGTAAATGGGAAGGGGTCGCCATGGAATTTATTATTGGATTGCCTCATATTCCTTGGGGTAAAAATAAAATTTCGGTGGTGATTGACCGTCTGAAAAAATCAGCCCACTTCATTCCTATTAGAGATACAACTAAAGTGAATGAGTAAGGCTTTATGGTGTGCCATCAACAGTTATCTCATATAGAGGCCCCCATTTCACTTCTTAGTTTTGGTAAGTCATTCATAAGGCCTTGGGGTATTATATTAAGATGATCATGACATACCATCCTCAAACGGATGGTCAGACATAGTGGGGAAATCATTTTTGGAGGAAATACTCCGTGCATGTGTTCTGGACGTTGGAGGTTCTTATGAAGTCTATTTTTGATTGGTTTAGTTTTCTTATAATAACAGTTACCAATTTCTGATTTGAATGGCACCTTTTGAGGTTATTTATGGTTGGCCTTGTTGGCCCCCCTGTGTTGGGATGAGGTAGGCGAGACCTCACTTTTGGGTCCGAGTCTGGTGTCGGAGATGTCTGAGAAGGTCAAGTTGATTGGGCAGCACTTATTGACATCTCAGAGTTTCCATAAATCATATTCTGACTAGAGGCATTAACACATAGAATTTTCTTTGGGCGATAAGGTATTCTTGAAAGGGGCCCCTCTTCTGGGCCATGGTCGATTGGGAATGAAAGGGAAGCTAACACCATGATATATTAGACCTTTTGAGATCAGATAACATATTGGAAAGGTGGAATACAGGTTAGACTTACCTTCTTAATAGACATCCATCTCTGAAATCTTCAATGTCTCCTAGTTGAAGAAATACAACCCAGATCCATCCTATGTACTGAATTTGGAGGAATTGGATATAGAGCCTGATTTATCTATTTTTGAGCTATTGGTGCGAATAGTGGACTTACAAGAAAAGGTGATTTGGGTAAAGTCTATTACACTAGTCTAAGTTATTTGGAAGCATGGCAATCATACACATGATACATGGGAGTGGAATTCATGGTTTGAGGAAGAGTACCCATTCCTATTTTCTGATTAAGATTCAGGTTGACTTTCCAGGATGGAAGTTTTCATGGTGTGGAGAATTAGCACACCCATTTCCTTCATTTAAGGTAATATTTCTCTTATATTCTTTTCCTAACATCCCCCATATGTTTCCCCATGCCCCCTCGAATTTCAAGAAGTTTTTACACTTTTTGAGTGGAAAAAAATGGGGTGTACAGTTTGGGTGCACAGTTTCCTAAACCGTGAAAGAAAATCGTGCAGCCTTCTCCAGCTCATTAAAATGTTGTTAAATTCCATTTTCCCTCCAGATATTTAGCTAAAATCTCCCATTTCATCCCCCATTCGAACCTAGCATCCATTAAAACCACCCATTCACCTCAAACCCTCCTTGAAACTCCATTTTGAAGGGGCATTTGGTAGAGAAACATTAAACTTTCTCAAGTAAGTGAGCTTACTCCTTAGTTCCTTACATTTTCATGGGGTTTCCTCTTTTATTAATGAGGATACTAATTTACACCATGTAGGGTTTCTAACCCAGGGTTTGATATTTGGTTTCGTGGTCTATTGTTGTTGTTTTAGTATTGATTTAGGTTCCTTGTGGCGTGGCAGTGGTGTAGTTGATCTTTTACACAAAGATTCAAGGGTTTTGACACTTGTGATAGGTTATTATATTTTTATGAAATTCTAAATGAGTTATCATCGCTTAATTTCAATTTTTATTACACTTATAATTCATTTCCCTTGCGGCGAAATTTGGTTTTGGAAATGTCTGTCAAGAAAATGATATTTAGGTACAAATTTTGAGTTAAATTAGGTGTTTTACATGTCTATTCTATGTTACACCAGTTAGGGTTGTTTTATAACTCAAGTAATGGATTTAAAAAAATGTTTTAGTGGTGAAAATTCTATTTTGGTGATTATGTGTATGCACATAGTGTTCAAATTTGAGGTTTTTAATGGATTTTGTGTACAAAAAAATTGTTAAATTTTGTGAAGTTATTATATTGAAATTCTATAGGTTTTATTGAGTGATATAAGTGGTGAAAAGCTTGTGAATATTCTGTTTTGTGTTTATTATGACTAGAAATGATGTTTTTATATGATAATGGATTTTAGTAACATGTGATAATGTTTCGATCAAAAAGGGGGAAACTTGTGTATCTTGTAGGGAAGATTTGTACTAGTACACTAGTGATATGAGTGGTTTTATCCCTGTTTCACTAAGAAAAATGGATAAAGAAAACACAAAAAAAATATATTGATGATTTTTTGGGGACCACTAGGTTATGGGTTTGTTTCCTATGAGTGGATCATGCACAAGAACATATTTTTCTATGTTTACTTTACACCGAGATACGATGTACATGGGGCCCTAGACTAACTAGTTCCAAGGGGTGTTCCTGAGATTAGTGCTCATTGAATAGTTTGTATTTATCATTGAAATATAATGTTTTTTGTAGGAAATTATTTTATCTTACATGTTTTATTGAAATGTTTTCACTCATGGAAAATTCCCATTGAAAACTATTTACATTTAGATGTTTCATTCTTTAGAAATTATTTCCACCACTTCTTGCTTGTCAAAAATGGAAGGATTTTGATCTTGTATTTCTTAATATATGGAATCTCTTAGTGGTATCTTATTATTATTATTCTCAAACCATATTTACACCCCTTGGGTGTAATTATAATTGATCATGTTTGGCATAGGTAAAGGCAAGGCCTTGGGTGATGGTGGTTCGAGTTGTTTGATCCCGTCCATGGTGCGGTGTGGTGGAGACAGATTGTGGGTGATGACCCCATGTCATTTGGAGTCCTTGGGGATATTTTTATAATTATTTTATGTGTATTTGGGACTTTTGTTCTATGTTTAAACCTATGTATTCAGTTCTAGATTTTGTTTAAAGATTTTTTGGCATGAATTTCCAGATTCAGTTTATTGATTGTTTTCATGTTTTATGTATCCATACTCAGGTAAATCATTATCAAAAAAAAAATCTCTGATACTCAGGAACCTGTTTCATCCCATGGGGATAGGGAATTCCCTTTGGGCCTTGTCACAGGTTGGGTTTGGTTCCAGTTTTTATGGAGAACATATTTGGTTCATGAAAAATTTATAGAGGCATCAACATGAGAAGAGAGTTCTATAGGTTGGTAGACATAGAATTGTAGTAGGGAGAGTAGAATGAGGTGGAAGAATATTAGTATTTTTACCACCAATATCCCCAGTTATTCCCTGCTAGGATCATGTAGCTAGTGGATAGGGGAGAAAGTATATGTAAGAAGTGGAGGTTAATTACCCAGAGGCTCTGGGGATGATTAGAAGTATTATATATGGATTTTATACGTTATAATCTATTATGATAAGAATAGGTGAGAACCAATATTTTTTTTACACATCTATATTTTGAGTGGTAGAGATTTTAGCTAAGTCCATGGCTTAACCAGTATGCTTGGAGTCTCCTACTAGAGATGAATAAAAAATCACACACTTGTTCTGATAGTTTTATCACATGTTTGGATGAGATAGTTTCTCATGATCTCAATTATTGGAAGTGATGATGCCTTATGACATAATCTTAGGAATTCTCTAGCTATATACAGTTCATTGATAGATTGACTATTTTAGTTAGAATCTGTTTTGTGTATGTGTAAAAGGTGTGTTGTTATCCTTCATAGAAAAGTATGAGAAACATGTAGAGTAGTATTTACACTTATATAAGAGGGTGAATATAATAAATAACATTTTTTATAGTATGAATCTTTTATCAAGGAACCTTTATCCATTTTTTTTGGATAGCATACTCATTAGGTAATTTTTTTGTACTCTTTTATATATGATTTAAATTTCAACTTTCATTTTTCACAATAAGAAAGTGTTTCATTAAAGACGATCTTACCCACACTATGGTTAACCCTCAATATGAAGATCAGTATATGTCTTTCTATCCATGCAATCGTTTGATCTATAAGGTTATCAGAACTGCTCTTTACCTTCAATTGGAAGCCATTTATTAAAAAGGTAATCGACACCTCTATCTTCCTTCAGCTTGAAAGCCCTCTATTGTAAACAACAACAATTATAATCACACAAATAAAAACAAATCTTATTAATGATTTACATAATTTTGACTAAACAGTTCACAACTTTAGCTCTTCAAGGAATTCAAACAAAGAAATTATGGAAGATGTCTCATAGTGTATCAATTATCCCAATAGTTCACACCTACGAATACATTCAAATGATTGGGTATTTAGAGGTGATATCTCTAGTGGTCAAATTTTCCACCAATGATCATATTTTTCCTAAAATTTTGGAGGGACCTATATATCCGGAACTTACAACAATCATATAATAATATATTAGAAGACATAATTTTGTATAAAAAACATCATGAGAATCATTAAGTATGTATGAATTTGATTATATGAAAACAATATGTCAAAGAAAAAATAGTAAATTTAATAAAGTTATGAATACATTACATTAAGGAAATATAGTAACTTTAAGAATGATATTAAATCAGATCTAGAAATTATTGAGAATAGTAATTGAATGAATTTAGAATTATATTAAAAAAATAGATGACTAAGAATTGAGAAACTGTAAATTACATTCACATCTCTGAGTGAATTGTTATTTAAGAATCTCTGAATCAGATTCAATTTTTTGAGTGACTCGGAATTGAGAAATATGAATCAGATTCACAAAACCGGGAGAATCAAAATCAAAATTCTGGATAAATTAAAATTGATGAAGTGAATTGGATTTGATTTTCTGAGTGATTCATATTTAAGAAATAGGATTTTCAGTTGATATTTTGAGAGAATCATATTTATAATTATAAAGGAATCAAAATTTAGAATCATAAATCAAATTCAATTTTCTGGATGATTCGAAATTGAGAAAGTGAAGGATTCCACATTTTATTAAGGATGAAATTTTTTCTAGTAACTATTATGTTTAAATAAAAATAATGCTAGAATTAGATATAAAAATGTTAAAGAAATTTAGTATTAATTTCTTTATGGATAAAAAAATTATTAAGGAAATTCATAAAAAATTTCTTATAGATAAAAAGTGTTATTAAGAAAATACGTTTGTGATTTAAAAAACATAAATTAATGAGAAAATTAATAAGTATAATTTTGACTCAACACTATCATCCCCATAATATCTGATGGATCTAGTATGTCATTGTGAGATCAAGGTGATGTTTGAGGTCTTAGAGAAGAATGGATTTATGAGACCCACTATTTCACCAGGTCATCCCCTTTGTTGTTCACTAAGAATGAAGATGAGAATTTGAGGTTATTTGTAGAATAATGGGTCCCAAACTTGGTAACCATGAATAATATGTATCCACTACAAAGGATCAATGAACTCTTTGATTAGTAGATAGGGATTATATGGTTCTTGAAGGTAGAGTTTAGATCAGACTATCACTTGCTACATGTACGGGATTATGATATTCTAATTATGAAATTCAGATGTCACTATAGTCACTATGAGTACATTGTGATTCCCTTCATCATGAACAATTCCCCACTAGTGTTCATGGAACTCATAAACCAGATCATTAAACCTTTATTGGACTAGTTCATGGTATTATTCATCGACAAACTCCTAGTATAACAGACATTCGATAAGGGAAACACGAGACACTTGAGAATGGGCTTGGACTTACTCTATGAGCACTAGATTTATGAAATGATGTGAAATTGTTTGTTCTAGACATATGAGGTCCACCTTTTGGTATATTACATCTCTTTATAGGGATTAATAGAGGAACTAGTAATGGTTGAGGTAGTTTTATGCTGGAATGGACCCAAGATCATGATAGAGGTTTGTAAATTTTTGGGTTGGAAGTATGTTAGAGGATATATTATCCATTTATCTAGGATATAGTCACCTTTTATTTCTTTGAAATGGAAGTGGAAGTATTTCATTTTGACGGAGAGGTTCCAGTATGATTTTTGGGAGTTTATGAAGAGGTTGATGAGGACCTCAATATATATATATATATATATATATATATATCCATATCAGGGTTTCAAGTACGTAGTGTTATGAAATGCTTCATGAATCAAACATGGTTATTCTATTATTCAAAGGAACATGGTGATTGTATATGGATCTATAAAGGCGATTCTCCATGTGTAGAACTACATAAATATTATCAAGGGTTGGTAGCGACAGCCTTCACAATGATAATGTGTCAACACCCAATTATGGGTGAGAGGATTCTAATCTATTATGACATCAGAATATCAAGTTTATATTCTAATAGAAGGATATTATAATGAAAGATATGTTATTGACAAAGTTTCTCTTTGATTATTACTTTAATATAGTCTATAATCTAGATAAGAGAAATGTGGTTACCAATTCTCCTAACAGGAGATCATGTTCTCAGTTGTTATCCTAGGCTTCATAGTAGTTAGCCTTATTTATGTTGTCCTTAATGGACATGAACGATGAAAATTACCCACTGTTGATGGTTTTTACAGTTGAAGTTCTTCAATATATTGGGGAATTTCCTTAGGTAGATACTGTATATGAGACTATTCATTCTATGATATCCACAAGATTTTCTCAAGATGGATTTTCTGAAGGTAGGGAGCATATCATCTTTTTTAGAGGGTGGGCTATGGAATCAGTGATGTTTTGGGATGTGATAATGTTGAATTTTGATACACCACTATTTGAGGTTCATCCATGAGTGAAAATTATGTAATAATACCTATTTTTTTATTTTTAATGACCGTAAATGAAAAGGTTAGTAGAATTGTATTTATCTTGATGCATCACTTGTCAGTAGGTAAAGGCTGAACACCAGGTTACAGTGAGTTTAGATCAACAAAATGAGCTTATAGAGTGGAATCAAGGTGGGATTTCTATGATAATGATGAAAAATTTACTAAAAATTTCTATATTCCATGTTCTATATTGATTATCCTATAATGAATCACCATGTCAAACAACTTCCTAGTAATCCAAGAAAAACGTTCAACATAGAGAATGAGAAACCTTTGTGTACAAGTGATAGTTTTGATCAATGTATTTACCCCAATGACCATTTCACAATTTTATTCTCACATTACTTCACAATTGTAGAGAGTATTGTAGGAGGCCTTTGGGGCGTAGTCACATTTGAGCAAAAAGTTTCACAACCAGACTGGAGACCATGTTGAGAGGACCATTCAGGTTCTAGAGGATAGGATTTAGGCTTTCATATTGTACTTTATCCATATTTGTAAGGATCACTTAAGTGCCTATGATTTTCACCTATCGACCATTCAAGGGTTCGGTGCACTGCAAATGTGTATATAGGCCCTCAGATCGAATCCTCGATGATGGTACTTTTTTATAGTCGATTGTTTTTGTGATTTGGATTTTTAATAGGGGGTTAGATTGCAGAGCTAAAATAAATGATTGATTTATATATACTGATTTAGAAATTTTACAATTATTAGGGTGAGTTCATAATTAGGTAGTTAATCTTGTGATATCCTTGATCTTTTCTTTGTATTGTATTAAATTAGCACCCACTTCATAAGATGACTTTGATCAGAATTCCCAAATATTAAGGATTAATCTAAAAATTAAATTAAATAATGTAAGAATCATATTCAGTACTTTTTTATGGTAGTGTATTTATCATTCCAATAGTCCATGGAATCCTCATGTTAAACAAAACATTTCATTAATCTATGAAATTTTCTGTTTAGCATAAACAATGTTAACCTAAAGAATAATCAATGAGCCAAAGTTCTTAATCACTTAACATCCCAAAATTATTACCCACCCCAATGTTAGATTTACTCAGACAGTTATATTGATAGTAATCTTGTTATATATGATTAATGGTTTTGAATTATTTAGAGAATAAAAATACTGGGATAAGAAAAGAGTTGTGTACTGAATACACACACAAAAGGTGATGAAACATAAAATGCACTTTTGATTGAGTGATAAAGAAAAAAGGGAAATAGATTTTAACTTTATTTAAACTATTTTAATACCTTTAATATTACACAAAAGAGGTTTGATGATAATAAATGTTGACGAAGAAGAAACATGTATTAAGATTCTATTTAAATGAAAACACACTTCCTCGATTACAAATAAAAAAAATAAAAACAAATAATAATATTAATTTTGATGATGGGTAACTCTTATTGAAAAAAGATCATGGAAAGTCCTACTAGTCCTTTTGAAGGGCTCTAGTAATGAAAATACTCCCCCTTAAGTGCTTAAATTATAATCCCTTATAACAAGAAGATGGGAATGTATATATAACCCAAGGAGGTGGACTGTTTCCATTCCAAAACTGCCCCTCCACTTGGCTCGATGATCTCACCATTCAGATTTCAGAATCATGATATATCTTTTTCTTAATAGTTTTAGATATCTACGTTTTATATCCACTATAAAAATTTCACACCCATTGGAATTTTTCTACCAAAGTTATTGTTGGTTTACTAAACAATGTGAAACTATCCATTTTTATCAACACGGTTTACTAAACAATGTGAAACTATCCATTTTTATCAACACATTTTTCAAGGCCAAAATTTTATTGGGTTTGTGAATAGTAATATTCCCCAAAATAAAAACCATTTCTTCTACAATTGGGGATACCAATATTTTTTCACACTAAAAAATATCAACACGAATGGATGCATATGGTAGAAGAAAAGTCTATAAATATGTGTTCATTTTATTTCCCAGAGTGAAATGTGGATTGGAATTAAAATCATATGTTGGGCCTCATTTTTCGGAGTTGGGACTTAAAATTTTTATTCACGATTCTTTTGGGTAATCAAGAACATAGTGTTTCATTAAATTTGGGATTCTTTATTGAGCCTAAAAAGTGTATCATCTTGGTTGGTCTAGTTTCTTCAAAGATTATTTGGGCCTTCTTGTGTGGAACATATGACCATTGAAATGACCGAATTGGGAAAATATTCCATCTAAGGATATGTTGGAAATTGAATTAGGAACCCTAAAAAACAATAATCCAACAATTTTTATCAATAGGATTGGTGTTATGGTTCAAAAATTAAACTGAATCGAATATGTATTAATTCAAATAATGACCCAAAATTATATTTAATATCAAAAACATAATATTTCACATTAATTATGCACTTTTCATAGAAAATAAGTAAAGGTAGAAAATAAAAAGTTATGAATAAGTTAATAACATAAACCCCCCACACTTAGTCTTGTGAATGTACTCATGTACAGAAAATATAAAAACATAATTAAATCATTTTCACTCACCAAAAAATATTATAATTTTTTTCCCCAATAATGGGTGGTTTAGACTATTTGATTCATCCATATTGAATTACACCACAAGTTGTTATAGAAAACAATTTCTAAAAATAATTAATTTTGATGCTCTTATTTATAAATGGAAAATGTGGGTACTTAGAACTCACTCCTCTCAAGATGATAAAAAATTATTTATGGTGGTTCACTCATTCACCATCCAAAAGTGAAAATATTAGAGTTTGAAAGAGGTATAATGTTCCCTTACCCATTTTTAAGTGCACAAGAATCAATAGTTATTTTTAGGGATATTTTTATGGCTATGGGATGGTAGAAATATAATGTTAGAGAGAGAGGAAAAGTAAGGTAAAATAAAAACATGGAAAAATGAATGCATAATTTGAAACAAGTCATGGAAGGTTATGGAAATACATATTTACAAGGGAATGATTATGTGAAGGATTACATAGAATATATGGATAAAATTTTAAGGGGATGAAAAGGTGAAATATGGTCAAGAAAAAAATTCTTTCAAATACAAAAAAATATATAATGTGTAACGCCCCGACCCCAGCTACCCAGAGCCGATGTGTTACTTCGTAACATTGGAATGATCACAAAAGATCAAGTCTCGAAAGACCGATTAGTTTAGTGGCCTTGGAAACACTAGATACATTCATAAGTCTTACATTACATCATAAAGTGAAAAACTAATAAAAAAGTCTCCATAGTCCACACTTCTATCCTCTTCGGACTATACCTGTAGGTCATTCATAAAATACTTCTTCACATCCTGGAAAATATTAAAACATTGAAAGGGGTGAGCTCAGATGCTCAGTAAGGATAACAATATTGCGGAAGCTTTCATAAATAAACATAAAAATTTAAGGCAATGTATAACTAAAACAAAAGCCTTTTAAACTTGAACATAAACATAATATGGCAAAAGTAAAATGAGATAATTCCATTCACTTCTTCACATGGATATTCTACTAGTCGAATAATCACATGAAATATCAATAACCACTTTCATAATGAGGGAATGTATAATGCCAGACATTCTGAAACATTTTGTCAAGGCCTCGACCAAGACGTCTAAAATGATTAAGGCCTCGGCCAAAACCATAAATCAAATTGGGAAAGGGCCTCGGCCAATTCCACGTCTAGTTGTCTCATGAGACCTACCGATGCATTGAGGAGCTATAGCGAGCTCCACCCGTCACTTATTAAGTCCAATACATTCCTCATATGAATAGGTTTAAACATATCATAAACCATAACATAGTCGTATCACATTAAACATGAATAAAGGAAACATAACATTTCCACATTTCAAACACAAGATATCAATACAACACATTGATATAATAAAAACGCTTTCAAAACCATTTTCAATACCAAAATAAAAGAAAGTTAAAACTTTGTATTTATTTTTCATTAAAAAAAGGATGGCTTGTAGAGGAAGCCGAAACTCAAATAATGGTCATGGCGGCGGAGAAGTCTTTTTCATCGCATAAGTACGGAAAGAAAAACATTCCCTTTTGTAGTTTAGCAAAACACTTTGTATAAAAAAGATTCTTTTTGAATAAACGTAAAAGTCAAAGGGGTTTATACACCGTATAAAAGAAAGTTGTGTATAAAACCAAATATGCCTCAATGAATGGAGATTGAGACGAAGTCCCTTAAAAAGATCATTTTTAAATAAAATATATCTATTATGTGTATTCAATATATGTACACATAAAGAAAGTATAAATACAATATACGACATAATAACATCATGACATAATTTGAAAGTAGGAGATTAACCCAAAGAAAGGAAGTTGGGTTAAGAAGTTCCCTTACCTCGTGTCCGACTTGACCCAACCGTTCTTTAACCTCCTGAATAATAAACTAGAGTTAATATCTACCGTATTTAGAAACATTTTCAATTTCATTATCCTTATTATATCACTTATTACAATGATATGAACATTATGTAATTATTTAAGTTAATAACGATTGTTTTGTCGATCTTTGGTACTTGAGTCAACAATAAACTTCTTATAATTACAAGTTGTTTATGTGGTAGAATATCCATTATCTCCAGAATTATATTCATCATTTAGATGTCATATATATCTTATATATCCAGTATATTCATTCATTTATAATATTACGTAACATTTAGAGGTAAGAAATGAAATGCACCGTTCATGGAGACGGTAAGCCGTACGTACGCATGAACGCTACTTTCATTTCAATTTCATATTTAATGGAACAAAATCATAATGATATAAATGTATAATATAATTCCAGTATAATATAGTGCATAATACCATTTACTCCATCCTTTATACATCCCACATATGGCATTAACGATTCAAATCACTTTGAGGGGGCGGTAGTCCGCACTTCCTAAAATGAAATTATCGCGTTTTACCCATAATGGAAATCATAAAGTATGCCATAAATGAGAAATACAGAATCATAAGTAAAACATAACATATTATATATCATATATAAAAATAGTGACATCTTAATGGCCACCTTTGAAGGTGTTATATGAGTGTTGAACAATCATCGTTTCGTGAGGCAGTATTTCGCCACCCACAGAAACAGTATGTTCTTTAACCATTAGATGAAGGTGTGTGTAAGTGTAAACCAAATCCTTATCATAAAAACATCCTAGTATATTGTAGATACTGGTTTTGTTACAAAAGAAAGGAATGAGAAGAGTTTAGGGGGTTGGAGAAGAAAAATAAAACAAAACAACATTAGAGAAGACATTATCTCAAAATCGGGTAACTCTTTTTGATTTGAGCCAAAGGCTTCCTTGGGAAGAGTTCTGCCCAAAGTGAGGCTTCTAGGAGTGAGGTAGGAATGTTGGGAGAGTATTTGGGCAGCTTTTGGCCGAGCCAAATGGCTTGAAAGTGTGAATAAGGTGGTAGAGGTGGGGGCCTTTTATAAGTGGAGAGGAGGGGCACTTTTGGAATGTAATGAAATGTTATTCAATTATACAATGCTTTTCGGTTTCTAAAGGTCCCACACTTATATAATTCGTGGCTAAGGTGATAAGGGTTTGAAATATACCCATCTAATAGTCTTTGGACAAGTGTAAGCCTTGGATTTTGCATTATCTTCCCATTTTATTTAAATCATTAAATAATGAGGTCATCGCTGCATCATCATGATGTCATAAATAATTTAACTTATTTAATGTCTAAAAATTATATAAAAAAATACTATGATGTAGGAAATCTTTTTATCTTTCTAATGAATATTTATAATCAAAATTTGGACTTGTGTAACCCCACTTAAAAACTATTTGAGTAAAACAACTCATGTTTGTGTCAATTTAATTCTAACATTAAATAAATATATATTAATGTCATTTTCCAAATAAAGTGGCTCCATGGGGTCCCCAAGTTGACCCATGGGTTTTCTTGGTCGGCCATGACTCATCCAATAGGAGTAGGACAAGTGTCAAGCTCATATCATATTATTAAAACATTGTTTTTTCCTTAAACTACACTAATTACCTCTAATCGCGATTAAGAACTTAAAAGTTACTATTCACCAAAAAATTATTTTAATCTCATTGAACCAAATTTTACTTATTAATGACAACCATGTATGTCGGATTTTTGAAAATCAAATCACAGAAGTGGTAATATTTCATTTAAACGAGAAATCAGTTATTTAACTACCACTTAGTGGTTTCACTATTCATCAAAAATTGAAGTTTTTCAGAACAATGCCAAAATTTCACCCTAAGCTATAATTGATATTCCAAATTCAAAAATGATGTATATTTTACAAAATTCCAAAAATATAAGTTGCATTAATTAATTTTATAATTAATTCCCGCTGTTACAACAAATAGCGTGTATTTAAGAAACAATTTATATCAAAAGATTGGCAATTGTTTATGTCCAATTTCAATGTTAAATTATTTATAATGACCACCATTGGATAAAATGGTAAAAATATATTCTAATTATACTTTAAAACCACTAAATAGTATAATTTATCACTATAAATTATTTTGATTAAAAAAGTTATTTTTAAGTATTTTTCAATATTCATAAAAAATAGAAGTTATCAGAAAAATACCAAAAATTCAACATAGGCTAATTTCGATATTCCGAATCCAAAAATGAAGTCCATTTTGATAAATAAAATTTATAAAATTTCAAAAAGTAGGTATTACTATTCACAACGGCTAGTTTAATTCGTTGTGGTGTGTGTTAGAACTCGAGGTTGCGTACAACGCACGCTGCTCTATTATTCAAAGAAGAGCGTACCATGGAAGCTTGGGGTGTTACATTCTCCCCTCCTTCAATAAATTGTGTCCTCGCAATTTGAAATTTTTCTTTGAAAATGAAAGGTTGAAAATAGAAAATACCATTTTGGAAAACCCACATCGGAAATAAGGTTAATAAAATTTAGCCTTAATAAGAGGGAAATGGAAATAAGAAAGTCACCACCAAATTATGATCTCGATAAGGAGAACATTGGTGGAAATTAGATACATATAATTGGAGGAAAAACATAAATATTTGTAGGGAGTGATTGAGGTCATCAATCACAATCAACTGTCAAATTGAGGGCCTCAAAGCCTTTAATCTATGTTGATTTAAAATATCATCAGTTCAACAAGACATAAGGTATTAGGGTAACACATTTTTTTTTAATATCCCTTTACTAAAGTTTAAGAATTAATTTATTCATTGAATAACAGATAGGTATATATATATATATTTATGCTTGACAATTAGAGTTTCAACCTTCAACTCATCTTTCATTCAAAAAGATAATAGAACTCAAAAATATTATACTTATCCTAATTGTATAAGGTTACAAATGTTAACACATACCATTTAGATTAGTAAAATTATTTTGTAATAACCAGGGACTTCCTGTAGGCTAATGGTAGGAAATAAAGGTCTGTCGCACTATGGTTGTGGGTTCGATTCCTGCAGCTTTGTCCGACGCGACGGGTTATGCCCCACCCTGCAGGTTGTCCTTTTCTTAAAACTATAGTATCATAATATTCCAAAAATAATCTTTAGAAATGATTTAACCTTAAACAATACTATCCATGGTTCAACTTAATCCATTCCAACCTTAATAGTTATCCAAAATACCTCCGTCCAGACTTTCTCTAAAAGGTCTCTAAATTCCAAAATCAATTATAACATCAGATTCCCCAAATAAGAAAAGTTTCTCTTATTGTCACATACTAAAAATATGATTACCTTAATCATATTAAAACCTTACTGAACTCAACAAGTCCTGTAGTACAATCCTTATATATATATCACATTATTCTAATAACCAGAATATAATCCATGAGTCCAAAAGCACCAATACATTAGTTATTCTGCTTCAACTGTAGTAACAGCATAAGATTGTCCTTGATCCCTTGGCCTTTTCTGAGGTAAGTTTCCCTGACGCTTAGGACATTCATTTGCATAATGCCCCATTTCCCTACAATTGTAGCATTCAATATTGATAGCCTCTTTCTTTCCCTTGCAATCACGAGCCTGGTGACCTTTTTCTCCACATTTATAACAAACTCCCATTCCTTTTAGGCACGTACCAGGGTGATTCTTCCCACAATTATCACATAATGGAAAATCCTTCTTTCCCTTTTTCCCTTTATCTGTCTCTTGTTCCACCGTTCTCCTCTTCTCTTGCTTTACTTTGTTGTCATAAGACTTAGAGAATTCCTTTTCTGTCTTGATAGCACACGAGACAATATCTTCGTATGATGAGAAGGATTGTGATACTAAAGATCGATGGAGAAATGGTTTTAACCCATCAAAGAAACGATCAATCTTACTCCTTGGGATACGTATATAATCGGAAGCATGCCTCGCTAACCTTGTAAAGTTAGCCTCATACTTTGCGACATTCTCATCCTCCTTCTGCCTCAGACTCAGAAATTGCCTTTCCATATCTGCTCCATGGTCACGAGGAAAGTATTTTTCTAAGAAAAGCTCTTTGAACTCCCTCCATTCCATATTCGATACGTCATCATCTTCCTTTGTGTTTTGAATCAGCGACCACCACTGATCGGCATCTCCAGTGAGGCGGTAAACTACCATGACAACCTTCTCCCTTTCACTACTCCCCAAGGCATGGAATATTTTCTCTAAGGAATTTATCCATTGCTCAGCTACTATAGGATTTGTACTCCCATTGAAGGTTGGTGGTTGTTGCCTCATGAAACGGTCTAGCATTGATCCTCCATGTTGCGGATCAGGGTGCTCCATACGAGTAAGGTTGTTATTCATAACCTGCGTGAGTTGTCCCAGTACGGTGAGAAGCTGATCAACACCAGTTGTATCACTAGCTCCACTATAATTATCTTGAGCAGGAGGGCAATCTCGACATGGAGTGCGTGCATTGATACGGTTTCCATTTCTTCCACTAGGCACCATTTCTAAACAATGGCATAAACTAGATCAGTTTATGAATCAAAATACATAATCCCATACTTATAAAACGCTTAACATAAATTGAACTATTTATGGATATAATACATAATCATAAAAATGTTTTCTTTGAGGAAGTATATACTCATAAACCCTTCATAATGATTTGTAAAGAAAATGAGAGTTATCCTAAGCATATCCCCCGGGAGTGTCGTAACCAAGAGTGCAGCAAGGCCCGTTGTCGTGCACCAGTTCCCGTTCGAGTCTAGCTCAAAGCGGTGTTTTCGGGTTTTACCCCTAGGTACATCTGTGCTAGAGCCGCCTCTACCTGCTCGTATCCAGACAGGGATGTATTGCTTGGAAAACTCATAACATCTCTATAATACCAAAATTCTAAGAAGTTCTTCTATACTAATCCTCAAAGTCTATCTTTGGGCTATGTGCTCTAATCAGAGTTTATCTACATCTAGCTTCCAAGGTTAGTACTAAACTGCCTCTGATACCAACTGTAACGCCCCGACCCCAGCTACCCAGAGCCGGTGCGTTACTTCGTAACATTGGCATGATCACAAAAGATCAAGTCTCGAAAGACCGATTAGTTTAGTAGCCTTGGAAACACTAGATACATTCATAAGTCTTACATTACATCATAAAGTGAAAAACTAATAAAAAAGTCTCCATAGTCCACACTTCTATCCTCTTCGGACTGTCCCTGTAGGTCATTCATAAAATACTTCTTCACATCCTGGAAAATATTAAAACATTGAAAGGGGTGAGCTCAGATGCTCAGTAAGGATAACAATATTGCGGAAGCTTTCATAAATAAACATAAAAATTTAAGGCAATGTATAACTAAAACAAAAGCCTTTTAAACTTGAACATCAACATAATAGGGAAAAAGTAAAATGAGATAATGCCATTCACTTCTTCACATGGATATTCTACTGGTCGAATAATCACATGAAATATCAATAACCACTTTCATAATGAGGGAATGTATAATGCCAGACATTCTGAAACATTTTTTCAAGGCCTCAGCCAAGACGTCTAAAACGATTAAGGCCTCGGCCAAAACCATAAATCAAATTGGGAAAGGGCCTCGGCCAATTCCACGTCTAGTTGTCTCATGAGACCTACCGATGCATCGAGGAGCTATAGCGGGCTCCACCTGTCACTTATTAAGTCCAATACATTCCTCATATGAATAGGTTTAAACATATCATAAACCATAACATAATCGTATCACATAAAACATGAATAAAGGAAACATAACATTTCCACATTTCAAACACAAGATATCAATACAACACATTGATATAATAAAACCGCTTTCAAAACCATTTTCAATACCAAAATAAAAGAAAGTTAAAACTTTGTATTTATTTTTCATTAAAAAAAAGGGTGGCTTGTAGAGGAAGCCGAAACTCAAATAATGGTCATGGCGGCGGAGAAGTCTTTTTCACCGCATAAGTACGGAAAGAAAAACATTCCCTTTTGTCGTTTAGCAAAACGCTTTGTATAAAAAATATTCCTTTTGAATAAATGTAAAAGTCAAAGGGGTTTATACACCGTATAAAAGAAAGTTGTGTATAAAACCAAATATGCCTCAATGAATGGAGATTGAGACGAAGTCCCTTAAAAAGATCATTTTTAAATAAAATATATCTATTATGTGTATTCAATATATGTACACATAAAGAAATTATAAATACAATATATGACATAATAACATCATGACATAATAACATCATGACATAATTTGAAAGTAGGAGATTAACCCAAAGAATGGAAGTTGGGTTAAGAAGTCCCCTTACCTCGTGTCCGACTTGACCCAACCGTTCTTTAACCTCCTGAATAATAAACTAGAGTTAATATCTACCTTATTAAGAACCATTTTCAATTTCATTATCCTTATTATATCACTTATTACAATGATATGAACATTATGTAATTATTTAAGTTAATAACGATTGTTTTGTCGATCTTTGGTACTTGAGTCAACAATAAACTTCTTATAATTACAAGTTGTTTATGTGGTAGAATATCCATTATCTCCAGAATTATATTCATGATTTAGATGTCATATATATCTTATATATCCAGTATATTCATTCATTTATAATATTACGTAACATTTAGAGGTAAGAAATGAAATGCACCGTTCATGGAGACGGTAAGCCGTACGTACGCATGAACGCTACTTTCATTTCAATTTCATATTTAATGGAACAAAATCATAATGATATAAATTTATAATATAATTCCATTATAATATAGTGCATAATACCATTTACTCCATCCTTTATACATCCCACATATGGCATTAACGATTCAAATCACTTTGAGGGGGCGGTAGTCCGCACTTCCTAAAATGAAATTATCGCGTTTTACCCATAATGGAAATCATAAAGTATGCCATAATTGAGAAATACAGAAGTATAAGTAAAACATAACATATTATATATCATATATAAAAATAGTGATATCTTAATGGCCACCTTTGAAGGTGTTATATGAGTGTTGAACAATCATCGTTTCGTGAGGCAGTATTTTGCCACCCACAGAAACAGTATGTTCTTTAACCATTAGATGAAGGTGTGTGTAAGTGTAAACCAAATCCTTATCATTAAAACATCCTAGTATATTGTAGATACTGGTTTTGTTACAAAATAAAGGAATGAGAAGAGTTTAGGGGGTTGGAGAAGAAAAATAAAACAAAACAACATTAGAGAAGACATTACCTCAAAATCGGGTAACTCTTTTTGATTTGAGCCAAAGGCTTCCTTGGGAAGAGTTCTGCCCAAAGTGAGGCTTCTAGTAGTAAGGTAGGAATGTTGGGAGAGTATTTGGGCAGAGGTTGGCCGAGCCAAATGGCTTGAAAGTGTGAATAAGGTGGTAGAGGTGGGGGCCTTTTATAAGTGGAGAGGAGGGACACTTTTGGAATGTAATGAAATGTTATTCAATTATACAATGATTTTCGGTTTCTAAAGGTCCCACACTTATATAATTCGTGTCTAAGGTGATAAGGGTTTGAAATATACCAATCCAAGAGTCTTTGGACAAGTGTAAGCCTTGGATTTTGCATTATCTTCCCATTTTATTTAAATCATTAAATAATGAGGTCATCGCTGCATCATCATGATGTCATAAATAATTTAATTTATTTAATGTCTAAAAATTATAAAAAAACTACTATGATGTAGGAAATCTTTTTATATTTCTAATGAATATTTATAATCAAAATTTGGACTTGTGTAACCCCACTTAAAAACTGTTTGAGTAAAACAACTCATGTTTGTGTCAATTTAATTCTAACATTAAATAAATATATATTAATGTCATTTTCCAACTAAAGTGGCTCCATGGGGTCCCCAAGTTGACCCATGGGTTTTCTTGGTCGGCCATGACTCATCCAATAGGAGTAGGACAAGTGTCAAGCTCATATCATATTATTAAAACATTGTTTTTACCTTAAACTACACTAATTACCTCTAATCGCGATTAAGAACTTAAAAGTTACTATTCACCAAAAAATTATATTAATCTCATTGAACCACATTTTAATTCTTAATGACAACCATGTATGTCGGATTTTTGAAAATCAAATCACAGAAGTGGTAATATTTCATTTAAACGAGAAATCAGTTATTTAACTACCACTTAGTGGTTTCACTATTCATCAAAAATTGAAGTTTTTCAGAACAATGCCAAAATTTCACCCTAAGCTATAATTGATATTCTGAATTCAAAAATGATGTCTATTTTACAAAATTCCAAACATATAAGTTGCATTAATTAATTTTATAATTAATTCCCGCTGTTACAACAAATAGCGTGTATTTAAGAAACAATTTATATCAAAAGATTGGCAATTGTTTATGTCCAATTTCAATGTTAAATTATTTCTAATGACCACCATTGGATAAAATGGTAAAAATATATTCTAATTATACTTTAAAACCACTAAATAGTATAATTTATCACTATAAATTATTTTGATTAAAAAAGTTGTTTTTAAGTATTTTTCACTATTCATAAAAAATAGAAGTTATCAGAAAAATACCAAAAATTCAACATAGGATAATTTAGATATTCCGAATCCAAAAATGAAGTCCATTTTGATAAATAAAATTTATAAAATTTTAAAAAGTAGGTATTACTATTCACAACGGCTAGTTTAATTTGTTGTGGTGTGTGTTAGAACTCGAGGTTGCGTACAACGCACGCTGCTCTATTATTCAAAGAAGAGCGTACCATGGAAGCTTGGGGTGTTACATAATGCATGTGTTTTTTTCTTATTTTGATTTTTTCTGAAAGTTAAAAATGAAAGAAATATCACACTCACATTCCAACCCGTGTTTGATCTCACCATGACACTAATTTTAATACTTATAACAAGGTCAAAGGTTGAGGAAGAGTGATTTCTTACCTATCCAAGATAGAACCTATTATTTTTTTTCTTTCTTTTATTTTTCAATTTTTTTGAACACATGTCAATAAAATTTGAAAAAATAAATAAATTAAAATCCATTCCCTAAAAACAACGAATTAAAGCCTCTACACCACACTAAATAGATGGTTTCCTTCAAACATATGATAACACGTTGAAAATCAAAAAACTGATACTAAAAATGAAATCCATTATCCAAACACATAAATTTAAATAAAATATGTAGTGTAATTCGATGTAGATTTTGGGTGGGACAAGGTATTGAGATTGAAATGTGGTTATCAAATACGATGTTTTCATAGGCTCAAAGAGGCATTCAAAAGGAGGATAAATGTAATGTTATCGGGAGGATTTTTGGTGACTCTAATTATCATGTGGTTTATAAAATGCCTCTATCATATTAATGGAAATTAAAGTATGAAATTCAACTTGAAGGTCCCTGAGATCAAGACTCTAAATCAGGGGTGAAAACACACATTTTCAAAAATATGGTTATGAGTGACCTTTGCATGAAATTTAATGTCATTCCTAACTATTGCGGAAGAATCATTTTCCAAATAAAAAAATGGGCATTAAAAATTTTTTGGTTTTGAAATATGAATATTTATCCAAATTTATGATAAAAATATAGATTTTATGAGATAAAAATATGTCTTTTGAGTCCCCAAAATAGTTATAAAAAATATTAAAAGTGGATGTTGATAAATTATGACTTTTTTCATATTTTTTTTTGTTTTTTTAGTTTGTTATAAATACAGAAGAACAAAAAATAGAAAGATTCAATAAAAATTTTAATGAGGAAAGTGGTAAAAAAATTGAATGAGAGAGTAAAGAGGAGAGAGAGTAGGGGAGAGAGAGAAGAGGAGTTAAAGAGAAATAGGTGCCACTACATTGGATTTGGAGGGTCTTCATCTCCATCCAGTGGTGGGTCAACTGTATAATTTTGGGATCTGATTAAAGCCAATGTGGTTCCCGGGATGTGTCTCCCCTCATGGAGATGCTTTAACTGATGTACTTTAATAGTGAATGTCAATTTGGAAGAGGGTTCATAGACATTCATTGCACCATATGGGTAAACATTGGTAATAATAAGATTACTTTCCAATGAGAAATAATCTTTCCTAGGTGAAGATGAGATCCATAATTGAAGAGAATTACATTTTACCCATAATGAAATACCTTTCTTAAGATGTGTTTGTCAAAGAGTACCTTGGAATTTTCTTTACAAAGAGTAGAATTTTCATAGGAATCAACTCAAAGATCCACCAATTCTGTCAAATGTAACAATATTTCTTCACCAGCTTTTTTAACAATCAAAATTACTTGTTTCTATAGCACAAAATGACTTACCTAGGATTTCAACTGGTAAATGACATGCATTAACAAAAACTAGATTAAATAGAGATATCCCAATGGGTGTTTTATTAGTAGTTCGATAAGGCCAAAATGCTTCACCATGTATTTCATCCCAGTCTTTTCTGGTGGTCTTTACAATTATTTCAAGAACTATTTTCACTTTTCTATTAGAAAGTTCATCTATTCCATTTTTGGGGGTAATAAGCTATTAAAGTTTTATATACAACCCCATTCTTTTTGAAAACATATTCCATGGTATGATTACAGAAATGTGTTCCTAAGTCACTTATCAAAGAATGTGGTGTTCCAAATTGATGAAAATGTGGGTTTTTAGGAACTCATTAACAATATGTGTGTTATCATTCCTATTGGGTTTGGCCTCAACCCCAATAGAAACATAATGAACATATAAAAGAATGTATAAGAATCCATTGGAATGGGGAACTGGTCTTATGAATTCGATGCCCCAAACTTTGAAGATCTCATAGAAAATTAAAGTCTTTTTGGGAATTTCAATTTTTTTGGAAATTGATCTAAAATTTTGTAATGTGGGACATGATTTACAACACTCTTGTGATTCTTTTAAGAGTGAAGTCCCAAAGAATATAGATTCTATGACCCTTTATTAGGTACTTTGTGGTCCAAAGTGGCCACCTCTAGAAAGTGAGTGTAATAATTCTACGATGGGGGAATGTCCATCTTCATCAGCACATCTTCTAACTACATTGTTAGCCCCAGTTTTCCAATGTTTATCACCTTTCAAAAAATATAATTTTGAATCACTTTTCAGCTTCACATTTTGTTCTTTTGAAAATATTTCAATGAAAACACCAACAAACAAGTATTTTACAATTGGGGAATGCCATGGTGACTTTGGAGTGAGAGATAAAACGTGATCAGTGGGGAACTCATGGTCAATGATTTCTGAATGAGAAGAATTATAAATTCAGGTCAAGTGATTATCCATAATGTTTTATTTTCTTGGACTATCTTTTATTTCAAGGTCAAAATATTTGAGAATTATGAACTATCTTATTAACCCCAGTTTGGAATCACATTTATCAATTAAGGACATTATAGTAAAACAAGTTTTCAATATGATGATTTTGGAACCTAAGAGATAGGACCGAAATTAAACTAAGACAAAAAACCACCACTCAAAGTTTATTATCAGCCACATTTTAGCGAGATTGAGTTTTATCCAATGTTTTTGAGGCATAATAGATGATGTGAGGAATTTTTTATCATCTTTGACAAAGAACTACTCCGATGGACCTATCGAAATAATCACACATCAACTCAAAGGGTAAAGACCAATTTTGGTGTAGGATTATCAGGGAAACTGTAGGACTAGATTTGAATTCAATAAAGTATCTCTTTCAAGCTTCCTCAAAATGTAATGTGACATCATTTTGTAGTATCTGATTGAGTGGGTGGTAAATCCTACTAGAGTTAGGGATGAATCAGAAATAGAAGCCAGCATGACCAAGGAATGAATGGATTTTATGACCTAATATGGGTTCAAGAATCAATTGGATCACTTAATTTTTTGTAGTATCAACTTCAATACCATATTCTGAAATTATGTTTCCTAGAACAATCCCATTTGTAACCACCAAGTGACATTTTTAAAAAATCATCACCATGTTGCATTTGAAACACCTTTAAAAGACTAGTGAGTGTGAATGAAATCAAGATTAAAATGACTTTCCATAAATGATAATGTATTCCATGATGTACTCTATGCAATGATCGATGAATTTAGACTAGATTCTATTCATACACCTCTAGAATGTTTCAAGGGTAATGAGAAGGCCAAAAGAAATTATCTTATATGCATATGTTCCAAAGGGGAAGGTGAAAATACTATTTTCTTAGTCCTGAGGTGATATAGTGATTTGTAAGTTGTTGGTGTATCTATAAGAAAATAAATAATGCGAATTTATGGATAATTGTTCTAGATTTTGATCAAGGAAATGAAGTGGGTCATGGTCTTTTCATTTTTTAGCATTCAATTTCTGGTAGTTGATTCACAAAATCCTATTGTTTCTCACACATGTTTTGAAAACCCCTCCATGTTCATTTTTGACAACATTTAACCCACCCTTCTTAGGTACCACTTGTGTTCGAATAAACCATTCACTATCAGAAATTGCGTAGATAATACTAGCTTGGAGAAGCTTGGTAATATCTTCCCTAACTACCTCAAGAATGTGTGGATTGAGTCTTCTTTGTGGTTGTTTGGTAGGTATGTACAAATGTTCAAAATGGATGTGATGCACTCAGTGGGTAGTTTTGATTCTTAGTATGTAATTAAGGTTCCAACCTAAGACCTTTATGTATTCCTCTAAAACATAATTTTTTTTGAATCATCCGTTTTAGTTTGTGTTGAAGAGATAATGATAGGATAAGATTGACCTTTGAAGTGGAATGTATATTTTTGGTGTGCATGAAGAGGTTTCAGATCAGTCTCATCTTTCATTTGTTCGATAGACAACTTTTGAATGGAGGAAGAGCTTTCCATTGGTTTTCATTCATTTTCCCCAATACTGTCCAAGGTGGAACAATATAGATCAAATTTGAGATGGGATTCAAGATAGTTTTAAAGATAATCTAGATTAATGGAGTCTATGAATGAGATTTACACATCAACTCTCCATTTCTGACTTGGTTAATCTTGGTGAAAATATCACAAGATTCTCCCTCATTAGAACATGATGAACATGATGAAATGAGGGTAAATTCACTATCAAATGTTTCTTTAGAAGCATGGATTGAGAAGGTAGAGTGATCCTCAGATGTGTATCTCATGGATTAAAAAATGTTGATCATGACCATTAGGTCACCAAATTCAATGGAAAATATGATCTTATGGACATCAATATTAATTCATGTTGTCAGGAGGAATGGTTCTCCATGAATTTGAGGAGAGTTAGAAGAGGTCCTCTCACCTTCCATGTCAACGACATATAAATTGTCTTGGAAGATAAGATTATTTACTCAGATAAGGAAATCTTTAATTATTCCATCAGTAATGGTTGACCTTCATATTGGGTAACTATATTACAACACTCAATGGGTGCAAGGGGCTTATAACAAGGTTGGAGAAGATGGATTTGGGAATGAAATTTATCCAGGATCCTTGTTCAACGAGTGAATCATTCAAGTTGGAACTCCCTATTTGGAATGGAATAGTAAATGTTCTTGTTTATTTTCACTTTCTGGGTATGTAATGATGGGTTGAAACATTATCAATGGTCATAAGTAGTATTTTATGGATGAATTATTCTATAAGAAACATGGAATACGTTGGAATTTTTTTGATGTAATATAAGAGGGGTATGTTCAATTCAACATGTATAAACATGTCGATCATTTCAGGATCAGTTTTAATGGACATCATTGTCTTGGAAAAATCTTGAGAAAAATTAATTAGGTTCCTTAGTTGAATGAAAATAGTTGAGAGAGTGTTTCGGGTTCCTTTTCTTCTTTCATTTTCTTTTTATTTTTAAAGCCAACATTTAATTGGGAGTTAGAGGACTCATAATGAGGTGTAGAAATTTTATTTCCCGATCTAAGTGAAAGTTAACATATATTTACCTTGGGGTTGGGTAATGGTTTAGCTTGGATTTCTAATGAATTTGATGTTTTTTTCTAGCAAAGTGGGGATTCAATTTAACTAATTTGGGTTTAAATATTTTTGAGGCTGGAATGGGTGAAAGAGTAATGATCTTACATAGTGCTTTCTCATGGTTTCCTGGAAGATGAGGCATGTCTCCTATTTGAATTACATTGATTTTGGTTTTAGGGAAAGTTCTTATATTGGGTTGGGAATTGGGAAGGATCATTAGGATAATGGAATCTAGGAGGAGCAACATGAGGATTGATCCTTTCAGGTTGAGGAACACTATGATAAGTTTGTTGGAAGTTACCACCACCTTGAACATATTGGAATTGGTTTGGATTATGAGTACGGGACTGAGGGGGATGAGAAATGGGATTACTATACCTCAAGACTATGTTATCAATAGAAGAGAGTCGCTCAAAGTTGGGTTGGTTGAAGTTTTTAATGACCTAATTATTGAGGGTTGGTGTTCCTCTGAGCATATTCCGCATTGAGCTCTATTAGACTAGATGAATTAGATGTATCTTCTTGATGTTTTTGATATGTGTCTATTGGATGAGTTTGTGAGATACATATTTCACAGTTTTTGATAGGTCTAGGTAACATATATTGTGAAGATAATGAGGTTAGGGATTTTGTAGCCACCGCTAGTTGTCGTACAAGACCATTAAGTTCACTCATCCACTCAGTAATCTTATTTGGATCTATGTATTGATTCTCTAGGACATGTTTGACTTGGGAATGTTCTTGATTATGAAATTGATGCATGTTTGCAACCACGTGATTATAATATTTTATGAAGCTACATGAGTTTTTTCAACAAGATCACTGATACTTGTGGCAACAATTAGAGTTCTCTCCATAGCCAACAACCCCTCATATATGTATAGGATCAAGAGTTTGTCAGGTATTTGGTGATGTGGGTAGGTTTACACAAACTTTTTGAACCTCTCCTAATAATCATGGAGTGATTCATTAGGAAATTTATATGTACCCCTTATTACCTTTCAGATAGACACATTAAGAGAAGTCGGAATGAATTTCTCCATGAAGAGTCACTTTCATTCCATGTGGTTATTGAAACTGAAGGGATATAGTAGATCCATGACTTGGAAGAGTCAGTTAGGGAGAAATGGAATGCTCAATGTTTTATTTATTCATCCAACACCCAATGAGGCATCATGGTAGTGTAGATAACTTGGAACTATTTGATACGAAGATGTGAATCCTTACCATCTAGGCCATGGAAATGAGGTAGAAGATGAATAAAACCTGATTTGAGATTAAAATCATCCTTAGTATTTGGATATTTAATACCAAAGGGTTATTAATTCATATCAAGGGAACAAATTTCCTAAAGGGTTTGTTCCATAGGATTGTCCATATCTATTTCAATTAGTTGTACAATGATTGGATCTTGAGTGATTTGATTATACCTATTGGTCCTCCTAAGTCGGTGAAGAGTGAACTTGATTTTTAGTTCAAAAATATAAGATGGAATGTTTTGTAGGTAATATGGAATTCAGAAAAAAAATTGATGAATAAGGGAGGCATTTTTTTCTTTCTGGGTTTTTTTCATTTATGATTTTTATGAGGACTGTGGGTTTTTCATTGTGTTTTTACATAATATTTTTGGTTTATTTTTTTAATATTTTTGTTTGGATTTCTAAAAATGAAAAACTACCAAATAATTAATGAACAATTTACATAAATAATTCCATTGAATGTGTAGATTATTGTCTCTTATTGATAGTTCAAGGGTCCAATTATTTTCTAATTTGTATAATGACACTCAAGTCAAATCCTCTACAGTGGGACTTATTTATAGTACATTGTTTTTTTTATTTGGGTTTTTAATAGGGTGTTTTTATAGATCTAAAATTAAATGATTGATTGATATATATTTATTTAACAATTTAGTAATTATTGGGATGAGTTTATAATTAGGGAGTTAATCTTGTGACATCCTTTAGCTTTGCTTTATATTATAATAAATTAACACCCACTTCACAAGATAAAGTTGATCAAAATTCCCTAGTGTTAAGGATTTAATCCAAGACAAAAATTAACTAGGATTATAATCACAATTTTTACTTGTTTATGGTAGTGTATTTATGTTTACAATAATCCAAGTAATGCACATGCTAAAGAAAACCTGTCATTAATCCTTTACATTTTATGTTTAACATACACAATGTCAACCAAAAGAATACTCAATGAGAAAAAGATCTCAATCACCTAACATCCCAAAATTATTAATCACCTCAGTGGTATATTTAATAAGACATTTATATTTATAGTAATCTTGTTTTATATGTTTTTCGGTGTTTAATTATAAATATAACAAAAAAATGGGATAATAAAATAGTTGTATGATGAATACACACACGAACGATGGGGAAACATAAAATGAACTTATAACTGTTTGAGAAAGAGAAAATGGGAAAGACATTTTAAAATGATTTAAACTATTTTAAGACCATTAACATTACACAACATAGGTTTGATGAGAAGAAGAGGTTATTAAGAAGAAACATTCAATAGAATTATATTAAAATTAAAATACATTTACACAATTACAAATAAATATAACTGGAATCAAACAATAAAAGGAAGGTGGAGAAGATATATCTATTATTAAAAAAAGATCACGGAAACTACTTCTAGTCCCTTATAAAGGATTTAGTAATGAAACTTCCCCTCTTTAAATTCTGAAATTCCAACCCCTATCAAGGAGAATAGGGGAATGTATAAATAGCACAAGGAGGTGGACTATACGCATTCCAAAACCACCCCTCGACTTGGATTGATGATTTCATCATTCATACAGTTGAATCATGAGCTATCTTCTTACTAAAAGATTTAGATACGGATGTGTTCTGTCTAAATTTTAAATTTGGAGTCCATTGGAATTTTTTAACAAAAATTAAGGCTATTTTACTAAATAATGTACAATTGTGCACTTTTATCAATACTTTTTAGAAGGACGCAATGTGAATGTGTTTTTGAATATAACATTCCATAAAATACAAACCATTTCATCTAGAAATCTGGACGCCTACATACTTTATTTAAATCTACAAAATATCATCTTGAATGGATGAATATGTCATGTGAAAAGTGAAGAAATGTGTTCTGATTTTAATTCCCAAGTAGAATGGTGGGATGGAATTAAAATCAAATGTTGGGACCATTTCTATTGGTTTTGAGCCTTAAAATTTTAATACATGATTATTTTTTGTAATAAATAATTTATTTTGGATTTAATTCAAATTTGGGATTTTGGATTGAGACATAAAATTGTATCATCATGCCTAGTCCAGTTACTTCACAGATTCCCTGGGACTTCTTGTGTGGACCCTATGACCATTCAAATGATCCAATTGGTAAAAGATTCATTCTAATGAAATGTTGGAAATTGATTAAGGAAATATAAAAAACAATATTAACACAATTTATATTTTTAGGATGAGATTTAAGATTAATACATTATTCTGACTCAAATCAGGATTAATTCAAATAATGATCAAAAAATATATTTAATATTAAAAAATTAATATTTTACCCCAATTATGAATTTTTCATAGAATGTAAGTAAAGGGAGAAAATAAAAACATATGAATAAATTAATAACATCAATCAGCTACAATTATTGGAGTTTTCATATAAAAAAACAACCACTCCATAATCATTATGGTACCATTCGAGGACTTTTATAGGCGACCTTTCTAGTCACAACTATGATGGATAAACCATGGATAGTTAACCCTGATGGGAATGGAGTTAGTGCGATATATGAGAAAGCAGTTTAAGGTAATATAGGAGCAGATGAAGAATTTATGGAGAAATAAAATGTCTTATGTCATCCAACAATAGAGACATTATAAGTATAAGTAGGGAGACCGCATATTCCTAAAGGGATTTCCTCAATGTGGTTTAAAGATATTTTACTGAGGAAGTAATATATCTTTTAGATTTATTTTCACTTTCCATATAAATCATACAGTTGGAAAGGTGGTGTACTACTTGGCTCTATCACCTTATTTTGACTGGGTATATGATTCCATCCACTTGTTGTAACTAAAGAGATATGTGCATGAACCGTCACATGTTATCAATAGGGGTGAGTTCGACCTTGAGGATAAATCTAGATTTGTAGAGTACAAAGTGGAGATCAAGGATATATTGGATATGATCATCCATGGGTCAATGATTCGTATGGTGTGAGTCTGGTGGAAGCATGTGAATTTTCAAGAGATATCTTGACTGTGGGAGGCCCAGATTTGAGCAAATTAGACACATCTTTTTGAGTAGTCTTTTTTCTTTTCTTGTGATGAAAATAGATAATATAGGGAGAATATAATGTCTCTATTATTTCTATGTAATTATTTTAAATATATATAATAATTATTTTAGAGGAAAATGATCAGACAATGTGAAATTCTGAGGCCTAGTAAGACCAAAAATGATAATTTAAAAAATTTTAAAAAAATTAATATCACATGAATAAATTTTTACTTAGAAGTAGAATAAATCCAAAACTGAGTGTCGGACCAAAAACCTGAGACCATTTTTTATCTAGATTATGGGTTTTACTATTAGAATGAAAATAGAATTTTTAGTGTCGGGTATTTGGGTAATGTTCTATTGTGGGCAAAAATAGAAGAAAAAATAAAAAATTTAGTTAAATTGCATTATTTTTTATCATTGTCATGGTGAACAATCCCAATATTATTTAATAACTATTATAACAAATTTCATATTTTCTATATAATATTGGAATTTTATAATGGCACTAATAGAGGTGCTCTCATGGATGAATGACATTAGATCATGCTTTGGAAGTTGGTACACCAATGTAGTTATAGATATTTCAAATGATTAAAGAAGGGATTCGTTATTTAGAAAAACTCAATCAAATATGATGTTATGACATTTTTATGTGTATTTATCCCCTTTAATTTATCCCATGTTGAATAAGTGTCAATTACACTGACAAATATTGATTGGAAGATTGATGATTGATATTCTAAATATTGTTTTAATATATTATTATTAATTTATCTTCATTTGTGGATTATATTACATTGTATTGAGGAAAAAATGAACAATAACTAAGGTTTATTAATAATGTGATTTTTTAATTGATTTCTCTCCATGTTCATCATGTGTTCATCATTGATATTAATTTTGGATGATTGTTAAAAAAATACCTGCTAATCAGTCATTATGAATACATTATTCAATGAAATAGATTGATGCCATGATTTTGAGTTTGATATTCTATAATAAGATTAGGCTAAAATATTTATGGAGATCTAACAGTTACAGATAACTGATGTTCATGCATGGATGGAATTTTTATTGATGAAATGATGCTATGAGAAAAAGTTCTATGTGATCTGGATGACCATAATCTAGACACTGGTGATGGTGCTAGGGATTATGCATAAACCAAATGAACAGACACCATGTGACTCAACCTTATGAATCACCTCATACCCCTGGGTATATGGGAACAAATAATGTACATTGGATGAGTTGTGTACTCAAAAACAACCAGAGTATACCGACTCATCCATTTACAGAAACTCGTCTAGAACACATGGGATTGCAAGTGTACTTGGAAATAGAAAATTACATTGGCCATACTAGTGTACACAATCCTAGGATGGGGAACACCGGAAGACCTCAGACTGGAAAGACATATTTTGTACTATATGTATACACTTTGTACTTTTCCTAGAGAGGTTTGTGACCACTAATATCTATAGTGTGGACTTGTTTGCTTAGGGTGTTTTCCCTCGATCCATCCATGTGAGGGTATAGTTTGGAATTACATTAAAAGCATATTATCTTGATCATATTAAAATAATTATTTATAGAGTAATTAGTTTCCACTCTTAGACTTGAATAGGATCCCCTACTATCTTCTTCCCTATGTACGAATCCATTGAATAGTGTGAAATATATACATGGGTGTCAAACCCCTATATAGTGGGTTAACATAGTAAGAGTTTAACATCTCCCCATGGGCCTTAGGTGGGATCCCCAATATCTGTATTGATCTCTTTATACATCTAGTGCATTATTCATCTTGGTGTGACTAGATGACCATAATATCTTGGATGGATTCCATTAGTATTATAAAACTCATGGAGTGAGTTCTCCTGGGAATGTTTTGCTATGAAATAGTGAGCAGAATCATAGTACAGAAATGTGGTTGTGACCTTACATTGAGACTCAATGTCTACCTTTAGTATATTTTTTATTTTTATTATATGATTCATATTTTTTATTGAAATCTACTAAAATGATCTGACTTCTTTCTTGACAATTCATGCTTAGTGATTTTTTGGTTTCCTACTAAGAATTATTATACTCAACCACAAATGAACCCTTCTCAAACATGTCATGTATTATATAGATGAAAGCTTATCATATGAGGTTCTTGGTGGAGTAGGATATGTCTGATCATATATTGGGCTATATAGACCATGGTTTATACCAAGAGTCACTTTTGATTATAGTCCCCTTATTCTAGGAGGCTGGATTCCCTTATAGTTTTTAGAGGTCCTATATATAAACCTTGATACTTTATAGTATTTTTTTATTATGATTCTATGATATTTTTTTTTGAATTATGTTCTATCTATTGGGTGGTTTCACATTTTTTCATTTTATAGGATTAGAGATTTGTTTATGCATACTAGTACTTTAGGATAATGCCACCTATTTATGTAGTAAGCCTACCAAACAATAGTGACCAGATCATGGAATATTAAAGAATGGATTTGGGTAGATAATCTAAATTTTTCATAGGTAAATGGGTTCTTTGGTGGGTCTTTTAATGACAATTAATTAATTTGAAATAAAAATAAAAATAATTTGAATGTTAAGGAATAGTTTTCTCTAAAAAACAATTTTTTACCAAGAACAATATTTATTTATTAATAAATTAAAATAATCAATATATGATAATTATTTTAATGATATTAATAAATTATAAATTTAATAATATGTTTTAGAATTCATTTAATAATTTTTCTAATTATGGGATATGAATAAATCCAGTTTTATGCATAAAAATTATATTTTTCTAAAAATTGATTTCATCATATTTTGTGAATATATTTTATAGCTTATTGTTACAATTTTTGAAAATGTATTTATTTATATTTACTTCTTATTTATTTAAAATATGATAAAATTATTTTATAGTAGAATTTTTGAAAATTTTACGAAAATATTAATTATTTCAATGAATAATGGAATAAACTTATTTTAATTTTTGAAAAAATCATTTTAAATAAAAAAATTTACAACGTTACATAATGAATTAAAATTTTTTATATGTAAAATAAGTTCAATAATTTTACTATTCATACATTTATGGTAAATTGAATTAGTTATATATTTAATTTTGATTCCAAAACATTGTACACTTTTAAGAAAGATATATTTTGAAAACAACTTTTTCATCATGGCTGTAGATTTAATTATAAATTATCTTATATGAATTAAATTAATTGAATTTGGTAAAATGGATTTAAAATTTGGAATAACAATAATTCAGATTAAGTAAAAAGGCCAAAGTTATATCCCTTCATAATGAATATTAAAAACTAGTAAAAATTCATTGTCGCAATTAATGTTAAAATGACTTTGTTGGGGGGTTAATAAAAATGATAATTATTAAAATGTCTTTAAAAATTTTATAATACCTATTTTATGAATTATATCAAACATATCAGATATTATTATCTAGGATGATCTATTTTTGAGCATTGTAGTTTGAGTAAAATTTGGCTATATCCTTTTCTTTTCAAAAAATCAATGCATGTCATCTCCCATGCTTATGAAATCACACCCCTATCCTATCATATTTATACATAAAAATCATTTTGGATCAGAAAAATCACATTCAATATCCTTATATAATTCCCTCCCCACATAATAGAGTTTTTCTTTTTATTATGAAACCCTCCTATTATGGATTTTGGTGCAATCCTAATTAGTTGTTCTGAAGAAGAGATATTGTTCATAAACAGGTGTTTTAGGTTTATTTTTTTATTCCTCATAATAATTTATTGTTTAAATACGTAGTTGTAATAACATAATTATATAATTTTTAAATATATTTTATTTTTCTTAATGGAAAAACCTATATCCATTTCCTCATTCATCAAATGCAAATAAAAATTGTTGTTCATTTGTATGGTGGACTACTGCCTCATGAACCAATGCAATTCTTATTCAATATCCACCGATGAATTAGGGATATAATGATAAATTTAATGTAAAATTATTATATTTAAAAAATTAATATACTTTTATTAATTATGAAATAAAATATTCTTTCTTATCTCCCAATATTTTGAAGAATGATAGTGTTTCCCGTGCGTAACATATGGACTAATTTCTCCACAAATATATGTGATATATTTTTCATTTAAATTTCAAATGTATTTTGATAATTGAATAATTAAAATATATTTGATATATATGATTTAAAATTTATTATTCAATGGTAAAAAAATATTTAGCTTTATTTCATTCCATCCATCGAGAAAATGGAAACAATATTCAACCGTGCATATGACCCCCCATATCTGTGAACAATGTAATTCATTTTCATATCTATATATTTTATTGATAATTATTAAGATGAATATAATGGTTATATAAGTTATTTATATCAATATTATTATTATTGAGATGATGGAACCATAATAAATATACAAGGACTAGAACTACCGAACCAACTAATATATGAAAAAAAGAACTTTTCACATGGAAAAGTGATTTTTATATATAATTATTACTAAATGGGTGATAAAAGGTTAGAAATGAAGATATATTGTGTCAAATAAATTATTATTATTCTATAAATGATATATAACTAACATATATTTATTATATTTGAGGTTCAAATGTCTTTGAAGAATGTCAAGACATGATGTATATAATTTTCATCTCACATTTATTTCCATGGGACACATAACATATTCACAACTTGATTCATTTTTATTATCAAAAACAAACATATGATTCCATCCAATATCTAAAATTACCCAATCTAAGAATATGAAATTTCCCACATAAACCAAACTCCAATCACAAGGGGAAATCCATGAAAGGAACCCTATCTATGTAGGGAACCCAAACAAAATCTATAATTAAAAAATCACACAAGAACATATATCTATAAAAAAGTGAAATATAAAATTAAAACTTATTAATGAAAGTATAATAATTTAAATATCCACAACCAATGTACATAAACTAGACTACAAGAAAATATGACCTCCCATTATCAAACAAATAACTCACAACAAGTGATAATATATAATAATAAAATTAAACTATACCAACTCCAACACTGGAGACTAGAATTGGACCAAGGGTCCCCACAACCTAGGTGATTCCAAACTGCATTCAAGATTCACTTTGTGGCTTGTAGATGGAGCTCTGATGTTTAAAGCATCCACTGCCTTATAGTCGGGAGTTGACATCCTATGATCATGTCCTCTTATTTGATAAATGCTTCCCAAAAAACTATAAATTATTGAAATGGCCTAAATGATGGAAAGTCATTAGTGGATTGTGACAAGACGACTTCAAATTCCCAAATTGACCACACTGAAAATGTATTAGAAAAATTTCCAATGAATGAGAATCTATATCCAATGGAAGAGGCTTTTCAAAAACATGTTCATCTGGAACACACCTCTCATCATATTAGGAACCTTTATGAGTTGAAAGGAATGCCAGATTTCTAATTAACTGTGCTTCAGGAATCAAATCATATAGGAATGATTTATCCACCAACCCTTAAAAATGACAATTCTTTGATTAGAGATATTACACCTGTATCTTGTTGAAGACCCAAAATTCCATATTGAGATTTAAACTAATCATGTTATGCTACCTCCAAATAAAATGAAACTATCTCCTTGAAGTGGTCAAAATTTTCATTTACTATCCACTGGACTTGCTGAATACTCACAATCGCTTCTAATTTTTTTATATTCACCTCCTCAGGAACAAACCATCAAGCCAAAGTGGTCTGAAACTATCCCCACATCATCCAAAAATGTATTGGTGATGGAGAAATAAACTTCCAATGATCCATATCATGACCCCCAACATACTTAGAATAACACACACTCTCACACCTTCGAGAGATACCAATTATATAAAGATACACTCAACTTACTCCATCTATTTCCACTACCTCTAATAGACATCGATTACCACGAAAGATAAGAAACAACAGAGAAGAATCATAAATTGGACAATACCCACTTAAAAAATTGGGAACCTTTCTGGTGGGAATATTCTGAAAAACAAAATGAACAAAAAACCAAAATCAACATCAACCCAAAACACAATTGAAAAAACATCTAATCCAAAACAACACGATCATAAGTAAAACACTACAAGAAAAAATATAAATTATCTTTTCAAAATTACAATTTTGTCCCAATTCCAAAACCACTGAATTCTATGGCCACCATGAAAATACTGAGATTCATTTTTCATAAAACAAGAACCCACTTTATAATGAAAACCCATCCACAAAAACATTTTACATTTCAAAACCATTTTGAAAAAAAAAACAAATCGAAACCATTGATTTCAAATTCTCACTCATAGAATCCTATGAACTATCGCATATGCATTCATCCCACTCCCTCTTATATCATCCATGAACACATGACACCATGATCTTTCAACACATACCCACAAATAGGAAAATTTTTATAAGGAATGCGAAGGGTCACTCATACCATTTCATACTCAATCCCAAGCATTTAACCAATTTTAAATCCCAATCACTTTCCTATTTGAAATTGAATCTTTTCATTTGGAAATCACTTGAATGAAATAATTTACGTTTAAAAATTAGTTCTCTTTTTAATATACCACTCACACCAATTGAAAAAAAACACAACTCACACTAAAATATCAAAATGAGGAAGTAGCATCCATACTTAACCTAGATACATGGTTAGTGGGCCATACCTAAAGTTTTCATTAATAAATACATGGAACTTGAACTGTGTACTTAGAATCCACATGGGTCACTACTCCTTGTGAGATCAAAACATCACACTGGATCACATAAATTTTCATTATTCATCCACAAAAACAAAAAAAGACTCAAACCCCAGAATACGACTAGAAACTCGAGTATCCGAATGAGTAAGGGTTCATGACGTTCTTCCTGTAACAACCTCCCAATTCCCAAAAATCATAATATCGGATCATCTTGAAACTGAAAATAACATGATGTTCATCTGATACTATTTTTTCATAAAAGAAAATGGGATTCCACCAAATACGAAACTTGAAAATGTCCAATAAAAGGTCCAAAGTATGTTCCCTATCTCAACGAGTTGTAAACTAGTATCAGAAATCAAAATAATGACAATGGGAGCCTTTTTCCCCAAAAAACTATGATCAAATAAACAAACTGGGCATATAGAATAAAAAATAAAAAATATCAATAAATATAAAAACTGATCCCAATAATACAACTGAAATGAAAAAACAGAAACTAAAAACAAAACTATGACTGAACAATGCAACATGTTCTCCAAGTGACCTATTAGTAACCACCAACCACAATACAACCTAGATCCAAAGGGAAACCGAACCAGAAACCTGAAACTACAAGATATTTCGGGTATACAAAATACAAGTTCCACAAGTATGGCATGACCTTAAACATATTAGTATGTAATCACCACAGATTCCATGAATTTACTTTCCTAAAACAACCCACAAACCCTGGTTTGAAATAAATTTATAAAATATCATTTAAAAAAATTCTTCATGTAAACATATATTTCATAAAGTTACCTATTTTAAAACAACACACACACCATTCCTTTTTTAAAACTACACCAATTTTCACAATCTCATTCTAAAACAAATCCAAAATACAAATCCATACCAAGTAACCAAATAGGGATAAGAAGAATGTAAGGGGAAAACAAAACTGACATAAAATAGAAGGGATAAAATCAGAATAAGAACTAGAAATAAATAGAACATACATATAGTAATAATGGCCACTTACTAAACATCTCTATAGGAAATCCTTGTACATAATTAGTTCAGACTCACCTATTGGAATATTGTGTATCTTTATAGAAAATAACCTACTGGCCAATCTAAAATAGAAAATCCATTAGAATGTCCCACCAAGCCTCTTATTAAATCAAATGGGATACAACCCATCAAATTAGGGTCAATCGGAAACTGTCACTCAAACACCTATATGAATCCCCTGAATCCCATGATAATGATAATGTTCATTAAAAACTATATAGTAACAATAACACACATCTTTCTTGTCAATGAGTCACTAGAGGGGAACATATACCAAGGTCTAGTGGGAAAAATTCCATCAAAATTATCATGCATGATCCATTAAAGGAGATCACATCCCAACATCTTGTGGTCTCCAACATATTCCATGTAATCACAATCACACATTAAAGTCCATTTCTTTCCCAATAACTCTCATCCAACAATTAAAACATACATGGAAACCACCATTTTTTCATAATCAAAACCACTTTCCATATCACTTCAAAATTGTAACCTGTCCATCATGCTACCAAATTTCTAAATCCATTTTCCAAAACATACCAACATGATCACTGGGTCTAAATATCACATAAGTTCCAAATTATTTTTCCAAAACATCCTGAGGTTCTAATCAAGCATTCACATCATTTCACATCAGACCAACCTTTCAAATATAACTCAATGTGCCAACTGGGCCTCTAGGATTTCCAATCCAGATACATTTACAAATCCATTTTTATACCATTTTAAATATCAATATAAAACAACACTTCCATGTTGAAAATTCTAATTAGTCTTTAAAATTTCAAATAAAAAACAATTCTCATAATAAATTAAAAATATTTACCAACACAAAAACCACCAAATTGGGTTTTAAATATTGTAGAAACCAATAGACATTACAAAATTCCAAACGGGCCCTTATATAATTTTATTAACAAAGTCTCTCTAACATGAAAAATATGACTTTTTCCCCACCATTCAATAAGATATGTATTTAAAATGTCAAATGGGCCAAGTATTCCGAAACACATTAAAAAACACATTCAAAGTCATATAAAGTAATTATTCAGCATTTAGAAATCAAGAATCCATTATATAATTAGAAAAACAAATAAAAGAGAAGCCTTTGGAAAACCATGATTCAATAAGGAAACAATTTTTCATTAAATTACCAAATTGGACTCAAGAATCCATTAATATAACAAACTATTTCTAAAGAATCCAACACATAATTTACAACCCCAAAAAATTTTAAAAAATCATTTAAGAAAAACAAATCCAATATCCATGAAACTATTCACGGGTCTATAAAATCAATCAAACCCTTTTTAAAGATACATAACTTTTTTTTAAACCATACCAATAAGACACACATAAGAATTACACCATAAATGTCACAAATTTCTGCATACAATTTCTAAAGAACTTTTGAACGACATTACCAAAACATAACCAAGGGAAAACACCACATAAAATACCCAATTCATCTATTAATGTTCAATTGAAATTTTAACAAAAACCTTGCATGAATTTAAACAAAGAAATATTTAAGTATCCCTTTTGAATACCATTTTGAACCCATTTTCCATCAAGAAAATACAATACCAATTTATTATTTCCCATTAGAATAAAGATTAAAATATTTATATACCATTTTGGAAATATTAAGTATTAATTAATGTTTTTGGAAGAGAAATAGATAGAAAAACCTCCCTCAATGACGTGTGAATGCAACCAATCATTGGGAAAAGGAAGAACCAAGCCTGAGAGATAATTTACACACCCTAAAATTTATGTAAAACAACAAAAACATCAACCCTAATCCTCTGGGTTTGTTCAAAATGAATCCACACTATGGGAAACCAAGAAACTAGGAGATAAAAGAAAAAATAAGAGGATATCTACAAAAAAACCTGGAAGAAATCACCATAGAACCTTAAAAATTAATCCAAGGGTAAAGGAGGGCCAATGAATTGAATCTTGGGAGCTCCCATTATGAACCTAGGTTGAAAAAGGGAGGAGAATCTTGAAATGGGTATAAAAAATCATAGAGGAAAAGGTTAATTCTACACTTTTAATGACCTGGGATTATCACATGCTTTGGAATTATAGTTTTCCCAACCACGTTCAAACTGAGTTCTCCTCACTTTCTATGAGGAACATTTCAAATAGTTATTCCAGTAGTTTTCTAAGATTTGAAACGATTGTGTGCTCACCACTGTCCAAAATAATCATTTTCCGCATGGTTTCTTGGACAAGGGTGCATGGATTCCCATTACTATGAATCAACCATGAACCACCTAATATTAATCCAAAAATCACCATTTTAGCAAAAATTACATATAAAAATCCAAAAATCAAATATTAAGATCGGTAACTCAACCTGAACCACAAAAAAAGATCATATTCCAAGAAAAGAATAAAATAAAACAATTAGAAGGTCGGGGTGTGTCATTTGTTGTGTATATTGTTCTGATGAATTTATTTGATGATTATTCAAATAAATATTATGTGATATAAACAACCATATTTTCTTTATTCTTTCATGGGGATTAAGATTCAAAAGATACACTACGGTAAAGATTTTTTATTATAATATCCCTGTTTATTTGAGGGTTTTATGTTTATGAGTATGATGATGAAATATTATGATCTATATATAAGGAAAATAAATTATTTTATTCTCCTATAGGGTTTTTATTAAATTTCCCCTCTATATATACACAACATTCCTTGATATTTTTTTAATGAAAATTGACTTTATTTATATCTTCGGTCGAATATACCCATTCTTACATGATAATGTTTTATTAAAAAAATTAAATATTCTTTTTAATATTCTTCAATTATTTTTTAAAATAAATTTTATCCATGTTTTACTAATTAAAAAATGATCTAGTGGAATATTATTTTTATATTATGAAAGTTGTTATTTTTGATTTTTACCCAAAATGTGAAAAGAATAAATGTTGTAATATGTATGGATTGAATGGTACATAAATCCACCATGACAACTCAATTATTTAAAAAATACATTACTTGTTTCCATGGTTATGTTAAAATGAAAAAATATTAATTTAATATGTTGAAAATTTTTTGATTTTAAAATGTTATTTTCAAATTGGAATGTGTATTTGCCTTATGAATATTTTCAATTCATCAGTGACAAAAACCATTGGTTATGCTTATATTTTACTATGGATATAATCCAATGGTACCAACCTTATTTTTTCTATTGATATTTTATAAATATGATGATAATATATTTATGAAACCCATCCCTCTTCCATGGTTTATCCCATATTGAAATAACTATGAATCTAATACCTTTTACATGGGTTATGATATGATGAATTGATGAAATGTTTATGAAAATATTTTTTTTTTCATTGGCTATTCCACAATTAAATGATAATTAAATATTTTTCTTTTAATGGGTTTTGATATGATTAATGTTATATTATCTTGATACACACATTTGTTTAATTTTAATTTTGATATAAGAGGGGAAAAAATTATATATCCCTCTAATGGATTGAATAAAGATGGATATATTATGATATAATCTTAGAAGGAATGGTTATTAAAACCTATATTATAAGGGAGTTTTAAAATATTATAGTCATACGAGTGGACCTTGAATACTATGATGGTTTTTGGAGTAAACCTTTTCCACTAAGAGAGCCTTGAAAATGAACCTTTACTAACAAGTAAATGACTATATATAATTATGTGTATTCTAAAAATCAATGTGTGATGCTAATGTTATGCTATGATGGATCATATTATCTGATTAAGTTATGATTCATGTCTTTTTAATGATCAAACATTATTCAATGACTCAAGATTGTGATCTTTTATATGTAGGGAATGGGTTTTCAAAATTAATCCCATTCTCTCACAAACATTTTATCATGTTATGATTATGTGATCATAGATATATCCCCTATATACCATTAATAATCATCTTTTCTCCCCCTTTCTTATGTTTCTTATCCCCTGGTAGTGAAGAAAGGTATTAATTATTATATGTCTTAGAATATTTATAGTTATTAATAACATATTGGAAGATTATTTAGTTTAATTATGAACTAGTTTTTTTTGTATTCATGTTTCCAAAGGCACTAGACCGAAAGGATGTTGGCATGGATCATTATTTTTTTAATGAATATTCATCTATTTAGATATAATATATATGCATGAAAATAAAATATTATTATTAAATTTTATATTTTCTTCTATTGATATGTTAATAATGATAATAATAATCACATAAAGAATCAATTAAACACACATTATAGTTTAATATTTTCAAAAAATGTCTTCATGGTGGTCAATAATGATATTCAGTTAAATTCCAATATTTAAATTTTATTTCGAATGTACTATACGATCCTAAGTATTTTTTGAGGTATTGTTTCTTTTATTTCATGTGAAACTCTTGTTAAATTATCATTTTATAATAGAACCTTAGTGGGGATAATGGCCAGTTGGGTTGTTTTTGGAAAGGAAGATGCAGGGGGCTATAAGATGGCTCCGTTCTAGTTATATGCTATATAATTGGAATACATGATGTGTATTTAATAAAAGTCATGTAATTTTCGGGAGATATCATTTCACATTGTGTAAGGGCTTTTACTTTGGGAGTAAAACCGTAATATTTACATGACATAAAACTCATTTACACACCATGTAAATTATAGTGACCCTCCCTTTTCATAAATTAACATAACATCATTTCTGAAAAATAAATAAAATATTACACAAAATATGACCAAAGACTGTATTATTATAATGCCTTTAGAAACATGGAAATATAAACATTTATACATAAGTGAGATACATTATCTTTGACTAGGTTCTTTAGGACATTAATCTTTCTTAGATACATCTTACATAATCCATATCTTCAAAACATATGGAACAAAATAATAAAAAAGGGTTAGTTTAGATGTTCATTAAGGATAAAAAATGAGACATATAACTATAAAAATGATAATAAGGGTATGAGAACATGATAATGAAGTTTAAGATCATATAATGCACAAAAAAATTACAAAAAATATTCATAGCATAAATATTGGATTTTCATAAGACATGAATCCTAGGAGAATCAATAGAATACACCATGAAAGCATTATATAAGAATAAGACATAAAATTTTTGGCAAACACATAATCATATAAAATTATTTCCATAGTAGTCAATTCATCACTTCCAATTCCATCCTAGTAGTATTTTTTAACTCCACAGACTATTATGGCAGTCATAGTTCACTCCCTTGATAATCATATTAGTCAAGGTTCACTACGAAGACTATCTTACCAGAAAAAGTCCTTTACTAAACCAAGTTCAATTTCCATTATATACATGTCTATCTCGTGAGATATAAATCTATAACAAATTCATTAGAGGTAGATATAGGTCCTACCCATCCCATATTAAAATAAAACATATGTATTCCACATGATCATAAACAATCATATCATAACCCATGAATTGAAATTGTTTTGATAAACATGTAATCATATATTAAAATATGGAAAAAATGAAGTTTCAAAATAATTTCATATAACCATAACCTTTGAAAGGATGAAATTTTAAAAAGAATATAACTCGTTAAAGAGAAATGGTTTTCATATACATATAACCCATGAAATAGAAATAGGTTTCATAAACATCAGTCAATAAAAACATAAATAATTCATAGAAACAAAATTAATGGATCCTTGAGATAATTTTGCTAGAATGTATTGAGTATCCCCAATAGATGTAATACTATATGTAAAATATTTTTAAACAATTCTTTAAAACCATTTATTTTCAAAAACATCCTTTCTTCATTGAAAAAATATTTTTAATACATATCGCCTTTTGAAAAACTTTTCTTTTAAAACATATTAAAGAGACCTGAAGACATATTGAGATCCTTTTTCATTGAAAATATATTTGATAACTTATAATAAATTTTTGAAAAAAATTTACATGAAAATAATATTTTAATATAATTTTAAAAACATTTTTGAGAACATGGTTCTTGAAGTGAACATATATATGACTACAAAGAGAAATGAGATCGGATTTTCATTAAAATATTTTTTAATTATAACAACTAAAAAAGAGTAGAAAATGGTAAAAATAAAATACAATAGCATGAATTGTAATAGAGGAATACAATTAATGATGGTTCTTGGGAGATGGTCCACTATTTTTCATCAATGTGAAAACAATCATAAACAGTCCCGATAAACGTTGAGATTGTTTCAATAGACTCTTACCACTTGGTAACTTTGAATAATAATATAGATGTAAAAAAATGAAATTACATGAAGTAAAAAATATCATAAAAAATAATTATGTTAATGATATTAATTTTCAAATAGAAGGGTATACACCTCATAGAAGAAAAAATATGTGTATTATGACATGTTTCTCAAATAAAGAAAATTGAGACAAAACTACACTACCGATTTTGTAAATTTTGAAAAATTATACACATGAAAGAGATTTCATAATATGGATATGTAAATATTAATAAATTTACGTATAATAATCCTAGAATACATTAATTGTCTTTATATACACCATATAAAAGAAATGAGTTTTGAATAAGGTATAAGTCTCAGAGAAATAAAAGTGACATGAGAAAACATTTAGCTTATGTCTTGACTCTCGTGTATTCATTAAAAACTAATATATATTAAGAATATGATTAATATAAATATATCAATGAACCATATTGATATATTTAATATTATATATAATTCACTTATGACTTAATAATACCCATTCTTTAATAACTCCATGAAAAAGTTACGTTTTAGGTGATAACCGCCTTGTTTTTCTTACATGTTTTGACTTTCTATTCATGATCCTATTACATAGACCATGATTTACTTATATAAATAATATAAATCATGGTAAAAACATTATATATATTCATTATATTTTTTTATAATAATATATAAATTATAAAAATATTAAACAAAATACACCACTCATGGTGATGGTAGATAATACGTATGCATGAATGTTATTTCTGTTTTCTTATCAAATTGAGAGAAAGAAAGTAAATGAACTATATGTATATATATATTATATTTCAAATATAATTAATATTTCATATATATTATATATTTCATATATATTATATATTTTTTCTAAATTTATCTTTAACACATTCCATGTAAAGTGTTAATGAATCACATTGTTTTGAGTAGGCGGTAGTCCACACATCCCCTAAAGAAGATATCATGTTTATAAAAAACTTTTTATCATAAAGGTGTGTTTTATATAATAATTTAATATGTTTAAACACATCATAAATATAATATATTTTATTAAAAAATATTTTTCATCAAAATTCCCAACCATGATATGTGGTAATCAAAAAATGAACAACAACATTTTATGTGGTTGTAGTTCACCGTACACAAGAATGATATGTTCATTACCCACTAGATGGAAGAATTTTTATGTGTAGGTCGAAAAATTAGAATAATAAATTATTAGTATATTTAGGATATTTATGTTATTATATAATAATTTAACAATAATATTTCAGGGGGTGGAGAATGAAAATAAAACAATAGAGCTTGTGGAAGGATATTGCCTCTTCTTGGTGTAACTCATTTTGGTTTGCACCAATGGGATTCCTTAAATGTATTTTTTCTTATAAGGGGGATTATATGATTTTTTTGGGATGTTGGAATTAGATTTAACAGAGTTTTTCCTAGTTCAAGAGATTGATATGTGTAAATAAGTGGGAGGGAGATTTCTTTTTTATAGTAGGGGAGGAGTGGAAGTATTGTAAATTTTGGAAAAGGTAATTCCACCCAAGTTCTACCTATTAAAACATTACATAATAACAGTAAAAAAATATTCATGGGAGGATAGAGTTGATATATCAGTGGAAAACTTAATTTGGAAATTTTTCTAGGTGATTTTGGGCATTATCTTTATAGTTAAGTACTTTTTTAAGATAATTATTTATTATTAGTTGTTATTAATTTTAACCCCTTTCACTAATATATTTGGTAAAAACTATGTTTCTTATATTATAAATTATAAATTATAAATTATTATGATTCCTAAAATGGAATCCATTTTTTCATGTTAAAATCAATGAAGTGATATAAATTAATCCATAAAGTTCCCGACCTCATTGATGGTCGAGTATTCTTTCGGTCCTTTCTCCAATCCAGATTTCCTTCATCCATTCCTGAAAGCTTTATTAATACCTATAGTTTCAGACCTCATTTATGGCCTTCCTAACCTTCATATCCCAACCGCTGAATTCTTAGAAACCTGCGCCTCTTGAATCTCACGTTGGTAGCTCGCTTCAAGCGGAGGATTACATTAGTTGAGGAGTTCAATTGGTTTATCTTAACCACATAGGATATCCATGAAAGGGTGATTGTTGGTTTTCTTAACAAGAACCACATCATGTTTTGATTTGAATCGGAAGCGGACCTCATCAAGCTCGAGTCGTGTGCTCTACGTAGCTTAAACGAGTTCTGATTTTTTCTTTTACTCTGGTCCTTTTAATTTCATATGAATCATGATATTCCATCTTCTAGGCTTGGGCATGTTTCCCCAAAATTCATTTACCATTCCCTAATACCATTGTTATTAGCTTGCATGGTAATACAGTTGGTAGGTTTTTTACTCGGATAGTCACACTGAGGCTGTTTGTCACCTGGTTAATCCACTAGTTTGTGTGGAATTGGATGAATCTTAGCCTCTTTTTGAGTATGTATAGATTAATATTGGAGAGGAATACATGTGAACGCAACAGGTGGTCTATGAGAACTGGATATATTTCTGATCTATATGCAGTCTGTTGGGTCATGCTTCAGAGGTTTACCATAATGGTCTCCCACCGCATTCAATATATGTTCATCATCAAGGAGCCTAGTTTATATAGATAAAGGAGGTTATCATGAAGGGTAAATATCTAGAGGTCTCTGTGGAAGATGGACCAAAATAGATGACTTTGGGTGAAGGTAGAGGTCGGGTTTTTCAGTCACCATAGGTTGAGGGGGATCATTCTGAAGGTGTTTGTTTGGTCCAGAAAGAAGATAGATGCCTAGAATGTACTTCGATTGGGGTTAAGGTGGTTTGAAAATAGATTATGGGTGTATAGGGGGTTTCTAATGAAATGGATGTGGCTGAATCATCTAGAACTGTGGAAGACTCGGTCCAGTAGGTTGCGGTTCATAAAGGTATTGTGGCGTAAAAGGCGGACGGTGAATAGAATATCTCTACCAAGATACTTGGTTTGGGTAGCGATGGCTTGAGGAAGGAAATCATATCTTCTAGAGGTTTTTCCCATTCTAGTAATGGGAATCTTGTTCAGGTTGAGGCTGCTTGGAGTGATGGAATACAGGAATTTGGTACTGGTGCTACGACCCAAGTAGCAGGTGTCAAAGTGGATCGTGGTGGTGCTTCCTGTGTAGAGGTGGACAGGGGAAGTGGGTCCCTGAACAAGGGAAATCTAGGATCTTTACTAGATGTGGTTGATCATATTGGAAAGATAAGGGAGATACCTTCAGGGAACCAGTAATATGTACAGGTGAGAAAAAGCTTGATGGCCTTATTATGGAAGGTCAGAACAATGACCAAGAAGATCCAGAATGCTCAAATGGGGACCATGTGGGGGAAGCCATTCAAACCAGTAAGAGTATTTTGGCAGGGGAAACTAGTTTAAGGAGTAGTAGGATTAATAGGAGGAGAAAGGGTAGGAAGGACTCCACCTCCTTACCACCTCCTTTGAAGACTATGTCAACAAGAAAGAAAATGGATGAGAAGATAGAAAGACATGCCATGTTTCAACTGAAAGCATCTAGTCAGATTGAATTTTCCTTGGATTTGATTCTAAGTTTGGAGGATGATGTTACTGACCAGGTTCTATTTCTCAATGCCTATGAAGAGGAAGATATCAAGATGATGGGCCGATTCATTGAAGTGAAACTGAATGAGGGGAAATATTCTTGGGTTAAAAAAAGACACAATTCTGGTTTGGGGTTTTAATAATGGGTTAATCAGTCTTGAGGAATATATTTAGGTCTGAGATAAATTGACTTTTTCATTTTAAGACCTGTTAAGTGGAGATCCGCACACTCCGGAAAACGCTATATTTTGGATGTTGTTTGGAGATATGGATTCTGGTAGAATTAATTTTTTCATTAATGATTCTACATTTTTATTTTCTTTCTAATTCTTGGTTTCTCACATTTCCTTTAAGCATTTGAAATGGAGAATTTTATTATTAGTTTATGTGTTTTGAGAAGAAATAGGATGTTCTGATTCAATAATTTTACCTAGTTTTGCTTCAGATGGGGTTCGGAGGATGAAGCCATCACTTCTGAGTGGCACTTGGAGTGGAAGACTAAGAGTGTACAGATTGGCCATTAGATCAATGCCCATGCATCTTTGCACATGACTATTTCCCTAGTGATCATGCTTTAGTGGAGGGACTTAACTTTATATAGCTACTGGGGAGAGGTAGAACGTATAATTTTTTGGGGTTTTTCTGTGTTGTTTTATTTGGTTGTTTTGCTGAATTTTGTGGTTTCTCACTTGATCTTTAAAAGTGCTTTGAATATTAAATAAAATAAATAGTCAATTAAAATTTAATATTTTCCACTATTTATAAAAAAATAACGTTTTTCAGAAAATCCTAAAAATTATACATAATATAATTTTTAAATTATGAAATAAAGAATGAATTTTATTTTATTGCGTTTAATTTCTAAAATTGTCTAAATTTAATTTTATAATTTTTCATATAAGGTCATAATAAGAAATTATCTTCAGAAAATAGTATTTTCAAACATATAAGAACATTACTAAATATTTTATATCTTATTATCAATATGTTTTATTTATGTGAAACCATTCTAAATAATATTTACAAATTATTTGTTTTTATTAATATTACCATGTTTAATGGCTAGGTTGTAACTATCTCATTATAATAATAAACTATTGTTCCGTAGAAACATAGTGTTGTGTATAACACAATCCATGTTGGTGATGTCTAAAGTGAAATCTTAACTTATTTTAACTTATAAGGAAACCATTACTTACTTTAGTGTGAAACAGAAGACATTAAATATCATTATTTTATTTGAACAAAGGGTTCATAAAAACTCAAGGTGGAACATTCTACCCCCTTAAATTGAATTTCTCCCACACAATTTTTCATTCTAAAACAATGAAATGAGTATAATTCTACCTCACAATATCTACAAGTTCTACTGTGGCTTCCTTTTACTAATTATTTATCAATAAAATTGGACTAGGTGAGTGGCCTTTCTTCATAGATCTTTCATTGTACGATCCTAAATTTTAACTAGTTATTCCTTGTAATAGAGATAATGATCCAGTAGTATGATATTTGAGTTTAATACATGTGAAGGGGAAGGTATGCAATTCATTAGTACAGATACATGGAACACATCATGGACATAAGATACATTTGGGGGAAGTTTCAAGATGTAGGATACCATCCCAATATGATCAAGACTTTAAAAGGGACCAATTTACATAGGGATTAGATTCCCTTTCTTCCCGAATACCATAAACTTATACCAAGTAGATATTCCTAGAAAATATATCTCCCCAACTTCAAATTATAGATCACACTTACAATTATTAGCATCACTTTTCAATCAACTTTGAGATTCCTTTATATGATGTTGAATGGATCTAAACATCTCTTCTATTTCTTTAGCTATCTCAGGTTCCAATATCTTTATTTCTCAATATTCATCACAAATAGTTGGAGCTATAAAATTATTCCCATAAATGGATTCATAAATAGCCTTCTAAATTCATTAGTTAAATATATATATATATATATATATATATATATCTAAGAAAAATCAGCTAGAGAAAGGTTTTGATCACAAACACATATAAAATCCCATGAACAAGATCACAAATTTTTTTTTGGGATTGCATTTTTATTTCAGACTGACCATCCATTTGAGACTTATATGATGTGATGAAACGCAATTCCTTATCATGTTATGGCTATTGAATTTTCTATAACATTGATGTAAACCATGAATCCTGATCCAATTCAATAGAGTGTGGTACTCTATGAATCCTTACTGCTTCCCTAATATATATCCTATAATGATGATCAAGATAGAAGACTTCTCTTATAATGATGGAGTGTCATGAATTAGTAATGTGATCAAGTACCAACCAAATAGAAATAATCCCATTAGATGTTTTGGGGATTAAAATGATCAATTCCATTATGATGTTATCCCATTTCCATTTTGGTTTGGGTAATGGACACAACTTCCCCTTAGAATTTTATTTTATGATATAAATTACTAGAAAAAAAAGAATCAAGATACAAACTCTTTGATATCCATCTTCATAAAATTTCACTAGAAGTTTTATTTCAAGTCTCAGTAAATATTTTTACATATCGGAATAATTTAAAATAAAGAACAATGATCTTCCTATAATAGATCCTTACTCAAAACCCACATGGAAATAACACATACATGGTTCATAAACCTTATCATTCCATCCAAATAAAGGTTAAATTATGGAACTTTTCTACCATTATTTTTCATATCTAAATCTTCCTTATACACCTCTTTAATATTAACATTGAATGAAGTTGAAAATTCAATTAATAATGATAATATTTTACCCTTAATTTACGATTTCATAATTCACCCTTTTCAAATAAAAAATATTTGATCTTTTTCAATCAACATCATGGAAAATCAAGCATGATATTTTTGACTCAAACCATCAACCACCTTGTTTCTTTTCCCATGATGGTAATGTACTGAGAATTCATAATATTTTATAATCTCTAACCTCTTCTCTAAAACATGATCATGTCATTCTATGCGAATACAAATTTCATACTTTTATGATCTGTATATATATATGACGTTTATCTATAAATACAATGCCTCTATATATTTAGTCCAATAATTGTTATATCTAACTCCATATCATGAGTTGGGAAATTTTTGATATGAAACATCAATTTTCATGAGGCATAGGATAAAACCATGTCGTTATACATAATAAAACATCCCAATCACTTTTTTTATGTTTCATTATAGACTAAAAACCCTTATCCACTAACGAGTAATGTAAGTATAGGTGTGTTGACCAACCTTCTCTTTAGTTACTTAAAATTTTCCTCACATTAATCTGTCAACAAGATATTGGAACCCTTCCAAGTTAACTTGGTTATAGTTTTAGATAGTTATGATAAATTCTCCAAAAACCATCAATAATATTGAGATATAACATGAAAACTATGGATGTTAGTCATCATGGTTGGTCTAAGAAAACATTAAATATCCTTTCTCTTTGATGGATTTATCGCTTTACCTTCTCTTGATATTATTTCACCAAAAGATAAAACATTTTAAAGCCAAAATTCACAATTTGAAAATTTTTTATACAAAATTATATACATAGGTTATTTATAATAATTTTATAGTTGTATTCAGGATATTTATTTGTCTTTGAATAGATAAGAATATCATCTATAAATACTACCAAAAACTGGTTGAGATAATCTGTAAAGACTCTATTCATATGATCCACAAATGTATATTGGGAATTACTAAGACCAAAAGGAATCAATATATATTCATAGTGTTCATACCTTGAACTGGATGTTTTATTGGTTTTATCCTTTTTATTTACCCACAATTGATTATATATAGAATAAAGGCCAATATTTGAAAAGTAGTGAGGTCCATGAATTTGATCAAACAAGTCATAAAAATGGGGAAGATAATACTTGTTCTTGATAATGATATTGTTCAACTCCCGATAATCAATTCAGAGTCACATTGATCCATATTTAATTTTCACGAAAGGAATAGGTGCACCCCACGGTTACACACTTGTCTAGATGTATACCTTATCAAGGTTTTCTTGGAGTTACTTCTTTAATTCCTACAACTCCATTGGGGTTACTCTATAGGTATTATTTGAGATTAGTGTGGAACCAAGCTTGAGATCTATCGAAAAATCAACTTCAATTTTTTTGGAAGGCTAGGAATCTCTTTTATAATGATATACACAAATTAATAAATAATATGCCTATAAAAAATGTCGATTTTCTCCCCAACCATTTGAGATTAACAACCCTTTTAACAGGAATTAAAACCCCTAAAATCAATGTATTCTCTCTAGGAAGTCTATATATATTGTCACATTCTTATATAATCATTTTTTGGTTTAAAATTTCAAAGGTAACATCCCTTCCACAACAATTGATTTGGTAATTATGAAGATAAATATAAACCATGCCTAATAAGATATAAAATTTAACCAAAGGAATAATTTCAAATTTACAAAAAGCACATTCCAAAAAATGTTAGTAGGAGAGGAATCACCGACTTGAGATGAAATACTCACACTATTAGGGGTTTGTATTGAAAATTCCACATCTAATAATCTGTGTGGAATATTAATACGCTATGAAAATTCATTATATATGAATGAGTGGTAAGATCCCAAATCAAATAGTAAATTATTAGTTATAGTGTTGATGGAAAGTGTACCGTTCACCATGATGTTATTTCACCCCTTGATAGAAATAGTTATTAAATTTTATTTGCACCTTTCCTTATATGTAAGATGTTTTTAACATTGACCATCATCATCGAACCTAAAATTTGGGTGCTAATTATCATATTTCTTATTTTACTTAACCTTGTAGAATTGAAGTGGGGGAGGTGTATTCTGTTCATGTCTCTCTCTGTCTGCATTGTTAGTGGAAATATTCCCATCACTTCAGCAGTAAAATTCTTGATGACCTTCCATTACAAAAATAAAAAATTTATTAGACCCCTTAAGATAATTTCTTATATGAATCAATCAACAATTAGAGTATAAATTAAAGCTCATCTTCTTATCATCATGATTTTTAGATTTTAATTTTACCTCCACCATCCATTTTATTTCAAAACCATGGCATCGATATGTAACTCCATCCTATACCTAAACATTTATTGCAAAATGAAAAATATATTCATAACTAGTAAAGTCTTTTATAACCAATACACTTATAAGGATTAGATTAATTCCACTAAAGAACCTATCATATTTACTTTCGGGTTAGATGATAACTCTGGAAGAATACCTTTTATGCCATGTGAAGTTATCCACTTAGGTTCCCAAAATTTCATTATCCATTTTATTTTACACAAAAATATCTTTCTCCATCACAATATGAAGAATTCCATGAAAGTACTTATTGAGAAATAAGTTCTTGAAATTTTCACAATCTATAGATTCAATTTAATATTGCTTCCTCTTATTATTGATTTGATTCAACCATTGGCCTACATAATTTTATAACAAATAATGATCCAGAATTATTTTTTATGTTAAAACAATTGTTAATGAATAATTTATTTTTAGTGGTACTAATCCATTGCTCAGAAACATGTGGATCATAAGTCCCATTGAAATAAGGTGGATGTTTCCTCCTGAAGGTCTCAAAAGAATGTTGTTCCCTCCTTTTATTATTTGGATGTTTAGTATAATTTATATCTTGATAAAGTTGAGTGAATATATATATGATATTATTTTATTCCATATCTCATAGCATTTATATAATGAGGATAAAAATAATTTCCTTTTCCATCACACTCAACATTGAAGTGGTTCCTTCGGGTTCCATCCATCGACTAAAACAAAAACTATTATAGTAAGAAACACTAGTCATAGCAGGGAACCACATTATCTTTAAAAACACATATAAGATGTCTAAATTATGAATCCTTATTTAATATATGACACCTTAGTATTATCCTATGTTATTCAGAAACAACACCTATTTAAATCCTTCATGACATTTTTTTAAGTGTTTGTGAATTTCCAAAACATTTTCACCGAGAGTGTCGAACCAGGTGTGAAGGAAGGACCATTTCTATATACCAGGTTATGTTGGAGTTAGGCTCGAAATACCTTTTCGTAGTTGTTTCCCCTATTTACATTTGTACCCAATCGACATCCACTTATAGAATCCATATAGGGGTGTATTCATGGGAAATCACTCGATCAATCCTTTACAATAATTCAAGGAAATATTTCTATACTTTTCATTATTCTTAGACATAACCTTTTACATGTCATTAGAGATATCAATATGGAATTATTATCCTAGTTTCAAAAATTTGAAATAAAAATTTTATCTGATACCAACTACAGAATCCCTCTCTTCTCATAAATTAACAGTAGATCATATTAGTGGAAGACATATTAAATTACACAATAGACGCCCAAAGAATGTATTAGACTAATTCTTTGGTAAACATGGAATCATAAAAACTACTATATAAGTGAAATACATTATATCACATGAGTTTCTTCATGACTATAAACCTTCTTAGACACATAATAAACAATACATATCTTCAAAACCTAGGGAAATGAAACACAAAAATGGGCATGTTCAGATGCTCAAGAAGCGTAAAAAATGATACATGTTAGCATAAAAATGAGGATAAATGTATGATAACATGATCAAGACATTATATGATCATACCCTACATACCAATGATCATAAAAATTAATCATGTAGTAAATATTTGATGTTTAAAAGATAATAATCATAATGTAATTAGGAGTATAGTTCATTAAAACATTACAAAGTAATAGGATAATGAATTTATGGAAGATACATAATAATATAAAATTATATCTATATTAGTCTAGGAATTACTACCAATTATATATTGAAGTATTTATTCACACCCTATACCATCTTGGTAGTCGTGATTCCTTCTAACGAACATCTTAATAGTCAAGGATCACTTTCATGACCATCTTATATGACAAAATCCTTTATTGAACTAAGTTCACTAAAAATTATTTCTATATCTGTCATATGTGATATAAATATTTAACCAATTCATTGGAGGGAGATATAGGTCCCACCCATTTCATAATGAAATCGTACATACATGTTCCACAATATCCTAATGAATCATATCATATCCATGAAATGAAGTGGGTATTATAAACATGTAATCATATCACAACCTATAGAAAAAGAGAAAAATTTCAGAAAAATTTCATAAAAACATAAACTGTAAAAGGAAGTGGGTTTTATAAGAATATTACTTGGGAGATTGAAATGAGTTTAATCGATATAGAGCTCACAATTGAGAAACATGTTTCATAAACATAAATTCATAAAAACATAAACCATTTAGAGAATGAATATGAATAGAAACTCTGGATAAATTTCCCAAAAAGGAATGAGTAACACCAATGTATTACATCATATAAGGAAAATAATTTGAAAATATATTTAAAACGATTTATAGAAAAAAACTAACCTTCAATTTTGAAAAAATAATTTTAAAACATAAATCTATTTGAAAGACCTTTTCCTTGAAAATATATTAAGGAAACATGAAAACATATTGATAACCTTTTCCCTTTGAGAATATCTATGAAAAATCATAAAATAGTCCTAAACTCCCATTTTTTTAAAAATGAGGTTTAAATATCATTTAAGAAACATTTTTTGAAAACTTGTTTTTGAAGTAAACATATTTTTCACTAAAAAGAGAAATGATATCAAATTGAATTATTTTTTTTCTTAATTATCTTAAGTACCAATTAGTGTAAAAATGGTTCGAATACATGAAGATATTATGAATGACCAGATGAAAAGAAATTTAATGAGATTTAATGAGATATGGATAAATATATTTCATCAATGGAATCATAATCATAAAAAATACTGATAAACGCTGAGATTGTTTTAATAGACTGTTACAACTTTGTAACTTTGAATCATACAGATAGTGTATGAAAATAAAATTACATGAAGCCAAAAATATCATGAAAATAATAATATTAATGATATAACTTGTCAAAGAGTAATTTATATACCTCATACAAAAACATAGGTTCATATCATTGAATGTGTCTCAAAGAAAGAAAATTGTGACCAAACTACTTTACCGTTTTGCTAATTTTTGAAACAAAACACCCATGAAAGAGATATAATCAAATGTATATGTAAATATCCAAAAATTTAATTATAAAATTCATAAAATAAATTCATTGTTAGAATACACTCCATAATTAAATGAGTGGTGAATAAGGCATATCCCTCATAGAAATAGTAGTGAGACGTGAAAGCCCTTAACTTATGTCTTGTCTCTCATTGAAAAAATTAAAACCACCTATATAATAAGACTATGTTTATTATAAATCTATCACATAACCATATTCATATATATATAATATAACACATAATTTTCTTATGAATTTATAATATACATTTAATAATAACTCTGTGATAAATTTATGTTTTGAATAATCACTTGTTCTTAATACATGTTTTGACTTCTTATCCAAGGTCCTATTACTTAGATCACGATTTAATTATTTCAAAGATGAAAAAAATGGTTAAAATATCATATTTAGTCAGTATATATGTATTTATAATAATATACAAAATTTATAAATATTCAAATAAGTACATCATTCATGGAGATGGTAGGCCGTACGTATGATTAATTCTATTTCTGTTTTCTTATCATATTTGTTTCCAATGATTTTCACCAGGGTGTGCTTACATCACTAAACACTCAGAACAGGTCATTCTACACTCTTTTAATCATTCCCTCTTCCTGAAAGGTGGGAGGCATTTATCACTTCATTATATATGTACACTCCTTTATCGAAATGGGATATAGGATGTTAGTTCCACCATCCATGGATTTATCCTAGGAACTCATCACCTACTCTGATTTTCCCTTATAGGTTCACAAATGGTTCCTAAACCGCATTCCTGATGCCATCTCTTTGTGGATGATGATTAATTATGTTGCTTCTATTTGGAAATTCCAAAGGGTCTAGCTAGGTCAACAACCTTAGGTCAGGGAAGTAGTCATGTTAGGAATCACTGAGAATGTGTGGATTAAGGAACATTGGAGCACCTGTATTCTTCCACAAAAGAGGGATTCTCAAGGGCATGAAAACCCAAGGCATTCCATGTTGATCACATGTTATATTATTCTATAGGCCTGTATTCCATGGAGTTCATCATGTGTACCATGTTTAATATGGGGTATTATGTGAGTTTAATATCTTGCAGAGATGTATCAGATTGATCAGAATATATCATTGTAACAGATCGGGAAGGTGAGACACTAAGAGGGATGACCTAGAATGGTTTACCGAATTGATGGATCAAAATTCCCAATTAGGGAGGACCCAGGATGGTGTGTCCCATTAAGGGAAGGTTTCAAACTATGAAAGGATGAGTCCCATAAAATGGAAGACACTGAGGTTTAACAATGGCTGGATGTGACTTCCTATAGAAAAGAGACACAGGTGATGTGTTCTACAAGTGGATATATTTCACAACTTGAAGTCTGTTATGGAAACCACTGAGGGTGGATTAGGGAGGTGAACACTATGGTGGGGGACTCCTAGGTTTACCATTGGATGAGATTGAACCTTAGAGAGGCGTCTTACATACCCTGTGTAGAAGACATGGATCATAACCCACATATTTTTAAGGGGTGATTTGTAGATTACATATATTTGGTATCCCTTCAAAATAGGATCTTACTTTGTTGGATGATCATGGATTGTTTGAGGCTTATGAAATGTTAGCTTCCCGAGTTCTTCCAGGAGCTGTAATGGGATTAATGTGGCTTATGTTCTAAGAAATCCAAAATGGATGGTGTGATCCCACTAGGATGTGGCGGCCCAAGTTAGAATTAGGATTTATATGGATGAATTATTAGAGTGGAATGGAATGAATGAAATGAGACTGACATGAAAATGACGATGTTGGGCTTGAACATCAGAGTGGCTTCCTACATATCACAGTTGGCTGGAAAACAAATTCCACATAGTTTTGACATGGGAATTGGAAATTACACCCAAAGAGGCTACCCAAGCATGAGGTATGAGGATAGCACATTGATGTTGTCTAGGTTGAGAGATCAAAATGCCTAAGGGGGGTGGATTTGGGGGTTGTGTCCCTAAAAGGAAAGATATAACATTAAGAGGGTACACCCTTAAGAGGGAGCACCTATGATTACCATTGGTTGAGATTTAACCTCAGAGAGGCATCCTACATACCCTGTTTAAAATACATGGATCAAAACCCATGTAGTTCTACGGTTTAGGTTTTACATATAGATCAGTACCATTCATAATGCAGAAACTATATATTAATCTAAGAGGGATTCCCAAAGGGGATCACAGTCACTGCTAACCTTTAAGACCATGTGAGTAATACTCATTTTAAAAAACAAGATGAAGTAGAAGACCAAATGGTCACATTGTGAAAGATGTTTCAATGGGGAATGGTGTGGGGATTATGAATAGTTATTGGCCCTGGGAGATGGATATTGGAGATTATTCCATGAGGAATTTACTAGGTGGGGAAACCCATGTTCCCAAAAAGGGGTGAGGCTAAAGTTTAACTTCATGCACTGAGGACGATGGTGTCGCGCCTTTTACTGTCCTGCAACTCGAATGAAGGGATCTCAATTCTCATCCCTTGAAATTACATAACTAATAACTATATACACTGCGGTATGGGGAGGAATCAGAAATGTCAAAAAAAATGGGTGGAGGAGTGGTAACTCGAGGGGACCACATTAGTATAACAATGGGAAGAAGAAATAGATATTAGGGTACTTATGTGGAGAATAATTAGGTAGAATAAGTCAATAAGGAGCACCACATGAGGGACCAAGAAATCACTTTGTATAATACTAGAGGTTCATATAATAGAGGGTCTCACAAATCACGGGTCCTTACAGAGAGGTGCTTCCCAAAGTTCAGGATCTTCATGGAGGTCAGGTGATTTGCAAAGTAGGGTGACCCTGCCATGGCCTGGAATCATGAGTTGTAAGAGGATTTATTCATGAAGGATTAATAATTTTCGAAGCCTAAAGTACCCCAATGGGACTTAATCCTTCACGATAGTAATACAACATCGTGAACGGATTTCCTACCATAGGACGGGGTTAATTTCAATAAGGGAAAGGGAGTTTCACGATGCTCCAGTACCTCGGAGAATTCAAATTTTCCTCAAGTTTGAGGTGATTGATGGATTAATGAAATGGCGAAAGGTCATAGTAAACATAATTTGGAGGAGGTGAGGTTTATATTTATAGTAAAATGTCTCTCAGGTGGCTTAAACATGCTCCAAAGAGAAAATATTCTCTTTGATAAGAGGCATGGGGCTCATTAGAATAAAAAAGGACAACGTTAAATGGAATCGTGGTGGTCATGGGGCTCATCGGACTCACGGTGCCTTCCGTCATGGCCTCATGGTGGTTGTAGGGATGAGGGGCTATATAGAAGTTATTCGAATTGTAGACACAATTGATGATATTTTGGGCCATTTCAGCATGGATTTCACTTCAACAGTCTTGGTTATTTCATGATATGTTCAAAGGAATGGATCTCAGTACCAAAATATACCCCCTCATAATGTGAGTTTATGGGAATCAGAGGGTTAGATTCTAAGGGTATGTCACAAAATACTGGATGGTCAGGATACAAGATTGTAATGAAGGGGCATGATATGCATTGTGCGAAGTCCGCTATGAGTTTTGAGTGCGCAAAGGATACCGTGAAGCTCAGTGTTCCATTACCTATAAATCAGGAATGAAGGGACCATTCTATATACCTTATCTCCATGAATAGATTGCACATGTGCTCACTTTTTTCAAAGTGATATACCCCATGAAAGCATCCTCACGAACCTAGTTCATAGGACCATTGCTCCGAGAATGCTTCTTAGTGAAATAGTTCATCACGATCCTCTTTTTATCCATGAAAAATGAAGACTCTATTGTGGCTCTTGGATATGGTGCTCTATGATCATGGTTTTAAAATGACCCTCACAGACATACTCATGAAATTTTTAAAAGTCTCAAATATGATGGCTACACATGAATTTACTCAGGAGTTCCTTGCAGATGCAACTCGAAGTGAATATTTAATGAAAAATATCTTGATTGGGAGTATGTTCAGAGCCATTCGAATCACAGAATGCTAACGAAGCTGCTAATACAATTTTAAATGGAATAGCCTATATGCAAGAGACAACCTTTATATAGATTCGATATAAGGGTGGATGTCTTCATTCCTATGGAAATCTAGTTCGATCTAGCATATTGGTTTAAAGGAACTATAGGTTAATAATTATGGTTCAGGGCTCCTGAAAACCACACCTTTAAGGATCATTCACTTTTCATTGTAGATTGTCTACACAACCATCTCAAAAATATCGATGGGAAGCCAATTAATCTAAAGACATATCCACCAAAACATAATATAATATTCACAGTGGGGTTAAGGGACCCAAATAAAGGATGTTCTAATGACTGGGAAATTCTCCAGGGTGCAAAATTCCACAGAGGAATGGGCCTAGGCCTACCAGGAATTTTCATTCTACGTAGAATTTTGAGCAGAGCTGAGGTGAGTAGGACTATATGAAGTGGCATGGGCTTTCCAATTCAACATTATCAAACCAAAGGATATCATGTCTGGGTTACTGAGTAGATGGTTGTCGAGGACCAACAAATTCTATTTGCATCATGGGGAGGTTGAAATCAGCCTCTGAGATCCCTATTATTTACATGGGATTCCCATTCTATTGGTGATGTACAAAAAAAGAATCCCCATGAAGAATGCATCAGAGGATCCATAGAAGATATAACATTTAGAGAATATACATATAGATTTGGTTCCAGGTGTATATAAAGAAAAAAATGACAAGGGATGTACACTTTAAGTAGTGGTTCGGTCATTTCCCCAACATTCCTTTAGAGACCTTCTAAGGTAGCAGTGGTGCCCCTGAAACTTCCCATAAGGAATAATACTTACCTAATAGGGGCCTAGAAAGGAAATAAAGGATATTATTAGTGGATCCTAGAGGAAAAATAATTGCAACAATGGGGGTGCAACAATTTCACTGAGCATCAACTGATAATTAGGTTGGTTGGGTTCATATCTATGCTCATTTGTGGGTGGATGCTACCAGTAAGAGATTTATCTTTGGGTGTGCATCCAATAACATTCAATATGGAGGAAATAATAGAAATGGGGTGGCACATAAACCTTTTAGTTCTAGTGCTGAAAAATATGTACAAGTTTATCTAGCATATAATTTGAGGGGAATAATCCATTAGGCATGTGTGGACCACTAAAAATTCTATATAGATGGGTGGAAGTAAATGTGGGGGGATATGAATACCCTAATCCCATATCCCCTCCTCAGATAAAACCTCAATCGACCATTCAGAATGCTTAATGATGTTTCCCATTCGAGATAAACTTGATGGTAGTGTGGAACAAATTCTGGAGAGAAAATGAATTAAAATTCCATCAATTTTCTCTACCAAGTATAGTGCTCACTGATGACGAAAGAGGAGTGGAATCACATCAGTCATACCTCTTGGACTTTCAAGGATGATTAATGGTGTAATGGTTGGAATATTAGCCAATAGGTGAGCCATACACCCACATTGGTTCGTGAGGCAGTTTAGATTCATATAGAGACTAACCCCGAAGGTTTACCCAGGGGTATGTCATGAAGATCACCCATGCATAATGAGGAATTTCTTTACCATGTTGACATGGGAAGATGGGAAAATGAGGAATGAACAGCCTCCACCTAATGTTGCCTATGGGATGATCGAGAAGTATTAAAAGAGATGGGAGGTGGCCTACTAGGGAAAATTACAAAACAAAAGACCATCCAAGATGGTGATGGAGCATACCCTCTACCTTGTGGTCGATGCCAGATAATGATTAGAGTATTCCATGGTAGTAGGGATTACGCTTATAGTAGTGGAATACCTGCAACAATATAGAAAATATTTTAAAGGACCACACCGGCTAGAAGAAGAATATGAGAAGTAGTAGAGGTTCATGTGGTCTCCATCAGGTTGACTCAGGGTGAAGGGGGACCATGAAAAGGGTTCTAGATAATAACTATACAAGCTCCAGGGAAGCGATTGTGCTATAAGGATATACCTACATATAGTATTTACCCTCAGGTATGGGAATCATGGGATTCCAAATGGTTATTCCTTAATTATTTTGAAATGTTGGGACTACCACAACCAGTTAGGGATGGATCATTTGGAAATTGGTTATTCCAAAGATGACTTCCTTTCATTCCAGGTAGAATGGAAGCGGTATGTGGATGAGATAGAAATTTTAGCACACTCCTGAGGCACTCTTCATCCAATGATGGATTAGGTGTAAGTATTACTAGACCTGAAATCCCCAACTAAATTTTTACTTGACACGATGGTGGTGTTACTTCCCTTTCCTAAGGAATCAAATGGGTTATGGTGGGAATATGTAGATTGAGGTATTCCTCTAGAGGAAGGAAAGGTTGCGACCCCAAAAGAAACCTCTTTATGAATATTTTCTTGGTCTCTTGATGTAAGCTCTAAATCATTCCCCTATTCTATTACCTCTTTCACTTTTCCCAGGTTCCTTGACTAAAATCTAATTGTGCAGGAAGACCTCGTGAAAAGTACCCCTATTGACGGGGAAACATGTGTGACGATAGGTGTGAAGAACCAAACACCAGGACCCGTGTCTGGAGCAATAGAAGTTCCAGAGTCCATCAGTGATGGGGAGGCATGGGTGGCCTTTATGGAATCTTTGGAACCCTCAATCATATATGGGGGGCCACATCCTAGAATACCAATGATAAAAATCCAAATATGGGAGCATGAGAGTCCATCACTTGACCATGATATGTTTCATACCTCATATAGTTATACTTTTTGTTTCATCAATCAAATTGGCTTCCAAAAACCTTTTCTGAATAGTCCTCAGAGTGGTGGGTGCCCTGCTAGTGAAAATGGTTAGAGGACCTAGGGAGCCTTTCGTGAGAAGGTTTCCATTTCATATTGTTCCAAGTTTCTATGTTGACCAGGTGATGAACTCTTGTAATCAACCCCTCATGGATATCTGTAGTGCTATCAGTGGGGATCAAATGAACATACTTTTTGAAGAAGGATCTTTTTTTAAAGATCAACCTCTTGATAAGTAGGCTGATTCGGCTGAAATTATTCTAGAGGAAGACCCTGCCACTTTATTCATAGTCGTGTTTCAGAGTACGAGCCTGTAGAACCAAAAGAGCTGTACAAGTCTATTTCTGATGTAGTCCAGGACAACTAAGCTACCGAACGCTGATCATAGAAGTTGATGATAAGTTTCATTGACAAATCTCCAGAAACTAAAGCAATAATTTTGATGGGATCACTTCACTGATGGATATAAAACTTGTGTGATGGAGGTGTGGATGCTCGAGACTTTCACATGCTCACCCGAGACTACCTTTCTTAGAAGACATGGGAATGCAGTCAAAATTTGGATTGTGCCTGGTTCCAAGAATAGTAAAAAAGCACTTAGAATAATTATGAGATAAATTAGAAAATCAAACAACTAAATGAGAATATGGGTGAGAACTTTTACTTCATAAATGATCCATCAAAACAAGTCATATGACTAAGGGTTCAGCTAGTGAAGGCCCAAAAGTAGTTGAAGCAGGCGAGCAGTCAAGTGGCTGACCTTTAAGTGGAACATGATCGGGCACTGATCTGAGCTAACGATCTACAACCTATGGAAAATTAATAAGCAAATAATCTTAGGGGATGAAACCAACTCCTTGAGGCAACAAATTATATAGATAAAAAGCTGAGGGGCTCAATTGACGAGGTGAATCCATAGGTGCCATGTTTTCTCAAACTCATGAAACACAACTTCTTACTTTCATTATTTGTTTTGAACTATGTGTGGATATAACTCTTGATCCTTTCAATGAATATATCTAGATCATATATGTAAAGCATCTAATGGTAAATCCCCAAGCTCACGTGGTTCATGCCCGATGTGAGAAACAAGGTATGACCATATACTCGTTCACTTTATAAGAGAGTGTCATCTAACCATTGAGTACTCAAGGTATACTATTGTTGAATGACCTCAAATAGTATTCGAGATGAGAGAGGCTCTAATTATAGAACAAGAAGCTTGTAACACACCACATTACTTTATGAACATTGTAAAGTGAATTAGCGGGATAACTCCAGGGGTGTTGGAATCAGTCCATAAAAAGGGAAATGGGGAGTGAATCACAATTCCCAAAATTTGGAATCACAGAGTGGATGGGAATATGATACGAGATAAATGCCTAGAATAATCAAGACATAGTATATGTTACTTCATCCTTAAATCGGGACAAAAAAATGAGGGTAAGAAGCTATAAATATCTATAACACAGGACCTACTTTGAAATGTAACATAAATCCTTCGGGGTGTTGGCCCAATGTGGTAGGTAAGATGAAGTAGAATAGACAAATCGTTAGGGGTTCCCCTCAGACATGATTGAGGATGAGGATCCAAAGAAAAGGTACACAAAGCATGGAGTGGAATGACATGATGTTTAAAATAATTCCAACACCATTGAAATTATTCCATTGTGACTTAGAGAACATTGGTTTAGGTTTATCAGTCTTAGAAAAGATCAATCTTATCTTCTAGGGAGAGTTTCATCATAGATGTTGTGTGATAGTTAAAAATGAAAACAATGCAGTAATTGACCAGCACTGTGGTAGAAAACCTCTCAGGTGAGGGCCTAAGATACTTTCAGTTTCACATCATGCATGTGAGGATGTTGAATGTATAGTTTAACAGCGTACGATTAAGACGATGCATGTTATAGTTTTCTATCATATAACTAGGGTATTTCACATCGTTTAAGGTCATCCTACCTGGACCCCAGGCAATAGTTTAGAGTCACATTGAATGGACTATGATACATACTCCGAGAATGTTTGCATTGGATGGAGGAGACGAACTTGACATGAATTATCCAAAACAGGCTTATACACTATACAAATACCATGGAATTAATGGAAATAAGGAAAATATGATGTGGTGAGGGGAAAATCCTAACATAAATGGGGACATAGGAGGCCTGACGTCACACCACACATTCTATATGGGGATCTTAGTTTATGTTCACAGTGTTTAGAAAAGAAATCTTGTGTGGATCAAGCATATCAGTATCCACCCAACTAAAAATCCTAATCCTATATGAGACCTGATCAGTGTAGGAAACCATGAAATTTACAGTGGGTTTACCTAACATGCGGGAGTTTACATTAAGGGTGACACCAAGGATGGAATCCCACAATGATACAAAAAAATTAGAATATGAGGGTATGTCAAGACTTTGATGGTATTGATAAAAGGGTGAATGGTAAGTAAAGGCATAATGTTGACCATGTTTGAAACACATATATCATGAACACCCTCAAAAAGAAAGGGGAGAGAAAAGTTTGGATCAAATGTTAAAAAATTTAAAAACACAGGAATCAATACTTATTTACAAAGATCCATTACGGTGTTGGTCCAAGACGGGAGGTGATCCATATATGGAATGAGACCATCACCATTAGGGGGATCTATCTGGAATTGAAGTATGATAGAAAACCCAAACCAAGTAGGACTCAAAGTGTGGAATGATCATACTAGAGAGTGAGATTTAGTATGAGGGGTGAAAATATTTTATGGTCACATCGTGTATACAATGGTGAATATTTTAATGTCATGTTTTATGGAGTACTAAAATATGCTCAGTCTTAAGGAATGTATACAATACATTGGAGAGAGGGACTGATGTGAATAAGGCCAAAAAGGCTCACGTGTTGCATATAGACACTAATAGGGGTTAGTGAACTTTCATTTGTGCCTAAGAACAAATGTCTGAGAATCTCTACATATCACATAATGATGGGTTTCAAGCTGTATGTAATTATTGAGCACAATGTTGTTTAATACTGGAAATGGAGGGGGGAAATCATCTATGAGGAGGTAGTGAAATAATCCCATGACTATCACAAGGTATCCTTAACTTTATGAAGGTTTGGTTTCAATACGACGTCGTTCATTGAGGACAGTGTGTTATTAGTTTATTTTCATAGAGTTTGAATCATATAGGGTACCTCAAGTGTACTTGTAATGAGATTTTATAAAAAAAAATTGATGTGCATGAGGCCAAAAAGACCCAAAACCACACTAAAGATCCTAGAGGAAGCATGAAAATAATTTAAAGTCATGTTAGGTGCACTAAAAATAGAACACTCATACCAAGGGTACACAATTGACATGAAAGAGATGAATTGAATTCCGTTTAAGGTCATAGAGCTTGAACTAGAAATCTTGAAACTGAAACCAAAGACAAAGTGTTTGGGCATCACTAAAAATCCCATAAGGGTGGTAATTAATAAATGTGTAGTTATGAAATCTCATGCAGTATAACGCCATGCATAATGATGATGAAAAAATTGGAAAGGGAAAATAAAGTCCAGGATGGACTAGAGATCGATGTTCGGGGCATCACTATGTATCCCATAAGGATAGGAATCAAGCCACACCTAATTATTTTAGAGATATCTTTCTGTGCAGGTCTGACCCATACACAGAGAGAATAGGCATTAGATATGACTTGTTTGTTCTTTTTTTTTTTGGTGTATCTAGACCTAGGTGGAATGTCTGTGTGTTTCCACAGGAATTGACCCATGTGTAGGTAATGAAATGTGGCATGGTGAATGACTAAGAAAAATGGTGATTACCTCTCATGTGATAACACAACAGTGTTATGTCATTTTTAATCTTGTGGTTAGGATGGAGATGCAATAGTTTAAGGTCATATCACAAGACCAACCAATGGATTTTAATGTTGTTTGTTTACGATGTATAGGGTGTTTCAAGAGAGATGTTCGTGGTGTGGTTTCTAAAACCCGATGTGAATGTGGATCAAAAATTTCCAAACCACACCATACAATATTGAGAAGAATTATTTTGAATCTCTCTATTTAAATGGTCAGAGATTTTAGACTGTGTGTTCATGCCATTACACTATACCTGGATAAACCATACCAAGACTCCAAATCCCACATGATTCGTTCTCAGTTTGGGAAACAAGGAGTGATGTTATACCTTCTCCATAATATGGGTGAAACAATGATATGAATTTTAACAATGGGAGGAAAAATACTAAACATACTAACATTCCCACTCAACGTATAGGAATACCTTAAGGAAAAAAACTAGGGTGTTGGGGATCCACCATAACATAGGGATTTGAAAAAATGTGAATCACTACACCTGATATATGGAACACAATGACAGAGGCATAACTATGGAAAATAACTGCATACCTTATTCGAAACACAACATCTGATATCGTATAACCATGATTCGGGACAGACAAATGATGATTGACTGATGATCATATTCGATAATCCAGACCTAAATCAAACCGTCATCCAAATTCCTCAGGGGTGTTGCCCATAATAGTAGGTGAGCCAAAGCGGCATGAGACCATTTGGCCAGGAGGGTCCCTTTAGAGGTGTAAGAGGATACATAACTAGATAAAGGGGAAAATGAAGTGTAGAAATGGATTGGGTGAATTCCCCAATTGAATGAAACACTTTAGGTCTCATACCACTGCCAATTCAATCATGTTTGTGAGGAACATCCTTATTTAGGTTCATATTAAACTTCAAGGATTGAGTTTCTAGGTGAGGTATTTTAAATAGTTTCTGGGTTGTATAAAAGCAGTTTAACATCCTGTAGTAAGTATGAAAATGTCATGAATTATATCGCCATTTGACTAGGACACATTATTTCAAGATATAGGTGCGTGGTGCGGAAAATGATGACCAAAGATATCCACAACATACCACATATTCTAAAAGGGAAACCTAGAACAAAAGGTAAATAAGTTGAATTTACAATTCTATGGATATGCCTGGGGAAAAGATATTCGGGCATCTATACGTATCCCATAAGGATAGGAATCAAGCCACACACAGTTCTGATGGGTGTTTTAGTAGATGAATAGTTCCTAAAAAAGGGAGGTGGATATTATCTCATAATAGAATATTGTGTTTTTTACATAGTTTATTGTCATGTGACTAGGAAAATAATAATCTTTGATTAAGGTAATAGAGTTTGAACCAATTATCTGAGAGATGTTAGGTGTGGTTCCATGAGGTAACCTGATGTTAATGAAGTACAAGGAGGTCAACACTACACCACACATTCTCATACGATACTCAGGCCAAAAGGTCTGAAAGGGTGGTCTATGTAACTGTGTGGCTGGGGCTGGGAATGAGATACCCAGGTGTCACTACTTATTCTATAAGGATGGGAATCAAGCCACATGTAGTTTTCAATGGTGTCACAAAAAATGGACAATGTGAAGGGGAAATTCCTTCTTGGGTGAAGACATCACAATGCGAAGTGGTTTATCTTCATAAATAAAGGACACAAATTGTGCATTTTAATGTTATATGGTAATTATGAGGGCTATTATGTAGTTTATCATCATACAAAAAGGACACTATGGATCTTAATTTAAGGACATAGAGCACATAACATATAATGATTCTTTAAAAAACAAGAATTTTCATTAGTGCACCATGAAGTAACCCTATGTGAATGAAGATGAAGGAGGTCCACACTATACCACACACTCCCTCAAAGAAAACTCGCACAAAGTTTGACATTATAAGGCTTGGAATTGGATTCTCAGTTTAAAGTCATGTGCTAAGTATATAAGCTTTTAGTATTAGGTCATAGTGTTTGGACCTAAGGATATTGAGATTATGACTTTTTGGTAAAAACCCTACCAAGAATCCTAATCCCATGTGATCCATGATCAGTGTGGGATAAAAGGGGTGGAGAGGTTTTTTACAACACATGGAATCACATGGTTGGGGAATTAAGAAGTCGGGCCAATTATAACAACCCTACTCTTTATTATACACTTAAAAATGATTTATTACATTAAATATTAAATTGATACAACATAGAGGACCGAGAGGTCTAGTGTTTTTTGGTATTAGGAACATTAGATAATTACATAATACAAGAAACACACCATCTTTATTGAAAACTTCCTTTACATGACCATTATATTCCCTCGTCCTTAGAATTGCATGGGACAACCTGAGGACAAGCAAAAAATGGGTGAGCTATAAAGCCCAGTAATAGAGTAATCTAGGAATAAAATGAAGAATAAAATACATGTTAGTAAATAGGAATATCAATGGATCATAAGATAAATATGAACACAAAGGCATGATATAGCATGATTAACATAACATGTAAATGTGGAAACAACATTTTACATGATATTAGCATGATCCAATGCTCATTTAACATGGAGAATGAGTAAACCATCCTTGAACTTGAATTATCATGAGTAAACCCTCATTTTACATGACGTATCATGATACTAATGTTTACCCAATGCAACATAGCACTATCAGCGCACACCCTTCTTAATCATTTCAGTTCATACGTAAGTCTTCCACATGGATCATATAACATGGATTCATTAAACATCATCATTTATTCCATGATAAATGAATGAATAATTCCAACATGAAACTATATAATCAATAAGTAAATGTTCATAAATGTGAGTATTATTGACTGATAAATGGGCATTCTATTTAATACACAAAGTCTTTGGATTGGAAAATCACAGTGCAGTTTCAGCTGTCTAATGATGTGACATAAGAATTCATAAAAATTGTTGATGAGAGAGAGATGGGTGTCTCATAATAATTATATGAAATGGATAGTAGGATGTTGATATAGATACATTTTCAAATACATGAAATAGAAATTAGATTCATAATACAAAATAATTGCTCGAATTTAAATGAGAAGAGAGAAATTCATTATGGAATTTTGCAATGGTAATGGGTGTAAATGGAAGGAATTAATGAGAGAGAAAGAGGTCTATCATAATTAAAACATATTTAGGGATGTATGAGAAAGGTAAAGAAATTATACCCCAACATTTTTAATTGAAAAAAAATGGTATAACAACATAATGAAATTTGGACAAAAATGAGAAAGGAAGAAATCCCTTACTTGGAAGTGTGATCCCAAAGGCTTGACAAAGGCTTGAGAAAAGATTATTGGGAGCTTGGGGTGCCTTTGGAAGATTCTAGAGAGAGAAGGGAAGAGGTTGGTCGAGCTCCAAATGCATTGAGTGATGAAGAAGTGGGAGCATGGTTGGGTTTATATAAGAAACAAGAGGTAATTATTTATTATTTAGGTTTCGGGCACCACACATTAAACTAATAAAAAACACAAACCAAAAAAAAGGTTTTCTATAATGGTTTTTGTCAAAGGGGATTGGAAAAAAATATTTTAGAAGGCCAATGGCTGATGTTTTTAAAATATTAGGCCTGCTTATGTGGAGGCGAGTCACACTCTCAAGGAAATCAATTTAAAAAGTGAAAACGTTTTATTAGGCTTGGAGGGTTTACTAAAGCTTTGTAAAATTAATCAAAAAATAATGAAATCAAATTATTTTAATGGTAAAACATATATTGGCCGAAAATTATCTTTATAGTGTTTTATTACATCACTATTCTGTCACTATGATGTCACATTATATAATTAAACAATATCTAATTTTTAATCTAAAATTCAACTTCCTAAGAAATTTATGAAAAATTAAACGTTAGATAATTTAGACATCCTGATTCCAAAAATAATATCTATTTTATCTAAATAACTTTATAAATATTTTAATTTTTATGTTTAAAATAAAGACCGATATTTATCGAAAATTTATGGGTTTTGAAAAAAATGGCTTTCAAACCTTAAAAAAAATTACAGTTATATTCTTAAAAATTATATGACCATTTATATTTTAAAATTAATTTATTAATAATATTTTATTAAAATATTATTTAATTAAAAAATCTATTAATTCATCAAAATAGAATTCTTAATTGAGTATTAACTAATAAAATACAATTTTTTCTTTAAAACCCATTTACAAAGTAACAATAATAAAATGAATGTATATTATTTATTTGATAAAAAAATAAATCACATAATAATAGCTCTAAATTTTTGTTACATAACCCTTTATTACACCCGCATATGACCTAAGGTTAAGGTGTGTAATGGTGACAAACTCTTGGGGTGGCTCAGATAACATCGCTCGGGAGGTAATCTCTATCAACTTCCACTTCTCTCATAGGTGGTTCCATTAAAGCTTAACGTGTTGAAGCTCAATATGGATTTGGTCAAGAGAGAAGCCCAATGATGTCACATCCTTTCCAAGCTCTGAAAAATGGGATTCGTACGGAGAAATTATACTGGATGAGTCCATCACATCCATTATCTAAGTAAATTGGATTTTTTAAAACACTATATTTATACTAATCATGTGATCACTATTCAATGACAATATTAGCAACCATAACAATTCATAACGGTATTTTTAAATCCAAAATCATACAACCAATGATTTTAATATGTTTTATAAAACTAATTTACATAATAAGGCATTTAATTAGATCAAGATAAATTTTTATTAATGAATGTTTTGGGTTTTTACAATCTTCCCCCCTTAAGAAATTTTACTCTCAAAATTTCATTTTCCCACACTAAAAATGTTGAGGGTAACACTTCTTCGTTGCTTCCTCTGATTCCCATGTTGCTTCTTCAAATATGTGGTTGTGCCACAACACCTTGACGAGGGGCATTGACTTGTATTGAAGAAATTATTCCCTATGATATAAGATTTTATCTAACTTCTCTTCATAAAAGAGGTCATTCTCCAATGGTACCCCCTATGGATTGAGTACAGTGATTGGTTAGGTATGTACTTCTTCAAGAGTGATACATGGAATACATAATGTACTTGAGATGTGTTTGGTGGGAGTGCTAGTTGATAGGTCATCACTTCAATGCGATAAAGGATATCAAAAGGGCCGATGTACCTTGGACTAAGCTTTCCCTTATTCCCAAATCTCATAACTCTTTTCTATAGTGAAAGGTAGAAGAATACCGTGTCTCTGACATCAAACTATAGTTCTTGTCGATGATTGTCAACATAGCTCTTTTTTCAACTCTAATCATCTTTAATGTGTAGCTGGATGGTCTTAAAATTCCCCACCATTTCATCGACCATTTCTGGACCTAGGAGTTTTCTCTCCCCAACTTCATCCCAACATGTCAGTGTTCTATACCTCTTCCCATAAAGGGCTTCATAAGGAGCCATTTGTATGCTTGAGTGGAAACTATTGTTGTAAGAGAACTCAACTATAGGAAGATATTGATTCCATCATCCTTTGAATTCCATTGTGCATGCTCTCAATATGTCCTCAAGTGTTTGGATAGTCTACTCAAATTGGACTTCTGTTTTAGGAATATAAGCTATACTGAAGTTCAGATCATTATTTAGAGTGTATTTAAGACTCTTCCAAAACATATAGGTGAATCTTGGATCGTGTTTAGATACAATCGATAGTGGTACTCCATGAATCCTTACCAAATCTATAATGTGTATCCATTCCAGTTGACCCAATGAGAAATCCTACCAAATTTCAATGAAGGGTGGAGTCTTTGTAAGACGATCCACAAAAACCCAGATAGCATTGTTTCCTTTGGATGTATTTGGATGTCCGATGATGAATTCCATGGTGATGTTCTCCCATTTCCATTCTGGTATGGGTAATGGTTTCATCATCCCCTTAGAATTATGCATCTCAGCCTTCACTTTATGAAATACCAGACACTTTGATGTATACTCAGCGGTCAACTTTTTCATGTTATCCCACCAATAATTATCTTAAAGATCTCGATACATTTTTGATTTTCTTGGGTGGATGGAGAAATTTGAACTATATGCATCATCCAAAAGATCTTTCCTTAACTTTAGAATTAATAAAACACATAGTCTTTTCCCAAATCTCAAAATTCCTTCTTCATTAACATTGAAATCCAAGGATTACTCTTTCCTGATAGTTTACACTTTCTTCTGAATTCCTAGATAATACTTTTGAGCATCCTTTAATCTTTACAGAACATATTATTGAGAAATAATTTGATAAAGGATTGATGTTGTTCCCTTCTTTATTATTCCCATGTCCATCTTCGTCAAAACTAATAATATTGGATCCTTTTCAATTATCATCAATGATAGAATTGCAAGGTATTTTCTACTTATAGCATCTGAAACCTTTTTCTCTTTCACAGGGTGGTAATGGATTGAGCTGTCATAGTCTTTGATCAGCTCTATCCATCTTCATTGGCGCATATTGAACTCTTTATGTGTGAATATATTCTTTTGGATTTTTTGATTCATGTATATTTTACACTTCTCCCCAAATAGGTAATGTAGCAAAATTTTTAAAGCAAAGATTATCGTATCCAACTCCAGATCATGTGTTTGGTAGTTTTTCTCATGAAATTTCAATTTCCTTGATGTATAGGCAATGACTTTATCATTTTTCATCAACACAAATCCCATTCCCATCATCGTGGAATCACTAAACACCACAAAATATTCACCAATTGTGGGTAATGTGAGCATAGGTGCATTAATAAGTCTCCTTTTAAACACCTTTAATCTATCTTCACATTCATCACTCCAAGAAAACATAACTCCCTTCTGAGTTATCTTAGTAAGAGGGTTAGAAAATCATGAGAAATTTCTCACAAATCGACGACAATATCCAGCTAAAACCAGAAAGATATAGATATCCATTACCGATGTTGGTCTCGGCCATCCCTCAGTTCTAACTATCTTGGTAGGATCCAAAGATATCCCATTTCATGTGATGATATGACCCAAGAATGAGACCTCCGTCAACCAGAACACACACTTGCTATAATTTGCAAAGATTTTCTCATTTCTCAAGGTCTCTAGTACAGTTCTGGGATTCTTCTCATGCTCCTCCTTGGTTTTGGAATATATTAGAATATCATCTATAAAGACCACCAAAAATTTGTTGAGGTTGTCTCTAAATAATATATTTGTCAAGTTCATGAATATTTTTGGATCATTAGTGAGTTCGAAAGGCATTACTATGAATTCTTAGTGCCCGTATCTTGTATGAAAAGAAGTCTTGGGGATATCTTCCTTCTTCACCCATACCTGGTAATGTCCCGACCGTAAATCCACCTTGGAAAAGTATTTTTCTCCATGAAGATGATTGATCAAGTCATCAATTCTGGGTAGAGGATACTTGTTTTTTATCATTATGTTCTTGAGCTCATAATGATCAATGCAAAGGCATATTGACCCATCCTTCTTCTTGACAAAGAGGACTGGTTCACGCCATGGTGAAGCACTTGGTCATATAAACCCTTTATTTAGATTCTCCTGTAGTTGTTTCTTCAGATCCTCAAGCTTCATAATATCCATTCTATACAGAGTGTTGGATATTGGAAACACCCCAGGTATAAGTTCAATTTAGAATTCAACATCTCTTCTAAGAGGGAGACCAGACAATTCCTCAAGAAACACTTCAGAGAAATCCCTCACAATAGGCATGTATTCAAGGATGGTTTCTTCCTTAGACTCAATCATTTGATCCAAATATGTGTGCTCATATGGCATTAATATCCACACTTGAGATGATGATGATAAAGAAGATTCATTCTCCTCCTTGAAATTGTACAAAATCGGGTGTCAATTCTCCATATGGAGACTACTTTCCCTCTCATGTAAATTTATGTTGGATCTATATAATGGAAGCCAATCCATGCCAATAATTACATAAAATTCCTCTAGAGGTAGTATGTTGAGGTTCTTGAGGAAGTTTAATCCACAAATTCTGAAAGGGGAGGAGTTATATTCAAGGGATGAAATGATTTCCCCATTTTCAGTACTCACCGACATCTTTACTTCCATGATTTGTGGTGGTATATGGATTGTTCTATGAAAATTTAGGGATATAAAAGAATGCGTAGAACCAGAATCAAAAATTATGTTCACTATTTTTAAATGAATAACTAGTGTACTTATCACCACTTCATTTTCAGGGTTCACTTCGACCGTAGTGATGGAAAAAGATCTCCCTTGCTGCATTGGAGGTTATTGGTTGCCTCTGAAAACCCTTGGCTTAGGTAACTGGTTTGAAAAGTGCCCTGGTTCCTTGCAGTTGAAGCAATAAACAATGCCCTGAGGGTTGAATGGAGTGTTCCACACCTAATTCATTTCCTCGTACCCTTCAATCAATTTACAAGGTGCTTCTTTCCACACCTTTGGCCTGCGGGGTGCTAGATTTTCATAGCAACATTGGATTTATCCATCGGATGGCTATAATTAAATTCCACCTTATACTTCTTATCCTCATGATATCCCTAAGATTCTCAGATCTCCATTTCTACTTTGATGGAACATCGGAAAATTTATAAATATCTCCCTATGTCACGAATCTCTAGGGATTTCCGTAGGATAAGTATTTTCCCACCAAAGAAGAGGTCAACCATAAATTAGAGGGTAATGACCAAGAAAAAGGAATATCCTGAAATACTTGTGAATTTTTCCTCATACGCTCATACGGATTCTTCGTCTTCTTTATTGAGGGAAAGGAAGTACCTTTTTATCTTATTTTGGAGGGTGCGCGAAAAATATTTATCAGAAAACATCTTTTGAATCTCCTTTCATTCCAATGCCTCGATCACTTCCCGAGGCTTGTTATTTTTGATCAATGTGAACTATTGATCAGATTTACCTTCCATATGATAAGCAGCTAGATGAACCATCTATTCTTGTGAATGTTGAAGGATGGATAAGATCTTTTCAATGGATTTGATCTACTACTCGGTGATTGAGGGATCAGATGATCCATTAAAAGTGGAGGCCTTTGTCTCATGAATCTCTCAATTGTGACTTTTTCTTTCTTTGGGGGGGGGGGGGGGGGTTGAGTGTTCTTATTGACCCATGTTTTTATTCAAAATGTGAGTTAACTGAGAGAGTATTGTGATAAAATCTCGATTCTCGCTCCTATTGGATTGGGAATATCATTAGAACAGTCATCACATTGATATTTGCATCGATTGTTAGCCATGTTCCTCTTATTTCCGGACATTAGATGGAATAAAAGGAAATTTAGGGGTAACACATAAAGGGTAATCCAAATACAAAAATGTATGACTTATAAATTACTTTTATTTACTTAAATAATGAATTTATAGGCTTTAATTAATGTTATCCATGATCTACTTCCTAATATATATTCTTAGGGGATTTTTTTAATTCCATTAATAATGGTTCATACTATTCTTATGAGTTTAAAAAAGTATATAGTTGGTAGTTTCATAACCAAGACTGCATCAAGGCCCGTTGTTCTGCACTAGTTCTCATTCAAGTCCAGCTCAAAGTGGTGTTTTTGGGTTTTACCCCTAGATACATTTGTTCTTGAGATGCCTCTACCTAATTGTATCCATACATGGATGTATTTTCTTGATAAAACACTTAATCAATACTCACAAAATTTAGTGATCTTTTTATTATACTTAGTCTTATCCCTAAAGCTTTCACTAGTGATTTCTAATCCTAATCCCAAAAATAACTAAACCTATCCTCTGATACCAATGATAACAACCCTTCTCATTATTACATAGTTAAACAAGATTTATTACATAAAATATTAAATTGATATAACATAGATTATCAGGAGGTATAGTGTCTTTGGAGATTAGGAACATTATATAATGACTTAAAACATGAAATAAAACATCTTTATTGAAAACTTCCTTCACATGACCACTACATTCCCTCATACTTAGCTTTGCATGAGATAACCTAAGGACATGCATAAAAATGCGTGAGCTGTAAAGACCAGTAATGGAGTAAACAAGTCATAACATGAATAATAAAATACATTTTAAGAAATAGTCATATCAATGGAGCATAAGATAAACATGAACACAAATGCATGATATAGTATGATTAACATAAAATGGAAATATGTCAACAACATTTAACAGGATGTTAGAATGAGGAAAGGCTAATTGTAAATAGAGAATGATTAAACCATCATTTAACTTGAATTAGAATGAGTAAAAACTCATTGCACTTGACTTATAAAGATACAAATATTTACCCAATGCATTTGATCACTATCAGGGTGCACCCTTCTTAATCATTTCATTTCATGTGTAAGTGTGCCACATAGACCATATAACATGGATTCAATAAACATAAACATTTATTACATGATAAAGGAATGAATAATTAATAAATGAAACCATATAATAAATAAGTAAATTTTCATAAATGTGAATACCCTTGATCTAGAAATGGGCATGGTATTTACTACACAATTACTTTGTCTTGGAAAATTGTGGTGTAATTTCGGTAGCATAACGACGTGATATAAGAATTCAAAAAAATGGTTGATGAGAGAGAAAGGTGTGTCTCATTATATTTACATGTAATGGATAGTTGGATGGTCATATTAATACATGTTCCAACATATGTAATGGAATTTAGACTCATAATACAAAATAATTGTATAAATGTAAATGAGAAGAGATAAATTCGTTAAGGAATTTCATCACGGTAATGGGTGTAAATTGGAGGCATTAATGTGAGAGAAATAGGTCTATAATCATTATAAAATATGTAGGGAAGTATGGGGGAGTTGTGAAATCATACCCCAAAATTTTTAATTGAAAACTATGAGGTATAACATCATAATGAAGTTTTCAAAAAAATGAGAAAGGAAGAAATCCCTTACTTGGATGTGTGATACCAAAGGCTTGGGAGAGGCTTGAGAGAGGCTTATTGGGAGTTTGGGGCACCTTGGAAGGATTATATAGAGAGTAGGGAAGAGGTTGGTCAATCTCCAAAGGTTTTGAGTGAAGAGGAAGTGGGATCTTGGGTGAGTTTTTATAGGAAAAGAGATGGAATTCTGTATTATGTAGGTTTTGGGAACCACACATTAAACTAATCAAAACCACAAACTAAACCACATGTTTTTCCCATGATTTCTTCCAAAGGGGAGTGGAAATTGTTTTTATAAGGCCAGTGGATAAAATTCTAAAAATATAAGGCTTTGTTATATGAAGGTGAGTCATACTCTCAAGGAAATCAATTTAAAATGTTAAAATGTTTTATAAGTAATGGAGGTTCCACTAATGCTTTGTAAAATAAATCAAACAAAACTAAAATCACATTATTATAATGGTAGAAAATATATTTCCAAACATTAAAATTATAGAATTTTGTTACCTCACTATTAGGTCATTATGATGTCCCATTATATAATTAAACGGTATTTAATTTTTACCCAAAAATTCAACTATCTCAGAAAATTATGAAAAATTCACCGTTGGATAATTTAGACATCATGATTCCAAAAATAATATTCATTTTATCTAAATAATTTTCTATATATGTGAATTTTTAATTTGAATATAAAAAACCAACAGTTCTAAAAAATTCAGTGGTGTTGACAAAAACTGATTTCAAACCTTAATGGAAATTTCAATTGTATTCCTAAAAAATATATGATCATTATATTTAAAATGAAATTTGTTAATAATATTTTATTAAAATATTATTTATTTCGAAAAATCCATTAATTCATCAAAATACATTTCTTAATTGAGTATTAACTAGAATATACTGTTTGTGCTTTAAAAACCATTTATAAAGTAACAATAATAAAATGACTGTATATTATTTATTCAATAAAAAAATAAATCACATAATCATAGTGCTAATTTATTGTTACATAACCCCTTATAACACCCACATTTGACCTAAGGGTAAGGTGTGCAATGGTGACAGACTCTCGGGTGTCTTAGATAACATTTCTTGGGTTGTAATCTCTATCAACTTCCACTCCTCTCATAGGTGGTTTTGTTCAAGATGAACGTGTTGAAACTAGACTTGGGCTTTGTGAAGAGAAAATCCCAATGAAACCACCTCATTTTAGAGTTCCGAAAAATGGTATTTTTATGGAGAAATTCTATTGGATGAGGCCATCGCTTCTTTTTTCTGAGTAAATTGGATTTGTTATAGGCCTATATTTATACTAATCATGTGATCCCTATTTAACTACTATATTAGCAAAAATAACAATTCTTAATGGTATTTTTAAATCCAAAATAATATAACCAAATAATTGCATATGTTTTATATAACTATTATACATAATAATACATTTAATTTGATCAAGTGGAATTTTCGTTAACAAATGTTTTGGGTCATTACACTAAGGGTGTTCCAATGAATTTGGTTGGCCTGCTCAATGCACAGAGGTGCACAGAGGGGTAACACCAAGGGTGTGGAATTTCCACATAGACATAAGTAATTAGAAAGGGATTTTAATCACATCATCGAATATTTGGGAAATAATGAAGGTGGTGCGATGATGGTGGATAACTAATTACCTTATTCAAATCATAACATTAGTATCATGTTAACTAGGATAGGAATAGACAAATAAAGGGTTTTCGCTAACCATATTCGAATCAAAGAACCTGCCTCAAAATGTCATTCATTATTTTCCCAGGTGTTGGCCCAGAATAGTCGGTGATCCAAAGTGGAATGAGACCATTCCTTCATGATGCTACCTTCAGACATGAAAGATGATTGACATCCAAATAAGAAGTTACGTGAAGCATGGAGATGAAATGAGAGAATGTCTATGAAGAGTCCAAAACCAAATACCCTACATCACAACACTTCTGATAATGTTAATGAGGCATATTTAAGGGATGGATCAAAAACCCTTCATTAGAGATGAATCCTTGAGAGGGATATTAGATATGGAATAGTAATGGACCAATGAAAAAATTGATGATTTTGAAGAGGGATAAGATAGGGTTAATGGTCTAGGGGTTGGACCCGAAGACAAAATTTGTGGGTGTTTATACATATAACATAAGGATGGGAATCATGACATATGTAGTTCTTGAATTACATACAATTTAAAGTCTTGCGGTGAGGACTATGCATCATACAAATTATCATCATGTGACTAGGACAATGATACTAGGTAGTTTCACATCCTACAATATAGATAAAAGGGATCTTAGATTATGTTTATAGAGCCTGGACCATAAGAAAAGGCATTTCATATAGATATAAATAGTATGGTGAGGTGAAGAACCCAATGTGAATAAGGACTAAAGAGTTCATTTCCACAACACATATTCATAAGAAAAAGGGAGTTGAACCTAGGATGGACCCAAAGACAAAATGTCTGGGAGTCCCTATGTATCCCATAAGGATGGTAATCAAACCATATATAGGTATTTATTTCCATTCATTTTAGAGTAATGCGGTAAGGGAGAAGGACAATAGGAATATTCCTAAATGAAGTACACAGTAAAACTATTATAACTCATCGTAAATGGGGGCCAAGGAGGTCATCACGTCACTTACTACCTGGAGAAACCTAGGATAAATATTTACATGAACTTCTATCTGGACCAAAAAAAACTTCTATCCATTTCTACTTATCCCATAATGATGATAATCACGCCAAACATAGTTTTGAAAATTGTACGGTGAATGACCAGTGCTAAAGGTGATTCCCTCGTAGATGAGGAAATTGGGGTGCTTTGGAGTTTATCAACATGAAGGATGAGAAAAGTGGAACTTTCATGTGAAATACTATTTGAGGAACCTAGAATTAGTAGAAGGAGTAAATCTCTCACCATCCATGGTAACCAAAGAGTATACACCGTTATGGTAAACCTTATGAAAAATGCAGGGTCATTAGTATTTGGAATCTAACTTTGCCAGTTTTCTGATGGGAATCATTGACGCTCGAATATCCAAAACCATGTCACATTGAATGAAGGAATAAAAATGAACATTCCTATTGAGAGATCTGGATATATTGTTTTGGTGCCATTCTAGATTGTTCAAGGCATAAAGCTTGTTCTGGTCAAGGGATTCCAGTTCACCTAGATGGAATCATGATACTCTAACTGATATATCCATACTATAAAGAGTTGTACAAAGTGATAGAAACTGAAAATCGGTGGGGGAGGACTACCTTTGTTCTGTACACCACGGAATATAGGGTCACATGGGTAGAATTTCAATTTGTCATCTGATAATCCCAAAGAGTGTTTGGGAGCTTGTCCGAACAACTCTTCTTTTTATAGACCACCATCTTATGCAAAATGTTAGAGAGGGTTTTTTTAAACACATATATCATCCCATTTTCATGTCCATGGTAGCGAGATGTACGATTAGACTAGATGTCGTACTCAACATAAAATTTCTTTAATGTCCTTACATACAAGATATATAATCAGGAAATTTATTTAATGGACTTAAATTTCTAAAAAAATGATCCTCTCACATAGTAAAAATCATAAACATACCCTACATTAAAAATTTTCTTCATAGCCTGGTGTACCGAAACATTTGAATGGGTTAGATAACTTGCATAGTATGGTTATACATAAGAGATACTAACCAATGATCACAAGTTTGAAAAATTATATGGGTATTAAAAGATGATCATAACATAATAATGTCTTACCCAATCAGTAAAATAAAAAAAAATCATAAATCAAGGAATATTTTTTAGTAAAAAAAGAAAACCTCATTAAATTGTGAAATCAGCAATAATCAATCATGATTCATGATAACATATCATTCGTATATGAAATATATTTTTCGGATAAACATAATCCTAGAAAATTATTTATTTAGATAAGGATCAAAACCATGATTATGATAGTGGATTGGGGTCATTACCCATAACTTCACTTCCATATTCAATGCTTACTCTAGAGACTATATAATAGAAATATCCTCCTATTGAAGTTGGTTCAATAACAACTCAATTCATCATTATCTATTTAGATACTATTATTTATCCAATAAACTAGAGGGATATATAATTTTGGGCACACCTATAACACTATAAAACAATATTTTTTTTCATAGGATCATAAAACATTAAAAAATTAATTATTTCAGAACCCATCGAAAGTAAATAGGTTTATTTCCATTATTTCATTACCGAATACCCATGGAATGAAAAACACTTTTTAATGATTTAAGTATGACTTAATTAACCTATAGAAAGTAAAGGGGTTCTTAAAAATTTCATCATAACTTAATCAAATTTAATCTAACGAAAGAGAAAGGATGTTATCATTTGAACATATCCTTAACGAGTCTTATGAAAAATCAATGGCTGTTTAAATGGACAGAATATACCTTTAAAATACCATACAAACATATATTTGAAAACATGGAAAAATATATAATTCAATAGTAACCATTAAAAAAATTATAGAGTATAGTTGAAATTATTTACATTTTAAATAAATATAGATCCTTATAAATAGATATTAAAATATTTTAATGATCATGATGGTTGGAAAACATATTTTTTCTTTAAATATTAAAAAAAGTATTTCGGTCACACATTTTTTTGTAAAAATAAATATATAATAAATGCATTAAAAATGATTAAAATTCAATTTAAAACCTCTAAAAATAAAATAAAAATTTCATTAAAATTACATTAGAAATAATTAAATCATAAAAATGTACATTTTTAAAGAATAAAATTAAAATAATATATACATAGAAGAAAAAGTTCATCAATCAAATCAAGAATAAGCTCAGTTTTTCATGAAATCATTTTCTTTTTCATTTATAGTTACAAATAGTGGAACATGGTACTATAATTTGAAATTTATAAGAATTAATAATGTAAATAAAAAATATATGGGTTTTAGAAGATACGAACCATCTAATTCTCTATAATTGAAACTAAGCATAGCTGTCCTTGAAAAGAAATAATTTTGTAACACAATCCCTTACCTCATGTCCATTCATTAATCATATATATTCAAAACAATTTTATAATAAATATTAATTTATTATATATCTATTATATTACCATATTAAATAATTTAATACCATACCTATATTAATTATATCATCTCATCAATCGGTCTCTAACAATATTTCAGTATGATCATAATTCCATGTGCAAGGTAAATCGTTTTGGTTGCATGTTGCGGTTTGGCACTTATGGTCCTTAAACATTGATCATGGTTCCATAATTTATAGAATATTATTCATTTCATAAGTATCATATTTAATCATTATATCCACTATTATTACAATTCATATATAATGACGAATACAAATTAATTATATCATCTCATGGTGAAGGTAGTCTATACATACAAATAAACGAGGTTTCAATATTTCGGTGGATGGAATGAATGAATGGAAAATAATAAGTCACATTTTATGAATCATTATTATATCATAAAAGACATATATTTTCATTAAATATATCCTAATTAATATCGATTTAAAAAATAATTTAAAAAAGAATCAAATCTCTACGTGGTGCTGAAAGTCCAAACATACGCTCGAGCAACATTCTCCTTTTCCAAAAGATATGATTGTAAAAAGGTTAAAAATATATTATAATTTTGGAGAAATAATTATTTGATACATATCATATATATAACATAAATTAATAATAAAATCCAAAAATAAAATAAGGTTATGAAAAATTTGTCATATCTCAATGTGGAGGTGGTAGTTTGCACGTACAAACGAGCAATACATTCATTTCCCAGTTGATGGAAAAGAGTAGAAAAAGGGTTTCAAATATTCACAAGTACATTTTACTATATTAATGTTATTTTAGTCCATTTTTTTATGAATAAAATATATTTAGTGGATCAACAGTAATAAAAAAACTTTAATATATTCGAGTAAAATGAATATTAATTCTTTGAGAAACCCCATTCATTTTAAACATAAGCATTTATTGAATAATATTTAGAGAAAAAAATAATATATATTTTTTAGATATGGAATGTGGGAAGATATTTGGAAATAAATTGGTCAATCTAAGTGGAGAAATATGTATCTATATGTTACGAGAAGTGGATCCCTTTTATAATTCTAGGGAGTTACACTTATAATTATTCCATGATTCAAATTATCATACAGTCTATTTCATCATAAAATGAAACCAAGTCTCCCAAAATTTAATTATATTATGTGATACAGTAAAAATAAACTCATCTAAACTTAATATTATAATTATAGGTATCTTTTTATTCCCATTATCCTTGCTAAACCAACATTAAAATCAGTTTATCCTTATCCGTGATAATATAATTTTCACCAATAAATGGTCATATTAAGAAAAAAATAAAAGGGGAAGTATAAAAAAAATTAAATAATTGTTTATAATTATAAATCCATTTTATCAAATTCAAATTAAATAGGTGGTAGAAATTAAATTGACCTATTTTTTTAAAAATTCATGGACAATAATTCTTATACAGATAACTGATTTATGTATAAAACTCATCTAACCATGAAGTCAAGTAAGGAGGGGATTACCACGATTTTATTTTGTAAAATATTAAAAACATATCATTCTTATAATTTTACTTCATTCAAGAATTAATAGATCCTTCCATCCTTCCCATTAAATTAAAAAACCCAAAAAATAGTTTTTAATTTGAATAAAATATAATTAGTGCTCATAAAAGTCAATCATGGAATCCAAAATTCAACATAATTTATAAAATTACATTATTTCACTCTTAAAATATATATATTTATTTGAAAATTAAAAAACCAAAATGATAAAATTAACTAATATATACAATTTAATGCGTTTCCAATATTTATCTCCATTTTACTTGTTTGATCATTTATACGGTGGTAAATATTTACAATAGTTACTATTTATAATGAAAAAATATCAATTTTAATATAATAAATAATAATAATTATTATTATAAAAAAATATTTAAGGAATTTTATAAGATTCAATTTCTATATTTTTTTGAAATACACTTTAAAATAATCATAGAAAAGAAAATGAATACCATTTGTAAAAAAATTATTTTAAGTATAAAACTGGATTTCTTCTAATTACATGAAATGTAAACCCCATTATATAAATTTTATGTAATATGGTTTAATATATAATCTATAAATATCATATAAAATATACAATTTACATAGATTAATCTATTTTATTAAGAAAAAACACATTACATGCATACAAGTTATTTTTTAGAAAAATATCCCACTTTTACCTTCAAATAATTTTTCCCTAATTTCAATACCATTAAAATAATGGAATTAATTTTATAAATGTTTATAAAATAAGTTTTCATAATTATTTTATTTTTATTCATACCCTCTAATCCTACATGTTACTTAACATTATCAAATTAAATAATAATATCTTAATTGGATGTCTTCATTCATTTAAACTCTATATTGCATCTAATATATGCAATGAATGAAAAAAATTTCTTTAAAGTGAAATATATATTAAAAAATTATAGTTTTACACGAACCCCAATTTTTTCCACCATAAGTACATTCCATTAAACCCCTATAGTTATATAAAATCTTGGAGAATGATTCATATGTTTCATAGTTCCATTGTGAATGTTAAAGTGAGTAAGCCGGTTAATGACCAGGTCATATATAATATATAATTAAAAAATTATCAACAAATAATTTGAGAAAAGATAATTGAATTAATAAAATTTATATATATATATACTTTATTACCATAACCAAAACATTGTAATGGAAACAATTTGGTTGAATATCCCTTAGTTGATGATTTATATAATGGAAATCATTTAAACCCTCTTATACATGAAATGTTATTTCATGTATAATGAAATCCAAAGGTAATTTTTTTATTTCGAATTTAAATTATATATTTTAAAGAAAACCCAATTAAATTGAAGTATTGCAGTCACATTGTGGAATATCCTCAGACATGTGTTTTAATACTGATCTATTAATTTATTCCCTTATAAGACCATGGTTATCATTGAATTCCTAAATCTATAAGAAAGTTATTCATGAAGAGGATTCTAGGGATACGTCCTCTATAGTTGATGGTTTATTATAAAAAATTATAGTATATTTTAAACCATCAAAATTTTAAAGAATATGGTAAATAATTACCATTGGGATGAATAATTATACTTTAATATCAATTTATAAATAAAATACAATTCCACCCACTTTTGATGCTGCCCACAGATAGAAAAAAATCTATATAGAAGATATAAATAATAGATCTCTGATATATTAACCCAAAATGTTGAAAAAAAAGGAATAACATTTACTATATATGCATGACGATGTTGTAGATAGAATTTAAGTACTCTCTCAACAAGGAAACTATCTATCCTTGATGTACGTGGTTCAAAATAAAGACCACTATTTATAGCATCACATGGTTCAAATAATCTCTCTCATTGATAAAATAATGTATTTTTTAAAACACCCCATATAGGATTAGTGTTAAAATGATTTAAAATTATGTATTTACAGTTAAAAGCACAATTTTTCACTCAAAAATAAAAAATAGATATATATATATATAATTCATTGAAACTCACTTAAACAAAATAAGATACAATAGTAAATCAAATTTCCAAATAAAGAATTACTTTTTTTTGTTGAAATATCTATTATGTAGTAAATATACATTAATAAGAAAACAATCAACAACCTAGGATTAAATTTTATTACCCCAAATTCAACAAGGTTGTCCTCAAATTCATCTTTATCACTATAACAAATTTCCCCATAATAGACTCATTCCATCTCTCGAATATTTACATAAAATTTGTAAAAACTTAACTATAATCCCTTATATTTTTTGAGCTATTATTTAAAATACATAACCCATAGTATATTTTAAAAATGTTTAAATGATTATAATAAAATATATCTAAGGGGATTATATTTTCATCAAAGGGAAATTAATTCACCAACATGACTGTATTATGGAATTTATTTCACACATCAAGAACAAGAAAATATTTTCATATAATATATAATTATTCAATTCCCAAGAAGTGTTCGGGTTTAATGTTGTTAGATCCCTTTCTAACACTAACCAGGATGAGAACAATGTTCAAGTGTATCATTGTAGAGTTTTGTTCCACTTCATTTTGAATACCTAGAAAGAGTCTGATTCCACTAAATAAAAGGTGGGATCCTCACACCCAAGAATTCATTAAATAAATAATTGGATGAACTTGATAATGGAATATTGTATGAATGTGGCTTTATTATATATCCAAGACAAAAAGGATAAAATTGATAGAAAGAAATTAATTTTTTATTACGTGATTAGATAAAAATTTGAAGGTTACTCATCATGTATTGTTTGACGGGGTTCTTATCATAGTCATCAAAGGTATATACACAACCAAAATAATTAATTAAATAAATATATGAACTTGTTGTTTTAATAATAATCAAACCAATACCTCACTATAAATTGGGGGGATTTATTACTTTATCCTTAAATGGTTAATATATGTATGGACATTTTAATTAATATTCATAAAATTATGATATATGATAATATCATTAACTAACCCAAATATTTATTAAAATTTTAAAATTTATTATTTTCAAATATTATGTATTAAATTAATTTCAATGTATCATAACCTCTAATAAATATTTTTTAGTTCATGATTTTTTGTTACATAATGTCCATGGTTTTTATGTCGGGTATAAAAAACTGATATGAAAAATAAAATTGTTTAATTGTTTTGGGTTGTTTTAAAATAACCAACATGAAAACTAATAAATTTTTAAAAAAAATTAATACAACATTCTTAATAGTATAACATTAGACCCTGAAAAAATAGTACCATAAGTAGCCAAAAATCTATACCACTTACTAGAATAATAGAAAATGATACAGAATAAAAAGTTCCAATAATTTTTAAATTAATAATACATTTTTAAACAATGAAAAAAATAAATGTAAGAAATAAATATTAAAAAAAATTAGTTCAAAAATATACAAATCCAGCTATGATAATTATAATTAAATTAAATGTGATTTAGAAGACCCAATTCAATCAAATATAAACAATCTGAATTAGCCAAATGGGCTTAAGTACATCTCCATATACATAAAAGGATTCCAACTAGCTGTAACGGTCTATAATGGTATGGTGTGGAGAGAATACCCAAATTTTTAGAGAAGATATAAACTCTAAATAGTAGATAAATAGTAAAAAATAGTGATTAGTATATAGAATAATATAATTATTCAGTTATATATAACTAATAAATTTATATCTTGTATCAAATTCAAAATGATTATGTCCTAAAGCTATTCAAATATATAGATTAAGGGAAACAAAGAGTAAGATTACCAAAACACATTATATAAAAAAGATAAAAAGACTAAAAGAAATCATCAATATCATTTTGAGAACTATCTCTGTATTCAGATCATGTACTCTATCCTGGAATAAAAAATGATTCTTCAATAGATGGGAACATACCTTTGTCTATAACCACATACATAATGATATTTTTCGTTCCAATTAGTGTCTTGATAATGTCCTGAGAAAAACTCCACAGGTCATTACCAGTGGTGTCTACAAGAAATACAATTTTTAAATATAAATTAAACTAGTTTTCAAGGAATAATAATTAGGATGTAATTGAAATAAACTTAACACTCATGTATTTTTAGATTCCTCACTGGACCCCTGTTTGATAATACCTATATAGGACTAAACTTGATTATCTAAGAATATAACTTGTTTATAACAAATAAGGGAAAAAATGACCGATAATACCAAATAATCAATTTAGAATGTCTGGTATATTATTTTATAAAATAAAATAAGTAATTTCAGACTTTATATATATATAAATTTAATTTATATTTTAGTTTCATAAAACTAATAATTATTTTCAAATTCCAAGTAGTATACTTCATTTCACTTAATAAATCCCATTATTCATTTAATTCATATGTCTTTGGAGTGATAAAAAGGGGCTTTTGGAAACAATATTCCAATCTTACTTAAGTATGGGTCAAGAGACTTGAACATACGATTATCCATTTTATCAATTCATTTTGGAGTGATCATGTGGTCCATGGGTATGTTAATTACACATACATCTCATTAAATACATTTAATAAAACCATTATCCAGGGACATTTCAACACACCTTAAAGGTAGTTTAGGATTCAATATAATGCTTAATACAGGCTAATGGGCTATAAGAAACCCAAAAAGAGAGAGTGGTTATAGTTAATGTTTAAAATATATAATGGTTTAATTTTTTGTGGTAAGTATAACCAATTTAATGCATAACAACATATTTAACGACTTTCCCATTTTATAGGAGATTGATAGAGGTCCAAAACACAACACAATTTTGACATAATATAAACACCCAAACATTTAGGGAAAAAAATATATACCAATTAACATAAAATTGTAGACCACTCCTTGTTAGATATCAGCTTTATATTTGATCTAGAAAAAAGTAAATTTAAAAACAAAAAAAATAACTTCAAAATATTGAATACTACCTCACATGAATATAACACCCAATGTAGTAAGACCAATAGTGTAATGAATCAAGAGTAATGAGAGCCTTAGGAAGAGAATTCCAACCAAATTAATAGTGCCTGATTTAGTCACAATATGGTGGATATCCAATAAAACATAGAGGTGAGGGAGAGTGAAATCTCCCATGGATGACAGGGTTGTTGTGTCTGAATGGAAGAGGATGAAGGAGGATGAATGGTTGGGAATCTATGGGGAAAACATCATTTTACCCTTTTTAATGGGTGCATGATTTGGAAATTTACTTTCCAAAACATGCAGTAATTTTCCACCAGCACTGTCACATAGGACACTCTACGCATTGGCCAGAAAAATAGTCAAATAGACCATGTTCAACCTATGTGTGCTCACTACCCAAGAAGACATACCACTCACATTCATAGGAATATGTTTTGACGAAATATGTGACTTCAATTCTCAACATAAAAAAAACATTTTTTCAGATTTCCATTCCATATAACCTCCTTTTAAAGACTAAAATAACTGTTCTTGTCCTCTTTTGGACACCCCATTGATCCGCAGGGTTATATCTAATTATGAACCAACCAATCTCCTAATTATTTTTCTAAAAAACTAGAGTCTTGGGCATCAAGAATTTTCAGGATACTCCTAAACCATTCGATAGTGCCTTGGAACCATTATTAAAAAAATGATAAAATGAAAATTTTAAGTATATTTACTTCAATAAAATTATTAGATCTTACAATCTACCCTTTTAAATAAAAGTCTTCCATGAGATTCCTAGATAGAGGTTGATCATATTATAAAAATACTTATAGAAACAGAGAATGAACATTATCCTCTATATCTACGGTCCTATCCAGTATACGAACAAGATTCCATTGAAAACAAATTGGAGGAACTAAATGGCCTCAGAGAGATTTTTGTTCCGATAGATGATACGAATGACACTCCTTAAAAATAATCATCAAAATATAAATCAAAATCATCAATACAAAGGAAATGAGAAGATTCTAAGTGATAATAATAGAACTAATAAACCAGAATAATGTTCTGTAAAACCCTGTGTCTATGGGGTATATTTTTCTAATAACCCAGCCTGAATGGCATGAAGGCCTTAATTTTTATTGATTTTTGATAACCCCTATTTCAAGGGATGAGGGGGAATGACTTACAAATCCCATAGAATTTAAGATTACATTTCCTATAGACTTAAAGAGAAATTAAATGGCCTGAAGGTATTAGGGAATTAAACTAGTCTATAACTACAAGGAACTAAACCTCCCCAACATCCACATCACGATTGTAGCTCTCCCCCTTCACATGGTCGTCTGGATAAGCTTCTCGTGCAAGCATATGATGGTCCCGATGGCATAACCATACACTCTCATTCTTACAAATCCATTGGTTCTGCTTTGGTGAGTGTAACTGCTCTAAGTCCTACTCTATGGATTCTCTTTTTTATAGATTTTGTTTGGGTAAACTACACTAATCTTGTGGCTCGATGGACATGAGGTGGCCTGAAGGCCTTATAAGTGGCCATAAATCCTTAATGACCCGAAGTCCTGGGTGGCCCGAAGGCCTTAAGGACTCCAAACCCAAATCAGTGTACCATGGTGAATAGTTCTAGCTGATACAGTACCGAAAAGTTCCTGCTATAGTAATTGATACACTCTCTACTACAATGCCTGCTATAGTACCTACTACAACAGTACTACAGTTCCTGGAAATGGGTCTCTACCTGGTTTCTAATAATCTACTAGACCTACCCATCCTTAATCACAAAATTCCTAATAGATCATGATGATAAATCGACCTACCTATAAATTAATTGATGAACTAATATATGTAAGACACACATGAAGAACTAATCCTTGACATTGAATTCTAGAGGATGGTAGTGATGATCAACATATTTCTTCCTCCCCATCTAAAATGTATCCATTCATTTTTTTATATATTGTGTAGTGCGTGAACCTATAATCCTAATGTCAGTGTCTACTATAATTACATTATCATGACTATAAGGAATGAAATCCTAGAGGACAAAAGATTTTAGTAGTATTTGTAAACCATATACATACATGATCGTTTTGTTACATATAAATACAATAATTTCAGAATATTATATTCTTCCTTTTGTGGGTAAAACCTTTAATCCATCTAGAAAATATTTTCATATATTTTTAATTACACTTTAGGGAATCTTGGAGAATGGAAAAACAATAAGGGTGAGTAAAAATTCTTAGTAAGGTTATAGTATAATTAATTCAGTAATGAATCAATGGGAATAATCAATATAGAAGTATAAATAACTAAGAACACATTCCATGAAATAAAAAAACTGAGAAGAAAGTGAGGAAACAATATGGAAAGTTAAATAACTGAAAATTAATTCCATTTAAATAAATGGATAAGGAATAAAAATATGGAAAGTAAATAAACTAAAACACATGAACTTTAATTAATGAAATGACAATGAATTGCATCTATATATTTTTTCATAGTGAAAATATGATGGATAATAAATAATGAATCCCAATTAAGGGAATTATAGATAATTGAAATTCATTTATTAGTCACATGAAAACCTCTAATTTCATGATATATCCTCAAAAAGTTTAAAACTACACGTATAAAATTATTTAATTTTCATAACTAATTTTCCTCATAAGAATCAGTCGATGATTGGAGGGGATATATAAAGCCCGATCCCCACCCATAATTTTACGACCAAAGTATTCTTCATATCAGGTAGTCTATTTAATTAATATACCATGTGACTTGTCAAATATCAATATTTAATAAATAATACATATTTATCCATACATTGGAAGATAGTCAAATAACTATCAATGTGAACATTGTATGTAAAAAAGGTATATAGTTTAGGCAATAAACATATCCATGATAAGTGATATGAATAACTAAGGGAAATTCAATGTTCAATAATCACATGAAATCAAGTAATTAAAGTGGACTAATAAAGGAATCACGGAAGTGAACATAAATAAAATACATGAAAAAATCCATCACAAACAATCCTGAGGATAAATAATTATTGTATCAATACATCATATCCCAAGCAGAGTAAAATAGTAGTTTCTTTTCATTGATGAATGGAAATTATATAAAACTTTTTATAAATACATTTTAGAGGAAAATGTCTGTTTTTTTTAAAAAACATTTTCAAAATAATTTTCATTGTAAATCAATTTTAAAAAAATATATAATTAAAAAGTAACATTTTATATAAGAAAATGAATATTCAATGAAATTATGGTGGGTAAATCCATACATGTCTTACGAGGTAAAAAGAACATTCTATTTTCAAGTTAAAAATTTTAGAAAAATTCCTTGTTTGGAAAGAGAAAAGAATATTCATTTGAAATTTCTTTTAAAAATATATAAGGGGTAAAAATTCCATTTACAAATAATTTTGAAAATGTTAGATACATTTGTGAAAAAATTTTAAAAAACAAGGTTTTTATAAGAAAATAGGTTCTTCTACTAAAGAGTCAAATGAATTAAGGTTTACATAAAAACACTTTCCTAAAACATTTCATTACCAACATGTGTAAAAATTGTATTATTAATTGAAAAATTACCTGAATAACCATAGTATAATAAAATTAAATTTGTTATTGAATAATGACCCAATAATTTTGGCTAATGTATATTCAAGTGTAAATAATCCCGAACAAAATTAGATTTTAAAGTAAATAATTGAAAAGATTATAAAGTTGAACCGAGAATCAATAAATAATTAGATTGTGTCTGTCAAATAGAAATACACATAAAATAAGTGTAAATAAAAAAGTATATAGTAAAATTTTATTACACACATTATATTATACTATTAATGATAAATAGGATGTAATATAACCTTATGAAATAAATTGGGTTACGAATATTTTTTCACTTTGTAACACTTAATTCAAATCACATTAGATGAAATAATTATAATTAAAACTCAAAATAGCATTAATAATTAAATAGTAATGATTTTATATTTCAAATATGTATTATGTACTCCATATATAATAAAATTTATGTACAATAATAAATTACGTCTCAAATAATGGAAACTGAGACGAAGTCCCTTACTACTAGGTGACATTTCAGTTGTAATCCCCATGAAAGAAATACTTTAAAATTAAATTTAAAATATAATGAAGATAAATTTATTCATTTTTTAAATTACAATAGAGAGTGTATATACACCATACCAAATAAATAAGTGGAAAGAATTTGTTATTTTCACTATTTCGGTTGATAATGGCTCGATTTAACAAGTCTGCTTTGAATTGTAATTTTTTTTTGTCGATCATGATTTAATAATAAACATAATTTAATCCAAGATATAATTATCATATATATATATATATCCATTATATCTATATTTATAATAATCCAAAATATTTTGAGATAATAAATAAAATTCACCGTTCTAGGAGATTTTTTGTCATATGTACGCATGACTACTACATCCATTTCTTTATCATATTGAAAGAATGAAAAGTAAATTATATAAATGTATATTAAAGTTAACTTATCCTATTTTTTCTTATAATTAAAATATTTTTTTAATAAAACACTCTTTAATACATTACATTTATTTTGTGAATGAATCACATCACTTTGAGGAGGACGTAGTTAACACTTCCAAAAACGATGTTATCGAATTCCAAAAAAATAGAATGCATAAAGGTTTAGGTTATATATAAATTAAATTAGAATAAATACATTATAAGTATCCTATATATCATATATATATATATATTCCATCATAATTCCCAACTATGAGAGGTGGTAAAGGAAAACAAATGACATCGTTTTCCAAGGGGGTAGTTTACCATACACATAAACCGTAATTTCATTACACATTTGATGAATTTTTTTGTAAGTTTTTGGTTGAAACCTTATAATAAAATAATATCATTATATTTATTTATCAAAGGTTATTATATAATCTTGGAATAATTAGAGGAGAGGGGGTAGTGAAGGAAATAAAATGAAAGTGATTGTTGAAGAATGTTACCTCATTTTCAGGAAAATCCTTTTTACTTATACCAAAAAATATCCTTTTTTTAATCTGAATCTGATGATTTTGAGAATATGGGATAATATTTTGCTTGATCCAAAGGGCATGATATGTGTTAATAAGTAGGATGGGTGAGTGTCTTTTAATAGTTTAGGAGGAGTGTCATTCTTTTAAATATTTGAAAATAAATTCTACTAACGTTTTTACAATAGAATGTGGCTCAAATAATAATTAAAATTTGATAAAATATTTTATAGGATAAAAAATATGTCCATAAAATGGATTGTGGAAAATATTATAGGTCATTATGTCCCTTAAGAATAAGGTTTAGTTCCTTGTTTGACTAATTTTTTTCTTAATCACCTGTAAATAATTTTAATCACATTCATAAATATTTTTTTATAAAAAACAATGCGTACCTTATTAGAAATGTTAAATTAATTTGATTTAAAATATTTAATCCATTTTTCAAATTTAAATTACATAAATAGAAGAAATTAATTTAAAATTTATCCTGATGATAAGATGGCAAATAGAGCTTTTAAAGTAGGATGTTTAAAAGGTTGATATGTTTTTATATTCAATGTCAATGTGAAATTGATTCGAGTGAAATAAATTTTATTAATTTATATAAAATTTAAATAATTATAAATTAAAACAAATAACAAAAATTAGTTATCCTTATATGTTAATGATACGAAAGAAGATGATTTGATTTAAATTTCAGTATTTTTCACTATTCATAAAAAAATGAATCATCAAAAAAATACAAAAAATTATCCTTAATTTTTTTGATGTTTCAATTTAAAAATAATTTTTATTTTTACACATAAATTGTATTATAGTTCCAAAATTTTATTTCAAAATGATTCTACACTAAAAGGCGGTAAAACTATCATTAGCAAAATATAAGTTTTTATGCGTAAAATTGGATTTCTTCTTATCTTAGGCCTATCAAATATATTGGATTTATTTCAAAAATATTATATTGAATATATAACATATATATTTAATTAATATCATTATCTAATTTTAATGAATTTAATTTATTAATAAAACACACCTCTCGGAGAATAAAAATATTTCATTTATATTCAATCAGTTTATATTTTTATTTCTCATTAATTGGTAACCAATGAATTCATATTATATTTTTATATACCATATGTTTTATTAAGTTAAATAATTATATTCATATCATATATCGTACTAGCAGGTTTATATATTAATATATTAAATAATATTATTAGTATTTAGTAAAATTCGTTCTTTCTTATAATGTAATCTATCGAAGAAAGTCTATGTCACGTGTAATTGAAGATAAAAATAGTATGGTGTGAATTGAAAAATATATCATAGATTTAATTTATTTAAAATATAAAATAAATTGTAATATCCTGGGATATTATATTAGCTTACGTACTTAGTATTTCATGTCATACAAACTATCTAATATAATGATCTTACATTATAATTTTAGGGGGGGTTATGTTCTCCCCAACTTAAATAAATTTTGTCATCGTAATTTAAAATCGATCATGGTAATAAATTGTTTGAAATTTCCTTTCTTGAAATCCTACATCATGAAACAGGTTTGTAAAACATACTCTAAAAAAGAGATAATGGTAATTAAAAAGGTCACATGGTCTAACTTGTAATAGGTATATAATTAGGATAACATTAGTGGAAAGTGGAGATATGTACATGGAGGAAAACTGTAAATATCTATAAGGAGTGATTTAGGTCATCAATAAAAAATTGAATTTTTCTTGGAAAGATTAGAGTCTCGAATTCATAAATCATTGATGATTTAAAAGGACATCAGGTAAACAACAGTAATTGTATTCGAACAACATTTTTTGTTTTTATGTTTATCATAATGTTGATAAATTATTTTACTAGCTATGAATATAAAGAAATATACTTACTTGATACGTTTCAATTTAATTGGAATAATTTCAACTTTTGGTTTTGATCTGATCAAATTCTAATTCATCCCATATATCAATAAATGGATATCAATTAATTATATTTGTTACCAGAAGAACTAAAATTTATTTTTTATAGATTGTAAGGTTCATTAAACAAGTCCTTATGTTTGTATCTATCTATTTTCCAAAAGAAATATCATTAATACATTAATATATAAATCTAAAAAACAACACTATGGGTTAACCATTTATATATTTACATAAAATTGTTTAAATAAAAGTAATAACATATTTACCATGGCATTGCATAGATCAGTGTTTGGTATTAAACCCTTATTGTCCATCAGTCACCAGTTCATGTCTCATAGCCTTTCTAGACATCATGGGTGTCACTCGGAATACATATTGTCCTTTTCTAAAATCATATTATTATAATTTACAAAATAAATATGAAGGAAATAAATTAAATTTAGTCACTAAACAATTTATTAACTAAGTTATTCAATACAATCCCAATACATAAATACTTTATCTATTTTTACCCACATAGGTACTTCTAGGGTCTATAGTTTATCCTTTAGAGGATGGAATTTTCTAAAACCAAATACCGTAGTGTGAGTAACAATAATCATAGCAAGAAAATAAAATGATCATTTATAGGATATCTAAATTATGACATGCTATTTTCAATCTAAAACGCATTAGGTCTAACCAATACTATTCATTGTCATTATATATTCAAAGCTCTCATAATGGGTTTTAAAGAAATTTTGAATTATCATAAGGGTATACATGGGGTGTCAAAAAAGGTGTGCATTAAGTACCGTAGTCATGTTGCAAGTTACACTCAAATCAGGACCAACACACATTGTCAGAGTTGCTACCCCTAAGTACGTCTATGCAAGAACAACATCTACTTGTCGTATCTAGATTAGGGTTGTATTAATAGGAAAACCATATAATCTCTATCTAAAAAAATTAGTTTTTTCTTATATACTTTTTCTAATATTCAACCATAGATTTATGTTTTACAATCTATGTTACACTAAATGTATTTCTCTAGGTTCCTATAAAACTTCCTTTGATACAAATTGTAGCACCCCAACTCTAGAATCCCAAGGGTAGTGTCTACTGCCATTACATTAACATGTTTCATGGAATGAAATTCTGATGTACCAAAGAGTTTAGTAGTCTTTTTAAACAATCTATTTACCTGAGTCTTATATTAAAAATAAATATACTAATTAAAACCTATTTTTTTATTTCAAGGATAATAACATAATTTCATCAAGAGTACCCTTACATATCATTATTAGCAAACTTTAGCTAATCATGGTGAAAGGAAACCTAATAAGGGTTATAAAAAATCTTAGTAAGGGAAAAGTACATTGGAAGTAATAATGAATCAATGAGAATAATAAATATGAAAAGGTAAATAACTAATAACACATTCCATGTTACGAATAATTAAAAGGTAAGTGAGTAAATAATATGGAAATGTAAATAAAAAAACACATTCAATTTAAATAATTCAATAAGGAATAACCAAAATGAAAAGATAATAAACTAAAACAGATTTCGTTTATTCAATGAAATGAGAATTAAATGCATATATAGATTTTATTATTGTTAAAATATCATGGATACCAAATACTGATTCAAAATGAAGAAAATTATTAATTATTTGATGTCATGTCTCAAGAACATGAAAAAATATACTGTCAAGATCAATCATCCATACAATTTAACACTATAGGTTGAAATCTATTAAATTTTAAAAACTATTTTTTCTAATGAGAATCTATTGATGCATTAAGGGACTATATAATGTTTGTGCCCAATATGTCACTTCATGTCCAAATAATTTTTCATATCTAGTAATATATTTTATTAATAAAAAAATTTATTAACAATTTTCCATATTGAATAAAGAAAAATTAATTAACAATACTTCTATAGATAGTTAAATAATTATAAAAGTGAACACCATATATCAAAATGATATATGGTTTAGGAAATAACCATATCCATGATAAATGATATGAATAATTATGGGAATTTCAATGTTCAATAATAATAATATATTGAATATTCCAAGGGGACTAAAAAAGGAATCAAGGAAGTGAATGTCAATACTATCCCTAGAAATATATATCATTAACCATCCACAATAATTATAAGGATGGCATCAATACAACATATCCCATTTAGAGTTAAATAATGGTTTTTCTTTTTTGATGAATAGAAATTTTATAAAATGATCCTTTAAAAACCTTAATGATGAATGTTTCTTAATTTGAAAAAAAAATTATAAATATTTTCCATAGAAAATTACAATTCAATTTTTTTTTAAAAAAATACCCTTTTAAACATGAAAAGTATTATTCAAAGAAATTATGTTGTTAAATTAATACATACCATAAAAGGAAAAAATAACATTAAATTTCCTTGTTAAAAAGGCCAAAAAATGAATTGTTCAAAAGATAAAAAAACGATCCTTTAGAAATAATTATAAAAGAAATTTTTTTGTAAAAATTTATTAAATATATAATTTTTAAAAATAAATAAAATTGATTTGATTTTAATAAAACATGGTTTTTAGATGAAAACATGTTCTCTGACTAAATATAGAAATGAAGTTGGGCTTTAATATAAACCATTTCTAAACATTTTCCTTAACAAAGAGTGGGAAAATAGAAATATTACCTGAAAAAGTTAATGTATAAAAATAGGAGAAGAAAATTTAATTTTTTATTTAATACTGATCCAATAATTTCCCCTATTAGAAATTCAAGTGTATAAAATCCCAAACAAAATGAAACTATGAACTAAACCCTTGAAATGACCAAAGTGATGATGTGAGAATCAATAAATAAATAGATTAAGTGTATCAAATGAAAATCAACATAAAACGAGTAAATAAAAAATATACATAGTAAAATGTTAGTACAAATATAATCTTGTAATATTAATGAAAATGAGGATGTAATATAACCAAATACTAAAATTTCGTTATGAAATGCTTTCCCACATGGTAACACTTAATTAAAATACCATTAGATGAAATAATTAAAATTCAAACCCAAAATACTAGAAATAATGAATGAATCATGATATTATATTTCAATTTGGGTGTATGTACACTATATATATATATATATATGAAATTAGGCACATAAAAATAAAGTATTTCCAAAAGAATGGAAATTGAGATGAGGTCCCTTACTACTTGGTAACTTTTTAATTATAATCCCCATGAAATAAATAATTTATAATGATACTCTAAATACCATTAATATAAATGTATTCATTATATAAAATAAAATATGTTCTATATATACACCACACAAAATAAATAGGTGGTCAAAATTATGTATGCCTCACAGAAAGAAATGCGAGACAAAAATCCCTTACATTGCATTTTATTTTAGTTTAACATAATTTAACCTCATGTATAAGGGTTTTATAAAACTTAATAACTTAAAATATAAAATAATCATATTTATAATACTATATATTATACACTTATAACATATTGTTACCAATTTTTTAATAATCTTTCATTATTATAACTATTTCGGGTGTTAATGGCCTAGTTTTTTGAGTTTATTTTGATTTTTTTGTTCTTCAAACATCAATAAAGAATCAATAATATATGGAATTTAAAACATGAATTAAATATAATATATATACATTATATATGTATTTATAATAATTCATAATATTTTGAGATATGAAATGAAATTCATAGTTCTTGGAGACGGTAGGTCGTACATACACATGAACACTACTTCTATTTCGTTGTATTATTTGAAAAAATGAGAGGTAAATGATATATATATATATAGATATATTTAAATTCTGGTATCATGTTTATGTATTATATGAAACATAGTTTTTTGAAACATATTTCTTCAATACATTCCATTTATAACATGAATGAATATCATTGATTTAAGGAGGCTGTAGTCCGTACTTCCACAAATGATGTTTTTGTATTCCCAAAAAATGAGAAGCATAAAGGTATGTGTAATATTGAAATTATAGAATATTAAATACCTTTTTAAATTTTAGATATATAATATATATACATCTTGCATATCATAATGTGTAACCGTGAGAGGTGATAAATGAAAAACCAATGACATCATTTTGCGAGGTAGTAGTTCACTGGACACAAAAACTGTAAGTTCATTACCAATTAGATGGTTGTTTGCTTAACCATAGGTCAAAAAAATATAATTAAAACATCTTAGTAAATTTTTTAAATTGAGGTTATTATATAAGAAGATAATAAGAATATTTTATGGTGTGGAGAAAAAAATAAAATGAAAGTGATCATTGAAGAATGTCACCTCATTTCCATGTAACTCCATTTAGTTTATATCAAAAGTCATCCTTGGGTGGATTTAATCCCAATGAGAGGTTTATAGGTTTAGGGGAGGGATTTTCGGAGACTATTTTAGAATATTTTGGGTAAGACAAATGATTTTATTGGTGTGAATAAGTGAGAGGGATTGGTTCTTTTTTATATTGGAGTAGGAGTGTCATTCTTGTATGTACTTGAACAAGGTATTCCACAGAGAATTTCCCAATTTAAATTGTATCCATTAATGGTCCAAATTAAATCCAATAGATTATAGGGTCTAAATATGTAAATAAATTGGATTTTTTATAAGTTTCTAGGTCATTTCTGAAATTATGTTTAAGGTTTCCTTCCTTGTAAGGAAATTTTTTCTCTTAATCACTCTAATTATTTATAATCACTTTAACTGTTTTTTTGTCAAAAAATAAGTTCACCTAATTATAAATTCTAAATTATTCATATTTAAAATATAGACTACATTTATATAAATTTGAATTGCATAAGTGGATGAAATTATTTGAAAATTAATCTCACAGATGGGATGCCAAAGCATGTTTTTAATATAGGAAATTGAAAAGATTTATTATATAATAAACATAAAATATAAATTGATTCAAATGAAATAAATTTGTTATATTTATATATTTTATTTAATTAAACTTTTAATTAAAACAAAATATATCATAACTTTTTTAATTAAATTCTATAAAAAACATTTTTGAATTAGGATTTAGTATTTTTCACTATTCATCCAAAAATGAAACATCACAGAAAAAATAAAAAAAATCACCCTCAATTATTTTTTATATTTATTATTAAAAATAGAAGTTTATTTTTACGTATAAAATTTATTAAATTCAAAAAAATGCATTTAAAATAGGTACTCCATTGAAATACGGTAAAACAATCCTTCGAAAAATATAGTTTTTTATATATAAAATTGAGTTTGTTATTATATTATGCCTAAAAAATCTATTGGATGAATTTAAACAATATTTTAATTAATATATAACATATATATTTCATTAAAATCATTCATTAATTTTAATTAATAAAAAGTATTAAGAAAATTCTCCCATTTTAGAAAAAAATATGTCATTTATATTCTATCGGTTAATATTTTCATTTCTAATTAATTGGTAACCAATGAATTCATCTTGAATTTTATTAGACCAGATATTTTCATAAATTAGTAATAGATATTCATAAAATCACATTTAATGTAGAGGTTATATCTTATTATATTAAATAATATTAGTAGTATTAGGTAAAACTCGGTCTTGTGTGTCACAAAATCTATCAAAGAAAGTCTTTGTTGCATGTTATGAAAGATAGATTAGTTTGGAATCCATTGCAAGATATATTATAGATTAAATTTATTTAAAATAGAGAATATATTATAATGTCATAGGATATTATCTTCCCATATTCTCTTAGTGTTGTGTGTTATACATGATATCAAATACAATGTTCTTAGTTCATAATTTTGGGGCATTAGAAGTTGTACCAGCTCTAATATCTCATGAACGAGATTGGGTCCAGGTAAAACAACCTAACCTACCTCTATCCACAACATACTTTTTCAACATAGACTACTGTATAGGGCATTTTATGGAACCATATTTATAGTCACAAAAATATTTTATTGTTAGAATGTCCTACAATATGTAAGTGTTTCTCTTAAAACCTCCAAAATCACTGACACGTGACCTTGGAATGCCATCGAACACTTGTTCAGTACACTCATACAGGCTTTCTGTCTTATGGTGATTGGAAATCCATATATGTACCTGTGATACCAAATACTTATGTAACCCCTAGTAATACAAATATAAAAAATGATCACCTTGTCTAATAAGATTGTTAAGGGAACCACATGATGTAATATAATCTCACAGACACATAGTATACCAATACAATTCCTTGAGATATTATTACAAATAGCTAAGAAGTGGTTGAAATTATCCAAACAATCCATGATAACCCATACAAAATCATTTCCACTGGGGGAATTTTTGAATCTTGTCATGAAAACTATAGTTACTTGTCTTATTCCACTCTATAAAATGAAATAGCTATAGTATTCCACCAGGACAAAGGTGTTCTGCCTTCTCTTTATGACATATATAACTCCATGTGACAATAAATTATATTCATTTCTTCAAGGTATGCCCTCAATACTGGTAGGGTAAATCATAGTACATCATGTTGATCCATTGGTGTTCTTCCAATTCATAGGTATGATTTTATCACATAAACTCCTCTTGAATGTATGTATTTACCCATACACATCTATGATTACAAAAGATCCCATCCTCATTAACAATTCAACAAGGAGGTGGGTCCTTACCTAAAAAAATTACCTCTAGACTACACACTATCAATATGACAATTTCCACATATTTCGCTAATCTTGAGGCGTGTATCCCACCATCGGATCTATATGAGGTGGTTTCCATTACCACTCACAAATCTCATTATACACCTTAGAAAAGAGATCACTCTGCTTCTATTCACTATTATCTTCCTGAATATCTTATTTCCATACCTTTATTCTTTAATCTTTAGGCCCAACATTTTTAGTGACCCAATTCCTTTTCATATTTTATTGCATTATCATTAACATAAACATCAAATAATTAAAAAATTAGTATCATTAGTAATAGTTTACTTGTATATCTGATTTCATATTGTATAAAAGTGAGAATAAAATATATATTATTTATTTCATTCTTTATAATTATCTCCTAAATCATTTCATGATCATAAAACTAAATGTTATGACATGTGGAATACATAATGAAAGGGTGAAATAGAGATATTAATAAGGAATTAAGCATGATATGGAATCATAAGATGTGAGTTAGTAACATCCCAACCCAGATTACCATCGGACTTATAATCATAGTGGTCGCCACATGACCTCAGGAACATATCCCCATATTACAGAGGCTGCTAGCTAAAAATGTGCTTGTAAAGGTAGTTCAATGGGGATAATATACCTTCAATATAAAAGTTCACAGTGGGAAACATATAGTTAAACTCATAAACCAGTGTAATTATAATAAAGAAATAACTAAAACATCTAAAGAAAATTGTAATAGCAACTGAATATACAAAATAGATAATGCCAGTTTTATAATTCATGCATTCCAGAAGAGGATACATATCTGAAACTAGTTAAAAGTACTACATCCTTTTCATTATGATACAAAAATAATGAAATGGTATCAAATCCCCATGAGCGATCTCCATGAACATCCAAAGATCCAACTCAGTCCCTTGCTCCTAACTCCCCAGTACCAAATAATATATAGATCAACGGAGATCCTACAAATATAAGGATACTCAAGTAACAAGGGTTCCTGAGAAGGGTGTGAGATTAAATCTCAGTAGGCCGACACCCACCAATATGTAGCCTAAACTAGGTAGTGAAAAATAATTAAGTATTGTTCAAAGAAAATGATCTAATTAGAAAATTGAATAAATAAACAACAACCCGTCCAGGTTTTTAAGGGACAACTAATGGTGATACCAGCTTTGGCTTGAAACCATAACAATAGTCTAGAAATGAACTATATATATAATGCATAAGTAAAACGTTATCTCATTTTTATTTATTCTCTATTTAATCATTTTCTAACTCTTGGGTTCTTATGGTAACCTGTACCTCAATACTAACTTCTTCTCACACCAGATCCTAATGTGTTACCTATGTAATATAATATCTTAATACCTACTTCAACTTGTATCAAAGCTAGATGTATTTTATGTTGATATGATATATTAACACCAATTTAAAAAAATACCAGAGTGAAAATTATTTCCATGTGAAGAAATAAAGTAGAATAATCTATGTTATAAGGCTCACATAGTCCCTTAGAAGTCAATCATACATGCATATAATGGGTGTATAATGTCATGTCTATAACCCTAAAGTCTATTAGTGCACACATAGTCACTAGTGTATACATACATCCCATGTAGAATTTCATATATAACACCCAAAAACTATTTGGGAACACACGATCACTAGTGTATACATACATCTAGGGTAGAACGCCATGTCTAACACAAAAAATGATTTGTGAATGTGTAGTCACATCTGTGAAACCACAGTCACTAGTGTAGATTATCACATCTAACAACAACAAAACCTGATAGATCTATCACTAGCATAGAACGTCATGTCTATACCTCGTTCAACCTTGTATGTATATCATCACTGGCCTAGAACTTCATATCTAGAACCTAATCAAACAAAAACATTAATTAAATAAAAAATTAATTAATCTAATACCAATAATTAATTCAACAATTAATTAATTAATCACATCAATTTTAACCAATTCAAAAATTGATTAACCATTAACATAATTAACATTTCATAATTAATCTACAAATTAATTATTCCCAATTTTAAATTATTCTTTCTATAATTAAAATGGAATGTAATTATCCTAAATTCAAAATTCTTGATATTCAATCAAAGAACTCATAATATTCTACTCAATAATTTTTTATCTTGTAGGCAGTTCACCTTTGATGGAGTGATTATATTAAAAAACATGATTTTTTACTATAAAAAATCATTTAGCACAAAAAATAAGTTCAATCTATAATTGTAGTCCAATTTATCAATGGAATGAAATAAAAAAATACTTCCTTTTTTAATTAAAGGCAAGGTTGAGGACCCAGACCTCAAGGAATGGCTATGACAACACATTCTAACTCAAAAATTCACCCGCTTTCATGCACACACTTATATATATATATATATATATATATATATATCCTTAAATCACTGCGCATGTTCCCCATTCCCAGAGGGAACATGCAAATATAAGATATATATATATATATATATATATATATATATATATATTCATACTTTGGAATATGTGTTCACCCTGCCAAAATAGGTTACATAATCCAAAAAATAAATCCCATCACCCATAAACACGTTTATACTCTCAAATTAAGACTTAAAAACAATTCACAGGTTTAGAAACTTACCCCAAATTGACAGCGGTCAAGCGAATCGACCTAAACCACCTAGCCTTCATTAGCAATTGTCGGAAAATCGAACAAAAGGTCACAGGAGGCCCCTTTCTTAACAAAAAATTAGAGAAAAAATGAAAACCCAAATCAAACCGTAATCTATGGTTTCTTTCTGAATTGGTAGGGTGAAGGGAGGACCTAAAATCATCCAAAAAATGAAAATAGAAGGGAAACTAGGTCCTTATCTTGATTAATTAGACAAAAATATAAAGGAAAATACTGGAAGTTTTAAGAAATAAGGAAATTCAAGGGAGGGGGGTCATGTCACACTTCAAAGGGGAGCCCCCTAGTGTGTCACATGAATGAGTGAGAGAGGGAAGATTTATCACTTTTGGTTTTCATTAAAAACATAAAATAAAACCAACTTAATAATAATAGTAATATTATTATTATTAATAAAATATTTCTTTTTTTAATATTTTCTCATTTATTTGTCATTTAAATTATATTAATTTTAATATTAATTTTATTAATATCAATTTCATTAAAATGACAGATTATAGTATTCAAACACTTGAAAAAAAGATCTGATTCTCAGTTTAAATAACGACCCGCCCATTAAGTGGAAAAAAATCAAAAACCCCCAAGAAAAAAACCCTTTCCAAAATAAGAGATTATACAATATTCCCACTATAAAACATCTCATCCCTAAAAAGTCTCCAGGTACTATGAAAAAATTTCTCAACATACAATGTTCATGAACTCTCGTTTGAACAATCTAGTTCCATTTCTAAATGAAAAAGACACATTTAACCATCTCGTAAGCCTAAGGAACTTAAGCCTCTAAAACTAGAGACAAAGCTCAAATTTTAACCCAAAAGTTTAAAAGTGGCATTTAACTGATCCCATGAAACCAGAGACACAATCTCATCAACATATCTTTAACCATTTTACTATTGGTTCTTTCCTCCAAGGGTATTAACATTTTATGTTCAATTTGAAACCACAAATCTTCCACTATTGGAATTTATATAGAGGGAATGTTCTGAGTGTTATCACGATGCCTCTCACGTGGTTCTATTAACTGGGAAAACCTAATTACATCTGAGGTCATAACATAGACCCATTTAAGGAAATGGTCAAATATCAATCGATCAACTAAAACTCGACACACATTCATTCCTCAAAAGACATTGCTGACCCCTAAACTACACTCAACCTTAAACTAGAAATGTGCCTTTTAACATGGTTCCATCAAAAATTGAAAACAACATGAAAAAAAGGAAACAAGTGAAACCATATCCGGATAACAATTCTTGAAGAGGACTAACTTATACATCCAACACATCCTAAAAAGAAGAGCAAGTCCTTCATCCCCAAGGAATTCATTAGTTAACACAATCACTCACACCGAAATCCTTAACAGACTTCTGGTGACATTTATAAATCAGGATAGTTCTAGGCGATTCTGAAACCGTCAAGCCTGAAACATGAATAATGGTGTAACTCAACTAACCACACATCAAGACCAATGGATTTTAAAACATTAAAATGATATAGGAATGTCACTCTATTAGTTTGTTGGGGGTAAACATCAAGATATGGGACATGCTCATCTCATTCAAAAGAGCACACTAAGAGTAAACCAAAGATCACGAAGAAGAATAGTTGATCAATTTCTGGTCGAATATTTACAAAAATATCATATTCACCTTCCGACGCATCATCAAACTATCCCTGATGCCTATCGCACCCAAGGTAATAATTTTATTTCAAACCTTACCACAAAACCTCATACCAGACTAACAGAGTTTCTAAAGGGTTTTAAATACCACCAAAATCATAAAATTCATGCTACCAAGCATGCAATGACACATATACTAGAAATGATGTTACTCTCTACACTTTAAGAGTTTCTATGTAATTGAAAGGAAAACCCAGTTACTCTCAAGTGCTCTATTTCAGAAACATTATAAATGAATGCGTGATGTTTCAAAAAAAACAATCACCATGTAAAAACATCTAGCATGAAATCCATAATTTAAACTAACTGTCATGTCAAAACACTAGAGTACCAAAATTTCCCCCTAAGTAGTTGGAAGAAATTACTTAATGCCCCAGTAACTCCCCTCTAGAGTTGACCCGATAATGTTCTCAACATCACGTAGCCAAATGATCACACTGAAAAAAACTAGTTTGTTACATCACTAAACAGTCGGTGGGTATCTGTTATTTTAAGGCATGAACCATGAAATCACAAAATTCAACAATACATCATCTCCTATAACCATTAGCTCGGAAGACCACGAATCGACTCCCCCATCACTGAAGAAAAAAAGTTTCACCTGACCTATTAAATAGTAGACCATGCTCAGGGCACGTATAACCTTATAAACCAAAAATTCCTCAATGATTATTCCCATATCAAGGGTCAATATACAATGACCACCCATCCAAAAAAGGGTTCCCTTTTAAAACCCAAATGTCCTACTAGGAACAATGACCCCCAAACAGAACCAATGTCAGGAAGCTCATAGTAGAATCAAAGTGTCTCAAGCCATAAAGGATTTACCTACCACAAACTAGCCTCTTACAAAGTGTAGATGTCGACCATATCACTAGGTCATGAAAAACAAATTCACTAGGCTCAAAAGCCCCTTTTTCATTTAAGCAATTAGAAAAAGAAACTTCCTAGTGATAAAATCTCACTTCTTTGTTTTGATGCATACTATATGAAAATTTTCGAACTACCCTTCATTGAGGGTTTAATCAAAGGTCTCCACTTATAGTTCCAATTTTAATCAATTTACTTAATTAATTTCAACAATTAAATATTTCTAATAATTTTAACAACCCACAAGTACCATCTCACAACATGAAACTTTCTTTTAAATCAACACCCCAGGGTAAAATACATAAATTATATAATAAATCATCTTTAAACATTTAAAATTCAATGGAATTCCATCATAAAATGGAAATTTAGCGTCTAAATTTCTTATTAACCAAAAAGGAATCCTTTGAGGGTCCCATTAATCCAACCTGAGTTCTTCAAAAAGAAACCCCACTAGTAGTTTTTAAACATAAAATGCTTTGAAATTACCTCAAAGGGTTATTCTATATAAATATTCTCATATAGTTAATAGTCCAGTGATTTGAGTGGCCATATACCAATCTATAAAGCTCCCATAAACTTTATAGGTGGCATTTGGATCCCATTTAATCAAATAAAATAATTTTTAACATTTTAACTTAGAATAACCTTTTTCAATGGTTCGAATACCTAGGTTATCTTTTTATTAGTTATAAGGTTCCCATACACCTTAAAATTATAACTAGATCCTATCGTAAATGCAGCCAATCAATTTCCACCCATGCAGCCATTTACACATCCAAACATCTCAAACATGTTATCATAAGTATTAAAAAAGAAACATTCTATAACACATAATAATGAAATACCAGAGAAAAAAAATCTAAAAGTAGAGATATCATGAAATATAGTCGTCTTCAAATGTTACAATAGAAGGAACCCCAAATAAAATAAAATAAACATGGCATTACATCCAAGTCACACAACCAAAATTAGCAAGAATTATCCTTAGTAAACTACATGGCATGTTATATGCATGGAATGTGAATTTATAAGTTTCTAATATGATTCATGTAATTCTCTATCCATTCCATACTCGGCCAGGGGAAAAAATAAAAAATTCTCTAATCAATAAGTAATAGAAAATACACCAGTCGCGCATGGTGAAATCATATCAACTGTAACATCAAACAATATAAATAGTAATTCCCACCCCTGGCCACATGGTCACTTCCCGTACATGGGGTGATCAGTCCAAATCATGAATTTTAACCAAGCAATAATACATTCCTAATATCATGTCTAGAAACCCAAATAGTAAGACCAAGAAACAGTTACCCTATGATATAAGTTTTTAACATCCTAACCTAACATACCATCAAACTAGTAGCTAGATCAATCACCCCATGACCTCAAGCACATATCCTTATAGGCCAGAGGCTGCTGATTAGCAATGAGGGTGTAAAGGTAGTTCAATGGGGGAGACTGTACCCTAAATCTCAAATTGAACAGTGGTAAATAGATAGAAAAACACATCAATCAGTGGAAAAAGTATAATATAATAACTAAAATAGTGAAAGACAATTTAAATAATAATTGTAAATGGAAAATATAAAACTCTAGTTTCACAATGCATGCATGACATATAATGATACATATCTGAAAGAAGTAAACAACAAAACATTCCTTTTATTATGATACAAAAATAATGAAAAGGCATTAGATCTATATAGGTGATATCCATGAGCATCCTGAGATCCCACTCATTACCTTTCTTCTAAATCCCTAGTAAAATATAACACAAAAATCATCCCAGATATAGAAAAATATAAGGTCTAATTGGGTACCAACGGTACTCGATCAGGGTGTGAGATAAAATCTCAGTAGGTCAGAATCCACCAGTGTCTAGCCCAAACTAAGTAGTTAATGATAATTATGAACTATTCATGTATAGTGATGTAATAACAGAATTGAATAAATAAACAACAACCTATCCAGGTTCATAAGGGATACTAGACGATGATGCCTATTTTGGATCGTAGCTAGAATAAGATTCTGAACATTAACTATATATATATAATGCATAAGTAAACTGTTATCATTTTTTATTTTTATTTTTATTTTTTTAATCATTTCTTATATTCAGGGTTCTAATGGACACCCATATATCAATACCAAATATTTTTTTCACTTGATCTTGCAGCATTCTCTAGATAATATCATATTTTAGTACCTACTACAACTCATGCCTGATATCTTTGTATTTGAAGGTGATATGATATCTCAACACCTATTTCAACTCATACCAGAGTTTGAATTATTTTCATGTGTTGGCAAAACTTGGAGTAATATGTTCCAGAAGGAGCACACGGTGCCTAATAAATCAATCATACATGTATATCATGGGTGTAGAACATCATGTCTATAACCTCAAAGTCCATTTGTGCACACAAAGTCACCAGTGTATACATAAATCTAGTGTATAACTCCATATATAACACTAAAAAACTATTGTTTTCATATATAGTCACATGTGTATACATAAATTTGGGGTATAACTCCATGTTTAACACCCAAAAATCATTTGTGCACATGCAGTCACATTTGTGCACACATAGTCACAAGTGTAGAACATCTTGTCTAACACCCCAAAAACTAGATAGATCTATCATTGACATAGAATTTTGTGTATTTCCCTTATTACCATGTATGTTTATCATCACTGACCTATAACATCATTTCTATAACCCAATCCCTCAAACAATTATTTAATATGCAAATTAATTAATCCAATCCTAATATTTAATTAAACAATTAATTAATTAATTGCATCACTTTTAACCAATTCACAAATTGATTAACCATTGACATAATTAACATGTAATAATTAATCTACCAATTAATTATTACCAATTTTGAATTCATATTTCGATAATTATCATTTCAAGTAATAATCCTAAATTCACAATTCTCATTGTTGAACCACCAACACATTTCCCCAATTTAATCCTTGATAATCAATTCATCAATTAATTCCCAAATCATCAATTCCAAAAATCCCATTATTAATTCTCAAATTAATTATCTTTTTCATCAATTCTAAAGACCCATAATTATATAGTGATCCATCATTAATTAATTCTTCAAATTAATTAAATATATTTAGAAATACAATTACTAGAAAATCTAGAAATTTGATATGAAATATACATAATCAAAATAACGAATATGGGAATTGAATTTTAGAACACCTTCATTTAAATCACATCACATGGGTATACCCAACCATTTAATACCATTCACCTTTATTTATTTCATATGGGTACACCCACCAAATAATCCCATATAAGTTAAATAACACCATTTTACCCAAGATCATCATCATGCAAGGGATTAAAACCATCTCTTAATGAAGAAGAACACATTATTTAATTTAAAACAACTTACTCTAACTATGAAATCGTATGAAAACCACATATAATCAGGATAAGAAAACATAATTGTCTACTCACTACACTTTTACCTTTAAGGTTTCACACCTCTGATGGAGGGGTTTTATCATAAAAACAAAATTTTATACTTTAACAAATTATTTAGCACAAATAGAAAATTCAGTCCAAAATTTTAGTCTAATTTATCAAAGGTACTAAATAAACAACTACTCTATTTCTAAATTAAACTCAAATATGAGGGCTCTACCTCAAATAATGACCAAACCAACACTTTCTAAATCAAACAGTTTCCTGATTAAACACACACATGTGTATATATATATATATACTTAAACCATGACACATGTTCCCCTCTCCATGAGGGGACACACACACATAAGATATATATATATATACACTCATACATGGGAACATGCATTAACACCACCAAAATAGATTACAAAATCCTAAAAATAAATCTTTGCACCCATAAACACCATAAAAATACCAAATTAGGGGTGAAAACAATTAAAGGTTTTAGAAACATACCAAAATAGATGACGACAGAGAGAATCGACATAAACCACCTCACCTTAGGAAGTGGTTTCTAGAACATATACCAATGGGTCCCGAGAGCCCCCTTGATTAGCCTAAAATTAGAAGAAACATGGAAAACCAAATCAAACCGTAATATAGGGTATCAATATAATTAGTCGGGTGATGGGAGGACCTAAATTCCGCTAATAAATGAAAGTATAAGGCAACTTGTATCCTTACCTAGATGAGTCAGATAGAAATTTTAAGAAATGTGGTGGAAGATCGAAGAACTGAGGAGATCTGCAGGGGGCATGTCGTGCCTCAAAGGGGAGCCCCTGGTGTGTTGTGTGAATGAGGGAGGGATGGGAGATTTCTTCCTTTTGGTTTTCATTAAAAACCTAAAATAAAACGAACATAATATAAAAATAAAAAATAAAAAAATTATATTATTATTAATATTAAAATATTTCATTACTATTAGTTCCAAATTTATTTATCTATTCAATTATTTTACTTTTAATCATAATTTAATTAATTTAAATTTATTTAAAAAGAAACATAGTAGTGTTCTAGATCTTGAAATAATGATTTGATTCTTTATTTTAATAACTTCCTACCTAGTAATTTCCAAAAAAAATTAAAACCCCTCGAAAAACCACCCTGTCCAAGACAAGGGATTCTATAAAGTCAAAGGTCTAAAATGATATCACAAAATAGAAGGATAAAGAGTTATCCCATGGGAGAATAACATAAAAAACATGTTATCAAAATTTAATGGAATCATATAAAATATGATAGAAACATAGAACATGACATAAACATAAGTCAAGAATAACATCCTAGATAATATCAAAATTGGTGGAACACTCCCATAATAGATTAGGTTTATTGCTTACTCTCATACATGAATCCTCATGAGAATAAATATTTACCAAATCCATTAGAATAAAATAAATAGATACTTTACATAACATGTTTATGATTATTTTTGACACAAATAAAATAATTCATAAGACATAAACCTTATAATTAAGCATGAAAATGAAATGGGTTTTATAATATTTTATCACATCATAATAAAAGTAAATTTAATAATGAAGGTATTTGATAGATGAACATAATTCATGTACTACACTATCAAAGTAAGGGAGAATAATCTTGGTATATTGGGTGCCCTAGTCGTCTCTCAAAATTTTTTTCTTACATAACATTTTTAAAACAAATTTTCAACCTAAGAAATTGATTTCTATTAACATAATCGGATGTCACTAGACTAAGAGAGTTCTGATATATATGAAACCCTGAGATGTGGGTTATTATTAAAAACACAACATGATATGAAAATCTATTTTTGATGATCTTTATAATAACCCATATCCCTAACAAATTTATTTCATTAACTGTTAAAAATAGTTTGAACAATTTTTCTTATGTTAAAGTGAATAGTTATATAATTTTTATAGTTAATCATTCAACTGTATGGGACAAACTTCACAACCAAAAAAAATACTGACTCAAAATTCTGATAAAATTTATTTAATTAATCACATCATTAGTTATAGAATATATTAATTTATCCCTATGGATCAACACTATAATTAAACAATACTAGTTGTGAGAGTGAGTAAATCAATTTTGGCCACCAAATTTATACTTTGGGTTGAAAGACACCAAATTATGGGGACATTGATGAGGAGAAATTAAATGGTGTTTTGTTAAATTTTATTTGTATTAATTAAGTGAAAAATACAGAAATTCCAAGAAATTGTACTGTTTATCCCATTTATGTTTTTGGTTATTTTTGGTATTCCCTTTTACAATTGGTTTTTTGGTGTTTTTAAAGACCATAGGTGCATGAGTAGTCTGATTACTCATTCCAAGAGTGTAGAGTCATCGTAAATACTTCTGTTTGACCATAAAATTGAAAGAAAAATCTACATGTGATGTTGAGAATTTATGTGAGAAAACAACCGAAATGATCCCAATGAGAATTTGTAGGAGAAAGAACCAGATGGTGTCTATAGTGTTAAATAATAGTTTCTGTTGATGGAAATGAGAACAGATAGCTTTCTGCTAATGGTGAACTAAACCACCATCCTCTGAAAAACTTATGGAGTTCATGACAAGAAAACATCAAAGACTACCAGTGCAATTTTTATTCGGGTATGGACAACAACAACCACAAAAGTATCTTTCACTAGAACTATTGACATATATACCTCACAATAAATAGCCTTAATTTTCACAACAGTAGTATTATATTCGTCCACCTTCTCAAGAAAAATATCCTCAGCTATGCACTCTTATGGAGTACTGATTTCCATAAATTCATGGAGCAGACACATCCATTATCAAGATACTTATAAAAGATCAATAATTGCAGATAAAACCAGTAATTATGAAAATGATCGAGAATACAGTCCAGTTTCAGGGATTTCAATGTGAGGATCACAATGCCCATATTTCGAATATTCTAGAGATATGTGACACCTTCCATTACCATGGGGTGTTAGAGGATGAAATTTGACTACTTTTATTTCCATTCACATTAGGGAAAAAATAAATGTATTGGATTAAAGGGATACCCTAGTCCTCTATTCTCACATGTGAGGGATTTTCTCAATCCTTTCTATAAAAATACATTTTTCCCTCCAAAGTGGTGATGTTAAGAAATGAGGTTTATAATTTTTAGTACAATGATTTGGAGTATTTATATGAGTTATGGGAACATTTCATGGAAATATTTAGGAAATTTCTGCATCATGTGATCCCTCTATGGATGCATGTTGAAACCTTTTATGGGGGTATCACTATGAACAAAAAATTTGTGATGGATACAGTTGTTGGGAGGTGGTAATGAGAAACTATCATCAAGAACACATTTATATTTTTGATGACATGTCAGCCAATGGTTTTCAATGGAATTATGAGTGGGGAACTCAAAATATAGTTATACACAAATTTTTACACACAAATTTACCCTACTCATATAAGTGGTCATTTAATTACAACTATAGATATAATCCACTGAGTATGAAGAAGAAACATTGAGACATGTACACTCTATGGATGGTTTGATATGATGTTCTAACTATAAGGTTGATTTTTATGTGTAAATTATAATACAAACGTACCTAAAAGAATATATTGAATAGAACTATGTAAATAATAAATATTTTAATGGAAACTATCAAAAAAGATGGTTTTATCCATAGATGTTGTCAGGGATTGAATGGATGCAATTATTTTTCTATGAATTTTACATTTAATAGATAAATAGGTATTCAGTAAATGTGATATGTCCCCAGAATCATTCTCCAATTTAATATATAAAAAATTCCAAGTCCAATCACCAATTCACATAGAGGATCATTTTCATGATTACTCCATGTAATTTGATAATATTAGCACTCAAAATTTGTTGATGTTAAAGTTGGTGAAGACAAAGAAGAAAATATGTCAAATAATAAAACTATGAGACCATAAAATAATTTTTAGAATTTAATAACATCAAATAACATTCAATCAACACCCAAGAAACTCTTGGGAATCAAACCACAAATGTATTATCCTTCCATTGATGAAAGGATCTATGTGTAAGGTGGAAGTCAACTTATAAATGCGTAATTGAAGAAGAAAAACAAATACATAATGGTCACTCCAACGTTATGCGATGAATATCACAAAATATTTTTCGAAAATCTTTACTCCCTAAGGAAATGGTATAAATATTATATAAATAATAATAGAAAAATATAATAAGAATACATTTTATTAATAAATGAAGGTGAATGAACAAATCACTGGAGAAAAATTGATGTTGAAATCACAAAATGAAAGAATAAAATTAAATTTGAAATAATTAAACCTATACCCCAAATACCTTCACCAATAGCTTATTATGTAGGAATATAAGGAGACTAGGGTTGAGCCCATACTAATAAATTCCTTCCCCATTAATTAGGACATTCAAATATGTGTGATAAAATAAAGGGAAAGTGTATAAGATACATACTTGGGTCCACATAAATGATGCCAAAATATCTTTTTAATTGGATTATCCATTAAGAAGTTATTCATGAATTTGTGGTATGACTTTATGGGAATTTAGATCTAGACATAATTTTAATTTTCTACATTTACCACATTAACTGGAAAGGATTCATCGCCCCTCTTTATTTGAAAATAAGTCATTGAATATGGTCGAATCCTTGATGGTCGTATAAGAAAAGCATGTTCTTACATGTGTCCTCAAGAGATGTAGAAATTTAATGTTAATTTGATCATCCAATCAGATGTTATGCTCGAAATGGTGTGTGGTATTTATGACCATTCAGATCAGTCAAAAAATCTAATCATTATCTTTGACCACCTGGATCTCCATGAAAACATTCTCTTAGGTCCAGTAGGTCGAATACCCTAAGAGGGGGTGAATTAGGGTATGACAGATTAAAACTTATACCCCTTCTAATCTTGTCCCTTTGTTAAACAGAACTCAATTATCTCTTCCACTCATAGAAAAAAATGAACATATATAAAATCATGCACATGATAGAAAAAGTTTTACTTTGTTCACCCTCACTGAGCTACATTCATGTATCATAAAACAGTGATGTGCTGATGTACCAAATTCACAAAGGCTCAATACCGATAATGAGTACAATGTTTGGGCTAGATCTTCTATGCCTATGCTAACTACCTTTAAAAAGTTTAGGGTCTTCTCACTGCATTCCCAAAGGTCACACCCTATGCCTCTTTCTATGGATCATTGCCGGTGTAAAGGGTCACCGTCTTCAACTTCATTCGCTCACTACTCTTGGAATGGAAATCACACACAATTTTTCGACTTGTGGGTCAAACACAATTTATGGATTTGTAGGTCCCCTCATTTTCATGAATTCATGCATCCTCAACTATAGAAAGATCCTCTATTGATGTTCCTTTTTCACCCTATAGATGAATTACACCTTATTGTGTACTTATAGGTACCATAAAATACTTTTTCCAAACTGATTTGAAGCTTTCACAAGCTTCCTTGTACAAATCGCAAACCTCCTAATAATCTGTGTACTGTGTACCGAGTATGGTACGTGAACCGCCTGCTACGCAATCTACTACCTCTTTCATGAACCTCCTCTTTCTACGGACAACCTCTTCCTTTGTTGTTGCGTACCACCTCCGCAAACCGACTCCACTAACCTACATGGAAAACTACCCTATGTCTACGAACTTTTCTCTATTCGTGGACTGCCTTCAGGAACCACTACCACATACCGCGCCTTCTTCTGCAGCATACCACATCCTTTGTGGGTTACAGTTCTCTGCAAAAACTCTCGGTGGAATCTCTTCCACGCGATCCACTTCATCCTTCTTGAACCTCCCATCACAAACTTCCTTCGGTCCTTGCCAAAATCCCAGATGAAAAATACTTTCTCTAATGGTATTAGATCTCCAATGTAATCAGAGGTATTAGCATATCTTATATTGGATAAGATACCCGAAAAATACTCTAATCTAAGAATTACCAAATCTATAATCTAGCCTTCACTACGTACCGATCCCTCTACCACAGTAAACCGCAAGCCAACCCCGAACTATTTTTCATACGCTATTCATGTACTACTTTTTCTCTTATACGGTCGATCTCCTCCACCAACATCAATCCATATTTGTACCACATCACATTCCACCGTGAACCATTTTTGGTTTCGTGAACCGCTCCATCATACCATTCCTGTCACTCCGCGTACCATACCCATTGCTCCGCGTACCATTCCCAGAACATGGTATGTGGTCCATTAACTATGGTAGTTGGTTCTCATACTTTGAAATTTTTCATCATTGTTTTTGATGCCATTCACTCCTATAAAGAAATCACTCTTTCTCTAACATCAAAATCCTGACTTTGAAGCCTGAAAATTTGGAAAACATTGGTAAAAAACACCACCTTAAAAACTTGTCTTCGGAAAACACCAACCATACTCATTTGTGGTCATATGTATTTGTCAAAAAATACAACCACACCCAAAACTTACCAAGAGGACACCTTGATGATTTTTTCCCAACACATTCAAATTATCACCATACACATTTTAATGAAATGACTCCCAAAATATTCTATTTCTATAGTTATAATTTGAGATTCATTGGGTTTTATTTTTTCCCCACTTTTTTTGATCGGCCTAAGGCCAATTAAGTTTTGTCCATAAATTTCGGAATTCATTTCCAAATATCTCCATATCGCTTATTATTCATCCATTCATCCGAAAATACAATATTTTATAATAAATTTGCTCAATAATATATCAAAATATCAAATTCAAATAACTAATATAATGTTTTCCAAAAATATATGATTGATTATGACCAAAATTGAACTTTAAACATGAATTTCACATGTGATAAAAAATAAAGTTCAATTTATAAAATGCACTAAAATTGAGGTTTATGGACTTATAAACACGTGAATATTAAAATGTAATAAATGAATATCAGCCACATTGAATGGCTCAACACACCCCAAACTTGTTTTTTCTAGTCCCAATCAAAATGTATCTAAACCATTTGGAATTCAATTCCATTTTCCAAAACACTTTGTCATACAATTCTCAAAAAAAAATCATTCTAAACAATAATGAATCCCATAAAAATTATTTCTCAAATGATAGGTTCACAAGAATATCCCAATCCCAACCCCATTCATTTTTTAAATTTTATCACCGCATTTCAACCAATTCCAATGAAGCTTGATGATGTGTTGTGGGTCTCAAAATACATGGGGCTTATTTTCTTATTCAATGGGAAATAAATGGAAGATATAGGTGGGAATAAAATTAATCCTTAAAATGGGTATCCATTTTTTAGTTTATTTTTTGTCTATGATGTTTTCTTATTTTTTTTTTGTTTTTTGACAAAAATAGTGACAAAAAAATTATCTTTGGGAAAGAAAGTTATATAGTCACGATCCTCAATTGCCAAAAACCACACATATTATTATTTCTAGGCCAAAAAATATAGATTTTAAACCTAATTATATGTAAGAAAACAATGGATTTAGGATCCCCAAGTGCGGAATTCCACACATTTGGACAAAACATTTCCCTATATGTTCATCATTTTTTTGAACACTCATATTTACCTAAAAGTGATCCCAAACCCTATGTTATGTTTAATAGTACCCAAGATGTAACACCCCAAGATTTTATGAGATATATTATTTTTAATCTTATTGATATCTTCTTTTTTATGCTACACCAAGATTATATTGCGCTATATGAAAAACTGTATTAGATTGCAGTATACGCAACACTATTCTTGGCTCGTGTTATACATAATTTCAAGTTCATTTGGTAGAAATTATTCTACGAAACATTAAGTATAGATTTTTTTCAATGTATAAATGAAATAATTTTTGATTATGTTATACGCAACACCAATGTAAACTTTCCCTACACACAACCCTGACTTGGATTTCATTACACACAAGAGTGACCTTCCTCGATAGCATGTGTTGTACGCAATACCGAGTTTCACTAAACAATGATATATTGTTATAATATTATTATGAACATGCTATTATGAATATTATTAACCACATTTTAAATTTAAAAACATTATAATTTATCTTACACATTTTCTAGAATGCTTAATGAGAACAAAATGATTTTTTTGAGTAAAATAAGTATTTTTCAAAAAAAATGCAGTTTTGCCCCCTTTTGATGGTGCACCCAATTTAAATCTAGTTTTTGGAATGTTTATAAGTTAAATTTGACAAATTAAACTTATTCTTTTAGATCAGGATATAAAAATTTACATTGGATAAATTTTTGATATTTTTCTGATAAGTTTCTTATTTTGATGAATAGTAAAAATACGCTAAATTTTAATTAAAAACAACTTTTTTCATCAAAGATAATTTATATGGAATAATTATAATATTGAATGGTTTTAAAGTATAAATATAATATATTTTAACCATTTAATATAATGTATTTCACTATCATTAGTTTTACATTGAATTCATATGTAAAATTATTTCAATATTTTGCAATGTTTTAACCAAAAACCCAATTTTCGACAATGAGATTAATTTTAAATTAATTCTGAAAATTATGTGTCTTGTATTTTGAGAAATGGATTCAATATTTTGAATCAGTAGGTACAAATTATGTTAATAGGCTACTTTTTATTTTTGGGCATTATGAATAGTGACTATGGTAAATTTTATTTACCACAGTTAATGGTAAATCAGGTAATTAATGGTAAAAATAATATTAAAGAATTACCATAACACCTTTCAAAATTCTATTGGATGTTTAAAAGTCGACCCATATAACCTAAAGGTCTGAATAGATTAATTTTATGGACTTTTGACAATGAAAGGGATGTAATTATTATTAAAACCAAAGAAAGTGACAACATGTCACTCTCTTATACCCTATTTGTGTAATAATTTTAATTTAGTGATACAATTCATAAAACATCAAACATAAATAGTATACAGAAATATAATAAATGTATATACATCATGTGAATTTATTTATAATTTTTATAGATTATATAGTTATCATTAATGATGACACAATAGTGATGTAGAAATTATTTTATTGATTTAAATATCAAATAAATGGTTTTAAAAATATTAAAATAAATATTATATGAACTAATTAATGTTGTACACAAATTTTCTCGATGAATATGAAATGTTATAAATCTATTAAATATTTTTTTATAATATATACTTTGTGTGTATTTTAGTTAAATTCAAATACATAAATAGTGTCAAAATTGACACTATTGTTATTTTATAAGAATATCATATTATAAAATTGTTTAAAAAAACCAAATATGTTTAAAAATTATAAATTGAGATTTATATAGTCTAAAATGTTATAAATTATCCAATTATTAACAATTTACAACACATAAGTAATTATTTATTACAATTTAAAATTTAGAATATTATTACCACAAATAAAATTAAATATATTAAATAAGGATAAATCAAGTTGATGAGGTTTAAAATAAATTCCCAACATGTATAAATTTTATTTACTGATTTGAATAAAACCATATCTCATCTCATGTTTGAATTTGAGTCATTTTGGAAGTTTTTATGTTGGGTTTGTGTTTATTATAAATTAACATTTTTGAGGCTTCCAAAAGTTCCCCTCTCCTCTCTTATAAAAGGACACCTCCTCCTTCTCCTCTTCAGAACATTTTTAGCCTTCTGGATCAGCCAAAACCTGTTCATTTCTCTTCTCAACTTTCCTAGAAACATACTATAGGTCCTGGTATTCTTAAAAGACCAAGTTTAGTGCCTTAAGAGGAGGTTTAAGAGAGGAACGCCGAAGAATAGGTAATATCCTTTACCTATTATTTCAAATTTATTTCTTCTTATACTTCTTATTATTTATTTGTTTAATTATAAAGTAATTACATAAGTATAATTAATATACTGACATGTTATTATAAATATGAAACAACTCTATTTCACCCTCTATCCTTCCTATGAAAATTGAAATCAACATGCATGCGTACGTGTGGCTTACCGTCTCCACGCCGTCGTGTAATCTTTTTTTCCAACACCACCTTATTTGGATGGGTATAATGGTGGAAATAATAAAAATATATGATTATTATAAAATTATACAAATTATGAGATATTATATCATCCACTCCAATTCCATTCAATAATTATTGGAACGATATCATCGCTTGTGCGTATGTACGAATTACCATCTCCACAACGCGATGAGATTCATTCTCCATGTTAATCAGTCAAGAATGATTATAAAGTATATATAATGAATAATAATGAAATATAAGACATAATAATTCTACTGTATTTATGTATTTATATATATGTATATCATCTACTTTCTTCCATTCAAGTCAATAAGGAAAGGAAAATATCATTCATGCGTATGTACGACCTACCGTCTCCATGAGCGGTGTATTTCATCTGATTTATCTATCTATTATATATATATGTACAAAATATTTATGATATATAAATCATTTTTTACATTTTGGAAGTAATTAAATCATGATATAAGTAATAATATCAAGAACAATAAGTTCAATCCCGTACGATAAATGAAACGCTTTTTACCCAAAACGTTACTTTATCATGGAATTGACAATTAAACGAATAATATAATGAATTAAGTGAATCATACATTCTATCATAAATATTATTATGGATTTTTTACAAGTAAATAATATGTTTAAACCCACTATATTGGAGTTTTATACACATACAAGAAGAAATCAGACCTAAGGTAAGGGATTATTTTGTCTCACTTTTATTTCTGTGAGACACATGCCTTAATCACCACCTATTTCATTTGTATGGTGTTTATGATTCCCATTAATGTTTTATTATTATTATTATGAAGGATATTATATTTACATATGAATTTAATTTTCCTTATTTTATGACATGTATGATTCCACCGATTATAAAGGGTAAGAGATAATTATTCCAATCTCGTTCTTATCCGAGATTGTTTATTCGTAAGTATTTACTGGGGTTATATTTATCATCCATGTCCATGTTTTCTAAATATGTTTTCATAAAATGTTCAATATTTTTCGATGTATTCTTAATGTCATTTTTAACCTTTGTGGACTTTTACCACATGGTACAGAAGGAATCTTTCTTCTGTTTACCATACAAGGTACTTTTTGACTTTTCCGGCAAAAGTACGAAGAGAATGTTTTTTAACTTATACGACTTGAATAGATTTTTATAGTTTCATAATGCCTTATTTCCATGAATATTGCTATAAAATATTTCAGTATTATTTTTAATAGAATTATTTCTTTCAAATTTTTATGGAATTTTGAGAAAAGAAAATGATTTTGTAGAAGAAATGATATTTTCCTCAGGAATTCATTTCATGTGTTTTATCAAAACAATTTTCCATCCAAGATGAAATTATTTAATATATTTATGTTTCAAGTATAATGTATCTATTATTTAAATGGTTTGATTTTTCTTATGATGAAATGATATCCATTTGTTTTATATGGATTATGTTATGATGGGGTGATGTTTATGAAACCCATTTTATTCTTTGGTTTATAATGAATGATTTATGAATGTTTTGTGGAACATGTAAGAATGATTTTAATATGATATTGGTGGGACCTATATCTCCCTAAAATTTATTGGGTAATGATTTATATCTCATGAGATAGACATGGCTAGAATGACAAGTAAATCTGGTTTAGTAATACAGCGCTGGAACAACAAGTAAATCTGGTTCAGTAATGGACTTCGTCCACTACGATGGTCTTGGAAACAATGCCTTGGATACTATGGAAATCATATCATGTTCTTAATGATTTTCCACTATTACATGTTTTATTACCATTCTATTTTATCATGATTAATGTTCTGTTGTGATCTATGCCTTACGTACTGCCAATATTTATGTCATTACTCATGATTTTGGTGTTTTATGTTCATGTTTTTTTTACTTTCAAATGTTTATGGATTGTTTTATGTTTTCCACATTTAACCATACTAAGAATTTGAGTTCACCTTTCATGCTTTCTTTTCCCTAGGATATAAATAAAATTTTTAGGTAATAAAACAAAAGGTGAAGATCTTTATTGGAGATGTTAAAGATCTTTCACCATGATTAGAAGATTATGTTCTGAGTTTCCAAAGACACTAAAATAATACAGTCTTTGGGAAACTTTTTTTGTTATGTTTTAAGTATTCCGAAAAAGTAATGTAATTTCCATGTACATCAAGCTATGGGTCTCTACAGTTGGTAACAGATAGAAGGTTTAGTTAACCATTGGAAACTAGGATGCAAAAACTTTAGTGAGGTCCCTAGAGATATTTATAAGGTATGTCTAGGAATTTCCCTAAGGTTAAGTATAAGTATATGTTATAGTCCTGTAATTATGGTAATGATCATAGAATCAAACCTAAGATTTTAGATATTAAAGGTACTCCCCCTTTATTATGTTTTTTTCCTAGCATGGTTTTTTCCTCTCACATTTTTTTTGGGTTTTAGGAAATGGCCAAAAACAGGAGGATTCATGTTAATGGAGAGTATGGTGGACAATAGAATGATATTCTTCATGAAAAACCAAATGAAACGGGATTTGTAAGTCCAAACATCATTATTATGCCTAATTATAAATATCATAATATGATAAGTAATCTCAACTTTGGTAAGTTTCCTAACTTAGTTAATAAGAGAAAGATGGAGTTTCATGATGCTCATAGAGGAAATAAAGTTCAATTTACCTCATGTAAATCATGTGGGAAGAGGAATCAATGATAATATTTCAAAAGAACTGGAAGATGTTTTGGGTGTGGAAAAGAAGGAAACAAAGTCAGTAATTGGAAAGGAAAAGGTTCAGTTAACACAATGGATAAGGATAATGGTATTGCTAAGACATCAACAATAGTTAAATGTTTTAAATGTGGCATGTATGGGCATTATGCAAATCAATGCCCTAAAGTAAAATCTCATGAGGAGAATCAAAATGGTCATATGGGTAGTATTTATGTTGATGGCGATGAATAGACTACAAATGATATATGATATCAAAGAAGTGTTGAAGAATAAAATGATGAAGCTCGGTCAATGGTTTAAGAAGGTAGTGGAATGATTGCATGTTTATCATGAATAATGTATGGTACTATGGAATAAAGAAAAATCTAAGGATCATTACACTGTTGTTTTTCCTTGATTATTTGAAAATATATGTTGAATGGTACTAGTAACCATGAAAAGTTATCGAAATATTTTTGGAAAGTAGATGATGTGCGAATAATATAGGGATAAAAAGAAAAAAATATGTTTGATAGTATTCATGATCTCATGACTGATAAAAGGACAAAGTGATATCATGGTTTGAGTATATAGAATTTTTTGGATTTTAGTATGTGAAAAGAGTTATCTTTTGACAACATTCATGTTTTCACTATGTTTCTAGGGTAATTCATGTTTCATGCGAATACATGATTAAGGTATTGACATGTTTGGAATGTGACCAACAAGATATATCTTATGATATATGGGGAATAAATGATGGTATTCACATTCTTGGTAGATGACCTTTCTAGTAATAATTTAATTTATACTATGAGATTGGATAGAAGTGTTTTGGATAATATTGGAATGGATTATTTTGGACATTAGATAGTATTGATTAAGGATAAATCTTTTTTTAATATTATTTCTGGAATGTTATAATGGTGTAGTTTTAGAAAAAGGACAACCTGCAGGATGAGTGACAACCCGTCACGTTGGACAAGGTTGTGGGAATCGAACCCACAACTGAAGTACGACAGGCCTTTATTTCCTACCAATAGCCTACATTAAGTCCATTATGAGTAGTAATGAGGTTTATTTTATTAAGCGGTTTGATAGATGAAGTATAAGTCCATTTTTTGGAACCATATATGATTAATCTCACCATATATGGACTTATGATAACCTTATGCTTGAGACAGATGGATTGACATATCATTCTATCGTATGATCTACTAACACTTCATGAATGAAAAATTCAACTTCATTTCTTTTAGAGACGAAGTGGAAATTGTTCATGGCACGAACAATGGTGAGATTGTACCAAAATCAAGTATGTATTTATTTTAATTCAAAAATTTGTCAACATTAGGGAAATGATCTCGAAAATCAAAAACGGTGTCCTAGTGACCTCATATCTGATGAATCAGATAGTACCTTATATCATCACAAATTTATGGCTTTGTGATTGTTGGGTTTTTCATAGCCATGTCCTCTACCACTCCTCATCAAAAGTTTATGGTTAGATTTCTCTTCCACATCTATGTTTTCACCTATGTTCTCCTATGTGGAAACCAAGTGATGAGTTAATCTAGGTAACCATTATATTTCTTACTTTACTTTTTAAAATTATGTTTTAGTATTCCATTTTACGTTGTGGGTTTCTTTGAAAGAAACTTTCATGTAGTCAACCATTTATAACCCCGATGAATTTCGAGGGAGAAATTAATTTTAAGGGGGTAGAATGTAAAACCCCAAGATTTTATGAGATATATTCTTTTAAATCTCTTTGATATCTTCTTTTTTACTCTACACCAAGATTATCTTGCACTATATGCAACATTGTATTAGCTTGCAGTATACACAACAATATACTTGGCTTGTGTTACACACAATTTCAAGTTCGTTTGGTAGAAATTATTCTATTCCAAATTAAGTATAGATTTGGTTCAATGTATAAATTATATAAGATTTTATTATGTTATACGCAACAACAAATGAAGCTTTCACAACACGCTACCCTAACATGGCTTGCATTACATGCATGAGCGACCTTCCTCGATAGCGTGTGTTGTAGGCTATACTGAGTTTCACTAAACAATTATATATTATTATAATATTATTTTTAACAATCCTTTATGAATAGTATTGACCAGATTTTCAATTTTAAAATATTATAATTCATCTTACACATTTTCTAGAATGAGGTATGAGAACAAAATCAAATTTTCAGGTAAAATAATTATTTTTTAAAAAAATGCAGTTTTCCACCTTTTGATGGAACACCCAATTTAAATCATGTTTTTGGAATTTTTATAAGTTAAATTTGACAAATTAAACTTCTTATTTTTTTATCATGATATAAATATTTACTTTGGATAAATTTTTGATATTTTTTTGATAATTTTCTTATTTTGGTGAATAGTAAAAATACGCTAAAATTTAATTTAAAAAAACTTTTTTAATCAAGATAATTTATATGGTTAAATTATAATATTAAATTATTTGAAAGTATAAATAGAATTTATTTTAACCATTTAATTTATGTATGTCATTATCATTAGTTTTGCATTGAATTCATTGGTAAAATCATTTAAGTATTTTGCAATGTTTTAAACAAAAACCTGTTTTTTCAACAACGGGATTAATTTTAAATTAATTTCTAAAAATTATGTGTCTTGGAATAATGGATTCCTTTTTGAAATCAGTAGGTCCAAATTATTTTAATATTCTACTTTTTTATTTTTGGGCATTATGAATAGTGACCATGATAAATTTTATTTACCACAGTTAATGGTAAATCAGGTAATTAAGGGTAAACATAATATTATTATATTACCTTGATACCTTCTAAAATTCTATTGGATGAATAAAAGTCGAACCATTTCACCTAAGGGTCGGAATATATTAATTTCATGGACTTTTGAGCATGAAAAGGATGTAATTATTATTAAAACCAAAGAATGTGACAACATGTCACTCTCTTATATCTTATAAGTGTAATAATTTTAATTTAGTGATAATATTCATAAAACTTCAAAAATAAATATTTCCTGAAAGATAAAACAATTTTCTACATCATGTGAGTTTATTTAGAATTTTTAGGGATTAAATAATTATCATTATTGATGACACAATAGTGATGTAGAAATTATTTTCTTGATTGAAATATCAAATAAATGGTTTTTAAAATATTACAATAAATATTATATGAACTAATTAATGTTCTTCACTATATTTATAGGTGCATATGACATTCTAGGAAGCAATTAAATATTTTTTTTGAGTATATCCTATATGTGTATTTTATTTAAATTCAAATAAAGAAATAGTGTCAAAATTGACACTCTTGTTATTTTATAAAAATATCATATTATAAAATTGTTTAAAAATTACAAAAATATTTAAAAATTATAAATTGAAATTTATATGGTCTAAAATTTCATAAAGTATCTAATTATATAAAATTCACAACACATAAGTAATTATTTATAACAATTTAAAATTTAGAATATTATTACCACAAATAAAATCAAATTTATTTAATAAGGACAAATCAAGTTGATAAGGTTTAAAATAAAATCCCAACATGTCTAAATTTTATTTTTTGATTCTATTATAACCCTATATAATCTCAAATTCGAATATGAGTTATTTTGGATGTTTTTATGTGGGGTTTTAGTTTATTATAAATTAATATTTTAGAGGTTTCCAAAAGTTCCCTTCTCCTCTTTTATAAAAGGACACCTTCTCCATCTTCTCTTCACAACAATTTGACCCTTCAAGATCAGAAAAACCCTGTCCATTTGTTTTCTCAACTTTCCTATAAACATACTAGAAGTCTTGGTCTTCTTAAAATACCATGTTTAGTTCCCTAAGAGGAGGTTTAGAAGAGGCACGTCGAAGAAGAGGTAATATCATTTACAGATTCATTCAAATTTATTTATTCTTCGACTTTCTCTTATTTATTTGTTTGATTATAAAGTAATAACATTATTATCACTTATATACTTATATGTTATTTTAAATATGAAACAAACCTATTTCACCTTCTACCGATTATATGAAAAATGAAATCACCGTGCGTGCGTACGTACAGCTTACCGTCTCCACGCCGTGGTGTAATCAGTTTTTCCAACACCACCTTACTTTGATGGGTATAATGGTGGAAATAATAAATATATATGATTATCAAAAACATGATACTAATTCTGAGGTATTATATCATACACTCCAATTCCATTCAATAATTATGGGAATGATACCATCACTCGTGTGTACGTACGGATTACCGTCTCCACGACGTGATGAGATTCATTCTCCATGTTAACCATTCAAGAATGATTATAAAGTATATATAATGAATCATAATGAAATATATGACATAATAGTTCTACTAGATTTATGTAAGTATATATATATATATGTCATCTACTTATTTCCATTCAAGTCAACAAGGAAAGGAAAAAACAACGTTCATGCGTACATATGGCCTACCGTCTCCATAAACGGTGTATTTCATTTCATTTATCTATCCATTATATATATATATATATGTAATGAATATATAATATATATAAATCATGTTTAAAATTATGGATGTAAGAAAATCATGATATAACTAATAATATCAAGAACAACAAGTCTAAACACGTACGATAAATGAAATGATTATTACCCAAAATGTTGCTTTAATATGGAATTGACAAATGAACGAATAATATAAAGACCTAAGTGAATCATATATAATATCATAAATATTATTATAGTTCTATTAGAAGTTAATAAGATGTTTAAAACCACTATACAAGAGTTTTGGACACATACAGAAGAAATCATACCTAAGGTAAGGGATTATTTCATCTCACTTTTATTTCTGTGAGACATATGCCTTAATCACCACCTATTTCTTTTGTATAGTGTTTATGATTCCCATGAATGTTTTATGTTTTTTATTTTGAAGGATATGATATTTACATATGCATGTAATTTTCTTTATTTTATGACACGTATGATTCCACCGATTATAAATGATAAGGGATAATTATTCCAATCTCATTCTTATCCAAGATTGTTTATTCATTAGTATTTGCTGGGGTTATATTTATCATCCATGCCCATTTTTTCTAAAAATGTTTTCATAAAATGTTCAATATTACTCTATGTATTCATAAAGTCATTTTTACCCTTTTTGGACTTTTACCACAAGGTATGGAAGGAATCGTTCTTTTGTTTACCATATGAGGTACTTTTTGACTTTTTCGGAAAAAGTATAAAGATAATGTTTTTTTAACTTATACGTCATGAATGGATTTTTACAGTTCCATAATGCCTTATTTCCATGAAGCTTCCTTTACAAGATTTCATGATTATTTTAAACAAGAATTATTTTTTTTAAAATTTCATGGCATTTTGGGAAAATAAAACGATTTTGAAGAAGAAAGGATATTTTCCTCAGGAATTCATTTCTAGTGTTTTATCAAAACTATTTTTCATCTAATATGAATTTATTTAATAGTTTTATGTTTCAAGTATAATGTATACATTATTTTCATGGTTTTATTTTTTTTATGATGAAATGATATCCATTTGTTTTATATGGATTATGTTATGATGAGATGATGTTTATGAAACCCATTTTATTCTTTGGGTTATGATGAATGATTCATGATTGTTTTATGGCACATGTAAAAATGACTTCAATATGAGATGGGTGGGACCTATATATCCCTCCAATTCATTGGGTAAATATTTATATCTAATTAGATATACATGGCTGGAATTACAAGTAAATCTGGTTTATTAATACAGGGCTAGAACGACAAGTAAACCCAGTTTAGTAATGGACTTTTTCCACTATGATGGTCTCGACAACAATTCCTTGGATACTATTGAAATCATATCTAGTTATTAATGGTTTTACACAATTTCATGATTTATTACCATGCTATTTAATCATTATTAATGTTCCTTTGTGATATATGCCTTATGTACTGCCAATATTTATGCCATTGCTTAAGATTTTGGTGTTTTATGTTCATGTTTTTACGTTCAATTGTTTATGGATTGTTTTATGTTCTCCATGTTTACCCTTACTGAGATTTTGAGCTCATCGTTTCTATGTTTTCTTTTCCCCAGGATATAATGAATGGTTTTAGGTAATGAAACAAAATGTGATGATCTTTATAGGATATTTTGAAGATCTTTCAACATGATTAGAAGATTATGTTTCGAGATTCCAAATACACTAAACTAAAATGGTCTTTGGGAGTCTGTTTTTGTTATGTTTTAAATATTATGCAAAATTAATGTAATGTCTATGTACATAGATATATAGATATCTACACATGAACTCAAACATAAACCCAAAATCCAATGGATGTACATGACGACATATTGATGACCATAATGAAAATGATGGAAATGTAAATGATGAAAAATCACATCGGAAAACCACGCTTCAAAAAAATAATTCTTATGAACATAAATATGAATTAAAATCTTAATCTGGGAATTTACAATTATTTGAAATTAATTTCTTAGGTTTTACAATTGATATTAATTTATTGAAAGATAATGAATCGATTTTTTTATTGAATTTTTTTTGTAATATAAAATCCCAATTATTTTTTTAAAAATTCAATGATTTTCACTCACCCAGACATAAAATAAAATAACCATCACTTTTGAAATATATTAAAATATAGAGATAATAATTGTGAAGAAATATGGGTATAAGTGATTTGAAATAAATTGAGGGAAAAATGACACTCTTTGAAGTTGATAACCCATTAATAAAAATTGATCATTTTGGCTTCATGTCACATGTAGACACCTTGGGGATGATTGGTTGGGGGGTTTGAACTCTTGAAGGCATTTCTATTATACAGAACTAATAAAATAATTCATCTTTTAAATCTCACACAAAAGAGATGTTACATCATATTGAAAATCTGAAGGGGGTTACCTTAACGAAAATAATAGAACAACACACAAAATAAATAAATAAAGAAATATATGTTGAAGTTGGGTTTCCACCTTGAAATTTCATAGTTTAAAGTCGTTATCTCGAGTTGGATCCCCCAACTTACCCAATAATAAATATAAAAATTTTAATGACCCCATATTTCCCAACTTCTAATACATTAAGATTTAATTATTTTTAGAATTTTTTTATGTAAAATCATTTTTTGTACAATGATTAGGAAAATATGAGGAATATTAGAAATCACTGATTTGGTTTCTTTGGTAATCCTATCTATTAAAAAGATTCTTATTCCCAAAATTTTGGTTTTAAAAGAGAATTAAATGGTTAAAAAACGTTTTCTTGTCCTCTATGATGGAGGGGTTGTGAGAGGATCTATGGATCATGAATTCAAGCTTGGGTTGGCTAACACATTCAGAAAAAGATAGGGAATTAGAATCAAAATCAGTTTCATTTTTAAAATTTCAAAACAGAATTGGCCCATTTTGAATTGATGTTTCAATAATAATATTTGATAGAGTAGTTTCAGGAATTTTTATAGACTTGATGTTTTTTATTTATTCCAAATTATTTGTCTTTTTTTCCAGAAACATCATTATTAGAGTAATCTAATAGCGATTCAGGCCATAGATACAATTGTTCCTCATGTTAACATAGAAACTAAATTTCATCACAATCTAGACACCCTTAAAATTTTAACTACAGTTCCTCAATATCCCTTTTAATATTTCATAACAAATTCACTTCATTTTCTAGATCTGATTTCTCAAATTCTAAATTTATTCCTTTAGAATTTTCTTTTGATTTTGGAAACCTCTAATGGTTTGAGAATCAAGGGTTCAATTTTTTAATCAGATTTTCCACTCTCAGAAAAATTAATAGTTTGTATTTTTTATGACTGTTTTATGTGTAACAAGATTCTTCTCTCTATGTTGAGGAAGGAACAACTAGAGTGGGAATGGGTTCCATAATTATTTCAATACATTGTAATTAGAATCTCAAAGTTGAAAATTATGAATTCATTTTTCCTGTTTTTCATGTAATTTTTGAAGAATTTGTAGGGTATTGGGAAGGATAAGAGTTCAAGAATCATTAAATTCATTAACATTGATCTCATTAACCATTATAGAGAGGGATGTATATTTATCCTTTAACGATTCATCATCCACAAGATTATACATTTCAATAGGTCAGGGGTATTCATTTAAGGGTTTATCACAAAAATTCACTTTGTTAGGTGCTTCGAAATTTTAATTTTGGATTTGATTTAATCCTAACTTTACATTAAGATAATATTGACGATAGTACATTAGAGTAGATTGAAATTTCAAATTGTGATTTTCAGGATACACAAAAATAGAAAGGGGAAATGTTAAAAGTTATAGGGGTGAGAATAGGGAATTTGGGGTGAGAAAATGATGTGTGTGTCTAACATAACATACATAGGTCCCTAGAAATGGTGCCAAAATTTTTCCTATATAAGGAGTGTACGGTTTAACCCCCATAAATAAATTCCCTCCCCATTATTTAGAATAGTTAATGGTGGGTGATAAAATTAAGGGACAATGTCCATGTTACTGACTTTTTCCCTATAAATGATTCCAAAATTTGGTTGTTCCCAAATTTAACTTATTAATATATGTGTTTGTTATAGTATAAGTGGGGATTGAATCCCGTGGGACCAAATAAGTGAACTTGAGACACTTAGATTTGATAGAAGTATTTTCTATGAAGTGGATTAATTTTTGGATTGATTTGATTTTAAGAACTAATGATTTAATTTAAAATATAATAAAATAAATTCAATGAATTGAATTAAAATAATTAAATATGATGAGATGATCCTAATTCATTTTTATAGAAATAAAGGATGTAATTGTTTCACAATTAATTTTCCGTTCAATAGGTTAAGATATTTTCATTCAATGAGATATGTCCACAATATCATTCTCCAAATTAATCCATATAAAAATACAAGGTTATGACCAATGAACATATAGGATCCCTTTCATGATCAATCCATGGAATTGGATCATATTCCCACTCTAAATGTGTAGTCTTTAAAGTCAGCAAAGATGATGAAGAAATAAATCAAATAATGGAACACTCAAACGAAATAATAAATTAATGAATTTAAAAAATTAAATAACATCAAATCTATTCCCTTGATACACTTGTGGATAAAAAAATAATAGGTTTATCCCTCTATTTATGTTATTCTAAAAATGTAAGAATAAAGTAAACTTTTGAGGGTATAATTAGAGAAGAAAAGCATCAAAATAACAAATACTCCATTATTGCGTGGGGGAATTTATGAATGTTTTGTGTCAATAAATTCACACATTGATTCAAATGTATCTATCTGTTAAGTAATATAATTTAAAAAGACAAAAATAATAAGAATAAGAAAAAAATTTATTAAGAAACCAATGTTATTTAAAGAAAAAACATGTGGGAAAAGAACAAGAAATTACAAAATGATAGTGATATATTGAAATTTAGCTAATAACATGAATATTGAATACATTTACCACAAAATCCTTATATAGGAATATTATAATCCTTATTTTGACCCACCAAAAATAAATTCACTCCCATTTTATTAGGATGGTAAAATGTGGGAGATAAATCAAATGAAATTGGACTTTACAAATTTCACCACAAAAATAGGACCAGGTCCAGCCCCCCTATTGGAGTGAAAATAAGTCATTGATGATGACCAAATACTTTACAGTTGTATAAGAAAAATATTAATTTCCATGTTTCCTATAATATAATTGAAAATTTTATGTTGATTGGTTCATCCATTTCGATGTTATGCTCGAAATGGTTGGATGAATCTATGGGCGTTCAGATTTGGCCATAAATTTAATCTTAATCTTTGAGTGCCCAGATTTCAATGAATACATAAAAATTATTTATGGACACTATTGAATGAAATGAAACCCATAATTTTCTAGTTTTGCAGTTTAAATTTTATCTTCATTGATCTTTGATTGTGGGTCCAATGTTTGTTTTATGGTCCTATGTCCCATTATGCTTTGTCCAGAAATTTATATATTCATTACCAAATATCTCAATCATCCCTTGTGATTCACCAATTGATCCTAAAATAAAAAAAAGTTCCTATTAAAGTGATAAATAATAAATCAATATATAAAATTAAAATAATGAATTCAATGATTTCTACAAATAGATGATTGATTGAGCCCAAATTTTCACTTTTAACATGAATTGAAAATATGATGAGAAATGAAGTTCAATTTATAAAATTTACTAATACTAATGTTTATGGACTTTGAAAAAATTGATTATCAAAATAAAATCAATGAATATTAACATCTTTCATTGGATAATCAACAAAATTGATTCCACTATGATTCTTTCTATTAAACATGACCTCATATCAAATATAATTGATGCACATAATATAAAATCAACATTAATTTTTGAAGTGGTAAATCAACTGTAATGTAGAAAATGTATAGCAACCAAATCTTTGGTGAATATATGAGATTATGTGTAGGCCCTGAATCATGTGATGTTAGTTATGTCTCTTAGAACTGAGGGCCAGATATGTACCCTCAATACCAGAACCCTACATGGAATGACAATGTGAATACAGGTTTGGTTCAGCAGCATAAAAATCCATTTCCAAGACCAAAGATTCTACCCAATTTTTTATAGAAGCAATATAAAAATACTTATATGAGAAATCAATATGGAAAAAATATAAACAATATCAATAAAAAAGGCACCGAACCCCTCATCTGACAAAATATGCTCAAAAACAAGAACAAAAACAAGTTTTTCAGAAATAGCCTTAGCAAGAACAACCATAAATGTTAGTGGAAATGATTTATAAATTTATCACCACTAATAAAGAAATATTTCAAAACCAAGATTCATCTATTTTAGGACCTTAAAATCATATAGTAATGTTATAAAATCAACTCTCTATAAGAAAACCTTGTACAAAATCAAGAAACACTGAACAGAACACATGAGAAGAATCTGATGCAGTTAACATATGAAGTTGGAAGGAGATATCACCAGAAGTGACTAAAATTAAATGAGTATATGAAGATAAAATAAAAAATAAATTTGTACCTCCCTTGGATAAGGAAGCTGAAACAGAGAATATTTCCCCTCCAAAATAGAAATCCAATGGGAAGGAACCCATGCTTGATAAAGAAAAGTATGTGGTCCAGCCTTATGAACCCACCTTAAGAATTATATAATTTATGGTGGAAAGGAAGTTGGATAACATTTTTTTAAAATTCATGTATGTTTTTTTAGGAATCTTTACATCAACATATCTTTTTCTAAAGAATTAACCAAAATTCCCATATACAAAAAATTTCAGGAATGTGATTTTTCCCAAAAAAAAGAAAATGGTGGATTTTTTATTATCAATCCCAATAAAGAATGCTCTAAAGTGGTAAAAAATTTTATTCCTCTAGAGATGAATGATCCTTATAGGTTCTTAATACCATGCACTATCTGATCTTGGGAGTTTGGGTAGGACTTATGCGACTTAGGGGCTACTGTAAATTCGATTCCTTTTGGATTTTTTCAATAATTTTGTTATAAATTAATTGAATCCTATTAATGTATCTGAAAAAGTTGTTTATTGTTCAATAAATTACCAAATGGGGATTATTGAAAAATTTTGGTGAATATTGGGAAGTTAATTCTTCATACTGATTTTGTTATCCTTCACATGGAGGCAGATATAGAAGAACCACTAAGTTTGTGGAGACCCTTTTTATCTATAGATAATGTGTTGATTGATTTTCATCAAGGGGAGTAAATTTTTTAGTGGGAAATCAAATTGTATCTTATAACATCCTAAAATCTATCATGAAAGCTTCAATTATAGAAAGAAAGGACGGTTGTGACCTATCCATTTTCAAATATTATTTAGTATGCATAGAAATTGACATGGGTTATCTCTCCTCTATCAATGAGCTATATTCAGTGTAAATCTGACCTAGATATGAACACTAAGATATGTAGTATATTTTAAGATAGGGATATCACTCTTGGATGTGAGTATGTAATTACAGAACGTTTGGGTATATAGAGAGTTAAACATATCATGCCTTCAGTTTATTGGGATCCAATGTTAGAAATGAAGCCTCTTATATCATCCTTAATGTCTGTGTATTTGGGAGATAAGGACACACTTTAGGTTATTCTAAATGCATCCCTCAACCAATAATTGTAGGACACACTTTTACAGGTTCTCAAAAGAAAGAATCATGTTATTCATTGGATGATGGATGACCATAATGGAATTGATCAGACCATTTGATCCCACAAGTTACTTTTATAATAGGTAGTTTGACCATTTTGATTACAGTAACAATGGTTAAATAGTCTAATGAAGGAGGTTGTGAAAAGAGAAGTTATCATGTTATAAGATGCTAGAATTATATAACCAATATTTGATACCTCTTGGATCGGTCCATTGAATGTAGTTCCCCAAAAGTGGGATATCATTGTGATTTCTAGTGAGAAAAATGATTTGATCCCAACTTAGACTATTACAGGCTAGAGAATTTGTGCAGATTATTGGAATATTGATGTTTCCATAAGGAAGGACCAATTTTGCCTCCCATTCATGGATTAGATGACGGTGCATTTGGGGGGGCACAAATTCTACATCTTTTTAGATGGATATTGTGAATATAACCAAATATAGATTCCCCTTGAATATTAAGATAAGAGTACTTTCAAATCCCCTTAAAGTACATTTTCCTACTATCATATGTCATTCATTATGTGTAATGCTCTATCCACCTTCTAGTAGTGTATGTTATCTATATTTTATGACATGGATGAGAATATTTTGAATGTTTTCATGGATGAATTTTTTTATGGTTTGTTATTTGATAAATGATTGAAACACTTGGAAATTATTATACAATGGTTTGAGAAAAAAAAGGTGGTTTGGAATTGGGAGAAATTACATTTTATTGTGCATAATGGTATTGTCTTGGTCCAAAAGATATATAAGAATGGGATAGATTTAGATCCCACAATAATTGATGTAATATAAAACCTACCCATTCCCACTTCAATCCATGATATATGGAGTTTTCTTGGTCATTCCATATTCTGTAAACGGTTCATGTGAGATTCTTCAAAGATATCCAAATAATTAAGTAACATTTTTTTGATGGATTCTATCTTTTTAGTTAAATAAAGAATGTGTTGGGAAATTTAATCTTTTAAAATAAATATTGATGGAAGCTATGATCAAGATTTTCCCAATTTGGGATGTATAATTTGATCATATGTGCAATGTGAGTGATTATGTAGTGGGAGACGTTATTGGTAAATTGTTTGATTGAATCATACAAAGAATTTTATATGTGTTTCATGCCATAAATATAGCCCAAATTAATTACAAAAATGTAGAAAAATAAATGTTGGAAGGGGTTTTTTCATTTGAAATTTTATGGACTTACTTATTGCTATCCAAAGTCATTGTGTATACCCATAATACAGCACTAAAGTACCTCTTAAACAAGGAAGATTGAAATCTAGTGTTGATTCATTGGATGCTTCTTATGAAGGAGTTTGATCTTGAACTTCTTGATAAGAAGGGTAGTGGAAATTTGGTTTTAGATCATCTATCCTTCTTAGGGATGCCTCACATAGAAAGATATGAAGATATTGATATTAAAGAATACTTTCATGATGAAAATTTATTTCTAGTAGCTTCTTCACCTTGTCCATGGTTCCTAGATATCTGAAATTATTTGGCCATAAGAGTGATTCATCCAAATTTTTCTTATCATCAACAAAATTATTTTCAATCATAGGTAATGCAGTAATTATCAGAATATCGACTTCTTTTTCGATCACGTGGATATGACATCATTTGATGATGTTTTCCCACGGATGAAATAAATAGTTTTTTGTAATTTTTTCATTCATCTCCTTCTAATGGGAATCATAGTCTAGACTGCACAATAGTAAAGATATTATAATCTGAAATTTGGTTGCCAAAAATATATATGGATTATGGTAACATTATGGAAGAATGAGATAAGTTCCCACAGACATGAAATATTGGTTATTGAGATTAGATTCTTCAATAACCAATCCTTGAAGTGTAAATGTTCGATATGTGGGGTATTGACTTCATTGGGCTGTTTCCACCATTGTATAAAAACACATACATTTTGGTATGTCTTGATTATGTATCTCAGTGGGTGGAAGCCACTTCTATATTACAAAACATGGAAAATGTTGTCATCATTTTTCTAACAAAACACATATTCAACTATTTTGGTGTTCCCCAAGTCCTCCTCAGTGTTATGGGACAAATTTTGATAATTCTATAATGAGGAATTTTTTCAAAAAATGGGAGGTGAAGTACAAAACAGGGACACCATACCACCCACAATATTTTTTAAAAGATAATATTTAAAATTATAAAAATAAACAATTTCTGGAAATGATAGTAGGACCATTAATATAGGATTTTTCTAAGAATCTAAACGATGCTCTATAGGCCAACCAGACTACTTTCAAAACTCTATTGGGAATGTCCCCATTCTGGTTAGTCTATAGAAAGACCTATTATTTTCTTATGGATTTCTAGAATATGTATTATTGGGTAGTCAAATATTTGAATTATGATTTTAATTTTAGTGAAGAGAAAAAAGTTCCAGTTGTCTGAGCTCGATGAAATCTGGCTGGAAGCATATTAAAATTCTATACATTACCAAGAGAAGAGGAAGGTGGTTCATGATCACCTAATATCTCAGAAATAATTCCAACCCAATGATCATATATTATTATTTAACTCACAGTTAAGATTTTTCCAATAAAGATAAATTCCGGATGGCTGGGACCATTCAAAGTAGTCAATGTTTTCCACCATGGAGAAATAGATGTTGCTTTTGAAGGTAGTCAGACATTCAAAGTGACCAGAAAACTTCTAAAAACTTATTTTCTAATAGAGGACATGGTGGAAATAGTCTCCACCATTAAATTTTGGTAACAAGAGGCCAATGTACTTCATGCTTGAGGAAATAAACATTGCACTATGTAGGAGGTAACCCGACATTTAAAAACTAATTTCTAAATAGTTATTTGTTTTTGTGTGTTTAGGGGAGCATGTTATTGTGTTTTTCATATTTTGATTTTTATTAATAGGATAAATTCTAAGTTATAAATATATTTCTTAAATTCTATAATTTTTAACAAAGGAATCATATGGAAATTTATTACTGTCTTTTAAAAATAATTTAAGAATACATGTTTTATTTTTAAATGGTTACATTTCAATCTAATGAGAGGGAAATTCAATACATTTCCTAGATAAAGGCATACACACAGGTTTTTCATGGTCTAATAAATCATGAGGTTTAATCATTCCCAACTTAACACCCAATCTAATGGCTTCTCACATGGGTCTCTTACGGGTTGCAAAACCATGTGGATCCTCAAAGGACTGGTATGACATAACACCTCATTCTAGAAGCACTCTTCATGGTTACGACATGGTTTGATAAACAGTATGTTAATACCATAAAAAATTTTACAATAACAAAAAATTTAGAAATATAGAATGATACCATTCCCAATTTCTACACATATCATGTGGCTCCACCTCCTCCCAGCTATGCACCTCCTCCTCCCCTCCCTCTCTTTCAGACCTCAAGCCTTAATCCCACTTCTTCCACTGTATCTTTCATTAAGGTATGATTTCTCCCCCTTCTCTCCTTGTCCTCCTACTCCTATGACTTTTTATTCTACTTCATTCCATCTCATTATCCTATATCATTCCCTATGGGTAAAGAAGTTCATAATTTTCCTTAACCCAATTTTAAAATATTTTTTTTTCATTATACATTTTTATCAACATTTTTTGAATTAATTATTGCAAAAACATCAATACAAACAATTGAAAAAATGATTTCGTCCTAAAACCCCAATTTTGAGGCACAAAATTTTTATATTTTTTTATAGTCCATTGGCTCATTAAGTTATTCTTAATACATATTCAATTTTATATCTATTAGTTTTTCAGGTGTGGTTTTTTCTATGCATTGAATTTTAATGCCTATAGGACCAAAACCCAAACCCCCATAGCCTTATAAAAATGTGCTTGTGCTTCCAGCTCCACCACCCCCTTGGTCCTCATGTAACATCCTTCCCTTACCACATCGGGTTGAGTAGGAGATGAGGGTTACATGGCCTTAAGAGACATTCTAAAAGGCGCTAAAGGCTGACAATAAATGACGATGGATTCAAGAAAAAAATTGCGGAATGATTTTTCCTTAGTACAAAACCAACCAAACCATCCACAATAAACCACCATATGATTCATGTGAAACAAAACAATCAAACATGTATTCCCAAAGGACAACCAAGTTGTTCCACCATATAACCCAAATCCAAAAAAACAACACAATATCAGAGTACTATGCTGAAGACCAAACAACGAAGCACCACATGCCATGATACCACCACAACTCTACACCAATATCCAAGCTCCATGATCCACCAAGACATCACAATACCCCACTATAGGAGAATGATGCCTTACCTTTTCCCACATCACAGTACATGATATATGAAAATACACCAATGTGCTATTATAGGGGGTGAGTACTAAAAATCAGTAGGTTTTTCCCAAATGACTTTCCTACACATGCCACTAGGATAAAACCGTTAGCACAGTTATATAAAACAGTTTATATAAAATAATCAAAAGTGAAACCATTTCCATAAGCCAAACACACCCTTACCCAGCCATTTCACCCAAATCCAACAACCAAGGGAAAGCCAAAAAGCATGCCACAAACCATTTCATCATTTAAACATTAGCACAATAATTTACACCTTGCAAATAAATTCACAACAAAAAAAAACCAAAACAACCAAAACGTTGGAGCTTCCGTCCAACCTATTACCCCATTCGAAACTAGTGGTACTTCCCGACCACTTATCCTTTTTTGATGGCCCTTCCATCCACTATCCATCCACTTTTTATAGTGGTACTTCACGCCACTTCCACACAACATTTCAATCAATCCATAACCTAGTATATAACCCACCAAGGTCACAACAATATGCAATCAACAATTTCCATTGCATATTAATACAATTCAATAAATCACTCATTTGTTGAAAAATAATTTTCCATGCCAAACAACATTTCAATAATACAACTTTTTTATTGAAAACCATTTCCATCAATCATTTTTACAAATCAATCATAGCAACCCATTTTAAAATATCCATTTTAAAATCCACATCAAGAATATTTCAACATAAAACCCCATTTTCCCCAAAAATCCCGAAATGGATTTCCAACCAACTTCACACATCAAAACACAATTAATTTCAATCCAACCAAATTAATTGTAACCAAAAACCACTAGTTCTAACCAAGTGGAGTAAAGATAGAAGCCACATACCTTTAAGGTTCCCAAGAAAGTGACCCACAAGCAATCAGACCTCAAATCCGGTGAACGCACCACCGAAACCTTTCTAGATCCCTTTCCCTAGCATTCAAAAGCCTTAAAATCAACATCCAAGGCAACTTCCCTAGATCTACACACAAAAAGTGTATATCTAGAAAAACAAGAGAGTGGGAGATGTGGATCTAGAGGAAAACAAAAAAAATCCAAGATGAGAGACTTACTCGAGAGAAACCACCTTCAATCCACAAAGAATCCTCCTCAAGTCCCTTCCAAAATGGGTGGGAGAACCCTTCCAACCCCTAAAAACAAGAAAAAAACAAGTGAGATTTGAGTGGGAGATAATTTGGAGAGGAATGAGGCAAGCCCGAGTGACCTCATGTTTTAAAACCCTACTTTTAAGTGGCCGCACAGTTATCCCACATGGATTGACAAATTGTGTGCTAACCATGCGCACGCTACTGCCTTGAGATCAAGGGTCTGCACTGTTTCCTTTCATGGTTTGGAAAACCGTGCGCAGGCTGGGCGAAGCCTACTATCTCCCCCTACACGGTTTCCCCCAGTCATGTTTAAACTGTGCTCCCTTAGAAAAGCCTCCAAACATATCCAAAACCATTCCAAACTCTCCTAACCTCTTACCAACCCTCCCATGTACTTCAAACAAATAAAAATGCATAAAAAGGCTACACACCTCAAACCGGGGGTGCTAAATTCTCCCCACTATTTGAATTTCCATCCTCGGAAAGTAGTGAACCCTCCCTTTACCGAAAGAGCTCGGGCCACTGCTTGACCATCACTTTCTCCCACTCCGAAGTCTCCTCTTGAATCTGACCATGATGCAGCAAAACGCAAACTAAACCAATGATTTTACCACTCAATAATTTCTCTTGAATATCCACAACTCGCACTGGCACGTGCACCAACGAAGCATCTTGTTATAGCTCAACTTGATTCCATTGAATCACATGGTCACGATCCGATGGCTAATTTTTCAACTGTGACACATGAAACACATTATGCACCACACTGAACCTAGGTGGAAAATCCAAATGATAAGCCACCTCACTAATCTACTCAATAATATCAAAAGGTCCAATATACCTCAGAGATAATGTCCCCTGCTTCCCAAACCGACGATGTCCCAACCTAGGAGAGATCTTCAAGAACACATGATTACTCACCCCGAACAACAACGGTCGTCGACGATGATACTCATATGATTTCTAATGACTCTGTTCCATCTTCATTATCTTCCTAATCAACTTGATCTTTTTCTTAGTCTCCTGGACAAGGCTTGGTCTAACCATTGCGGATTCACCCATTTCCACCCAATAAAGTAAAGAATGACATGGTCACCCATATGATGCTTCAAACAGAGCCATATGTATGGATTCATGATAACTATTATTGTATGAGAACTCAACCAATGATAAGTAATCCTCCCAAGAGCCACCAAATCCATGACACAATCCAACAACATATCCTCCAATTTTTGTATCTTTATCTCGTATTGACCATCCGTATGAGGGTGATATGTCGTACTCATTGTCAACTTAGTTCCAAGGGCTAGTTGTAAGGATTTACAAAAATGAGATGTAAACCTTAGATCTCTATCAGATACGATTGAAACTAGAACACCATGCCTCTTTACCACCTCCCAGATATAGATTTTGGATAGATCATCCACCTTATGAGATTCGTGATTTGGAATGAAATGGGCCAACTTTATTAGCTGATCCAGTATCACCCAAATGGTATCATGATTCCTAACTGTTGTTGGGAGAACTGTAACAAAATAAATTTCTATTTTCTCCCACTTACAAATAGGTATTGGTAAATACTGCAACATTCTCGCTGGCCTCTGATGCTCTACCTCGACCTGCTGACAAGTCAAACATCTCGAAACAAACTCAGCCACTCTTGTTTTAATACCTTCCCACCAGAACTGCCCTTTCGATGCCTTATTAATTTTATGAATTCCAGGATAAACAGACCACCTAGAATGATGATACGCCCTAAGAAGATTATCCTGACAAGCAAGTGGTATAACCATTCAATTACAAAAACACAAAACTAAATCTCTATTCAGTTGCCAACCCTCAATGGTCTCCCCACCATTGAGTCTCGACCCCATGGTCACACTATCAGAATCAGATATCTGTGCCTCTTTAACCAGGCCAACAAAGTCAGGAATAATAAAAACTGAAAAGAAGACCACTTTATCACCCAGGTCCGCACATTCCAACTGCATGTTAGCTATAACCGACATCAACTACCACTGGTCTGATGCATGTTTCACCACCTAAGAATATGATTTTGTACATAAGGGATCTCCCACCAAATTTCCCTTACCTGGGGTGTACATCAAGTCAAAATCAAAAATCTGGAGATATTCCATCCATTTATTTTGCCTCAAGTTCAAATCCCTTTGTGAGAAAATTTGCTTCAGGCTCTTATGATCTGTATATACCGGGAATTTCTCACCGAAGAGATAATGAAGCCATGCTTTGAAATAATGGACTACTGATTCCAAATCCAAATCATGAGTTGGGTAGTTATTATCATGAACCCTCAAATTCCATGATCCATACACAATCACATGATTCCCTTGCATGAGAACATACCGCAACCCTGATCCCGATGCATCGCAATAGACCACATACCCTTTTCCTAGTTCTAAAAAAACCATGATTTTTTTTTGATGTAATGTGACCCTTTAGTTATTCAAAATACTACTGACACTATTCATTCCACTGGAATGGAACAATATTTCTTGTGAAAACTATCATCTGCAAAGCCAAATGTGAAAAATCATGAACAAAATGCTGATATTACTGTCCTTATTGGGGATCCTCTACACCCAAGAAACCACCAATAGCACCTCACACCGATCAGATTGACCTTAATCCTTCCCCATAAGAATCATCATGTGTCATTAAAGCCAATACATAGTTCTGATATCCATTTTTCTTTGATCCATCCTAAGAATAGCACTAATTTCAATAAAATTTCCACTTCTCATACTATTTAATCATTTGTAACATTGTTTTTTAACTTACTTGTTCTTTTAAATATTATTATTTTTGCATTTAATTGTGTGGTTGTGTGCTTCTACCACATTTAACTAGCTTCTACTTTGATATTATTTAATCACTCTCTCTAGTTTCATTATCACGATAGAAGGTGGATTTCAATTTATGGCATGAAAATACTTTTCATCTTAGTGGGCTCTCATACACAAACTATTCATCTCACTGTGACCTTTATCAAAGTTATTTTTAATTATATTCTACATTACATTTTTATCCTATCATTATTTTTCCCTCCCCTTGCATACACATTCATTTCCCAACCTTCTCCAACTTACCACACTTAAGGGGGGAAACACTTAGATTTATGTATGGGGGAGTGTCCCACGTATGAAAACCCATTTGACCATATCCTTAACATTATCTTGGATGACATGTTTTTATTAGGGATTTTCTAAAGGTCCTTTATAGGTGCCAGACATGTATATCAACAAGATAAAATTAAATTTTGGTGTCATATTTTTGAAATTTCTCACATATATTAATTCCTATTTACTTTTTTATATGAATAAATATTTCAAAACATTAGGAGAAAACATTCGATATTCATTCAGATTTTTTTAAAAATGACAATTGTGATGGAGTAGTTTAAATTAAGAAACCCTGTTAAAATGGAAATATATTTATGAATAATGTGAAGTAATTTAGGGAAATTGTTAATTTTGTACTAGTGGTTATTAAATAGTCTTAATTTCCTAAATACTTGACTTTATAACTCAATTAATCATGTTTCGAGATGAAAAATTGGGCCTAAATTTCATTTTTATTATCCCACCCCAATTAAAATAATTCATGATATACAAAATCATGTCAAAATTTGTTGATTACTATTCATCAATTTTCAAAATCTATAATTCAATGAATTTATCTGACCTATAAAAGTGACATCCCACAATTTGGTGATATAGAAATCTATGTTTAACCGACATAAGTTTATGATGGGATAGAAATGGGTTTTGGATCTTTATTTGAATTAAGGACAATTTCAATTTTAAAAAACAATGATTTAGGAAAAAATATTTTGGTGTATTGAAAATAGTTTACAAATTTGGACAACTTCAAATATTGGATTTTCATGAAGAATTCATGTAGAAATTTCAATAACAATTCCTCAAAAATCCATATTCATTTAGTAGATATAACCTGGGACATTTCTACCTATTTCAATGGAATCTCTTTTTAGTGGATTCTATAGTAACTTGTTTGAGGACAAAAAACCAATCAATTGTTGCAGAGTTTGATGCACTTACATGAATATGGAATTTCTATTCTTTTACTAATATAAAAAATATTTGGTTGGATAAATTATTAATAATTGAAAACCTAAACATGTTTTAAAAGGTTTATTTTATTCATAAAATGACGGATCATGAATATATAATATGGACTAGGAAATTCTGGTCAAAATTTGAGTATTTTGGGCCATTTTTCTAAGGTCAATAGTTACTCCTAAGACCATGAAACCATGATCCCAATCCTAGATACACTTGAAAACATTGGAGACTCTAGAGAGTACCATCTACACGGTTATCCAAACCATGAAAAACCTCCATGAAACTGTGCGGGGTGTGATTGTTTGGAGGTTGTGGTTTAATGCATAGTCTCCACATGGTTTACAAACTATGACAACCAAACTAGGAATCTATGAACTTCAAAACTCACCGATCCATGAGAGTTCTGATATATTTCAAACCCAGAGGTTTGGATTATTATGAATAAGAAAAAATCACAAGAAATTTGATTTTCAATGATATCCCTAACCACCCACATCCCCAAAACATTTATTCCATTGACTTTTAAAAACAGTTTCAGTAATTTTTTATATTTTAAAGTAAACTCTTAATAATTTTGGAGAGTGGATCATTCAGACATCTGGAAAAAGCTTCACATACACAAAATACCAATTATAGATTTCAAAAATATTGGTTATTTAATCAAGAAATATGGTACATGATACATTAATTTCACTACGTGGATTGACCCATGATTACACTACATTAGTTGTGAGAGTGGGTAAATCAATTTGTGATGGAGGAAGTAAAACCTCAGCCAGAATGACGCCATACGTGTTCTTCAGAATCCATCAAATATTACTCAACATGTGTATATAATAATATAAGTGTCTCCAATTTATTGACATGAAATTATTTTAATTTAATAACCATAATCCATCCATACATCCATCAAATGGAATTTGAAACCATTATTCAGGTGTATGGTGGACTACCTCTTCACGAACTGATGGAATTAGTTTTCCATCATTGTCTCTCACAGATATTAATCAAGGTAGATTTTGGATTTGCATATGATAATAAATAAATAATTAAAATTCAATAAATTTTTTATATCATATAATTACTTACAGTACCATCCATGGAAAAAATGCTAACGTCATTCATGTGTATAAAAGATTATAGCCTCTGAAAGCAATGTGATTCAATTTTTATTACCACATCACAAGGATAATATATGTAATATTATTTAATTTAATACCATGATATTAATGAAAAAATGTTCATTATATAATGATAAAATAATAGTTACCTTTTCCCATCATTTTAGCACAAAATTGGAAACATTACTTATGTCTATGTATGACCTACCATGTAAATTATTGTAACATAGTTCATTTTTCCTAAAAATAATTTTATGATTTCTTTTAAATGAATAATTTTATTATGACAAATGATAATTATAAAATTAATAATTTTTTTAGATGACGTAATAATGACCCTTTTACCATGGTCAACAAACCGATGCTGTTTTTGGAATTATAATCACTACATCCTTGAAACACCCAGCACATACATAACTAATTGTGTAATTAAACTAGATATTATAATAAATGATGAAAATGGTTTATGTTTAATGAATAAATCATGAAAAATTTATTAATAAAAAAATAATAGATATAATTTTATTATTTTGAGTTAAAATACATTCATGAAAGTTTCTATACTCTAGGTAATGGTTTCCATCTCAAAACACCCTTTTTAGGTACATATTCCTATATAAACCTAATTTATTTAATATAGTGTATATAATAACAGTTTACAAATTATATCACAACCTCATCAAACATAATTTAGTATTGAGTTAAAATTCCTATAATTTATTCATGGGGTTATGATTTAAATGTCACCATGGTTGTAAGGGTTTGTGATTCAGCATCATTTTCATCGAGATTGAATATTATTGAATTTATATTTAAGGAAATTATTTTATCATTTTATAATAAACCATTTTAATTTTACTATCCTCTAGTCTTTGAGGATCATTTCAATTAATTGTACAAAATTTCTCCATTTCATACATAAAATAATTGATTAAATCTTTTTAAGGAAAATCAATTTAATTTATCCCTTTAGTCGAAACCCATTCTATTTCATTTCTATGTTTTATTTCAAAATTTATATTTTTTTAAAAAATTCATATATATATTTCATATAATATTAACAATTTCTTTAATTTTTTTAAAAGTAATTTTATTTTTTTTCTTTAAAAAATGCACTTTTTGAACTTTTTACTATACTTTTATATGAATGTATGTTTTAACTTATTCTTCATTTATAGATTTACTCACAATCATGATTACTCAACTCTATAAATATTCCTTAATATGATTGCATGTTTTTGCAAAGAAAATTTTTTCTATAATATATTAGAAATTTTTAGATTTTGAATAAGTGATTTCATAGTGAAAAGTTTATTCTCATGAAGAAGTATTATATATAATATATTAAATACATTTATATAAACAATAAAAACCATTGATGTTAATGATTGGTTATAAATTATGTTTATATATATCAAACATATATACCTAGCTTAGTATTCATTACATTATCTGAGCAATGAATTAAATAGATTAATCTATCATATTCCTATATTATAAATTTTCTTTTGATTATGATGTAATACAAAACTATGTAGCAGATTTTCTTTCCATGCACATTTATTATGTATTTCGTTATTATTTTATTCATTTGTTTTGGCACAAAAAATCCTGAATATGTTTGAATGGTAAAATCATATAGTACTCCATTTCATTTGTTAAATATTTAGTCTCTTGTGATGTCATATATAGTATTAGTGGGTAAACCTAATCCCTTATAATATTTTGTACACCATGTGATATTGTCATGGTACATAGCCCTGACTCGGGTTTATGTCATGTTATATATTGTGGAAACATATCCTAGGATTATATAATCCTCTGACACAATGTTATATATGTTTTACGTTAATGTTATTACACATAATCTTTCCCTTCTCAGATATCATGTTATACATTAATCTCTTAAGATATGCTTCCTTATCATGTTTATTCCATTACTTATCTTTTTAGATCAACACATTTTTTATTATTTACTTGGTCATACCAAATTGATTTTTGATATTTAATGTATTATTGAGCACATTATGTAGATTTAAATAAAAAAACTTATTTTGGGATTAATTTGATGAATAATATAAATAGTCTTCCACACACACTAGGCATCATGATCAATGGGTTGCAATTAATATCAGTATATATTTAAAATCATGTCATAATATGTTTAAAACATATGGGTTTTCATAAATATCTCTGATGGAAAGATTCATGAAGAACTTATAGCTATCCATCTCAAATGGTCACTCCTTGAATAGTTATACACTCATTGATGGATCTTCCAGTGGATTTTCATGAGACATCATAGAAAATAAGTATTGAATCTTTAAACCAAGTAATATTACTAAAATAGAATATATGAATAAATGAGAGGTTTAAGTGTAAAATAAATAATAAAATATAGTCCAAGATACTATAATAGAACCTAATACTGTAGAGTTTCAAAAGATATGAACCTCATGTACATGATATACTATATACAACTAGCTTGATCCAAAGACCAATATCACACACTAACCTTACTGAGAATGTAAGATCTAATAGAATTGTATCTCATAAGTATGTATCCCTCATCCATGCCTACCTTGTTATCATTAATGTCTTATATTTCTATAAATTTATACTTATTTTAGGGGTATTGGTCCATCTCTAAAAAGAGGACCTAGTGTGGATCCTCCAAAAAGAAGTTAGTGTGAAGGCTTAAAAAACTACTATTGATAACCAAAATTTCCACCATCCAAGCACCTAAATGGTCTCTATCACACTGAGGCTTAACATGAATTGTATTTCCATACAAACGACATAGTAGCTAACTACATCTATGCATAGTATAACCTTTTCTACTACCACAAGAATAATCATAATGATTCTTTATACAACATGTTAAATTGCAAATTGGTCTAGGCATTGAACCAATGTGAAAACACACTATCTATTTCCCTTAGGTTATACTCATTGATGAGGGAATTGTTTAATCCTTCGGATATAATAGTTTAATAGATAATTTTTCCCTACAATATATTAAATTCATATTCCCATCCTTAAACATCCTCACTCGAATAAAATCATCACAATAATGAGTCGGTAAAAGACATTGTAGATGAGTAAAGTGAGATGATTTTTCCATGATGGACATAAAACCTTGATGATGGTGTAAAAACTAAATATTTAATTCAGATCATAGGTTTTTTAGAAAAATACAACCATATAAGGTAGATTTGAAATCCCTCCAAACCAAATCTCAATGACAATATTCTGATATAATAACATCCCATATATTATTGGATGATTCATGAAGGATATAAGTTTTATGTTCCACTCTCCTCTATGGGGTTATCTCTAGATTCCCAGTGATAGACATGATGGCTTCTATCCATGAATCAGAACCAGGGGGCCCACTATGCCTTTATAATTTGGGTGGATGATGATTTTGAAATTCATACATAAAGGCTTCCACATAAGTAGAATGTCATGAGGCTCCCTGAATGGTCTACCTAACTATCTAAAAAATCATTAAACTGAAATTCAGTGGCGAAATAATGTGAAAAAAATCACAATTGGAAGTATATGTGGTTGGGGTCCTACCAAAGAAATATCGTGGTCATCACCAACTTCCTATAACTAGGCCTAAGCCTGTCATGGTAGCATATATCTTGGATGAAGAATTCACACATTAATACACAATTCATCAATTGGTAGTTCAAAAATAAGAAACAAGATGACACAAGGATTCTATATATGATTACATTATTGAAGAGATTCACTCATATTAATATGATTTGTATAAGGGTTTAATACCCAGGAATCACTAACCCAAATACCAGATACTATGTTCAGGAAAATCTATATGTCATCATATAAATCATAAGTTTCCATTAGAATGAGTGTTAATTCCATTTTATAGAGTAATAAAACCATTAAATTCTGATTGGAATCCTCATTTAATAGAAATAACAACCTTTATTAATTAAACATGAAATTTTCTATATATATACATATCAATGTTATATTAGTTGTTTATTTCATTCCCATGTTATAAATTCCTATGATTTCTATGTTTCAATTGGGATTTCATGTAATTTAAAATATTCTACTACAATTGCCTACTAATATTGAAAATAATTCCAAATTTATATAGGGCTATATAAATTAAAATTTTTAATTGGAATCTATTTAATTCATCATGTAATGTTTCATCCCATGAAACCAATGGTTCATTTATCAAACAATCCATAATTTTTAGTTAAGGTCCCACCATCATGATATATAAGAAAACACCATTTTGATTGATGGATACACATTAACCAAAAAATTATTTACCACATTCATCCTCTAGAAACATCATTCAAATGATATATATATCACTTAAGGAACATATATCAAGTATCTTGAAACCATGAAATGTTATAAAGATACCATGGAATATTCATCGAATTTGAATATCTATGTTCCTATAATTATGCATGAGATAATACATATTTTTTTATCAGTCCAATTTTATAATAAATTTCATAATTATAATAAACACAAAAGTCATGTTCATAATTGAATGGGGAAATAAGTAAAATAGTAATGTGATAATTACTAAACAACATGTCTCATTTCAAGAAACATTCATTTTTCCATGAACTCAGGTTAGACACTCTCAAGCACAGTCTTATTAGAAAATTTTAACACCCACTAAAATCATATCTACCATACCTACATAGTAAGATAATGAAAAATAGTTCAGATACCACATTTTGATGACCCAGACCTAGATCAATCATAAGTAAAGAACCCAATCATCCACAAGTCCTAAAACTGGATTCCCTATACACCATATTATACTTAAAATTAGTGAGGGTTTGTGATGCTATAGTGGGAAGACTATACCATCTTAATCATAGTATAGATCAATGGTAAATTAAAGATAATCATGAGAAATTTAAATGATAAGTATGATATGAAAGATAATCACCATGATATTTATAATTGAAAATTCTATAACAAGTAAAATTTAAAAATAAAGATTATATGATTCGGTAAAATGGAGATAATGGAAAAATTTAACAGGAATAAAACAAATCACTATAGAAAGAACATACAAAAGACCAAAAGATATTACCAACAGCATTATGATAACAATCATAGTCCTAGGATCCTATAATCTATCCTTGAATATAAAATAAATCATCCATATCTGGGGGAATCTATTTTGTACCACCTGTATTCATGAGTCCTTTCCAGGTACTAATCTGCGGCCTAAACAGGGTGTGGGTAAAATTTAATAGGCCACCACCCATGATTTTTTTTAAAATCCATTTTGTACAAATATAATTAACTAGTGTAGGTTATAATAATTAGGAAGTAAATGAAATAATCATAAAACCCATATAAGGTCATGTTTCTCATAGGACACCTATATGATAATACCTAGATCAGACTAATCTCGAACTTATTTTAAAACATACAATTTTATAATCATTAAGGAATAAAATTTCCATTAATTTGAAACAAGTGATGTGTAAAATAATTTCCATTAATTCAATATATAAAATATGGAATGTCATGTAAATTAATTTCCAATAAAAAATATTTAATATCAGGTATGTCAATTTCCAGTTATCCAATAAAGAATGTCATGTATCTTATTACCAAATTATCAATATGGACCATGATGTTCATTAATTGAAATTATGAAACATATAATTAAATATCGATTAAATCTTCATAAATTTCAAGTATCTTCATATCCAAGAATTTATATAACTAATGCAGAACATCATGTCTATCAATTTCAAGACAACCAATTTGGAACACAATTTCCATTGATACAACAAAAATAATAAGTAGAATCATATAATTTATCGAAATTAACCATGATATAATTGCAACCATATCATATTAAAATAAAGGACAAGGAATGTCACAGAATCCACTTATTAATTCAATTAATAAATTAATTTAAGATAAATAATATATATTTTGAAGTTATAAAGAGTATAATCCATTCCATTTGATCAATTCAATTCATTATTTAAGTTACATTACTCAAGAGTAATAAAAATTGTCCATGTGTAAATTAATTTACAATTATTCATTTAAGAAGGGTCATATGACATGGTCTTTTCATTCACCAAAGAAAAAATTCTTTTAAGAGTTATCATGTGGTATATGGGTATTTCCATTGCATATATATATCATTAATTGTAATTAATAAACAAATTATCAAGTGAAATGTAAAAAAACCCTAATGGTGTTTATGATTAAAAGAAGGGATTAATAGGGGTCATGTACCTGAAAAATAGACCAAATAGGTTTGTTAGAGTTGAGGTGTACAACAACCAATTGAGAAATTTTCTCGAAAATATCTTAAAATGTATGGAATATAAATATACATAATTAAGTTAACAAAATAGAGGCAATGCACTGATGGTGTGGTAGGTGGAATAAGGAAGACATCATATAAACATTCCAACCATTAGAGAAAATGTAAAGACAACCTAATGAACATCCATAAATAACTCATTATCCATTATCTGGTTTACATTAGAGATATAAGAGAAAAATTGGAAAAATAAACAAAAATCATGAATGTGGTGTGTATTAGAACACATAGTTATAAAACTGAAAATTGTGAAAGAATGGGTGAAAATAATCAAGTGGAGTGATAACATTACTGAGAGACACCCAATTTTATAAAGAATGGATGATTCAGTATCCATATGAAGGAGATCTATAGAAACCTAGAGTTATGAAAGAGGGATATAACACATATTTATAAAAGATGATGTGTAGGAATGGTAGAGGAAAAAAGAAGGGAAACATTTTTACGACCAAATGGGAAAATCATCATTTTACCCATTTTTAAATGGGAACATGGGTTGATAGAATAGTTCTCCAAACCATATACTAATGATTCCTTAGAAATGTACCATGGAAAACAACCCACAGGAGCTTCATTCATGGTTAGACATTACATGTGGATCCTATCCATGATCATTGTCAAAAGAGACACCCATCACATGGCCAAGCACACAGTTTTACAAACCCTTCATAACCCATGCCTAACCAATTTAAAATTTTCTATAGTTTTTATATTTTCATAATGAATATCATTCATGGTTAAACTAATAATGCTTCATGGATTTTGGACCCATATTTTAGTCACACGATCACCCGCAATAGTGAGCCCACAATGTGCGTCATTTCAGTTATCCCAAAATCGGAGCTCGGTGCTCCAAATAAGCACAAAAAAATATCAAACCCTTCTATATTACATTTTTAATTTTAGTAGGATAAAACAAATGTCTTTAATTTAAATTTTAAAGATTTGTACCTATGTGTGATTTTAAGATCTTATATAAATAATGAAAAATTATCCAAATAAGTAAACTAATGTAATTTTTTATTCTTATATGTTATAGTTGTTAAATAAAACTATAATAAAATTAATGTGAGATTAATGTACATACAGAATGATGAAATCCAAATTTTAAATAAAAATTATAATATTTTTTAAGAATAATAAGAAAGAAAAAAAATAATAATAAAAACACTATATACCATATTCTTCAATATAGTTGAAAATAATGTTAAAATGAATATTTACAATACTCATTAACATATTTCTTATTAGTGAAAATTCATAAATTAATATGTAAAGTATTTTGGGAACCTAAAATGATATTGGAAAAATACAATGCTTCTATGATAATTAATAACAATAAAACATTATGATATTGAGTTGAATCATTGAAAAATAATACAAACAAAACAAAAAAAATATAAAAAAATATTATTTTATTTTTAATATGTATTTTTATTAAAAAATAGCACAAATATATCTAACATTTTAGGAATCATTAATTAGTAAATATGAAATAAAAATATGATACTCATAATAATAGGATATTACTAAAAAATTATTTTGTGATATTATTTTTGAAAAACCCATGTGGGCAGTTGATGAGTGTGGTTTTATTTGTTGTCGATATAAATTAAGGGATAAAATTTAAATGTATGATGAATTCTTATATGATTAGTAAATAATCATTGAATGAGAAAGATGAAATGTTTTTATGAAATATTCAATAAGCCTTGTGATGATTTTGGGAGATTTTTTATGGACTCAATGGTTTTCATTTGGCAAGACAATTTTCCTTGAATTGTGAGGATACATGTAGAATTTTTAATGATTTATATAATCGATTATATTTCAATATTTTAAAATAATACCTAAAATGATAATTATTATTGAACCATAATTAAGTTCAAAGACATGTTTTTATTGTGCCGAGAGAGTGAAAATTATCTTCAATAATTGATAATGTGAAACCATGCAAAGATTTGTTTCTTGATATATTTATTTGTGAATGAATATTTAAATACTTGACATACAAATAATATATATATTCCATAATGATAATGAATTTTCCATGATAACATAATTGAAGGACATTCAAAATTTAATTACCAGATGTCAATTAAGTGAAATGGATAATAATTATTAATTTACTTTTGAAGGATATTTAAGGGCATCCATGAAAAAATTCATTGCATGAAGAATAATTGTAGTCCATGGAAATCATCAATTTCCACGAGGAGAAGAAGGGGATTTATGGTTTCCATGAAAAATGTATATTCCATGAAAATTGTATATATAGATTCCATGAAGTATATTTGAAGACTAAATGCATGATGAGGTGGTCTGGGAAGTGTGGATTTTTTTATTATATACACTTATAATTTTTACTATTTACTGATAGAACATAAAAATAGGGCCAACCAATAAAGAATCCCAAGACAACCTCTTCCAAGGAATATGTGGGATCCAGAGTTCAACCATTCCCATTGGAGGCCAGATCAACCTAGCCTAGAAAGCTGCATGGGGTAGTGTATAATCCCATCATTGTGAACCCTTATGTGGGATGCACATGGGTCATGTAGGCCCGCAATCATTTGAGTGCACAGTGCATTCTAGGGTGTGATAGTGGGCCAAAACCTGTGAGGTGTGCAGTGTACTGAAGTCCAGATGCTAATTCCCAAAATATAGCTAATGAATCATGTGTCACACATTGTCAATTATACAATTTCCCCAATATAAAAATAATTTTTCATGGGTAAAAATTTCAGCACATATTATTCCTATGTTATTTACCTAGGGTAAAGAAGCATGTATGTATGTTTGGTTTGATCCAAGTCATTAGATCTCCTACACCCCGTGGGTTTAAAATAGTTCTATCATATCCCCCCTTCAGAAATTTGATGGTTCTTTAGTTTTATTGAGAAGATATCCACACCTTCTATTACTTACCCCAAGAACACCATGAACAATCTGATACAAATATAATGAGTCAAATATGATATGAATCATCATGCATGAAAGGTCCAAAATTAAATTATATGAATAAATAAAATAATGAACATTATAAAATCTAAAATTGAAGTTGTAGATGACATTCAAATAATTGGTGAGTTTGAAATTTTGGGTAAATGAAGAGCATGCGATCCTCATGGAATTCATGTGAGGCCTCAGTAAGGGGAAACATGATGGATCCATTGAACTCATCATACATTTAAATTTCCCCAAATCACTCTATTCGTTGAATATTATCCAATCCATGAAATTAATATCAATGATTTCAATGGGTTATTAGAGCTTCCTGAAAAGAGAATATAAGGTGGTGTCATAAACATTGACTATAATCTTTAAAAGGAGAGTATCATGGGATGTTAAGTGTTTTTTAAAATATTAAGATCTTTTATTTTTGAAAAAATAGAGAAAACCATGACATAATTTGAAAAGGTCAATGAGTTTTTCGAAGCCTCGTCTTATCCTAAGAAAAATAGGATCTCATGAGCATTCAAATATTGTGAAGAAAAAATGACTTTCTTCACAATTAATTTATGTCGTGAAGTGTTATTCTTGTGTTAATATAAGTCTTTCCATAAATCTTTTGCTTTTATGGAGTAGAATAATGCCTCGACCCTTTAACAACTAATCAGAATCATTTAAATAGCTTTAAAAAGAATAATGTTTCATGAAGTATTCAAGATGCACAATACTCTCATGTGTAACCATTATGTTTGTGTTAACTAACATCCCTCACTTAATTGATTTGTGTTAAGTAAGCTTTGATTTAACATATTCTACTAATTTATGATTATATGTTTAGAGTGTATAAAATATTTTTAATTCAGTGGAAGTCATATTCTGTTGGTCGAAGAACTTGATTATTCAGTTGAGGAAACATAATCTAGCAAAGTAGAGACATGTTTTTCATAATATCATTGAATATATTAAATTAACTAGTGGCTATAGTATAAACTATTCAATTGAATACTGGTGTTACCAATACAATGTATTCAATTCAATCAAGAAGATTAATCAATTATTATATAAACATTTTAATCCAATTCCATGAGTTTGTAAGCAAAGTAAAATAATATTGATAATTTAATTAGTGAAAACCCATTGGTTGATCACGAAAAAGAGTAAGACTTTTTAATAAACCATTTAAAAATAATTGTGTTCTGTTTTTAATTTATTATATGCATTAAAAGTACATGTGATTCTAAATAGAACATAATAAATATATTACTCTTAACCGGGGAATAGGTCCAAGGGTATAGGGTTTACTTTAATGAAATTAATATATGTTTAAAAAAATTGGGAACACTAATTCACCCCAATAAGTATCAGGTTCCTTGAATAATCTATCTAGGATTTACAAGTGGTATCTGAGGGTAGTTCTTCCTTTGATGGGATCATAGTTTTATTCTGAGTTTTTTAAATGGTTTATATAAAGTCAATATTTAAGGATGAATACGAATCACCTTAGGTTGAAAATTTAATATCCACTCCCATTGAAGAAAAATGATTTTTTCTTCAAAGAATATTAAAAATATAAAGAATAGGGAAGTAAAAATATTGAGAAAATTCTCAAATAATGAATTTAATAATCAATTCCCTCTTGTCAAATCAGTTGAGTATGATTCTTATGAAGAAAAATTTTCAATCTAGGGGGAGTATGAGGAAGTGTAATCTATATTTATTTTTAAGGATTCTAGTATAAAATTGAATGATATATAAATAATGTTTGTAAATAATTTATTTCATATATAAATTGTTCTTTCATGTGTAATTTTGATGGAAGAGCACAACATGGAGAAGATATTAATAGACAGGAGGATGCACATGCAAATACATTAAAAAATTTTAATATTCTCATAGATATCGTTGAAGAAAAGGAATAATCTATGACACATTAAAATAATAAAATTCAATAATTGAAGAATAATTGCAATGAAATTCTATGGAAATCACTATGAGAAAACAAGTTTTTGTTGATGTAATCCATGCACATGATACACTGTTCAATGTTTCCATGAAATATAGATATGCTCATCCTAAAGACAAAAAATGTATGATCAAGGATAATGATGTGTTATTGATAGAAAATAAAAAGTGTCATGATGACTTTATACAAAATATTCTTTCCTTAAATGAATCAAATAATACCTAAATTAATTTAAATGATGTCTAATTGTATATTAAATCTAGAAGAATCAAATTCCTTGAAAAATATTTTAATTAAGGTATCAAAAAACATGATTATTTTTTTTCAAATAATGAAAAGTGAATGAGAATTCATGTAAAAATCATTTGAAAATGATATGTTTTTATTCATCATGATGTTTCTTGATCTTGATCATGAATCAATAAATTTAAAGGATCACATGCTGGAACTACCCATGTTACTGAGAAGATGAATTCTGCCCCCTAAGAAAAATGAAGAGAGTCTTCCTACAAGATGATATGTTTTTACAAAAAAATTCATAATACTCATGTCTCTAAAAAGGCTCATACAATTTGAAATAAGGGATCAATATAATATCTTGATAAACCTTCTACAATCTCCTGGAATAAGGTAACCCTTTAACTAGTAAATTATATTTATAATAATATAGTCTCATATGATAGTTCATGTTAATATAATAAAGATGTAAAATGTGGGTTGATATAAATAATGATAAATCTACTAATACATCAATGGTGGATAATATAAGTATCATGAAAAACTACTCCCAAAAGGATGCACCAAAAGGTGAATGAAAAACTGAGAAACATCAATGCACTAAATCTAGATAGGTTGGTATAATGACCAATAAATGGAGATTCAATGGAAATTGATAGTGATTCTAGAAATTAGAGAATGATACCATTGATTGCTGGAACAATATGTCAGTGTATAAAAATTACAGAAGGAATTAATATTTCAAGAGAATATGTGGAGAAATGGAGAAACTATAAAAACTGATGCAAAATACACATATGGAGAATAATAAGTCTATTAAGAATATATTTGGATTTCATAAAGACAAATTTGATTATTTCAAAATATGTGGCCATTGTTATGATGAGTTATGGTATATTCCAACCATTAAATATTTATATTTTGTGGACAATAAATGAATACAATATTTTACAAAGAATATGATGGAAGTGGGAAATTCTTCATCGGTGATTAAGAAGAAAAACGAATTCAAGAAATATGTGAAACATGATACTTACAAGACAGATGATAAGTTTGTATCAAAAAATTTCATTTTAACCAAAAAATATGATTATAATATCAAAAGATAGTTCACACCATAGAACACTTCTAACATTACATGAAAATTAATGGAAGAAAGATGAATTTAAAATGGGAATAAATCCCAGAGAGAAAACATAAGATATGACTGATTGAATACATTACGGAATTAGATTTTGTTATGTTTCCTATGAAAGGTAACTCAAAATAATTTATTAAAAAATATGTAAACTCCAAGGTGGAATTTTTTATGGGGATTTCTAAATCATATTACCCATTCAATTGAATGTTTTAAGTGAAATGAGGAATGATTATGATCATGTAGTATCTAGAGAAATGGTAAAATGAATGAATGTTGTTCCACATGAAGATCTCAAATTCATGAGATGCTTCTAACACATTAAATCACAAGTGTCTCACAAGTATTTTGTGAATGGTGGAATAAATACAGACACGATGCAATTAATTTTATAACTATTTCAACATCTCAAATGGATATATTAAAGATAAAAAATAATCCCTAGGGGAAGATACAACATTATTAAAATAAGTGAGGATAAAAATCAACACAAGATGAAGGTTAATGTAAGTAAAGATTCAATGATGTCAAATAAATATCAAAATGACAAATGTAAATGATCCACAATAATGAAAAGTACCATACACTTTAGAGCTATAAGTAAATGAGTCTTTGTGTTGAGAGTAAATTAGAATCCATGTTTTATTAATTAGGATCCTCACAAGTGTACCATGTTATTCTGTTATTTTTGAGTAGTATTTTTTTTTTAATTTTAGGTTATTTAAGGTGATGTTCATTATCAACATTATAAATTAGTGCACAAAGTGGGAGACAACAATTTGGAATGATTATTCAAGATCTAACATAAACATGAATTTTTTTACAATGGTGGATAATCAATTTGAACATCACATTGATTATCTGATAAAATTTTCCACCCAAAAAAATAGAAGAGAGTTCACCCTTTGAGGGGGAGAAAATATGAATAAGTTTATATCAAGGATTATATCATAAATATATATAAATTCATGTCACCTCAATAGACATTGAAAATAGAGGTAACCAAATCACACTTCTTTTTCTTGTCTTTATTATATCAAAGTTGTGCATCAAGGGGTAATACTGGTTGACTGGTAAGCTCATTAAAAGGGGGAGATAATTATTATTCCACAAGAAATTTATGATATGTTTTTTGAAGTTTGTAGGATAATATAATACTTTTTAAGTCTTTTTCATATAGGATTTACTTTGATAAATAAATATGTTATGATCATGATATCACATGCATGGTTGTTAATCGATATCATATAAAATATTGGTTATATATCTATTTTTGTACATTAGGTTATCCCATTTAGAATAATAGTGGACCAACTAAAGTTTGTTTTCCAAGTGATCCATTTGGTACCATCATTAATTCATTAAATGCATATGTTATTTCAAAATTATCTGAAGTGTATAAGAAAACCACTACCTTAATCCATTGATTTTTTTGTTAATATGGGGAGGGGATAATGAATTTATAGAAATGGTATTGAAAACATTTCTAATGGAGGATATTAAAAATCACCTATGGATTGTTGATGAATATGGTCATATTTTTTTCAACATATAAGAAGGAATAAAAAGACAATGTATGATTAATTACTATATGATTAGTGATTAATCCTGTAATGATATAATTGGATGGAGATTGAAAATATTATAGAAGGACGGTGATGATGTCTGGAAAATTGTTATAGACTCAATTTTTGTCAGTTGGTAAGAAAATTCTGCATGAATTGTGATTATAAATAGAGAAATTATATTGATTCATTTAATGATATTGGATGTTAAAGTATGAAAAAATCTCCTTGAAACTTTGACAAATGTTGAAACATCATCTAGTTAAAATACATGTGCTTATTATGCTTGATGAGTGCACTTTGTCGTCAAAAATTGATAAGGTGAAGGCCATGAGAATATTCTTTTTAATAATAAATTAATTTATGAATGAAGATTTGAATATTTTAAATGAGAATAATTTATATATTTTATGATGATAATGAAATTTCCTTTTAAACATAGTTTAATGAAATAGAATATTTTATTTCATGAAGTGAAATATAAAAAATGAATGAGCATGATGAACTAGTTATTGAATGTGATTTAACGGTTTCATTGAAAAATGTACATATATGAACATGAATTGGTGATCCTGGAAATCAAAAATTTCATAAAGATAATAAGGTGATTTTTGGATTCCATGAAAATATTATATTTCATATAAAATTTTTATATAACTTGCATGAATTATATTTTATGAGGAAATTTATGATGAGGGCTTACGACTAGTCTTTCCTTTGTATAATATTTACTATAAATATCATTTTTTTTAGGTACTGATAAGACTTTGGAATAAGGCCAACCCACATGGTATATCAATTCAAAGTCTATAAAGGAATATGTGGGAACCAAATGTCAACCATGCAGAAGGGAGGTCAGATCGGGCCAACACAGGTAGTAGCATGAGTCTGTGTATATGTCCCATCACATGTGATCGTGAGTACAGAATGAAATGTCCATGTAGACCCAATAGAGGGTAGGACATGTTGTGTGACAAGGTGTTCTATTTGAACATAGACTATGATGTATGATGTTTAGTGGAGTATGGATATAGATCCCCCACAACCATCTCAAGTAGCTATCAACACGCTATTGATATTATACCACAACCAGGATATAATAAGAAATCCATGTGGGGAAAAAGTTCAACCCATACAATTAATCCATCATATAAATGATGGAATGAAGCATGGATTCAATGCCTTTTTGATCTAGGACATTCAGTGTCATGTTTTGTGTTGGTTTAAAATTTCCTTATCATCACCCCCGCTGAAAATTCAATGGTACTGCTATTCACTGGAGAAGGTGACCAAAAATTCCATAATATAACCCAAGAACATCATCACCAATATATGACCTATTAAATTATTGTAAGAGTCCTCTAATCATCATATATGATATCTAAATCTTTCATGAATTAGATTATATCAAAGAATACACATCGACCGATCTGAAAATGAAGTTGAAAATAGAATTATAAAAATGGTTGTGTTCAATAATTTAGTTAAATGAGGAGCATGAAATCCTCATGGAAGGAATTTTAGGGATCATTTAGGAGAAATGTGAAGGATCCCTAAAACATGGTGTACAATTAAATTACTCCAAACAACACAAGTGTTTTAAAATTAGATTATACATGAAATAAATATTTTATCTTTAAATTAGTTAGGGATGTGGATTGAAAATAATATCTAAGGTGGTCAGGAAACATTTATCATATTCTATAAAAGATTTCAAGATACAGATGATAAGTGTTGAATAAAATATTAATAGCTCTTATTTTTCAAAAATATAGAAAACCATGAATGTGTTTGTGAAGGAAAGTGAGTCCGAAGACTCCTTGGCCTCTGTGAGGAAGAAGAGGAACCCACAAGGGTTCAACTAGTGAAAAAAATGATTGAATTGATTTGTTAATAATTTTTTCCATGACTAATTCTACTTGAAAAATGAGAAGTCTATCCATGAATATTTTCATTACATGTTGGAGTAAAAGTCCAAAACCCTCTAAAAAGTGGTAAACACTATCGAACGAGATTCATAATTAACAATGTTTTGTTATGAATTCAAGGTGTGGGATACTCTCATTTTTAAACCTCATGTTTTCCTATATAGAGAACCCCAAATCACTTTATTTTAAAAATATAAGATTTAGTGTAAAGGTGAACACCCATTTAGTTCTATGGACAAAGAATTGGACAGTTCTTCAAGCATTCCATGCATTACGTTCATGAATTTAACCACTTAACATTTGACAGGATAAGGCGTTTCATAAATATATATCATTGTCATTGAATGAAATTGATATTGAAAATAATTGAGTAAAATTGAAAATAATATAAATTATTAAATAATATAATTATTTATGTGAAAGGTGATAATTCAAGAAGAAAGGATGAAGGAAACCAACATTGTGTTTGGAATTATTAATTTGGTAATTATGAGAAAATAGTGAGTTAAAGTGGAAGTACCATCTTCAAATTATTGAAAATTATGAGGATGGAATGAAAAGAATATTGTTAATTGAGTGGGATTCATTATCCTTTACTTGAATAAGAATAATATTTGGTTGATGCAAAGATATCTAGTATAGTAAAGACACATTATTCAGAATATCATTGAATATCTTAAAGGAAGTTTTTATTCTATTATAAAAAAATCCATTGCAGACTATTGGTTCTAGTATAATGAACTCGATGCACTCAGAAAAGTTAATTATTTTCTAAATGAATATTATATACCAATTATATTTTTTTGTAATCACTACGAAATTATAGTGATAAAAGAATCCATGAAACAAAAATAGGTTGATCATGGAAAGGAGTTGGTCATTGTACCAAAGAATGTAAAAATATTTGTGTTATATTATTTCATTATTATCTGCATTACATGTGTATTTGAGTTTTTATAGAATGTAATATATCCATTACTCATATTCAGGATATAGGTTCAAGAGTAGAGGAGTTATTTGAAAGAATGTATAATGTAGTAAAAATATTAGTATACTAATTCATCCCCTCTCAGTGTCCTAGAATTATCTATTTAATGTGTACAATTTCCTCATGATCGATATGTTTGTCACAAACTATTTCTATTATATGGACCCCAATATGATTATTAATATTTCAATAGAAGTAGTAATCTCAAATAAATCATCATTATCATCATGTTTTCTATCCCAAAAATTCTATTTTATTTGTAAATTTTTATACCATTTGATATTTTATAGATCAATATCATAATTTGGTTTGCATGTGTTTTCGTAATAAAATGACTAGCTCGTCATTCAAATATATTCATATTAACTAGTGTCATTATGAATTCATCATGTCTAACACTGTTTTTGATAATTATTTTTAGTTAAACAACAGAATTCAAAATATAAAATAACCATCCTACCATATTTTAATCTATGAAATTGTAATATGAACATGATATGGATATTGTGTTTTTGTCTTTATAATTCTAAAAATATATATCTTCTATGAAAACCAATACAATACTATTCTGAACTGTAATTCTATTATCTTCATTTTTAACGTGAAATGTATATCCACTAATTTCATACCCATACCATGTTATCCAATTAAATAATAACCCACATAATTACCATTTCATTATTTTAGATGCATCTGATATATCATTCACTATCTATTTAAACGATGAAAAAAATGTTTTTCAATGGTCAATAAAAATATACATATCTTTCTTGTCTAGATAAAATTGTTTTAATAAATCAATATTAAATTTCATATATATGATTGGGATTCATCTATGATATTTATGATATATATTTTACCTCTTTATCAATTAACCTATCAATGATTTTCCCATAAATACATAAATATACATTCCCCTGAAATCAACTCATTCTTGGTGAGATATGGGAAGAATAATGTACATCAAAGTATCCATGAATCTTGTAAATACATAGAACCCTTCACATAAATTTTCTTTTCAAAAATGGAGGGTTTATTTCAATAATGACTCATAACATATAGATTTAATATTTTCCCATTAATTTCAAAAGTATACATAAAAAATAGATAAAATAGTATAAAAAGATTTATTTAGCACAAAAATTATAACGTTCCAGTTCAGGATGCTGCCTAGAGGTGCCCCGTACCCGGTTGGTCACATGGCCTCAAGTTAATTTCCCCAAATGCGAGAGCCTCTTGACTAGCAGTGAGGGCCTAGGGTGTGATAGTGGGGAAACTATGACATCAATGGAAGAGTAAAGGAGAAGAAATAAATGGATAACAATAACAGAAGCAGTAATAATACCATAAAATAGTAACAGTTGAAGACTGAAAGTAAATAAAATATTGAAGCATATATATATATATAATGATGCATGTCACAAGTACATAGGAAAGAATCCAAATGAGTCATAATGCTAGAATATAGTAAAAAACCAAAGTACAAAAGAAAATAAAGTAAACAACTCCACAGCATCGCAAGCCTCATCTTGGTCCCATGCTCCATAGCTCCACAGCAATCAAGTACCTGAAGTAGAAGGCTGATTTCCCCTATCTAGACTTGCAACAATATAATCTGTTTGGGCTCAAAAGCATGACCCAAATTGGGTGTGAGATAAATCCCAGTAGACAACCACCCAAAAATATGTTCCTAACAGTAAGTGAATATATATGGCAGGCAATATGTAAAAGAAGTAATAAACAAGAATGTACTCAAAAGTAAACATTCTATAGTTTCAATTATAATCGTTTACATTTAACAAGTAAGAAGCTAATCAAAATCTAGTAACCCTCTGGGAAGTACTCATAGCATAACCTCTCTGTTTCAACCAAAACAATACAAGAAACACTCTTGGAAGTACTCACAGTCTAACCCCTCGGGTTCATCTTTAGCAATGTCTTTCTGAGGAAGCACTCACCATCAACCCCCCCTATGGTCTCGTATCAGTAACTATAGACACTATGAGGAATCACTCAATGCACAATTCTCCCAATGGTCTCATATTGAGGATACTACTGACACTCTAAGGTTGGACAAATTTCACCCCTATGTGGTCTCGCAAAGTAAATGTAAACAGACACTCTAGAGAAGCCCTCAACATCCACTCTCCCTATGGTCTACAACACCAGGTTCCCACATCCCTGTGTAAGTAAAATGTTTACAATAATGCTTAACAGCCAATGTAAAACTTATGAACTACTTGGCTAACATCTTTAAAGAAATACTTAGATAACAAATACAAGCATAAAACAACATCAGATAAAACACTCCATCCTAACAATACTAGGCATGGAAAACAAAGTACCTTAACAATAAAAGCTAGACTAAATGTTCAATATCAAGAAACATGGGAAAAACATCCATATAAAGGTAAATAACCCAATTTACAATCATAAAACCTCTAATTAAGAACACAAGGCATAGAAGGAAAATAAAAAGGCTAAAAACCATAAACAAGCAATACCCCAAACATGGGTATTGGGCACTTTTTCACATATAACTCAAAGACTAACCGCAGAAAGGCACAAAACACCTACCTCAACATTCTACGATCAATATACATGAACCTTATACCTTGAATCACCCTAGAATTTCGTAGATCTACAAAAATGATAAAAATAATTAACAAAGGATATCTCATGAAAGAGGAGAAATTAGGAAGAGAGGATCTAGATGAAGGGAGAGCTTACTGTGGAGATTCATACACAATTGACGACAGTAGATTCAGAAAATAAACAGAGAGTTAGTGGCTTGGAGAAGAATCGTCGGTCTCATTCTCTCCTAGATGAGACATGATAAGAAGAAGAATGTTCTATCTATTAGATGTGACCCCGATCCGTTTAATGAAATAATAAGAAAGTAAACAATGTGTATTTTAAAAGTACATAGTCTGTACCAGCCTTTATTGGGCCCCACTTTAGGTGGTCTCCAGGTCACCACACACGGTTGTGTTCTTGAGCATTACATGACCATCATATGGCTACAAGCGACAACTGAGTACATGGCACATACTTATAAGTACAAGGTGAGTACTCTTGAGATTTCCAGAAAATCCTATTTTCCTAAAAAAACTACGAGAAATGAAAGACATAACTTAAAAAAAGATCTGTGTTCTTAAAAACTTTCCCCCATAAAGAAATTCATCCCTGAATTTTTCTATCAAGGTGGCATAGATGAAGAATCCTCGAACAGCTCTGGCCATTGTGATCGTACATCGGCCTCCCTCTCCCAGGTCTTGTCCTGTACTTGCCTATGTTTCCATTGCACTCATACCAGAGGAATAGACCGACCATGGAGAACCTTAACACTTTGATCAAAAATCTAGATAAGATTCTCTTTGAATGATTCATATACTTCTAACTCAACCTCCTCAGGTTGAAAAACATGAGATGGGTCTCAGAAGTAACGTCGTAGCTGTGAAACATGGAATATGTTGTGCATAGCCCGATACCTCCGAGGTAACTGAAACTGATAGGTAACCAGCCCAACCCCCTCCAAAATCTCAAACGTCCAAACATATCTCAATGAAAGAAAACCCTTTCTCCTAATCCCCCTATGTCCTATCCTTAGTGTGACACATAAGAAAATCTGATCTCCAACCTCGAACTACAAAGGTCGTCTCTATCAATCATCATAAGAATTCTGTTGTGACTGTGTAGTAGCCACCCTCTTTCGAATCAACTCTACCTACTCTGTGGTCTCCTGAACAAGAAAAGGTTCCAACATAGGTGCATCTCTAACCTCCATCTAACATAGGGGTGATCAGCATGGACTACGTTACAAATCCTCATAAGGTACCATCTGAATAGTTGCATGAAAACTATTATTGTAGGAAAACTCCAAAAGAGGTATATTCTTCTCCCAAAAACCTCAATAATCTTGGAATCATGCTTCTAGCATATCCTACAGCACCGGAATCATGGGCTTGGACTGACCATCTGTCAAGGGATGGTAAGATGTACTCAAAAGTACCTGTGTACACAAATCCCTCTATAGTCCCTGTAGACCCGAGAATTAAAACGTGTGTCCCTATCTGAAAAAATAGAGTGTGTAACCCCATTTAGATGTACAATCGAACAGATTTACAACCTTCCCATGTGATCAACACTGAAGGTATCCTTGATTGGAATGAAGTGAGAAACCTTTTTGAGTATGTCAATGACAACCCAGACTACATCATTCCCCCGAGGTGACCTCGGTAAACCCATCATGAAGTCCATCACCACATCATTAAACTTCCACTGGGGAATGGGTAACTGTTTCAAAAGACCTACTGGTCACTGATCATCTTCCTTCACCTGCTGATAGGTGGAACATATCATGACAAACCTATTAGCATCCTTGTTCATACCTGACCACCAATACTGACAGGGTAGATCACGATACATCATGGTGACACCAGGATAAACTGCCCAAACTAAATAATGAAATTCCCTCATCATCTCCTCGCATATGCCTACTGACACACATACATGCCCATGAAAATGCAAGATCTCATACTCACCTATGGTCCAACTAGGAATATGGTCCTCTCCTGACACTCTTTCCCACAGGACTACGTGTTCAGAATCCGAGAGCTGCCTCATTCTCACTCGATCAAGAAGAGTAGAGGTAACAACTATAGAAGAAAGGAAGGTCTGAACCTATCTTTTGTGCACCTCTAAATGCATCTCAGAGAACAGAGCCATAATCCTCCACTCACATATGGCATCCTAAACTACCTGTATTTGAGTCCTCCTTCTCAACGCATCAGCTATGGCATTGACTTTCCTAGGTGTGTAGGGAAGCTCAAAATCAACGTACTGAAGTTAATCAACCAACATTCGTTGTCTCAAATTGATGTTTAAGTGAGTGAAGATATAATTGTGACATTTTTTGTCGGAGAAAACCAAAAAATTCTGTCCTAAAAGATAATATCTCCAACAACATAGAGCATGAACAACTGCAGCCAATACGAGATCATGCATCAATAATTCCTCTCATGTGGCCTCAACTGCTGAGATTCGTAAGCAACAACTTCTTCCCCCTGCATAATTACTGCTCCCCACCTGATACCTGATGCATCACAGTACATAGTATTGATCTTTCCCAACTCTAGAAACACTTGTATTGGTGCTGAAGTCAACCTCTCTTTTAGCTCCTGAAAGGATGACTCACAAGAATCTTCCCACAAGTACATCACACCCTTCTTAGTCAGGCCTGCCAGTGGCATTTCTAAGAATGAGAATTCCTATATGAAACATATGTAGTATACATCCATCGTTATAAAATTCCGAACCTCAAATAAGTTATTCAGATGCTCCTAGGAAACTACTACTCTCACATTCCCTTGGTCTACTGTTACTCCTGTCTTTGAGATAACATGACCCATGAAGTGAATTTTTTCCATCCAAAATTGGAATTTTGAGAGCTTATCATATAACTAATTCTCTCTTAGTGATGCAAAACAATATCAAGATGTGTGGCATGTTCTTGTTGAGTATGGGAGTACACCAAGATATTGTCCATGAAGACTACCACGAATGAATCCAAGTATAGATGGAACACTTGGTTCATCAGTGCAATGAAAACATCAGGCGTATTTGTGAGACATAACAACATAAATACATATTTATAAAGACCATACCTACACTGAAAGGTTGTAAGAGGAACATCATATGGTATGACATGAAACTGATTATAGCTGGATCTCAAGTCTATCTTCAAGAACACCCAGGCTCCTCGAATCTGATCAAAGAGATCATCAATCCACGACAAGGGATATCAGTTCCTGACCATAAAATTTTTGAGCTTCCTATAATCCACACAATTTTTGAGGTTACCATTCACCTTCTTTGCAAACATGATAGATGAACCCCAAGGAGAATTACTGGGTTAGATGAAACCCTTTGACTGCAACTCCTCCAACTGCTTCTTGATGTACTATAACTCTGTTGTAGTTGTCCTATAAGGAGGAATGGACATCTGTTACACTCTTGGAACAAGATCAATAGAAATGTACACCTCTCACGCTGGAGGAAAACCAGAAAATTCTTCATGAAAGACATCTTTAAAATGATCAACCACTGGAGGAAAGTCCATCTGTGAAGTCCCTTGGTCATTCAGATATTGACTAGCAATCTGGGTTGTAACTCCTCCAAACCCATGATGCTTGGGACCTACTATGCTTTCCTGGACATCCCATTCACCCTTATGAAGAAATGATCTAACCTCTAGTGAAGTGAAACTCATCCTACGATGATAGCAATAAACTACATCCTAGAAGGGAACTAAATAGTCCATTTTAAGAATTACATCATAGATCATCATCTATAGGACATAGAGGTCCCATAAGAAGTGAAACCCACCAACCTCAAGAGGGAACACCATCCACTAATGTACATTATCTGTTCTAGTCCCTAAAGGAGTGTCTAGAATTAAGAAATTAATAGAATAAATGATATATAACTTAAGTCTCGGCACAAAATCAACATATATAAAGATATAGGAAGCCCTTGTATCAAAAAGGGAAGAAGATAAAACTGAGGAAACTAGGATAGTAACTCTAACTATAGAGGGTATGAGATCCTTCTCTTGTGGGGTCTGCTCCACTACAAAAGTGTGACCTATACTGCAACCCTCTAACCCTACCTGACCACCGTTACCTGATCCACCCAATTGTCACTGAAAACAGGCCGACTGGCTACCACCAACATAACCTCCACCTCGTCCTGAACGGCCTGAAGAACTCCATTTCCCAGACTTATGAGAATCTGGTGGCACTTCCCCTAAATGAGGATTCATATAAGAACCCCTGTCACTAGCTTCCAGTGTATAGATCCAATAGAAACACTGAAGATGACCCATCTTTCCACAAGATCAGCACTCCAATGGGTCTTTCTGAAAATATGGCCTCATATGCCCACTCTTCATGAACTGGTATCACACCACCTAGCTACCATAAGAAGTATCCCTCCCACTATGATCTCCACGTGTAGACTCTCTATGATCCTTCCCACTGTCAGTCTGAGGGGTACCAACTCTGGAGGTCGAACTGCCCTGGATCATAGCTCCAAAATCCTTCATATTTTATTCTGTGATCAGTGTGTGGATGACTATAGAAGTGATGGAAGTCAGCCAGAAGATGTTCACCTAGGATAGGATGTCATTCCTGAGACCATCCTCAAATTTCTTTTCCAGAAATAACTCATCACCATTTGGAAGGGGTGTGAAGAGCTACAGTTCTGTGAAGTGAGAAGAATACTCCATGACTGAGAGAGTACCCTACTCCAGACTCATGAACTCTTGGGCTCGATCGATCATCAATGTCTCTGGGTAGAATTAATCATATAATTCACACTAGAAATCATCCCAGGCCATAAACTGCTGGAATCCCACCCGTGAGATTACATCCCACCATCTCTTGGGGTGATCCCGAAGCATATACGTAGAGAGATTCACCCTTCTCTCTGGAGGTGTCTCTAGATTCTTGAATATCAAAACATGGCCTCTAACCATGACTCTGAATCCTGAAGTCCTCCATACACTATAAAGGTGGGAAGATGTTTCTGCTAGAAATCCCACGTCAACTCTTATATAGAAGGGGAAAAATGTGGTACACCATGGAAGGTCTACATGATCCTCATAAAGACCTCTCGGAACTGTGCTTCATCACCTGTATCGGGAATAATGGATGTTGATAAGACTGGCACTATAAGAGGATCTTATGGTAGTCCTTGATTAGCCATGTCCAGTGTCTGATCATCACCCTATAAATGGCGTTCAATCGGAGGACGTCTCAGTGGCATAACTCTGCAAGGTAAAATGCACTCCTTAGATCATGATTATAAAGTACATAAACATAGAAGTGTAATGAGGGAATAGGAGAAGAAAGTAATTCATGTTTTTTCAAAACATGGATACATTGTGTGTATTACCCCTACATGGTGTGTTCCCTTAAGCGTCCACATGGTCATGCACTTCTGCCAACCCTGGTCATGTAACACCCTATACACAAGGCGTGTACTCCAATGACACAATGTGTACTTGAATTGTGTTCCCCTACTGGAGTTTTTTTACCTAACTAACCCACACGGTTCTCCTATGAGAAGACTACACGATGTGTTTGTGCCATACACGGCATGTACTAGAAAGAACTTCACCATCCCATGTTGTTATTCACACAGCCGGTTACATGACTAAATCTACATGGAATTTTCTCTAAAGACACGGCATGTACTAGCTACCCATCATCCACCCATGTCGTTAGTCACACAGCCAGACACATGGTCTCTAAAACATGGCATGTACATCTAGTACACTATGTGTTCCATCAATGATTTCCCAACCCTGTGTCTCTGCCCACACAGTCAACAACACGGTTAGAGACTATTGGGTGTGTATATAAGTACATGACGTGTACCTAAGAAAAATAGTTCATTCCCAAACAGAATGACACATTGCATGTATTTATCATTACATGATGGGTTATTCGGACAGTAAGCCTCATAAACAAATATGGAGCCCAGAAAAACACTGAAATGAAAATTAGAGTGTCAAATTTGGATATGTGGGGGCCCATACTCCCAGCGAATCAAATCTTGGCATCTTAAACATGTTACATAGAAGCATAATATGCTATGATCCACCAAATTCCGATCCATGAGAGCCCATAACACCTCAAGAAGAAATTTTTGGAATGAATTCAAACCAAAAATTACACAAACTATACCCTATCAAATAGTAGGTATTCTATCAAGACATCTATCAAACCATCATGCATATCTAGAACAACATCTATCGAAACAACATTCAATCACAAATTCACCCTAAATGGAATGGCAAGAATGCATGACATAAAATCTCTAACAAGTGCCTGTATGATGCATGAGATGGAATACCCTCATCTCATTAGGTTCTAACATAAATATAACCTCAATGATATCAATGATAACAACAAAAAGCATGTGAATCACCCAGCTATGAAAAAAAACTATAAAGTTGCAAAACTAGAAAAAATTCAATAACCGATGTAAATTGGCTTTTCCCTACACACGGGTTAGCTACTCCTGGGAACAACTTATTACCAAGTACCTATACCATCATATCCTAGATTATAGGCTTCAAACAGTAAGTCAATAAGAAAGGAACTCTTCTGATACCTCTTTGTAACATCCTTGATTCAGAATCCGCCTAGAGGTGCCCTATACCCGGGTTGTCACATGGCCTGAAGCGCATTTCCCCAAACAGCAGAGGTTTTCAAATAGAAGTGAGGGCCTAGGGTGTGGTAGTGTGGAAAATATTCCCACATTGGCATAGTAAAGAAGAGAAAATAAATAGATAAGAATAGCAGAAGTAGTAATAATACCATACAACCGTAACAACAGAAGACAGAAATTAAATAAACAACTAAATCATATATAAATAAATAATGATGCATGTCACAAGTATCTAGTAATGAATTCAAACAAGTCATAATGATAGAATACACTACTAAACCAAAATACAAAATAAAATCAAGTAAATATCTTAACAGCACCGCAAACCTCAGCTTGGTCCCATGCTCCCCACCTCCACAACAATCAAGTACATGACGTAGAAGAGGATTGCCCTTATCTAGACCTACAACAATATAATATGTTTGGGCCCAAAATCGTGACCCAAACGGGGTGTGAGATGAATCCTAGTAGGAAACCACGTGAATATCTAGGCCTAATAGTCAGTGAATATATATGGAAGGAAATATGCCAAATAAGTAATAAACAAGGAAGTACTCAAAAGTAAACATTCACAGAGATTCAATTACAATAATTTACATTTAACAAGTAGGAAGCTAATCAAAAGTAGGTAACCCTATGAGAAGTAATCATAGCCTATCCCCTCTGTTTCAACCAAAACAAAAACAAGAAACCCTCTGGGAAGTACTCACATGATAACCCCCCTTGTTATGCTTTAGCAAAGACTCCTTGGGGAAGCACTCACCGTAAATTCCCCCTATGGTCTCATATTGGTAATTATAGACACTTTGAGGAAGCACTAAATGTCCAATTCCCCATGTGGTATCATATAGAGGAAAGTATAGACACTCTGAGGGATCACAAAGTCCATCCTCCCTATGGTCTCACAACATTAATGTAAACAGACACTCTAGAGAAGCCCTCGACATCCATTCTCTCTATGGTCTCCTACATCAGGTTCCCACATCCCTATATAAGTCAAACGTGCACAATGATGTTTAATAGCCAAAGAAAACCTTAAAAACTACTTGGCTAATAAATTTCATGAACTTCTTGGCTAACAACTACATGAATAAAACAACATTAGATAAAACATTCCATCCTAACAATACTAGGCATGGAAAACAAATCATCCTAATAGGAAAATCTAGAACAAACGGTTAATATCAAGCAACATGGGAAAACACATCAATAGAAAGTTAAAAAACCATATTTACAATCATAAAACCTCTACTCAAGCACACAAGACATAACAGTCAAATAACAGGGCTAAAAACCAAAAAAACGCAATACCCCAAACAAGGGTATTGGGTATTTTTTCATATATAACTAAAAGAATAACTACAAAAAGGCACAAACCACCTACCTAGACATTATATGATTGATATATGTGAACCTCAAGCCCAAAATCTCCCTATAATGGCATAGATCTACAAAAAACTAAAAAAAATAAACTGAGGATATCTTGTGAAATAAGATAAATCAAGAAGTGAGGCTCTAGAAGAATGGAGAGATTATCTTGGTGATTCTAACTCAATCAACGAGGGTTGATTCAGAGAATATACAGAGATTCGGGGGCTGGGAGAAGAATCAGTGGTCTCGTTCTCTCCTAGACGAGACATTAGAAAAAGAAGTGTGTTCTGTCCATTAGATGCGACCTCTGTCTATTTAATGAAATAAAAATAAAGTACATTGTGTGTATTTTAGAAGTACACGATGTGTAACTGCCTTTACTGGGCCCCACTTTAGGTGGTGTCTATGTCACCAAACATGGATGTGTGCTCAGCCATTACACAGCTAGCACACGGCTACGTGTGAAAACCAAGTACACGGCATGTACTTATAAGTACACAGCATGTACTCCTGAAATTTCCAAAAATTCCTATTTTCCTAATGAACAAACAGAAATGAAAGACATACTAGAAAATAAGATCTGGGTTCATAAAAAATTAACCATTAAATTTCACCTAAAATCAAAAAAAGGAGTAAAATTCATTTCATATTGACAAAGTATAGATACCATGACAATATCTAATTTTTTTAATGAATTGGGATCGATTTCACTGATAAAATTGATTTTAAAAACAACACACCTTCATCATATTTATTTTTAATGGATGGGTTATATTTTAAACAACTAATCTAGGAGGATTTGTTGAATCATGATTTAATAATCATGATATTTCATTCCTATAAACATTGACTCATTTATGAAGAATGTTTTTTACATATTAATATTAACCATGTGAAACATTTAAACCATAGAGACAAAAACAAAAACAAATATTCTCCCACATTGATAAGGTATTATATGATGGATTCTGGTGTGTTCTTCTTCCACCATGATTGCTATCTAAATCCAAATGTATTACCATTGATTGTAATTCCAATATTCCATTTTACCCATAAAATATCTTTACATAAATATCTAATAGTTTTCCAATCAAAAAATAAAATATATTCTTATCTTAAGACATGAAATTAATTTTATACTGGACACCACTATACTTCCAATGTTGAAGCTTAAAAAATTATAATTTTTTCATCCAAATATTTCTATTATTACCATATTATTTTTTCTTTCCTAATTTTAGAACAATATTTTTCACCATCTCGAAATATTGATTGGTGGGAAAAGAATTTGGATTAATATCAAATTCATGTAATCAATATAATTATCTTTTTTATTAAATGATAAAATTAATCCCTAGAAAAAAACCCCATATGATACAGGAATATTTTTTTATCTTACAATGAAACAAATAATATAATGTGTGTCAACAAAAATTTTATAAGCCTTATTCCCATTAACACTATATCCTGAAAAAATTCTATATTATATATTGTAATTTTTAGTGCATATAATCATTACATATAGTTAAAGATGCCTCATTTTATAAGAATCATACACTCAAATACCATCCTCCCATGAAATCTTCAAATTATAAATTAATGGTGACATGAAAACATCGATATCATTTCTAGGTTGTTTTGGTCCATAAATCATTATACTAAATATGATATATTTCTTCTTCATAAAAAAATTCAGATATAGGATGTACATTACCAATATAGAGTTTTATGAATTATGTTTTATACTTGGAATTCTATTTGGAATCATTACATATATGCACAGTCTATTCCATATATTTATATCATCATTTTTTAATTAAGAAAGATATTTATTTATTTTATTCTAATGTGAAAAATCATTTGGAGGAAGTAATTCTCTATCCACATCCACTAATATATAAGTCATCATATACGTTTTAATAAATTTAATTTTCAAATAAATGTTTCAAATTTTGAATCACTCTATGGAATAAAATTTCTTTCATAGGATTCACTCCAACTATAAAACTAGCAAGTGATTTTTATTTCAATGTATACAATAATATCCAATATTTAGGATGGTCTAAAAAAATTCATAATGATTCCTATATAGCATACAATCATTCATGAAGACATGTGTCTTCATACACCCCAATAACATTAGGCGTAATATTTTTTTATCATTATAATGTGAATATGAAATATCATTTTCATTAAGAATTATGCCTTTTAAAATATATAACAACTCTTTATAACTCTTGTGAATCTATCCCGTTAACTCCTTCAAGTTAATAAATATTAAAAAAATTGATAAAATTTTAAATTTTATACAACTTGGATATAATTTTTTTCCATCATCCCCATATAGATGCGTGCCTGAATAGCCCGAAGGCCTTAATTTTTTATTGATTTTTGATAAACCCCCTTTCAAGGGATTAGGGGGAACCCTTACAAGGCCCGTAGGCTCAGAGATTACATAGCCTGTAGGCTTAGGAGATTACATGACCCAAAGGTCTTAGCGAATTCAACCAGACTATATACAAGGAACTACCCCTCCCCAACATCTGTGTCATGATAGTAGCTCCCCACCTTTGCATGGTTGTCTGGCAGGCCTCCCGTGCAATCACAGGCTGGTACCGATTATATAGCCATACCCTCTCATTCTGACTATCCATTTGGTTCTACTTTGGTGAGTGCACCTGCTCTGAATCCTCATCTGGGGCTTCTCCTTTCTTGTAGTGTGTCTGGGGAAACTGCATGTGGCCCGAAGGCCTTGAGGTGGCCCGAGGGCCTTAAAGGTGGCCCAAAATCTCTACTGACCTGAAGGCCTGGGTGGCCCAAAATCCTTAAGGAATCCAAGCCAAAACCGGTGGCCCAATATTAATACTTCCTACTGCTACAGTACCGAACAATACTTGATACAGTAACTGCTACAGTGCCTGCTACAATAGTCGCACGGTGTATAGTTCTGCTACAGTACCTGTACATTGTACAGTTCAACTACAGTACCTGCACAATGTATAGTACTACTACAGTGCTGCTACAGTACTAATACAGTGCCTACTACAATACTCGCACAATATCATGAATAATTTCATCAATATGTTATTAATTATCATACTTAAAATCATCTTCAGAAAAATGTAATGAATTATTCCCAAATTTACCTTTCCATATCCAATTGATTGCAACTATAAATAAAACCATGAAAATTTAAATGATCAATGATTTCAATTATTTTTAACTTTTTTAAAACAATTCATGCTTGGACATAAAAATTGGCCACTGTTTGGGACATTTTTATATTAAATTCCAAAATATCATCAAAAAATTCATCATATTCATCACTTGTTCATAGTTTAGTAATACTACTTTGACTCATTATAAAATATATCGATTATCCTGAAATTAAAATAGGTTTCTATATATTTAAATTTAATTTCATATTTAATTATATATTAAATAATAAAAAATACAATAAAATATATAAAAAATTAAAGAAATTAGATACATTGTATATACAAAAATATCACATGAACAAATTTAATCATCATTATTTCATTAAAAAATAATAAATTATCATTCAATCTATAATATCATCTAAATATATACTATTAATACTCTTTATTCAATATCTATTATCCAAAATTCCATTAGATAACCTATTCACAATGCATAAAAAATGATACCTAGTAGAAAAACTAATCTATAAATTAACTTTATTTATTACACAAACTCATAAAATAATACTTTAATGTAACCTTAATATCAAAATAATCATATATAAATGAAAAACATCTCATACATGAAAATAATTTGAATTTATAATAAAAATTGTCAAGAGATAAAAATATTAATAAATATAGTGATCATAAAAGATAATAATATCAAAAAAAAATAATTAAAACATACACACGATTCATGGAAAATATGGTAAATTAACAAAAAATGGAAATATATACCAAAAGGTAGGTAAATAATAGTCGATGAAAATTGAAATACTGTATAGAGTGAGCGTGAGTGACATCTGATGAAAACTGAGGGGTAACGACAATGGTTAATGCACGGTAAATGATATTGAAGTCCATTGGATTAAATTATTATGGGTTTTTCTTCCGCACAAGATAAAAAATAGAAGGCATTCATGAGAATGAGAGACCAAAAATTATAATGACCTGATATTACATAATAATTTTAATAGGTTTTTAATTTTTTTGTTTAATAACTTACTTTAAAAATCATTTTTCATGTTGGTTATCTCATAACCATTGTTGAAAAGAAAATAAACATGTTTTCTTATCCCATATTTTATGAAAGGAATTTTTTTATAAATTCATTTAAAAATAACCTATGTAAGAAAGAACATAAATTTTTTATGTACTTGTGAATATATAATGAAATAATTCCATATAACAGACCACATTAGATTAAAATAAATCAATGCATGACTTAAAAATAAAAATAATCACATGAACAAAAAAAAATCACTTTATAATGGTTATATACTTCATGTCTGATATATCATTGCCTTTTGATAATACATGTCATACATTCATGGTCTTATTCCAATGAAACTACATTTCTTCAAGTAAAGAACTAGGATTTATAAATAAATCTATAGGTATACGACAAATACCCAAAATATTTTGACTCATTAGAACTAAAAATTTATCAAGGATCTATCATAGGTCCCACAATTCAATAATAATTTCCATTGCATTCATCATATGATGTAATTAATGAAATATAAAATTAATTACCACATTGTCTATGTGATAAAATGATATCTATCTTTAAATAACAAGTATATTCATTGTTACAATTTACCAAATCAATAAATTAAATAGGTCTCTTTGTTATAATCCCTCAACCATACATCATTTAGATGAATGGTTATATGGTTTGGTCAATAATTTCCCCAATAATTAAAGGTAATTATATGATTTTAAGAAATACAAAGAAATATTTTGGATGTAGTCATTAAGAAATATCATAGGAGAAATATAGAATCATTAATGGTATTTTGATATAATTCCTCTTCTTGATCACCTTAATGTTTTTCTAACATTATTCAGTCTAAACATGAATTATCCTTTTCAGATATAACAAAGTTATGAGAGCATCCAATCATGATAAATTCATCAAAAAATTATTATAGTATCCAGAAAATAAAATAAATATATTTATTTCCATGACACTTGTGGGTCTAGGACATTCCTAAATTTAATTTTTCGAAGGATTCATAGAAAATCCATCACTTTTGATCATATATTCCATGAATATGTTTTTTTTTTCATCCAATAGAAACTCCTTCTAAACATAGCATACATTTTATCTTTCCTTAAATTTCTCTAACATAATTCTTATATTCTCTTCATGTTTCTACTTACACATGGATTAGATGAGAATATAATTTATAATGACTACCAATAATTTTCCAAAATATTATCTGAAGACTCTATCCATTAAATCCAAGAATATTATAGAGGAAATATTATATCCCAAGGGAATCAATATGAACCACTAGTTTCCATACCCTGTATAGAAGGTTGTCTTATGAATATCATCTTTCTTCACCTTCTTTTGATGATATCGAAAATAAAGATCCACCTATGATAAAAAATGATCTCTACATTGTCAATATAACAACTCATTTGTCCTTACTAGTGGATTCATTTTCTTTAAGATGATATTATTGAGATCTCAAAAATTGATAAACTAATTCATTGATCTATCCTTATATGTGAGAAATAGAACTGGCACACCTTAAGGTGATTCACTATGGAATATGCACCATTTTTTCAAATTCTCATCCTGTTACTTCTTTAACTCCCACATTTTGATCAGGTACATCCTATATGACTATTGGAAGATAGGAGTGGAATATCATATACATTCTATTGATAATTATACCACATGATCTGAGGTAAGTCCAAGTAACTCTTATAAAAAACATAAATATGTTCCCTCACATTTCCCATTTCCTAAATTTAAGTACTTTCTACATCTCAATCATTTTATAAAGGTACGGTTATTCATAATGTATCACCACCAACATCATTAACAGATTTATGAATGGAGATTCATGATCTTCCATGCATTTTTACAGTATCATGGAACTATTTAGAATATAGAAATATATTTCTTCTAACCAGTAGATTATGTGGATATCTATTATTATATAAAATACATTCAAAATATAGAATAAAATTACATGAAAGTAAGGATTATGAGATTCACCAGAGGAATAACTCCACGTACATTATGTTTATATTATTTCAATACTTAGGTTGCATTGATCAAATAAATAAGTGTTTTTATGGGTATATATACTTCATGAAATTAGTTTTTTAATCCAAAATTTCTAAAAAACCTACAAGAAAGAAAGGAATGTTATGAACTAGAATCAAATAAATATCATTCAACTATGTAGTAAAAATTTAGTATATCTTTTTCAAATTAATTTTCATTCTCTACCTCAGTAATGGAGATGGAATAATATTTCCCTTGATCTTATGTACTTAGTGGATGTAGACACTAATTTTCCTTATGGACATGTTTTTTAGTTTAATGGTTTTCATCAATCCCTTAGTCCCTACATGTGAAGCATTTATCCATGGTTAGTGATTTCCATTCCTCTATCACATTTTCTGGATACTTTATATCACTTCAACATTTATAAGATTGGTTTCCTTATCTCCCACACAATAATTATTTATTTTTCCCTTAGAGGAAATTCCCATGATGCATATTCCCACATTTTTAACATATAGGTGGTAAAGAATTATTGACACATATTCCATTAGATCCTCTATCTTGAAATTACATATTTTTTTCTTATCTCCATATCCATGTGACAATTATCTAAACACAACATTAACATTTAGAGTACATAGAAAAACCTACTCATAACTCATAATGTGTCAGATAACTATAGTATTCCATATGTGTTCTTTGAAGACAATAAATAATCTATATATTTTTCTATAAATATTGATAAATAATCCTGAGATGTATCTTAAAGTCCATGTAAATGTTTCCATGTATGAAGGGAAAAATTGTTCATCATTTTTCATAAGATATGTGAACTATCTCTATATATTTTATACAAGTGTTTTATGAAAATAATTATTAATAAATAATTTCTTAAAGTCATGCCACTCAATTTCTTATATTTCATCCTTTCACTTAGTGTTTTTTATCAGAACCTAAAATTGATTATCCTCTCCATCTAATTTATTGATATAATAGAATATTTCTCCTTCTAAGAACAATGGGGAATAGAAATGACCTTCTCTATTGAGTTAGCCGATTATTCTGAAATTTTTTGATTGGAAGTTCCACTAAACATCATTGGTTGTTTATACATAATAAAATTGATATCTTTTTGCTATTTCATAGCTGAAGTCGGATGTTCCATATCATTAAGGTGATTTTTCATTGCTTAATACAACTAGGTAGAAATAACGGTGACGTTTTGAACTTTTCATCCAATTACATTGAGACTGTCATATGGGAATTAATTTTAGTGTCCCTCACACAGGTCATTGGTTACATTTAGTCTCATTCCCACTATATTCTAAAATTTAAATGGTTTGAACATAAGTAAACAAATAATGAAGAAATAATTTAGTATTTTGTGAAATTAGTTATATACGAATAACATATTGTATCCCTAGGATTTCTCTTTTTAATATAAAATACATAAAATATCCCTTACATTAATATTTGTCTATCTATAAAAAGAAATAATTTAATTAGGTATATATATCCTTAATAATGGACTGTAAAAGAGTTTGTGAATAATTATTGTATCTATACCGGGAATGTCAAACTAGGTGTGAAGATAGGGCCATTTTCATGCACCATTTCTACATCGAGTCATGATTAATACAATTTTTTCAAGGTTTTTACCCCTATGTACATTTTTTCTAGATCTATATCAACTTGTAGTATCAATAAAATTATTTGATTACTTTAAAACCTTGTTTGTTTATAGTTTTCCGTAATCATAGTATATTTATCAATAATTTGACTTATACTTAGGATTTTTCACTAATATTTTCTAATAATAATTATCAAATTAAATAAAAAACACTCTTATAGAAACTATAGAGATATTAATTTTTATTTACCTAACTGTTACGACATATTAATGAAAAAAATTGTGATAAAATCTAGGATACATGTTTTTTATATCAAGGGGAAATTATGATGAAACATCCCTTTTAAATAATAAAACCAAATCATTGATTAATTAATTCTTCTACAAAATCTTATTTTCCATCACGTTCTTCTTAGTATAAGTAATAACCTAATGATATACATCAATGAAAGAGGTGAGGTACAAGACTAGTATAGGGAGGTATAACGTGGGGTGAATAATAGCCATGAATCAAAACTACATAAATAGAAATAACCATTTTATAAGACTAAGACCATAATCATAACCTTGAGGGAAACATTTTATTATGCCTTGTAATGTAGAATATGAATAAAATGAAACATCATGTCTTAGTGGTCAAAACCCAAAATTTTTTTTAAGTGAAAATAACTTTATGATTATGCATAACATATGTTAATAAATCATAACATCATCATTTTGAAAAAATATTGATTCATTTTCATAGATATTTCACATAATATAATGAGATAAAAAAATTTAACCAATGCATTCGAGGGCTATAGAATTATAGGCCCATCCATTAAATCATAAAAACTTATAATAATGTATGGTACATAGAACAATAAAAAATAATAGTTATAAAATAAATCCAATAAATATAATGGGTTGCATAAGGATTTTAAAAAAAATAAAACTTTTGGGAATAAACCTTTTTTAATCACAATTGAATAGGTTAAATCATAATTGGACATAAAAATTTATTTTTCTTGAGTGGACAATATGAATTTCAAGTGGAGTAAAATATAATGTTTTGGATATTATAATCACAATGAAAAAAATGTTTTCTAAAAAAATATTTACATGGTATGAACATTTATATGCATGAATAAAAATGGAATGGACATTTTAAATAAATAATATGAACATTAATACTATGTAATTTAAGATATCCCAAATAAAAGAATTAGTTCTAAGAATCATCTTACCTTAAATTCAGCTTTATTTTTTCTCTTTTGTACCCCTTAAATAATAAAGAGAGTATAATTTAATAATAGTTCCAAAAGTGAATTATTAACATTAGTTTAATTATTTATCCAACATAATTATTGGACTCTATTTTATGATATCCTTTTTATAATTTCAATTGTTATAATAGCATTTTTCCATTAAAATTTTATGTTTTGTTATGATTTCAACGCTTTCATTAAAATGAATTTATACATAAGTATAATTAACTGATGCGAAATGAATATATGTAATTACATATTTATATTTTATTTATAATTTATACTGGACATACATGAATGTGGTTATAAGTATTTAGTTATAAATTTATCCTATGGTGGTTAGCTGACCTTGGACAATAAATTGTTGAATACGAGGGAAAGATAATTTTGAAAATTATTTATTTCATAACTATAATACACCCATTAGGATAAAATAATTTATAAAATTTTAAAACATTTCCTAATTAATTATTGATTTTTTGGTTTTGAAAAGGGTGGTAAAAAAGGAAGGGAAGAAGAAAAAGAGAGAAGAGTTAATCAGAACTTACTCTCTCCTCTGTGTAACTGCTCTTGTATGAGTCTAAAAGTCCATTGATTTTTAGAGTTGGATTACTCCAGAACAAACCTAATCATTTTAAGTGGATTTATAAATATTATTTTGGTAGTGGTGATACTTTGGAATGTGAGGTATGACTAATCTTTCAAAGGGGATGAAGTGGAGTTTTTATAGAGGGGGGGGGGCATTTTTAGAATAAAATATTCAATAAAATACTATATCCAAGTTAAAAATTGTGATAGTGAATTTTAGAAAATATAACTAATATATCAATATAATAGAATGATTTTTTGTCTTTAAAAAATTTTATATCTCAAATTCAATTATTTAATACCAAAGTAAAGTGGAAAATAATGAAACTATTTTTGAGGGATAACTATTGGAATTAGGTTCTGGGAATTGTATTTTTGGATTTGAAATAACGTTTCTTATATTATAACGAGTAATTAATGAAATTAAATATATCATATATGAAACTAAAGTTATATAAATTAATATTTGATTTTATAACCATGAACTATGTAATTTAATATATATCAGTTATGATAAAAACTATATTTTTACCATTCACCTAAAAATTGAAGTATTTATAAAAATTACGAAGCACCACTATTGAAAAATTATATCATAATCATTTCAAAAATGATATTCACTTTATCAAAATAAATTTACAACCTAGGTAATTTAATTTTTTAATATAAAAATTATGTCTTCTTATAAAAAACCAATATAAAATTGTTTATAAAAAGTGTGCATATATTTTCATTGGGTTTTTTAAATCATGATATTTATTTTTAGGAATTATAATATTCATATTTATTTAATTTAATCATGATAAATATTATTTATATAAAAATTTATTATTTTCAAGTTAAATTACTATTTCAACAGTCACATTAATATTCCTAATGGTATGGTTACTATTACAAACCTGTGAGGTTATTATTCCCAATTATTTCATTAGTATTCCAATGGTCATATTTTTAACACCCCGAGATTTTATGAGAAATATTATTTTTAATTTATTTGATGTCTTGTGTTTTACGCTAAACCAATAATATCTTGTGATATATGCAACACCATATTATCTTTTATTATACGCAACACTATTCTTGGCTTGCATTACATGCAAGAGCAACCTTCCTCTCTAGCTTGCATTGTACGCAATACCGAGTTTTACTAAACAACGATATGTTATTAAAATATTATATAAACTAGCCGTTATGAATAATAATACCCAACTTTTGAAATTTTATAAATTTTATAATTCAAAATGGACTTCATTTTTGGATTTGGAATATCGAAATTTTTCTAGTGTGAATTTTGGGTATTTTTCTGAAAAATTTCGAATTTTGATGAATAGTGACAACAATGATTTATTGGTTAAAACCGAATTTTTATTTAAATAATCATTTATTTTATTTAAATTTATTTATGGTAAAAATAGATACATAATACCTATATAGGTTCAATTTAATTCATTGGAGTCATTTTATAATAATTTTAGATATATAAAAATTTTATTGAACTTTATACTGTCTTTTACCCACCTCCTAAGAGCATTTAAAAATTTACATAAAACTTAATTTTACCTCTTCTATGAGTTGAATTTAAAAAATCTGAGAGACACGGTTGATATCAGTAAGTAAAATGTGGTTCAATGAGATGAAAATAATTTTAGGTGAATAGTAACTTTTAACTTTTATTTACCACGGTTAAAAGTAAATTGGGTAATTAAGGGTAATAATGATATTATTATTACCCTAAAACCTATAAAAATTCTATTTTATTAGTGTAATTCGACCAAAAACAACCTTAGGAATAAAATATGACCCTTTAGGTCCACTTGGATTAGATTAGGACAATTATTATTATTATATTTAAAGAAGAGTTAAAATAGTGAAAATCAATGTTTAATTACTAAATAATTTTTAATATAGGGTTATACGTAAGATAAATTAGACTATAAATATTTATTAGAAATATAAAAATATTTCATACATAATGGTATTTTATTTATAATTTTTATACATTAAATAACTTAATTTATGTATGACACAATGAGGATGGAGTAATTACCTTATTAATGAAATATTAACATAATTGATATTATAAATACCCAAATAAATGTAATTTGAGACTTTTTATGAATTAAAATAATTATATAGGTTAATATAACATATTATGGTTGGTTATATGAATTTTTTTTAAAGTAATAATGCTTCTATGAAATTAGAAAAAACAAAATTCCAAATAGTGTCAAAATTGACATAAAAGAGTTTTTAAAACACATATTATATTATTAATTGATATAATGGTCATAAAAATCTATGTATCGGTGAAAAGACTTATATAATAGTATATATGACATTAATGAACCAATTGGGGTTATATTTTCAGTTTATAGTATGTTTATTAACCATATAGTGCAAGAATACAAGAAGACACGGTAAACGTTAAATTATTTAAGTTAGAGTTTGATCTAAATGGTATGGTAAAAATGGTAACCTAAACGTGTCTAAAACCTATTGGTTTAGAGTATTGAGACCCATATCAACCCTATCATCTAAATAATTCACTTTTGAGCCATTATAAACCGAATATAAGTTTATTATAAAAAAATATTTTATGTTTTTTCTAAGGTGCCCCTCACTCCTCTTATAAAAGCGCACTCCCCCTTCTCTCTAATTCACAACTCCAAATCCATTTGTCTCGGCCAAACCCTTCCCAAATACCATATAAACTATCCTAACTTCATCCTAGAGTCCTTAATTTAGTCATAAAGCTAACCTATAGATCCGTTTTGATCAAATCAAAAAGAAGAACCCGAAGAAGAGGTAAATATCTCACCACCTATTTCCTGTTACTTACTTCTTCCACTTCGTCCTTATTTGTTTTTTAAATTATAAAATAATAACTCCAGTATCTTATATATAATGTGATTTTATTATAAAAACGGTACAACCATATTATTTATTTTATACATCATATGAATTAAATAGTCACCACACGTGCGTCCGTATGGCATAATGTCTCCACATCGTGGTGTAGTTTGTTATTCAAACATTTCATCATTTGGATGGGTATAATAATGTGTATAAATGATATAAATAATAAATATAAAATTATTATGATTATATATATATATGATATAACATCAAATTATATATTATATTAATATCAAAATAATGATATTGTCACTCGTGCGTATGTACGGACTACCGCCTCCACGAACGCGATGAGATTCATTCTCAATGATTAACCATTGAACTATGATTATAAATTATATATAATAAATAATAATGAAATATATTACATAATAATGATATTGGATTTATGTAAATATATGTTTCATTTACTTAATTCCATTCAATTCAATAAGGAAACGAAAACAGCGTTCATGCGTACCTACGACCTACCATCTCCATGAACGGTGTATTTCATTCCATTTATCGATCTATCATATATATTTATATGCTGAATATATATTATATATAAATCATGTTTTACATTATGGAATTAAGTAAATCAGTATATAAGTAATAATATCAAGAACAAAAAGTCGAAACACGTACGATAAGTGAAACAATTATTACCCAAAACGTTGCTTTAACATGGAATTGACAAATGAACGGGTAATATAAAGACCTAAGTGAATCATATATGATATCATAAATATTATTATGGTTCTGTTACAAGATAATAATATGTTTAAACCCACTATATAGGAGTTTTAGAGACATACGGAAGAAATTAGACCTACGGTAAGGGATTATTTTGTCTCACTTTTATTTCTGTGAGACATATGCCTTAATCACCATCTATTTCCTTTGTATGGTGTTTATGCTTCCTATGAATGTTTTATTATTTTTATTCTGAAGGATATTATATTTTAATATTCATGTAATTTTCTTTATTTTATGAAGAGCATGATTCCACCGATCATAAAAGATAAGGGTTAACTCTTCCAATCTTGTTTTTATTCAAGATTGTTTATTCGTAAGTATTTACAAGGGTTATATTTTTCATCGAAGTCCATAAAAAGGTTTTCATAAGGTGTTTAATATTATTCCATGTATGTTTAAGGTCATGTTTACTCCTCTTTGAATTTTACTTTTTTTTATGGAAGGAATATTTCTTTTGTTTAACATACGTGGTACTTTTTGACTTTTCTGTTAAAAGTACGAGGAGAATGTTTTTTTAACTTATACGGCATGAACAGATTTTTACGGTTTCATAACGCCTTATTTTCTTAAAGATTACTATACAAGATTTCATGATCATTATCAAATAAATAATTTTATTTTTAAATTGAAAGGAATTTTGTGAAAAGAAAATTATTTTTAAGAATGAAGTATATTTTCCTCAAGAATTCATTTCAAGTGTTTTATCAAAACTATTTTCCATAAAAAATGAGATTATTTAATATGCTTATGTTTGAAGTATAATTTCTCTATTATTTACATGGTGGAATTTTTCTTATGATGAAATGATATAAATTTGTTTTATATGTATTATGTTATGATGGTATGATATTTATGAAGCCCATTTCATTATTTGGGTTGTGATGAATGATTTCTGTTTATTTTGTGGCACATGTAAGAATGATTTCATTATGAGATGGGTGGGACCTATATCTCCATCCAATGTATTAGGTAAAGATTTATATATAATTATATATACATGGCTGGAATGTAAAGTGAAGCTGGTTCAGTAATACAGGGCTGGAATGACAAGTAAACCCGGTTCAGTAATGAACTTTTTCCACTATGATGGTCTTGGCAGTAATGCCTTGGATAATATGGAACTCATAACATGTGATTAGTGGTTTCCACAATTACATGTTTTAATACAATGATATTTTATCATTGTTAATGTTCCTTATGATCTATGCCTTATGCACTGCCATGATTTACGTCATTTCTCGTGATTTTGAGGTTTTATGTTCATGTTCTTACGTTCAAATGTTTAGGGGTTGTTTTATGTTATCCATTTTTACCCATAATGAGCATTTGAGATCAGCCTTTTTATGTTTTCTTTTCCCTAGGATATAAAGAAAGAATTTAGGAAAGAAAACCAAAGGGGATGATCTTTTTGGGAGATTTTAAAGATCTTTCACCGTGATTAGAATATTATGTTCTGAGTTTCCAAAGACACTAAACTAATACGGTCTTTGGGCACCTGTTTTTGTCTTGTATTAAGTATTCTGAAAAAGTAATGTAATGTCTATGTACGTCAAGATTTGGGTCTCTACAACATTACCTCTTATATATACTACTTCATTCATTCACTTAATAATCTCTAAACTTCATTATATTATTATATATATTCATTTCATAAGATTTTTGGGGAATTCTAATATTTTTCCACATTTATATAGTGTTGTCCATGGGGGTGATGATCTTAGCAGACTAAGGTGATCCATATTTCCCCATTTTTAGATTTATATATTATATTTTTTTAATAATTTTAATGTTTTACATTTTAATTGGTTTTGTATCTAACTAGTATTATTATAATTATTAATTGCATAATTTTTTTTGGTTTCCCTATATTTTTTGAATAATAATATATAATATAGCACAACAAACATTTATTCAAGAAACATATATTACAAATAAACAGTATTTTTTACTCTCAACATTAATTTTACATGTTTAAAAATAACTTATAATAAATATATGTTTATTATAAATCAATTAAAAACCCATAATAATATATATGATACCATATATGATTTAATTATGTCATAATATTTCTTATTTATTAATAATTCCTTGTTAAAATTACATTTTGGGTAATAAATTCATTGTTTTTGGAATATATTAGGGATTTTTATTTTTAGTTATATTATATTGAAAATGGTTCCATAATATCATTAATTTTAACCATGATATTAATATTATATTTATGGAGTATATATTAATTTTTTAGTCCATGAATATACGAGATATAATATGAAATGCACCGTTCATGGAGACAAAATGTTGTTTTTACAGATGAACTATGTTTCCATTTTTGTGGTAGATAAAATGAAATAAAGGTAAATAATAATTTTATGTAATATATATTAAAAATATTATTCAAAATTTTCCCAATTACATTTATGAAAGGACTACTGAAAAAGAATCAAATTACTTCATGAGGTGGGCTTTTGATGTACAGATAAATGATATTATCATACACCCCATGGAATGGAAATTTGGAAGGTATATATGGTATAATAATTAATGAAGTATAAATATGTAAAAAATATCATATATATATTCATTTAATAAATCCATATTTCTATCTAAGTAAATCAGAAATGAAAGACATGTCACGTGGGTTTGCAAGACAGTAGTCTTGCGTACACATGATGGACGTTATTGTTTTCAAATGGGTAGGGTGGTAAGAAGTTAGATATGTTATTATAATAATATAGGTATAAAAATATTAAAATTATAATATGCATCATTAAATAAATAACTATATCCAACCATGTGAGGTGGTGGTGGAGAACAACATTTCGCGATGTCGAAGTCTACCATACACACAAATGATGAACTATTATCCCATATGATGGAAGAGGAGAATTGTTTTTTTATTAAATTAACATATTAAAATATAATTATATTTAATATAATTATTAGATTATATCACCACTTTTTAATTTGAATTGAAGGATTTGGGGATGAAAAAAAAACAAAACACTCGGTTTGGTTTGTTACAACTTCTTTAGAAAATGTGTTTTGGTAGAACCAAAAGGAATACTAGGTTGGAATTATGAAAAATTAAATGGTTTCGAGATGATAAAATATATGTAAGGATGTGATTTTAATAGTTATTTGTCGAAATAAGGATTTTTGGATGTGTGAAGATGAGAGGATATGAGGTAACCTTCTATAATTGTGGTGAGTGGAACACTTGTAATTTTTGACAAGTAAATGATGTTCCCATGTTTCTAAAATTAGAAAATACTAAAAAATGGTCCATTTTCTAACCATATATATTTTCCTGTTGTTATATTTCCATTAATGTTTTTTTGGAAAATATTCTAAGTAATATTTTCCACTGATCTATTATGTTTAACCCATAGTAAACCCATTTCACCTTCATTACTGAAATAAATTTATAATTTTTTTACTATTTATTAAGGTTAGAAATTATATTGGAATAATTAAATAATATATATTTTAATGATTTTAATTATGGAATCCATTTTTTAAAATTCCATTCCAGAAGTGCAAAAAGATAAATTTAATTGTGTCCTACTGATGCTATGAAAAAGAAGATTTACAAGGAGAAAAGTTTCAATAGTTTTAAGAGTTTTCATATAAATATTGAATATAAAATTTATTAGAACTACCTAAATTTAATTAGTATATATATAATTTAACTAATTACAAGTTCAAAACAACATTTAATTAAAATTTACATGTAAATTCGTTGAATGAAGTTGGAGTGATTTAATAAAAAAATAGTACTCCGCCCGTGCATTCACACGACACTATAAATTAATTATTATTATTATTAATATAATACCATTTTTCAAACATAATAATTCATATTAATATTGAAAATATTTGAAATAATAATGCAAAATTCATAATGGAGGAAAAGTTACAGATTTTGAGGAACAGAAGCTACATAATGAGCTACCTTCTCAAATAAAATTATAATGAAGGAACAAAAGAAAAATAAAGACAGACTGCCTGGGAATAAAATTGATAGAAACTGATGAATAAAAGTTACATAATGAGCAATATCAGCTATAATAAAATGTTCCAAAACCAATAACATGATTTTAAATCAAATTTATAGAAATACTGACTTCTTGGAATCATTTACAACCTTGTCTTCCTCCATCAGAACCGTCAATTTCAGCATCAAAGTAAAAAACATGTTCCACTACTCTAAAAAATCATCCAATGGTGAAATACAATACATGATCCAATACTCAATGAAATTAAAATATCCACTGTTGTAAAAAATGATCCACTACTATGAGAAATGTTCTGTTAGATTTTAGAGAACTAATAACATTTGTAAGATCAATGTTTGATGACCAATATGAAAACATTTCAAGAAATTGAAGATATTATTATACTTGGATTTTTTTGAGTGAGGAGTTATAGTGGTGGAATAAGAGGTAATAAATGAGGAACTTAGCACCTACACATTCATCTAATATTTTTACCTACAGATAAAATAATATATAAAATTAAGAATACAAAATGTGTATGACTGGTAGGTAAACACTTCAATAATAAATAGATAAACATCGATAAAATTTATATTAAAGAACAAATTATGATAAATTTGGAAACACTTGAATAAGAACTCCATAAATATATATGTATGAGTAATAGGGAAACCAAAATAAAAAAATATAACATTTGGGATGGTTTTTCTAAAAAACATGTTACTCAAAGTCCATATTTAGTATTTTCTAATTAAATCTTAATTACAACGATTTTTTGGGGAAGTGGGAACCATTACAAGGGAACAAACATTAAAAAAGAACAGCAAAAAAATCCGAATTACTTAACAGTCATTTAACTATTCTAGACTGAGTGTACTCTTTTCTTATTAAAATCAATCACAACACTATTCCCAATGAATTTCATGAATTAAAAAGAAAACAAAAATTAATAATACATTAAATTTAAACCTTTAACACCAATATGTCACCAAACATTCCCTTTTATAACACCTTTTATTTGAAAGAAAATTTTCCCATACCATTAATTTGATTTCTAGAATTCTAAAGTTTTAATACAAAATAAAGAATAAAAAAATGCCACCAAGATTACAGTAAGAATCAGCTGCAAACTTAAATATTCAAGGGAAGGAATTACCTCCTCTATAATCACAGTTAGTTGTCTGTCATTATGATAAAAATATAGGTCTACTTCCAAAGAAATTTCTTTTGGTCGCTTAGCTGCGATTACCTATTACAAGAGAACACATGTCATAATAAAGATATGAAATAATTCAGCCTAAAACATAATAATCAGTTATTTTGTGGACAATACATGCTAGAGGGTCCATGAGAAAACTGGGTAAACTATGTAGCAGTTATGTAATGATATTGATATTTTGTCCCTTCAAAAAACAACAAACAGAAGAAACACATCTTAGGAATTAACCCCTAACCCCTGGTGCCTTACCCTCGGATCCACTTAATTCACTCCTCCTATTCATGTCATTTCTGCTGAGAAAGCCTATCATGACCATCCTGCAATTTTTTTTGAAGTTTCCATGACCTTCATATAAACAGCATTCAACACAGCTTGCAAAGAGGGCTTATGATTCTCAATGTAAAGGAAATTTATAACCTTCCAGAAATAATCAATGACAGCAGCCACCGGGGTGACCATTAATATTTGGATTTGATCAGTCTAGAAAAAATTGATGATGGATGTCACGAATCCATCAAAACTGTCCATGTTCATATTTAATCCAAATTTAGCCTAAATATGTGGCCATAACCTTCATTACAATCTACAGCAGATGAATCTATTTAGAAATGATTCATCATCTTGCAGACATAGGTAGCAATCAGGAGCAAGATGGAATCCATTTTTCTATAGAAGGTTATATCCAGGTAGCCAGTAATTCTAGTTTCTCCATGACCTTCCTATAAGCATCATTCAACAAAACTTGCAAAGAGTGCCTATGATTCTCAATGTTAAGGGAATTTATAACCTTCCAAAAATAATCAATGACAGTATCCACTGGGGTGACCAGAAATATTTGGATTTGACCAGTCTAGAAAAAATTTATGATGGATGTAACGAATCCATTAAATCTGTCCATGTTCATATTAAATCCAAATTTATCCTGAATATGTTTCCATAACCTTCATTAAAATCTACAGAAGATGAATCTATTTAGAATTGATTCATCATCTTGCAGACATAGGTAGCAAGCAATAGTAAGATGGAATCCAGTTTTATATAGTAGGCTATATCCAGGTAACCTACACTTCTAGGTTCTCTATATTAGGCTATATCTAGTTTTCTATAGTAGGCTATATCTAGGTATCCTTCACATCTAGGTTCTTCATAGAAGTCATCAATCTTGAGAGAGAGTATGGAATCAAATCATATTTTTATCACACAAATCATTCTAAATTGAAATGAATACAGATCATCTTATACATCACTGTAGAGAATAATATAATAGGCACATACATACTAATTTAGGTCATATAAGTAAGAATAAAAAATACAATAGACAATGTATGGTAATTAAGGAAATTCTGGCCCTATGCTATGTTTAAAAAAACATTGAAAAATTCTTATCCAATGAGCATGAAATGTATAAAACATTGGTGCAGGATTCAGTACCTTATACTATAAAAATATCAACTATTATCTTTATGGATATAAACTTGAGCAATATTTCAATACAAACTATAATCCCATAAACTATGGATAAAGAGAACCAAAACTTATTATGTCATAACTGAATTATAAAATCAAACACATTTCCAGATCATCCTATTTTATTCACATGAACTAAGGAAATAAATAAGAAAGTAACAGTTTAAACAGTTGTGGAGTTCACAAACCAAAGAGACATTTACCTCAATAGTCTCAGAAATATTCACTACAGAGATAAATAATTCACATCTTGGATATCATTGACCTGAATCCTGCACATAAAATGTCTTCTATAGAAACCTTCAAATTAAACGGGCAATGTCTCACAAAAACTTTAAAGTGGAAGGCTGATTGAATTTACATTGAAATAGTGAATAGAAATATATATACAATTAAAAAAACTGGGTTCACAACCTGTGTTCACTGAGGCATTTATTGAGATAGAAATCTTAGAGTAACAAACAACATGTGATAAACAAAAGCTAAAAATTAAGATAGCAATGAACACAAAGTCACCGGAATGCTTCATCAACCAACCCCATTCCAGGAATATGTAGAGGATAGAAAATGCTCCCATCACAAGATCTGTCAAAGTTTTTCTGTAGTGACATGATCCCAAAACCCATTACCACCATTTTTGTATCATACCTAAAATATTTTAAAATAATAGCTTCAGTGATAGATAATTATGAATAGAAAAGGAAAATAATAACATGTATCATAAATTATATATGAAATGGATTGAAAACGAAAAAATTTGATGTAATAATAAATAGTAAAACATGAAGTAATAGGGTGCCTGAATATATTTGTCGATGTTGTTGGGGATCCCAATAATTTCAACTTTGAGACCGGTCCTAATTTCGTATACATTAATAGTAGAAACAGAATGAACTCCTAGAACTATATTTCCTAAAACACAGACTGGTTACAGATCTAAAATTAAAATACCTCAAAAATCACAGAAGCTCCTCTCTATGACAGATCACCTTTAATTATGTACACCTGGAATGCAACACACTTATAAGCCATATGAAATGTTGAAACTCTAAAATAATTCAACATAAACGTGCATAAAAATAAGAAATATCCACTCCAGTGATTTAATGGAAATAATAGACAATTAAGAAAAATAATTAATACCTGAGTGGACTGATTTGGTGTGCCCATACTAGTGGAAAAAAAGAGCAGAACCTAGAATGTAGGAGTATCTGTAACATATTGTGAGGGAAAAAAGTTACATAATGAGCAACCTTGTATATGAAATACATAATGAAGAAATATATATAAAAGAAATACTGAATGAATGGGAACATAAGTTAAGAAATTGAGCATTGAAAGTTACATATTGAGCAGTATGTACTGTAATAAGATGTTGCAAATCCCCAAACTGGTATCTGTATCAACTATACAGAAATCCAGGGTGCCTAGGAACAACTCCAGGCTTCTCTTCCTCCAATAGAACCATCATTTCCTGCATCAAAACAACTTTGAATGAGTTGAAATTATTCTACATTGTTCATGAAGAAATAGATGTAACAGAAAGTCTAACTGAGTGGTAAAAAAAATAAAATTGAACCCACTATGAAAATTTTTGATACCCCATTCCAAAAAATAAATCATTTTACAAATTTACATTACTTCCAGAGGTTATGAAATAGTAATGAATTGTTCAGATTGAAACAAATTCAATAAATCTGCATATCTTTTTAACTTATGATTCACTGTAAGATAGTGAATGTGTACTGAATAATAATATATTTAACTCTAAAACCCTTCTAAATGCCAATATTAGGATCCTTCTAAATAGGAAATGTTTTTTTTTGTTTCGTGCCCAACCCTTATTCTATTTCAGACCCGATCCTGGTAAGGTACTGCAAACTGGGAGAAAAGTCCATTAGAGTAATTAGGATACCCAAAAAGCATTCGAATAAAATTGAATTACAACTCACTGTAAATAAAAATAAGAGTTAGTATGTACTGATAGAAAATAGTTTTACCCAGTGCTTTATACTAATGTAGTGGACATATTTTCTAGGACACTTGTGTGACATTAACAGTAGGTTAATATTATGTGTGTTATTGCTGGTTGAAAACATATAGAACCTCTATTTCCCTATAGTAAAACCACACTGCAAGATAATTAAGTTTATAAGTGATAATATATATAATACATTATTACTGTTTGAACACATATAGTACCTCTTCTTAATTATGTAACATATCCTACTCCTCTAATGAATCCACCTCCTGAAATAAAACCCTATAAAATATAGGGATAACCCTCACTACAATGATTCCTTTCTAATAGTGGTTCATCCACACTACTACGGTAGTGACAGTGAATTTTTACATTGTTTGGGAAATTTGGAACCATATATTATCTACAAATATATGCTTTTCATTTCCAACATCCCTACAATATTAATCTCTATATAGATATTATGTAAATATATGAAAGACAGTTCAATATCTGTACATATACATTAAACAATATCTGTACATAGATATTAATATATACACTTTTTGGGCAATCAATCTTTGTACACAGATATGGTGATGAAGCCCCCAAACATGTAGGCATCATTTGTACTTTTTTCCATGAAAATATATAATATTTTAAATGTCAGTTTCTTCGTGTACTTGATATATAATGAGCTCTGATAACCTATCATGATTTAAATTCTTTGAAATCAACCCATATAATAGTGCTAACCCAAAGTATAGTACTCAAGAACCTACAAACAAAAAAATCATCAAAGGTGGATAAGAATGAAATGAAATGAAATTAAGTATTGAAACAACTACTCACCCATGCTATCAAGAATGGGATTTATTTCAATAGTTGAAGACTATAATTTCATTTATATAATAGATTAGAAACTAATAGATGAAACATCTCCATTGAAGGGGTGAACTTGAATAAAAGGAGTTAGATGTTGGTGAATGCAAATTAAAAGAAATCAACTTACCCCGAATATTATAATTGCATCTGTGCTTCCACAGTGTGTAACAGTAGTTGCAAAATCCTTGATATCCCACTCTCTCAAATCACCAATCATTCTTCATTATCCCACTTGCCACCGGGATCCATCTGGGACATGCACAAAAACTGGTGTTTATTAGTATGGTGTTTTCCAAGTCATTCAGGCTCTATTTGACAACCCTGCTGAAAACTGTGTATAAAACTTATCAGTAAGTGATAAGCACTATAGGAAGTTTTAGTAAGTGTTGTCAAATTAAACCTCAAAGAATATTAGCATGCACATAACAAACATAACCACTTTACTATCACAACCACATAAAAAAGATAGTATAGTAAAGACAATAAACAATCTTCAAATTGAAACAAATACAGGCCTATAAATCCAAGATATGAGTGCACAGACTCTTAGAGAACCATCAATATCAAAAAAACACTAAAAACTCAATAACTGGGAACTGGGGGAGGTATATGGATTTTAATCAATTTCCCATCAATCACTTTTTATACAACATACTAATCGAAGATGAAATTGAATCTGAATGAAGATAAACAAAACAAAAAACTACTCATACAAAGCAAGAGTAATTTTAAAAACATGATACATCTATTTTAAAATCTAAAAATAGGTTTCATGGATTTTGAGATGACATTACCAGAAAGTTAAATATACCCCAAACAAAGCATTGATACATTAACTTCATTTTGAACATGACATCGTATTACATACAATGCACTTCAATGTTAGTTTAGCAACAATAATTATCTTCACTTCACCCTAATCATTTTTATGCAATGTATCAAATAGCCCCTGAACTGAATCTGAACCAAAACAAACCGAAAACAAAACTACCACCCATATAGAAAAAGGATGATTTTATGAACTTGACACATTATCCCTGGAATGTGTTTGACTTATCAGCCAAAAAGTGGACAATAATAGGGTTTCAATGAATAGAAAGAGAAGATAATATAATTCTTATTAACATATAATTTTTTTATAGAATTTTTACAACATGAAACCTTTCATGCTAAGAAAATATTTTATAAATTGAATATTTTTCAATAGGTAGAAACAACCAAAATGACTCATACGAAGCATGGATGTATTTTTGTTGAGTAACATCAATACAGTACAGTACTCAAGCACCTACAAACAAATAAAGCATAAAAGGTGGATAAGAATGAAACAAATGAAATTAAGTATTGAGACGATTACTCACCCAAGCTATCAAGAATGGGAGTCATTCCAACAGATGAAGCATATAATTTCATTTATATAACAGATTATAAATCAACAGAGGAAACATATCCATTGAAGAGGTGAAGTTGAATAAAAGGAGGCAGAAGTTGGTGAATGAAAATTAAAAGAAATCAACTTACCCTGAGTATTATAATTGAAATTGGGATTCCACAGTGTGTAATAGAAGTTGAAAAACCCTTGATATCCATCACAAATATATGAACCAATAGTGATGAGTGATGCTGAAGGAATAAAAAAATAAAATAAATTCTTAAAATAACATGGAAACATCACAGATAATTCCTACAGAATAACAAAGTAACAGTTTAGAATGAAAAACATATCATTGAGACCTCCAAAAGTCGTGCCAATGGAATAGCATCAACTTTTACGCATGATAAAAAGGCAATAATAAAAACTACACATCTATTATCATTGCGATCATTCACTTTAGGAAGTACCTACATTATTTTTTAAATGGATATTAAAGTCATCTACTTCATGTTCTTTTCAAAATATTAAAGAGAAGGGGTGATATTAGATAATGGAGGACCTCTTTAAATTCGCAAGTCAGGGCATCCCGTCCAATGATTCCAATAGCCGAATAGGTATTGATAGGGGTTCTGGAGCCCAACTCTTGCGTTATTTGAAATCAAACTAAAACCCAATCACAGTCCAACGAATATGAGCATGCACACATACAACAGCCAGAATCATTAATAAGAAAAATTGACTTCCGAATTCATACGAGTAGATGAACGGGTCCCAATTCCAAGTTAGGGCATACAACGCATGCGATGGAAAAATGAGGTCGAATCGGCACAGAGAGAACCTTACCTAAAGCCTCTTTTACAGCATCCTAAGCTAACAAAATTTATCAAGGAACACAGAATACAACATATATGAGTGAAATCAACATTCTAGGGTTTGAATTTGAAAATGGGGGTGGTCAGTGGTGCAGAGAGGTGGGGGTCGAGGATAGACAGAGTCAGGGAGGAGGAGGGAAATCAAGGATGAGGAAGATCGAAGGTGTAGGTGGAGGCAGAGGCATGGTTGGAGAGGCGAGTCAGGGAAGAATGAGAGGATATTTGGGAACCCTAATAGGAACAATGGAAAATTGGTAGTGGGAGGAGAAGCAAGAAGCTCACTGTGGGAACCTTAATAGGGAGGGAATATTGTTAGTGTGGGTGGAGGAGCTGGAGGTGGAGATGTAGAGGTGGAGCACGCAGAGGCAGCGGTGGGACTGGAGAGGATGGATGGGAATGGGGGCGGGATAGGGGAGTCGGGGAGCTGGAAACCTAGCAGAAGCAGAACAAAATCCCGATCGACGCCACCTTTTTTTGTGGACTTAGAGGTAGAATTAGAGGTTCTATGGTGACGTGGAACCATCAGAAGGTGACACATAAGCTAGAAGAAATCCAAGTTTAGTATAGATAGTAGATATCATTTTAATATTCTCTAACAAGTTTATCTTCTCATAAAATGCACAAAGAAATCACAAGAATATAATATTTAAATGATGATTTCACAAATTAATTTATTTTTTTAGAAAATTTTTCCTTATTTTTTAAAAAATAATTTTAAAATAAATTTACAAAATGTGACATATCTATTTTTTAGAAAAAAAATACTTTTTAAGCATAAAATTAGTTTTTTTATAATCTAATGTACATAAAACACATTAAAAAAATATTAAAATTTTGAATGAATATTTAATATATAAACTTAATAAATACAATTTAATAAAAATTATTTTTTAATTTATTGTGGTAAACACATTACTGCAAAAAAATATTTTTTCAGAAAAATATTTCCTTTATTTTAAAATGTTTTTTTAAATTAATTTATAATAAATTGTTACCAATTAATTTAATATATATAAATTTATAATCCACATGTTATAATAATTTAGTTAACCTCATTAATACCCCCATTCCAATGGCATGGTGGTAACTATCATATTAAATATTAATATTTTTGTAGTATGTCATGTTTTGTTTAAACTCTGTGTTTCATGTAACATATGCTATAGTGTGTGTTGAATGTAAAACAAGATTACGTTGGGTTTTCATGTAATGTAATCTAAACTCAGTGTTCCTTATAATGAAAAAAATAAAAAAAAATTAAATTTTATTTGAAAAAACATTTTAAAAAATCATGTGGTGTCACATTCAACACCCTCCCCCTTAATTAAATTTAATCTTATGAATTTGAAATTTTTTATTGTATACATGGGTTTAAAAATTTAAAATATCCTTTTAGGAAATTGATATCATAAAAATGGTTAATAAATTTTGCTCTTGAAAATAGAGAATGGAATGTGTTATGGTCATCTAGAATAACACATAATATGTTTCCAAATAGGATCAACTAGGTGGGAAGAGAATATTTTCACATGGAACTAAAGGTTAATAACCAAATAAAGATAGAGAGTGATAGGGATCATTGATCACAATAAATTCAATTATCATGTGAAAATCAACCAAAAAATAACTATAAAAAATTATATATTAAAAATGTCATTGAAATCATCAGAAAAGGTTGTAATATGATAAAATTTTATTTTAATATAATTTTCATGATGTTAGGGAATTTTCATAAGAAGATATACTTAATTTATTTCATTCAATATTATAATCATAATCTCATAATTTGGTTGTTCTTAAATGAACATAAAAATCATCGTTTAAATTGTGAAATGAAGATGAATGTTTTTATTCCTAAAGTAGTACTTGATCAAAAGATACATAAAAGAATGATAATTTACTCATTCATTATATTATTATGTTCAAAAATAGAATTTAAAGAATAGGTTATATAATAATATCCAAATATAAACTCAATGCATTCCATGAATTTTTTACTTTAAGTATCCTCAATTCCTAATCATAAATGAAATAAAAATATAAATAAATATCTTAACAAGATTTCAAAAACAATCATTTCATTAATAACAAAAATAACATAAATTGTCTATTTATGTCACATAAAAAATATGTAAATACAATGATCCGATATTTTTTTTAAACATGCTATTAACCACAATTACCAAAATACATTTACAAGAATATACATAAATTCTCATTCCTAAAGTAAAACCACATATTTTTTAATATATTCTATTAATACAATAATTATTTAAACTCAATAAATGTTATTATAAATGATTTCCCCCAAATAATTAATTAGATTCAATGTCATTAATTTTATCCAAATTAATTTATTCATATATATAATCCCATTATCCTAATATCATTGACTCAACATATAGAAAATATTATGTGTTATCTTCCCCTAACCACAAAATTTTCATAAAATATCAACTTTCAGGTAAATAAATTTTCTATATTATCAGTGCTGATCGACATATTTTTGAAAGTCTCTAAAATTTAATTCTTTTAATAAATTCATATATATATTTCATGATTCATATAACAAAATTTGTGAATTTCAATACACAATCACTTTAATTATTAAACCATTAACTAGGATTGGTCAAGTAATTCCTTAATAATTCATTCCTTTCATACTTCAATCATTATCTCATCATCATTAGCAATATAACCATTACTCATACAACATTGTTGATTATCATCATGAGAGTTACCCCTATGACATCAATTTGAGTAATACCCATAAATAACACACTTAAAACACTAAAACATTAATGATACCTTAGGTAGACGATTATTATCATCTTATTTGTTAATAATTTTTTTTATTTTTTCCCAATAATTACTTTTATTTTGTTTTTATTTTCCATACTCAAAACATCTTTATGTTCCTCTCAGACATTGACAATGGTAATTCATTTCACATTATCAAATTATAGGAAATAAAATTTTCTTTCCTCGATGTCCTCCAACACTATAAATCAAAATGATATATATCCTTCCCTTCATTAGTGATTCATAGATTTTGTTATGGTTCGTGTTATTAATCATATATCGTGATAAATAATTAGGCATAATTATAATATGATTCACTAAATTCATTATCTCATTTTTTTCTCATAAACCCATTTTCTATCAAATTATGCTTTGATTAGGTTCTGTATAGTTCCATCCATTAAAGAAAACAGAAAAAACATAATGTGAGCAACAATATTCATATTTGGAAACTAAATAATCTAAAAAAATAACTTATAGGATTTTTAAGTAATTAAACCTTCCTTTTAATCTATAACTACTATGTTCACCCTTGGTCACTTATAGGCATCATATATTTATAATCCTTTGGAATTTTTCAAAATGTGTCTGTGAAACACCATCACATATCCCTTAGTATTTTTAATCTAGGTGTCCAGCATGGACAATTTTTATACACTAGGAGATGATGGAGTCCAACTCAATGCACCATTTTCAGAATAATATACCATATGTACATATGTTCCAAACCAACATCCAATTTTAGTATCCATACATGGATGCGATTTCTTGGAAACCATTTTATTTATACTTTACCAAAATTATATTAAATTTTCCTATAATATGACTAATTGGTAAAATTATCTTTATGTATACCCATAGAAATATCTTGGGAAATATCTCACGACATCTCACAAAATATTTAATATCCTCATTTAAAAATTTTAACTAAATCATTCCTCTAAAACCAACTATAAATACCCAAATATCTCATACATTGATATTACCTCATTTAGATGAATATTAACTAATTAAAAAATAAAATGTCTTAGGATCGTAATGGTTTAGTTCTTTTGGAGACTTGGTAAACTATATTCATATTTTGTGAATATTCTCCAATATCTCCAATATATTTAATTTCCATTTTTAATATTTATAATAACAACCTACATAAAAGATTTATTCATTACCTAGAAGATTAAACATATGATTTGGTGATATGAAATAATCATTAAGGTTAAACATGGAAAATATAAACATATCATGTGCACAAAGGTTGGATAATAGAATGATAACATTTTAAAACCATGCCCTTTATATCATAGATCATTAACATGTGTCCTATCATAAACCATTGGAGTTCATATCCCAAGAATCATAATGAAATCAATGAACATGAAACATGATAAAAAACATTGTCATAAGATATATATTTGTGGATTATACATAATAATAGAAACTCTTATGTCATAGAAACCCACCAATATATTCATAAAAATATATTCTTGTACTCACAACCCATCAATATATATCAACGAGGGGATAACTTCTCAAGTACCATCTTTTGGGATTGGGATAAATTTCATTGTATCCCCTTTTGTTCTTAGTATAATCTCCCATGTACCCTTTTATCTCATATATCATTAATAATTACTGAATTAATTTGAGGTATATATTGGCCCCAACCATCTTGGTTATAACATAACAGAAATACTTAGTTATAAAGTAAACAATTTCATTTGTAATAACATAAGCACCATCACATAATTAATATCATACATATATCTTCCACAAGATAATAAAACATCCATCATATAAGAACCCAAGAAAATAAATGAGTTTCATAATTAATACATCCACACTTAACCTATGGAAATGAAATATGTAAAGAAATAAACTGTAATAAATGAAGTTTCCCTTTGAGATTTAACTAAATGTATTATTATGTAATATAGTAATATAAAACACATGAACTTCCTTCGTTATATATTTGAATTTAAGGGACCATTAAGAATACTACCATTGTTAATATAGTCATTAAACAGTGATCACATGATAAATATAAATATAGGGCCTTAACCAATACAATTAACACATACAAAGAAATTGAAGGGCTCGTCTAGTAGGATTGTACCCTATGAATCCCATTTATTAAAGATTCCAAGGGAGATAGCTTCATTGGGATTTTCCCTTGACCAAGACCAAGCAATGATCCAACAACTTAAGAATGGGAGAAACTGTTTACAAGAGAAAATCAAGGTAATCGAGATCACGACCCAAACCATGTTTACCAAACGCCCCTATAAAAGTGTCACCATCACACACCTTACTCTTAGGGCGTGCACCGATGTAATAAAGGGATATGTATCAAGATCACAACAGTATGAACATGAATATTATATATAATAATTATTTTTTTATTTTTTTTGTTACTTTATAAACGATTTTGATTTTGATTCAATAAAACACAAATTGTATCTTCGGGTAATATTCAAATTCAATTAATGGAATATTTGTTATGAATTAATGTATTTTAGAAATAAATAAAATTTTAACAAAATTTTAATATTAAATAATATTTATTTGTTTTAAATGGTCATATAATTTTTATGATGTCAAATGCAATTTTTATAAGGGTTAAAAAACAATTATTGTCAGAAAACCTATCATTTTTCAATAAATGTCTAATCATATTTTAAAAATAAAAATGAACATACTTTAAAAACTATTTGAATAAAATGAATTTTATATTCAGAATCATAATGTCAAAATTATCTAATGGTGAATTTTTAATAATTTTTCGAGACATTGGAATTTTTGGCTAATAATTAAATACCGTAAAAATATACAGTGTTTTTTATGGCATCATAGTGACCCAAAATTATGTAACAAATAATATAATGGATATATTCGGTAAAATTTATGTTTCCAATTAAAATAATTTTATTTTATGTTTATTTCATTAATTTTATTAATCCTTTATGAATCCTCCAAAACACATAAAATATTTTATGATTTTAAATTAATTTATTTAAAAATGTGACTCACCTCCACATAAGCAATGGTAATATTTTAATAATATTTGACCCTTTCCTAATAAAATAATGGGAAACCTCTACACTTTGGAAAATCATGGGATTAATCCTTGTGATGTTTTTTGGTTTGAAATATTATATCTTTTGGAGTCAAAACAATAGATATTAAAGAAATACCACTCTTTTCCTATATAAACTCACCCATGATCCCACTTCTCTTCACTCAAAATCCTTTAGTTATGACCTTAATCTTCCATAATCTCTCTATAATCCTCCAATGGTGCCCAAAATCTTTCAAAAATCCCATTTCAATCTTTTTATGTCATACTCCTAAGGTAAGGGATCCTCTTTTTCTCAAAATTATTCAAGAATATCTTCTACGTTATTCCATTTTATTTTTAATTCCATTATTATGGGGTATGTTTTCAAAACTCCCAAACACTTCCCTGATCTATTATATATACTATTTGTGAGTTAATTATTCATATGTTCCACCCAGATATACTTCCACGTCACCCCAAAATCAATTCCTTTCTCCAAATATGCACAAAACTGAGGCTCTCCTTAACCCTCTAATTAGTCTACTCATGTTTTCCCTCCCTACCTAATAGGGTTTCTGCCTCCCATTCTGAATCTTCCCCCTCGATAAAACTCTCCTCCTCTGGGTCCTCCACCTTTTTTTCTCCACCTTTGGGTCATCCACCTAGGACTACTTTTCCACTTCCTGCTTCATATATGTCCTCTCTGCCTGCTCCATATGCTCTATCTCTAACTCTAGCTACTCCACCTCTGGCTCCTCCACCTCTAGCACATCCATCTCCCACTAAGTCTATCTCCATCTATATCACCTCATCCTCAAATATTTTACTTTGAAGTATTTCATCTAGCATACCTTCATTTTAAAAGAAATCAATCCCTGATTTTCGTCACTTGTATCTACGGTAACCCTATATTAACACTGTAGTAACCTTGATTCACTGCAAAACCACCTCAGGATCACAATTTTAGTTTCCTCTAGATATAGTAACCTCTAAATATTTAATTCTATTACCCTAATACCCACAATCAGTATATGATTTATTTCACCCACAACCTACTATGGAATCTACATTTGTCAACTTTTTCATTAACCTATGTTCTTAAATGAGAAATAAATTGAAATTTGAGTACTTATTTTTTTTATGCATGTTTATAGACATTTTTGGTAAAACCATCCAAAATTATTCTTACAAACTAGTAATAATTAGATCTCCATTAGATTATGTTGATTGGGTGAAGTTTCCTGAATATAGTATGATAGAAAACAAGTTCACCATGGGATAATGTTTTGACTGATTTAGAGTTTTTATAGTCCCCAGATGTTTATAATAGAGCGGCTGAAGTATGTGGGTTTATACGGAGCTAGAACATATGCAGTTTGTGGTATGAGTCTATCCAATATATGTTAAATTAGTACATGACTTCTTTCATTTTTCCATTTTCTGTATTCATTGTCTACCAATCATAATTTGTATCTCAGTGTTGTTTCATTATTTGAATCTTATTGTTGTTCATGTAATCATTCATATATATCATGGAATGAAACATAACTTCAATATGATTTCAGTTCATCATGGAATTTTTCCATGTGAAGAGTTGGTGATGGAATTCCTCTAAATATTTATAGCCTAAGGAGCATACATATGCAAGCGGTTAGGCTCTCGGCTGTTAGTGTCCCTGAAAACAATTTGATAAAAAGGATTACTATTGAAATAGAGAAGTATAATTTTGTTGCAAAGATAAAGTTTTGGTGTATACCACCATATTTCACTTCTGAATTATTAGCCTCTTCTTGATATAATTTTATTTTATTCAAAGTGTATTCTATATCCTCATGATTTTTTGGATTTAGGTTCACAACAAACCACTAAATAAGAGGGAGTTAGCAATGAATGGGGATGACATTATATAGACACACCCCAATTCATATATAGTCAAAGAAACTAAATTTAAGGTTTTATTCAGTATTGGGGTGATGCAATTATATTGTATTTTTATTTATTTTTTGAATTCGTCTATTGTTTGTACTGATGTTTAATGTTAAATTTCTTCCTAGAGGCCCAAGTTTGAAACCTGTTAAAATATACCCAACTAAAAGTTATAGTAATCCTTACCACATAATTTTTATTTTTTCCACAACCTCATTTACAGTTTCTGTATGGATATTATAAATACAAGTATACAACTTGAGATATTTCATTGATTCCAACCCATCCCTCTTATTCAATATGGAATAAATTTTTTATCCCAAATAAATTTTACATTTCAACACTGTTTTCTCTCTTGAATAAATCAAAGATGAAGGATAAAAAAAGGTTAATCTAGGGCATGAATATTTTATTTCACCCATTCATTGTTCATGTTATTAATTTTTAGAATAAGAGAGTGTCAATTATGATGATATAATATATTTTCATTCTTTTAATTAGGGTTGAGGATTTATATTCATTATGATTTTATAGAATTAGAGTCTTATGGAATTGTTTTCATATGATTCATGAAGATTTGTTTACATTCTTATGCTAGAAATGAAAAATAGTAAACAATAAATTTATTCCTTGTATTTAATGCTCTCCAAATGAGTACTCTAATCAATAATTAATATCATTAATCATTAATTTTCATATTATAGAATGTTCTATCTATGATGAAAATAGTTTCAAAGTGCATGTATGGTTAAATTTTCTCAATTATTTAGTAATCAGCTATAAAAGATTATTTTTTCATTATAATGCCTTGTATATATAATTTTTCCTCTTAGAGGTATTTGCTTAAATTTTTTATATTTTATATCTCTTCCTCCCTATGTATTGATTATCAATTTTTTACTCAAGATTGATACTTTGAATGTGATCCTATGATATGCATGTCTATAGGTTGACTTAACAAAATATTTTGAGAAACATGAATTTTTTTAAGCCATGCTGAATGAAGAGGCTCAAAGTATCTATTCATTCCCCATGTTATGTTTTAGAAATTTGAAGCTCTTGGGTCCCATTTTGATAAAGAAAATTTTCTTTTAATTTCTATTTTCATGGGTTATGTTTAACTGAACCTTGTATTTTCACAATTCTATTTTATCTTATTTGTGTTAAATTATCCGCACACACATCATCCATATCCACACTTATGCATGAATTTATCACACTAACAATGAATTGGTTATCGATGACTAGTCTGAAGCCTACCTTGAATGGCAGTTTTGAGTCTAGAAACTAACAACATAGGGAAGACACCATAAAAAAGTATATTCAGAACAATACATGTATTCAAACATATTTATTCTTATTATTTATGTGTCACTCCAACATTCAAATATCATTTTTCAATTCATTATTATTAATTATAATTTTTAAAAAATATTTTACCTTAATTATTGAATGTTTAGATGTGGTGTACATTAATTTGTTTTTTACTATGCATAAATGTTCAATTTATAATGTATTTTTTCAGCATGCTTGGTTTCCATTATTATTTTCAAAAGTTCATGCTCACATTTCATTTGGTTTTTTGTTATTTTTTCTAACTTAAATTAGACTTTCTGATCATGTTTAGTAAGTCGAATTTTCCACATTTTTAATCATTTTAATGAAATTTCTTATATTTTTAAATTTATAACTATCATGGCTATTTTATTTAATCATTTTTTATATTTTAATGGTGGTGATTTTAAGATCGATTAAATTTATATTGTAGAACATGTTTGGTAATAATGAATTTTATCGCTTTTTTGAACTTCAAATAAGAACAACCCTTGAATATGGATAACACATTCTGTTTATGGTTGATATATTGTATAGAAATCAATTTCAATATGAAATTTCATTATATGTTTTTGTATTTTAATTCATGTGTTTTTCATCCAACTTGTTCTCTAAATATGACCACCTACATGACTGTTCAAATGAACAAGACACTAATATAGAGATTTTCTCGGATAAGAAAGATATAAATAAAAATAGTGGCCAAGGTTTCCTTTGGGATTATTTGGAGCTCTATAAGGGTAACCTTCCACTTCAACTGATTAGAATGTTATATGAAAGTTAAATGAATATCAGGATTTCAATGACTGATTTAGATGTTTCATATTCTATTTTTATTTTTTTACCTTTCATTTGTCTAATTGTTTAACAATATATCTTCAATTGGTTATGAAATTTTATGTAGACTCTAAAAACAAAAGAAAAAAAACCGGTTTACTGAAATCCAGATTTAGGTTTTACACTAATTTTTCAATTTTTGTATACCAAAGAATATTTATGAACGTTTCCGATACATTGCAAAATTCTTTTGTGATTAAATTTGTAAATATCACTTTAATTTATTGACTGGAGTTGTTTTGTTAAATATTTGATAATGTTTGATATATTTATGAAGTTGTAATAGAAGTATTAGGTAAATTATGTTCACAAACTATGTATTCAGTCACCCTATATCTTTATGGGACCATAAATTATATAGGATGTAATTATTTCATTGTTCTTTATAATTTCAAACTATGACATATTAATATAATTGATCAAACAATTACTATATGTTCATTGAAATTTTTTCAATATTATCTTATTTTCTTAGTTCATGTTCTTAATTTCAATTAGGTTGGTGAATGATGGTGAAGGAATGAAGGAAAAGAAGTAAGGTGCATATTAGGATAGAGATGAGTAGATCTATAATGGGATTGAAAAGAACATTGATGACGATGATTATAATCAGGTTCTCACTAAATATCAATCGAGAATTCTCCATGCCTTAGTATTGGGACCAACCACTGATTTGGTTTTTGATTTTTTTGCTACATAATATTTATTTTGATGATGATGATGTTGATTATAATGTTGAAAAATATGATATTCAAATAAATCAAACCATTTTTCTTATAGTCTTTGTAATATAATTCCAAATTTTTTTTTTCACTGGATGATTCTGATCATTGGTAATTGTAGATGAAACTTTTTGTGATTGATCACACCAACCTGAGTTTTTTTTAGTAGATGATGGTAATCTTTGGTTATTTTGTCATGGAGTATTATTTTATCTGTTTATTCACACATGTTCATTTTCTTTTGATGAGTTGTGAGTTATGATTTTTTAATTTAACTTAATTATAATAGAACATGTGTTCTGTTGTAGTTTTTTTAGTTGATATACAAAAAATGTATTTTGTTTTGATTTTTTGTTTCAAACTAATTATTAAGGAGTTATTTTTTATTAGATGTTAATTTTTTTTCTGTTAATGAAGTAATTTTTATCTTTGTTTCTTGATTTTCAACTAAATATTCCATTTAAATTTTTTACTTAATAGTTAAATTGTTATGTTTTTTTATTAATGAAGTTGTTTATGTTTCCATTACTTTGATTTTTATTTTCCATAATAGATGTATAGGGTTATCCATGAGAGAATATGATTTCTGTTTCAGGTTTTTAAATAATAAAAATTTTGTTTTAAATTTTTAAATGATGATATAATTTTTTTAAATATATACAATTTTGGGTTTATTATGGTGTCAATGAATTGATTATTAACAATATTTGTGTTAATTAATGTTTTTATTTTGGAATAGACATATATTATTGTAATAAAAAAACATGCAGTTGGTTTATTAAAATAAATAATTTATCATTCTTTGTTGATTCAAAAATTATATGTTACAATATATATTTTTATTTATTAATTTATGTCTCATTAATTTCAATTATGAAGAAAATTCATGTTCAAGTGTTGGATCAACCCATATCCATTGTATTTTAATTCAGGAAAAATAGTTTCTTGGTTTATTCATCATGTTAGTCTGAAAATTATAGTCCCAACTTTTATAAATATTTCTCTTTTCTCATATTACTTTCTATTGTACGCAATTTAACTTTTTTTTAAAATAATCATCATTCATAAAATATCGATTTCATGATATGATCTTATGAAAATATTTGTAATTGTTCCATATGGTCTATAAAAAAATGTCTCAGTAAAAAATATTTCCTTAATTAATTATATTGGGAACCCCATATGCACTTTTATAAGCCATAACAATCATTTTGTATTCTTATTTTGCAGTATATATTATTATAAAAATAAGCAGAAGTAGGTCAGCACTACTAATTTTCTCCACAAATAGGAACAATAATCATGATTATCTAGCATAACATAATTTTAGTTAATTCTTATCTAGGCCAACCTATTTTCAACATGATAGGCAATGATTTTAGTATCTCCAGTTATGAGGATGATCATGGGTGTATATGCATCCATGTCACAAAACACATGCATAAGAATATATCAGCAAAAAGGATAGTGATGGTTTAAAAATTTGGAGTTTAAGATGAAAACATTATTACATATCAACATGGATATTTTGAGAGGTATACTACTTTTACTGGGTCCTTAACTATCTAGGAGGTTTCCTATTTATTTTCACAGTATTATCTTCACTCTTTCGTTTAAACAATAGTTGTCTTATAGACGATACAATTAATCTAATGCCTTTCATTGATTTTGGAAATAAGAAAAATATGATATCACTATAAAATTATTGGTACACAATATATATATATATATATATATATATATATATATATTTTGTAATTAATATCCCTTTCTGTGAACTGTTTACTTGATATTTAATTGTATTATTTAGTAGAAATTAATTTAAAAAATTAAATGGATTACATATTTTTATCTTCTGGTTCCATACCATTATCCTTTATGATTTGTACTATTTTAATTGTCTCTATTTATAATCCAGTTTTATTAAAATATTATATGCCACTAATTTATGATTTCAATATATTCATTATAATAAACATTAATTCCAGGTTTTCATACACAAACAAGGTCACAAGGGGGAGTGACAATAGAATTTAGAGGAATAGACCATCAAGCAGACTAGAGAATGGGATTATTTTGGAGTAGTGGGTCATTATATTTTTTTAGTTAGTATGATCTTTTACATGTACTAAATATGAATTTTGAATCATTTTTTAGAGGACTGGATCATGTGTATGTACTCTTTTTGAGATGTTGATATTTTTTTATAGCATTGGAACAAGTATTTTATTTGAGATATGGATCATGAATTTCTATTGAGAAGTGGATCATATTTTTTGGTCATTGGAATATATCAGTGTGAATATAATAGTAAGTACTAGTTGTTTATAAATTATGACATACCCCATTTATCTCTCATTATTCCCTCCCATGTATAGCCACTACAATGCCAAAATTTTATAAGGGTTATTTCCTATCTAATCATTATCAATGTTTCATTATATTATTATGACCTTTTATTTTCAATTAGTAATAATGGGGTATGATTTATCACCTCCCCCATACTTCCCTTATTATGTATAAATTATTATAGCCCCATTTCACTCTCTTTAGTCCCAATCGTGCACACCAATCACGATGCCAAAATTTCGTAAGCATCATTTCCTTTTTCTTTTTATTCATTATTATTTATTATAGTATTCCATATATTTCTAATTATTAATGTGTAGAAATACAACCTTATCCTTATTACTTTCTACTTCATTTATATATTATTATAGACCAATTTATCTCTCATCAACCCATTTTATGTAATTTTAAGAGAAGTCGTTATGCTTCTGAATTTTAACCAGGATTTTCCATGCCAAACCAATTATGCAGTGAATACCGTACCCATTTTCTAACAAGGGTTTTCCCTTTTATGCACAGATACATTTTTGATGGGGATATTCATGTATTTCTTATAGTCTCCATGATTGTGAATAAATTATGATGATTAATGAGTCCATGTTGTATGATATATATAGCACACATGAGTATGAGAATGAAATGAAATTGACTGGTGCACCCAAAATTATATACCGCTCTAATGCATTCGGTAATGTTTAGTTTCATGATAAGTCATATCAGGATATAGGTGTACCTGATTCCATTATGGTACTTTTTCTACCATGAAGTCTTGTAATTTTATCCTTGATCTATGATCCAGTGTTTAATGTTTTTGGCACATTTCCCTTGTTATGATTATCCTTCAATATCATTCTTTCTTATTAATGGTCATTTATGACTCATTGTTAAGCATTGTCTAACATGTATTATTATCTTCATGATATTTCATGTTAATTCCATTACTAGGATTTATGGATAACCCATTTCTTATGCATTTTCCCAAGGTTACCCAATATTGTTTTTATCTCATGTATGTTAAATAGGTTTTTGATAATGTTGTCATAATTCATGTCTAAATTTTTAATGAAACATACCTAATTCCCAAAGACACTAGACTTATCAATAATTTATGTTATATTAATTGTAAATTTATGAAATTAAAACATGTATTAATGTGCGATAGAAATAAGGTTTTTATAGTTGGTATCAAAAGAAAAGTTTGGTTATTTTTGGTTTTCGGATTAGAAAAATATAGCAAAATCAATAGTGATAAGACTACGTATAAGAATAAATCACTAAAATTTTTTTGAGTATAGATTATGTATTTTTACAAGAAAACACATCCTTGTATTGATACTAAAAGTGGATGTGGTTCTAGTAAAAATGTACCTTCTAGTAAAAACTCTGACTATGTGTTCTAGGTGTAACTTATGGTGTCATAGTATACGATAATGAGCCTTACTACTCACCCAGTTTGACACTCCTAGGTTATATGATTTGATAATTCACAAGCTCATTATGAACCATTATTAAGTGATTACAAAAATTAACATAATATTATTTTTTGAGAAATAGATCACGGATAACAAATACTGAAGACTAGAAATAAAAAAAGTTAAGTAAATACATGTAAGTAATATATTACCCCTTTAATGACATTAAATTGTCATTTATGTGTATAAAATACTCATAAATAATGTTCCTTTTACTATAGAAAATGGCCGGAAATAGGAGGATCTTGGTAAAAAATCAATTTGGAGAGAAATGTGCTAGCTTCCACAATTAAATATCTAACTTGATTGGAGAAGGAATTGTAGACATCATGATGATACATTATCACTTTTATCATGCTTTGAATAAAAAACATGATCAGGAGGAGTGTAAAAAATCCCCCCAAAAGTTAACAAGCTGAAATTTAGAGCTTTATATGACGAAGGCCTCCAATATTCAATGGATCAGCTGATCCCTAAATCACCAAAAAATGGATGATATCTATTGTGAAGATCTTATACATCATTCAATGCTCCAAACAAGAGAAGGTTATTTTGGCCATTTATTGTATGGATCTTGAATCTGTTCAAAGGTGGACATTGATAAAAATAAAAATCCAGAGGAAGATATTGAAGTAATGTTATGGATATATTTCATGAATTTTTTTTGCAATAAATACTTTCCTTACACCGTTCGACTTGGAATGGAAAGGGATTTCCTTAAACTCAAGTAGAACACTACTGGAAAACTAACCTTTACCAACGGTTTGGAACCATTGATATAGGCCTCCAAACCGTTGGTATAGCCTATACCAACGGTTTGGAGAACCATAGCCAAGTAAGCTGTTGCGATAGGTCTATACCAACGGTTTTCCAAAAACCGTTGGTATAGACCTATACCAATGGTTTTGGAAATCGTTGGTATAGGTAATATGAAATCTATACCAACGGTAATGGAACCGTTGGTATATAAATTCCAAAAATAAAACATTCACTGGGATTTGATCCCAGGACCCCTCGTTTATCATTGAACAACTCAACCACTAACCTAACATGACTTTTGTGATCATAATTACATAAATATATATATGTATTCTCATAAATATTTTAAATTTTGATTTATATAATGCCCTCGGTACGAAGGTCTGATAAAAAATGGAAGTACCTATACCAACGGTTGTTAAAACCGTTGGTATAGGTATTTGGTTGTGATTTTGATTCTGGGAAGAATGTTGAATTTTTGGCCCACTTTTCCCAACGGTTTGGCCAAACCGTTGGGAAAAGTGGCATATTTAGGGACCTTTCCCAACGGTTTGGCCAAACCGTTGGGAAAAGTGGCCAATTTGGGGGGCCTTTCCCAATGGTTTGGCCAAACCGTTGGGATAAGTGTCCAATTTGGGGGCCTTTCCCAACGGTTTGGCCAAACCGTTGGTATAGAAGCGTTGGGAAAGATCTAATTTCCAGTAGTGGAATGATGAAGGAACAATCTGGGAGTATGATGAAAAATTCACAAGGCTTGAATAGTATGCTTATGTATATATAATTACACTAGAATGCAAGGATGACCACATCTTTTGTGGGATAAAACCATGCTTGAGGAAATACTTGGTGATTCGCGACATTAATAGACATGAGGAAATTGTAGGATGTTCCCTCAACATTGAAAAGGATATTAGCGAATATATGGGGTATCATTGGGATATGAAGAGAAAGTTAAGATCAATTCTGGTGTTTTGATATATATACCTAACTGTTCAATGAAATTTTAGCATCCCACATTCCAAAGGCATAGAAAAAAGAACCCCATAAATTTTTAGAATAGGATGAGGAAATTTTTCAGGTGTGGGAAGGAAGAGCACCTAGCCAGTGATTACCAATTGAGGAAACCCACTACTGTGATAGGGGAAAGGAATTTTCTTATCAACCCTCAACGCATTGTTTATTTATACAACTGCAAAGAACTAGAGAATTTTGTAAACCAATTCACTAAGCCAAGGGTTTCAGAGACAACCAATAACCTCTAAGGTAGTATGGGTGATCTTTTTCCATCACTACTGCCGAAGTGAATCCTGATAATGAAGTGGTGATAAGTACACTATTTATTCATTTAAGAATAGTGAAAATACATTTTGATTCTATTTTTATGCATTCTTTTATTACATTAATGTTTATTAGAACTATTAAAACACCACCAAAATTCTTAGAAGTAGAGATGTTGGTGAAAAATTAAAATGGGAAATTATTTTATCCCATCTATATAACTCATCCACTATCAATGTTTGTGGGATGAATTTCATAGTAAACCTCATCACACTCTCTTTGGTGGAATTTAATTCAATTTTGGGAATGAATTTTATTTCACTATATAGATCCCACATAAATTTCAATGAGAAGGAAATCACACTTTTTATTGCTAATAACCCATGATTCTATCCAAGTTCAAGGAGGAGGAGGAATCTCCTATAAAACCATCATCTCAAAATGGATATTATTTCTCTATGGGAAGGAATATATAGCTCAAAATTTCAAGTCTAATGAAATAATCATCCCTGAAAAAATACACATTCTAATGGATTAAAATGATGTGTTTCTCGAGGAATATTCTAGTCTTCCTCCTAGCCAGGATATTGAGTATTTGATCAAGCTTATACCTAGGCACTACCATTATTCCATAAATCATATAGAATGTTTATTGAAGATCATGAGGAGATGAAAACATGACTATAAGTGAATCTGGTTAATGGTTTCATACTCCCAAGTGCTTCTCTTGGGGGTGCACTAGTCCTCTCCATCAACAAGAAGGATGGATCAATGAAACTTTTTATTGATTATCGTGATCTCAAAAAAATCATGATAGAGAACAAGTATCCTCTTAATATGATTGATGACATGTTGGATCATCTATGTGGATTAAAATACATTTCCAAGGTGGATTTGTGGTCATGGTAATACCATTTTAGAGTGAAGGAGGAGGATATCCCCAAGGCTGATTTTCATAAAAGGTACGGGAACTATGAATTCATAGTAATTTCATTCAGACTCACTAATGCTCTAGAAATATTCATTTAATTAATGAATATAATCTTTATAGATTACCAGATAAATTTTGTGGTAGTTTTTATAAATGATATTATAATATAATCCAAAAGTAAATAGGATCCTTATGAATAATTGAATATTGTTCGAAAGACATTATGAAATGAAATTCTTTATTCCAAGTACATTAAATGTGAGATCTTATTGAATGGATTCTGTTTCTTGGGTCATATGATCATAAGAAATGGGTTATATATAGACCCTTCAAGGAAGGAAAATTTTTAAGAATGGATGTGGATGACATATGTGACAAGTATTAGTAGTTTCCTTGGGTTAGCTGGGTATTATCACTGAGTTATGTGAAATTTCTCTCAATTGTCAAACCCTCATACCATGATAACCTAGATGGGAGTAAAGTTTTCATTAAATGATGAATGTGAATAAATCGTCAAGGAGTTGAAAAGAAGGTATATCATTATGAATGTTCACACACTACCCACAAGTGGAGATCTTTCTGTGGTATTCAGCGATTCTTTAAAGAAGGTTCTGGGTTGTGAGTTGATGAAAAATGACAAAGTCACAACCTATGAATTAATAAAGTTGAATGTTCAAGAATATACCAACTTAAAACATGATATCGAGATGGCTATAGTGATTTTCACTTTTAAAATTTTGTGGAATTATCTCTTTGGGGAGAAATGTGAAATATATGCGGACCACAAAAGCCATAAGTACACATTTCCACAGAAGAGCCAAATATTTTCCAATGAATATGGTTACAGTTGATCAAAGACTATGGATGCTCCATAAACCACCATCTTGGGAAATATAATAAAGTGGATGAAGCTATAAGACCAAAGGATATGGAAATTCTATAATTGATGAGAATTTAATGGGATATGATCTTCTTATATTTGGAAAGGATTAACATGGGAATCATAAATGAAGGAACATCATCACTCCTTTCATAAATGATTACTCAACCATATCTTTTATAACGGTTAAAGGATGTGCAATGATTTGATGTGATAATTTAGAAGAATGCGAAAGATATAAGAAAAGTTAATTCATCATAGATCAATGTTAATGATGAATGTTTTGTGATATTGGGTTCAAGACTATGTGTACCATCAAATCCTGAGTTAAAGAAGCATATTTTGGATTATGGACAAAACTCAATATTCTCCATCCACCAAGGAAGCACATAGATGTATTGACATCTCTGAGAACACTATTGGTGGGACAATATAAAGAAGGTGATCACAAAATATACATCAAGATGTCTTGTATGTCAGCAAGTGAAAGTGGAAAAGAAAATTTTCTATGGGACGATTGAGTAATTACCCATACCTATATGGAAATGGGAAAACAACACTATATAAATTTTCACTGATCTTCCAAAGACATCAAGAAGAAATACTTCTATATGGGTTGTGGTGGATCATCTTAAAAATACTAAACACTTAATTTTTATACAAGATGAATTCTATGAGGATCTACTTGCACAAATATACATCAGGTAAGTGGTCAGGTTTCGTGGAGTACCACTGTTGATTATATCCAATCGAGATACAAGATTTACCTCTAAGTTCTATAAGAGTATCCAGCATACTCTAAATAATGAGTTGAACTTCTTCCGGACCTATCACCCTTAATCTAATGTTTAGTCTGATCAGACTATCTAGACACTTGAGGACATATTGATAGCATGATCAATGGACATCAAAGGAGGATGGAATCAAAATCTTCATTTTATAGAGTTCTCCTACAACAATAGTTTCCAAACGAGCATCCAAATGACTACCTATGAATACCATTACAGAAAAATGTGCATGATACCAACATGCTGGGATTAAGTTGTGGAATGAAAACTACTAGGCCATGAAATGGTTAAGGAAATGGTATAAAATGTTAAGACCATTCGACAACACATATAGGATGCTCAGAGTTAAGAAAAGAGTTAAACTATCAATTGTTAATGAGGCCTAGAGTTTGATGTTGGTGACATGGTAATACTCCACATATATCTATTTATGAATGTGATGATATTTTTAAAGAAGTTAAATCTTAGTCCAAGATATATTCTCACCTTTAAGATCCTTGATCATATTGGAGCAATGGAAAATCGACTTTCACTCCCACTTAAGCTATCTCGAGTTCATGATGTATTCCATGTTTCACTATTGAGTAAGTACATACCAGACCCCTCACATGTACTCAATCAAGAGGTGGTACCATTTGAGAATGATATTTTCTATGAGGAGAATATGTTAAAGATATTATATCATAGATACAATGCTCTAAAAAATAAGAAAATGTACCTTGTCAAAGTGTTGTGGAGAAACCACATGCTTGAAGAAGAAATGTGGAAACCTGATGAAGTTATGAGATATAATTACCCTCATATGTTTTAAGGGCAGTGTGAAATGAAAATTTCTAGGGTGAATTGAATATTTTGATGGAGAAATTTCCCAAGGGGGGATGATTGTAACGACCGAAACTTATGTAAATGAATTTTCCCTTTTTGATTCTGTTAAATGTATTATTATGTAACATGTTTATAGAAAATAGATGCAATTAGTTGGTTATATATTTGGATTTAAAAGACCATTAATAATGCCACTATTGTTAATATAGTTTTTAAACTATGATACCATGATTAATTAAATTATAGGGCTTTAACAAATCAAATTGACACAGATAAAGGAAGTGACATCCTCGTCTAGCAAGATTGTACCCTATGAAGAACAATTATCAAATATTCATATGGAGGAAGCAGAAATTAGATTTTACCTTGAACAATCCCAAGTTGATATCCAATAACTCAATGTGGAGTGAAACCATTTACATGGGAATTTCAAGCTCATTGAGATCCTGTACCATAACATGTTTGTCGAACGCAACAATAAGTGTCATACTATCGCACACCTTACTCTTAGGGCGTACATTGGGGTAATATTGGATATGTATCTAGAACAAAATAATATAAATATATATTTTATATAATAAGTATTTTTTTCATTTTTATTGTCACATTATAAATGATTTTGATTTTGATAAAAATAATGAAAAACTGTATTTTAAGGTAAATTTTAAATTCAATTAAGGGATTGATTTTGATGAATTAATGGATTTTTGAAATAAATATATTTTTAACAAATTATTAATATAAAATAAGGGTAATTAATTATATATTGTCATATAATTTTTATAAAGCTAAATATACTTTTTAAAAGGCTTTAAAAACTGTTATTGTCAAAAAAACCCATATTTTTTCAATAAATGTAAAATCTTATTTAAAAAGTGAAAATTCACATATTTAAAAAATTATTTACATAAAATTAATATTATTTTTGGAATCATAATTCGAAAATTATAAAATAGTAAATTTTTCATTATTTTATGAGACAATCAAATTTCCAGTTAAAAATTAAATGCTGTTTAAATTGAAGACATGTTTAATGACATGACAATGACAAAAAAACTATGTAATAAATTCTATAATTGTAATATTAGTAAAAATATGTGTTTTCACATTAAAATAATGTGATTTTATTCGTATTTTATTAATTTTATTATTCCTTTATGAATCCTCCAAAACATATAATGTATTTTATGATTATAAATTCATTTCATTAAAAATGTGACTCATGTCGACATATGGAATGGTAATATTTTAATAATTTTATAAGGTTTAATTATAAAAAAAATAACCTCTCCAATTTGGGAAAAACCAAGGGAAAAAATCACGTGATGGTTTTTGGTCTGAAATATTTTATTTTTTAGAACTGAAAACATAAATATTATAGAAATCTTTTTTTCCCTATATAAACCCAATAAATATCCCACTTATCTTCACTAAAAATACTTGTAGAAAAACCATAATCTTCCCTTCTATCCCTTTAATCATCCCAAGGTGTGGAAAAGATATAATGAATACCATTCAAGCTTTTGGTTTCATACTCTTATGGTAATGATTCCTCTTTTTCTCACTTTTATACAATAATCTCTTCTATGCTATACCCTTTAATTTTAAATTTCCCAATTATGGTGTGTTATTTATAACCTCCACCATACTTCCATTATTATTTATAAATAATGATATACCCCCTTTCTCTCTCATTGGGCCCTCCCATGTATACTTATTACCATGCTGAAATTTGACAAGGTTTCTTTCTTTTCTCATCATTATCGAAGTTTATTTATCTTGTTATTCCCTTTTATTTTCAATTACTAATAATGGGTCACCTACCCCATACTTTCATTATTATATATAAATTATAATAGATCCTTTTATCTCTTATTAATTCATCCCATGAACTCCTATTACCATGTAAAAATTTCGTAAGAATCATTTCCTTTCTCTTCTTATTCAAGCTTATTTATCATCTTATGCCTTATCTTTCAAATTATAAATGTGTTGAAATCCTTCCTGGGACATATTAATTTCCAATTCATGTAAAAATGTAGAGATAACCATTTCTGTCTCATTATATTATTTTATGAATGTTTAGGTTATGTCGTTATGCTGGTGAATTTCCACCTCGATTTTCCATGCCAAAATAATTATATAGTGAATACCGTAAACATTTCCTATCAAGGGTGTTCACTTTTATGGACATATAAAATCTTATTGGGGACTTAAATGTATTTATTATACTATCATTGATCATGTAATAAATTATGAAGACAAATGAGTCCATGTTTTTGATCTATGTGGGGCACATAAGCATGAGAATGACATGAAAGTGATGGGTGCACCCATAATTATATAGAGCTCCATTGTATTTGTTAATGTTTAGTATTATGATACATCATTTTGGTATAGGGGTGTACCTTATTCCTTTATGGTACTTTTTCCACCATGATGTCTTGGTGGTTTATCCTTGCCCTTTGGTATAGTGTTTGATGTTGTAATTTAATTTATTTAAATCATGTATTAATGTGTAATGAAAATAATCATTGTTACAAAATTGGTTTTATAGTCATATCATCATTTTATAATAACATAACATGTGGTAAAATAATTCGGATTTATAAGATTTTTATTATGGTACAAACCATGTATGATAAACTTATATTCATCATAAACATAATCTATTCATAGAAATGATTTTAATGGAATCCTTGGAACTTATCCTCAATAATGTATTAGTACCATCAGAGTATGTCATATTAAATTGAAAATCATTTTAAAAGATTACCAAGAACATTTTGTTGAGGAAAATAAGAATTTATTAAAACTATATTTTTAAAAATAAATCTTTATAAAATATTTTGGAAATAATTTTCATTGATAATATGAATTGAAAACCTATAAAAAATTTAAATATAATTTTAAAAAATTTATTTGGAAAATAAATTTAAATTATGAGAAAATATTTCAAAAAAACTTAATAAATTTTAAAATTAATTTACATTGAAAATAACCATTTAAACATACACATTATTATATAAAAACAATTAATAAAATTATGTGGTAAATATAATTCCAAAATTGATTTTTTTCATAACATAAAACAAATTACAAATCAATTTATTTTGAAATAGATTTTTATACTTATAATTTAACCTTTAAAATAATGAGTGGTAATGATGGAGGAAAATAAAATTAATTCCATAAACATTAAAAAAACATTCCTTTCACAATTTTGTTGAAAGAGAAACATGTAGTTTTTAGAAAATAATAAAAAAAATCAGCAATTTTTTTTAAAATAGTTAAAATTTTGTAAACATTTCTTTAATAGTAAATTTATATAATGTTAGAAACATTAAAAATAACCTTTTTAAAAATCATTTTTTTGGAAAAATTGTATTTTCAATGGAAGAGAGAAAAAAAAGCAGATTTATTTCAAAAAAACTATTTCGAACTCATGAGTTCATAAATAGAATAAAATGAAGGGAAAATGTATTCTAATTAAATAACAATAGGATAATAAAATTCACAAGTTTAATTATATGTGGGACATAATATTTCATTATAAAAAGCTTAAATATAAATAATCCTAATAAATGATGAGATTGGGTCATAAAATGCTTACCATGTTGGTAAAAAAATAATACGTCCCATGAAAGTGAAGTCATAAAATGTATATATCAATCAAAATAATTTTTATTATAATAATTATATAATAAATTAATCTTTATTATATATTTCACATATATAAAATAGATGATTAATATGGAACATGTCTCATATAAGTAAAAAGTGACTTGGAAACCCCTTACCTTAAGTCTCGACTTCTTCCATAAAAAATTGAACCTCTTGTATAATAAACAGAATATTATTAAAAGTCCTTGTGTGTGGACGACTTTTGCATCACGTACTAATGGGTTATGGAAGTGTAATTAGGGGAGGATATGGGGTGGCCATTTATAGGTGAGGTGCATGACACACTTATTATTCTTGAAATGAAAAAAGATGTGATCGTGTTTTTATCTTTACAAAAGTATCCAAAATGATACATTTTATAATTTAAAAGTTGAGATGGTCAAATTTAAATCCCAAATACAATGTTTTTAAATTTATAGTTCATTTAACCCATTATCTGGTTAGTTTAACATGGGGTAAAACCATTTTCATCTTAACCATGATAGATAATTTATAATGTCTTTGTGATTAATTTTGGTCAAAAATTATTTTTACCTTATTAGATAATATAATATTTTCTTATTAAAAATATTTAATCCATTTTCTAAAATTTCATTCATATAAGTGGAAGAACGTAATTTATAATTTATCCCACATGTGAAAAAAAAGTTTTCGAAAGATAAAGGTTTCTAAATATTAAAAACATTTATATCATAATTCAATATTAATTCGATAAAATGAAATAAATTATATTAATTGATATATAATTTCAAAAATTTAACTTGTAAAACTATATTAAAATAATATTTATCAAATAAATTCATTGAATGGAAATATTTTTCTTTAATAAAACTGATATTTTCTACTATTTACTAAAAATTTATCTTTTAAGATAATTCTCATGAAAAATAACTCAATGATAATTTTTACATGATGATATAAAAAATTAAATTAATTTTTTTAATTAATTTTTCTAAAATTTTAAGAATTTAATTGCAATATATGTTTTCAGAATAAGAAGAATCTATTTTTTTAGAAAAATACTCTTTCAAGTATAAAAATGGATTTATTATTATATCCTATTGATAATAAAAATATGAATTTTAATATTTTTGTTTAATATAAATATATAAAATATATTATAATAATTCATTGAAATATATTTTTTAATTTATTAAGGTAAAATGTGTTTGTGTGCAATAATATATTTTTTTTATAAAAATATTTGCATACTTTTGAAATGGTTTTTATTTTTATTTATAAATAATTGGCCATAAAATAACTCATTATTTATAAATGTGTAAACCATATATTTTCATAAATTAGTTAGTCTTATTCATACCCAACATTCAAATAACTAGGTGATAACTATAATATTATCTAGTAATATTTTTATACTATACGACTTTTCATTAAACTCGGTGTCGCGTGTATAGAAAACTAGACTCATTATTGTTTATAAAACAATATAAACTCATTGTTTCATGTTTTTATGATAATATTTATATTTTTTTAAACTCTAAATATAAAAATTATATATATTTTTAAAAAATATTGTATAAAATCATGACGTGTTACATGTTTGACCACATTAGTTGAAACATGCTAAACAATTGGAGGAAGCTGGTAAACTATATAAATCTAAAGTAAAGAATTTTTTCTTATAAAATTTTGTTTAATTTTAGGAGATATAATATATATGTTTATATTTTATGATCTATTTAATGGAGGTTAAAAATTTTTTTTAAAAAAAATGATGTAGAGAAAAAAGATGATATTCTAAACAATGTGACTGAAAAGAAAAAGAAGAGTATGAAAGATACTTCTATATAGTGATTGAGAGGAAATAATAGCCCAAGAAGATATTTATATCTAGGAATGAATGTTACCCATTAATAATAGGAATTTACATCCATTTACCTGAAAAAAGTTTGTTATTTATTAACGTGTAGTAGGAATATGGAGATGGATGCGTCTATTGAGCGGGGTCATTAATGAGACGAAGCTGTTATATCTTCACAACTTAGTGAATGAGAAACATATTAATATATTTATAGAATTTTATTATGTTGTGTGTCCATCATAATTACATATCTTCTTCTTATTTAAAAAAATGTAAAATAATGGATATTTCGTAGTTGATGACATGATGTAAAAAATAGGAGATATATCTTATTCATTTGATATTTTAGAAGTGTTTATTGATTTGTGTGTAGGATTTAGAATTTTATTGAAAAATCTATTTACTTAAAATCACTTAATAATAATTGATAATTTCTAAGAATCATTTCACATGGATATTATTTTATAGATGTCTTATACATCCCTGGTAATATCTCACTTGTTTTCTACATAAGGTTTTCCCAAATAGACTATAGTTATTAAACTATATTTTCTTTTTTAATAGAACAATGTGATATCATTCCTCTATCAGAACCGTGATAACCATGTTGAGTACCCCTAATATATGATTTTTATTTTATTGAAAATAAGGGGAAGAATGTTTGAGAATAAATATTGAATATTATATATTTGAAATGAAATTGAAAATAGTACACATTACTTGATATAGTTGGGCACGTTTTTTCATTTATTATAAATTAGGTGTCAATATTTTTGTAGTTTGATGATGATGAGTCATGGTAATTCATGGAGAATTGTTATGGATTCAATTTATAAAATTTGATGTACCTCTTGGAAAATTATACCATGAATTTTGATGAATTTTTTAGAATATTAAAAAATTTCAATGTCTTTTTTCAATAAAAACTCATTATATAAATCATGTGAAACAACCAACATTTTAGGGGAAAATTCATATAAGTAATTATATATATTTAATTTTAAAATTAATTGAATATGATCTTTAAAATAAACATTTATATGATGAATAATAGTTTGGGGGTGAATTATTTTAAGTGGGAAATGTAAATTAGAGTTTGTCTTCCAGAATTTAGAATAAATTTAAATTTTGGATTGGTATTTTAAATTTATATTAATTTAAAAATTGGTTTCAGGTATTGTATAACTATTTAATGAGTGTTCACTTAGCTAATACATCCAACCAAGCCAACTAAGCAAGCCTAGTCACCCATGTACTGTGGGAGAATTACTCAACCATGCTTGGGAACAAGTAAACCTAGCTATAAAGGATGAATGGTGAGTGGGATGTGTGTAGGCCCACTTAAGTGCACACCCATGTGATTTGGCATGCATATGGATCAACACAACTAACTAAGGTATGGTCTGTGTGTAAAGGACTATGTGGGTGCTGATCCCCCACTTCCAGATCATGAAATATAAGAAGTAGGTGTTTTAATAAAATGTATCACTAAAGTATTAAAAATATTTATGTGGGATTATTTGATTATAATAACCCTTCATTCTTCGTAAGACATATACAAATAACACTTCCCATATGATGACATGAATATGAATTATCCAATTTAGGCCGCTCGAATATTCTTCAATATGACTCATCAAATATGTGTTTCTAATTGTCTAGAATACTTCATATGTTTTAGAAAAATTGTCACTATTTATGATAATATGAAATGGAATATGAATTTGGAATCATGTTTTTACCGTTCATGCAATAAGTGTCTTACACCCATGAAATATTTGAGTAAAACAATATTTATGAGGATGATATGTATTTATATAAGGTCTTTCATGCACCTTTTTTTATTCATGTGTTCAATATTTAAATCATGTGGAGAAGCATTGGATTATCATTACATCCTTATTAGGAAAGATCATGTAACATTATGCACCATGTTTATCATCTTATATTCATTTTAGAAATACCAAATTATTTTAGTGAACATAAATGTTTGTTAAGTGGTACAATTTTCGAAAGATCAATGTGGAATATTAAATGAAGATGAGGTAGTAAAACTCTCATAAAATGTGAGGGTTTATGAGGCATTAGGATTTTTCTGAAAATATATGATAAGCGCTCTTGTTTTCAAAGAAATATACCCACCACATAGTCTTTGGTTTCACAAAGTCAAAACTAAGAAAACCGTTTTTACTCGTAGGAGAATAGGATCCAATTGGGGATTAAATGTTTTTTAACACACTATATTAGACTCATGAATAATGTTTTCCCTAAATATTTTTAGAGGTGTAAGAGACCCTTATGTGTTATCATCTAGTTTTTACATGTGATTGAGTCAGATAGGTTCTTTCACGAAGTATATCCATTTTTTTGAACTTCATAAAGACTAGATTATTCGGTTATAAACATGCACAAAGGAGAAAGACATCAAATACCCCCACATAGATTTCATGAATCATTTTTTTGTGATGGGTTTTCCACTGTAAAATGTGTTCATATTTTAGTTTTCATGAATGAAAAAGAAATAATAGTACATGAATTATTATATATAGTATGTAAATAAAAATGTGTCACTTGTGTATGATCAATAGACATATTCATGCACGTGTGATTATATAATAACATAAGAATGATTGAAGACATAGAAAAATATAAAGTCACATAATGAATTATGGACATTCCCAATGATCATTCATTATGTATAACTCAAGAATTCATGAATTGAGTTGAAATTACATGGTGAACATGAATTGAGAATGTGAAATTTTCATTCTTGTATAAAATAACATTAGAAGAATTTTGGTCCCTACTTAAAAATATTTAGTGAGTATGGGAATTAAAAATAATGAATAATTTCCATACCTGAGCTTCATTAAGGAAACTAATCATATTAGGTTAATTATAATCAATTGAACAAGTCCCAAAAGCTACAAATTCACTTGAGAGGGTCCACGGTAATGTCAAAATTAGTGATATCGTAGTGTAAGAATAAAGCGAATATCCAACATTGGATCAATCCTTCTAAAATGGTGAATTCAACTAGTTTGATCTAGGAGTAGGTTAAGTCACATGGTTAGTTCCATGAGTAGACATATCATCTCAGTTATTCCAAGAGTGAAGGAAGTATTTAAATTGTAGCTAAATGTAGTGGAATTCTATTTGTTGGATCTAGAAGTAGATAGATTTTCTTATTTAGATTTGGTGCACAAAATGTATATCAAATTAATTTTTGATAGTTATAATGACTTTTTTCATTGTGAAAAATTTATTACTTGGGGTAACCTGTTGCAACAATGATTAGGCTTTATAAAGAACCATGTAATTACATTGTGCTTCTATATTTATTATTAGAACTTCGCATGAGTTGATCTTTTTAGATAATATTATGTGTATCAGTATCCTTGACAATATAAATGGGTTTATTTATAAAGAAGTAGAACTCATAAAACAAAACTACTAATTCAACTCTCCACTAATTGTGGAAAATTTTTCCAAGGTTTATTGATCCAAAAGATGAATAATTTAGATTCAAATATAAATCCATCAATTTCATTAAGTTAATATATAGAGTAGAATCCACAAATTATAATATCTCTATATTATATAAATAATATAAAATAATATTCTCTGATGATAATTGTAAATCAATCAGGGTTGGCCTGGCTTCAATGATGGAACAAAAAAATTCATCCAACTCTGCAGGATCATCTTATTCAATTGGATGAAGGGTATCCACCTCATCTATTTTTTTACAAATGAACTCAAGAATTATAAGGATCTATTTTATTCTTTACTAGCCTCTCATTATCAATATCATCCCCATGTATGAGTTTCAGTATTAGGGAATAATATTCATCAGTAAGAGTACATTGACCTAATTTGACTACATAATTAATTAAAGACTTTTGGAGTGTTGTATCCTTAATTATGAAAGATTTTCATTGTAGTTATACATTTTGAATGGATCCCCCACATGCTCTTCCTCTCTCTAAAGACTTAATGAAATAATTTTTTATGGAATGGGGTATTCAATAGACGATTCACCTCTTACCTCTAAATATAATTTTTTCATGAAGACAATAAGGATGTTCATGTAGCTCATACTTAGAGCGGTTGAAATCAGTTTCCATATACCCTTCCCTATGTGCTGGAAACATGGTAGATACTTATTAAGGGTCTCCAGGTCTAAATTTTATTCACACAAAAGAAGTTAAAAACAAAATCTAGAATAATATCACCAATATAGACTAAATAGATTTCTGGGGGCACTATGAGGCAAAATCACATTTTTATATACTATAACAAGTCTCAATTTATCTATGGTAAAAAATGCATCAACCATTGATGATACATCATTTTTAGGCACGTCTAGTAAACATTCATTTCCTAGTAAACCATGTTCATCTATCATACTTTGATTGACCTCCATTGTATCCAACAGTAGCTAAGATGATCCACCTCGATGAGATACAAGATCATTATCTAATTACTACAATACGTGATTTTTTTTCAATTTCTGTGGATTTGGGAGGGGTTATAGGATTATATGATATTATGAATGGTATGATAGGACAAATAAAATTTAATTGAAAAATTTTATTCCTCGTCATTCTATATTCACTACATTTCTAAAGGCAAAAAATTATCAAATAATATCATCCACCACTTGTATCTCCACCAAAACATGAGTGATTTTTTATTGTATTAATATGAACATCACAATGGAAATGGATTGCAAAATACATGTGTTTTTACAAAGCTTTTTCGGAATTATAGTATCATGTAGTCAAGAAAACGTTATTTTTTTCATTGTATTCATTAACACCAATTTGCATATTGAATAGATGGATACTAGAGGAACACCAGCCTACATAAGGAAAATACAAGTTCTCTCTGTTTTGAACCTATAATGGAATTTGATTTCAAACAATGTGTGGTTATACTAGGATATAAGATCTGAAAACATTGGAATAAGAAATATATAAGAAATAAATAAATAATCATCATTAATAATCATCCCATGAATAACATGATGGTTTCCCATATTAAATTTTCACTTTATAGTCATCCTTAAAAGAGGCTAAGGAAGCTTACTCGGAATGTTGAACATTACTATTATAACATATTTTCTGTCTCCCAAATCTTCTTATAAATTAAACATAGATACGGGTGATAACAAAATCTAGTACGAATCTTTATAATATTTTAAAAAATGAACATACATATTTAGTGTCAATGAATGAGCCACACTCCTCATCCATAGACTTTTTGTGCAATTCTTTTAGAATTCCATGATAGTTAAGGTTTTGTAACAACCAAATAACAAGAACAATCAAATTGGTGGATTGAATAAGGAAATAAAAGTCCTATATAAATTTCTTTGCATCTAGGGAATTTGTTTCTTAATCGATGATTATAGGTGCCTTTATATTAAAACTCTATGGATAGAATATATAATATTGGAAAAGGGAAAAATCTAGAATTATTTTTATCAAAGGCTTCACATTTACAGATTTGAGGGCCTACATATATAATGGTTCTAATTTATATGGAAATTTTTATTGATTTGTTATATGAATATTTATAACCATTTGACTTATTTAGAATCTAAGGCCTTTTGACTAGGTTTAGGGCCTCTTGCATTGGAATCTATATAGACTACCTCAGTAAAAATACATTACAAAAAGGATCATCTATAAAAGGAACAGATTATTGGGGAACAAAAATATTTCAAGAATAAGGAACCGCAACAATCATATGAATGGGGTAATTAATGGTCATTTAGTTCCACATAACTAAAAAAACATGACAGTAACTCAATTGATAGTTTCGGATAATATCCCCCATGGGAATGATGATATCCATGAATGGGAATAAACAATGAACATCCCAAAAAATTTACCCTCCTAAGGAATTTCAATCATGATACATTTCCTCTATTATACTATATTTACTAAGAGTTATTGTGAAACATTATGTTTTAATGTTGCTGAAAATTCACTAGAGGTGATACTTTTTTCTATTGAATGCATCATAACTGGAATAAAAAAATACAAGGCACATAAGCCTCAAAAATGACATCACAATAAATCTGATATATTAGTACACAACATCTTAGTGAAATTATACAAGATAATAATTTGTATAGGACCTCTCCATCACTACTAATTTATCATGAAAAGGGTTTGTCCCATATTGAAATAATTTTAATTATACATGAATACATTAAAGATTAAGTGTTTCATCTCTATTTAAATTGAGTGACATGATTCCAGATACTTCCTGCATGAATTGTTTGAACTTACATAATGGGTTTCACATGGTATTATAGATATCATAGGAATTATGGTGGGATGTCATCCAACACCACAGTATCTAGAATGACCATAAAATATGGAAAATGGATTCTTATTAAAAACATAAAGAAGACATTTCTTGGTATTTTCCATAATTGTATCATCTTAACCCATCAAATCCCACATTTCTAGTTTCCACTCTATGATGAATGTGCTCAGTCTAATGTCACTATTAGAGTCACATACTTGAAGGAGACATCTTCTAAAACTTGTGGATATGAAACCTGGTAAGCTTGTCTCTTTTGGGATTATTGAGATGGTATCATATCACCATTTAACATAATATACACTATCTTGTTATGAACAATATGTCCTAGGATCACATCTTATATAGATATAGGCCCATGCATTTGGATTCATATAGGTGATTTTTTAAATAATTATCTAAATTAATCTTCCCATTACTTCATAATTTGATTTCATGATGGCCATCCTTTACAAACATAAAACATTTACTAGTTCCTAAATTTTATCCACACATCAACCATAATGGAACGATCATCCTCTTGTATAAATGGATTTTATAAATTCATTTCATTTGCATATATATTTTTATATCCAAACCATGAGATTTATGGGTAACTCTAATATCCATTTCCAACATGAAATAACATTGATATATTTATTTATCTCTACTTATGTTCCTTGAATCCAATTCCCTTCGAAGACATGGTTTTAAAGAAATGAAGTGATGATCATCCATTATTTTCATATGGATGTTAATAACAAAAGTATACCTTAAAGTTATAATAAAAGTTTCATCATAGGAACTCTCACATTCACCGTCCTTATATTTATCCCAAACAATTACTTCTATATTTTCATATAAATAATATGATGTATTTATATATTGAAAAATAATCTATTAAATTCATAAAAATATTGTGAATTTATGTCAACTCATTCCCTAATATTGTTGAGATAATTCTGCCATTGATATTTTTCTCCTTAAAATGGTAAATATATAATATAACTTTTTCATCATCCTAACACTACACAAAGAAAAATATAATTTCACTGGTACTTATAAATTTCTTAGTAACATGCAGACCAACAAATGGATGTAATGAAGAAATAGGTTTCCACATGGTGGAATCAATCAAATAATGTTACCTATTTCTCCTAATTATAATCTCATCACGATTCAAAACTAAATAATGCTGCATAATTGTAGAAATAATATTTTTCATAACATCTCCTATATAATATATTTTTATAAGAGTAAAATAATTTCATCATCTTTCAAATTCAAAATTGACATAGTTTATTTTGTCTCAAAATGATTTCTAAAACAAAAAAATCGTACTGTAAGTAACAATAATCATAGTGAAGACCCAATAATTTGGAAAGACCATTTCTCGAATATCAAAATGAAGAAACTATCTGTTCAATCTATGAAACCATATGTTTACCCTAGGTGATTTCTTGTAATATTATATTCAAATCCTTCTTAATGATTCATATGTTAAATATGAGTTATCTATGAATTTACCCAATGAGGTCCAAAATAGGTGCACAGTAATGGAACACACACTATCTAATAAAATCAAGAAGAAGGAATAATCAACCTTCTATTTTTAGGGTTATGACCACTTAATTGACCTGATCAACAAACACCCACTTGTTGTATCTATATAAATATTTTTTTCTAAGGAAAACCACTCTCCATTCATTACCATAAATTATGGAACTCTCCTAAATAGAAGATTATCCTAAGGGTTAACAGTAATGATTTCTTATTCAAGAATGAAAAGGTTACTTAATACCTCACTGATAGAAAATATATCTACCCTTACTTTTATCACATAAATATCACATGATATTAAAATAATATTCTATAAATAAACTTATAATCCACATTAGAATAATATATGACTAGTTATATTTTAAACATGGTTATATAAATAATATTTTAATAATTTTTTTAAATCGGCTTTCACAAAATTCATTATACTTGGAACCCTTCTTAGAAATATCATACTAAAAACAATTATTTATAACCTACTGAAAGGAAATATAAGAAACAATGGGCTTGGATTCTCGTATATGTTAAACCAAAGGAGATTTCAATTATCACCTACACATAACATAACTAGAAAGGGTTTGAGAACATGATATTAAAATTTTAAAATTCTATAAAATAATTCTTATAACATAAATATTATTTAAAAAATAAATCCTGGAAATTCATAAGAGGTGGATCATAGTGGAATCAAGTAAAATGATCCTTGTGAGTATAAAATTGGAATGCAATTAATGTTTTCAGAATACATATAAGTATTAAGTAGTTATTTCTTAATTCAATGATCACTACAACACTATCAATCTAATAATATAAGAATTTAATCATTGAGTATTCCAGATAGATAGAATTTTTTTTCATGCTATGTTTGTTAAGACAAATATTCCTTTCTCATTTATGGTAAAACTAATAAGTATGTCATTCAGAAAATGAAGATAATATTAATTAAAAAAAATTAATTAAATAATGTGTAAAAGTAAATTTATTCATTAATTGGGGAAAATAGAAACATCCATTAAAATACTTTTCATTAGAAAAATGTATATGGATGAAAATTAATTTTTTACTAAAGAGAAAAATAATAGGAATTTCCCTTATAAACATTATTTATGTCTATTATGTTCATAATATGTGTAAAATGAATGGAAAAAATATAAAATATAGAAATAACTAGAGGAAAAAAAAATTCATGGGATTCCTGATAGATAATTTATAAAATTTTATCATTAGAAAATTTAACATAAACATTACCGATGACCAACGTGGTTGTGTCATAAATCCATAATATAAAGTTAAAATTTATTAGAAAGTTCAATTTAAATATATTGTGTTTTATACTAGAATTGTTTATATAATTATAATATCATATATTGTCTAATTAAATCATTTTCCTACCAATATATTAATAAATACTGATTAAAATAATATATTTTGAGGGATAACTATATATTTTTCATTAGAATTTTGTTTCAGTGGTTTCATTACTTGTAATTTAATATTGGGTCCATCATATCCAAATTTTTTAAAATGATTTAATTATTATATATATTCATCATTTGAATAATTATTATATTGTATATATCATATATAATCATTAGGTTATTCATTATTAAAATCCATGTACAGTATAATAAACAAATGATTCACATCGTTTTGTGGAGTTGGTAGTCCACGCCTAAATATGTGTGATATCATCATTTTACAAATGATTTAAAGGTAACAACATTGATATTAAATTTTAATTTCAATTAAAATAATTCTATAATAACTACCATTAATAAAATATAAAATTTTCAAAATAACAATCAATGAAAAATGGCGAGGGAGAATGAATTTTATCACTACATGGAGGCATTAGGCGACACAAGCACAAGAGAGATACATTCACATCCAATTTATGGAATATATTTATATATTAGTGGTTATAAAATAAAAACAACATTTTTATATATTATGTATACTTTGGATATTATTATATTTTGAATACCAATATTTTAGAAGAGGTAATAGAGGATATAAATTAAAAGAGGTCAGGTATAATGATTACCACTCTATCATTTGGCCTCATTTAGATCCCCTAATATAGACCATTGTAATGGTCATTAAGCTGATTTGAACATCTAATCCATTAATTGGTAAGTGGAAAATATTTTGGTTCATGTTTTTCTTGTGTAATGTTACTCAATTTGGTGTAAACACGAGTAATGAGGGCGTCCTTTTATATATGGAGAGAGTGGAAACTTTGATTAATTAAAAGATAAAAATATAATAATGTCATTTTGAATAAAAATTTATAAAAAATACCATTCATTAAATTGTGGGATACAATTGGGTAAAATTATGTCTAGCAAATATGATTTTTTAAAAGATTAATTTTTAAATTTGCCCTTATATCCTGGTGTAACCCCCAATGGTAAACCTATTTTAACCATAACCATTGTGATAAATTTGTTACTTTTCTTTGATTCATTATGAAAAAATTGAGAGAGGAATCATTACCTATAATGGCTCAAAATTTATATGTAATGTTTTTCATTACATAGATTTATTTCAAGAACAAGATTTGAGATCACATGTGATTCCGATGCGCAGAGTGGACGAAACGTATTTTAATTTTTTTTAATGTACTTTAAGTAATCATGAAAGTGGGTTGCTTTTAACATTTTAACTCATGACCAGATAGAAAATATGAGGGCATCGTTGAATTCAGAATGATAGGATTTTCCTAAGAAGGGACTAACCTCGACCGAAGCTGGTCGACCAAAAGAAGATAAATTTTGGACTTTTAGTGAAATATAAAATAAACTTAAAAGTTTATTTTATTCAGAATGTTTCTGTTGTGATCCAATAACCAGTCATCACTATGGTACAAAAATGAGGCGAAGTTAAATCATTAATGAACATCAGAAATGAGAATGCTTGGAAATGAAAAACGTGTCTCCTTCCATTAAATAAACAAGGATCCATAGTTGAAAAACAACCTTGGGAAATTCTATGAAGAACGAGGAATCTATCTCTCTCTCTCACTCTATCTCCAATGGTGAATCCCATAGATGAACAGATGTCGTATGGATCTAAGAGACGACGAACGAAGACAAATGAGAGCTGATCAAGGATCGATGAATAATGGTGGGAAAGATTCTAGAGATAACGAACGACGACCAACTCTAATGGATCGAGGATCGATGATGACTCAAAGCTTCGTCCCTCATCAGCGACAAATCCTGAAACCTAGAATGGGTTTAATTGTTGTAAGTTTTCACTATTCTTATTCTAAAACAACAAACGTGGATCAACACACAAACATGTTGGCTCGTGGATCACGTGTTATTGTGGTAGGGTGTATTCTATGGGGGTTTTTCACCATGATTGATGATTAGTATATAGAGTTATGACCCTAAGACTCTCTATTTTTAAACTTCTAACATGGAGGGCATGGGATGACATGAACAAGGACCAATCCCCTCTTATTGTGCATTTTTCGAGGCCAGATCCAAGAAATGGATACAAGGTGCATTAAAGTCCATAGAAGTGATGGTGACATCCCCAGAGGCCCGAGGGCATAGAAGGATCATAGATCGGACCACCAGAGTGAACCTGGTGGTCCGAAGAAGGTGTCACCTATATGGAAGCACCATCACGGGTGCCACGTATGGCATAAAATTCCTGGCTCTCACCGACTCGGTTGGTGGAGGTGGTGCTCTGCAGTGAATGAGGGATACTGCCCACTCCATGTGGGCCACATATTGATCAAGGGGGTAACCAGCTGACCGGGGGTGTGCACCCCAACTACACCAGCCGGCCCACTAGGCCATGTTGGGCTAGTGGACCAGGCTTCCCAAGCAGCCCGACTATTTTTTCAAGATGGACTGCTTTATCAGACCGTGCTAATCGGATAATGTCGGGTAGCGGGGCTGCCCGTGCTGGGAAAAGGGACAGGACTACCAGTACGGGCCGGGCCAGATAAATTCGTGTGACTGGGTGACTGAGAAGACTGAACCCATGACCTACCTCAGCTGGGTCCAGTGAGGCCCAATGGGCAAGGCCAGTGGGCCATATAAATATGATCGAGTCATGGGGCAGCCCAGGCTGGGTTGTTCGGGTCAGTCCGAACCTGTTGGACTGGGCCCAGATGCAACTCTCCCCTATTTACAAAAAGGGGTGTATCTCTCAGACTGTGGTTCTGATTAATGCACCGTTTGTGGCATTGTGACTTAAGTGATGGAGGAATCCTTATAAAAACAAGTATATAATATTTTTTAATTTTGATCTAGTGAGGCTTCATGACTCAGCTACTGAGTGAGCCTTCATTACTCATCTACAAATGAGGCTCCGTGACTCAGCTACCATCGAGGCTCCGTGACTAAGCTATTAGTAAGGCTCTGTGACTCAGCTATCAGTGAGGCTCCATGACTCAACTACCCAACGAGGCTTTAAGACTCAATTATGAGTGAGTCTTCATGACTCAGCTACCCATAGAGGCTTTGAGACGCAGTTACTTTTCAAGGCTCCATGACTCAACTAGCAGCGGAGGCTCTCGGACCTAGCTACCCAGAAAGGATTTGTGACATAGCTACTGAATATGTCTAGGTGACCTAGCTATCCTGAAGGACTCATCGAGGATGAGTACCATTTCAATGATTGATGTTCAGTGTTTTCAACCATTGGTTTTTCTATTAACAATTTACGTTATACCTGTGTCAAGATGACTCTAGGGACTCTTATATTTGTTCATTATTTTGTGATTTCCTTTGCGGTATTTTGTGAGACCCAAGTTGTCTATGGGGTCCCAGCTGATTATTTTTATTCTCACCCATGCACAGGCTGCATCCACTCCTATTGTGTCTTGTGTAGATGACAAACAACATTGATTGGGATCTTAGAGAGCCAGGTCCAGGTGGTGCTCGAAGGTGGATCTACATATGCAGTATAACTAATCGAAATCCAATAGTGAGCTACACCTAACCTTCAGATATGATCCTTGGAGGAAGACCTCTATAGCTTTTACTTCCTTTAACTATACTTTCCTTTTAATGAAAAATTAAACTTTATAATTTCTCTAAAATAAGATATAATTTTAAATTAAAATAATTATACTTCAATTTTAATCCAAAAATATTATTTGAAGAAAAATATCAAAAACGTAATCAATGTTATTCATGAAATGTTAACCTGTAATGTAACGATTTTTTTTCAAATATATATTATATTAATGAAAATAAACTAATTAATATATTATTTTGGAAACATAAGAAACACAATTTTTAGGAAAAGGTGATTTTTGAATAATAAAAAGCCTGTTTTAATAACATATATTCTTTATCTAAAACATTTATACATATTTTAAAAAAATTTCTCTTACAATCCATTCTTCCAAAATAAAATATTCATTATAATGGAATTTTAGATACCCAAATATTTTATAGTAATACATTGAAATATTTCTAGAAATATTTTTGGATCCATGCATTAAGACGGTGTATGATTCCGAGCTATAGTGTGCTTAGAATTATTTTAATTAATGTAGGGAAAATATTTTATATTACATAGGCATAGATTTTCAATAAAAAATGGATCAATATTAAATGGAGTTTCATATAACAAATATTATACCATGGTTAAATCAATAATGTAACGACCCAATCTTTTTGAGTAGTATATTAACTTACTCATAATGATTTAATAAGATGTTAATGGTTAATGCAGAAAGAGGAGTCGATGGCTTCACCCAGTAGACTCGACCCTTATGAATCCCACTTATCAGAGCTTGGGAAGGAGGTAGCATCTGTGGGCTTCTCTTTGGACCAAGCCCAAGCCGAACTCCAGCGTGTCAAGCTTGAACGGAATCACCTACGGGAGAAGTTCAAGTTAGTAGAGATTACTACTAGGGCAATGTTATCTGAGCCTCCCTCAGATTCTCTCACCATAGCACACCTTACACTTAGGTCTTATGCCGGTGTTATAAGGGGCTATGTGACGAGACCCTAGCTTCCTTGTGTCATCCTTTTGGGTGAATAAATTGTGATTTCTTCTTTTAGTGATGTTTGTGAAATTTCAAATGTCTAGATAATTTTAGAATGTATTTTATTGATGAATTTTGAAAAAAGGATATTTTAAAATATTTATGTAAACCCTAAATAACTAATGATGTGAAATTATTTTCAAAAAATGGTCTTCTACAAAAGTGTTCAGTAAGGAATTTGGAGTCTAATAAGATCAACTTAATTTTCGATGAATAGTGAAAGTATAGTTTTTAAGTTACGGGTGTTTAATGACATCATTAAATGATGTATTAAGTATATATTCAATATGGTCGAATTATGAATAGTAAGATAAGGTGTGAGGTGTCCCAAGTGGCCAATACCATGGGAAAATACCATGGGCAAGCCCATGGTTTTGCCAAAACCACTAGTGAGGTGTCCCTTGGCCATTAATGCCTTCTCCCCTCACTTTCCCTATAAATACCCACCCTTTCCTCCTTTAGTTTCCACTCCCAACTCTCCCCCAACGAAGTTATGGTCTCCTTACCTCCCAAGGAGTCCTCCCAAGGTGCCCCCAAGCCCTCAAGGTCCAAAACATTGAGTTTCAAGAGTCATGTTTTAAGGTAAGGGATCTGACCCCTCTCTTTCTTTTCATGTAATCTCTTTGATGTCATTCCTTTTATGCTCCATGTTATTATGTGAGAGGATGTTCTTTTATATTCCTCTTACTGCCCCTTTCGTGTTTATATGATGAGATATCCCCTCTTACTCTCATCATTTCGTTTTATGAAAGTTTAAGTGACGCCGTTAGGATGCCGAATGTTTAAGTGATTCTTTCACCCTTCTCATTTTTCAAGTTCGATTTTCATGTCAAATCTTTCAAGTTACTTTTTATTATGTTGTGGTATGATCTCTATATCTACTATACTTATCTCTTATGATCATATGATTAGATACCCTATTTGATCTGTTCAATTCATTTTTGTTGAAGTTTAAGTGACGCCGTTAGGCTGCCGAATTTTCATAAGAGAAATCAAATTTTTATCTTCCTTCCATGTTTTTCATTTCAAATGGTATGTCCTTAAAATTGCATCACCATGTCCATATATCCTTCTTTTTCTGTCCCTCTACTATTTTATGGGTCAATTATGATTGTTCGACCCATTTTCCCTCTCTTTTCAAAGTTTTCTAAAACCTTGTAACATAGCCGTTATGCTGCAGAATTTTCGTCTCAAAATACCTCTCTTTTCTCAAAATTATTTTATGTTATAAAGTGAACACTCAAAGCTCCTATTTCTACAGGGGTATTCACATATATATGAAAATGTTCTATTTTAAATTCTGGGATTTACATACATGATACCCGCTTTGCCTTTCTGTGGGTTTAAAGTAATGTAAAGATCATGTCTTTAAAGCAGTTTTTTAAATGTTATGATTATGAAATGAAACCCATTTATTTTATTCTATATGGGTTATTTATGAAATGTTTGATGATGATATATGTGGCTCACATGATAATAAAGGCAAATTTAAGGGTGTGCCCTGATAGCGCTCCAATGCATTGGGTAAAGACTTAATCTCTAGAGATGACCATTTTAACGACGCCTTGGTGAATAACCTTGGTAAATTTTAACGACACCTTGGGGATGGACCTTGGTGAAACGAAACGATTGTCAATATTAAATGTTGCAGCCACATATTCAAGTTATGAAAAATGTTATTTTTATTATGATGTATCTCATGATTTCTTTCTCATTCCTTAAATTTCTTTTCATGTCCTTATTGAAGTATCTCAAGTTCACTTGTAAAATGTTTCTCTTGTTTCCCTTACTGGGCCTTCTGCTCACCCTTTCTTTTGATGTATGTCCCCAAGTTATGAGATGCATAATGAACATAGGATGAACTAAAGGAGAAGCCTTTCAAGTGTTTAATAAGAATGTTTTATGTTTTTTTATGTATTATGATCCTTGTTTCCAAGACACTAAACCTTAACGATCCTCAGTTCCGTGTAATGAAATGAAAGTTATGTTATAAAAAGACGGGATGCTATAGTTGGTATCAAAGGATGGTTTAGTTATTTGTGGAAGTTAGGATATAAAAACATTAGGAAGAACCCTATAGAAAAGTTTAAATATAGGAAAACTTCCTGGTATTTTGGTAAGTATTGAGTAAGTGGTTTATCAAACAAATACATCCCTGTCTGGATACGAGCAGGTAGAGGCGGCTCTAGCACAGATGTACATAGGGGTAAAACCCGAAAACACCGCTTTGAGCTAGACTCGAACGGGAACTGGTGCTCGATAACGGGCCTTGTTGCACTCTTGGTTATGACACTCCCGGGGGATATGTTTGGTTAATCACAAGCTTTTTATGAATCATTATGAAGGAATTATAGAAAAGTGTAATTGTCTAAGCATGAAGTCTTAGTTAAAAGATTCATAAATGAAATAATTTTCTTACTAAGGTTTTATTCTTTTAGAAAATGGCGGGCAATAGGAAGAACCGTGCCGATGGTGACCGCAAAGCACCATGTGCTGACGGCCCTCCGATGGAAGCCGGAATGGAAACATTCATGAGAATGATGAACCAACTGACTCAAGTTATGAGTAATAACTTGAATCAAGCTGAGAGGCCGACCTCACCACGAAGGGAACAACACTCTGTTGAGTCCTTCATGCGTCAACGACCACCAACATTCATTGGATCTACTGACCCATTGGTTGCGGAACAATGGATAACTCCATTGAAAAGATCTTTTCTGTACTTCATTGTTCGGAACAAGAAAAAGTCACCCTTGCTGTTTACCGCCTAGAGGGAGAAGCTGATCATTGGTGGTCACTGATCAAAAACACGAAGCCACGAGGAGAGATAGAAGCTATGGAGTGGGAAGAATTTCGGGGAATTTTCCTTAACAAGTATTTCCCTCGTTCCATGAGAACGAGAATAGAAAAAGAGTTTCTCGAGCTGAAGCAGAAGGAGAACGAATCTGTCGGAAGCTATGAGATGAACTTCACAAGGATTTCTCGTTATACCTCAAGCTTTGTCATGGACCCTAATGGGAAGGTTGATAGATTCTTTGGTGGACTACGACCTCATCTGCGGAAGAATCTAGCCAACAGGGACTATGAAAGCTATGAAGAAATAGTTCGAAGTGCTATGAAATTCAAGCTGGAGTTTGGTGAGACACAGTGGTCTCATAAACCAAATGAAAAGAAGAGATCGTTGGAGCCCAGTTTAGGGAAGTCTTTTGATCAGGGAAGAGGTGGAAAGCAAATTCAACTTACCACATGCAATAAATGTGGGAAGAATCATCTGGGGAACTGCTTGAACGGAAGTGGAAAGTGCTACAAGTGTGGAAGGGGAGGCCATATTGCTCGGAATTGTCATAGTGAGGTGAAGCCTCAGCTTCCCAACACTAACGACAGAGGAAAGATGGTTCTGGACCTACCCGAAGTCACATGCTTCAAGTGTGGACAGCTTGGGCACTTTGCTAACCAATGTCCAAATCAGAGAGCGGTGGAGGGGAATCACCATCAACCTCAGCAGAGGCCAAGGGAGCAAGGTCGTGCTTTCGCTATCACAACAACTGAAGTTGACGTTCCGAACGATGTGGTAGCAGGTACTCTTGTTGTCCTCTCAAAACTAGAAAGTACTTTATTTGATTCTGGTTCTACGCATTCCTTTATTTCCTCCAAGTTTTCAAGGAATATAGAATCAATCCCCGAACTGCTAGAGGTAGAGTTGTCAGTCAAGACTCCAAGTGGGATTATCCTTGCATCAACAGTATTTGGAGACTCTAGTGTTTACTTTGGTGAGCACAATCTTATCTCAAATCTAGTAGTCATTCCCATGATGGAATTCGACATTATACTAGGGATGGACTGGCTCTCAAAGTATAATGCTAAGATCAAATGCAGAAGTAAGGAAATCTCAGTAGTCTTGAATGAACGACCTACAGTTATCTTCCGAGGAGAGATATCCCGAACTGATCCCTGTCTAGAAGCACCTCCTATAGAATTATTTATGGAGTTAATCAGTGATGATGAAGAAGGAAAAGGGAGCATACAAATAAAAGATGTTCCGATTGTTCAGGAATACATGGATGTATTTCCTGAGGAGTTACCTGGACCTCCCCCAGAAAGAGAGGTAGATTTCTCCATTGAACTCGTACTTGGGTCTCAACCGATATCAAAGACTCTGTATAGAATGGAAAATATGGAGCTAGAAGAGTTAAAGAAACAACTCCAAGACTTGTTGGAGAAGGGGTTTATCCGACCGAGTGTGTCTCCTTGGGGAGCACCAGTTCTCTTTGTGAAGAAGAAGGATGGATCAATGCAGCTATGCATCGATTATAGAGAACTGAATGGGATCACGGTGATGAATAGATATCCTCTTCCAAGAATTGATGATTTATTTGACCAACTTCGCGGGGCTCAATTCTTCTCTAAGATTGTCCTTCGATCTAGTTATCATCAACTGAGGGTGAAGAAGGAAGATATTCCAAAGACTGCCTTCCGATCAAGATATGGGCATTATGAGTTTACTGTTATGCCCTTCGGCTTGACTAATGCTCCTTCTATTTTCATGGATTTGATGAATAGAGTCTTTAAGGACTACCTTGATAACTTTGTGGTAGTTTTTATTGATAATATTTTGATATATTCAAAAAGTCGTGAGGAGCATGAAGATCATCTAAGGGTTATATTGAAAACTCTGCGGAAGGAGAGGCTCTTTGGGAAGTACATCAAGTGTAATTTTTGGTTACAACAGGTGGCTTTCTTGGGGCACATCGTAACCATTGAAGGAATCTTGGTTGACCCTGCAAAAACAATGGTTGTGAAGGAGTGGCCTCAACCAACGACAGTAACTGAGATTCGTAGTTTCCTTGGTTTAGCAGAATATTATAGGAGGTTTGTGAAAAACTTTTCACGACTTTCTAATCCACTAACCAAGTTGACTCGAAAAGGGGTTAAGTTCATCTGGACAAAGGAATGCGAGGAAAGTTTCCAAGAGCTGAAGAAGAGATTGGTTACTGCACCTGTGTTAACACTACCCTCTATCGGAGAAGGATTCGTTATTTTTAGCGATGCATATCTGAAAGGGCTTGGGTGCGTCCTCATGAAAAATGACAAAGTAATTGCTTATGCATCTCGACAGTTGAAGATTCATGAGCAGAATTATCCTACGCATGATCTAGAGCCGGCGGCAGTTGTTTTTGCTCTAAAGATATGGAGGCACTATCTTTATGGGGAGAAATGTGATATATGCACTGACCACCAAAGTCTAAATTATATTTTCACACAGAAAGAATTGAACATGAGACAAAGAAGATGGTTAGAGCTTGTTAAAGACTATGATTGTTCAATTCATTATCACCCTGGAAGAGCAAACAAAGTCCCGGATGCGTTAAGCAGGAAAGATCCTGTTGTTCTGGCAACAATGAGGATCGTAGGAGATCCCTTGTTTAAAGATCTAGTAAAACTGGACATGGGAATTATAAGGAAAGGGACATCATCAACCCTATTGCAAAGGATTTCTCAACCTTCATTACTAGAGAGGATCAAGAAGGCTCAAAAAAAAGATCCTTTGCTGCAGGAGAAGTTTGAGGCTGTAAAGGATGGGAAGTCCCCTGATTTCAATATTGATCAAGAAGGTGTATTGAAGTTTCGTACAAGACTATGTGTTCCATCTATTCCGGAGATAAAGAAAGAACTGATGGATGAAGCTCATAGCTCTACATTCTCTATACACCCGGGAAGCACTAAGATGTATAGAGACCTTCGTGATCATTATTGGTGGGATAACATGAAGAGGGAGATTGCTGATTACACTACAAGGTGCCTGGTGTGTCAGCAAGTAAAGGCAGAACGACAACTTCCTAAGGGGGTATTACAACCGCTACCCATACCAGTATGGAAGTGGGATAATATCACTATGGACTTTGTAACTGGTCTCCCGAAAACATCCAAAGGAAATAATGCGATATGGGTTATTGTGGACCATCTCACCAAGATAGCCCATTTTATCTCTATTCGGGAAGATTTCTCTCTGGATCAGCTTGCCAAGATATACGTGAAGGAAGTGGTAAGGATGCATGGGGTACCACTATCCATCGTATCTGATTGTGCCCAAGATTCACATCAAAATTCTGGAGAAGTCTTCAACATGCTCTGAATTCTGAATTGAATTTTAGTACGGCCTATCATCCTCAAACTGATGGCCAATCTGAAAGGACTATTCAGACACTCGAAGACATGTTGAGATTATGCTCAATGGAATTTAAAGGTGGATGGGATCAACACCTCCCATTAGTTGAGTTCTCCTATAACAACAGCTTTCATTCGAGTATTCAGATGGCACCCTATGAAGCTCTATATGGAAAGCAGTGTAGAACTCCTACTTGTTGGGATGAAAATGGTGAGAGGAAGCTTCTTGGGCCTGATCTCGTGCAAGAGATGACGGAACAGGTTCATGCCATCCAACAACACATAAAGGCTGCTTAGAGTCGGTAGAAGAGCTATGCTGACAATCGTCGAAGGGACTTGGAGTTTGGTGTTGGTGACAAAGTCTTCCTTCGAATTTCTCCATGGAAGAGAGTCATGCGGTTTGGGAAGAAAGGGAAGCTCAGCCCTAGGTACATTGGCCCCTATGAAATCCTTGATCGCATAGGAGCAGTGGCCTATCGTCTAGCACTTCCACCGAACCTAGATCAAGTTCATGATGTCTTCCATGTATCTCTCTTAAGGAAGTACATACCCGACCCTTCGCATGTACTGAACCCAGAGGTGGTACAACTGGAACATGACCTCTCTTACGAGGAGCAGCCAGTGGAGATCTTGGACTGTAGAGACAAGGTCCTACGAAACAAGACTACCCACCTTGTGAATGTGTTGTGGAGGAATCATAAATATGAAGAGGCGACTTGGGAGCCGGAGGAAACAATGAAGCAAAAGTACCCTCACCTTTTCGACTAGGCCTCAAGTATAAATTTCGGGGATGAAATTTCTTAAGGGGGGAAGAATGTAACGACCCAACCTTTTTGAGTAGTATATTAACTTACTCTTAATGATTTAATAAGATGTTAATGGTTAATGCAGAAAGAGGAGTCGATGGCTTCATCCAGTAGACTCGACCCTTATGAATCCCACTTATCAGAGCTTGGGAAGGAGGTAGCATCTGTGGGCTTCACTTTGGACCAAGCCCAAGCCAAACTCCAGCGTGTCAAGCTTGAATGGAAATGCCTATAGTAGAAGTTCAAGTTAGTAGAGATTACTACTAGGGCAATGTTATCTGAGCCTCCCTCAGATTCTCTCACCATAGCACACCTTACACTTAGGTCTTATTCCGGTGTTATAAGGGGCTATGTGATGAGACCCTAGCTTCCTTGTGTCATCCTTTCAGGTGAATAAATTTAGATTTCTTCCTTTAGTGATGTTTGTGAAATTTCAAATGTCTAGATAATTTTAGAATGTATTTTATTGATGAATTTTGAAAAAAGGATATTTTAAAATATTTATGTAAACCCTAAATAACTAATGATGTGAAATGATTTTCAAAAAATGGTCTTATACAAAAGTGTTCAGTAAGGAATTTGGAGTCTAATAAGATCAACTTAATTTTCGATGAATAGTGAAAGTATAGTTTTTAAGTTACGGGTGTTTAATGACATCATTAAATGATGTATTAATTATATATTCAATATGGTCGCATTATGAATAGTAAGATAAGGTGTGAGGTGTCCCAAGTGGCCAATACCATGGGAAAATACCATGGGCAAGCCCATGGTTTTGCCAAAACCACTAGTGAGGTGTCCCTTGGCCATTAATGCCTTGTCCCCTCACTTTCCCTATAAATACCCACCCTTTCCTCCTTTAGTTTCCACTCCCAACTCTCCCCCAACGAAGTTCTGGTCTCCTTACCTCCCAAGGAGTCCTCCCAAGGTGCCCCCAAGCCCTCAAGGTCCAAAACTTTGAGTTTCAAGAGTCACGTTTTAAGGTAAGGGATCTGACCCCTCTCTTTCTTTTCATGTAATCTCTTTGATGTCATTCCTTTGATGCTCCATGTTATTATGTGAGAGGATGTTCTTTTATATTCCTCTTACTGCCCCTTTCATTTTTATATGATGAGAGATCCCCTCTTACTCTCATCATTTCGTTTTATGAAAGTTTAAGTGACGTCGTTCGGCTGCCGAATGTTTAAGTGATTCTTTCACCCTTCTCATTTTTCAAGTTCGATTTTCATGTCAAATATTTCAAGTTCCTTTTTATTATCTTGGGGTATGATATCTATATCTACCATACTTATCTCTTATGATCATATGATGAGAGACCCTATTTGATCTTTTCAATTAATTTTTGTTGAAGTTTAAGTGACGCCGTTAGGCTGCTGAATTTTCATAAGAGAATTCAAATTTTTGTCTTCCTTCCATGTTTTTCATTTCAAATGGTATTTCCTTAAAATTGAATCACCATGTCCATATATCCTTCTTATTCTGTCCCTATACTATTTTATGGGTCAATTATTATTGTTCAACCCATGTTCCCTCTCTTTTCAAAGTTTTCTAAAACCTTGTAACATAGCCGTTATGCTGCAGAATTTTCGTCTCAAAATGCCTCTCTTTTCTCAAAATTATTTTATGTTATAAAGTGAATACTCAAAGCTCCTATTTCTACATGGGTATTCGCATATATATGAAAATTTTCTATTTTAAATTCTAGGATTTACATACATGATACCCTCTTTCCCTTTCCGTGGGTTTAAAGTAATGTAAAGATCATGTCTTTAAAGCAGTTTTTTAAACGTTATGATTATGAAATGAAACCCATTTATTTTATGCTATATGGGTTATTTATGAAATGTTTGATGATGATATATGTGGCTCACATGATAATAAAGGCAATTTTAAGGGTGTGCCCTGATAGCGCTCCAATGCATTGGGTAAAGACTTAATCTCTAGAGATGGCCATTTTAACGACGCCTTGGTGAATAACCTTGGTAATTTTTAACGACACCTTGGGGATGGACCTTGGTGAAATGAAACGATTGTCAATATTAAATTTTGCATCCACATCTTCATGTTATGAAAAATGTTATTTTTATTATGATGTATCTCATGATTTCTTTCTCATGCCTTAAAGTTCTTTTCATGTCCTTATTGAAGTATCTCAAGTTCACTTGTAAAATGTTTCTCTTGTTTCCCTTACTGGGCCTTCTGCTCACCCTTTCTTTTGATGTATGTCCCCAGGTTATGAGATGCATAATGAACATAGGATGAACTAATGGAGAAGCCTTTAAAGTGTTTAAGAACAATGTTTTATGTTTTTTTTATGTATTATGATCCTTGTTTCCAAGACACTAAACTTTAACGATCCTCAGTTCCGTGTAATGAAATGAAAGTTATGTTATAAAAAGACGGGATGCTATAAATAATGTGTGGTTTACCCATGGCATGACCTAAAGTTGTTCAATATGGGGTGTTCAGAGAAAGTGTCTATTAGCTTGTGTGTTTAATTAAAATATAGAATTAATTTTATATTTTTTATATTTTTTGAACTAAATATAACCATCTAAAAATAAAAAATTATAGAATGTCACTATGGTAGGATTCATGTCCTTATGACCGTTTAGGGGAGAATCCACAATTCTTCATTGGCCGATTGAGATCAAGAAATGATGATCCTTCGAATCAAAGAGAAATGAGATGCAGAAAACATAGTTGATCTTTCTCCATTACTGGTGAGGATTTTCTTCACCAATAAATAATCCAAATTAATTTATGACTTATCATATGTTTATTCTCATACATTATGATTAAAATATTGAGCATTATCAATTATTTCTCTTTGAATTGTATTAATTTTCCTCTTTTCATGCGAAAATGTATCAAATTTAAATTGTTTATTGAATTAATCCCTATTATGCCATGTTTCTCACAGTATAATTCACCAATTTAAACTTGTTGGACAGGTGAATTTGTTAAATGATTATTTCACCATTTCTTCATGATCTTTCCCCCACTGTTGTTTGTGTTCTTCATTATTGGACCATGATGTCAGGATTCAACTACTTCCGGGCTGGACTGAGTGTGATCGGACCCATTTATTCAAGGAAGATGCTTGTGAGATGAATAGATCAATGGTTTAGGGATGGATATTGGTTTGATGTCTGATTTGGGAGATGCTTTCTATGGATCTAGAATCCTTGACTAACCAATTATGGGATCCGCACGAGGCATGTGGAGAAAAACTACAGACCAATGAAAATTTGATTTTCGGCCACTAGTGGAATGGAACGCATGAGGAGGGGATTTTCCATTTTATTTATGGTGATATAAGATAAAATTAAGAATTATTTGGATAATTTGTAGTGGATTTGACATCATATGAAATACCTAATAAGAAGTTGTGTAGTCTGATGAAAATAATGCACATAGGCCAAAGGATGTGGTACTCAGGGTTTTTGAGTTATTTAAACACCAAACACTATGTGGGTCCCCAACATTCCTTGTGACATTGACTTAAGAACCCAGAATGTACCCCTATAGTACATGGACATGGTCACAGCTAGTTACATATCCATTTTACATATGCATGGTTGGCGGACATGGCTAGAGTACACGACCATGTTATTCAAACATAACTAAGGTACACAAGAATGACCAAGAGCTAGAGTAGGACCCTAGGTGGTTGAGGAAGGCTATATAGTCATTTTACACTCCATATAGGGATAAATGGGTAGTGGTAAATTTACTAGAAAAGTACATGGAGAGGGTTTAGAGTTAGACTATATTCTATGTGGGTCCACTAACATACCATGTACCCTCTATTTGAGAGAAGTCTTACCACTCGTATCTCTTTCATTTTGACCCAAATTTGGGAAAGGGATTATCCAAAGAATGAAATGTTGCACTTCTAAGGGTCTCTTAAGATATAAAGGGATATTTTTTATGTTTTATGATTCATTATGCGATTCTTGACAACAATAGTGATCGTGTAGGATCATCAAATACATTAGAGTGGAACCCTACAACTAGGAAAAGGTATGGGTCCTACATAGATCCATAAAAATGGAAATCACTTATGGAGATAGGTCAGGGGTCCTCAGTTATCATGGTGTCACCCTCTAGTGGTGTTAGAGCATGGTTCATCAACTACATTAGTGGAACCATCCTTTCGTGATGGGGAGTGGTCATCTGTTGACCATTATAGTGGGACCCTCTTGATGGAAAAATTCATGGGTCATCTATCTATTTTCATAGCAGTACCCTCTTATGTTGTTTTTTCATGGGTCATTGAGCATCAGAACATGACCCTCCTGTAGAGTCAGGGCATGGGTCCTCTATCTACTAAGGGGAACCCTCCTACAAAATCTAGGTATGGGTCCTAGAATACTAGTGTGGTAACCTCTTATCAATATAGGGAATGAGTCCTTTATAGACCACTATAGTTGAATCGTCTTGTTGGGACCTGGAATGTTTCTTCTATCTACTATTAGAGTGGGGCCAACCTGTAGTTTTACTACATGGGTCCTTCACCATTAGTGTGGGAACATTATATTGGGACACAGAATTGGCCCTCTATCTAATTTCAGATAGGAACCCTCCTATCATTTTATGTATTTACTCCTCGATCATTAGTTTGTAACCAACCTATTTTACAATGGGATGGTTCTTCAACCATGATATTATGTTTCTCCAACTATGTTGAATAGTTTTGATGTGTGACATGACATTGATGTTTCTACTGAACAGTCATGTGAGATATTGGGCATCATTGATAGACTTATAGAACTGATAGATGAAAAAATTCCTCATATAGTATGTGAGATGGAGATTCAATTTCTCTCCCATTTGGGTTTCTCTTATGAGAATATATATCTATATCCATGTTGTTGTATTTTGTTACTCTATTACATTGGGAAGAGGTGTACACTTCTATCGAAATTGTTAGATCTTCCACTTCAACTTTTGTGAAATATTACTAGGTTTGTACATACTCACCCCTTCATGGGATTTTCCTTCACATGTTGGGTATTATTTAGATTAAAGACTTGTAAAAAATAACTACATGTGAGTATAGGGATAAATTGGTTCACTACAATGCATTCAGTGGTCAGGGCTTTGAGATCTAGAGATAGACTCTCTCAGTACTTTACTTTTTTATTTTTATAAGGATGGGATATGTTTATGGTTGTCAATGTATTTTTACACTATATAATTTTTTGTTTACATTATCTTACTCTTATACGGCATGTAGGTTTTTCATGAATAATTTATTCTCTAGATGTTTTATGTTTTTATTTTTCCACTACACTATGAAATGGATATGGATGAATGTGTGCATATAGGTACACTAAATAAATGAATAACACATTATATATTCCTTTTGGAGATTGTCACTAGCTCTGAGAAAATAGAGGTAGGCTTGGTGTAGTTGCGTCTCGAGCCCCGTTGGGTCGAGTAATGAAATATTGGTATCAGAGGTGGTTCAAACTCTGAAATATGTTTTGAGTTATGAACCCTTGATAGGTTTGGTTGATATTTAGAGAAATAGAATCAAAGTGTCTTGAGTTTATATTTTAGTCTAGTTAACCTAGAACTTTTTCAACATTTGATAAATCTATACACCAGGACTCTGACCACCTTCTTGTCAGTTTGGTATACCGAGACATTGGTTGTGGGGAACATTTATATATGCAACATATAGAGTTGAGTCATTTAATTTCCTTATTTATCAAGATAAAAATTTATATATTCTCATTTTATTGTGATATTTATTGATTATATTCCAATGAATACTTCATAAAGACACCCATATAGGTTACCAATTGTGGATCCTGATGATGAACCAATAAGTGATGATGCCTTATTTCAAGGGCCATTATTTGATATTATTCTTCTAGGTAGATAGGTAGAAACACCCCCACCTTTTGAGATGTAGATAGTACTATAAGAGCTATATGAGGATGAAAACAAGATTAGTGAAATCCCTGTGTTCCTAAACATGAAATGTATGAGGATTTACGGTGAGCCTGATACCTAGTTGCTATAGGATTGTCTAGAGTTTTTGATATGATTTTTAGGATTTTCAAACCACCGTTTGATCTAGTGATTGCATTGGAAGAAAATAGTTTTCATGGAGTTTTTATACACTGGTTTATTTTAGTTATGTATGTGCATGAGGATTCGAAACTCTAATGGACGATCTCCAAATACTCGTTTCATGAGGTGTTCTATCCCTGATGATTTCATTCAGTTTTAATTCATGATCTTCTAGATTTTCATGAAAGAGGGATCCTATTTTCTATGTATGCATCAAGGTTCACTAATGATATGCAATATTCCCCCAATATGATTCTATATCACTACATCTAGGTGTATAAGTTTGATTTGGGTCTCTTCAGAGACATACATGCTAGTGTGGTAAACTTATTCATTCTCGTTTATGCCAGAGTGTAATAGAGGGTTCTTGTTATAGGGGTAATTCCCTCAGAGTGATACCAAATAGATATAATTAATAGTTTACATTATAAGGATGAGTCATATTTTGCATCATGTAGGTGATATAGAGAAGGATCTCAGTGTAGGAGACCATACCAAGATTAGACTCAAGCTCATGGTCATACGACACACAGAATATGAAGAAGACTAGTGTTTATCGGAGAAGGGTAGTGCACTTCATTTGATGAGAAAGGTTACATTTCATGTTATTTTCGAACCTGATGTATAGAGGATGGAATGAAGATAGTAGGTAAACCACAATGACTAAATAGTAACCATGATCAAGGTTCTCCAATGTAAGATATGGGCGGTCCTAGGGAGGCATAATTTATAGAGGAGAAGGTGGGGCTCCAAGAGGAGGAAATGTGGGTGGTTGGTAAAATCTTGATCTATATCCACCTCCACCACTATGAGGCACACATCATGAATAGGGATATGAAGGTTGGGACAGTGGGAAGCTGTAGGCATTAGATTCATATGACCTGGTGAATCATCAGATGGTTAGAGGTATAATATGTTTTTACTCTACAATTTATTCAGTATTATTATAAATATGTGTGATTCATTCCTTTATCTATTTAATATATTTTTTGAGTTCTATACCTCCCATTTTTTTGCATTATCCCATTAGTATTACATCAAATTTTCTATGAGGAATGTTTAATAGATATAGTTTATGTTATCAAAGTGACATCTATCTCATATTAGAGATATATTCTTCTAGTACATTTCAGTCATCATGATGATACCTTATGACGCCATATTGTGTATGGATTGGTTGTCCATGATCCAATACCAGATTGACTATCACAATTGATGATTCATATTCCTTCACACTGATGGGATGATATTCACTATTGTGGTAGAAGGAGATATCATGGCGGATGATAAGGGATTTCAATAAGGTTCTATGACCCATCAACCATCAGTTGGAAGCTATAGAAATTTGTGAATTTGGATCTTGTAGAATATAAATTCCTTCATTTAGTGGTGATTTTAATAATGTTTTTATTGAGGATGTTCTAGGACTACCTTCAGGATGGTTTTTTGAGTTTTCATTGACATTCACCATGGTACAACTCCAATATCTTATTGATCATATCAATGAGAACATACCGAGCACTGAGAGCTATGGTTATAGTTAGAGTAACTTCCTAAGATGGGTTTCATGATACCAAGTTTGTCCACCTATGAAGTCTAGAATTTTTCATGTAATAGGTGGATGGGATCATGTGGTTTTGTGTGGGTCATCTTCACCTAAAATAGTCCATGATAATGTGAAAGTACATATTTATGAGGTTTTATGAATAGTTTGATTATTTTCAAGGTGTGATATGGTTTTCAATAACATATACCAAGTCTGATTACCACAATTTGAGGGTTCCAAAGGCTTATATTCTGAAGCTAGAATTCTAATGTTGCTACAGACTCTATGAGTTTCTTATGATGCCTTTCAGTGTGATGAATTCTCTTATTACGTTTATGGTTTGATGATATTAATCAGTTATCCTTACATGGAAATTTTTTTTGTTTTGTTCATAGATGACATCCTCAAATACTCTATATCATAGGAGGATAATGTAGAGAAGATGAGTACAGTCATATACTCTACATCACATTCTGAGGAATTTAATTTTCGATCATTGAACATCTATGGACCTAATGATGATCGATGTAGTTCTTTCTTGAGAACCACTTAAGAGTGTGTTAGAGGTGTTGAGTTATTTTTTCTTCTAGGGGTGGTACATGAGGTCTTTTGTATACCTTTATAATATTTAAGCCTCCTTGGCCACCTTGATGTGGAAATGGAAGATGTTTACCTAAGGCTGACTAATGCTGCTATTTTGAGACTACCAAAGGGGGAGGGGTGGATTGTGTATTATATTGAAATTATTATGGAGATTGTATAGACTATGTTTCGATGCTAAGACATGTTTTTGTCTCATATGAGTTGAGGTAGATGAGTCCCAATAAGTAGAAATATCTATCCCATTACTAGGAACTAGCAGTGGTAGTATTCTCTCTAAGGATGTGGAGGCACGATCTTTTTGGATATAGATTTATTGTTTACTCATACCATCATAATATTGAGTATGATAGTATATAATCATGTGAAGGGAATATATACATTAACATGAGAATGATATGTTGGTTGGATTATTGAATGGATATGACTTTGAGATAGTATATACTTTTGTGAAGGGAACATGGTGGAAGATGCCCTGAGTAGGAATTCCCAATCTCATTTGGCAGATGTGGAATCTCATAAGTTGGATTCCTTATACCTAACCCCAGTTTTATAGGAGGATGAAACTTTTCTTCACTGTATGGTGTTGAATCCCCCACTCCTTCAATCTATGAGATATTTATGGTTTGTATACATCAACTATGAGGTCTTGTGTAGCCAGATATGCTCTACAGATTCATTAGATGGATTACTGAAAGGATTGAATCATTATCATAATTTCTAAGAAAATATGGTGTTATATGTCATGATATAGGATGAGGTGATGGGAGAGTTTCACACATCTCATTTGAATGTACATATTGGTGTGAGGAAGATTTAAAGGAATGTTCAACAGTAGTTTTGGTGGGATTCCATGAGGTAGAGCGTGACTGAGTTTTTCTCTCGGTTCATCACATGCGAGTAAGTTAAAGTTGGGCACCAGGTTTTATTAACTTCATTGTAGACTCAAGATATCCTAGAGTGGAAATTTGAATGAATATTCATAGTCTGTGTGACATGGATACCAAATAAAGTGAATGTCCACAACACCGTCTGTGTGATATTTTACCGACTTACGAAGTGGAAAAAATTTATTTCCATCAAAGAGGAGAGTTTAGTAGAGGTTTAGGGTAGTTTTCGATATGGGAAATCAATTTTCATCATGGGTTTACCCAAACTATTGTGACAAATCCGGATTTGTATTTTATTTCACCGTTATTGGGAGGCGTGTATGAGGTATTTGAGACTCAAAAAAGGATGAGTAATGAAATCCACCCCTAAAGATATGGGAGGATTGATAACAATATCTTGGTTCTTGAGGATATGTTGAGGGCCTTCTTGTTAGACTTTCTCCCGAGTTGGGATGACCATTTATTATTGGTAATGATTAAGTATAAAAATTGTTACCAGACTATTATTGGCATGGCACAAATACATTCCCTGAATAGTAGACCCTCCTGGTAACTATTGTGTTGGACTGAAATAGGTGATGCATCTCTTTTTGGGATAGTGATGGTGAAGATGGTGATGAAGATAGTCCAGGTGATCCATGAGAGGAAGGGGAAATTTCATAGTAAGAATGAATCTTATTAATATCGACAACTTTGGACCTTGGAGTTTGAAAAAGGAGACCATATTTTCTTGAGAGTCTCCCCATCACAAGGAATGAAAAGATGTTGCTAGGGAATAAAGTTATCCATGAGTTTCATTGAGCCATTAGAGTTCATGCAGAGGGTTGGTGATGTTTCTTTCCACCTTACCATACCCCCACAGTTTGATTTGGTGAATAACGTATTCTCTGTATCATATATGAGGAGATATGTTCACATCCCTAAGTGTATTATTGACTAGGAAGAGCTAGACGTCAAGGATTCAGCCAATTTCATGGATCACCTAGTGAGAATAAAAGATCTGAATGAGAGGACCCATCATGGGCAGGCCATGACCTTGGTTCATGTGTTGTGGAAGCACATAAGAATGAAAGAGAACACTTAGGAGTGGGAGATCCATATTTGGGTTCAATATCCCAAAAATTTTTAGGTGTTTTTTCTTTTATAGGATAAAAATATAGAAGGACGAAATAATGAAAAGACAATATTTTATACTAGTAATACTTTGATATATATATATATATAAATATATTTAGATCCAAGAAATAAGACACAAGCAATTATGAGGCCTATTGTGCATCAAATTAATTTTATATAAATATTAAATGTATTTTATACTACGTGTTCATGGATTTTTAAGAAAAATGGTATAAATAATTATGGATACTTAGATAAAAATAGGTTACCGCAGTTGAATATAGAATGTGAGGTTCACCATATGCCTGCCAGTTTTTCTTGTTGTAGGATGTTTAGATAAAACAATCTTTTGGATATTGTGTTTAATTAAATGAAATAATTAGTTTTAGCTATTTTAAATAATTTTATGAAAATAAAATCCTCTATATATAGTATTTTAGAGAAAATCTCCAAGGTTATCCACATAACATTGTGATTTTTGAGAGGAGATTCCAATATTCTTTATTGTATTATTGACATCAGACAACGATGAGCATCCATATGATGGTGAATCGAGGGTCAAAAAAACATATAATATCTTCCTTTATTTTTGATGACATTTTTCATTGTTGAAAAATCCAAATTGAGGTAGAACTCTTTATATGTGGATTTTATCCCACTTATGATTAAACTATTGATAATGATCAATTCCTTCTCTTTGATCTAACTTAATTTGAAATTTTTCATGTACCCATGCATTAGATTTTATTTATTAATATAGTTAATCCCTGTTGTGCCTTGTTTCTCACCCTGAATATCACTAATTTGATTTTTTTGGATAGTAATTCTTGGCCAATGGTTTTTTACCCTTTTTTTCAGTTCACTTCAAACATCGTTCATTGAGTTCATAATCATTGGGACGTAGGGTAATGCGAGTATTTTCAAGTGGAATGGAGCATCATTAGATTCCTAGATTCATGTAAATGTGCATGCGATGAACAAATGGATGACTCGGTGATGGATTGAGATATGATTCATGGTTTGGGTGATTATTTGGAAGGATTTAGGAACTAGGAATTACCAATGATGGGAGACATTTGATGTGTGTCAGAAACCACAATAGACCGATGTAAATGTAGTGTATGGTCACTAGAGGGCAAGAATCCATCGGAAATGGATTTCACCCTTTCATTTTGGGGGCTCAACTAGAAATATTACAAGAGATGAAGGATTACTTGGATAACTGGGAGTTTATTAAAGATTCAGTGAATAAATGGACAACGTAATTTGTAGTTTTAACAACACATGACATATATTACCCTACCTATAGTGGCTAGGGTTTCTAGGAGAGATAATTTAGAACACGTAATTTGGGACCCCCACGTAAAATGTGGCTCGATATTCAAAACCTAGTGTATACCTTGAGAGTACACGGGAACATGTATGGCTAGTAACACCACCAATATACACATTCATGCTAGAGTACATGACTAAATTATAAGACCAAGGTACATAGGAATGGATATGGTATACAGACATGGAATAATGTACCTGTAATACCTTGATTTGATGCGGCACACCATGTATTACCATTAAACTCTATATAGGGAATCATGGGTAGTGAATCATGTATTAGAAACTGATACATTCTATTACCATTGGAGATCCACAAACAGCATGTGTCTCTATTCATGTCGTGTACACTCATTTTGAGGGAACTCATACCTCTTGTATCAACTTCATTTGGACTAATGTTTTTACATTTTGGAATCCTATCATAATTACTTTTTTCATATAGAACATATAGTGGGCTCCATAGTGGATCTTTAGATATAATATTAGTTATTCAGAGTGTGATTATTCTTTAGGTGACACTCGATGACAATAGTTATTGGGAATGATCATCAGGGACATTAAAGTGGAACCCCCTATTAGGACATGTCATGGGTCCTTTATCTATCATTCTGAGTTGCTCCCTATTATGTAGAAAGGGTATGAGTCTTCGGCTATAAGAGTGGATAAATTTTGTAGTGTAAGGCCATGACTGCTTGACTACCAGAGTATAACCCTCCTTCCTAGACCTGGCATGGTTCATCTATAGACCATTAGAGTGGCACCCTCTTAATGGGAAAGGGAATGTGTCATCTACCTAAAATCTGTGTGGATCCATCCCGAGGTGTGGGGAAATGGGTAATTGACCGTTAGAGTGGATCCTTCCTTTGGATTTAGGGTATGGTTCCTTTATCTATTGAGTGTTAGGCCCTATTATAGGTCATGGTCCTTTATCGATCATTAGAGTCGACCCCACCTATTGGGATAGGGAATGAGTCCTCAATATACAGTCATAGTGTTACCCTTATGTGGTTTTAGGTAATGAGACCACGACCACTAGAGTAACACCCACTTGTTGAGACTAGGCACGGGTCCTCTATCAACTATTTTATTAGAACCCTCCTATGATTTTAGGGAATGGTTTCAAAACCACTATAGTGGAACCCTCATGTTATACTATGGTATGTGTCCTATACATTTAGATTGTGTTCCCAATAATTTTTGGAACAGTGGGGAGGTGTCGTGTAATATGAATGTTTCTACTAGACTTATTCATTAGATGATGGGCATCATTGTTAGAACTTTTTAACTGATGAAATATAATTTTCCAAGGATTGGATGTGATATAGATATCCCTTTATCTCTCATTTGTGTTTCTTTTATGAGAATATATACTTATATCCATGTGGTGGGATTTTGTTACTCTCTTATATTGAGTTTACTAGAATACTTCTATTGTGTATCTTACTTCTCCAACATTTAATATTGGGATATCCTAATGGGTATATATACACACACGCACATTGGATTTTCCCACACATGTCCTATCTTATGAAGACGTTGGGCAGGTGGATAAAGATTACAGAGGAGCACAGTGAACTCTAGTGAACTAGACCCCATGTAGTCGTCAGTTCATGAAGATCTAGATTTAGGCTTTATCAACACCTTATTTCTCAAGTTTTATCTGTTTGGGACAAATTTCAGGTCGGGCATGTATTTTTACCCTTTTCATTTCTAGTTTATAATGTAACACTCTTGTACTCCATAGAGGTTTTTCATGAATTTTTTAATTTCAAGACATTTCATATTTTTATTAGTCCTTTTAATTTTTTCATGGATATAATTGGGATCATATTTATAGATTCTCTAGGAAACTGACACCAATATTAGTAATTCGGTTTTCCAATTGTCACCAGCCACTAGAATTTGGAGGAAATATTGGGGTAGTTGTGACTAAAGCCCGATTCTATCGGCTCATGATAGGTATACTATATTATGGTTCATTCAAACATAGTTCTTTGGTGTCTCTGAAGCTAACAAAGAAATTAAATTTATTAAGTATATAATTATCAAAAAAACCCAAGGTGTTTCACTTTTAATGAAATAAATAATTTGGATGACATTACCCATCTAGAGAATTAAAGTGTATGGTTAGACAATACATAGTCAACATGGAAGTAATAATCATATTGTAATAATAATTTATATATATAAAACTTTCCCCTTATAAATAGAATAACGTTCATTCTAAGAGAACATAATCTAATCAAAATTATGTTAAATTATATTTTAACACATTATAGATAAATTTATATATATCTATGTCAATACTACAATAACATGATCATAAACCATCAATAGAAATAATGATAATGGAAACGAAAAAAATAGATCAAGAAGACATGAATATATATCGATGGGGTAATGTGGTAGGATTATATATACCCAAAAACCAATGATAGAATAAAACATAATAACATCAATGTTAACAATGTACCAACTTATGTAAAATAATCCCATTGAATGATCATAACTCATTGAATGAAAATTTAGTTTATAAAAATCATAACTATTGTGGGAAAAATTAAATCAATATAAATATGAATACATGATCATGATTTGTCTATTCAATGCCCTTAAATAATAATAGTATTATTAAAATACATACATGTTTATTAAATACACCGTACAATGGAATCATGGTTTAAAAACAAAATTATGACTCATAGAATTATAATTGAGTCCATGAAAATACTTAAATATTTATAATCATTGAAATTAAATTCACTAGAAAGTGATAGATTCTAGTTTTACTTAAAAGACCATGAATAAATTTTTTTACTAATAAGATATCTCAAATATGTAGTATATAAAAATTTCAAATGAATCATGCTGTATAATACCAAACATGTCCCAAAGTGAGGAATTTGTGGCAAAAACCATTACCCTATCATGATTCATTAGGAACTATCACCAAAAGTCTAGAATAACTAATTAATATTCATTCAATACACACCCATTAAATTTATTAAGAACAATATCCATTCATATTCATCATATATATAAATATATATTAGATAGTTTTTACCTATATTCGATTGCAGGTGTATGTAATCTTTTATCACATTGAAATAGTTTCCTAAAAGTCATATTTAAAAATATTAGTTTTTTAAATTATATTATTATTAAATCATATAATGTCATATAAAAGGTGTTACAAGATATATTATGATGTGATAATTACATTTATTTTTATTTTTTATTTCAAAACATGATGATGAAATCAATGATGATCATATTTTGGTGATTCTTAACGAATGAAATGTGGTTTCTAAATTAATAGTCTAAATTAATAATTTAATTCCTTATATAAATATAATAGAACCATAAAAACCCATATTTAAATATTTATATTAGATAAAAATAATATATATGATCTCATAGGAATCCACGATATAAATGTATGTTAATATTAACATAGATGGTTAAACTAACAAAAAAACCCTTCCAAGATTATTGTATTATTTTGTGACATATTAGTAGTAAAATAATTATCCAAGATTCATAATTATATTATTTTTTTATTGGTGTGATATATAATAATTTTAGGGATTTTTGAATAAAATATAATTTATATTACTGCATTACATCGAAGATGTGATAATTTTCCTTTCAGTTTTGCCTTTTTAAAAGATTGAATTAAATTTAATCATTTTTTATTTATATCATTTATAGATTAACGAATTTCTAATAAAATAACTTTGATGTTAAAATAAATATAATATTTTCCCATTAAATCCATTTGAGGAACCATCAATTATGGGTGAGGATGAAATTTGAATATTGTTGCTCATAGTAGTAATAGTCTACATTTACACACCAATGGGGATTTCATTTTAACAATTGATATGATAGATATATAGATAATGATAATTAACTTAACATAGAATCATTAAAATATATAAAATATAATACTATCATTATATTCTAATTTCAATAATAAATTTTACTGATTATAATTAATAATAAAAGAAAAGAAGTTGATAATACTCACGTTGGGTACTTGAATACTCCCCCAAATTCTCCTTGGAAAAGAAGAAGTTATGATAAACACTAGGGAAAAAATAATTTTAATGATGGAGGAGAATATAGGAGTATAAATTTCATATATATTTAGGATGAAAATAGAATGTAAGATCAGACTTTATGTAACGCCCCGACCCCAGTTACCCAGAGTCGGTGCATTATTACATAACATTGGCATGATCACAAGAAAGATCAAATCTCGAAAGACCGATTGGTTTAGTAGACTTGGAAACACTATATATATTCATAAAGTTTTACATTACATCATAAAGTGAAAAACTACTAAAAAAACATAAGTATCCATAGTCCACACTATTATCCTCTCATAAAGTCCCTGCAGGTCATTCATAAATTACTTCTTCACATCCTGGGAAAAATAAAACATAGAAAAGGGGTGAGCTCAAATGCCCAGTAAGGATAACAATATAGTGGAAACTTTCAAAAATAAGCGTAAACATTTAAGGCAATGTATAACTAAAACAAAATCCTTTTAAACTTGAACTTAAACATAGTATGGCAAAAGTAAAATGAAATAATTCCATTTACTTATTCACATGGATATTCTACTAATCGAATAATCACATGCAATATCAATAACCACTTTCATAATGATGGAATGCATAATGCTAGACTATCATAACCACATAGCCAAGGCCTCGTGCCAAGACTACAAATAAGATTTTGTTAAGGCCTTGTGCCAAGACTCTAGTTTGTCTCATGAGACCTACCGATGCATCGAGGAGCTATAGCGGGCTCCACCCGCCACATATTAAGTCCAATGCATTCCCATATGAAAAGGTTTAAACATAACATAAACATCCATATTAAAACAAGAATATGAAATGTCAATAATTTCACCATAAACTATGAATGGTATAAAAATAGAACATCTACAGTCAAACATATCACAAAACCTTCAATACAATATAGAAGTTTTGTATCATAATAAATCAACTTCAAATAAGCGTAAAATCCATCAAAGGATGTTGACATAGATGAAATCAAAACTCTTTTTAGAGAAATATATCTTTCTATTTTTAAATCATTTAAGAGTCATATATTTATTAAATAAATCATTTTCTTTGAAAATATTCTTATAAGCTTGTAAGGGAAGCTTCGATGATTTTATAACGGCGGAAAATAACCGCACCCGCCGTATAAGTTAAAAAAACATTCTTACCTTAATTCTGTCGAAAAGGTTTAAAAGCACCTTGTTTGGAAAATGATAGAAATATTCCTTTATAAAACTCTTATAAAAAGTCAAACAAGGGTGTAAATTACTTTAATCCATATTCTTTTAAACAGTAAAAATGTTTTGAAATACATTTTTAAGAAACATGGATGTGGATGATAAAGAGATCCCAGTAAATTATTACGTATAAACAACCTCGGACAATGAAGAGATTGTGAAATAACCCTTACCTTGTACTTTTCCTTGGTTGGGTTAGGTTAACCTCCTTTATAATGGTAAAATAATTGTTATTAAATTATACAAGAATCATATACATTAATATTATATCATATATGATCATTTAACAATGATTTGTTAATAATATCTTAGTATTATCGTTGTTCCGGGTGTTAACTTACTCGTTTTCTTTTATATGTTTTGTTACGTAAGCCATGTTTGTAATAGATAGGTTGTATCTTAATCATATACAAAAGGATATCAATTCCTTAGATACTATTATTAATCATCAAATGAGAATTATACTTGAATGGATACGATGGAGAATGAATCTCATCGCGTTCGTGGAGACGGTAGTCCGTACGTACGCACGAGCGACAATATCATTCTTTTGATATTAAAATAATATATAATTGGATGGTATATCATATATACAGAATCATTATCATGTTATATTTATTATTTACATGAATTAAACATCATTATTATTCCCATCCAAATAATAATTTATTGAATAGCAATTACACCATGACGTGGAGACGGTAAGCCGTACGTACGCACGTATGGTGACATGTTATTCAAAGGATGGATAGAATACTGAATATGGTTGTACCATATTTATAATAACATCACAGTATATATAAGATACTGGATTTATTATTTTAGAATGGTAATAAAAAAGAAAGAAGAAGTGGAAGAAGAAAGGAACTTTGGAAAGGGTGGTGAAATCATTACCTCTTCCTCGGGTTCTTCCTTTTGATTTGATCAAAAGGGCTCCTTAGGTTGGCTTTCGGATCAAAATAAGGCCTCTAGGTTGTAGTTATGGAAGTTTTGAGAGTATTTAGGCAGATTTTGGCCGAACCAAAAGGCTTTTAAGGTGTGAAGAAATGAGAAGGATGAGTGCCCTTTTATAAGAGGGGTGAGGGGCACCTTGGGAAAATCTAGAAATATTAATTTATAATAAATTTATATTCGGTTTCTAATGGCTCCAAAGTTTATTATTCAAAGGTTAAGGTGGGGATAGGTCGAAAAGAATTCAACCAATAGAATTTATCTAGGTTTGGATTACTATATTAACCTTATATTTAAGTATTAACTCTAAGTTAATTTGTTTCACTTTTACAATGTCTCTATGTATTTTTATATTATATGGTTAATAAACTTACCATATACATCCAAGAGACCCCAAAGTGGTCCATTAATGATAAAACTATTATGATATCAGTCTCTTGGCCAAACCGTAGATTTTTTATGAATTTAATATCAATTGATAATATAATATTTGTTTTAAAAACTCTTTTTTGTCAATTTTGACACTATTCAACAGTTGATTTTTGTGAAACTTATAACAGAATGATTACTTCGAACAAATTTAATTAAATCAATCCTAATATTTCATATTATCCTATAAAATTAGTTTAATTCATTAAAAGTATCAAATTATATTTATTTGGGTATTTATAATATCAATTATTTTAATTTTTCACTATTATGGTAATTACTCTATCATCATTGTGTCATAAATAAATTATATTATTTAATGTATAAAAATTATAAATAAAATATCATTGTGTAGGAAAGCTTTTTATCTTTCTAATTAATATTTAAAATCGAATTTATCTTATGTATAACCCTATATTAAAAATGTTTTAGTAAATAAACTTTGATTTTAACTCTTTTAACTCTTCTTTGAATTAAATAATATTAAATGTCCTAATCTAATCCAAGTGGACCTAAATGATAATATTTTATTACTAAAGTTCTTTTTGGTCTATATAAACTTGTCCAATTGAATTAGGACATGTGTTAGGGTAATATTAATATCATTTTTACCCTTAATTACCCTATTTACTTTTAACCGTGGTAAATAAAAGTAAAAAGTTACTATTCACCAGAAATTATTTTCATCTCATTGAACCACATTTCACTTCTTTATATTAACTGCGTCTCTTGGATTTTTGAAATTCCATTCACAGAAGCGGTAAAATTAAGTTTTATGAAAAATTCAGTTTTTTTTAACTACCACTTTGTAGTTTCACTATTCATCAAAAATTGAAGTTTTTCAGAACAATGCCAAAATTTCACCCTAAGATATAATTGACATTCCAAATTAAAAAATGATGTCTATTTCACAAAATTACAAACATATAAGTTGCAATAATTAATTTTATAATTAATTCCCGCTGTCACAACAAATAGCGTGTTTTTAAAAAACAATATATACCAAAAGATTGACAATTGTTTAGGTCCAATTTCAAAGTGAAAATAATTCTAATGAACAGAATTGGATAAAATGGTAAAAATATATTCTAATTATACTTTAAAACCACTAAATAATATAATTTATCACTATAAATTATTTTGATTAAAAAAGTTTTTTTTAAGTATTTTTCACTATTCATAAAAATTGGAAGTTCTCAAAAAAATACGAAAAAATCATCTTAGGATAATTTCGATATTCCAAAACCAAAAATGAAGTCCATTTTGAAATATAAAATATATATAATTTCAAAAGTTAGGTATTACTATTCATAACGGCTAGTTTGATTGGTTATGGTGTGTTAGAACTCGATGTTGCGTACAACACACGCTATCGCATTATTCAAAGAGAAGCGTACCGTAGAAGCTTGGGGTGTTACATTCTCCCCTCCTTCAAATAATTTCATCCTCGAAATTTCCAGAATACTACCGCATGAAAAGACTCGGGTGGTTCTTCATCATAAGTTCCTCGGGTTCCCACGTTGCCTCTTCCATCTTATGGTTTCTCCATAAAACTTTTACCAGACACGTCATCCGGTTTCTCAGTACTTGTTCTCTCGTATCAAGAATCCTGACGGGATCTTCACAATAAGACAGATCGGTTTCCAATTCTAACTCCTCATAGGTGAGTACATGCGTTGGGTCAGGCATGTATTTCCTCAACAGAGATACGTGGAACACATCGTGAACTTTGGAGAGACTTGGCGGCATTACCAATCGATAAGCTATAGCCCCAATTCGTTCTAGAATTTCAAAATGTCCGATGTACCTGGGACTCAATTTACCTTTATACCAAAACGTATGACTCCCTTCCATGGAGATACCTTCAAGAAAACATGATCGCCGACTTGAAATTCCAAATCCTTCCTTCGATTATCCGCATAGCTCTTCTGCCCACTTTGAGCTTCTTTGATGTGATTTTGGATTACCTTCACCTTTTCTATCGTTTCCTCCACCAGTTCTAGACCTACAAGTTTTCTTTCACCAACGCCATCCCAACAGGTTGGTGTGCGACATCTCTTTCCATATAACGCTTCATATGGTGCCATCTGAATACTCGAATGGAAGCTATTGTTATAGGAAAATTCTACCAGAGGTAAATACTAATCCCACATACCCCGAAAGTCAAGTGAGCAGGATCTCAACATGTCTTCTAAGGTTTGAATAGTCTGTTCTGATTGTCCATCTGTCTGAGGGTGGTAGGCAGTGCTCAAATAAAGTTCAGTATCCAGGGATTTCTGAAGACTCTTCCAGAATCTTGAAGTAAAACGGGGATCACGATCAGAAACAATCGATAGGGGTACTCCATGAAGTCTCACAACTTCATTAATATATAGTCTTGCTAGATGTTCCAGTGGTAGATCTTCTCTTATAGCAAGAAAACGTACTGACTTGGTGAGATGATCAACAATAACCCATATTGCATCGTTCCTTCTAGGAGTCTTTGGTAGCCCCATGACAAAGTCCATCATAATATTGTTCCATTTCCACTCCAGTATGGGAAGAGGTTTCATGACTCTTCCAGGGTGTTGCCTTCCAGCTTTCACTTGTTGACAAACCATACATCCTGACACAAAATAAGCAATCTCCCTCTTCATATTATCCCACCAAAAATGTTCCTTCAAATCTATATACATTTTGGTGCTCCCATGGTGTATAAAGAAATTGGAACTATGAGCATCATCCAAAAATTCCCTTTTTATATCAGGTATATCGGGAACACAAAGCCTCTTCCCGAATTTCAAAATTCCATTTTCATACACAAAATCTCTCAATCTCCCATCATTCACAGCTTTAATCTTCTTTTGAAATTCTCTATCATTAGTCTGAGAACTCTTAATCCTTTCTAGTAAAGATGGTTTGGCAACCATTTGAAAAATCATTGATGTTTCTCCTTCCCTGGTTATTCCCATGTCCATCTTCACTAGATCCATGAAAATTGGATCTCTTTCAATTCTCATATTGTTCAAAACTCCATAATCTTTTCTGCTCAAAGAATCTTCCACCTTGTTTTCCTTCCCTGGGTGGTAGTGTATCATGTAATTATAATCCTTGAGTAATTCAAGCCATCTCCTTTGCCTCATGTTGAGTTCTTTTTGTGAGAAAATATACTTCAAACTCTTGTGATCAGTATAAATCTCACATTTTTCACCATAGAGGTAGTGCCTCCATATCTTCAAAGCGAAGATCACAGCTGCTAACTCGAGATCATGAGTAGGATAGTTTTCTTCATGAATTTTCAACTGTCGTGATGCATAGGCAATAACCCTATCATTCTGCATAAGGACACAACCAAGTCCTTTCTTCGATGCATCACTATAAATAATGAACCCATCATTCCCTGATGGTAGAGTCAATATTGAAGCATTGACTAATATTCTCTTCGGTTCTTCAAAAAATTCTTCACACTCTATTTTCAAAACAAATTTAACCCTTTTACGTGTGAGCTTTGTTAATGGGTTAGCCAATCGGGCAAAATTATGGACAAAATGTCGATAATAACCTGCTAAACCAATAAAACTATGTACCTCAGTTATATTCGTAGGTGCTGACCATTCTTGGATTTCCTTGGTCATAGAAGGATCAACAGAGATTCCATCTTTAGAGACAATATGGACAAGAAAAGAAATCTCCTGAATCCAGAATTCACACTTGCTAAACTTCCCATATAATTCATGTCTTCTCAGAGTCTTCAAGATAATGCGCAAGTGATTTTCATTATCTTCGTAGCTTTTTGAGTATACCAAGATATCATCAATAAATACCACCACAAATTCATCGAGATATTCCTTGAAAACTATATTCATCAAATCCATGAATACAGAGGGTTCATTAATCAATCCAAAAGGCATTACTATAAACTCATAATGCCCGTACCTAGTTTGAAATGCTGTCTTCGGAATGTCTTCCTTCTTCACACACAACTGATGGTATCCAGATCGAAGGTCAATATTTGAAAAGTATTGAGATCCATGTAGTTGGTCAAATAAATCATCAATGCGAGGTAGGGGATACTTATTATTTATCATTATAGCATTGATCTCCCTGTAGTCAATACATAACCTCATAGATCCATCTTTCTTTTTAACAAAAAGAACAGGGGCTCCCCATGGAGAAACACTAGGGAGAATAAATCCTTTATTACTCAATTCCTCTAGTTGTTTCTTTAGTTAGACTAATTCTACAGTGGCCATTCTATAAGGGGTCATCGATATAGGCCTTTATCCAGGAATTAAATCAATGTAAAACTCAACTTCTCATTCTGGAGGATGTCCAGGTAAATCTTCCGGAAATACATCTACAAATTCTTTCAAAACAGGTACATCCTCTATTTGAACATTCCTTTTCTCACCCACAGTTATTTCATTCTCTTCCTACCCAATAATTGAATTTATTTGAGCTACTGGGGGTGGATCTAGATAAGAATTAGGTGGTGATGATTCTGCTATAAAGATAAGGTGTTACTTATCATCATCATCAAGAATCGTAACCTCTTTCTTCTTACAATAAATCTTTGCATCATAGTCCGAAAGCCAGTCTATACCGAGAATTATATCAAACTCAATCATAGGTATGATGACGAGATCAGCAGATAAAGAACATTTATGTGCTCAAATGGGGACTGATTCACAAAACTTTGTTGTAATGATACTTCCCTTAGGAGTTTTAACTGACAACTCCCTTGTTAAATCAAATTGGAAATATCTAATTTTCTTAGAAAACTGCGAAGATATGAAACAATGCGATGATCCATAATCAAATAATGCATTTGCTAAACTTGAAGAAACCATTAAATTACCTGCCACCACGTCTTTTAGAGCTTCTACCTCAGCAGTAGTGATAGCATAAGCTTGGCCTAGATCCGTTGGCCTTTTCTGAGGTAAGTTCTCCTAACGCATAGGACATTCATTTGCATAATGCCACATCTCCCTGCAATTGTAGCACTGAACATTGGTAGCTTCCTTCTTCCCCTTGCAATCACGAGCTTGGTGGCCTTTTTCACCACACTTGTAACAGACTCATGTTCCCTTCAAGAAAGTACCGGGGTGATTCTTACCACATTTACCATGGGATGGATATTCAACCTTTCCCTTCTTCCCCTTATTTCCATTACCAGATTGATCAGCAGGTCTCTTCTTCTCTTGCTTTTCTTTAAATTCATAAGACTTAGAGAATTCCTTTTCGATCTTGATAGCACATGAGACAATGTCTTCGTACGATGAAAAGGATTGTGAGACTAATGATAGATGGAGAAATGGTTTTAACCCATCAAAGAAATGATCAATCTTACTTCTTGGGTTACGTATATAATCTCGAGAATACCTTGCTAACCTTGTAAAGTTAGCCTCATACTTTGCGACATTCTCATCCTCCTTCTGTCTCAGACTTAGAAATTGCCTTTCCATATCTGGTCAATGGTCACTAGGAAAGTATTTTTCTAAAAACAGATCTTTGAACTCCCTCCATTCCATATTTTATACTTCATCATCTTCCTTTGTTTTTTGAATCAATGACCACCATTGATCAGCATCTCTAGTGAGGTGGTAAACTGCCATGATAACTTTTTCCCTTTCACTACTCCCCAAAGCCTGAAATATTTTCTCTAGGGAATTTATCCATTGCTCAGCTAATAAGGGATTTTTACTCCCATTGAATGTTGGTGGTTGTTTCCTCATGAATCGATCTAACATTGATTCTACACGCTGCGGATCAGGGTGCTCCATACAGGTAAGGTTATTATTCATAACCTGAGTAAGTTGTACTAGTATGGTGATTAGCTGATCGGCACCAATTGCATCACCAGCTCCACTATAATTATCTTGAGCAAGAGGGAAATCCCTACATGGAGTGTATGCATTGATACAGTTTTCATTTCTTCCACTAGGCACCATTACTAAACAATGGCATAAACTAGACCAGTTTATGAATAAAAATACATAATCCCATACTTATAAAACACTTAACATAAATTGAACTATTTATGGATATAATCCATAATCATAAGAATGTTTTCTTTGAGGAATTATATACTCATAAACCTTCCATAATTATTTGTAAAGAAAATGAGAGTTATCCTAAGCATATCCCCCGGGAGTGTCGTAACCAAGAGTGCAGCAAGGCCCATTGTCGTGCACCAGTTCCCGTTCAAGTCTAGCTCAAAGCGGTGTTTTCGGGATTTACCCCTAGGTACATCTGTGCCAGAGACACCTCTACCTGCTCATATCCAGACATGAATTTATTGCTCGGAAAACTCACAAAATCTTTACAATACCAAAATTCTAGGAAGTTCTTTTATACTAATCCTCAAAGTTCATCTTAGGTCTACATTATCTAATCAGAGTTTATCTAAATATAGCTTCTAAGGTTTGTACTAAACTTCCTCTGATACAAACTGTAACGCCCCAACCCCAGTTACCCAGAGTCGGTGCATTATTACATAACATTGGAATGATCACAAGAAAGATCAAATCTCGAAAGACCGATTGGTTTAGTAGCCTTGGAAACACTAGATATATTCATAAAGTTTTACATTACATCATAAAGTGAAAAACTACTACAAAAACATAATGTCTCCATATTCCACACTATTATCCCCTCATAAAATCCCTTCAGGTCATTCATAAATTACTTCTTCACATCCTGGGAAAAATAAAACATAGAAAATGGGGTGAGCTCAAATGCCCAGTAAGGATAACAATATAGCGGAAACTTTCAAAAATAAGCATAAACATTTAAGGCAATGTATAACTAAAACAAAAGACTTTTAAACTTGAACTTAAACATTGTATGGCAAAATTAAAATGAAATAATTCCATTTACTTATTCACATGGATATTCTACTAATCGAATAATCACATGCAATATTAATAACCACTTTCATAACGATGGAATGCATAATGCCAGACTATCATAACTACATATCCAAGGCCTCGTGCCAAGACTACAAATAATATTTTTTCAAGGCCTTGTGCCAAGACACTAGTTTGTCTCATGAGACCTACCGATGCATCGAGGAGCTATAGTGGGCTCCACCCGTCACATATTAAGTCCAATGCATTCCCATATGAAAATGTTTAAACATAACATAAACATCCGTATTAAAACTAGCATACGAAATGTCAATACATTGACTATAAACTATGAATGGTATAAAAATAGAACATCCACAGTCAAACATATCACAAAACCTTCAATAAAATATAGAAGTTTTGTATCATAATAAATCAACTTCAAATAAGCGTAAAATTCATCAAAGGATGTTGACATAGATGAAATCAAAACTCTTTTTAGAGAAATATCTCTTTCTATTTTGAAATCATTTAAGGGTCATATATTTATAAAATAAAACATTTTCTTTGAAAATATTCTTATAAGCTTGTAAGGGAAGCTTCAAAGATTTTATAATGGCGGAAAATAACCGCACCCACCGTATAAGTTAAAAAAAACATTCTTACCTTAATTCTATCGAAAAGGTTAAAAAGCACCTTATTTGGAAAACGACAGAAAGATTACTTTATAAAACTCTTATAAAAAGTCAAAAAAGGGTGTAAATGACTTTAACCCATATTATTGTAAACAGAAAAAATGTTTTGAAATACATTTTTAAGAAACATGGATGTGGATGATAAAGAGATCCCAATAGATTATTACGAATAAACAACCTCGGATAATTAAGAGATTGTGAAATAACCCTTACCTTGTAATTTTCCTTGGTTAGGGTAGGTTAACATCCTATATAATGGTGAAATAATTGTTATTAAATTATACAAGAATCATATACATTAATATGATATCATATATGATCTTTTAACATTGATTTGTTAATAATATCTTAGTATTATCGTTGTTTTGGGTGTTAACTTACTTGTTTTCTTTTATATGTTTTGTTACGTAAGCCATGTTTGTAATGGATAGGTTGTATCTTAATCATATCCAGAATGATATCAAGTCCTTAGATACTATTATTAATCATCAAATGAGAATTATACTTGAATGGATACGATGGAGAATTAATCTCATCGCGTTCGTGGAGACGGTAGTCCGTATGTACGCACGAGCGACAATATCATTCTTTTGATATTAAAATAATATATAATTGGATGGTATATCATATATAAGGAATAATTATCATGTTATATTTATTATTTACATGAATTACACATCATTATTATACCCATCCAAATAATAATTTATTGAATAACAATTACACCACGACGTGGAGACGGTAAGCCGTACGTACGCACGTATGGGACATCATTACCTCTTCCTCGAGTTCTTCCTTTTGATTTGATCAAAAGGGCTCCTTAGGTTGGCTTTCGGATCAAACTAAGGCCTCTAGGTTGTAGTGAGGGAAGTTGGGAGAGTATTTGGGCAGAGTTTGGCCGAACCAAAAAGCTTTGAAGGTGTGAAGAAATGAGGAGGAGTTCCCTTTTATAAGAGGGGTGTGGGGCACCTTTGGAAAATCTAGAAATATTAATTTATAATAAATTCATATTCGATTTCTAATGGCTCCAAAATTGATTATTAAAAGTTTAAGGTGGGGATAGGTCGAAAACCATTCAACCAATAGAATCTAGACAGGTTTGGGTTAATATATTAACCTTATCTTTAAGTATAAACTCTAAGTTAATTAGTTTCACTTTTACAATGTCTCTTTGTATTATTATATTATATGGTTAATAAACTTATCATATACATCCAAGAGACCCCCAAGTGGTCCATTAATAATACAAATATCATGATATAAGTCTCTTGGCCTAACCTTAGATTTTTAGGAATTTAATATCAATTAATAATATAATATTTGTTTTAAAAACTCTTTTATGTCAATTTTGAGACTATTCAATAGTTGATTTTTGTGAAACTTATAACAGAATGATTACTTCGAAAAAAGTTAATTACATCAATCCTAATATGTCATATTATCCTAGAAAATTATTGTAATTCATTAAAAGTCTCAAATTATATTTATTTGGGTATTTTTAATATCAATTATTTTAAATTTTTACTATTATGGTAATTACTGCATCATCATTGTGTCATAAATAAATTAAATTATTTAATGTCTAAAAATTATAAATAAAATATAATTATGTAGGAAATATTTTTATATTTTTAATGAATATTTAAAATCGAATTTATCTTATGTATAACCTTATATTAAAAATGTTTTAGTAAATATACATTGATTTTAATTCTTTTAACTCTGCTTTGAATTAAATAATAATAAATGTCCTAATCTACTACAAGTGGACCTAAATGATAATATTTTATTCCTAAGGTTGTTTTTGGTCGATATACACTTGTTAAATAGAATTAGGACATGTGTTAGGGTAATATTAATATCATTTTTACCCTTAATTACCCTATTTACTTTTAACCGTGGTAAATAAAAGTAAAAAGTTACTATTCACCAAAAATTATTTTAATCTCATTGAACCACATTTCACTTCTTAATATTAACCGTGTCTCTCGGATTTTCGAAATTCCATTCACAGAAGTGGTAAAATTAAGTTTTATGATAAATTTAGTTTCTTTTAACTACCACTTAGTTGCTTTACTATTCATCAAAAATTGAAGTTTTTCAAAACAATGCCAAAATTTCACCCTAAGATATAATTGATATCCCGAATTCAAAAATGATTTCTATTTTACAAAATTCCAAACATATAAGTTGTGTTAATTAATTTTATAATTAATTTCCGCTGTCACAACAAATAGCGTGTTTTTAAGAAACAATATATACCAAAATATTGACAATTTTTTAGGTCCAATTTCAAAGTGAAAATAATTCTAATGAACGCCATTGGATAAAATGGTAAAAATATATTATAATTATACTTTAAAACCAATCAATAATATAATTTATCACTATAAATTATTTTGATTAAAAAAGTTGTTTTTAAGTATTTTTCACTATTCATAAAAATTGGAAGTTCTCAGAAAAATACGAAAAAACCATCTTAGGATAATTTCAATATTTCAAAACCAAAAATGAATTCCATTTTGAAATATAAAATATATATAATTTCAAAAAGTATGTATTACTATTCATAACGGCTATTTTGATTGGTTGTGGTGTGTTAGAACTCGATGTTGCGTACAACACACGCTATCACATTATTCAAAGAGAAGCGTACCCTAGAAGCTTGGGGTGTTACACTTTATGTTATCAAATTGTCACCTTTTATAAGTGAATGGACTGATAGTTTTGGGAGCACCCACAACAATTTTATTATTGTGATGTCACAATTGGAAATTAAATGCCTCCAAAATGGATAAAAATGATGATTATTTTAATGTAGTTAAAAATTCACCCCAAAGACGCATTTGAGAGACAAATTTTAGTTTTTAATACTCTTTTATATAACATTTTATCTTTTAACCAAATTTAAATCAACCTTTGAAATTAATTTTTAGCCTTACTGGATAATATTAATGTCAAAATGTAAAATTAAACCCTTTATATAATTTGATATATATGATTTAAAATTTAAAAACAAATTTATAAAAATTTAATTTATAATTGTATATAAATTTAATTTTAATATTTACACACTGAATTGCTAAACAAAATTTTAGAAAATTAATGTTTCATTTCTTTAAATTTTTATTTATTAGAAAAATATATTAGATATTGATTTTAATTATGTTATTTTTTTATATAATGTGTTTAATTATTTCATGGAATGAGAAAAACTAATCACTTCTCAAGACACATGGCATAAAGAAAAGACATATTATTTTTTTTATTAAATAGAAATTTTATTTTATTCTTAAAATTATGGACACTATATTTATAAGAACAAATAATATTTTAAATTAATATTGTTTTTTGATATATTTCTATTTTATCACTTATTTTTTTTCTTCTTGTAAATCCTTTTATTATTATCATAAATTCATAAAATTTAAAATTTTCTTTAATATTGTATTTATAGAATAAAAACCATATTTTTCAGAATAAGATAAAAAAATTCATACTAAATCAATTATGATATAGAGAATTAAAATAGAATTTTTAATTTTATTAATTTCATATTACAATATTTATAATTTTTTGAATAAAATCATAAAATATAATGACAATGCATTTTATTAGAAAATGATTTCTTCTAATATTAACTTTTACAATTCTTATTTCATTTCACGTAAAACAAATTGGTCCAAAAAAAATATTTTTATCAAAATATAATTTATAATTATTCAAATATTTTCTTAAATTTAAATGTTAATCACGTAAAAGGAATTTTCTTTTAAAAAATACATTTAGTTGAAATAAATTATCTTATTATCATTTTTATGTTAAAAAATTATGTTTCATTCCTATTAAATTTATCCTTTTGTTACATTATACATATATTTAATAAAGTGCCTACTCCAATAAATTAAAACTAATTCAATGTATAGGTTTTAAATGAAAAACATTAATATCTACATTTTATCTATATATATTGTAGTCTTATTTATTTTCAGTGTTCTGTGTGTTGAATGTTATCAACAAAATCCATCATTTGAATGTAATAATATAATACGATCTCAGGGGGTTACATTCTGCAACCTATGAAGAAATTTCATCATCAAAATTTATATTATTACTCACTGAATAATGTATGTAAGGGAGTTCATACACTATTAGTCATATAGGGTATAAACTATACGAAACACATAATACTCTTTTAGGCTCTATAAGTGTACTTATATTTTTCCAAACAACTATATGTATCCATAAAATCATATACCCAAGGATGTATATACCCTAATACTATATTCTACATAGGATGACTTTCACAAACCTATTTGAACCTCTCAGTCAATAGAAAATAAAGATTATATATATTCCATGAAAATAAATATATATTTAAATATCAAATGTTATTTAACACTACTTCATAATTCCACACAAGATTCAATATGTTTTATTTTCCCAAAAAATCAAAACACAAATAAAATATTTTGAATATTTTTTTTGTAAATTGATAATCAATCAAATGTTTAGGATAATATGAAACTTCATTTTCTAAAAAGCAATCAACAATTTATTATCTCAATATAAATATTACTTTTATCCTAATATTAATTCCAAGAAAATAAGTTTTTTATCAATAGGTATACCCAAAAATATAAACATATCACAAAATCACATTTCATTGTAATTTAATCCATTTAGTATACATTTAAAAACATTTAATGAAGAAATAAGGAAGAAAAATCAATACATGGTCACATAATCCTAATAAAATTTAGAATATACTAGAATTTCATTGAAAAAAATCAATCACCATTGAAATTTATAACAATTTGAAGATTTAATATCTATTTAGATAGAAAGTTCACTACCTTATCCAATATAAGAAAACTCTAATTTTACTTTATAATAGATTATATTAATATTAATAACCATTTACTTATTATAAAATACTAAATTATAATCAATATTGGGTTCATGATGCATGTTGTTCAAATGTTAATCACTGTGATCATGTATCAATGAAATAAAAAAACCAAAATGGTTAGGGTAATATCCAAAAATATTATTTCCATAACATTTATAAAAAATACGTGTCCCCATAGGACAATATTATTTGTTTACATAAGATACTTTCATATCAACCGATGAGCCTCATTGATCAATCATTTGTTTTCTATGGTCATTTCAATATTATATTCTCTAACCAAATTAGTTAACATCATTATTAAATAATTAGTAATTGTTTTTGGAAGATAGTTTTATTACCCATGGAATATCTTATTAATGTTTCAAGATTAGTGTTAAATCATAGGCTCACACATCATACATTAGACGATGAATCAAACAATATTAAGCAAATTGTTTTGAGGGTGATTACCCCTATGTTCATAGGTTCTGAAGCTACACACCCATTTCAGTATCCATAGTGGTATGTAATTTATAATAAGGCCACAATCTCACCACATTACTAATCATTAATAATTTATCACATACATATACATAGTCATGGGGTTTTCACTAATTCCCTCTTAGCATAATACCTAGATAAAAAGTGCATTTTACCTTAAAATTATATCATATAGTTCCCCAAATATACATATATACATTTGAAAGTGTGTTAAACCATACATTATAAACCATAAAATTATACTCATTTAAATTCTTAACATGTTTTGTTTGCTTAACTGTTCAATTGATTTCAACTGTTCTCCCCCACACCAAAACTCTCGGATCTAATACCATAAACACAAAAAGTTCTTAATCTCATTGATACTAGCTCAAAAAATCTAGATATGAGCTTATGAAAATATAATATTAAACATTATTATTGAATAACTTATTTCTCAATGTTCATTTCATGACTAAATATGTAGGGAACTATTAACATTATAATCTAATAAGGACCTTTTCCTTCTAAAATAATTAACATTTTTGATGATTATATTTCAAAAACTATATAATTTATGATAAATATTTAACATAACCCATATATTCATCCAAATTTTCTATCCTTCTTAACATGTAATGTATATTAAATTTCAATATAACACATGAAGAAAAAAATAACGGTTTGATCTCAATCACCTAGAAAGGGAATCCAATAATTGACAAGAATAAAAAACCTAAATAATCAAATAAAAATATAATACCTAGGGAATGATATGGGAATAATAATAAATGAAGAAAATTTATCAATATATCTAATCTCATATTAATGGAATACTTAACATTCAACACCAAAAACATTTTGTCAAGGCCATATAAAACAACATTTTTCTTTTATAGTAAGATGTATAGACACAAAACCGATAATTGTTTTTCTCATAAAGACTTTCAACACATTTAAGGTTATATAATTAGGATTTAAATTCATTACTTTATTATGAACAATCCTTTTAACAAATTAATTTAAAATAATTTTCATATCATTCTCTAAGGATCCATTTATTCAAAACAATAATAGTAATCTATGAAATGAATGAAACCAAATTTAAATACACAATCAGACTATTATATGAGTCAAAAATAATTAATAATATAAGTAAATTCACCCATGTCAATAAATTAGATTCCATAACCAATTCAGAGATAGACTATGGGTGGTCAAACAATACATTTTCAACTTGTCAATAACCATTCGTATTGTAATAACAATATTAGGAGCCCCAAAACGTCTCCCCATGTCAATAGTGTAACAATACTTATAGATAAATAATATCAAGTGAGAAATATGTAATATTTTATGTTCAAAATGTATAGTACATTATATATGTGATGAACTAGATACTAGAATAACATGATCATAATGCATCCAAAGAAGGAAGGTGGATGACTGTTAAAGAACATAACCCATGAAATGTAGAATATTCATCAAATGGTTTATAAAGTTGGAATTTATACCCCTTAAAGAATATTAGAGAATAAATACTAATAATATATATATATATATATATATTTCCAATATTATATGAATTATGTTTGAAGAATGATCATTAGTCAATGAACAAAAATTGAGTTATAAAAAATCCTCAATACAAGGAAAAACATAATCGATATCCACATGAATAAGGGACAATTATTTTGATAGTAAATGAAATTAAATAAATATATTTTAATTAATTTACATCCTTGGGAAGTAGATAATCCATCAATAAAAACATGTTTAGAAAAATTTATTATGTTCGAATGTAATACAATTAAGGGCAAGAAAACCCTTTGAACATTACAAACATTTTAATCAATAAAACAGATAATAAAGGGTTTTCAATTGAACATAAAATTAAGTTATTAATTATGAATTTAATATATGGTATCTAAAATAGGTAGTAAAAAAACCACAAAAATTAAATTATGTATGTTATACAAAACTTTTCTTAAAGAGATAAATTTTTTATAAAAACCCTTTCTTTGTCTTATCCTGTTGAGTGCATGAACCGAACATCATGAATAATTAAATTATTTTAATTAAATAAATTAAAATTAAAATTATTCATTAATTTGAACATTTATAATCAGCCATTAAATATATATATATTAGATAGTGTTTATATATTTTCAATAATATTTGTAAGTAATATTTTACCACTTTGAGCAAGTTTTTTAAAAGTAATGTTGCAATATATTTTTTCCAAATTCAGGAAATTTTATTACATATTAGGTATTTTAATTAAATATTAAATATATTTTATAAACCTATAATTTTAATTCAAGTTAGTTTTGGTTATGAACCTGGAAGGTGAAATCGATGTGGATCATATTTTGTTGATTTTAGAAAAATGAAAGGCATTTTCTTAATGTATATCTTAAATGTTGATATAACAATTAAGGAACCAAAAATATTATTTACAAATTTTTTCATATTATACTATTAAATTATTTATCATATCAATCTATGAAATAAACATATAGTACTATTCAAGTTGGTCGTTAAATAGACCCAAAAATGAACCTACCATGATTGGTGAATAATTTTGAGATGGATTAGTTGTTATATAATTATAACATAAGTATAATGATATTATTATGTTCATTTTATTGTAATATATTATAATTATTTTTGATATATAATGAGAATATAATTTATATATTGTTATTACATATATTTTAAAGAATATTTTCCTCTTGGTTCTATTGTTTAAAATGACTAAACTAATAATAGTAGTTTTCTAAAAATATCATTAATAGGCTATCCATTTATTTTTACCAAAATTATAATTACATGGTAAATATCATATTTTTATGATTTAATCTATTATTGTAACCATATATGTTGAGTGTGGATGGAAAATTAATTTTTTTTGCTCAAAGTGGTGGTAGTCTGCACGTATGAAAACATGATGATTTCATTTTCATTAGTATATTGGACATAAGAATAGAAATTTAAAATAAAATAAATATAGTAAAATTAATTTATATAAATTATTATAATTTCATTATATTTTTGTTGATACAAAAAAATTAATGATGATTATTAAGTAGAAAACCTAAGTAGTTCATTTTACACATGTTAATTACATAACATTCCTCTAAATATTCCCCTAATATGAAGGCCATTGGAAAAATAATTTTGGAAAAATTATTCTTACAATTTTATATAATTAAAGGATGAGATATGTTTAAGATTCATAATTATAAATTATATAGGATGATGATTCATGAATTAGTGGAAGGGTTGTGCTTTTATAAGTGAATAGAAGGACAATTTTGGGAGCACATTTAAAAATTTCAATAATATAATGTCACTATTATAGATTCCATGGATCCAAAATAGAAAAAATAAGAGTTTAATGTGTGTTTGGGTTCATAATGAAATAAATAACAATATTTGGTGATAAATTTTAGTTTTTAACGATTTTTCTTTTAATAATACAAATTTTTCTTTAATTTACATTTACATTTGTAATTAATATATATGTCCAGTGATTATTATTATTGAAACAATTACATTGAATAATTTATATAATTGATATTTTAAATTTTAAAAATATTTCTAATAAATAGAAATTATAAATTTTTTAAAATCAATTTTTTTAAAGAACACACTTAGTAATATAAAAATCGATTTTAGAAAAATAGCAAACTTCACCACTAAATTAACTAAAAAGATTAAAATATCAGGAATTAAAATATAAATAAAATGATTAAATTTATTATCAATCAAATAATATATATTAGAATTTAATTTCAATAAAAAAAATTTTTTCTTAAATGCAAGACCCTAAAAAATTTCTGAAAATTATATTATTAATAAATTTATATATTTATTAGTTCTAAAAATCATAATAATTGGACTTATAAGCTCAATGATTAATTTTAAATTATTATTATTATTTTCAAAGATTCATATATCATAAATTAAATGTTTTTGAAATCATATTGATCATTCATATATAATTATTAATTAATAAAAATTAAAAGTCACATGAAAAATTCATTTTTGAAGAAAAACCTACATTTTTAAATAAATATCGTAAAATCATAATAAGATAATATTTATTTGTGAAATTTAAAAAAAAATTATTCATTTCTATATTCAAAATTTTATAAATTCAATATATATATAATCATAAAATATAATATTTTTTTCCAAGAATACATTTTAAAATAGAAACTATTATTAATAATATTATTTCAATTGAATCACAAAAAAAATACTGTTAAAAAATTAATAATATCAAAAAAAATATAATTAATTTTATGTTTCTAGAAGTAGACATGTGTATCAAAAATAAAAAATTTATTATATATGTACTTTTCAATAGAATAAAATATCCTATTATATATTTTGGGTAATCTAATATAATTTCAATAATATTAAAATAATCCTTTAATTTCATTATAAATATATTACATAAATTTATTAATGCATTTAATTATTGAAAATTCGATTTCTATGTTTTAGTGGTCATATATAAAAAATTATACTTTATCAAAATATTTTTCTTTGTTGTTAATTTTTGGGGTTTCATATGGTGAAATATATAGAATAAATTTACATATTTAATGTTAATAATATATTAAAATTACAATGTGCTAGATGTTTTTAAAATTGATATTTCCATGTTAGATCCCTTAAAAATTATGGAATAATATAATCCCTTCTGATAAGAACCTGAAGAGATTTAATAAATTTTCTAGGGAAAGGAAACACATTATTGTTTCTAGAGGAAACTGAATTTTAATGAGTGGCTTAAAGGGGTGGTGAGGGCCCCTTCTATAAGACATGATAATGAATTTTGAGGATATATTACAACTTTATATAAATGGATAATATGGTACCATTCCATGTGGCTATAAAATTGAGTAATTATCTAGTTGGAAATAGATACGATATATCCATGCCTTATACACTCAATTGAATAGATGTTTCTATCATGTGTCAATCCGTTACCCCTTGAATTATTACATTTACCATTTTAGATTTTAATTCTGTAACTATTTTTTAACCAAGGAGAAATAATATTTATGTATAAAATCTAGGTTTCCATTATTATAAAATTTGGACCTAATTAATAAAAAAAATAGATCAACTTCAATTTATTAAAATTATAAAATTGATAAAAAATAATTTGAAAACAAAAAGTAATATTTTTTACAAATGTTTTTTCAGAAAATATAAATTATGTAATAAAATATTAGATATAGGTTGGTAAAATGGAACATATCTTTTTTCTAATTTTAAACTCACAAATGAATTAATTTTTTAATATTTAAAATTACTCATGAATTTACAATTCATTTTTATATACTAATAATGTCATAAAAGTAACTTTAATTGTAACCATACACCACTAGATTGTAATGGGTTTATTTAAGATGTGGAAAGTGATTTCACTATATGAAAAATAATATTCTAAGAACATTATAATGGGATATAACCCATTTCTACTTTAATTTATAATTATTTTAAGTGAGGAAAATCCATATCCCTATGGAATAACATCCCACAATACACGATAATGATTTATTTGATGATCATACTACTAAGGGTTTTTATTATTAACAAAATTACAATTCTTTTTTAAAATTTTCATGGCACATGTTTAAATAAATTAGGAACTCAGAACTCACTATATGATAAATTAAAATTCATTGTATAAGAATTTATTTATTTTGAATTATATTGGTTACTAATTCCCTATTTGTCTTATGGGTTGGGGCGTCGAGTCACAAAATTCCCACATCACATGAAACCAAGGAAATAGATTTCTATAGATACAAATTTCAAATAAAATTGAGAATATGATGAACTTAATCACTACACATTTAAAATTTACCTACCCCTTTAAATATATTTCCGTAACAATCCATTATACATTTCTAGAATTTATGAAATTGATTCATCATTCAATCATCATCATCGTCACTTGATATTTTATTATCCTCCATAATTTTATTCTTTAGTGTGTTTGGGAAATATAATTTGTTCATATTATTAACTATTTATCATGATATAAAGTATGGAATAATCACAATGTTTCTCACTTCATCGCCCACTCTGTTGGATCGTTCATTATTGTAATGTCTGTATTATCTATTGTACCAATGGTTCCTTCTTGTTACAATATGCATTAAATCCCAAAGGGATGACATGAGTTACCAAAAACCGTCCTCAAGGGGAAATTATAATTATCAATAAAAAAGATATTCATACATATAAACTTTTATCCTTATCATCAGGATATCATATAATTTCATTAAATACACAAACATCATGTTTATCTTATCCTATATCATTTTTGATTCGATATGGGTTGCATTCATTTTGGTTCTTCTATATTTTTTTCATAGTATTAAAATATATATCCAAAATTACCATGAACATTCAAAAAATATTTAAAAGAAAAAAATAATTGAAATCCATGCATTTAAATTCCACTGTATACATTATATAAGAAATAAAACATCATTTTATATATTCCTTTAAAAATGAATATCTTTGTTTCAATCTATGTTATCTATTGTATTTCTCATATTATGTTATTTATCCAAAATTTATTCAAATCCATTATAATGGTATCTAATTTTTTTTTTGGAAAATCATATAATATCCCCTAAGAATATTAAAACACAAATTTTCATTGTCCTCTTGTCATGCAATTGGTGACAATTTATATGATACCAAATCCACCCTTTTTATTTTGTTACTATTGATTCCATGGTTGTGCAGTGCTCCTATAAGTGTATGGGATCAAGACTAATAAACAGACTTAATATAGGTGTGCATGTTAGCCTGACGTGGATCCCTAATGGAGAGTGGAGAGGACCCAATACACAAAAAAGTAGAAGTGCGATCCAATCCCTATTATGAGGACCTTTCTTTATGAAACAGGTGTAAATCCGTAGGGGGAGAAAATTATGTGGGAGGAGGACATAATTAGATAGTTTCATAAAATTAGAGAGTTATCATGGGTGGGGTCATGGTCCTACACTTGGTGTTATATCAATGTGGGAAACATCACAATCCATTGTGTAATGTTAGAGGGGGACTTTCACCAATTATTTTTGGGTTTCTCCTCGGTGTTTGTAACATTAACTGACCGCACTTATTCAAGGTGTTTCAGCAATTTTCATGTCATGAGTCCTATATTAGGGAATATGGAGGCTTGTATACACTTAAAAATAGAGGCATGATTGGACACCTATTATAAGTAATTTTCCCTAGGAAAATATTGTAATTTAATAGTTGGGGCAATATGGAATGGATAGAGGCCTATAATGGAAAATGTTTGGAAAATATTGAGAACTTAGGGATGGGCACAAAATCCTCCAACTTCATTTTATACCATTTACTTATTCCCTAAAAATATAGAAAAAGTATGTACAAAAATCCCCCAATTTTACCTTTTTAAAATACTATTATTTTGATTAACTTGGAATAACTATGCTTATATGGGTGTGAATTAGTATGGGATGATTGATTTTAACATTAAAACTTTTATCCTTTTCTAAACCTATTTTACCTTTTTATTGAATGATTAAATGTTCTTCTTCTCATGTTGTCATCGTGAATGAACTTCAAATACTCAATCATAAATAAAACAATGATTTGTTAAAGAGTTCTTCCTCCAATGTGGATGAATGTGTCCCTAGTGTAGGGTGGTTATAGTCCCACTCACACTTAATGTTGCATTTATTATCAAGAAATGAACAAGAATGGCTATGACTTGGAACCTGTAATTTTTGTGCTATGTGTCTATAAATAAAGGGTGGGATTGAAATACCCTAGTATAATTAATTGTCTCGTACCTCCTTAAATAATGGAGACATGTATTGGATATGTTCCCTCCAAGACTATAAGAGGTTATCTTATTATATTATAGTAATAATATAATATGTCAATATTACATCTAAATCAAAAGGGTTTTATTACATATAAAAATTTAATAAGTATTCCACATTATTTCCTACCTCACTCAACATAATTTGAATATTTTGTGAACTAGGAATCTTAGAAAATATTCTTGACCAAATAGATAATCAACTAAAAATAGATTATAAAACCTATTCTTATTATTTTTATAATAAAAAAGGAGTATAAGATATCCATTTACAATTTCAAACCTTATCTTAATAGGATTAGAAACTCTAACAATATGTTTTGGGACTGACTCGGGATAATTTTGTATAAGACAATAGGCCTTAAAGCACAACTAGTTTGACTCCCCTGGGGGATATGCTATGGGAATTCAAAATCTCTTTATAAACCATAATAAAGGATTTTAATATGAGAATTAATATGAATAATAGTGGATAAACCTAAGGTGTCCTAGATTAAAGAAGTAGGAGGCATAATCTTGGCATCCTATAATTACATTTTCATGATTATATGGTATCCCATTATGATAATTTTTTCTCACATTATGCTTTCTTGTTTTTGTGAAAGGTGAGAATTAGAAGGAACATGGTTACATTTAATATTTCATATGTGTAAAGTATGAGCATTATGATAATTAATTTCCAAATTTGAAATCTCATAACAAATATTAGGATGGTGGTACGAGTATTAGTTATATCTCTGAAGATAAAGAGATTGCAAATCACTTGGGAAAGGTATGTGATGTTATTATAGTATTGTTTATAATATATATAAAAAGCTTGATTAGATTGAGGTTAAAGAAAATTAATACATGATTCATATTTCATATTCTAGGAAAGATGTATTAAGGAATTAGTTGATGATGCCTAAGTAATGGTTTATAAATAATGTTGGATGAATAAAGTATTTATGTTTTGGAATTCATAGATTTTGTTATATAAATTACTAAATATATAATAATTTTCAGTATACGTTTTCATTATGGATTGAAAATGGAATGTTTAATGGTAATGAGGAAATGGAAAAGTGATTTCATAGAAAGGTGATATTTTGATTAAGCAAAGGTAACCCTTAATTAATGCCTAACATCAAGATAACAGTGTTTGGATAAATATATAATAGATATGAATAATAAATTGGATGATTGGGATTACCCTATAATAGATTATTTAAAAAGTGTTCTATGTAATCTAGGTTTTTGTTTAAAATTTCTTTGATTTAATGAATATAACTAGTAATCATTTGAATAAGGAAGCATGCATTTTTTCTGAATGGATTTATAGTAATTAATGTTATTACAATCTTTCAAGGAAATATATGTTGAGTTTGTTCACATTTTCTGAATGTGACAACTAAGTGGTACTTTATGATATATGGGGGATCAATGTTAAAACGATATTGGGAAATTGTTTTCAAATCATTGAATTTTCATCTATCATAAGGGTTATTTGGTTAACCATTTATGTACTGTTTATGTCAATATTCAATTAATGTTTTTGAGATTCATGTATTATCTCCCCACATAAGGACTTATTAATATTGGATAAACTATTTGAGTTAATGGTAACTAAAGATATATGGGTTGAATAATCATTGATCTCTTGATCTATTAGTAATTTAAAAGAAAAAAAATCTCATTCATTTCCTAGGTAAGAGATGAAGTGGGAATCTATCAAGGAATATCCAAAGGTTGGTATTGTGTTTAAGAATTGGAATAAAATTAATTATATTTCCATATATTCTTGGTCAGTGAAAATAATTACTTGATGATAGGATAATGATAAAAAATGTGTTTTCATAATATGTTATTATTTTTTAAGTTGATGGCCTTTTAAATCATCACATATTTATGGCTTTGAGGCCCTTATCTTTTCATTGATCATTCACTTGTTTATGATTTATAACCTCAGTCAATCCCTATAAATATTTATGATTATCTTCCATGTACAATCTTTACTCCCAACCTATGTTCCCATATGAGAAAACCAAACTATTATTACTTTGGGTAGCAGTTATGGTTCCAACATTCCTTTTTAAGGGGAAGTTTTAGTATTCATTTTTATGATGTCAGTTTTTATGAATGAACCATTTAAGTATTAAACCTATGATAACCCATTTGAATTTCAATGGTGAAATTTATTTACGGGGGGGTATAATGTGACACCCTGAAATATTGTAAATAATGTTTTTCAAATTAATTTATCCTTTTTGATATTTTTCTTTTCATACAACATTGAATATATCTTATTTTATACTAATGAACTATGATTGGATTGTGTTATAAGAAACATGAAGTTAATCATGCACTACACACAACATAAACTTTGTCTTGCTCTATATGAAAAAATGAGGTTAGCTTACATTATATGTAATAATTAATTTCCTTGATGACTTGCATAACATGCAAGAATGAGGTTTACCGAACAATAATATAGTATTAAAATATGATTATTTAATATAATAATATAAAACCTTGATGTTAAATTAGATGTTATGAATATTATTAACTAATATATGAAAATATATGTTTTACACAATATAATATTAATTCATAGGTTACTAATTAATTATAAATGAATATGAAAACCGATTTAATATAAAAGAAAATAATGTTAGAGTCACAAAGTAGTTTTACCCTACTAAAATAAAATTTAATTTATGTTTAAGAATGAACTGAGTATAGAATTACTTTCAAATGAAACTTAATTGGTGTATATTACACGCAACACTAAAAATTCATATGACTTGGAATATGTTTCATGAAACACCGACTTGACATGCAATGCATGAAACACTACATTTCTACGAAACATATTTTTTTGTATAATTATTTAATTAAGATAATTATAACCATGTTGTTAAAAATAGTTATAGGAATATTAAAAACTACTATTAAAGAAATATAATTTTATTATATAAATAAAACATATTTATAATTAATGATTTGATTTTTTGAAAAGTACTTTTATGTTAAAAATAATGTTTTTTAAATGAACAACTTTTAATAATATAATTAATTTTGGAAACATTTAGAAATTTAATTTTGTAAAATAAACATATTTTTTAATTTGTAATGTTGAAATTATCCAGGTGTTATTTTTTTTTATTTTTCTGAGAAAATTTATTTTTCATTAATAGTGAAAAATATTGCTTTTTGGTAAAAAACTTCCTTTTCAGTTGATTAATTATTAATTTTAAATGATACTATAAATATATTTTAAGGATATATTAGATAAATATTAAATTAATTATTACAATTTAATTAATAATAATAAAATTTTCATTGAAATCGAATAAAATTTTTTAACAAACCTTTGATCAGTTTTCAACATTAAAAACATGGTGTTTCGTTTCGTCTCTCAGATAAGCATTAATATTAATTTTTCCAATTCTGTGATTTGAATTTCTAAAAAATGAAATAAAATATTGTATTAAGTATTATAATTATATTATAATAATACCATGTTAATTTTGGACCAAAATGATTAGTATAAGTGATTAAAATTAATCACAACGGTTAAGGCCAAATTAAGCTTAATTAGGGACTAAAGCTTAAAATTAGGGGCCCAAATGATCTAGAAACTTGAACAAATTAAATTTTATATCAATATTTCGTACATAGAAATTATATTTTTGAGTTTTTTTTTCGTTTTTTATGACTTTGGTTAGGTAAGGACATGTGTACACCAAACATTTTTCTAAAAATTCCAAGTGAGTCATTTTCTTTCCTTGTAAAAAGCCACCAACTCTACCACTTCCTCATAACTCTATAACCTCTTAATTTATGGAAATACCTGGCCAATTTAATTCCCATAAATCACCCCTTACTCCTTTAATCCTTCCCTTTTTCAAAATTCAATCCAACAAATCATTTTTTCATAAACCAAATGGAGTTACCTGATTAAGAGTTAACATCTTCTCTCAAATCTTTTTTTTTATTTTACATATCCTCCACATAAAACTATATTTAATCTATGATTATATAAAAAAAATTTATAATAAATATAATAGGATGTTTTTATGTATATTTTTCTACCTACACTTACACACACCTCCGTTTAATGTGTAATGAACAAACTTTTTATGTATACGACGAACTACTACCTCACAAAACGAGGATTGTTCATTTTTCATAACCACTTATCATAGTGGTCATTATCATAGAAAAACTCTTTATATATGATATATATTATACTTATAATTCCTTTATGGTTCTGTAATTTTTATTTGGAGCATAACTTTATACATTCCATCTTAATTAAATATGATAATTTCGTTTGAGGAAGTGTGGACTACCATCCTCTAAAAGAGATATGATTCTTTTATACACTACATGGATTTTATTAAGGATGTTTTCAGTGAATATATATGATATATATGATATCATAAATAAATTTTAATAATGATATATATATATATATGTATTTTACTTTTTTTCTCCCAACACGACAATTAAAAAAATAACATTCAAGCATATGTACGGCCTACCGTCTCAATGAACAGTGTATTCTATTCCATAATTATATTTTATATTTATTATTATAATACAAATATACTGTATATAAATTATATTTATATCATGTTTTAAATTATGGAATCATGATATAAGTATAAGGACCAACAATATAATGAATTAAGACACATATGAAAAACAAATAGAATATTACCCTTAGTGAAACCTTGACTTGTGATGGTTAACAATCGGATAATATAAAATCATAATCAAACAATATATGGTATTATATATAATAATATGGTTATTTAAAATATTTATAATAAATTTATATTTATTATACAGGTCCTTAGAATGAGTATGATGAGAGTCAATACATGAGGTAAGGGGATTTACTCTCGCTTTTTATTCCCATGGGATACATGATATGTTCATCACTCTTTCTTTTTGTGTGGGGTAAGAAAATACCATGATTTTTTCTATTTATACTATTCCTAAATCTATTTGTATTAACATATCATTTTTATGAACTTTCATTCATGGGGTTTATGTTTCAAAAGTTACCAAAACGGTAATAATGTTTTTTATAAATTTTTCTTTTATGAGACTGATGTTTTGTTATCCACCTAAACTCTTTTTTGATGTGTATATACTTACATTTTAAATTCTATATCATTAATCTCATTATTTTAATTATATTCTATGCTTTATTTAATTTTATTTTTATACAAGGATATTATGATCCCCAGTTAAAAATTTATAAGACTTTATTGAGATAATCTCATTGAATTTCGAGTTTGTTTTTGTTTATACTTTCTTTAATGAATTATTTTGTTTTATATATAAATTCATTCATGAATTTTAATCTCACATATTTATTCATTATATATTAATTTAGTGGCACAATTATCTACTCTTTTTACTTAATATATTTAATAATTTATTTTTAATAAATCCCAACTTTACCCTATCTTCGGTGGGAAATCTTTATTCCTTTAAGACCATGTTTTCTAAAAAGGGTTTTCAAAAACATTATACTAATATCCTATGATAATTAGAATAAATCATTACCATTTTATATTTTACCAATATTTTCAAAGGAATATTCTTGTCTATTTTTGTATGAGATAATTTTGTATCCTTTTTACCATGCAAAACGAAATTCCTTTTCACCTCATATGACATGTATGGATTTATCCTCCATAAATAATTTGAAGAATTAAATTCATGTATAAATGCTATTTTTTTAATAAAATGTTTTTAAAATATATTTCATGGAATATGGTTCTCAAAAAAAATTAAAATTCTTTTATAAGTTTTCATGGGAAATTTTCTTCAGAAAATTTTCAAGCTTCTTTTATAAGTTTTGAAGGAAAATAGTTTTAGAAACATTATCAAGATTTATTTGTATGTTTTCAAAGTAATTTCATGGAGAATAGTTTTGAAAATATTTTCAAGAACTATTTATAATTTCTCAATGTGTTTTCAAATAAATTATTTTCAAAATATTTTCAAGCTTTATTTACAATATTTTAAATTATTTTCAAGGAAAATAGTTTTCAAACAGTTTCCAAGAACTATTTGTATGTTTTAAATGTGTTTTCAAAGAAAGGATTTTCGAAATGATCTTAATATTTTGTTATAAGTTTTCAAGTTTTTTTTGAAGAAAATGTTTTATAAAAATTTTTGAATCTTATTTTATAAGTGTTCAAGGAAAAAGGGTTTCAAATTATTTCAAGTATTCTTTATAAGTATCAAAGTCATTTTCAATGAAAATTGTTATCAAATGGTTTTATGTATTATGAATCCTTTTCAATGAATAAATGAGATTTTTCTCAAGAAATGTTTTGGAAAGGTATTTCAAAATTATATTCCATCTAAGATGTCATTTCTTGATGTTACTCATTCCCTTCTAGGAAACGATCTAAAGGTTCAATTTATAACCTTTATAGGAATGGGTTATGCTTAATGTCATGGTATTTAAGAAACCTATTTCTCTTACATGGGTTATATTTTTATGAATTCCATTTCTATTCCACGAGTTATATGTTTATGAAAACCTTTTATTTTTCATGGGTTATATGCTTTTGAAACGTTCTTATTTTCATGGGTTATGATTTCAGGAATTTATTATGAAACCAATATCTTTTCCATAGGTTATAACATGATAAAGTATTAATGATACTCATTTCAGATCATGGGATATGATTTGACATTTATAGAACCCATTTATATTCGTGGGTAAGGATATGATGACTATTTTGTAGAACATGCATGTGTTACTTCATTATGTGATGGGTGGGACCTATATCTCCCTCCAATTCATTGGGTAATGATAAATGTTTTCTGAGCTCAATGGATACACTGGAGGACATCTCAAGCCTGAAAAAAGAGGGTACATGGGAGAAATCCCAAGCCTAAAATAGGAGGGTACACAGGGGGACATCCCAAGCCCGAAAAAAGAGGGTATACAGGATCACATCACAATCCCAAAACAAGAGGGTATATGGGAGGAAATCCCAAGCCCAAAAGAAGATGGTATATGGGAAAACATCCCATTCCTGAAAAAAGAGGGTGTATGGGAGGAAATATGAAGCCCAAAATGAGAGGTTTCATGGGAGGAAATCCGAAGCCTAAAACAAGAGGGTACATAGGATGTCATTTAAATATTGAAGAAAGTACATGGATAGTTAGACCATTCATAACATGTTACAAAGACCTTGGTAGGCCACCTTGAAATATTGTTTTCATATTCTTATGTGTTTTACCTAATTCCATGTTTTATTCCCAAGTTATTATTTCAAGGATTATGTTCTTTATTTCCTTATGGTTAATGTCATATCTACTTCCAACTTTTATTGTATTCTATAATATGCTGTGTATGGTCTTTAAATTTTATTGTCACGATCAATACCTTTTTTTTCTTTTTATTCTTATGCATCTTCTTTATTTCCCCTTACCGAGCATCTACTATCATCGATTTCTTATGTTTCCTTTCTCTAGGTCATGAATAAATGTTTTAGGTATAAGTATAAAAGGTTTAGATCTTTATGTGAGATATTGAAGATCTTTCACCGGGATATAAGATTTTGTTTCCATGTTCCCAAAGACAACAAACTATTATGGTCCTCAAGAATATATTTTTTAAATGTAAAAAATATTAATCTAAAATGATGTAATATCCATGTATGTTAATCATGGGTCTCTATAGGAACCACGTATCATCATTGCTTTAGTGAAACCTTATTTTGAGTGCATAGTATTTCCACACTTGAATAAAATAAAAGGTCCTCTTTTATACACTAAAGGAGGTATATAAGAAAAATATTATTCAAAACCACCATGATCCTCATCATAATTTATATTTAGTTTGAAGGAACTAACAAAACTCCCACACTGAGAGAAAGGAACTCCAGTCAACCCTGATATACCAACCAGATCTTGATTGACTATCAATGACCTATCTAACACATTAAAATAAGAGGTGATCTTTAGTAAGAAAACCTAAACATTATATAATATGAATTTCCCATATTGAAAAGTTCAGTCTTCATATTATCATTTGATACTATCACATGAGCAAACATCATAATATCAGCAAAGATATTTTCATACCTAGTCATGGTATTTTCATTCTTTTTGAGTTTCAAAAACACTACATCCTTATCTAATAGCATAGACTCGGGATAAAATTGGTTAGTGATAATAGCATTAATTTCCTTTCATTCTAAACCATTGTGCCTTTTTTGTCACCATTGTATTCCACCATTTATTTAAAGGTAATTACGTCATTAAAGTGGAACAATTCACCTCGATCTCATCAACTATCTCTAAGAAAATAAACAAAAGATCAATCATGTTCATCCAATTCCCTACCTCTTCATGATTATTATATTTTAAGAACTCTGGTGGCCTCTACTGAGGGAACCCCTGAGAAAAAATTTGTAATTTATCCCTCTGAGGTTCTATAAATAGAGCCCTAATGGGAATGGGTGCTGGTTCTTATCCCATAGATTGGATGTCACACACAATATCCTAAATGAGATTTTGGTACATGGGGGGATTCTCTTGTTGTGGTTAATTAGAAGCTTCCTCATGGATTCTATTCACAAGTATTCCAAGATGCTTTATCCTACACAACATCAGTAAACCACATTGATGATTTTAAAATAGTACTCATATTGTAACAACCTGAACTTTTTGAATAATATTTTTTTACTAAAAAATGTGTGTTATATTATTTTTTACTCAATATAAATATATCTATTTAATAATTAAGTGAGTATAATATTAAATGTGACCATAGGGTTTTTACCATTATATGATCATTGATCAATTATGACTATTGGTTAATATGAATGTTGGAAACTACACTCTCAATAATGATTTTAATGTGATAATTATTATTTCTAAGTATAAATAACAAAGTAAAATTAATTTGGAAAGAGTATTTGATGACCGAATCCAGGAGAGTTGTATCATATGAATCTATTGTTTTTAGAACTTAAGAGGGTGTAGCATCACCGAGATTCTCTCTTGACCAAGATCAAGCTCATATTCAACATATTAAGCATGAATGAAATCACATATGGTAGAAGTTCAAGTTAATTGGAATTACCACCTGGGTGATCCTATGTGAGCCCCCTGAAGAATCTATCACCATCACACGCATGAACTATAGCTCACATATAGTTGTTATAAGGGGTTATTTTTCATGGTCTTAGTTACTTAATGTATAGTCTCATTGTATAAATATAATTTGTGTTTCATTAATTCTGTTTTGAGTTTATTTTTTCCTAAAAATATGATGAATTTGATAAATTGTTTTTTTGGACAGAAATTATACTTTTTAGAAATGATATAATTGTTATAATAAACTATGGTTTTATTATTAAGGTATATTGTAATGAAATATTATGATCAAGACACTCTTACACAAATATAAATGATAAAATAATTTTATTTGTTTTCATGTGTCTAAAATTTTACTATGCATTTTCTATCTCCTATTATGTTTAATAAATAAGAATTTATATGTTTAAAAGTAAAAATTTTCATAATTAAATAGTTATTATGATAAAATAGATATCATTTTTTAAATCATTATGTTAAAATTAGAATAGTGTGAATTTATGAGAATTTTCTAAAATATTTTGTTTTTTTATGAATAGTAATTATATAGTTTTTGTTTTCAGACTATTTAACAAAATCATAATTTTATAATATATAATATATAATGATGTTATAATATATTGGATTATAATAACATAATAGGCATCCCATGTGGACAATACTATGGTAAAACAGCATGGTAAATCCCATGATTTTGATTTTGCCGCTACCTAGGTGTCCAAAGAAATTATTAAACAAATCCTCCCCCTTTTCTATAAATACCCTCCCATTTCTAATGTTTAATTATAAATTCATCAACCATGATGCACAAATATTTTATCTCCCAAGGAGTCCTCCTAATTTTTCATAAAACCCCCAAGGTCCCAATCCTTGGGTTTTTGGAGTTTTCTTCAAGGTAAGGGAAATCTCAACTTCTCTTTTCCTTTTAAGTTAACTTTTTATGTGGTATGTCTAACAAATTTCCATAATATATTATTCTATCCATTTTAATCAATCCATATACAATTTAAATATTATTTAAATAATGATAATCTCTTTTCCCCGCTTTTTTAATCTTTTCTATAACCATGTTCATTCCTATTATGTTTCCATATTTTCTTCTACAAATTTCACTCTTTTTCTCTATAAATTATTTTATTTTCTTTTTTGAATATTAAAAACTCATTATTTTATAGGGGTAATCAACTAGATATAAAATTTATATATTTTATTTTGGTATTAATATACATGAAACCCGCCTTCCATTTTATTGGGTTAATAATGGCATAAATATCTGTTCTATAAGAACATTTTTAAAACACCATTATTTTGATATGAAACTCGTTTCATTTGTTTTCCAAATGTTATTTTTGAAATGTTTTATTATGATCTATTTGTGTCAAATTAATTAATACATAATAATTATACACCTTGATAGTGCTCCAATGCATTTGGTAATGAATTCAATCTTTAGAGATGACATGTTTTTTGATGCCTTGGTGGATAACCATGGTGATTTTTATGACACCTCGTAGAAAAAACATTGTGATATTCTTGTGAATGACTCAATTAAATTTTTCATCCATATTTACATGTTACGATTCATGTTTTTTACTATGATATGTCTATTTTTCCTTTTCTATTGAATTTATGATATTTTTTTGTACTTATCGATAATTCATATGATCACATATAAATTGTTTCCATTTATTTCCCTTAATAGGCCTTATGCTCACCCTTTTCATCTATATATGTCCCTAGGTTACGAAATGCATTAATTTTACATAATATAAACCTATGATGGGTTATTTTAAGTGTATTAGAATAATTTTTATATTTTCATGGATTGTGTTCCTTTTTCCAAGAAAGTAAACATTAAAATATCCTTTGTTTTGTACTATGTAATGAAAGTTATGTAATAAAAAGGAAGGATGTCATAATTGTTTTTAAAGGAAGGTTTAGTTATTTAAAGAAATTAGGATTTTATAAATTTAAGAATAACCCTATAATAATTTTTTAATATGGTAAAAACATCCTGATATTTTGGTGAAATATTAAGTAAGTGGTTTCTAATTAAATTAATACATGTCTAGAAACTAACGAGTGGATTTGGCTCTAGAATATCTATACCTAATGGTAACAACCATGACAAGGTGTGTTGGCCCTAACTCAACATAAACTTGAAAAATGAAAATGGACCTTGTTTTACTACTAGTTTGACACACTTTGGGGATATTTTTGGATGATAAAAATATTTTTATGAACAAATATGAAGGTTTTATAGAATATGTAATTGTTGTTAAAGAAAAACATATTCAGGCATTATGTTTTAGGATAAGAAAGTTCTTTATAATTATAAGATTAATAAATGAAACTTGTTTCTCACTAAGTTTCTCTTCTTTTAGAAAATGGAATTAAATATGGGAAAAAATGAAAATGGATAGTGAAAAAGGTCAGGCGCTAACAACCTTTCGATGAAATATGAAAAAAATAACATCATGAGAATGATCAATCAACTTAATCAAGTTATGAAAAAAACATGAATTAAGCAGAGTGACTAGATTCTCTTCAAAGGGAGCAACTTTTCTCTATTTTCTTTATGCATCAACGACCACCTTCATTAGGTGGATATTTCAACCCATTGATTACTTAATAATGGATATGCTCTAAAAAGAGATCTTTTCTGTACACTATTGTTTAGAATAAGAGAAAATCACACTAGCTATGTACCACATAAACGGAGAAGCTTATTAGTGGTGGAGATTAGTTCAAAACACAAATTCAAGATATTATATTGATGTTATGGAGTGGTAAGAGTTTAAGTGAACCTTTTTCAAAATAATATTTCCCTAGTTAAATGAAAATGAAAATGGAGAAGGAATTAATACAGTTGAAGTAGAAGGAAATTGAATCTGTGGGATTTTGTAGGAAAAACTTCACAAGACTTTCCCATTACACCTCTAACATTATCGTGATTCCTAATGGGAAGGTTGATAGATTATTTAGTGGATTAATACCCCATCTATAGAAGAATCTAGCCTACCAAGACTATAACAACTATGAGGGTATTGCGATGAGTGTTATGAATGTTTTATTAGAGTTTAGAGAGACTAAATAGTCCCATATATTGAATTGAATGAAGATATCACTAAACCCTAACATGAGGAGAGGATTTGATAGAGGAAGAGGAGGAAAGAAAGTGAAACATTCAACATGAAAAAATATGAGAAAAATAATTCATGGAACTTCCTTCTTGGGAGTTGGAAATGTGACTAGTGTGGAAGAGAAGGCCATATTTTATGGAAATTTCATATTGAGGTGAAGCCTAAACCTATCAACACTATAGACATAGATAAGATGGTGTAGGCCCTTCCTGAAGTCCAATGCTTCAATTATGGATAGCTTGGGCACTTTTCTTATCACTGTTAAAATATGAAGTTATTAGAGGGGAATCACCATCATCCTTAGCATAGGACAAGGGAGAAAGGTCCTTCTTTTTCTATCACAATTTCTAAATTTGATGCTCTAAATGATGTTCTAGATAATGCTACTATTGTTCTATAAATTATAGAAAGTAAATTGTTTGATTATAGTTATATGAATTCCTTTATTTCCTCTATGTTTGACAATAATATAGAATCAATCCCTGAATAGATATAAGTAGAGTTACCAGTCATGAATCTTAGAGGGATTATCGATGAATCAACAGTGTATAGAAACTCTAGTATTTTCTTTGGTGAAAAAAATCTCATCATAAATCTAGTTATCATTCCCATTTTAGAATTTTACATTATACTAGGGATAGAATAGCTCTAAAATTTTAATTCTAATATCATTTACATAAGAAATAAAATCAAACCAATCTTGAATGAAAAACCAATAGTTGTTTTCAAAGGAGAGATATCGCAACCTGAGCTCTGTCTCGATACACCACCCATAGCCTTTTTTATGGAGTTGATCGGTGAAGATAGAGAAGTAAATGAAAGTATATAAATATAGAATATTCCCATTTTTCAATAATACATTAAAATATTTTATTAGGAGTTACCTGGACCTCCCCGAGAAATAGTGGGATAGTTCGCCAATGAAATTTTGACTATATCCAAGACAATATCAATGAACTCATATAGAATAGAAAATGTAGAGATGGAGGAATTAAATAAAAAACTCCATGATCATTTGGAGAAGTCGTTTATCTATCCATGTGTGTCTCCTTGGGGAGAACCTATTCTATTTGTGAAGAAGAAAGATGGTCCATGTGGTTATGCATTGATTATAGAGAACTTAATGGGATCACTATGAAGAACAAGTACCATCTTCAAAGAATTGATGATTTATATGAAAATATGGATAGGGTTCAATTATTCTCCAAGTTTGATCTTTAATCTGGTTATCATTAATTAAGATTTAAGAAATAATATACTTTAAAGACCTCCTTTTGATCAAGATATGTGCATTATGATTTTTTAGTTATGCCCTTCGGCCTGACTAAGGCTCCAGCTATTTTTATGGATTTGATGAATGTAGTATTTAAGGACTACCTTTATAAATTTTTGGTAGTTTTCATTAATGATGATCTAATATATTCTAAAAGTCACAAGATTATGATGAAAATATAAGGGTTTTATTTCATACTATAATTAAGGATAGGCAATTTGGAATGTTTAAAAAATGTGAATTTTCGTTACAATAAATTTCTTTCAAGGGACACATTGTATATAATAAAGGAATATGAGTTGATCCTACAAATTCAGAGGTTGTGGAGGAGTGGAATCATCCTAAAATAGTTACTAATATTCATATTTTCCTTTTATTAGTGTGATATTATAGGAGGTTTGTGAAAACAATCATGAATTTCTAATCCACTAAAAAAATTAATTCTAAAGGATGAAAAGTTCATCTAGACAAAAAAGTGTGAAGAAAATTTTCAAGATCTGAAGAAGAGATTTTTTACTTCACCTATGTTTAATATACCCTCTATCCGAGAAGAATTCTTTATTTTTAGTGATGTGTATCTATAAGGGATTGGGTGCATCCTCATAAATTATGAGAAGTTGATTGATTATGCATATCAATAGTTGAAGCCTCATGAGTAGAAGTATCCTAAAAATGACCTAGAATTGACTGCAGTTGTTTTTTCTCTGATGATATGAAGCCACTATCGTTATGGGGAGAAATGTGAAATACAAAAAGACAATCATTGTTTTAAGTATATTTTTACAAAATATAAATTTAACATGGGATAGAGGATATTGTTGTAACTTCATAAATACCATGATTGTTCAGTTGAATATTATCCCAGAAGAGAAAACAAAGTCTCTAATGCATTAAGAATGAAATACCCAATTTTTTTGGAAATAATGATGATTCAAGTAAATCCATCGATTAAAAACCTAGTAAAATTAGAAATGGGAATTATAAGGGGGTGAACATCATCAGCCATGTCCCAAATGATTTATCCATCATCATTACTAGAAAATACTAATAAATATCTAAGAGATGATCTTTTTTGAAAAATAATATAGAGTCTCTGATGGTTGGGAAGTTTCTTGAGTTCAATATTGATTCAGAAGGTGTACTGAAATCTCATACCAGACTATTTTTTCCATCTATTCTATAAATAAAGAAAGAACTTATGGATGAATCTAAAATCTCAACTTTCTCTATAAATCCTTAAAGAACAAAAAATTATAGGGACCCTCGTGATCATTATTGGTAGGATAACATGAAATGAGAGACTATTGACTACACTATTTGGTTCCTGATGTGTCAAAAAGTGAAGGTAGAGTGACGTCGTCCAAAAGGGGTATTACAAAAACTACCCATACTAGCATGTAAGTGGTACAATATCACTATTGTATTTGTCACAGTTCTCCCAAAAAAATCCAAAGGAAACAATGGTATATGGGTTATAGTGGACCATCACCCTAAGACTACCAATTTTATCACTATTAGGAATGATTTCTCTCTTGACTAACTTACCAAGATTTACATAAAGTTTTAATGGTGCATAGGGTACAAATCTCCATAATATATGATCATGATCCAAGGTTGACATCAAATTTATGGAGATGTTTTGAACATTCTCTGAGTACTGAATTTAATTTATGTTCAGCCTATCACCCCCAAACTGATGTCCAATATTAAAGGACTATTCATAAACTCGAGGACATGCTGAGAACATGCTCAATGGAATTTAAAGGTGTATGGGATCAATATCTACCATTAGTTTAGTACTCAAACAAAAATATCTTCAGTTCGAGTATTCAAATGGAACCCTATGAAGCTCTATATGGGAAGCGTTGTAGAACTCCTAATTTTTGGAATGAAGTTAGAGAGAAAATGATTCTTTGGCCTTATCTTGTGTATGATATCACAGAAAAGGTTTATGCCATCCAACAACAAATAATGGCTACTCTGAGTCGACAGAAGAGCTTTGCTGATAGTCATCGAAGTGACTTGGAGTTTGATATTGGTGATAAACTATTCCTTCAAATTTCAACTTGAAACTGATTCATGCTATTTGGGAAGAAAAAAAACCTCATCCCCAGGTGCATTGGATCCAATGAAATCCTTAATTTCATAGGATCATTAGCCCATAAACTTTTTATTTCTCCAAATATAGCTCAAGTTCATGATGTATTCCACTTAACTCTCTTGAGGAAGTACATATCTGACCCTTCACATGTACTAAATCATGAATTGATACAACTGGGACATGACCTCTCTTATGAGAAATAGTCGGTGGAGATCTTGGACCATAGAGTCAAGGTTCTACACAACAAGACTACCAACCTCTTTAAAGTGTTTTAGGGGAACCATAAATATAAAGAATCCACCTAATAACTAGAGGTGTAAATGAGGCAAAATTACCCACACATTTTCTCAACGGAGGGAATGAGTTGAAATGTCAAGTATTAAATTTATTGGGGGTAGAATGTAATGACCTGAACTTTTCTAATAAAATTTATTTACTGAAAATGCCTGTTATATTATTTTTTTACTCAAAATAAATATATCTCTTTAATAATGAACTGAGTATAATTTGAAATCTGACCAACAGTTTTTGATGGTTATATGAACATTAGTCAATTATGATGGTTGGTCAATTATTACCATAGGTTGATATGACTATTGGAAACTATACACTTAATAATTTTTTTATATTATAATTTTTTTATATAAGTAGAAATGGGAATGGAAAATTATTATAGAAAGAAGAGTTGATAGCCTCATCTAGTAGAGTTGTTTCATATGAATCACATTTTTTAGATCATGCAAGGGAGTTAGTGTCACTTGGATTCTCTCTTAACAAAGCCTAGGTTGAACTTCAACATGTTAAGCTTGAACAAAATCGCCTACGAGAGAAGTTCATGTTAGTGGAAATTACCACTCGGGTGATGTTATATGAGTTACCCCAAGAATAAATCATCATCAAACACATAACCATTAAGTTTTATACAGGTGTTATAATGGTTAATGTGTCATGGACTTATTTAATTAATGTATAATCCCACTGTATAAATAAAAAATTTCTATCAATTCTGTTTAAGTTTTGTTTTTCTTAAAAATATAATGAATTTGGTAAATTGGTTTTTCAAACTGAAATTGTAATTTTTAGAAAATATATAATTATTATAATAAACATATTTTTCATCAATAATGTTTATTTTATGAAATATAGTGATTAATACACTTTTATTTAAATTTTAATGGTAAAATAATTTAATTTTTTCAAGTATTAGAAATTTCACAATGAATTATTTATCAACTATTATTATTAATAAATAAATATTTTTATATTAAAATGATAAATTATCATAAATATATAATTATAATGATAAATTGATCTTTATTTTTGAAATCATAACATTTAAATTAAGATAGGGTGAATTTATGATAATTTTCAAAATATTTGTTTGGTGAATAGTAAAAATATTGTTTCAGTTCTTCGGTATGTTTAATGACATCATAATTATGTAATATGTAACATAAAATTCTTTTTGAATCTTTTTATTATAATAAAATAATATGTGTCTCAAGTGTCCAATATTATGGGAAAATTCCATGGACAATCCCAACGTTTTGAATTTACCACTACCTAGGTGTCCACGAGAATTATTAAACAAATCATCCTCTTTTGTTATAAATACCCACCCATTTCTCCATTATATTTAATTAAAAATTCATCCTAAACAAATATTTGATATATTTACCTCCCAAATAGTCCTCCTAATCTATCCTCATTACCCCAAGGTCCTAATATTTGAGTTTTAGTAGTTACTCTTCTAGGTAAGGGAAATCTCAACTTCCTGTTTCCTTTCAATATCACTTTTTTATGTGGTACGTATTTCAAATTTATAAAATATGTTCTATTTTCTATTTTATTCAATACATTAAAAATATTTATAGTCTTTTATGATTGGAAGACCAATTCCCCCTATTTTTATAATTTTTTCTAAAACCATTTTTAGTACTCGTTATGTTAAAGGATTTTCTTCTCAAAATTTTTATTTTTCTAATGTAGTTTTATTATTTTCTTTTGTAAATACACAAAACACTTTATATACCATAGTTAGTCACATATATTTCAAAATGATCTATTTTATTCTAGTATTAACATACATGTAACCTACATTTCCGTTTAATGGGTCAATAATGGCATAAAGATATTTCCTTTAATCCCCTTTTTAAAACATCTTGACTTTGATATGAAACTCATTTTTTTTATTCTCCATATGTTATTTTGGAAATTTTTACTACGATATATGTGGATAATATTAATTAATTTATATTAATGGTGCACCTCTATAGAGCTCCAATGAATTGGGTAAATAATTTACTCTCTAGAGATCACATGTTTTATGATATCTTAGTGGATAACATTGTTAATTTTTATTACACCTCTGTGATAAAAAATGGTTATATTCTAATGAATGACTAAATTAAATGTTTTAACTATAATTACCTGTTATGATTCATGTTATTTTTACAATGATATGTCTATTTTTTATTTTATCTTTCTTTTATAATTTTTATCAAGTTCTTATTGATAATTCCCATGATCACTTATAAATTTTTTCCCTTACTTTCCCTTACTGGTCCTTACACTCACCCTTTTCTTTGATGTATGCCCCATTGTTAGGAGATTAAATAATTTTACTTTTATGACTCTATGATGAATCTTTTCGATTGGGTTAGAATAATTTTTTTGTTTTCATTTATTATGTACGTTTTTTCCAAGAAAATAAATTTTAAAAGATTATCTATTTTGTACTATGTAATGAATGTTATATAATAAAAAGGTGGGATTCCATATATATAAAAACTCAAAAATGAGAAATAGATAAATTAATCCAATATAATAAGAAAAAAATATTTTGATTTTAACCTATCCAAATCAAAAGAAGTGGAAAGACAAGAAATAATCTCTAAGATGAATTTCCCAAACCACACATGGTGACTCAAGGCTCACTACTATGAGCACCATACAGGAACCCACTCGTAACAAACTCCAAAGTCCTAAAAAAATCTATCAATTGCATACTGACATCTTGTAAATATTCATAAGATCCTTATGACACCACTTTTTGATGAACTAGAATAGATACCTTAGTACCTTAACACATGATCCATCACCAATAAAGCTCAAAGAGATCTACTTATCCCCATGAGTTGGTGACTAGAACCTGGTATCATAAAAGATAAAAGTGGGAATTGTTTCTCAACTTGATTAGTGAAAAAAGTAGATACATATCAGCTTGATCAAAGTAAATTCATAAAGGAGATAGTACCATAATTTAAACTGGTATATCAAAACCCAAATAGTAAATCATCAATATAGTGATTTTGGGTTAACATACATGGATATTACATCACTTCTTACAAGTATTCAGTACATTACAAAATTACATGCCTGAGGTCCATAATATTTTAGTGTTCCTGGAAACATGGAAATATAATTATCTCTCATTGTGAAATATATTCAACATCTCTCTTAGATATCGTCCCATTTTTTACTCCCACTTAAAACCATTCTTCATAACTTGTGGAAAAGAAGAAATAAAAAAGGATGAGCTCATATGCTCAATCAGAGTAAATAACGGAGTTACATAAGAATAAAAAAAGAATAATTGTATGAAAATATTAGAATAACATTTGAAAAACATACCCTACATATCATTGAAATTGAATATTAATTATGGAATAAAGGTTGTAATTTCTTCATACATGAATAATAAGGGAATCAATATCATAATCAAGGAAATCATAAAAATGCAACAAGGCTTAAAATTTTGTCATACACATCATCTTATAACATTGAGAACATGTATACAAACAAGCAGGTTCACTTATTAAGTTAAGTACATGAAATCATGTCCTCCCATAAAATTGTGGCCATGTTACCAAGTCCATAAATAACATTGTGAAAATTTAATTAGGTTCACGCATAGATGGATACACCTCCTAGGTGGGACACTCCTACATCCATATTTGTATCCTTTATAGTAGTAAAGGATTACTTCCAAGTCTATATTATTGGAATAGGTTCACTCCCCAAACCATCTTAGTAGTATGGGCTCACTTCTAAGACCATGTTAGTAATCAAGGTTCACTTCCAAGGCCATATTATTAGAAAAAGTACGTTATTGGACCGAGATTACCTTCCATTATATCCTTGTCTATATCATGATATATAAATATTTTCCCATTGGAATGGAGGGAGATATCAGCCCCAACCTTCATGTAAGATATAACTAGCTCATAAGGTGCTATCTGGACCACCCAATCATATAAGCTATAAAAGGTTTACACATCATTATCAACACCAACCCATAATATAAGAAATATCCATATAGGAAAATATGAATAATGTATAAATATATTTAATATCATAATAAAAACTCATAAAACAATTATTCTTTCATAACATGAATAACCCATGGAATGGAAATGGGTTCCATGTCAAGATTTTTGAAATGCGAATAGCACGAGAAAAGGAAACAGTTTTCATAGAAACCTATTTGAAACATGATTGAATTGTGGAAAAAAAGGGTTCCATAAATATCATTTCATCACAACATACCATTAAATTAAATAATATCAATGGCATCCTTGTATCATATCCATATTCAATCATAAACTATATCAAAGTATGGCATCTTAGATGGAGAAAGATTTTGAAAGATCTCTTGAAAAATTACATTTATTTCAAAATCACTTTTTAAAACATATAATATTTATAAAATAATATTATTTGAATAAAAATTTTAAAACTTATAAAGGAAGAATTAAAAATCATTTAGGACGTTTCTTGAGGGAAATATCCTTTTTTATTAAAAAAATGTTTTTAAAAATAAATCATTTTTAAAAACATTTCCCATGAATATAACCTTGAAAACTTATGAAAAATGATTTAAAAATAATTTAAATCTGTTTTTAAAAAATAAAAATTTTAAATCCATATTTAATTAAAATTATATTAAAATATCAATTATAAAAAATGTTTTTTTTTGAAAACATAGTTTTTGAATAAAAAAAATTTCTGACCGGAGAGAGAGATAAAGTTAGATATTCTTAAAAACATTTTCACAATTATCATAAGTACCAAAGTGTGAAAAAATCGTAACAACACCTGAATATAACCTGAATAAAAATAGTAGAAAAAATTCATGAGGATTCCTGACATTTGGATCATGAGATTTTATCAAGGAAGCATAATTGTAAACAATATATATAAACACTAAGATTGTAGCAATAGACTCTTACCACCTTGGTGTCTTAGAATCCTAATCGTAATGAAAAAATAGCATTAAATAAATCATAAAATATCATTAAAGGATGAAAATTAATGATATAACATGTAAAATGTGTATTATATACACCCCATAGAATAATATAGGTGCATAACATGGCATGTGTCTCAAAGAAGATATATTGAGACAAATTTACTTTACTGATTTAGTAACATTTGAATCATAAACTCCATGAAAGTGAAATCATAAAATGGATATATAGATACCCATAAATTTAAGTATAATAATATAATATTTCATTAATTGTAAGCATATATTGAACACAAAATAAATTAGTGGTTAATATGACATAAGTCTCATGGAAATAAAAGTGAGACTAAAAATCCCCTTAGTACTTAAGTAACTTTTGAATCATGATATCCATGAAATAATAAAAACAATTAATAATTAAAATATATTTAAATAAATTAAATTAATGATACAACATGTAATAGTTCATTATATACACCACACAAAAAAATAAGTTGTGAATATAGCATATATCTCACAGAAATAAATATTAGATGAGAAAACATTTACCTTAATTCTTGAATTTATTCATACCTATTAAGACATCTTATTTCATAAAAAATGTTTTTTATAAATCAACCAAAGAAACATATTCTTATATATCATACAATATATTATTTTATTATTTCATTATATTATCCTCTTATTTACAATTCCATTTTAATTTTATGTTTTAGATAATAATCATTTTGTTTTTAAAATGTGTTTTGACAAGGTAATATTGATCCTCATAACTAGATCCTGATTTACAAATTAAAAGAATTTAAAAAAAGATATAAATATATTATTTATTAATTATAAAATAATTTATTATAATATATAAATGATATAAATAAGAAATGGAAAACACTATTCATGGAGATGATAGACCTAACGTACGCATAAACACCATTTTTAATTTCTTGTCTAATTAAAAGAAAGTAAGTAAATGACATATATTTATGTATATATATAATATCATTATAGTAAAATTATTATCTCATATATATCATATATTTTTACTAAACACATACTTAATACATTCTATGTACTGTGTGAAAGAATCGCTTCGCTTAGAGGAGGCGGTAGTCCTCACATCCACAAATGATGTTGTCGTATTATCAAATAATGAAATGCATGAATTTTTGTTTCATATAATAGTTAAATAATCAGAAATAAATTATAAATATCATATATATAATGTAATAACCATAATTACATCATTATTATCACCCTTTAGAAGTTGTAATAGACTAACAAACCATATCGGTTCGCGAGGTGGTAGTTCGTCGTACAAAAAATGATGATTGTGTATACCATTTTACAGAAGTGTGTGTGAGTATAGGTAAAAAAACATAATATAAAAACATCTCAGTATATTTATGGTACAATTTTTATTATAAAATCATGTAATAGAAATAATTTATATGGTGGATAATGAAATAAAACAAAACTTCTTGTTGAATGATGTTACCTATTCTTTTGGTAATTCCCTTTGGTTTGCACCAAAAGACTAACATGGTTTTCCTTATTCCCAAATTGATGATTATAGGAAGAGATTATCAATTTTGGAAGAATATTTTTCCATGTTGTGGATGATATAAATGGATTGATATTTGTTAACATGTGATGTGGGTTAGTTCCCTTCTATAGTGGAGGAGGAGTGAATTCTTGTAAATAAAAATATGTGGACACTATTGATATGTATCTCTTACATAATGTGCCACCAATAATAGTCCATTTTTATAAAAGAGGTTATTTTGTCAAAATCATGACATCAATTTATTTTAGATAGGTTTATAGGTTATCTTTCCCCTTAGGATAAAGTTTAACCTCTAAGTGAACTCATTAGTAACTTAACCGCCATAATTAATTTTAATTATATTCACTAATTTTTTCATCCAAAAAGATAACTTAACCATAATATAATATATATATATATATATTGAGGATTAAAAATATGGAATATATTTCTAGAAATTAATATAATAAAATATTTAGAAATTAATTTAAAATTAATCCTGCAACATGGATTAGATAAAAGGTTTTTAAAGCTAAAATGTTAAAAATATTCAAATGTTTTTATATCCAATTTCAATGGTAAATTGATTAAAATTACCTATATTGTATTAATTAAATTATAATATATATATTTAAAAATTAAAAATAATCTAAAATAAAATTCAACTACCTAAATAAGTTAGACGAAAATACAATTCTGAATTAAAATTCAGAATTCTCACTATTCATCCAAAAATAAAACTTCTCAAAAGAAATACTAAAAAATATCCCAAGCTAATATTTATGTTAATAAGTCAAAAATGAAGTTTATTTTATCATTTAAAATTTATAAAAGTGTAAACATTTATATATAAAATAGGCGCACTATAAGTAGGTGGTAAAATATACTTTTTTGGAAAACATAGATATCATTATCTATAAAATTGGTTTTATTCCTATATATTTTATAAAAAATGCATAAGATGAATTTTTATTAGTTAAAAAAAATATAATATATATATGTGTGTGTGTGTCATTATAATAATTTTTATCATTTCTTAATTAATTTATTGAGTTAAAACATGTTTGATTTCATAAATATGATTTTCCACCAAAATATTTCTTATATTTTCAAAAGGGTTTTATTTTCATTTATAAATAATTGTCCCCCAAAAATTATTCTTATATTTTTTAAAACCATATTTTTATAATTTAATTAATTTAAGTCATGAAATTTATTCCAATAGCTATTTTCAACTATAATAATATTTTAATATTATTATTTATATTACATTTTAGTTTGGTAAAACTATGTCTTGCTTGTACTGCAAGAAACTGAAGGAACTATAAATTGTTTATAACTCAATCCAAACATAGTTTTTAATATGACTTAATCTAATAAAATTTTTATGTCTATTGAAATATCAATATGGTTTTGTGTGGAAATCAAGAATAACTTGGTTATTTCATATAACATAAGCTATATTCAGTGTTTCGTGAAATGAAAAATAATAAATAGTTTAAGTTAATTCAAAAAATATTTCAAAAAATATCATGTTATTACATTATACACCATTTAAAATTAATTTCAACCTTAAAATTCATCTAGGTTATAAATTGTTTAACACTTGGAAGATCATTTCCCAGAAACCCACATCATAAAAAAATACTAAATGTTTCATTAAAAAATTATAGTTGGAACAATAATGGTTAAATAAAGTAACTCATAACGAGGTTTACACATAAGATAACATATATGAGAAGTCAGTATTGGACATGGAATAAAATATTAAACAATTATAGATAGTAATAAAAAGCACTGATCACAAGAAAGTTATTGATCAATGGAATGTTAAGGGCCTCAAAACCATAAAACTAGGAGGATTTAAAAGGATATATGTTTAATAGAAATGAAGGTATTATGCTAAATATTTTTCAATATTATTTTCCTATATTTGAATAATTTATCACAAGAATATATACTTACTTGGTATCATTATATTCCCACCACACAATTCTACCCTTTGGTTTTTCCTTGATCAACTCCCACTTTATCTCTTTCCCAATGAAATAAAGGTTAATTTTTCATTATTTAATATTTTAATCTATTAACTACTCATTCTATGGTATAGGTTCATTATTTTCAAAACATAATGATTTTCCATTTTTAGAGACTGGGAAACCATTTCTTTTTGGTTCCCTTAACTCTAGTGCTCCTACATAGTACTTTTTTTATAAGAAAAACTTCTTCCATTATGACCTTGTAAATATTTTCTTAGACAAACATTTTTGTATCATGATAATCAACATCACCAAAGTCAATAATGATCCCACTGTCCTTCTTGAGAATTTTATTCCTATCAATAAATATGCCTTGTCTTGTGACATCCAATTTCTCATCTAAGGGGTCCTATAGATAGTATCCCACTGTTATATTAGTATACATTATAAAGATACACTTTATGCCTTAGGGTGCTACATTTTTTTCTGATATGGCATTAACAATCTCCTCGAATCCCTATACATTAGTTTGTGACAACATGAATTTCATTACATACATTAACACATAGGTCATTTCAATTTTCACCTTAGTTGGTACTACATTTAGAATGTGTGTTGTATCATGTCATGCATATCAAAAAAAAGGATAATGAAAGATATAATAAATCATTATAGAACATACCATTTTATTAAATGTATAGATTCTTAATTCATTAACATCATTACACTATGATTTATAATTTAGAATGAGTTTGGACAGAATCCCAAAATCCATTAAAATGTTGATAAACAATTTTTAATATATTTACCCCCTCGATCTAGTAAAAGATTCATTATCTTCTTACCAAGTTGATTCTCTGTATAATTTTTTAATTCCATGAATTTATTGAAGGGCTCAGACTTTTACCACATCAGGTAGGCATACCCACATCTACTCAATTCATTATTAAAAGTTATAAACTATGAATATCCACATTTGTATTCTAATAGAAAATGTCCACACAAATTATCATGCCCAAATACTAGAATCTCTATGGAAACATCACCCTATCTAATGAAGTGTGGTTTGGGAATTATTCCTTTTAAATAATAATGACATCTATAGGGTCCTCGTAACTTTGAAAAGTGAAAGTAAATACTCCCATAATTTTGAAAAAAAAAGAAAACAAATAGGATGAAGGATTTTGAGAATTTGTTTGGAGAATCCATGTTTGGAAAAGGACCCATAGTGGTCCGCTTACTAATCCCGGGAACAGTTTGCGGAAGGTGTTTCCCGTGAGATGAGTAGTATGTCGAAATAAGGAAAAAACAATGATAATAATTGCATACTATCAACATGAACCATATCGTTGGAGGAATTTAGGTGGAGAAACTCACCCTAATGTACCATCCCCACGAGCTCAACAGTTCATGGACGAGGAAAAACCAGTAGTATCCCACGAATACGATAATGTATTTCATGGGTTTGAGGTGGTTACTTTCATCACTATGAAATGCAGCCCCACGGGCCTCTATTGATCACGTCATTTTCATGCCGGATGATATCCCATGCACTTTTGTAAAATGTGTCGAGAGATCCATAGATCTAACTTCTACAAAACTCTATAAAAGTACAACAATGGGTGTCGATAATGGGGCTGAAAATTAGATGATTTTATGGAATTGTGAGAAATATTTCAAAAGAGATCAATCATGGAGGCATGGAACACTTATAGGGAATTCCCACAGGTACAAAATCATCACATAGTAAAATAAAAAATGAAACATAATTATTGGAAAAATGCAAACCTAAATTGGTGAACCATGAAACATATTCCCTTTAGGGATAAACATACCATGAACTATAGAATCAATGTCCCTTATTCACTCTGGTGTCCCACATAACATAAGGCTACAAAGGTGGAACCCTGCCCCATGTACCAACTCGCTACGTATACTGAACTCGACACCTAATAGCATCATGGTACATGACCAGAAACGGGTCCCATTTATAAAAACACAATGTGGACCACATACAGATCCATGTATATTCATGGTACACCGACGGTACCTCCACCCACATAGAAACAAACTACTTGGGGAGGGGCCCATCTCACCTGAAGAAACAGTATGCAGAATGGGTACCTTCAGATATTCCACACTCCATCTCTGATCATCTGCTTCCATTTCTGTCACCTCATCTATAGCCCCTCCATGAACCAGTCCAATGACATCAGGCCTAAGCCTCTTCCAAAGCCAAAAAACCCATATGATAAAACAACCATGTGCATCAGCATTACATTTTTAGTTAACATGCCCATGGTAAGAAGGGATGTGTGGGAAATACTTGCAATGGTTGGGTACCACAGAATTTCCATGGGTTTAAATTCCCATGGTAATGTGGGGAACAACCTGTGGATACTCACATGTACCTCCCCATTCTTAGGATCAAGGGTAATCACTGTATTTTCCATTCAATGAGGTATAGTGACAATTTAAACGATTCATTCATGCTTTTCCCCTTTGATGAGTAGTGATGCTTATCCCCTTTTCTATAACTCATTTCAGAGCACTCCCACAAAGGTAAGCCCATAACCATTCCATGGGAGGTGACTCTCTTACTCTAATTAGGTTTAGCCTAAGACATTCTAGGATATATCATCTGGTTATCCTAGATATCTACATAGGAGAGTAAATTGTCACATTAAAATTCCCCCCCCCCCTCTTCCTTTGGCTCTAGTACCATCTCTCATTAGACGATGTGGGACATGTGATCATAAGATCCACTACCCCCTCTTGGTTCTCACATCGAGCATGAATCACATTGTCTTAGAGTTTGGTGGTGATCATGACATCCAAATACCCCAAACCATGGTCATCCAACAAGTTCTAACCCTCACCCAGCCCTCCAAATCATCATAAGTCGAGATCCTCCTCATTGTTTTAGAAACATGGGCCTATTCTTAGGTATAATACCCAAACATAATGAACTACGAGAACTCTGATTCCTACTCTAATAAAGTATATATAGGATTCTTTCTAAACACCCAAGATCATGGGACATTCTCATTACAATTTAATCCCAATAAAACTCCCCCAAACTCATTACGTAATACTTTTTAGGAGTAAGCCTTGACTTGTTTCTCCCAAATTGGTTACTCTTATGTTTAAGCCCCAATCATTCCCCCATAAATCGTACACCTTAAGTGTGTAAATCCCAAATAAATTTTAACTAGAAGGTATTTGATTTCTAATCTACTTGGATATGTAGGAAACCGCTCTGAGGTCCAAACCCAACACCCAAATCACCCAAATCACCCGAATGTTCACGAGACCATATCCCGAATATGGTCATATTTACCTAGGGAACCGTATCTCTTTTTAGCATCATGAGATACCTCATCATAAGTCCCACAAGGAAGTTTTACTAATCATCTTTCTCCTAGATTTATTGGCCGCATGACATTAAACTACATGGATGGGTCCTTGTCCCATTCCCCTAAAAGGTGACATGTCCAGTAAAGCGACACCGAACTACATGGAATATGATTCCTATCACGATGATACATAAGAATCACATCCTAATGGTTCGATCCCAAAATCAAAACAATATTCATCCCCCTAGATAACAGTAAACTCTAGAGTGCCTCATCACATTTCATAAACTAGTGTTGTATCCGTAATTCCCAATCCATGTATAACCATGATTGATTTTGCAACCCAGGGGTGATCTGCTGACACATTCTTGGGAAAGAACCAAGGATTCATGAACATATGAAAAATGCTTCAATCGATAAGATAGTCTAGGAATTGCCAATAATTTCCCACAAAAGGGTGTTATGATCCCAACCTCCCATCCATATGACAAATGGTGTTCTTAATTTTCATGGTCGAAATCATCCAATGAGTGCCTACCATTGGGAATTAGGTCCATGAATCATGGATAAAAGGGGTGTTGGGTGTTTCTGGCTCCATGAATAAATCTGTTGGAGAATATTTGATGGAATTGTATCTGACATGGGCTGATTTTAAATACACTTAACTCTTTTTAATCTCCCTCTATGGCCATTTAAATATGGAATATCCTTATCAACAAAGAAAAGACACACTGCCTAGTCACCACGGGGCCACTTACTCACACCACCTCTATATAAGGAGGATACGACGTGAATTGGACCGATGAAGAGGGAAAACCCAAGTCATAAATAAGACATGTGATCGTGACATGCTACTTTGACGAGTTTATTTTGTCTATAAATGTAAAATATATTGTAAAAATTACGTAACTCTACCTTCAATCCAATGGAATCACAACAGTTTTCTCAGACATGTGCATCAGCAACCACACAGGCGGCTGGGTCCCTAATAAAGAATATGGCTCCATCACCTACCCAGAATCTTCAACACTAAGTTTCAAACATGCTGATCAAATAGTACCACCAAAATGGTACTCTCCCCATGGTGGAGGTTTCAAGGAAGACCCTATAATTGGTGAAAACATGGCAGCTACATATTCATTTATGGAAGGTAATCCAACACAAGGCGTACCCACTAGCTCTCTCCAATTGCATCGGGATCCTATCCTTGGAGAGAGATAATGAGTACCAACCTTTACTTACTAAGGAATATGATGTAGACATAAATTACTTCATCCCAGATGCACATGAACACCACTCAAGGGATCCTTTTGGAGAACGTCACCACCAGTGCCGCATGACTCAATATTCTCACTCAGAAGAGGATCTCTTTCCAAGGGTTCCTACTTAAGTGAAATGGAAATGGACCTGTCAGGAAGCCTGTTGAGGGTGGAAAACAAAAAATCAGGACCAGTTCATTACCCTTGTTCATGAGGGGAGATCCACTATAGAAACACAGAAGAATACCATGGGCGGACAAAAAACTGTATCCCCTCTTCAGAAGCATGCCATGGAGATATGGTAGGAAGCTATGAGGGGACACATATCCCTAATACCTCCTATGAATTCGACAATGAATATATGGTGCACAATATGAGATGGAAAAGATTATTTCCAATTCACATTGGTCCTGTCACACAGATAGTGAGGAAACTTATAGGTGGATACAAATCCCCACTAATTAGCATGAATCCCACCATCCAAACAGGGCAGAATCTGGATACAGGAAGGAAAAAATATCTACTAACACCCAATATGACCTACATCTAAATAGGTTGGAAAACTATTTGTAGTCATATAACACCACCAATACATATGAAGAACATGAATCAAATACGGTGGAAATCAACAGGTAGATGCAAATTCCTACCAACCAATATCACGCCCAACAGTCATATTCAGTGGAAAGAAAATGTAACCAGAATAAAATTCATGAAGATTAATATCAATATCATGAGAAAAATATAGCATAAAATGAGAAGATGAAAATTTCTTGTCACAAATATAATACACACCAGTCAAATATAGTCAAATTCAGAGAAAGTAGCTAGTGTATCCCGACTACAAGTTGGGGGTAGACTCGTTCCTCTTCCTCCGCACAAGAGAATCATCAGTACCCACTGACAACACATGGAGGACTAGAGAAGTCATAAACTCTTTATTCGATGTCATAATATGAATTTATACATTTTATACCCAAATAAATATCTCAAAACATTCTGGAAATGATGGATGATCAAAATTTTATTCCTTAACAAATTCTCCAAACCTATCAAGATGTCATCAAGTAAGTGGAAAAAGTGAGGAGTTGGGCCCATGATCTTGTACCCCATAGAAGGGAAATTTATCCATAAAATAATACGGTTAAACTAAACAAGACTTGCATCCTTTATCCAGTATAGGAGGTTTGACATCTATATTCCACGATATAAGAAAATTTGGATTGGGAATAAACACTCATTCCAACTTGGGGACACCAGTCCAATGTGGTGCCCGCTCTAGGGCGGGCATATATCACTGTCAGAACTCAAAATGCTTATCAGCATATCCTAATGGTATTGCAGGAACCAAACAAAAAGGGACACATATATGAAGTCCATTACCATCAGCATTTGGCTCCAACTTCTTCAAGAGATAACCAAAAAATTAAAGGTTTCAAAGGTAGTTGGAAAATGAGGAGAACATTCATGATTCTTCTCTATTGGAAGTTGGAGTTCGTGATACCATAGAAAATCTATAAATAGAACCTCGATATCCTTCCAATCATTAAAAATTTAGTAAAGTTGTAGCATTAGATATGAAGGAACTCCTCACAATGTTTCCACCAGCAGCTCTGAAGTTCCTCGTTAGAGCTCCCATAGGGGCTTACTCTGTGGGGAAAAACAATCAATCATGAGTATTTATCTCCTAATGAGTGTTAGGTTAGCCCTCCCATTGAAAACAATATATGACAGAAATATGTCCATCCCCTTATTATAGTCTGACCTAATGGTCCTCCTGAGGTTATACGATGCAGATATGATTCTCCCTAAAGTCAGATGTCAAGCTATAATGGAAGTCCTTTCCATGATGGAAGTTTCTATGAAGGTCCTCCCAATAGTGACACCAAGAAACGAGAAGGTACATCTCTCATTGTATTTCATCCAAAAGGTCCTTCCCATTATTCACACTATAGATATTTTCCCTGTATCTAGATATGAATACATGATGTTAGTCCTCTCCATGATGGTAGTCGCAGTGAAGGTCCTCCCCATAATGACACAAAGTAGCTAGCATGTCCTCCCCCTACTTCGGCCCACCCTGAAGATCTTCTCCAGGGTACACGCCATAAAAAAACTCCCTACAGTTGGATGTTATGATATGATGGTAGTCCTAACCACCACAGCCCCGACTGTGACCCGGTCCCCCCCCCAACCGAAATTCACACTGGTGAGAAGGTCCTCCCCCACTGGTCCAAATAGGAAAAATTCCTCATATTATAAGGCACTTGGAAGGAAAATGTTTGATACAATAGAAATTATGTCAATTACAGGGACCTTCCTTTCTCATATAGGAGACGGCTTAGGGCCACCCTCACCTATGAGCCACCCTCACACTGTTCATGAATCAATGAAATCCCTACTATATAACGCCCCGACCCTAGATACCCAGAGTCGGTGCATTATTACATAACATTGGCATGATCACAAAGGATCAAGTCTCGAAAGACCAATTAGTTTAGTAGTCTTGGAAACACTATATATATTCATAAGTCTTACATTACATCATAAGGTAAAAAAAACATCAACAACATCTTGTCTTCATATCCTCTCATACTATCCCTGCAGGTCATTCAAAAATTACTTCTTCATAATCCTAGGAAAAATAAAACATTGAAAGGGTGAGCTCAAATGCTAAGTAAGGATAACATTATAGCATAAGCTTTCATAGATAAGCATAAACACTTAAGGTAGTTTATAGCTAAAATGAAAGCCTTTTAAACTTGAAATTCAACATAAAATGGCAAAGATAAAATAAAATAATTCCATTTACTTACTCACATGGATATTCTACTAGTCGAATGATCACATGAAATATCAATAACCACTTTCATATTGATGGAATGCATAATTCCAGACTATCATAACCACATATCCAAGGCCTCGTGCCAAGACTACAAATAATATTTTGTCAAGGCCTTGTTCCAAGACACTAGTTTGTCTCATGAGACCTACCGATGCATCGAGGAGCTATAGCGGGCTCCACCCGTCACATATTAAGTCCAATGCATTCCCATATGAAAAGGTTTAAACATAACATAAAAATTCGTATTAAAACTAGCATACGAAATGTCAATACTTTCATCATAAACTATGAATGGTATAAAAATAGCACATCCACAGTCAAACATATCACAAAACGTTCAATACAATATAGAAGTTTTGTATCATAATAAATCAACTACAAATAAGCATAAAATCCATCAAAGGATGTTGACATAGATGAAATCAAAACTCTTTTTAGAGAAATATCTCTTTCTATTTTTGAAATCATTTAAGAGTCATATATTTATAAAATAAAACATTTTCTTTGAAAATATTCTTATAATCTTGTAAGGGAAGGTTTGACGATTTTATAATGGCGGAAAATAGCCGCACTCGCCGTATAAGTTAAAAAAACATTCTTACCTTAATTTTGTCGAAAAGGTTAAAAAGCACCTTGTTTGGAAAATGACGGAAAGATTCCTTTATAAACCTCTTATAAAAAGTCAAACAAGGGTATAAATGACTTTAACCCATATTCTTGTAAATAGTAAAAATGTTTTGAAATACATTTTTAAGAAACATGGATGTGGATGATAAAGAGATCCCAGTAGATTATTACGTATAAACAACCTCGGACAATGAAGAGATTGTGAAATAACCCTTACCTTGTACTTTTCCTTGGTTGGGGTAGGTTAACCTCCTGTATAATGGTGAAATAATTGTTATTAATTTATTCATGAATCATATACATTAATATGATACCATATATGATATTTTTACATTTCTTTGTTAATAATATCTTAGAATTATCGTCGTTTCGGGTGTTAACTTACTCGTTTTATTTTATATGTTTTGTTACATAAGCTATGTTTGTCATGGATAGGTTGTATATTATTCATATCCAGAATGATATAAAGTTCTTAAACATTATTTTTAAATCATCAAATGATAATTATACTTGAATGGATATGATGGAGAATGAATCTCATCGCGTTCGTGGAGACGGTAGTCCGTACGTACGCACGAGCGACAATATCATTCTTTTGATATTAAAATAATATATAATTGGATGGTATATCATATATAAAGAATCATTATCATGTTATATTTATTATTTAAATGAGTTACAGATCATTATTATACCCACCCAAATAATAATATATTGAATAACAATTACACCACGACGTGGAGACGGTAAGTCGTACGTACGCACTTGTGGTGACATGTTATTCAAAGGGTGGATAGAATACTGAATATGGTTGTACCATATTTATAATAACAACACAGTATATATAAGATACTGGAGTTATTATTTTAGAATGGTAATAACAAAGAAATAAGAAGTGGAAGAAGAAAGGAACTTGAAAAGGGGTGGTGAAAACATTACCTCTTCTTCGGGTTCTTCCTTTTGATTTGATCAAAAGGGCTCCTTAGGTTGGCTTTATGATCAAACTAAGGCCTCTAGGTTGTATTGAGGTAAGTTGAGAGAGTATTTTGGTAGGGGTTGGACGAACCAAAATGCTTTTATGGTGTGAAGAAATTAGAAGGAAGAGTGCCCTTTTATAAGAGGGGTGAGGGGCACCTTTGGAAAAGCTAGAAATATTAATTTATAATAAATTTATATTCGGTTTCTAATAGCTCCAAAGTTGATTATTTAAATTTTAAGGTGGGTATGGGTCGAAAAAAACTCAACCAATAGAATTTATACAGGTTTGGTTCATTATATTAACCTTATCTTTAAGTATTAACTCTTAGTTAATTAGTTTCACTTTTACAATGTCTCTTTGTAGTTCTATATTATATTGTTAATAAACATACCATATACATCCAAGAGAGCCCCAAGTGGTCCATTAATGATACCAAAATCATGATATAAGTCTCTTGGACGAACCTTAGATTTTTAGGAATTTAATATCAATTAATAATATAATATTTGTTTTAAAAACTCTTTTATGTCAATTTTGACACTATTCAATAGTTGATTTTTGTGAAACACATAACAGAATTATTACTTCGAAAAAAGTTAATTAAATCAATCATAATATGTCATATTATCCTATAAAATTAGTTTAATTCAATAAAAGTCTAAAATTATATTTATTTGGGTATTTATAATATCAATTATTCTAATTTTTCACTATTATGGTAATTACTGCATCACCATTGTGTCATAAATAAATTAACTTATTTAATGTCTAAAAATTATAAATAAAATATCATTATGTAGGATATCTTTTTAGATTTCTAATTAATATTTATAATCTAAAATCCAACATATATAACCCTATAAAACAATTGTTTTTCTAAAAGATATATGCTTGTGTCATTTTTGTATTTATTTTAACTTAATTAAAATAAAGTGTCATTATCACTTACAAGTGGATCCATGGGGTCCCAAAATCGACCCAAAGATGCCCATGGTCGACCATGTATCAACCAATAGGGTTAAGACACGTTTAGGGTAATTTAGTATTATTATAATATTATTTGTTTAACCCCTGTTTACCGGATTTACCCTTTAACCATGGTAAATAAAATATTTACCGAAGTAATTATCCATAATGTCTAAAAATAAAAGTTACCTATTTACACAATTTGAACATCCTGATTCCAAATATGGAATACATTTTTCCAAATTCAAAACACAGAAGTTTCAGAAATTAATTTAAAATTAATTCTCGTTGTTTAAATAAAAAGCGTGTTTTTAAGAGATAATAACTATCAAAAGATTGACACTTGTTTAGGTCTGGTTTAAATGTGAAATTATGTTCAATGACCCAAATTGTATTACATGGTAAAAATATATTCTAAATATACTTTAAAACCACTCAAATTTATAATTTATCACTATTAATTATTTTGATCAAAAAAGTTGTTTTTAATTAAAATTTAGTAATTTTCACTATTCATCAAAATATGAAAGTTATCCGAAAAGTACCAAAATTTCACCCTAGGATAATTTCGATATTCCAAATCCAAAAATGAAGTCCATTTTGAGAGATAGAATTTATAAAATTTCAAAAATTAGGTATTACTATTCATAACGGCTAATTTGATTGGTTGTGGTGTGTTAGAATCTCGAAGTTGCGTACAATGTACGCCTTTGCATTATTCAAAGGGAAACGTACTGTGGAAGCATGGGGTGTTACATACAATCCCCACTACTCAGGATGAAAGCATCACAATGTATCCATGTTGGGAACAATAAGTAAAAGAATCCATGGCATATGATCAAAATAATATGTTGCTCCTGAGAATACAACTAGGTTGATAAGACATACTAGTTATGTTCCGGACCATAGCCACTTCTCCATTCAGCATTACAAAATAGTTTTCAAATGAATTTATGGGCAACATTAGCCATAATGTATGGACAACTCTCTACTAGTTGAAAATGAAATTTCTACCCTATGACGGGAACACAGACCATGTCAGTATATTGGGGGAGCTTCACCATTAAATTTACCTAGAAGGCCATCCTTCTGCACGACAGCTGCGATGAAAAAGGAAAAAAGAAAAACCTTGAGTTTCTTTACCTCCACGCACCGAAAAAAATTGTGTTGCCTCATCGGTGAAGCCTCGTCTGGAGCCAAGGGTGTGGAGAACATGGAGTTATACACTTCACCCCACATCTAGGAAAGTAGAACCCATTGTAAATAGAATCTTTTATGGTCATCATCTTGAGATGGAAGCCAAATGAATTACCTATTTAGGAAAACTTGAATGTTTGACAAGAACTAGCCTTGAGTAAGTCTCAAAAGTGTTAGTCGTGACGAGTGCAATCCATCGAGAAGTTCTTGGAACATTCCATGGAGAAAATTAAACAGGATTATCCCCTAATGGAACCAAACCAATTAGAATTGATCATTTCATTAGAAGAAAATAATTCATGTGCAGATCTAGCACCATATCCGACTTATGCTGGCATTGAGATGTGAAAAATCAAGAAGTCAGTGATAGAATTAGCAAGTGTTGTAGTACGAGAGTAACACCAGCCCATAGGTATGGGAGAATTTATAACACAATGTTCTCCCATATGAATAAAAAACTGGGGCAAGAAACATCAATGGGAAAATGGTAGAAACCCCAACCTGTAGGGCTAGGGTCACTTTTACCTCAACCACCCACCTAACAGAAGTCAGTCTTTTCCCAACTATGGAGGAAAAAATATAGAGAGGTTATTTGTTCTATCTCATCTCACGACTCATTTACCTTAGAGTGGAGGAATACTCCTTTTTTCACATCAAGGCTTCCTTCGAGTCACTCTTCTCTGAGAAACCTGTAGAGGTTTCCATAATGGAAGGAGAAGATCTGAAAGGGGAAGCAATATTCCCTCATACCTTCATCACCCAGTATGCCACCCCCAATGTAGTATTCATCTATTAATTTTGTGGATGTCAATCCCATGGAACTTACAATATATAATTAAAATGAGTATGATTCAAGATAATAGGGTTCCCTTTAAGAGTCAGTCCACACCAAGCATGAAGGTGTTCATACTCAGAATCAACGGGCAACCTTAAATTTAGGCTCTCCCTCAACTAATCCCTCATTTTCTCCTTTTTGAATCCTCAATAAGGAGAAGAATAAGAATAAGGTTTCATTAAACCCACCTCCTCCTCCCAACGTGAATTCACCCCTCACGGTTGACTAGAGATTCACTCAAAAGAAGGAATAAATAAAATAGCTAAGGTGAATCAACGCTAAGTTACTCTGCGGAAGATGCCCTACCAGATATGTCCCTCAAGTAGAGCATCAACATAAACTTCCAACAGATATTCCTCTATGATGAGGACTCCTCCTGGAAAATGAAGAAAATCTCGGATGCTTGTCTAATCCATCACAAGGACCGTTAGTCTATTTGGATATATCCACAGAAGTATGATAAGACTTTCCTCTATTATTGAAACAAATGGAAAAAATCTAGGAAAATATCCAAAGGATTCCCTCAACTGGGTATCCACTTCAATTTCCAGAAGCACTAGTTCTACCAAATTTTCCCCCTGGTGAACCATCCCATACTCATATCGACCAAGATGTGCATTAAGAACTCATGAACACCATTAAGTGATTAACAACTTGATTAGAAGCCATGGAATGGTAGCACGTGCTGATACAGCCAGAACAGAAAACCTACCCTAACTGGGAAAAGAAATGTTCTACCATTTACGAATTTTAGGAACCCCATATTCCCAGTATTCAATGGTTCAGGTGACCCAGACCACCATATAATGCACTATGCATCTTACTGTGATCCCATGATGGGAAATCTAGCTAAAAATAAAAGGTGAAGATTATATTCTTTGTGAAAACTATATAAGTTTCACCCTTTTTGTGGTACAAAAGTTTTCCAGCTAACTCAATAATAGTTCAGGAGTATCTTTGGTGCCAGTTCGTATTCCAGTTCAATTAATGGTTTCAAAAAACAACATGCAGTGACCACATGAACTGTAAATAGTGAGAGAATGAAAGATTATGAGCCTTTATTGAAAGATGGAAGGGTATGACTAAATCCTTGAACCAGCCACTCCCCCATGATGAGATGTTATCCATGTGAATTGAAAACCTCCACAATGAGTTGTGAACACTACTGATTCTGGTGAAATATACAAGTAGGTTTTGGTACTTCTATTCCATCGCTCAAAGGATAGTTGATTCCTTGAAATAGACTAATCTCAAGTCCCGGGAAGCCCCATCATCCTTATAAAAAAGTGAGGGAGGATATAAAGTATCTTTAGTCATGCTTAAGCCACCCACTACACCAGATCTGGCTCCCAACCCTGTACTAAATCATGCGGCCCCCCTTGACATCAGCAACTACCCCAACCACATCAATATGAGCAAAGATGATCTAGAAGAAATAAATTCTAGTAGTGAAGGAATAAATTTTACTTATTTTGGGATGAACATGTCTTTGGATACTTCATAACAACCATGAATTGCAATATGATTCGGCTTTCGAAGCTTAAGATGGTTGATGAAGTAGGTCGTGACGATTATCTAGATTATTATCCCTTCCATTGGATATTGGGGAACAATATCCTGGAGTTATTTTTCTTCAAGGACCTACTAAAAAATGAGAGATTCTCTACAAGTTAAGTTGGGACCACCACCATCCCAAGTGGAATATGTTTCCACTACTACCCTGGATGAAGGAGTGGGTAGAAAAATGTTGTTTAAAAAAAGGAGAAATATTTCAATAATTGGATGACACTGAAAACAATTAGATGATCCCACAATATCCTACAAGAATAGTTAATACAAAAAAATATTCCTCCAACATCTTCTAATGAAACACAGCTGACATCCTTGTCCTCAAAATCCTCCAAAAGTCAGTCACTGAAAACAGTCCAATCAGAAGGGTAGAGACCATCTAGTTAAATATTATGAACTGTCACAAAATCCAAAGTCCACTTTGAAACTCTCAAATTTCATGCCAATAGATCTGATTTTATGAGAACTGCCCCACCAAAGAGCACTACCCCACCAAACGGCACCACTGGAGGCATATGATAAAGAAAATTCATTATCAGAGGATGAGTTGATTTTTGGCTCTATCAATGTCATCCACTTGATGGATCCCTTCTCCAACAATGAATATGGTTATCACCCAGAATTCTTTGGTCCCAATTGGAGGGGCTGGAGGAAGAAGCCGCAGAATCTAGGGATATTAAGGGATATATATCCATGGAAGAGATCAAATTTAGGGTTGTGCCCCCTCTCAAAACGTCATTGTTTCAAAAAACCAGAGAAGTAACCTCCATCAGATCCAATAGTGACAGGAATATTCTCCTGCCTCCTCAAGAAGTCACCTCAATCCAATAGTTCTAGACTATACATCATAGTAATAATAAGTGGCTAATTTCCCTTAGAAGTTGAGCTGAACTGGCTGACTTAATCCATAAATGATGGAAGTTCCCCCAACTCTGACCTTGACGGCCCACCCATCTATATCAAATGCTCGATACCATAAAGTGCTTGTGTAAGAAAATCCCCTAACTGGGAAGTGTCATCCTTTAGATCAGAAATATGATATTTTGAAGCAGTTATCTTTGGTACCATCCAAGTTTTCAATCATGGATGCAATCAATATATCATCAGATCTTATGGAAGCACTCATCAAAGATTTTCTATGTCCACAATAGTTTGAAGCCAAAGTAGCATCCTCTAATGTCTACCAGACTGAGGGAAATCCTGAAAAATGACATGTTTTTATTTCTTTCATGTCACAAGATTAAGACTCCATCATGAAAGGATATATCAAACCCTAATATAATTCTAGCATGATAAATGGTGTCAATAACTAAAAATTAATCATTGATAATGGATCTAGTGTTAATCTTGACCCACTTCGGACACTTCTTCAGCTGATATGCAATGATAATGATCTGATTCCCTACACCACGACCCTTTTGGGATATGAAAAAAAAGAGTTCAAAATAAGTTAGTCCATATTAAGATCAAAAACCAATTTTGTGACCTCATTGGACACTCATAATTTCTAGTGGTCCAAAATAATATGACATTCAATGCCCTGCTAGGAAGGCCTTGGCTTATTCAATATGAAGAAATCCCCTCCTCTTATTATCAGTTCCTCAAATATAGAATTAATAGATAGAGTGGGACTCTTCAATTCGATAAGACCCCATCAGACCTCCTCTAATCACACTTAATTAATGTAGAGTTCGATGAGATTAAGGGAAAGTGTAAGATAGAATATCATGGAAAGATATGTTCTCATTTATGTTTTGGTTTTAATCCCTAATTTTGGTCAATTTAGTGCTTACCCAAGTCATTAAATAGGCCTGATGGTGTTCTGAGTGTTCGGGAAAAGAAATAGGATAAATAAGGGGTTTTCTGGGTAGGACACATGGTCTGCGCATGATTAGTTCTAACCATGTGAACAGCCCAGGAAACCGTGTGGGAGGTGATATTTTGGATAGTGGCCTCCGCACAGTTTTCACATGGTTTGGAAAACCATTTGGGTAAACTATGCATCCCAGAATATTTTTAAAAATCACAATCTTGCCACTTCAAGATTTTTAACCCCAACTTAGGATTTCGTCCTCATTCACCCCTCTTCAACATAAGAACAAACCAAATCTACCCAAGGCTCCAAGATATCTATCTCCTTCATTTCTACGGCGTGTTTAGTGCTGTCAGTTATGGATCAAAGCCCCAGGTAAGGCTAATCTCATCCTTGATTCTCTTTTGAGTTTAGTATTTTTATCTTCTTCTCCTCCCTTTATGAAGCTCTAAAACAATACTCTTTGGTGGAGATTTAGGTTGAAGATTCAAATTTTGGTCAAATTATAATCTAAGGTCTCTATTAAGAGTGTGTTCATCCACGGAATCAAGGTAGGTGGTCTATAAGTTATATACCACAGTTTATTAGAGGATTTTTGCAAGTTTGGTTTTGTTCCTAGGAATCTCTTGGTATGTTTTCATTACCCTAGAAATTTTATGGAAAATGATCATTAAAAAGGCAAATAGATAACCTCACGATCCTCATGGGATGCGTCGAGTGTGATGAGATTAATCTAGGGCTGCCCATGGGGTGTGACGACTCTCCCAGACCTTGGTATATGTGAAGAACAAGTGAGATTGTTGTGTAATCATGTAGAGCCCTTGATAAACATATTGTTGTGATTAATCATGTTGGGATAGAAGATGAGTGATGTACATAGGATTGATAATAACCTAAGGGATATTGGGTTAATATGTGGAAATGATTAAAGTCCATAATGGAATTGATTTTGAGTATGGTAATGAAGCCTTATGAGTTAGGCATAATGAACAAATCCTAGTGAGATCAGCAAAATGAATGAAATCTTAGTTAGATAAGGATAATAACAGGGAAATCGAGCTAACTATATAAATGATGTGACATGTGGTAAATGTTTTAATTGGTTAAGGCATGGTATTAGCTCTTATGTTATTGTTATGAATTATGTTTTCCTTTAGAAATGGTTGTGATCTTATGTGAATGGTTAATGGATACATATACGTATAGTATGTGAACATAGCTTGGTAGTGTGGGGTATTAACTGAGGTTCTATGCCAACTAGTCAAGTTGGACTGAGGCTCTGAACTTCACCCCTAATGCACGGGTTAGAGAAGAGAACTCATGCTCTATTTCCCTATCAAGTGCATCCACCCAGACTGAGGCTTCGAGGTGAGGATATGGGTGATATGAGGACGTTGTTCCAAGTGAGATAAGATAATTGTTTGTTTTTTCTGATGTATGTGATTTTGTACATTAATCCATTTATCTTGTTGTGCATGATGAACCCATGGTAAATGCATTGGAAATGGTAAGTAATGGAAAATGGGATGAAATGTTCAGATAAGGAAATGGTAATAAATGTTGGAAATGGACCTAAACTGGATAAGGCCACTAAATCTTTTCTTTTCATTTATTATTTATTTCCCCTTTTTAGGCACAATTGTTCATACTGGATATTATATAGACACCGTTGGTGGTGGCCAACAGAGTTATACTCACACCCTTCTAGGGACCCTATTGGGTACCTGAGAAAACTTCATGTTTGTAGATCAAAAGAAGGGAAAAGGTCATTTATATGTAGTTGGGTTTTCACGGGTGTGCATGGAGGAGGACCTAGACTTTGTGTCAGGACCATTTTGGGGATTTTTCAGTTTGTTTTCATTTTGGGTTTTGTTCACTTTTTCACTTGTAGCATGGAATGACATATTTACTATTGGGAATGGTTGCAACCCATTTGGGGAATGGTTGTCTATACATACTCTGGTATTATTGGTTTTTATTTCACTATTTTTTATCTTATATTGGGGATTAATCTGATAAAAGGGGGTATAGTCTCTTCAATTGACTATTTTCACCCCCGTTGCTAGTCGACAACCTTTGGCGTACATGGATACATGCTTAATTTCATGTAACCACCCAATTCAGAGCACCAATTTTGTGGATTCTAGTTCAGGGATGTTACAAAGTTGTATCAGATGAGGTCTTTCTTCTCCTTCTATAGAATCATGTTATTTGGGATGGTAGATAAGAGTATGATGTGTCAGGCCATGGTAATTAGCTCATGCTTGGGAGTAGTTAACCTATGTACAAGGTAAAACCCAATTCACCTAGGGTGGGAATTGTTTTTCTTGATTGTGAGATGTTACAGTTGATGATATTTTACCATTGGGTGATGCACATATTATGTGATGTGATTGTTTTGTGATATTTGGATTGTTGTCTCAATTGAACAAGGTTGTGCTTTCATGCATCGTTATAGGAACCTATAGAGATATGTGACATAGATCATGGTAGGAACACATGTTTTGGGTTTGTGAGGCAATAATGATAGAATTCACCTTTCATCTTGATAATTGAAATGGGGAAATTGTCATAAACGAAATAATGAAAGTGGGTGATGTAAAAAATGATAAATAATGATTAATGAAATATGTGTAATTAAGTGTTTTAATGAATTGAAAATGTTGGTTGTAACATTTTTTTTTGATCCTTGTGGTGTTGTATAGTTGTTTACCACTTGTGGACCATATCCCGCAGTAGGGATGGTCAGGGTGTTGTTTTTGGAATCTTAGGGGTTGTTGTGGTAGGTAAAGAGACTTATTGTTATGAAGTTGTGATAGTTTTATGGTATGTATTTTAAACCTCATGTGTTGAAATATAGAGAAATGCCACCATGACATCGAGCTTTGGTTGGGAAACTAGAAGATGTTGCTGAGAACACTCCTTCAGTAGAGGAGAAAGTGAATGTGGTGATTTAGGAAAGTGGGGAGGAGAGGTTCTGAGAGAATTGAGCTCATTATATTCAGATGATGGATTGGGACCTAGGGAGGGTTGCACCAAGTATGTTCGAGCTGACTGGATAGTTTCAGTTGATGCACCCTCCGACCACTACCAGAGAGGGTGGGCTAGAGGTAGAAAAGATTTAAATAGAGTATGTGTAGATGATACTTGATAATCTGGAGACTCTTGTTGGGAAGCGAGTCAAGTTGGCAGCATATATGTTGTAGGGCCAAGTAATGTGTTGGTGGGAAATCTTGGACCAAACTGATCAGGCTGAGGGGAAGTTGTGGAAATATTTCTAGGAAAAAATTTTGGAGCATTTTTATCTCCAGACATAGAGGTAATAGCGGGCTATAGAGTTCATGAGCCTATCTCGGGGATCGATGTCGGTGATAGAGTATGTTGTCCGCTGCACTATTTTTCAACGCATTATTCCAGCATTGGTGGGGGATGAGGTAGCAGTTACGAGGAGTTTCCATGATTGGATGAGACACGAGGTCAGGTCTCAGGTGAATATCATTTGATTTAAGAGGTTTACTGAGGTATTAGATAAAGCTTTGATATCATTGGGGAACTTGAAGGGAGATTTAGGTAGTGGTCTTGTCGTGCCAGCTGGGCAGACAAGTGGCGCAGCTTCTGAGGTTTGTAAGTGTCGTTTTGGATGTTTTCGGTAGGGTGGAAGTGTGGAAGGTGTTCCAAAGAGAGGTTCATCCTCTCAAGGTGGTGACCGGGATTTCAACTATCAGTTTGGAAGGTCTGGGCTCATGTATGGCCGGTGTACTCGACTTTCGGTTGAGCGTCGATCATGCGGCATATTGGGACACGTGCAGAGGTTCTACAGGAAACCTTGGTAGGAGAGTATGAATTTTGGTGGCAGGCATCTACCAAGCGGAGGCAGGGGATCAGTTTCTCCATATCAAGCAGGCAGTTGGAGCTCTATGGGCCAAACTGGATGGGGTGGTAGATGTAGAACTATGAGACAGGATCACCCATGTCAGTAGGGTAGTATAGTGCAGTGCGGGTCACATGGGTTGGGGCCCACGATAGAGGGGCAGGCCAGCTTCATGTAGTTCAGTATGGACTTGGTGATGGAGAGGCTGGGACATCAACTATTTGAAGTATGATCTTTTTATCTTCTACACTTTCTAGTGAGTTTTTTGACACTAGTGCCACAAACTCTTTTATTTCAGTTCATCTTGTAGTAGCATTGGGTCTTTCCATGTAGAGTGTGTGTAGAGTTATGTCGATTGACACTCCATTTTCGGGTGTGAAATGAAGACATCAGGAAGTTTAATGGATGTGCTCTGGATGTCGGTGGGTATCATTTCATGTTGGACTTGATCATTCTCGAGATGTTAAGATTTGAACTGATCTTGGGTATGGACTGCTTAGTGTTGTATCGGAAACACGTAGATTGATACCGTTGAAAGGTATCATTCAGGTCACTTGAGGGAAACACTTATACCCATTTGGGAGAGTGGGATGTTCGATCAGGTTGTGAGGGACTTTTTTTAGTAGTTGGGTAGGATCATGGCTCATGTATATTGCTTTGTGATTGAAAATGAAAGAGGGGAATAGTCTGTCTTCCCTCCATTAGTGGATTAGTTTCAGGATGTGTTTCCTGAGAATTTATCGGGGTTGCCACCTAAGAGAGATCTTGTGTTCACTATTGAGTTGCTGCTAGGAGAAAAGCCAGATTTTATTCCTCCATACCGAATGGCCCCGAAAGAACTCCAGGAGTTAAAGGTTCAGCAGGAGGATTTGGAGCGTAAGGTGTTCTTATGTCCTAGTATGTCTCCTTGGGGATCTCTTATGCGTTCTGTAAAGAAGATTGACGTGTTACTAATACTGTGTGTTGATTATCAAAAGTTATATTAGATTACGATGAATAATCAGTACCCTCTTCCTATAATCTATGACCTATTTGATCAGCTGAGGGGTGCATCGATGTTTTCTAATATTAATCTGTGATCGGGTTATCACCAGTTGAGGATGAGGCCTTCAGACATACCACTGACAGCTTTGAGAATTCAGTACGGGTTGTTTGAGTTGTGTTAATGCCTTTCAACTTGACCAATACACCAGCGGTGTTCATGGATTTGATGAAATGAATCTTTCATCCTTATCTAGATCATTTTGTGGTTTTCTTTGTTGATGATATCTTGGTGTAATCGAAAACTCATGACGATCATGCCCGAAATCTTAACAACATTCTGAGTACACTGAGGGAGCATCAGTTATAACACAAGCTATCAAAGTGCCAGTTCTGGATTGGATAAGTGAATTTTCTGTGTCACATTATCTCTGAGGAAGGTCGGTCAGTGGATCTATAGAACTGCTGGCTTTCATATTTTGGGAGCAGCCCAAGAGTGTTTCAGATGTTCTGAGTTTTCTGGGTTTGGTCTATATTACTGGTGGTTCATCCATGATTTCTATCATTTGGTATCACCACTATTAGGCTAAAACAATAATGTAATTAGGTTTGAGTGGTTTGACACATGTGAAAATTCCTTTCAAGCATTCAAAAAGTGATTTATGACTGCATCGATCTTGATCTTATTCAAGATAGGTGGGAAGTATGTCTTATTTTGTGATGCATCTGGTATCGGGCTTAGGGCTATGTTGATGCTAGATGAGTGGGTTGTGGATTATGGTTCAAGGTAATTGAGACCCCATGAGAAGAATTATCCCACCCATGATCTTTAGTTTGCTACAGTAGTGTATGAATTAAAGTGTTGGTGGCACTACATGTTGGGGGAACGATTCATAGTGTATACTGATCAAAAGAGTTCAAAGTATATCTTTTTGTAGTAGGAATTGAATATTTTACAGTGAATATGGTTTTAGTATCTCTAGTATTTCGACTTTGAGATGGTATATACATTGGGAATAGGGGACCGTTTTTTTGCTGATTTGAGCAAGAAGGCTTAGAACTAGATGGTTCACGAATCCAGCACCCAGTGGAAGGTGATGGATTTGTTTGCAGAGATGCTCCTAGAGGTGCGCGAGGAAAATGGTTAGGTGACTCTTGATTCTATGGAGGTTGAGTTGAAACTTTTGATATGAGTTAAGGAAATTCAGTTCAAAGATCCTGAATGTTTTTCCATGATGGAAATACTTAAGGGTGGGGAGCCACATTCTGGTTGTACTATCAGTGTGGATGGGGTTTTTTGTGTTCATGGTCGTGTGGTTGTGCTGGTATGCATGTGGGAAGAGTTCATGTGTGAGTTCCATTCATAAAAATGGATAGTAAATCCTAGTTTATCAAAGATGTATTGTGATCTCCGCTGGTAGTTTTGGTGATCAGGAATGACAAGAGAAGTTACAGGCTTTGTGGCATGGTTCCTTACCTGTCAACAGGTGAAGAACGAGCATCAACACCCAGGTTGTTTGTTTCATTAATTTCCCATTCTGTAATGGTAATGGGATGATGTGGCAATGGATTTTGTAGTGGGTCCTTTGAGGATGCCTCAGGCAAAGGATGAAATCTGGGTGGTTGTGGATCGGCTAACTAAAGTGGCTCATTTCTTACCGATTCAAGAGACTTACATAATTGATCAGTTGGTTGAGTTGTCTGTTGTGGAAATAGTATGGTTCCATGGTGTTCTGTGAACTATAGTTTTGGATTATGATCCTAGTTTCACATCATGCTTCTGTAAAGGGTTACATAAGGTTCTTGGTACACAAGTGATTTTGAGTAAAGATTTTCACCCACAGACGGACGGGCAGTCAGAGCGTACGATTGTGTTGGAAGACATGTTGAGGGATTCCATGTTAGTTATCAGTGGTTCGTGGGAGAAGAAAATGTAGCTTGTTAAATCTTCCTACAATAACAGCTTTCATGATATGGTTTAGATGGCACTGTTTGTGGCTCTCTATGAGAAGTCGTATAAATATCTGCCATGTGGGTTGGAGGTCGGTGAATCAGAACTGCTGGTACCAAGTCTCGTGCAGGAGACTCTCAGAGAAAGTTGAGTTGATTTAGAAGCAGATGGAAATAGATTAGAGTAGTCATAAGTCGTATGTTGATCAGATATATAGACCTCTTAAGTTCAAGGATGGTGATAGTTTTTTCCTTCAAGTGTTTCTAAGGTTGGGTCAATGACGAATTTAAAAGTAGGTCAAGTTGGCACCCAGGTATGTGCGGTCGTTTGAGATTGTGAAGAGTATTTGGCCAGTGGCATACTGATTGACTCTTCCACAATGGTATAGTGGGATGCATGATGTCTTTCATGTGTCGCAACTTTGGAGGTATCACCCTGACCCAACTGACATAGTGGATGTTGAGGATGTTGATGTTGAGGATGATGCATCCTTTGAGGAGCATCCGGTTCGTGTCATGGATCATAGTAAGAAATTCTTACAGGGAAATGTTGTGGCATTAGTGTGAGTATTGTAATAACATGGGAATGTTCCGGAAAGAAATTGGGAGTGAGAATCAGATATGTGGGCTCAGTGGATCGATCACTTTTCTTTATAAGTTCAATTAATATTGGGATCATGGCTCGAGGATGATCCGTTATAAGGTGGGGAGGTTGTAAGATCCCAATTATTGTAAAGGTGTGTTCTCATTTATGTTTTGGATTAAATCCCCTGTTTTTGTGAATTGAGTGCTTACCCAATTCTTTAAGGAGTCCAGGGGTGTTCTGAGGGTTTGGGACAAGAAAAAAGAGAAATATGGGGTTTTCTGGTTATGTCGCACGGTCTGCACACTGTTAGTGCTAACCGTGCAGACAGCCCAAGAAACCGTGTGGGATGTGGGATTTTCAACAGTGGATTCTTCACAGTTTACGCACTGTTTGGAAAACCATAAGAGTAAACCGTGCATCCAAAAATCTTTTAAAAAAAATACAATTTTACCACTTCGGTATTTTTAACCCCAACTTAGGATTACCTCCTCATTCATCCCTCTTCACCCTAGGAACAAACCAAATCTCCCAAGGGATCCAAGAGATTAATCTCTTTCATTTATAAAGAGTTTTTGGTTTCATTGGTTCACTACAAGAATTCTTGATATTTGCGATGGGCTATTTACGACGGGATCCCATCGCAAATAACTTTTTGCGATGGGGTCCCATCATAAATATCCAATCGCGTAAAACGCCTTTGCAAAAAATATTATTTGCGACGGGCCCATTGCAAATAATAATTTTTGCGATGGGCTACATCTCCGTCCCAAATAAGTCTCCGATTATATAATTTATATAAATAAACTTTTTTGTGACGGGCCCGTCACAAAAAGTATTTGCGACGGGCATGTAATCTCATCGCAAATACTTTTTTTTAAAAAAATTAGACTATTTGTGACGAGTCCATCACAAATACTTTTTGTGATGGGTCCCTAATCCCCTCGCAAATACTTATTAAAAAAAATTTAAACTATCTGCGATGGATACTCGTCGCAACAGATCTCGTCGCAAATAATAATTAAATTTAAAAAAAATTAATAAAATTATGATTATCGAAAAATTAATTTTAGTATTAGTAAAATAATTATAATAAAAATATATTAAAATTCTCAATATTCACAAAATAATATTAAAAAATCATAAAATATTATTATTATTATTAGTAAAATAAAAAAATATTAAAAAATATAATACTGAAAAAATATATTTAATAAAATTATGATTAATGAAACAATAATATTAATATTATTAAAATAATAATAAAAATAAAAAATATTAAAATTCCCAATATTCACAAAAACAAATCATAAAATATTAAAAATTAAATTTTGTAATAATCGCACTGAAATAAAATACAGAAACTGTAAATATTTCATATTACAAAAAAATTAAATTCAAATGTTTTTACATAAAAAATCATGGGGGTTGTCTTCTGGAGGAGGTGGAAGAACTGAAGGAGCTAGTGGAGGAAACTCTATCCCTAAACTATGAGTCAGACAATGCATGTACTCTATCTGCTCGTGTTGCTGCTCTTTCCATCAATGAATCTCCTCCTCATGTTGCTGGAGCTACTGCTGCCATCGATGTATCTCCTCCTCATGTTGTTGCTGTTGCTGACGTATCTCTTCTTGCTGCTTCTGCAAACTCTCTATAAGGTCATTCTAAGCTCGGAACTACTCCTGATACTATGAGCCTGAAGATGATGCCTCTCTATAAGCTCCTCTTGACCTGGAAGATGACATCGTAGTAGTACCATAATATGTACCAGGAGTCACATGAGATCCAATACCAACAACTCGGCCCTTCTCAAATCCATACTGAGTCGCCTGCATCCATGCTGCCTTGTCGAAATGGTGGGCACTGGTCTAATCAGTCACCTCGTCCTGACCCTCAGCCTGTGTCTGAGAAGTTTCAGCCTTATATGACTCCTTTAATTCCAATTTGAAATTAAAATTATGAAAATATTATATGTAGTTAATTGCCAAACTGAAAAAAATAAGACAAACCACAATCTGACACTGGCGATCACCTATAATCTCTCTAGTGGCCGGATCACTGTACATCCTCCGATAAACATCATAATCTGTAATATCAGGATGCTTGACTACCTATATGAATATAAAATAAACTTTTTATATTTGAAGTTATATAAAATATTTAAAAAAATACTTACCAGATGCTCTCTATGCATACTGAATGTACGACTACCAGCTCGATGCGTCACCACCTGTCTCCCCCGGTTCTGCTGACCCAATGAAGACCTCCTCTGAAATCCACCACCCAACCAGTCTTCACATAATCCATCCCAAACCAGATAGAAATATACTCTGGTCATTGGGCTCTACACGACCCATCAAATATTGTCGCTCCAGCTTTTTTAATGGATGTATTTCTCAAATTGTAAAAAAATTGACGCAAACACTCACGCATAGCCGCCTCCCATGTTACATGGATATCATCACGCATGCTATCATCGATGGGATACATTAAACCCTAAAAACAATTTATAATATCACATTTTTAATAAAATTAATTTCAAAATTAATATTATTTGTTTACGTACCATCCAATGAGTGTACATGTCGAGCTGCACATCAATGGGAATCTGTTCCCATGTGGTCCATGGCTGAGAAAAATAATTGTGCAAGATAGTGCTCCCCTATCTAACAGTTACATGCAAAAAAATATAAAAAAAGAATAAATAATCAAACATTTAGTATATATAAAAATAAATTAATGAAATCTAACTAAAATATACAGGTTATCATACCACCGTGTGCGTGGATTGAATCCAAGACCTGAAAGTCTCTCTGGGATAGGGTTAGGAATCCTGATTCGTGAAAGACCGCGCCCCCTCTGCATACCTCCTGAACCACCAGTAGGATGAGGGTAAGATGATCCCACATCCCCCTCATCCAAGGGTAGCTGAGCCTCCTCTAACTCACGCAATAGATCATAGTCCATCTGAAACACAAAATGATTTTTGTTACCATATAGTTGAAAATAACTATTATATATATATAAAAATTAATTCTGATTATACCCAGTATTTAACTATGTCAATGTTCACCTTCATCATCATCTTCATATCTAATAATTTCAATGTCTTCGTATTCCTCCTCGGCATCATAAATATTCATATGAGTTTCACTTTCATCATCCCCTGTCATTTCAATTTCATTTGTAACATCATTAACATCTTCATCACCATGGACCCTTAATTGTGGGGTGTCCTCATTTATATTCACGTTTCTTTGTGAAAAAGATGGATTTTGAGTAGTCTCTTGGAAAATTTCAATTTCATCCACTTCAGCGGAACCACATTCAGTTTGAGTAAATTGATTTTCCCAAGATTTAATTTTTATTATGCTCCACCAGGTCTCTTAAAGTAGCACAGTACTTTGCATAATAAATTTTATGTGCCTGTTGATCCAGTAAAAATGGTTCATTTACTATAAGAAGACTTTTATATTTAATATCGACGATTCCATGAGATGGATGAACAGGAAAGCCTCTCTCAGTATCCAACCACCGACAGTTAAACAACGTTATGTAATTTTTTCCAAGATAACATAGCTCAATAATTTCATCAAGAATTCCATAAAATTCAACTTCAGTTTCTCTATGATGCAATCCTCTCAAACAAACTCCATTGTTCATTGTTTTATTTTATTCCCCATTTTCAAGTGTATGAAATAGAAAACCATTCACCACATATGCACTATAAGATTTAACCATTTTGGATGGTGGGTTACTCAATATTCATAGTCTCTTATCAATTTTATCATCATGTTGAGACAACAGAAAATTTTTAAAACAATTATCAATATAATAAATAGTAAATTGAATTGATATTAAACCATAAATAATTTATGTTAGTAGCTTTAGAAACCATTGAGAATTTTTTTTGTCTGTGGTCTTCAAGAATTGTTGCTGTAATTTTTGGAACTTGTTTCTTGATATTATTATCATATAACCTAAAAATAAAATAAGTTTAAATACTGTAATAGAAATTATATAATAATTGATAGAAGCACACACAATACAAATGTTGTCATTTCATCACAGTTGACCAGAACATATGTATGATATTTGTGATGTTCATCGTCTGAAACCCATCGTTCTTGAACTCCATCAAAGCCATGATTTGGATGATTAAAAACTGATAAATTATTATCCATTTCATCATTAAAATTTCCCTCATTTTGTCCCATGCGGTTTTGTTTTGAGGGATATTTAGATTCAAAATAGTGAGAGTAGAAAAAAGAAACTTCCTCTTGCAAATAAGATTCAGAAATTGATCCTTCAACTGATGCTTTGTTACCTAATTTTTTCTTCAATTTCAGCATGCATCTCTCAAATGGGTACATCCATCAAAACTGTACTAGACCTCCACATTTAGCTTCATGTGGAAAATGTAATATCATATGTTTCATTGAGTCAAAGAAAGCAGGTGGAAATATTTTTTTCAGTTTACATATAATTTCAACAACAACTTCTTCTAGTTTTCTTCGTGCATCGTAGTTAGTTGTCGCTGCACAAATGTCTCGAAAAAAATATGATATGACTGTTATCAAATCCCAAATCATATATTTCTACAAACCTCCGAATGTAATCGGCATAAGACTTTCCATTATAACATGAAAATCACGACTTTTTAATCTGGTAAGATGTCCATTCTTAACACATCTTCCCAAATTAGAAACATATCCATCTGGATGTCTCAAATCTACAATCCACTGAAAAAATAATAAACGATTCTCTTTTGATAGTGTATAAGCTGGTTTTGGCTTCATTAACCTCTGTGATCTGATATTTTCAAATAGTTCAAGTTCTGGTCGCCTGCAAATTTGGGCAAGATCTAATCGTGCTTTTATAGTATCTTTGGTCTTACTTGGTGTATCCAAAACTGTATGAAATATATTATCAAAATAGTTCTTCTCAATGTGCATGACATCCAACATGTGGCGGACCAACAAATCATACCAATATGGGAGATCCCAAAAAATGCTTTGTTTTATCCAATTATGTTCTTTCCCAAAGCCACGAATTTTCTGTTGGTTTACTGTTGACCCAAATGTGATGGGAGGTAATGAAAATACAACTTATTTTGAATCTATAACTGAGATCATTTTTGGATGTTCATCCCTTTCAATTGTGCCTTTTCTGAAATGAAATTTGTTCCATCGAAAATGATGATCAGTTGGAAGAAATTTGCGATGACAGTCAAAATTGCAAGGTTTTTTTTTCAATTGACTAGCATAAAAGATTTGTTGTCTTTCATACAGTAAGGACATGATTTCGGACCATGTGTACTCCATCCAGATAACATGCCATATGCCGGAAAGTCACTAATCATCCACATCAATGCAGCTTTTAATGTGAAATTTTGTTTCGCAGCAACATCATATGTACTAACACCATTACTCCACAATGCATTTAACTCATCAATCAATGGTTTCAAATAAACTTCAGTATTCTTTTTGGGATGTCCTGGGATTAATAAGGTCAAAAAGATATAGGACTCCTTCATCAACATCCATGGAGGTAGATTGTACGAAGTTATAAAGGTAGGAAAACATGAATACTAACTACCATAAGAACAAAACGGATAGAAACCTTCAGTAGAGAGACCCAATCGCACGTTTCGGGCTTCTAAAGCAAAAGACGGATGGAGACGATCAAAATGATCCCATGAATCACCATCAGATGGAAGATTGAAGCTTTTACCGATTCAAATATTGGTTTTGTTCCATGACATCATTGACGTTGTGTTATCAGACATAAATAAATGTTGCAGCCTGGGAGTAAAGGGGAAATATCTCAACCGTTTTATAGGGATCGATCTAGACTTTCCTGGTTGAGCTTCTTTATACCTCCATTGTCCACATGTTGGACAACCATCGAACAACTCATTTTCACCAGAATATAAGATGCAATCACTTGCACATGCATGAATATTCCGACACTACAGCAAAATCACGATTTAGCGGCGGTTTAAACCGCCGCGAAATCGTGTGTCAGGAAACTATTCGCGGCGGTTTTTAAAACCATCGCAGAACGTTTCGCAGCGGTTTTTTAGTGGCGGTTTAAACTGCCTCTAAATGATTTAGCGGCGTTTTTTTATTTTTTTTATTTTTTTATTTTTTTTCAATTTTTTTTTAATTTTTTAATTTTTAATTATTTTTTAATTTTTTTAATTTTTTATTTTTTTATTTATTCATTTATTTCTTATTTTTTTTATTTTTTTTATTTTTTTTTATTTCGTATTTTTTTTATTTTTTTATTTACTTTGTATTTTTTTATTTTTATTTTATTTTTTATTTTTTTAATTTCGTATTTTATTTTATTTTATTTTATTTTATTTATTTATTTTATTTATTTATTTTATTTATTTTATTTTATTTTATTTATTTATTTTATTTATTTATTTATTTTATTTATTTATTTTATTTTAGTTATTTCGTATTACTTTATTTACATTATTCATCCATGCATGCCCATGCTCATGCCCATGCCCATGCCCATGCCCATGCAATATAATGAAATACTGTGTTTGGTGAGATTTGAACCCCTAACCTCTTGCATATTTTCCAAAGACTTTACCACTCCAGTGAGCTCATCAAGTGGTTAATAAACAGAATTTAATATACTTATATATATATTAATTGAAAAAATAAATAATTCATAAATAATAGATATAAACTCAATAATAATAAATAATAAATATTGAATAATAAATAATAAATAATAAATAATAAATAATAAATAAATATAAATAATAAATAAATATAAATAATAAATAATATATAATAAATAATATATAATAAATAAATATAAATAATAAATAATAAATAAATATAAATAATTAATAAATATAAATAATAAATAATAAATAATAAATAATAAATAATAAATAATAAATAATAAATAATAAATAATAAACAATACATAATAGATAATAAATAATACATAATAAATAATAAATAATAAATAATAAATAATAAATAAATATAAACAATAAATATTAAATATTAAATATTAAATAATAAATAGTAAATAATAAATAAATAATAAATAATAAATAATAAATAATAAATAATAAATAATAAATAGTAAATAGTAAATAATAAATAATAAATAAAAATAAATAATAAATAATAAATAATTAATAAATATGAATAATTAATAAATAATAAATAATAAATAATAAGTAATAGATAATAAATAATAAATAAATAATAAATAATAAATAATAAATAATAAATAAATATAATTAATTAATAAATATAAATAATAAATAATAAATAATAAATAATAAATAATAAATAATAAATAAATATAAATAATAAATAATTAATAAATATAATTAATAAATAATTAATAATTAATAATTAATAAATATATAATTAATAAATAATAAGTAAATATAAATAATAAATAATAAATAATAGATAATAAATAATAAATATTAAATATTAAATAAATATAAATAATAAATAAATATAAATAATAAATAATAAATAAATATAAATAATAAATAATAAGTAAATATAAATAATAAATAATAGATAATAAATAATAAATAATAAATAATAAATAATAAATAAATATAAATATTAAATAAATATAAATTTTAAATTTTAAATAATAAATAATAAATAATAAATAATAAATAATAAATAATAACTAATAAATAATAAATAAATATAAATAATAAATAATTAGTAATTAATAAATATAAATAATAAATAATAAATAAATATAAATAATAAATAATAAATATATATATAATTAATAAATAATAAGTAAATATAAATAATAAATAATAAATAATAACTAAATATAAATAATAAATAAATATAAATAGTAGATAATAAATAATAAATAATAAAAAATAAATAAATATAAATAATAAATAATAAATAAATATAAAAAATTAATAAATATAAAAAATAAAAAATAAATAATAAATAATAAATACAATTAATAAATATAATTAATAAGTATAAATAATAAATAATATATAATATATAAACATAAATAATAAATAATAAATAATAAATAAATGTAAATAATAAATAATAATAAATAATAAATAATAAATAATAAATAATAGATATAAATAATAAATAATAAATAATAAATAATAAATAACCAGTAACAAATATTATTATTAATAATAATATTTTATTATTAGTACAAATTAATAATTAAAAATAATTAATAATTAATAATTAATAAGTAAATATAAATAATAACTAAATAATAAATAATAAATAATAACCGTAACACATGAAAAAGTATGAAAAGACGTGGTAATGGATGAAAAATCATGAAAACGCCTGAAAACGGATGGAGAAGCATATGAAGAATGAGACATTCGAAAGAATGAGAATGCATGAGAATGCATGAAAACTCATGACAACTCTGGAAAACCTCTTAATAGTTCAACATAATCATCATAATAACCCACAAAAAACCATTGATAAAGATAGAAAGTCATGGAAACCCAAATAAACAGTAATAAATGGAGCAATCGTTAAAACCCGTCAAAACGGTCATAAAGAGAAAAAAACATTTGACTCACATTAACGGAGATAACTTATGATCTGAGAGTCCATTTTAGATCCACGACCTGTCAAATCAAAGATCCTGAAATGATCTTCCACCTAATAGGTGAAAGAGTCCGAATGGACAGGCGGATTGAAAGTTATGACCATTTAAAAAAAAGCTGACGGGGAACAGGTGCTAGAAACGAGCCATCAAAAAACATAAGAAACCTGATACCCACTAAAAAGGCCATAACATATGATCCAGGAGTGCATGTGGGCACTGCGACCAGTCAAACTGAATCTCATGGAATGATCTATGATCTGGCAAGTGGAGGTGTCTGAACTGACACGCGGATTGAAAGTTAGGTCCGTTTGAAGGCAAGTTCGACGGGACACCAGTGACGGAAACGAGGTTTCGGAGGCCTTAGGAGGGGTTTTTGCGGTCGAAAAACACAACACAAGGATTCTTCTGTTGATATGGTGCGTAGCACTCTTCGCTGGCTTCGATTTGATATGTGGTAGAGCCCAAACAGACACCCGGAGCGAAAGTTATGGCCGTTTGAAATTAAGGAAATTTTTTCAACATTCTTATAACTCTAATATCTTCTCCACATTATACCATCTCATTGTTTTGATTATATGTTCCCATAGATCTCTTCATGAGCTTCGATTTGACTGGTTGTGGCGCTCCAACGGACGCCCGGATCAAAAGTTATGGTCGTTTTAGTGATTTCGGGGTTTCTCATGTTTTTTTATTTTTTCCTTTCATTTCGCGGCGGTTTTACCGAAACCGCCGCTATTTCTCGGCGGTTTTTTAAAAAACCACCGCTAATCCTAGAAAAAAAATTTAAAAAAAATAAAAAAACAATAAAAAAAAAATTATGGCATTTTGCAGCGGTTTTTAAACCGCCGCGAAACGGTGGCCCGAAATTCGTTTGGCGGCGTTTTTTAAAACCGCCGCGAATGAACCGCCGCTAAACGGAAGTTTTCGTGTAGTGTGATAACTAAGACCTATATTATGAACCAACCTCTTTCTCTCATAGTAATTTGCAGGCAACACATTTCCTTCAGGTAACAGGGTTTTAACCAAAGAAAATATCTTATCAAAACAGTTGTTTTACATTGCATTATCTGATTTAATAGCCATAAATTTTGCAACCGCTTATAATTTTCTTATCTTGAAAACAGGATATAATGCATCCTAAGCATACCTCAACAACTCATAAAATTTGGATGGTGCCAACTCATGAGTTAAATCAATACCATCGTGAGTTTCAGTTTGTTGAACAGATGGACCTGCAACATCATGTACTAAATTTTGGAACTATGATAAATCCAGAATCAAGTTATTAGTTTCTTCTCTGGAACTGCATTCAACATGTTGATACCAAAAAACATAATCTGGTTGAAAACCAAACCGCAAGAGATGTCCCCCAACCTTGTCAAATGTGTCAAACGTTCTCAGAGCACATTTTTTTACAAGGACACTTAATTGTGCCTTGTGAAACATATTTTGGTTTTGATGATGCAAATGCTAAGAAAGATTCAACACCCTCAATATTTACAGGATTTAAACCGTAACCATTTGGATTTCTACGCTGATTTATCCAAACGCGGTCATCTAATAATGACTGATGTTGACTTCCTTGTTCCATATTTTTCTACAGAATATAAAATCATCACTGTTTTTGATTAAGTTGAAATTATAAAAATATTATCTGAAAAAAGAAGATAAATAATTACTAATAATTCTTAATAATTACCATTAATTAAAGGCGACACAATTTCCAGTGGATTGACGGTTACTCTTTTGTCCGACAGCTCATTTACTTGCATCTTTCTCACACTGAAATCACAATGAAGAATGTGGTCGAAGGTTGGAATATTCATTCTCGTATGCATGAGAATGAATATTCATAACTCCGACCAGATTCTACATTGTGATTTCAGTGTGACAAATATGCAAGTAAATGAGCCATTAGAAAAAAGAGCCCCCTTTTCGTCGATGAATCGTCTTCTTCTAACTGTCACCACCTGAAAACATTATAAAAAATATGATCCTACAAATGCATATTCAATCTCGTGTATATGAGATTGAATATGACTATGTAGAAGCATATTTTTCATATTTTTTGAGTCTGTGAGAGTTGAAAGGAGAAAAGTCATCGAGCAAAATGAGTGTCGTCAATCCACTAGAAGTTGTGCCAGGTTCTTGGAATTTATTAAAATTTATTAAAATTTATTTTTAACTGTTCCTAACTAATTATTACTATTTATTACTATTTATTGCTAATTATTACTAATTTATCAATACTTATCAATACTTAGAAAAATGAAATCTCCTTGAATAATGAATGGAAATTTGGTAATCATCGTTGTGGAGATGATTACAAATTTCCCCTTCATTATCCAAGCAGTTTTCGTTTACTAACTATAATTATATCTAATTATTACTAATAAAAAAATTATATTATCAATATTTATGAAAAAACAATATTAATATTATTAAAATAAAAAAAATTTATAAAATATTAAAATTATCAATATTTGTAACAGGCTTTGCTCTATTCTTAACATGTTCAAATCTCAAAGGGTCTCCAATTGTCAGGTCATGCGTAATAAAAAGTTTGTGTCATCCATGTCCAATGTAAACTCTATAATTGTCCTTACATGGTTGATCACCTCGCAAGTACTATTGCAAAAGGACGACCAAAGTAATTTCGTTCTCGTCTCTAAGAATCATCTCGCTCCCTTTACATAGAACATTCTTCCTTAAAAATTTGAGGGGACATCAGTATCTTTCCCTTAAATATTCAAGGAAGAATGGTCTATGAAAAGGGTCATGTGAGATAATTCTTATAGATGAGAAGGGCATGACTTGGGTTGTCCTATTTCAACGCTACTTGCAAGGTGATCAACCAATCAAGGACAATTATATCTAATTATATCTAATTATAACTAATTATGACTAATTATTACAAATTATGACTAATATTTACTAATTATGACTAATTATGACTAATTATGACTAATTATGACTAATTATGACTAATTATGACTAATTATTACTAATTATTACTAATTATTACTAATTATTACTAATTATATCTAATTATATCTAATTATATCTAATCATATCTAATTATATCTAACTATATCTAATTATATCTAATTATATCTAATTATATCTAATTATTTCTAATTATATCTAATTATTACTAATTATTACTAATTATATCTAATTATTCTAATTATTACTAATTATTACTAATTATTACTAATTATTACTAATTATTACATATTATTCCAAATTATTACTAATTATATCTAATTATATCGAATTATTACTAATTATTACTAATTATATCTAATTATATCTAATTATATCTAATTATATCTTAGTGTATCTAATTATTACTAATTATTACTAATTATTCCTAATTATTACTAATTATCACTAAATATTACTAATTATTGCAAAATATTACTAATTATTAGTATTTATTCATAATTAATAGTATTTATTCCAAATTATTACTAATTATTCTTATTTATAACTAATTATTACTATTTATTACTAACTATTACTATTTATTACTAACTATTACTATTTATTACTAAGTATTACTATTTATTAATATTTATTACTATTTATTGCTATTTATTACTATTTATTACTAATTATTACTAATTATTACAATTTATTACTAATTATAACAATTTATTCCTATTTATTACTAATTATTTCTAATTATTACTAATTATTCCTAATTATCACTAATTATTCCTAATTACTGCTTATTATTGCTATTTATTTCTAATTATTGCTAATTAGTTCTAAATATTCCTAATTATTGTTAATTATTCCTAATTACTAGTAATTATTAGTAGTTATTACTAATTATTAGTATTTATTAGTAATTATTACTAATTATAGCAAATTGTTACATATTATTGCTAATTATTCCTAATTATTGATAATTATTCCAAATTATTGCTATTTATTACTAATTATTTCAATAAATTACTAATTATTGCTAAATATTACTAATTATTAGTATTTATTCCTAATTATTACTAATTATTCATATTTATTACTAATTATTCCTAATTATTACTAATTATTCCTAATTATTACTAATTATTCATTATTATTACTAATTATTAATTATTATTAATATTTATTGTCATTTATTACTAATTACTGCTAATTATTGCTAATTATTCCTAATTATTGCTAATTATTCTGAATTATTGCTAATTGTTGCTATTTATTTTTGAGTATTTCTAATTATTGAAAATTATTGAAAATTATTTCAAATTATTTCTAATTGTTTCTATTTATTCCTAATTATTGCTAATTATTTCTAATTATTGCTAATTATTGCTAATTATTTCTAATTATTTCTAATTATTAGTATTTATTACTATTTATTTCTAATTATTATTATTTATTTCTAAATATTAGTATTTATTAGTATTTATTCCTAATTATTAGTATTTATTACAAATTATTACAATTTATTACTAATTATTACAATTTATTACTAATTATTACAATTTTTTACTAATTATTTTTAATTATTGCTAATTATTGCTAATTATTACTAATTATTGCTAATTATTACTAATTATTGCTAATTATTCCAAATTATTGCTAATTTTTCCTAATTATTGCTAATTATTCTTATTTATTGCTAATTATTACTAATTATTAGTAAGTATTACTAATTATAAGTATTTATTCCTAATTATTCGTAATTATTCCTACTAATTACTAATTATTCCTAATTATAACAAATTATTCCTATTTATTAATATTTATTACTATTTATTGCTATTTATTGCTATTTATTTCTATTTATTGCTAATTATTTCTAATTATTGCTAATTATTGCAATCTATTTCTATTTATTGCTACTTATTTCTTATTATTCCTAATTATTGCTAATTATTGCTAATTATTGCTAATTATTGATAATTATTAGTATTTAATAGTAATTATTAGTAATTATTAGTATTTATTACTAATTATTATTATAATTTATTACCAATTATTACAATTTATTACTAACTATTATAATTTATTACTAATTATTATTAATTATTATTAATTATTATTAATTATTTCTAATTATTACTAGTTATTCCTAATTATTATTAATTATTTTTAATTATTACTAATTATTCCTAGTTATTACTAATTATTCAAATTTTTTACTATTTATTGCAATTTATTACTATTTATTGATATTTATTGCTCATTATTGCTATTTATTGCTAATTATTCCAAATTATTGCTAATTATTCCTAATTATTTCTAATTATTGCTAATTATTGCTATTTATTTCTAATTATTGCTAAATATCCTTAAATATTAGTATTTATTGCTAATTGTTAGTATTTATTAGTAATTATTAGTAATTATTATTATTTATTACTAATTATTACAGTTTATTACTAATTATTACAATTTATTACTAATTAATATTAATTATTCCTATTTATTGCTATTTATTACTAATTATTGCTAATTATTCCTAATTATTGCTAATTATTCCTAATTATTACTAATTATTACTAATTATTAATATTTATTCTTAATTATTCCTAATTATTGCTAATTATTCCTAATTATTACTAATTAGTCCTATTTATTACTATTTATTGATATTTTTTACCAATTATCATTAATTACTACAAATTAATTATATACATTTCTAATTATCATTAATAATTAATAGTTACTACTAATTATTAAAAATTAATACTAAAAATTTCAATTTATTGGTACAAATAAATACTAATGACAAAACAATATAAATTTAATTTAATTACAAATAATCATCAATAAAAAAATTAACATTAAAAAATGAAATAAATAATAAATTAAAAAAACATAAATACTTTTAAGATAGATTTTTTATTGATGCAGACGTCTTCACAACTTCTTCGTAAACAAAAAAAATTAACTTAGAAAAATTCTCTCTCTAAAATCAGAGTTTAGAGAGAAACAAGATCTAAAATTTGAGAGGAATGAGAGGAAAAATAGATGGGGGTATATATAGGTTAGAGTATTTGTGACGGGATACCCGTTACAAATAGTATCTTTTGCGACGGGTCCCGTCGCAAATACCTACGCCCGCATTAATTATTGTCAGTGGTTAAAAAGTTATTTGCGACGGGACCCGTCACAAATAGTCCCTGTCGACACACCTTTTTACGACGGGACGACATCCCGTCGCAAAAGGCTATAAACCGCCACCGGTTATTTGTGACGGGCCCCGTCGCAAAAGGTGTCCGGTCCCAAAAAGCTACAAACCACTGCTGGTTATTTGCAACGTGCCCCGTCGCAAATACTTAACTATTTGCGACGGTGGGATCCCACCGTCGCAAATAACCTTCGCGCAGTTTGGCGCGCTCTCCACGCCGAACTATTTGAGACGGGAGACAAAATCTCGTCGAAAATAGTTGGTTATTTGCGATGGGTTGTTACCCCCATCGCAAATAACCTCTTAGACAGACCTTTTGCGACAGGATTTATTCCTGCTGTAAAAGGCCTGTCGCAAAAAGCCCTTTTACCCATAGTGGTTCCAGATCAAAGCCCTGGGTAAGGCTAATCTCATCCTTGCTTCTCTTTTTAGTTTAGGGTTTTTATCTTCTTCTCCTCTCTTTTCGAAGCTCTAAAACCCTACTCTTTGGGTGAGATATAGGTTAAAGCTTCAAAGTTTAGTTGAAGCAGAATCTAAGGGCTCTATTAAGAGTGTGTTCACCTGTGCAATCAATGTAGGTGGTCTACAAGTTATATCCCATGGTTTATTAGAGGATTTGTGCGTGTGTGGTTTTTTTAATGGGCGTCTCTTGGTATGTTTTGATCACCCGTGACATGTTTAGGTAAAATGGTTATTAAAAGGTTAGATAAAGGCCCTCACGATCCCCATGGGATACGTCGAGGGTGATGAGACTAATCTAGGGCTACCCATCGGGTGTGACGACTCTCCTGAACCTATGGATTTTTGAAGAACAAGTGAGTTTGCTGTGTAATAATGTAGAGCCCTTGATAAACATGTTGATGTCATTAATCATCTTGGGATAGAATCTAGGTGATTCACCTAGGCTTGATAATAACCTAAGGGATATTGGGTTAATATGCGTAATTGATTAAAGACCATAATGGAATGGATTGTGAGAACGGTAACGAAGCCTAGTGAGTTAGGCATAATGAACAAAGCCTAGTGAGATAGGCACAATAAATGAATTCTTAGAGAGATAATCATAATAAAATGGAAATCAGGCTAAGTGGCTAAATGATGTGAAATGTGGTAAATGTGTTAATGGGTTAAGTCATGGTATTAACTCTTTTGTTATTGTTATGAATTTTGTTTTCCTTGGGAAATGGTTGTTATGTTGTGTGAATGTTTAGTGGATACATATACGTATAGCATGTGCACATAGCTAGGTAGTGTGGGGTATTGAATGAGGTTCTACACCCACAAGTAGAGTTGGACGGAGGCTCTAAACTTTACCCCTAATGCATGGTTTAAGGAAGAGGATTGATGCTCTCTTTCGCTATTGGTTGCATCCACCCGGACTAAGGCTTCGAGGTGAAGATATGGTTGACATGAGGAAGTCGGTCCTACTGAGATATGATAACTATGTGTTTTCCTCATGTATGTGATTGTGTACTTGAAGCTGTGTATCTTATTGAGCGTGATGAACCCATGGTAAATGCATTGGAAATGGTAAGTAATGGGAAATCGGGTAAAATGGAAAGATAAGAAAATTGTAATAAATGTTGGGAATGGACCTAAACTGTCTAGGGGAACTTAATCTTTTCTTATCATTTATTATTCATTTCCATTTTTCATACTCAATTGTTTATACCAGATATTTTGTAGACACCGTTGGTGGTGGACTGCTGAGTTGTACTCACACCATACTGGGGCCACCAGTGGGTACCTGAGAAGCGTTCATGTATGCAGTTCAGGAGATGGGCAAAGGCCCTTTCTAGGAAGTTGGGTTGGAAGAGGTGTGTGTGGAGGAGAACCCGAACATGGTTTTAGGACCATTTATGGGATTTTTCAGTTTATTTTCATTCTGGGTCTTGTTCACTTTTGCACTTGTAGCATGGCATGACATATTTACTATTGGGCATGGTTGTACCCCATTTGATGAATGGCTGTTTATGCATACTCTGGTATTATTGGTCGTTATTCCGCTATTCAGTTATCTTCTATTGTGGCTTACTCTGATAAAAGGGGGTATAGTCTCCCCAATTGACTATATGGACCCCCGCTACTAGTCATAAACCTTTGGTGTATGGGGAGTCATGTTTAGGTCATGTAACCACCCAGCTCGGAGCACCGGTTTTGTGGCTTCTGGGTCAGGGATGTTACATTAAGCAACTTCTAGTTGATAGTGTTGACTGGATTGCCACCCCAAATGGTTTAGAAATGGTTCCCACCATTCCCCTTAAGCAGTTTGGGGAAGAATACATACTTCACATAAATCATATTGAGTTCACAAGTCCAAATTCAGATGCATATTCAACATTCATAATGATTTCGGTCATAACTGTCAAACAGGATAATTTTGAAAATCTCACCAAATCCCAAGATAATGGCGGGGATTTAGATAAAAAATCCATTAGAACATCATAAAAAATCCAAAGAGTCCCTACCTCACCAACTAAGGCGCGAGGGAGCATCCCTTCACTCAAAGGGGATGAGGAAACTCTTTTACCCCTCACTTTAGCTTCTCCAGAGAATCCCCTATTGACGACCAAGGAAGAAGAGGTGACCTCACCTCCCAGACACCAAAATTGAAACTCTTCCCTCAACTAAGGAGTGATCATCTCAGAGATTTTTTCCTCACTAGAAAATAAAGATGAAGATAGTGAGGATATAGAGGAGGGAGAAAAGGATATAAGGGATTCCCCTCCATCATTTGAGGAAGGTGTCTCTATCACCATTGATAAACTCAAAGAAATCAAATGTGGTACTAAGTAAGACTGGTGACCCACTCTGATTAGAGTTTCCATTCCTTCCAAATATCAAGATACATCCACCACTTTCATGAATAATAATTATGATTTTTTCACATTGAACTATACAGAAATGTTAGGCATCGATCCCGAGGTGGCCACTCACCACATGGGTCTGCTGGAAGACCATCGTGGTTACAAGAAAGCCACTAGAAGGACTTACATGACATATTCTTCCAAAATAGAGGCTACAATCGACAATATCATTTGATATAACTTCATTCGGGTGGTCCAACACCTCATCTGGCAAGAAAATATTGTCCCCGTAAAAAAAGAAAAATGTGAAAATCCAAGTATACATAAATTTCAAAGACGTAAATATTCATTTACAAAAAGATGATTTCCTAGTCCATATCATAGAACTTATAATCAATGAAACTTCTAGATATGAAGCTCATTCTTTCATGGACGGCTATTCAAGATATAATAAAATCTGAATGCCCTGAGAATATGATAAAGAAACCACCTTCAGAAATCCCTTTGGTGTTTTTTCTATAAAGTAATTCTTTTTGGTTGGGGAAATGTTGGTGCCACATATTAGTATGCCATGAATCAAATTTTAAAATACTTCATGGGAAAGTTCATAAAATTTTATGTTGATGATTCAGTGGTTATTTCATGACATCGCTTGGACCACCTATCATATCTTGAAATAGTTTTCAATAAACTATGACAAAACAATATGAAAATAAACCCCTCAAAGTGTGATTTTAGTGTTACCTCAGGAAAATTTCTTGGCTTCATCGTACACCATTGTGGCATCGAAGTCGGCCCTGAGAAGAAAAACGTCATCCTTGGAAAGTAACCGCCTCACAACCACACATAGTTAAGAGGACTTCAAGGAAACCTAGCCTACATTTTTCACTTTATATACATTCTCACTTTCAAATACTTTCCCTTCACAAGGTTGATGAAAAATGGGGTCTAATTTTAATGGACTGATGATCGTCAGCCAGCATTCGGCCATCTCATGAGATATATCTTAACCCACAAACTCTAATGACACCTGTTTAAGGAAGACCACTTACTATGTATGTGGCTATCTTGGAGCGATCCTTTGGAACCTTCCTCATATAGAATAATGATATTAGTAGAGAGAATATCCTATATTAACTCAGTCACTCCATGATTGATGCTGAGACTCGGTGTTCAAACATCAAGAAGAGATTCCTTTCCTTGATATCTACATTCCAAAAGTTGAGGCATTACCTACAGTACCATGAGTTCCATTTAGTATCACGTAGTAACCCACTCAACTGTATTCTCAGTTGTCTAATGTTAACTAGATGTCTTTCATTATGGGAGGTCATTCTACAGTTGTTCTATATACGGTTTATACCACAACAATCAATCAAAGTCCAGCTATTGGTAGACTTTCAAGCGGAGCACCCCTCAGTAGACATGACTTCGTTGTATGTTGAACTACCCGTTGAAGAGGTATTTTCTATTTAATATAATTCCAAGGTGTGGGAAATGATATTTGATAGTGCCTCCAAATGCACGAAGATAAAAAAATTTAAGAACCTATACTCAACAAAGTGGAGCTGGGAGTCATACTCATATCCCCAAAAAATGATAACATTCCATACTCCTTCCTACTATTATAAGGATGCACAGATAAAGAAGTAGAGTACGATGCCCTTATTATAGGTATAGATTTGTTACTCTAAGCGAAATACAAACACCAAAAAATAAAATTCGATTCAAAAATGGTCTTGGAGAAAGTCAATGGTGTCTATGATATAAAAAAAGATGATCCAATCCCTTTGATGGACCATGATTGATAATGGATGCTAGAATTCTGTTTAGAGATAATGTTGACTTATGTCCCCTACTCATAAAATTTTCAAGCTAATGCATTGGAAAATGCATCCATAGCTCTTGATAACCTAGATCAGGACAAAAAAGAAATCAATTTTTCCTATTGATGGGTGGTATTACCATTCATTTAGTCTAACATGAAATAAATCAATGAAACTAGTTATGTCTCTGATATGTATGGTTCTACCACTAGCTGTATGACTCCCATTGTAGATTAAATTAAAAGTGAGAGCTCCCACCGGATAGGGATGAAAGGGAATAGATCTAGAGGCGAGCAAAAAACATCCACATATAAGATGGCACAAACCGGTAAATGGTCCTTAATAAAAAATGCATTGATGGAGTCCTTCTTATGTTCATTGATGGGGGAAGAGACTATTGCTATCATAAAATAAGTGCATACTGGAGCTTTCGGAGTATAACAATCATAATCCAAGCTCTCGTTTCAAATTCAAAAGGCTTAGGTAATATTGGCCCAACATGTTGGAAGAGTGCGCCACATTCACCATGAAGTTCCATTCCATCCATATTCATGCAATTTTCTTCCACCATCCCTTAGAGTTACTTTACACATACAAGTACTCCATGCCATTTTCCATATGGGGAATGGACATCATGGGACCATACCTTCCCTCCATGAACAGAAAACTCAAATATATTCTTATAGCAATAGGCTTCATTTCCAAATGGGTAGAAGATGAACCCCTCAAAGAATTCATGGAAAGAAGAATTGTTAGCTTTGGGAAAGTCAATATCATCACTATATTTGGTGTCCCTCATAAAACAATAAAGTAAATTGGAACCAATTTTTGATATGTGGAATTGGATAAGCTATATCAGGAGCATGATATCAAATCCAACTATTCATACCATTACCATGTAGTGACTAATGGGAATATAGAGGCCTTCCCCCAAACCCTATCCAATATAATCCAAAATATGGTATACAAGGACAATAATTCATGGCCGGATAAGCTTCTCCATGCTTTGTGGTTTTACCAAACCATCACCCACACCACCACTCAAGAAACCCCATACTCATTTGTATATAGGACATAGGTGGTTCTACCCATCAAAGTTCAATTACAATTTATCTATGTGGCCATCTTCAATCAACTATCCATAGATGATTAGTCTCAAAAGATACATGAAGATATGGAGCAGTTGTATGAGAAAAGATTTCAAAAATTGCACCATTTTGAAGTTTACCAGAATCAGATTGCTTGAGCCTTCAACAAAAAGGTTCACCTTCGATCTTTATTTTAAGGAGAGTTCTTATTGGTCCCCATAACTCTGATGATACTCAGAATGAAACCTCTGAAATTCGAGCCAAAATAGGAAGGACCATATTTCATTCAAAATATATACTCTAATAGAGTACATGTCTTATTTTCAATGAATAGAAATCTCACAACTGCTCCCACTAAAGCGATGTTCCTGAAGAAATACTTTCTGTAAGTATACAATGAGTTTCTAGGTTGCACAATGTTAAACTGCACAGCACCACCTACATCCAGGTTGTACGATGTTAAACTGGTTAGCATATTCATCCTTCCCAAAAATGTTAAACTACATGGTGATCATTGGGTCTTGGACAATGATTCATTGAACATGAGTCAGATCTTAGCGAAATAAAGAAAAAATCCCTCCCCTTCTTATGTATAGGTCAGACCGGCACAGGGAGTGAATCTTATAACAACGTGTTTCTTGATTCCCATTCATCAATGGGATATGTAGTGACACCTGGATCATATATCCTATCCTGAAAAAAATATCAAGAAAACAAAATTGACACCTTCCTTGTGCACAAGTCAGACCGGTACAGGGAACATGTTTTACAGAACTACATATAGCTTTATTCCCATTCATTAATAGGATAAATTGATATGACGTGACTCTATTTCTTGGTCCAACCATCACATGACATGAAATTCCTCTGTTATATCTTCTATTTCCCCTTTACTATAGGGGAAATCCTTGTCCCTCTTTTTTTATCACATGGAGTATAACTCATGTGAGATTTGGAATGGTGTTAAGGGTTTGAATATGTAGAAAAAGTATAAGGAAATTTGATAAACCCATCATCCCTAAATCATGGTATAACCCCCCCCCCCCCCCCCTCTATGCACAGGTCATACTAGCATGGGGAGTCCCAAAGAACTATGGGTGGCTTGGTTCCTACCCTCGCTGGATACATAGTGACACATAGATCCTTCATCCCGGTCTATCCACCACTCAAAAATATTTCCTCCTCCATCTACATGGATCATACTAGTAAAGGAACATGTTGTTAGAACTATGTGGACTTTGATTCTCAACTAACTATGATACATAGGAAACCTCCCTATGGTTCAATCCTGACACTTCACCCACCTCATCCTTTTCTTGTCAGTTCACTCTTGTCCTTACCGTATGAAATTAAACTACATGGGATACCAGAACTACGTGTTTCATGAATCCTATCATCATATGATACATAGTGACACCTGGATTCTATATCATAGCTCATCCACCATTCGAAAATAAAATGATTTTCCATGTACATGGGTTAGACCAGTACCAGAAACCTGTTTTTAGAACTACATTTTGCTTTATTCCTACCTTCACTGGATAGGTAGTGATGCATGGATCCCATATCCTAGTCCAACCACCATGGGAAAAAATGCCCCTATTTATAGTTCAGAACTTCATTTGTAAATTCATGAGTCCTAACCACATGATGTTAAAATGCATGTCTAAAGAATTCCTAACCACACGAAATTAAACTCTAAGGTATATCAAGAACTATGTGTCGATTGATTCTCAGTATGACGAGATATGTAGTAACACTGAGACTGAAAATACTGGGTCCATCCATGCATAATAAAAATATAATTCCCTCAATCCCTTGCATGTGAAATGAAAATAGATTTAGGGATTCAAAATCTATATTCTGACATCCATAATGTGTGAAAAGACCATGCTTCCCCATACATATGAATTAGAACTATGTATAGGGTATAGAACCTCATAACTAGTCATAGTATAGATATTAATCTTATACCTATATATACCATTTTCACCTATTAAACTCCATACCCTGGGAAACCTCGAATCCCCATAATCAACCATCGCCATTAGATATGATAGGTTAGTGTCCTGTAGAAACCTTTGTTTGGATATTCACACAATGCCCCCAACGACATTTTATATGTTTTCCAACAAAATGAAATGTCAACCAAAGTTAAATTCATCCTCAAGAGAATATTTTCATACTTCTATATTCCCATGTTCACCAAAGCCTCACATCATCCCTCTTAATTTGAAGGATCCCAAAATCATGGTTTACACTTTCTTCCCCCACTCACCTCTAGGGCGTACTATGGATATCCCAATCTAATTATCCCATATTTAATCATGATTCCCTCAATTATTTGTCCCTAAAACATGATGATAAACTATGATATCAACGTCCCTTCCACAAGACATAAAACTTCATGGACCCACAATAGCTATCTCACTCATGTCGAGTCACCCACATCCTCACCGCATGATATTAAACTGTGTGGCCTAGATATTTTCCCTTAATCGATCATATCATCTCTAGGTGGTGGTGTGAAACCCTTTCTTCCCATTTTTTATCAAATTGAGAATAGCTTGTGTTGGATTAGAATTTTTTTGGGGAATTCCCCACAAAGCTAGGGAAAAAAATCCACAATGAGTTATCCAGCAGGAACGATTTTGAAATGAATATTAGAGTTTTCCCCTCCAAATTAAGAATCCTAAAGACCTCACCATATGAAATTAAACTGAATGTACCCAAAATATAGCTAAAATTCCATAATCCTTGCGTATATTCCAAACCTATGCAAGGATCCTAATTTTAGGACACTCGAAAGATTTCAAAACTCTCTAGGTAATCACGACCCAAACATTCCTAACATATCTAGACATGTATTTTCCATCTATCAAACTTCATGATTCGAGTTATTTTGGATCCTCATATACCTCCCTAGACATCTGATATGGGTGGCCAGTATCACGTGGATAAAGTTTTTTGAATATGCAGACAATTCCCTAATGGCTCTACGTATTTTTTCCACAAAGATGTCCTATCAAGCAAAGGAAAATTTATTGTTGGGAGAGGCTTTTCCTATTACCATATTATCAACAACTTTCAAGCCCTGTATCATCTCTCTAGATTCGATATCTCTTGAGAAAATTGATTACACTTTCCTCCAGATCTATGTCTTGAACATGTTGGAAACCTTGGCTTGACCATCCTCTGGTTAATTATGGCTTCTAAATCAATATCTCAATCATATGACATTAAAACCATATAATGGCTGATGATAAATGTTCATTATTAGGCCCTGACACACCAAATAATTTCCTCCCCAAGTTCCTATTCATGAAAAGAATCTATATGGGAATGTTCATTGTGGGTATCGCTTCATTGGTAACCTCGTGTGCAAATAAAAAAATAGAATAATTCCCCATTAATGTTTATGAACCAGATCTAGATATGGATAAACCATAAAATAACTATGTCCAGCATGATTCCTTACATCTTAGGATATATAGTGACCCCTCAGTCTTATATTTCAGGTCCATCCAGGAAATATTATTGCCTCGTTATTTCCCACACAAGTGTTAGACCTGTGTGGGGAACCTACTCACGACTGTATGGAAATCACGTATTCACCTATTCCCAACAAAATATGGCATGAAGTTACCCCTTTTTATATTTAGAAACCCATATTCACACATCTTACTGTGTTTTAAAAAAGGTTTGAATCCCCAAAACCATCCATGTCCATCAAGAATGGATGGATAGTATCCTATAGACAACTTTTTTTGACAAGGCACATAATAAACCTGGCGACTCTACATATGTTTCCCAAAAACGGCCCATCGACCAAAGGAAAATTCACCCTCATAAGAGTATTTTCCTACTTCTGTACTCCCTTGTGAAGTTTATGTCTTACCTCATTCCATGGTTTCAAAAAACTCCTCGGACTGCAGTTTAAATCCTCCTTTCCCCCTCATTCTTGAAGGTGATAGGACATTGTTGGTTAGACTGTCATGGAAAAGGAAAATTAATTACCCCCTTTGGTTAGAGTAAATAAATTATTTAGAGTATAAGTATCAAAAGTATCGACTGTATGACATTAAACCACACCATGCATGATCCCTCCTTAGAAAAAATAAAATTCCTATGGGAGCAATTTCTAGACTAAAGCTGATATAAATTCCCCTTTTAGACTTATACATCATTTCCTCAATTGGCCTCCCACTATGGTCTTACAAATATAAAACTAGTATAAATTTCTATAAAACCTCTTGTTCATTATAAATGTGAAGCCAGTGCACTGTGTACACCTATGTTTGAATAATGAACACAATTCCCTAGTGTCTCTACATATGTTTCCCAAGAAATTTCTATAAACTAAAAGAAAGTTCATCCTCAAGAGAGACCTTTCCTATCTCCATATACTCCATTTCTTTTGTACCACATGTCATTTCCCATTCTCCAGAGAACAAAGGTTAGGGTCAGGAAAATTCTCTTATCTGTGTCTAAAAGCTGTTGTGACATTCTCGGTTAACAAGTCCTAAAATGTGACCCTTTCCCTTCAAATCACAGTCAAAATTGTTCAACCTAAAACATTAGTAAGGATAGTCTAGTTCTCAATACATTAAAATTCCCATGAAAGAGACAACACTTTCTAAGATGAAAACCTGCAAAGGGAATCCTAGACAAAAGTCAAGTGCCAGTTTATGAAAACTATAAACTGTATGATTTAGGTAAAGTAATGAGAAACCAAACAATCAAGAGACTTAAAGATTGATAGTCAAATAACTAAAAAGGGATTCCTAATAAAAATTAACATTATACCTACTAATCCAACACCAAATTAGGTTTAGGAAAAAAATTATGGTGATAATAGAAAAGTCATAATGTTTGTGGGGTTTTCCATGAGAACATAACAACCGTCAAACTAGGACCATTGATCCCCTCAAACTAGGTAAAAATTATAGCATGATTTGATTATTTCCTGTAACCAAAATTTTGATTCATGTTGATATCTGGTTGAGGTTATGGTTTAAAATACAGTTGATGATGATTGATTGACAATGTAGGGTGAAAATTAAGGAGAAGAATTAGAGAGATAAAAATCACCATTCCATTGAAAGAAAATAAAGGGTATATCCACATCCTAGAATCTCTCCCTATTATCAAACAAAAATAAAAGAACAAGAAAATATAAACATATTACAACAAATCCTTTCATTCTTTTTCTGAAAGATCAATGATTGTATAGCATGGACCATCAAGAGGTTTCTCTAAAGTAGTCCTATGTGTAGCTTCAACTTCAAATGAGGGATTAACTTTCTTTATAATTCCACTGATTTCCCACCTTTTCTATTTAATGTCTTCAAAGTTATAACTCATTGATTCCAGTTGAACCTTTATATTATCTACATGATCTTCACACTCCCACATCTCTTTTATTTGGGTAACCACATAGTCATTTACCTCCTCAATTTCTAGGGGATGCAGCTCTTTGGTAGGATCCTAAAAGGTTTTTGTTTCATGGAATGAATCGTTGAATTAATAAAGAATGTCTTCACAAGTAGATATGTCCTATCTAATTATGAAAATATGGTGCACTAGTTGGTGAAGATGTCGGTAGTTGAATCCACCAAAAGCCAAGTCAGTAAATAGCCATAGATGGGTGTCCTCCTCATCACTAAACTCTAGAAAAGGAGTTACAACAAAAATATTACATATTTGAAAACATTCTCATTTATAAATTGTTCAATGTCTCCTGGAAGTATTGGAACCCTGACTCTATACCTCTGTAATAACATGTATGTAGTCCAGAAATGACACTATGGTAGATAGAGCCACCCTAGGCTGGGTTACCCAAGTGGGGAAGCATTCCCATTCTGCAGGTGGTTCTATATCTCGAACCAAGCCTATAAGGTTTACTATGACTCCAGGGATGCCCGATGATGTTCCACTAGGGCTAGATTCAGTAGGACCACTGATCATCTCACCCAGAGATAGAGGGTCTGAGCCACTCTCCACGGATATAAGCTTTATAGAAGAGGTCCCCTATGAATACATGTGAATATGGGTAGAGCACCTTCAGGTAATAAGAATGGATGGGAATAGTGTATCTAGCACCTGTAAGATGGGACTAGAAGCAGTCAAGGGCCATTGCACCCATTGGGCTGACTTGGCTAGTACAACGTCTAGATCGAAAATTACACATTGTTGGCCATAATCCAATGATAAGTATGTATAGGCCTCTTTGGTAGGAATTAATACATGAATTCTAGAGTCCTCCTACATTGTCATCAACCATAATTGAATAAGGATTACCATTTTAGATTCTCCCTTAACCAAGGTAATCGGGAGGAGTATAACCTCCTACAAACATCCAAACATCTTGGAAAACCAGTAGGGTTCATAAGGTTCACAGATGGTCATCTTGTCTATTCGATTGGTTAATATTCCATCCTAAAGTTCAATGTGGTATGAAAATGCTTCTTAAAAACCTTCCACATCATCTAATATTATTCCATAAGGCATAGGGTATGGTGCAAAAGAAAACTGAGAAACATAATCGGCAGTTCAACTTATCTATCAACATTACAAGATTGAGGGTGAATGGTGAAAATACTAAGAAGAGTCGGGTGCAAGATATAATGAGTAATGATCACTATATAGAGATACTCATAACAGGGGAAATTATCCACCATCCAGCCATACAAAAATTGAAAATACTCACTAAGGTGATGAAGAGGCATTCCTTCCTATATTATCCATAATAGCTTCTAAATTTTGTTAAGGGTAGGGATGACTAAATTGATGGTTTTATAATATACCCTCATTTCTTCCATCATTAGGGTGAAAGCCCAAACGTCAGTATAAAAATCACGGGATGAAAGAACCACCTTCTCAAAAACAATACAAAGAAACCTTCTAGTATGAGGTCAGGAGATACGTATGTTCAGACCTCATAACCCTAGGTGGTGTAGTCACCTGCCTTAAGGGTATAATAGTATGATCTAGAAATATGTTGAGACTGTTTAGTTGGATGAGTTTGGTTGTGGAAAAAAATCAGCTTCAGCCCACTCACATGCAATAATAATCCTATCCATTATTCTAATGAAATCATTGATAGGTAATGTAGAGGATGACTAAGCAGTCCATTTACAAAGACAAGTAAATCTCTCTCCAATGGGGACACTAGTACAACATTCACCGAAGTATCATACACTATAAGAAACTCATAATACATGTTTCCAAGGATAGGAAGTCCCCATATCTGGTAGATAACCCATTAAATAATACTTACATCACCATGAGACAAGTGAAAGGTGTTGGTGCTCGAACACCAGTGGCTGAGTAGCTCATGCAGTATTTCACCCGAAAAATAAATAGGAAATTTGGAAACCCACACTTCTTGGTATAGGTTGATGGATTTCATTGGAGTATAGGATTCCAAGATATTTTGATGAACCCAGAATATTAAGGCCCACTTCTTAGGAAAACATCCTCCAGATCAGATATCCCATTTGAAACTCCACTCTACATTGGGATTGATTCATGATAAGTTAACAATAGTTGGGTAGTCCAGAATTTATTATTATGTAGATTTAGTATGGAGGAATTTATTGAATTGTGTTGACATGGATCCAGTCAAAACAAATATGTCATCTTAGATTGAAGCAATAATTATTTCCCCCATGGAAATAATGTTCATCTAGTCATACTCTCAAGATGTCTCAAGATGACTAGTGAAGCTGCTTTGGTCAACTGGTTGAAAATGAATTCCATCTTCAATGCCAAATTAGTAAAGAGGAAAGTGGACAAATAGTGGAAAAATCATAAGATTTCGAAATAAGAGATCCATGAGGATACCCTTTTGAGGAATAATGGAGGGAGGGAGGTGATCGTCGGTGTTATCAACCATAGTTTCACTTCTTCTAGTCCCTTTCATTAAGATAAGTATAAAATATATCTCTTTTATACACAAAAACATCAATACAAAAGGTTAGTCTAATAAATGATGTTGGAAAAAGGCCAAAATTTGGAAAACGATTAAAGAATCCCACATAAAAAATAAGTACACATAGTGAAACATGAAAATGGTTTGAAGAAGGAATTCCCAATGAACTGATAGTTCATGGAATATATTCCCTGCAAACCGATAGATTGTGTAATGACCTGCGATGTGCTGGCTGACGAATCGCTAGCCAAAGAACTAAATAGTTTGTGGATTGGGAAGTTTCACACTGATCCTTGCTATATATTTATCCAAAGCATATAGTATGAAGACTTAATGTTTAGTTTGAAAATAAAATGTTGAGATCATGGATTTAAAATGTGTGTTTGTTGATGGGTATTCCAGTGAATGGTTTTCAGTTTGTGAAATGAAAATCATAGTTTGGGGATGATGGATTTCATGAAGTGTCTTCGGTGTGTGGAAGCAAGGAGATCTGAGAGAAGTTTGCAGAGCACCCTTCGCTGAGAAGTCTAGTAAATGAAAAATGACTAGTGACCCCTATATATAGGGGTGATCCCCCAATAGTTCCCCCTTTCTAAAGAAACCCATTTTAGTTAAAGAGCATTTTCAATAATGGAATATCCTCCACTTCATTCTAATCAGAACCCACTCTGATGGAGGGAATTTTTATGTTCTTGAAAAATCATAAATGGAAAGTAAATACACTAATAATTTTTGAAAATTAATGAAAAAAATTGGTATAAGGATTTAGAGAAAATTCTTGAAGAAGAAAAGTTTTGAAAAGGACCCAGAGTGGTCCGCGTACTGAATCTCGGGAACAATTTGTGGAAGTCATCTCCCATGAACAAGTATTACATGGAATGAAGAAAAAAAAACCAGAAATCATTGTATTCCATCACTATGAACATTTTCATTTGAAAAATTGAGGTGGAGAAATTCACAGCCACGTAACGTCCCCACAAACTCAATAGTTCTGGGATAAGGCAAAACTAGCAGCATCCCGCATAGAAGACAAAGTCGTTTACTTGATTATGGTGGTGATTTTTGGCATCGTGAACCACAGCCTCGCGTGCATATATTGCCCGAGTTTTCCATGGACTGGATGATCTCTCATGGGATTCCATAAAAGGAAATGAGAGATCCACATATCCAACTTCCCCAAAACTCTATAAAAGGACCCTAAGTGACACAAGATGGGGGAAAACATCAGAGGATTAGACAAACTTGTGAGATGTATTTTTGAACAGATTTATTGATGAGGTAAAGACCTCTTCTGATGAATTTCCATAGTTATAAAGTCACAGCATAGTAAAATAAATAAGGAAAAATAATAATTGTTAAAACATGAACCTAAATTGGTGAACTGAAAACCTTAAGACATTTTAATATGAACTTCCCATGAACTCTAGGATAAATGTCTATTATTCAATCTGGCACTCATTGTAGAAAAGGCTATTCAGGTGGAACCTTGTGCCACATATCTCCTCTCTAGGCGGACAGATCTCGGTTCCCCATAGCATCAATTTCTAAAGAACTAGTCTTGCATAGAAAAACACTATGCATCCCACTTACAATTCTGTGTACCATCATGGTATATGGACCATCCCTTCACCAGCATAGCAACACGCTACACATGGAGGCCCCCATCTCGCATAAAGAAACTATGCGTGGAATGGGGTACCCTCATATATTCAACTATATGGCCTCGATCAACTTCTTCCATTTCCATAACCTCATCTGTAATCCATTTTCAAACTTGTCAAACGACATCAGGCCTAAGCCTCTTCCAAATCCACCAGACCCTTCTGATAAAACCACAGGGCATGTCAGTGCACCCAATTTAGTTTACATAACCATGGTAAGTGGGGACATGTGGGAAATATCCACATAGTTGGGTACCCCAGAATGTCCTTGGGGTTACATTCCCATGGTATCATGGGGTCCGACCATGGGATACTCACATGCACTTCCCTTTTCAAGTGATCAAGGGTAATCAGTGAATTTTTAATTCAATGAGGGATAGTGACAAGTCATAGGGATCATTCCTTATTTTATCCTTTGATGAGGAGCATGGATTCTCCCCTTTTACAAAACACATTTTAGGGAACTCCCCCTGAGGTAAGACCCTAACCTTTCCACAGGAGGTTTTTTTCTTTCTCCCATTAGGATTAACTCAAGACATGTGCAGATATATCACTGTGGCTATCCTATATATAAAATTTGTAGAGGATGTTGGCACATTCAAATCCACTCTGTATCCTCCTTCAGGATCCACTACCGTCTATCAGTAGATGAAATAGGATGTGGGATCTTCATATCCACTGCCTCTTCTTGTTTCTCACACCGAGCATGACTCACGTGGGCTTAGAGGTTGGTGTTGATCATGAAATCTGAATAAGCCCAAAGAATGGGCATCCTCTAAGGTATAAGAGATAATTCAAACTCAAAATCATCTTGAGTGAAGATCCTCCTCATGGTTCTAGAAAAATGGGCATCCTAGTAGGTATAATCCCCAGACAAAACAAACTATGAGAACTTTGATTCCTAATATGATTAAGGATAAGTAGGATTCCTTCTTAAGGCCTGAGCTTAAGGGATATTCTTCTTATAATTTAGTCCCAATATATCTCCCCCAAACTCATTAGAGAATCCTTTTCAGGAGTAAGCACCAAACTTTTTCTCTTAATTGGAAGCTCTTATGTGTAAGCACTAATCATGCCCCAAAAAATGGTCCCCCTTAAGGGTGTAAGTCCCAAATAAAATATAACTATGAGGGATTTGATTACCAACTAACTAGGATACATAGGAATCCCCTCTACGGTCCAAACCCAACAACCAAATCACCCAAATAACCCAAATGTTCTCAAGGACATATCCTCCATAGGGTCATAATTACCTTGGGGACCATATCTCCATTAGGCATATCGGGCCTCTTTAACATAATTCTCGCAAAATATATTGACTAGGAATCTTCCAAATAGATGTCTTGGCCTCATGACTTTAATTTGCATGGATGGGTCCTTGTCACATGAACCTAAATGGTGATGTGTCTAGTAAAGTGACACAGAGCTATGTGGAATCTGATTATTCTCACGAGGATTCATAGGAATCCAATTAAAACAATATCTTCCCTCCTCGATGACTGTAAAATCTAGAGTTCCTCATCAGATGTATTAAACATGTGTTGTCTCAGTAATTCCTAATCCATGTATATCCATGATTGATTTATTAACCGAGGGATAATCCACAAACACATGCTTGGTAAAGAACAAAGGATTCATGAATATATAAACACTTATTAATCTATGTGAGAGTCCTGGAACATGAAATAATTCCCCTCAAATGGGTGTGATAAGATCGACCTCCCATCCTATCAACTAATGGAGTCCTTAAGTTTCATTTTCTAAATCATCAAATAAGATCCTACCTTTGGAAATAAGGTCCATGAATCATTGATGAAGGGGTTGTTGGGTTATTATGGGTCCATGAATAAACCCATTAAATACCATGTATGGAAATAGTATCTAACGTTGGTTAATTTGGTAGACACTTAACTCTAATAAATCACCTGCTGGGACCATTCAACTGTGGAACCACATTCACAACAAAAAAAGCACACACTGCCCAGTCCCTATAGGACCACTTAGTCACAACTCCTCTATGTAATGAGGATATGATGCGAATTAGACTACAACAACAAATATCAAGTGTTATTATATTAAAAGTTTCTAAAACCCCATCTTGATATAGAGTTTTCAAAATGTTCTTTTTTATTTGACCAAGACAATGATTCCATAACAGGGTGTTAAATGATTCGCACTATCAAGACTCATTAACAATTTCTAATATTTTGATTTCATAATTTAATACATAAATACCTTTATTAAGTTATGTAATACCATTATAGATTATATTTTTTTTAAAGAAACATTATTTATTTCTATATTTGAAAGTAAATTCATCTATGTCAAGCTAAGAAATAGATATTATTTTCTTAGTATTTTTTGGTGGATAATTACTATTCTATAAAACTAATATCATTCTGGTTGGAAATTGAATTTAGTAGTCTACTTTAGCAAAGTAAACATGTATTTCTCTATTAACTACTTGGATATTCACTTATCCTCTGGAAATCTTCCAAAATATAGTTGGGTCCTATATTTGGATACAAATGTGAAAACCAAAATCCAAATCTAATACCTAATGTGAAGATATAGAATGGTTACACTTAGAAACAAACACACCTTTAGCTTACCCTTACTTCTAGGTGTAGTTCCTCTGCTGGTGGACAAGATTTTCAACATTATAAACATATTGCTTCCTTTTCTACTTTCTTACATTGAATCTTACTATTATTAGAATGATAGTACTCTAGAGAATTAGAAATAATGTTATTATTGTCCCCCTTTTCCTTATTCTTACTTTTCTTATTCACCATTAGGACTAGGTGGTTTTAATGCACCATGTCACTTTAAACAAATTTAATTATAATAACATGTTCTGAAAGAGTATTCTCACTATATCACATGTTATAATACACAATATAACTAGATAAGTATTTAGGTATTGAAAATAGAGTGAGATTATCATATAAACCATCGTGGAAATCAATGATTGATATGTCTATGTGATCTATATTGACTACATGAGGCCCAATATGTAGTGATGCTCCAATATTTTATTGCAATAGTGTATTAGAGATCTCATATATCTATTTCCACACCTTCACTAGATAGGTATCATGAAGGTGAGATATCATGCTATACACATACATGTCTTCATCTTCTTTAGAGGATTATTTTATATGGTCTATAGCATGAAATAGTAGACATATATGGAATCCTCAAATTTTTTGTAGATATATAATTATTACTCAATAGACTCCAGGCTAGGTGCTATAGGAATGATACTTTCTAGCACATATAATTTCTTTTCACGTCATAGTACAACAAACATGAACATTTTCCATTCCTAAAAATTAATTTTTGTGATAATATTATCCTTATCTTGTATGGATACAAATGATATGTTTAATGTGATGTATATTTTGGTTTTTACAATTATAAAGATAAAAGTTTTGTAATTCATGTAATTTATAAAATAATAAATTAAATATTATATTTATTAATCTCCCACAATTTTATTAAAATCTAATGTCCCTATCCATTAGTTTTTAAATATAATATTTCATGGATATTATAGTGGTAAGGATATATATCCCCATTCATATAACCCAAAAACATGTCTATAATTTTATTCTTAGGTAATTAGCAAGGCATAACGTTCCAACTGAATTAACCAACAATTGCTTGATTTATTGAGGGGAATCCCCAATCTTCAAATCATGAATTTATATTTACAAAAAAATATTATTTGTTTTTAAATGTCTTACTAAGGTGATTAACCTTTCATGTCAATGATATTATGTTGAACTAAATCCTAATATAAAAATCACATGATAAATCAAATCCCCCCAATAAAGGTTGATTAATCACTTTAAACTATAGATTGATTCATAACCAATTATTGGAAAGATATGATGACTTAATATATAGATTTGAAGAATTTTAATCATTATGAATATATATCCCATTTTACCTTAGTAACATTTTTGTTAATATTAACTGGATATACATAAGTTATTAACCATGTCTTAGATAGATATTACACATAATTAAATTTATTTTAGTTATATATTTAATGCTTGATAATTTATTTGTTCATCCGAGCATGAAAGAATATAAATAATAAAACTAACCGTGAATCTTGAAATAAATAAAATAATAAGAGCAATATAATAATGAGATTTTCCTAATGGGCAGTTTATCAAGAAGATGATAAACTCACAATCTATCTTAGGGAAAACAACTTGAACCATGACTTTTTTTATATTGAATCCTTCTACATGTCCTCCCATGTATCTCTCATATTGGTTTCACCTCGAATGAAAACATAATCCACCTCGAAAGTCCTATGAGGTCCATACATTACATATGTTTTGTCTCATACAATGGTGAGGGGAACCAAATAATTAGGGTAAAGGGTTTAAAAAAGGAAACTGTGGGCATACATGCCATTATATAATGAGAGGATGAATGATGTATTGACCATAAATTTTAATTTAATAATAGTAATAAATTTAATGGAAACCATTCACATAGAATAGTATAGTATATGCTCATGATCATCAATATAAATACAAAAAATTATGCATTTTATAAAATATTATTCAATCTAAATAATTATTATTTAAGATAAATCACACTCAAATAAATTGATTATCTTTTTTAAATAATAAATTAGATTATCTTGATTCTCATCAATAATTTATTTTGATTCTCACCAATTATAATTAAAAAAAATATATTTAAAATTATTCACATACATAGGCATATACTTTGGAGGAAACACAATAAGTACCCTCCCAAACTACCCAGTGTGTGTGATATTTGTAAATTGTTTACTCATGAAACATTTTCCATGAATGTCTTATCATGTAATTTCATGGCATGTATAGTAAAATAAAGGAAATTGAGACGAATTTTATTTATTTATTATGTCATTTATTAAAGCGTTTAGCGAAATCGATGTATTACAGATCATACATAAAAAATATAGCTAATAATATTAAATAAAAATTTATAAAATATTTAACATGTATATATTTATATTAACCACCATATTTTGTGTACAAGTAAAATAAAAGACATATATAAAACATGGTGATAAATTTTATGTTGTATAATAAATAAATTTTAAATTTTGTATAATAGGGTTATATACTCATCATGTACTATCCATATACATGTCACATGTAGTTATTTTCCATCTATCTCTATAACACATGTAGGGAATGAAAATATCATTCTACCCATGATATTAACGGATTACATGGTGTGTAAATGGGATACACATCATGGGGTCTCCGAGTTTTAGAGTTACCAGTCACACAAGTCATGCAGAACCACATGGAACATCTTTTACTAATGGATTACACATTGTTGAAAAAAGTTAAATGTTGTGTAGTATGGAAAAATGTGTTCCATGAAAGCCCGATCAACACATGTTGTATTAAATACACACTATGTGTTGTAAATTCACACACTCTGGATCAATTCATGAGATTCCTTGGTGAATTAAACATGGGTACATAGCATGTACCTATGTGCTATAAATCGTGCATTCTTGTGTTACCCAACCAAAATCCTTTGAACCTCTATATGAGTTCGTTGAATTTTATTCGTTCAAAATTAATCCATTTTTATTATAATTTTGATAATAAAGAGGAAGAGGAGAAGATATCATGATTTTGATTAAAAAATATTAATTTGGAATTGTAAACTAATGATAAATTCATAAATTAATCAATGCTATTTAAATAATTGTAAATTTTTATGCAACTACTCTAATACCACTTGAAGGTTTTGAACACTATAAAATCAGTGGATGTGTATGCCCAACTTGACAGTTTTTCATAATAGATGACTAATATAAGTTATATATCGATAAATAATTTTTTGACACAAAAAATGAATCAAATATTAATTGACATGAGAATGCCAAAACCAAAAACAAGATCATCATATGATTATTTATAATTAATTTTATCAATTAAAGAATTTACTTATGATAAATTATGACTACGTTTTTGAATCTAAAAAGTATATATGTTATATCGGCATTACTTTATAGGAAATAAGTGTATATTCTCTATAACAGTGATACAATAATATACCATGAACCTCTGACCGTTGTCATAGAAATCTATGAGTTCTAATGTGGTAGATCCTTACACTTGCATCATTTACTTTAGATCTCCATGAAAATAACTTCTAGGATGGATTCTTTATGACCTTTATACAATAAAGAGGGGTTGTAGAAGATGATCTCTCTTTGTTCTTAAGAGTTTTCATGGAGAGGGGATCTATAAGGGTTGAAATAATTCTATAGAGACTTTGTACATAACCAATTTAAATGGAGAGCATTAGGGTGAGAAATAATATAATTGGGTGTAAATACCTATTGGGATAGAAAATAATAATTTCACATACACCCTTGTAACTTACTTAATCTCTATAGAATGCCATTTTTAGATTATTATAATTAATAATAATAATAATAATATTATTATTATTATTATTTCTTGTAATGCATTAAACTAAGAAATAATTAATTATTATTTATTTATTTAAAAAATTATTCAATGAATATTTTATATATTTTATATCCCACCATACCATTAAACTAAGTTATATATTTCATCATAATATTTATTGGGCCACAAATAATGACTATTAGTTTGAAAAATAAATATCATTTTATTTTTTAGAACAAATAAATAAATATTATATTCACAAAATAGTAAATAAATATTTCTTAAAAATTATTCTAATAAAATATTCTCTTCAATAATAAGTGATAGAATATATGAAATAAATAAAATATAAAATATTATTAAACCCCGTATGGGGTTTCTATTTAATAAACATGTTAAATATTAAATAATATTTAATATTTAATTTAAGTTCTGAATACACTTAGTGTGTGACCCTCTAGGCCTCTTTCTCATTGGCATTAGCTGGAGCCTCATAAAGTCCAATGTTATTTTTTAGAGAATTTAAAATATTGATATAGAGAAATATTTTAATGTATCAATGACATAAAAACTCATATAAACATTTAAAATGTAATATATTATCTTTATTGTTACATCTCTAATCAAGTAGGATGCATGTTGGTGTCATAAAAAAATGTGGTCAAAATCTATTTCTTTGACATTATGGAAATGAACCTTAATATAAAACACCATGTCGATGGATTTATTTATACCTTTTAATTTCTATAAATGGGAAGGAGATATCAATATCTATTAATGAATATAAGGGACAGATACTTTCTATCATTTTTCAATAATGAAATATTACTAATGATGCACCCGATGTATAATCCTTTATCGAGAACATATGTTATCACAATTTTCATCAATATGTAAAATTAAACAACTAATAATATTAATTAATAATAATATTGAAGTGTAAAGACTAATTCACACATTCATAAATTACAACATCTAATGGAACATAGAAATTTGGGTTTCTTACCAGTAGGTTGTGTTATCATAACCTTTTACACTTGAAATTACCAAGGGATTACACCATGAAAAAGTGTATCAAAGTCCTATGAGTATCCACCCATGATAGAATATATAATTTTTTCTTTTAAAATGATATCATATAACTATAAAACATATATTTAAAAACACACTCAAGAAACTTATGTGTTATCATTAATGTTGGGAACTTCTATGACCTTCAAGTGTGGAAGTTACTCTTAGGACATTATAACATACAATTTATTGCAAAAGAATAATCAAGATGTGATAAAAAGTTTATTAATATTCAAAAAAAATCAATAAATGTAATAATAAATTAAATATAATGTTATTATAGGGGACCAACTATAATAGTATGACTGGTTTATAGTGTCTAAAACACTAATCACTCTTTTGAGGTTTCCTACCCAATATTTCATGGGTGACTCCAACCTATACCACCTTCCTATTATGCCAAATTATTCATCATGTAAAACCATATCACATACTTCCAAATGATGATAGTCTAGATTTCATAGGGCATGAAATCCCATTCAATAGATGTATAGATCAGAGGCCCATAAGACTAGGGCCCCATTTTTTGGCCCGAAATCCCATTTAGGATGAATAGTACCACTACTAGAGTACCCCACTATAGAGCCTAGAGAAGTACCCAAAATACTACAATGATATAATACTACTATAGTTCATTAAATAATAAAACAACATTACATATGTACATTTACACATACCAAGATTAGATCCCATATTATTTTATACTAGATTATAGCATTTTTATAACACGAGCACCACCCCAACTATTAATTACTTATTAAATTTAAAAATCTGCTAATAAATGAGTTTGGAGGATTTCCTCAATGGTAAGGTCACCACATAATTTGATATATGACCTGATTTCAAACCTTTAAACCCTCTATTTGGGGGATTTCTTGTCTATTTATGGATAATGACACAATTGGTAGCTTACGTGATGAACCAAGTAGGGATACAGAACCAGGTACCCATTGGTGCAGTGTAAGATGTTGGTTGTGGTCATTAGGAATGAATGAAGGGGGTATTGGGGTATAAAATGTTGGGAAACTACTATATATTATTGTTTTATAGGTGGTGGATTTTATTAACTCTAGCTAAAAGAAATTATAAAGGTTATCTTTTTTCATTGTTGATAAATATTTCCTTTTATTATTGAAAAGAAGTTTTTTTAAAGGAATACTTATATTAGCACATTTTTTTTCTGAAAAAAGTCAAAGAAGTTTCAGGGTTTTTTATATATGATAAGATATTAATTGTATCAATTTTGATATTGAACTTCTAAAATGATTTCTGGATAATTAAATTTATTTATCCAGAAGTATATATTTTTGAATTTAATATATATAAGAACAATTATATATTATTAAAAATAAAAAATAAAAATATAATATTTTATATTTATTTAAAACTATTCGTACATTAATTGAGTACATAAATAGGTTTAATCATAGAATACATTTAATTAATAATGATTGGTATCATTGTTCATATCATTAATGGGTTGGAGAAGGTCAGACAACGACAACCCATCCTACCTTGAATAGGGTTTATATCCACCTAATATCATTTTTAATATATATATATATATATATATATTGGGAATTTAAAAAACGTGAACAAAAAATATTTAAATGAATTTAAATTAGAAAATGATCTTCTTAAAATTTTATTTTTTAATAAAGACTACTATATATTTAAAAAAATCATGTAAAAATATATATACATTTAATTAAATAATAATAGTTTTAATTATAATTATAAATGATTGAGGAGGAAAAAAATTCAATGCTACAATGAAAACATGCAACACACATAGGCATGAAGTTGAGGATACTCAAACTCGATAGCTCCTAAACACCCCGCAAGGCCACTACCACTAAGCCAAGACCTAGGCGATTCAATTATAATTAAAAATTAAATAAGATAATAATTATTTATAATTTTTATATACAATCAATACAGTTCATGCCTATATAATTAATAATAATATATCTATATATATTAAATATATTTAAAAATAATTAGTAAAATTCAAAAATTAAATTTTATTTTTTTCTAATTAATGATATATCATGAAAAAAATTTATACGTAATAAAACTCTTTATTCATTTATATTAACAATATACTTATAAAAAATTTATTCATTTATATAAAATATAATGCCTTTAGTTTTAATTTATACCTTCAATAATATATTTAATAATAATATTTTTTAATATTAAAATATTTATTAATACATTTATCATAATATTAATACAAGTTTAATACATTTAATATTAATAATTTTGTATATTTGCTTTAATGTTTCTGTAATTTAATCACATTCATTTATATTTGTATACAAAATATCATATATATACATTATACAAAATTATTAAAATACAATATATAAATTTATATATTCAATTTGAAATAATAATGAATATATATATATATATATACATTAAAAATCTTATATTTAATTATATAGTTTTATGATTAATTATAAATATTATTAAGAAAAATCATATAGAATATTACTAATTATTAATTTATATGTAATATTTTTATATTTTTTAAAATTTATATAATCAATATCTATTCATTATAATATTTATTAATTTTATTTTATTATTTTTCATTTATATCTTTATAAAATAATTATTTATTCATTTGTAAATGTTTCTTAATTAATATAATTAATTTTATGAATTCTCATTTTTAAAATATATATTTTAATTTATTTAATTTTATTTATTAAAATATAAATATTAACTTAAACTTATCTATTTATTAAATTTTAATATTTTCAACATGTTCAGAATTTATATGAATAATAATGTTATTTATGAGTAATCTAATATGATTATTATTGTAAATGATGATGGATATTGTATTGAATAATTGAAAATTAAAATTGGAGATGACCTGCATGATTGTCCAAATATGTTTTAGAAGTTGAATAGTTATTGAAAGAGACCATTTTATATTAGTTTTACTAAATATAAAACATTTTTTCTACACTGAATCTATATAATTAGAAATATGGCAATGGATTGTGTGACACCACCTTTACAAAACTACTTTGTCTCTAGAATTACATGATACCGAAAAAAATGACCATACTTGTTGAACATATGATGTTAAACAAATACTGCATTTAACGAGTATGATGATTAAAAGAATACATGCATGCCCCAATTATTGTAAACTATTTTCTAAGAATCATTAATCACTTACTAAATACCCTAATTATGGCATGAGTTGATATAATAATGATGAATAAATTTCTTGGATAGTTTTATGGTACCTTACAATTATTCCACGGTTTGGATGACTATATAGATATGAATATAACACTAGAAAAATGATGTGGTATGAAAATAAAATAATTCAAGACGAAAAACTATGTTACCTAGTAGACTCTCCTTAGTGAAATAAAATTGATAGTGAGTATCTAGAATTTTGAAACAAGTCGAGAAACCTTGGTCTTTCACAATCTACAGATGGAATGAATCTTTTTGGTGTATAATGTAGTACTAATAGTAAATGGTCAGTTATTTCATTAAATTATAACTTTGCACCATGGTTATGGATAATTTAGAAATATATTATATTATATCTATATATATCAAGATTAAAATAACCTTGCAATAATATTAATGTTTATTTGGATCCATTGATCAATGATCTAAAATTTATGGGGATATAGGTGTCAAATTTTATGATTCTCATGGAAGGGGAGAGTTCACATTGAGAGCCACATTGTATGGGATGATAAAAGACTTTATTACTTATGGAATTTTTTCAGGATATATAATTATATTAATATTGGGTTCTCTTATCGGTGTGGAAGTTACAGTTGGTTAGGTTGAAATTTTTTATCAAATACAATATTTTGAGAAAATCATAATCTTTTACCCCATCAACATCAATTATGGTCTTGGAAAACATAATTCAATGGGAATATAGAACATAGTACAACATCATATAAAAAAATGGTTTTCAAAATATTGATAAAGTAATGTTTATTGTAACTATTTTTATTAATTTTTTTTTTGAAAAATCTCATGAAAGATGGATGAATAAATAAATCAATTTTTTTTTCAATTTTTGTATTATAATTGTTTGTACATCATAATTTTTCTTCTTTTCATGCACTTAGAAAAATATGTATGTGATAGTGATATTTTCTTATTACTAATGTAACTAGACAAAAATGACATTAAGGCTTGGTTGGACATGATTTTTATGAATATAATGGAAGATTTATCACTTATAAATTGTGAAAGTGTACTTTTATTTTTCTAATAGCTTATACTCTATCTAAAAAATGAAATTCTAAATTCTAAAACATTTTTAATTGTGTAAAGGTTCAATATGTGTATTCATAAAAAATTATGAAATTTTTATTAATGAATAATTTAATGTCAAAAGGCCTAAAATCATACAACTTTCATGTTTTGATATATTATTTATTTCATTTGGATTTACATTGTATTGAAACTAAAAATTATATAACACACATTATCTAGGATTTAAATCATTTTCAACTCTTTATATAGTAAAATTATAGATAGAAAAAAATTATAACCATTGACAATAAAATAGAAGATATATTATTTAAATTGGATATACTCTTATCCCACCACTATTTGATATAATGTCCAACCTGATGGTTCACATTGTTAGAGATATTCAACTATGTGTTCATACACATTATAGATGGATTCACCCCATTAAAAAACATATAAATATTTTCAAAGGGTGCTTTAAGAATCAATTTCAGATAGAACATTGTATTATAGAGTAATATATTATGAAAAAATCTATTTAATTTTTTACTTATTACTTATCATAGATTCATAACATTGGTTACCAAAAATCTCATCACGGTGGATACCATATGGGTGAATGGATTTACAAAAAATATTTTGAAACAATTGCCTTTACATAGTAGGAGAAAACTCAACTTTAAATTTTACATATTAGTATTGAGGTTTATCTATACTTCAAATCTCTCAAATTAATTATAAAAAATTTTAATCTATCAAGGGTTCAAAGATGGATATCAAATAAACATAATCTAAAGATAATAGTATTTTTCTAAGAGAATATTTTTAAAGATGTATTTTTTATCAGAATTCAATTTTAAAATCACTTTGTTGGATATACATAGGTCCATATATACATGTATTATCTTAAAATTGTTAGGTAATTTGGGGTTATACATGTAATACAGGGTAACATGAAAAAATTATTTTGATGAAAAATAGTGTAGTTACTCTTGTGGTATAAGTGATGCATGTATCTGGTATCAATGAAAAACATCCAATTTACATTAATATATCTCAATTAGTTATCATAATAACATAGGAGTTTTTTTATAAATAATAAAAATTGTTTCTATTATTTTTGAAATATGATAATAACATAATTCGAGTTATAGTGGAATAATTGGGCTTCGTGAAGGTGAATTGCAGTGTGCTAGGGTATAAGGATGAACCATTCATAATGGAATCAAATATTGTAAAATTATTTTATGTACATATCCTAAAAATAGAAGTTTATTAATGATTTAATTGGTGATTAAAACCACATTAGGTTTAGAAGAAAAATAAATCGAGGATTCCCATTTCATTAATAATCTATCATGGGTCAACCAAACCATGTGCCTAAGTAATCTGGCCACAAGGATCATTGAAATTTATTGATCTAACTGGGGTAGAAACAAGTTCCTAGGTGTTAATGATGACTATGTGGGAAGGATTTGAACCTATAAAACTAGAATGACCCGTCCAAGGATTGGATGTCCATTTCATCAAATAATACATGAATATATAAGTAAATAATACTAAAATAAGAATATGTATTGTAGAAAAATAAGAGTCAATATACACCTAAAATGGGAAATATAGATATATCATATATAATTATGGTTATAATAAAAATTCATGGTCCCAGTTGGCCTTTACATAACCAAAATCCAAAAATACCAAAATGTTTAGGATCTCAGGAAACCAATCCAAGATAATTCCATGTATCCCTGGGAAACTAAAAACCCAAATCCCTAAGGGTGGAATGAGAAATAAGATACCCTTATGTGAGATAAAACTCCATTTCCTTTACCTGTTATAGATATAAACAAGTTTTCACATGCCCAATGGAATGTGAAGGGTGTGAGGAACCACCTAGTAGGGTACCACCATGAATCTACCTACCACCTTTTACAATGAAATCCTTATAGTTTTGGATTCAAAAATTAACTCAAAAACCATATCATTGTATACGATCTCCATGATTCTTTAGTTTTGAAAAAATTAACACAATTATAATGGAGGGTATAACGAAATAAAATTATACTCAAAACAAATATGTACAATGACATCACATAAAAGTGATATATATCCAATCTAAATAATATGTACAAAAATGGGGATCTCTTACCTATAGTATTTTTGTTTTAGGGATTCTCTAACAGATCAGTATGCTTGCCTATATAACCCCCAAACAAATATCACAACCTTAGCCTCTTGAGGACACTATCAACTGACCTTAGCATGCTCTTTATAGAGATTAGGGAAACACCCATCCTAAAACCAACACACCCATAGTCACCCATGTGAATGTAAAATCACATTTAAAATATATAATATGACTATAGAAAATCAGAAAGGGTTTTATTAAAGTTATCTTTAAAATTATCTTGGAAAACCCATTTAAAATAAGAGGATTTATAAAAATGTTTTATCAAACATCTTGCAAGTATATTATTTTTAAAATTTAAACCCAATAAAAATCCCTAATTTTTTATAAATAAGTAAATAAAAACTATATAACATGCATAAAATCCCTCAAAAATAAATCCAAGAATAATAAATCATTAAAAAAATGGAAACCCAAAAACTATGGTAATATAGAAAAAAAGTACAGGTATATAGAGAAACCTCCATCAAAAGGGATAGAACATCATCCCCTTTATAAAAAATAATTGGAAGTGGGAAGAGTGTGTCCTCAAGATCCAAAATCAATTTTTTTTTTACAAAAACCTCATTCATAATCTTAGGTTCAACCCATGCATGTTTTTGGGTTTATAAAACACCATGGGAACGAAGAAGAAGATAGAAATGAGAATGGAAAAGGAAAAATAAAGAGGAAACCACTACTAACCTTGATGGAACCAACTAAAATAAAAGGGGAATAATTCCATGAACAAAAGGGGAAATATTCCAAGTTTGGGGTATCCTAGTTCGAATGAGAAGATAAATGAGGGGGTGGGGAAGATAAAATATGATATGTATATTTTCATAAAAATCTAGTTTTTTAGAAATTCATGGAAAGTGGCATGGTTTGACCACATGATTTTTCAAACTTTGTGCCAAACATGTGGGTCACCTATAAATACATCTATAAATAACATGGTCTTCAAGAAGGTCTTATAAAATATTCCAAACTATGTAGAGACTATGTGAAATGGTATTATCTCTCCACAACCCCATTCACACATTTAGGACCACAACTACCCCTAATTGTGAAATAAACATATGCATATCCTACTTTCCCCTATAATTTTAAATTTTTGATCAATAACCCCCAGAATATGAAAAAAAGGTTTAAAACGAATGAAAATATATTATATATATGTATATAAATAATAGTGACCCGAAAGGTGTCGCAATTCTCCCCACCCTATCACCTTATCCTGAATGAATGTCCTTAAGGTTTGGATTTCTTAAAAAAGTGAGGCCATTACTCCCTCATCAACGCCTCACACTCCCATGTCAATTGGATATATTAGATATTGTTCTACAACACAAGTACTAATGGGATCAATTTACCCCATAACATGTTTTTCGAGTGATCCAAAGTACACAAAACTTTATCAAAAATAGAGGTGTCAGGTTCCAAATATACACTCTCCCATGTCACAAAATGAGACGGGTATATATTGTATTCTTGAGCTAAGAAACATTAAAAAAAATTATAAATTGAGGTAATCTATTCTATTAATTCCAACTAATATTATACATTCATAAAAGATCCATGATATCTAAAGGTCCAATGTAACACCAACATACCTTGTTTCCCAAAATAATGATGTCCTAGCCAAGGATAGATCCTCAAGAATACCCAATAACCTACATCAAACTCCCACATATGATGATGATGGTCAAAATAAGATTTATTACCGGTTTGATCTACCACCACCTTTTCTGAATTAGCTGAATTGTTCCCATAATATCTTGAAGGACACTCAGTCCTATTAATGGGAACTCAACAAACTCAGAACAACACATAATTGAATGAAAGAACTATCCATACAAATTTTTGAATGGTGATATCTTTATTCAGTCTTAAAATCTTCTATTAATGGTAAGTTCCTCTCCAAGGATCCACCAAATTCCAAAAACAAAATATGGAATATACTATATTATTTTTATAAAACACTTTTTTTGATAATCTGTTTATGGATGGTTGGCCATTCAAAAACACAAATGAGTGTCCAAATTCCCATGAAGTCACTTTTAGAAAATAATATTTTAAGTTTGGATCTTAGTATGAAACATCCAAAATTGTATATCATGAATCCACAAAATTTTTTGACATTAAAATGTCCAATTTATTCTAAATTATTTGATTCTCAGATGGGGATGTGTTGAGATGATTTTATTAATCATTCAGTAACCACCCAAATTGAATCCTTCCAATTAGGATATAGTGAAAATTAGATAAAAAAATATTGGGATATGGCATCCCATTTCCACAATAGTATCAACACAAGATATATAAACCTTTTCATATTATTTTGATGATATTTTATTCGCAGTAAAGTGATACATTGTGAAAGTAATTCCACCACAATTTATTTTCTTTCATGGGAAAAATATCAGAATTTTTATTATAGAACATCTTTCTAGATTTAGGTGAAAACCCCAACTAGAGTGGTGACCACCAATGATCATGACCACCATCAAAGACAAATGGACTACCAAATTCTTCTTGAAATGTAGAGAACCATTAGGAGACTATGACAAATCACCCGAGTTCTCCCCACCATTAAATGACATTATTAACCACTAAAAATCAAGATCATGTTTTTTTAAGATTGATATAGTCAACTATGGATGAGGTGACATGTGTACTAGTCAAGACTACCCACTAAACCTCTTATTTCACTTCTTATGGAAGTTAAGTGAACATGTTAATTAGACCCCATCCATCATTATATTCTCTCCCCCCTGTGGTGGAGATTTCATGCATAGTGTGTCAACAACTTTACTCCGCCTTTTTTGGAGGAAATACCTAATCAATGTCAAATGTCATAAGGTACCTTACCTATCATTTGTTCTTGATATTCATATCTCATTGTAAAAAGATATAATTTAGGCTACAATGATCTGATTATACTACCTATTGTTTTCCCAAATAGTGTTGTATATATTTTTTTTGAGAATTCATCACCACAACTAATTAAATATCATGTGTGGGGTAGTTATTTTAATGTAGAAGAAACTGATGCAAGGAATAGGCTACCACCTGATCTTACAATATCAAAATTCACCCCTACCCCATACCTAATATGTAAAAATTGTAATTTCCTCACCCAGAAGCCCCTAAATAGGTGCTTCGAGCCGGTTCACTACAAGGCCTCAAGCGCACCTCCCTATATACCAGAGGATTCCGAATAGCAGCGAGGGTCTAGGGTGTGATACAGGGAATACTATGACCTTATACCAGAGTAAGAAAACAGTAGAAATAACTAAGTATCATACATAGAAAAATGTAAACATAGTGAGGAAGAAATAAACAACTGAAACAGAACAAGTTGTAATAGTAAAATACTATAAAAGCCCAAACAACTATGCGATACAATACAACACTGGTCACCCACTAGACTGAAAATATAGATACAAGTACAAGTGAAGCTGAAATTAAAAGTACATGGCTCTACTACTAACCCCAATCCAATCCACATATCCGGTCATCAGACAATGTCGAACTGTACCATCCCGATCAGTAGAACCACTCAAGCATCTCTGCTCTATCATGAAACACTGGGCCTCAACCCTATCCACCATGTAACCCCTGATCAGCCTTAAAATTAGACCTAAGGTTTACTCATACAATGAGGTACACGTGTAGGGGTGAGAAAAAATATCACTAGGACACCCCAACCAGCAACCTATAACTATGATGCTAATGTTTATGAAACATCAACATTATTAGTTTAGTTAAGACCCAACCAAAAGTTTTTAAAAACCAAATTTGAACCCATAGTCGAACTCAGGGTCCATAATCCCTCTCAAATGAGCAAGATACACCATTTATTTCCATATCTATATATTCATACTTGTATAGTCCCATACCTATACATATATACATAAATATGAATATTAATGAGAATGTGAATCAAATAACAAGAAACCGCATCAGCATTTGATCCTTGGGTCCACAAGACCAACCTCTTGGACATCATGTGCATGGGTATTGAGCTGGACATCATGCCACTCAAGCCTATCATCTTTATGTCGATCCATGGGTCCATAATCCCATCGGTGTGTACCTTCTTTGGCCAATGAAATAATTATATCACTGAGCAAGCTACATCGCCATAGTGGGATGCTCATCCTACACCTTGTTTTTCACGTACTCACCCCCAATCACAAACTAGGATACAACATACCGATGGTAAATCCTATAAATAGGGATACCATATACCGACGATCGATCCTGTAAAAGTTCACCAGTTAGAAAACATGGAGTATAAGCCCATTAATTCAACAGAGACTGAGAAAATATATCATACATGCATAAAAAAAACCTCAACCTCAGGGATAGGACAACATCACCCACAGTTATATAAAAACCTCACCTACAGGCATATCAGAACCTCACCTACAAGAATATCACATCCTCTCCCAAAAGCATATCACAACCTCGCCCGTAGGCATATCATTTAGCCTATGATTCTGTCTAATGCATTCCTACTATGGGAATCTATATTTCACTCATGGTGTAAAAGTAAACATGTAATTATCAACACCCGGATACCAGGAAGCACCTCTAGACAACCCAAAAAATATATATATCTAGGCTCAACATCAAAGTCCCAATTAATACCTATGAGTACCAGTAAAATATCAAAAATAACATGTCTTAGAGTTAGATCATAGGAGAGCACGTCCGGGCATCCCAAAAAATAAGAAAGATTCCACGCATCAGGCTCAACATCCACCAATTAGGAAGCTCCTCTAGTAAACACACATGCATCCACAAAACCAAGTTAGATATAAAAAAATGAGTAAGGGTGGCCTGAACACCCAACCCAACACTACATCCAAAGCCTCATGGGATTAAAATTTCAGCACGGGTTCTAGGTGACACATGAACACCATCTCTACACACACCCGATGTATAAATCAGGATCGGTCAAATCAAAAGAAATTGATGGGTTCCTCATGTCAAACACATAGAGGCATCCTAATTGGGATCCTCCAAGTAAAAATGAGCAAAGGAATATTACAAGAGATCCATAGTAATAATTGATGGAGGAATCCTTCTTGGGTCCCTTGAATGAAGAATAATAGAGGCATCATAAAATAGGGATCCTCTCAATGGAAAACAGGAGAGAGATTCTATAAGGGAATCCCTAGTTCATCACATAAATAAAGGCATCCTTTAGCGGATCCATGGAAGCATCTGATCTCATAGATTTGTAGGCCAAAAGGACATGCATCAGAAGGGGGAATCCTTAAAAGAATAGGTTATGAGAGATAGATCGCAACCCGTCTTAAATCAAAGGTCTCAACTATGATGGTCTGAACACCCGACCTATCATCCATGCAAAGTCTCAATCTAAGGTGACAACTGAACTCGATAATTGGAGGAAGAACCTATACATTTGAATATACCCCCTAAAAACCATTTACAAGACCTCTAAATATCAATAGTATTCCATCATTGTGATATATACTGAAAAATGCTCAGAATGGACTACTCACATGCCTAATTTTGACTTCTAGGGCACAAATACCGCAAAATGCTAAGATGGAAAAATTCAATGTTGTGTACTTTTGAGTACACGACATTTAATCTTATCCCTTACCTTGGATATGTACCTAAACATTTTCAGAACAACATAGGGTATGTTTGTTTGAAATTACACGGCGTATACTATTTAAAAACAAAAAACCCATGTTCTTTTTAACATGGACGGACACACGACCATGTGCCACCACACGACGTGTACTCAGAGCACACAACGTGTAATTAAGATATATTTTTCTTCCCTAAGCAGGAAGAACACACAATGTGATCCCCAAGAACACACGACATGTTTCTATAGAACACACACTGTGTAAGATGGGTTTCTCGACAGGAAAACCCTATGTTCGCCTGAAACCTCTGTTTTCATCCCCGAACCAACAGATCTGAGTTTAAGAGGCCAAAAGAAAGAATAAAAAGGATTTAAAAACAAAAAAAACATGTTTAAAGAGGATATATGGTGAAAATGTAAATGAGAGTACCTTCTGGCAGAAACCACAAAAGAGTTTTTTGATTTTACAATCCATGATCGCCAAACGTCGACTCAACACGTCGAGGGCTTCACAATGGTGCCTCTCTTCCCTTCCCAATCTCTTTCTATTTCTACCTTCAAATTTTCTCATGGTTCAATAGTGTTGGAGGAGCCTCATGAAATACATGAATAAGAGAGATATGGAAAAAAGATAAAAGAAAGAAAAGAAAAAAGAAAACAAAAAGAAGAAAAAGGGGCACATGCCGACCCCATCTCCTGACTCAAGTTTATGCCTTTCCTAGGCTAAAGTCCCCATTCCGGACTCAACGGCGGAGATAGAATCTCAATCTGACACTCTGTTTAAAAGTTATTTCTAAACAAACCTACACAAATAAATTAATATTTAATTTAATAAATATTAAATATTAATTATTCCTTCAAAATTCAAATGGATCAGATTTCCACCAAACTCATATCCTAGGGTAAACACCCAATTCCAGGACCAACTGAGTGGTCCGAAAAATTGTATGATATCATATTCTAGGGGAAAGACCATTTTATACCTCAAAATAATCCAACAACAAAAATTAAAATTTCATCTCAAAACTGTAGTCTGAAATAACACCGGTCCTTACAAACTCCCAACATAAAACTTCTCGTTCCCGAGAATCCTGGTGAAAGGAAAAGTAGTCATGATCTCGACCCAAGAATCTACACAACAAATCTATCAAGATTTTCCAACGACTAGGCTTATAGCACCAAAAACTATCTCATATGCTGAAGGTGTTTAACGGAAATAGATATGGTGATCCCCAACATAGGAATAAACTTATCATCTAAAAAGAAAACTCCAAGATGAAAACCTCATGACAAACGTCTATGTTTTATCCAAAACAAGGAAACCCACTATCACACAGCTAGTGGTGCACTCCCCACCATATGGATTTCCTTACTCTACTCCCAGAGTGAAATCACATTAGGTTATCTCCTCAATAGGGAAGAAAATTAAGAAATAAAATAGAGCTCAGTGTAGGGTATAAGCTCTTTCAGCATAATCAAGAAGAATCAAGATAATGCATGATCTTCTCTAACAGGAGTAAACTGAGATTCTACCAAAAGGCGCATCAAGGTCCCTCCATGCCATACTCACCATCCCATTAAAACCTCACTTGGATTCAACCAAAGGTCAACTATCTTATGGTACCTGATTTATTCCACGATATCACCTCCATCATAGTGGGACATTTCAACACAACTTCTGGACTCGAAACCCACAATAAGTTTTAAAACATCGGTCCTTGGCTCATACATGACCACTCGCCAATTTAGATTCAAACGATACCACGTACAACCAAAATGTATCCCAAACACCTGACATGTACACACGACATCGTTTCAGTCACGAGAATATACCCACACCCTGACTACATTTGCAACAGTGGAAACACTGGTCAACCAAGCCAGCCTCCCGAACAATCCTTCCTGTCAAAGCGAGTTTCAAAAATCAAGCACCTGAGGTTCCTCAATCAAAACCTCAAGACATTAAAATGCCTATAACGCAAAATTGAGCACCTACCTTGCCTTGATACCAAAACAATCACAAAAAAAATCTCCCCACAAAATAGTCATTGGAAAACCCGCTCCAACCACTCTTACACATGTTTCCCTAGAATAGAGCATACATCAACCTACAAGGATTTAAGTCAAAACCAGGGGTCTCTATGTATTCCATATATCCCAATAAAAAATCCACTCAACTGTGTCATAAGGTCTAACCACTTAGGCTAAAAGTTCCAAACCTATGAAAAGAAGGTTAGATCACAAAAATCAGTAACGGTAAAAGCTGTAAAACATGGCTTATGAGGACCTTGATCTTCTATAAGAATTCTTAGAAGGAACTTATCCCTGGAGGTCACAACCAAACCATAAGAGAAAAGTTGAACGAACACTCATTGGTTATCCCCATATGGAAATATCCCCTGGAGGTCATGTTCACAAGAAAATCCTTGGTATCTATTGACAACGTACTCAGTGATCTGACTAGATAACCACATATCTAAGAAACAACACCTAAAAAAGGGTTACATAGAAAGGTATCACATGCCATATTGACCAACTAGGGTCACTGCATAAAAGTTTCATGAGGACTGAGTCATCAGCCTCTCAAAAAAATGCCCCAATATAGATCCACGTAACCTTCAATCAATATAAAAAAGTATGTGTAAGAAGACCCAAAGGCCTCAGTTGTCAGTAAAAACACACATTAGAAGGCATATATACTGTGGATCCTACATGACTAGTATGATGCATTATATTCCTCTTACCTTTTTTGACCGAGAGTCAAAATCCATCTCTGGCCTCTTACTGATGGTCGAGATCCATAGATCCATATTAAATCAAAACACCAACACACAACATGTGCATCATTCAAGGAAAAAATCATATACAGCTGTAACATCACAAAATCAAAAAAACAATCCAAAACCCTAGAAACCCAGACTTCTTACATGAACAAGTGTTCTCGTTGCACCAGTCTAATATCCATCAGAGGTTCTTCCACATTCCTAATACTAATGTCTACCATATCCCAAATAGTAATGAATAGTAAAAGAAACCCCTTTGATTCCACTTTGTAACATCCCAACCCAGAAGCCAATAAACTGTTGCTTTGAGCTGGTTCACCATAAGGCCTCAATCATGCCTCCTCATATTCTAGAGGATATCGAATTGTAGTGAGGCCCTAGGGTGTGATAGTAGGAAAAATATGCCCTCATACTAGAGTAATCAAACAGTGGAACTATATAAGTATTATACACAATGGAAATTAAATAGAATGAAGAAGAAATAATAACTAAAATAGAACAAGTTGTAATAGTAAAATGATGTAAAATCCCAAATAGCTATGCAATACAATACAATAGTGGTCACACACTGGTTCGACCATATAGATAATAGTACAAAAGAAACTGAAAGTAAAATTACAGGTCCATACTACTAACTCTGATCCAATCCACATACATAATCTCTAGACACCATCGAATTGCACCAGCCTGATCAGTAGTACCACTTGAGCAACTCTGCTTGATCATGCAACACTAGTCCTCAGCCCTATCCACCATGCAACTCATGATCAACCTAAAAATAAGACATATGGTCTACATATACAAAGACATGAACGTGTAGGGGTGAGAAAGAATCTCAGCATGCCACCCCAACATGATACCTATAATTATGCTGCTAATGTGTTTACAACAACAACATGCTCAACCTAGCTGAGACATAACCAAATAGTAGTAAAAAAATCCAACATGAAACCACTGTCAAACTCTGCGTCTGTAATCCTTGTCAAGTGGAAAAGTTTCACCATGTATGTCCAAATCTATATACATATACATGTATAGTCCCATTACTATACATATTACATAAATATGAATTTTCATTATTATGTGAATCAAATAACAAGAAATCACATCAGCAGTCGATCCATGGGTCTATAAGCCCGATCGCCTGAACATCATGTGCAATGGAATTGCGCTAGATGTCATGCCACTCAAGATCTGTATTGTTATGTTGATATATGTGTCCATAATCACATCAACATGTACCTACATCGTCCAACACTGAAATTATATCTCTGAGAAAGATATATTTCCACATGGGGATGATCATCCGACACCTGGGTTCACACATACTCACCTCTAATCAAAAACATGGATACCAAATAACGATGGTGAAACCAATAATTAAGGATACCATATATCGACAGTCAATACTGTAAAAGGTCACTAGTAGAAACACACGTAGCATAAGCCTATGAATCCAACTAAGATTTGGAAAACCTTTCCCACAAACATAGAAAAATCCTTGCCCTCATGGATAGAACAACCTCACCCACATTTATATTATAACCTCACCTGTAGGAAAATCATAATGTTACCCATAGTCATATCACAACCTCACCCATAGGCCTATCATTTAGCTCATGATTCCATACAAGTAATTCCTACTACCAGAATCCATGTATCACTCAAAGTATAAAATTAAACACGTAAGTCTCATCAACCAGATGCCAAGAATCACCTCTGGACATCCCATATATATATATATATATATCCAGGCTCAACATCTAAGTCCTAGGTAATACCTTTGGGTACTAGTAAAATATCAGAAATAACATTTCTCATATCCAGATCCCATGAGAGCATGTCCAGGAATCCCAAAAATGATAAAAAATGCCTCGTGTCCGGATCAACAGCCACCAACCAAGAAACACCTCTGGTAAGGACTGTTGCTTCATCAAAATCATTTCAGATATAAAAAAATGCGTTATGGTGGCTTGAACTCCCAACCAAAAACTATATCTATAGCCCCATGGGCTTACAAGTTTAGTACAGGTTCTAGGTGACACCCAAACACCATCTCTACCCAAACCCAATGTAAAAATCAGGGTCAGTCAAACCACGAGAACCTGTTGGGTCCCTCATGTCAAACACAAAGAGGCATCTAACTCAAGATTCTCCAAGTAAACATGAGTGAAGGAATCCTTCATTGGATCCTTAGTGAAAATTAATGGAGGAATCCTACATGGGATCCTCAAATGATGAAAAACATAGGCATCCTACAATTGGGATCCTCTCAAAGGAAAATGTGAGAGGGATCCAACAAGGGACTCCCTATGTCAGTAAATAACTAAAGGAAACCCTTAGAGGATCCTTGGAAGCATCTGGTCTCACGACCTCATAGGCCATAAGGGAACATCTAAAAATGGGGAAATCCTAAAATTTATAGGTTACAGTAGATTGCTCACAGCTCAACTCCGATAAATGGTCTCAACTCGGTTGGTCTGAATAACCCAATCTATCATACACACCAAGTATCACTCTCATGTAACAAATGAACCCAATAACTGGAGTAAGAACCTATACATTTATATAGAAACCCAAAAATAATCTTTTATTATCTCCAAATGTCAATAAGATTCCATTAATGTGATATAGATGAAAAAACACTCACAATGGACTACTCACACGTCCAATTCGGCCATCCAGGGCACAAAATACCCCAAAACTCTAAGATGGAAAAAGTACATGGTTGTGTAATTTAGAGTACACAGTGTGTACTATTATCCCTTCCCATGGATGTGTACTTATGCATGTCCAGAACAACATAGGGTCTACCTATGTAAAAGTACATCGCATGTACTTCAAAATAAACATCATGTACTATTTAAAAACTAAAAGCCCATGTTCTTTTTGATACGGACGAAAAAATGACCATGTTCCACCACACGACCTGTAATCAGAGTACACACCGTGTAATTAAAAAAAAATCTTCTTCCTGGAGTGGGACTAACACATGACATGTTCCCCTATAACACACACTTTGTAACATGGGTTTCCCGATAGGAAAACCCTCAGATCACCCGAAACCACCTTTTTCTCCCCTGAAACAATAGATATGGCCTTGAGAGGACACAAGAATGAATAAAAAGAATTTAAAAAATTAAAACAACATGTTTAGAGGAGATATATGGTGAAAAGATAAATGATACTACCTTCCTACTAAAACTATCTATGCTTCATTTGATTTCGCCATCCACGATCGTCATACGCTGACTCAATGTGTCGAGGGCTTCACAACGGTACCTCTCTTCCATTCCATATCCCTCTCTCTATATCTCTCTCTCTCTCTATCTCTCTTCATTCCAATTTTATTTTAGTTGAATGGTTTAGGAGGAGTTTCAAGAGATACATATTCAATAAGGAGCAGGAGGGAATAGAAAATAACGAAAAGAAAAAAGAAGAAAGAAGGGGCACGGGTTGGCCCTAGTGTCCGACTCAAGTTTATGCCTTTCCTAGGCTAAACTACCCATGTCAGACTCGACGATGGAGACATAATCTCAATCCGAAACTCTATTTAAATGTTATGGCCGAAAAAACCAGAATGAATAAATTAATATTTTATTTAGTAAATATTAATTATAAATTATTCTGCAAAAATTCAAACGACTTTGATTTCCACCAAACTCATGTTCTAGAGTAAACACCATATTCTGAGGCCAATAGAGTGTTCAAAAAAATTATTCAAGGTAATATACAAAGGGGAAAAGACCATTTTATCCCTCATGAGCATCCAACATCAAAAATTCAAATTTTTTCTCAAAACTGTAGTCTGGAAATACACAGATCCTTACAAAAATATAAAAAATAAAAATTCTTATATACATGAGAATTATAATGGGAGCTCAATTATTCTTATCCAATATCTCCCAAAATGAATCTTGACATTTATCACTCTATTTAAATTTCATACCCATTTAGGTTAATGTTGTCGAAGGATATTGTTGTCTGTATAAGTATCACACAAAATGATTATAATATCCCTTCAGGCCAAAGAATATCTAGATATCAAAAACATTCTTTTGTCTCTATTAGTATATCATAGCTTAAATATTCATTAGGTCTACTAAAATGACCTGTTAAGATACCAAGTGACCAAGGAACCTTACCTCTAGGATCTAGAATTGGAAATTTGATTTGTTTTAAAAAACATAATGTCTACAAAAGGTTCATAATAAAATATCTAAATGTACCATATTATCCCCCTTTATCATGGAATATACCAACATTTTGTTAATGAATAAATCCTTGAAGGTGTCAAGATACCAGTGAAAAACATGATTATTTTTCTATAAATACAATATGGGAATTATTGATGCCAAAAATCATAACCAGATACTCAAAATTCACATATCCACTCTAAAAGTCTATCTTGGGAATATCTTCCACATTACCCTCGTTTTGTGGTACCTAATGCATTGGTCAATCTTTGAGAACCATCTAGAAACCCTAATCTAATTAAACATGTCATTAATTAGGGAAACAAATATACTTTTTATCAGTAGTCATAATATTTATCTTATATTAGTCAGTGAAATGATGAATAATTTTATCTAACTTATTTGCAAATATTACTAGTGATTCCCAGGGTGAGACACTTGGCCCTATGAACCCTTTACTCTTGAAGTCATATTATTGAACCTTGCACTCCCATAATTTCACTACGACCATTATATAAGATAGTAAGTAGATAAAGACCATAATAAGTTGTAACAAGATAGTGAACACTAATTCATATAGATATATACTTCTTAAAAAATCAGTAGGTAAGAACTTATGGTACCTATCAACTACCTAGCAGAGCTAGTCACCTGGACTACATTTATTGAAATCAAGGAAAAAATATGAAAACTAACATGAGGGGGAACCGACCAATGGAAATATCAAACCTTCCCTACCCAACATGGAGTCCCACTCACCCTTGAAATAATGTTTATCTCTAGTAGGATAGAGGAACGTAACCCTAAGGTGGTAATAATTAATCTGATCTTTGATTCTCACCATCTAATCCATAATCAAGATATGGTAAAAAAGTAAATATCCATAATGAGGAAGTTCAAAATAAATTCAGCATCAGTGATGATCACAAGGAACTAAAAGTACTAGAACCCTTCCTCTGTCTTCATTCTTAGTGGTGTGGGGAGATCCATAAAATATGACATCAACTCTGATTATAGTCCCAATTAATTAATCAATTTTTCAGAGATGAATGAATATGATTCACCAATTTTACAAAAATATAAAACCATAATTGAATAAAATAACACCATAACTATGAGGGTTTCTGGATTATCCTTTGACACCCTAATCCCATGCTCCACTGCTTAAAAATTCCTACATTCAGTCCCATATTGAGGTTTTATTGTATTTTAAAATTCCCCTATTCACTTGGGAATGAGACCCCATCCCTTTAGACATCACTAACTGCACCTAAGAACCCATTGTATGAGTGGAACCCACTATAATACCATAAGAAGAGAACATAAATAAGCACTGAAGGTATCCCAGGTATCTACACCCATTAAAATATTCTAGAGATTCATAATAATACAGCATAGAAGATCCTACCATGACACAATGAAAGAAAGTAAGTATCATCCTTCCTATATGAGTTGTTGAAACAGGATCTGTGGGATGTTTCACACTCCCTCTTCTAAAACACTATAATTCATAACATTTATTTTATTTTTAAAATAGGATATTTGGATTCCACCTTTGGTCATAAGAACATGAACCATACAATCCAACTTATCTATATCATATTATTCCATAATAGCCTTATCAACCACTTCAATATAGGTTGGAAGGCACGAGGTAATAATCATGGACCTTATCTTTAGATGTAATCCAATATCAATTTGTTGTGACTTGAAGTAGTTAATTGTAAAAATATTTTTTGAATGTCAGAATATTTCCTCAAACTAAGGGTAATAATCCATGATGAACACATTGACCTTCTTTAAGGTCATGAATTCTATATCCTTTTCCACTCACAGAATATATGAATAGAATTACTGCTTAAATATATTCTTAAACTCAATCCATAAAATACTCTCATGATGTTTATTGAAAAATTTCTCTTATAATCTCCAACAGATAGGTGGAAAATATCAAATTATACATATTAGTGTTTGGATGAATAAAAAAAATGTTCTTGATCTTTTATAACCACTCTTCAAGTTCGTTAGCCACCTATCACCATAAAATATAGGTGGATTATGTCTTCTGAACTCTTGATTATGATATTTCAGGTTGAATTTCCATTGTTTTCTAACCTACCTAAGGGACTAAAGAGTCTTGATCACCGATTTAAAAAGCTGGGAATCTATATTATGGTTTTATGGTGGATCATTCTCTAAAGTTTCCCTCCTCTGATACCTATAATTCTATTTGGGTATCATGTTCTATAAAAAAACAAAAAACAAAATCAATATATAATACAATTAAGTATAATACCAAGTAAATAACTCAAAATCAATAATTAAAAAACATATGATAAAGGAAATTTGTTTCAAAATAAATCAATTAATCACATTAAAAACAAATCAACACAAAATCCAAATTACCATGGTACCTCAACGTATGAAATAGAAAAAATCTAGATAGGAACTCCCCCATACCGTAAATTGATCCTTGAAAATCCTACACTATACTACCACACTTCCAAGGGAAAAAAATTGGATATGATATAATTTCATAAAAAACCAACATAGGATAATAAGTTCTACCACCCGGGTTATCCCATTATAAGCCCTGAGGCGCTTTCCAAATTGGCATGGGCTGGAGACTAGTTCCATGGTACAAATACTTACTTTGTGGAAAAAAATAAAACTATATATAACTATATTTAACCATAAAGTGTTACAACATCCAATCCATCAAATAATACAATAAAAAAAATTAATTTATACCGAAAGGAGCATAAGTATCAATCGAAAAATAAGTATTAAAGTATACTCGGAACATGATGTCCTTATATCATATAAATAAATGTGGCCATAATGAAATATCTCAGGTCCAAGTGTCTATCACATGGCCAAAATCTCAAAATATGAAGATTAAATTAAATAAAAAATACCAATCCATGATAAATATATATATCCCTTAGCCACCGCCTACCAAAATCCAGGAACATGATATGGACATCAAGATTCCAGGCTATGAGATGTAACTTATTTTACTTTCCCAATGTCAAATATGACCTAGTTAAAAAATAACCATTTCTATATATAGGGAACGAGGTACAACCTAGTAGGGTTCTACCATAAATCTACTTACCACCATTCAAAATGTAAACCATATAGTTCCAGTTTTAAAACAATACCTTGAAAAACTATTTCATTGAAAATGATTTATTAAATCCATTGTTTTTTTAAAACAAAAAAATATATAGTCAATGATTGAAAGAAATAAATAAATAAATACTATATATCAATATATAGGAATCAAATATAAGTAAGTTATATAAAATATAAAAAACATTTAAAACATAGGGGGAGTTCTAGCCTCTGGGATCTAGGTGTTCAGAAATTGAAAATGGATCACTATGATGACCTACATGAACCCCACACAGATATCACAACACAAGCCTATATAAGGAATGTGAAACATATTGTAGCTAGATCATTAATAAGAAAAGGTTAAGACCCATCCTAAAACCCACACACCCATGATCACCCAAGTCACCTAAAATCACATTTATGACATAAAAAATTCACATAAATAGGAAACAAGGTTTTTATTAATGTCTCATTTTCAAATATCTTGTATTCCGCATTTAACAACAATAGTTTTCATAAAATAATTTTATAAAACATCTAGAATGCATAATTGTTTTCAATGGGAGAAATATGGAAAATCACTATTTTTTAGACAATAGTTAATAAAAACCATTTTAGAAGCATCATATCCCTAAATAATCAATCCAACACGGATAAATTAATAAAAAGGAAAGAGAAACCCAAGAACCATTGAATGAAAAAGGAAACTTCTAGGTATTTAGAGACACATTCCTAAAAAATGATTGAATGTACTCACTTTCATAAAAACCCATTATAGATATGAATAAAGGGCCCTTATAATCCTAATACACAAATAAGTTTCACAAAAACCCCATTCATAACCCTATTTTCCCCCTAGATTTTAGGTTTTTTGATTCTACATGGAAGTGAAGAAGATTAATAAGAGGAATAAGGAGAAAAATGGATATCTAGAAGAAAATAATACTAACCTTAACATAACACACATAAATCAATGTGGAATTACACTATGATCAGGTGAGGAAAAGAATCCAAGGATGGGGTGACTTGGTTTGAATGAGGGGGAGAAATTAGGGGGATGGAGGATTAAATATAATAGGGGTATTTTCAAACAAATAATTTTTTTAACAATTATAGGATATTTGTATGGTCTACCAAACCTTTATCAAACCTTCTGGGTCAAATATAACAACTACCTTAAGTAATACAATAACTAAAAATGATCTTTATGGTCTCAAAATCCATGTACAGACCTTGTGAAATAGAATTGTCTCCCCAAAAAACCCCATTCACACATCCATGCACATGGTTACCTCCAACCATACACATTGTCATTTCCACTAAAATTTTCTATTTTTGAAACCTAATACCTAGAAACATCTAAATTATTTTAAATATATTGAAAATATAAAAATGATATATATCAATGAATACATTTTTTTTCACACATTCTATAAGATCCTGTAACATAAAAAACACATAATTACATGATTTATAACAATGGTTTTCCTTCCTTACATTACTAGAATATTTTAGGTTTTTATTTTTTTTATAATTAGGAAGGATATTATATAACATGGTGCAAAATCCCACTTAGTGTGATTTTTTATAGAAATTAATTCCTATGTTTACACTATTTTTTCATTCATGAATCAATTTATTCATTCAGGATTTGTCAACATTAACATTTTTATAATCCTTACATATCCTTAATACCCATGAAAAAAATTGAAAACATGGGATGATCGAAAAAAATCTCAATAATAGATATAATTATAAATGAAACCCATTAGTAATTTTTGAAAATTTAGGAGAAAATAGATAGCATATTATTATTTTTATGTAATAAACATTGAGGTCAAAAATGATCATTAATTACTCATGAAATCAACATCAAAGCAAAAATGTTTTTATAAAAATAATTATAAGTAATAATAAAGGAAAATTAATAATCATGAATGTTACATATAAAATACAAGGTAAATCATGGAAAAAACCTTCTGGCTTTATTATATCAAAAGAATTCCTTCAACCATGAGTTCATTTTATTACCTTATAAAATAAAAAAATCCATTAAATCCATTAGAAAGAAATTAAAACTCATGTAGGTATCTTATAAAATCATCTTTTCATTCTCTTATATAAGAAACCATACAAAGGATTAACCATAACTTTTAATTTGAGTATATTTATTTTGAGTAACATAATTCTCATTAACTCTTCCTCTATACAATATATTACAGAGGTATGTTTGGATCAACAGCTATCGTATAAAATTTACCTGCAGAATATCAGGATAAAAACACATAAAATATATCATTTTAATGATTAAACCACTAAAAATATATGTTTAACACTTTTATATATGCATTTTTTGGACTTTTTAAAAAAATAAGTATAAAAAAATTTTTCCAATGAAAACTTGTAAAATGAAAAATTCCTAGAATAATGGAAAATAAGATATTATTTGAAAAATCATAGAAAATTGTTTATGAATATTTATAATGGATAATTTTAATTATGAATGGAAAATCTGGTCATGTAGTAAACATTAATAAAATCACTTCTGTAAAATGTAAAATTTACACATAAGGAAAATATTTAGAACATTCCATTTTAAACATTTGTAATGTAAGTAAAAAAGTAGTTAAAATTAACCTTCAAAAATATTTTAATCATAAATATGAAAATTCTGGATTTATTTTTAAGAACATGAATATTGAATAGAAAATAGATGAAAACATTTAAAACAATGTCTTAAAAATCTTCTACCTCATCTCTTGAATCTCTACATGCATCCTTTTATTTCCTAAATAAAGAATTATATAATTTGTTTTCTTTCTTAATAAAACTTTTCAGGTTTATTCCCTTATCATTATCCTTTATTTAATTTATTACTATTCCTTATATAGTTACTCCTCTAAATATCCTCTTTTTGGTATTTTTAGTAAACTATGTCGTATATAGTTACTAAATTAGTTAATTCCCTATAGGATGTTTTGGGGGTTTTCTCTTTTTAATATAAAAATAAAATTGGTGTGCTGACTATGGTAAGTGATTTCATGGTTTTATTATCTCCATAATCATAAAAATTTTATAGTTATCATTTTGATACATTATATACACTTTTATAACTATTCTTGTAACACAGTTATGAAAAATAAATCACATCACTTCGTGGAGGTGATAGTCTACTCGTAAGCATGAGGGATGTTATAATTTTCCAATATATGAAAGGTTAATATGGTAAATAATCTTTATATTTAAAAAAATTACACAAAAATATTATATATTCATTAATTCCATCTTTATAACCACCTCTGTGAGGTGATCATGGGAGAGGGAATACATCCCTTTCTGGAGGTGGTAAACCACATGCACACACGGGTGTAGTTTTCATTTCCCATAAGATGAAAAATGATATGAATAAGAGTTATGACATAAATATTATAAAATTTTAATATATTTTAGATAATTATATTATTATATCATCATGGTTAAAGAATATTTGATGGAGGAAGAAAAAATAAACACGAAAATAATCAGTTAATAGTTATACCTTTTCTTTGAAAACCTCCTTTACCTTATAATTTTAGCCTTATAAGTTTGGAATTTTGGTGTATCTAGGACCTATATATAGTAGGTATCCATGTCTTATTGTATTTGGTCTTATATTCATGAATAAAAAAGGCTCTAAGGTATGTGAATAAGAGATGACAGGGCCCCCCTTTTATAATTGAGCAGAGCGACACTCTTGTAATTATTCATTGTTCTCAAAATAATATAAATTTAGAATCATGAGAATGTGGGTATTAAACTACCCAATATTGAAATTAATTTGATATGTTTACAAATTTCATCATCCAATAAAAATTAATATAATATTTTTTGACTTTATAACTTATAATTTACATTAATTAACCTGTTTTACTCTTTACTATGGTAACTAATTTTTAAAATGGTGACTTTTTATTCTAAAAAATAAAATTTAAATAATTAATAAACTTAAAACTCTGGATTAAAAATATTAAATCAATTTTTTAGATTCAATTTTAAGATATTTTAGAAATTAATTTTAATATAAGTTCACAAAACACAACGAATAATTTTTATTTATGAAAATGCATTTTTAAACATAAAAATTACTTTATAACAAAATCAAGTATAATTGTTACAAATGTTTGTTTAATTGGATTATTTTAATTAAAATGGGACTATTTTTTATTTTAATAGTAATATAATGTAAAAAGGTAGTATTTTATTACTTTAAAATATATTACTGTTTTTATAAAAATCAGAATCTTTCACTATTCTACCAAATATCAATAGAAAAATAAAAAAAATCACATTAAAAAATAATTTATATTATAATTTAAAAATGAATTTCCTTTAATAAAATTAACTTTCATAAATATAGAATTTAAAATTATATATTAAACCATATAATTCATGAAAAAATATTTAGTTAGAATAAAATTATTACATTTTATTAAAAAATTACTTAAAATTATTATAGAGAATAAGACTCCAGGAAATATAATCTTGACTATTAATAAGACATTATATTAATATATTATTAAAATTTCTTGGTTTTTCATTTACCCCGCTTAATTTAATTTTTTTCAAAAAATCAATACTTGGACAAGTGAGGATATATTTCGGTCATAGAATTTCCAAATTCTTATGTTTCTTCTTCAATCATATGGTTCATCCCTATAATATTTACTTAGTGAATCATCATATTATACAAATACTTCACTTAATTATATATAATATGAAATAGATTTTCCTCAAAAGAAATATTTTCTTCTAACTAAACCACTTTATAGATCAAAATGTGAGATTCATTTTGTATATATTTCTTCAACAACGAAAATGAAATACATAATGTACTTGAGATAAACTCAGAGGTAAGATCAATTATTATGAAACTAATCCCAATTTTTATAAAATTTCATATTAAACAATATACCTTGGACTTAATTTTCTCTTACTACTAAAACGAATTACACTTTTCTAAGTAGATACATTAATAAATACATGATCTCTTACCTCAAATGTGATATCTTTCTTCTGATTATGTATATAAATATTCAAAACAACTCTAAGATACCTCTATATATTATAAAGCTATAATTACCTTTTAAATCATATCTTCTTCCAATTCTGGTCCCAAAAACCTCCTTTCACTGACTTTTTTCCAAAAATATGGATTTCAATTTCACTTTCCATATAATTACTTAAAAGGTTCCATTTGTATATAGGAATGAAAACTATTATTATATAAAAATAAATCTAGTGAGATATATTGATCCCATCATTCCTAGTAATCTAAGGAGATAGACTATATAATATCTTGTAAAATATGAATTATTCATTTTGACTATCCACTAGAATAAGTATGAAAAGAATTTTTGAAATTTAATTCATCACACAATGCCTTCTGAATCCCTTTCAAAAAAATAATGTAAATATTGAATCAGAATCAGATATTATTGAGAGCATAAATCCACATAAAATATCTATTTATTTAACATAATTTCTAGAAAACATATCCAAAAAAATAATATCTTGAATGTGTATAAAATTCATTAATTTATTCAAATGATAAAAAATATCCCATGTAATGACCTTAGATTTAATTATATATTATTCTTGAATAAATATTTTATATAGTTTGTTATAAATTAAAAACCCAAAAAGGGAAACCATGATATAATTTATATATTAATTATGACAATTAAAACATTATTTTTAAATTATAGGGTATAAATTGAAGTAATTGTATAAAAAACCAATAAATAAAGTTGGATGAAATGGAATATGGACGAATAATTTTTCGTTGTGAATCCCACTTATCTGAACTCAAAATGGAGGTATCTTAGTTAGGGTCTTTCCTTTACCAATCCCAAGATGAACTCTAGTAGTTACAGTTTGAGAAAAATTATATACATGATAATTTTAATATCATGGATATTTCTAAAATATATATTCGAGCTGAACTGCTACCTAAAACTACAACCAGAGCATATATGATTCTTAGGTATTACATGTGAATCACAATGGGTTATGTAAGTTTAAATTAACATTATATAAAAATGTAATAAAATATTTCTATGTATACATTTATCATGAATTTATATACAATCTTGATTTATTTTTTATAAATTCAGAATATTCTTAAAAAATTTATTTTTTATAAAATGGGATTTTTTTTTCTAAAAACTATGTTTATTTTGACTGAATAATAACAATATATATTAAAAATATATATTAACAATATATTAATTATTTGTTTATAAAAATAATAATTATATAAAAAATATGTTTTACACACTTAAATCATTTTCTAGACTCTGTATGGTAATTACCTTTATTCTTATTTACATACTTCTATCATGATGGAAAATACGTCATCTTACCTTCATGGTTTCTATTATTATAATTTTCCTTGAATTCAAACTTTATTTTCTTATCAAAAAAATGAGATATATGGGTGAATGAAATATTCATTTCTACCTTGACATCACATCGAATGATTATTCATAGATATTGAATTATATTCTGGATAATTCCATTGGGAAACTTGGTTTTAATCCACTAAATAATTAATCAATAATAATTTTTTGTACAATAATAATAATAGAATAATACCTTCAATGTATTGCACAATTTTCCTTACAGGTAGGAATTGATTCATCATCCTGATAATTAATCTCACAGAATAACTTCTCCATATTTTTATAAACAATATGAGGATTGTTATTATTAAAAAATAAGTTCATAAACTCATCCCACAGTATGGAGTCAATTTCTTCAAACTTATTCATATTATTGAGAAGTGTCCACCACTAATTGACTTCACCTTCAAAATGATTAAAATATAAGATAAAATTTTCATTTTCTGAGTACTAGATAATAAAAAATAAATATTTAGTGTTACTGATCAATTACATAGAAATTAGTGGATCTAAATACCCACTAAAAGAACGTCTAAATTTCCTCATAAAGGATTTGATGTTTTATTATTCCCTCCAATAATCATCTGAATTCTCAACATGACTCATGTCTTGATAAATCTATGTAAGCATAGGGATAATATTTTTCATTCTATATCCTATTAATTTTAGTTTCTCAGTGGGATAATAATTTCATTATACATTACATTCATTATTAACATAGTTCCTTCTTGTTCTGTCCATTGACTTAAACCAAAAATCATAATATTAGAAATAAGAATCATAGTGTGAAATAATATAATCATTAAAATAATTTATAGGATATCCAAGTCATGAAAGTTTATTTTCAATATATGAAACCATAGTATTAACCTATGTTATACATGGTCATTATCTATTCAAATCCTTCATAAGTAACACTATAAAAAATTTGAATTAACCTAATCATATCCCCTGGTAGTGTCAAACCAGGTGCGCAATAAGGTCCCATTCAACAAACACCATAATGATGCATGAGATATACCTAACCTAATCATTTTATGGTTATTAAAACTACATGAATCTATACAGAACCACATCCAGTTACAGTATCTAGAAAGAGAATTTTTTTCTTTGAGAAACAAAAATCATTCATTTACCATAAATTAGGATTTTATCTCAGACAGAGGGTTACCCTTCTCACTAATGTTTTCTCATCCAGGTTTCAAAATCTACAAAACTTTTCTCAGATACCGACTCTAGTGATCCATAATTTTCATAAATAAATATTACTTCATTTTAGATGAATATTCAATATGTCTCGCAATAATAAACACTTGAGGACCATAGATTCTTTTTGTATTTGGGAAAATGGATATGTAAAAAACTAGTACATAGAATATCTACATGATTTCCAAATAAATGTTTTACAATTAGCACCCTTATTATACATATCATACTTAAAACCATTCTTCTTAACCTGGGGAAGGTAAAAATAATAAATGGTGATATCTTATGATATATTAGTCTAAACATAATATATATCAATAAATGATTATAAATGAGAGTAAGATATGTATAATGGTATGAGAACATGGCCAATTCTTACAATAATCATAGATATTCTATCAAATATCTTTAATCATGAAACCTAGCTTACGGTTTTATAAAAATGTCATAATACATACGATTTTGGAATCATAATTAATCAAGAATGATCTATGAAAACATGTTATATGCATAAGAAATAATTTTTTGGAAAACCCATAAGTATAGAAAATAATTTACTTTGTCAATGATCGCTTCCAATACTATCCTAGTGGATTGGGTTCCCTGCCCATTCCACTATTTCCTTAGTCATAGTTCAATCCATACTATCTTATTATAAAAAGTCACTTAAGGAACTAGAATCACTATCCATTCAAGTCCTTATTATTTCATGATATATCCTTCTTTACCCAATGCATTGGAGGCCTATCCAATTCCATTCCCACCCATAATAGAATTAAAACCATACATACAAGTTCCACAAGATCATAAAACATTAATCATGTCATCAAACCATACACTTGTAAATGATAATGGTTTCATAAAAAATTTATAATAATAAACACAAAATAGAGATTGAAAAAATAAATATAGTTACATTTGATCATAACTCTAGTAAATAATAATAATTATCAACGTATTTTTTTGTTAATAAAAATAAATTTAAAATACCAAAAGAATATTATTTGGGGAAAAAATCCTTTTTATTTGAAATCACATATTTAGAGTATAAAAATTTCCAAAACATTATAGAAAAAATTTTATTTGAAAATAAAAATTTAAAATAATAAATTAATCTCCATATAAAATATGGTATATTGTTTTTGTGAAATTAATTCAGTTGGTGTATATTAAAAATAAATTTCATTTCACATTTTATCTAAAAATTTATAATCACATTATTCAAAAAATGAAAATAATGTTACATTAAAAAAATATAGAAATTAAAAAATATATAAAAAACATTGTAAATAATCTTTAGAGAATAGTAAAAAAAATCTTGAAAACATTTTAATGAAAATATGGACATTGAGGAATAGATTCTCAGTTGAAGAGAAAATCGTAGTCTCTTGAGTAGTTGAAGAGAGTAAAATGAAATAAAAAATAAAAAAATAATTATAGGTGAATAAAATACACAAGACAATGGAGAGATAGATCATATAATTTCATCATCAAAAAATTTAATCATAAACAATCCTGATAAAAATGATATTGTAACATTAAAACCTTACCTAATGTTTTTATTTCTTCTTAATAGATATGAGATCATATAAAATAAATTTTAATTTATTGTCCTTATATACCAAAACCATAATCATACCTGTAATACAATAAATATTTTACTTACATTATCTTATGATATATTCATTATCAATCTTTCATTATCGTCATCGTTTTGGGTCTTAACTGCTTCATTTTTCATGTCTATTTTGGTTCATCAGTTATAGTCCTTGAACACTGATAATAGTTCTTTAATATATAGAAATATAATCATTAATTCAATTTCATATATATTAATTATATACATATTTATAATAAATCATATAAATCAGTGATGAGAAAACAATTACATTACAATGTGGAGATAATAGTTTGTACGTATGCATGATGTACATTTCCATTTTTGATGGATAGAATGTAATTAAAATATTAATTAATATTTTTATAAATTGTATTATGACATAAATATCATATATAAATATTATTATATCATAATAACTACTAATTAATTGTGGTGGTGTAAAATGAGTATTATCACTATGTGGTTGTGGTAGTCAACATGTACACATGAGAGACACTTTCATCTCCTATTGGATTTATAATATGTGTTAAAGGGGTTTAAAATAAAAAAATATCATATAAGTATTTTTATGATACAATATTCATCTTATTTTTATTGATACATCAATTTTATAGGAAGTAAAAGAAGGCATAAAATTTAAGGGTTTGGTTAAGATCTGTAACAATTCTTTGAGATACCTCCTTTAGCATACTATTTAACACCTGAATCATTGGTATTAAAAGAATAAAATAATATCTATGATTAAGGTAAGGATTATAAAATGGTTTTTTAGAAGTAACGTTTTGAGATAGAAGTCTAAAATGTTGTGAATAAGGGAGTAGAAGAGGTTCCCTTATATAAATGAGGGGGGGGGACACCTATGGAATTTCATAATAGGTTTCAATGATTTAAGGTTATTTTAATCTGGAAGTGGATTAAAATTTATAAGGATTATAATTTATGATACATATATTTGATATATTCATCCAATAAACAATTTAAAGGTTTCTATGGAAATTATACCCTTATATCATGGTAAAACGCCCCCGATAAACTCATTTTTATCACAACTTTGGTAAACAAAAAATAATATTTTTACTATTAACTATGAGAAAAAATTTAGGTTTAACCTATTAAATTATATTAATTTTTATTATTATAAATATAGAGTGGATATTATATGATTAAATTTATATATGCTGTCTAATTTAATTTTAATGAATTGTTAAAATCATAATGAAAATCCGTTTTCAAAATGATGATTTTTTAAGCATAAAAATTAATTTATGTCCATTAATTACCATGTAAAAACCATCATATGAGTGTTAAAGTATTATATTAAATATATAATATATAAATTTCATTAAAAAAATAATTAATATATCTTAAATTAATTTATTAATATAAACACATATTATGTGTAGAAAAAATCATTTTTATAAAAATGTGTTTTTATGCCAAAAAATTAACTTATATAAAAATAAAGTATATTGATTAATCTTATTTAATTAATAAAATAATTTAAAATTAAAGGATTATTATTTTAATTTATGATCAAATTCCAAACATAATGGAATATTTACATGATAATAAATGACATTTATTGCAAAAAATATATTTTTTACTATTCAAAAATATATATATATATATATATAGTTTTAGATAAAATCATAAAAATGCACCCTAAGATAATAGTAAAATTATTATATTAAAAATTAAATTAAAATTTTCAAATAAAATTTCTAAAAATATTATAAATTAATTATAATTTTTTCTTGTGAAAATTTGATACAAACCATTTTTGAAGAAAAAATATTTTTGAAGCATAAAATGGATTTACTAGAAATTGAGTTCTTATTTATTATTTAATAATCAATACCTTCACATTAATAAAATGTTTATTAATATTTTTCATATAGATTTTATTAATATTCATACCAACCAGTTTAATGTCTAGGTCATAACGATTTACTATATCGTGGTTTATGTAGACTGAGTGTTGTGTGTAAGAAAATCTATTTAAATTTTCAATTTTTATTTCAAAGGAAATACATTTAAAATATTGGGGTGTGACACTAACATTATGATATAGTTTATCTATTTTAATTAAAACTTGTATAATGAATCTTTGACTTATTTTTTATTTTCCATTATAGTGTACATTTGTTTTTGTTCATTATGTTAATAAATTCATTTTAACATTCCCTAAAAAGGCTCATAAACCCATTTGGACAATTCTAATTAAGTGACATCTCATGGATGTTGATGGGAAAGTAAATCCCCACCCACCAGTTATGTATAAACACATGATAAAATAATATGCATGTAATTTTTTTCATTTGTCACTATGAGGATGAATAATTTTATATGTATTTCATTTCGTAATATTTTAATTGAACTTATTGGTATTATTAATATCTATTAAAAATTGTTAATATATGAAAATTTAAATGAGTATTTAAAATAAATATTTAAAAAAAATAAAATGTATCCCTATCATAAATCAAGGATTATGGATGCTTCAATTGGAAAAAATTGTTCTGAATTTTAAATTTATAATAACGGTTTTGTGTAAAATAGAACAATAATGTAATAATAATCCTTAGTTTAAATAAAAATTGGTGAATCATAATTTATAGAAAATTCCACCACATATCTTGTTATATGGAAATAGGCTTGTGTAAATAAAATATATAAATTCAAATTATGTATGATATAATATTAATTTGTTATACATTAAAATAGTGTTACAAAAAAATATTAACTTATATTGATATGTTTTTTTATGTTTTAGACATGGGGATCATCATTATCTATACTAGAATAATAATTACTTACAATATCTTTGAATTGGATATAATAATAATCTATGTTATAGGAGTAGGTTTTGGAGTGTCACCTCAAGAATATTTTGAGAAATAAAAGACATAGCGAGATGGAAATGAGAAAATGAAAGACATTGTAGAACAAATAGATGATTTAAAAGAAATTAATACCACATCTATTTTTATGGACCAGTATAAGAAAGTGGTAAAGTTGAACAAAAAAATCCACTACATTATGCGCTAAACCCCTCAATTTTTTAGGGTAGACATTCCCCTTAACTTCCTTACTAACCTGGTATAATCGATTCTGTCTTAAATTATTCTTATAAATGAGAATTTAAACACTATCAATAAATTTTTAATACTCATATTATGTTGGGGGAAATTGAATTTTATTTATATATATCAACACCCATCCAACAACTTATTATGTTGGTTAAACTGTTAAATATCCAAGGAGATATGATCTACAATGAACTACCAAAGCATTAGGTGATAGTAAGTATTCATGTAGCTCATGAGATAAGAACATAACTGCATGATCCCCTTGATCATATAGACATAAACATGGTCAAACTTGAGATAGGAACATTCATAATATGGATATTTAAACATATAAATATATTTAAAAAAAATTGGCATGTTCATTACAATTTTCTTAAAATAAAAAATCTTAAAATTTTTTGAAACAAATTATGAAATGAGGTATGTTATTATAAAATGATAAAGGGAAGGTAAAATAGAACATTGAATCAAAAAATACCGGTTGATCAACTATGAAATCAAAAGGACCTTCTAAGACTACCATTTCCACACCAATTCTGCTCCCATGTTCATTAACATCATATGTTATTGCATATTCATCATTCAATTCTAAAAATATTACCTACATTAAATTTTAAAAACAAATGTATGGATATGACATGAAATTACTCTTCAATTTATAAATGAAATTATCAATCATTAATGGATGGGAGTATCAATTGAAAATAAAAATATGATTTATCTTTTTATAATCTATTTTTCCAATAATTGATCTCATTTTCTAATTATATTTAATAAATATTCATATTTTCTATAGGTTTATGTACCACTGATGTAAAAATGGAAAAAACTAAAGAAAAATTTTCAATAATGAATCTAGATATCATTTCTATGAAAATAAATAATTGGATAAAGATGAAATTGAATAAATATAGATGGACTAGATACAATATTTGAATAGAAAATAACAGACATTAGAATCTTCTTTATTCCTACAACGCATGGTTAAAATTTCACAATCTAATCATATATAATTTATTTTTTAATTAACTATTCCCTTCTATTTTTAAGGATCGCTAGATGATCATTACTATCAATTTAGATACTCTTAATGTTTATTTTTTCCATCCAACAATGTACTTCAAAATAATTGGGGATACGTGATGGGAAATTTGAATTAATAATACACTATAGTAAACATTTTTTATCTAAAAATAAAATGGTTTATATTGTGTTTTAATAAGCATATTAATATGATAGGATGATATTTAAATATACTCAAAATCATGGTATGATGACGGTGGTTGAGCATAAGAAGCCTATATATTTCTATGCATAGACACCGACTATAGTATATATAATTATATCTTACAATTAAAAAAATTTCAAAAAAATAAATTATTTTAATTAATGTGTTTTCAATGTCTAAAAATAATAATGACATCACTTATTGAAATTAAATCTTTAAATTTATTGTAGATATCATATTCAATCACTAAATTATCCTCCCTAAAAAGTACTTTCAGTGGTAACTAAAAATTCATTTAAAATATTTATTAATCGTTTTTTTACTTATATTTTACTAGTAATAATAGGATTTTTTAAATCCACATATTCAAAAGAAGAATTATATTTTTTTTGAAATGTGTGGGAATAGTGCTTAATATTATTAAATTTGTATAAATTATGAAGTGGTGATTTCCTATTATTTTTCTAATTTTTTTTATTTCATATAGATCATGAAGTATTGATAATGATTAAAAAATATCCCTTCACCTTTAAATTTATATTAAAGTAAAAAAATAATTTAAAATAGGTTTAAACCAAGAAAATGGGTTTTTAATTCTATATAAACTTTGGAGAATTATTCTCCCATAATTTGTGATCTTTAGTAATCAATAGAACATCAATTAATTTCTCATATTTCTTAATATGATCCAAAGTGTCATTTTGCCTTTGTGTTTTTAGTAAAAAAAGTCACCCATAATGGGGTTAAAACTATGAAAATGACCTCGTATTGATATAAAACATAGGATGATAATCCTCAGTCTATTTTGATCAATATGAGTCAACTGTGCATTAATAGGATTCTCATTTTAGTTTCTTTTACCCCAAGTAAAATTTATACCCTATATCCTTTTTAATAGGGTTCCACCCATAAAGGGGTAAATATCAATGAAGTTCTTATTTCTATGGAAACATTGGATAATGATACTTGTGATATTTTGAACTTATATGAATTTACTGTGCATCAATCTAATAATTTGATTACTCTATATGATCCAAAGTACTATTTAACCTTTTTATTTTTATTAAAATTATATATCACCCATCAAGGGGTTGAAATGATAAAATAACCTCAAATTAACATGAAAAATTGGGAAAACTTATCCTCGTTTCATTTATTCTTTAGAAATAAATAGGTAATCAATATGATGATCTGATTTTTCAATGTGATACCAAGTACTATTACACATTTTTATTTTTATTAAAATGACACATCACCCTCAAGGGGTCAAAGGCAAGAAAATCCACATATTGATATAAAAAAATGGAAAATTATCCTCATTTCATTAATGATCAGTAATAATCAATCAGGAATTAATCTATTTCTTGGATTCCTTGGTATGATCCAAATTAAAAATTCACCTTTTTTATTAAAATGACATATCACCCATCATGGGGTAAAAACCAAAAATGAGAATTTGGGCTTGCATATAAAAAGAGAATGATGATCCATGAATAATTATGGATTTTCATTTTTCTACCATGTTTCAATATAATTCATGAATTTTTCAATATGGTGTAAATATGATTTCAATTTTTTATCACTTATTAATAAATAACTAATCACCAATATAGGGTTCAAAACTGAAGAAATGGGTTCAAATTTTCTTAAAAATTAGGAGATGATCTGAATAACATTTTTTATTCTTATAAATAAAAATTTCATCAATCCTATACCTAAACATCATGGAATGATTGAATGGTTTATTTTAACTCCATATTTTTATTTTACAATCAAGTCACCTAAAATGGGTCAATACTTAAGAAACAATTTTAGATTTCCATGAAAGAATAATAAAAATATCCACAAATCATTTGTTATCTATAATAATTAACCATTCATGAATCAGATTCTAAATTTTCATGATAGGATAAAAAGTACCATTTAACCATTCTACTTTTATTAAAATTACATATCATTAACCAAGGGGTCAAAAATAAGAAAATGAGTTCAGATTGAAATGAAAACTTTGGAAAATGGTCCTTGAATCATTTATGACCCATAGGAATCAAATACTTGTTAATATAATTTTGGGATTTCGTATAATGATGGAAAGTATTATTTCACCTCGTTAAAATTTATTAATAAATAACAAATCACTTATTAAATGATCATAACTAAGAAAAAAAGAACGTATTAGAGCGAAAAATATAAAAAAAATACTTCGAGCCCTTTTTTATCTATTAAAATCAACTAAACCTAAATCTATATTTGAATTTATTTATATGATAAATTGTTTAATTTTAACTTAAAATTTGAATTAATGTACCAAATCTCTTAAATAGAGTCAAAAATAAGAAAATGAACTCTTTTTTTATCGAAACATAAGGGAAAGATCCACGAAAAAATTTTCATTTGTAGTGATAGATTTAACATCATTGTATTGCTTGAATTTTTTGGTATGATCCAAAGTACCAATTCATTTTAGTATTTTTATTGGAATGAAATATCACCCACAAAGCATTAAAACCACTAAAATGAGTTTTTTATTTTCATGGAAACTTATGAGATCGATTCTTGGGGAATTGTTTATTCATAAGAATCATATTCACGTCAATATTTTTCATGGATATCTCAGTATGATCCAATATACCATCTTACCTATGTATTTTTAATAAAATGACAGATTACCCATCAAGGGGTCAAAAACAAAAAAAATGACCTAAAATTGATAAGAAAAAAAGAAACTTATAATATTTTCATTTTTTAACTATGTGAGTTAATTGAGCATTAATTTGGTGCTTAGATTTCTTAGTATGATCCAAAGTACAAATTCACCATTGTATTTTTATTAAAATTAAATTGCATCCATCGAAGGATAAAACCCAAGAAGGAGTATTTATATTGGCATAAAAAATAATACAATGATCCTAAAATCAATTTTGATATATATAAATCAACCTTAATTTGTATGATCTCCTTACTTGTTCCCAAAATGTTTTTGTTAAACTAATGAAATTATATTTTCTACTAATAATTTATCTCATTTATGGGAGTGTTAGATATATATTTTATGTGGGAAAGGGTATATGTTTTAAATTAGGAAGAATTAAGGATTGAATCTCTTTTGTGTGGCTGGAAAATCGCCAACAGCCAGCTGTTGGGGTTCTAGTGGGTCTTCTGGTAGATCCCACTAGAAAGTTGATGGGGTACCACTGACAAGAAATGGTTTAAGGAATAATTCAATTTATTCTTCCACTTGGAACAGTGGCCAACCAGTTGAATTTCAACAGCTAGATGTTGTGCTCGATCTGGGGGTATATTAAATTTTCTACATTGGTTTTAATTCCGAATTATTAACCACTTCATTATTAGCTAATTATAATCCAATTATTCCTATATTGAATTTGAGACCTCCCCAATGGTCCCTAGATCTCTCTCATCCATCTCTCCTTAATCCCACAATGTAGTATCGATTCAATGACACTATAATTTTAAGATCATCAATGATATTATCCAAACTATTCATTCTTCTTGTGATATCAGATGGACTTAATGATGGATTTATGTTTTCTATTGTGATCTGAGGATTTTTTATTCCTTTATAAATATATTGGTGATATATCTAGAATTTTTTCAATGATTATTGTTTGAGACAAGATCTAACATTAAAAATGGCGATTTATTGGGAAAGTGGTCAAGAATCATCTTGTTAGACCTATTCATTATAATGTATTGATGATTGATTCTTAATCCATTGATTTTTCCTCAATACATTGTTTTAGGATTCAAAATTTCAATGAAAAATCTCTTTGAATAGAGCTAGAAATCCTATTAATTGGATGTTTTTTGGAAATTCATCATAGAACAATCACTATGAGATCCTATTCTTCTTGATTCCCTTCTTAAATCTCTTTCTAAATGATGAATTTAGGATGGATATATGATTATTGGATAGAACCAAGACCCTCTTCTCAAATCAATAATAAATTCAAAAAACATTCTTTGATCGATGATGGATTGTATGAATTTGTGTTATTTCCTTCATCATAACTCATAATTAACTCTATTGATGGACAACTTAAATTATTTGATTCTAGAATTACCATACTAAACTTTATTTATATTGAATCATCATTTTTAATCCCTTTATTCAGTGAATCATAATTGGATATATATACATTCTTGATGTGTGATCGATTCTTTATGGGTGTGTTCCATGTTCGTTCTTCGATTCTTGATGAACATTTTAGTTCTTCTCCAATAACCAAGAGGTAGGAATTTCCCTACCATTTTTGGATCTCAAAGACATATTTTTCAATATTATATTTCTTATGTTGGAATACCATGTTATCATGATTTACTATGACAATATATAGGTGTGTGTGTTTGTAGCCTGTGATACCTATTGATGAAAAATGATTCCATGAGTATAATTATGCAGAATATTAGCCATGTGTGATTTTAATCACATGTAATGGAATATTTCTAATATATTTTCAAGATGATATTATATTATTACTTTTCATGCTCTACCTTATTATGTGTGTTACCATTCTTTTAGATGATTCTCCCGGTACTCAGAATGGGTGGACAATCATGTGATGATTATCCATTATAAGGTGAGTTTGCACGACTTTTGTTGATGAAAATGATTGACCAAAGCATAGGATAGGGGCATGATGACCTGAAGGGCTGACCTGAGGCAACACTGATAATTTTATGATGGCCAAGTTTCCTGAACTAAGGATTAGGTGGGATAGAGAGTCTTACAGGCATGACCAGTGAAAAATCCAAGATACGATAGTCTAAGGGTTTGAACAAACATAATTTATTGATAACACTAAGATATGTGAATATGATTATTTGTATTGTTATTTCTCACATACCACATCTTATGACTATACTTCATGGAGAAATGAAAGGTATAACAAGGGGTCTATGACAGCATGGTGGGCATAAAACTTCTCAATACATTTTTGTATGTTTTTTATAACAGTTATTGATTATATTAATATCATTGAATTGAGCTATTATACTTGAAAATAGTTTCTAATAATTAATTGGTGGTTTCCTTTGAGTTGTATTACTTACACCCTACACGGGCATCTCAATGCACATGTATACATTATGTATAAAAATCTAATAAAATAAAAGCAGGCCATGGAAGATGGTTGACCTAAGGATCATGGATCTGGGAGTGGTACCATGATGAACTCTAGAGGATACCACAATTTTTCTTATTTATATTAATGCACTTACTTTGTGGTTGGGATTTCCAATTTGGGATCCTGTTATATATATATATTTTACATGTGTTCCTTTTGAAATTATTTTTATTTCCACTTTGTTGATAGATAATATTATGTTTTATTATATTATTTGTATTATAAAATGATGTTGAGGGTATATTCTCCCCACTAATATCATTTGGATCCTCACTATTAGTTATATCCTTCTACATATACTGAGGCACATGAGGTCATGTGACTCTCTAGATTCGACATGGTTGTTCAAGGTAGGGTGTTAAAAATTATATCAGAGCACAATTTCTAATTTTATTTTGGACTAAACTAGGACATGGTATAAAGAATATAGTATTGTGATACTTTGGTAGGGTATTTTGATGTGTTTAGCCAAATCATTTAATTCAGAGATCTGAGTTACCATTAAAATGATTCATATTAATGTTTTTATGAGATTTCTGGTTTTTACAGGTATCATGATTAGTCATGTAGGATCAAATTCCATGTATATATATATACATGTTTTCATGTTTCATAATTGTTATTTAATTTCAATTCCTTGATTTGGTTTATCTATTTAGGATGAAAAAATTGTAGATTCTGTAATATTTGTTTTCCCTATATTGGTGATATATTTACGATAGAATCAAATATTATAACTTGGGAAATATTTTATTTATATATATATATATATGAATAATTTTTATGGATATATACCTTGGTTATTTCTATAATAGTTATACCAGGGGTTATTGGTAGATTCTATATGAAAATTTTTTGTGATCCCATAAACTGGATCATATATGTATTAAATTTTCTAAGCATTTCCATTGTATTATGAAAGATGTATCCTTGATGTAGTCTTATGGGAATATATAGGATGTGGGATTGAATACTTCTATAGGGGTATTTTCATACTCTACTACCATACATATATGAGTATTTAGTTGATAATGCTCATAAACCTACTCTGTGGTTTAGGTAGTAAGTAATATTCATTGATAAGTCTTTATCTTGAGCCAATACTAGGTGTAAAAGTTTGAAACTATGCTCAAATACTCCTTGAATGTCAACTATGTCATTATCCATCTTCCTAGTTCTCTAGAGGACCTTAGGTTTCTAGGGAATCAGTTGAGATAATTGTGGAAATCTTAGACCATGTAGTGACATGGAATGATCAGAAGGTTAATCAAGAAGTATCCTTGATATTGGTTCTTCCCTTTCCTTAAAGTATGAAAAAATTGGGACATGAATTACCAGTCAAATTAACCTCTGAGTTACAATACCTTGACGCACTATTCGGTAAGAGAGTAGATGACCATCAGTGATGCCCATAGTTTCCTATAGTCATTTTAAGTTATATAATTTTGTGAGACATCATGATTTTAGAGATGATGATTTTAATGTGATTCTCGATGTGGACTAGCGAACAAGAATCAAATAACAAGATTATTTCATTAAGATAAAGGTAATTTTACTTCACCAAATGGATTAAAGTATGTGATGAAAATAAAATGGGAACTAGGACTAGGTAATTTTTATATATACTTGAGTCATCTCATGATGATCATAGTGTAGATTAAAGTATTCACACTTTCAGCAGGATCAGTAGTGGTCCCCTTGAAATTTACTCTAATGGCAGATCTCTGTCAATAAATCTTATCAAATGACATCATAGGACATCCCCATGATAGTGTATTTAACTATGAGTTAGATTTAATTCTTGGTTTTTAGCCAATTACTATACCCCTTTACCATATGGAATCTTCCAAGTCGAAGGAGCTTAAGGTGCAACTCAAGGACATGGAGTAAAAGGGCTGTATTGGGAAAAATAATTCACTATAGGTGAACCTATCTTATTCTATAATATAGAATATAGTAGCCTTTGAATAATAATATATTAAAAAAAGGCTAAAACAAGTGATAATGAATAATATGTATACTTTACCCATGCTCAAGTATCTTTCTGATCAATTATGGGGATCCCAATAGTTCTATAAGATTGATATTTGATCAGGTTATCACAAGTTGTAGTTTAGAGAAGAGGAAATCCTAAAGAAGGTGTTTTGATGTATTTAAAAGATATATGAGTACATGGTGATTCAATTTGGACTGACTAATTCATCAACATGCTACATATATCTCTTTCATAATATATTATACCCATACCCAGACTCATTCATTATTATTTTCATGACTGGCTTCCTCATCTACTCACCAACCTTGGGGCAGCATGCTATACATATTGAGGTTGTCCTGGGTACACATCAACCACATTGGATTTATTGAATGTTATTTAAGTGTAAATTTTTTATTCATGGGGTAGTATTTTTAGGAATGTGGGGTATAAGATGGGTATACCCTAAGAAAAAGAGAGAGTAGAAGTTTTCATGCCTTCAACAGGTTCCTAGAATGTGTTCAAGATCAAAAATATTTTGGATTTGGCTAAATATTATCAACATTTTACCTAGAAAGTACCCCTATTATCATTACTAATTGTTATGTTGAAAAATTTGAAGTGAAGTTCTAGAGGTCGGATCAGTGTGAAGGGGCATTTCTTGAGCTAAAGAGGGCGTTGAATACAGCTCCAGTGTTGATAATTCCCAAGCCAAGGACTATGTGTACTGAATATTTTGATGCATCAAAAATTGGTTTCAGATAATTATTGAGGAAACTAAAGTATACATTAGATTATGGGAAATTTCATCTGTGACCCCAAGAGAAGAACTACCCTACCAATAACCTAGATCTAGTAATATTTATATATTCACTAAAGAGTTGGTGACACTTTCTCTTCTATGAGAGGTATTTTGTCTTTATATACCACAATATCCTTTTTTATATATTCACATAGTGGGACCTAAGCATTAATAATATTTTTTGGGTATAGAATCTATTGAAATTCAATTTTGAGATGGATTATTCACCCAAGAAAGGTAATGTCACAACATATTCTCTATGTTGTAAGACACATTTTGCTAAAGAGATTGGTGAATAGACTTTGAAGGAGTAGTGGAACAACATGATCCTATTTTATGAGTGGATGATGTATAATTATAAATACCATGGATCAATGAATTGTGATCCGTTGGTGGTAATATATTTATTATTTGACCTTGTGGAGGCTAGACAGAAGACTGACACATAGTGTTTTTTGATATGGGGATATCTATCTAGAGGAGACCCAATACTCTAGTGGGTCTTGGATGATGAAAATGTGATTCAAGTTCTTGGGAAAGTTATAACCCATTCTTCTATTTGGAGGGGGACCTATTGATGTAATTCTATACATTTAAGTGGGTGGTTCTTCCTAGTTTAAAAAATATGTAACATGATGATAGGAAATAGTTCTGGTGGTCAGGGATGAAAATGTCATTACAAGATTCATTTATTGATGCCTTACCCATTAGAGGAAAGTGATCGAGAACCACCATCATTGTGGTTTATTTAATTTACTTCTAGTTCCCATATGGATGTTTTAGGATGTCACAATGGACATTTTGACAGGGTTACCCAATACCCCGATATTTCGTGATGCTATCTGGGTGATTATCAATCGATTAAAAGAAGTTTCTCATTTCCTATTGATTTTTGGGACTCACCTAGTAGATGAACTGGGAAATTAATACATCTATGAGATTTTATGTTTACATTGAGCTCCCATGAGCATCATATCTGATAGATAATCACATTTTACATGAAATATTTTGAAGGGTTTTTACATGGCCTTAGGGAATTAGCTGACATTGAGAATAGTGTATCATCTCTAGAGTGATAAGTAATCCAACTGGACAATTCAAATATGAAATGATATGTTTTAGTCTTAAACCTATACTTCAGTGAATCATGGGATGAACATCTATCCTTTATTTATTTTATGTATAACAACAGTTACCCGACTTTAATTTACATGGAACCTTATGAGAGTCTACATGGTAAGACATTTCATTCACCACTTTATTGGCTTGAGGATAGTGTGGTAGGATATTTGGGGCCCAGTTTGGTACTAGAGTCCTCTAGGAGGGTGTAGTTGATTCCGAAGTGGTTGATCAAAAATCATACATGGTATAATTCATATGAAAATAAAAGGATGATGCATTTGGAGTTAGTTGTATGTGATCATGTTTCTCTATTAGTGACTCTACGATTGGGGCACCGATGTTTAAGGATACAGAGGATGATAATGTCTCACTATGTTGGACCCTTTGAAATCACTGAGCCGGATGGGATAGTGTTGTACCATATAGATCCTCCTTCTCTCTAAAAATGTATTCATGACATGTTATGTAACGACACAAACATTTTTTAATGGAAATCCCTCTTGATATAATTAATTGTCTCTTTATATAAAATGTTTATGTCAAATTCATTGGTTTTATGTTAAGAATTATGACTATTGCTAATATATCCGTTGAACAATGATTACATGATTAGTATAAATATAGGGCTTTAACGAATCTGATTTACACAGACAAAGGAAGCGATGGCCTCATCCAGTAGACGTGCCCCATACGCAGACCATTTTTCAGAGCTCGGAAAAGAGGTGGAATCATTAGGCTTCGCTCTTGACCAAGCCCAAGCCGAGCTTCAACAGGTTAAACTCGAGCAGGACTGCCCATGAGAGAAGTGGAAGTTGATAGATATTACCACCCGAGCAATGTTATCCGAGCCACCCCAAGAGTATGTCACCATCGAAAACCTTAATCTTTAGTCTTTTGTAGGTGTTATAAGGGGATATTTAACAAGACCATAGAACTATGGTTATGTACATTATTTTTGTATCTAATAATGAATATATTTACATGTTATTTTTGTTACCTTGTAAATAGTTTTTAAAGCTAAAATAGTGTTTTTAGTTTATATTCAACTAAGAAATCTATTTTGATGAATTAATATATTATTTTATTAAATAATATTTTAATAAAATATTGTTATTATTATTAAATTAATTTTTATTAAATATAAATGATCGTGTAATTTTATGAATGCAATTGTAATTTTTGTTAAGGTTTGAAATCCATTTTTGTCCAAACCCGTGAATTTTCAATAAATGTCAGTTTTTATTTTAAAAGTGAAAAATAACATATTTAGAAAATTATTTAGATAAAATAAATATTATTTCTGGAATCATGATGTCGAAATTATCCAACAGTGAATTTCTCATAATTTTCTGAGACAGTCAAATTTTTGGGGAAAAATTAAATACCATTTAAATATATAATGTGTTTTGTGACATCATAATGACCCAATAGTGACATAATAAAATACAATAACACTTATTTTAAGATAATATATTTTTTTCCATTAAGATAATGTGATTTTGGGTTTTTTTGACTTATTTTACAAAGAATTAATGGACCCTTCAAGGATTATTAAACATCTTGTCTTTTTAAATTGTTTTCCTTGGGAGTGTGACTCACCTCAACATAAGCAACCACATTATTTTAAAAAAATTTAGACTTTTTACTTGTAAAATATCATTTTAAACTCTTATTTTTCAAAAACCATGGGCAAAAACCATGGTCTGGTTTGTGGTTTGATTTAATTAATGTGAGGTGTCCCAACCCTAAATAATAAATAATCCCCTCACCTTTTCTATATAAACCCACCCAATATCCCACTTTCCCCTCACTCAAATACTTTTTATTTCGTACAAAATCTTACCTAATCTCCCTTGAATCCTCCCAAGGTTCCCCAATCCCCCAAGAAGCCTCTCTTAAGCATCTCTCAAGCCTTTGGAAGCACATTTACAAGTAAGGGTTTTTTTCTTCCTTCCTCATTTTGTCCAATTTCTTTAATGTTGTTATGTCCTTTTAATTTCAATTATACATGTTGGGACATGGTTTTGAACCTCTCCCATAATTACCTCTTTATGTTTTAATGATGAGAGACCCATTTCTCTCTCATTAAATTCCTCCCATGTACACCTGTTACTATGCCGAAATTCTGTGAGGGATTTCTCTCTCTTCTTTTACATCCAAGTAATCATTTTTTATTATGAATTAAAATTACATTAAAATTGTTAGTAAACGTATATATATGACCCCCTTACTGTCCATTTCATGTAAATATGATTATACACCCCTTTCTCTTTCATCAACCTTTTTTTATGTATTCTTACATCTCATCGTTATGCTGCCTAAAATTGCACCAATTTTCCAAGACAATGTCATTGTGTAGTGAATACCATGCCCATTTCACTATCAAGGGTATTCACCTTTATACAAATTTACTTATTGTTTAAATAGTTTCATGTATTTATTCCACATTGCTTTATTGTGGAATAAATTATGATGTTTTATGAATCCATGTTATATGATCCATGTGGCACACTTATGCATGAAATGAAATTTTTAAGAAGGGTGCGCCCTTATAGTGCTCCAATGCATTGGGTAAAGTATAGTCTCATGGTGCATCATTTGAAATTGGTGTTGACTCATTATAATTCAAGTGCTATGATTTTATTACTCGTGCTTCATGTGCAATGAGGATTTACTCATGCTTCATGTGCAATGATCATTGGCTCATGCTAATTCAATGATAAGTGTTGTTGTCACATTTCCATGTTATGATTATCATGATTTATCATGCCTTTATGTTTATGCTTCTCTTGTTCTCTATTGATATTTCGATTGTATAACATGAATTGTATTCCTCATGTTATTCCATGATTATTCCGTTACTGGGATTTATAGCTCACCCATTTCTTATGCATGTCCTCAGGTTATCCCATGCAATTCTAAGTACGAGAGAATGTAGTGGTCATGTAAAGGATGTTTTCAATAAATATGTTGTATTTCATGTTTTAAGCTGTTATTTAATGTTCCTAAGACCCAAAGATACTATACCTCTTGATCTTCCATGTTGTATCAAGTGAAGGTTTTATGTAAAAAATCAGTTTTAAGTTTGTAATAAAAGCAGGGTTTTCATTGTTCGTAACAGAGGATAGGATTAGTTATTTTTGGGATTAGGATTACAAAACCCTAGTAAAGCCTTAGAGACAAGAATAAGTATAATAAAAACATCCATAAGTTCTGGTGGGTATTGATTAAGTGGTTTATCAAGAAAATACATCCCTGTCGGGATACGAGTAGGTAGAGGCGGCTCTGGCACAGATGTATCCTAGGGGTAAACTCGAAAACATCCCTTTGAGCTAGACTAGAATGGGAACTGGGGCATGACAACGGGGCTTGCTGCACTCTTGGTTACTACACTCCCTGGGGGATATGATTTGGTAAATTCACAATATCAGTATGAACCATTATTAAGGGACAAAAAAATTTCCCCATGAATATATGTTAGAAAGTAGAGCATGGATAACATAGACTGAAGCCAATAGATTCATATGTTAAGGAAATAAAATTATTTATAAGTCATCAGTTTTTCCTTGTATTACCCTTTATGTGTTACCCCTAACTTTCCTTTTATTCTAGACAATGGCCGGAAATAAGAGGGCTCGGGATAACAACTTATGTGAAGATTAATGTGATGACTGTACTAATGAGATGCCCAATCCAATGGGAGTGGGAATCACAAACATTGTCATGCTTCTATCTCATCTAACTCAATATTTGTATAGAAACATGGGTCAAGATGAACATTCAACCCCCCCCAAGAAAGAACAAGTCGCTATTGAGAGCTTCATGAGAAAAAGGTCTCCTACTTTTAATGAATCATCCAATCCCTCAATTGCAGAACAATAGATCAACTCCATCGAAAATATCTTCTCCATCCTTTAATGTTTGGAACAAGAGAAGGTTCTCTTGGATGCTTATTGTATGGAAGGTGAATCTGATCAATGGTGGACGTAGATAAAAAATACGAAGCATGAGGAGGAGATCGAGGCGTTGGAATGGAAGGGTTTCCAGATGATATTTTTTGATAAATAGTTTCCTAGAACCCTCCGGATTAAGATGGAAAGGGACTTCTTTGCCCTCAGGAAAAAATAAGACATATTTTTTGGAGCGTATGAGGAAACATCACATGTCTTGCACAATATGCTTCCGGATTTGTCATTACCCACGAATGCAAGGTTGACCGCTTCTTTGGTGGGATGAAACCTAGCCTGCGGAAAGCACTGGAAATCCGGGACTTCAATAGTTAGGAGGAAATTTTCTAATGTGCCCTCATGGTCAAAATGGATATCCTATAATCTCAAGGGTATCATGGGGATAAGAAGCGTAAGGTGGAATTCAATTCTGGTGGTCTGATGGATAAATCCAATGGTGCTAAAAAGATCCATCACCCCACTTTCCAATGGTGAGGAAAGAAGCACCTTGGAAATTGCATAAAGGGTAAAAAATGATTTAAGTGTGGAAGAGAAGGGCATCTGGCTGTAAACTGTCGGCAAGAAAGACCTGCGACTACGACAGAGGATAGCAATGCTCCATTTGAACCTCAATGCATGGTTCATTGCTACAACTGCAAAGAACCTGAGCATCTTGTAAATCAGTTCCAAAATATAAGGGTTTTCGGAGGCAACTAACAACCTCCAAGGCATCAAGGGTGAGATTTTTCCATCACTATTTATGAAGTGAACCCCGAAAATGATGTGGTCATAGGTACACTAGTTATTCATTCATGAATAGTGAACATACTTTTTGATTCCGGGTTTACACATTCTTTTATATCTCAAAAGTTTAGTAGAACAATAACATCACCACCACAAATCTTGGAAGTGAAGATGTCGGTGAGTACGAAAAATGGGGTGATTATTACATCCCATGAATATAACTCCTCCCCTGTCATAATCTGTGGATTGAAATTCCCGGTGAACCTCATCATACTACCTCTAGTAAAATTTTATGCAATTATTGCCATGTATTGGATTTCCTTATATAGAGCCAACATAAATTATCATGAGGGGGAAATCACTCTCCATGTGGAGAATCAACCCACGAATCTTTACAAGTTCAAGGAGGAAGATGAATATTCTTTAGCTCCATCATCTCAAGCCTTTATATTACTACCCTATGAGCATGCGTATCTTGCTCAGATGATTGAGTCCAAGAAAGAAACCATCCTTGAAGACATGCCTATTTTGAGGGAATTCACTGAAGTGTTTCCCGAGGAATTTCCTGGTCTTTCTCCTAGAAGAGATGTTGAATTCTCAATTGAACTTATACTGGGGGCATTGCCAATATCCCAAAATCCATATAGAATGGATGTTGTGGAGCTTGAAGAGTTGAAGAAACAACTATAAGAGAATCCTGATAAAGGGTTTATACGCCCTAGTGCTTCACCATGGGGTGCACTAGTCCTCTTCATCAAGAAGAAGAATGGATCAATGCGCATTTCCAACGATTATCGTGAGCTCAAAAAAATCACGATAAAGAACAAGTATCCTCTCCAACGAATTGATGACTTGTTTGATCATATTAGTGGAGCACAATACTTCTATAAGGTGGATTCACAGTCAGGATATTATCAAGTAAGGGTGAAGAAGGAAGATATCCCCAAGACTGCTTTTCGTACAAGATACGAGCACTATGAATTCATAGTAACACCTTTAGGACTCACTAATGCTCCAGAAATCTTTATGGACATGATGAATATAGTCTTTAGAGATTACCTCGACAAATTTGTGCTATTATTTATAGATGATATTCTGATATACTCCAAAACCAAGGAGGATCATGAGGAACATCTAAGAACTGTACTAGAGACCTTGCAGAAGGAGAAGCTCTATGCCAAGTAGAAAAAGTGTGAGTTATGGTTGAATGAGGTATCATTCTTGGGCCATATCATTACAAGCAATGGGATATCTGTGGATCCCTCCAAAAAAATACAATTGAGGGATGTATGAGGCCAACATCGATAACAGATATTTATATCTTCTTTGGGTTATCTAGATATTATCGACGATTTCTGAGAAATTTCTCATGATTGTCCAACCCTCTTACCAAGATAACTTGGAAGGGATTAAAGTTTTCTTGGAGTGATGAATGTGAAGAGAGATTCGAGGAGTTGAAAAGGATTCTTATCACTGCACTCGTTCTCACTTTACCCACAAGTGGAGAACTTTTCATGGTATTCAGTGATGCTTCGAAGAAGGGCCTGGGATGCGTGTTGATGCAAAATGACAAAGTCATTGCATATTCATCAAGGCAATAAAAATTTCATGAATAGAACTATCCAACACATGACCTCGAGATGGATGTAGTGATATTCGCTTTGAAAATTTGGCGACATTGTCTCTTTGGGGAGAAGTTTGAAAAATATACGGACCACAAAAGCCTCAAGTATATATTCACAGAGAAAGAGTTGAATATGTGCCAATGATGATGGTTAGATCTAATCAAAGACTATGACTGGTCAATCCATTACCACCCTATAAAATCGAACATGGTGACAGATGATCTAAGTAGAAAGGACCTAAAAATTCTATTATTTATGAGAATTTAAAAGGATCCAATATTCTAAGATTTTATGAGGATGGACATAGGAATCATAAAGAAGGGAACATCATTGATCCTTTCACAAATTATTACTCAACCACCACTTTTGTAGAGGTTAAAGGATGCTCAATAGAATGATGTGGGAATTCAGGAAAAAGTGGAAGCTATCAGAAAATGGAAATCCTCAGAGTTTAATGTTAATGAAGAAGGAATTGTGAGATTTGGGAAAATACTATGTGTTCCATCATGTCCGGAGCTGAGGAAGGTACTTTTGGATGATCCACATAGTTCAAATTTCTCTATTCACCCATGAAACACAAAGATGTATCGAGATCTCGGAGAGCATTATTGGTGGGATAATATGAAGAAGGAGATCTCTGAATATACATTAAAGTGCCTGGTGTGTAAGCAAGTGAAGGTAGAGAGGCAGGAGTATAAGGGGATGATGCAACCATTGCCCATACCAGAATGGAAATGGAAGAACATCACCATGGAATTTGTCACCAGACATCCGAAGACATCCAAAAGAAACAATATAATATCGGTTTTTGTGGATTATCTAACAAATTTTGCACACTTCATTACTTTTCAATAGGATTTCTCATTGGATCAAATGGAATAGATATATATAAGGGAAGGGGTAAGGCTGCATGTGGTACCACTATCCATTGTGTCTAATAGAGATACAATATTCAACTCTATGTTTTGGAAGAGTCTTCAACATGATCTGAATACTAAACTAAACTTCAATACGGCTTATCATCCTCAAACTGATGGCCAATCTGGGAAGACTATCCAAACACTTGAGGACATGTTGAGAGCATGCTCAATGGACTTTAAAGGTGGATGGGATCAACATATCCCTCTGGTTGAGTTATCTTATAACAACAGTTTCCACTCGAGCATCCGAATGGCACCATATGAAGTACTTTATGGGAAAAGGTGCAGAACACTGGCATGTTGGGGTGAGGTCGGTGAAAGTAAGCTGCTTGGACCAGAAATCGTCGAAGAAATGGTGGAGAATGTGAAAACCATTTAGCAGCATATCAAGGTAGCCCAGAGTCGATAGAAGAGTTATGAAGATAACCATCGACGAGACATTAAGTTTAAAATTGGAGACATGGTTTTTCTATGAATATCTCCATGGAATAAGTTCATGAGGTTTGTAAAGAAAGGGAAGTTAAGTCCAAGGTACATCAGCCCCTTCAAGATTCTTGATCGTGTTGGGGATGTGGCCTATCGACTAGTACTTCCACCTACCATGGCCAATGTCCATGATTTCATTCACGTATCCTTATTAAGAAAGAACATACTATACCCTTTACATGTACTCTCTTCAGAGGTGGTACATTTAGAGGATGATCTATCTTATTGGGAGCAACAAGTGAAGATCTTAGATAATAGAGAAAAAGTTCTATGAAATAAAAAATGCCCCTCATCGAGGTGTTGTGGTGAAACCAAAAGTTTGAAGAAACAACGTGGGAATCGGAGGAAGTGATGAAGTAGAGTTACCCACATTTGTTTTAGTGTGGAAGAAGGAAATTTCAAGAGGGAAATTTCTTAAGGGGGGAAGATTGTAATGACCCAAACATTTATTAATGAAAATCCCTCTTGATCTAATTAAATTTCTCTTTATGTAAAATGTTTATGTAAACTTATTTGGTTTTAAGTTATGAATTGTGACCACTGCTAATATAGTTGTTGAATAGTGATCACATGATTAGTATAAATATAGGGATTTAACGAATCCGATTTACTCAGAAAAAGGAATCGATGGCCTCATCCAGTAGATGTTCCCCATATAAAGCTCATTTGTCGGAGCTCAAAAAAGAGGTGGTGTCATTGGGCTTCGCTCTTAACCAAGCCCAAGCCGAGCTTCAACAGGTTAAGCTCGAGCAGGACCGCCTATGAAAGAAGTGGAAGTTGATAGAGATTACCACCTGAGCAATGTTATATATGCCACCGTAAGAGTCTGTCACCATCACACACCTTACTCTTCAGTCTTTTGCGGGTGTTATAAGGGGTTATGTAACAATAATTTATCACTATGGTTATGTACATTATATTTTTATATAATAAGGAATATATTCCCATGTTATTTTTTTACCTTGTAAATAGTTTTTAAAGCTCAAATAGTGTTTTTATTTTATATTCAACTAATAAATATATTTTATAAATTAATGGATTTTTTTATTAAGAAATTTTTGAATAAAATATTATTATTATTATCAAATAAATTTTTATTAAATATAAATGATCGTATAATTTTATGAAGGCAATTGTACTTTTTGTTAAGGTTCAAAAGCCATTTTTGTCCAAACCCGTGAATTTTCGATAAATGTCGGTTTTTATATTAAAAGTGAAAATTAACATATTTAAAAAATTATTTAGATAAAATAAATATTATTTCTATAATCAAGATGTTGAAATTATCCAATGGTGAATTTTTCATAATTTTCTAAGACAGTCATATTTTTGGGTTAAAATTAAATATCGTTTAAATATATAATGTGTTTTGTGACATCATAATGACCCAATAGTGATGTAATAAAATACAAGAAGCCTTATTTTTGGCCAATAAATGTTTTAACATTAAAATAATGTAATTTTGGGGTTTTTTGACTTATTTTACAAAGCATTAATGGTCCCTTCAAGGCTTATTAAACATCTTGTCTTTTTAAATTGTTTTCCTTGGGAGTGTGACTCACCTCCACATAAGCAACCCAATTATTTTTAGAATTTCGGACTTTGACCTTGTAAAATATTGTCTTACAATCCACTTTGTAAAAAACCAAGGGCAAAAACCATGGGTTGGTTTGTGGTTTGAATTAATTTAATGTGAGGTGTCCCAACCCTAAATAATAAAGAATTCCCTCACCATTCATATATAAACCCACCCAAGATACCACTTTCTCCACACTAAAAGCTTTTGGAGTTCATACAACCTCTTCCCTAATCTCCCTAGAATCCTACCAAGGTGCCCCAAGTTCCCATGAATCCTCTCTCAAGCCTCTCTCAAGCCTTTGGAAGCACACATCCAAGTAAGGGTTTTTTCTTCTTTTCTCATTTTAGTCCAATTTTCTTAATGATGTTATGCCCTTTTAATTTAAATTATACATGTTGGGGTATGGTTTCTCACCTCCCCCACACTTCTCTCTTTATGTTTGAATAATGGGATACCCCTTTATCTCTCATTAAGTTCCTCCCATGTACACCTGTTGCTATGTCGAGATTTTGTGAGGGATTTATCTCTCTTCTTTTACATCCAAGTAATACTTTTGTATTATAAATCAAAATTAAATTACAATTATTGGGACATGTATCTATATGAACCCTTACTGTCCATTTCATTTACATATGATGATACACCCCTTTCTCTATCATCAACCTTTTTTATGAATTCTTACGTCACGCTGTTACGCTGCCGAAAATTACAACGATTTTCCAAGCCAACGTCATTGTGTAGTGAATACCTTGCCCATTTCTATATCAAGGGTATTCAAGTTTATGCACATTTACTTATTGTTTAAATAGTTTCATATAGGTATTTCACATTACGTTATTGTAGAATAAATTATGATGTTTTATGAATCCATGTTATATGATCCATGTGGGACACTTATGCATGAAATGAAATGTTTAAGAAGGGTGCGCCATTATAGTACTCCATTGCATTGGGTAAAGTATAGTAGCGTGATACGTCATGTGTAATGGGTTTTGACTCATTCTAATTAAAGTGAAACTAGGTTTTACTCGTGCTTCATGTGCAATGAGGATTTACTCATGCTCCATGTGCAATGATCCTTGGCTCATGCTAATTCAATGTTAAGTGTTGTTTCCACACTTCCATGTAATGATTATCATTCTTTATCATTCCTTTATGTTTATGCTTCTCTTGTGCTCTATTGATATGCCGATTTTCTAACTTTTATTGTATTCCTCATTTTATTCAATGATTATTTCTATACTGGGCTTTGTATCTCACCCTTTTCTTATGCATGTCCTCAGGTTATCCCATGCAATGCTAAGTACGAGAGAATGTAGTGGTCATGTAAAGGAATTTTTCAATAAACATGTTTTATTTCATGTTTTAAGTTGTTATGTAGTATTCCTAAGCCCCAAAGACACTAAACCTCTCGATATTCCATGTTGTATCAAGTGAAGTTTTTATGTATTAAATCAGGTTTAAGTTTGTAATAAAATCAGGGTTGTCATATGTTATATGTGTTAGAGCTCTAGGGGTACATGCCTGATCCTATGCATTTCATCGATTGTGAGGACATTGAGCTAAATCCCGTTGTACTACATCTATAATATCTAGTGTATATTGTAAACCTGAGTGAAAATGTTCTTCAACTGAATATGATACCCCTACTGTAGATTGAATGAAGTCATTGTCAGATCCAATAGGAGACTTAGGACTGGGAGGCTGATTTTGATCTCAATGGCCCTTGTTTTTTCAGTACTATCTATGAAGGTACTTATTAGGGATGAGAATTAATTAAGGGGGGATAATTGTAACATCCTTTATTGTTTTTTATATGTGGGATTTTAAAGATAATGAAATTCACTTTTATGATGTTTTCTTCTTAAACTAAGGAGTGTTACATGTTAGATTTAAATGGAAAAGGGAACTATTTACAAAAGTGGAAGACTTTAAGAGGTACTTTCTCTTAGTGTGGCTGGGAAATAGCCATTATCTAGTTGGGGGGATTCTAGTGGTCTTTCTAGAAAAATTATACCCCATTGTCCATTCGATGTCCAAGGAATAATTCTATGAATTTTTTTAGCCATGCGAGCCTATTAGTGTGGCCCATCAAGTATCCAATGTACCTGGTATGAGGGTGCAAAAAGCCACCCTATAGGTTTTAATTAAATAGAGTTTAACCCCTTATTTTTTATCCAAATCAAACCTTATTATTATTATTTTGAATTAGATAACTCCCCCATGGTCCCTAGAGATCTCCCATTTATCCTTCAACATCAGGTCCATACTTTGATGCTATAATGATAATATGTTCTTAGATATACTCCAAATTATTCACCCTTATTCTAAAATAAGCATGGATCTATAATCGATCATTATTTTTTATCATGATCAAATGATATTTTTTTCCTTTATTTGTATTTCATTGATGGATCCATCATGTATAAAATAGTCATTGTTTGAATCGAGATCTACTATATATAATGTGTGTTCTTTAGGTAAGTGTTCAAGAATCATCTTACTCAGACTCTTATTAACAACGAGTTGATGATAGATTCTGAATGTTAATTTTACTGGGTATATTCTTGTAGGATATGATGGTTTATGGAATTCACCAATAACTGAATCCATAAGTCTCATGAAAAGGATGTTTTTGAGTAAGTGATCCTAGAACAATCACACTTATATATTATTCTTCTTAACGCTCATCTTGAATATATTTCCCATTAATAGATTGATGATGGATTGATGATCCTCAGATATAAATAAGTCCCTCTTCTAGAATTAAAAATGATTTCACAACCATTTTTTCATCAATGATGGATTTATTGAATTGGAATTACTTCATTCTATATACCATGGAATTAACTCCATTAATGGACTCTTTAAGGTATATAATAGTACAATTGAGTTCTTGACTTGAAATTACCTTAAATCTGTATTTCAAATCTATTAATTCGATAAATTAGAACTTGAGATTAACACCATTAATGTTTGAACCATTCTCCATGGGTGTGTGATGTGTTTTTTCTTCGATCATTGATGAAATTTTGAGTTCTTTATCAATAAACTTGAGGTATGAAGTTCCTTTCCATTTTGGGATATCATTTAAACATGTTTACATGGAATATTTCTTATGTTGGAGAACCTTGTTAAAATTATTGATTATGATCTCATGTGGGTGTGTGTATAACCTATTAGACTTGTTGATGTCACATGATTCCATGAGTATTAATATATATCTTGTTATCCATGTTTTATTTTGATAAAATTTAATGGTATGTTGATACTATATTTTTCAAATTATATGTTATTCATTCCCTATTTTCTCTACAATGTGATGTGTGTAACAATTTCTTTAGAGGTTTTTCATATTACTGAAAATTGGGGGACCATAATGTTATTTTTTCCCATAGAGGGGGTGTTCACATAACTTACAATGATGATGAAGATGGAACTAAGCATATGGTAGAAGTATTCCAGTATAGACACTTAACCTTGGGTTCTGTCATTATGGAAACAATGCCATGGAGGTCTGAATAAAGGCACATATGTGGTATAATATTGGTGAGGCCTTACCTGCGATGGATCCAAGTTGCAATAGTATGGGGGCCTGAACTGACTTAATGTGTTCAAATAACTTATAGACATGATTCTGAGCCATGTGGCTTGTTTCATTTCACATACCACATCCTTTTACAATCCTTACATCATGGAACCAAATTAGGTATATGTCTAGGTCTATGGCTTTATGGTTAGTTCATTACCACTCAGTGTGTAGTTATATATTTCTAATTCATGTTTTCACATTTATTATTATCATGGAAATGGCATGTTATACTTGTGTGTAATTATTAACGATTCGATAGTGGTGTCCTGTTAGTTTTTTACACCAACCATTTAAATGGTGCTGCACATGTAGATATCATGTATATGGATTTAAGGAAGGGGGAGTGATCCATGGAATATAGTTGAGCAAAGAATCATAGAGTAGGGAGCAGTGTCATGATGTACTCTAGAGGATACTACAATTTTATTTATTTTTCTTCCAGCACTTACATTCTAGTTTGGCATCTATTTTGGGTGCACATTATATGTTTTTATGACATGTCTACCTTTTGAAATTATTTTTATTTCCCCTTATTTACTTTATGAAATTATGTTTAATTCTATTATTTATTCTATGAAATGATACTGATGGTATAGTATCCCCACTGATGGTGTTCAAACCTTCATCTCTAGTCGGTGGCATCATGTGTATGGGGAAGAATTCATGAGGTCAAGTGAATATATGGATTATACCTAGTTTTTTTGGGTTCAAGAATTACAATATGATAACTGTCACCAGTTTATTGTATAAAAAATTGAGTAAATATGTTAAAATTAACATAAAAAATTATTAAAATGATCTTAAAGTCAATTAAGATCTGTAAGAATCAAATTCAAATCAATCTAGTACCCATATTAATCATTTTGATAAAAAAATAAATTTATGATCATATTTTTATTAATGATTAAGGGCACAAAAAAGGAATCTGAACTGAAAAAACATGTTTAGATTACCATGAAAACATATCAAAATGATCCTTTGATAATTTTTGGTGAGTAATAATTTACCACAAATCAATTTAATTCCCATATTTATTGATATGATCCAAAGTGTCATTTCACCTTTATATTTTTATTAAAATGATATATCACCCATCAAATCTTCAAAACAAAGAAGAAGAATTCTAATTTATACAAAACAAAGTAAAATTCTCCTGGAATCATTTATTGATATATAGGAATCAAGTTCTTAACAATATAATTATTGGATTACATGTTGTGATGGAAAGCATGTCTTAATTTTTTTAATATTATTAATTAATGATAAATCGCCTATGTAGGGTTCATGACCATGAAAAAGAACTCATATGAGCATGGAAACATAGGACAACGATATCCTATACATTTTTTATCTCTAAAAATTAATAAAACATCAATATGATACCTAAATTAATCATTATGATCAATTTTTTTGTTTTATCAAAAGTGTTGTGTGAAATTTATCATGTTTTCATAACATTATAATTATAATATTTTTTTACTATAACTAAAAAACATTGTTTTTATAGAATAAACATTCTTTTATATAAGATTTGGTTGATCATTTGATCAATTTAGTTGTAGTAGTTTTTTTATTATTTGTAATTATTTTAAATTGAAATTAAATTTTACATCAATGTAATTAGGTTTTAATAAAATTCAATAATGTAATATTTGAATAGAAATGATGGTGGGAATTATATTTAATGGCTGTGAAATGTAATTTTATATATATTTTTTTAATACATGGTATAATGTAATATTTATAAAGAATTAATTGAGCTTATTTGTAATATTTGAATTTTTTTTATTTTTAAGATGTAATATTTGTTTATTTTAATATTATTAATACATTACATAGCTATCATGATACATGTATCATAAGTCCTCTCCAGTTATTGGTTAGGTTTTATAAGTTCTAGTTTCATCATTAATAAAATCCATATTTATTGGTGCTACACAAGCATAGATAAAGACCCCAAATATCAGTGATAAAAACATGATGATAAAATTCATCCTTTTTTAATCTTATTTTCGCATTGATAAATGGGACTTTATTATCATTCTCTTAACATATATAATAGCTATCAAGTGTATAATTTCTCGACATGTTAGTTATTTTTTTAGTGTTAACAATGTCCATTTGGAGTCTTTCTATGCCCATTCTATAGTAGTGGGCATTAGAGTTATAAAATTGAAATGCTATAGCTATAGAGTTGATAAACCATTAATGTGCGAGTGTGATTTGTCCTTTCTAGAACATGTGTATGTTTGTTGTTTCATTCCATGTAATCTCTAAGACATTCAAAAATTGTTAATATTAATTAATATTAGATAATTACTATTTATTTGTAATTATAATTAAATATTCTAATATTAATAATTTTGAATTACCTTTTTATTAATTAATTACTACAAATTATTTCTATTTATAATTAATAATTAATAATTTTTATTTAATAATAACTCATTATTACTGAATATTAATTATTTATAATTTATTAATTACATTTATTATTATTTTTTATTAATTAACAAGTAATACCAATGAATTATTAATTATTTATTTCTTAACTAATTATTAATTAAATATAGTTATTCATAAAATTTATTAACAATAATATATTATTATTCTAGTGTTGAAAAAGGGAAAAGATGAATCACACATTGGAAATCCTTATGGATTTCAAGTACACCATCGCTAATGTGGGGGTTTTAGATATATTTTCAAATTACTTTAAATGAGGTAATTTTTAATATAATTAAAATTATGTTCTAATAAAAAAATTATATATATATAATAAAACAAAAACAAAAACAAAAACAATTTAAACATATATACATATGAGTTAAATCCTTAAAATATCAGCTGATTTTTTTTGTTTGAAAATAAGGTGTTAAGGAACATAACATCTTCTATTAAAAGTTTTCAAAAAACATATTTAATCCTTAAATTCATTTCACTGAATAAAAATGCATTTAAGGATTTAACGTATTTATGGCTCATTTTTTAAAATAGTTCCAACCTAAACCCAAAAAACCAATTAAAATAATACATTACATCATACTAATATTTTTCTAATACATTAATCTATCATAAATAATTAATTTACTATGTTAATATAAACATATATTTATTTATATATCAACTAGTTCATAAATTAAAATTATACAAAAAAATCATATGTTCATAATATTTATTACATCAGAGGGATTAAAATTGAGAAATATAAAGAATGCATGCACAAGCACACACACCTAGATGGTCAACTTGAGACATCCCTGCACCACTTTAGGGGATCAACCACTTTGTTGAACCCTATGTGACCTCATATAATAATAATAACAATAATAATAATAATAATAATGAATTGGAGGTAGAAGTAAAATGATAAAAAGATCTTAAAAATTATTCACAATAATTAAGCAATGTACATGAAGAACAAATCAAGAAGATAAAATAAGTTTGTGAAATCAGTTTAGGATGTCAATAACCCCCTCAACATGAATTTATTTGAGCATAAAATAATGATAAGAAACCTAAAACACGCACAAGATAAATCTTCCTAAGTGACTAAGAATAATGATTCTTCCAAAAACAAAATCCATTTGGAGTCATTGTTCCAAGAAGAATCAAATGAGTATAAAGCTTTTCTTGTATTCATTCCAAATCACTTCATAAAATAGGTACAATCTATATCAAAATCTTTTGATTATACTAAATTTTTTTCGAGATAGTTCAGGATGTAAAAAATCATTACCATTATGGATAAGGAAGTATAATGAGAAGTTAACCACTATGGATATAGTGTGTATAAGAGAGTGTATGAAATCCAATTCCATAAGAATATCCCAAATAATATGTAGGAATGAACAAAAACAATAAGTTACTAAGTCTAGACTGTATGAAATTTACAGAAAAAATATTAAGGTACAAAGTTCATTATTGTTGTTATAACAGGTTTGCATACATGGAATTGGAATGTTGGAAAAAAAAATATCAATTCATGAGAATCATTTATATCCATGATTAAGGGGGATAAAAGATAAAGAGAGTAAAGAAACTACTAAGAAAAAGAATAAGTTGAATGAAAATGAACATGGGCATTACTTAAGGAGAAGATAAAATAGAATCATAATGAAATTCTTTCTAAATAATTCAAATAATAACGTGGAAGGTGATATCATCTTCCCATAAGAAAAATTAAAGAGGTTTCTGATTTGTGTAAATAATAAAACAAATAATTCATTATATGTAATGTGTAATATTCCTAGGAATACATCCATTAAATTCTTGACATGGTATCTTGGATAGTTAGAGTTATTGAATATTAAAATGAAAGCATGTGAAGTATTATATTATATAGTGCTTAATGTGTAAGAGATAGTTTCATAGTAAATAAATTTTGAGGTGGAAAAGAAAAATAATTTATATAAGAAATCAATTTGAGATAAAAAATGGGTAAAAAAACTATTGAGAATATTTATAGGATGAAAATTGATGAGAATGATAATACTAATAAGTCTATGTTGATAAAAATCTCTCAACTCAAATGTTTCTTTTAAAATAATAAACAAGTTCCTCCTTTTTTTCTTATTTTGCGGATATTTTTCTCTACTATAAAGGTAATTGAAGGAGAATTATGCGGGTTAAACACATTTTAAAATAAAGAGATGTTCCTTCAGAGATTTTATTAACTACCATGATGATGAGGAACAAAAATAATCCATTTATGGGGAGAAATCACAAGGAGAAGCTACCATTTTTTTAACTTAATGTAAATATAAAATTTTCTAGATGGCTTGGAAGAATAGAGGAATGCGTTATGAAAACCAAACATATAATCCTTTAGAATTATTTTATTCAATATATTTGGGAAGGGGATTGTATTTTCTCAAATTTTAATATAAAGGGGAGTTTTGTGATTTTTCATTGAACTATTTTATGTGTTTTTCATGATGTGTTCAAGATACCATGTATTTTATTAATGAATATGTATGGTGACCCCTATAATGGGTTCTTATAATTGTGTCGCGTGTATTGTTTTTTATGGAATACATTGAAAACCATAGTTATATCCCTCTTATTTTCTATATTGGGCTGGCCTAAGTAGACTTAGAGTGTACTAAATAAAGGATATTTTCTAACGAAAATCATATGGTATCATTCTCCCTCATAATTTGTATACAAATGAGCATAAGTTGTTTTAATTCCTTGTGAAGAAAATGTAAGATAATAACCCCTATATTATCCTTTTCATTTATTTTAATATGGTTTAGAAGTATTAATCCATTGAGATAAATATATTTAAATTGATTATTATTGGTATTGACTACAAATTCAAATGAGGGAGATTGAAGTACATAAGTCATAATTGATTTTTTAATAAGTAAATATGTTTTTTTGAAAGGTTAATGTGATTAATGTATTGATTTTTAAAAACAATAAGGAAAATTATAATGGATAGATCACTATCTACACTAATTTTTAATGGTGATTCATGAGCAGGTCAAATGATAAGTCAAAACACGTGTGATTAATTGGTAAAGGGCTTCTTGAAAGTTGAAGAAGACATATAATGGTTTAATTAAACAGATCTCAATGTATTTAGTGTTTAAATAAACATAGATGAAATATTATAAGTGTTTTTAAAGACATATATAAATTTTGAGGATGGAATGATTGAGTTTAAAGTAATTTTAGAATTATCAAGTATCTATGTGTAGTTACCATGGTTATTGTATAAAGGTCAAACTAAAAAACTAGACTAGCATAAGGGATATTTGATAAATATAGTACCTATGTAAAATTATACCCTTTGATATTTAAAGTTACTTAGAAAAATAGTAGTCTATAAAATTTAAGCCTATAAATGTATATGTTTCATAAATGTATGCCAGGAAATACACTTGAAACATAAATGGGGGACCAAGTTTCTAATATTCTATGTATTCTATATCTTATTTTTTTATATTTACACCAATTCTTCACATATCTAGAGAAATATATGAATTTGAACTTTTAAATTAAACTCTCACTCAAATTACATCTTCCATTCCTTCAAATACAAATGTTGGATCATCGTCATCCATTAAATAATCAAAATTGAATTTGATTTGGGATGTTGAATTTTTGAATGATAAATACCAATAAGTTATAGAGGTTAAGAAACATTTCAAAACTATCCTAAATCTCTACTTTAAAACATCACATTATGTTCCCTTCTAAAAATTCTCATGTTAGGATTTTCCTCATTCTACCCATGGGATGTTTCATGAAATAATACAAATAAGTTAAAATTATATTCAAAACAACATTCAATGCATCTAGCCACATTCTCACCTATCCATGTTGAATTAACTCTAAAAATAACTATACATTTATATTCTATGAACATGAACTAGAGAATTACCATGGAGAAAGAACATATTTTATATAGGTATCTTCTCAAATCAAAATCCATACATCTATATTTTGGTTTCTTTTAGATGTATATTTTGATAACATTTAAAACCCATGTCACTTTTGTCTGAGATTCTACATATCATGCACTATTCCCATAGTGGGATTCATATTGTTTCATAGGTAGAATCCCAATTAAAAATTCCCCCTACCTCAACCACAATTTACTCAACATTTCACCTTTTTATTCTTCACCTTGGTATTAAAAATGTTCAATTGAATAGTTTTTATTCTTTTTATGAATATCTAATTATTCAATGATACTTACAAATTTAATTCCTCTAAAACACCAACCAACATAGAATGTCCCATCTTAAAATTACTCGTAGGTAAATTTTTCAAGGAAAAAATTTTCTACAACGACATGTCCAACATGCCAATTTTATACCAAAATCATTAAAAATTTAAATGGAATCAATAATTTCTATAGAAACTCCACTCTAACCATTTAAATCACTAATATGGATTGGAAAAAATTGTTATGGAATGGTTTATTTTATGATGATGTATCCTTTCACCAAACCACTTTTATTCACCTATAGATAATTCATCCAATATTCTATACCTAAATATTTGAAAAAATCAGGAAAAAGTTACAAATTTTCATACTAAAAATATAATTATATAAATAGTTCATGGAATTCTATAATAATCCCCAATTCTAGAAGATAAAACTTATCATAAATTCTATCATATTCATTAGACATCCAATATTAGTGAAACCTTCTCAAATTTAATGAATATGTAGAAAATCATTATCAGTACATATCAAAACATATTTTTTAAAAATTATTCATGAAAATAAATCCCCAACATCAATCCTTCCCAAATTATCATTCCAAAAAAATTCATTACAATTTTATAAAAATAAAAAATGATAATCCAACATCTTTAATCTCGATGATTTTCAAACCTTCCATCAATCTCCTTCTATGGTTTTCCTTCTAAATATGTTAGATAATGTCAACAAACCCAATATACAACCTCTTCATTGTAGTATTTACATTGTAACTTTTATGTTCATTACATAATTAGAGTTTTATTTTGTTCTCTCATCAAGTAAGATTAAGTTTAAACTATATAATTATCACGTGTTGTTCTTGTTCCATTCCTTGATTGTGTAATTTTTTCGAGCACGTTTGATTGTTTATGGTGAGATATCTCGTTTTATAATATCTAGATAATTAAATAGTGTGGATAGAAGATTAGTTTTGTAGATTGGGAGATATAATATCCATGTTTTAGGTGATGAGTTCATTGGAGTTACATAGAAATTAAAACATTCTATTCACCTTTCACTATATTTGAGATCTGAAAGAAACATCTTGTTTTGGTGAGTTGGCTCATTTCAAATAACTCGTTTCATTTCTAGTATTGGGTTTTGGATCATGGGTAAATTAATTTAATCCCCAATATATTCACTAACATGTGTTTATATACATTTTGACTAAATTAAAACACCTAGATATTTTCAAACTGAAATCACAAATACTTGGTTCATTATAACTTTGTGTTTTGAAAAATCCTAAAATAAAATAGAATGTTTGACCATAAATTTTCTCATAAGAAGGCATCAAATAACCTAATGTTCCATGGGTATTAATTTATTATTTTTTGTTTTTTTTATTATATTAAAGAAATATAATAATGTCTTGAAGTGTGGGAAATAATAAATGGTAAAAATACATGTGATAAAAATGATTATAGATAAAAATAGATTACATTTAGTCTTAGGATATGGATATTGTAGGAGTTGGTTCACTAGAACCAAATAATTTGTACACTCTATTACATATATATTCATGTTATTGGATATTTAAAAATATATTATCATATGATGAGTATTCTTCTATATAACCTTTACATGATAATTTCCATAGAGTATCTATTTCATTTAAGGGTCATAGCAGTTATCCATTATGATGGGAACCATGAAGTGTTAAAATTATTTTCTTATATATATGTACTTTGGGTGGAAGAAATATATCTGAGGGGTTCTATATAATATAATATATTAAGGGTACGAGTCTCATAACACATTGAGTCTTTTTCAAATTAATTTCATCACTTGTAATCTCTATGAAAAGAGGTTATGAAAACATACCACCAATAAATATTCCATACGGTATATGCATCATTAAATAATCTTGTATGAAGATGTGGTGTTAGTCATTAGACTTGATATGATTATTAATGAATATCACAAGTTATATACTTTTATGTATTGAAAAAAAACTAGGATAACATATTCTCGTTGTGAGGCTTAATAAATTGGGTGTGTCATGTTCGATATGAAATTAATGTAAAAATTATGAAAAGATTTATACTTCTTGAGTTAATGAATGTAAATATATTGGGCCCTTTATTTGGAACAAAACTATCTGATTAAGTCCATGGCCATTGAATTTTTATCATTGAATAAATTCCATGAAATTAAATGAATGATATATCATGTATATAGGTTGATGAAAAGAGTAATGAAACATGCTTGATGATATATTTATGCAAAGGGATTATATTACACGATGATAATTTGTAGGTGGTTATTTTAGTTTTGAAATTAAATGCTTTATTTATGGGTTCCTTGACATGAAACAAGGTGTTAATCTTGTAATTTAGGTGAGTTACAATGATTCCACTAAGAACGAGGCCTATAGGGTTACAAAATATGTTTTCCAAAATCACAGTAAAATTATACTAGAATTTAATATTAAAATAAATATTATTCTCATGTTCCAAGGAATAATAATTATTCATGTTGTTATGATGAGATAAATATTTATGTAATATATATTAGAGTTATATTCATTGATTTAAATAAATAGTTATTATTTATGGATCTATGAATACCCAGTAGGATTGAACTGTCATGTTAAAGGGTCAAACTAAAATTATATTTATATGTATATGTTTTTTACACTTTAAAGAAATTATATTATTATTATTATTATTTGATATGGGGTTTTCCATTAATTAAGATAATGGATAAGTCCCTTTTGTTCATAATAACCTTGGATTCTACAAACCCAAGAACTCCATCTGATTTTTGACCTGGACCGCATGGCATTCTGGATCCCAATGGGTTGGAAAAGGAATTGGGAATCTAGTAAGTTCCATATTGGAATCATTTCCACAAAAAGATAATTCATACAAGTGGTTCAGACCACAATCCTGACATGATCCCACCATCCTTTGGAAATTGATGCCTCATTAAGACTCAGTAAACATCACATATAATATAAATAAATTTAAAAAATAAATATACATCATATAATGTAATAACTAACTATGAAGTAAGGTACATGTACAACTATATGATAAAATAATTTAAAATCTATGGGATAGAAAACTGAGAAGGTGACATAAGTTATATGTTAGAAGCTTAAAAATTTAGTTCAATAGAAAATAAGAACTTGAAACCCATATCTGTGTGAGACAGGGTGTCATAACACCACCATATCACCGCCACATACCCAAATAAGACTAGCATGAGTACTTTCCACTACCAAGAAGTTCGTTTCCCTTTCTTATATCAGTTATAACATTCTTTGTAAACACTATTATGTTGTATTAAGTGTGTGATAAATGTTATCAATAATATCCCATAGAGTGATCTATATTAAACCTCTATTATAAAGACTAAATATACTAGTTTTAAAATAATAAATGAAGTTAAACTTGATCCTTTTAATTAAAACTAATAACAATATATATTCTACCAATGTAAATAATCAATGAAATAAGTAGCATTTAAAGATAATTTTTCTATGTAATATCATAGGGTGACACACTAAGATAACTATGTCTTGGGAACCTATACATTCTAAATAAATATCTATGGTCATTCCCTCAATAGTGGAACACATATGTATCACAACATCATCCAATGTGGGAACTACATCCACTTCACTAGAACTTCTAGTGGTGGGGTAACTCATATCATCTTGCTTTACTAATCCAAGTTCCATGGGATACCATTAGTTTTTTTAATTCAACAATATCCATAAAAAATGCCTTTGAATCACCATTTTCTTAGTTAAATTAAATTTATTTCCAAAACAAACATTTTTAGAAAGAATTAGTTTACGATAAGAAATTTTATCAAAAGTTTCCTAATAATTAATTTTCAAAATTATATATATTACAATCACAAGCCTTTAGGAACCAATTTCTAATATTCAATCATCATTAATCAAACTAACAAAGGAAAAAATATGTAACCCCCTATCTCGAACTAATCAAAAACTTATATCTACAAGGGAAATCCATATAGAGTTCCAAATGGTATCATAAGAAGTCATTAATAACTCATAAATACCAAAATACACACCTATAAATTCAAGAGAAAATAAACCCTTAGTTATTATGGATTTTGGGAGATGTTAAACCCACTAATATGGTAGAAATATACAAAAAATAAAACTCATGAGGAGATTTCATAGTGTTTCCTTTTTTATTCATGATTGAAAGAACTTTGAATCATGGTTGGAGGAGAGGGGATCTATGGATCATGTTTGAGGGTGGTAGTAAATAACATGGGGTGAGAATAAGAGAGTTAGGGAATTAATTTTGGGTAATATAAAAAATTAAATTTCAGTATTTAAATTTTTAAGCAGGCCCTATCGTTGAACAATATGATTTTCCAAACGATTATCCAATAGTGTGGGACCTATTTATTTCACCTGCACATTTACATTGTTTTTTTATTGGTTTTGTAAAGCATGGGATAACCATGTATAATTACTTTGTTAAAATTTATAGAGGTATTTTACGTTTTCAATATGGTTTATAATAACCATGTACCAACCCTATGATAGATCATGTTTTCTATGATTTCACCAATTTCAATGAAAATAAATGGAAATTAAGTCTAGGATCAAAATAAATAAAATAACACTTAAAATAAATTAAAATTAAGTTATGGGTGTGAAAATAATCACCGCCATCTCACTTTATACCCTTAGAAAGTCAATATGACTCTTGATCAATGAACAAAAAACACTGTTTCGCCCCTCATATAAGCATCCTTATCCCATGATTCAATAGAATCATATTCATATTTCCTCAACACAGTAACCAATAAAATGTATACTCAATAGAGAACTATATCTTTGGATTCAACGACTCGAATAGGATGCATGATAATCAAGATATCCACTTATTATTTGAGAACATCCCCACTAATCACATGGGATAAGTCATGATGGTACTACTTTAATTTTGATACATATAAATGTTATGAATTTTCATTAATTGGGGATGAAAAATCAATCTATGTGTAACCTTCCAAATACACTTGGTGATTTCAAAAGGACTGATTTTCCTTGGGGAAATCATTCCCTTATATCCTAATCTATAATGGGATAAATAGGGTGAAACCATTATAAATACAAGGTCACCTACCTCAAACTCTAGAGAGAAATAATGAATGTTGGTATATGACTTATGAATACTCTAGGCCAACACTATGACTTGCTGAATCACTAAGATATTATTGGTTTTCTCTTGTATGATGGTTAGTTACACTACATATATTTCTCCTAACTACATACACCATAAAGGATAATGACATATCCATCCATTAATAGACCATAATTGGACCATCCATATAGAATACAACCATATATTGTTTTAATGAAACTCAAAAATCGCTATATGAGTTCCCCTAAATCACTGAAGTTGATGAGACATTCCCATAGTATATATTTAAGAATACAGTGATATAACTCCATTTTTTTGTCCATATAAGTGAGGGATGTAGTGATAAGCTTCAAATTGGTTCCCATTACCTCTTTAAGGAACTTCTATAATCTAGATATAAATTTACGGTCATGTTCAGATATGATGGAGAAGGTCACACCATGGATTTTTATGACCACCTGTACATAAAACCATCCAATACCCTAAAACTTCATCGACTATTTAATTAGGATTAATTTGGTTGAGTTTTTAAAACCAATTGATCAGAAACCAGAGGTACTTTCATCCCCAAGTGGTATAATATAGCATAATAATAAATTCCATAGACATGTCATCCAATTCTATGAATAAAAAGGTAAGGGATAGATCAATACAGAAGAGAATTGGTGTCCTTATTTTAACTGATGATAAGTGTATAACCATGAAACCAAATCTATTATATCTCTCCTCATTACTATCCACCGAAATTATTTCTCCATTTTAAAGGACATATTTTTTTCACAAGGGTGTAAAAACCACTGGGACTAATGTTAGTCCTCCATAACTACCTTCCTCTCTAAAGATGGGGCCACATTCCTAATTTTTAAGGAAAGGGATCCTACCAAAGATATTAACCATTCCTTGATGGCCACCCAACCATTTAAATCTCCTCAATATTATTAAAACTCACTATATTCTTCCTGTTCTATAAAAAGGGGATCAATGAGGGAAACATTCAACTTGGTGTTATAGAGAGTTTGAATATCCCCTTCCTCTCTAACATCCAAGTGTATCTCATCCATAAGGATCATGTGATTCAACTCTTTTTTGGATTCCCTAGTAGCTTGAAATAGAAACTATTTTCTAAAACTATAAAAAACTTCATTGCATTTAATTAGTGCATATTCCAGATTAAAGTGAAAATTATGAAGGTATTATACCCAATGAATCTTTCAAATTTCACATCAATCTATGTTAAAATATAACTAAAATTTATTTGATATATAAACAAAATGAACTTATCACCAAATAGGTAATTCCTCTAACTTTTAATCATATCGATGATTGAAATTTTTTTTCATGAGTGGGGTAATTCCATTCATTGGAAAAAACTACCAAGAGGTATAATCCACCACATACTTTACTTGCAATAGGAAAAAACCCATACCCATTATTAAAGCATCATAAAAAATAAAATCTCTCTAACTGGATACAAGAAGTGTCTATAAAGGTACCAAGGTCAAAAAAATCATTAGCTAAAAAAAACGAGTCCTGACACTCAGGTTTCCATAAAAAGTCCACGCAACGCTGAGTGAGTTCTATCAAAGGAGATGAAATCCTAGATAAATCCAAAATATATATTCAGTAATAACATATTAATAATAGAAATATAAAAATTTAAAATAAATTATTAGTCACATCAAAAAGAATAAATACTTTTTTCTTTTTAGTATTGATCGAAATACCTTGTTCGAATATTACATGCCCTCGGAATTTCACTTCCCAGATCCAAAAGTTATAATTAGATATTTTTTCAAAAATCTAATTGACTCAATGAATCCTAAATATGATCATCAAATTTCTCCCATGATATTATTTTTTCATTAAATAAATGAGGATATCATCCATGGAAAATATTAAAAATAGATAAAAAACTGGTGATATATCCATCCCATATAATCCATAAAGTATTTTAGGGTATTAGACAAACTAAATTGAAATTAAAATGTATACATAGTGGAAATAACAGATTCAAAATGCTATATTAGGAATGTAAGCCACTCATACATTGATCTGTTTGTACCTTAACTGAAGGTCAATCTTAGAAATCCATTCTTCCACTTTCAATTGTTCCAATAATCCATATTTATGAGGAATGTGATATTGTTTTGATCATTTCCTGATTTAGTATTTTTTTAATCAATGCATAACTATATAGACTAGAATCATTCCATTTAAATAACATGAGATCCAGCCATGGGGAAACACTGATGAAAATAATCCATTTTACCTCCAAATAGTATTTCTTTATTTTTAACTCTCTCAATATAGTTGGATCTAATGGTAAGATGATATTGATATGGGTATCATTCTTGGAAATAGGTCAATAGAGAAATTGACCTATCACTTAGGAGGAAACCCTATAAAATTCTTCACAAACACTTCATGGAAATCCATGTCCATGTAAATTAACACACTAAAAATATTTCCATCAAATAAATCCCATAGAAAATAAAAAATGTGAAGTAATATTTTACCCATTTTAGTAAGTGAATGTCCAACTCATCTAGAATGGGGTTCCCATTATTTTTAATACATATGAATTTCTCATTAGTTTCATGAAGAAAACCCTTCAATGATAGAATCATATATGGTCTTTTAAGGTTTTCAACTTTTCCATCATAATGATAATGTCAAATTGATCCATTTATAGACTGAGTAAATCCCAGGACACATTCACTTTGAATGATAAAAGACACTAGAGGAACACTAGAAGCCACAATATTTCTTCTCCCCCAATGGATTAAATATTTTCATAATATAAGTAATAATATTTTATGAATGATTTATAAAATCCATAGTTTAAGTAGAAACAAATGAGTGAGTGGAACTAGTATTTATAAATAAACAACCATAAATTATTCTATATGAACTATACATCTCAATGTAGTTGGACCTACCTTATTTTCAGTGAAGTACATGTCCACTATATGAAGCTATATGTTCTATTTTTAAACACCATACTAAGGATCCACTCTCAACTATCCCTACCCATGATATAACCTGCCTGTACCTCTATGAAAATGAGAGTGATAACCTCCATCCCTTGATTCCTCAAATTGAGTTTGGGATCCTCTAGGATATGAGGGCACCTCTATTCTTCTTTTCAGAAAGTTCATCCCACCAAACCACTACAAATTTTACACATTATCACATCAATGTAAATTATTTAGTGCCTCTAGATATGTAAAATTAATATGGAATTCACCATCAGACTATTGATAGATGTTCCAATGCTCTTTGGGGAAACAAAAGATGTAATCTGAGATAGATACCTAAATCAATTAATACTATTTATATTTGTTTCATCATACTTTCTATTCTTTTATGAAAATATATTTTCACTTCCACATATATAAGAATAAGTTCCATTCCATCCTTGAAAACCATCCTAATCAATTTTATCCATGAGCACCCAATCCACCCATTCTTCATAAGATTTGATGTTGGGAAAGAAGAACTATAATCATATATCTAGTCAAAGACCCATCTCAAACCTCTAATATTTGAACCTATCATTCAATAATATATCTGAATAAAAGTGAATGTGCTCAAAAAAGTGATTATCATACTCCATGATGGCTTGTTCTTCTTGCTAAAGTATTAATAACTATTTGGATTTTTTCAAATACATCATTTTAGGATTGTACTTCTGGGAAAGGACCACTTCAATGTATTACCGTTCTATATTATCATGTTTCATTAATTGAAAAATAAAATAATACAATCTTTTACTACTTCCCCCAATCATAAATGCAACACATTTCACCTTCAACGGATTGGGAGTATCTAGGAACCCAGATATTCTTTTAATATTTTCCATCCAATCCAATTCTTCCTATGAATAATTTCCTCCATATTATGAAATAAGATTATACTTAATATATTATAAGACTTATCCTAAACCTGGCATGTTCCCGATTTTTAGGTTTTTAATGTCCTAGAAATTCTCCTTGGTCTATGAACTAGACTATTAACACAACTAATCAGTTATGTTTTGATAAATGGTTAGGTTATCTTGCTAAATGATATCTAATACTCCCTCATGGGGGGTGATTTGGGGGTCTTTATATTATGAAAGAAAAATAAATCTATAAAAATGGATAACATAATCATTAATTTGAAAAAAAAATATTTACATAATCATATAATGTTTCAATAAAATTATATAACAACTCACACTCTTTCATAAAAATGGATCATGTTGATGGTATACATCACACATAAAAAGATTGATGGGTAGAGTGAATCAAATATAATGCCAAAATATGATCCCCAAACACCCCTAAAAAACCCAAGGTATGGAACCAATGTGTTGGTCAAATACCCCTTTGAACAAGCAATCTCTGAGTCCAAACATTCCCAACTCTAGTGTACCAAAACACCATAGATATCATAATCCTTAACTTGGGACACTGATACTAATTTTCACAAAAAATCCATGTATTCCCATAACCTAGTAATCTATGTTGTTATGTGACATGTACCAAAGAGTATTCCTAGTCCCACAAGGATGGAACAAGTATCTGGGCATCTTGGAAGAAACATTATGGAATGGTTTTCGCAAAATAAAATCTAATAAAGGGGTTTATACCCTGAACATGGAACAATAAAAATATAAATTAGAGATCCATTCATCAATAGGTTGGAAAAGAATCACATATATCATAATAAAAGGAAAATAATAAATAGACATAACATCATGAAATTACAATATAACTGTAAGGATACAAGAACAATAGTCTATAGAAAGAAAATGAAATCTAAGGGGTGTGTATTTGAGTATGTGAAATAAATTACATGCCAATTGATTAAAAATAATACCAAAAAAATAAAAATATCCTATAAAACATTTTTGTGTGACATGAGGTACCATCCTACTTCCATATCTCCACCATATAACCAAATAAGCCTATAATGAGAAACAATCACCTTCATATGGTGCCTTTTCCTTTCCTGAATCAAATAAAATAATATATTCATACGCCCAAGGGTGTATGTAGGGTGTGATAAAAGATCCCAATAGTATCCCACTAAGTGTTCCATATAAAACATGAGTAAGAAAGACGAAACATGAATTTTTTAATGTAATAAATGAATCAAACCTTTATACTTTAAATTAAAAATATATTAAAATATAGATGTTAATAAAGTAAATAATCATGAAATAAGAATCATTAAAATATAATTTTCTAATTAAAATCATTGTGTGACACCCTGTGGTTACTAAGGACAGGTAAACTGGAGACTCGGTATCACTATCTAGGTTTATTAACCTAGTAGTTGAATATATCTATTATTGCATCACTGACCCCTAGGGAACCACTTATAATTCAATAAAATAACTATTGGTGGGAGAACCTCATCCTATCTAGGATCACCTATCTTTGTACCTAGGATAACCATGATATTTCTTCAAATTCTACACTATTTATTAAACATGTATTTTAATCAACAATTTTATAAGAAAATATAATTTCCCATCAGACAAATATTTTCCCAATGATATAGTATAAGTAAAGTAAATTTATCATATGGGTGCTATTAATTAATTTTAGAAATTACATATAATACTATCCTAATCCATCAAAAACCAAATTAAAGAGGAAAGAATCTATTGGAAAACTAATAATCAAAAATATATGAAAAACCTACCTATAACCAATAAAAACCTTCTCTCTATGACATAAATCCACTTATAGTGCGAAAACAGATCCAAGTGAGGTGAGATAAACTCATAAATACCAAAATTTAAATCTATAAAATGGAGGAAAAACCAATATACAAACATGTTATTGAGTAAATTTGAAAACCACTAAATAGGGAAGAATGATTCTAAAGTAAAGAACAATATGATATTTCTAGTTGTTTACCTTGAATATTATGTAGGGAAATCATGTAGAATCTTGGTTATAGTAGAGGGGAGGTGGAGATCATGAATGAGGTAAGAATAAAATTAAGTGGGTGAGAATAGAATATTTAGAGATTTAATATACAAAAATGAAAAAATATACATTTGAAAAATTCAATTTCCAAGTAGGACGCATTGTTTGGCCACATAGTTTTCCAAAGCATGTGTTAACCATGTGGGACTCACTTCCTTCAACTAGGAATTTTCTGGTTGGGTTATGAAACAACCAAGAAATTTCTCATATAGGATAATAGTTTTATGTGAATGAAACATTGAGAATAACACTAATAGGACATGGGTTAACAAGAAGTACCAACAAGGCTTATCAATGAAATGGGAGGCATTGACATAAAGAACTTGTATGCACGTACAAAACTACCTGGTCCACTAAAGTTGTTTTTAATCTTTATGTTATCTGAATAAGACACAAAACATTTTTACATATCACATTTATGGGAGAGTATAGACATTATTAGTATAAATTCCTAAAACCAATAGGGAATAAATAGAATAAAATAGACAACTCAAACAATAAGTCCATAGGGTAAAAGAACCGAATTGCAGATATCCTCATATTGAAACCTATATTTTAAAAATGATGGAATGAAAAATATTCAAATCCTGATAAGGATTATAATCATTATTCATATATCTCCAATGTCTTAATCTTTAATTTACATCACTCATACAACCTTCATAGAATCATAGTGTTGGGACAATTCATTACCATTATTACCTATAGTTGAGGGAGCACTAACTCAAATGGAGGACGTACTTCATATCAGATCTCGATGATGGGGGAGTACCACTCTATAGATATATAACCCAAAAACTTAGAAGTATGGGGTAGTGATGACTCTTCCTGGATAAAGTGTATTGGGGACTCATTACATTATGTGATATGGGATTACCGACCTTAGAATATCTCTGATGATTAAACCTGATCACTACCATCTCCCAAGCATCATTGGAGGATGATTCTTGCTCATAACACCTCATGTAGTTTCTCTAAATATAATAAAAAGTTTAAATTCATACCCCACATGTAAAACTACTTAGGATAGTATACTTTTAAACCCAAATATGAGCCCTGAAAAATAATATACTCAAGGTATAATATTATTAACGGAGTACACAATGTTTCCTACTAGGGTACATGACATGTCTCATAAATCTATAACATAGAGTTGTCTCATTTCAACACTCATAGAGTAAAACCAAATTTAAAAGTGTGAAAATAGGGTCACATGGCATGTTACCTCACAAAAATTCATAGGCGTGTCCTCCCATAGACATTTTTTGGCTAGTGGTGTGGCTCCACATGGTGTGTCCTTATGGGGAAATGCTGTGTATATCCTCCCAAAGTCATCAGTGTGTGTTATAATCACATGGTTTAGATGTCCATGTTATTACACATGGTGTGTCCCAATGGGTACATGGAATGTTTTTTCACCTAGGTTCTTCGAATATTTTCCACAAAACATGTCATGGATTCATGGGGTTGACCTCATAGTGTGAGGGCCTGAGTACTAGGTGTTTGATATTTTACCTATGCAAAAAAGCATATCCTCTGTGAGAACATATGATACATTGCTTGTTATCCTCTAGAATATATAGTTTATAGTTTTGTTTTTCATTGGAATAGAATAATTTCTTCAATCGGACACTATATTAGACAAGTCCTATCTCTCCCACATTTTTTTAACTGGACGAATCCACTGAAATCATAGGGTAAGAAAACCTATTGTCGATTACCATCCTATAATGTCTTTAAATAAAAACCCTTGTCCACCGTGAGGGTAGATTTAGTGCCTCCTGTCATCGTATGGGGGTCCTAATCTATGGTACCATCACCAAAAAACATTTCTTTTTTTTATAAATCAATAATACTTATGTTATTCGTGCATCTGTTGTGAATTAAGGTGTGAGATAACAATATAATCTAACTATAAAATGTTGGATCATCAACCCCATTGGACAATGATGAATAACATGATGAAAATTTTTCCGAAAAGAACACGAACAGAGTGATATCACCATCGGATGATGTGATCCCAACCAATGATTCGAAATCATGGAAACCATTAGGGGATGATAATCAAGAAAAATATCAATAATTAGGTTTTCAAATCTAATTAAATTTGTGACCACATTAAGAATGATAATTTCATGAAAACAAAAGAAGACATAAAATATATTCATCATAATTAATTTAAATGGAAGAAGACCATAAAATAATAATACCTACCTCAATAATGGATCAGTAACTAGTAAAGAACACATCCTATAAAAATGAAGGGGGATATCCCACTATATTTTTCATTCATCTCCTGAGTATCCTCAATTATTTTCATCTATCAATGTTCTTGAGTAATCAATGTTAATGGAGTTTTCCTCATCCTCCACTAAAATATCCCAAAATTATATAGCTAACACTAAATATTTTTGATAAATACATGTATATAGAGGGAGATTATATTTTAGGCTATTAAATAAATTAAATAAATAAATTATTTACTTAATTAACACACCCTCCAATAGCTGCACTCAATTGAATGTACATAATTGACCAACTTTATTTCACTTCTAGGGTAAACCTCATGTTGCAGAAAGAATTGTGGCATAAAATTTCCCATATAATGTCCTCATTATCAAGAATAAAATTTATTTTGAATATATTTTTATGTGTACTCTAATATATATTTTTATTTTCGATATATTAGTTTTTGGGTCTTGTGACAACAAAAATACTATGACAACTCCGAGAAGAATTCAAAAAGATATATACAAATATTCAAAGGATCAAAATATAGAAACCAAATTTGACACCTTCTCCCATCCTTTGATTTTTTTCTCTTCTAAAATCATATTATACACAAAACGGGGGGGGGTTCTAAGCCTACATCAAGATCTCATGGTCCCAGGATCTCTCTTTAACACTCCCATATAGCCAATGTAATCAAATCATAGGAATGGTACATCCATGTACAATCTTACCATGCTAATTCTTGTTTTCCACTAGGTACTCTGAGAAGGTGGGATCATCCTTTATTTCAAGCTCTCCTAATTCAATAATGTTTCACAGATCATGTGTGTATGTCCTTATCTATGACACATGGAAAAATTCAAGCACTCATCTTTACTGTTGTTGTAAGTCTAAGCTATAAGAAACCTCACTAATTCTTTATTGTATTTGTATTTACCTGATGAACCTCAAGGAGATCTTGATTATCTAGAAAAGACTCTATAATCATTATTGTGGGGTCACTATAAGGAAAACATAGTATCCCTGTTCAATCTCTAAAGGCATATTATGTCGGGACACAAATGATTTGTTTCATCTCTGGGCTATCCTCATATGGTCATGGATCACCTAATAATTCTTTTTCATCATTTTCACCAACTTTGGCCTAATAAGAGATGTCTATCCAATCTCAGTCCAAAACAAGGAAGACCAGTAGACCCGCTATTTAATTCCTAAAAGGGTTCTGTTAAAATTGTATATTGATAGTTTTTTATTATAAGAAAACTCAAAAAAGGTAAAGTTATCATCCCAACTCTGGTTAAATTCCAATACATATTCTCCCATCATATCCTCAAAAAATATTTATGGTATTCTTGGTTTGGCCATCTTTTTATGGGTGAAACACCATGATCATCCACAACTGATTCCTAGAATTATCCTATAACCCACTCCAAAAATATAATGTGAGCTAAACATCACTATTGGAGACCATCAATGTGGGTAACTCATTAATCAATAAGATATCATACACATATAACCTCCCCAAACTCTAAACTGAACTTTTCTCCATATTGGCAAGGATATGTGCTGATTTGGTGAATTGGTTGACAATAACACATATTGTGTCATGGAACCTCTCTAACCATTGAATCCCAATAAAAAAATACACAATTATTTCTTCAAAAATTCATTCCAAGATATCAAGATCTTGATTAAAACCTGTTAGATCATAATAGTAATACATTACTCATTGACAATAGAGGAAATGAGGGACAAACTTGGCATTTATCTACCTCATCCCAACCCACCAAAACTAACATTGAATGTAACTATACATATTTGAAACAACATAATGCATATACAAGGGTGCGGTATGATACTCCCTCAATATCACCTCATGCAACTTGACTAGAACTAAAATCCATACCTAAAAAGAATGGCAAGATCCCTAACTTTATAAAATCTATCTGGTGCATCACTATCAGAAATATAGTCACATAAAATCTCACAGTCACCATATACCAACTAGGATTCTATAATATATAGAAGAAGTAGTATATCCACTACCATTAACTATAGGTAAGATATACCCATCTCATATGACAGGGTGAGAAATAACAAGGACATCTGCATTGACACAACTTCCATCAATAGAGAATGATATTTCCTACCAATTCCATCTTCCACCTTTTTTTTCATTCTCCAGTGTGTAGAATATCTCAAAAATAAAGTCTAAAACGAACTTAGACCAAAACCAATTTTCCCTATTAGGATATCTCTATATGAAGATGTACTAGGAACTCTGGTGGTCTATGTAAATAATTAAATGATCACCCATAATATAATTCTTCCACATATTTAAAGAAAATACTACCACATATAACTCAAAGTAATGTGTAGAATAATTCTGCCAATGGTCTCTCAACTGCCTCAACCCATAAGTGATAATTGTAACACACAAAGACATTATAATATAATTAATTTAGAATAGACTGAATTAATTAATATTAGTTACCTATATTAATATTATACATTCAACCAAATATGTTTTAAATTCATATCATAGATTTTATAGGCATAAAATAAGTACAAATCCTATTTTACGCTTAAAAAATAGATTTTTCTAAAGATAGTTTTGATGACTTTATTGTCCCACCTATTTTAGAAATAAATGTTTTCAATTTTATTTATTTTTTGTGTAGAATAAAATTTATTTTTAAAATAAGAATCTAAATATTATATTAGGGATATTTTTTATTTTTTTGAGAAACTTTTTTTTTATGAATGGTAAAAAAAATACAAAATTTTGATTAGAAGATTATTTTTCATCCAAATAATTTATAATGTTAAATTATATTTTTAACTATTTTAAAGTTAAAATTAGATAAATGATATATATATATATATATATATATATATATATATATTTTTTAATCCAATTTGAAACTTTGGAATCATTTTTATATTGAACTTAGATATAAAATCTTATTGCACTTTTGAAGATTTTCACATACAATCCCTTCTTTCTCGTCCCATTTTTTGGATTAATTTTACATTAAATTCTGAAAATTATGTGATTCTAATTGGAAATTATCTATTCAATATTTTTAATAAGAATAATTTATAATGTCTAGTGAGGTTAGCTTAGCTTTTGACCAAAAATATTAGTGAATGATATTAAAATTAATTACATCGATTAAGGTAAAAACAAGTTTACTAAATGGTTAAACATTAATCATAAGGGCCTCAATTACATATACCCTTTCCCAAAATCCATGGGATGGCCATATTTCTACCATATCCCCTCCTAAATCTAATTTTATAATTTATTGGGAAACTATTCTATGAAGGTGACCAATATAATAAGTTAAGTAATGAAAATCAAGAGAAGGAACTTCCCTTACCGTTAACATTTATAATTCCTTGAGACATGGAAAAAAATCATATTTTTAGTTATGAATATATTTTTGAAAGAAAAATGAGTTTTTTTTATCATAATAATTTTTATATATTTTTTATATATTATATACGTATTTTTGATTATTTATAAATTACAACGCAATAAATACTTAGTTATTAATTAAATAAGATCAATGATAAAAAAATATTAAAAGTGATAAAAATTGAGATTATTATTGTGATCTCATGATTTTTTAGATGAATATATAATTTTACATATATAATAAATTAATATATTTTAATTCCACTTTTTTCTTGATATTTATTAATTCTAATAATTTAATAATGTCAAATTTGACATTAATGTAATTTTGTAATAAATCATATTTTATTACAAAAATTAAAATTTCTAAAAATACTGTATTATATGAATTTATTTATAAATTTGAATAAATATATAATATATTCCATTCACGAACCAATATTTATATTATAATGAATATCTTGATAGTTTAATAGTAAAAAAACTCTGTTAGTGCGATTACGATTGTGTTAAAATTAACTTCCAAAACATCAAGGTTTTTTTAAATTAAAAATTAGTTTTATTATATAAAAAAATAAAAATTATACATAAAATATCATTTTATTTTAGTCTTAATGGATAAAATTCTTAGGTTATAAAATTATTTACCTTAATGAAAACCACAATGGTAAAAGTGGAGAAACATAGATGTTAAGGTAGAAATTTATAAAAATGAACTTTTTTTTGTGTGGTAGAGATTTTTATCAACCATAAATTACCTAAAATTCATTATTTTTTATTTTTTGAGGCACATGATTTAATTAAGACCTCACAATAGTGTTTAGCTTTTTAATTTTAACGAATGCAGCTCCTATAATATAAAAAAGGCACTTACTCCTCTCACTTATTCACACCAGTCAAGCATTTTTTATCATCCAAAAATAACCAAAAAACCCTCTACAAATAAATCAATTGACCATTGAGTCCTCACTTTTTTTATAAATCCAACCAAATAACTCTTTTAGTGAAAACCAAGAGTTCCCTAAAGAAGAGGTAACATTCTTCAATGAGCACATTTGTTTTGTTTATTTCTCTACCACTTCAATCATTATTATATCATTCTTATATAATAACCACAGTATCAAAAATATACTAGGTTGTTTTGATCTTTAGGTCAAGACCTACAGCCACACACACTTCTATCAAATGGGATACACAATCACTGTTTATGTGTAAGGTAAACTATCACCTCGCGAACCGATGTTGTTCTTTCTTTCATTAACACCTTTCAGGGTTGGGAATAATGATGGATTTATAGTTTATATATGATATTTATGATATTTATGATATTTATATTTCCATTATGATTATTTAATTACTATATAACACATACCTTCATTCTTTCCATTTTATGGGTATACGATAACATCATTTCTAGACATGATGACAAGCGCCTCCTCAATGTGATGTGATCTGTTCATGATTTATATGGAATAAGTAAAGGATGTGTTTAATATAAATATGTGATATATATAATATTAAAATGATATTGGAAAATTAACATACATATATATATCATTTTATATTCATTATTTTAACACAGTGAGATAATATAATCACCATTCATGTGTACGTATAGCCCACCATCTCCATGAATGGTGCTTTTCATATCCTATCACTAAATGTTATGGATTAACCTAAATTCATATATAATAAATTTATATTATATTTAAATAATTTTCTAAATTATTTAGATTATTAATTAATGATCTATTTAAGAGGAACAAATAATAACAAGTTAAAACATACACTAAAAACAGGGCTATTAACACCTGAAATAGTAAAAACAATTAAATATTATTAACTAGTGGGTAATAAGATATTATTAAAACATAATATATGATATTATAAATATTAATATGGTCCTATTATAAGTTAATAACATTCTTTAAACTATTATATACGAGGTTAAAGACAATTCAATCAAAAAGGTGGGCAATATAAGGGATTTCGTCTCAATTTACATCATATTGAGATTTATTCTTTATTATGTTCTAATTCAGTTATATATGGTGTATATAATATTCCTTTTCAATGTAATATCCTGATTAATTAATTATTCACGGTTTTTACGTTTCACTTTTAATTATTTCATCAAATTTATTTGGACTTCAAAATTACGAAGTGGTAAAAGTTTTTGAAGAATCTCACTTTCTTTTGTGATTGTTGATATTATTTTGAAACAGTCACTTTATTATAATCAGTTCACATTAGAAATTAAATTTATCTTAAATATCCATATTTTTATATCATTTATATTATTATTTTCTGACCTGTATTCCATTTTTACATATGGTTATTACATTGAATGTTATTTGACTAACATGGGAACTTTTGATAAATTTTTATCTTTCAATAAATATAGATATTTAATAATAAGGAATGTCATTTATTAATTAAATAAATTATTTGATATATGAATAATGATTTTAACCTGAAGATATAGATGGGGCCTGAAAAATGATATCCCCTCAATACATTGTTAGTCTCGTGAGATAAATTTGTTGGCCAAATCAGATTAGTTTTAAACTCTTGGAACCAAGGCTATTTTTTATTATAATTGAGTTTGGTTTGGGTTTGTTGTTAATATGAAAATGGATAGCTAGTGAGTTTAAAATTAATGTGTTATTATGATTAAGACTGAAAGAATTATTGGTAATCTATTCATAGGAATTAATTTCATGAAGAACTACCAAGGAATTTAGCAAAGGGAGAGAACTGTGTGGCCCGAGACATGGATTGCGTACCATGTCCAAGAAAGGTTCACAAAAAATTTATGGAATAGCAGGAATGGTACATGGATCTATTTGTGGAACCAAAATTATTTTTTGGTGAAGGTATGCAGATAGAGGATGTGGTATGCAGAAGGATGGAGGTTCACAGGGATAGCTACAATTTGTGGGATAGGAGCGATAGGCGGTGGAGGCTATACCAAAATCAAAGATTGGGTAAATCTTGGATTAACAGTTTTTAAGGATCCATTTTTACCTATAATAGTAGAACCAATCCCCTTCATTGAAATGGTATTGAGATTAAGAAATCCAGGGAGATTTTGGAGAAGTCCAAAGCTCTTTGCAGGAAGAAAATTTTTCATGGGAAGAGGTGATCCACATAAGGGAAAACTATCTGTATAAGACAGTGTGGATTTTGGAGGAAGAACATAGTCTATGAAACAAGGTTGTCTAAAAAGGAGAAACTAAGGTGGTACGTGGAGATCTTGTGGAACATGGAGGAGGAGTGGCCAAAGGCAGAACGCGAAGGTAGTTCACAAAGGTGGTTCATGGAGGAAGCTTGCAGAGGAGGAACATGGAGGTGGTTCACGAAGAGGCGATCTACAAACCATACCTACTACTCAGTATGTAGAGAAGGTAAGGTGGTATGAAGAACATCAATGGAAGATTCAAAAGAGACCAAATTTATTTTTGAAATTAATTCCCACATCCTATCAGTGTGTGGGGAAGTAAGTTAGATCTGTGTGTGAAAACGAGACTTCAAAAGAGTATCCATTTATAGTTGAGGATGCATGATTTAATGTTAAACCGTTGAAGACACCTTCAAGTAAATAAACTGAGTGAATATTCTTCCAATGCACTGATCAAGGGTGTGTCAGTGGAAGTGTTCCAAGGGATGTAGTGTGTTATCCCTAAAACCTTATAAAGGTTGTGCATCTGGCATGGAGTGACTATGTTAAACTCTTGTAACACACAACTTATGAAGATTAATTGTTTTTGGTATGACCGATACACTCTAGGCATATGCTCTTTAGACATAGACCTTAGTGGTGGACCAATTAAAATTGTCATGTCATTGTTTTGCATGTGATTTTTTGTTTTCTGCACTTCCTCTTCAGATAGGCCTAACTGGTTCCTACCAACGTTAGAGCAAGATTAATTAATTTTGAAGAAACAGTTGACACCTTGATTCCCCCCTCTCCTCTCAAGGTGTTCTGGGGTCCTTTATAAACTGTCTTGAGAATATATCTAGACGTTAATGGTTACATGTACCTAGGAAAAATGGAATAAAATAATTAAGAATTTCTTTCATTTAGATTTAGTTATTATTATCTAGATTATTTTTAACATTGAAAAAATATATGGACACATTTAATTCATTGTTTATTTATTAAATGTAGTGTGTCTTCCATTATTTACCTTTCAATATTGATTATGCCTTATCATGTTGTTTTAATGGAATGTCTGTCCAGTTATTTACCATTCCATAATGATTATTCTTATTGATTCATGATTAATTCTAGTTTACACTAACCCTTACAAATCATTTGAACTCTCCCATATTTTTTCCTCTTTCCAGGTTATGAAGAATATATATTTGAATGAGTTTTTAAAGGATTTTTTTATTATATTTTGTTATGTATTATGTTTTATTTTATAGTCCCAATGTAAAATGGGATCCATGTATGTATCTAGTTTTCGAAAATTGATAAATTGATCAATCCTTTGGGATTTTATTCTCTACAATCATGCAAATATAAAAAATTTATGTTCTATATATGAGCTTATAGGGTTAAGGGTATTACAATTGGTATTAGATGATATTTAGTAACAGCCTTGAGAAATATTTTGAAGAAAAAATAGATTATAGAACATAACCCTAATATATACTTCAATTATTATTATGGAAGAACATCCCAAAGAAAATCATTTTTATGATTTTTAGATTAGATACACTTAAAAGTTTCTAACTATTTCATGTATTTTACTTGTTTTGGGATTATACAATGTGTTTCATAATGATAGTTTCTAATTTATTGTATGTTTTTATTTTAGAATAGAACCTAGTAGAATGAATTTGAACCTCCACAATGTAAAATACCCATATAGTAAGAAGAATCATATATTTTTTGGTCTTAAGAAAAACTTTTGAAGGGAGCTACTCTCCCGGGAATTCTCATCATATAAGGACATAGTATCATATTCTCACAAGATAGAGAAATAATTATCAATGTATTATTTCTATGGATGGAATAATGGGAATAATATGCCAGAGGGGTTAAAGGTAGGTAAAAGAAAGAAGAGAAATAATTATTTTCCCACATGTGATAATTTTGAAAAGAAACACCTTAGTACTCTAATAAAAGGAATGGGAGTTTTCTACATGTGTAGAGAGAAATTCCACTCTTCTTTTGATTTTAAGTGTAAAAAAATGGTTTCAATGTAAAATTATTTTAAAAAAAGTATATGGGACACTATGAATATCAATGTCTCAAGAATAAAAGGAATATACCCACTAAGTACCTAATGTATCATGGTCAAGCTTTTTCTACAAAAATATATGTGGAAGAATGATTATTATACATATTTTTAGATTCAATAATTATTTCATTTGAGTATTTGGATAGTGCTATACTGGTTATGAGAATTATGTACATATATAAGTATTATACTGGATAAAATTTCCATCAAGGATTCTAAATCATGTGTTGAATTGCACTGATGAATAAGAAAAATGATTCAGTTTAAAGTTGATCTCATTAAAAAAAACACATGATTAATGGAAATATAACCCTTAATGTGTTCCTGATGTTCAGATGGAGATGTTAGAAAAAATAAATAACCTAGTTAGATAACATAAATTGGATAAGTGTTGAGTAACTTGGAACTAATTAATGATTTATTGAAAACATGGTTTATGCAGTCATTTATAGATTTTAAAAAACTTTGGATTTATAGAATATATCCAATAATATGTCTTTTTACATAAGGAATAAATAATAATACATTATTTGTAAAAAAATTATGGTAATTATAGTTATTTCCATGTTTCAATATAATAGACGATGAATGTTTTCACATGTTTAGTATGTGATGATTAAAGATATACTTCGTGTTCATTGAAGATTAATGATAAATTCATTTTTGAAATTAAGTGACCTTTCTTTATAAAGTATTAGATCATAATCTTTTGAAAAAGATAACCATATAATACATGGTTAAATTTGATCTTTGGATGAGGTTTTAGAGATTATTTTATTACTGAAACATATATTGCAACATGGGATTTGAAATGAAGTGGAAATAGTTCAAGGAAAGACCAAATGGGAAGATTGTGTTTATGAAATAGAAACATATACTTACTTATTTTCTTAGAGAATGAAATAATTCCTCAACTCTAGGGAAAAGAGTCTTGAAATAGAAACATTTTCATATTATAATTAATTTTTATAATATCAATGAACTTTTAAAACTTATTTGTTTTATATACTTTTAGTAATAAACTATCTTTGGATCACCCATTTTATTGCAATTAATTCTCTATATAACTCTCTATTAGAATATGATAGTAATATTTCTCTTCAATGTCCATGTTTTCAAAAAAAATTATCCTCTTTGAAAGCCTAGTATTGTATTGAATTTTTGGTTCCTATTTCTTTATTATTAATAATATATGTTATTAACCCTATTTACAATGTGCGTTTTCCAAAAATAGTATTTTAAAATATCAAACCCTTGATTTCCATGGTTAGGTATGAATTACGGGGACACAGTTTATTTAATGTGAGGAGAATGTAACACCAAAAAGACATTACAATATATTTAATTTATAATATATTAAATTAATTATTAATATAGAATGATATTAATATTATATATTCAATCAAATATTTTTGAAATTCATCCAATAGATTTAATAGGTATATGACAAGAACAAATACAATTTTATGGTTAGAAAGCTGTATTTTTTTAACGTAGTTTTGTCATCTTTAAATGGTGCATTTTTTTAAATATGAATTTTAACACATTTATATATTTTATTTGAAAAATTAAACTTAATTTTTGAAATCAAAATTTCAAAATTATATAAGGGTGAATTTTTTTAGAAGTTTCATTTTTATGAATACTAAAAAATACCAAGTTTTAATCAAAAACAACTTTTTCTTTTAAATAATTTATAATTTAAAATTATTTTTTAATGGGTTATAGGGTAAAATTAGATCAATTATACATCTATTAATTAAATTTAGTTCATTATAATAATTTTTTCTTGATTTTAGATATAAAAACATATTGAACTTTTGAATGTTTTTACTTTAAAACCCCTCTTTCTCGTCCCATCTGCCAGATTAATTTTAAATTAAATTATTCTACTAATGTGATAGGATTTCGGAAAAATATATTCCATATTTGGAATAATAATAATTTATAATTTTTATTAAGTTCAACTTATTTTATTTACAAAAATATTACTGAAGAAAATTAAAATTAATAGCAGTAATTATGGTAAAAACGAGTTTAATATTGGTTAAATATTAATATTAAGGCTCCAAATGGCCTATACACTTTCCCAAAACACATTTTATGGAAATATTCAGACCATATATAGAATATGAAGAAATTCTAAGAGTTATTGGGATACTATTTCATGAATTTTACCTATGTAATAAGTTATGTAAAGAAAAGGACAAAAAGGATCCATCCTTACTTTAACATTTATACATCCTTGAGATACAAAAACATAATATTTTCATTTATAAAAATAATTTATAAATAAAAATGAGTCGCATTTATCATAATAATTTATATTCAATTTTTATAGATGATATTATTATTTTTAATGCTTTTGAAATGCCAATCCAGCAATTGTTTTGTTAATAATTAACTGAGGTAAACGATACCAAAATATTAATAGTGAATAAAATTGAGTAAATTATTTTGATCCAAATTTTTTTTAGATGAATGTATTATTAAACATATAAATTTACTTAATATATTTTAATTCATTCATTGTATTGATGTTTTTTAATTCAAATTAAATTAATAATGTCAAAATTGACAATAATGTTATTTTATAAAAAATAATAATTTATTAATAGATTTAAATTTGTTAAAAAACCTATATTCTATTTATTAATTATTAAATGTTAATAAATATAAAATATATTACTTGAAAGAATTTTTATTATATTATAATGATTATATTGACTGTTAAATATAAGAAAAAACTCAATTAGTGAAGTTATGTTTTAAGTAGTGTTTTTGCACACTACATGCGCTTATGTTAAAATTTATTTCCAAGACTACTAAAATTTTTATCTTATAAATTAAATATATTGTTTTTAATTATTGGGTAAAAATTAGTTAGTAATTATCATTTTATTTTAGTCTTAGTGGAAAAAAACTTATGTTATAAAATTATTTACCTTAAAGAAAACCAGAATGGTAAAAGTGGAGAAACTTATAAGTTAACGAAAAAAATTATAAAGATGTACTAATTTTTGGGTGGTGGAGTTTTGGATCGACCATAAATTCACTAAAAGCCATTATTTTTAATTTTTTGGGGAACATGATTTATGGGAGACATCCAAATACTGTTTGCATAATGGTATTTACAAGAATGCTACTACTCTTACAGTATAAAAAGGTAGTCACTCCCCTCCCATCTTCATAACTATAAAGAATTATGTATCATAAAAAACCATCTAAAATATTCTCCTAATATCACTCAAATAATCCTAGAATCCTCACTTTAGTCAAAAAGACAATCAATTATGTATTTTGGTGAAAATCAAAATGAGTTACCAGAAGAAGAAGTCTAGTTATTCAATGAGTGCTTTTGTTTTATTTATTTATCCACCTATTAAATTATTATTATATATTTCTTATATAATAACTTCATTATACTTAATATGTAGATATTTTTTTATATTATGGTAACTAAATGCACCCACACACCCATCTATCAAATGGGATAGACATTCATTTTTCATGTGTATGAAAGACTACCATCTCACAAACTAATGTCGTTCGTTATTCCATTACCATCTTTCAGGGATGGGGATAATGATGAATTGATGGTTTATATATGTTATTTATGATATTTATAATTTATTTATTCTTCTATAATTATTATATAACACATACCTTTATTATTTCCATTATGTGGTAATATCATAACATTGTTTGTGGATGTACGGACTACCACCTCCTCAAAGCGATGTGATCCATTCAAAAATTACATGAAATGAATTAAGGATGGTTTTAAGAAACATATGTCATATATATGATATAAAAATTATAATGTAATTATAATATAAAAATATATTATTTACTTATCTTTCATTAAATGTAACAAGAAAATTGAAGCGGTGTTCATGAATACGTACGATTTACCATATCCGTGAACATCGCGTTTCATATCCTATCACTAAATTTTGTGGGTTAATATAAATATAATATAATTAATTTATATTATATTTAAATAATATTTTAAATTCTGTATATTATTAAATAATGATCTAAGTAATAACAACAATGAATAACAAGTCAAAACACACTCAAAAAATCAGGAAATTAACAACTAAAATAGTGAAAATAATGAAAGATTATTAATAAAAGGGTAAAAAGATATTATAAATAGATAATATATGATATTATAAATATTAATAAGGTTCTTTTATAAGTTTTTAACATTAATAAAACCATTATAAATGAGTTTAAATATCATTAAATCCAAATGGAGTGTAAGGTAATGGATTTCATCTCAACTTATCTTCCACTATGACTTATTTATTATTATGAACCAATTCAATTATATGTTGTGTATATACTATCTATTTGACATATAATATCATGATTCATTCTTTATTCATGTTATTTTATGTTTCACTTTGAATTATTTCATTCATGGTATTTTGATTGAAAATTACAATGTGGTAAAAGTTAGTGAACAATCTCACTTTATTTTGTGATTGTTAAATTTCTCTAGAAGAAATCGTTTTATTATAATCATTTATCACTATCCATTAAATTTATATTAAATATATAAATTATTTTATAATTTATATTATTGTATTCTAAACTGTATTTTATTTTTAAAAATAGTGTTTAATTTGAGAGATTTTTTACTAACGGGGGAAATTTTGATAAATATGTATCTTTTATTAGACAAAGATATATAATAATAAGGTAAATTTTTTACTAATTAAATATATTATTTGGTATATGAGGAATTATTTAGATCTAAATACATGGGTGGGCCCCAGTTATTTATTCCCCATGTTGCATCGGTAGTCTCATGAGATTAACTATTTATACAAATTAGAGTAGTTTTAAATAATCTTGAGAATATATCTTCACTGTAAAGGTTCCATGTACATGGGAAACATGATGTCTAAAAATTAATCATTGAATTCAATCAGATTAATTTATTATTATAAAGAGGATTTTCATTGTGACACAATCTATGAAATATTTTCATTCTTTATTTATTTATTAAATGAAATGTGTCATCATTTATTTACCTTATCATATTGATTATGCCTTATCCAGCTGTTTGAATAGAAAGTGTGTTTAGTTATATACCCTTACATATTTATTATGATTATTGATTCATGATTACTCCCATTATATGCTTACCCATAATGAGAATTTCAGATCACCTTTATTTTTTTCTTTTCCCAAGTTTATTAAGAATTGATCATTGAATGATTTTTCAAGGATGTAGTTTATTAGATTTTGTTAATTATTATGTTTTATTTTCTATTCCCATTTTAAATGGGTTACATGTAGGTATCCATTTTTTCAAAACTACTAAACAATTAGATCCTTCTGTATTTGATTCCTTCTAATCATGCTAAGGTTAAAAATTAATGCACTGGGTTTGGGCTTCTAGGGTTGGGGCATTACAATCACAACCTACCCTGGAATCAGCACAAATATGAGCCCAACTCTAGAGGAATTAAAAACACCACATACTCAATTCTCTCCTCTAGTAGTCTAAAAATAGGTGCACATGTCAACCTCTTCCTCATCTTTTCAAAGGATCTTTAATATTTCTCAATCCTAAAAATTAGCTTCCCTTTCTATGTCATGGCAGTCAAAGGGGTTATAATAATAGAAAATTATATCATAAAACTCTAGTAGTACCATTAAAAACTGAAGAAACTTAACAATTATTACAAGATCTTGAGGGGATCCCAATAAATATCTGCATCAATATTCACTATATCCATGGCTACACCACAATTAGATATAACATTCTCGAAAAATTCGGCATATCAGATCCAAAACTGACACTTTGAGAGCATACTGTATAGATGGAGTATGCAGAGTTAGTCTTGGATTATCCACAAATTCACTTCATGATCCTCATATGATATGTATTATATGATAATATGATTGATAAATACAACTATTAATAATTAAATTATAGATGTATGATTCGATTCATATGTTACATGAACATTGTGGAGGATTAGTATTACCAAAAGGAATCACTAGGAACTCATAATTCATTTAAAAACAATGGTATTCCATATTAAAAATATCATCCTCAAGAACCCTCAATTTATGATATCCATACCTGAGATCAATCTTTGAAAACCTAAATACAACTTTAAACTGGTGGAAAAATTCATCATTACATTTAAATGGGTACTTGTTCTTGATTGTTACGTGGTTGAGGTGACGATAATCAATGGAAAGACACAAACTATTGTCCACATTTTTCACAAACAGCACTGAAGTGGTCTCGGGGGACACAATGGGCCTAATAAATCCATTGGTTTAATGTTCTTACAAATACACCCTCAACTACCAGAGAACAATATGGGGTATTAGATATGTCATAGATGATATCCGGGTAATCCCAGGATATTGGTCGATATATAATTGAATCCCACACCTTAGTTATTGTCCTCTAACATCTTTGAGAAATACATCTATATAATCGTCTAATACTGCTGGAATCTAGATGCCTATAGAAACCAATTCACTAATTGACAAATATTCAAATTAATTAGTTATTAGTTGAAATTATTTATCATGATCCTCAATCACTCATCCATAAGATCCCTCTATCTAATAAATTAGAATCATGTACCAAATGTATAAAGGCATATAACTCTCCTAGGATTATTTTCTATATAATCATGCACCATAGAAAACTATTACATGCCCATGATGTAATCATAAGTTTTCGTCACAATGACCATCTGGTCTTATGAGAAACACTAACCACTGAACACCTACTCACACTACTAGAATATGTGAGATATAAAAGAATTGATCCTTATATGATCCTCAAGACATACCTGATGGAAAAAATACTTGAAGGGAAAATATAACTCATAAAGAAGGGATATAAGAATAAAGGAATGACTCACATCTATGTATACATGTACTAGAGATAATGTGGTGAACACACAAATCATACCGAAAATAATATCATGAGTAACTTAATCATATCGATCCATAGCATGAAACATCCCACACCCTCGACCAACAGTCCTATGAGCCTGGCATGGGTCACCTTGTATTGGTGGTGGGAGAATGTCATAGTATCATCCTTTACATAAATAAACTCCCTCTTATGCTCCTCATGATCCTCTATCAGCAACACCTCCCTACAAGATACCCTAAACATGATTGGGAGGTATTTTATCATGATTTTTCCTTAGCTGTGGAAGTCCGAACACTACATTTCCACCATCTACAACACAAAAAGTCAGGAAATCATGACCCATGTGACCTTTCCCATCAAATGCATTGCAATTCCCTTCCCTAGGTGGATTAGATCTCTTGACTAAACCTTATTCCCCAGATCTATGTGTCTGAGTTTGGTAATGAGTATACGTCCTTTGTTATGACCCTGATGGTTGACACCTACTAGAAACTATATATGAATCAACCCCAATATGTATACAACTGTTACCAGCCACCCGATTTCCCTTTTCTAGGAATTTCTCTATAAACAATTCCCACTCTACTACTCCATCATAAGTGGGAATTCATAAGGGGACCACACTATCTCAGATGTCTCTATGATATCCCTTCTCAAACATCTATTCCCAGAAGTATCCATCTCACACCATATCATGAAAATTTTATTTGAGGTAGTTAAAACTCGTGGAATAATCAGTAACAAAAATATCACCCTATTATATCTCAATAAATTTATAGATATTTATAGAGAACAATCATGAGGGGTATTACTCATCATGGAACAACTGCAGAAAGTTTAACCATGATAGAATTATCTCATCATGAGTCTAAATAATCAAAACCCACTAGTGTATTGAGTCACCATGAAGAATAATGGTCACATGTGAAACCCTATACTAGGTTAGGTTCTAAAAAATTAAGAAAACATGGACCACTACATTGGTTCAATCTTTCACATCTATAGGATCTAGATCACCATGAAACCAAAGTAGTCTCAATCAATGGAACTCGATTAATTAACTAACCCAATTTTAATTACCTCCATGACCCACCAAATCTATCATATTCCCAACACATAGTCAATCATATACCTGTACCATTAGTGGTGGATCCATGGACTACCCATTAGATGGAGCACTACTCTACTCCCACATGCAATAAATACCTCATGAATGAGCTGGTGAACCAATGGCTCATCTCTCAACTAGTCATTATCATAATCCTTTATTGGTATCCCAGTTTTATATCGTTGTGGAGGAATTGTGACATTTAACAAGACGTATATAAATTATATGAGAATATCTTGGGAGCTGAATCAAGAAGAAAATAAAAGTAAAAAATACCTAATCCTATATGGTTCATGTTCGAATTTATTCCAAACAACCAATGTCATGGAATTCCGAGTTGATATGTATGTAGATAAATTCTTGGTGTATGGATAGTTTGGTCATCATGCCATCAGTCAATTCCTTGGAATGAGGGTAAAACTCAAGATACATCAACATCATCTACTTATGTTCTGAAACCAGTCCCCATAATATTTATAAATCTAAACATTTACCCATGGAAAACCCTCTATTGATACCACTCTATCATGACCTTCCACACCGGGGCCCCACTTATGCCAGCAGTAGGTTAAGAGTGAAACATGATTCCTAGTAACAATAGGCCAGGGGCTAGAGAAAATTACCAAGTAAGATTATTACTGGAATGGGAGTCCTTATCCTAAATAAAATTACTATAAATAAACAACCTGATTCAGGCAATAATGTGGATATATAAAAAAACTGAAAAATATATTGTGCAATAAATGTGTTTGATGACCTATTCAAATTACATAAAAGTGAAAAAAGGTATATATAAATGATAAAAATATAAAAATACATGTTCAAAAATAAATGAGGTACTAACATTACAAAAACAAGAAAAATTGAAATATGAAACAGGTATCAAATCACACTCTCTACAGATAACCATCGAACATGGCCATCACCACCAAGTACCATTTTTCTCCTTTGATACCAGGCCCACTAATATCAATTTTGATCTTCTTATCATCTTCACAAGACATGTTATATGCAAGAAGAGACTATATAGGGTTGATTATATACAAATGAAGTAGGAATCCCTAAAAACCAAGAAGGAATAAAAATAATAACACAATCAACTCAAACTGTTAGGATAGATGGTAATGGAACCCAAAAATGGATATGCTCATAATAAAACACCATTTTTAAAAAAGTGATATGTTTCAATCTCGATTGATAAGGAAGGATAATGATTATTCTTCTTATATCTCAAAGTATCAAATCTATGATTTCCAGAAACATGGGTGGCCTCCTAAGAATCAGAGCAGAGGGCCCACACCACCCAGTTGTGCCCTATTATGAAGGGAGAACTAACTTTAAAGGAATACCATATCCATATTTGAGATCAATGATAATGGAGTAACACCCTTTAGATATAGTACATTCACCCACTATATTATGAGATTGTATTGGCTCTACTTGGATAAACAGTATGGGGATCCACGCCCTAGGGTGCTAAGGGAGTACTGACACCAATACCATTATGATGAAAAAAATTAATCACCACCACTATCCAAGCATTGATGGTAGATTCAACTTGCACATAAACCCTCAAATCATATCTCAAATTGAAAAATTATTTCTACCATCATGTCCCATTTTGGTAAACTACTCAGGATTTGCAACATACAGGCCCAAATCAATGTCCTGAATAAAGAGATACGCAAGGTACGTGGTTCTAAAGGGAGTACATAGCATCTCCAACTATGTTCTATGGTGTGTATCATGAAGATAAACCCGAACTGTGACAAATCACTACACTCTAGGTGGAAGACCAAAGAAAATGACATGTACATAGGGTCACAAAAAATTCTACTTCCCTCGAATTCCTAGGTGTGTCCTACCCTATATACGGATTGAAAAGACATGTGGATACACATATTGTGACCATATAGGGACATGGAACGTATGTCTACCTAGGGTCATGGGTAGGCGTTTTTGGAAAATGGCTCAGCTATCCATGTTGTTCCACAAAGTAATTCCATGTTGGTACATGGCGTGTATGTCCATTAGGCATCTTGGGTGCATTCTCTTAGCACATGTCTTGGCTTCCTGGGTAGGTCCAAATAGTGTGTGCACCCATTAAAAAGGCGTTTGATATTTTAATCAATAAGAAACCCTATCCTCTGAGAAATCATGATAAAGAACCTGTTTTCTTCAAGGATACATGTTGTGTAGTCGTGTCTTTTACAAGAAGAGAAGACTCTCCTCATGAGGATTTGAGTTATGCCAATTATGCCACCTCCATTTCCCTTTAACCTACATTAATACATCTAAAATAATGGGGGTATCCTTTTATCATCAATTTTTGACCTTTTGTTGCTAGAAAAGGAAACTATAATCACCCATGAGGTAGTCATCGCACCTCCTGTCACCATACTGGTGTCTTGATCTATGATTCCATCACCCACATCCTGCAACATGTATCAATCCATCAAAAAAACTCTAATCTATATATCATTCCCTCTTCTTTCATGAATATGGGGGGTTTAAAAACACTTCAATTCATCCTAGGAATATTGAATCTCAAATCCCATGGGCTAATGATGAAGAACATTGGTGGGAAAAATATCAAAACATATTGAGATCATTGTTTGATGATGTGATTCCAATAAATAGCTATAAAACATGAAAACCAAGGAGGATATATAATTAGGTTCAACAAATATATATAATTTTGTTTTACAAAATTATTTAAATATGAGCTCATGCAAATAATGAGAATCGCTGGAAAAAACCTATATAAAATCCAAGTTTTTTAATTAATTAAAATGAAATAAATACTCAAAATAATGAGATCTACCATAATAATTGACTAGTCACTTGTGATTAACTCGTCCACTATAGAAAAGGTGGAGATCCCACCATTTGTTTCTGTCCTCTCATTATTCTCCTTGAATTTTTTCATTGATTCACATTCATGGGTCATCAACACTAATGGAGTTATCCTCTTCCTCTATAATCTCTTGGGGTTATGTGGATAACCATATAGATTTCACATAATGACATATATATATAGGGATAATTAGTTTTTAGTCCATTAAATAAATAAAAAAATTAAATTATTTAATTACTTAACACACCTTCAAAAACTCCCCTCACCCAAACATCCTTCATCAAAAAACATTATATCATTCCTATGGTTAACCCCAAATTATAGAAACAAATGTTGTCTTGTATTTTCCATTTGAGGTCCCGTTTATTGGGAAAACCAATTATTCAAAGAAATTGGGCATGATTTATTATAAATTACTAATTTTGAAAAATTAATTTGGGGGTTTTGTGGAGCCATAAAAAATATTTTCAATGCTGATAAAAGTCCCTAGGTTTATATAAAAATATTTAAATGTTTAATCTACAAAAACTGGTGTTGTTATGGGTCGGTTTACATGGTTTGGTAAAATTTGCGCCAAATGTTTGTGATTACTTTGTTAAAAACTGTATACGTGTTCCACTATTTCAGTAAAATTTTCAATAACCAAGTTTCAATTGTGCGATAAATCCTATTTGACCTTATTTTAGCAATTTCAATGAAAAAATCATGATAACTAAGGCTAGGAACAAAATAAATAAAATGATACATAACATTCCTAAAAATGTGGTCTTGTATTTGAAACATTATTTAATATATTATTCTCTTACCTCAACACAAAAACCTAATTATATCAATTTTAGAGTTAGAGGTCATTGAAATTATTCTCCAAAAAAATTATCTCTTCATAATTCTCTCAACCCTAGTGAGAAATTTCTTTTGAATTCTCTCAATAAATCAAAGAATAGATTCTCCTGCTTCCTCTAAATTCATTGAGAGAAGTATGAGAATACTTCATGACTTGTAGAAATTATTTTTATGATAAGTGGAGATTATTTACATGATAATAATCATTTGTGATAACACCAAATTATTTAAAGATAACATTCCATGAATTATAGAGTATGTGTGGATTACCTTCAGATTGATTCTACCCTTGGATCCTTTTTCGCAATGATGCTATGATAAGAGTAGTCAATCAAATTTATTGTGAAAAAATAATTGAAAGTGAGGGTAACTATTATTTATATAAATTATTTATAAACTATATGTGAAGGATCTAGTATCATGGATTTATGGTGTTCTATTTTTCAATTTTTAAGGAGAAATTTGAAGAAACTAGTCAAAATCCATTATTATTCATGGACACATCCATTTCCATAGCACCATAGAACCTTCATGTGTTATTATAGTGGTCATAATTTAATTTATATTTATTTATTTATTATTGGTCAATCTATTCATTTTATTTCTAGTTTTTTATTTTTATTATTAATCTTTCTTAACATGCAAGTCAAGATATTATGATTTTCCATTGTTCTATAACAAAGAACATGCCAAGAATAAATGAATAATTATTGAAAATCCCTTCCAGAGGTGATGGATATTCTAAAAAGATTTTATAGATACACGACATGTGACATAAATATATATGTGTTTTACCCATGTTCACTGCACTAGGATGAGTTGTGAAAAATGAAACATGTCATGTGGGAGAGTCGTACACAATTACATTGCACATTTTGTTTTAACTAGTTGGATGGAATGTTTCTTGGGGGGTATATACCGTGTAACTTAGTTTTTCATTTTTTAACCCCACATTGTTCCGCCCTTTGGTAATGACAGAGTTCGTGAGGTCAAAGTACATGATATGTATTTTATTACAGAATTTTTATTGACTAAAAATTGAGAAATATGGGCTACATGATATTACACTGCATTTAGCTGGTGTACACATTATGTAACTCAAAAATCTTCACATATAGAATACATGTTGAGTCCCTAGGAATGTGATGTGGGTGGAAACATAATTAATTTCATGGTGATTACTGGGTTTTACACACCATAAAACACAGACCAATTCCCACAAATTACATACCATGTTAGTTTATAGTTGTGTGGATTAAATGCATGGAATAAAAATATTAATTAATAAATTAAACAAAACTACACAATGTGTAGCTAATGTACATGCCATTTGATAGAGTTTTTCATAATATTAAATACTTAGTTAATTATTTTCTATATAATTTAGTAACTACACAAGGTTTATTTTTTATGTACACATTATTCACTTCTTGAAAATTAAGTTAAAAGATTCTATGTATATTAATTATGTGTCATGTATTTATATATGTCATGTTTACTAATAAACTAGAATCATATAACTACACATTGTGTAATATTGTGACGTGTCATGTACGCTACATGCCATGTAAATATACAGTACATGACTATTACTATAAAAACATTGTAATGTTCTATACAAGTGATATTATATTACATAAAGATTGGAAAACATCATTTTTACTCTAGTACATGTTGTGATCAATTGAAGACATAATTTAAATAGATTAGATTGGTACATATTGTATTCCCTATTAATACGTGTTTGTATGAATTAATTTTAAACTTTTTTTATTTAGTTTAGTTTATTTAAATTAATAATGGATCAGAATATCAAGGACTATTTTGATGTATAGTTAAGATAAATGAATTTTTTAATTGATAAGATAACAGAATAATAAATCAGATTGATTTATCAAAATAAAGAATGAAGATAATTGAATATTAGCTATTAATTAAATTTTTATTCATTGCATGTGTGGATGATCATAGCATAACCAACTTATATATATGTTGGTGTGATGCCAAGGGTTAACAGACCACTAATAAGGGGTGAAACAGTTGTCTCATTTTAAAATACCAAATTTTAATTTAACCACTTTAACAAGTTATGGATATCGATCAACTTCATAAAAAATTATAGTCTCAAAATTCATGTAGAAATAATAAGAGATATGGTAGCACAAGTCATTTAAATGGTTTAAAATAAAATTATACTTTTTCCACAGTTAGTTAGACACCCCAACCTATAGTTTCCCCATTATTATAATTGTATCAATTAAAATTGGATTCTAAGTCACATAGGGGAATCATTCATTATAAACCTTAATTATTATACTTCAGTAGCAACTAGTTATACACCCCTGTAGTGGATCCTCTAGTTGTGTCGAGTTATACACCATATATACCAATCCTTCTTCCATTATTAGTTAAAAACCATAACAGCTAAATATTATCATATATTGTCAATACACTCCTATCATCCTTCACTTTAATATTATTCCAAATATATAAATATCTCAAATATCTCTCATTTTCCTCTTCACCAATAGATTTTATCTTCTTTCACAAGTCTATATGATCAAGTCTTGTCATGTGCACCTTATATATCATCAATATCCACATCAAATAGTTGAGTTAATCTCAAAAATCACTCTATATATTGATAATTATTATTCCTTATTATCCTTCATTAATACTTTAGTTATTGTGATCTCATTAATATGATATCTCTCAACTTTGACTTCTTATCTCTCTTTGATATGATATAGTGATGAATATATTATACTTCACTCTCACAGTGTTTGTGAGACCAGCAAATAAGGGATTTTTTTGTTCTTTCACTTCTATAAAATTCATAATCATAGAATATTATGAATAATAATTTAATATTACTGCGAAAATAATATATTGATAAATTCAATGATAATCACTATATAATATTGCTCCCATTTGAATTTAAAACAGTCAAGAAGAAATCCTAATTTTAATTCTCATTAAAACTCTATAATTTAAATATCCTATAGACTTAGGTATTTCATTAGTTGAAATCATCCAAAAAAATATTAATTACTTAAATGATACTATCTCCATAGATGTATACATAAGTATTTTAATGTATGGCCTTCGGCATGGAACATATCTTATATATCCTAGAACATATCTCAGTATTTTAACCTTTTTATTTTGTATGAATTTTATGTAATATGTTTAAGTCATATCATCCAAATTCATATGTTCCCATAAAATATTATGATGAACATATTTTTATATAATATTCAAAAATCATATGATCAGCGGAATTACCAAAATGGCCATTATGAATTAAAATATGGTGTGATCTTTTTTCTTCAACATGGTAGCACTCAGTTCTAGCTCCAAATCCTTTATTGTAGTTGGATCTTCATACTCAAAATCTAGGATCAAATTCCAATAGCTTGATTGGGATTTTGGATTCAACAATAAATAAATTAAATAACAATGTATGAATGAATCCCTCATTAGAAATGAATTCTAGAAACTCAATTATACCTCAATGCAATTTGTATTAACCTTAACATAGCTTAACATGCCTTTACAAATCTTTCATATTAACCTTATGTATTCTATTAGACCTTATAATTTCATTTATATTGGTCTTCATTCATTAATGATTAATTTATAAATTCTTCAGCCTTTTTCAATTTACCTTGATGTTGATTTGGGATTACCTTTATGTAGTTAATGAAACCTCTAGATAACCATTATGTAACCGATAGATGTCCAGGATTACCTTTAAATAGATAGTTTAACTCAAAACTAACCCTTAAATATCCAATGTAGTTCCAAGGTTACCTTTATATATATCTATATAATTAAAAACTACCTTTAAGTATATTAGTAGAATTTATCTTACCTTTATATAGATTCAGTTACTCGGTATCGCCTCTACACAGCATGTGTATTTCCATACATACATTTATGAAGCCTATTAATTTCCTAGATTACCTTTATACATCATGTTAGTTTCCAAATAATATTTACATAACCAAGGTTATAACATTACATAGGTACTAAAATTCATAAATAACCCATATTATAGTTGTGTTTTTTAGTGTAACATTTTTATAGGTATCATGTTATCTTTACACAACTACATGATAATTATATATTTCATTAAAAATTAATAAAACCCTCACAAATATATATCTAGGCATTCTAAAAAACTTCTAACACTTTATCCAAGTTTATTTAAACATTAAATATAATAAAATCCATTACAATAACTACTAGATGTATTCTTAAACTTTTAATCTATCTTCCTCTATTTAATCTCAAGTAATTTGGTCTTCTCATTTGTCCATATCTTGAATTGTTGTTTAATTTTTTTAAAGAAATTACTCTCTCCATCATCACTTATCTAATTATATTTAAAGATCCATCCTAAATGCATCACATATATTCAACTAATACATGTTGACTCATTGAAAAAAAATTCAACTCTTACTTGTGAACTTCATTATCTCCCATTGAATTTGGTATCTATACAAATAATCATAAATGTAAATATGTATATCTTTATGGATTCATACTTCTCCCCGTTATTGATAATAAATAAAATGGAAAATATAGGGGTTATTGGATCACCTATTATTCATATACCATTAAAAAATATTCTCTTCCTTATACAACTTATGATTGAAGGATGACACCACATGATTTTCCATAGAAAAGACCCTTTAGTTAGTCCACTCTGAGTCTACATAGGATAGACTAGTGTAGAAAATAAGATAGATATAACCACAATTTTCAATGATTTATAAAAAAATAATAAAAAATTTTCCACTTCCAAAAACCATTAGAGGATACATAAATTTATTCATTAAAAAAATACATTATAGTATGAACGCATCTCTATAAACACATCAAAAAGTTCAAGTGAAAATCCTACAACCCATATTTTAAATTAATATTTTGTCAACCAACATCCCATTAAGAAATATATAGAATAAAATAATTTCAAAGGGTTATAAGATTGATTTTAATACCTATTACTCAAGTTTTCTAGCCTTTCTAGAAAATTATAGATTACAATAAGTGACAAAATGGTAGATACTCGACATGAATTCTCTACCTTATGGGATGATTTATCATCCCATTCATCATGGTAGTCAATAAAATTAATGATGCACCATATATTTGTTGTACAGTGTGTCCAACACCCATACTTATACTTGAATTACCCATTTGTTATTGAAAAATATAAAAAAAATAATGGATTAAGGAGGAAAAACATTTTTATTTTAAAGGAAAAATTATTGTTGAGAGTTCTCCCTAAACCTAGACTTCATGGTATTTTCATTCTCATCCCTTTTCCTCTTTTAAATAGTCTCAATATATTTTCTGATAAACTTATTTTATTTAACTTTATACTTTTTAAAAGTATTTTTATTTTCAACCTCGTAATTTCTTTTGTATGAAACGCACTTTTCCACTAGTAATTATATCTCACAATACTTCAAGTGATTTTATTTTAGTCATAAATAGATCCAACAATCCAATAAACAATGTCAAGAATCTATAGGTTGTATGTATTAGAACTTTCACCTTACGTATAATCACTAAACATCCTTAAATTTACAATTTGGTGGATATTTCTACACATTTTCATTTGTGAAGATGATATACAATTACACGTCCTTATTTAACTTATGAGGATAAATTTTTATAGTAATTATATTATATTTTATATATAAGTCATATTAATATACCTTTTCTTTCAACTTCACCTTTTTCTAAGTAGGTATTTTACTCTCTTTAACTCCCCCCCCCCCTGATTGTGGCCTTGTTTGATTCTCATGAATTGACATGCTATTCAAAAATTTCATTTCATTATTCAAAAACCTATTAAAACACCATTAATGCCCTATAAACCATGTTATTTTTCTCTAAATTAAATGTTTTCCAAATTTAATAACTTTTTTTGGCACTATTTCTTATTTTTTGGGGTCTTTCCAGAGAAAAATCATTCAGACACACTCTTATATCAACCATATACATAGTACATGACTTATCATAACTTTTACTTTCCTATAATTATATATATTATTATATAAATACTACACTAAAAAATATTATAATCAAAATATTTTCATATGGATGGGACAATTTTTATTGGTTTGGGAATAACTTTAAGAACTTTTTTCCACTCATGTGAGACTTCTTGGAACAATGAATCTTGATGGAAATTTTTGTTGAAGAATATTTCATCTTATTAACCTATAAATATTTATCTTATATAGATACAATATATCTCAAACTTAATTCAATCTCGAGGAACTTTATCTTGAGGGAGTTATTGTGATCCTCAACTTATCTTATGTTTTATTCCTGATCCTTTTTTATCTTCTTTATTTGATATTTATTTATTTTTTATTTATTGAAAATAATTCTCAATATATTTTTATCATTTTACTTTAACCTATAATTGATCATTTTTAATATCCCTTTAGTTTTTGTGCAATTTTTCAATAGCTTGGAAGTCTTACCGATATATTATTTCAGAAACTACATTCTATCAAATAACTATTTTTTATTATTCTTACATAAGGAGACATCTTAAATTATAAAGTAATATAGATTACTCCAATGATTAAACTAGTTTTGTGAGATATATGCACTTTCTAAATATCTTACATAGTGTATTATTCATTTATTAAAATTATTTTTCAAGCAATTCTTTTTCATGAGGAACTCGATAAAATATATCAAATGTACATCTAACCACTTATTTAGGGAATTTATTGAGATGATATTTAATTTTAGAATGAAGGTAATTAAGTGATGAAAAAATCATCATAGAATAGAAAAGCTTTTTATATTAATCATATTAAAAAAAATTCTTAAACATTTACCACATTTAATACCTTCAGTTAGTAGTTAATCTCCCTTTACTTTAGATTCTTCCTTAGCTTAATTGACCTTAATTTTCTCATTTTTTCGGAATCTAGGATAAAATAAAAAGATAAGTACCATCTATATTATATTCTTATTTCTTAATACAGTATAGACCGAATACTTTTTGAAATCTAAACATTATTAAATTTGTGATATGTAATAGGTAAATCATGGATATTTTCATAGGGATCATTGATTATCTATGAAACCACATAAGATGCATAGGTTTGCAGAACCACTGATAGGGGGTGAGGTAATGGTCACTTTTATGGATTCTTTTATTTAATTCATCCTCTTGAAATTTTTAGGGTTCTTAATACACTCAATAAAAAATAAAAGCCCCACCTCAAGTGTAGAAATAACATGAGATAGAGAGGATCACATGGTATTTACACGTTTTGATTTAAAAGAATACTCCATAACATAGTTGATTAACCACCCAACCTATAGATTATCTGCTACATTATTTTAATAAATTAAAATTTCTTCCTCAGTCACATAGGATAATGATTGGTTATAGATCCCAATCAAAAATATTTGAAAGTGACTAGTTATACACTCCATTAGTAAATATTTTAGTTGTGTCTATTTATAAACCACAATCATTAACTCTTTTTTCATTATCGGTTTTACACCTCAAACACCAACTCTTATCTTTTATTTTCTATACACCCTAATCAAACTTCTCTTAAATATGGATGTAAAATAGAATGATCTCTAAGAGATATTTTTTTCATCGACACTAACTGATATAATATTTCTCTATGAACATATAGGGTCATGTATGCTCATGTACATCATAAATAACTTTAACTGTCAGTTGAAACTATTATATTGGTCTTGAAATTCACTCTGAATCCTGAGAAATATCATCCCTTATTATACTTCATCAATACATGGGTTATCTTTTATCTCTTTCTACCGAGATTACTGGTATTTCAATCCTTAGTTATATTTGATGTTGTGTAGTATAAGATCTCTTAAAATTATCTTATAAGCTGTTTTTTAGGTCTCTTAGTAATTTTAATTTTTTCCTTTATTATTTCCTACAAAATTTATACTCAAAGAATATCATGAATAACAAATGAATTTTCTTTCTAAAGTAATATTTTTTTATAAATTCTATGATAATCACTATAAGATATTTCCATCCTTTGAATTCAATTCCATCAAGATGAAATCCTAATTTTAATTCTAATTTAAACATCTTTATTTAAATATTTTGAATAATTTTTTATCACACCATTAAAATTATCCATAAAATCTAATTCACTTAAAATATAATATATTCTTCAACATATCAATTCATATTTGAATTCATGGGTCTATAATGTCGAACTTATATTTAATGGAATGTATCATACTTTAGAATTTTATATTTTCCATTTCCTATGACATTTAATTCATACAACCAATTCATTATTTCCAAATTCATATGATCAACTGAAGTATTACGATCATTTGACATCTCAAAACAATCAAAATGAATGGAATATGGTGTGGTATATTTTCTTCCACATGGAAGAACAATATTTCATTTACAGCTCTTTTATATCAGTTGGTTCTTCACACTCAATATCTTGTATTATAGTCCACTTTCTTGATTATAATAATTAATTTAGTGATAAACAAATCACAAAGCATCGTTTGAATGAATCCCTAATCTGAAATTGATTCTAGAAACTCTATCATACATTTTCATAGCTTGGAAAATCCCTTATTAAGCTCAATATACCTTTTCAAAGAATCCATATTACCCACACACATATTTTAAAACCTTCTCATTACAATTACATGTGTCCCAGTTCAGAAGATTTACCTTTATGAAACCTTTTGCCTCTCTGAGTTACCTTGACATAGTTTTGGGACAACCAATATACAGGTAATGAAAACTCTTGATGACCTTTAATAACTAATACTAAAACTAACCAAATAAAAATATAATAATTTTTTTATTATATACAATATATGACACATAACACCAAGATTAAACAACATAAGAAAGATATTTCTTCAAATATAATCACTTTAATAGCCTATAGAATATGCAACCCCAATTTTAAATAAACCATAAAATCATATACCATTATAACCTAACCATTAAATTAGACAGAATTAATATAATTTAATAAATTATAAAAAATATTTTTATCTATTTATTAGAGATAAAATAATAATCATTTAAAATAAAAAAGAAATGTTTTTCAAGAATTTCATTTTTTCTAAAGTACAGTTTAGTCATACTCCAAGCACATACATTAAAATTAATTTTATTCAGTTTTATAAAATATATTTTTTCAAAATCAAATATTTTTTGAAATTAAAATATCAAAATTATCTTATCATTAATTTTTTTTATATTTCTGAAAAGTTTTGTTTTTACATTAATAGTTAAAAATATTGAATTTTAATTTAAAACTGCCTTTTTGTTTAAAATATTTATAATACTAAATCATATATTGAATTTTCATAAGTAAAATTAACTCCATTATATATATATTAATAAAATTTATGTCATTTTAATCATTTTCATATAAAATGTTGATATAAATACTTTTTGAAATTTTGAACATTTTCTCTTTAAAAACCCACGTTCTCATCATGTCTGTGGGATAAATTTTAAATTATTTTTTCCCACATCTGGGAATGGAATTTTTTTAAATGTATTAAATATTTAGAATTTTAATAATTAATTTTATCTAATAATTTAAACTTAAATGTTTACCAAAATGAATTTTGGAAAGAGTAAAAATTATTTTCCGTGCTTAAGTTCAAAAATGCATTTATTGGGGTTAAACTAAAAAATAAGAGGGGTAAAATGACCTAAAATTGTATAATTTTTTTTATTTCCATATTGAGACCCTATAATGTCTATGGATAAATAATAATCTATTTTGGACAATTTATTCATGCGAAAAACGTTGGTACCCATTTTTATATTCAAAAATTAGAAGTGTGCAACTCATCTCACCTATAAAAGGTCATCTTATCTCCTCTCTTCTTCAAACCATCAAACCCTTTTTTTAGGAAACTACCTACAAAAATAACTTCCCAATTTCAATTCACTCATTATATAGATATTATTTTATGAATAAATCCATATTGGGAAGGATTTTTGTGCAACCTTAAGAATGTTACATGATCAATAGGTGTTGTTCTATAATGAACATTTTTGTTTTATTTCTTCCTCCACCTCATTAAGTACTTATTAAAACATGATTATATAGTAAAATTGGTATATTATATAAACATTTATGTTCTTATGATAATTTAATACCTAAAATAATCCCCACATCTATAAAATGGGTTACAAAATCATCATTCTTATGTACATCAGACTACCGCTTCATGAACTGATGTCATACATTATTCTATTACCACATCTCATGGTTGGATGTAGTGATAGATATAATTTATATATATGATATTTATAGAATAATTATACATATAGAGTAATTATTTAAAATATAAATGTTTCATTTTTTATTTTGTATGTGATACGATAACATCTCTCTTGTGTGTGCCGAAATATTTCTCCACGAAGTGATGTGATTCATTTTTCACTAATGCTTTAAAAGGAAGGTAATAAGGATAAATTTAATAAATATATATTATATAAATAAGATACTTATGATATTAATTACTTATTTATCATTATAAATTATAATATATCATTTTATTTCTTACCTTTTCACTCACTTAAAGATGGTAACATCATTCGTTTATGTGTGGACTACTGCTTTCATGAGGTGATGTGACTCTCTTTTCATCACAAAAGAAAATTGATGATATATAAAAGTATATTTAAATAAATAATATGGAATTTATGATAAAATTATAATTATTTAATGATAAAATATTACTTTCTTCATTTCCATAAGGATCGTCGAATAGTGGAAATGTTACGCATGCGAACGTGCGGCTTACCGCCACCATGATTGCAATAGACGTCATTTCTCAAAACCTTCATTCATGATTTTACTTAAAAGTGTAATTAATATATAAATATGATAATTATGTCATTATTTTCTTTATTTATATTATTTAACTATATAATATTCAATAGAATCGTAGCTTTCATGACAAAACCTGTCTGAGAAAACATTGTAATTAACACATGAAACAATGAAAAAAATAAAGGATTATTAAAGGAAATGTGATAAGATGCTATAAAAGGAAAAAATATAATATTATATAGATTAATATGGTTATTTTATAACATAATAAAATGTTTAAAATGATTATAATGTAGTTTAAATCATTTTCAATAAAAAGGAAGCGTGAGGTAAAGACTTTGTCTCAACTTCTCTTCATTGAGGAAAATTGTAATGTTGTGTACCTATTTAATTTTATATGGTGTATATACTTTTCCTTTTACATTTAATATCATTATTAATTAATAATTAAAGTTATTTTTAGTTTCATATTGATTTATTTCACCCACGTTCAATTGTATTCAGAGTTTCCAAGTGTAAATAATTTCATAACTCAATTTCTTTTCATTGGGTTATATTACTTATTCCTCAATTTTGATATTCAAAGATTACATGTGAAATTAATTTTGTTATATTATGTTTTATTTTCCAAATTTTTAAAGTATATTTATAGCTGATACACATAATCTATTCAATTATTAATACTTACTTAAATGTTATTATCATTTGGGGGTTTATTTTATATTCTCATTCTAATCAAGATTGTTTATTCGAGAATTTTAGTTGAAGGAAATTATTTCACAATTTCATAATATAAACATTTAATTTTCTTCTGATTTATTTATTCATGATCTTTTCATGTAATATTATATTTTCTCTACTATTTGGTATATTAAATAATTTATAAAATTATTCTAAGGAAATATGACTTCACTTCTCTCTTCTATTAGAAATCTATTTTATTCCAAAACCAAGTTTTCAAAAAACATAAAAAATGTTTTTAACCTTTTACAAATGATTTATTAAATAAATTTTAAACATTTTTACTTTTTATAACAATAAAAATTGAAGTAATATTCATGTTATTTTCCAAATAATGCCTATTTACATTTTACAAAAAAATGTGAATGAAATCCTTGTATTAATGTGTACAACTTGAATGCAATTTTTACCCTTTATGGATTCTCAAATGTTTTAAAAAAATTATATTTTTTAAAAAATATTACCAAATAAAAATATTTTCAAAATATTTTGTGAACTATTAGTTTTAAAAAGTGGTTTTCTATATTTAAAAAAACATTTAAATCAAGAATGGTTTTAACTGTATTTTTATGGTATTTCTACTCATTATTGTAAACAATCTATTATTCATAATCCAATAATAATATATTGTATAAATATTCGTCATCTAGATGGTTTATTACTCTATAGACCAGATAAATTATTGAAATTAACTTCTTTGATTCATTGTTGTAGCCATTAACTTTCTTATGGACACTAAATATCACATAAATGTCAACATTATTTATCATCGATATGTTTATTATCCAAGATTTTTTAGGTATGATATTATCTATGGATGCATTTTATTCTCATTTATTGATTGAATGGAATTTTTTTCTACTATTTACCTTCCTATATTGATTATGCATTATCTTATCATGATATTCAAGTTATTTAAATGTAATGTGTGTTCAGTTATTTAACTTTCCATATTGATTATGTCTTATCATATTCTGATAGCCTATTTTTTCACTAAATGGAATGCATATTTAGTTATTTACATTTCCTTATTGATTATTATTTATTGATTCATGATAGATTCCACTATACATAACCCCTATTGATCATTTGATATCACCCTTATTTTTTTATTTTTCTAGGAATCAATGATGTGTACTATGATTGACATGTAATGATATTCTATAAGAAATAATATTATTCTTGAAAAAAAATTAGGTGGTACTTTTTTTATTCAAATATAATATAGAACCCATGTATATATCTATTTTACCATTATTATAAATATATTTGTTACTTCAAGATAGAGTTACTTGTATATTATTCCAATGTAACAAATTAAGACATCGACTTTGAGTTATTGGGGTTGGGTGGCTACAAATACAAGTCTAAGGTTACCTTTGTGTAGACAATTCAACTCATTGCTTGAATTTATATAGATAGTTTAATTCCAAGGGTACGTTTACATATATTAATAGAAGCCTAGAATACCTTTATATAACTTAGTACAATTCATGTTACCTTTATAATTATTTGGAAACATTGTCTCACCTTTACGTAGTTGGTGAATTTATTGACATATCTTAACGTAGTGTGTATATTTCAATACATACCTTTACAAAACCTACTGGTTCTCAGATAAACTTTATGTAGCCATGGGTATACAATCACATAGGTACTATAGTTATCAAATTACCATTATAAAAGTCCTATTATTTAGTGTAACCTTAATATTTGTATCATGTTAGCTTTACACAACTACTTGATAAATCAATATTTATTTCAATATAAATTTTACCCTCCTCAATATATATTCAAACCTTCTCTAACAACTATAATACTTTATCCAAGTGTATTTAAACACTAAATATATGAACATCCATTTAAAAAACCCTGGATTTATTCTTCCAATTTCAATATATTATCTACCATTAAATCTCAAGTATTTTTATATTATAATTAATCTTTCTCTGGAGTATCCATTAACACTTACTGTAGGTATTAATCTCTTAAATAGAGTTGATCTTATCATCTTTGAATAACATTCAAAAAATCATCACATCCATTATAAAAACACATATTTACTCATTTCCAACAAATGAAATCATTAATTGCGAACTTCAGTTGGGCTTGTTTTAATTTAATTATTATATCTTGGGTTTTTGTAATAGTAATTGTTAAATTAGAATGATGATCTATGTATCATTCCATAATATTATTATGTAAGAGATTGTGTGTCCATGGTTTCATTTTTGTAAACTCATAATCATGGTTTCCCAACACCAACATGTAACATCCCATTACTATTTTTTGGTATTCCTAAACCCATCTTTTGTCCGATCTTTGATTGGGTTTTGTTTGGGGTTGTTCCGAGTTGAAAATTTAAAAGTTTGGAATTATCTGATCTAATTCATGGTTGGCACACAGCTTCCACAAACTGTGTTCCCTATCCAAGAAAACCGTACAACCCCAAGTAGTGGGGTTTTACACAGTTGTAATATAGTTATTCAATCCATTCTCCCTTTTAGTGGTATCTATGTGGCTCATTTAAAATGAACTCAGGGCTTGGCCGCACAGTTTGGTCAGATCATGCAGGTCTGCCCATGAAACCATGCATACAGGATTTTAAGAGATCCAAAATTTAATTAAAAAAATCCCGAAGCATTATTATATGTCCTTGATAGAACTCCTTATATGAGAATAATTTTCTCCCAACCTTAGAGCTCCCAAGGATGATTCTTGGCCCCTCAGATCCCTCTCGGATACGATCTAAAGAGAGATGAATGCCCTTAAATCTCTTTATGGTTAGTTTTCCTATTTATTTATTATTCTCCTATCAGTTCTCATATTCTCTCTAGGGTTTCATTAATCCCTATATTTTTTTATGGATCTAACACCCTGTTTTTTAGAATCATAAACCTAGTTTTGATTCATGTTTTCATGATCTTTGTTCTTTATGGACAAATCTTGATTAGGGTTTGGCATTACGATATCTGTTGATTTCGGGAGGTCGTTCTGTTATGATGCCCAATTTTTATCAACCCCAATTTCCTTTTTTAACTTTAATTTTTTTAATTAAATAAAATTTATAGATTTTGGATTAAATTGATTTCAATATTTTGTTAGAAGAATCCAATTCTAGTGAATTGGGGTATTAATGGAAAAAGGGTTTTTTGGTATGGAATTGGAAAACCCCAAATTCCATTGAATTAGGGTGTGTGTTTATGGAAATTTTGTGAGATTTGAATTGTATAATTTAAATTGATGATTTGATGTAATTTTTTTATTAAATAAATTGTTGAATTTAATTATGGAAAATTTAATTTGACGGAAAATTTTGAAAAACCCCAATTCTAGTGAATTGGGGATTTGTTATGAAAAAGTGTGGAATTGTATGAAAATTAGTTTTTTAGATTTAATTGTTAAGGTTGATTGTGAAATTAATTGAGTTGGTTTCAAATCCTTATTTTTGGAAAATGTATTAAAATGTATTTATGTAATCCTTAGGGTCTCATCTTGGTGAAAAGGCATGTTTTTTATTAGAAATTTGTAATGGTTTTTAAAGGGAAAATTGGAATATTTGAAATAGAGAGTGAGATTGATTGTATTTAAAGAAGTCGTCAAATAAATTCCCCATAATTTTTAGTACTTTATCACATGCAAGCCTTAGGTAGTTAGTGATTTATTTTGGGTGTCACTTTACAAATTATCAAATTTTAAAACGTTATATCAGCACATCATCATTCATTAGGTGATGGTGATGAGTCCCCTTTTTCTTAGGCCCAAAGGGGCATATGTACGAACATATTGATTCATAGTGTTGGATCCCTATAGCCTGGAAATAATGTACTTATTTGGTATATGACAATGTTGATTTATTTTTTCTATTTCAAATGTATATATATTAACTTTTTGGAACAATTTTAAATTCCTAGAGAACTTATATAAACTATTTTATATAAATGTGTCTATTTAATCCATTTTGTACTAAAGTTCCTTTTGTAGAAATAACACTTTGATTAAAGTTAAATTACATAATTTTAAATGTATTATCATCATTTGAAATGTGAATCATGATTTTCTAAATTATTTCCATTCTTTAAAATGTAAGAATTATTTTTTAAAATATTCTTTTGTTATTCCAACACAATTTATTAGAAAATTTATAGAACATTATTGGTTGATTCGATATTGGAATCTTGTTGTAGAACCTTTCGGTGAAATCCTACTTGGATTTGTCTCACAACCAACATTTTCCTTCAGTTTTTTAGATATTATTTTTCTACGTTCAAGAAAGGTAAAAGGATTTGTTGGAGGTACATCCGCCTCTTGAAACATAGAGTTGGTGAGTTGTGTCTTTTGAGAAATGGGTTGTTTTCACTATCTTGGTTCTTTTGTTGTAGTAATTTGGGATTTAATTCCTTTTTGACTTCTGGTACATTACTCTTAGTGGAGTTTCTTTTAAAATGAAAATTTTATTCTCTTTTACTTCTGCATTGTTTGACACAAAATTGATCCCATATTCAATTTGTATGATGTTTGGTGGTAGTCACCGACCCAAGGGGATTGAGAACACCCTTAGGGTTATGTCGTGACCAGAATGGTTATCGGGGTACCAGGGTACCCGGGTTGGTTCATGAAAATGTGGTCTCAATGGTCCAGGTGGGGATTTTTCATGAAGTTAGTATGCATTTCATAAATCTTTTTGGGACATAGGAGGTAGTTGTGATTGAGTGTCCAGATAAATGTCACTACAATGAACCTTATTTCACTAGGGGTTGTTAGGGAAATATTCCTTGTAGATTAGTTCCAGTATATTTAATATTGTGATTTTGTATAGAGTGAGATCAAAATATTGTTTGTTCTATCAGTTGGGATTAATTTCCCTCCTTACTCTATTTGAACATTATCCGATGTCTTCCTTGTTGTTTGCTGATGTTGTGTATAATCATGCCTATGAGAAGTCATGTGAATCAGATCCAGGAGTGATATGTTGTTGAACATCAGTGAGAAAATCCTATTGTCAAAACTAATATGGTTGAGGTGATTGTGAACACTATACAATCTCTGGGATAGGCACCACCTCCAGTTCTCATTCAAGATCCAGCTTAGGAACCTTAGAGATATATTATCAATGTTAGTTCTAAATAGTTACTTTTCAATAATCTAGCACCATTTAAAAGATCAAATGATCCTTAGGAGTATGAGGAATGTTTGAGCATCTTGGAATGCTATTTTTGGTTCTTGGACACACCTGATGAGATCAGAGTGAATTGTTCCATGTTCATGCTAGAAGGAACAAGTAGGGGATGGTGGGACACTATGGTTATAAAAAATAATTATGAGGGCTTAGAGTGGAATAAATTAAAGGTTCTTTTCACCAACTAGTTATATCCCAAATCAATGATGTTGGGTACATTTATTGAGTTCTTTATACTTGATCCCGATGAAAAGACTGTGGTAGAGTATACAAACTATTTTGATGAGCTTGTGAATTTTCCACATAAGATTATATCAAATAAGAAGATTAATTCTCAAAGGTTTGAGTTGGTACTTCTTTATGATATTCATTATTAGGTTTTCTAGCTGAAACTTCATTATTATGTTGATGTACTAGATAAGGCATTGATATTCAAGATCAATCTAGCTAGAATGTCAGGGTTTTGAGAGTTTCTTTTTATACCAATGGTAGTGTGCATTGCTCTAATGGAAATAGGAATCATGATGATTATCATGGTGTTTCTCAATAGTAGGGTCATTATAGCCTCCTAAAGTGATTGTAATAGTACATTCATTCTGTTACTAGTGTGGCACACTAGGACATTCAATGAGGTGTTGCACTGAGGAACCCAAGAACTATGACTCCTATGGACACTCAGGGATATTTGTTCTTATGTAATGAATCAGGTTCAGGTTTGGGTTTCATCTTATGAAAGTAATATTGTTTTTTCTTATATATCTCATCATATTAGGCCACATGAGAATAATTATCTGATCCATAAAATTTAACTTGTAGCCTTGATTCCCATGCATAATATTTTTTAAAATTACCATTATAGAGAAAGGTTTACCATGTTTTTGGACAAAAAAATCTTGAGCTATATATTATGCCAAAAAGATTTGAATCTTCCCTAGATGCATTTGGTTGAATACCTAAAATAATTCAAATTTGACATCTCATATACCCTAGGGAAATAAAATTTTGTTTCATATTATTTTAGTAGGAATCTTTATACCCATGTAGTGAAAGAATCCTCAAAATTGTGAAATTTGATAGCTATATTTGTACAATTACATATTGGAGTTCATGAGAAAGGGTTTGATGTTTCATTGGATAGTGTTCAGTTGATATCCACTCTTCTCAAAATGATTATTCAAGATCATCATCTTGATGATGAGTTACATAGCACTAGAGAAACTTTTTAGGGTGGGGATATAGTTTCTATATGGTTGTTCTCCAAGGAGGGAATTATATATTATTAGGACAGTTTTGAATTACTGTAATAGGTATGAAAATATGTGATGGGGGATTACCAATATTCTTAGTGGGTTGTGCACCCAGGAACTATGAAGATACACTATGATATGTGGAAATAGTTCTAGGGGCCATGTATGATATGGTACATTGATTAATTTATTTCTCATTACTATACTTTATAGTATGTGAAGTATGATCACCAGAATCCTTCAGGTTTGTTGCAACCACTTCCAGTCCCTACTTGGAAGTAGGATAAGATATATATATATATATATACTTTATGGTTAGGTTTTGTCATGAACCGTCCTCAGGGCCCGCGTCGTGACTACCCCAAGCCCGCCTTCAATAGGCCAGGGGCTGGTGACTAGCACCAAAGGCGTAAATCCGGATAAAAGGGAAGGCATTGCCTTTTTATGAAGAAAAAAAAAACACAACAGAGGACTCAAGTGAAGTAAGCACTAAGTAAAACTGGGTACAAGGTAAGTGCTGAAAAGTAAATGGGACAGTATAAAAACCCAACTGAAAGTAAAGTACAACTAAAAGGAAAGTACATCAATAGTAAGTAAAACAAAAACACCGAGTCATCATCCGGAAATCCCACTTCAAGGTTGGGTAAAGATAGTCTCCTCAGCTCCTCAAGTCCGGTCGTCCGCTCCGTGTATCTCCCGCCAAGTGGTCCACCTCTGAGTACCTCCCAGCTCTACAAGCCTCCACCTCGGTCAGTGTTGTCTGTCGCTTGAATCCAACCCAACATAGTGCGGGCATAGCCCATGCAGGGGTGAGTATACGATACTTAGTAGGGACCCCAAGACCCTCGAAGGTCTCTCAGAATCCACGAAGGATAAACCACAAAAGAAGATACAATCACAAAGTATCAACCGAATGTACTTAAGTAAATGCCCATACATATATCTAAGTCATCAGTAACAAAACGGCTCCAACTATCGAGCCCAAGAACAACCCAACCCACACAGGAAACACAACCCAGTCCATAGAGGAAATCAAAACCCAATCCACACAGGAAAGAAAGTCAATCACATCAATGATAATGATTGAGAATCAAGACTCATCTCACATAGGTATACACTTTGTAAGGGGATAGAGATGATTAGATGTAGCCACTGATTCATCTAATCTGTCAGACCCACATAGGATTCAATACCAGCTAAGCTGTCAGACCCACAAAGGATACAAGACCAGCTACTCTGCCGGACCCACTCATGATACAAGTATAGAGGTCGTACTGTCGGACCCACATAGGATACTAGAAAAGTAGTCACTGTTGTAAAACCCATGGAGGATCCAAGTACAGTCGTCCTCGCTGTCGAACCCATGGAGGATCCAAGTACAGTCGTCCTCGCTGCCGAACGCACGGAGAATCCAAGTACAGTCGTCCTTGCTACCGAACCCACGAAGGATCCAAGTAAAGTCGCCCTCGCTGCAGAACCCACGGAGGATACAAGTACAGTCTCCCTCGCTACTGAACCCACGGAGGATCCAATTACAGTTTCCCTCACTTCTGAACCCACGGAGGATCAATGTACAGTCACCCTCCATGCCGAACCCACGGAGGATCTAGGTACAGTCGTCACCGTCACAGTCGCAGCCAGCTCAAGGGTCCCCGCACACAGCACACTTGATTCAGGGAGGGTCTGATCCTCGAGCCAAGGGGGTCGATACATCATCTATCATGAAGCCCAGAGTTGATGTATCCTGAAGTTCCGCCTCATCAAAAGAAACCCAACGCGACAGATGGTGCGTCAATCCGATGCTCAGTTTGAGAGTTGTTGGCTTTTCCGTTAAAGGGGCCTGGTTGGTTTTTAAGCTAAAACCAACCCGACCATACTCCAAATACTTCCAAACCTCAAGTGGAGTAATCCAAAAGAACGGTCTCAACAAAAGGATTCCAACGCAATTGATGGCACATCAAACAGACGTCCGGTCCTTAAGGTATAAGCGTTTACATTCTAAGGGCCCGGTAGGTTTCAGGTTCGAGACAACCCTGCCATAATAAAACTTTTCCGAAACCTTCATTGTAATATGCCAAAATGACAATCTCGATCGAAGGATTACTACGCAACTGATGGTTCATTGATCGGAGGTCTGTAGCTCAAGTTATGGGAAAAAGACCAAAAACGGTCTGAAGTGGGGGGTCTGGGCCCGGCCGGACCCAACCCAATCCCCACTCGGTCGGCCCGAACTAGGTCGACCTGACCCGGGTACGGGTATGGACCTGCTGGGCATGGCCTGGCCCAGCTGGGCATGGCCCAGCCCGGTCAGCGCGGCCCAATCTGCGTGACCCGCCCCGGCCTGGCCAGGGGGGCACACTGGCTCGGCCAGCGAGCTGAGCCGGGGGCGCGGTGCCTGCTTTCCGCAGACGCGGCGCCAGGCTGGCACCGCGGTTCCACTAGATCCCGCACGGTCATGGGATCCACCCTCACTGCCACAGATTCAGCCGCGGAGGGCTTCTTCCGATGGTGCACCGGGGCGTCGCCACCTCCGGGCAGCCGACCGGTGCCGGCCACTGTGCCGACATGGCGTGCTAGCAGTGTCTTCCGCAGACGACCGGACGTGCTCCGGTGGTCCGATTTGCCCGCCATCTGCGCCTATGGCTCTCCTGGGACTCCTTCTTCAATGCGACGGCTTCCAAATTCCGTTGCGGTCCCGTTTCATCGTCGCCCATCCATACGCGCACAAACAAACAATCTGTGGAGGGTCGTCGGGCTGTGTTTGTTCCTCCCGTGCCCTCCGCATTAGCTGATAACAATTTTCCAAGGATAAAAAAGGTTTCGCGTTGTATGAAAAAACAAATTAACCATAATACCAATGAAACAATGCATCCCGCATTTTTTCCGCAAACAACTATTCCTAACCCACAAAAAAATTCATTCATGGATCAACTTGATAATGAGTTCACCCATGTTCTTTGTTTTAGAAGGGATGAATCATGGGAACATAACATACTCCAAGAAAATAAACCCCTACCTGAATTTGGTGGAAACCGAAGAAGGCGAAGTATGGAATTCCGCATTCGATTTCATTCGACGTTTTTCACTGCTCATCGACCTCCGGATCATTTCCCCCAATGGTTGTCATGTTCTCCGTTCTTCATTGAAGGATGACGTTGTCGGCGCTTTTCCAGAGATTTCCCCACCTTCTCCAAATCATTCGCTAATAGATTGATTAAATAAAAAGGGAAACAAACTCCACGTTTAGCTCATTAATATGGATTATTAGTGAACCATAATAAAATCACCATTAATTAGGCGAGCGTTGCGGTTTCACAAAAAAAGAAATAAATCATTTAAAAGCCTTTTTAATGACCATCGTTACAACGTGGTTTTGCCAACTATCGCTCAATGGTCGAAGGAAGAATAAAATAACTCACTTAGTTATTTTATTATTTTTCCAAAGATTTAATTTTTTTCGTCCGACTCCTGCCAACCAAAGTTAAGCCTTGCCTAAGTGAATCTCAACACTACGAGCTCATCGGTGCCCTCAGATTTCAATTTCGAGCAATGGTTCAAAAGATAGAAAAACCCACTCATTTGTTCACAGAACGTACTAGAGCTAAACTTCAGAAATTGATTACGGGCACACCGGGTCTCGGAATCAGGGGCTGTCAGAAACTGTGCACTCGTAAAATTAAAAATAAAATAAGAAAAAAAAATTTATTGCAATTTCCAGGTCTTTACATTACTCCCACATCAGGGATTTACATCCCAGTAAAGCTATAACACAAACTAGGGAAACTAAAGGAGGATTCGAAAATTCATCTGAGCCTCCCGCTCCCATGTGCTCTCCTGGAGGTTCCCGTGCTGCCAATGAAAGTTCACAAAAGGAATCGATCGTCCTCGTAAGACCCGCTCCTGTCGATCCTTAACCTCTACTGGAACCCTGTGAAGGGCACCCCGTCATCGACGTCCAGCTCCATGTGGTTGATTATGATAGATAGGTTGTGCACACATCTCTTCAGCTGAGATTTGTGGTTGACGTCGTGCACCCGGTGCATCTGAGGTGGAAAGGCCAGGTGGTAAGCCACCTCGCCCACCCTACTGATGACCTGAAAATGCCCGATGAAGCGCGGAGATAACCGGCCACCCCGGCCAAATCTCTATTGAACTAGTCAAGGTGAGACCCGTATAAATACGCGGTCGTCACCATCGAACTCCAGTGGTCTCCGCCTCCTATCAACATAGGACTTCTGTCTACATTGTGCAGTCCTCATCAGCTCTTGGATGATCTACACCTTCTCCGTCGTAGCCCGAACCATCTCTGGTCCTACGAGTATTGACTCCCACGGGTCAGTCCAGCACAGAGGTGATCTGCAAAGTCGGTCGTACAGTCCCTCGTATGGTGCCATCCCGATGGTGGAGTGGTAGCTATAGTTGTACACAAACTCCACCAAGGGTAGGTGGTCCTCCCAGCTGCGACCAAGGTCAAGGAAACATGCACGGAGCATGTCCTTGAGTGTCTGAATGGTCCTCTCTATCTGGCCATCCGTCTGAGGGTGAAAGGTAGTGCTTAGGCGTAGCTGCATCCCAAAAACCTCTTGCAACCCCTTCCAAAGCCGGGAAGTAAAGAGAGCGACTCGATCAGAGATGATAGACAATGGCACACCATGAAGTTATATGATATCTTGAATGTAGAGGCATCCCAAGCTCTCTACTGAGCCCTGCTCTCTGATCAGTAGGAATTGGGACAACATGGTGAGTCGGTCTATAATCACCCAAATGGTGTCGCGTCCTCTGGAAGTACGTGGAATCCCCTTCACGAAATCCATAGAGATTCTATCCCACTTCCATTATGCGACCTCTAATGACTGTACCATGTCTTCTGGTACTTTGTGCTCCACCATCACTTGCTAACAAGTGGGGCATCGTGAAACGAATTCTACTAAATCGTTCCCCTTTCTAGGAGTATAGACTATCTCAAAGTCATAGTCCCAATGGAACTCAAGCCAACGACACTATCTCAGGTCCTGGTCCTTCAATGAGAAGACACACCTTAGACTTTTGAGATTAGAGTAGACCATAAACCGTTCACTCAATGAAACATGGGTGTGATTAGACATTTGTAATGAACTTGACTACACCCTCTTTCTCTTATGTTCTACAAGAGCTGCTAAGAATTCTCCTTTGTCGAAAAGAGAAATCTGATCTCATCCCTTGGATGAAACAGGTTATTTTCCTAATATAGTCTATCCTGACATGAATGGTACTATTTCATTCCATGGAAAACGTCGTAAGGCCTCGACACTACTACCAAGAGATCCAACCGTTACTCTCACCTCTAAGGGTTGACTCACACTGTAGGTAGCAGTTTGTGGTCACTAGGTCTCCTCTAGTAGGAATCTCGAAAGTGAGGGTCAGGTCAACGGTTTTAACTGGAACCTCTCACTATCAACTTCATAAAAAGAACAAGGAATTAAACGTCATAAGAACAAGTGTCTTTTATTACTGTAGATCAAAGTAAAAAGACACAAAAAATCTATAGACAACGACTCTAACAAAGCTAGAAGCATCATGAACAAAGGTCTCCATGCCTGGAGCTAGTCCCGCTCCTGCCCGTCTGCTCCTAGAGCTCTATGGTCATAGGCCTCGGCTTCCTGAAGCTGAGCTCTCCCCTGTCCAGCCATTCCCTACGGTCGGGGTGGTCCTTCGGGTGGTGTTGGTGGTAGGGCCTCGAGACGTTATCCACCACCTACTTCTTGGACAGCCCCTCTGCCACGTCCGACTATTCTCAGCGGACCGCCACTGTCAAACCTCTGCCTGGGAGGTCCCTCTACCGCTTGCTGCTTATCTGCAGGGCGGGTCAGGCAGTCTCGAGCCATGTGAACCTACCCGACACATGCATAACAGAACCTGCTCCTCGTATGGCTGGCTTTATTTTGTCTTCCCTACACAACTGAACCGGTATCATGACATCTCTCATCTGATTTCCTGGTCCTCTTGGACCTATGCATCAACTGCCTACTGCCGGTTGCAGAAGACTCTGCTACGTTTCTTCCTACGGAGGGTCTCGCCACTGGTGACTGCTCAGCAAGAAAACACTCCACTAGAATGGCTCTCTCCAGCACCCTCGCCTGCGTCGGGATGTTCACGGAGATCATCAAAGCTCTAATCTCATGTCTGAGTCCCTTCTCAAAGGTCTGGACCCTGAATAATGGGTCTCATGCCATGTCCTTAGAGTAGCTCGACAAGTCAAAAAACCTTGCTGAGTACAGAGCAACTGTCATGCTACCCTATTGCATATGTAGTAACTCCTGAATCTGCACCACACGAAGGGTGGCGGGAAGAAACTCTGAGCAGAAGAGACTCTAGAAGTCTGTCCAAAGCATAGATCCCTCGTCATGCACCTGGAGCATCAGGCTCCACTATCTACCTACTGCTGCGTGAAGTAAACTCGCGTCTAGGATCACCATAAGGTCATCTAGTGTCCCTACCAATCTGAAGACTTTAACGATAGCCTCTAGCCAAACCTATGCTGCCTGAGGATCTGTCTCTCCGTGGAACCTGGGCGGCCTCTGCCTCTAAAACTCATGCAATGCACTAAGGCGGCGTGCACTCTCCGCTGCTGGGGATGGTGGTATCGGTGGCCCTGCGGGTAGTGGTACTGCTGGTGCCTCCGCTGCAATGGGGGCCTGCATCGAGGCCTCGTTGCTCGGTGGGCTGCCATCCCCCACGTAACTAGGAACCCTGGTTGGCTGCCTTCGTGGGGCCATCCTAAAAAGGAACCGGTGCGCCACGGTCAACAATATACCTGGTGAGATGACACAAAGTAATCACAAAGAAAACTTTTGAAAGGGAACAGACACACAATCAGTGTTTTCGTACACTGAGTTTGAAATCAAAGGTCAGGGTCCTGGTGTATAGATATGTTGTCCACCGCACCAACAATGGACTCCCTGGACTGAAACCCACACTCAATACTCTTAACACTATTTCTTCATAGAAAGGAAAGATCAGAGTCCTGAGTTCTGCGGTAGAATCAAATCCTCTGATACCAATTTGTCACGACCCATCCTCGGGGCCCGTGCCGTGACTACCCCATGCCCGCCTTCCATAGGCCAGGCGCTGGAGATGAGCACCAAAGGCATAAATCCTAATAAAAGGGAAGGCATTGTCGTTTTATGAATAAATCAAAAACACAACATAGGACGCAAGTGAAGTAAGCACTAAGTAAAACTGGGTACAAGATATGTGCTGAAAATTAATTGGGACAGTATAAAAACCCAGCTGAAAGTATAGTGCAACTGAAAGTAAAGTACAACAACAGTAAGTAAAACAGCAACACCGAGTCATCCTCCGAAAATCCCACCTGAAGGGTGGGTACAGATAGTCTCCTCAGCTCCTCGAGTCCGGCCGTCCGATCCATGTATGTCCCTCCAAGTGGTCCACCTCTGGGTACCGCCCAGCTCCACAAGCCTCCACCCCAGTCATTGTTGTCCGTCGTCTGTATCCAACTCAATGTAGTGCAGGCGTAACCCCTGCAGGGGTGAGTATACGATACTCAGTAGGGACCCCGAGACCCTCGAAGGTCTCTCAGAATCCATGAAGGATAAACCACAAAAGAGGATACAATCACGAAGTATCAACAGAATATACTTAGGTATATGCCCATACATATACATAATTCATCACTTACAAAATGACTCCAACTCTCGAGCCCAAGCACAACCCAGTCCACACAGGAAAGACAACCCAGTTCACACAGGAAAGCACAACCCAATCCACACAGGAAATAAAGTCAATCACATCGATGATAATGATTGAGAATCAAGACTCACCTCACACAGGTATACACTTAATAAGGAGATAGAGATGATTAGATGTATCCACTAATTCATCTATGCTTTCAGACACACATAGGATACAAGACCAGCTAAGCTGTCGGACCCACAAAGGATACAAGACTATCTACTCTACTGGACCCACTTAGGATACAAGAATAGAGGTCATACTGCCGGACCCACATAGGATACAAGAACAGTAGTCATTATTGTCGAACCGATGGAAGATACAAGTACAGTTGACCTCACTGTCGAACCCACGAGTGATCCAAGTACAGTCGTCCTCGCTGCCGAACCCATGGAGGAGCCAAGTACAGTCGCCCTCGCTACCGAACCCACGGAGGATCCAAGTACAGTCGCCCTCACTGCCGAACCCACGGGGGATCCAAGTATAGTCTTCCTCACTGCCAAACCCACGGAGTATCCAAGTACAGTCTCCCTCGTTGCCGAACCCATGGAGGATCCATGTACAGTCGTCACCGTCGCAGTCGCAGCCAGCTCTGGGGTCCCCGCACACAGCACGCACGATTATGGGAGGGTTCGCTCCCTGATCCAAGAAGTTTAATACATCAACTATCACGAATTCTATAGTTTATGTATTCCGAAGTTCCTTCTCTTCAAAATAAACCCAACGCGACAGACAGTGGGTCAATCGGACGCCCGGTCTGAGAGTTATTGGCTTTTCTGTTCTAGGGACCCGTTTGGTTTTTAAGCTAAAACCAACCTGAACATACTCCAAATGAATATAAACCTCAATTTGAGTAAGCCAAAAAAAACCATCTCAACAAAATGATTCCAATTCAATTGATGACACGTCAAACGGACGTCCGGTCCTTAAGGTATAAGCGTTTCCGCTCCAAGGGCCCGGTTGGTTTTGGGTTCGAAACAACCCGTCCATATGTAAAATGTTCCTAAACCTCAAGTGTAATATACTAAAATGACCATCTCGATCCAAGGATTCCTATGCAACTGACGGTACATCGATCGGAGGTCCATAGCTCAAGTAATGGGAAAACGACCGGAAACAGTCCGAAGTGGGGGGTCTGGGCCCGACCCGACCTGACCCAATCCCCCCTGCGTCGGCCTAAACCGGGCGACCCGACCCGGGTTCGGGACTAGACTCGATAGGAATGGCCCTACCCGGCTGCGCACAGCCTGACCCGGCCAGCGCGGCCCGGTCCGCGTGACCCGCCCCAACCCGGCCGGGGGTGGCACGCTGGCTCGGCCAGCGAGCTGAGCGAGGGGCGCGGCCCCCGCTTTCTGTGGACACAGCGCCAGGCTGGCGCCGCAGTTCCCCTGGATTTCGCGCGGCTACCAGATCCTACCTCGCCGTCGTGGCTTCATCCATTTCGGGCTTCTTCCGGAGGCATGCCGAGGCGCCGCCGCGCCATGGCGGCGTGCCGGTAGTGTCTTCCGCGGAACACCGAACGCGCTCCAGTGGTCCGATTTTCCCACTGTCTACGCCTATGGATCTCCCGGGACCCGCTCTTTACTGGGATGACTTCCAAATGCAGTTGCGGTCCCCTTTCATCATCCCCCATCCATATGCGCTCAAACAAACAATCTGCGGAGGGTCGTCGGGCCGTGTTTGTTCGGCCCGCTCCCTCCTCGTTAGCCGATAACAATTTTCCAAGGATAAACAAGGTTTCACATTATACGAAAAATAGATTAATCCGAATAACAATGAAACAATACATATAGAATTTTTCCACAAACAACTATTCCCAACCCGCAAAATAATTCATTCGCGGATCAACTTGATAATGAGTTTACCCGCGTTCTTTGTTTTAAAAGGGATGAATCATGGGAAAATAACATACTCAAAGAAAATAATCCCTTACCTGAATTCAGTGGAATCCAAAGCAGATGAAGGAAGGAATTTCACGTTTGATTTCATTCGACGTTTGCCACCGCTCGTCGACCTCTAGCTCCTTTCCCCCAACGGTTGTCGGATTCTCCGTTCTTCATTGAAGGATAACGTTGTCAGTTCTTTTCTAGAGATTTCCCACATTCGCCAAATCTTTCACTAACGGATTGATTAAATAAAAAGGGAAAAACATCTACCTTTAGCTCATTAATGTGGCTTATTATTGAACCATAATAAAAGAACCATTAATTAGGTGAGCGTTGTGGTTTCACACTAATAAAAACAAATCATTTAAATACCTTATTTAATGACCATCGTTACACCATGGTTTTTCCAACTGTCACTCAATGGTCGAAGGAAGAATAAAATAACTCACTTAGCTATTTTATTATTTTTCCGAAAAGTCCAAGATTTAACTTTTTCGTCCAACTCCTGCCAACCGAAGGTAAGATTTACCTAATAGAATCTTAGCTCTACAATCTCATCTGTGCCCTCAGATTTCAATTCTGAGCATCGGTTCAAAAGATAGAAAAACCAGCTCGTTCGTTCACTGAATGTACCAGAGCTAAACTTTGTAAATTAATTCCGGGCACACCAGGACTCCGAATCAGGTTCTGTCAGAAACTGCGCACTCATAAAATTTGAAATAAATTAAGAAAAAAAAATTACTTGAAATTTCTGGTTCTTTACAGTTTTCCTCGTAACCGGAGAATGATGAATGAAATATGGGTTGTGATATACAATCTGACCAAGTGAGATAAATTTATACACATTCATGATACAACTAATTTTGAGGAGCTGGGAAATTTCTATGTGAATTAGATCATTCATTTTCATGGAGTTATTTTGGATATTGTCTATAATAAGGATCATCAGTTCACTTATCACTTTAAGAGAGTCCATTAATAGACATTGGTGTGTCATGTCCTTTTGAGGATGGCATATCATCCACAGTTTGATAGCCATACAGATAGAGAGAAATATATTCTTGAGAATATAATTCACACTTGTGTTCTCAACTTTGGTGGGCTTGGGATGATCATCTTTTGGATGGTTGAGTTTTCTTATAGAAATAGTTACCTATCTGCAATTAGAATGGATCCTTTTGAATAATTTTATGGTAGGCCTTATAAATCTCTATTATGTTGGTCAGAGATTAGTAAAATTTTCATTGGGTAACCATGTTTGGTTCAAGAAATGACAACAATCATTGAGTTGATTCCTCATAGGATATTGGTAGCATAGATCCTATACAAGTCTTATGTTTATTATCACTATAGACCTCTGGAGTTTTTATTTGGTGACCAGGTTTTATTAAAATTTTCACCCCAGTTGGGTCCTAGATGAATTGGGAGGAAAGGGAAGATTTCTCCTCAATTTGTGGGACCTATTGAGGTTGTTGATTAGGTGTGAAAATTTTTATATGATTTAGAAATTCTGCCTCATATAAAATAGGTACATAACATGTTTCATATATCTCAGCTATAAAAGTATTTATTTGATCCATATCATGTTCTAAGTTGGAATTATCTTCTGGTTGAGCCTGATTTATCTATGACAGAATGGCTAGTCTGGATATTTTATTACAAAACCAAGGTTCTTCATGGAAGGATGACACCTTTGGTTCATGTGTTATGGTAGTATGGTTCTGATTCTTAGGAAACATGGGAGAGGGAGGCACTGATGAGAGAGAATTGGAATCATATTTTTGATGTGGAGTATTTTCATGTAGGATTTATAGGGATATAAATTTTCTATGGTGGGGAGTTTTTAATACCCCGTTACAGTTTTCAGGTATTTCTAAACCCCTGTTTTTACCAAGCTTTGGTTGTAATACTTTAGGATTTAATTCATATTTGACTTATGGTAAATTAATCCCAGTGGAATTTCATTTGAAATGAATATTTTTTTGTATCTTTTAATTTTTCAATGTTTTCATTATAATTATTCCAACATTCAGTTTATATGATGTCATGTACAAGTCACCAACCCGTGGGTATTGAGAACACGGTTCGAGCTATGATGGGACCGAATCAGTCATCGGGTTACCAGGGTTCCTGATTTGGTTTGTGACACTACATGTGACTAATTATGTGTAAATGAAGGATCTCTCAGGTGAGTGGATATGATTCAATATGGTGCCAATGTGACAACAATCATTGAGATACATAGGTGAACATGTGGACACATGTAAATCAAACAAATCTCAGTTTAAGGAGTTATTACTCAAGGGTTAAGGGTTATTTTATCATCCACCTGATAAACCGACCAATATAAAATATTAGGGTATTATTTCATGGATTTATTTTATTTCGATCCAGTGCATGGTTAATTAATGGTTTATGGGATGCATATATATTGATTTTCAAATATAATAAATAAAATAAAAATCATACAATATGGAATAATATAAATGGATTGTGATTAAAACATGGTTAATTAACTTATTTAAAATCTACATAATATTAACTAGAATATAAATGGGTAAAATAAATAATATTTATATGTATATATTAATAATCCCTAAAAAATATTAAGAAAATAATGCCTACAATTTCTTTATTTAGGATACAAATGCTTATTGTAATTATGGTTTGGACCTTGTTAGGGAACAACTATCAGTATAGAAGTTCTAATGAATGTTTTGGGTTGGCTAAACCAAGTTCGCATCAAGAGTAGTTTCTCTTATAATACATTTTCTAACAATGAGGAATGTTTTTAGCAAATCCATGTTTAGGATCTATATATTTTGGAGTCCAATCAATGGATCAAGTAACTAAAAGTTAATGTGGTTGGTAAGACTTGTCCACCCAAATACCATAAAAGTATTGAAAACCCCCTATCTTTTTTATGAGAAGTAAAATATAAATCCATTCCACTCTAATATCCATGAAATAAGATATTATTAATCCATTGAAAATTTCTCTTGATATTTTATAAAATACTGGGAGAATATACAAATAAATTTCATCACATTTGGTAATCACGATAAAGTACTTAAATCCTCATTTACATTGTTACAAAAAAAGTAAAGTCTCATGAAATTTATATTATCATTATGGGACATTTTATATGTTGTTCCATTATATCATCCTTCTCTCTACAAGTGTCTTGAGATGAAGACTCGGGGAAAAGAAGGGAAAATAAGTCGTGTTGAATATATATTTTTCATTAGAAGATTCAGGAGAATATATGTTTGATTCCACCCATTAATATTCTTTAATTAGTGGGAGATGGACATTAAATTTATATACTGAAGTTATATTAAAATAAATACAAAGAGGGATATTGAAGTACCTATGTTTACAGCAGATGAATAATGTTGTACTTTTTGAAAATATATCATGAGTAATAATAGTAAATGTATTAGGAAAAAAAGTCTATCATGATTATTGATCATCATGGAAAGAGAGTGAATGAATTTATTTGAATAAGTAGATTGATGATTATTATAGGATTATAATGGATCATTTGATATCATGTTTTATTTGAAAATCCTTTTTTTACATGTAAATAATTTTTAACTTTTCATAATATTCATAATATGTGTTAATGATTCTTAGAGAAGACGCAATCCATGTAACAAGTGGAGAAGTGATAACAAACAATCGTATGATGGTTTTTAACGAGGAATCATGAATCTTGATAAATTTGGATGAAGTATTAAAGTTGATATTATGAGAATAATTTTGAAAGAATATTATCTTAATGTTTTTAATTTTAGGATATTTTTAATGAGAAAGAATAATTTTAATGATGATAATCCAAAACATAAAATTCATGTAAAAAAATATAGAGGATATATTTTAGGAGGATTATGAAATTACACTAATTAATTTTACCTATTATATAGTGTATTCACATAGTCAAAAAATTGGTCCTAACCTCACATCTAGGCTACCAAAAATTCCTATAATTAAATTGGGTTGAGCATGGGGGAAACCTTCCAAGACCAACATAGAGGTGCTTACATAGATAATAGAGGAAACACCCACATGGATTACATTTTTACGATCGAGAGCATGGGTTGGAAATATTGGATGTAATGTGGTACTTACCCTCTCACATGTCGGTCAACATGGAATCCCATAAGTTATCACCAATACTAAGTGGAATTTATTGGGATTTTAATTGTACATTTTTTTCCTTCTTAAGAGGATCCTAATGGGAGTTAAAATCAATTTCAGTATTTTCTCTATGTAAATGTTATCCAGCATTAATTAAAACCTATGAAAATTTGAAATCATCAATGTTTTCATCTTCAATATCTGAAGCACTAGAGAGAATAAACACTTTAGGTTTGAAAAAAACATATATGAGCTTGTTTTCATCAAACATTGTTCTCTAGGGTTTATGGTGCATGAATGAAACACTAAACCACACTATTCGATATTGAAGAAATATTATGGATTTACAGAAAAAAATTAAATTTGAAGAAATACTTCGTCTGTGGTACCATGAGGTTGGTAAATAGTGCATGGAAGAGATTTTTTAAGGCTACCATATAGATGAGATCAGGATAAAAGGTAATAATATAGTTTTAAGGTGGATAATTGTTTATTAATATAAGGTTTTTATGTGATTGAAGCCATCAAGGATACCATGTAGTTTGTGAATAAGACTAGATTATGAGGTTATTACATAGACATAAAGAGGTCATGTAAGAATATAATATGTTTTATACACAAGTTATGATAGTAGATTCTAGGAAAATAATTAGGGGTGGCCTATTGGGTTTTATTTCTCAGCCACTATATATTCCCCTCAATGTGTGTGTAGACCTTATGTTTTATTTTTCGATAATCCTAGATGCATAGTGGATTCAAGTAGGTCCCCAATGTTTCCTGATCAAGAAGAACTACTCATGTGGAGTTTAAGGATTAAGATAGAGCATTCTGATAGTCATGGAGACCATATATATAGTTTGGGCTCTTATTTATAAGAGCACCTCTTAACTTTTTGTTCTTTTATATATTATATATGTAAATTTGGTTGGGTCAATGTGTAACCAATTAATGTGTATAAAATGGATATTATTCTATATATGTCATTCCATTTTATTATAGTATGATTCTATTTTAGATTTTATTATGTGTACTCATATGTTTAGGGGTGTGTGTGCTTTGTTAATTTATTATATTATTGCACACTGGTCCAAGGGTGTAGTCTCCCCACTATATATATTATAATCTCTTTACCTGTCCAAAGTCCCTAGAATATAGGTAGGTATACATGAGTAATTGTTTTGAATTGGATCAAGTGATGGGTTATGTTGACCTAGGTAGTTTGTGACACAAGCATTAGAAATTGATAATGAATCCAATTTACAAGATTCATATCACACCCAGTTTTGGAATTTATGACTTTTTCATGTAAATGATAAATGATTTAAAAATCTCTATCAATTTGGGTGTTTTGATTTTTTGAAATAATTTCACATTAAATATTTCAATCTTATTTATAATGCATGTTTTTAAAACCCCCATTTGGTGAAATGTTCGAAAGGTCCATAGAGATTCTTGAATTTGTACACAAAGTTGTTTGTGGAACTTTTATAGACGAAGCTATAGGTTGATACTCATACTTCATAAATTTTACTAAATAATTAAGTAGACTATAAATTGTATAGTTAATGAGGTATAATCATGAATCCTTTTAGAAATTTAAGGATTTCAAAAATTAATTAGGTAAAATTCTTGGTTAGAATGTATAAAAAACATCATTCCGACTGAGGTGGAAAATATCTTAACCAAGATTTTATAAATTACATATGTGGTTTTTTACCAAATCACTACTCCATATACACCATAGTTGAATGGTGTTAGTGAGAGGATAATCTGTGCCTTTTGAATATGGTGAGGTTGATGATGGGTCATGTATATCTTTTATTTACCATTTGGGAATTTAAATAATAAAATATGGAATATGAACTAACATGTGTGCCAATTGAGGTAGAAAATTGTCTTCTATATTATCTTTGGTATGGTAATAAACCTATTTTTTCACAAATACGAGTTTGGGGTGCATGGTGTTTTTAAAGGCCATCTCAAACAACAAACATTCACCCCAGGGCACCAAGTTAATATTTATAGGATATAATAATGAAAATAAAGGATATTATATATATAACCCTTCATAAAAAAGGATTATTGTTGAAAGGAATAACTCCTTTTTAGATAGTGAACATATCTCCAAAATAGATAGTGGGGAAAACATTGACTATCATAAAGTTGATGATCAAGATAACTAGGAGTTGACTGATGAAAAACATTCATTGAACACCATGAAAGAGGTACCTATATAGAGAAAAGTATAATATATAAGAATAATACAGGTTATAGATATAGATATATATGGTTTTTTAGTCACCGAGGATAGTGAATTGTTAGTAGTTAATAAAAATGAATATTTATCCAACAAGGTAGTGGTAAGTATCTTATAAGTTACAATATCGAAAGAATCTATGAATTCAGAGATGAATTATATATATCATAACTATGTTTGGGTTTTGATATATCATATTGTTTATGTATATCATGTTGGTTAAAAATGGTTATTCAAAAATAAAATAGATATCAAATGTAATTTTAGTATCATTAAGTAACAATTTTTGGATAAAGCGTTTAAGAAAATTCAAGGAAAAGACTACGACGAAACCTTTTCACAAAATTCTACATTGAAAAACAAATTAATTCTACCTTTCATAGAATATTTACATTAATACAATATTTAGAAATTAATATCAAAATATCTTTCCTTAATGATAACCATATAAAATATGTTTATAAGGAATGAACATAGGTTTTTTTGAATCTCAAAGTTGTCAGTAAGTTTTATAAGTTAAATAATTCTATTTATGGATTGAAGGAAGCATCTAAATCATGGATTTTTTACTTTCACAAATCCATAACTGAATTTAGTTTCATAAATAATAAATTTAATTCATGTTTCTATAAACAGTTTAGGGGGATTATAATTATTTTCCTATCGGTACATGATGATTACATATTACTTATTTAAACTGAGATACCAATCTTATATTTTGTTAAGAAGTGGTTGAATAAATGTTTCTCTATGTGGTACTTAGGTAAAGTAACCTTCATTCTAGGGATAAATATTTTTCATGATAAATTAAATAGGATTCTTGTAATAATTCATGGAATATACATTGATAATATATTGAAGAGGTTCGGTATAGAGAAATCCAATATGTGATTTTTTTTCCATTGTCATTTGGTATACATCTCTCCAATAAAATATATCTTGACACCCAATAGGAGAGATTTATGAGACTAATATTTCTTATGAACTAGTTATATGTTATTCAATCTGTTCCATGTTATGTACCAGGGTTAATTTTTTCTATGCATTGAGAATTATAAGAATATATTAAGGAGATCCAAGAGACCTTTATTGGATAGAATTCAATACTATCATGATGTAATTGAAGCACAATGAGGATATTTTCTAGTTTTATTAAAAAATTGAGAAAATATTCATCATAATATATAAATATTGTATTTTCCAAAAAAAATATAATGTTATGAAATAATTTTTAGGATATGTATTCACCTTCAATGGATGATTCGTTAGCTAGAAGATCTCAAAGTATAAGGTGTTCACCAATTCTACGGTAGATTCTGAGTATAATTTAGTTTCTTGTAAAGATCATGATTTAATTTGAATAAAAAAATTCATCCTAGATCATTATTGGGTGTATAAAAATAAATATTTTATCATTTTATATTATGATAATATTACCATGATTATCCACTCTAAGGAGCCAAGGTCACCTCAATCGATTAATCATATAATTCAGAAGAATCACTTCTTAAGAGAATTTTCTCAAAGGAGTTAATTCACAGTAAGTGTTGTTTAAATATAATATAATGTGGTAGAATAATTGACCAAAATCTTATCTTAGAATAGTCTTTAATATCATGTGAGAGCTAGAAGACTGGATGTCTTTACTAGATATCTCTAGTGTATGTGGGAGTATTTGGGAGATTGTACCCTAAAACAAATTACTTTGAAATTTTTATTTACTATATATTCATGGTTTTTAATATTAATAAATATATTATAACATTATGAGTGTTATTCTATATAAATTTAATTTGATAATTTTTTTAGATAATTTTTTATATCAATAGGTGAAATCAGTTCTCCACTATAATGAGAACCTTGAATTTCTAAAATGATATTCTTAATTATATATTCCATTACTATATTAAATATATATTATGGTATGTATAAGATATAGAATATCATGACTATGAGGCTCATAAGATATTTAGAATTCTTCTCATATAGTTCTCTCTTGGTAATCTCCAATATATGATGTTATGGAAATAGACAATTTTGTAGGAATTTCATAAGTTATATATGTCATTGGATATATTTATTGTTGGATGTTTTTATTGGTCCATAGACTTAATATTATTATTAGTTTATATCATGAAACATTTACTTTTATGTATTGATAAAAAGGTGATTTTATATTCTCAAAGTAATGTTGGATACATTTTGGGAATCTTGATTAATAAGAAATTAATGAATAAGTCAGTAAATGATTTATCCCTTTTGATTTAGTGGAAGTGCATATATATTTCTCCTTGATTGGTATATAATTATCTAGTTAAGTAAATGACAATGGTGGTTTTATTTATGAGTTCATTTCATAAAATTAAAATAATGATATATCAAGCATATATTTTGATGACACTAGTAATGACACATGGTTTTTGATATATTGATAAAAAGGGATTATATTACAAAATGAGAATTCAAAGGAGGCGGTTATTGTTGTGATATTAGCATCTTTATCTCTATATTACAAGATGTGTTGTTAGATGTTGATATATTACATTAAGTTAGTTATCCTAATTTCATTAAGAAAGTTTTCTATAGGTTAACACACTAACTGTATTAAGAACCTCACTTAAATTATAATAGAATTTAATATTAAAATAAATATTATTCTCATCTTTTAAGGAAAAATAATTATTCCATTTAAGTTTATTTCATAAATATCCATTCAATGAAAAATAAAATTAAAAATATCCACTTATATAAATTATTATCATTCAAGTTTTGATAAATGTCATGGTGGATTAGAAACGTATTTGAAGGGTCTAGTTGAAATGATATTTATATTTATGAGTTTTGTGTTCATCTATGAAATAGTAACTATATTATTTTTATAATTCAACCTGGGTTTCTCTTATGATTTTGAGAATGGTTGAGGTCCTTTTAATAATAACTTATTATCTTCCCTAAGTGTACATACCAGATTATATCATTTATAAGGAAATAATTCACATAAGTTATTGTGCACAGAAATCCTCTATAGATAATTCTCTCAACCCAAGAGAAAACATTATCTTTAACACTCTCAACAACTAAGAGCACCGATCTTCATCCTCTCTCTCATTTCCTCAAGAGATTTATAATAAAAATACAAGACTAGAAGTGATTCTTATTAATATCAGTTGATAATGATGTAAGTGGTGATAATCATTGTTTTTATCACCCAGTGCTTCTACATGAAATTTATGTGGTTTTTTGAGCATGTGTAGAATAACACTATAAGAATTATATCCTTGGATCCCTTTTCAAAATAACGGTACATAATGGTATAACAAGAGTTGAAAAATGATTTAAAATGAATAAATAATTTCAATCAAAGATAATTATTATTTATATAAATTAATTAAAAATTTGATGTGAAAGATCTAATATTTGTGATTATGAAGTTGATATTTATCTAGTTCTAAGGAAAATCCAATGAATCTAATGAAAATTCATTGTTTGGAATGGACCAAATCACTCTAACTACCCTCAATACTATCATCATATTCATCTAATAATAGTTCTAAATTTATTACATTGCATTTACTTATCCTCAATATATAAGTATAATCTACATTATTATTTTTTGGGAATTATTATAATGCTTTAATAATCACACTAACTTCATATTACCATGCATATCAGTTTATTTAGACAATATTTTTTAATGGTAACCTAATAATTTCCACCTAAACATTCTCCCTTATAGAATATATTCTTAATAAACTAAATTTAAGTTATTTCACCCCAACTTACATGACCAATTTAATGGAAAAACCCCTCTATAAGAACTTAATTCCATAAATATGTATTGAATATCTAAAACTAGGGAACCTATATTTTTCATATATTATAGAAAAATAATCTTAATGAAGTTTGTGATATGAAATTATAACCAAACCCCATCACACAACACCTTGAAACCATAGAGTAATAAGGTAAATTAAGAATTAGTAAAAAACATATTTGATCTCAAGAAATACACTGGACTTCTTCCTCAAACTACTTGCATAGATTTATCTCTCTATAATAACAATGTATTAAAACTAGGAGATAAAAAAAATAATATGGAGTGGAATTGAGAGATGAATGCAAAGAAATATTAACTATATATTATTTATCCAATAGGTAGAATCCCTTTTTTCTAGTTCCTGATTATAACATATATCACAATCATAAAATTCTAGGTTTCAAGATTACTTCTAAATAAATATTCATATTCAAGGAAACTCAACCACAAGGAAAGTGAAGCCTTGAGGTTTCTTTCTTCTACATTATTCCTTGAGAATTCATGGGTTTCAGAACTATAATGTTCTTATTCTTCTCAACCTATCATCTGTATCTAGGTGTTTTTGTTATTTATCCTTTGGTTGATCTATTAAATTAGTTGATATAATGATTCTTCATTCTACCATGAGTTACATTAGTTCCACATGGATATTTATATGCATTAATTTCTAAGATTCCCTTGTTATTTTTAAACTATCTTGGTTTAAATTATCTAGTTGAAAAACCTTATGTGATCAGTTGATTCTTGATGTTACTCTTATATTTGTTTAAATTAATTCATTTATATCCCATTATGAAATATTATTTAATACTATATAGATTTTTTTTAATATTATATAGAATTTTTTTTGATAATAAATGGTCAGGCCAATTTCTTGTTTAATCTTTTATAAATATTTGAATTCTCCTATTTCTATAACCTAGATAGTTTATCCTTCCTATTAACCTTATACAAGATCATTTACACTCATTCAGCTTGTAAAAATCTTTTTTTTCATACTTTTCCAAAAAACCTCTAAAATTTTGGAAAATGGAGTAATCATCCAAAAATAAATCATCTTAACAGTTTCTCTTACGACACTAATTCAAAACATAGCATACTCTTATATAGTTTTTATAAAACTCATATTAAACCAAAAATTTCACAATAAAAAACATCTTTCAAATCCTCATTCATCATACGGAAAATATAGAATTATAAAATAATCATTAAAATTTCCTTATTTTGATATTTTTTCAATTAAGATCATAAATTTTATAATTATTGTAAATCGATTATTTTACCCATGAAATAAATAATAACCTTTTTGTTTTCACCGATAAAAAAATAAAAAATGTGTTCATTTTTTCATAATAAATAAGATAACACAAAATTTCCATATATCCTTACCATAGTAAATAATAGATCCTATGACTCCTTAATAAAAATCTTCAGGGGGAATGATGAAGACCATGGTGTGAGTTCTATTATAAAAGTATAACTTTTATACTATTTCACTCCATTACGGCATGATACATATCCTTTATGTCAAGATTATCTTAAACAAAAAATTATTCATTCATCCTACATAGTGCCAATTGTCCTCTAACTCATACAAGAACATGTTTCCTATAAATAAAACCTAAAAAACATCAAGACTCACAAATGTGTTTTCTCAAAAAACAATTCATAACATAATCCTAATATTGATTTTATATAAACACCACATCAAAGGATAAAATTATTTTTTAAGATTTATATACCCCTCATTGTAAATATGTATATTATATTGATCACATATCAAAGGTAAACTCAAAAAATATCCGAACTATACTTTATTAATTCACTTAATTTTGGATATTCAATATTTTACTCAATAACCAAATCAAAATGGTCTCTCCAATTTCACACTTGAGATTTATTGGAAACATGAAAACTAATATTTGAAATCTTCTCCAATATTTATCTACTAGTACTCTTTATATCCCTCTATAAGGAAAAATGTTTTATATTCTCACACAAGATCATTACCTATTAAAAATGAGAGTTTATCCCATTTTAGTTAAGAGATCATTTTAAATTATCCCTTTTTGCAATAAATAAGAAATATTTAAAAAGGGAAAATAAATAAAAAATGTTATGGGGTTGTTGGGAGAGAATGCACTTCCAACATCATTCTCAACTACAAGAAATTTTATCACATCAAAGGATTCCTCAGGATATCCATAATTTTTTCCTTTATTAAAATATATTCTGATTAAATCTTTATATGTTCCATATTTTCCTTGAAAAATTAGTACATGATATTAATATTCTTATACCTTGAATGTTATGCTTAAGTATTTGATGAGTTTATTTCAAATTTACCATCACACCCTATAATAAATGGGTTGGAGAAACCCCACCCCACCCATTTCATCAAGATGTGACTTAATCAACATAATTTTATTTAAGGCTTATTATTTCAAAATAATCAATTCTTATGTTGTTCACATAGTGACAGAAATTTTATTCATTGAGTGTTAAGAAATGCATCTTCCTCGAATAAAAAATAAACCTAAAAAAGTAGATAAATGATAATAAAAATCACCTTATAAATAAACATATAATAATAAATAAAAATAAAACAAATTTCTTAATCATAAATCAATCCATAATTAATAGCTTCCTGGACCTAGAAAAAGTTCTCTTTCATTGAAAAAATATGTAAATGTTTAGTATTTATTTGTAATCATTCCTAAGGAGTTAGAATAAGTATGATATGTGATATAGATATATTCATGTATATTATATTAAAAACTAATACTATGTAACTCTATTTGATTAAAAATCCTTCCCTTTATTACATGGAAAATATAGCCCCTAGTGAAATACGAGTAAAAACCTTTCATTTTTCATGTATTCCAAAATTATTTAATAAATCATGAGCACATTTTTATTATGATATAAATATATATATTTTTTGTCTTTAAGGCTCAAATAGAATTTCATATAACCAATAATTTACATCTCAAAATATTTCTTCATTTGGGAAAAAATCCAAAAATGCTTAATATTTGCTTTATGGAAAAATAATTCCATCAATGTATACAACTATAATGAGTGAGTTTTTTTCATATCCACTGAAATTGAGATTGATATCTATATTTAATTTAATTAATTTCTTTCCCCTTAATATGTTTTCCATAATTAATAACATTTATATTGAACTTCATGAAGCCTATAAAGTTATTTATTCAGTTTACAGTCTCAAGAACCATCACCATCAGGTTTAAAAACTTCTGATTATTTAATACAGATTTTGTCCTCAATTTTTCCATTAAATAATTAAAACATTATATCCATTTAAATAAATAATAATTACTTTGATGACATATCATAAGAAATATTAAAATAATTTCAATCCTCATAATTAGAGAAAACCTCCAATCAAAATATATACCCTCAATTTGAGAGTATCCATTTCATACAAGATGATTCTTTTTTTGTACTAATTTACTCTTATCATAAAGCTTATTTAAAAAACATACTTTATCTATATCACATTATTGTATTTTGGATATGAAAAAAATTCTCAAGTATCATTTTATCTATCTAATATATCTTTTCTTCCATTATTTTTATATAATCCCAACATTGTAATGCCCTACAACACTCTTCATATCAACAGAAAAAACAATCTACTGTGAATAGAAATTTAAAACAAATAAAAATGAAACAACCTTAATTATATATAAAAGAATTTTTTTAGGATCTATATGTTTTATAAATACTTGGAACCTAGATCCTCTTTAATCGAGGCGTTCCTAATCACTAGTGATTTTTTAATCAACTTTGGAATTTTAAAAATCCAACTCTATATATATTTTACAAACATTTCTCCTCAATCATATTTAATATCAACATCAATATAAAATTATGGTGGTAATGAATTTTAATTTTTTAGAAAAATCACATCATATATATCAAATATATTCCAGATATTTGTGTTACAACATTGAGAACTACTTACACTTGGTCTATATCAATAGAATATCCCCTCGTCAGTTCTTTCATCAATTTTTTCCAAATTTTTTCTTCTAGTATGGATATAACCTGTGTTACTAAATTCCTTTAATCATTATGTTACTAATTTCATGTTTGGATTTTTCTCATACCACATCTCATAAGGAACATTAACTAAATTCTATAGAAGAAATCACTTTTTTGATATGTATATAGTTATTGATGTGACTTTTGTACAAAATTACTTTTAGTTTTCATACTTTAATTACATGGTTATTCTCATGTCCACTAAACTTTGGTTCATCAATTCATCTACTCCATTTTTTTGGATTGTATATGAAGCACAATAACATACCTATATTTTCATATCTTAACATTACATACCTTTTTCATAATTCTTAAAACATTATACAAACATAAAACCAAAAAATATACTATTCTAGTGCCTTTGGAAACATGAAAATGGAAACACTAGTACAAAAGTGAATTACATTATCTCTCACTAGGTTATTCTTGACTAGTACCTTATTATACACATCAAACGTATTACAAATCTTCACAACCTGGGGGAAATGAAATATAAAATGGTGTGATCTCATATGTTGAGTAGGTGTAGACATGGGAGATATTTAAACATAGTCATGAGCATAAGGGTATGAGAACAGGATAAAAATTTAGAATATCATACCCTGAATATCAAAGATCATAAATAGTAATAATGGCATAAATACTAGAAGTTCATAATACATGAATCATAAGGGAAGCAAGTGCCTATTACATTAAATCATAACATATGAATAAGGCATGGAATTGTTGTGGACACATAATAATATAAAGTTACTTCCATAATAGTCAATGAATCACTTCCAATGCCTTTTTAGTAGCTTGGTTTCACTCCACATGCCATATTGGTAGTCATGGTTCACTCCCATGGTGATCTTTTTAGTATGAGTTCACTCCCTATACCATCGTGGTAGCCATGGTTCACTCCCATGGCCATATTAATAGTTAAGGTTTACTCGCAACACCATCTGAGTCTATATCATCATATATAAATCATTACCCAATGCATTGGTGGGAGATATAGGTCTCACCCATCTCATAATGAAATAATACATATGTGTGCCACAAGATTATACAAATTCATATCATATCCCATGAAATAAAAAGGGTTTAATTAAAATGTAATCATATATTACAATATAGAAAAATATAGGGTTCATAATCATTTCATCAAAACATAACCCATGAAAAAAAGCAGGATTCATAAGTATAAAACTCATATAAGATGAACATGTTTCATAAAAATTATTCTATCAAAACATAAACCATTAAAAAGAAAAAATATGAAAAGATAAATTTAATCATTTACCCATAAATTAATGATTAAAACCAAAAAATTTCATATTATATTGGAATCAATTTTAAAATATAATCAAAAAACATTTCTCAAGAAAAATATACTTTCTACATTGAAATACTCTTTTTAAAACTGAAGATGTTTTTTAAAAGTGTTTTCTTGGAAAATATCATTAAAGACTTGTAAAAAAAGATTTTAAAACCATAAAAAAAATTTATAAATATTTTTCCATTAAAATAATCATCAATGATTTTTTTAAAACATTTTATAAAACAATTTTTTTCAATTAAATAAATTTTCAACTATAGAGAGAAATATTTATATTTTTTAAAAAAACATTTTCTTAATTATATTATGTACAAAAGAGTGGGAAAATGATACTATTGAATGGATTTATCTTTAATAAACATAGGATAAGAAAAATCACGAGGTTTCTTGATAGATATAATACAATATTTCATCAATAGAATCATAATCATAAACAATCATAATAAACGATGAGATTGTTTCAATAAACTATTACCGCATGGTGACTTGTGATCGTAATCTCCATGAAAGAAAATTGAATCAAATAAAGCATAAATATAATTAGGATAAGTATATTCATGATATAACATGTAAATTTTAATTATACACACCTCAAAAAAATTTAGGTTCATAATAAAACATGTGTCTCAAAGAAGGAAAATTAAGAAAAAACTATCTTACTGATTTGGTAACTTTGGAAAAATAAACCCCATGAAAGAAAGATTAAAGAATTAATATGTAAATACCAATAAATATAATAATATTAATTATATAATAAATTAATGGTCATTATATACAGCATGATATAAGAAAAGAGTGTTGAACAAGACATACATCTAATAGATATAAAAAATGAGATGAAATGCCCTTACCTTATGTCTTGCCACTCATCATACTCGTACAATATTACTATATAATAAATATAATTTTTTTATAATTATTTCTCAGAACCATATTATTATATCCACTACCATATATTATTTGATTATAACTTTATAGTCCCCACATATTAACAATTCCATGTTAAGGTTACACTTCGAGTAATATCCTTTTTGTTTTTTTCATGTGTCTTAATTTGTCAAATCATTGGTTCTTATACTTATATAATAATTTCAACAATGTAAAACATGATATAAATTTTTTATCTTAAATATAAATTTAATATAATAATCTATATAATATATATATATGAAATGGAAAGCACCATTCATGGAGATGGTAGGCCATATGTATGTATGAACGTTGTTTCTGTTTTATTATTTTATTGAAAGAATGAAAGTAAATAGAATATATGTATACATTTATGAATAGATATAACTATTACTATATAATTATTATATAATAAATATATCATATAATTTCACTAAACACATTTTTAATACATTCCATGTGGAGAGTAAATGAATCACATCGCTTTGAGGAGCTGATAGTCCACACGTCCAAAAATGATGTTATTGTATTTATACAAGATGGAAAGTGTAAAGTTATGTTTTATAAAAGAATTAAATAATAAAAAATACATAATAAATATCATATATATCATATAAAAATAGAGTTACCATTATAATTTTTAACCATGAAAGGTTGTAAATGGAAATGAACAACATTGTTTCGTGAGCCGGTTGTTCGTCTAACACAAGAAGAGTAAGTTCATTACCCATTAGATGAGAGTGTGTGTAAATGTACATAAAACCCTTAATAAAAGAAAATATAAGTATATTTAGGAAAATTTAGTTTTTATATAATCCTAGAATATCGATATTTTAGGGTGAAAATAAATAAAATAAAAGAAAGGAGCTTAAGGAAGGGTATTACCTCTTTTTTGGGTAACTCCTTTTGGTTTGTACTAAAAGGATTCCCTGGATGGCCTTATTCCCAAAATAATGATTATAGTTTGAGATTAGGTATTTTAGGAGATATTTTTTTAGATTTTTGTGGAGGAAAAGTGTATTTAGAGGTGTGATGAAGTGGGAGGGGTGAGTGCCTTTAATAGTGGGGGAGGAGTGGCACTCTTGTAAATTTTTGTAAAAGGAATTAAACCCATGTTCTTCACCAGTAAAATGGATCCAATAATGGTCACAATTATAGAAAAGAGAGGATTAGGTTTAAATATAGACATAAAATGTATTTTTGAAAAGTTTACGGTTCATTTGGTCCCTTATTTTTATGGTTTATTCCCCTGTTAATCTTGAATTTACCTTAATCGATGAAATTAATTTTAATTACATTCACTAATATTTTTGGTAAAAAGCCAAATTTTCCATATAAGAAATTATAAATTATTGTGATTACAAATTATAATCCAATTTTAAAAATTTCAATCACATAGGTGGTAGAAATTAATTTAAATTCAATCTGGCAAAGGGGACAACAATGTTGGTTTTTATAGTAAAAACATTCAAAATTTTCTCAGTTTTTAAATTTGACTTCAAAGAGAAATTGATTATAATTAACAAAATTTGATTAATTGATAAAAAATTAATCCAATTAAAATTTAATACAATTTAATAATATAACTTACCCTTATAAATAAATTATATGAAAAATAAGTATTGAATAAAAATTCATTATTTTTCACTATTCATTAAAAAAATGAAACATCACAAAAAAATAAGAAATATTAACCCTAACCTAAATTTTATGTTTTGTTTTCAAAAATGAAGTTAATTTTGAAATATAAAATTTATAAAAATTTCAAAATTTTAATTTAAAATAGGATCTCTATTGAAAATCAGTAAAAACTGTTTTATAAAAATATATGTTTTAATGTGCAATATTGGGTTTGTTAAAATGTGGAAAAAAATTATCAGAGAAAACATTTTCATTTATGATCATGTGTAATATTCGTTATATTCTCATCTTATTCCTATAAAATAAATTTTATGAATATAAAAAATATTTCATTGAATATATAACATATATATTTAATTAATATCATTCACTAATAGTAATTAATTTAACTTATTATGATAAATTACATTTTTCACTTAAAAATAATCATTTATAAAATCATTCCCTTTATGTTTAGTTGTTTTCTATATTTATTTCTAATTTATAGGTAACAAATGAATTCAAATATATATTTTTATATGTTATTTAATCCTGTATTATTCTATTTAATGGATAGGTTATATATTTTTATATAAAATAATAATTTGTTATAATAATATATTACTATTTGGTAAAACTTGCTCTTATGTGTTACAAAAACAATCGAGGAAATTAATTCTTGCATGCAACATAAACTAACATCTTTGTTCCATGTAGATCATGATAAAACTTATGTGTTTGTCTACTGAATGATTAATATGGATTTTCATATAACGCAAGTTAAAAACAGTTATTTAATGAAAATAAACTATTTTTAGTGTTGCGTGAAATTAAAAATATCAAAAAGATTAAATAAATTTTAAAAAAAAATATTTCATAAAATGGTGGGGTGTTACAAGAACTCTAATCATGCCTTATTATATACTTCTCAATAAATGATTAAATGTTTCTATTCTTTTATTCAGTGCTATCATCAAGCTAAAATATTTTGATAACATTTATTGTTTTATTTTCAACACACACTTGAAAGATAATAAATATCTCAAAAGATTTTAATTTACTCAAAATAAAATAATTATAAGACATATTAGTGAAATCAATAAGATAACTAATGAAATAATTATCTCTATTATTTGAATTTATTCTAATATTTTTTCACAAATATGATTATATCAACTCCATAGATTTCTCTATTTATATCTCCACTTCATTGTGACTATTGTTCAACATTTATCCTCTTTTACTTCTTCACAACCATTAATCATTTCACGAATAATCTTCAGTATATTCCTTTTGGATTCATTCTTAATTAAATTATCCATGTTATTTTGATCGAAATTGTTATGTATCTTATAGAGAATTAGATTTTTTACCTTCATTCCCACACAAAAATACTTATATCATTATATATTATAAATATATTACCACTCATTTGTATTCCATTTATGTTTATATTATCATTCTTCAATATCATTATAAAAAATTATTAATTTTAAACAAAACTCTATTAATATTGCATCAAAGTTGATAAACAATCAATACAACCTGGCATAACCCATTAATAAAGATAATGCCACTAGATTCTAGTTTCATACCACAAAATGTTTCCCTTCCCACTCCATTTACATTGAGCGGTATTTCATTTCCAAAAATTATATCTTATCTATCATACCTATTGATATTATTCAAGTGTTACCTTTTTTATGAGTGATGAGAAACCAATATTATGTAACTATTGATTTCTACTCTTCTATGATTTGTAATCCCTAATACTTTTTCATGATCAATCTGCCAATTAATATATTTGGAGTTCACATACCTATTTAATTTTTCTATTAGAACAGTGAATGGTTTTTATAGTGTTTTAGATTTTATAACTCATCACATATGTGTTATTAAGTATTTTAAAATAGTTATGTTCAACCCATTTTATCTTACATGGCCGAGTTAAATCAGTGTACCTAGATTTTACTAGGTATATATTTTATTTTCAATTACACCCACTTACACTATACCCTCTCATTATTTAAAAGGAATAAATATGGCATATTCTATAAAAAATCACATGTATAAGTATTGAAAATAATAAAATAAATAGACTCACACACATATTTTTATAGGGTTCATCTCCTTACAAAAAACCAACTCCATATCATGACCAAATACTATTGTGAGATGAATTTTATTATAACAATTAGACATTAGTGATTCAAAGTCTAGTTGAATTCATAAAAAAATGGTTGGGAAGGTATTATGAACTTCCCATAAATAAAACAATGATGGTATTTAAAATTATACCACAATTATTTAGTGATATTACTTTAAAAACATTTTAAAAATATCTTTCATCCATCTCAATAATGTCTCTATATCAATTTGAAGAAGATATTCTTCCTTGATCAATAGATAATTGAAGGCCAAAATAATTTTAAATGAATTTCTTATTTTTTGTCCTACTATATCATCTCACTATCATAATGATCAGTTCTTATTGAATGCAGAATAATCCATGTGGCTTTATTCCTCAAATTATTTCAAAATAATCATTTCACAATGTATAATTATGCTAAAATAATATTTTGTTCTTTCTCAAAATCAACTAGACTTTGTAATTTCTTATTCATCTCAGTTTTATGCATATAATAGCTATTGATAATAAAATATTGAAAAAATATATCATTAACATGTTAACATAGTGTTGGTTGAGTCTTCACACAAATAATTTAGTGTGAGTCCTCCTTCTTTCGTGAATGTGTGCATGAGTTCTTTATCTATGTCATGCTAAACTTGCACTATTATTTTTATTATTGTTGTTATTATTGTTTTTTCTCATATTATCGTCATACCATGAACCCTAAAATAAAATAGGAATCTTACTCCTTTTTTATGCTTCTTTCTTCTTCTTCATGTAACAACATTGTCTTGCAAGATTCTATTTATTTATGTAATAATGAAATCCTTTGACTATTATTCTCTTCCAAGAAAAAATTTATGCGGTGTTATATTATTATTTGTGTATCAAAGGAATATATATAGCTCTTATTCTTCTTATGAAAAGTAGGTTCGTGGACTACTAAAGATTCTTTATTTTCCGATAACTCTAAAAAATGATTTATATTTTCCCAACCTCATAGACTTTTTATCTATAGAGATCTTAAAAGACTGTGTTATATCTGAAAATTATTTCAAGTAAATAAATAATTTAAACACTATTTAAAATAATATTGACACTCTCATCTTCATGAAACTCTAAGATAATAGGCACTTAAAGTTCACAAAACATTCTATTCGTTCATATACTATATGATCACATTGTTTCATTGTGAATTCCACAAATACACCATCTAAAAATTGGATAATAGAATTCATATCATCATCATGTAATTCTCATCAAATTTCCATATCATAGAATCATCTCAAATGGAATTCTTATATATTTTCATTATATTTCAAAAACTATAGACATACTTCCCATGTTATCTCATTATATTCTTACATGACATTTTTATGTCTATGTAATAACCTCATGATATGTTCTTATGCACATACTAAATGGTATCTTTGTTGGATTCAATCACATAAAAACCTTCAATCAACACAAAATTATTCACCTTACAACTATGTGATATCCTTGTATCCAGATCTCATCTGTATGGTGACCTTATGCACTCTACTCTATGCACTATGTACCAACCTCATGGTATCACATACAAAGCATTTCAAAAAATTTAATTTTCTATTTTTCATTTCTTCCATAGTATTTATTCAATATTTAATGGAGTGGTTTAGTGTCTCATTCATCAAAAATGAAACCTAGAGAACAAATGTTGGAAGAAAAAACTCATATATATATGTTTTTAACCCTAAAGGGTTCATTATCTCTAGTGTGTGGGAGGTTGATGATGAAAATAGTGATGTTTACAAATGTTCATAAGTTTTAATTAATTATTGATAACATTCACATAAATAAAAGACTAAAATTGATTTTAACTCTCCTAAAGATCCTATTAATAAGAAATAAATTTTCAATTAGAATTCAAATAAATTCCCCTCAGTGTTGGTGATAACCTATGGACTCCCATGTTGACCCACACTTGAGAGGGTAAGTACCACAATACTTCCAAGAATTCCAACCCATGATATCCATGATAAACAGGTACTATATGTGGGTGTTTCTTACATTATCTATGAAAAAACCTCCATGATGGTCTTGGAAGGTTTCCCATATGATCGGATCAGTTTCATACTAGGCTAGTTTGGCAGCCTAGATGTGAGGGCAGGACCAATTATTTGACTAATTGAATACTTCAAAAACAAAATAAAATTTCTAAGTGTAATTTCATAATCCTCCTAAAATATATTATATATATATATTACATGAATTTAAATTTTAGGATCATATTCTTTAACATTATTCATGCATATTCAAAATATCCATAAATTACCAGCATTAATATAATATTATTTTAAAATTATTCTTATAAGCTCAACTTTAATACTTCATCCAACTTTATCAAGTTTCATGATTATTCATTCAAAATAATCATATGATTGTTCATTATCTCTACTCCAGTTGTTATATTCATTTTTTATTCTCTAAGAATCATTAACACATATTATGAACATTGAGAACAGTTTAAAAATCTTCAGATGTGATGAAAGAATTTTTAAATCAAAATGAAATCCAATGAATCCATAATAATCCTCTATTAATCATTAATCTACTTATTCAAATTCATTTAATCACCCTCTTTCCATGATGATAAATAATCATGTTAGACTTTCTATTCCTTATACATTTACTGTTATTCCTCATGATATATTGACAAAAAATATAACATTATTTACCAACTATCAACATGCGTAATTAAATATCCCTCTTTGGATTTTTTTTCAATACAAATTCAGTATATTATGTCAATGTCCTTATCCCACTTATTAAATAATATTAAGGTGGGGAATCAAACCAATATTATCCACAATCTTATAAGGAAAAAATTATATTCAATATAACTTATTCTCCCTTATTTTCCTTAATCTTCTTCTAAAGCCACTTATGGAGATAAGTATCATATTATGGAAAAACTTCTAACACAAACTTCATAGTGTTATCTTCCCCTTAAATGGTACATCCCTTTCTCATCATCATGGTAAATAGTTTCCTTGTGTAGACTTAAAATTATTCATATTGATGATCCACTAGTATATAATAATTCAAGATATTGTCAAATCTTGAATAGTTATTAAATATTTGATTATTTAGTTATATTATTGATAAATATAATCACATTTAATTCCATCCATTGTACGTAGACAGATAAAACCAAAAATTATGGAAATAAGGTGGAACTCAAATTATTTTATTAATAAGGACAATAGATATGAGTATTTTATATCAACCTATAGACTTTATTCTTTTAAACTCAAAATTTTCTTGACAACTTCATTATTTTATCTCATTTCCACATAAAATTATTAGATTTATTGAGTGTCATGGATTCTTTATTTTCATTAATATTTAACTTCTGCTTATTTTTCATTATCACATCTTCTAATAGTATAGTTTTTTGTCATGGTTTGTAGATTTTCATTCATATGTATTTATTCATGAGAAGTTAAAAGAAACATTTAGTTTTTTCATTTTGTTCAATATTCCTTCACCTTCCAAGTGTCTATTATGAAACAATTATATTTCTATTTATTGAAAACCTCTAATGAAATTATTATTTTTATTCGTGTGAAACAACATGTTTACCTTTATCATTTTTGGTTGCTTTATATCTCTAAATTTTTTAATAAATTTCATGTTATTGAATCCAAATACATAATCACTCCTTCCAAACATGCTTAAATGTATTAGAGTTACCAAATATCTATTTTACATCCTTTTTGTTAACATTTTTTGGTAACCTTCTCACTTCATTTTCTGCAATCTCTTTAATCATTAAAAAATCCTCTTATCACTCACTTATATTGATTGTACTCTTTGATTATGCTCTGATAAATTTTTAATTTCATAGCTTTATTGAAATGATCAATGGTGTGGCCATTTTTATAAAAATATGATTATGTCAGATTGGTTGAAAATACATCCTTATCATCCTTTCTCTTATCCTTTTTAATATATTTTTTATATCACTTTTAATGTATTAAACAAATTTTATTAACTATTATTATCCAAAACATATTGATGCACTTTATTTCTAGACCAGTTCTATATAAGTTATAGTTATCTATTAATATGTACATAATATTTATTCATGGATGCTACATACCATCACTATTATTCTCTATTAAAACTTATATTTCAATAAAAATAGATGTCGTCAATATATTAAAATCTATTTCTAGTGTTTATACTAACCTCCTTCTATAGAATCAACTTTTTTTAAAATATTTTCTTCTTAATTTTCACTCTAATCCCATTGAATATAGGCCTTATTATATCTCTCTATATTGATATGTTCTGAGAGCACACTTTATTCTAATGTCCAAATTTTTAAAATAACCAATTGTAGAAAGAAAATCACTCTTATTTTTCTTGTAAAACAAGTACATCCACATTTATCACCTTTTGTTAGAGGTTTCCTTTCGTTATATTAATCACCATTTTGGTAGTTTATATTATTATAGATTATTGTGTAATACCTTGATTATTTTACATGTTTATTGGTATTTTTATCTTCCTAGATATCCCCATAGTTTAATATTTCACCTACATTAATAAATGAGAATGAATTAGTATAGTAAATATTCATTAGGTTATTGGTTACTTTATTCCATGATTTCATAGTAGATTAATCAGGGTATGGTTTTATTATTTTCATTCCATTTATTTAATACATTTTAAATACAATATTTACATTACAAGTTAGTATGTTGGAATCCTTTTTCTTAGAAACTTTGGAATTTTCAACATGTGACTTTTTAAAATTTCTCAAATTATCTTCGAATTCAATATATTTCATGTTGAGGGAAATATTATCATTCTTAGTTGATGTCGAACAACTTTCCCATTATATTTATATTTTATTAATTTGAACTTCATGTTTTCTACCACTTCTATTCAAAGGGTTTTCAAGGTCCTTGATTATATTGGAATTAAATTACAATTAACCTTCCCTAAAAATGAGAATAATGTTATCGGATTGTTTTATATTAATAATTTTTTGAATATACTCTTCATAAATCTTGGTATTTTCATCCACACACTTATAAATCTCTCTAAATTTTCTATTTCAATCCCCAATATGATCGTTTATGGTTTTTATGGAAACATTGAGCAATGTTTCATGTGTATGAATTACTTCACCAAAGAAATTTTATATATTTACATTAAAAAAATATGGATTTTAAATTCATATTCAATAAAGTAAATTATGTTATTGAAATGTGTATCATAATATAGGTTTTTCAATTTAACCTCAATCACATGATTCTTTATCTTGAGTGAGTTCTTATTATCTTCAATTAATCTCAATCTTTATTTTTGTTCTCCTTTCATCTTATCAACATATTTTTCACGACTTTTAATACTTTCTTGTGTAGAACTATAAATGTCCAATATATTCTTAGTTTCTATTTCTAGTTATGAAACCTTGACATTCATAAAAGGTTTTTGTAGCTTTTCAAAGGCATGGATAACTTCTTTAAGGAAAATATATATTACTTATTTCTCAAATACATTACCTTGTAATTTTTTTCAATAATTGATTTTTTTTCTATGCAAAAAAATCAAATATTCTTCTTTTTCTTATAAAATTCATGTGAGGGAATTTCACCTTTTAAATTTATTTCCGCAATAACCATAGACTTTGGAACCTATTTTTATTTAAATTAATACTGTGTCTAATATTTTGATTCACATGAAACACTGAAATACAATGATTTTTGACATATTAGATGAATATTATAAAGAAAATTTGACCATTATTAATCTTATAGAGGATAAAAATATACTAATCAGCTATATTTTAATAAAATATATGATTAAGACCCTTTAAACTTTTAAAAGGGCATTTTTTTGAAAAAATAATTTTTCCATTAAATATACTATTTTAATTTCAAAGGTAAATTTATAAATTTTAGATTTTAAATTTGAAAAAATTAATTCAATTTTTTGATTAATAATTTCATTGTTATCTTAGGATTAATTTTTTATATTTTTCTAAAATAAATGATTTTTTACTTGAATAGTGGTAAAGGACTAATTTTTCAAATACCATCCCTTTTGTGACATTATCATAACACAACAATGATTTGATTTTTTTTTAAAATATATAAAACCATATATATTTATAAATTAAAATAAAATATCTAAAAAAATATCAAATTTATGGAATCTATGTTTAATTCTTGGGAATCATAAGGGAAATTTTACTTTAAACATTATTTTTATACAATTCTATTAAAAATCAGTTTTAGTCACTTGTAGAAATTAAATCTAACAAAATGTATTTCCTATTTTTTATCAAAATTTTCATATCACGTAATATGTTAAATTTCATTTTTATTTATAAATGTGTGATTAATAAGACTAAGGTTAAATATAATGACAATGATGAAATGTTTTTTTTTCAAATAATTATTTTATTAATGTTATAAAATTTTTAACTGATAAATTAAAATGATATATTTATATAAATACATTGATATAATTTTTAAAAATATATAAAAAATAATATCACTAATTTAACTGGTAACAAATGTAATATAATATTAATAAAACTTAATGTGAAATCTAACATTTTTTTACAAAATGATTTTTTATAGGTTAAATGTTTAATTTTTTTTTAAAAAAAGTATCTTCTTTAGTGATTGATTATAATATATAGAGTAAGAAAATAAAAAAATTGGTTTAAAGGGTTAAATTTTATTTTTAATATAATATATACTAAATTTTAAAAACTAGTTACCTAGGTAAAAACCAAAATTGTAAAATGTAGAAAACAAGTCTTAATATGATTTAAAATTATTTAAAATATGTGGTAAAATGAGTGGTGCGGGATTTATAAAACCAATATCACTCCACACTCCTATATTTCTTACTTTTACAATCATTGACTCTTGAATATTGTAATTTTATTATTTTAAAATAATGGGTGTTCACAAAAGTTCCATTTTATTCACTTATAAAATTGGACACTTCCAACCATTCATGACACAATCATACCTTATATTTTAAACCTAAAAATATTAATTTATTTACTCCTAGAAAACTCTCCTATGTTAATAATACTCTAGTCACACTAAGATATCCCAAGTCCTTCATTTCCATGGATATTTAAAAGAAAAATCTCATGTTTTTAATGAAAGTATATCTTACTCCTTAGTATTTTCTTATTAATATTCTTCTTAAAAAATTATTCTAGACACCATGATTAAATTGAATAATTATTATTAATATAACTTAATTTTATAATTTTTTTATCAATAATTACTCAATCGTTTACATCCACTATGAAAAACAAAAAAAAACATTAACTATGTGTGTGTAGACTACCACCACTGCGAAACAATGTGATTAATTTTTCATCAGCAACATTCAAGATTTGTATTACAACTGGATTTTATGTATTAACATTCTAATTACTTAACAATAATTATTCTTAAATGATAATTTATCATATACCATTATTATATCCCTTTCATTGAGAAATGGAATTGTTAATCATGTGTATGGTGGACTACCGCCACAACGAATGATGACTTTTGTTTTTCCTCACCGCCCATAATGGAAGATCATAAAAATTAATTTAATTAATATATATGACAATTATTAAATTTTAATTATTCTTTAAAATTTATATTTAAATTATATAATAATGTATCCTTACTATTAAAATTCTTATAACAAGCTCTCGCTTAGGTCGGTTTTTACCACCTACGTGAATGATGATATACTTTTTAAACAATAAATGATTAAGGAATGTATATAATGGTAATATAATTTAGTAATAATTTATTTAATATGTTTTAATTGTTCTATAAATTTTTTATTAAAATTTAATATATTCAATGATATATCACCTTTCAATTGTTAAACTGGCTTAAACTAGTTCATTATAATTTCCTTTTCATAAATTGTAATAATATATATCTAATAATGAAATGAGATATAAGAAATCACTGACAAAATTATTATTATATATTTAATATTATGGTAATGATTAAGTATATAAGAATAGTGGTGAATAACCCCACTTTTATACAATTAAATCCAAACAATCCAGATTACTCACACCTAATATTGAAAATATATTTAAAAAAACTAATATACATGTAGATAATAATAATAAAATAATTTTATAAAAGGTTATATAAATTAATAAGGTTATTAAATTGGTGATTTAGATATTTAGGTATATTATACAGTAGGTTACAGCATGATTGAGTAAGAAAGAATATATAGTAACGGTGTTTTGTGTCAATTTCTTTTCATTGAGACATGTTTTTTTATGCACTTAATTTCATTTAAGAAGTGTGTATACTACCTACTGAAGGTATAATATTATGAATTATATTTTATTAATGGTATTTTATGTTCAATTTCATTCCCTATGTTTCAATGGATTTTATTAAAATGTTTCTTAATCCGTAAAAGTTATCAATAATAATAAATTTCTTCCTTTGAGTTATAATGTTTCATCTTGAAATTATTTCTTCTATTCTTGGTTTCTTCAATAGTTTGATTTTACGTAACGTTAATTTATCTTCCTCTCTATGGAAAATGAATCTCTTTATTTAAATATTCAAACCTTATGAATTTCTTCCCCATAAAATTAAAGACATTGTTAAAGATAATTCTCATTCTCTTTAATGATGAGATTTCTTCCAAATCAAAATATTCCTTTCCATATAATGTTATTCGTTATATTTTGAGACCCAGTTATTTTTAATCTCAGGTGAACCTAATATATCCAAAAAAATATCACAATTAAGTTACTCTTTTTACAATGTGGGTTTTCAATAATGGTATTTTAAAATATTAAAAAAATTACATCCTTTCAAAATAAAATCTTTTATCCATGACTCCAAATTCCATTTAAAAACCATTATATCATTTCAAGGATATATTATTGATGTTTATTTTTCAAAATTAATCATTCTATAAAAATTTTACTTCATGGTTTTAATCCTTTATGTCTTTTTAAAGGCTTATTTATTATAGATTTTTTTTCCAAGTAAAACATTTCATGATATTTTTACACTACATTATAGAAATAATTATATATTTTTCAAGCCTACACTGAGGAATGTTATTTAAAAATATGTATTTTTTTAAAATTTATCACTTCACCTTTTCAAAAATGAGTTTTCAGTATTACCTAAAAATCATCATTAATTCTAATGAAAAAATAATATTCTAAAAAAATTATTACTTCACTTTATCATTCCTATTTTATCTATAGGATTTATATCCATGGAATTTATTTTTAATAAACTTCCCTAATGATTTTATTATATAATAATCATCTTGTTTTATTGAGTTGGGGGTATCAACTCTTTAAATTATTAAGGTCAATTTTCATGATACCATTTAAAAATTGTGTGAATTAAATTTTTATTTCATGGGAACTTTATGATGTTATTAACGAAACTCATTTTATCACATAATGTTTCACCATGTATTGAATTATTTTTCTATATTCTCATGTATTTGTATAGATTATTTATGGGATATTTCATATATCTCCCTCTGATTTCGTGGTTAAAGATTTTTATATCCTGAGATTAGTATGTTAAGTGTGGAGATTTTTTAATTCATAACATGAATGATGTGAATTTTTTTACAAAATGAAGAGTAATAATTTTTTTGTTCACAATATAAAGTGTTTGATTTTTTTTGTTCACAATAGAAAATGTGGGATTTTTATTTATTCATAATAGGAATAATCGAAATTTGTTTTTATAACAATATTAAGCAAGGAAATTCTTTCACAATGTTATAATTTCTATATATTAATGTTTGTTCCAATTTATTAATTATGTTATGGTTTAAGGACATTATATATTTCCATTTCATATACCTAGGATTATACTCCATGGATCATGTTTATCTTCTCATGATTCTGCACACTTTTTATATGGTATATGTTTATTCATTTGATATATTATGTCTTTCTATCCTAATTTATGGAGATGTATTATTATTCCTTATTATTTTTAATAAACCATTTATCCAATTACATGTTTTCACATATTCTTTTTATTAAACCCTTGATAACATGTTGATAAGTTTTCCTTTACTGAGTGTTTGATATCACCTGTTTCTTATGTTTCCTTTCTGTGGGTTATGAAGAAATGTATAAATTGTGCGAAGTCTATAGGAGATTCTAGAAGAGTTGGGTTGTGGAGAATAATTCACATGTGTTGTAAAATAAATTTCATATATAGTTATTCCACAATGAAACTAACCCAAAAGGTTATCTATGTGTTTTGAGATTATTTTTAAAATGTAATTCTAATGTGAAATTAGTAACAGTATAGACTGGATAATCTCACTTTGTATCAAAGTTAATTTTTAATATAAGTTTTTTAGCACCAAATCCAATAGTATAGGTCCAGGATACCTAATTAATATCAAATGAGTGTTTAGTCATTTTTTAGGATTATTTTAATTATTTTTTATTATTACAATATAATTGTAGTGAAAACACTAGAAATAAATCTAAGAGATAATTGCATGCTTAGTATAACATCACAATATTTTGGTAAATTAGATGTTTTGTGTATTTCCTTGAAATAAAATTACACCTAGAAAATAAAATTGGATGCAATATTGTGAACAATTGAATGTAGGGGTAGTAACCCATATATGGGAATATTGGGTATTACCGAATCTTCACTTGGTGTGTGTGACAAAGAGGATTAACTACACACCTAGTTTGACACTCCTAAGGGATAAGATTTTGTCAATCACATTATTTTTAAAATATATTATGTATTATTTATTATATTAATGGATTAGGTTAATGAATTTGGAATAACCCTACCTAAAGAAAACAAGATATAATCCAAAGTTATTTTAGTTGAATTGAAAGCTATTGTAATAATTTTAAAAGTGTAAGAAATGTTTATGTTCAATTGTCATCACACAATAATTAACTTATGGTGTTAATTATTCATCACTCATATTAAATTCTTGTGTGGTATTTTTAACCAGGGCCCTTACTACATTATCCATATCTTCATTAAATTTTATTTTTTTATATTTTTGTTCATAATTGTATTAGATCCCTTTGAAGTGAATTTATTAAATTTCCTTGACACTCATTATCTTTTTACCCAATGGGGAAGCTATGAAGAATTAACATAGATAATGAACCTAGTTCATATTTTATTGGTAAAGACCTAAAATATCACCTATAATAATATGATAATTAATAAAAAAGGGGATAGATTTTCATCACTCTAGTATTATGAGGATCACCTTGTCTGTTATAAGAGTGGCATACATCATCGACACTAGTTTTACTCTGAATTCATTCAAGGATTTTACAGTAATTATATTAAATGAATTTATGGGAATTTAATGGATTTAAAGGTATTTATACTAGTGATTTAGTATCCTCTCATTAATAATTGGATTAAAATTAACATTTATAGTTCATGAAAGGGAAATCTAGGATATAGTGGATGTGGTTGTATTATTAGAGACTATAAAGGATGAAATCTAGGTAATTTCTACAAGGATTATGTGGTTATCAATTCTTATGAATAAAAAATATAAGGTTTGATTCTATTTATTCAAATTTTGATGAATAATAATTGGTACAAGATATTTTTGGATCTTGAATCCTCTAATATTTTGAATTGCATTATGTTTGTAACTTTATCTCACTCATGGGGTCATGTAGCTGCATGGGAAGATTGTATGGAATATTTTAAGTATATTAAAATTATGGGGTCTCTCATATACCAGGAATATAAAAAAGAATATTTGATTCTATTTACAATATAAGGGATGGTTCGATGAGATGTATCTAGTTTTGGTCCATTCTAAATATTATTTTAGATCCTCTGTGCATTGATATTTGTGTAACTTTCACCTTCATTTTTTATAATATTATCTGGTCCTTTTATATTTGATCTTGGTAATATTATTATTTATTTTGGTTTTATAACTGGTTATAAGTATAGGGAACCCTGTAAATGATGGATGTGATGGGAAATATTGTACTTTTCCTAATAATAAAACAAGTGGGATAGATGTTTCTATTTAATTTGTTTTGTAACACTCACCCAACTATCTACAGTTTTTATTAATAAGATGAATCTTTCCAAACATCCGAACATGCTAACTAATAGTAGTATGGATTTTCATAAAATATAAAGTGATAAAGATAATTATGGAAAGAATATTCAAATTCTCATGTGTATCCTCCTACTTTTTCTAAGGGTAATAATACCCTCTTTGTGATTGATTTATGAGTATATTTTGTAAAAATGTAAATTTTCAATAAAAATCACTTAATAAATCATTTGAAGGCTATATGAAAGGGGTAAAATCACATTTTATTCTTTGAAAATTTCTATGGACTATTTTCAGTGTTAGGAGCTATGTTAGTGAGGGGTTTCGATGCTTGGAGAGCCTCAAATTTGATAATATAAAAAAAATAAAAATATTATATTACACGCATGGTTTTCCAAATAATTGAAATAACTCACAAACAATGTCTCTAATGAGAAATATGATACCACCATTAGGTTTAGTATTTTGGATTTACCCTGGTCACTGTATATAATTTGTATGTGTCATGAATTTGGAAAAATCACATGTGAGAATACTTTATTTAATATTCTTATCATATATTTTTTCAAAAATAATGGAATGTATCTCAAATGATGTTTCAGATAGAAAATCTGATACCACCCCTGGGTATAGAAAGGAGGTTTTAACCTGGGTACGACATTAGTTTTGTGCATTTAAGGTGTTAGGTAACATCACACATAAGGGTAATAATAATTGATATATAAATTTTTTGTTGGGGAGGAATAAATAATAATAATAATAATTTTATTATTTTTTTAATTATTATTTTTAATCCAAAAAATGAAAATATTCTTTCCTAATTAATGTAAGTATTGTGGTGTAAATCATGAGTGTCCAAGGTAATTAATATGATATTATTAATTGTACCAATTAAATAAAAATTTGTTGTTAATATTAGTTTATTAACTTTTATCAGTTTTTAATGAAGGTTGGGGTTAAAATATTTATGGTTAAAATGTTGAATGTGATTTAAATATAATAATATCATATTGTTATTATTATTATTTTAAATTGGAAAAATAATATTTAAATGTATATATAAAAGATAAATATATATGTATATATATACATATGTGCTGGAATCTATATGTATATAACAATGTCTATATATATATATATATCATGTATATAGATGGGAAATATAAATATATATATATATATATGAAAGTGTATATAAGTATATGAGGGTGTGCACATATATATATAATTTCTATATATATATATAATTATTTCCTTTAATAAATGGATGGATTAATAGATTAAATGACAATATTAGGAAAAAACGTGTAATGGGTAATTGTGTGGTGCATGGATTGAGGAAAGAAAAGGGGAAAATGTAATAAGGGATATAATGAATTAATTAAAATAAATGAAGGAAAAAATTAAAAAAATAAAACAAATGGGGGTTCTTTATCATGAATATCTCCTTTTCTCCTCCCCATCTCACATCAACCACTATCTCCTCTCCCTCACTCCTCTATCCTCTCTCATATTCATTTTTTTATTTTATTTTTACTATTTTCGCAATCTTTAATCCTCGATATATTCTTTGATATTAAACGGATTGACTCACCACTAGTTTCATTATGTTCATCTCGATGAGAACATTTTTAATACTGATTTTATTTCCAATGTCAATGCACTTTTAGTGGTGCAATTGAACTATAACATCAACCATTGTTAGTGTTTTTCATTATAAATAAGGTAGGAAGTTCATTACCACCTTGGAATCTCGTTTCACATGTTTATGTGGTATAATTATCATGTTGGAATATTTGATATCATTTTTGACTTGTGATTTCTTGTGGGTATGTGTGTATCTTATGACACCATACAACCAGGATCCATGAGAATTTTTGAGATAGTTAGATTCCATGTTGATGTTTGACTCACATGTTGTGTTTATGATGATGCTATATTTTTTCATAGTGTGTGAATTGACATGTTTCCCTTGATTTGTGTGCCATGATATGTGGCATTGATATTATAACATTATTTCCTTGAAAAATGTTTAATATATGATGTGTTTTTGTTTCTTATGCATGGTACCAATGAGATAGATGGACCTATCATGACACAGTCAACCTAGAGGGAGAGAATGTTCAGAAGCTTCATGTGATGTGATAATGAGACCTATATAGATTATGTTTCATTATGAACTAATATGGCATCCCATGTGGGTATTATGGTCCTGAGTGATCAGACCCATATATGATGGTCATGGGGCATTACAATCATGAGTTGTCAGACATGCATGGAAAGAGTAGGGAACGATTATCTATGTGACCTGGCTAGGAAATAGCATCAGATCATGATGACCTTGTGTGGTTTCACCTGGAGGCATGATCCCTACATGGAAATTGAGAATATTGAGGCTAGAACCAATGTTGTGAGGATTACATCACTATTCTGATGATTTTAGGCATGGTGTTGAAGAATGTATGGCCAAAGGTTGGTGGAAACATGGTTAATGCACAACCACTTGGTTTTTCATTGTATGTTAATTTTTGGCATGCATTGATTATTATAAGTATAACATATACTATTATACCAGAGCACACCAGTTTGAGGATGCATTGGTGGTGTCCTACTTAGTTTTGTACTCACAACATACTCATTCATTTTAGTGCACTTATAGATTTTAATGACCAAATATCTGGTGAAGGTAAAGAGCCCTATAATGGTGGTTTAAGATATCGAATAAGGAGATTACATCAAATATTAATGAAACTGGAGTTCCCCACAGATTATTGTTTTTTTACTTGTCTTTTATTTACCTGTTTCTCATACATTGTATGGGATTTCCACTTTGGAAGTTATTTTTATATCTATTTCACTAATTCATTTTCAACATTTTTCAATGATTTTTTATTATTTTTTTTGTAATTATCCTTTATTATCATTCTCAATGACATGATATAGAGGTATAGTCTACCCAATATCAGATAAAGAACCTTGTTGTAGGTTGGAATTCTCTTGTATATGGGGAGGTGTGGATGTGGTTATGTGACCTTCTAGTTTGGGACCAGTTGTTCAGGTAGGGATGTTACAAAATGGTAAAGTGTCTGGATTTAATAACATTTTATTATCTTTATCTTTATATGGGAAAGTATAAAAAAGAGATAGGATAGTTTAGTATCGATCATGAGAACTATGATATTGTATGGAGAACACTAAATAGTGTTCCTTTGAGTTTCCATAATGTGTGAAAAAAATTTGTTTTTGACCTAATTAATTTAATTCACCTCACATGATTCACATAATTTTGATATTTGACTTATAATATTTAGTGTTTGTTCATGCATCATGTCTATGAACATAGGTTAAAATTACATTTATATATTCACTGATGGAAACATGACTTATACCAATGGTCTCAAACCATTGGTAAAGGTCTGAAAACCATTGGCTAGTTAGCCGTGGGGATAGACTTATACCAATGGTTATAGTATAACCGTTGGTATATGGATCTGGAATGCACATTATACCAATGGTTTTCTCTATCCATTGGTATATATTTATACTAATGGTTAATACCCATTGTAGATAAAGGAATTTCAGATCTATTCCAATGGGTTCAAAACCGTTGGAATAAGCTTTTACTAATGGATTTCATAAAACCATTGGTAAAGGATGATTATAGGATCTATACCAGCATTTTATAAACCGTTGGTATATAGTTTTAACAATGGTTTTATGTAAAACATTGGTATAAAGTTACTTTTCACATATATACCAATAGCTTACAACCGTTGTTATAGCCTTACGACAATTTCAGCAGAAGGTCGGCCTGTCTCCCCCTCTACAATCCCCTGTGAACCTATGAAATGAGAACCCAATTACCCAATGCAGTAAAAAATTCAGAAATTAATTATTAATTCAATACTTCTGAATTATTAATGAGAAACACATACAAAATGAATTATGAATTACGTACAAAATTTTGAATTAGGTATAGTGTATTCAATTAAGAATTAATTACATATAAAATTTAATTATGTATAAAACATATAGAATATGGAATATAAATTTGAATTCAGAATATGGTGGTGTCCAAGGGGGTGGGGCTATCCAAGGGGTGGGGGTTGTCTAAGGGGGTGTGGAGTCAAGGGGGTGGGGGTGTCCCGGGGGTGAGTGGGCTTTCCAATGGGGTGGGGGTGTCCACGGGGTGAGTGGGCTTTCCAAGGGGGTGGGGGTGTCTAGGGTGATGGGGGTGTTGAGGGGGTGGGGGGACTATCCAGGGGTGTGGGATGTTCAAGGGGGTGGGGGTGTCTAATGGTGGGGAGGGGTGGTGTCTAGGGGGGCTATCCAAGGGGTTGGGGGTTGTCCAAGGGGGGTGGGGGTCCAGGGGTGGGGGTGTCCATAGGTGAGGGTGTCCAGGGTGGTGGGGGGGGGGGGGGGGTTATCCAAGGGGGTGGGGGTGTCTATGGGGTGGGGTGTCCATGGGTGGGGGGTTGTCCAAGGGGGTGGGGTGTGCATTGGGGTTGAGGGTGTCCAGGGGTGGGGCGTCCAGGGGTGCGGGTGTCTAGGGGGTGGATGGGCTATCCAGGAGGTTTAGGGGCTATCCAAGGGGGTGGGGGTGGGGGTGGTGTCCATGTGGGGTTGTCCAAGGGGGTGGGGGAGGGGTGAAGGAGGGGTGGGAGAGGGGGTGGGGGAATTCCCAGGGGTGAGGGGTTTTCCAAGCGGGTGGGGGTGTCTAGGGGTGCTGGTGTCTAGGGGGTGGGGGTGTCCCGGGGTGGGGGTCTTTCCAAGGTGGTGGGGGTGTCCAGGGGTGGGGGTTTTCTAGGGGGTGGGGATGTCCAGGGGTGTTCAGGGGGTGTGGGCATTGTCTAATGGGGTGGGGTGTTCAAGGGGGTGGGGGTGTCAAGGGGCTGGGGCTATCTAGGGGGCGGGGGCTACCTAGGGGGTGGGGAATGTCCAAGGGTATGAGGGTGTCTAGGGGGTATGGTGGTGTTCGGGGTGGCGGTGGGGTGTCTAGGGTGTGGGGGTGTCCATGTCACGACCCGTCCACAGGGCCCATGCTGTGACTACCCCAAGCCCGCCTTCCATAGGTCAGGGGCTGGAGAATAGCACCAAGGCGTAAATCTTGAAAAAAAGGGAAGGAATTGCCTTTATATAGTAAACAAGCACAACAGAGTACGCAACACAAGTAAGCACTAAGTAAACTGATTACAAAATGTAAGTGCTGATAGTAAATGGGCCAGTATACAAACCCAACTGAAAGTATAGAACAACTGATAGACTAGTACAACAACATTAAAGTAAATCAGCGACCACTAAGTCGTCCTCCGGAAATCCCACCAAAATGGTGGGTACAGATAGTCTCCTCAGCACCATGAGTCCGTCCGTCTGCTCCAAGTATGTCTCACCAAGTGGTCCACCTCCGGGTACCATCAAGATATACATGCCTCTACCACGATCATTGTTTTCCATTGTCTGCATCCAACACAACATAGTGCGGGCATAGCCCGTGCAAGGGTGAGTATAATGATACTCAGTAAGGACACCTAGACCCCCGAAGTTCTCCCAAAATCCATGAATGATAGACCAAAAATAAAAGATAAAATCAAAAAGTATCAAACAACCCTACTTAGGTATATGCCCATACATATACCTAAGTCATCAATCCCAGTTCGGTTCCAACTCTCGAGACCAAGTACAACCCAGTCCATACAGGAAAGAAGTCAATCACATCAATGATAATGATTGAAAGTCAAGACTCAGCTCACACAGGTATACATCTTTCATAAGGGGATAAAGATGATCAGATGTAGTCACTGATTCATCTAAGCTGGCGGACCCAAGTTGGATACAAGTCCAGCTAAGCTATTGGACCCACGTTGGCTACTAGACCAGCTACTCTGTCAGACCCACATAGGATACTAAAACAAAAGTTAAACTGTCAGACCCACGTAGGATACAAGTACAGTTGTCATTGTCGTCAAACCCATAGAGTAATCCAGTACATTTTCCATCTTTTTCAAACCCACAGAGGATTTCAGTACGGTAGTTGTTGCAGTCGCAGCCAGGTCTAGGGTTCCCGCACACAGCATGCTCGATTCCGGGAGGGTCCGCTCCTCGAGCCAAGGGGTCGATACATCAACTATCACAAAGTCCAAATTTGATGTATCTCAATATTCTGCCTCGACAAAAGGAATCCAACGTGACAGACGATGCATCAATAAGACGCCCGATCTGAGAGTTATTAGCATTTTTGCTCCAGGGGGCGGTTGGAAACACGCTCGTTCAAAACCCATAAATTTTCCAAAGTTATCCAAAACTCACTTAGAGTATCGAAAAAGGACCGCCACGTCATGAGGGTCCCAGTGCCACAAATGGTGCGTCATTCGGATGCATGATCTTCAAGTTATTCACCCTTAAGTGAAAACGTGTCGGGCCTGTTAAGCCCAATGGGTTGGCGGGTCGGGTCAACGCGGTTTTGACGGGTCCTACTCTGCAGGGGGTCAGACCGGCCTGATGAAACCTGTGGCCCAGCCTGAAGGGGCGTGGTCTGGCCCGAGGGGGCGCGGCCCCCCGGCTGCCCGAACCGGCGGTGCCAAGCGGCGCCACCCTCCCTAACTAGCCGGCCCTCTTGGCGCAAGCAGCCCATGTAGGCAGGATGTGGATCTACTGTGTGGAACCTTTCAGTTTCACGACCTTCCTCCACCCGTTCGGTCATCGAGCCGGCCGGTTCTTCCGCCGAAGCAGCCCACCCATTGAGGGTTGCGGTTCTCCACAGCGCGGCAGCGTGGGGTACCGCGGTTCCTCCCTTCAGCCCGACCGGCTATGGCGGGCCGGTTATTCCTCAATTGAGTGGCCCGCAGTTGCAGGCCATGGTTATTACGCACGTGGTCAGCGCACGGTCACCGCTTTTCCCATCTTCGCCTCTTCCAATGCGCCTCAATCACAAACAATGAGACTACATAGGGTCGTCGAGCCGTGTGCATTCGGCCCGCACACTCCGCAATAAGAAGTAGCAATTGGCCAAGGATAAACAAGGTTTCACGAAGAACGAAGAACAATTTTATTCAAATAAAATTGAAGCAATCCACCCTACCTTGGAAAATCTTCACGGTAGTCGAGCATCGCGGAAGATGGCGTCACGGGAAGACGGCGTCAACTCGTTGACGTCAGGGAAGAAGAGCCGGGGATGGCGCGGCATCGGCGTTCCTTGCGGGTGGCTTCTTCTCATTTGATTTGGCCTAAGATTGAAGGTGATGATGACATTCCTCAGCAGTTCTTCGTTTGAAGTATGGTGTTCTTTATTTGAGAGAAGAACACCCTTCTATATTTCTCTATAGCTCCCACAAAGTTTCAACACAAACAAGTTCCAAAATCATATAATAGCTAAGATATTATTTTATTCACACAAGTAATTCAAAATTCAAACAATTTAATTAATTAATTAAAAAGGTTGAACTCATTAATTAACTTGTGTTGGAAAAAATTTAAAGAGATAGATAGGGGAGGTGAAGAGAACTTATAAATAAAGAGGTTTTCGTAATAAAGGAAGGGGAATTAATTGGGGAGTTTGAGGAGAGTTATGGGAGATGAATGGTTGGGGCTCGTGTGGCCCCCAACTCTCATATATCCACACATGGGGGAAGTTGGGTGGGTGTGGGACCCACCAATAACATCCCATGGGAGGAAATAACATCCATTGATATATAAAATTGTTCTAAACAATTTTATTTAATTTCTTAATTAAACCACAATTTTTAACTTGCAACCCGCATAAAATGCAACTGCGGTAAAGGTCCCCTTAAGAAATTACTGGCATTGCCAGTTCATGGTATCCTCAGATTTCAATTCCGAGCACTGGTTCAAAATATAGAAAAACCCGCACGTACGTTTACTGAACGTACCCGAACAAAACTTCATAAATTGATTCCGGGAACACCGGGCCTCGGAATCAAGTGCTTTCAGAAGCCACAGACTCATAAAATTACAACGAATTATGACAAAAATTCCTTGAAAATTAAGGGTCTTTATATTACTCCCACCTCAGGTATTTATGTCCCTGTAAAGCTACAACACACACTAGGAAAAAAATGGGGATACTGAGCTAGAATCTATGCCTCCCGCTCCCAAGTGCTCTCCTAGAGGTTCCCATGCTTCCATCGAACGTAAACCAGAGAAATCAACCATCCACGTAGGACCCGCTCCTGTCGATCCTTAATCTCCACCGGGACCTCCTTAAATGTCGCCCCGTCATCGATATCCAGCTCCCTATGATCGATGATGTGGGTCGGGTCGTGCACGTATCTCCTCAACTGAGATACGTGGAAGACGTCGACCACCTTGCCTACTCTGTTGAGAACCTGGAATAGTCCGATGAAACACGGATATAACTTGTTGCCCCGACAAAATCTTCGTAGACCCCGTCGAGGTGAGACACGTAAGAAGACGTGGTCTCCATCCTCGAACTCCAGGGGTCTCCACCTCCTATCCGCATAGGAGTTCTGTCTGCTCTGTGCAGTCTTCATCTGCTTCTGGATGATCTGAACCTTCTCCGTCGTAGCCTGAACCATCTCTAGTCCTACAAGTGCTAACTCCCCAGGGTCAGTCCAGCACAGAGGTGATCTGCATGGTCGGTCGTACAGTGCCTCATATGGTGCCATCCCGATGGTGGAGTTGTAACTATTGTTGTATGAAAACTCCACCAAGGGTAGTTGATCCTCTCAACTGCGACAAAAGTCAAGGATACATGCACAGAGCATGTCCTCGTGTGTCTGTATGGTCTTCTCAGTCTGTCCATCCATTTTAGGACAGAAGGTGGTGCTCAGACGTAGCTGTGTTCCAAAGGCCTCCAGCAACCCCTTCCAATGCCGGGAAGTAAAGAGAGCATCTCGATTGGATACAATAGTTAATTCCACACAATGAAGCCATACGATCTCTTGAACAAAGAGGCATCCCAAGATCTCTACTGAGACCTGCTCTCTGATCGGTAGGAAGTGGGCCGACTTGGTGATTCGTTTTACGATCACCCAAATAGAGTTGTTTTCCTTGGATGTATGTGGAATCCCCATCACGAAATCCATAGATATCTCATCCCACTTCCACTTTGGGACCTCTAAGGGCTATACCAAGCCTGTTGGTACCTGGTGCTCCTACTTCACTTACAAGTGAGGCATCGTGAAATGAACTCTACTACAACCTTTTTCATGCCCAGCCACCAGTTCTGTCATCTGAGGTCCTGTTATATCTTTGCCACTCTTAAATATACCGCTAGAGGGGAAGTGTGAAACTTCCTCAGCACTTCCTCCTGCAGTGCAACTGGTACCATAGTACGTCCCCTAAAGAGGATGACGTGCTCCCCTCCTTTAGAAAATCCATCAGGTGCCTGCTCTATGGATATCTGAGCACGTCACGTCTCATAGACAACGTCCCCACGAAGTGACTCTCTGACTCACTGAAGGAGTGGAGGAGTGACTGTGGGAGACTATAGAAAATATGCTCTATCTCTATCCACAAAAGATATCAGCAACGTGGCTAGCTGCTCTGTCGCCTCTCCAAGTAGTTGAATGCCTGATCTATTGCTGAAAGCATCTGCCACAACGTTCCCCTTCCCAGGAGTATAGACAATCTCAATGTCATAGTCCTGGGAGAACTCGAGCCATCCCCACTGTCTTAGGTTCAGGTCCTTCTGCGATAAGATATACCTGAGACTCTGGTGGTTAGAGTAGACTTTTAAGCACTCACCCATCAGATAGTGTCTCCACATCTTCAAGGCGAAGACCACTGCTGCTAACTCCAAGTCATGGATAGCGTAGTTCTGCTCATGCTGTCTCAACTATCGTGAACCATATGTGATCACTACTCGCTTATACATCAGGGCACACCCGATTATGGTCCCTGATGTGTCGTAGTAAACTACATACCCTATGCCCTCCTCCGGTAGCCTCAAGATGGGCGCACTGGTCAATCTCTATCTCAGCTCCTGAAAGCTCTGCTGACATCTACTTGACCACACAAAAGGTTTCCCCTTCTTTGTAAAAGATGAAAGCGGTGCTGAAACTCTTGATAAATTTGGCACAAATCTCTGATAGTACCCATCCAGACCTAGGAAACTCCGCACCTTTGTAACGCTACTAGGTGGTTCCCAAGAAAGTACTACCTCGATCTTCGCAGGATCTATTGCAACTCCCACCTTTGAGATGTCGTGTCCCAAGAAGTGTACCTCTCGAATCTAGAACTGGCACATAAAGAGATTACCATAAAGTTGGTGCTCTTAGAGTGTATCTAGTATAACCCGCAAGTGGTAGGCGTGCTCCTCCTCAGTAGTCGCGTAAATCAGTATGTCATCAATGAAGACTATGACAAAACGATCTAGGTAAGTCTAAAAGATCTTGTTCATGAGACTCATGAACACTGCTGGAGCGTTGGTTATGCCAAAGGGCATAACAAAGAACTCGTAGTGGCCATACCGACACCTGAAGGCCGTCTTCTGCACATCCTCATATCGAAATCTAAGCTGGTGATAGCCTGACCTGAGGTCTATCTTCGAGAACCATATTTCTTCCTTGAGCAGATCAAAGAGGTTGTCAATCCTTGGGAGTTGGTACTTGTTCGTCACAGTCACCAGATCCAGGAGATGGTAGTCGACACATAGTCGTAAGCTCCCATCCGCCTTCTTGGTGAACAAAATCAGAGAAGCCCAGGGTGAAACACTGGGTTAGATGAATCCTTTTCCATGCAAGTCCTCCATCTATACCTGAAGCTCATGAAGCTCAATAGAAGCCATCCGATATGCTGGAGTAGATATCGGTGTTGTACCGGGGTACGGGTCTATGTAGAATTCCACCTCTCTGCGAGGAGGTAGTCCTGGAATGTCGTCAGGAAATGTAAAGACCCGTAAATTTCAAGGAAATTTTTATTTAAATTTCTTTGGAATTTTACAAGAATGTAGTTTTTGACGGAACCTGATTCCGAGACCCGGTGTGCCCGGAATCATTTTCCAAAGTTTGGCACTGGTACGTTTAGTGAACGGACGAGTGGGTTTTTCGAACTTTTGAACCGGTGCCCAGAATCCAATTCCGAGGGCACTGATGGAATCGCAGCGCCGGTATTTGCTTAGAAACTCCTCTTCCGGAGTTACGTTTGCTCGGGTGTGGTATTTAATTTTTGGTCTTAAGGTTAATAAATAAAATAATTTGTACGACAACTTTATTTTATTTCACTGAAAGCCACTTAAAGCTGCTTAAGCTGAGTTGTTGCGGATAGGGTGCTATCTAAAAATATCCTACCCCTTTGTTATGATATTTGTGAGGTGGGGTCTGCACGAGCCCCACCATTTCTTTTCCGCTAAGTAACGCACCCGTGAAAACCCGTCATTATGAAAGTCAACTGACACGTTTTCTTAATTTCTTACCGCACCAAATAATTGGGTGGTTTTCTTCGTTGAATTAATTCTATGAATTAATTTATTCATTTCTTAACCTGTTTGAAATCTATTGGCGTAATAATAAAAATAAGACCAACGCACGACTTCTGGAAAAATGCTCGTTGAGAGGATTTGACAAACCTCAAGTTCTTCATCCTCCTTCGCGAAGAACGCGAAGAACGCCATCACCCTCGGAGATTGACGACGCTTCATCTGAGACGTTCTTCCCCGCCCCGATCTCCGGTCACCAACTGCTTGAGTTCGTCGACGCAACACCGGATACCGCGACGACGCGAAGATCCCCTCCTTCCGCGACGATCAAATCCGCGAAGAACGCGCGTGCGACTACTTGACGAGGTAGGGATTTTATTTGAATGTTTATATTCCCGTGATCATTTTTTTATAAAAGAATCAAGTTCATAAGAACAATTTTAATTTATTAAAATTGTTTTCGATTATGTTTTCTATGTTTGATTAATCCTCCCAACTGTTATCGCCTAACGCGGAGGGTGCGGGCCAAACAAACACGGCCCGAAAACCCTCCGCAGTTCTTCGTTGTTGTGCGGTATGGCGGGCGACGACAAAACATGCCGCAAAGGCGGTTTGATGATTCTGCAGTGAAGAACGGGATCCGGGGGGAGCTTCGGCGCAGACGGGAAGGAAAGCGGACCACCGGAGCAACTCAGGTGGCCCGCGGAAGCCACCGGCGGCGCGGTTGAAGCCGCGGCGGCGGCGGCGCCAGTGGACCCGCAACCGCGCGGGTCCGGCACACACGCGAGATGCGGCCTTTGCCGCGTCCGTTGACCAGGGCAGCCCCCCGCGGGGGCCGCGGTGCTGTCACGCGGGGGCAGCGAGCCCCCCGAGCTGCTCGGCCGCCCGGGCGAGCCGAGCCGGGCCGGGCCACATCCTGGCTGGACCACACCGGGTCCAGCTGGGTCGGACCGGGTCGGGTCGACCCGGTTCGGCCAACCCAGGGGGGGTCGGGCCGGGTCGGCCCGGGCCCAGACCCCCGTCTCCGGAAGTTTTTGGTCTTTCTCTCATAACTTGAGCTACGGGCCTCCAAACGACTCACCGTCAGCGGAAACGCGATTCTTGGATCGAGGCGGTCATTTCTGTATATCGCACTCAAGGTTTCGGAATACTTTGGGTTCGGCCGGGATGGTTCGTACACGAAACCAACCGGGCCCTCGGAGTGGAAACACTCATATCTTGAGCTCCGAACGTCTGATTGATGTGCCGTCGACTTTGATAGTTTCCTCTTAGTGAGACCGATCTTTTGGCTCACTCCACCCGAGGTTTGGACGCAGGTGGAGTACGGTCGGGTTAGTTTTGCCTTAAAAACCAACCGGGCCCCTGGGACGAAAAAGCCAATAACTCTCAGACCGGGCGTCTGATTGACGCGCTGTCTGCGACGTTGAGTTCCTGTGGACGATACGGAACTTTTGGGTACATCAACTCTGGAACTTGTGTCAGTTGATGTATCAGCCTCTCGGCTTGTGGAGCGGGCCCTCTCGAACGAGCTTGCTGTGTGCGGGAACCCTAGAGCTGGCTGCAACTCCTGCTGTGACGACAACGACTGTACAGAAATCCTCAGTGGATTTGACTACAACGATGATGAAAACAGTATGGGAATCCTCCGTGTTTTCGGCAGTGACCACTACGATACATCTTGGGATACATCAACTCCGGACTACATGTCATTTGATGTATCGACCTCTTAGCTCGTGGAGTGGACCCTCCCAGAACGAGCATGGTTTGTGTGGAAACCCTAGAGCCGGTTGAGACTTGAAGACTGCTGATCGAACGACTCGGTGTGTTACGGATAGCCCGGCGGAGGAGTGCTTGGTTTTAGCGGCAGACCCACGACAGAGGTGCGCTTGGTTGTAGCGGAACAGGGGAGCCCTTGGTTGTAGCGGCAGACCCACGACAGAGGTGCACTTGGTTATAGCGGCACAGGGGAGCGCTTGGTTGTAGCGGCAGACCCACGACAGAGGTGCGCTTGGTTGTAGCGGCCCAGGGGAGCTCTTGGTTGTAGCGGCAGACCCACGACAGAGGTGCGCTTGGTTGTAGCGGCACAGGGGAGCGCTGGGTTGTAGCGGCAGACCCACGACAGAGGTGCACTTGGTTGTAGCGGCACAGGGGAGCGCTTGGTTGTAGCGGCAGACCCACGACAGAGGTGCGCTTGGTTGTAGCGGCACAGGGGAGCGCTTGGTTGTAGCAGCAGGCCCACAGTACCCGATAGGTGGAGTACTACAGCAGTCCAAGGTAAGAAGGAAGCGCTTGGTTGTAGCGGCATAATCACTGTACTTGATGGAGAAGGAGTTCCCCAATAGATTTGGGTTCAACTTCATGATCGATCCTATGTGGGTCATTGCGAGGGTTAGTTCCTATAGATCCATTATGGGTCCAACGACTTAGATGAATCAGTGGCTACATCTGATCATCTCTAACACCATACGAAGAAGTACCCGTGTGGGCTGAGTCCTGTTTACTTTCCTTTGTGGATCGTGTTGAGATATCCTATGTGGATTATTTTTTCTCTCCTTTGTGGATTGTGTTGTTTTATCCTGTGTGAGTATACGTTTTTCTTTCCTGTGTGGACTGGGTTGTGCTTGGGCGCGGATGTTGGAGCCGAATGGGAATTGATGACTTAGGTATATGTATGGGCATATACCTAAGCAGTGTCGGTTGTTACTTCGTGATTGTATCTATCCTTGGTGGATTTCGGGAGACCTTCGGGGGTCTCGGGGTCCCTACTGAGTAGCTTATACTCACCCCTGCACGGGCTATGACCGCACTTCGTTGTGTTGGTTGCAGACGACGGACAACGCTGATTGTGGTGGAGGCTTGCGGAGCAGGATGGTACCTGTAGGTGGACCACTGGGCGGGACATACTCGGAGCGGACGGCTGGACCGAGGAGCTGTGGAGGCTATCTATGCTCACCCTTCAGGTGGGACTTCCAGAGGACGGCTCGACGCTGCGGCTTTTCTTTTCCGTTGTTGTTTTTCCCCTTTCAGTTGTACTTTACAGTTGGGCTTGTATTTCTGGCCCCTTTTACTTTCAGCACAGCTTGTTACAGTTTTTACTTAGTGTTTACTTTTCCGCTTGCTTACTCTGTGGTGCTTGTTTACTTTTCAAAGGAAATGCCTTCCCTTTTTCCGGGATTTACGCCTTGGTGCTAGTCACCAGCCCCTGGCCTATGGAAGGCGGGCTTGGGGTAGTCACGGCACGGGCCCCGAGGACGGTTCGTGATAGGAAAAACATCTGCTTACTGATCCACCACAACAGGAAAACTTGGACTCCACACATCAACCACTCCGAGGATGAGACTAGCCAACTGATGTGTGATCGGCTGCCCTCTCCTCTGTGTAAGTCCATCCTACTCTGCTAAGGCTCCCTTCTCACCGGTGAAGGTGAACCTACTCCCATCCATGCGGATAAACCACACTTTGCACCTAATGTAGTCAATCTGAGCATGGACTGTAGACAACCAGTTCATACCCAAGATGACATCGTAAGGCCTCGACATTGCTACAAGAAGATCCCAGCCAAAGCTCTTGCCTCCTAGAGTAAGCTCACGCTGCCGGCACCAGTGCGTAATCATCTAGTCTGATCCTGTAGGAGTCTCACGCCATAAGGATCAAGCCAACGACTCCATCGGAATCTCTGAGATTTGAACAAGGGCAGCGACAATGAAAGAATGACTCACACCTATGTCTATAAGTACTGCATCAAGGGTGGAGTAGACACAGATAGTACCTCAAATCATCTCAGGTGTGTCGTGGTCGTAAGCCTCCACTGCCTGGAGTTGAGCCTTCCTCTATCCAACAGCTCCCTGTAGTTGGGGTGGACCTCCTGGTCGTGGTGGGGGTAAAGCCTCAAAGCATCGTCCACCACCTGTTGCTCGGCCAGCTCCTCTGCCTCATCCTCCTACTCCCTTCGGACCGCCACGGTCGAACCTCTGCCTCTGCCTGGGAGGTCCCTCCACTGTCTGCGGCTCATCTGCAGGGCGGGTCAGGCAGTCCGAAACCATGTGACCCTGCCCGCCACATGCATAGCAATACTTTATCCTCATATATCTGTCTCTATTTCGGGTGCCCCACACAACCGAACCTGTATCCTGAGGTCACTCTCCTAATGGAATGGTCCGTTTGGACCTCTACGACATCTTTCTACTACTGGCTGCAGAAGACTGCAACATTTCGCCCTTCGGTGGGTCTCATTGCTGGTGTCAGCTCAGCGAGAAAACTCTCCACAATAAGGGATCGCTCCAGCACTCCCGCCTGCATCGGAATGTTGAGGGAGATCATTGAAGCCCTGATCTCGTGCCTCAATCCCAGCTCAAAGGTCTGGGGCTAGAAGAATGGGTCTCGTACCATGTTCGTAGAGTAGCGCAAGAGGTCGGTAAACCTCACTGAGTACTGAGCTACTGTCATGTTGCCTAGCCGCAAATGAAGTAACTCCTGGATGTTCACCACACGGAGGGTGGTTGGAACAAACTCCGAGCAGAAGAGACTCTTGAAGTCTATCCAAAGTAGAGATGCCTCTTCGGGCACCTAGAGCATCAAGCTCCACCATCTACCTGTTGTTGCATGCAGTAGACTCGTAGAAAGGATCACCATAAGGTCAGCTGGTGTCCCTACCAATATGAAGAATATGAAGATAGCCTCCAACCAATCCTCGGCTTCCTGAGGGTCTGTCTCTCCATGGAACCTGAGCTCCCTCTGTCGCTGAAACTTGTACAACACACTCAGGAGGCAAGCACTCTCCGCTGTGGGGGCTGGTGGTATCAGTGGCCCAGTGGGTAGTGGTATCACAGGTGCCTCCACTGTAGAGACCTGAAGCTTGACATACATGGACATTACATTACTTTTGCGGAATACTTAGTACATAACAAAAATACACACACAAGGACCGTAATAGTTTAGTGTCTTTGGAAACTCGGAACGTAATCTTATAATAATGGTGAAAGATCTTCAACATCTCCCATAAAGATCATCCCCTTTTTTTCTTACCTAAAACCTTTCTTTATATCATGGGGAAAAGAAAACATAAAAGGTTGAGCTCAAATGCTCAGTAAGGGTAAACAAAAGAAATATCAATCACATCATATTCATAATAACATAACTTTTGGAAATCTGAACCGGCAAAAGAGATCATAAATTCATAACATGGGGTAAATCATAGTAGTGAAATGTAATCCCAATAATCATAACATAAATCATGAAACTTTTTGGCATACACACATAATCATAGAGAATCATTTCTTATTAGTCAAGACTCATTGCCAAGACTATCTTAGTGGACAAAGTCCCTTTTTGAACCGATTTCACTCCTCGTTTCAGTCCTATTTCACTGAACCGGTATAACCAACCATTCCATCCATGTCTATCTCATGAGATATAAAATATTTACCCAATGCATTGGAGGGAGATATAGGTCCCACCCATCTCATAATGATACCATTCTTATGTGTGCCACAAAATCATAAACCATACATCATAGCATAACCCATGTAATAAAAATGGGAATCTTAAACATCATGACATCATAAAACAATTCATATAAGATAAAGGAATTCATAAAAAATAATTCCATCACAACATAATCAAATAAATGTAATAATAGGGATGAAAACAGAACCCTTTATTATCTTAGATGGAAAATAATTTTGATAAAACACTTGAACTCCATTCTTGAGGGAAATATCCTTTCAACTTCAAAAACATTTTTCCTTTCTTAACATGTCATTCAAATTTAAACTAAAAGAAGTTGATTAAAAATAAACTTGAAAATTTGTAAAGGAAGATTCTTGGAAATTTGGTTTTAAAAATACATTCATGCCGTATAAGTTAAAAAAACATTCTTCTCTTACTTTTGTCAGAAAAGTCAAAAATTACCTCGTACGAAAAACGAAAAAAGATTCCATTCATATCTTTTACTAAAAACTCACCGAAGGGTAAAATTGGATATAAACTATTGTATAAGGATATAAATATTACATATTGAGGAAACATGGATGTGGATGATAAAATACACCCCAGTAAATTATGAAGTATAAACAATCTCGGATAAAAATTGAGATTGCGAGATTTTCCCTTACCTTTGGTCCAATATGCTTTGTACGTGTCCGAACCTCCTGTATAATGATTTAAATAATGTTATTGACTTATTACAGAATCATACGTATTTTTATGATATCATATATGGTCATATTCTTAGCTTATTATTATCAATATTTCATTACTACTTGTTATTTGGGTGTTTATTACTTTTTGTTCTTATGCGTGTTTCGTCGAATAAATTCTTATTCCTCTCTTTAGGTTATAGATACCTTGTTTCCAGAATGGTATTAGTGTAATATATATAATATTAATTCATTCAATTCATTTATATAATCATTATGAAATGAAGATCATGTAGAACGAGTCACATCACATTGTGGAGACGGTATTCCGTACGTATGCACGAGTGATGATGTCGTTCCTATGATCGTGAAATTGTATTGGAGTGCATGTATACTATTTCAGAATCAATATCACTTTATAATAGTCATATATAGTCATTATTTACACCATTATACCCATCCAAGTAAGGTGGTGGTGGAAAATAGATTACACCACGACGTGGAGACGGTATTCCGTACGTACGCACGCGCGATGATTTCTTTTTCCGTAGAATGGATAGATGGTGAAATAGGGTTGTTTCATACGTATAATAACATATCAGTATATGAGTGATACTTATGTTATTACTTCATAATGAAACAACTAAATAAGAAGAAGTGGAAGAAGAAATAAAGATGAAAGAATCGGTAATGGACATTACCTCTTCTTTGAAGTGCTTCTTTGAGACCTCCTTTTAGGGCAATGAAATAAGTCTTCGAAGAAGACCAGAACCTCTAGGATGTTTCTGGGGAAGTGGAGAGAAGAAATTGGTAGGGTTTTTCCGAGCTTTAAGGCTCAATGTGGTGTGAGGAAGAGGGGGAGGAGGTGCCCTTTTATAAGGGAGGAGAGGGGCACCTTTGGAATAACTAAAAATATTATTTTATTATAAAGTCAAGTTCACTTTTAAATAGCTCCAAATTGAGTTATTTCGAAGATAAGGTGGGTATGGGTCGCAATACTCTCAACCAATAGAATTTATACAAGTTTAGGTCATTATATTAACCTTATCTTTTAGTTTTAACTCTTAGTTAATTAGATTGACATTTACCATGTCACTTTGTATTTTTATATTATATAGTTAATAAACTTACCATATACATCCATGCGACCCCCAAGTTGTGTTTTATTAATATATATAACATTATCTAAGTCATTTGGCCGAACCTTAGATTTTTAGGAATAAAATAACAATTAATAATATAATATTTTTTTAAAAAACTATTTTATGTCAATTTTGACACTATTCAATAGTTGATTTTTTTGAAACTTATAACAGAATGATTACTTTGACCAAAGTTAATTAAATCAATCCTAACATGTCATATTAACCTATAAAATTATTTTAATTCATAAAAAGTCTCAAATTACATTTATTTGGGTATTTATAACATCAATTATGTCAATATTTCATTAATAAGATAATTACTGCATCATCGTTGTGTCATAAATAAATTAATTTATTTAATGTCTATAAATTACAAATAAAATACCATTATGTATGAAATATATTTATATTTCTAATTAATATTTATAGTCGAATTTATCTTATGTATAACCCAATATTAAAAATGATTTACTTATTAAACTTTGATTTTAACTATTTTAACCCTTCTTTAAATAAATTAATAATAAATGTCCTAAACTAATCCAAGTGGTCCTAAATGGTCATATTTTATTACTAAGGTTGTTTTTGGTCGAATTAAACTTGTCCAATAGAATTAGGACATGTGTTAGGGTAATAATAATATCATTTTTACCCTTAATTACCCTATTTACTTTTAACCGTGGTAAAAAAAGTAAAATGTTACTATTCACCAAAAAATTATTTTCATCTCATTGAACCACATTTTACTTACTGACATCAACCATGTCCCTCGAAGTTTCGAAATTCCACTCACAGAAGCGGTAAAATAATGTTTTGTGAAAAATTCAGTTTTTTAACTACCACTTAGTGGTTTCACTATTCATCAAAAAATGAAAGTTTCCAAAAAAATACCAAAAATTAGATCTAAGCTATATTTGATATTATGAATTCAAAAATGATGTCTATTTTATCAAATTCAAAACATATCAGCTATATTAACTAATTTAAAAATTAATTCCCGTCATCAAAACAAATAGCATGTTTTTAAGAGATAATAACTATCAAAAGATTGATACTTGTTTATAACTGGTTTAAATGTGAAATTACATCCAATGACCAACATTGTATTAAATTGTAAAAACATATTCTAAATATACTTTAAAACCACTCAAATTAATAATTTATCACTATTAATTATTTCGATTAAAAAAGTTGTTTTTAATTAAAATTTAGTAATTTTCACTATTCATCAGAATATGAAAGTTATCCGAAAAGTACCAAAATTTCACCCTAAGCTAATTTCGATATTCCAAATCCAAAAATGAAGACCATTTTGAAAAATAAAATTTACAAAATTTCGAAAATTGGTCATTACTATTCATAACGGCTAGTTTTAATAATATTTTAATAGCATGTTGTTGTTTAGTAAAACTCATTATTGCATACTACACACGCTATCGAGGAAGGTCGTGATTGCGTGTAATGCAATGAAAGTCAAGGATGCGTGTTGTGCAAGCTCCTATTGGTGTAGCGTACAACGCAAGACATTAATGAAATTAAAAAGAATATTTTTTCATAAAATCTTGGGCTGTTACATTCTACCCCCCTTAAAACGAATTTCGCCCTCGAAATTCGTCGGGGTTATAAATGGTTTACTACTCGAAAGTTTCTTTAATAGAAACCCACATCGTAAAAAGGAATACCAAAACTTGGCTTTAAAAACTAAAGTATGAAATGTAATGATTACCCAAATAAACTAATCACTGGGTTTCCACATAGGTGAAAATATGGATATGGAAGAGAAATCTAACCATCATGTTCTAATGGAGAGTGGTAGAGAACATAGCTATGGAAAATCCAGCAATCACAAAGCCATAAATTTGTTGCTATCTAAGGTACCATCTGATTCATCAGATATAAGAGCATTAGGACAACATTTTTGGTTTTGAAGATCGTTTCCCTAAAGTTGATGAAATTGGAATTAGAAGAAATACTTTTGTGATTTTGGTATAGTATCACTGTTGGTCATTCTTTGGACAATTTCCACTTCATCTCTTAAAGAAATGAAGTTGAATTTGTCATTCGTGATGTGTTAACAGATCATGTGATAGAATGATGGGTCATTCCATCTGACTCAAACAAAAGGTTAGAAAAGTTATCAAAAAATACATAAGTCTATCTATAGTGAGATTAATGATATATGGTTCCTAAAATGGACTTATACTTCATATATCATACTGCTTAATAAAATTAGTTTCTACTAAACAGGGACTTCCTGTAGGCCAGTGGTAGGCGATAAAGGCCAGTCGCACTTCTGTTGTGGGTTCGATTCCCACGGCCTTGTCCGACGTGATGGGATGTCGCCCGTCCTGCAGGTTGTCCTTTTTCTAAAACTATATTACTATAACATCCCATCAATAATATCGAAAAACATATATCCTTAAAAAATACTAACTTATGTCCAATATAATCCATTATAATATTTAGGCTTATCCATAATACTGTTGTCCAATCTCATATTATAGTGAAAACGATTACCAAAGAGTTCATATAACAAGCAAGTTAATACCATCATTGATCCTCGTATATCATGAGATATGTCTTGTTGGTCACATTCCAAACATTTGAAGGCCTTAATCATGTATTCTCTTGAAAAATGAATACCCATTGAACCTTAGTGAAAACATTAATGCAGTTAAAATTTAACACTTTCCATATACCAAAATCCTCAAAATTCTATATACTCAAACCATGATATCACTTAGTCCTTATATCAATCATGAGCTCATGAATACTGTCAAATATGCCATTTTCTCGTTTTCCTTTCATTATACGCATATCATCTTTTTTCCAAAAATATCTCAATCACTTTCCATGGTTACCGGTATAAAATTATTGAAGACCACAATAGACCAATACATAAATATTCCAATACTAAACATTATTTTGAAATCCCATTACATAAACACTTAATCATTCCACCACATCATTGTCATATTCAACATCACAAATGATGATCGCATGTGAATTCCCTTTTTTCCTTTGCCTTAAGTGGTTGCTCATGTCGATCATCACTACCCCTTGTATTAGGGAATTTATTGGCGTAATGTCCCATCTCCTTGCACTTGAAACATTGAAGTGTAGTAGGTTCATTCTGTGTATCCCTTCCTTTGTTTGCATCATTAGACATCTTCTTCCCATCATTGCGGCATTCAAACGCCCGATGACCTTCCTTTCCACATTTGAAAAATTTACTTGTCCCTTTAAGACAATCTCCACCATGCTTCTTTCCACACTTTGAGCATAAGGAAACATTCATCTTCTTTTCACCATTATTCTGAGATTTCTCCTTGAACTCCATATTTCGTTTCTTGTCAAAACTACTAGATGGATAAGTAACAGCAACTTCCATTTCTACCTTGATAGCACAACGCACAATTTCTTCATAGCTACTGAAGTCTTTTATATCTAATGCCCTTCAAAGATTTGGTTTTAAGACACTGAAGAATCAATCAACTTTACTTTCAGGTTTGATGATAAAGCCAGATGCATACCATGCAAGCCTTGTAAAATTCTCTTCGTATACACCAACAGATTCATCATCCTTTTGCTTTAGTTCGAGAAACTCCTTCTCCGTCTTTGTTCGAAGAATACGAGGGAAGTACTTATTGAAACATAAGTTCTTGAACTCGTCCCATTCCATGGACTCAATTTCATCTCTTTGCCACATATTCTTGATAAGATTTCACTATTGATCAGCTTCACCTTCCAAATGATATACTGCTAAGATGACTATATCATGTTCAGAACATTGAAGAACTGAAAATATCTTTTCAGTGTTACTGATCCATTGTTCAGTAACAAGTTGATCAGAAGACCCACTGAAAGAAGGTGGACATTGCCTCATGAAGGACTCAATAGAATATTGTTCCCTTCTCTGCTTATTTGGAAGTCCAAAATGATTCATAGCTTGTGTAAGTATAGCAATAAGATTTTGCACTCCATCTCCCATAACATTTGTTTTTTCAGGAGGACAATAATTGCATTGTCCATTGCATTGATCAAGACGGTTCCTTCGGGTTCCAGCCATCATCTAAAACCCAAAAAGAATAGTGTGAGAGGCAAAAATCATGCTAGGGAAAACAACATAATAAAGGGGGAGCACCCTCAATATCTAACATCTTAGGTTAAATTCAAAGATCGTTACCATAGTTCTAGGGTTGTATCCTATACGTATACTTATCCTTAGGGACATCCCTAGACATACCTTATAAATATCTCTAGGGATCTCACTAACGTTTTCGCATCCTAGTTTCCAAAGGTTGACTAAACCTTTCCTCTGATACCAACTGTAGAGACCCAAAGCTTTACGTACATGGACATTACATTACTTTTGCGGAATACTTAGTACATAACAGAAACACACACACAAGGACCGTAATAGTTTAGTGTCTTTGGAAACTTGGAACGTACTCTTCTAATCATGGTGAAAGATCTTCAACATCTCCCATAAATATCTTCCCCTTTTTTTCTTACCTAAAACCTTTCTTTAGATCCTGGGGAAAAGAAAACATAAAAGGGTGAGCTCAAATTCTCAGTAAGGGTAAACAAAAGAAATATCAATCGCATCATATTCATAAGAACATAACTTTTGGAAATCATAACCTGCAAAAGAGATCATAAATTCATAACATGGGGTAAATCATAGTAGTGAAATGTAATCCCAATAATCATAACATAAATCATGAAACATTGTGGCATACACACATAATCATAGAGAATCATTTCTTATTAGTCAAGACTCATTGCCAAGACTATCTTAGTGGACAAAGTCCCTTTCTGAACCGAGTTCACTCCTCGTTTCAGTCATGTTTCACAGAACCGGTATAACCTACCATTCCAGCCATGTCTATCTCATGATATATAAAATCTTTACCCAATGCATTGGAGGGAGATATAGGTTCCACCCATCTCATAATGATACCCTTCTTATGTGTTCCACAAAATCATAAACCATACATCATAGAATAACCCATGTAATAAAAATGGTAATCTTAAACATCATGACATCATAAAAAAATTCATATAAGATAAACGAATTCATAAAAAATAATTCCATCATAACCTAATCTAATAAATGTAATAATAGGGATGAAAACAGAACCCTTTATTATCTTAGATGGAAAATAATTTTGATAAAACACTTGAACTCCATTTTTTAGGGAAATATCCTTTCAACTTCAAATTTTTTTTTCCTTTCTTAACATGTCATTCCATTTTAAACTAAAAGAAGTTGATTAAAAATAAACTTGAAAACTTGTAAAGGAAGATTCTTGGAATTTGTTTTTAAAAATCCATTCATTCCGTATAAGTTAAAAAAACATTCTTCTCGTACTTTTGTCGGAAAAGTCAAAAAGTACCTCGTACAAAAAATGAAAAAATATTCCTTTCATATCTATTAATAAAAACTCACCGAAGGGTAAAATTGGATATAAACTATTGTATAAGGATATAAATATTACATATTGAGGAAACATGGATGTGGATGATAAAATACACCCCAGTAAATTATGAAGTATAAACAATCTCGGATAAAAATTGAGATTGCGAGATTTTCCCTTACCTTTGGTCCGATATGCTTTGTACATGTCCGAACCTCCTGTATAATGATTTAAATAATGTTATTGACTTATTACAGAATCATAATTATTTTTATGATATCATATATGGTCATATTCTTATCTTATTATTAGTAATATTTCATTACTACTTGTTATTCGGGTGTTTATTACTTTTTGTTCTTATGCGTGTTTTGTCGAATAAATTCTTATTCTTCTCTTTAGGTTATAGATACCTCATTTAAAGAATGGTATTAGTGTAATATATATCATATTAATTCATTCAATTCATTTATATAATCATTATGAAATGAAAATCATGTAGAATGAGTCACATCACATCGTGGAGACGGTATTCCGTACGTACGCACGAGTGATGATGTCGTTCCTATGATCGTGGAATTGTATTGGAGTGTATGTATACTATTTCAAAATCAATATCACTTTATAATAGTCATGTATAGTCATTATTTACACCATTATACCCATCCAAGTAAGGTGGTGGTGGAAAATAGATTACACCACGGCGTGGAGACGGTATTCCGTACGTACGCACGAGCGGTGATTTCTTTTTCCGTAGGATGGATAGATGGTGAAATAGGGTTGTTTCATACGTATAATAACATATCAGTATATGAGATATACTGATGTTATTACTTCATAATGAAACAACTAAAGAAGAAGAAGTGGAAGAAGAAATAAAGATGAAAGAATCGGTAATGGACATTACCTCTTCTTTGAAGTGCTTCTTTGAGACCTCCTTTTAGGGCACTAAAATAGGTATTTGAAGAAGACCAGAACCTCTAGGATGTTTCTAGGGAAGTAGAGAGAAGAAATTGGCAGGGTTTTCCCGATCTTGATGGCTCAAAGTGGTGTGATGAACAGGGGGAGGAGGTGCCCTTTTATAAGGGAGGAGAGGGGCACCTTTGGAATAACTAAAACTATTATTTTATTATAATGTCATGTTTGGTTTTAAATAGCTCCAAATTGAGTTATTTAGAAGATAATGTGGGTATGGGTCTAAAGCCTCTCATCCAATAGAATTTAAAAATGTTTAGGTCAATATATTAACCTTATCTTTTAGTTTTAACTCTTAGTTAATTAGATTGACATTTACCATGTCACTTTGTATTTTTATATTATATAGTTAATAAACTTACCGTATACATCCAAGCGACCCCCAAGTTGTGTTTTATTAATATATATAACCTTATCTAAGTCATTTGGCCGAACCTTAGATTTTTAAGAATAAAATAACAATTAATAATATAATATTTTTTCTAAAAACTATTTTATGTCAATTTTGACACTATTCAATAGTTGATTTTTTTGGAACTCATAAAAGAATGATTAATTCTACCAATGTTAATTAAATCAATACTAACATGTCATATTAACCTAGAAAATTAGTTTAATTTATAAAAAGTCTCAAATTACATTTATTTGGGTATTTATAACATCAATTATGTCAATATTTCATTAATAAGATAATTACTACATCATCATTGTGTCATAAATAAATTAAATTATTTAATGTCTAAAAATTACAAATAAAATACCATTATTTAGGAAATCTTTTTATCTTTTTAATGATTATTTATAGTCGAATTTATCTTATGTATAACCCCATATTAAAAATGATTTACTTATTAAACTTTGATTTTAACTATTTTAACCCTTCTTTAAATAAATTAATAATAAATGTCCTAATCTAATCTAAGTGGGCCTAAATGGTCATATTTTATTCCTAAGGTTGTTTTTGGTCGAATTACACTTGTCCAATAGAATTAGGACATGTGTTAGGGTAATAATAATATCATTTTTACCCTTAATTACCCTATTTACTTTTAATCGTGGTAAAAAAAAGTAAAATGTTACTATTCACCAAAAAATTATTTTCATCTCATTGAACCACATTTTACTTACTGACATCAACCGTGTCTCTCGGATTTTCGAAATTCCACTCACAGAAGCGGTAAAATTAAGTTTTATGAAAATTCAGTTTTTTAACTACCACTTAGTGGTTTCACTATTCATCAAAAAATAAAAGTTTCCAGAAAAATACCAAAAATTAGATCTAAGATATACTTGATATTATGAATTCTAAAATGATGTCTATTTTATCAAATTCAAAACATATCAGCTACATTAAATAATTTAAAAATTAATTCCCGTCGTCAAAACAAATAGCGTGTTTTTAAGAGATAATAACTATCAAAAGATTGACACTTGTTTATAACTGGTTTAAATGTGAAATTACATCCAATGACCAACATTGTATTAAATTGTAAAAATATATTCTAAATATACTTTAAAACCACTCAAATTAATAATTTATCACTATTAATTATTTCGATTATAAAAGTTGTTTTTAATTAAAATTTAGTAATTTTCACTATTCATCAGAATATAAAAGTTATCCGAAAAGTACCAAAATTTCACCCTAAGCTAATTTCGATATTCTGAATCCAAAAATGAAGACCATTTTGAAAAATAAAATTTACAAAATTTCAAAAAGTGGTTATTACTATTCATAACGGATAGTTTTAATAATATTTTAATAGCATATTGTTGTTTAGTAAAACTCGTTATTGCGTACTACACACGCTATCGAGGAAGGTCGCGATTGCGTGTAATTCAAGGAAAGTCAAGGATGCATGTTGTGCAAGCTCCTTTTGGTGTAGCATACAATGCAAGACAATAATGAAATTAAAAAGAATATTTTTTCATAAAATCTCGGGCTGTTACATCCACTGTGATGGGGCCCTGCACTGAGGCCTCGTCGCTCGGTGGGCTTCCATCTCGCACATAACTCGGAACCCTAGTTGGCTGCCTTCGTGGGGCCATCCTAAAAATTAATAGGTGTGCCACAGTTAATACAGTATACCTCGTGAGCTGACAAAAAGTAATCACAAAAAAAACTTTTGAAACACACACGCAATCAGTGTTTTCATGCACTGAGTTGGAAATAAGAGGTCAGCGTCCTGGTGTATGGATACGTCGGATGCCGCACCAACACTCGACTTCCTGGACTGAAAACCACACTCAATACTCTTAACACTATTTATTCATAGAAATAATGATATAAGTCCTGAGTTTTTCGGTAGAACAGACTCCTCTGATACCAATTTTTCATGACCTATCCTCGGGGCCCGTGTCGTGACTACCCCAAGCTCGCCTTCCATAAGCCAGGGGCTGGCGACTAGAACCAAGGTGTAAATCCCTACAAAAATGGAAGGCATTGCCTTATATAGTAAACAATCACAACAGAGTATGCAACACAAGTAAGCACTAAGTAAACTGAGTATAAAAAGTAAGTGCTGATAGTAAATGGGATAGTATACAAACCCAACTGAAAGTACAGAACAACTGAAAGACTAGTACAACAACAGTAAAGTAAAGCAGCAACCACTAAGTCATCCTCTGAAAATCCCATCTGAAGGGTGGGTACAGATAGTCTCCTCAGCACCTCAGGTCCGTCCATCTGCTTCGAGTACGTCTCACCAAGTGGTTCACCTCTTGGTATTGTGCAACTCTACAAGCCTCTACCACAATCATCGTTGTCCATCGTCTGCATCCAACACAACGTAGTGCGGGCATAACCCGTGTAGGGGTGAGTATAACGATACTCAGTAGGGACCCCGAGACCCCCGAAGGTCTCCCAGAATCCACGAAGGACAAACTACAAAGAAAAGATACAATCACAAAGTATCAACCAACCCTACTTAGGTATATTCCAATACATATACCTAAGTCATCAATCCCAGTTCAGTTCCAACTCTCGAGCCCAAGTACAACCCATTCCACACAGGAAATAACTCAATCACAACAATGATAATGATTGAAAGTCAAGACTTAGCTCACACAGGTATACGTCTTTCGTTAGGAGATAAAGGTGATCAGATGTTGTCACTGATTCATCTAAGCTGGCGGACCCACGTAGGATACTAGTCCAGCTAAGCTGTCAGACTCACATAGGATACTATACTAACTACTCTATCGGACCCACATAGGATACTAGAACAGAAGTCAAACTGTCAGACCCACATAGGATACAAGTACAGTAGTCGAACTATCAGACCCACGTAGGATACAAGTACAGTTTTCATCATCGTCGAACCCACAGAGGATTCAAGTACATTTTCAATCACCGTCGAACCCATGGGGGATTCTAGTATAGTAGTTGTTGCAGTCGCAGCCACCTCTAGGGTTCCCGCACACAGTATGCTCGATTCTAGGAGGGTCCGCTCCTCGAGCCAAGGGTTAGATACATCAACTGTCACGAAGTCCAGAGTTGATGTATCCCAAAGTTTTGTCTCATCAAAAGGAATCCAACGTGACAGACGACGCGTCAATCAAACTCCCGGTCTAAGAGTTATTTACATTTTTGCTTTGGGGGCCCGGTAGGAAACATGCTCGTTCCAAACCCGTCCATTTTTCAAAGTTATAAAAAACTCATTTAGAGTATCTCAAAAGGACCACCATGTCATAAGGGTCCTAGTTCCACAGACGGCGTGTCGATCGGACGCGCGGTCTTCATGTTATTCACCCTTAAGTGAAAACGGGTCTGGCCCGTTAATCCCAGTGGGCTGGTGTGTCAGGTCAACCTAATTTTGGCTGGTCCAACTTGGAAGGGGGTCAGACTGGCCCGATGAAACGCGCGGCCTGGCTCGGAGGGGCACGGTCCATCCCAAGGCGGCCCGGCACGGCCCGACCGCGGCTTGGACGGCTGGCCGAGCGGCTCGGCCCGAGTGGGTCAAACAGTCCGAGGAAGGGGGCGCAGCCCCCTGGCTGCCCAAACCGGTGGTGTCTCCCTTCCTAACAGTCTGGTCGGCCTTCTTGGCATAAGCGGACCGCTCGGGCGAGCCGTAGATCTGCTATGCAGCACCTTCGGGTGTCGCGGCCTTCCTCTTCCCAGCCAGCCGTCGAGCCAGCCGGTTCTTCCACCGATGCGGCCCGCCCTTTGCGGGTCGTGGCTCTCCGCAGCGTGGCTCCATGAGGTGTCATGGTTCCTCCCTTCAGGCTGATCGGGTATGGCCGGCTGGTTCTTCCTCAATCGAGCGACCCACAGTTGTGGGTCGCGGTTCTTCTGCACGCGGTCAGCGCACAACCATCGCTTCTCACATTGTCGCCTCTTCCAAATGGGCCTCAATCGCAAACAAGGAGACTTCGGAGGGTCATCAGGCTGGGTGCATTCGGCCCGCACCCTTCACATTAAGCGATAACAACTGGACAAGGATAAACATGGTTTCACGAAGAACGAAGAACAATTTTATTAAAATAAAATTGAAGCAATCTAACCTACCTTGTAAAAGCTTCGTAGTTGAAAAGCGTCATGAAAGACGAAGTTACAGGAAGATGACATAAACTCGTTGACGTCGGGGAAGAAGAGACGATGATGGCGTGTCATCGGCGTTCCTTTCGGGTGGCTCATTCTCCTATGATTTGGCTGAAGAACGAAGGTGATGATGACGTTCCTCAACGGTTCTTTGTTGGAAGGATGGTGTTCTTTCCTTGAGAGAAGAACACCCTTCTCTATTTCTCTAGAGCTCCCACAAAGTTCCAGCACAAACAAGTGCCAAAATAATATAATATCTAAGCTATTATTTTGTTCACACAAGTAATTCAAAATCCAACAAATTTAATTAATTAATTAAAGAGGTTGAACTCATTAATTAACATGTGTTGGCAAAAATTTAAAGAGAGAGAGAGGGGAAGGTAAAGAGAACTCATAAATAAGGTGGTTGTTGTAATAAAAGAAGGGTAATTAATTGGGGAGTTTGAGGAGAGTTATGGGAGATGAAAGTTTGGGGATCGTGTGGGCCCTACCTCTCAAATATCCACACATGGGAGAAGTTAGGTGGGTGTGGGCCCCACAAATAACTTCACATGGGAGGAAATAACTTCCATAGATATATAAAATTTTTCTAAACAATTTTATTTAACTTCTTAATTAAACCCCAATTTTTAACTTTCAACCTGCATGAAACGCAACTACAGTAAAGGTCCCCTTAAGCAATTACCAGCGCTATGAGTTCATCGGTGTCCTCAGATTTCAATTCTGAGCACCGGTTCAAAAGATAGAAAAACCTGCATGTATGTTTACTGAACGTACCCGAACAAAACTTCAGAAGTTGATTTCGGGCACACCGGGCCTCAGAATCAAGTGTCTTCAGAAGCCACAGACTTGTAAAATTCCAAATAATTAAGAAAAAAAATTCCTTGAAAATTCTGGGTCTTTACAGCCCAGGGGTAGGGGATATCCATGGGTGGTGATGGGTGTCCAGAGGGTGGGGTGGGGGTGTCCAGGGGGGTTGTCCAATGGGGTTGTAAAGGGTGGTGTCCAGTGCGGTGGGGGATGTCTAGGGGTTGTCTGGGTGGTGTGGGGGGGGGGGGTTCCAAGGTTGTGTGGGTTTCCAGGGGTGGGGGCTGTCTAAGAGGGTGGGGGTGTCCAGGGGAGGGGTGAATCAGTCACACATATATTCATTCACCATAAATCATCAAGTCAAGTTTTAATATTTATAAATAATGAAATAAAGATAATGTGACCTACCTAATAACACATATATTCAGGCACAAAAAATCAACAAATATCAACTATCAGTAATATCATTTAGAAATGTAACAGATCAATTTATCCTTTATCACCATCACTATCACCACCGTCATCATCAGCCTCACCACCACCCTCTTCGTTATCTCCATCATCATCCCCTCCCCCCTCAATGACCTCATCCTCTCCCTTGTACTCTACCTATGCCTCCTCCTTGCCCTCCTCCTTCGCCTTGGACTCTACCTTTCCCTCCTCCTCTGCCTTGGCCTCCTCCTCACCCTCCTTCTCTACCTCGGCTTCCTCCTCTCCATCGTTATTTCTAGAGACTACATCATCTCAACCACTATTATAACTTCCACATGGTAATCCATATATAGAATTCATCTAAGACGGATATTCATCACAATCTGTGTGGGACTATGGAGGAATTGTTGGATGTAAAACTTGCATCAATATCATAAATGTAGTGTTTTCCCAAGAAGACTGTTATTTCGTCTTTGTGGCCCTCTTTTAAACCTATTCTACATGTGCCTTAACTTGATAGAACAATGTGGCACTACAACTCGTACCTGATGAGGGCCAATACGTCTTCAAGACAATACTCTTCCCAGGTTGACAGTGTACTCCTCCAGGATGTTCATCTCTGAACACCTGATGTAAGTGATCATTTGACCCAAAATTATTAGGATCCACAGAATCAAGGGCCTCTAAAGTAGTCTGTTACTTATATAAATATATTATTAAGTTAAAAATAGATATTAAAATTTTAAATCAAAAAATTAAAACCTACAATCTGCTGTTGATTCATTTCGTTAACCACACTTCCATCTTTCTTCCTTCTACTCGAGCAAAATAGTTTTTCTCAAGGAAAACTTCCTTTAATATTAATTTATTTCCTCTAAAATGAAATTTAATGTAGTAAAAAATAATTAAAAATAGGTTACTAATAATTAAATCCTAACTAAAATTTTATGAAAACTTTATCAATCAAATAAATTATAGAGGAAGTAATAAAAAGTGCATGTTGTAAAGAAAAATTATAAAAAACTGGCATACCTGGTTCCTCTCATGATCTAACATCATAGTACATCCCAATGTGTGGAGTAATTTTTTAGAATAAATGTTTTTTTTATTTCTTCCAGATTATTCCTAATTAATATTCAATAATATAAAAAATAGTGTTAATGAAAAACATGAAAATTTTCATTTAAATACCTCAAATGTGATTAATACCTTAAACTGAATAGTCGTCCAATGAGTAATCATCTTCTGATACCGTTCTATCAGAAAATCATCCATGATAGGTACCATCTCTAACTCCATGCCAACTCTAGCACTCTATCCAATATACAAAACTTGCTTTTAGGATCTTCAAATCTCACCTAAATCCTTTACCCGTGATGGTCATGCACCCTCACCATCGGGGAAATTAAACCAAAGCTACCACAAAATTATTAATTCATATAATTAAAATATATATATATATTTCATTAAATAAAATATATTTTTTACCCATATGTCTACCCAAGCATTATCCTTGACTTCATTTGGCAACTGTCTCCATGAGAGCAGACTCACAGTAGTGATGTCAGAGTATTTGGAAAGCGTCTCCAAAAAACTCTGTCATTGCTGTATTGTTTTTTCAATCATTTAATTGTCTTCATTGTAGTCCACCATCAATTGTGTATAGTTATTTCACCCCAGACAAATGTGTCTACGCCCCCACCCCTGCCTCCAATCAGTAGATGTATCTTTTATGAAAGAAAAACAAATATTTTTTCAATACATGTTTTAATGAAGATAAATAATGGTATATTAATTTTTTAGGGTTCTATAAATATACCTGTGGAAGTATGATCAATGTGCACCACTGGATCCATATAAATTAAAGGAACACCTTGTATAGGTGGAGTGGGTCCCAGTGTATGCACCGTAGGGATTGACTGTGGTAGACTAGGAGTCAAAGAAGATGGAATATAGAATCTCGAAGAGAAAGAAGTATAAGTAAATGAATATGGCATGGATGGCTGGTTGAATGATGGATGGGGAGTGGGAATCATCATCGAATATGGTAAAGACAGTTGAGGTGACTCAGATGTAAAGGGTGGTGAAAACATGGGAGTCCTAAATATACCATGTATCCCTAACGACACACCAGGATCAGAATGTGGTATAGATGGTATGTCAGTGGGAGGGGCAGGGTCTAATCAGGTACGCTGACCATATCGTCTAGCTCTCATACCCCCCTACTCCCCCTTTGTACAAACACCAAGAGTACTTTGACCACTACTAGTATGCTCATCAAATAATTGCGGCCTAAGAGGTGGGTCCTGTAAAAATGATTAAAAAAAATTAATCAGATGACATTATGTATTATTTTAATATATATATATATTTGAAATAAAATACTCACTATAGGCACTAGGGGTGGAATGCCCATCTCATACATGTGACGATTGGTGTTCATAATCTTTTTATGTCGCCTCTCTTCAGTTAGTTTCATTTCTTACATTTCAAAAACAAATATGGAAGTAATTATAATAGGATAACTAATGTGTATCCCAAAAAATAAAATATATGAGAGGGAATTGGGGGATTGATGGATAATATTACTATCCATTATTTTAGGTGAGATTGAATGGATATGTAATGAACTTAATAAATCATACAAGACGTAATAATGAAATTTAATTTTGAGAAGGATGGATGTTTATTAAGTGTCGCTGGTATATTAAAATCAGGAAACATTGATTCTGAGGCTTTGTTTCACTCAACAACCAAGAGAGAAAGCATACTAAATTATTCCTCTAGAAAATTCATCAAGTTATATATTATGAATGATTAAACCGTTATGATAGTTGTAAATGAATATATTAACATATGAACAAGGATAAAATATCTAACTGATTTATAAGAGGTAAATAACTTGTCAAAATTATGGAAAATTTTAATTTCTTTAGCCCTGGTAGATGATGTAGGTTTCTATTCATGTTTGGCAGAAGAAGGAAAACCATCATATCCATTATCTGGTGAAATGTTAAAGGGAGGTCTTAGACTTATTCTAATTTTATACATGGCCAATAAATCATTTAAATGTTCATCATTTTAGAAATTTTTGTTTTTTAGGTTTCAATAATGTTTAATTATAAATTAGAAAATTCAATTCAAATAAAATTTCAACCAATAAACATTGAAAATTCACTTAACAATCAAGTTAGATACAATGTATTTGAAATCAATATTAAAAAAAATTAATAGAACAAACCTTAACAACCCAAGTAGAGATAAACCAAAATAATTGAGAACATGGATGGATGATTCTATATATTTCCCACCACAACTTCAGGTTCACATTTAACTCTGAAAATTGAGTTATTTGAGTCATCAAAAGTAATAAATGGATTGTTTCTAATGGTAGTAGGGATTCTTTCAATTCCATCATCACCATCATCAAAAATATTTCTTTGAATTACTTCAATAATGACAAAAAATTCATGTTGAAGATGGTCTTTGACATAAAAAACATGTTTCTCCTTTGATTCCAATACATATGGTTCATCAGTAGCAAGAGTGTGAGTCATATCAATTACTCAAAATTCACAATCATCAATAAATTTTCCATGCCTCGTCATCAAATCAAACCACTGTACATTCATCATCATGACTCATCCATGAAAGTAATAATCCAATATTATTATTTTTTCTATGACTCCAAAATAACCTACATTTCCAAATCGCGGTCTACTATCTGATGTATTAGTATAAAAGTATATTGTGGCAGTAACCATAAACCCATAATGTTTTTTTCTCATGTTCTTTTCTCATTCAGTGATAATAAATTTGTGCCCATTTATAACAATTGACTTAAAGTCATGAACCATGGTATTAGGACCAAAAATCAAGGTTATTATTTCCCTAGAGACAGAGTCAGCAGGAAAACACAATACCAGAAATATAAATGAATATCAAAGTTAATTAAATATTGATTTTATTATTTTAAAGATTAATATTTATACCTTCTATTTTAACCAAACAGAAAACTCTTTGCTATGAAAATTATTCCCCCTTATCAAAGATAAAGAATGATGTTTTCTATTTATCATTGATTTACGTTCCCTGTAGATAAAAATAGGAATAGTTTAACAGATATACATGAAAGATATATATATATATATAATTTACATACCTAATGTAGTCATCGAACAAATCACAGCTGAACAAAACTGTGCAATGTGCCATCTCCCGCTCTTCAAGGCTTAATGTCGTCAATGTATATTATCCCAGAATTCTTCTTATTTAAGGAAGTGATGGAAATATAGGTTCAATTTTCTCATACTATTCTTCTTCATTTTTTCTTGCCATGTTCATTCTTATAGTAAGATTAAACAAATACATAGATCAAAAATCCATACATTTCTGAGCCAAGTAACTGTTCACGGTAGAACCTTTGGGATGATTCTTATTTCATACATAAGACATTAATGTGTAAATATTTATTTCATATGGATACATCCAATGAAAATAAATTGGTCCTATAAGAAGTATATCAGTTGGAATATGGATAGTCAGATGCATCATGCATGTGAAAAATGATGGGGGAACTATTTTCTCTAACTCACACAAAATCAATGGGGAATCTGTACAATTTATTGCAAGAAATACTTGGAAAACATCGTATCACAAAGATCTCTGAAAAAATCACACAACCAAATAAAAAACTCCCTTACATTATTGGAAAAAATATGATGGAATTATATTGTAATCAACTCATGCAAAAGAATATGATAGTCATGAGTCTTAAAATATTTTAACTTCAACTCTCTTCTTTTGACCTGTTTAGATATGGTGCTTGAATAGCCATCAGTAACTTTAATAGTCTTTAGTGGTTCTGGAAATTTTTTTTTTCTGTAGGTGTCATCACATTTGAAGCACATGGAACTTGCCATTTATTTTCACTAATATGAACAAGATACAATTTGGGTCTGATTCCCCAATCCACCAAGTTAGGTCGAAATAATAAATTATCTATTGTATTTACCTTAACATTTAAAAGATTATAAAGCAACATTTCACCTATATTCTTTTCAATGTTCATTACATCTAAGTAATAATGTAACAAATTGGTTGACCAATAAGGCAAATTAAAGAAGATACTCCACTTCTTCCTATTGTATCTGTTTTCAGTGGGAACATTGCTTCTCTTTATAGATTTCATTTGACCCTTCCCAAATGAAAAAAACGAAATCTTTAAATTCATTAAGCATATTAGTTCCACACATTAGATGAGGTGGATAATCAGTCTTTATGGTATTTGAAAATCTTTGATGATTATTTCTATATGTATGGTCCATTATAAAGAATCGTCGATGTCCCATAAAACTGAAACTAAAGTGATGTTTCAGTCTTCTGGATCGTGTATTATTCAAACAAATAGGACATGATATTTTTTCCTTCGTGCTCCATCCAGACAACGTTTCATAAGTAGGAAAATCATTGATCATCTGCATAAGAGCATTACGCATCTGAAATATGTATTTCGAACATGCATCGTATGTGCGCAGACCCACATCCCAAAGAAGTTTCATCGCTATTACTAAAGGTTTCATGTATATGTCTATATCATTACTCAGGTCAGAAGGGCCAGATATAAGTATATCATGAAAGTGAAAGGTTTTTTTATTCCCAACCACAAGGGAAGGTTATGAATGTGTATAGAAACCATCCATGTGTTGTGACAAGTAAGAATATGCCCAAAATGATTAAAACCATCACATGAAAGACCAAACCTGAAATTACGCACATCAGCTACAAAATCCAGATATCGAGCATCAAATCTCGGCCAAGAAAATCCATCTGCAGGGTGAACCAACTCATCATTAGTCTTCATTCTCTCAGTATCATGACATCTCATTTTTCTTGATATTTTATATGACATAAAAAGTATTTTGAGTATAGGGATTAATGGAAAGTTCCAAATTACTTTCTGTGGCACATGGGATGGTGTTCCCTTAGCTTTTGGATTCTAGAGGGATGTTCCATATTTTATACAATCATTTCATTCAATAGTTTTCTCCCATAATAATCTGCAATATTTCAAGAAAGCATGATTTTTTTCCCTCAAAATTCAAGTTCCTCAACTAATTGCCATGCCATATAGTTTTTTGAGGTAATACATGCATCTTCTAGAATTAAATCATTCAAGAAGGAAATAATGTAATTGGGGGTAGTATTATAAATCCCAAACAATGTTTTCCCACGAAACAATCAGATTAAATATTCCATCTTTTTAATTTTACCTCATTTTTGATATACTAGAGTCATGGAAGCATCATTAAATTTTTTTCACCCTTACAACATCATAATTTTCATTAGATTCATCATGTGTGCTCACATAAAAATATTCTTGGGTCGGAATCCTTTATTTTTCCTAATGATAATAATCAAAAACCAGTCATATAACAAATTATCTAATCCAGTGCTCTCATTTGGATCATCGGAAATTTGATATTTCATTTTCTCCCCATTGTGATACCACACGTAGTAGTTTTCTTGAGAACCATATTTTTTTATGTGGAACCTTACTTGTTCATGGATCAAACAATGTCTTCCAACACAATTGTAACATGGGAAGTGTATGTGACATGACCACTATCTAAAGAATTGTGAAATGAAAAATCTAAAAATATCTCCAAATTGTTTTGAAAATCACTTGAGATATGATCGGTTTCATACATAAAACTTATATTCATTCTGTAACCAAATTCTTATAAGTCATTTTTTTAAAATCAAATCAATAATATAAAGTTAAATCTGAAAATGATGGTAAAAATTTCCATAGGTATTGAAACATCATGGTCATACATGTGGATCATGATCCAGTAAATATTAAACGGTACTAAGAGGAGTTTGATGTCATAAGATGAAGGTTCCATGGGGAAAAATAAGCACGATTCCATGTACATAATGATTTTGAATAATGAGATTGAAATTTATTTTCCAAATGGGATAATCTATCCCCATTTTAGATATCCATAAATAAAGGGGTGTCTAGTTGATGTAATGAACTATTCCTGGGGTGACACCTTATTATTAAAAAAAATTAGATATACTAATTCAGTTATGAGTGGATAAATTTGGGGTAAAATGTGTTTTGGAATTTTTTTCATTTATCACATACAAGAGGACACTATAGACCTGATAGAACATTGTTCAAGATATTATAAAGATAATTTTTTCATCAAAGATGTCGAATGTGTAAATATGGTTTTTTTAAATAAGTTATTGATGATAAAAATGGAAATGTTTTGAAAAGATTTGAGATTTCATGACACCCAGTACCCAAAGCTGAAGTATTCATTGTGTGGGGGTGTCTAGTGGTGGGGTGGTCCAAGGGGGTGAGGGTGTCCCGAGGGGGGGGGGGGGGGGTTATCCAGGGGGTGGCAGTGTCAAGGGGTGTGGGGGTGTCAAGGGGGTGGGGGGATGTCCAAGGGGGTGGGGGTGTCTAGGGGGTGGGGGTTTTTAGGGGGTGGGGTGGGTCCAGGGAGATGTTGAGTGGGTTGGGGGGGGGGGTTGCCCAAGGGGGTGGGGGTGTCCAGGAGGTGCTATCCAGGGGGTGGGGGTTGACCAATGGGGTGGGGGTGTCCCAGGGTGGGGGGTGTCCAGGTGGTGGCGGTGTCCTGGGGGTGTCCAAGGGGGTGGGAGTGTCCAGGGGTGGTGGATGTCAAGTGGGGTGGGGGTGTCCAGGGGTGGGGGTGTCCAGGGGGTGGGGGTCTAGGGGGTGGGGGTTGTCGAAGGGGGTGAGGTGACCAGAGGGTGGGGGGTTTCCAGGGGTGGGGTGGTGTATGGGGGGCTGTCCAGGGGGGTGGGGGTTTTCCAAGGTGTTGGGGGTGTCTAGGGGGTGGGGTACATGGGGTTGTTGTCTAAGGGGGTGGGGGTGTCCAAGGGGTGGGGTGGTGTCGAGGGGGTGCTTTATATTGGGGGGTTGTCCAGGGGGTTGGTGTTGTCTAGGGGGTGAGGGTGTCCAGGTGGTGGGGTGGTTTCCAGGGGGTTTGTCCAATGGGGTGGGGTGTCTAGGGGGTGGGTGGGCTTTTTATGGTGGTGGGGTGTCCATTGGTGGGGGGTCCAGGGGGTGGGGGCTTTCCAAGTGGGTGGGGTGTTCAGGGGGGATGGGGCAATTTGGGGGGGGGGTCTCCATGGGGTGGGGGTGTCCAGGGGGTGGGGGTGGGTGGGTGGGGGTGGGTGGGTGGGGGTGGGGGTGGGGGGTTGTTCATGGGGTGAGGGGTGTCCAGGGGTGAGGGGTGTCTAGGGGGATAGGGGGTTGTCCAAGGGCTGCGGTTCTCCAGGGGTGGGGGCAGTCTAGGGGGTGGTGGTGTGTATAGGGTGGGGGTGTGCAGGGGGTGGGGTAGGGGTGTTCAGGGGGTAGGAGAGGGTGTGCAGGGGGTGTGGGTGTCCATGGTGGTGGGGTTTGTCTAGGGGGTGGGGGTGTCCAGGTGGTGGGGTGTCTAGGTGGTGGGGGTTGGGGGTGTTCAGGAGAGGCAATACCAATATAATACCTTGAAAATTACCTATACCCAATCGAACCAACATAACCATTTCAATCCATCACCCAACCAATAGCCAATTCATCCTTATTATCATTACCCTTATAATTATTCCTTGAACAAAAACTATAAATACAAAATCCAAATCCAAATTTCAACTAAACTAAAGTCCATAAAAACTACCATATCACCCCTATTGAAAAAATGAAAAACCACTTACACCACTACCCAAACCATCCCCAATACCTTAACATGAAACATACTTATATCCATTACCCACCTCGAGAAAATATGACTAAACAAACCCGTTACCATCTTTTAGTGGGGATACATATCACCAGCACCTCCATTAGTTCATATGGTTCACTAAGTATACACAGAAGGAATGTCTATGAAGACTTCAAGTAATGGTGATTCAAAAAATCATGAAACTTAAAGTGTATAATAAAAACATAAAACAAATCAAAGTCCACTTATTGGGTATACCTTTCCAAAGACCGCACAGACCTCTGGTTTAGGCCAAATCAAAATAGAAAAAAAAAATTGATGCAGAACATTAAAACTAAGGTACCAATTACATATTTGAATTGTAGAACTAAAAAATTGCTTGATTGGAGATAGATCTATTGGGTTGAAGGAGTTTCACATCCTAAGGTGAAGAGAGAGATTCATGAGAGCATCGATTTAGAGATGTTATCATGGGGACTAGGGAATAGGATATACTATGTATTTGGGGGAAAACTCTCCCAACAGTTTCAAAAAACTATGGGTAAATATAATCATTACTAATGGTTTTAAAAACCCATTGGTATGTATTATTAAAATGAAAGCTTTTCAAATGGTTTACTCAAACTGTTGGGAAAGTTTGATTCTAAATACAATATACCAATAGTTTGTTCAAACCTTTGGGAAAGGTTGATATAAAACCACTATACCAACGGTTTGTTCAAACCATTTGGCATAAAAGTATTGGGAAAGCCTCCAATTCCACCATTGATTCTTGTTGTTGTGTTGTATATTATATCTTTATTTAAATGCTAAAATTTTAGATATATGTTAGGGATAGATTCTATTTAGTCCGATGTATTTGAATTTTTAGTTTGTTATTATATATCTTTATTGTCATTGATTAGTGGAACTAGATATGATGTTGTTTTAGTATATATATGATGATTGTGACTAACGTGCAGGGGTGGAAACCCAGTTTGTGATATGAGGGGTATACCTTTGGTTAAAATAATAGTTCTAAGAGAACCATGTGTGATCTCATAGACCAGATAGGGAATATTTACGTTACTAATTTTTCTCATGTTATGAAGATGTGAAATATGGAGTCTTATGTTCGAGCTCAGTGGTTGGATTTATTTGAATAAGAATGATAGTGATACTTCTTAGTGATGAGAATTTGATAGAGGTGCAGAATTTTAAAATCCTCGAAAAATAATCATAATAAAGCCATCTTGGTAAATATTGTTTTGGGTATTTTTATGTGAAAAATGTAATTTTTCAATAAAAATAAATTAATAAATTATTTAAAGGATTTATGAAAATTCCCTATTGATGTTGTGGAATATTCTATGGAATATTTTTAAAGTTAGGCACTGAATTAGAGTTGGATTCTGAGGCCTAAAGAGCCTTAATTTTGATAAAATAAAAATACTATATTGTTTTCACATTTTATTCCAAAAAAATTAAATGACTCCAAAATGATGTCTTGTATGAGAAAAATTAGACAACTGTTAGGTCCGGGATGCTGGGTTTACCCTAGGTGTGACATAAACACTTTTTGAATTGGGTATTTGGTCAAATCACACGTGAAGATAATTTATTTAATATTTTTTTCAAAAGTAATATAATATCTACCAATTTTTTTGATGGAAAATAAGATACATTCATTAGGTTTGAATTTTGGGTTTTACCCTAGGTACGACATAAGTTGTGTGTTCATCGGACGTCTAGTAACATTTCACATAAGCATAATAAAAATTCATATATAAATATATTTTTGGGTTGCTAGAAATAATAATAATAATTTTATTATTATTATTATCTTTGTTAAATAAAAAAAATGAAAATTTACTTTTGTAGTTAATGTTTTTGTGGAAATGGAAATAAGGAGTGTCCAAAGTAATAAATTTGATATTATTAATTACTTCAATTAAATGAAAATGTTTGGTTAATATCAATTTATTAAATTAATTTATTTTTAATGAATTTTTATAATAAAATATTTGTGTTAGAAATGATTATGGTGATTTGACAATAATAAAAATATATTATTGTTTTTATTACTATTATTAAATAGGAAAAAAAATATTTAAGTATATATATATATATATGATATATATATATTTTCATATATATTTATTTTTGGGTGTCAATATGTATATCTGGATATGTATATATATAACATGTATATATATAGGATATATTAATATATATATATATATCTTGGTGTGTGTATATATATATGTGGGTGTGAATATATATATATATAAATATATAATGCATATAAATATATATGTGTGTAATATATATATATATTTATTATGATAACATTTAAAAATTAGATGGTTTAATACGATTAAATAAGGAGATTATAAAAAAATATAACAGGTAATTTTGTAGCGCATGATTTGAGGAAAGAAAAAGGGAAATAATATAATAAAGACAACAATGAATTAATTAAAATAAATAAAGGAAACATTAAAATCAAAAGGGGATATTTCTCATGCCTATCTCTTTTTTCTACTACCCACCTCACATGACCCTTTATCTTCTCTCTCTCTCTCTTCCACCCTCTATCATTTTATTTTATTTTGATTATATTCCCAAACATCAATCATTAATATATTCTCTAATATTGATTGAATTGGGGCATGTTCAATGTTGTTGGGATTTTCTCTATGAGAATAATTTTGAACCTAATGTTTTTTCGAAACTAATTTTATTTTCAGTGGTGCAATTGAACTTTAAAATAAACCTCATTTCTGGTAATCATGGTAAATAAGGTAGGATGTTCCTTACCTTGTTGGACTCTCAATAAACAAGTCTCAATAGTATCATTATTGTATTATCATTTTTCATATCCATTATTTACTTAAAATTTATTCTGGTTGTTTTTGTAAATCTTGACACAAAATCACCTTACACCACGAGATTTTTTAGATAACTAAATTACATGTTGATGTTTTAATCACATGTTGTATTTATAATGTTTCTATATTTTTCTCATGATGTGTTCCTTGATATGTTGGCCTTTATTTGTGTTCCTTGGTATGTGGTATTGATATTATGGAATTGATTCCTTCAGATATGACTGATGTATGATCTGTTTTTTTTTCTTCTACATCATACCAATGAGACAGGCGAACTCATCATGGATCAGTAGCTCGAGAGGGAGAGAGTTTTCAGATGATGCATGTGATGTGATGATGAGACTGATATAAAAGATGGAACATAATGGCCTATTGTGTCCTAACTTGGGGCATGGAAATCATGAGTGATCAGAGCTATATGTGATGACTGTGGGGCAAGATGATCATGATTGATCAGAAATTTCTATGATGATTGACCAACATGATGATCATGGGTGATCAGATATTTGTGGGAATAGTGTGGCATGATGATCTATGAGGCCTAACCTGGAAATAACATTAATGCATGATAACCAAGTTTGGTTTGACATGAAGGCATGAGGCATATATGACTATTGACTGGCTTCTTGATGGATCTGATGTTGTGATGATTCCATGAACGTTCTAATGATTTTGACATTTTTTGAAGTAGGTACATCTAGGGGTTTTTGGAAGCTTAGCTAGAACACAACTTCTCTATTTTGTATTTTATTTGTTTTTGTTTTTAACCCATTGATTATTTTAATTATGGAATATAATTTCATACTTGAGAAAACTAGTTTGAGGATGCATTTTGTGGTCTCCTACTGAGTTTTTTAATAATGCCATAGTCGGGAATTTCAGTGCGCTTGTAGATTTTAATGACTGGAGATCTGGTAAATGTAAAGGGGCCTATGGTGTATGTTTAAGCTATGGAGCATGGAGTTAGAGAAAACCAAGACATACACTGGAGTTCTTTCTAGATTTTTTTACTTGTATTTTATTTACATGAGGCTTACACTATGTTTAGGCTTAGGATCTATTATTATATCTATATAACTTATTCAGTTTCTGCATTTTACACTGGTTATTTATTCATTATTCTTTATTGATAATTGTTATCCTTATCAATGTCATAATACAGAGGTTATTATCTCCTAACTATCATACTTTTAATCTTTTCACTAGTCGGAATCCTCTTATATTAGGGAAGGTGCTCATGAGGTCATGTGACCTTCCTGCTTAGACCTAGTGGTTCGGGTTGTGATGTTACACCATTTTTCAATATTTTGGTAAGAATAACCCAAGGTAATTTCTCAAAGGAACAAGAAAATATTTCAAGTATATACGGATTGTCTATTGTGCTCATGACTTTCAACTTGGGGAGAAGAATCTAATCCTTCTAATGAATAGGAAGAATTTTCAATACCTAGAATGTATGGAGTTTGAGAATTTTGGATATTGATTCTATAATAAACATAATAATAAGGAAAATATAGCTCAACAACCTCCTAAACCAATAGATCTGGGGAAATACTATCAAACACTACTATCAAAGTAGATAGTGGTAATTAACTAGTGCTATGTATTCTGCACTCTCGATTTGTGGATATCTTATGCCATTTAAGTTCCAAAAACTATTATCTATCGTGTTTCAAATAACAAAATCTTGGTGTTATCGTTACTCTATATAATTAATATGATTCTTCTTCAAGTTTTATGGGATTATGATTCATTCAAGTCTTATTATCCTTCCTTTACATGAATTTAATTTGATTTTGGAAATCTATTTTTTATCATCACATAGACACTATATTAATTATCAAAATAGGGAAATCAAAATTCAAACAAACCTATGATCAACTATTAGTGCAGGGATAATTCGGATCATTCTTGAAAATAAATTATACGTTATGATTTATGATACTTAATAGTGAGTGACATTTACCTCAAACTATTTTAGAGAAACTGAATATCATAAATAATCTAATTTTGAGGAAAATATATCTTCTCTGGGTTTATACGGATGGTATTTATACATAAATTATACCTAGATTCATTACTACCTATTTTATAACCTTAACTATTTTAATATTTATATTATAGTGAAAATTTTGATGACATAATTTATTTATGAGAGTGATAATGTTACACCCTATGATTTTCGATTATATTTTTTTCTAAATTAATAAAATGTTTGATATCATGTTTTTTATACAACACCAAAATAGACTTATTCATGGCATATTAGATGAATATTTTTAAGAGAAATTAATAGAAATAAAATCTCTAGTAAATACAAATATCATAATCAACTATAAGTCATACAAGATAGGATTAATTATAAGTATTAAAAGAGTATTTTTTAAAAACAAACAATTTTTTTATGTTGTATTTTATCTTACAAGAATAATTTATAAATATTAAAATTTTAATTTTAAAAAAAATACACTTTTGTATTAGGCATGATAATATTATATTAGAATTAATTTTTCATATTTTAAAAAAATAGCTGATTTTTCAGTAAAATGTGGGAAAAAAATTCAAATACTGTCACTTTTACGACATTATCATAAAATAAAAATTAATTAAAATTATTTGAAACCATTTTATATAAAAATTATCTTTATAAAGTAAAATAAATCATTTAAGAAAACTATTTTGAATTTAAAAAACCTATTTTTATTGTTTTGGAAACATAAGTAATATTTTACTTTTGAAAGCTATTTCTGTTCACTTATATTAAAAATTATTTTTCATCACTTGTATAAATTAAAATAAAAAAATGATTTAATATTTTTCATAAAAATTTTCATATTATTTAATATGTTCAATTTCAATTTTATGCATAAAATTATCCTTACTAACATCAAAGTTAATGAACATAATAGTGATGAAAATGTAATTTTCAAGGAGTTTTTTTATTAATATTTTGAATTTTTTATATAATAAAATGAATTTAAATATCTTTTATAAGAAATTTGATATTATTTTTACACATATATAAAAATATATTATCACCAATTTACATGGTTGAAAATTTTGTATGATATTAAGATCACATAATGGAAAAACATAATTTTCAATAAAAAAATGTTTCTATATATTAAATATTTTTAAAAGTAAATATTCTATAATTTTGATTTTTAATTAGAATTCATGAAGAATAAATTTAGGTTTAGGGCATCAAAAGTTTTTTATAAGGGTGATCATATTTTTTTTAATAAAATATAAACTACAACGATAGAAACTAGTTAGCAAGGAAAAATATAAATTGGAAAAACATAAAAATAAAGTATTAATGTTTGAAACATGTTTAAGAAGTTTTTTAATTCGTTTTTTTTGGCATCATATACCCAAATTCACCCTAAAATACTATATTTAACGCATTTATATTCACTTATCCTAGAAGAGTGTCATTCCATTATTGAAACAAATTAGATGTTAACAAACGATCCCTTTTCATTTCTTATAAATGTGGATAGTTCCACCCCTTCATTACACACTAATAAATTATAATTTCACCATTAAAATATTGCATTTTATTTTTAACTATAATACCATATCATTTTTATAAGCTACTGGTCTCACTTAGATATCTTATGGCCTCAAATTCCAAGTATATTTCAAAGTACAATCTCAAGTTATCAATGTAAGTATTTCTTAGTCTTTATCCTTTTCTTATTAATATTATTATTAAAAAATCATCTAGGTACAATAATATAATGGAACCAATATTATTAATATACTATTTCGATCGTTAAACACGTCAGAACTAGTTCATTGCAATATCCTTTTTCACGAACCATATCCACATATTTCATCTAAGGAAATGAAACATAATGAATCATAAAAAAATTATTATTAAATCCTTAATAATATGGTGATGATGAAATTTGAGAGAATAATTTTTCATCACACTACTTTTATAAAATTAGTTAAAAATGATTGAGATTACTAACACATGATATTGAAAATAGATAATAACTAACTAATATATATGTATAGAATAATTATAAAATAAGTTTATAAAAGATTATATATATGAATAATGCTTTTAAATATTAAATTATCATAGTTATGTTTATCATACATGAGGTTAGAGTGATTTCAAGTAAACATTAATACAAGGTAAGGGTGTTTTGTCTCAATTTCCTTTATTTGAGAAAAGTTTCTTAGGCCCCTAGTTTTAATTAAACGGTTTGTATACAACCAATTTGATATATAATATCATAAATTTTCATTTATTCATAATTTCTATTTTCAATTTCAGTCTATTTATTTCAATAGATGTTTATTAAAATTAATCTTAATCAATAAAGAATAATGATAACTTAGAACTTCTTTCTTTGGGTTCAAATGTTTCATCTTGAACTTATTTCATCTATTCTTGGTTTATTCAACCCAAAGATTTTGTTTCATTGTAATTTCTATTCCTTACTATGGAAAAATAAAATTTTTATTCAAATATTTCACCATGATTAATTTCTTCCTTAAAAAGTAATACATTGTTACGAATAATTATCATTCTATTTACCGATGATTTTTCTTTCACATCAATATTTTCCATTCCCACCAATACTATCTTTCTATTTGTAAATCCAATTATACTTTATCTCATGAAACCTTCATTTTTCGATTTACACTTTTCAAACAGAAGTTTTGTTACTCATTTTACTATATGGGGTTTTAATTATGGTATTTCAAAATATTAAAAAATGGTTTTACAAACTTTTAAAATCAACTATTTTATCTTCTACTCTACATTTATTTTGATATAATTTATATCAATTCAAGGATCTATTACTGAATTTTCTTTTTCAACAGTGAGTGTTTTCCTAATATTTCAATTCACATTTTAAAAAATTAATTTCTTTTTCAAGGATTATGTATTGGAGATTCTTTTTCAAAATTAGAAGTTTTCAAGATATTTTCATTTCACCTTTTTGAAATCATTATATCCTTTTCAAGATTTCACTATTAAAATATATTTTTAAAAGTAACATTTTTTTAAAATTTTAACTTCACATTTTCAAAGATGAGTTTTCAATGTAACTATGACATTATCTTCTATGGCAATGATAAAATAATTTTCCAAAAAAACACTTTTATGATTTCACTGTAATTTTTATCTTTATCTCTAAAGTATTTCTATCCTTAGAAGTTATTTTTTTTCAATAACCCTTTAAATTTTCTAATAAAATATGCTTCTGGCGTGATTGAGTTTTGGGTATCAAAAGTTTACATTCTTGAGTTCAATTTTGGTTATCCCATATAGAAATTTTTAGAAAACTATTTTTATTTCTATCAGATCTTTATAATGTGTTGAACAAATACCATTTCTCCCTTAGGTTTTCATGAAATATTAAATGATTATTTTATATTGGGGCACATAATTTTGGTTTATTGGAAGTTTTATTCCTATATCACCCTATAATTCATTATTTTGGGATAAATTATCTCATATGATAAGGATTTAAATTATGAACGCTTTTTTCTCACAACATGAAGTATGAGAATTTTGTTTATTCATGACATGAATCATGTTAATTTGGTTTATTCACAACATGAAGTGTGTGAAATTATTTTTTCTCATAATAGTAAGCAAGGACATTTTTTTCACAATATTAAGCTTTGTCATTTTGGTTTTTCACAATATGAAGCATCACAATTTTTTTTGTTCACATTGTTATAGTTTTCATATGCTAAATTTTTAATTATTTTAATTTGTTACTCTATGTTTAAAGGTCATGGTGACTTTCCATATCATATTCTTATTATTATGATATATGGATCATGTTAATAATCTCATGATTCCTAAATCTATTTCCATGGTATATGTTTTTTTAATTTGAGGTTACAGGTCCTTATATCAATATTTATGGAAAACGTTTATTGATCCATGTTATTTTTAATGATAAATTTCTCCCTTATCCATGTATTCTCATATTATTATGATCTTAACCACAATGAATCATTTATGATTATTCCCTTAATGATCATTTGATCTCATCCTTTTATTATGTTTACATTCCCATTTTATGAAGATTTATATAACTTTTGGGAAGTCTTGAACAGAGTCTATAGGAGTTTTGTTATAGATAAATGTTCACGTGTGTTCTAAAATAAATTTCTTATATACCTAGTCCTTAATAAAACCATACCAAATGATTCTCTAAGTTGTGTGAGATTGATTGGATATGTAATAATAATTTGAAATTTCTTCTTAATTATCTTGGATAATCTCACTTGGTATCAGGGATAATGTTTGAAAATATGATCTTTTAGTACTAATCCCAAGAATGTGTATCTAGTATTCCTTAATTTCAAAGTGAATAATCTATATTTCATATTCATTTTAATGTTTTAATTTTTATTCAATAATTTACGTATAAAATAAAATTATAAATGTGATTACTTCGACTAGAACATTCTTCAAAAACCTTTCAAATTAAGAGTATAAATCTGTAATAGTTTTAATGATCTCATCAACCTTGCACTCTCCAAACCTGAACTTGTTTCTATGAAAGGATCATTGTCAATATATTTGAGTGATGAGAAGTTATCACCTTAATAAATATTAAATTTATATTGATCCTTCTCTTCCTTCTTAAATATTTTTTATAACCTATTTTATTCTTTATTCTTCTTATATTTCATGGTTTTAGCTAAAATCTATCCTTTAGTTTTAACGGGATTGGGAACTAAGTGTTCCTTATAATAAATTTTCAGGTGTCATTTATCTCTTAACTTCATTCAGAGATTTTAAGTAAACTGGGAATAATTTGGATCAAATCATAAGTGAAACTATATTATCTCTGGCACCACTTGTATCTATGAGTGGATAATGCTAGGAAATGAAAAGGTAGAGGGATAAATCAATATACAAAAATTTTATCAATTTTACACTTTCTTTTCAAGTAAACCCACTTACACTCAAACCATTAACCTATTTAAGAGGAATGGTTTTCATATTACCTCTTAAAAATCACATGAATATATAATGAAAATAATAAAATAAATACTATCATTCAGATTTTTTTACAAGTTTCATATCCTTGTAGAAAACTTAATCCTTATTGTGCAAATTTATTGATGGGAAACAGATATTATTATATCTGTTTAATTGTAACTATTAAAATTATAGATCAATTCGCATACAATGATTATTCAAGTATTATACACTTCCCACAAATGAAGTATGGATTTATTTATACTGGTATCATAAGATTTCAGGGATCATCCTCCAAAAACACTTGAACAGGATAATTTAGTCACCTCATGGATTTCATTGCATCAATTTAAATAAGATGATCTTCCTTAATCAATATATCTTTAATTGTCAAAATAATTCCAAAGGAATTTCATTCTTATATTTGCTATTATATCTACCCTCTATAAAAATAAATAGTGATTTTTGAATAAATAATACACCATAATTCCATATTCCTCAAATTCATCCAAGAACATCAATGTATAATATATAATTATACAAAAATAATATAGTTGTATTTCTTATATTCAAAATTCTTTTTAAATTTTTGGTTCTTCATTGTTTCATACACATAATATTTTTCTAAACTCAAATATTTCACATGTATTGAATAAAAATATACACATTTTTGTGGAGTCTTCAGACAAATATTTCATTGAAAGTCCTCCTTCCATCTTGCAAGTGTGTGTGTGTTATTATACTAATTCACAAGAACCTATCACTTTTTTTATTTTTTTTATTTTTTCTTGGACTATCCATATGAATCATGAACCCTATGAGTATACAAGTTATCTCCACTATTTTGGGGAATCATGATTTTTCTTTGCATTATATCTTCAACTCATGGGATTCTTCTACATCACATAGAAGTGTAAACATGTAGCTCTTATTTTCATTTCACCCGAAATTCACATGGATTTCACTTAAAATTTTACAGATAAGTAAGCTATACATATCTTATTATCCTAATAAAAATTATGTGAATATACTTCAATAGAGTATCTATATTCAGACAACTCTAATATAAAATACCTCATATTTTCTTAACCTCAAGTTATCGATATTTACATTGAGATTAAAAATATCTTATCTACTATAAACTTATTCTAAGACAATAAACAGTTTAAACACATAAAATAATAATGTCAAGCCACTCATATTTTAATGATTTTGAAAAACTATGCCCCATGAGTTTTCAAACCATCATTTTTTTCACATGTTACATGATTTCATGCACTCCTTGAAAACTCTTCACATGCACCACATACCATTTTGTGCATAGATACCTCATTCTTATCAGTAGATTATATTTGCATGGTCATATAAAAAAATGAACTTTTACGGTGGTCTCACATACTTTCTTCACATATCAAAATAATTTTTTGGGCTTCCAATGAACCACATTCTCACTTAATTTTATACCTACCTCATGACCCACATTCACCTCCCATTTATTATAACATAACAACTTATCAATATAAACTTATCTGTTTAATACATGGAGGTTTATCAAGGTTTTGATCCCATAAAAAATCATGTAATTGAAAAATAAAAGGCCTTATAACTATGTTATAACCTTTAATTATGATCATATTCACATTGAAACATCACGTAATTTCTTTTATTCATCACATACTAACCTCATTGAATTGTCTACAAAGTATGTAGACATATTTAATTTTCTATTTTTCATTACTACCATAAGAATGGTTTGATATCTCATTGTGGGGTTTATTGTTACAATCACATGACATAAGGACTACTGGATGGAGGTTAAATACCATGATCTCATCCATGTGTTCTATGAATTATACTGGCATTGCACACTCTAGTTAGTGGGAGGTTAAAGACGACGCATGCGTACATCAAACAACGATTTTTCCCAATGTCTTTATGTTTTATTGATGGATGAACAATGATTTTGTAAATAATAATCCCAAATTTATTTTTACTCCACTATATATCCACTAAATAATAAATGTTATTCTATTAACATCCTTATAAATTCCATTGGGTATCAGTTATTTCTTGTTCCCTCTTTTATTGACCCACATGTTATAGACTAAGAACCACCATAATTTCAAGTGTGCCGATCCCAGTTCTCTATGATAAACCAATGATCCATATATGTATGGCATGAATCACATGTTCAATAACTGCCATATCGGTCTTAGAAATATTCTTCCAAGTATAGATCAACTTCAGGAAAGGCTGTTTGGGTAGCCTATATTTAAGGTCCATCTGAATTTTTTGACTAAGTGAATACTCCATGCACATAGTAAAATTAATTAATATAATTACATAAGCCGCATAAAATAAAGCCTCCGTCTATTTTATATAAATTTCATGGGAAATCACATCTTCTTTAAAATTATTCTAGACTATTAAAAACTCCAAAAATTTTAAAACATTAATATAATATTCTTTTAAATTTATTCTTATAATTTATAATTTAATAATTTATAATTATTTTTCTAATTTGATAATTCTTTACTTAATAACATAATAATATGGTTCGTAATAACTTATTCACTTGTTATAGAAAATTTTATGTCTCTAAGAATCATTAACACTTGTTTTGAAAACAAGGAATAATTCAAAAATCATCTCCTATAAAGGGAGGATTAAAAAATCAATCATGACATCCAATGAATCCATAACGATGCTCCAAGAAACATTACTCTGCTTCTTTAAATTATTTCATGCACTCACTTTCCATGATAATCAATATTCATTTCATACCTCGCCTTTGTTATAAATTGAATTTTATTTCTTATGATATTTTGATAAAAAATATAACATTACTCATCAACCACTCTACAATTCATGCAATTATACCTTCTATTTTAAATGTTTTCATGGATGGACTATAGGAAATTCAAGTTTACCTCCCCTTAATTCATGGAATCTCATAAATTAACAGCATGAAGTTTTATACCTTTACAAATAGACAATGTTTCATTTAACTTAAAATCATTAATATCTTACTTCAAAGAAATATCTACCCAGTTGAAAAGATAGTTCATCAAAATCGTCTCATTTATTTTCCTTTAAAATTGAAATCCACTACCTCATTTCAATTTTCTTTTCCTTATAATCATCCTCCATTGATTTTTATTTTTCATTAGGATAATACTCACCACACTTATTCTTCCACAAATCATTTTTTTATATTTTCTCCATGACCACATAAATTAACAACGAGTGTCTTCTCCTTCTTGGGAAAATTAATTACCCTTTTCCCTTTCATGTCAATATTTTCACTATTTTTATTGCATGATTAAGTGTCCAACATAATTTTTCATGGTATTATAGAAAGATTTCAATTTTTTTTAGAATTAAAAATTTTCTCAATTGAATTATAATTTTTACTAAATTTCTTGATATAATTATAAAACTCAAAGTGAGTGTTCTTCAATAAATTTTATTCTTTCACTAAATTTTCTTCAATATTGGTTTTTTAATTATTCTTGGTTGTTATATTTGTTGTGAGAAAATTATGAAATTTATCTATTTATACATGTATTTCATTGAAATCACTCATCTTTCACACAAAAATAAACTTCTATAGAAACATTCTTTTTAACTTTTGAGGTATTAAGGGGGTTATTAAGGGATTTCTTCTCCTTCATAAAAATGGTCTTCTCTTTTTAATGTTTAATATTTCATTATTAAAGTATTTTATTTATATCACTCATAATTCACTAAAAATCAACTTACATATCATTAATATCCATGAATTTTAAAGTATAAATGGATTTATTATTAGATTAATTCTCTATTATGAAATTACTATTCTATTTATCATGTTTATTGATTTCATTCAGGCTTACCAAAAGCCTTATACTTGATTATAAATCTTTAGTTTCTCTTCATCTTTAATTTAATGATTAATAAACCCTTCAATATTTATGCCTTCATATTTACTATATGGTACCTTATATTTTTTAGTTTTTTATGACATCATTGAGTCCTTATTCCATAAAATATTATTCTTCCTTTTGAATTTTCACTTCATAGGATAAGTCAGCAAGTTTTGAGATAAAATTCTAATACATCCCGTAAAATTCTTTTTCACTTTCCTCAAATTTAATTTTTCTTAAAGGATTGGTCTTTATTTTAACTTTAAAGAATTATTTTTGGAATAGTTTCTTTATTCCAAAATATCTCATGTTTTTTCTCTTTTGATGATCTTGAAAACCATATATAAGTTTCTAGAGATTTGTTTTGATATTTTTTATAATTTTTTATCTTATTAAAGTTAATTATTCTATAATATATGATTTGATTTAATTTTATTTAAATTTTACTAATAATTAATATCCAACTATGTGGATATTTGGTTGAGTCATGCAATCAGCTATGCTAATCAGCTACTTGAAGGAATCTTCTACTCAACTCAGATACATTACATAATTAGATACATGAAAATTGACTATATAGATAAATTGGATACATAATATGTGGATACAAAATTGAAATGGCTATGTGAATCGACTATGTGGAGTAATAGACTATGTGATTTGGATCCATGAAATATTTAGTTTCATAGTTTCAATCATCTACATTAATCAAGTTGGCTACATGAAATTCAGCTATACAAGAATGATTACCACATAATTTTGGTATGTGAATAATTTTTCTATATGAATAATTTTCTCATGTAAAGAATGGATAAGTGGGTTAATTTGGCTATGTGAATTCAAATACATGGTATAAAATATTTAGTGATCCAGAATCGGCTTTGTTGATATGAAACTCACATATTTATTATCAATGGATTAATTTAAAATAAAATTAATACTTTTATCAAATAATTAAATATTGGACTATATATTTATGTAAAAAAAATTGAAAAAATTTAAAAATATTGAGAAAAATAAATAGTAAAAATTAATTTATTTCCCAATATTGATTACTGGGGTATTTTTCAAAAGGAAATATGGATTTCTCACCCTGAGGTTATATTTTATGGTATATTTTTTTTAAATTTTATGTGATAAAAAATAAAATAGTATTCAAAAATAATAGATGAAATAAATTTCACTCTCTATATATAACTATCTCAAATCATTCTATATTGCATATTTATAATAAAAAAACAATATGATTCAATTTTTCTATACTTGTGTTATCAAGATCAATTTTTTTATGTTTTATAAAACTCTCCTTCAGTTATAATTCATTTTTATACTAAATCTTGTAGAACTATTATCTTATTTGAGTTTCATATTACAACCATGTGCCACATTTGTAATCTCTTATTATACTCTCTCTTTATTGGAAGTGATAAATCTTTATACTATGTTTTGGAGGCTGTTATTTTTGTAAAGCCTTATAGGATTGCAGAAAAAGATCCCAAAGTTCTACCAAGTGAAATATTCTTACACTCGATAAGTAAGTCCCAAAGAAAATTATGGGTACAGTTGAAATCACATAGTTCTTGGAGTTGTGTGTTGGTGGTGTAGACTATGGGAGATATATTCACTAAACCACTATAAATCAGATATATATTATCTTTTTTAACTGTTTTTATTTCCATTACTTTCATGAGATATGAAAGAATCATAATCTTTCATATCTTAATGGAGTTTGTTTTTAATAAAACAAATTTTCAACGTAACAGCCTGAGATTTTATAAAAAAATATTCTTTTTAATTTCATTAATGTCTTGTGTTGTACGCTACACCAAAAGAATCTTCCACAACACGCATCCTTGACTTTCCTTGCATTACACGCAATTGCGACCATCCTCAATAGCGTGTGTAGTACACAATACCGAGTTTCACTAAACAACGATATGCTATTAAAATATTATTAAAACTAGCCGTTGTGAATAGTAATAACCACCTTTTAACGTTTTAGAAATTTTAGCTCTCAAAATAGACTTCATTTTTGGATTCGGAGTATCAAATTTAGCCTAAGGTGAAATTTTGGTACTTTTCATATAACTTTCATATTCTGATGAATAGTGAAAATTACTAAATTATAATTAAAAACAACTTTTTTAATCGAAATAATTAATAGTGATAAATTATTAATTTGAGTGGTTTTAAAGTATATTTAGAATATATTTTTACAATTTAATACAATGTTGGTCATTGGATGTAGTTTCACATTTAAACCAGTCATAAACAAGTGTCAATCTTTTGATAGTTATTATCTCTTAAGAACATGCTATTTGTTTTGACGACGGGAATTAATTTTTCAATTAATTAATGCAACTAATATGTTTAGAATTTGATAAAATAGACATAATTTTTGAATTCATAATATCAAATATAGCTTAGATCTAATTTTTTGAATTTTTCTGGATACATTCATTTTTTGATGAATTGTGAAACCACTAAGTGGTAGTTTAAAAACTGAATTTTTCATAAAACTTAATCTTACCGCTTCTGTGAGTGGAATTTCTAAAATCCGATATAAACGGTTAATATAAAGGACTAAAATGTGGTTCAATGAGATGAAAATAATTCTTGGTGAATAGTAACTTTTTACTTTTTTTTACCACGGTTAAAAGTAAATAGGGTAATTAAGGGTAAAAATGATATTATTATTACCCTAACACATGTCCTAATTCTATTGGATAAGTGTAATTTGACCAAAAACAAACTTAGGAATAAAATGTGACCATTTAGGCCCACTTGGATTAGATTAGGACATTTATTATTAATTTATTTAAAGAAGGGTTAAAATAGTTAAAATCAAAGTTTAATAACTAAATCATTTTTAATATGGGGTTATACATAAGATAAATTCGACTATAAATATTCATTAGAAAGATAAAAAGATTTCATACATAATGATAATTTATTTGTAATTTTTAGACTTTAAATAATTTAATTTATTTATGACACAATGATGATGCAGTAATTACCATAATAGTGAAAAATTAGAATAATTGATATTATAAATACCTAAATAAGTATAATTTGAGACTTTTTATGAATTAAACTAATTTTCTAGGTTAATATGACATGTTAGGATTGATTTAATTAACTTTGGTCGAAGTAATCATTCTGTTATGAGTTTCAAAAAAATCAACTATTGAATAGTGTCATAATTGACATAAAATAGTTTTTAAAACAAATATTATATTATTAATTGTTATTTTATTCCTAAAAATCTAAGGATCGGCCAAATGACTTAAATAAGGTTATATATATTAATAAAACACAACTTGGGGGTCTCTTGGATGTATATGGTAAGTTTATTAACTATATAATATAAAAATACAAAGTGACATGGTAAATGTCAATCTAATTAACTAAGAGTTAAAACTAAAAGATAAGGTTAATATAGGAACCTAAACTTGTATAAATTCTATTGGATGAGAGGATTTAGACCCATCCCCACCTTAGCTTCTAAATAAATCAATTTGGAGCTATTTAAAACCGAATTTGACTTTATAATAAAATAATAGTTTTAGTTATTCCAAAGGTACCCCTCTCCTCCCTTATAAAAGGGAACCTCCTCCCTCTCTTCCTCACACAACTTTGAACCTTCAAGCTCGGCCAACCCCTGCCAAATTCTCTTCTCCACTTCCCTAGAAATATCCTAGAGGTTCTGGTCTTCGTCAAAGACCAATTTTAGTGCCCTAAAGGGAGATCTCAACGAGGCGCTTCAAAGAAGAGGAGGTTCGGACACGTACAAAGCATATCGGACCAAAGGTAAGGGAAAATATCACAATCTCATTTTTATCCGAGATTTTTTATACTTTGATATTTACTGGGGTGTATTTTATCATCCACATCCATGTTTCCTCAATATGTAATATTTATATCCTTCTACAATATTTTATATCAAAGTTTACCCTTCGGCAAGTTTTTAGTAAAAGATATGAAAGGAATCTTTTGATGTTTTTCGTACGAGGTACTTTTTGACTTTTCCGACAAAAGAATGAAGAATGTTTTTTTAACTTATACAGAATGAATGGATTTTTAAAACATTATTTCCCAGAATCTTCCTTTACAAGTTTTCAAGTTTATTTTTAATCAACTTCTTTTAGTTTATAATTGTGCGACATGTTATTAAAGGAAAAGTGTTTTTGAAGCAGAAAGGATATTTTCCTCAAGAATGGAGTTCAAGTGTTTTATCAAAATTATTTTCCAACTAAGATAATAAAGGGTTCTATTTCTATCCCTATTATTACATTTATTTGATTATGTTGCGATGGAATTATTTTTATGAATTCCTTTATCTTATATGAATTGTTTTATGATGTCACGATGTTTAAGATTCCCATTTTTATTACATGGGTTATGCAATGATGTATGATTTATGATTTTTGTGGCACACATAAGAATGGTATCATTATGAGATGGGTGGTACCTATATCTCCCTCCAATGCATTGGTTAAAGATTTTATATCTCATGAGATAGACATGGCTGGAAGGGTAGGTTATACCGGTTCAGTGAAACAGGACTGAAACGAGGGTGACTCGGTTCAGAAATGGACTTTGTCCACTAAGATAGTCTTGGCAATGAGTCTTGACTAATAAGAAATGATTCTCTATGATTATGTGTGTATGCCACAAAGTTTCATGTTTTAAGTTATGATTATTGGGATTACATTTCACTACTATGATTTATCCCATGTTATGAAATTATGCTCTCTTTTGCAGGTTAAGATTTCCAAAAGTCATGTTCTTATGAAAATGATGTGATTGATATTTCTTTTGTTTACCGTTACTGAGAATTTGAGCTCACCCTTTTATGTTTTCTTTTCCCCAGGACATAATGAAAGGATTTAGGTTTAGAAAAAAAAGAAGATCTTTATGGGAGATGTTGAAGATCTTTCACCACGATTAGAAGATTATATTCCAAGTTTCCAAAGAAAATAAACTATTACGGTCCTTGTGTGTCTGTTTTTGTCATGTACTAAGTATTCCACAAAAGTAATGTAATGTCCATGTACGTCAAGATTCGGGTCTCTATAGTTGGTATCAGAGGAAAGGTTTAGTCAACCTTTGGAAACTAGGATGCGAAAACGTTAGTGAGATCCCTAGAGATATTTCTATGGTATGTCTAGGGATGTCTCTAAGGTTAAGTATACGTATAGGTTATAGTACTAGAATTGCGCTAACAATCTTAGAATTTAACCTAAGATGTTAGATATTGAGGGTACTCCCCCTTTACTATGTTGTTTTCCATAGCATGATTTTTTCCTCTCACACTATTTTTTTTGGGTTTTAGACGATGGCTGGAACCCGAAGGAACCGTGTTGATCAATGCAATGGACAATGCAATGATTTTCCTCCTAAACAAATAAATGTTATGGGAGATGGAGTGAAAAATCTTATTTCTATACTTACACAAGCTATGAATCATTCTAGACTTCCAAATGAGCAGAGAAGGGAACAATTTTATATTGAGTCCTTCATGAGGCAACGTCCTCCTTCTTTCAGTGGGTCTTCTGATCCACTTGTTTCTGAATAATGGATCAGTACTACTGAAAAGATATTTTTAGTTCTTCAATGTTCTGAACATGATAAAGTCATTTTAGCAGTATATTGTTTGGAAGGTGAAGCTGATCAATGGTGGAATCTTATCAAGAATACGAGGCAAAGAGATGAAATTGATTCCATGGAATGGGACGAGTTCAAGAACTTATTTTTCAATAAGTACTTCCCTCGTATTCTTCGAACAAAGATGGAGAAGGAGTTTCTTGAACTAAATCAAAAGGATGATGAATCTGTTGGTGTATACGAAGCGAATTTTACAAGGCTTTCAAGGTATGGATCTGGCTTTATCATCCAACCTGAAAGTAAAGTTGATCGATTCTTTAGTGTCTTAAAACCAAATCTTCGAAGGGCATTAGCTATAAGAGACTTCAGTAGCTATGAATAAATTGTGCGCTGTGCTATCAAGGTAGAAATGGAAGTTGGTGTTACTTATCCATCTAGTAGTTTTGACAAGAAACGAAAGATGGAGTTCATGGAGAAATCTCAGAATAATGGTGAAAAGAATATGAATGTTTCCTTATGCTCAAAGTGTGGAAAGAAGCATGGTGGAGATTGTCTTAAAGGAACAAGTAAATGTTTCAAATGTGGAAAGGAAGGTCATCGGATATTTGAATGCCGCAATGATGGGAAGAGGATGTATAATGATGCAAACAAAGGAAGGGATACATAGAATAAACCAACAACACTTCAATGCTTCAAGTGCAAGGAAATGGGGCATTATGCTAATAAATGCCCTAATCCAAGGGTTAGTGATGATCGACGTGAGCAAACACTTAAGGAAAAGGACAAAGGGAAGTCACTTGCGATCACCATTGGTGATTTTGAATATGACAATGATGTGGTCGAATGATTAAGTGTTTATGTAATGGGATTTCAAAATAATGTTGAGTATTGGAATATTTATGTATTGGTCTATTATGGTTTTCAATAATTTTATGGTACCGGTAACCATGGAAAGTGATTGAAATATTTTTGTACAAAAATATGATATGTACATAATGAAGGGATAAAGAAAAAAAATTAAATGTTTGACAGTATTCATGAGCTCATGATTGATATAAGGACTAAGTGATATCATGGTTTGAGTATATAGAATTTTGAGGATTTTGGTATGTGGAAAGTGTTAACTTTTAACTGCATTAATGTTTTCCCTAAGGTTCAATGGGTATTCATTTTTCAAGAGAATACATGATTAAGGCCTTAGAATGTTTGGAATGTGACCAACAAGACATATCCCATGATATACGGGAATCAACGATGGTATTAACATACTTGTTATATGAACTCTTTGGTAATCGTTTTCACTATAATATGAGTATAGACTGCAGTATTATGGATAAGCCTAAAGACTAGAATGGATTATGTTGGACATAAGTTAGTATTGTTTAAGGATAGAAGTTTTTTTAGATATTATTGATGGGATGTTATAGTAATATAGTTTTAGAAAAAGGACAACCTGCAGGATGGGCGACAGCCCATCACGTCGGACAAGGTCGTAGGAATCGAACCCACAACCGAAGTGTGACTGGCCTTTATCGCCTACCACTGGCCTACAAGAAGTCCCTAGTTAGTAGAAACTAGTTTTATTTTATTAAGTGGTATGATATATGAAGTATAAGTTCATTTTAGGAACTATATATGATTAATCTCACTATAGATGGACTTATGTATTTTTTGATAACTTTTCTAACCTTTTGTTTGAGACAGATGGAATGACCCATCATTCTATGACATGATCTTCTAACACATCACGAATGACAAATTAAACTTCATTTATTTAAGAGATAAAGTGGAAATTGTCCAAAGAACGACCAACGGTGAGACTATACCAAAATCACGAAAGTATTTCTTCTAATTCCAATTTCATCAACTTTAGGAAAATGATCTTGAAAACCAAAAATGTTGTCCTAATGCTCTTATATATGATGAATCAGATGTTACCTTAGATCTTTACAAATTTATGGCTTTGTGATTGCTTGCTTTTCCATAGCCATGTTCTCTACCACTCTCCATTAGAACATGATGGTTAGATTTCTCTTCCATATCCATATTTTCACCTATGTGGAAACCCAGTGATTAGTTTATTTGGGTAATTGTTACATTTCATACTTTAGTTTTTAAAGCCAAGTTTTGGTATTCCTTTTTACGATGTGGGTTTCTATTAAAGAAACTTTCGAGTAGTAAACCATTTATAACCCCGATGAATTTCGGGAGCGAAATTCATTTTAAGGGGGGTAGAATTTAACAGCCCGAGATTTTATAAAAAAATATTCTTTTTAATTTCATTAATGTCTTGTGTTGTACGCTACACCAAAAGAAGCTTGCACAACACACATCCTTGACTTGCCTTGCATTACACGCAATCACGACCTTCCTCAATAGCGTGTGTAGTACGCAATACCAAGTTTCACTAAACAACGATATGCTATTAAAATATTATTAAAACTAGCCGTTATGAATAGTAATAACAACCTTTTAAAATTTTAGAAATTTTAGCTCTCAAAATGGACTTCATTTTTGGATTCGGAGTATCGAATTTAGCATAAGGTGAAATTTTGGTACTTTTCGGATAACTTTCATATTCTGATGAATAGTGAAAATTACAAAATTATAATTAAAAACAACTTTTTTAATCGAAATAATTAATAGTGATAAATTATTAATTTGAGTGGTTTTGAAGTATATTTAGAATATATTTTTACAATTTAATACAATATTGGCCATTGGATGTACTTTCACATTTAAACCAGTCATAAACAAGTGTCAATCTTTTGATAGTTATTATCTCTTAAGAACACGCTATTTGTTTTGACGACGGGAATTATTTTTTAAATTAATTAATGAAACTGATATGTTTTGAATTTGTTAAATAGACATCATTTTTGAATTCATAATATCAAATATATCTTAGATCTAATTTTTGGTATTTTTCTCGAAACTTTCATTTTTTGATGAATAGTGAAACCACTAAGTGGTAGTTAAAAAACTGAATTTTTCATAAAACTTAATTTTACCACTTCTGTGAGTGGAATTTAGAAAATCCGAGAGACATGTTTAATATCAAGGACTAAAATGTGGTTCAATGAGATGAAAATAATTTTTGGTGAATAGTAACTTTTTACTTTTTTTTACCACGGCTAAAAGTAAATAGGGTAATTAAGTGTAAAAATGATATTATTATTACCCTAACACATGTCCTAATTCTATTGGACAAGTGTAATTTGACCAAAAACAAACTTAGGAATAAAATATGACCATTTAGGCCCACTTGGATTAGATTAGGACATTTATTATTAATTTATTTAAAGAAGGGTTAAAATAGTTAAAATCAAAGTTTAATAACTAAATCATTTTTAGTATGGGGTTATACATAAGATAAATTCGACTATAAATATTCATTAAAATATAAAAAAATTTCCTACATAATGATATTTTATTTTTAATTTTTAGACTTTAAATAATTTAATTTATTTATGACACAATGATAATGCAGTAATTACCATAATAGTGAAACATTAGAATAATTGATATTATAAATACCTAAATAAGTATAATTTGAGACTTTTTATGAATTAAACTAATTTTCTAGGTTAATATGACATGTTAGTATTGATTTAATTAACTTTTTTCGAAGTAATCATTATGTTATGAGTTTCAAAAAAATCAACTATTGAATAGTGTCAAAATTGACATAAAATAGTTTTTAAAACAAATATTATATTATTAATTGTTAATTTATTCCTAAAAATCTAAGGTTCGGCCAAATGACTTAGATAAGGTTATATATATTAATAAAACACAACTTGGGGGTCTCTTGGATGTATATGGTATGTTTATTAACTATATAATATAAAAATACAAAGTGACATGGTAAATGTCAATCTAATTAACTAAGAGTTAAAACTAAAAGATATGGTTAATAAAGAAACCAAAACTTGTTTAAATTCTATTAGATGAGAGGATTTCGACCCATCCCCACCTTAGCTTCGAAATAAATCAATTTGGAGCTATTTAAAACCGAATTTGACTTTATAATAAAATAATAGTTTTAGTTATTCCAAAGGTACCCCTCTCCTCCCTTATAAAAGGGCACCTCCTCGCTCTCTTCCTCACACAACTTTGAGCCTTCAAGCTCGGCCAACCCCTACCAAATTATCTTCTCCACTTCCCTAGCAATATCCTAGAGGTTCTGGTCTTCCTCAAAGACCAATTTTAGTGCCCTAAAGGGAGATCTCAAAGAGGCGCTTCAAAGAAGAGGAGGTTCGGACACGTACAAAGAATATCGGACCAAAGGTAAGGGAAAATATCACAATCTCATTTTTATTCGAGATTGTTTATACTTTGGTATTTACTAGGGTGTATTTTATCATCCACATCCATGTTTCCTCAATATGTAATATTTATATCGTTCTACAATATTTTATATCAACGTTTACCCTTCGGTGAGTTTTTAGTAAAAGATATGAAAGGAATCTTTTGACGTTTTTCGTACGAGGTACTTTTTGACTTTTCCGACAAAAGTACGAAGAATGTTTTTTTAACTTATATGGCATGAATGGATTTTTAAAACATTATTTCCAAGAAGCTTCCTTTACAAGTTTTCAAGTTTATTTTTAATCAACTTCTTTTAGTTTATAATTGTACGACATGTTAAGAAAGGAAAAGTGTTTTTGAAGCAGAAAGGATATTTTCCTCAAGAATGGAGTTCAAGTGTTTTATCAAAATTATTTTCCAACTAATACAATAAAGGGTTTTTTTTCTATACCTATTATTACATTGATTTGATTATGTTGTGATAGAATTATTTTTATGAATTCCTTTACCTTATATGAATTGTTTTATGATGTCACGATGTTTAAGATTCCCATTTTTATTACATGGGTTATGCAATGATGTATGATTTATGATTTTTGTGGCACACATAAGAATGGTATCATTATTAGATGGGTGGGACCTATATCTCACTCCAATGCATTGGGTAAAGATTTTATATCTCATGAGATAGACATGGCTAGAACGATAGGTTATACCGGTTCAGTGAAACAGGACTGAAACGAGGGTGACTTGGTTCAGAAATGGACATTGTCCACTAAGATTGTCTTGGCAATGAGTCTTGACTAATAAGAAATGATTCTCTATGAGTATGTGTGTATGCCACAAAGTTTCATGTTTTAAGTTATGATTATTGGGATTACATTTCACTACTATGATTTATCCCATGTTATGAAATTATGCTCTCTTTTTCAGGTTAAGATTTCCAAAAGTCATGTTCTTATGAAAATGATGTGATTGATATTTCTTTTGTTTACCTTTACTGAGCATTTGAGCTCACCCTTTTATGTTTTCTTTTCCCCAGGACATAAATAAAGGATTTAGGTTTAGAAAAAAAAAAGATCTTTAAGGGAGATGTTGAAGATCTTTCACCACGATTAGAAGATTATATTCCGAGTTTCCAAAGACACTAAACTATTACAGTCCTTGTGTGTCTGTTTTTGTTATATACTAAGTATTCCGCAAAAGTAATGTAATGTCCATGTACGTCAATCTTCGGGTCTCTACATTCAAAAACTCAATCCACCCCTCTCCCCTCTTTAGCCTTTGTGAAATTATACTTTGACCGAAAATTTTTATCAAAGGTTGTGACTTTTGAATTATAAACTCTATAAGGTTTAAGTCTTAAATATAATCTTAAAATGGATGTTATAGATGACAATGGTAGTGGTATGTTTATAGTTAAAGGTCTGTATTTCAATGAAAAAAACAATGGATTTTGGAAGGAACATATGATTATATGCTTGAAGAACCATAATCTAAAGGTTTACTTGAAAGATGTTAAGCCTTACATAATTCCAGAATGTGATCCATATATTTGGGATGCCATTGTAGAATATGAATATGATATGAACAAAAAAAAAATTTAACTCTATAATATGTAGACTCAAACTAGAGGATTTTAATATAGTTTCTCAATGTGATACAACATATGAGATGTGGACTACAACATTAGTGGCTTATGATAGCTAAAACACTAAAATGGTAATGTTTGACACAATCAGAATTATTTATGGTCAAATAATAACATAGATAAAAATAAAGTTTATAGATATTTTGAATAATATTTCTGCTCTATGAGAAATTATTTATGAATTAGATCAATATGTAATATTTCTTATAGTTCTACCATCCAAATGGAGTGGATTTTCAGCTACCATTAGAAAATCCACTGATGTAAAATAGTTAAAAATAAAATATATCATTAGAACACTCATTATATTTGATAAAAAAAATGGAAGTTGAAGTTATTGAAGAAAATTTTTAAAAAGGATAGTGGTTCATTTCTAGTTTCTACTTAAAAATATAGAACTAAAAGAAAACCTATAAAAATTGTTGAATCAGTTAATGAAAATACTTGAAATACGTTTTCTTCTAATAGTGAGACTTCTGAATTTTCGAAGAAGTTCTAGAAGTTAGACAATAAAAGAGGAGGATTTATGGAATCCTTAAACAATTATATGAAGTATGATGGAATTTATAAATAATTTGGTTAATATGAGTGAAATAATATTGGTCATATGAAAACACATTTCCCCAACTTTAAGATACAAAGAAATGTTTCTAGATATACAAATGAAAACCAGATTTTATGAAAAAAGATTAATGGTTCCATAAACACCACATAAAGTGATTCTTAGGATTCTAGTGATGAAAAGTCTTCTGAATAAAAATATTAAATATTAAAGAAAAAGGTTGAATTGTTATTTATAGAAAAATAACATGAGGTAGACTCATTTTACTCTTTTGGGAATGAATATTATTCTAAAATAAAAATTTATTCTTTTAAAGAAGTAACTGAATATTTTACCATTATAGAAGATAAATATGAATTATCTAAAAAGAAAAAATTTTCTCAAAATATCATATGATGTTGGTGTAAGTGAAAAACAAAACTTAAACAAACAAATATCATACCAGAAATTTAAGCTACAAAATTTTATTACCACTTATAATTGACATGGAATTAAAATTGAATGCTTCCACTAAGAATTTAATGACCTTAAATATTTTTCTACTATTTTTAAAAATAGAGAAAATTAACTTAATCAAATCAGTGGGGAAAATAAAATATAGAAAGACAGTTTGTAATAAATAGAAAAGGTGAAACAAATAGATATAAAAATGTATTTTGTGTCTAGTACCAAAAAAATATGTCTATAGTCTTTTTCTCCATGGAGAACCTCAAAATTATGCTAATGGTTTTAGTTTAAGAAAATGTTAGTTTTTTTGTGTTAATAATGCTTTAATGACATGAAATTTATCAAAATTTAATGGTATAATTTCTTACTAGAATAATTATATCGGTATTCTAAAATATTTGGTTACAAACAATTCATGTTCCAAGTGAATATGGGTACTAAAACAATTTATTGTATTTTTTTGGCATAAAATTAGAAATACCATCAATGAAAATTTTTATATGGATAATGTATTCTAAAGGAACATGAATGTATATTTATCAATTTTCATTATTTATTAATAATTAATAGAGGTTATGCATATTTTTGTGACAATAATAATGAAAATATTGTGGGAGTTGAATTAGTTAGAAATAAAAGATTAGTTCCTAACAAAAATTTCTCTACGCGGAATGATTGAAACCCAACCTGATAAGTATTTATAAACCTTATGATGAATACTTTTCTATAAATGTTTCATAAAATTCCTCTTATTTTTTTAAATATAAAATTATTAATTTTAAGACACCTATAACTGAGAATGTTAATACTTTAGATCTTAATTATTTGGGTATATAAAAGGTGGACTGTTTGAATTGTAAGACAAAGGAATATTGAATTTGGAATAAAAGACTAGAACATTATAATGATTATTCATTGAGAAAATAATCTAAGAAAAAATTAATTTCGGATTTACCACAACTTAAAATGAATAAATAGAAACTCTATGATGCATTAAAAATAGTTAGGAAACACGAGTCATCATTTAAATAAATTAAAGATGTTACTACATCTAGGCTTTTGTAACATTTCAATATGGATTTTTTTTATTCTCGAAAAATAATCATGAGAGGAAAATCTTTTATTTATGTATTAGTTAATGATTTTTCAAGATATACATGGGTTTTTCAGTCTTAAAAGTAATGGTTGTTCTATGTTAATATGTTAAATTTAATCAAAAATAGAATGATTCGAAAATTATTGCATTAAAAAGTGACCATAGGTATGTATTTGAAATCCATGTGTTCTATTATTATAGTTCATAAAAGGTATCAAACACACTTTCTCATCCCCCAAGATGCCTCAACAGAATGGTATTATTAAGAGGAGTAATATGACCTTGGAATAAATTTCTAGTAATATGTTATGTGACTATAACCTACCGACTCACTTTTCTGATTAAGATATAGATACATTATTTTATATTATTAATATTGTTCTAGTTTGAACTATTTTGAAGAAAACACCCTATGATCTATGAAATAATAGAGAACCACTATTTGAATAATTTAAAGTGTATGGATGAAAATATTATATTTAAAAAATAGTAAAATATTAATAAATTTGATCAAATGTATAAAGAATAAATTTTTCTTGTTTATTCTTCTACATCTCAGGAATATAGATTTTTTTAAAAAAGGGTAAAGATTTTTGAAAAATAAACTCATGTGTAATTTGATGAAAGTGGTCTCTTTGATCACAAAATCACCCAAGATGATGAGTTTATTGATTCCTTTAGAAACATGTGACTTTAACCTATATTTTACAATATAAAGGATAATGATTTGTAACATTATTCCTATAAACCTAGTCATGAAAATATAGATATGAGTGAACCTGAATGTGTGATTCCTAGACAGCCTAAAACCCTAAAAAATAATCCCTTAGATACTTTCATGGGATGTTGGGAAAAAATAATTAGGAATACAAGAAGTTTAGGAATCCATGTGTAATGATCTATAGTTTTTTCAAAAATTATACCTCAAACATAATAAGAATACCTAAATGATTAAAGTTGGTTTTATCCATGAAAGAAGAGTTTAATTGGTTTAAAAGGAACAAAGTATGGGAATTAGTTTATAGACCCTTTTATTACCCTCTTATAAGAATAGAGTGGTTTTTAGAAATAAAAAGGTTGATCATGTTGCAATCACTTGGAATAAGTCACAATTTTTAATTAAATGTTATAACCAAGAGCAAGGAATATGATTTGAGGAAACCTTTTCACTCAAAGCTATGTTGTAATCCATTAGAATTATTATATCCTATGCATCTAATTTGAATTTAAACTTATATCATATTTATATGAAATCTAAATTGTTTAAAAAAATTCTTATGGAGGAATTTTATGTTGAAAAACATTCCAGTTTTAAAAATCCTCATTTTTCAAATTTAATTTTCAAACTTACAAAATATCTTTATGGTTGTAAGCAATCATCTTGTGCTTACTATAAGTATTTATGTTTTTTAATTTTATCAAATGGATTTTTAATATGAGTGGATGATCCTACTAGTATCAATAAAACATCATATTTAGATATGTTTTTAGTTTAAATATAAGTTGATGATATGATTTTTGGTTACACAAAAAACAAATTGTGTAATGACTTTTCAAAACTCAATGAAAAAAAGAATTCGAAATGAGTATGATGAGTGAGTTAATTTCATTATTGGTGCTCAAATTTATTAAAAAGACTTTGGTAATGTAGTAAATTATATAAAATACATACTTCAATTACTTAAATGGTTTACACCTAAAAATGTTAAAGTATATGAAACCCTGATGATTTTTAATAAAAAAATTATTTGGATGAATAAGGGAAACCGGTTCAAAACAAGTTGTATAAAGGAATAATTACCAGTATATTGTATTCGACTTCTAGTAGGAGACCCATTATGTTTGAAGTATTATTATGTTTTATATTTGAATAAATCCATAAAAAATCACATTTAAAATGTTTCAGTATAATTTTAGGGAATTTAAATGGAATAATTTTCCTTTATTTAAATTTTCTAAAAAAATATAATTTTAATTTGAATTCATATTATACTATTGAATTTTGTAATTGTATACTAGATAAGAAGGGTACCTAAGGAACCTATCACTTCCTAGGTAAATAACTATTTTCTTGGACTTGTAAGGAATAAGACTCAGTTTCATTATCTATTGTTGAAGAAATGTACATAGATAATACAAGTTGTTGTGAACTAGTGTTTTGGAAGAAACACACCATAATGGATTTTGTATTCAATTTAAATCAAGTTTTAATCAATTATGATAACACTAATGCTATAAATATTTCAAATAATACAATAAATCCTTTTAAAAAAAATAATGTAGATATAAGGAATAAATTATTGAGATATCATGCTTATAAATGTTTTATATCTCTTTAATTTATCTCTAATAAGAATCAATTAGTGGATTTTTTATAAACCCCTTACTTGTGAGTGTTTTTATTTTATTAAGAGAGAATTATGGTTATTTTAATTTAAATAACCTTATCATATTTTTTTGGAGGTTGGGGCCAAAGCCTCATTTTATTATTAAAGAAAAGACCTCTTTTTTATCTAGGTAGATGGAGACCCATTACATAGCTCGAAGGTATAAGGCCAAGTGGCATAAATACAAGGCTTGAAAGCCCATTTTCTGGCTCAAAGGACCCTTCTGTGAATAGTAATGCTACATTACCTAGTCTGCTATAGTACCGCAGCCACTATAGTTCTTACTATAATGCTTCCACCACTACAGTGTCACCACTACTACATTTTCTCTACTTCTATAGTGCACTACTATAGTGTTTCTACAGCAACCCATAATTTTTATTGTAATTAATTTTATAAAAGGAAAGTATTTTTTTATCCTATATTATTTTATTTTATTTATTAATTTTAGTGAGATCAATATATAAATATAAATCAGATACATAAACCTCTCCCAAGTTTGGTATGTTACCTACCCTATTGTTGACCCTCACCTCTCATATCTTTCGTCTATATCCTTTCACATACTGGAACTGAACCATAATCCTTCATGTATCTAGATACAACTAATATTTTACAGATGAGGAAGATAAATCATTGATATGGATTTAGTTCTCTATATTTGAAGGAATAAAAGTTTTGCGGTGAGATGCACCGAGTGCTTTTTGGAAAAACTATGGATATGCCTTGATTAAAAGGAATATAGATGTCGCAGAAGATGATTTTCTAATTCCCAGGATCAGATTTTTTTATTAATGATAATAAATATGAATTCTTGTTCGAATTAGAAGTAAATTAGTTTATGTGGAATTCTAGGTTTCAATTTATAGAAATAGAGGATGTGGTTTCCATTAATGTAAATGGGAAAGATAGGCAAGTATCCTCAATAGATATGGAGAAGATCATGCACTATCCACATTAATGTGAGTACAATTTTAGAAAAACATAGTTGGAATGATTTTAGTGTATCCCTCTAATGTATTCAAGTTTATGGTTTTGTTATATTCTTTCAAGAAGAATGATTTAAAGCATTTACAAGAAGAATGGAAGGTTCTCTACAAATTCATCTAAACTGTCATTACTCTGATAGAGGGTGAGGTGGAGGAGGTATTGTTTTTGGATGTGTATGTATTATATGTCCTGATCAATAATGTGAAGACAAATCTACCAAATTATATTATGAGATCTGTGAACCACTACTTCTAGGGGAAGGGGGAGAAAAATTACTACCCCTATGGGAGTATTGTTCTCTTAGTGTTGAAGAAGAAAGTGTTTGTATCGAGGCATGCATCAGAATCCATAGGGCCAGGGTTTTAAAAAATTCCATCCTCAGAGTGATGAAACATGTCTTCACCAACAATCTAAGCCCTGGTATGGATCTAAGATATCCTATGGATTATTAAAATAATATAAAATCAATTCAAATGGTTACCTCATTCGAATTGAATCACACTCATATTTTTCACAATGAAAGAGACAATTTCTCTAAGGATATTATGTATAACCCCTATAAATTATCCACACATGCCTCAAGATTCCCAAAGAATGTCATTCATCAAATTTAGATTGCTAGCACGAATATCCAAGGATCTCTTTGATGTTTCATGGATCACCACAATCTCGTTCCTTCAATCCATGAATGCGAACTTGGATCATTCACATGGTGATATATTTTATCTCTCTAGAATGAGTAAGGAGAAATAAGATCTCATTTAGCTTGAATTAATAGTTACAAGAATCATCATATCCTCTTCTATTTATAGTGGTTTCTTCAGATACTCAGAAAAGTTTCCCTAGCACCTATCTTCATTGTAGTGAATAGTATTCATAAACCAAGATCGAAGTACAGAAACTCATCAAGGCCCTTAAATATAAAATGAATCGTCATATCAATGACAAAAATCCAAAAAACATGCACTATTTAATATAATATCTTTTTCATATAATATCGTACAATGTAGGATTCACATGTGTTTCTTCATCCACTCTATCTTTATTATTTTTTATCTAAATCGATGGATTTACCCTCTGGTACCATGGTCATGGATTTATGAAGGTCCTACCATCCTGATAATCTAGGCCCAAGATATCATTTCCTAAAATTAGAAGAAAAAACGATATCTTGATCATCAAACCAATGTCATACCACCAATGATGCACACAACACAAGATAACTCCCTATGACTCCATTATATTTGTTTTTGTATTTCATATAAGTACATAACCAAATAGAACCCATTTATTATGATATCAAGTTAGGAGACCAATACACATGTATGTATATAGGAAAAAGCAATGAAACCAAAAAATATGGTGTTCTTATTGAAATTATATCCTCATGATATCACCTACTAGATACCAAAAATTTTGAACTTCATTACAAGAAGTCTTAATGTTTTTGAGCCCCCAATACCTAATTTTCAGATATCTACTATGTCAAGTAAATATTATGTATATATACTATAGTACATAAGGCTAAGATTAATGTCATGGTATCTCTATGTTTTCATTATAGCCTTTTATCTTCGGTAAACTTTTGAAATGATAAATAATATATGGAAATTACCATTAAATAGTGAATTCAGAATTTTATAAACCATAATGGAAAATGTGCATCATGAATATCTTAGTTTATACACAAAATGGTAGTCATAAAGAACTATTTAGTTTGTTCTAGGTAACCCTCTATTACTGTAAGGCCCTAGCCTTAAACATTACATATTTTAGTTATTTCCACTAGATTTTACTTCATTACATTCCCAAATATCTTTTTAGTGTAGAGTTTTATAATGTTAGTCCATAACTCATACATATAAAATTAGAAGCATACAAAGTGTGTACCATTAAATCAGTGTCTATTTCTTCCAAAACATAAAATTTAAACTCAAAAAACTACATGATTTCTTTGAAAAATATTCATAACATTTAACTTGAATTATTTATTTCTCTTACACATCTTTATAACATTGTTTCCCTCTAGAATTGGGGATGACCTCATCGATTTAAGGTTCAAACATTCAAAGCGGTTTATAATGGGTTTGTTCATAGAACCGGAAACATCCAATGATTCCATATCCATTTGAACCTACTTTCCAAAGTTAGGCGCTCATTAGTTGTGGACTAATGAGGCTTAGGAATTTGCATTGGTCAAGAGGATGGGAGGTCGGACTCATCACACCTTTTTGAGGGGAATTATTGTCTACTCCGGGACTCTCTTTATAGATTTAAGTTATGTTCGTGAATCCTTATTATATTACCAAGTATAAAATGGGATTTCTTTTAGATTTGACAATCAATGATTGATATGTAGGAAATTTAGAGAATCTTTTATATGTATTTGAGGTTCATCATTGATATAGAATCATCTATATTCGTTTAGAGATTCTTAGTCAATGGTATCCTTTAATACATAAAAGTCTCTTGGTCATTATGATGACCATATGAGTTTTAAATCCACTCAGTGGGGAACTTGAAGTTTATTGTCATTCAGATGCACATAGATTATTTTAGAGTTGGTATCGTACCCGCTGATGGGCTACCTACGTATCCTTTGTTTGGGAAAAGGAATCAGAACCCACATAGTTCGAGTAAGGGAATATGATGTTTATGATTGATGGCTCAAAGAAGGATATAATAATTACTTTTATGCTCTAAGATCACGTAAGTCATGATCAGTGTGAGAAACAAGTGGTATTGGTAAAACCAAACAATTTTTCAATGAAAGATGCAATCATAAGAAATGATGTCGGGCTTATGTATGTATGACTACCCAAATAGATGAAGATTAGGATTTACTTCAGGGAAGAAATCCAGGAATAGGGTCCATAAAGGTATATGTACTTTATCGAGATTTGGATACTCTAATTTGGTGCTTACTCCTGAAAAGGAGGCCCAAATTAGGAGGGGACTTATGATTGGGTTTTACTCCTGAGAAGGAGATCCAGATCAAAAGAAAATTAGGACTGGTTAAGAGAAAATTAAGGGACTTGGGGCTTACTCCTAAGGAGGATGCCCATATTTGAGACCGGGGCTTACTTCTAAAAAAGGAGGCCCAGGTTAAGGGACTTGAGAATTATAAATGGGGATTATTCTTGAAAAGGAGTCCCGGGTTAAAGAGGGCTTGGGCCTTACACCTAAGGAGGATGCCCATATTTGAGACTGGGGATTACTCTTGAAAAGGATGCCCATATTTGAAAATTATGACTGGGGATTATTCCTGAAAAGGAGGCCCATGTTAAGAGAATTATGGTTGGGGTTTACTCCTAAGTAGGATGCCCAGATTTGAGAATTATGACTGGGGCTTATTCCTGAAAAGGAGGCCCAGGTTAAGGGGTTCTCTCATCTTAAAGGATGAGGTTGAATGAATGAAATCTCAATCTTTAGTGACATAAAGATGTGTAAATCACTAGGTTTTGAGAGATATTCCACAAAATTCCTTCCAGATAAGAAAGTCAAATCAAGAAATCATGCCATAAATGTCTTTGAAGAGTGTCTTGAATACTGAATCTTGAATAGGAGAGGTGGAATGGCATAAGAGGGGTGAAATGGTCAAGAAGGGCACCCAAAAAGGCAGGGGCGCACAAGCCCTGGCAGGAATGTAGGTACTGCATGGGCACGCAAGTCCTGGTCGCATAGGTATACCTGCATGACAAATGGGTACTTGCGCGATTGTTAACCAGTAGGGTAACATTTGGGCGAACCTTGACCAAAGCCTTTAGAATTATCCTGAGGTACTTCTAGAAGAGATGCGCTCAAGTTTTGGTGAATAAGTAAGGCAGCGTGCAAGTATGTTCATTTCCATTAAGGGTAAAACACCTTAGGCATGCAAGTGTTAGTGAATTCTAACACTTAGACCTTACTCCACTTGTTTAGACCTTCCATTCTAGGTAAAGAATTACCTTAGAAGTGTTCGGAAGACCTGAAGAAGAGACTTGGGCATTCAGAGCTCTATATCTGAATTCTGGAAAAATTCCTCCTGAAATGGGGGGCCCACAGGGTGTATTTATAGGCTGGAGAAGACCCCGGGCAGTTATCACTTAGGTTGCGCAAGTCACTTGCGTGACCATTAGGGGGCATGCAAGTATACTTGCGCGACTATGAGGGAACTTGCGCGACCTATGGGCAATGTTCTCCTTGTTCATCCCTTTGTCGATTTTTGATGTTTCTTTAAAGGATGAACCACTTTAGACTAAGATATTTCCATTTCCATTCTTTTAGACAATGTGACGAAAAGAAGCGTCAACAAAAGTCCCCCCTCAGAGTTGGATCCATAAGAATAAGGATGTGAACATGAGGAAAAGAAGAAAATCAAAGGGAAAGAGGCACGCAGGTGTTCACCGCACAACCATCATCAAGCAGGTGCGAGTCGCGCAGGGCTGGAGCGCGCGGGATGGAGCGCACTGGCTGTAGGCACGCAGGTGGGTAGCCCGGCCTATAAATATGCGGTTATTTTCCATGCATAGCATCTGATTTCCGGATTTTTGAGCTCTTGCCGCGCAGGTCCCCTTCACCGCGCAAATTGCTCATTTTCCGTTGTTTCTTCGCTGTCATGCTGTTTTCATGGTAATATGACTTGTGCGGTGATACTTGCGTTCCAAAAACATGCGGGCCACATTAACACTTGCGCGACACATCCATACTTGTGTGCCAAGTTTATACTTGCGCGCCTTAATGCCTTTTCCATTTTTCTGAAATTCCTTCACAAATTTTATGAAAAATAAACTTACTTAAAAGTTAATTTATTCAACTTTTATGCAGAATCAATGGCTCTTAGAACCAGAATAGCTGATGAACTGGCTAGAAAGCGGATTGATGATATGATGAACATCATTGGACACATTTATTATACCTTAAAAAGAATCACTCTTCTGGATTTGGCTAAGAATCTGAAGAAATATCATCGTGACTTCCCCCAAAGCATTTATTTTCCTTTGTATGGCTATGGAAATTTGCGAGAAGATACTATTCTAGAATCAAAGAACTATATTCTATTTTCATGGTTTCATAATTATACCAACTTTTCTTCAGCAAATATCTCATGTGGAGGAGTATTTATAAGTGCTGGAACAGTGGAGAAGGCCTACATGATGCATCATAGCCCTTGTACATGAGATCTGAAACCTCATACGCCTGAGCTGCAACCACATTTTCATCCTTCAATCTTCCGAAATGCTCAGATGGATCAATCCAAAGGCTGGAAGAAAAGTTGGGACTTCCGTCCTGGGGGAGGTGTGAAGCCAACTTAGATGTGGGCATACAAGGTGCGAAAAAACTGTGCAGAGTTTGTCGAGGATCTGAAAGGATTTGCGATATAGGAAGTTGTTTGGGTTGGGCAAACATATGTTTATAGACATGATAACTTCATGCCGGAGATACTCAGCCATTGGAGCCCAGAAACTAATTCGTTCCATCTGACTCATGGAGAAGTAGGCATCAATCTGTGGGATGTCCAGAAGATCTCAGGGGCTCCAATTTTGGGTGATATGTATGATGAATTCATTCTTCCCAATTTGAATTGGAATGATTCAGAGAAGACTCCTGCTTTAGCTCAAAAATTATTTAAAATCTTCCACAGGCTCAAGAGTTTAGAGACCTCGTTAACTCATTCAAGAAAGGATATTCATCCAGAGGAGTGGAGGAATATATTTCTTATTGAGAATAAAAATAAGGAACCAAAGGAGAAGGAGCTGAAGGAGAAAGGATCCAAGAAAAATAAATCCAAGGATAAGAGGCCCAAACGGCCAACCACTTGCCCAAAACCTGAGAAGAAGGGTGATCTTGGCACATTCTATCCAACTCTAGAAGCATGAGAGTTCGAGAAGTGGGGATATGAGGTGAATCAAAGGATCCCAAAGAAGACTCGTCTGGTGGGCTTCTTGGCTATGTGGCTCAGCATTTATCTCTTGCCAGTCAGGGATTCTAAGGGAGTCGTCAGGCCAGGGACCTTCTTCATTGCGGAAAAGTTGGCTGGGGGAAAAATGGTTCGGTTGGCTACCCCCATTTTAGAAAATATTCACAGGATTTTACTTCATGTCTTCAAGGGTAAATCTCTTTTAAGAATAATGGGACCATTCCATGTTTTATGGGGATGGATCGCCACTCACTTCAAGACTTACAATGTACAAAATGGATTACAAATTCCTGGAAGTTCTTTCAGGCCGTCAGTGCAAGCATTCTCTAGAGTTTCTCCATTAGATGTTAATGCCTATGACATGAAAGTGAGGCTGATCATGTTTAAGGAATTCAACTTCTTTCCCTATGGAAATCCACCAACCGGGAAGTTTGTTAATGATGGAATAGCCCATTTGGATCTGAGGGCATACATGCTAGCTTGTAGAGATGGTGTGCTAGTTTCCAGGATTAATGGAGAAATTATAGGTGTGTCCTATTCTCCATATATATTTGCACGTCAATTCAAGTGTCTTCAACAGATTGATGTATCTCCCCCAGTACATGTCAGGTTAGAGAAACATCCAATGGTTGCTCGACAATTGTGGCTGCTGACGTCAAGGGATAAGACTGGGGCAGTATTTGATCTACCAGTTGAAAAAGTGGCACATAACCTGACTACATGGTATGCCGGGGACAAGATTGCATCATACCCTAAAGGGGTGATGAATCACCCAGTTTATCAGGTGGGGAAAAGGAAGAGGATTGTAGAGAAAGAAACCCTTCCTCATGAAGGTGATGCTTCCCCACCTGAAGATGATTCTCTAGATTACTACTCTAGTACTGATTCACCAAATTCCCATGATGGGGGTGATGAGGCACAACAAGTGGCAAAGCGGCCTTGTGCCCGATATAATCCTTTGGTCAGAATCAAAAGACCCACTCCATCAACTCCTGGTGAGTTATTTCATTGGGGTACTTTAATCACTACAACTTTATAAAGCAATAAGTCTTATTTTATTATTCTCTCTATGTAGTTGCAGGAGCTGGGAAGAAACTGAAATCAAAGATTGTAGGACCTTCCTCACAGCCTTCGTATCTAAGACCAGAGGCTGTCCAGTTATGGCAGAGTTTATACTGTGGTACTGAGACTGTCTGGCTAGATCTATGTGAGGGCCTACAACTTCTTGGAATAGGGAATCTTCTGGCTTCTACAGATATCCAATACGAGGATAACCCCAATGAAGTGCAGGCTTACATTAAAGAGTTGGAAATGCTCATATATTCCACTAATGAGTCTATTCCTGTCACCAGGTGGGTGAAGGAATTGATTGATCGTGGCGCCACTGAGGGGGCAGGTGGTTCTTGAGATGAGGAGTGGCATGATTATGTGGCTCCTGAAGATTTAAGTTTTCTTTCCTTATTTTCTTTGCAACATGATTCCAGTCGAAGCTTTGTTATTTAAGGAAGTTATTTTCTTCATCTTGAAGCTTGCAATAAAAGGAACTGAGGTTCCTTCACCACAGTATAGCCCTAGTGGTACTGGCATCGGGGCTGCTGCTGAATCTCCTCGTGAACCAGGCGAGATATCTCCAGGCCAGCAGGCCATTGATGAGGAGTTGCACATGGCTTTACCCTCTCCCATCTAGGTACCTATAACGGAGACTGCTAATACTCCCAAAAATCCAAGGAAGAAAAAGCATCGGAGGAAGAAGACCACAACTAAACGCTTCATTAGCAGTGGTAAGTCCTTCGGATAATCATGAGTCTTAAACCATGAAATTATTGCTCATTTTCCTTGGGATTTCAGGGGCTTCATCAATTTCCCCTCTAAGGGAAAGGACTGATCCTCCATTAAGGACCACAGAGGGTGCTTTAGAAAAAATGAAAATTCAGGCTGACTTGGCTGCTTCTGAAAAAGAGCCAACATCTATTCCCAGTACTGCTCCAGCTGCTGTCACAAATAGAGAAGAACCTGCACCAGAATCATTGGCGGCCACGGAAACTGAATCTTCCATCCTTCCTAAAGAAGATTTCCAGGGTCAGGGGCCAAAGAATAAGGGTCGCCAAGAGGATACATCAAATGCTCCCACTGGTGAGACTAACCAGGATTCTGAAATATCATTGGATGAAATGATGAATCGTGGCATGTCTTTCGATGAATTTTATGATCATGCTAAGTTATCATGTGATTTAGAAGACCTTGGGCGTGAGTGTTATCCTTCTCCCAGTAAATTTTCTTATAATTTACACTTCTAATCATGACTAAAAATAATATGCAGTTCCATCCATAGAAGCTGCTAAACTACCAATGCCTAAAGAGGGTGTGGACATTGATGTCAACCCTACCATTGCGGAAACATTATCTCAAGTGGAGCTAAATCCAGTAAACCCTCCTAAGACCCATCTTGAAGATCCAGTTGAATCTGGGAAAGATGGAGAGGAGTCTTCTCAAGCTACTGATCTACTGTTAGGTAATGATTGGAGTGGGTTTTCAACATAGAAAACCGACTTCCATTGTTCTATGAAACTAACCATACATTTAATTGATCAAACAGGGCTATCAACGTTAATGGCTAGAACTGGAGGTGAAGTATCAACATCTACCCAAACAGCAGTAGAAGGTGAAGCAACCAGGTTCAGGGGAGAAGAAGCAAAATAGGGCACTTGCTTAAGTGCATTAATCCCAGATTACATGCCCCCATGTGATGATGATGTTGAATCAGACCCAGAGGTGCTTAAGGAGATCAGCTTTTCACGATGCTAGGCATGGAACAACATATGGAAAATCATATCTAAGGTTCCTTTAGAAGTGTTATCATCGAAGATCCCTCGATTTTCGTCCCAGTTCATCATGCTAGGAGTTGGCAGTTTTGGATACCAAGAGATCCATACCGTGGTGAAACAAGTCATCTTCAGGAGGGAGCAGGAGCAAAAGTGTCGCGAAGATCTGAACAGGGTGAAACTGTCAGTCAACATCGGCGAATTTGAGGCTGCAGTATCCCGAGCTGAGGCTGACTATGCTGCCAAGATGAAGGAGCTGAAGCATAAGATCAAAGAAAAGGTCGTCCAGAAGATGCACCTTCAGCAACAGTTAGATGCTGTTACTGGGGAACTTGAGCAACTCAATAATTCACTGGAGGGAGTTCAAACGAATGGTATTAAGACCATTGCGGATGCCAAGAAAGCACTCCATCAGGATAAAAATAGTGAAGTTGGTCGGGTGCATGAGCTTCAAGTGGCTGCTGATGAAGCTCGGGATGCGGTTCATCAAGTGAAGACTTATGTCGACAGCCTTTTGTAATTTCCTGAAAAACTAGAAGAGACTCCAATATGTGGATGTCCTTCAAATTATTGTACATCTATGGAGAGAATTATTTCATATTCAATTACTTGTACATGTATTTTCCTACTACCTTCTTTAAATTTTACCTAAGCCAATGGGCCTAGTAAGCATAGTTTGATTTTTACAAGGATTATTATAAATAACCCTACAAACTTTGGATCTTTTAATTTCTCAATATTACCTAAATCATACAAAATATATGTTTTGTGAGCTGGAACTTGACTTTTATTCAGAGTTCCTTTGTCTTTTGTGAGCAGTTCAAAGTCATGCACATCGGACATAATGAGGCTAATGTTTACGGTCGAAATAGCTTTGATCAAATGAATTAAAATTGACTCAATTCCTTGACAATTCATCTGAAAACATATTACCATACTCAATTATGAGGGAATATATGTAAACTATGACTTAAGAATATTTGTATCTGAGGAATGATATGAAAAAGAGCTAAAAGGCATTAGAAGAAGTAGTTCCCAAGAATGAAGTTACCATTATTTAACAAACCCGTTAGGGGGTTGAATTATGCTTGGCCACCTAAGGTCATTGGCTGCATAGTCAAATAAATAGCATATTTTGGCTGACAGGTCCGTTATGTAGACTACTTATGCAAGGTCACCGAAGGACATGTGCTGCATAGTCAGGAAAAAGAACTCTCAGAAATTTACTTTCCTAGTGCTAAAAAGCCAGTGAAAGTTTATGGAGATTAAAATTTTCCAAAGTATAGATTTTTATGTATGGAAAGTGGTACTTGAATATGGAGAAGATATTTCCAAACACGATGATTAAAGAACTGGATGGATATCACTCCTACGAAGGTCTGACCCAAATGTAGGGAAGAAGAATATAAACCATAGACTTGAATACTTTTAGATCATGCAAAATGATATGGGACAAGTATGTTAAGGATGGCTATTTTTTGCAGATCCCTGCATATTGTCATTAAGACATATAATGAAAAAGAGGCTTTCCTCCCAAGAATGAATTTACCACTATTTAACAAACCCGTTAGGGGGTTGAATTATGCAGGTCCACCTAAGGGCATTGGCTGCATAGTCAAATATTAGTATCTTTTGGCTGAAAAATATTTTAGGGAGACTGTTTATGCAGGGCCGCCTAAGGGCACGTACTGCATAGTCAGGAAAAAGAACTCTCAGAAGTTTGACATTTTTGTGACTATAAGTCAAGAAAGGAGTCATGTAGATCTAAAAATATTTAAGGTTAGTATTATGACACATAAATATGGGTATTGTCCAAAGTATGCAAAGATACATAGATCAATGCTAACCATAATCATGTTGTGACTGGGTCCTGAATAGAAATGTTGGACTTCACTACGTATCCCATAAGGATGGGAATCAAGCCATACGTAGTTCTTGAACGACAGTTTAACGTCATGTGGGACAAAAGGATTGGAGATCTTAGTTTAGGGTCACAGAGCTTGGACCATTATAAGAAATATATAGTGTGTGCTTTCATGGGGACTTTTCAGCCAAGGGATTGAAAGTGGAATTTGGGGTTAGGCAGAAAAGGCTTGGGGCTGGATTCAAGGGACACCCGAACTTTCCTACATTTCCCATAAGGATGGGAATCAATCCCACGTAGTTCTAGAAATACCCTCTGTACAATTTTGGTTCGTATATGTGAAGGGTGAAAGGGGACTTTAGTGCAAATGATGGTTTAACCCAAGATAAAAGGTTCAGGTATTTCCATTTTTTGCACGTAGCCTTTGGAATATAACATGATTGAAAATCAATGTAAATAATAATTCCCTCTCAGGTGAGGGTATCAAAGAATATTGTAGTTTATTGTCATACTGGACAAAAGTGTTGTATAGTTTAACGACGTATATCAAGGGCGAAAGTGAACCAATGTAAAGATATTTATTTTAGAGGCGGTTTCACAAATCAACATCGTATGAGATGGAGGTGAACCAATGTAAAGAGATTGGTTTTGGGCTTGAACCTTGGAGGTTGCCTACATACCCTGCATCGAAGGCAAGGATCAAAGTCCGTATAGTTCAATTAAAGAATGAATTAGTGATCAAGTTGTTCTTGGGGACAACGACCTAAAATGTGGTGTTCGGACTTACACATGGTTAGTATCCCAGAGAGAGTGTTATGGTTAAAGTTTTCTCTAATATCACATGAGTCATACTCAGTGTGAGAAAAAAGAGGTAGAAAAAAACCTAACGATGCACAGTTTAATGTCATGTAGGACATAAAAAGGAACTATGCAGATTAGAGTCTTGCAGTTAGGACTATTGGTGCCGCAGAGTTTAATGTCATGTAACAGGGACAAAGTACAATTTAACGTCATGTAGGGCATATTAAAGGTCTTTCCGTAGAGTTTAGCATCATGTAGTTTGGACGATAGGGACAATACAGTTTAATGTCATGTTTGGAAAAAAGGGGAACTGTGCAGTTTAATGTCATACAGTGAGGACAAAAGAGCACGCCATTTAACGTCATGTTGGACGTATTAGGGACATTTTTCATAGTTTAACGTCATGTTGGACGAAAAAGGGGATGATACAGTTTAGCGTCATGTTGGATGTAAGTGAAAATAGTTTAAGTTCGTATGCATGGACCATTGGTTATGTAGTTTAACGTCTTACGGGACGTAATGAGTAGTTTTAATGTCATGAAGGACAGTGGTGTAGTTTAAGATCATACTGGACCAAGGTGAAGTTTAAGGTCATACTGGACCAAGGTGTAGTTTAAGGTCATACTGGAACACGGATGATATATTTTGTGTTTATACAAAATACTTCTTCAAAAATCTGGCATTGGTTGGAGTAGTGATGAGTTCTCCATCCATCGATATTAATGAATAATCTCCATTGGAGTAGACCATATGTATTGAGTAAGGTCCTTCCCATTTTGGATAAAGCTTGAGAGGTTTCTTTCCTGGTATCATTGGAGTTCTGAGAACTAATACCAATTCTCCCTAAGTGAATGAACGAAGAAAAACTTATTTGTTGAAAGCTCGTGCTATTCGATTCTGATAGACTTCCAAGTGGTGCAAAGTGCACAATCTTTTCTCATCTAACTGTTCCAATTCATTCAATCGCTTTTGAGATTGTTCATCTGTAGATGACTGATCACAAATGGCTACTCTTAGAGAGGGTAGTTTAACTTCAATATGCAAGACTGCTTCCGTTCCATATACTAGTGAATATGGAGTTGACTGCGTTGTAGTGCGGGTGGTAGTCTGATAAGCCCATAAACCATGAAAGAGTTTATCAGGCCATGACTTCTTATCTTTGTCCACCATCTTTTGCAGTATATTGTAAAGAGTCTTGTTGAAGGCTTCTATATGGCCACTGACCGCTGCATGATACCGAGATGAATGATTGGATTTGATGTTGTATTCTTGGTACAACTTCTTCACCTCGGATGAACTGAAGTTGGTGCCATTGTCCGTCAACATGGTATGAGAGACACCAAATCTGGTAATGATGTTAGACTTGATGAAGCTAACAATGCATTTAGAACTTACTTCATTAAGATTTATTTCCTCTTCCCATTTGGAAAAGAAATCATTAGCAGTAAGAATATACTTAAACTGCTTGGCCGTAGCAAAAGGGTAAGGTCCTACCACATCCATTCCCCATGTGGCAAATGGCTAAGAGTATTTAGCTGTATGAAGCAACTCTGGAGGTTGATGAGTGAAGTTGGAATGTACGTGGCATGAATGACACTTCATTGTGAAATCAACACAATCTTGTATCATTTAAGGTCAAAAGTATCCAAGCCTTCGAATCTGATCAGACAGTCTATGTCCAAACTGGTGGGCACCACAGACTCCTGTATACACTTTTTCATGATAGCCATTGTCTCATCACCATCAATGAACATGAAGAGAACTCCATCAAAACCACGTTTGTAGAGAATTTTCTCTAAGTGATCTGGGCTATCATAAAGAGTAAAATTGACCACACGTCGCCGGATTTGTTATTTCTCGGCTCTATCAGGTTAAAGTGTTCCATTTTGAAGGTATTCCCTGATAGGTGACATCCATCCTGTAGTATGACCATACGGTTCAGGAATAAGACTAATTTCATTAATTTCCTTTGTTCCGATTCGAACATAAGGTGAAATTACATGACGGTGGGCAATACTGATGGTTGTCTCATCCCGATTTGGATCTACCAGAGCTGTGGCTATATTAGCCAGTGCATCAGCTTAAGCATTTTGTGATCTCGAGACATAAGAAAATGTCGGTTCCAAAGGTAATTCTGCCATCAACTCTCTGATGTAATCATACAAAGGGATTAATTATTCTTTTTTGATGGCATAATCCTTATTTACTTGTTTGATTACTAGGTATGAATCACCTTTCACCTTTAAGTGATTCACTTGTGCTTGAAGCACCAATTCCAAGCCTACGATGAGAGCTTGGTATTCTGCTTCATTATTGGTACCACCTTGCCATAATAAGAAGGAATAAGGTAACACTGCCTTATCTGGGGAAATAAACACAATTCCTAAGAAAACTTTGTTGAATTTAGTACTTTCCATTTTCCTCCTTGTTGGACTTCTTGAAGCACCATCAAAATACATTTCCCATGCCTGAGGACTTTCTTGAATAGAGAATACATCCTCATCAGGGAGTTCAATATATGAAGATGTGTCTTCCACTAAAGGGTGCTCATCCAGGAAGTTAGCTAGATATTGGCCCTTTATTGCCTTTTGAGACACATACTGAATGTCGAATTGCTGCAAAATAACTTCCCACCTTGCCAGATGTCCTGTAAGCATTGGACGACTAAGGATGAATTTGAGCGGGTTATTGCGAGATACCAATTGGACCTCGTGATGTTGCAGGTAGTGTCTCAACTTTTGAACTACAAAGATTAATGCCAGTCAACACTTCTCAATACTTGAATACCGGGTTTCTGCTTCAAGTATAGTCCAACTGAGGTAGTAGGGGATGTTTTCATTCCCAACACCATTCTTCTGAGCAAGAAAGGCACCCAATGAACACTCTAAAGCTGTCACGTAAAGGATAAGTGTTCTTCCTTCAACAGGTGGCATGAGTACTGGTTTACTCAAGAGGTATTTCTTGAGAATATCGAATGCTTATTAACATTCTTCAGTCCACTGGTAAGTGACTCCCTTCTTTATCAAATTGGTGAAGGGTAAACTTTTGCCTGCCAAATTGGCGATAAAATGCCGAATATAGGCTAAGTGTCCTTGAATTCTTCTCAATTCATTCAAATTTCTAGGAGGTGACATACCAAGGATTCACTTGGTCTTCTCAGGATCGACTTAAATACCACTATGGTGTACAACAAAGCCGAGAAATTTTCCTGAGGTTACCCCAAAAGCACATTTTAAGGGGTTCATCTCCAAATTATGTTGACGAAGTTTGCGGAATATGACTTCTAAATCAGCCAAGTGATTAGAAAATTGTTTGGATTTGACCACCAAATCATCCACATAACATTAAACAGACTTCCCTAAAAAGGGTTTGAAGATACGATGCATGGCACGCTGATATGTTGCGCCTGCATTCTTTAAGCCAAAGGGAATTACCCGGTATCAAAACACGCCCTGAGGGGCTCTGAAGGCTGTGTATTTCTCATCTTATGGAGCCATTTGGATTTGATTATATTCGGAATATCCATCCATGAAATAAAGTGTTTCATAGCCAGCTGTTGCATCAATTAAAAGTTCTATAATCGGAACTGGGAAATCATCCTTAGGAAAATGCCGATTAAGATCTCTAAAATCGATGAAAACTCTAATTTGTTCATTCTTCTTCTTCACAGGGACAATATTAGCCAACCACATGGGATATTGAACTTGTCTGACGAATTTAGCTTTGATAAGCTTATCCACTTTAGCTTCAATTTTGGAAGCATAAGTTGGGTGTGTTCTTCTCGCGTCTTGCTTAAATCTTCTCGCATCTTGCTTAAATCCTCGATGTTCTTCTGGTAAACCCAAATGATGAGTAGCAACATCAGGATAAAGCCTGGGCATCTCTGTATAATTCCAAGAAAATATATCTCTATTTTTCTTTAGAAAGGAAATATACATCTCTTGCTCTTCAAGAGTCATGGCCGCACTGATTAAAGTGGGGCATAGATCTTCTTTTGTACCCAGATTTATTTCTCTAAGTTCATCTATAGTGGTAGAGATACCCTCTTAAAATGTTGGAGGAGCATCTCTAAGATCTTCCTCTTCTTCTTCTTCATGTGTTATTTCTTTCATTTCTACTTTCATAGTAGATGATGAAGTACAATTTCCATGATTAAGAGAGATGTTAAAATTTGAACATCTTGAAGAAGAGGCTTCCATTTCCGACCCAATTAATGATGAAGGGTCTTCCTTGGGTAATAAAGAGGAGATGATGGATTGTGAATCGACATAATTTTTCACCTCTGATGTCACTATCACTTCTTCTGGACTGGTTGGAGAAGTATAGACTTGTTGGATTTCAGCAGATGAAACGAAGACATCTCTATTTGAGCTTTCATCATTGCCTGGTGGGTTACCAGTTTCTCCCATGGTGTCTGGATCGATTGTTGTAATTGACATTATGGATCTTTCCATAAGAGAATTTTGATTTGATTCTATCCTATCAATTTTACTGATAGGCAACACATAATCTGTACTCACATGCGTAAATTGATTTACTAGAATCTTTTCCAAACCATACGGAGCATTAACTTTGGTAAGCTCCCTTGTTGTGGATTTATCCTTTCCCTTTATGTGATATAATTCCGCCTCAATGTATTGAGAATCACATGTATTGAACGGGGCCTTATCACCATACAATGTACCAACTTGACCATCGAAACAATACTTGAGACATAGATGGTATGATGAAGGGATAGCCGCATGTTGATGTAGCCAGGGTCTTCCAAGCAAAATGTTGAAGGCTGAATCTTGATCAACAACCATGAAATATGAATTGGATACGAGATCTCCAAACTGAGTTCTGAGTGTAACTTCACCCAGTATTTCTTGTTCATTTTTATCATATCCTTGTAACATCATGTTAGAAAGAGATAAATCAGATTCTGTGAGGCCCAATCGCCAAAGTGTACGAATGGGAATGAGGTTGACTCCTGAACCATTATCAATGAAATCTATTCAGACGTCTACACCATTGACCTTGCCAGATCAATACAAAGGTCTAATATGCACATGCACGACATCGTCTTCATCTTCATTAGTGAAAGATATCACCACATGGCATTCCGCAGGATTATTATCTATGTGATAGACTTTAGCTGCAGCAATTTCAGTTTCAAACTCCTGAGGACTTGACAAAGCCTCAATGAGTGCCTCCCGAAGATCCTTTGACAGATTCAAAGCATCCAAAATTGATAACTTGGCCGGTACTTGGGCCAGGTGTTTCAATACATCATAATTTTGATCCATAGGTATGCGTTTCCCAACAGGAACATGTGGTTTAGCAGGTTCCTTGGAAGAAGATGCTTTGGAAGTTGATGCATTTTGTATCAGGATAGGAGTTGGAAATATTTCTGGTTTTGAAGATTAGTCCAATTATATCTATTTACTTGCTGAGAAGAAGAAAGTGGAACCTTCAACTGATCTTCCAGAATAACTTAGCCAGCACTGAATTTTCTATTGGTGTTTGAACTTGCTTGTTCTTGTTGAGCTCGCTGAAGGGCTCTGCCATGAGTTTCTACTGCGTACACAGTTCTAGCATGAGTAGAATTGGAATAGTGGCCTCTGAAAGATCCACGTCTTCCCTTATATCCTGAGCCTCTAGAACATCCTCTGATTCCTCTATTTGATATAGGGAATTCGGGCTCATCATAATCAAAACTGCAACTAACATATGGATCTGTTAATTGAATCATATTAATAGAACCGAAAATCAACTCTTCATCTGATAAAGACTCTGCCTGATTATCCAATTTAGGTTGTGCCGTCCGATGGGGAGGTGCCTGTTGATTCGAAGTAGATGGCATGAAATTTGCCAGAGTCAAAGACAACTTAGGCTTTGACACATACTCATCTTCTTCTGAATGTTCCTCTTTCTTGGAATTGTGCCGCCCTGTTGAGGATTTTCCCTCTGAAGAGGATTTTGTTGCGGAATTCATGGCAGAAGGTGCAATTGGTTTCTTAAATTGTGTTCGCAAAATAGCATGAGTTCGGTTGATCATATTTCTGACCATCTAATCATCATATTTCTGTGAATTTTTGCTTCTTACTTCTTTCCACTTACCTTCCTCCTTTGGAACTATAGTAGTAACACATGCTACCTTATTTGAAGAACCTTTCAGTTTGACTTTTCCCGAGTCGACCATATTTTACAGGAGGTCTTTGAAGACAAAACAATCCTGGATAGGATTCCCCAACACTTGATAAAAGGGGAAATAATTGGGATGGTCTTCATCCCGTTCCTTGTTTGGCCTCTTGGGCCTTGGCAATTGAACCAGTTTATTTTCTAGAGCTGAAATGAAGTAGCCAGGAACATGTTCATTTCGGAAAGAGTAAACTTTTCTCTTCAACTCATCAAACTGTTTTCGTCTTTGATCTCTTTGATCTTCTTGACGAAATAGACTTTTTTGTTGGCACTCAGGAGGTGGAGCCTTCGAGAAGATAATGGTTTTGAGGTAGAAGCAGGTACAGGTTCTTGTTTAAGCATAACTGTAGCAGTATCTGCATTACCCATTCTCCTTCCTGGAGCTGATGGAATTACATGATATTTAGCTTTAGTCTGTATAAGAGAATCTTCAATCTGTTGACTGATTGAAGTAAGGTCTCGAAACCCTCCTATGTATTTCACAGGGATCAGTGATGTGCGTAATTTGTCATGCAGATTTGCCACACAGATTAAAAATAGTTTCTCTTGAGGGAGTGCTAAGATCAGGAAATATGTTAATCCCTTCTAGCGAGCAATGAAATTAGAGACTCTTTCATTCTCCCTTTGCTTACAGTTTGTAAGATCTAAAACTGTTGTCTTTGGAAAAGTTTAGTTGAATTGGAGAATTAATCTTTGGCGAAGATCCTCCCATCCGGTAATTGACCGGGATTGCAAGCTTGTGTACTAGACAAAGGCTGGTCCTTGCAAGGTTCACACGAAGCATCTGAGTTTAACTGCTTCTTGCTGCTCTGGAGTTCCCATCATAGGATCACAAAAAGACATGTAATGCGTCAAATGCTGTTCAGGATCACCTGATCCATTGAAAATAGGGAATACTGGGTTCCTAAAACTTGATGGGGGAGAGACTGAATCTACCCATCCAGGGTATGCTCTCTTTTCTGGTTGAACCTATGCATGCTTCCCTTCCATAGTCTATAACCGAGATGTTAATGACTAAATGGTAGTTATTAACTTTTGAGAAACATCCGGTTGAACTTGGACTTGGGCAGGTACAATGACTAGAGTTTGAACATGTATGGAAGCTGGTACTACAATCGATGGCAGCATTGCCAACTATTGTTGCACTTGACCCATAGGATTAGACCTATGAGGGTGTACTGATAGAGGAGGATATTCTTGATCCATCTCAGTAGCTGCAAAAAATTCCCTTGGCGGACTGACTCCATCACGTTTAGGAAGAAGACTTCCCTGAAGTAGTTCTGCATTCAACCTACTCAATTCCTTCATCTCTTCCTCCTGTTGTACAAACCTTTTATCTAGTGAGAGTGATTGCTCTTCTCTAGAGGAAGGATATGTAACCATTTTCTTCCCCTTTCCCTTGTTTGATCCCTTTCGGAGAGGGGGAAGTGGGTTACTTGAAGGATTACCTGGGTTCTAAGTAGTCCTTTGATTTCGTGTACGCACACCTTCTTCATTTGTGTCTGTGCGTACATCTTCTTGAGCAGGAACCTCTTCATCTGAATCCCCTGAGTGAGCCTCATCAGGTGGATCAACAATAATGACATTGATGACATTGATTAATGCATAACTCATTTCATCCCTTCTATCAGCATTTCTGTGATATTTTCTCCTTCTATGTATTTAATGAGACATTGCCTTTTGTTGATTCGATCCCTCAGGAACTTCTTGACGAACCATAATTTGGAGAGAATCTCCTGATAATTTGGCTCTTCATTCCTCCTGTGGATTCTTCCCCAATCGAGAGAAGACCGAATTTCACTGAGGAGGGGATTGATGATTTGAAAAAGTCCTCAGTCCAGTGGACTGGGGCTGTTCCTTCTGTCTTTGCTCAACTCCTCGAATCCTATTTGTTGATTCTGAAGGTTGGTTTAAAAGAGTCACTACTAGAAATTTTTGTTTTGGAGCCTCCGGATGTGGGCGACCGCCATTAGCGGTCGCTAGAGATGGTATTAGCGACCGCCATAGGCGACCGCTAATATGAATCTAAAATTGCAGCGGGAATTTTCCCGCCTGCCATCTTCTTCTTCCCGCAGGCTATAACCACTGCAAATCCGAACCGCCGCATGCCGCCGCACGCCGCCGCATTCCTCCACACACCGCCGCCTCTCTTCATGCCATTCCATGCTTCCTAACAGCACACCCGTGACTTCCTTCTACGTGCGGATCAATCTCGAACCCCTCCTCGGACTTCCAGTGTCCTCATCCTCATCACCTGAATAACCCAACATCCACCGCCATCGTGTGTCCGCCATGGCCGGTGAGGGGAAGCTTTGTGTCCCCTTCAAACATATGCTGAGACGAGAGGACCCGCATGGCTACTGTGTTGATGTGAATCATTAGCGACCGCCATTGGCGGTCGCTAATGGGTTTTACCGACGAAGCTAAAGCGACCGCCTAAAGCGGTCGCTAAAGCCTTTTAGCGACCGCTTTTGGCGGTCGCTAAAACCCCTAATTCTAGTAGTGAGTCCCCAGTCTGGCAAGTTGGCGTGGCTCTTGACATGCTATGTCTGAGACATTCTTAAAATCTCTTCTAATCTTGCGGACCTTGGTCCAGAAATTAGCTGGATTCATCAATTGACATCCACTTTTATCACCCGGTTCAAAAGACCGTTGGATGATTTCTGACACTTATATCACTTGGTGATGTGCTTGCTCCATACTAGAGGCATGTTCAATATTCTCATTTTCTTGATGCAGGATTAATTCAACAACTTGTTCTCTGTATTCTTGGTTTTGAGAGGAACTAGTTGAAGCCTGTTCTTGTGCATGCTTTTGATTACAAAAAAAAGCCAGGTATTTGTGGCCGGCCATGGGAAATAACATTTCATGAGACCATATTCGGTGGGCTTTGCTGACTGGAGAGCACAGAGAAATGCAGTGCTCCATGAACACCCCATCCTATGACATGAATACCAGATGGGGCATTGGAAATTAACTAGTGCAATCTTCTTAGTGCACCAAGGCATGAACGCTGAAGGGCTCTCTGCGGCTTTTCAGCCTTCAGATATCGAGAGACTGATAGAGATGCCAAGTCAATTTGACGTTGTAACCCTTCTATTATCTTAACATGATTTTCATATTAATCATAAGATAATAGTTTCTTTTTCAACTGAGAAAGAGTTTTCCATATGTTGAGATGAATATCATGAATTACATCTTCCGTCAACATCTCTGGAATGTCATACTGAGAGTCAGTCAGAGGACAAAACATGACTGGAACTTCACCTTTCGCCAGTTGTTTTCTCATGTTCATCATTTCCTCTTTATCATTCAATGAAGATTCTTTTACCTTATTTGACCAGAGCTGGTTCTTCCTTGTTGCTTCATCAGATTCAAAAATATTGGTAGGGAAACCAATGATCAAGCTAGAAGATACATGACTTAGGTGTAGTTTGGAGAATGACCTACACCCTGGGCTATCTTCTGATTGAGAAAGTATTTCACCTGCTAGCAATTAAGCATCCGACATGACTGGTTTAGCATTTGAAATTGCCTCAAGATAAGAGGGCTTTTTCGGCACTACATTGTCCACTGGAGCATTTTCCAGGCAATGTGCATCACTATTGCGAAGAGGAATTTCGCAGAGAAAATCATCATCATGGGGAGGACCACTGTGGTGGGTTACAACAAAAGATGAGATCTCTTTCTCCTTGGTCTTCAGACCACACAGAGGGTTCCTGTGGCTCGTATCTGAAGATGAAACTTCGAGATCGACCGAATTGTCATGAAGCAAGCCTTTATGAGGAAGTGTCTATTGAAGACCTTCAGAATTAATGTTCCCACTATTGGGAAATAAGGGAGTAGAATCTTGAATTCCAATAGATAACTGTCTGAGGGCTTCATGAACTCCAGCATCAAGCAAGGATTTGTTACAGATTGGCTCTTGATTTCTTGACTGTGCTGGGCGGGTCTTCTTCTTAGACGCCTTCTTAATCACCTTGGAAACCACTTGTTGACAAAAGTGGCTGCTCTGAGTAGGTGTATATGCCTTATTAGGAGAGATGGACAGGTTAGGTTGATGATCTCTACTCAAATCAGGTGTATGTGCCTGACTTGGTTGTCCATATGATATAGGGGAGTATGCCCCACAACCCTCTTGGACTGGAACAGATGTGTATGTCTGTTCCAGAATGAACTGTTGCTATGTCACTCCACTACTAGGGACAGATTTGTGTGTCTTTCCCTGAGATGTTGCTGAAGCTGTTATAATAACCTGGCAAGCATCCAGAATATGAGCAGGGATTTTCTTCTTCTCTTTCACCATTGAGAGAATATTATTGGTGACTTCAGCTTCCAGAACGGGGATATACGTCTATTCCGTGCTTGGAGTAGATGTATGTGCCTGCTCATGTCCTCCTTTTCCTGTCAGTGAATCCTGATAGTACTCAAGTGTAGGGGAAGAGAGTTGAGTCTACCTTCTGTTTGTCGTCAGAGCTTTCTGACTAACTTCTCTGAATGCTACCAAGAGACACTGTTGGTAGGCTTGATCAGTACTAACAGGTGTATGTGCCTTCTGATTGCACTTTGCCAAACTTGGTTGACGAGATCCATCATATGTAGTCAGACGAGCCTGTTGACTAGCTGGTGATGTATAAAAAGGTGTATTTCCTGCCTATAATACACCACCGGAATTTCCTGGCGGGATTGGCGTGATGCTGCCAGATGAGTCTACTGGATAGCGGAATTAAAACGGGCAAGTGTGTGTTCCCGCTCGTTTCTTTCCACTAAGTTAGGTTGGTGGACTTCTCCGCAAATGGAAGAGATGAGAACCTGCTCACTGTTAACTGGACTTCGCCTCTGGCAATTCGTCTTGCCTGCCCGAGTTCGAGGAACCTGAGCCGAACCTCTGGAGTCGGTACCCTCATCATGTTGAGGGCACACTTCCACACGAGTCTGGCGGTGATTGTTGGTGGGATTCCTTGAGAAGGAATCCTTTTTCCTTTAATTAATGCCCTGAGGGACCTGCTCATTCACCTCCCCAAAATAACGGATCGAATGGTGATTACGTTCTGGGGATAACGACCTGAAATGGTTGCAGACAGTGGTTAGCACCGCCATCTTCTTGATCACTAGTCGTCGTTGTCCGGACAACCGGTCTGAGTTGTTCACTTGGAGGGATTGTCCGGTAGCCTCCAGAGTTGGAATAGTACCATTTTGACGGTACTCCTTAACTAGTGCGTTTGATACCCAGCATTGAAGATGCTGCGTAGGTGATGTCGTCCTCAGAGCGGACAACGATCCAGTAGGAGTAGCAGCAGTGGCATTTGCATCAGAATCTTTCACAGCAGAAATATTCACATATGTGAACTTAAGAGAAGCCATTATGGAAATGCAGAAGATCTTGGAAAAGAGTGCCCGTTTGATATAACAGACATAATCAAGATTGTAACACTTGATACTTTTATATAAATCCTCAAAGGAATCTTTTTCTACAAACAACACTTTCTTGGCTTGCTTTACACGAAATCGCAACCTTCCTCGATAGCTTGCGTCGTACGCAATACCGAGTTTCACTAAACAATGATATGCTCTTAAAATATTATTAAAACTAGCCGTTATGAATAGTAATAACCACTTTTTTAAATTTTATAAATTTTATTTTTCAAAATGGACTTCATTTTTGGATTCGGAATATCGAAATTAGCCTAGGGTGAAATTTTGGTATTTTTCTGAAAACTTTCAATTTTTGATGAATAGTGAAACCACTAAGTGGTAGTTAAAAAACTGAATTTTTCATAAAACTTAATTTTACCGCTTCTGTGAGTGGAATTTCGAAAATCCGAGAGACATGGTTAATATCAAGGACTAAAATGTTGTTCAATAAGATGGAAATAATTTTTGGTGAATAGTAACTTTTTACTTTTTTTACCACGGTAAAAAGTAAATAGGGTAATTAAGGGTAAAGATGATATTATTATTACCCTAACACATGTCCTAATTCTACTGGATAAGTGTAATTCGACCAAAAAGAAACTTAGGAATAAAATATGACCATTTAGGCCCACTTGGATTAGATTAGGACATTTATTATTAATTTATTTAAAGAAGGGTTAAAATAGTTAAAATCAAATTTTAATAAGTAAATAATTTTTAATATGGGGTTATACATAAGATAAATTCGACTATAAATATTCATTAGAAATATAAAATGATTTACTACATAATGGTATTTTATTTTTATTTTTTAGGCATTAAATAATTTAATTTAATTATGACACAACGATGATGCAGTAATTATCTTATTAATGAAATATTGACATAATTGATTTTATAAATACCCAAATAAATATAATTTGAGACTTTTTATGAATTACACTAACTTTCTAGGTTAATATGACATGTTAGTATTGATTTAATTAACTTGGTTCGAACTAATAATTCTGTTATGATTTTCACAAAAATCAATTACTAAATAGTTTCAAAATTGACATAAAATAGTTTTTAAAACAAATATTATATTGGTAATTGTTATTTTATTCCTAAAAATCTAAGGTTCGGCCAAGTGACTTAGATAAGGTTATATATATTAATAATAAACAACTTGGGGTTCGTTTGGCTGCTTATAGTAAGTTTATTAACCTTATAGTATAAGAACATAAGAAGACATGGTAAAAGTAAAATTATTTAACTTAATGTTAAATCTAAATGATAAGGTTAAAATAGGAACCTAAACTTGTCTAAATTATATTGGATAAGATGATTTCGACCCATCCCCACCTTAGCTTCGAAATATATCAATTTGGAGCTATTTAAAACTGAACTTGACTTTATAATAAAATAATAGTTTTAGTTATTCCAAAGGTGCCCCTCTCCTTCCTTATAAAAGGACACCTCCTCCCCCTCCTCCTCACACCAATTTGAGCACTCAAGCTCGGCCAACCCCTGCCAAAATCCCTTCTCCACTTCCCTAGAATAATCCTAGAGGTCCTGGTCTTCTTCAAAGACCAATTTTAGTTCCCTAAGTGGAGGATTCAAAGAGGCGTTTCAAAGAAGAGGTAATATCCATTACCGATCTTTTCAATTTCTTTCTTATTCAACTTCTTCTTCTTTAGTTGTTTCATTATGAAGTAATAACATTAGTATCACTCATATACTGATATGTTATTATAAGTATGAAACAACCCTATTTCACCATCTATCCATCCTACAGAAAAAGTAATCACTGCGCGTGCGTACGTACGGAATACCGTCTCCACGCCGTGGTTTAATCCATTTTCCACCACCACCTTACTTGGATGGGTATAATGGTGTAAATAATGACCATATATGACTATTATAAAGTGATATTGATTCTTAAATAGTATACATATACTCCAATACAATTCCACGATCATAGGAACGATATCATCACTCGTGCGTACGTACGGAATACCGTCTCCACGATGTGATGCGACTCGTTCTACATGATCTTCATTTAATAATGATTATATAAATGAATTGAATGAATGAATATGATATATATTACACTAATACCATTCTGGAAATGAGTTATCTATAACCTAAAGAGAAGAATAAGAATTTATTCGACAAAACACGCATAAAAACAAAAAGTTATAAACACCCGAATAACAAGTAGCAATGAAATATTACTACTATGAAGCTAAGAATATGACCATATATGATATCATAAAAATAAGTATGATTCTAGAATAAGTCAATAACATTATTTAAATCAGTATACAGGAGGTTCGGACACTTACAAAGCAAGTCGAACCTAAGGTAAGGGAAAATATCACAATCTCATTTTTATCCGAGATTGTTTTTACTTTGGCATTTACTGGGGTGTATTTTATAATCCACATCCATGTTCCCTCAATATGTAATATTGTTTCCAAACACTTACAATAGTTTAAATCTAATTTTACCCTTCGGTGAGTTTTTAGTAAAAGATATGAAAGGAATCTTTTGTCGTTTTTCATACGAGGTACTTTTTTTGACTTTTCCGACAAAGGTACGAGAAGAATGTTTTTTTTAACTTATACGACATGAATGGATTTTTAAAACATTATTTCCAAGAAGCATCCTTTACAAGTTTTCAATTTTATTTTTAATCAACTTCTTTTAGTTTAAAATTGTATGACATGTTAAGAAAGGAAAAGTGTTTTTGAAGTAGAAAGGATATTTTCCTCAAGATTGGAGTTCAAGTGTTTTATCAAAATTATTTTCCATCTAAGATAATAAAGGGTTCTATTTTTTATCCCTATTATTACATTGATTTGATTATGTTGTGATGGAATTATTTTTATGAATTCCTTTATCTTATATGAATTGTTTTATGATGTCATGTTGTTTAAGAATCTCATTTTTATTACATGGGTTATGCAATGATGTATGATTTAAGATTTTGGGGCACACATAAGAATGGTATCATTATGAGATGGGTGGGACCTATATCTCCCTCCAATGCATTGGGTAAAGATTTTATATCTCATGAGATAGACATGGCTGGAACGGTAGGTTATACCGGTTCAGTGAAACAGGACTGAAACGAGTGTGACTCGGTTCAGAAAGGGACTTTGTCCACTAAGATAGTCTTGGCATGAGTCTTGACTAACAAGAAATGATTCTCTATGATTATGTGTGTATGCCACAAAGTTTCATGTTTTAAGTTATGATTATTGTGGTTACATTTCACTGCCATGATTTATCCCATGTTATGAAATTATGATCTCTTTTGCAGGTTAAGATTTCCAAAAGTTATGTGCTTATGTATATGATGTGATTGATATTTCTTTTGTTTACCCTTACTGAGAATTTGAGCTCACCCTTTTGTATGTTTTCTTTCCCCAGGTCAGGAATAAGGTTATTAAGTAAGATATGCCAAAAGGGACTATAGATATGATGAAATAAATGGGAGACAGTGTAGACGCTTTATGAACCAATTGTTTATGTTTCCCAGTTTCTAAATACACTATACCTATACGGTCCTTTCTTGGTTCTGTTATATGTTGTAATAAGTGTGCTTCAATTCTGAAGTAATAACAATGTATGTAAAGTATGGGTCATTATAGTTGGTATCAGAGGAAAGGTATAGTCAACCTTTGGAAACTAGGATGCAAAAGCCTTAGTAAGAACCCTAAGGATAAGTCAAAGCATAGAACATAATATTAGTGTTTCAGAAATGGCCATGAAAAACCTAGGATAAGACCTTAAGTGTGAAATTTTATTCTTGATTATGTGGTTTTCCTATTATAATTAGTGTTGCTCAAACTATTCTTCTTGGTTTTAGTCAATGGCTGGAACCCGAAGGAATCTTGTTAATGCAGAATGCGACGGGAAATGAAATGATTGTCCCCCTGAGCAACCAAACGTTATGGGAGATGGAATGAAAAATCTTGTAGCTCTGCTCACACAACTTTCTCAATCTATGAATCATGCAGGACTTCCAAATGAGCAAAGGAAGGAGAAACATTCTGTTGAATCCTTCATGAGGCAGGGTCCACCTTTTTTCAGCGGGTCTACTAATCCATTAGTTGCTGAACAATGGATTAGTACTACTGAAAAGATATTTTCAGTTCTTCAATGTTCTGAACATGATAAATTCATCCTAGCAGTGTATCGTTTGGAAGGAGATGCTGATCAATGGTGGAATCATATTAAGAATACGAGGCAAAGGGATGAAATTGATTCCATGGAATGGAATGAGTTCAAGAACTTATTTTTCAATAAGTACTTCCCTCGTATTCTCCAAAAAAAGATGGAGAAAGAGTTTTTTGAACTAAAGCAAAAGGATGATGAATCTGTTGGTACCTATGAAGCAAATTTTACAAGACTTTCAAGGTACGCTTCTGGTATTATTATCCAACCTAAGAGTAAGATCGATCGATTCTTTAGTGGCTTAAAACCAAGTCTTCGAAGGGTGTTAGCCATAAGGGACTTTAATAGCTACGAGGAAATCATTCGATGTGCTCTCAAATTCGAGATGGAGATTGGAGTAACCCATCAGTCATATGGGTTTGATAAGAAGAGGAAAATGGAATTCAAAGGAAAATCTAAAGAGCACACTGAAAAGAAGATGAGATTTCCCTTATGCTCAAAGTGTGGAAAGAAACATGGAGGGAGTTGTCTTAAAGGGACAAGTAAATGTTTCAAATGTGGAAAGGAAGGTCATCGGGCATTTGAATGCCGCGATGATGGGAAGAATATGTCTAATGAGGCAAACAAAGGAAGGGATACACAGAATGAACCTACTACACTTCAATGTTTCAAGTGCAAAGAGATGGGGCATTATGCCAATAAATGCCCTAATTCAAGGGTTGATGATGATGGTCGACGTCAACAAACTCTTAAGGCTAAAGACAAAGGAAAGTCACATGCAATTTCTATCAGTGATGTGGAGTACGATAACTATGTGGTGAAAGGTACACTTACCATCCACTCTAAAGTATCAAATGTTTTATTTGATTATGGATCCACCTACTCTTTTATTTCTGAAGAAGTTTCTAAGGGTATCACCGTATTACCTCAACAATTAGATGTTGAGTTAGCTGTGACAACACCTAATGGCACAACAGTCGCATCAAAAGTTTATAATTCTTCTCCGATCGAAGTTTGTGGGAAAGTGATTCCTTCAAATCTTGTGATCCTTCCTATAGTGGAATTTGATGTGAATCTTGGCATGGATTGGCTTTCTTTATATGGAGCTCATATCAATTTTCAAAGAAGGGAAGTCACATTTCATATTCCAGATCAATCTATGATCGTCTATCAATGCAAGGATGAACATAACCTTCCAGTGGAAATTTCTTCCATCTTATGGGTCTTGATTCCACCAAATGAAGGTTATTTATCTCAAATGGTTGGTGAGAAACTCATGATTAAGAATATGCCCATTGTACGGGAGTTTGATGATGTCTTTCCGGAGGAATTACCGGGACTTCCACCAAATCGTGAAGTTGAGTTCTCAATAGAACTCGTACCAGGTGCTTTGCCTATTTCAAAGACACCTTATAGAATGGCCCCAATTGAGTTGCAGGAATTGAAGAAGCAACTCCAAGAGAATCTTGATAAGGGATTCATACGCCCTAGTGCGTCACCTTGGGGAGCACCTGTTCTATTTGTTAAGAAGAAAGATGGATCAATGAGACTCTGCATTGATTATCGAGAACTTAACAAGATCACTATCAAGAACAAATATCCTCTCCCGCGCATTGATGACCTATTTGACCAACTACGCGGAGCTCAATACTTTTCCAAGATTGATCTTCATTCAGGGTATCATCAATTAAGGGTCAAAAGGGAGGATATACCAAAGACGGATTTCGTAAAAGGTATGGACACTATGAATTTATAGTGATGCCATTTGGTCTTACTAATGCCCCTGCTATCGTCATGGATATGATGAATAGAGTCTTTAGAGACTATCTTGATCAATTTGTGGTAGTCTTTATAGACGATATTCTTGTCTATTAAAAGAGCAAGGAAGAACATGAAGATCACTTGAGAATTATATTGAAGACCCTGAGAAAGGATAAGCTTTATGACAAATTTACCAAGTGTGAATTTTGGATTCAAAAAGTTGCATTTTTGGGTCACATAATTTCAAAAGAGGGGATATATGTGGATCCAGCAAAAACAGAGGTTATCGAAAGATGGTCGAGACCAACAACAGTAACTGAGATCCGAATTTTTCTTGGTTTGGATGGATATTATCGACGTTTTGTGAAAGATTTTTCACGATTATCTAATCCACTCACCAAGTTGACTCGGAAAGGAGTTAAGTTTGTCTGGATGGAAGAATGTGAAGAGAATTTCAAGGAGTTGAAAAGAAGGTTATCCAGTGCACCTGTGCTCACACTGCCTTGTAGTGGAGAAAGGTTTGTGATCTATAGTGATGCATCCAAGAAGTAATTAGGATGTGTTCTTATGCAAAATGATATGGTGATAGATTATGCCTCACGATAGTTGAAAATCCATGAGCAAAATTACCCAACACATGATTTGGAGTTAGCTGCGGTAATCTTTGCATTAAAGATTTGGAGGCATTACCTTTATGGTGAAAGGTGTGATATTTATACTGATCATAAAAGTTTAAAGTATATTTTCACACAAAATGAGCTGAATATGCGTCAAAGAAGATGGTTGGAGCTGATTAAGGATTACGACTGCTCAATCCATTACCACCCTGGGAAAGCAAACAAGGGGGTAGATGCATTAAGTCGACAAGACCATGCTAGTTTATCCATGATGAGGATCACAAAAGATCCAATATTTATGGATTTACAAAGGATGGATCTTGGAATTATAATGGAAGGGGAAAAATTTTATCTTTCTCAAATTAATTTTAAACCATCTATACAAGTGAAGATTAAAGAGGCACAAAAAGAAGATGTCGAGTTACAAAAGAAGGTGAGAAATGTTCCTGAGTTCAACCTTGATTGTGATGGGATAATAAAGTTCAGGAATCGGGTTTGTGTTCCTCCCATCCCCAAATTAAAGAAGGAGCTGCTGGATGAGGCTCATAGTTCTTCATTCTCTATTCATCCTGGAAGCACGAAGATGTATAGGGACCTGAAAGAGTACTTCTGGTGGGATGGCATGAAAAGAGATGTTGCTGAATATGTCTCTCGATGCTTGGTTTGTCAACAAGTTAAAGCTGAGAGACAGAAGTCTAAGGGGATGTTGCAACCATTACCCATACCCGAATGGAAGTGGAAAAACATCACTATGGACTTTGTCACAGGACTTCCTAAAACATCCAAAGGAAATAATGCTATCTGGGTCATAGTTGATCGTCTTACAAAGTCTGCACACTTCATTGCTATTAGAGAGGATTTCTCTCTGGATCAGATTGCCAGGATATATGTAAAGGAAGTGGTAAGATTGCATGGAGTACCACTTTCTATTATATCTGATCGGGATCCGAGATTTACCTCGAAGTTCTGGTGAAGTCTTCAGCATACTCTAGATACAGAGTTGAGTTTCAGCACTGCTTATCATCCCCAGACAGACGGTCAGTCTGAGAGAACAATTCAAACCCTAGAAGATATGTTGAGAGCTTACTCTATGGATTTCAAAGGAGGTTGGGATCAACACCTACCTTTGGTGGAATTTTCTTATAATAATAGCTTTCACTCCAGTATTCAGATGGATCCTTATGAAACTCTCTATCGAAAGAAATGCAGGACTCCAACTTGCTGGGATGAAGTTGGGGAAAGAAAGCTATTAGGACCTGATCTCGTTGATGAAATGGCAGAAAAGGTCAGATCTATTCATCAACACATAAGAGCAGCTCAGAGTCGACAGAAAAGTTATGCCGACAGCTGAAGAAAAGACCTAGAGTTTGAAGTGGGCGATAAAGTGTTCTTACGGATATCTCCCTGGAAGAGGGTTATGAGATTTGGAAAGAAGGGGAAGTTGAGCCCTAGATATATCGGTCCTTTCGAAATACTGGATCATGTTGGGAAGGTAGCTTACCGATTGGCGCTTCAACCGAATCTCTCTCAAGTTCACGATGTGTTCCATGTATCTCTCCTGAGAAAGTACATACCTGATCCTTCACATGTACTCATCTCAGAAGTTGTACCGCTGGAGCAAGATCTTTCTTATGAAGAACAACCGATAGAGATTCTGGATCGTAGCGAAAAAGTCCTACGAAACAAGACCACTCGATTGGTGAAAATTTTATGGAGGAACCACCAATTAGAATAATCTACATGGGAGCTTGAGGATATGATGAGGGAGAGGTATCCTCATTTGTTTGTAACAAAGTGACGAATTTCGAGGTCGAAATTCATTTTAAGGGGGGTAGAATGTAACACCCGAGACTTTTATATAAATCCTCAAAGGAATCTTTTTCTACACACAACACTTTCTTGTCTTGATTTACACAAAATCGCAACCTTCCTCGATAGCTTGCGTCGTACGCAATACCGAGTTTCACTAAACAATGATATGCTCTTAAAATATTATTAAAACTAACCGTTATGAATATTAATAACCACTTTTTGAAATTTTATAAATTTTATTTTGCAAAATGGACTTCATTTTTGGATTCGGAATATCGAAATTAGCCTAGGGTGAAATTTTGGTATTTTTCTGAAAACTTTCAATTTTTGATGAATAGTGAAACCACTAAATGGTAGTTAAAAAAACTGAATTTTTCATAAATTTAATTTTACCGCTTCTGTGAGTGGAATTTCGAAAATCCGAGAGACACGGTTAATATCAAGGACTAAAATGTGGTTCAATAAGATGAAAATAATTTTTGGTGAATAGTAACTTTTTACTTTTTTTTACCACGGTGAAAAGTAAATAGGGTAATTAAGGGTAAAGATGATATTATTATTACCCTAACACATGTCCTAATTCTATTGGATAAGTGTAATTAGACCAAAAAGAAACTTAGGAATAAAATATGACCATTTAGGCCCACTTGGATTAGATTAGACCATTTATTATTAATTTATTTAAAGAAGGGTTAAAATAGTTAAAATCAAAGTTTAATAAGTAAATAATTTTTAATATGGGGTTATACATAAGATAAATTCGACTATAAATATTCATTAGAAATCTAAGAAGATTTAATACATAATGGTATTTTATTTGTAATTTTTAGGCATTAAATAATTTAATTTATTTATGACACAACGATGATGCAGTAATTATCTTATTAATGAAATAGTGACATAATTGATTTTATAAATACCCAAATAAATATAATTTGAGACTTTTTATGAATTCCACTAATTTTATAGGTTAATATGACATGTTAGTATTGATTTAAGTAACTTGGTTTGAACTAATAATTCATTTATAATTTTCACAAAAATCAATTAATAAATAGTGTCAAAATTGACATAAAATAGTTTTTAAAACAAATATTATATTGGTAATTGTTATTTTATTCCTAAAAATCTAAGGTTCGGCCAAGTGACATAGATAAGGTTATATATATTAATAATAAACAACTTGGAGTTCGTTTGGCTGCTTATAGTAAGTTTATTAACCTTATAGTATAAGAACATAAGAAGACATGGTAAAAGTAAAATTATTTAACTTAATGTTAAATCTAAATGATAAGGTTAAAATAGGAACCCAAACTTGTCTAAATTCTATTGGATAAGATGATTTAGACCCATCCCCACCTTAGCTTCGAAATATATCAATTTGGAGCTATTTAAAACTGAACATGACTTTATAATAAAATAATAGTTTTAGTTATTCCAAAGGTGCCCCTCTCCTTCCTTATAAAAGGACACCTCCTCCCCCCCCCCCCCTCCTCACACCAATTTGAGCACTCAAGCTCGGCCAACCCCTGCCAAAATCCCTTCTCCACTTCCCTAGAATAATCCTAGAGGTCCTGGTCTTCTTTAAAGACCAATATTAGTTCCCTAAGTGGAGGATTCAAAGAGGCGTTTCAAAGAAGAGGTAATATCCATTACCGATCTTTTCAATTTCTTTCTTCTTCAACTTCTTCTTCTTTAGTTGTTTCATTATGAAGTAATAAAATCAGTATCAATCATATACTGATATGTTATTATAAGTATTAAACAACCCTATTTCACCATCTATCCATCCTACAGAAAGAGAAATCACCGCGCGTGCGTACGTACGGAATACCGTCTCCACGCCGTGGTGTAATCTATTTTCCACCACCACCTTACTTGGATGGGTATAATGGTGTAAATAATGACCATATATGACTATTATAAAGTGATATTGATTCTGAAATAGTATACATATACTCCAATACAATTCCACGATCATAGGAACGATATCATCACTCGTGCGTACGTACGGAATACCGTCTCCACGATGTGATGCGACTCGTTCTACATGATCTTCATTTCATAATGATTATATAAATGAATTGAATGAATTGAATGAATTAATATGATATATATTACACTAATACCATTCTGGAAATGAGGTATCTATAACCTAAAGAGAAGAATAAGAATTTATTCGACAAAACACGCATAAAAACAAAAAGTTATAAACACCCGAATAACAAGTAGCAATGAAATATTACTACTAAGAAGCTAAGAATATGACCATATATGATATCATAAAAATAAGTATGATTCTGGAATAAGTCAATAACATTATTTAAATCATTATACAGGAGGTTCAGACACTTACAAAGAAAGTCGAACCTAAGGTAAGGGAAAATATCACAATCTCATTTTTATCCGAGATTGTTTTTACTTTGGCATTTACTGGGGTGTATTTTATCATCCACATCCATGTTCCCTCAATATGTAATATTGTTTCCATACACTTACAATAGTTTAAATCCAATTTTACCCTTCTGTGAGATTTTAGTAAAAGATATGAAATGAATCTTTTGTCGTTTTTCGTACGAGGTACTTTTTTTGACTTTTCCGACCAAGGTACGAGAAGAATGTTTTTTTAACTTATACAGCATGAATGGATTTTTAAAACATTATTTCCAAGAATCATCCTTTACAAGTTTTCAAGTTTATTTTTAATCAACTTTTTTTAGTTTAAAATTGTATGACATGTTAAGAAAGGAAAAGTGTTTTTGAAGTAGAAAGGATATTTTCCTCAAGATTGGAGTTCAAGTGTTTTATCAAAATTATTTTCCATCTAAGATAATAAAGGGTTCTTTTTTTTATCCCTATTATTACATTGATTTGATTATGTTGTGATGGAATTATTTTTATGAATTCCTTTATCTTATATGAATTGTTTTATGATGTCATGTTGTTTAAGAATCCCATTTTTATTACAGGGGTTATGCAATGATGTATGATTTAAGATTTTGTGGCACACATAAGAATGGTATCATTATGAGATGGGTGGGACCTATATCTCCCTCCAATGAATTTGGTAAAGATTTTATATCTCATGAGATAGACATGGTTGGAACGGTAGGTTATACCGGTTCAGTGAAACAGGACTGAAACGAGGGTGACTCGGTTCAGAAAGGGGCTTTGTCCACTAAGATAGTCTTGGCATGAGTCTTGACTAACAAGAAATGATTCTCTATGATTATGTGTGTATGCCACAAAGTTTCATGTTTTAAGTTATGATTATTGTGGTTACATTTCACTGCCATGATTTATCCCATGTTATGAAATTATGATCTCTTTTGCAGGTTAAGATTTCCAAAAGTTATGTGCTTATGTATATGATGTGATTGATATTTCTTTTGTTTACCCTTACTGAGCATTTGAGATCACCCTTTTGTATGTTTTCTTTCCCCAGGTCAGGAAGAAGGTTATTAATTAAGATATGCCAAAAGGGACTATAGATATGATGAAATAAATGGGAGACAGTGTAGACGCTTTATGAACCAGTTGTTTATATTTCCCAGTTTCTAAAGACACTATACCTATACGGTCCTTTCTTGGTTTTGTTATATGTTGTAATAAGTGTGCTTCAATTCTGAAGTAATAACAATGTATGTAAAGTATGGGTCGTTATAGTTGGTATCAGAGGAAAGGTAAAGTCAACCTTTGGAAACTAGGATGTAAAAGCCTGAGTAAGAACCCTAAGGATAAGTCTAAGCATAGAACACAATATTAGTGTTTCAGAAATGGCCATGAAAAACCTAGGATAAGACCTTAAGTGTGTAATTTTATTCTTGATTATGTGGTTTTCCTATTATAATTAGTGTTGCTCACACTATTCTTCTTGGTTTTAGTCAATGGCTGGAACCCGAAGGAATCGTGTTAATGCAGAATGCGACGGGCAATGCAATGATTGTCCCCCTGAGCAACCAAACGTTATGGGAGCTAGAATGAAAAATCTTATAGCCATGCTCACACAACTTTCTCAAGCTATGAATCATGCAGTACTTCCAAACGAGCAAAGGAATGAGCAACATTCTGTTGAATCCTTCATGAGGCAGCTTCCACCTTCTTTCAGCGGGTCTTCTGATCCATTAGTTGCTAAACAATGGATTAGTACTAATGAAAAGATATTTTCAGTTCTTCAATGTTCTGAACATGATAAAGTCATCCTAGCAGTGTATCGTTTGGAAGGAGATGCTGATCAATGGTGGAATCTTATTAAGAATACGAGGCAAATGGATGAAATTGATTCCATGGAATAGGACGAGTTCAAGAACTTATTTTTCAATAAGTACTTACCTCTTATTCTCCGAACAAATATGGAGAAAGAGTTTCTTGAACTAAAGAAAAAGGATGATGAATCTGTTGGTACCTATGAAGAAAATTTTACAAGACTTGCAAGGTACGCTTCTGGTATTATTATCCAACCTCAGAGTAAGATCGATCGATTATTTAGTGGCTTAAAACCAAGTCTTTGAAGGGTGTTAGCCATAAGGGACTTCAATAGCTACGAGGAAATCGTTCGATGTGCTCTCAAATTCGAGATGGAGATTGGAGTAACCCATCAGTCATATGGGTTTGATAAGAAGAGGAAAATGGAATTCAAAGGAAAATATAAAGAGCACACTGAAAAGAAGATGAGATTTCCCTTATGCTCAAAGTGTGGAAAGAAACATGGAGGGAGTTGTCTTAAAGGTACAAGTAAATGTTTCAAATGTGGAAAGGAAGTTCATCGGGAATTTTAATGTCACGATGATGGGAAGAAGATGTCTAATGATGCAAACAAAGGAAGGGATACACAGAATGAACCTACTACACCTCAACGTTTCAGGTTTAAAGAGATGGGGAATTATGCCAATAAATTCCCTAATCTAAGGGTTGATGATGATGGTCGACGTCAAAAAACTCTTAAGGCTAAAGACAAGGGAAAGTAACATGCAATTTCTATCAGTGATGTGGAGTACGATAACGATGTGGTGAAAGGTACACTTACCATCCAATCTAAAGTAGCAAATGTTTTATTTGATTCTGGATCCACCCACTCTTTTATTTATGAAGAATTTTCTAAGGGTATCACCGTATTACCTCAACAATTAGATGTTGAGTTAGCAGTGACAACACCTAATGGCACAACAGTCGCATAAAAAGTTTATAATTCTTCTCCGATCGAAGTTTGTGGGAAAGTGCTTCCTTCAAATCTTGTGATCCTTCCTATAGTGGAATTTGATGTGATTCTTGGCATGGATTGGCTTTCTTTATATGGAGCTCATATCAATTGCCAAAGAAGGGAAGTCACATTTCATATTTCAGATCAATCTATGATCATCTATCAATACAAGGATGAACATAACCTTCCAGTGGAAATTTCTTCCATCTTATGGGTCTTGATTCCACTAAATGAAGGTTATTTATCTCAAATGGTTGGTGAGAAACTCATGATTAAGAATATTCCCATTGTACGGGAGTTTGATGATATCTTTCCGGAGGAATTACCGGGACTTCCACCAAATCGTGAAGTTGAGTTCTCAATAGAACTTGTACTGGGTGATTTTCCTATTTCAAAGACACCTTATAGAATGGCCCCAATTTAGTTGTAGGAATTGAAGAAGAAACTCCAAGAGAATCTTGATAAGGGATTCATACGCCCTAGTGCATCACCTTGGGGAGAACCTGTTCTATTTATTAAGAAGAAAGATGGATTAATGAGACTCTGCATTGATTATCGAGAACTTAACAAGATCACTATCAAGAACAAATATCCTATCCCGCGCATTGATGACCTATTTGACCAACTACGCGGAGCTCAATACTTTTCCAAGATTGATCTTCGTTCAGGGTATCATCAATTAAGGGTCAAAAGGGAGGATATACCAAAGACATCTTTCCGTACAAGGTATGGACACAATGAATTTATAGTGATGCCATTTGGTCTTACTAATGCCCCTGCTATCTTCATGGATCTGATGAATAGAGTCTTTAGAGACTATCTTGATCAATTTGTGGTAGTCTTTATAGACGATATTCTTGTCTATTCAAAGAGAAAGGAAGAACATGAAGATCACTTGAGAATTATATTTAAGACCCTGAGAAAGAGAATATTTATGCCAAATTTACCAAGTGTGAATTTTGGCTTCAAAAAGTTGCATTTTTGGGTCACATAATCTCAAAAGAGGGGATATCTATGGATCCAGCAAAAATAGAGGTTATCGAAAGATGGTCGAGACCAACAACAGTAACTGAGATCCGAAGTTTTCTTGGTTTGGCTGGATATTATCGACGTTTTGTGAAATATTTTTCACGATTATCTAATCCACTCACCAAGTTGACTCCGAAAGGAGTTAAGTTTGTCTGGATGGAAGAATGTGAAGAGAATTTCAAGGAGTTGAAAAGAAGTTTATCCAGTGCACCTGTGCTCACACTGCCTTGTAGTGGAGACAGGTTTGTGATCTATAGTGATTCATCCAATAAGGGATTAGGGTGTGTTCTTATGCAAAATGATATGGTGATAGCTTATGCCTCACGATAGTTGAAAATCCATGAGCAAAATTACCCAACACATGATTTGGAGTTAGCTGTGGTAATCTTTGCATTAAAGATTTGGAGGCATTACCTTTATGGTGAAAGGTGTGATATTTATACTGATCATAAAAGTTTAAAGTATATTTTCACACAAAAGGAGATGAATATGTGTCAAATAAGATGGTTGGAGCTGATTAAGGATTACGACTGCTCAATCCATTACCACCCTGGGAAAGCAAACAAGGTGGCAGATGCATTAAGTCGACAAGACCATGCTAGTTTATCCATGATGAGGATCACAAAAGATCCAATATTTATGGATTTACAAAGGATGGATCTTGGAATTATAATGGAAGGGGAAAAATCTTATCTTTCTCAAATGAATGTTCAACCATCTATACATGTGAAGATAAAAGAGTCACAAAAAGAAGATGTCGAGTTACAAAAGAAGGTGAGAAATGTTCCTGAGTTCAACCTTGATTGTGATGGGATAATAAAGTTCAGGAATCGGGACTGTGTTCCTCCCATCCCCGAATTAAAGAAGGAGCTGCTGGATGAGGCTCATAGTTCTTCATTCTCTATTCATCCTGGAAGCACGAAGATGTATAGGGACCTGAAAGAGTACTTCTGGTGGGATGGCATGAAAAGAGATGTTGCTGAATATGTCTCTCGATGCTTGGTTTGTCAGCAAGTTAAAGTTGAGAGACAGAAGTCTGAGGGGATGTTACAACCATTACCCATACCCGAATGGAAGTGGGAAAACATCACTATGGAATTTGTCACAGGACTTCCTAAAACATCCAAAGGCAATAATGCTGTCTAGGTCATAATTGATCGTCTTACAAAGTCTGCACACTTCGTTGCTATTAGAGAGGATTTCTCTCTGGATCAGCTTTCCAGGATATATATAAAGGAAGTGGTAAGATTGCATGGAGTACCACTTTCTATTATATCTGATCGGGATCCGAGATTTACCTCGAAGTTCTGGTGAAGTCTTCAGCATACTCTGGATACAGAGTTGAGTTTCAGCACTGCTTATCATCCTTAGACAAAAGGTCAGTCTGAGAGAAAAATTCAAACCCTAGAAGATATGTTGAGAGCTTGCTCTATGGATTTCAAAGGAGGTTGGGATCAACACCTACCTTTGGTGGAATTTTCTTATAATAATAGCTTTCACTCCAGTATTCAGATGGATCCTTATGAAGCTATCTATGGAAAGAAATGCAGGACTCCAACTTGCTGGGATGAAGTTGGGGAAAGAAAGCTATTAGGACCTGATCTCGTTGATGAAATGGCAGAAAAGGTCAGATCTATTCAACAACACATAAGAGCAGCTCAGAGTCGACAGAAAAGTTATGCCGATAGCCAAAGAAAAGACCTAGAGTTTGAAGTGGGCGATAAAGTGTTCTTACGGATATCTCCCTGGAAGAGGGTTATGAGATTTGGAAAGAAGGGGAAGTTGAGCCCTAGATATATCGGTCCTTTCGAAATAATGGATCGTTTTGGGAAGGTAGCTTACCGATTGGTGCTTCCACCGAATCTCTCTCAAGTTCACGATGTGTTCCATGTATCTCTCCTGAGAAAGTACATACATGATCCTTCACATGTACTCAACTCAGAAGTTGTACCGCTAGAGCAAGATCTTTCTTATGAAGAACAACCGATAGAGATTCTGGATAGTAGCGAAAAAGTCCTACGAAACAAGACCACTCGATTGGTGAAAATTTTATGGAGGAACCACCAATTAGAAGAATCTACATGGGAGCTTGAGGATATGATGAGGGAGAGGTATCCTCATTTGTTTGTTACAAAATGACGAATTTCGAGGGCGAAATTCATTTTAAGGGGGGTAGAATGTAACACCCGAGACTTTTATATAAATCCTCAAAGGAATCTTTTTCTACACACAACACTTTCTTGGCTTGCTTTACACGAAATCGCAACCTTCCTCGATAGCTTGCGTCGTACACAATACCGAGTTTCACTAAACAATGATATGCTCTTAAAATATTATTAAAACTAGACGTTATGAATAGTAATAACCACTTTTTGGAATTTTATAAATTTTATTTTTCAAAATGGACTTCATTTTTGGATTCGGAATATCGAAATTATCCTAGGGTGAAATTTTGGTATTTTTCTGAAAACTTTCAATTTTTGATGAATAGTGAAACCACTAAGGGGTAGTTAAAAAACTGAATTTTTCATAAAACTTAATTTTACCGCTTCTGTGAGTGGAATTTCGAAAATCCGAGAGACACGGTTAATATCAAGGACTAAAATGTGGTTCAATAAGATGAAAATAATTTTTGGTGAATAGTAACTTTTTACTTTTTTTTACCACGGTAAAAAGTAAATAGGGTAATTAAGGGTAAAGATGATATTATTATTACCCTAACACATGTCCTAATTCTATTGGATAAGTGAAATTCGACCCAAAAAAAACTTAGGAATAAAATATGACCATTTAGGCCCACTTGGATTAGATTAGGACATTTATTATTAATTTATTTAAAGAAGAGTTAAAATAGTTAAAATCAAAGTTTAATAAGTAAATAATTTTTAATATGGGGTTATACATAATATAAATTCAACTATAAATATTCATTATAAATCTAAAAAGATTTACTACATAATGGTATTTTATTTGTAATTTTTAGGCATTAACTAATTTAATTTATTTATGACACAATGATGATGCAGTAATTATCTTATTAATGAAATATTGACATAGTTGATTTTATAAATACCCAAATAAATATAATTTGAGACTTTTTATGAATTACACTAATTTTCTAGGTTAATATGACATGTTAGTATTGATTTAATTAACTTGGTTCGAACTAATAATTCTGTTATGATTTTCACAAAAATCAATTACTAAATAGTGTCAAAATTGACATAAAATAGTTTTTAAAACAAATATTATATTGGTAATTGTTATTTTATTCCTAAAAATCTAAGGTTCGGCCAAGTGACTTAGATAAGGTTATATATATTAATAATAAACAACTTGGGGTTCGTTTGGCTGCTTATAGTAAGTTTATTAACCTTATAGTAGAAGAACATAAGAAGACATGGTAAAAGTAAAAATATTTAACTTAATGTTAAATCTAAATTATAAGGTTAAAATAGGAACCTAAACTTGTCTAAATTCTATTGGATAAGAGTATTTCGACCCATACCCACCTTAGCTTCGAAATATATCAATTTGGAGCTATTTAAAACCGAACTTGACTTTACAATAAAATAATAGTTTTAGTTATTCCAAAGGTGCCCCTCTCCTTCCTTATAAAAGGACACCTCCTCCCCCTCCTCCTCACACCAATTTGAGCACTCAAGCTCGGCCAACCCCTGCCAAAATCCCTTCTCCACTTCCCTAGAATAATCCTAGAGGACCTGGTCTTCTTCAAAGACCAATCTTAGTTCCCTAAGTGGAGGATTCAAAGAGGCATTTCAAAGAAGAGGTAATATCCATTACCGATCTTTTCAATTTCTTTCTTCTTCAACTTCTTCTTATTTAGTTGTTTTATTATGAAGTAATAACATCAGTATCAATCATATACTGATATGTTATTATAAGTATGAAACAACCCTATTTCACCATCTATCCATCCTACAGAAAAAGAAATCACCGCGCGTGCGTACGTACGGAATACCGTCTCCACGCCGTGGTGTAATCTATTTTCCACCACCACCTTACTTGGATGGGTATAATGGTGTAAATAATGACCATATATGACTATTATAAAGTGATATTGATTCTGAAATAGTATACATATACTCCAATACAATTCCACGATCATAGGAACGATATCATCACTCGTGCGTACGTACAGAATACCGTCTCCACGATGTGATGCGACTCGTTCTACATGATCTTCATTTAATATTGATTATATAAATGAATTGAATGAATGAATATGATATATATTACAGTAATACCATTCTGTAAATGAGTTATCTATAACCTAAAGAGAATAATAAGAATTTATTCGACAAAACACGCAGAAAAACAAAAAGTTATAAACACCCGAATAACAAGTAGCAATGAAATATTACTACTAAGAAGCTAATAATATGACCATATATGATATCATAAAAATAAGTATGATTCTGGAATAAGTCAATAACATTATTTAAATCATTATACAGGAGGTTCAGACACTTACAAAGCAAGTCGAACCTAAGGTAAGGGAAAATATCACAATCTCATTTTTATCCGAGATTGTTTTTACTTTGGCATTTACTGGGGTGTATTTTATCATCCACATCCATGTTCCCTCAATATGTAATATTCTTTCCATACAATTACAATAGTTTAAATCCAATTTTACCCTTTGGTGAGTTTTTAGTAAAAGATATGAAAGGAATCTTTTGTCTTTTTTCGTACGAGGTACTTTTTTTGACTTTTCCAACAAAGGTACGAGAAGAATGTTTTTTAACTTATACGGCATGAATGGATTTTTAAAACATTATTTCCAAGAAGCATCCTTTACAAGTTCTCAAGTTTATTTTTAATCAACTTCTTTTAGTTTAAAATTGTATGACATGTTAAGAAAGGAAAAGTGTTTTTGAAGTAGAAAGGATATTTTCCTCAAGATTGGAGTTCAAGTGTTTTATCAAAATTATTTTCCATCTAAGATAATAAAGGGTTCTATTTTTTATCCCTATTATTACACTGATTTGATTATGTTGTGATGGAATTATTTTTATGAATTCCTTTATCTTATATGAATTTTTTTATGATGTCATGTTGTTTAAGAATCCCATTTTTATTACATGGGTTATGCAATGATGTATGATTTAAGATTTTGTGGCACACATAAGAATGGTATCATTATGAGATGGGTGGGACCTATATCTCCCTCCAATGCATTGGGTAAAGATTTTATATCTCATGAGATAGACATGGCTGGAACGGTAGGTTATACCGGTTCAGTGAAACAGGACTGAAACGAGGGTAACTCGGTTCAGAAAGGGACTTTGTCGACTAAGATAGTCTTGGCATGAGTCTTGAATAATAAGAAATGATTCTCTATGATTATGTGTTTATGCCACAAAGTTTCATGTTTTAAGTTATGATTATTGTGGTTACATTTCACTGCCATGATTTACCCCATGTTATGAAATTATGTTCTCTTTTGCAGGTTAAGATTTCCAAAAGTTATGTGCTTATGTATATGATGTGATTGATATTTCTTTTGTTTACCCTTAATGAGCATTTGAGCTCACCCTTTTGTATGTTTTCTTTCCCCAGGTCAGGAAGAAGGTTATTAAGTAAGATATGCCAAAAGGGACTATAGATATGATGAAATAAATGGGAGACAATGTAGACGCTTTATGAACCAGTTGTTTATGTTTCCCAGTTTCTAAAGACACTATACCTATACGGTCCTTTCTTGGTTTTGTTATATGTTGTAATAAGTGTGCTTCAATTCTGAAGTAATAACAATGTATGTAAAGTATGGGTCTTTATAGTTGGTATCAAAGGAAAGGTATATTCAACCATTGGAAACTAGGATGTAAAAGCCTTAGTAAGAACCCTAAGGATAAGTCTAAACATAGAACACAATATTAGTGTTTCTGAAATGGCGATGAAAAACCTAGGAAAAGACCTTAAGTGTGAAATTTTATTCTTGATTATGTGGTTTTCCTATTATAATTAGTGTTGCTCACACTATTATTCTTGGTTTTAGTCAATGGTTGGTACCCGAAGGAATCGTGTTAATGCAGAATGCGACGGGCAATGGAATGATTGTCCCCCTGAGCAACCAAACGTTATGGGAGCTGGAATGAAAAACCTTGTAACCATGCTCACACAACTTTCTCAAGATATGAATCATGCAGTACTTCCAAACAAGCAAAGGAAGGAGCAACATTCTTTTGAATCCTTCATGAGGCAGCGTCCACCTTCTTTCAGCGGGTCTACTGATCCATTAGTTGCTGAACAATGGATTAGTACTACTGAAAAGATATTTTCAGTTCTTCAATGTTCTGAACATGATAAAGTCATCCTAGCAGTGTATCGTTTGGAAGGAGATGCTGATCAATGGTGGAATCTTATTAATAATACGAGGCAAAGGGATGAAATTGATTCCATGGAATGGGACGAGTTCAAGAACTTATTTTTCAATAAGTACTTCCCTCTTATTCTCCGAAAAAAGATGGAGAAAGAGTTTTTTGAACTAAAGCAAAAGGATGATGAATCTGTTGGTACCTATGAAGAAAATTTTACAAGACTTGCAAGGTACGCTTCTGGTATTATTATCCAACCTGAGAGTAAGATCGATCTATTATTTAGTGGCTTAAAACCAAGTCTTCGAAGGGCGTTATCCATAAGGGACTTCAATAGCTACGAGGAAATCGTTCGATGTGCTCTCAAAGTCGAGATGGAGATTGGAGTAACCCATCAGTCATATGGGTTTGATAAGAAGAGGAAAATGGAATTCAAAGGAAAATCTAAAGAGCACACTGAAAAGCAGATGAGATTTCCCTTATGCTCAAAGTGTGGAAAGAAACATGGAGGGAGTTGTCTTAAAGGGACAAGTAAATGTTTCAAATGTGGAAAGGAAGGTCATCGGGCATTTGAATGTCGTGATGATGGGAAGAAGATGTCTAATGATTCAAATAAAGGAAGGGATACATAGAATGAACCTACTACACTTCAATGTTCCAAGTGCAAAGAGATGGGGCATTATGCCAATAAATGCCCTAATCCAAGGGTTGATGATGATGGTCAACGTCAACAAACTCTTAAGGCTAAAGACAAAGGAAAGTCACATGCAATTTCTATCAGTGATGTGGAGTATGATAACGATGTGGTGAAAGGTACACTTACCATCCACTCTAAAGTAGCAAATGGTTTATTTGATTCTGGATCCACCCACTCTTTTATTTATGAAGAATTTTCTAAGGGTATCACCGTATTACCTCAACAATTAGATGTTGAGTTAGCTGTGACAACACCTAATGGCACAACAGTCGCATCAAAAGTTTATAATTCTTCTCCGATCGAAGTTTGTGGGAAAGTGCTTCCTGCAAATCTTGTGATCCTTCCTATAGTGGATTTTGATGTGATTCTTGGCATGGATTGGCTTTCTTTATATGGAGCTCATATCAATTGCCAAAGAAGGGAAGTCACATTTCATATTCCAGATCAATCTATGATCGTCTATCAATGCAAGGATGAACATAACCTTCCAGTGGAAATTTCTTCCATCTTATGGGTCTTGATTCCACTAAATGAAGGTTATTTATCTCAAATGGTTGGTGAGAAACTCACAATTAAGAATATGACCATTGTACGTGAGTTTGATGATGTCTTTCCGGAGGAATTATCGGGACTTCCACCAAATCGTGAAGTTGAGTTCTCAATAGAACTCGTACCGGGTGCTTTGCCTATTTCAAAGACACCTTATAGAATGGCCCCAATTGAGTTGCAGGAATTGAAGAAGCAACTCCAAGAGAATCTTGATAAGGGATTCATACGCCCTAGTGCGTCACCTTGGGGAGCACCTGTTCTATTTGTTAAGAAGAAAGATGGATCAATGAGACTCTGCATTGATTATCGAGAACTTAACAAGATCACTATCAAGAAAAAATATCCTCTCCCGCGCATTGATGACCTATTTGACCAACTACGCGGAGCTCAATACTTTTCCAAGATTGATCTTCGTTCAGGGTATCATCAATTAAGGGTCAAAAGGGAGGATATACCAAAGACGGCTTTCTGTACAAGGTATGGACACTATGAATTTATAGTGATGCCATTTGGTCTTACTAATGCCCCTGCTATCTTCATGGATCTGATGAATAGAGTCTTTAGAGACTATCTTGATCAATTTGTGGTAGTCTTTATAGACGATATTCTTGTCTATTCAAAGAGCAAGGAAGAACATGAAGATCACTTGAGAATTATATTGAAGACCCTGAGAAAGGAGAAGCTTTATGCCAAATTTACCAAATTTGAATTTTGGCTTCAAAAAGTTGCATTTTTGGGTCACATAATCTCAAAAGAGGGGATATCTGTGGATCCAGCAAAAACAGAGGTTATCGAAAGATGGTCGAGACCAACAACAGTAACTGAGATCCGAAGTTTTCTTGGTTTGGATGGATATTATCGACGTTTTGTGAAAGATTTTTCCCGATTATCTAATCCACTCACCAAGTTGACTCGTAAAGGAGTTAAGTTTGTCTGGACGGAAGAATGTGAAGAGAATTTCAAGGTGTTGAAAAGAAGGTTATCCAGTGCACCTGTGCTCACACTGCCTTGTAGTGGAGAAAGGTTTGTGATCTATAGTGATGCATCCAAGAAGGGATTAGGGTGTGTTCTTATGCAAAATGATATGGTGATAGCTTATGCCTCACAACAGTTGAAAATCCATGAGCAAAATTACCCAACACATGATTTGGAGTTAGCTGCGGTAATCTTTGCATTAAAGATTTTGAGGCATTACCTTTATGGTGAAAGGTGTGATATTTATAATGATCATAAAATTTTAAAGAATATTTTCACACAAAAGGTGCTGAATATGCGTCAAAGAAGATGGTTGGAGCTGATTAAGGATTACGACTGCTCAATCCATTACCACCCTGGGAAAGCAAACAAGGTGGCAGATGCATTAAGTCGACAAGACCATGCTAGTTTATCCATGATGAGGATCACAAAAGATCCAATATTTATTGATTTACAAAGGATGGATCTAGGAATTATAATGGAAGGGGAAAAATCTTATCTTTCTCAAATGAATGTTCAACCATCTATACATGTGAAGATTAAAGAGGCACAAAAAGAAGATGTCGAGTTACAAAAGAAGGTGAGAAATGTTCCTGAGTTCAACCTTGATTGTGATGGGATAATAAAGTTCAGGAATCGGGTTTGTGTTCCTCCCATCCCCGAATTAAAAAAGGAGTTGCTGGATGAGGCTCATAGTTCTTCATTCTCTATTCATCCTAGAAGCACGAAGATGTATAGGGACCTGAAAGAGTACTTCTGGTGGGATGGCATGAAAAGAGATGTTGCTGAATATGTCTCTCGATGCTTGGTTTGTCAACAAGTTAAAGCTGAGAGACAGAAGTCTAAGGGGATGTTACAACCATTACCCATACCCGAATGGAAGTGGGAAAACATCACTATGGACTTTGTCATAGGACTTCCTAAAATATCCAAAGGCAATAATGCTATCTGGGTCATAGTTGATCATCTTACAAAGTCTGCACACTTCATTGCTATTAGAGAGGATTTCTCTCTGGATCAGCTTGCCAGGATATATGTAAAGGAAGTGGTAAGATTGCATGGAGTACCACTTTCTATTATATCTGATCGGGATCCGAGATTTACCTTGAAGTTCTGGCGAAGTCTTCAGCATACTCTAGATACAGAGTTGAGTTTCAGCACTGCTTATCATCCTCAGACAGACGGTCAGTCTGAGAGAAAAATTCAAACCCTAGAAGATATGTTGAGAGCTTGCTCTATGGATTTCAAAGGAGGTTGGGATCAACACCTACCTTTGGTGTAATTTTCTTATAATAATAGCTTTCACTCCAGTATTCAGATGGCTCCTTATGAATCTCTCTATGGAACGAAATGCAGGACTCCAACTTGCTGGGATGAAGTTGGGGAAAGAAAGCTATTAGGACCTGATCTCGTTGATGAAATGGCAGAAAAGGTCAGATCTATTCAACAACACATAAGAGCAGCTCAGAGTCGACAGAAAAGTTATGCCGACAGCCGAAGAAAAGACCTATAGTTTGAAGTGGGCGATAAAGTGTTCTTACGGATATCTCCCTGGAAGAGGGTTATGAGATTTGGAAAGAAGGGGAGGTTGTGCCCTAGATATATCGGTCCTTTCGAAATACTGGATCGTGTTGGGAAGGTAGCTTACCGATTGGCGCTTCCACCGAATCTCTCTCAAGTTCACGATGTGTTCCATGTATCTCTCCTGAGAAAGTACATACCTGATCCTTCACATGTACTTAGCTCAGAAGTTGTACCGCTGGAGCAAGATCTTTCTTATGAAGAACAACCGATAGAGATTCTGGATCGTAGAGAAAAAGTCGTACGAAACAAGACCACTCGATTGGTGAAAATTTTATGGAGGAACCACCAATTAGAAGAATCTACATGGGAGCTTGAGGATATGATGAGGGAGAGGTATCCTCATTTGTTTGTTACAAAGTGAAGAATTTCGAGGGCGAAATTCATTTTAAGGGGGGTAGAATGTAACACCCGAGACTTTTATATAAATCCTCAAAGGAATCTTTTTCTACACACAACACTTTCTTGGCTTGCTTTACACAAAATCGCAACCTTCCTCGATAGCTTGCGTCATACGCAATACCGAGTTTCACTAAACAATGATATGCTCTTAAAATATTATTAAAACTAGCCGTTATGAATAGTAATAACCACTTTTTGAAATTTTATAAATTTTATTTTTCAAAATGGACTTCATTTTTGGATTCGGAATATCGAAATTATCCTAGGGTGAAATTTTGGTATTTTTCTAAAAACTTTCAATTTTTGATGAATAGTGAAACCACTAAGTGGTAGTTAAAAAACTGAATTTTTCATAAAACTTAATTTTACAGCTTCTGTGAGTGGAATTTCGAAGATCTGAGAGACACGGTTAATATCAAGGGATAAAATGTGGTTCAATAAGATGAAAATAATTTTTGGTGAATAGTAACTTTTTACTTGTTTTTACCACGGTAAAAAGTAAATAGGGTAATTAAGGGTAAAGATGATATTATTATTACCCTAACACATGTCCTAATTCTATTGGATAAGTGTAATTCGACCAAAAAGAAACTTAGGAATAAAATATGACCATTTAGGCCCACTTGGATTATATTAGGACATTTATTATTAATTTATTTAAAGAAGGGTTAAAATAGTTAAAATCAAAGTTTAATAAGTAAATAATTTTTAATATGGGGTTATACATAAGATAAATTCGACTATAAATATTAATTAGAAATCTAAAAATATTTAATACATAATGGTATTTTATTTGTAATTTTTAGGCATTAAATAATTTAATTTATTTATGACACAACGATGATGCAGTAATTATCTTATTAATGAAATATTGACATAATTGATTTTATAAATACCCAAATAAATATAATTTGAGACTTTTTATGAATTCCACTAATTTTATAGGTTAATATGACATGTTATTATTGATTTAATTAACTTGTTTCGAACTAATAATTCTGTTATGATTTTTACAAAAATCAATTACTAAATAGTGTCAAAATTGACATAAAATAGTTTTTAAAACAAATATTATATTGGTAATTGTTATTTTATTCCTAAAAATCTAAGGTTCGGCCAAGTGACTTATATAAGGTCATATATATTAATAATAAACAACTTGGGGTTCGTTTGGCTGCTTATAGTATGTTTATTAACCTTATAGTATAAGAACATAATAAGACATGGTAAAAGTAAAATTATTTAACTTAATGTTAAATCTAAATGACAAGGTTAAAATAGGAACCTAAACTTGTCTAAATTCTATTGGATAAGATGATTTTGACCCATCCACACCTTAGCTTCTAAATATATCAATTTGGAGCTATTTAAAACCGAACTTGACTTTATAATAAAATAATAGTTTTAGTTATTCCAAAGGTGCCCCTCTCCTTCCTTATAAAAGGACACCTCATCCCCCTCCTCCTCACACCAATTTGAGCACTCAAGCTCGGCCAACCCCTGCCAAAATCCCTGCTCCACTTCCCTAGAATAATCCTAGAGGACCTGGTCTTCTTCAAAGACCAATCTTAGTTCCCTAAGTGGAGGATTCAAAGAGACGTTTCAAAGAAGAGGTAATATCCATTACCGATCTTTTCAATTTCTTTCTTCTTAAACTTCTTCTTCTTTAGTTGTTTCATTATGAATTAATAACATTAGTATCACTCATATACTGATATGTTATTATAAGTATTAAAAAACCCTATTTCACCATCTATCCATCCTGCAGAAAAAGAAATCACCGCGCGTGCGTACGTACGGAATACCGTCTCCACGCCGTGGTGTAATCTATTTTCCACCACCACCTTACTTGGATGGGTATAATGGTGTAAATAATGACCATATATGACTATTATAAAGTGATATTGATTCTGAAATAGTATACATATACTCCAATACAATTCCACGATCATAGGAACGATATCATCACTCGTGCGTACGTACGGAATACCGTCTCCACGATGTGATGCGACTCGTTCTACATGATCTTCATTTCATAATGATTATATAAATGAATTGAATGAATGAATATGATATATATTACACTAATACCATTATGGAAATGAGGTATCTATAACCTAAAGAGAAGAATAAGAATTTATTCGACAAAACACGCATAAAAACAAAAAGTTATAAACACCCGAATAACAAGTAGCAATGAAATATTACGACTAAGAAGCTAAGAATATGACCATATATGATATCATAAAAATAATTATGATTCTGGAATAAGTCAATAACATTATTTAAATCATTATACAGGAGGTTTGGACACTTACAAAGCAAGTCGAACCTAAGGTAAGGGAAAATATCACAATCTCATTTTTATCCGAGATTGTTTTTACTTTGGCATTTACTGGGGTGTATTTTATCATCCACATCCATGTTCCCTAAATATGTAATATTTTTTCCATACACTTACAATAGTTTAAATCCAATTTTATCCTTAGGTGAGTTTTTAGTAAAATATATGAAAGGAATATTTTGTCGTTTTTCGTACGAGGTACTTTTTTTGACTTTCCCGACAAAGGTATGAGAAGAATATTTTTTTTAACTTATACGGCATGAATGGATTTTTAAAACATTATTTCCAAGAAGCATCCTTTACAATTTTTCAAGTTTATTTTTAATCATCTTCTTTTATTTTAAAATTTTATGACATGTTAAGAAAGGAAAAGTATTTTTGAAGTTGAAAGGATATTTTCCTCAAGATTGGAGTTCAAGTGTTTTATCAAAATTATTTTCCATCTAAGATAATAAAGGGTTCTATTTTTTATCCCTATTATTACATTGATTTGATTATGTTGTGATGGAATTATTTTTATTAATTCCGTTATCTTATATGAATTGTTTTATGATGTCATGTTGTTTAAGAATCCCATTTTTATTACATGGGTTATGCAATGATGTATGATTTAAGATTTTGTGGCACACAAAAGAATCGTATCATTATGAGATGGGTGGGACCTATATCTCCCTCCAATGCATTGGGTAAAGATTTTATATCTCATGAGATAGACATGGCTGGAACGGTAGGTTATACCGGTTCAGTGAAACAGGACTGAAACGAGGGTGACTCGGTTCAGAAAGGGGATTTGTCCACTAAGATAGTCTTGGCATGAGTCTTTACTAATAATAAATGATTCTCTATGATTATGTGTGTATGACAAAAAGTTTCATGTTTTATGTTATGATTATTGTGGTTACATTTCACTGCCATGATTTATCCCATGTTATGAAATTATGATCTCTTTTGCAGGTTAAGATTTCCAAAAGTTATGTGCTTATGTATATGATGTGATTGATATTTCTTTTGTTTACCCTTACTGAGCATTTGAGCTCACCCTTTTGTATGTTTTCTTTCCCCAAGTCAGGAAGAAGGTTATTAAGTAAGATATTCCAAAAGGGACTATAGATATGATTAAATAAATGGGAGATAGTGTAGACACTTTATGAACCAGTTGTTTATGTTTCCCAGTTTCTAAAGACACTATACCTATACGGTCCTTTCTTGGTTTTGTTATATGTTGTAATAAGTGTGCTTCAATTCTGAAGTAATAACAATGTATGTAAAGTATGGGTCGTTATAAAGATAAATTCATCCACTACATCTTTTGGATGAGCACGTATGTTAATGATTGTTTTGTTGTCCCTCACATTGAGTTTCAAATAGGGGCCTAACAAATAAGAAAAGCATCATTTTAAATTAGTTAAGGATTCACATCGGGTTCACCATTTTTTGTTACCCTATGGAATTGGGGATGACCTCATCGATTTAAGGTTCAAACATTCCAAGCAGTTTCTAACGGGTTTGTTCATAGAACCGGAAACATCCAATGATTCCATATCCATTTGAACCTACCTTCCAAAGGTAGGATCTCATTAGTTGTGGACTGATGAGGCTTAGAAATTTGCATTGGTCGAGAAGATGGGAGGTTAGACTCATCACACCTTTTTGAGGGGAATTATTGTCTACTCCTGGACTCTCTTTATAGATTTAAGTTATGTTCATGAATCCTTATTATATTACCATGTATAAAATGAGATTTCTTTTAGATTTGAAAATAAATGATTCATATGTATGAAATTTAGAGAATCTTTTATATGTATTCGAGGTTCTTCATTGATAGAGAATCATCTATATTCGTTTAGAGATTCATAGTCAATGGTATCCTTTAATACATAAAAGTCTCTTGGTCATTATGATGACCATACTGGTTTTAAAGACACTCATTGGGGAACTTGAAGTTTATTGTCATTTAGAAGGACATAGATTATTTCAGAGTTGGGATCGTACCCACATATGGGCTACCTACGTATCTTTTGTTTAATAAAAGGAATCAGAACCCACGTAGTTCGAGTAAGGGAATATGATGTTTATGATTGATGGATCAAAGAAATATGTCATAATTACCTTTACTCTCTAAGCTCACGTGAGTCATGCTCGGTGTGAGAAACAAGAGGTATTGGTAAAACCAGACAGTTGTGCCATGAAATATGAAATCATAAGAAATGATGTGGGGCTTATGTATGTATGACTACCCAAATAGATGTAGATTAGGATTTAATTCAGGGAATAAATCCAGGAACAGGGTCCATAAAGGTATATGCACTTTATGGAGATTTAGATACTCTAATTTGGGGATTACTCCTAAAAAGGAGGCCCAAATTAGGAGAGGACTTATGATTGGGTTTTACTCCTGAGAAGGAGATCCAGATCAAAAGTAAATTAGGACTGGTTAAGAGAAAATTAAGGGACTTGGGGCTTACTCCTTAGTAGGATGACCATATTTGAGGCTAGGACTTACTCCTGAAAAGGAGGCCCAGGTTAAGGGAATTGAGAATTATGACTGGGGCTTATTTCTGAAAAGGTGGCCCATGTTAAAGATGACTTGGGGCTTAATCCTAAGGAGGATGCCCATATCTGAGACTGGGGCTTACTCCTGAAAAGGATACCCATATTTGAGAATTATGACTGGGGCTTATTCCTAAAAAGGAGGCCCAGGTTAAGAGAATTATGGTTGGGGATTACTCCTTAGGAGGATGCCCATATTTGAGAATTATGACTGGGGATTATTCTTGAAAAGGAGGCTCAGGTTAAGGGGTTCTCTCATCTTAATGGATGAGGTTAAATGAATGAAATCTCAATATTTAGTGACATAAAGATGTGTAAATCACTAGGTTTTGAGAAATATTCCACAGAATTCCTTTCAGATAAGGAAGTAAAATCAAGAAATCATGCCATAAATGGCTTTGAAGAGTGTCCTGAAGACTGAATCGTGAATAGGAGAGGTGAAATGGCATAGGAGGGGTGAAATGGGCAAGAAGGGAACCCAAAAAGGCAGGGGCGCGCAAGCCCTGGCAGGCGCGCAGGGACTGCGTGGGCGCGCAAGTCCTGGTCACATAGGTATACCTGCGTGACACATGGTTAGTTGCACGATTGTAAACTAGTAGGGTAACATTTGGGCAAACCTTGACCAAAGCCTTTAGAATTATCATGTGGTACTTCCAGAAGAGAGGCGCGCAAGTTTTGGTGAAGAAGTAAGGTGGAGTACAAGTATGTTCATTTCCCTTAAGGGTAAAACACCTTAGGCACGCAAGTGTTAGTGAATTATAACACTTAGACCTTACTCCTCTTGATTATACCTTCCATTCTAAGTAAAGAATTACTTTAAAAGTGTTCGGAAGACCTGAAGAAGAGACTTGGGCATTCAGAGCTCTATATCTGAATTTTGGAAAAAATCCTCCCAAAATGGGGGGCCCACAGGGTCTATTTATAGGCTGGAGAAGACCCCGGGCAGTTATCACTTAGGTCGCACAAGTCACTTGCGCGACCATGAGGGAACTTGCGCGACCTATGGGCAATGTTATCCGTGTTCATCCCTTTGTCGATTTTTGATGTTTCTTCAAAGGATGAATCACTTCAGACTAAGGTATTTCCCTTTCCATTCTATTAGGAAATGTGACGAAAAGGAGCGTCAACAAACATGTTAAAATAATTTAAAAATGTGGGATGAGAATAAAAATCTCAGTAAGGGATATACAAATAATGAAATAAACCATTAGTCCATGAATACTTATAAACATATGAAATAATTTTCACAAAGACATACTACTCACCCATAAAGAATCATATACTTTATGAAACATGAGATTTACATAAATCATAGATAACATAAATAAAGAATAAGGGTATCTTGGGGAATTATTTACTTAATTTTTTAACCCTTATGGCTACCTTATTATTTCTAACCCCCATGTCTATATTACAATGTAACCCTCGTGGCTACTTTTTATGTAACCATTGTAGTTATACTTGGAGTAACGATACAACCAACCTACAACTTACACATACCTAATTCATTTGAGGGAGATATAGATCACATCCTTAATCATAAAAAATTACCAAGAAACATAATTTAGTCATAAAAAAAGAATAATTTCATAAAAACACTTATTTTTAATTTCATAAAATAGAATTTTAAAAGATGATTTTAAAATGAAATTACAATAAAAATATCATATAATTGAAGTGATGATTAATAGAATGAAAGGATTGTGTGTATAGATTGTAAATTCACATAAAAAACATAATATAAAAATCATTACACAAATATTCTTAGTAACATATAATCAATGAAGTGGAAGGATAACCCAAATAATGGAAACTTGGTTATGAATTCTTGTACCTCGATTTTGTCTTACTTGAAACTTCATTAAAACATATTTATAATAGTTAAAAGAGTGTTATTAATATTTTTTAGAAACATATTTATGTTTATACAACCTTATATGATCATTTTATAACATCATTGCACCCATTAATTAATAATATTTTGTTCTTTCCACTGTTTCGGGTGTGTTCTTTACATGATTTCCAAGATCATTTCATAAAGAATTTCTTTTTTGAATGGAAGTGAAAATATAGAAGTTGAATAAAATGGTATTAATATGTTTCCAAAATATTAAATTAGTCCATAAATCATTTTGGTTATATGGTATGAGGTTGAATCATGAGATAAATCATTTCTAATATCCGTTTAGATCATTTTGGCAGTTATTTGATAATCATGAACTTGTTTCATTATATAACATAATATTATGTATATATGTTAAATCCAAATCATTAAAGAGGATATATAATACACTTTTAATTCTTTTTCAACCAATAATATGTTTTTATACACTTTTTTAAGGAATTAATGGAAATTTGAAACACACCATCCATGATTTTTGGAAAATCGGCACATCATGGATAGTGTTTTTATTTTTAGAATAAGAGGAAGAGGATAGGAATAATGATGATTAACATTTTCTATAAAAATGATAAAATCCAGAATATATAAGATTCTGGATCTTTCATTCCTCTTGGATAAGGGTAGGGTAATGGATTATATGAAGATAAAAGGAATTGAAAAGAAAACATAATAAAATTAAATAAGATTCTTACCTCTTGATCTCGTCTCCTTGATATCCTCCTTAAGGCCTTTGTTTTTGTCCTTTTGGTGACACAATAAGGTTTTAGACATAGAGAAGAGCCTTGGGAAGGGTTTTTTGTAGAATTTAGACAATTTTAAAAGCTTGAGATTTTTTATAGGAAGAGATGGGTGAGGGTGGTATTTATAGTGGAGGAGAGGAGGGGGTTTCCATTATTTTAATCATTAGTTTAATATTTTTTCTCAAGACTATGAATAGTAATGATTCATGTGACAAAAAATAGTAAATAGAGCATGTGAGTTTTAACCAAGGGTGGTTACATCATCCATGATTATTGGAATAGTTTATTTAACATATAATGTATATGTACGGTAAATTACAATATTTAACTATTCATCAAAAATTCGAGAATTTCAGAAAAATACCAAAAATTCACCCTATCCATTTTTAGATGTGTAGAATTAGAAAATGAACTCCATTTTTTGTGAATAATATTTTAAATATTATTAATTTAATTTTTAAATGAAATCATACTTTATTAAAAAAAATAACAATTTTAAAACTATAACTCATTTTATATCACTATGAAAAATTAATCAACATCTCATTATCTTATAACCTTAAGAAAATAAAATAATAATATGATTTAAAATTTATTAGGGTCATATTACTATTCATATTACTATTCAAAAGTGTATGTTATTATTCACCAAAAAAATCGGTTCTATTAAACTTCAAATAATTTACTGATCACAACCGTAGATGCTTGTTTTCCAAAATTCAAATCATAGAAGCAAAAAAAATTTGTTTAATAGATAGTTTATAACTATATATTTAACAAAAAGTTAAATTATGTTGACACTCGGTGTTTCATGTATTTCATTAAATTTATTTGTAAAACCTTTGGGTGTTACATTCACCCCACCTTCTAGAAATTGCGTCCTCATAATTTTTTATTTACATATTAACCAATTGAGGGTAACATTCCCTCATAGCATTTTTATATTACCATATTGCTTATTCATCCACGTGGTCTCTCCAAAAAACCATTACCTAGTGTAATACCTTATTCCGCAATACTTTTTCTCTTCGATCAAGAATCTGAACAAGTTTCTCTTCATAAGAAATGCTCTCTTCCAGCAGAACTTCTTCTGGGATCAAAACATGAGATGAATCTGTCACATACTTTCTCAACATCGAAAAACAAAAAACATTATTTACATGAGATAAACTGGAATTAAAAGCTACTTAGTAGGAAACTGGTCCAACATTCCTTATGATTTCATAAGACCCAATGAACTGTGGACTTAGATTTCCTTTCTTACCAAAATGCATAACACTTTTTCATAGTGATATTCCAAGAAAAACATGATCACCTGCCTTGAAAGAAAATTATGTCCTCATGTTACCTGCTTAACTTTTCTTCCTATTATAAGAAATCCTCATGTGTCTCTAGATCATCTTAACTTTCTCATCCACTTACTCTACTAATTTTAGTCCCATCAACTTACTTTCCCCGAATTCATCCCAAAATGTTGGATTTCAACACCATTTCCCATATAATGCCCCAAAAGGTGCCATTTGTATGCTGGAATGAAAAATGTTATTAGAAAAAAAATCTCAATAACGAAATATGTTGATCCCAACTTCCCTAGTAATATATTTAACAAGCTTAAAGAATATCATAAAATGTCTAAATCATTCATTCTGACTACCCATCTGATTGAGGATGAAAAGTTGTAGTGAAATTTAATTCAGTTCCCAACAACTTCTGAAGGACTTTCCAAAAGTTAGAAGTAAACCTGATATCACGGTCAGATACAATGGAAATAGGAACTCCATGTAACCTAACAATATCTTTGAAGTACATTCAAGAAAGCTAGTCCAAAGACATGGTATCTTGAATAGGAAGGAAATGAGCTGATTTAGTCAGTCAATCATCAATAACCCAGATTGTATTATTACCTCGATAAAGCTTTAGTATCCTTAAAATGAAGTCCATGGATATATTTTCTCATTTCCACTCTAGACCTGGTAAAGTCCAAAGCATCCCCTTTCGGTAACTACTTTTCTAATTTAATATGTTTCCATTTCAAACCATTCATGGTAAAATTTCCAATATCTCTTTTCATTACATCCCATGAATAATACTCCTAAAGGTATCTCTATATCATTTTTCTTCCCAGATGAAATGAAAATGAATAACCATGATCTTCACACAAAATTTCTTTCTTCATCTAGGAAACACAAGCCACACATAATATTTTTCCAAATCTCAAAACACAATCATTGTGAAGGTTAAATTCTGGAAACATACCAATTTTAACAAATTCTATCTTTTTCTGTAGATCAGTTTCTCAAATCTACACTTTTATAATTCTGTCTAACAAATATTACTACATTGAAACCTGAAAAAATAGAGAAATTTCCTGCACCAACAACTTCCAAGACAAAATTCATCAAATCACTAATCAAAGGGTCTTGTTCCAGCCCTAACATAGTTAATGATGCATGATGTTTTTGAATCAAGAAATATTATAATTTTATTTCTTTTTTAAAATGTTATTTGATTATGCTATCCTAATATTTTATAAATTGAATAAATATTCTATGCCTCATATTTAATTCTTTTTTAGTGAATATACACTTTATACTTTTTTGGTCAGAATGTATTTCACATTTGGCTTCATATAAATGATGCCTCAAAATTTTCAATGAAAAAACCACAGATACTAATTCCAAATCATGTGTGGGATAATTTAAATCATGAGTTTTAGTTTTCCTGAAGCATAATCTATTACTTGATCATTATGTATTATAACACAAATGAGTCCCTTGAACTAAGAATCATTGTAGATGAAAAACTCACCATTTTTGGAAGGTATGGTCAAAACTAGAGTATTCACCAATATTATTTCTAATTCTTGACAACAATCATCACATTATTTTTTCTAAATGAATTTAACACTTTTGAAGTTCAATTTTCAGTAGACTAGAAAATCATACAAGGATTTAAACAAACCTCCAGAAAAATCTTTCCATGCTAATAAAATTATGAATCTTGGTTATATTTTTGTGTCTTGTCCATTCTTCAACAACATTAATTTTAGAAAAATCAATATTTATGCCATATTTATAAGAAATATGACCAAGGAAAGAAATTTATTGCAACCAAAACACACACTTGATGAATTTTCTATTTAGTTTTTTTATTTTATTGTTTAAAAAAACCATATATGTTTTGCATACTCCTATTTAATTCTAGATTATACCATAATGTCATCAATAAAAACAACCAAACACTTATCCAAGAACTCATGAAATATTCTATTCATAATATCCATGAATACCGCAGGAGAATTAGTCAAACCAAATGGAATAACAACCAATTCATAATGCCAATATGTAGTATGGCATGCAATCATCAGGGTGTCTTCTTCCTTTACCTTCAACTAATGGTACCCTAACCTAAGGTCATCCTTCAAAAAAACTGTGCTACCTAGATCTGATCAAACATATCATCAATATAAAAAAATGGTTTCTATTTATTAATAGTGATGTTATTCAACACTCTATAATCAATATAAAGTCACATAAAAACATTTTTCTTCTTATTAAAAAATACAGGAGCACCCATGGTGAAGTGACGGGTCATATGAAGCCTTTATCTAATAATTCTCGCAACTTTTTTTCAACTCTAAAAGTTCCATTTGAGCCATTAGATAATGGGGATTTGAAATTTTATTAGCATAAATAAATATGTTAATTGTGAATTCAACTTATCATTCATGTATAACACTGGGTAACTCATTAGAAAACACATCAAGATATATATTTACTACTGGCATATCATTAATCTAAACAATTCCCTTATTTTCAAAAATTTGAGAAAGATAACTTTCATTTTGATCTTTCAAATTTTTCTCAGATTCTAGATATGTTATAAATTTTATGGGTTCATTATTTTATACAAACTGAAACTCTTTCTAAAAAACTTTTTTATCTATAAAATTAATCTTAGCATGATAAACAGAAAGTAAATCCATACCTAGAATTATATCAGACTCTACAATGTAAAAAAAATAGTTTTTGAAGGTAAAGTCTTTCCACAGACTGTAAAAAAAATATTATTATAATTTTTTTTTTCTATAATATTTTCCCTTGGTGTTTTAACAATAAGTTCTGGTCTCATTTATTGAGGTGATATTTCCAATTTACTAGAAGATTTCATAGAAATAAAGGAATGTGTAGACCCCGTATTAAACAAATATTTAGAAAAAACTGTGTAAAAAACAAGGTACCTAATAAAACTTCATTGGATGACCTGACGTCTGCTGACTTAGTCACAATGGTTCTCACTACACCTTTATGCTTATTTTCTAGCTTATTTGCATCATTTGGATCTCCCTTTGGGAAGGAATTTTCATAATGACCCATCTCACCACATTTCAAACACATTACAGTTTCTTATCGAGATTAGTCTTACGATAGTTTTCAATAAAATATCAAGCCATATATCTAGACTTACCACATCGAAAACACTTCCCATTTTTAGTAAGTCATTCCCCAGGGAGATTTTTACCACACTTTTCACAAACTGGAAACTGAACTTTCTTACTATTGGATTTCTTTGTTTGATTATTATCCATCACTTTCTATCTAGAACTATTCTTCTGTTTATTTTCAAGGTACACATCATCATTAGAAAACTCTATTTTTATCCTCTCCATACAACAAAAAAGTTTCTCATTGCTTTTGACTTCATGGGAAGCCATGTCCCTTTGATATCTTGGCTTCAATCCTGAGTAAAAATGGTTGATTTTGCTATCAAGATCTAGAATTATATTTGGTTCATACCTCTCAAGTTGGTTGAAGTTATCTTCATACAAGGTAACTAAATATTCCTCCATTTTCTTCAATTCGAGTAATTGAATATCCATCCTAAGTCAAACCACCTTTGGAAAATATTTTTGAAGGAAAAGACATTTAAATTCATCCCACTCTAAGGAGTAAATATCCACTCTATCCATGATATTCTTGACCATTGACCAAAACTAGCTAGTTAACCTTCAAAAAGATAAATGGAAATACATAAAAAAAATTTATCTAAACATCTCATAACATCTAATATCTTTTCATGGCCTTTAATACATCATTCAGATGCTACTGGGTCAAAAGATATACCAAAATCAGGAGGGTGTTGCCTCATAAAATTTCCACTATTGTCATGTTCTTTTAGGGAAGCTCTGGTTTTTATATTTCATATATTCTACCACCAATTATTTCATTTTTATGCTGATCCATTACTATCACAAACTTCTTGGTTCGAATTCCTACCATTCTCAGTTGCAGATTCGGAAAGATATCAGCCTCTCGGTTCCATCCAACTTTAGCTTCCCTATTTCTTCTGCAAAAAAACATTCTGAACAGACATATCTTAGATGAAAAAATATGTTAATATTTAAATTCATTACTATTTCAACATAAACATTAGTTGAAATCATTTATTGTATTATTTTTTCATCATACTAACTCTTAAAGTTATCTAAATAATTATCTAATACCAACTATAAGTCCATAGCCTTAAACATTACACATTCTAGTTATTTAAAATATATTTCACTTTATTACATTCTAAAGTGGTTTTAATTTTAGAGTTTTATAAAGTTAGTACATCAATAATACATATAAAACCTCAATAATACTAATGGGGTACCATTAAATCAGTATCCATTTCTTCCAAAACATAAAATTTAAACACAAAACAACAACATGATTTCATTGAAAAATATTAGTAACATTTAACATGACTTCATTATTTCTCTTACACGTCCTTATAACCTATGAAAATAATTAAAAAATGTTGAATGTGCATAAAAATCTCAGTAAGGGAAATAAAAAAAATAAAAGAAACCATTATTCCATGAATACTTAAAATCATATGAAATCATTTTCACATAGACATACTTCTCACCCATAAAGATCCATATACTTACATTGTGAAACATGGGATTTACATAAGTCATAGAAAACATAATTATATAATTGTAAATCTTAAGTAATTACTTAATTTTGTAACCCTCGTGACTACTTTATTATTTTTAACCCTTGCAGCTAACATACATTGTAACCCTCACGACTAACTTATGGTGTAACCACCACAGTTACGCTTGGGTTAACCATACGACTGACATTGAACATACACATACCCAATGCATTGAAGGGAGATATAGGTCCCACCCTTCATCATGAATAATTTATAGGAACCAGAACATAATCATGAAACATGAATAATTTCATAAAAACATTGCTCTTGAATTTCTTAAAATTGAATTTTAAAAGAGGATTTTAAAAAAAGAAAGTCCCTTGAAAATATCATATAATTGAAGTGAGAGTTAATAGAATTAAAGGATTATTCATATACACTATAAATCCACATAATACAAAATAATATAAACAAAAAATCATTACACAAATATTCTTAGTACCATATAATCGTTGAAGTGGGGGGATGACGCAAAGAATGGATTTGGGTTATGAATTCCCTTACCTCGGGTTTTTATTACTTGAAACTTGTTTAATCCTCCTGTATATTGGTTAAAATATTGTTATTAATATTTTCATGAAACAATTTGATGTTTATAACACCATATAATATCATTTTATAACATCATTTCCCCCTTTAATTAATAATTTTTTGTTCTTTCCACTGTTTCATGTGCGTTCTTTACATGATTTCCAAGATTTGTTCGTAAAGGATTTCTTTTTCGAATGGAAGTGAAACTCCATAAGTGGAATGAAATGGTATTAATATGTTTACATAATATTAAATGATTCAATACACCATTTTGGATATATGGTATGATAAATAATCATTAGATAAATAATTAGTGATATCTGTTTAGATCATTTTGGCGGGTCTTTGATAATCACGAACTAGTTTCATTGTATAACATAATATTATGTATATATGTTAACTAATGAACATGAAAGATGATATATAATAAAATTTAAAATCTTTTTCATCCATTAAAATGGTTTTATATCTTGTTTTGAAGGAATTAATGTAAATTTAAAAAACAGCATCCACGATTTTGGTAAGTCGGCACATCACGGATGGTGTTTTTATTTTTAGAATAAGAGGAAGAGGAGAGGAAGAATTATGACGTATTTTTTCCATAAACATGATAACATTTATAATATATAAGATTATGGAGCTTTCATTCCACTTGGATAAGGGGAGGGGAAGGGATTATATGAAAAGAAAATGAATTAAAAAGAAAACACAAGAAAATGATAGAGGATTCTTACCTCTTGTTCTCTTCTCCTTGAGATCCCACATAATGCCTTTGGTTTTTCAATTTTGGTGAGACTAGCTGGTGTTAGACATGGGGAAGATCATTTTGAATACTATTTGATAGAATTTATACAATTCTCAAGGCTTGAGATTTGTGATAGAAAGAGGGGGTGAGGGTAGTATTTATAGCTGAGAAGAGAAGGGGTTTTCAATTAATTTATTCATTAGTTTAATGTTTTTGCTCAAGACCATGAATAGTATTGATTCAGGTAACCAAAAATATTAAAGAGAGAATGTAAGTTCTAACTAAGGGTTATTAAATCAGCCATGATGTTAGGAATAGTGTATTTAACATATAATGCATATATAAGGTAAATTATCGTATTTTACTATTTATCAAAAAAACAAGAATTTCAAAAAAATCCCAAAAATTCACCCGAACTATTTTTTAATGTGTAGAATTTAAAAATGAACTCCATTTTTTTAAAATAATTTTCAAAATATAATTAATTTAATTTTTAAATAAAATCATAAATTATTCATAAAAGAACAATTCTAAAACTATATCACATTTTATATCCCCTTGAAAATTTAATCAAGATCTCATTATACTATAACCTTAAGAAAATAAAATTATAATATGATTTACTATTAATAATGGTTATATTAATATTCACAAGGGTATGTTACTATTCACCAAAAAACAAGTTGGTTCTACCAAACTCCAAATAACTTACTGATCACAACTGTAGATGCCTGTTTCTCAAAATTCAAACCATAGAAGAGACAAAATAAAGTTTAACAGATAATTTATAACTATATAATTTAAACAAAGTTCCATTATATTGAGACTCAATGTTTAATTCATTTCATTAAATTGATTTGTAAACCCTTGGGGTGTTAAAATTAGCACACACCAACTTGAACTAGAACTAACTTTCTGACCATCATTGTTAGATCTCACATAATTAAGATCATTTTTCATCTGAGACATGAATTTAATGTCTAGTTCTAACTTGTCTTCATTGTGTGTCTATTAGGGGTCTAATATCGATCATAGGGAGACTATAACGTTTTTATCAGATTAATACCATACAAGAAATAAATAAACAATAACCAAATGATATGACCATAACCATAATAATACCATAATCAAAAGATGACCAAATAAAGAAATAAAATATCAAAATTGAACCATATATATATCATTCCAAAGTACGTTTCAAGTATCAAAATAAAAAAACCAAAATAAATAAGGACACTAAAAATTCACATGAAGGTCCCAAACCACATCTGGTTTCAATATACATTCTCCATCCCAAATCAACCACATAGAACTGGGCCTTTTCCCTTATCTTGTCCAAGAAAACATAATGTCTATTCTGGTACCAATCAGACAGTACGAGTAGGTTGTGTGTTCTACATAGTATTATACCACCAACAGTGTCTAAAACAATATCAGATTACAATAGTGTATGCACTTATGTAAAGAATAAATAAATAAATAAAGTAAACAGTTTACATTTATTTAATTGCCCTTTATTTAACCACATAACCCCTCTGGTTCTCGAGGACACATAAACTCTCAATTCACTTATGAATTTCATTTTTTTCATTCATCATTTTAGTTCTCATATGAATTCCATTGTTACAGTTCATTATTTCAAATCTCATATGAATTCCATTTTTACCATTCATCATTTCAAATAACTTATAAATTCCATTGTTACCATTCATCATTTCAGGGAACATATCAATCCCATTATTATACTTCATCATTTCAGGTAACATATCAATCCCATTCTTATCATTCATTAATTCAAGTCACATATGAATTCCATTGTTACAATTTATCATTTCAAGTCACATTTGAATTTCATTGTTACCATTTTCATTTCAAGTCACATGTGAATGTCATTATTATGACTCATCATTTAAATCCACATATGAATCTCACTATTACCATTCATCATTTCAATTCACATATGAATTCCATTTTTAGAATTCATGATTTCAATTCACATATATCACAATAAAACATTAATTAATTCACCAATTAAATAATCAAATTCAAAAATTTCATATTCACATCATTCTATTAATTAATTAATTAATTAATTAGTCACATCAATTTCATTAATAAATTAAACAATTAATTAATTACCTCAACCTTATTAATTAATTCCAAAATTAATTAATCGTCTCAATCAATTTGATAATCAAAACAATATCCCATAATTAATTTAACAATTAATTATTCATGTTCAATAATTTCAATACAATGATAATTAATTATTCAATTTCAATAATTTCTATCTGGCCATAATTAATTCTAAAATAAATTATTCCAAATCAATACATTTCATAATCCCAACCATAACTATTAATTAATTCAAAAAATAATTAATCACATTCAACAATCTCTATAACTCCATAATTAATTCAATAATTCATTATTTCAATTCACAATCTTAATATTACCAATTCCAAAATTTCATCAATTAATTAATTCACTAAATTAATTAATTAAATATAAAAACTGAAATGACAATAATCTAATAGAAATTAAACAATTTCATACATGTAATTTAAATAAAGACTTTAGGATTTGAATTATAAACCACCCACCTCATGATTGATGATAACCATTTGCTAATAGAAATCATCAATTTGTGAAGAACAATGATGAAGACCAATATCTTAAATCAATTTCTAGAACCAATATTTAAATGAATAAATATCTAAAAAAATATCTAGATCCAAATCCAATAGTAAATAATCAACCATCTTTTATCAAGGAAGAGGAGTGGGAGGGAGAGAGAGATCTAATCTGGAAGAAACTACATACCTGAGGAGGTGTAGATCATCAATATTCCCTCTCATTTTCCATAAATGGAGGTCAATATCCTAAAAAAATAATGAAGGAACCTCAAAAAAGAGATGAATATATTATGTCAGATTTGGGGTCAATTTTCTATTAAAATGGGGGTTTGGGTATTTGAAAAACTAATTTTAGGGATAATTGAAAAACCATGTAAATCATGCTACGTAGGGGAACATGTTTTTCCTAATTGTGTGTCTTAATTTTGCACCTAAATTAGGATGGGGCACAATTTCTCATAATAGGGAACATGGTTTGACAAACCATACACCAGCTATGTGAATCCCATTTTTCTCGTTTCACACAGTTTTCTAGGTTAGGGTGAATGTTTTGGGAAAAATATTCACCAACCATAAACTACCTCTCATCATTCCATAATTATCAAATTTCACCCAAACACACCCCATCGAAAAACCCAAATGAAAATAACTCAACACAAGGAAAATAATTCATGTAAACAAGCTTGAGACTTCTCTAAAAAATGTCAGTATCTTACAATCTTCCCCAACTTATAATAGCTTGTCCTAAAGCTATACTCCCAAGAATATCTATGATTCTAAGTAAAAAAATATTGGTCCATTGATCCCTCATATCCATTTTCTCTCCCATGTTTCCTCCTGAACACATCCATGTTTCCACAAAACTTGAACTATTGGCATAGTCTTTCCCCACAACAGATTCTCACTACAGTCCAACACATGTATCAGATGATCCTCAAAGGAAACATCTATCTCAAGATCATAAACATATACATAGATCATATGATAAGGGTCAGTGTGATACCACTAAAGATGTGATACATGGAAAACGTCATTAATAGAATTGTATCTCTATAAAATATACAATTGGTATCCCCCTGGCCCAATTCTCTCCACAACCTAAAATAGTCTGATAAACCTGAGCACCAACATTTCCTATATCTATATCATATGGTGTCCAAATCTAGGTGAATATCAAAGTTATATATATTCACCCTTTTTAAACTCTAGGGTTTATCGAAGTCTAGTAGAATATGATATCTATCGACTCTGATCTTTATTTATACACTTCCAAATCAGATGAACATGATTTGATGTCTCCTGCATGAGTCTCAATCCCAATTGATCTCACTCAACGACCTCTATTAAACATAGAGGACATATGTATGAAATATAATAAAGATATTCGTATAGTTCCATATGTATATTTTCTTGATAACTATTTTTATAGGGAAACTCCACAAGTTATTGTTGTCTCTCCAAAGACTCATCAATTTCTAGAACTCATGCAGGCAACATATCCTCAAGCACCTATATCGTATGCTTCAACTGCCTATCTATATATGGGTGGAATGTCATACTCCACAAAAAAGTATATCAATGGTTCTTCTGTAATCCTTTATAGAAGAAAAAAAACTAAATCATGGGTCACGGTCTGAAACGGTAGTTTTTGCCACCCATTGAAGAAGGACTATATCACGAACATAAAATTATCCCAGCTAATCCATTTTGAAAGGTTCCTACACTGAAAAGAAATATGATTACTTTTTAAACATTCCCTAACCACCCAAATAACATTTATTATTATGAGGCGTCCTTGGTAGACCCAATAAAAATCCATAGGCACATTATTCCACATCCATTCCAGAATAATAAATGAATATAATAAACCTCCAGATCATTGTTGCTCGACCTTCAACTATTGAAAGGTGTAGAATCATGTTACAAGTGATGATATTTCCTTTTTAATTCCCATCCACTAAAACTATCATCATAGGTCATGGTACATTTTGGTCACACCTGGATGCACTGCCCACTTAAAGACATGAAATTTGTTCAACAACTCCTCCTGCATACTCATTTACACATTAACCTAATATCTGACATAGATGATCTTATCATCATATTTTCACCAATTGGAAGGTGACCTCACACCTTCAAGTATTCCCCTCAAGGAAAAATATTCTCAACCCTCATACTTCTTATCCCTAATCCGGCTCAAAAGCTTTTACTCCACTTAAACTAATACGAGAGTCATCTATGATGAATCTTCTGAACCACAACATGCATATCATATAACAAAATCATCATCTCCCACTCATCATTAGACCCTGAGAATGCCTAAGTTTGACCTTACTTCTTATAGTGTCAACACTACAATTTTTATTTCTGGGTGTATATGTTATATCGAAATAGAATGATTGAATATGCTCAATGCACCTCAGTTGCTGGAGATTCAAATTTCACTGAGAAAATATATACTTTTTCTATTTTGATCCGTATACATGGTAAAAAATTACGAATAGATAATATTCCCAAAACTTCAAATAATAAACCACAACAACCAATTTGAAGTCATGCATAGGGTAGTTCCATTCATGTGTCATCAACTACTGAGATCCATCTGCTAGAACATGATCTTTCTACATCAATACTCATCCATGTCTGATCCCAAAGGAATTAAAAAATATTGTATACTCCTAACATGGATCAGTTAGCATCAAAATTGGTTCCAATGTCAAATACATATTCAAATCTTGTAAGGTATTCTCGCATGCTTTTGACAATTCATACATTATCCCATTTTTTGGTCAAAGCTATATGTGGTTCATCCAATCAGTAAAAGCCCTGGATGAATCTCTGATAATATGCAGTCAACCCTAGAAATATACAAATAAGAAAAAATTCTCAAAATGCTCCCATGAAACAGATTCCATGACCTTCACTGGGTCCACAGACACACCTTCCTCAAAGATGATGATACCTAAGAAGTGTACCTAACCAATGAAAAAATGACAATTAGATAGCTTGGAATATATCCAATTCCCTCTCAGTATACTCAGGATGATGTCAAGATGTTTGAGATTTTATTTTTGATTATTGGATTACACCAAGATGCCATCGATAAACACCACCACAGACTGATCTAGGTACAATGGATGATTTTTTCACTAAGTCCATAAATACGTCTGTTGCATTCGTGAACCCAAATGGCTTTTAGACGAACACATAGAGGTCATACCTACTTTGGAAAGAAATATTCAATAAATCAGATGGAATAACTCTCAAATTATGATACCCTGATCTCAAGTAAATCTTTAAGAAAAATCAAGCTCCCCTCATCTCGTCAAATAGGTCATCGATACACAAAAAAAATACCGATTCATCACCATCATCCAGTTCTTTTTCTGGTAATCAACACACAAGTGTAGAGTCTTTTCATCCTTCTTTACAAACAAAACTAGAGAACCCCAAGGTGTCATACTCGGATAGATAAATACCATATCCCATAAATCCTCCAACAATGTTTTGAGTTATTGAAGATATACTCACTCTCTTCTGTATGGTGGAATGGAAATTATCTCTACTCCTGAAATAAACTCAATTTTAAACTCTACATATCTCTTAGGTGGATTCCCTCGTATGTATTTAGGAAGCATATCATTAAGTCTATCAAAAACAAGTGGGAAGACATCCTCCATTACACCATCGTGATCTAGAGAAAAACTAACAACCTTGGATGTAAGATCCCCCAATTTCTATTGAGTTGGCCCTGTATTGTCCACCTTTATATCCCATTCACCGCAATGAACATAATTATCACACTCATTGTATGAAAAATTCACTCTATTGTGGTAAGAATCTATGTGTGATTGGTATGATACTATGCAGTCCATACCCAAAATTTGTTCAAAGCCTAACCTGTAAATGATGTAAAGATCCCATAGAAAATGATACTCCCCAACCTCGAGAGAACACCCCTTGCACAAACAAATGTATCCATATTGTACTCCCAATGGTGATTCTATCACAAACACCCTGCTCACATACTCCACCACCATGCTTAAAAGATACATAGGTTTTGAAGAAATAATGGAATGAGAGGAACCAATATCAAATAAGGAACTAGTTAGTGTATAAACAATAAGAATAGTACCTATCATTTTCCATGGTCCATCTTTTCTATACATATGTATAGGCGGAAGGCGCGTAATGGTCCTACCACTCTTCCCTCCAATGTATTCAGAGTCCCCTTTACTGCACCACTATACCAATATGGGAAATCTAGGTCAGAAGTACAATTTCCACTACCAATACTATATCATCCATTATAACTCCAGCTTTTATACTGATATGATGCAGAACACCCCTTTTAGGAACCCTAGTTTTTTCCATCTCCTCCATCACTACCTATCTATCATGGGTTCCTATTGAAATTCTATAGATTTCCCATTCTGCCACAAGATCGACACTCTACTGGTAGTGGAGTATAGTGTCTACAATAGTGTCTTGACCAACTTTATAGGTGAAGAATCATATGAGCAAGTTCCTATGTGACTAACCCTTCTGCTTGAAAACTTTTCATGTTATCACTCTGTCTAACAGTCTCGTAGTAATGATTCCTACTCTCATAAGATATACTTTATAATCATCCATAATCAACCATCTATCCAATACTGTAATCCTCTTTCATGTTCTCCTCAGCTATGAGAGCCTGATCCACCACCTCGGCAAACTAATTTAACCGAAAGGGGTTAACATGGGAATTAATCTCACATTTAAGTCCATCCTAGAAATATATCACTATTATTGTCCCTTACACTACCAAATATATAGAAAATCATTGTAGTTATGTAAAGTGTCCAATATACTCCATCAAGAACATGCACCCCTGATTCAACTTCATGAACTCAACTGTTCTCTTCTATATCAGCGTATCTAGATAAAATTGCTCTATGAACTTCTCTAAAAAATCCGTCCAATATATCCCATATGCCTTCCCTATCCGATCCTGAACATCCCACCAGTTTTTCCCTGATCCTCATATCATATAAGTATCCCACTTAACCCTTTTCTTAGTAGGGATATCTAAATGGAAACGTATATTCTAGATGGACTCAATTCAGAACTCTACCTATTAAGGTCCACCATCTTTAGTATACTTTGGAGGGTGCTGCAATTGAAACTTCCTCCTTAGATCAGACTTACTTTTCACTACCTGCACTAGGTATCTTTCCCTGAATTTCATAAACCCATTAAAAAATATCATGGGGATTATCTCTGACTTTCTCACCCACCACTATCAGTACCCCAGGTTCCACTTCTAGAGGAGCATATCTATACATGTCCTCCTATCATACTCTCAACAAGTGTTGTGGTGGTAGAATATCTATAAAATTAAAAACACACACCATACGACACCTAACACAACTTTAACACATCTACATAATAGAAAAATCATAGTAAGTTATGACCATTATTTTCTCCAAAGCCCTCCACATGGTCAAAATCGATACATTGTGTATACCCTTGACCATACTATGTATAGGTAATTGTTATAAAAGGGTAAAATCATTCTCATTAACAAACTTTAACATTACACATCCATTTATTATCATCTTCCACCATTTTATGACCTTAAATTTCATATTAAGTTCCATTTTCAATTAAATTTTCCAAGAAAGGAAAAATAGTTCGAGTTCAACAACTTACCCAAAACCTACATTCCTTTTCATTCCTAAAATGATGCATGTAACAACATAATATGGAGTTCCCATAATGATGGATGCATACTCAACTCTCATTACATTCTAGTCCATGAGTCAAATCTCAAAATTTTCAGACACAATTATCACACCACACAACAAGTGCATCACCCAAGGGGAAATAATATCAAACTATAACGACAGACCTCAATAACATCAACCCACCATGGGTACTTGGATATTACTCTTGTCCTTGGTTTTTCCTCTACCATACATGGTCTCTCAACTATGACCTAGATCATCCAATTCTCATTTATACCTTTACCAAATAGTAAGAGAAAAGAAAAAATAAATTATTCTCTTATGATTCCACTTATTAACATCCCATCCCTGTTCACATATACCCGGTTCCCTGAGCCAGTTGGTAACATAACCTCAAGCATGCCTCCCTATATGCCACAGGCTGCTGACTAGTAGTGAGGGTCCGATATTGATCATTGGGAGACTATACCCTCTTTATCAGAGTAACACCATAGTGGAAATAAATAAACAATAACCAAATGATATGGCCATAACCAAAGTAATCCAAGAATAACAAGATGCCCATAGTAGGAAATAAAAAACAAAACTGAATAGTATATATTCCATGCCAAAGTACATTTCAAGTGTCAATATGAGAAAACAAAAAAAAAGACATTGAAAACACCCATGTGGGTCCTAAACCATTTCTAGTACCCTCATCCATTATTCATCCCAAATCTATCATCTAACATATGGTCTTTTCCCTTATCTGATCCTGCAAACATGAAGTCTATTGGGTACCAATCTGGAAGCATGAGTAGGGTGTGAGTAAAACTCAGTAGGTCATCACCAAAATTTTAAAATTTCAACCAAACACACCCCAAGGTAAAACCCAAATGTGAAGTACTTAACACAAGGAAAAAAGAGTATCTGTAAACGAGCCTTGAAAATCTCCAAAAAAAATGTTGGTATCCTACAGAAAACCTTACATACTAGGTGTGATTCCATGAAGGGGAACAAATTCTTTCATTTTAGACACTTCTTCATAAATGACTTAGATGATACAATGTACTCGGTATTTGTCGATATGGATACCACTAGATTATATGAGATTTTATCCCTTATTAACATATCCTAACTATGATATAAGATCATATTGATCCATGGAATACAATTTTATGTCCCCTAAAACTAGTATGAGTTTTTTCTCCACAAAAATGATATATATCATTAGTACTTATTCAATTATAATTATATTGTTATAACTTCTCCCCCTGAAGTAATCCTCTATATAACTAATATTGTCCTACCAAATATTTCATGTTATCAATATCATATCTTTTACATATCATGGAATATGTGATTGATCCATCACAAAATAGAATGTAATTCAACTCAACTCATTAATAAACTCATATTTATCATGAATTTCCTCTTGGAGATATTAATTCCATGTGACATTAGTAATAATTATCTATATAATTTTTTACACTAGTATTTTTCAACACAGTGATAGTATATGTATGATTTACTATGTCTAAGAAACCCTTATATATACCTTAGTAGATCCTATTCTCTATAACATAGGTTTCATCTTTATGTAAATCAGTAGAGTTTCACTTCCATCCTATCCTTAACTAAATATAATACAAAAATCTATTTTCTACATGTTCTCAATTATATTTTACTTGTATAATAATAGCACTCCCAATAACCACCAGTAGAAAAATGGAAAATATTAATTCCAAATTAATACTTTAAGATTACGTTGCTTACTTTTAATCCTAAATTGGATGTTAGTAACATTAACCCTTATTGAAATTCTATGATGTCACCATCCCTTTTAGGTTTCATCATATAGAAACCTTCCACTATTGGCAGTCTTAACATCCAATTATCAATAAAATGATCATAAAAATTATTTATGAAAATTAAAATTCTAATGAAATTAGTCATAATGAAATGGTTTTTCCAATCGAGCCTTATTAGTACCATTCTTGTACCACCCATATATTGTATCACTTGAATACCCACCATATTATTCAATATAATAATCCCCATATACTCTAATACATGGAATCCATTATTCAATTGTAATTTATCTTCTTAATTTTAGATAATTTCTATACACTTCTTGCTTATAGAATTCATTATTATCAACGAATAATGTATCTCTATCCATGGTGAATATAAAACCATCACTACAGATTTAACCATGCTATAAAGTATGTGTCTCTAGAACATTCCTCTTCCACGATCTCTTGTGGTACATTTGCCTATGTCATCTATTTCTGAAAATTTGGCATTGACTGGATTAAAGTTAATATTTCTCACACTATATCAAATAAAAATTTTCACCTTTTAATAGAAATATAGTCTATAACATGAATATACCTTTTCTACCATATGTTTTTCAAAAATATTCTTAGAGAATTTTATGATGATTTTGATAGATGCACATTGTGTTTTTTCTTGATTCAATTTTCTATACCCTCAGCAAACTCTTTTAATTTAGACACATGTTCTTATGATAATGGATTTCCAATATACTAAAAATCATATGATATCCATTTTTAATTATTTTTGGTATATGGTTATGGATTATGTCTCTGTTTTCAAAGCATTTCCTGAAAAATGTAATCATCTCCAATGAATTTATGTCTCAAAATTGATTCTCCTTTAATAACATCAAAACTCTAATGTATATATAGAAATTTATGTTTATTAATTAATCCATGATACATTTTTATTGATCAATTTTAATATGTAAGACTAGTAATTGATCCTTCTTTTTACCATCATATCCCTAACATGGATAAGGAAATGTGCTTTAGGAACCACACAACATTATATTGAACGATGAATTCTTTGTTAGGATATTATTTTTCACACCATCCTAAATAATATCATATATTATAACCATGCATATAATTTACTTCTCTTTCATATTCCTTAAACTAATAAGGGAATCATATGAAGTATACATACCACTAGCTTACCCGTAGAATAGTTCACGCTCTCTAGCTGTACTATTTCTGAAATCTTTGTGGAATATATTTATTTCTAAAGGATTCTTTGTCCAAAAATACGTACATCAGTGTATTGATAATACCTAATGTATTTATATCCAAATATTTTTAAACCATACTATTAATATCCCTTAAATCCACTTAGTTTTTATAGAAAATTATTACCCTTCTATAGATGGGTATAGAATATTTATATTTTATATTCCTTAGGTGTTTCCTTTGATTCGTGTATCACTGAAATGGTACTTGAGTATTAAACACCACAAAAAACATTCATTATGAAATTGGAATAATTTATCCTTGTTTCCAATGGACATGTGGGATAAATATTTTTCTAATACTTAAAAAAAATTAACTATAGTCATTCACTTAGAAATTATAAGTTCTGTACTTTTGACTACTAACTTAGGAACCACCCTTTATTATCTTCTCCGAGAACACACCTTACTTATTATAAAATTTCAATAATTACTTGGTTACTTTATTTCAATAAACATATGTCATAAACATATTGTATCTAATATCCAAGAAGTATGATAGAAACATTAATTACAATTGATGAATATACCTGAAGAAGAAGTGTCTATTTTCTTATTCAATTTGGTTCATTGCATTTAAACATATATTTATTTATTTCATGGTATGTAAACTAAATAACCACTTGTTTAATACCTATTACATTGGAGGATGATATGAAGTTTCCTTTGACATCACTCTTTTCAGTGAAATTTTCTCATTTTTATTCAACTTTTTCTCCATTAGAACTAAGGATTCATCTTTTTGTAATGTTTTTATTTTTTGGTGAACCTTACCCAAAAGATAATTAATCATTTTCTCAATTAAATGGTATATTTTAAATATAAAATAAAACTATATTATGTGGGTGAGAATTATATATGAATATCCTTTTATCCTCATTTTATATTTACATGTAACCACTATAATTATCACCAATTCATACCATTATTTAATCATAGATTCATGATATTACTTTTAGTTTTATTTTCAACTTCCTTTGGATACCTTTTAATACACTCTATCACCTATTTCTTTGTTTTTAGGAACATTATTCATGATATCCTACTATATTCATCCACCATCAAAATAAAATAACATTATCCTCTTGATATTATGTATTTCATGGATATACATTTATTGATATGAATCAAATAAAGAAAATTTGAATCTATCTTCTTCTTTATCTCATTAGAATATCACACCATCTTCACTCTCACACATGTAACAAAAATATTTTCCCTATCTATCCTTAAATTATGTTGACCAATATTTTCTTTAATATTTGATAGATTTTCTTATATCTATTGATGTATATAAACAATATTTATATTATAATTTTTTTATCCTTTTACACTATAAGTAAACATGAGTTTTATTTATTATCAACCAGATAAATATATTCATTTATCCATTATTATTGTATATATGAATCACCAGCCTTTCATTTAATAAATCATCTCTTATGGTTAAATGTGACTTTGAGTCTTGAGATACAAAATTTAACTTATGATCAGGAAATTATTTCAAGGACTAATACAATGAGTAAATATATATATATTTTTTAAATCTTTTCACGATAGCCTCATCTTTCCACTTCCTTGGATCTTTAAATCTCCGTCATTACCAAATAAAATTATTTTATCAACATAAATCATTATATTTTTTATCATGTTTGTATTTCCTATCATGTTAGATGAACGCACACTATTGAGTATTAACATTATACTATTTTTACATACCTTATGTGTAATTGTATCCAATATAGCCTTCTCCTTCTCATTATTTTCATTATAAGAGATTCTTGGTTGAATTCATATTTTAGAGGGTCTCTCCTTATTAATTTTAACCCGATCAGAGGTGAAGTCATATTTCTAATAAAATGGAGGGAATTTATTCTCCAATTAAATGGTATTCTCATATTTATTTTCCATTATCCATTATCTCCCAACATAAATTATACATTTCCTATATTTATATGACTTATGAACAAAGTTAGATTAATGAAAAAAATTCCCATAAAAAAATTTCTTCATATTTTTATAGGATTTTATCTCATTGTTTGTTGTTTGGTTTTGGGTTCCTTACCTCATAGGTAAATCCTTACCTCATCTGAATAAGACATTTATAACCCAAGTAAACATGGAATTGGTACTTAGTCACTGGTAATAACTTCTAACATTCACTCAAAGTCTTCATAGCGTCCAATTAAAATTTGGTATTTTTAATGACTCGTAATATTTATGTGGAGAATTTTTCCAAATGATTAACTTTTATTTAACTATTTCATTTTTTACGAAATAAATGTAAGATTTTTTGAAAGGCACGAATCTAAAAATCATGGCCTTCAAATTGTTATTTACTTGAAAATATATTATTTTACTTTTTGGAATTATATATCATACACATTCCATAGAATGAATTCATCTTAAAAACATTTTGGATTTTTCCTAAGTGCTTTAGTGACTTTAATCTAACAATATAGTCAATGCAAATCTCATAATCACAATCAATCTACCCATTTTCTAAATAAAACATCTATAGAAAAAATCATAATTTTCTCATATCTTAATTTTGAAAGAGATTATACAAGACAATGTTAAACCATGATTTTAATAACATAATGGTTAATTTGATCTTTTTTTTAACCTCAAGTTAGAACCACATTTATAAATAATGATGTGGTTTAAAAATGTCATAATGTTCAGGGGTGTTACCGTGCCTCCTACTTCAAAATTTCAATAGGCCATGATGGTTGTTTTGGTTCCACAACATTCTTTTGTAAACAATGGAATATTTTATTCCTATTAAATACAATATATTCCACTTTTATTCCATCAACATTTTCAAAAAACCACAATGTATACCATGTCCTTTACAATTAAATAGTATGTTTATATTATCCAATAAAATCTCCAAACTCTATCAAACCAACTTCGACTTTCACATATGTTTTAACTAAGTTATATTTAATTATTCAAATCTAATTAAAAAAGTGAATTTTTTTTTAAAAAAATTATTATCATCCTCATTTGATCAACCTAGGATAAAATATTATTAATAATATATAATACTAGTATACTAATATAAAACTATTAATTATTAATTATATACTTCTAAGTTGTAAATGTTTATTTGTGTGTGTGTTTTTTTCTTTATGCATACAATTATGTATCTGTATATATTATAAAAAATAATATGAAATTTTAATATAATAATAATATAATTTTATAATAAATATAATTTTTATTATACTAGTATATATATAATTTAACTAAAAATTATTAAAATTATCTAATTATTTGTAATATATTTTCATTATTATTGATGTTTAAAATTGATTATGATTAATTTTATTTTCAATGATTTGGAGATATTCGGGTAATAGAGAATAAGAGTTTATATGTTAAAACATCACTAATAATTTCATGTTGAATAATTCTAAATAATGAATGAATTTTCATGCATCACTTGAAAACATATTTTCAACTCAATAGTTTTTATGAAAACCAATTAATCATATAATCTACCTTTCCTCTAAATTTTAATTTAAAGAAAGTTTGATATTGGAATTCCAATTTGTTAATTAAGAAAGGAATATTTTTTATTAATATTTTCATTTATTATTAGGTACTTAAAACACATCAACACTTATTATTTTATTATTTTATTCCATCATATAAATTTTTTATTTTTTATTTTCCAACAACTTTTTATAATAGTTGTGATATGATCGAGTTTTTTATTCAACACTTATCTCATGACATGTCACCTCCCAATACTACTTGAAAAAGCTATTCTATGAATTAATAAGATGTTTTAAGGGTCATAAGAAATAAAAATCATCCTTATAATTAAAATCATTCATATCACATTAATACCCACCATTAATCTCATCTCAACACTATTTTTGTTAGTAAAAAAAAGGTAAGTATTTTCATCTTTAAGTCAATATAAGGCCTCTTTCACGAATTCATTTTCCCAACATGTTATTATATTAATGAAAAACGTTAAATTTTTTATATACTTAAAATACTCCAATGAATGATCATATAATTATTTTAAATCGTGATTTTTAAATTTTTTCATTCACATAAATAAATTGATCCATTAAATTCTTGATTCATCGATCCAACATTAACATGTTATTATTATTTATCTTACTATAATCTTACACATTAAGATTCATTAAAATTTTACTTGAAACAATATGTGATGGTTTTACAAAGAAATCATTATTTCTATAGATCCTAATGATAAAAATAATCTTTGTGTTGGAATCCAATTTATTTCTTTTTATTTTATTTTTTTTCTCTTTATCGTGATTGAATTAAATAAATAAGGTAATGTATAAAATATAATGTTACATTTGGATGTCTGAAGATAATGTTTTATTTGTTTTCAATTTTTTTCCAACATAAAAGAAAGTTGATGTATGTGTGCTAAAGAAGTAAAGAGTTGGTTTTCATTGAAGATAAAGAGGACAGTTTATCTCATGTTCACAGAGGAAGTGAAATGGCTACCCATGTATTTGGGTAAATGAGAATGGAGTTGGATGCCAGATTTTTAGACCTATATATAAGAATTGTATATTTGTACCAGATATCAAATAAATGTATTGATGGTTTTATTATTGTATACAGAATTTATAATAAGTTTCTGAAAGAGAAAAATAAGATGGATGAACTGAAACTCACAATACATCATGTAAAGATGCATTTAAAATGATTAAAATAGGTTCCCAAACATAAAAGAATCAATATTGAATTTCAAAGATCTATCCTTGTTTTATTGAGTAAGTTAGTTTCGGATTTTTTTGATAAATATCACTTGGATAATGCATAATTTTTTTGAGTGTGGACGTTTGGGAGAAGTTCTAGAATAGTTTTCGAGAACTATTACACTTATTAGAAGAATTATGGACTTTTTTGAGTTTCTACTAAAAAATGTAAAGTAATATATCATACAGTTATGACATTATCAATTTCATAAGATAGTTAATTTTCCACTATGATCTTTTTCTATCACATAATACGTCACTGTTTTCCAAAATTTTAGATACTACTAGACTTTTGGTATACTCTATGACTTTTTCTAGTGTTTGAAGTTTGTGTTTTTAGAATTTTATAAAATAAAATGTGTGTATAAATTTTCTAATTATTTTATAATAATTATAATCAAATTTACATGAATTATTATCTAACATATGACTTTGGATAGATGAAAATATATATGTTTTAAAAGTCCCACAATACTTGTATGAAGTTCTACATAATTGTGTAAGACATCTAAACCATGTACAATATTTTAGTTTACAATTAAGACTTTGATTTGGGTGTCAAATATTTTTTTTCAATTTTTACATTTTCTAATACATATGATATCTTAAGAACTATGTAATAAATCTATGTCTTCATAAGAATTTATACATAGTAGAATCCTGGGTATTATAATGGATTAAATGTTAGTTTACATAATTGTAATTTTTAAGAGTAAATTATAATGTGATTATGAAAGATCCCTTATATCATGCTCTAAATATCATCATTCTACCTAGATCTCTGATTTAATCTTGAATTTGTGTAAGATCAAGAAGAAGTTTTTCCGAATAATTGAAAACAAACTTGTTGGGTTTTTATGAATAATGCAGATGATGTTGAGGAAATGCATGAGCTATTTATAAAAGTTTTAATCGTTAGAAATAATTATTATCATCATTGAATGAGTGAGATGATAATATTTATGATTTATATAAAGGAAATCAAGCTGATATGGAAGGCTGAGAAATTGGTCAATCCTAAAATAATAGGATTTCTTGATTTAATAAATATCGAAATGAAAAATTTGTATAAGTTGGTGTTGATATTAAATGTTTTTAAATATCATAAAACATTTCATGATTCAAGAAAGATAAGAAGAAGAATGAGGGTTAGGATTCTTTCTAAAAATTAAAAACTCAAGATGATTTTTCGTAGAACTTCCTAAAATATCTCAAGACAATATTTATGATCCTATGACAGCATGATTCAGCTACTTCTATATTTTTTACAAAATATAAAGATGATTTAAATATAATTTTTTGGGAGAATTTATAGGGAATACCAAATACTACTATATAAAAAAACTGAACATATTATTCCATGAGAAATAAAATAGAGGAAAAGTACACAAATATCATCTAACCTAAAGATGATAGTTAATGAAGATCATCGAGAGAAGAAAAAAAAATTCAGACACCTTATTTTTCTTGCGTGAAATTATTTCTATATTTTCAATTATTAAAATTTTAGAATACCATAAAAAATAAAAAGATAAATGCCCATAAAATTGATCATTAAGAAGAAAAAAATAACATATGAGAGAAATTATTATATGTGTTGGGTGTTGTGATTGAGTATTTCGAGAAAAAACTAAAGGAATCAAAGAAGAAGAACTGCTGTAAAGACCAACCCCTTTCAGAGCAATGAATTTTAGAGAGAATTTAAATTTCTAAATTTAGCTTAGAGTTCATTTTGACAATTGGGATTTATTTCAGTTCCAAAAGAATATATTTCTTGATATGAATCGAGTCCAGAGTTGTGAATCAAGTTCTTAGGTGAGTCTCATGATATTTGGGTTGAATTTTGGATTTCTAGGAATAGTTTTACCACAAAGAATGATTACCTCACTGTTAGAGAAAACCAATTAGGTCTAATAATATGGGTTGGATTAGGCATTGGTCTTAGAACATAGTTTTTGTATGATTGTTTAAAAACAATGTGAAACCTAAAAATTAATTAAAGAGGGAATTTTCATGGCTTATGCATGGTCTGGAAACCCATGTGGGTAAACCATGAGAGGCTTAAATACTATAATTCTTGGCTATACCAATGGTTCAAAACTATTGGATAATGGGTTATTGGTATATCCCCATACAAATTTTTTTCATGAACCGTCTGTATTGGGATATTTGAATTTCTCAATACCAGTCGTTATGATGAAACCATTGGTATATCTCTCTACCAATGGTTTCAAGCCGTTGGTATAGACCTATATCGATGGTTTAAACCATTTGTAGAGAGAAATACCAACAGTTTGAAACCATTGGTAGATATCTCTACTAATGATTCCATCATAACTTTTTGTACATATATACCAATTATTCTGAAACCATTGTAATAGACCCCCCGCCCCATAATTCCATATACAGAAACACCAAAAACTTTCCCAAATAGCCTTTAGAAACCACTAGAAATTGTACCAGCACCCTTCATTGGTCAATTACCTAAAAACAAACATAACTAGACAATATAAAAACAATGATAACATATGAAACTAATTAATGAATTCAACCAATGATAATGAACATTCAAAAATTAACATATATTCATTTATAGAGAATCATAAAATGTCATAAATATTTTTCAAAATGTAAAAGATCGATTTGTCCCTCATCACCATTATTATCGACATTGTCATACTCATCATCATCCACACTATCATCCTCTATGTCATCCTCTCCATCATTCCCACTTTCATCCTCGTCTCCGTCCTCTTCACCATCGTCACTGTCATCATCATCATCATCCTCACCATAATCCTCACTATTATCCTCACCATTTCCATCACCAGGAACATCATCATCATAAACTCCACTTGGACTACCACACAGTGTACCATATAACACATGCATCATCGATATATATTCATCATAATCCATAGTGGTATCTAGTGGAAGTGATAGACATAACACTACCATTAATTTCATAAATTCATTATTAGAACATTTATTTCGTTCATACTCTTGTATGGCCATTTTTTGGCCTCTTCTGTCTCGGCTTCAGCATATGTTTATCATGCATTGGATTTTTCCAACTCAGTGCAACTAGAACTAGCACATAAAGTGATCCAATATCTAATTGGTACAATACTCCTCCCTAGTCATTAGTGACTCTTCCATGGTGCTCATACCCCAAAAACTAAGGTAAATGATCATTTTATCAAATATTTCAGCTTCTTTTTCAAAAAGGTCCTCTAAAGAGCACTGTAAAAAATATAAATGGATTATCTAGTTACAAAAAAGATATTAAAATTTGAAATTAAGAATGTAAAACTTACAATGTTCTATTATGTTAGTTCATTTAGAGCACTTCCAACTTGCTTCTTTCTACTTGAGAAAAATAAATTTTCTTGTGGAAAACCTCCTTCAATATTCAAAAACATCCCTTTGTAATGATATTGAATATTAAAAAGTATAATTGAAAATAGGTTATTAATAATGAATTTCATAACTAAAATCAAATGGATATACATGATGATGCAATATGGTTTTCTTTAATGATTTATTACTCTATTCTAGTATGATATGAGTTGGTTAAAAAATTTATATATTAAATTGTGAGAATTGAGAATATGATTAAATAATGATTTAATAAATTAATTTAAATTGGGATTTAAATATTATTATTTTTTATACATTATTTCCATGAATATGTGGGAAATGTAAATTTAGAATAGTGGAAATAGAATTTCATTATTGAATAAAATAAAGATTAAATACATGTATAATATGGTCAAATGGAGTGATTATATGTATTTTAGATGTGTTCCTATTTGGTTTCCAATGTCCCTATGATTTAATTTTATGTGGTTAAATTATGGAAAAGAAAGGTAAACTTTTCATTTATGGATATCAATAATAGTGTATAGTAAATATTAGTGTTTGTTTTTGTTAAAAAGGGATATTAAAGAATTGGATTTATTGTTTATTTGGTTAAATAATTTCAATGTTTAGTTATCATGAGTGTATGTAAGGTCATATTGGTTTTTGATCCTTATTGTTCCTCTTTAGTTTTACATGGTATGATTCAATTTATTTATTTTTAATTCAATTTGGTTAATTGTGGGTAGGTTCCATTCAGTTTGGATTAAATATATTGCATTTTTATTAATTATGTACATTTTATTATGGTTGGATTGTTTTTTTAATATCTATTCAGTTAGTTTTATTGTGGAACATATTTTTTGATTCACGTATATTTGTTTATAACTTTTCATTTCAATTTTATTTACTATTTTTCATCGCTTATTGGATTTGGTTTGGTATTCATTACTTTATATTCATTTAGGTAATTTATCTTTCATTTGATATATTTCAATTCAATAAAATTCAATTTGATTTTTTTAGTGCGATTTTTTCATTTTTTACTTACTTTTAAATCATGTTCAGACTAGTAAATTTTGTTTTTAACATTTCATGTCAGTTTCACTTCTAGTTAGGTTGGTTTAGTTTCATCAGATTCTAGTAATTTCAATTTTTTATTATTAATATTTTTCATTAATGATATAGTTATATTTCGGATTGGTTGGTTTGTGATGTAATGATTTGGTTTTTTGCCTTCATTATTGGTTTCTTTAATCTAATATTCATTCACTTTTAGTTGATTAAGGGAAATTTAAGTCATGTATATTAAGTTTGTCTTGATTAATTTTATTATTGTCAGGTTTTATTTTATTTTTATAACTTTGAAATTTTTTGTTAAGATAAATTCAATTTTTTTATTTATTGAAGGATTCTATTATTTTGATAAAAATTTGGTTTGGTTTTAGGGCCTATTTAGTTTGATTCAACATAATTAAATCATATTCTAGTAGAATTTGTTCAGTTTATTTATTTATTTTTGGTTTATCTTAGGTCCAAATGATTCAACTAAGTTTATCTTTTTGGATTCTATTGTATTCACTTTTCAATTTAAATTTGTTATTTTTATTTCTTTTTAATTTTTTAATAATTTATATTAATCATATTTTGTTACATTAAATCATGTTTATTTAATGATTTTCTACATTTTTTATTCCATTTTTTTATAGTCAGTTTTTCTTGATTAAACATATAATATTTCATGAATATTACATATTTTTTATTCATTTTTCTATAATATTTTTTCTAAAAAAGTGTCCTACCTTCTTCTTATCATGGTATGGAATCATAGTCTATCACCAACTATAAAGGTATTTTGTAGCAACCTTGTTTGTTAGTTTCTTCTTGACACTTCCAAAAAGAATTTTTTGTAATGAAAAACAAAATATTAATATAAATCATAGCAATTTTCATTCAAATATCTCAAATTTGATTAATAACTTGATCTTAGTACTCTTCCAATAATAAATCATCTCTCGATAATACACTACTGGACACTAATTTTTGAATGGTATAAACACTAAATTTGTACCAACTCTAGTACTCCAACTACTATAAAATTCAAGTTTTTATTCTCCCAATATCTCACATAATTCTATGAGTTGTGATGTCCACATAGCCTTACCATTGGTAAATTTATAACAATGATGGTATAAAAATATTAATTCATATAATCTAAATAATAATATAACATTAAATCCAATTATTTTTCTTACCCATTTTTTCACCCCAAGCATTATCCTTTACTTCATTTAAAAGGTGTCCCCCGAAGAGTGTCCAGGAGAGAATGATGTTAGAATATTTAGAAATCATCACCATAAAACTCTTACATTTTTTACCTATTTTTTCAATCATTTGATTTTCCACATTGTACTCAACCATCAGCTCAGTGTGGTAGTTCCACACCACACACATGCGTATACTCCTACACCACATAGTGGCAGATCCATCTCTGAAAAAAACAAATATTATATCAACTCATATTATAATGAAAATAAATTATGGTCAAAAAAATTTACTAGGGTTCAACAAATATACATTAGGTAGTCTAATTAGTTAGTGCCACTAGATCCCTAGGCTCTGAAAGAATGTAAACCTATACATAAGGTGTGGGACCTAATTTCTTCTCTAGGGGTTCAAAATGTGCCAGAGTAGAATTCAAAGAATGAATGTAGAATCTTGGGGTGAAGGAAGTAGAAGGAAATTAATATGGTACAAAAATCTATGGAAATGTATAATTTCGATCAGGTGTAGGATCCATCATCGGATAAGGGAAAGATAGGAGGGGAGGATCAGATGGAAATGGGGGTAAAAATATAGGGAGCATAAACATCTGGGGTGCCTCTAATGACACTTGTAGATTAGAATTTGTACCAGATGGTGCTTAAAAGGAAGATACACGGTGTGATAAGGTACATTAGGTGGTGTGAATATCTCTATACCCTCCATAATATCATCCCCCTAAGCATTGGTACCTTTATGATGGTTGTATAATAATTATCAACTAGGTGTTGGATCCTAATTAAATGTTGAAAAAAATTAATCACATGAAATTATATGTTATTTCTATATATATCTGAAATAAAATACTCACAACATGAACCAAATGAGGGATTCCAATATCTAAAATTTGGATATTATGGTCCTCTATCCTTTTCCTTTGTATCTCTTCAATGTTTTTCACATCATTCATTTTAAAAAAAAGTATATAATTAATTAAATATTCATAACTAATGTGTAAACCATACAAGAAAGAATATGATATGTGACTTAATTAAAGAATACCAATTTTTAAACCGTATAAAGGTTACTTAGTTATATAAAAAATATTTTATATTTTGTGGGAAGAATATTAAAACATAAAATATATTTCATAGAAAGATCAATTCATTCATATTAGCATGTTTAGCATGGGTATGACATAGTGTTCTTTAATTTTAAATTTTATCCAATAAAATTTTAGTTGGGTAATTTGGTTAATTTTTTTCAATTGATTAGGTCATTTATACTTTTTTAGGTTATGTCATTTTGTTCATATTTTGGGTTAAGTCATTTGGAAATTTTTTGTTAGGTTATAATTTTGATTAGTTTTTATTTTTATTTTAATTAGTTTAATATGTTTCTATTTAATTTATTTACTTTTTTGTTCAAATTTAAGTTTTTCTAGTTTTTTTTGGGTTTTATGGTTTTAATATAGTTCAATTAAATATTATAAAATAAAAATAAATGAAAACTACAACTAGTGTATATTTGAAAATGTACATAAATATCAAGTTGAATACAAAATATTTTAATCAATAGTAATGCAATTTTAATTGTACCAACCTTAACAACCCAGGTCAAGCTAAACCATAAAAACTAAGACGAAAGATTTATGATTCTATATATTTCCCACAATAACATCATGTTTACAAAAAACTCTTACTAATGAACTATTAGAGACATCATAAGTAACAGATTGATAAGGGCTAATGGGATTAGGGATGGTGTCAATTTCATCATCACCATCATCAAAAATATTTTTTGGGATTACTTCAATAATGACACAAATTCAGGCCATAGATAATCTTTCACATTAAAAATTTGTTTCTCTATCGATGCCATTATATATGGATCATCAGTAGAAAGATTGTGAGTCATGTTAATAACTTGAAATCCATAATCATAAATAAATCTATCATTCCTCTTCATCGAATCAAACAACTTGCACTTCATTATAGTGACTGAACAATGAGATAAATAATCTAATATCATTATTTTCTCAATAACTCCATAATAAGACATATTTTCAAATTTATGCCTTATATCTTATGCACTTGAATAAAATTATCTTGTGAAAGTTAACATAACACCATCTTGTTCTGTTCTCATTTTCATTTCTTATTAATTTATAACAAATATGTACCACTTGATGAAAATTGGTTTGCATTCAAGAACAACATAATTAGGGGGAAAAGTCAAAACTCTGGTTTCCTCACAGATAGAGTCAGTAAGAAAAATCAATATGAGAAATATAAATTAATAATAAAATTAAATAAATTTTAATTTATTAATTTATTAACGTAATACTTCTACCATCAATTTCAACCAAGCATACAACTCTTTTCAATGGAAAGTATCTCTTCAAATCAGTGATAAAGGATCATGATTTGAATTTATCATGTGATTATTTTCTATGAAAAAAATAGTAATATTTTATCATATATGTACAATTATATGAAAATATAAAAACATATACATGTTTAAGTTTCTCGCTTGATGTACTCATCGAACAAATCACACTTAAAAAACTGTGGGATTTTCCATCTCCCAGACTTCAAAAATAAATGTAATAAATGTACATGATCCAAGAAATACCCCTATTTGGGTAAAGAATAGAAAACTAGGTTTAGTTTTCCAATATTTCTCTTCTTCCTTTCTCATTTTTCGGTTCTGTCTCATAGTCACATCAAAAAAATAAATTAAACAGAAATACATATATTCTTGAGCCAAGTAACATTTCATGATAGAACCTTCAGGATGATTCCTATTCTAGAAAAAATACTTAAATGTGTTCATATCTCTTTTAGTTGGATACATCCAATGAAAATAAATAGGTCCTGTAAGAAGTTTTTTTTAATTTAGAAATTTTAGATGCTACATGAATTTGAAAAATGACAGAGGAAATATTTCTTATAACTCAAACAAAATTAATGGTTCCTATACCATCATTTTTTTTCAATAATTACTTGGAAAAAATATTTGAAAAAATATTTTAAAAAATTAAAACAACCAAATAACTGACACTCTTACATTATTGTACAATTGATGTTGGATAGCTATTGGAATCAAATCATGCAGAAGGATGTGATAATCATGAGTCTTAAAATATTTCAGTTTCAACTATATTTTGTTAACCCATTTTGATATGTTTCTTTAAAATCCATTAGGAACTTTAACAGTCTCTAGTACTTCTCAAAATTGATTATTTTTTTAGCTGTCATTACATAAGAAACAAATGGAACACTCCATTTAATTTCACTGATACTCATAAAATTCAATTATGGTCTGATACCCTAGTCTAAAAAGTCATGCCAAGATCATAAATAATCTTTTTTCAGTCCCCTAAAATTTAGAAGAATTGAAAAAAAACTTTTCACATATATTTTTCTCAATGTGAATTACTTCTAAAAAATTATGTAAAAAATTGGTTAGCAGATACATCAACTAAAAGAAGATACTTTTCTTCTTCCAATTTTAATTGGTTATAGTGGAAACATTCTTCCTCTTTCTATATTTCAACTGAAACTTCCCAAATAAAAAACTAAAATTTTGAAATTCATTAAGAACATCAGTTATAGACATGTTTTGAGGTGTATTGTCAGTCTCCATGGTAGTTTCAAACCTTCAATGATTATTCTTATATGGATGATCGATTGTCAAGAATCATTGAAATCTCTTAAAACTAAAATGACGAATATATTTAAGTCTCTTAGATCATTTATTATTCATAAAAATAAGATATTATTGTTTTCTTTTCATGATACATCCATACAACATTGAATAAGTAGAAAAATTATTTATCGTCCACATAGGTCCATCATGCATCTAAAATATAACTTTTGAACAAGCATTATATGTGCACACACCCACATTCAAAAGACCTTTCAAATATTTTATTAAACATGGGATGTATACATATATATAATTTCTAGGATCAAGAGGTCCATATATGAGTATATTTGAAATGTTTTTTCATACTTATCCATAGGGGAAGGTTATAAATGTGTATGAAATCCATCCATGTTTTTTTGAAGTAAGAATCTTTACAAATTGATTAAAACCATCACATTATAAACTCGACATCATATTATGAACACCATATACCAAATAAGGATATTGAACTTCAAAGTTTCTCCATGAAAATACATCTGCTGGATAAAAAAACTAATCATTATCCATATTTCTCTCGATATATTTACACTGAATTTCTATTGTTATTTCATCATACGTGAAAATATTATTGAGTGTAGGAATCAATGGAAAGTGAAACATTAATTTTTATGTAAAATGGGATGGTGTTGTGATAGAATTTGGATATTTTCAAGATGTACCACATTTTGTACAATCATTTCACTCATCTGTTTCCTTCCAGAATAAGCTAAAATCAATTAGGAAACATGAATTTTGTTTTTAAAAAATCCAGGTTCATCATATAAATTCCATTCTATACAATGGTTTGATGGAATTTATGTATCATCTAGAAGAAGATTCTTCAAGAATGTATGAATATAATTGATTGAAATATTAAAAATACCATACATGGCTTAAACATTAAGCAACTGAACTAGAAATTACAACATTTTAATTTTACCACATTGCAGATATACTAGAGTCATGGGAGGATCATTCAATTTTTTCACACTTGAAACATCATTATTTTCATTACATTCATCATGTGCATTGAAGTCTTCTGGGGTCATCATCCTTTCTTCCTCATGATAAAGAATAAAGAGAAATCAGCCATATAATAAATTCTTTAACAAAATCCTCTCATTTGGATCATGAATATTTTGAGATTTCATTTTATCCCCATTGTGATACCACACATAGTATTTTTTTAATCCATATTTGGTTTTATAGTAGATAATTTTTTCATGACTTAACCATATTCTTCCAATACAATTATAGGATGGGAACTGTATATGACCACTATATAAAAAATTTTTAAATGAGAAATCTAAAAATCTCTCCAAATTATTTTGAAAATTGCTAGAGATTCGATCAGTTTCAAACATACAACTTTTATCCATTCAATAAAAAATGTTATATGTTATGTTATAAAAGAAATGAAATAATATTGAAGTAAAATAAAACATTTATTTAAGGAAATAATAATTGTTCACTTTATATGAAACCATAAATCACACATTAGACTATTTGAGAATCATAATACAATAGAAAAAATACTATATATATAACAAAATATTATAAATATAAAACCAGGATATTTAATTCTAGTATTTCAATGATTAATAACAATACATAATACTACACAGAACTATGTTTATAATTATTATTTTTTTATTTTTTTTCTCTTATTCAATTCAGTTTTTAATTGTGTGTGATGATGAGTGAAAGTGTGATAGAGGTGATAAAATATATTAAAATTATAAAATAGTGGAAAACTAAATTAAAAGTTTGTGCGATGAAATTTTTTAAAAGAAATGAAAAAGTGTAAACCATTAGTGTATGAGATAAAATTGTGAGCCATTGAACAAATTAATGACAACATGATTGAAATTAATAAAATAATTATAAGGGGGGTTCATTTGAATTGGGTTACATGAAATGTTTTTCCTGAAATAATACGTTAATGGGATCCTATAACATTAGATAATGGTTTGTGCCTTCCTGGCCCATTACATTCCTAGTTTTGGTTGTTGGAGGTGTTCGGAGCAGGATCATAGGGAGTCTGGATAATTCTAGTTGCTATAGGTTAGAAGTAGGGATATTACACATCTTTTAAGTGAATTACATGATCTGAAATTAAATTTCATGGGTTTTACATAGGGTTTCACGTCATGAAAACATTTCAAATTCCATGAAAGAGGGTTTCATGACATGTAATATATCTAAGTTTAAATATAAATAAATAAAATGAATAGGTGGTTCATTTTTTAGAGGAAACTGAACCTCAGTTATTACATGAAGTGAAAGGGGTTTACACGTCGTGTAACACCCTAATCCAATGTACTTCTAAAATTCTTTCTGGCTAAACATTTTTTAATTCTACCATGCTTTCTTTTTCCCCTAATTTTGGGAAAACCCTAGCCACCCTGAGGTGTTCTTTAAGCCCTATTCATCCTACTTTGATTTTTTGATCCTAATGGTTGTTTGTTGGTGATATATGGTCAATATTTGATGAGTTCTCTCTTAATTCTCCCCCTTTTTGTTTGTTCCTCACTCAGGTATCCACTACATTGGTTTTTCTTTTGTTTGGGTACATTTTAGTTCCATTTTTACCACCTTTGTTACTGTGTAGGTTGATCTGTAGTTCTTTGTTGTGTGGTTGTGGTTTCTAGGTGGTTTCTTCATCACCCTGCAATGTGTATAAAGTTTTAAACCTTCTTTTAGGAAGGATTTCCTACATTTATCCTTATTTTTTATCATATGGTAGGGTTTTTCTTTTTTTTACCTATGAGATATTGTTTTTCAGGATTAATTGAAGATAAAAAAATTGATTAAGTTGAAATTGACGGGTAAAGGTGTTTTTTCACATGCTTTTATTGCTTTATTGTTATTGTTAAGTGATGGATTGTACATTCTAAACACCCCAATTAAAAATTGTGGTTGTTGGTGGTTTTGTTTTCCAAATTTGACATGTTTTGTGAAAACCTTGTTTTTTGTGTTTGTTGAGATATCACCTTAAATGGAAAATGGTTAATTATATATACTTGGATAATGAAATGGTTTCCCTAGGATTATTTTGTGTGATAACTCCCCGAATAATTAAATTGTAATGTTATAAAATTCACTTTTTAAATCTTAAAAATGACCTTAATGTTCTTTGATATGTTTGGTTGGGGATTTTTAGGATGATGGTTTGTTTGGTCGTACTTGTGGGGTGGCAATTTTTTTTTGGGTTGTTCTTGTTGGGGCAGTGAGGGTATTTGTCTTGGTCGTGCTTCTGGGACGGTGATGTGATGTTTTTTTGGACTTTATTTTGGGGAGGTGAGGAGATGACGTGTTTTTATGGTCATGAAATGTGGTTGTGCTATACAAGATGTCTGAGTAGTGATGGAATATATAAATGATTATTTAATAATGTTTGAATGGCATATGTTGGTTGGATAATGAGATGAAAGTGGTTAATGGAATATAATGATGGGTTGTGTGATCAAAGGTGGTCTATTCTAAATAATTAAATGAATGGGTGTTAAAAAGAGAGGAAATGTGAATACAGTTTTTCGGTCTCTTTACCTTTTTAAATGACAATTCGATATTATAATAAATGCCTTTATATGTAGCAGGAAAAGTGACAGTGATTTGAGTTGGTTAGTTGTTTTTAAACCCATAGATTGGGATTTTTTTCTTTTCCCTATATATATGTATACAATGTATATTCTTATTATTTCTACATGAACCCCACCCACTTTTAGAACTATGCGTTGAACACCCATATAGTCACACAAGGGGTTTTTTCCACAACATTCGGTGAGGAATAAGGATGGATGGGTACCCACTCATTTCTGATCTCTCTTCCAAGAAAGGTAGGTATATCAGAGGCCATGATGGATGGAATTCTGTTAATGCATTAAATGGCTGTTGTGGTATCCTAAGTGCCTTCGAGATGAGTTGTGATGTGCTTTCCCAAGTGTCTTTAGGGTGATTTTTGATGTGTTATCCAAGCTGTTTTTGGGATAAGTTGTGATGTACCGTCCCATAAGTCTTCGAGATGAGATGTGATGAGATGTGATGTGATTTGTTGTGTTGTGAGTCTCAGGTTTCTATAGGATGGATGTTTTATGAGGCTCAAGTGTGTGCAGGAAGGATGTGTTGTGAGGCCTAGGTGTGTGCAAGATCTATATATAGTGATTCCTAGGTGTGTGGGGGTGGGATGTGTTGTGAGGACTATGTGTGTGCAGACGGGGTGAGTTGTGAGGCCCATGTGTTTGATTGTGGGGTGTGATGTGGTATACAAAAGGCATGTGATTACCAGGATGTACGACATTGGGTGAGAGTGTCATACAAGTGGGAAAGTGGTGTGGGGTTCCCTATCAAATATTTTCTTTACTTTATACTATATTACAAGACTTGATTTACATGGTGATCATAACATGGTGAGGTTTGTATGGTTAGTAAAACTTGGTAAGTGTGGTTTGGTTCTGTAATTTTCACATAGGGGCATTCGTATGCTCCTTCCGCATGTGCACGAGACACTTCTCATTTCCTACTAAGTATACTTGTATGCTCACCCTATGTATATAAAAGTATTTTCTGGTTTCTAGGAGGATTACATAGGCCATGTTGGGAATTACTAGCTTAAGACATAAGACAGTTGTTTTTTCACTGCATTACTTTTAATTTTGGGTATTTACTTTAGAGACTTTTTTATTTTTATATCATTTCTATTTATACATGCATTGCGGGATGGTTTTTGGGTTTCCATATATATATATATATATCATGGATTTTTTTTGGATGATTCATCTTATCTCCCGATCTTGTTTTCTTATAATGGGTAATGCCTCCCATCTTTTAATATTTGTATATCCTTGGTTTTAGTCACCAACCCAGGGCATACTGGAGGCAGGACTTGGGGGTTCATTATATCACTCCCCTCATTGTGTTATCTATTGAGGCAGGGTATAAAGATAGAGTGGTATTAGAGGTGGTGTTTGAGAGATAGGATGGTGTTTGGAGTTAGGCACAATGAGGATTTAATGGGTTGGTATGGAAATAGTGCTAGTTTAACTTGGTGTGTGACATAGGCCAGTGAGAGTAGTTAAGACATAGAATTTTAGGGCCCCTAAGATATAGTGCATATACTCTGAGCTAATTGAATGTCCTAGTGGGATGGAACTACTTACAGGGTAGGGAACTAGGAAAGGTACATGAATCATAATGACTTGTGTTTTTGTTTGAATTGGGTTATTTTGGGAAAGTTAAAGTGAATAAAAAATAAATTAAATAAGTTAAAATGAATCATATAATGAAAATCCATACTAATCAAGCTTAGGAAATTCTTTTTTCTTTTTAACTACGGATCTTGTTCTTTGTGTGTGTGTGGCCTAGGCAGTTGAGGTTCATCATGCTGATACAATTTATTGTCATAGGGTTAATCTTATTGAGGAGGATGATCAGTGGAAGAGACCATAGCACACTTTCCAACATCAGGATTTGGGTAAATAAAATGGAAGTGTTTTAGAAATGGATATAGAGAGCTAGCTGGAGGATATTGAGATCACTTTCAGTTTTATATGTTCCTTGATGTAGTAATGGGTTCTTTTGGAAGTCAATCATATGCGAGCAGATGCACATCAATGGTGGACCTTGTATCTGGGAGAGATGAAGGAGATAGACATTTTGTGGTCCAATTTCTAAAATGTGTTCCGAGTAGAGTTCCTTTCATCGATTGTGAAGGAATTAAAGAGGAATAATCATATTTCTCTTCAGTAAGGGATCATTTCATTGTGGGATCTGGGAATCAAGTTCAAGGACCTTCTTCATTTTTTCCCAGATCGTTTTCTAGATGATGAGTCTCATGCGAGATGTCTTGTGGAGGCACTTCGTCCTTCTATGTAGTATGAAATTACTTCTTTTACATTTTCAATGAATTTGGAGGTTATAAAGAAGGAATAGTTGATCGAGTGGATGTACTTGCAAGGGGGTACACCATAAGATAGGATCCAATGGGGTTCTTTAAGGGGTAGGGTTTTTAGTGGTAGGTCTCAGGCACTCGGACCTTCGAGGCTTCGATTGGTAGGGAGTTAACCTTAGTAGCATCCGTTTTAGCCTTCTGGTGCCAATGTTTTTTGTGCTTTTCATGGGAACTTTATGCCAGTGTATTATAGTTGTGGGGTTCATGTCCATCTCTAGAGCCAGTTTCAAGTGGTTTTCTGAGATCATTTTGGTGGAGGTGGATAGGTTCAGCGCTAAACTCAACAGTAGTTGTTAGTGTAGTTTTTTTAGTAGCAGGGGCATCATGTTTTTACTCCACCAATGGGAGATTAAGAGGGTAGAGGTAGACCTCATTATGTTCTTCTTGTTTTGGGAACTTGACCAGGGTGTGGATGTGGAGGTGGTCATCATCATAGAGGAAGAGAAGATGAGCGTGGTTAGGTGCATGCAGTGGAGGCAGTAGTTTCAGAGGGTCGAGAGATCATCATAGGTGCGATCAGTTTTTTAGTACCCATAATTGTGCCTTGTTTGATTCAGGAGATTCCCACTTTGTTTCATCCACTCTATCTCATGCTCTAGGACAAGATATAGTGATGCTTCCCATACCCTCGATGTTGACTAGCAGAGTCTTAGTCCAGGCAATCTTGTTTTATGGGTACTGGTGGTGTAAACTGGTGATGGGCCACATCAGTCTCATGGTGATCATTTATTTTTATAGATGAAGCTATACAATGTCATCTTCATCATCAACTGGTTGTATTTAGTACATGTTGTTACCAACTTCTTTTGGAGGAGAAATGTTTTTAGATGTGGTTGGATAGCATGTGGTTTTTATTGGTGAGTGGAGTTGTCATGTGGTCAGTCAGTATGTGAAGCCCCTTCTTTCCTTGTAACCATGTTATTAGAGGAATCAATGGATTTTAGGATGGTAAATTTTACAAGGTCCATTTGGGAGTTCCTAGATGTTTTCCCTAAGGATTATTTATTGATATCCCCTTGACATGATGTCGAGTTCCGGATATACATATAGCTTGATGCTTCTTTGGTTTTTATGGCTCTTTATCAGATAGAACCTTCTGAGTTGTGAGATATAAGGATTCAAATAGATGATTTGATATAGAAGGGTTTTCCATCCTAGTGTGTCATCGTGGGGTGCTCTAGTGTTGTTTACAAAGAAGGAAGATGGTGTTCTAAGGCTCTGTATAGACTATTGGAGGTTGAATCATGTGATGGTAAAGAACTGTTACCCTCTTCCATGGACAAGAATATCTCTTTGACCAGCTAAGAGGGGTGAGTTGTTTTTATAAGATAGATCAGCTGTCTGGATATCACTAGTTAAGGGTGAAGGAGGGAGATATCTCAAATACTACCTTCAGATATAGTTATGATCACTTCCAGTTTGTAGTCATACTATTTGGTGTTATAAATGCACCATTTTTGTTCATGGGGATTATGAACTCCATCATCCGTGAGTTCACAGATATGTCTATCTTCGTAATAATTGATGATATTTTGATCTGCTAAAAGTTGGATGAAGGTCATGTCGAGTATCTCAAAACTATCTTACATGTTCTTCAATGCCTCCAACTATATGGAAATTTTTTTCAAGTGTAAGTTCTGGACATGAGAGGTGCATTTTTTGAGGAATGTCGTGACTCATTTGGGTCTGGAAGTAGACCATTGAAGGTTTAAGTAGTTGTTTCTTGGGAATCACCCAATAATTTTGTAGAGGTTTGAAGTTTCATTGGTCTTACCACCTATTATCGTAGGTTTTTACCGATTTTATCCTGAGGTAAAGCCCAGTTGAAAGATTTTACTAACAAGGACCCTAATTTTGTGTAGAGTGATCAGTTCCAGAAAATTTTCAGTTAACTAAAGTGGAAGTTAGTAAGTGCTCCATTTCTTCTACTTCGAGAGGAGGGTGTGTTGTTTGAGGTCATCTATGACGTTTCTCTTCTAGGATTGGGATGTATTGGGAGGTAGCAGTGGGCAGAGATCTCTTATGGGTCTAGTTAGTTACATCCCTATGAGCATAACTATGCGACCCATGATCTAGATCTAGCATTAGTTGTGTTTTCACTGAATTTTTGGTGGTGTTACCTCATTTGAGAGTGCTTCGTGGTCTTTACATATCACAAGATCCTAGGGTATATCATTTACCAGTGTGATATGAACTTGCAACAATGAAGACAAATGGATTTTATTCAGTATTATGATTTTGAAATTTCTTACACCTTAGTGAAGGGGAATGTTTTGGAAGATTATTTGAGCTGAAATTCCTAAAAGGATGTTGTTAGATAGTCTATGGATTCATTGAGAGTAATAGAGTATTTAAAAGCCCTACACTTAAATTCAAGAGTGGATGGTGGTAGAGGCTATTTGTTTCATATGACGGTAGAATCGTCTTTGATGTAGTAGGAGGAGGAGTCTCAGTGGGGAGACTTAGTGGTATAGGTGATGTGTGATCATATAGCCATAGTGATTCCCCAGAGGGATGGTTAGATAATAGTTAGAACCATATGTTGTTTCATGGGATGATGCTTGTTCTGATGGTAATGCCTGATGGAGTTCTTTTTGGGTTTCATATCTCACCTCTAGAATTACACCAAGGAATCTCTAAATTTTATAGTGGCTTGAGGACTCAATTTTTCGAGTTTGTAATTAAATGGGAATCAGCAGAGTTTGTGGAAAAGTTCTTGGTTTTACAGAAAGTAAAGGTCGAGCATCATGTTCCTAGTGTTTGGTTGCAATCCTTGAATGGTCTTGAGTGTAAATGGGATTAAATATCTATGGATTTCATCATAGGGTTACCTAGATATCAAGGAGGTTTTTATTCTATTTGGTTGATCACTGATTGTTTGAAAAAATCATCCCACTTCTTAGTGATCAAAGAGATAGTCTTAATAGATGCTTTGGCTAAGAGGTATGAAGGAAGAGGTGGTGAGGTTTCAGGGAGTTATGAGGTATATTGTCTCATATTAGGATGCACATTTTACCTCATGAGTCTGGAGGGGATTATAGAATTCTTTTGGTACTCAGTAATGCCTCTGCACTACTTTACACCCACAGACAGATGTGAAGATGGAATGGACTATCCACATATTTGAGGATATGTTGTGGGTGTGTGTCTTGGACTTTGGTTGGTCTTGGGTACAACATATACATTTGGTAGAGTTTTTATGTAATAATATCTATCACTCTTCCATTGTAATGTCCCTATTTAAAGCTTTGTATGAGATATTATATCATTCATTGTTGTGCTAGAAAGAGGTTAGGGAGATAGCATTTCGTGGTCTTCATGTGGTGTAGAGCACGACATAGAAAGTTTAGCTCATTCGTAAGAGGATGAAATAAGCACAAGGCCTATACAAGTCTTATGTTGATTGTAGGAGGAGGCCCTTGGATTTTGAGTTCAGGGACCATGTGTTCTTTAATATTTACCATTGGCATGGGAAATTGAGGTTTGGAAGTGGGATAAATCATTATCAAAGGTTTTTTGGGCCCTTGGTGGTGTTGGGGAGATTTGGTGAGGTGGATCATCGGTCAGTATTTCCACCATGGGTAGAAAGGATCCATGACATCTTCCACATATCTTAGATTTGTTGGTATCTTCATGATGACACACATGTCATTGACTGGGGGTATTTGAATATCTGGGATGATGAGACATTTTTGGAATGGCTAGTTGAGATCTAGGATCGTCAGGATAAAGTTCTTCATGGATATATCACTTCTTTGATTCTTGTGATGTGGAGGTATGGTGGCCATGAGGATATTACTTGGGAGTGAGAGAAGAATATTCATTCCTAGTACCCAATGTTGTTTAGAGTTTTTATAATCTCTATTTTTCTTTGTGATGTAATGTTTGGATCCTTTTGTTTTAGGATATGAGCCATTTTCCTTTTTTTATGTGTGTGGTGTGATGTGTAATAATTTCCTAACATATGAAAAGGGGAGGACCATATTTCTAATCGAGAAACATTAACTATGATTCTATTAAACCTGCGTGGGTGAGTCAATGCCACCCAGAGTGAATAGTATCATGACATGGAGGATGGAATTATCTAATTCATGTGTTCGAAATAGTGTGGTTTTTTGGTTAAAGAAGTGGTTGGATTAGGATGCTTGGAGGTAACGATAGTTGTGTATGGTTTATTTGGCAGTGTTGTTGTGTGGGAGGAGGCGAATTTTGGTTCTGGTGATGTCTTTATGAAGTGTGTTTGTGGTTGTTTGGGTTGGCGTGCTAGGCTGGTGGTAGCTTTTGAGGTATGAAGATATCCTTTATAGGTTTCTCATGGTGTGTTTGTTAGTACACCATTTTTTATGGGATTTGTTTTGGATTCTCTAGGGTGATAATTTTTTGAGAGGTATCTGATGTAAGGGTTCATGTATTCTTAGTATGTTACTTTTCCATTTTTGGTTGTTGGAGGTTTTCGGAGGAGGCTTGAAGTGATTATGGATAATTTATGTTGCTAAAGGCTAGAATCAGGGAGATTACAAGTCGTTTAAGTGGATTTTATGATGGGAAAGTCAGTTTCACGGATTTTCCAGAGTTTTTTATGATGTATACACATTTTACACACTGTGGAAGAGGGTTTCATGATGTGTAATATTTAGATGTTTAAAAATACATAAAAAATGAAGAGGCAACATATTTTTCATCAGAAATAGAACCTCAGGTATTACACGATGTGAAATGTTATTACATGTCATGTAATACCCTGATCCAGTGCAGTTTTAAAAATCATTTCTACTGAAAGTTTAATTATTATTCCATGAATTTTTTATCCTCTCATTTTGGGGGAGACCTGGTTCCCCTAGGTGTTATTAGAAACTAATTCATCCCTCTTTGATCTGTTGATCTTGGTCATTTTTCATTTGGGATCTATGGTCGATCCATAGTGAGTTCTCTTCTAATTGTCCCCCCATCTTCTTACATTATTCTCCCATATATCCACTATATGGGAATTTCTTTGGTTTTGGGTATGTTTGGGCTGTATTTTTGACCCCCTTTGGTGTGGTGTAGGTTGATATGTAATTCATCATGGTGTGGTTGTGGTTTCCGGGTAGTTTCTTCTTTACCCTGCGGTACATTGAAAGTTGGAAAGCTTCTTTGAGGTAAGCTTCCCCACATTTCTCTTTATTATGTATCATGCGGTAGGGGTTTTATTTCTTTTACCTAAGAGATATAGTTGTGATGGATTAATTCAATGTTATGAAATTGGTTAAGTTTAAATAGAAGTCAAAAGGAGTTTTTTGCAGTTTTTTGTAGATTTATAGTTATTGTGATGTGATGGATTTTATGGGCTAAATGCCCCATTGAAAATTGTGATCATTGTTGGTTTGGATTACACTGTTTGATAGGTGTTTTGGAACCCTTGTTTTTGTACTTTTTTAAATATCACCCTAAATGAAAATTGGTTAATTACTTGTACTTGGATAATGAAATGGTTGCCCCATAATTTTGGTTTGTGTGATAACACCCTAGATAATTAATGTGGAATGTGATAAAATCCACTTTTTAAATCTGTAAAATGATCTTGATGTGTTGTGATGCGTGTGGTTGGGGCTTGTGTGGATGATGTTTTGTTTGTTCGTGCATGTGGGGTATCGAGGGTATGGTTTTTTTGGTCATTCTTGTTGGGCGGTGATGGTATGACTTGTTTTACTATGATTGTGGGACAGTGATGTGATGGTTGTTTGGTTTTTATTTTGGTTTGGAAAGTTGAGAGTGTGTTTTTATAGTTTTTAGTTGTGTTATTGCAATGAAAGATGCCCGAGTAGTGATGGAATAAAGAAATGATTTTTTAATAATATTTTAATGGCTCAGGTTGTTTGGTTTGTGAGATGAAAGTGGTTAATGGAATATAATTATGGTTTGTCTGATAAAAGGTGGTTGATGGTAAATAATGAAATGAATGGGTGTTAAATAAAGAGGAAATGTGAAGCCACTTTTTCAGGCTCTATAGCTTCTGAAATGACTACTGCAGATTCTAATAAATGCATTTAAAGGTAGCTTTAAAAGTGATGGTGATGTGACTTGGTTAGTTGGTTGTGAACCCATAGGTTGGGATTGTGTTCCTTTCCATATGTATGTATACACTATACATTCTTTGATTTATACATTCACCCCACCCAAGTTGGTCACTATGTATCGAACACCCAAATAGTCACATGAGGGGTGTTTTTTCCAATATCTAGTGAGGAGTAAAGATGGTTGGGTACCCACTCTTTTCCACTCTCTCTTCCATGCGGGGTAGGTATTTCATATGACATAATGTATGGAAGTCTGTTATTTCATTTGATGGTGGTTTTCATATCCTAGGTGTCTTTAATATGAGTTATGATGTGCTTTATCATGTGTCTTTGATATGAGTTCTGATGTGTTGTCCCAGGTTTCTACAAGATGAGTTGTGATGTGATTTCCCAGGTGTCTTCCGAATTATATGTGATGAGATGTGATACGATTTTTTGTATTGTGAGTCCTAGGTGTGTGTGTGTGGGATGTGTTGTGCGGACCATGTGTGTGTGGATAGGATGTCTTGTCAGGCCCGGTTGTGTGTAGGCGGGATGCATTATGTGGCCCAGGTGTGTGCGGGTTAGATGTGTTTTGAGGATTAGGTATATGCGGGTGGGATGTGATGTTTTATATAGAAGGTATGGGATCCCCCTGATGTATTACATTGGTCGAGAGCAGCATACTTGTGGGAAAGTGTTGTGGGGTACCCTATAATCAGTTTACTTTACTTTATATTATATTACATGACATGTGTTACTCGGTAAGCATTGCTTAGTGAAGTTGGGATGGTTAGTATATCTTGATAGGTGTGGTTTGGTACTATTTTGTTCTCACAAGGGAATTAGTATTCTTATTTTACATGTGTAAGAGAGACTTTGGTTTTCTTATAGAGTAAACATGTATGCTCTCCCTATGCATACAAAACCTTTTCTAGGTTTCCAGGAGGATTACATGGACTGTTTTGGGCGTTACTTGCTCGGGCCTTGGGATAGTTGTTGTGTCACTTCTTTAGCTTTACTTTTGGGTATTCACTTTGGGGAATTTATTATTTTTGTATCAGTTCTATTTATACATGCATTTTGGGGTGGTTTTTGAGTTTTTTATATATATGTCTTTTATTTGTTGTGTAGGATTCATCTTATCTCCTAATAATGTTTTCTTATAAAGTGTAATATCACCCATCGTTTGATATTTGTACACCCTTGGTTCTAGTCACCAACCTGAGGCCTATTGAAGGTGTGAATTGGGGGTCATTATCTCCCTCCCCTCATTACAGTATCTTTGGAGGGAGGGAGTTGTGACACATTAGTTTTCTATATATCAATGATAATGGTAAACTATTATAGGTCATCATAACATGGAGTAAATTGAGAGATTATGTGAAACATAGTGGATATGATGGAAAATAATTGTATAAATAAATATATCTCTAGGATAATTATGGGAAACTATCGAGATTAATTCAAAATTTATAGATATCATTGTATTACATAATTAATGATATTTCTAATCAATGGGGACCCACAAGTAAACATTTTTCCTTGGTGTATTGGAATTATGGAATAAAAATTGTAGTATTTGTGTTCAACGATTTCATATTTGAATATTTTGCTGATAAATATGTTATCTCAATAAGGTATATATATTAAATAGATTATACACAATTTAAGATGATATTTTTTATAGGGTTTGTTTTTTTAAGGTATCCATCTTGGAAAAAATCATTTTTGTTGAATTGTATTTATCATTTTTATTTCATTAATTATTAATGTCTTTCATGGGAATCATATGGTTTTAAATAGGGTTCTATTTTAGTTTTAATTCCTCTATATATGAGTGTTCTACCAATCTAGGATGTCTTATACGATTTAAAAGGATTACCCTTTTATAGATATTCATTGACTATTAAGGTTTATCCAATGAAGTGAGTGGGATTCCCATATTGTTTTACACTCCAATAGTTATGCCTATTCATGGAATTTCCATCTTAAGACGCTCTCTATAATTTGAGTATTGTACAACACATAATAGAATACCCATTATAAGGGATTTTTATAATATTGAAGGATTATTCAATATGCTAACATGATTTACCCTATTGATATATGATTATTTTTTTGACATAAAGGGTTTGTATATTTAAAATTTAAGAATATAAAATAATTTTCTATCATCTCCTAAAGTTATATTTAATTTTTAAATATTTAATAAAATATTTATGAAGCTGGTGTAGATGAGGTTGATTTTTATAGTGCCTTTAATGGTCAAGTAAATGATACAAAACACGATATTGGTGGATGATATCCTTAGATCCTAGCTATGAAATATCCCATATTAACACTATATTTTTTCACAACTGTTTTACTATAAAACCAAAATTTTAATTACATTTATGAAAATAACATTATTAATATTTATCATGTATTATAGAACAATACATATTAAATATTTATTTAAATAATCATATAGGATGTACAAATCATTAAATATACTGGAATTCATTTACATATCTAAAAGAATAGGAAATATATAGTTGATATGTTGTCTTAACAGTATTGTATTATTTTTATTATCTAATATGTTTTAAATTTAAGGACATTAAACTAAAAATATCACCCAAAATCTCTTAGAAAAAAATTCAATATACCAAAAAAATGTAAACATATAATTTTTTTAATAAAAACCCATTTTTATTTTGATTATATAAAGAACATAACAATAATATGTTCATAATATATTTATATAAAATTATAGAGTAACTAATTAAAAAAATACATCAACACAATCAGATTTAGTATGCAATTAAATGAAAAATATAATTAAAACTAAACTTCATTAAATGAATCTAGTATCTGAAAAAACAAAATTGGTTTTTCTTTTAGACCTAGAAAATAAAATAAAATGATGGGTTCAATAAGAGGTGAAGTATTTTGAACTTAAAAATTTTATATTCAGGAATAGTCAAATGAAAACCATAAGGGATGTAAGATTATTGCATATGGGTAATAAAATTGTATATTGTAGGTCGGTGTTTTATACATAATAAAAACAGAAAATGACTCTTAATATATGCCCAATTTCAAACTCACAAAATTTATGTTGGATAAATAAACTTAATGAAACTAATGATGGGTAACAATGACTGTGAATTAGATGTAGCACTTGGTAGGGAAAATGTGGATCGATTTAAAAATGAGGAGGTTTTTCCCACATGATGGTTTTTAAGGAAACATTATACCAATAGTTTTTTAATATTGTTGGTACATAGGTATGGCCTATAACAATTTTTTTTTAAAAACACCGGGATAACCTTCATTTAAATGGGAAATCCCTACGGTTTTTTAAACAAATGGGATATAAACCCCTATACCAATGGTTTTTGGAAAATATTGGTATGGAAGAATTAGTATATACTCAATTTCCAATAGTCTGTGTGTCCTTGGATAGTGTAGGTTGCAAGCTTGGGTGAACAGTTTCGAAAACCATGTGAGAAAATGTGGTTTCTACCTATATTTCCTACAAAGTGGGATTTTATAATCTTTCCCTCATTCAATTTTAAGCCATGTCTTCCCTCACACATGGATGACCCCCCCCCACCCCCCCTCCACTCACTTAATTTCCCATTCATCAATGAGTATTTTGGTGGATATTCGTATGGGATTTGAAGGTATGATGTCCTCCAATACTCATATTTCCTTTCCTCCCTTGAATTTTATTTTTTGTTGTCTATAGATGGGTTTTTGAATGTTCCCACTAGGGAAAGGTGTAACTCTTCCTACATCATGGGGGTTTTATATAAAACATATAAAGAAGGACTTGGATGGATTTTGTTAAGTTTAAATTAATCATTCTTCTTGAGGTATCTTGTATTGTGGATTTTTTTAGGGTTTTTCAAAAATTGTATTTAATTATCAATTGTATTGGTTTAGTAAATTGGGGGTTTTCACAAATTATTTTCATGTTTGTGTCAAAAGTATGCATCACCCATTACTCATAATTTCAATGAGTGAATGTAATCTAATGATATTTTATGCACTTATTCCTACTGAATTTAATTTCATTAAATTTTAAATTAATTTTATATTGTTATAAATGATTTTAATAATTGATTATAAGTTTTTATAATTAATTATTGGTGGTTTGGGTTTTAGGTAGGTTCTCTTAATAATGGCTGATGGATAGTTTTATTTGGACAACCTTTGAAATTGTTTTCTTTAAAGGGAGTAACTACATGGATGAGATATGTATTCCCTATACCTACCCAATTGTTTCAAAATTTTGATTTGTTCTTATGATATTTGGTCTCACTACCAAGGGTTAATGAACTTTAAATTATATGAGTTATTTCCTTTGAATTTACATGAAATGAAAAAAGTGTTAAGGGACATTTTAGCCCCTTGTTCATCATCTTGGTGCCTCATTCCCTGATGGATGAGGTAGGGATTATAAAATCTATTCCTTGAAATACATGGACCATAGATGGGTGTTAATGAATGATGTAATATTACTTTCACTTAGTGTAGGTTCCTTGGTGAGCTCAGGGTATAGGAATGTAATGGGTTACAAGTGATTATCCCTAGTATCCCTTTATATAAAATTTAGATTCCTCACATACATAGGTTTAGTTAAGGTGATCATGGGCCGAGTACTCCTCTCTTACATATATATGGGAACTAGCTGGGTATTAACTGGTACAATTGAATATAGGATTAATGAAGGAGGACATACTTAAGATGGTGGGAGGTGAGATTTAATTTATGCCACATTCCTTATATGACTTTCCTATGATGTGATTAAGTCCATAATATAATCATGATGACATTGAGGGATGTTATTACCTATGATTGATAGTTTTTTACCCTCAAGATAAGATTGAGATTGTGGATCCTATGAAGGATATTTGTGTTTTTTAATGGAATAGGGGTCTCTAATTGGTTCCCTATTAATATGTTGAACCAGTTGAGGGGTTGTTTTGGGAGGTAGTTATTATCTATTTTGGTTGTCACCTTAGAACCTGAAGTTTGATTGTGTGATCCTAATTTTCGTAGTCATAATTTGATGAGATATTATAGGAGGGACATAATACCCTCAAGTATTTTGAATGAATACCTAGGATGTCACATGGGATATATCTTATTTATAATGACCATCAGATACCCAATACACTCTCCTTTATTAGGAAACTAGAGCATCATGTATATATTGGGATTACTAGGATGCTCTCTTTGATTAGTAGAATGTTCCACACATCTGTAGATCCTAGATTTATAACTATGATTTAGCTATTATGACTATTTCGAATGCCCATGATATTATCTAGGAAGTTTTGGTTGGATATGAGGGATGCCTAGGAAATTCCTTAGGATCTTACCATAGGATTGGAATTATGTGATGCATAGGATACTCTTTAGGATTTGGTGGGGACACCTAAAATGTATGGGAATGACAAGATATTACCTAGTATCCAGCATGTTTACTTAGTTAATATGGAATTCCTAGGATATTACCTCATATACTATAACTATTCCACTTTTATATGTATTTTCTAGTATTACCTCCTAGAAATAGATTGTGGAGCCTACTACTAGTGGATTTCATAGGATAACCTCTAAAGAATCATATTTTTTCTGATTACAGTAGATTACTTATGATTATCTCTTAAGAATTCATTCTTACAGGTATTATGATATGGTCAAAGATCCTAGTAATATTTAGAATGATTATATCATGTGAATAAAGATAATCCAGCATTAGTCGAAGTATTAATGGTCGATCCTAGGTCTTACTCTAAAACATGAGGATTAATGATTGTTTAACTTATTACACTTTCTCAAATATATTATTTATTTTGAGAATACCATGTACACATGAAGAGTATTTGTTTTCTATGTATGAGACCCCATTGGTGGTGTGTAATAATTTGTACTCACACCCTTATTTGGAGTCCATGACACTTGGGTACTCAGGATGACTTCACTAATCATAGAATAGGGTTGGTAATAGTATTGGAGTATCTTGATCAAGAGGGATAGCTCAAATGGGATTGGATACCTAGATAAAGAGGATCAATTATTAAAGTAGAGCCTTAATGTAATTTTATTATTTTATATATATATTATATGTGATTGGCCTAATGGGGGATAAATTTATATGTTTTGGAATGAACATGAGTTAGTATGATTTCTTGATTATACATTTTCATTAGTTATATCATTTATGTTTATTAATTATATTTACTCTTATTATCTATTAGGGTTGATGTGAGGTTGTTTTTTCTGCTATTTCTTACTCAGATACCAGATTATAGTCTCTTCTCGATACTACCTTAGAACCTTGCTTCTAGTCAGTAGCCCCAAGAAAACGGGGATGTATTCCGGAGGTCACATGGAAACCGCTCATCCGGATACTATTTGAGTTCTTTGAAGAGGTGGGATGTTACAAAGTGGTATCATTTTATTTTATTTTATCTCAATATTTTGAGAGATGTTAAATACATGATATAATAATTTTTTGGATATTATTATGGATCTCAAATTTTTTCACTGAGAACACATTTTCTAAAAGAAGTACAAGGTTACCAGGGATCTAGATTAATGTTCTTGGTTTTTTTTTCTTTTATATATATATAATTTCACCTAGTTTGATGCACTTGGTTTAATGGATTAATTATTCAAGATTTATGGGTTTTTGGATCTTGGCATAATGGAAAGATACCCGTATACATGCAGCAGTTTTATAACATTAGACTCACAAGGAATTAGACTAATTATGTGTGATTGACATCATAGATGATGAGGGTTCATTTTTTAATGTTTCAACAAAAACCTATCTAGAGTTTACGTCTATAAATTTTTTGGTGACATTATACTCAACTATAATACAATATTTTTTTGATGATAAATCAATTGGATTATATAGAGGGATGATACTTTTTGATGACTATGAAATATTTCTTATAAAGGATGTATAGTGACCCTCAGTGGGTTGGTATGAGCATTTGATTCAATAATAGTGGTTCGGAAAAGGAAATGGGTTTGGATACATAAAGTGTTAACAATATCCAATATGTTTTTCCCATATAGATTCTTATTTTAATTTTACATAAATAAAGTATATATATGAATTAATCAACATGGATTATCTTAGGATGATATCGTTATGTATATGTGTTCAGAAATGAGATCATCATCCCAGAGTGGTAGTCTAATATACAGATTCTTGGTGAGGATCAATTATCTAATAGGATAGTGTCTTGGAAAGTGATTTTGTGTGTGTGTGTGTGTTTGTGAACCCTGTAGTTAGTGTTTTGGTGTGTGAGTTTTATAGTGATGTCAGATATGGGATCAGAGAGTTTTTTCTTATGTGTTGTGATCTACATGATATGTGATTTATAGGCTAGGTGGGAGAGAAAAGTTCCCTTTATATATGGCTCATGATATTTGTGAGTTAAGAATTATATATTAGGGTAACCTAATAAAGGGGTTATATTGGGTCTATGAGTGATTTATAGATTGTAAGTATGGATAGATAATTCAATTATAAGATCAGTTCCTAGGATGTGCTACTGGAATTATGGTATTTCCACCATATGTTCTTTGGGATTTCATGATGTAAAGAAATTAGGGTTCTTTTTTGTATTAAGGCAAGGTTTTTATGGTAGGATCAAGAGTATTCCCAACCCTATTGAATCCAAGTGAAAGTGAAAATTAGATAATATATTGTTATCACATATGGTTAGATCTACTATGGACAAAGCATGGTTAGAATATTTTGGTTTTATGAAGATGATTGAGTTGAAAAGTGGTAGTGTGATATATATTAGAATTGGTGAGAAGCCACAATATTGTGAGAGAAAGACTAAGGTGCTTATGGTTAGATAATATTGAAATACATGAGGAGTATGGATAGTGGTTTATGTGTGTGAACCTATGTTTGATGATGTGCAATTCATGAGAACATGAGTTGGGATTTGTGAACAGGTGGTATGTGACCATATTCCCATTGGTTTTGGACGATATAGAAGTGGTACGCACTGAATATGTTTTTTTTCTACGTTATGTATTTGTGACAAGTCAGGTGTAGGATGAGTACCGATGAATATATAAAATGATTTCTGACTTGTTTCTTGAGGTTTTGATAAAATTATAAAATATAATTCCATGGTTAAGGAGACATCATAAATAGATTAGGGTGGTGGAAAAAATAACCATGTTTAATCCTAATTTGGTTGATCGGATTAATGAGTGCGGAATATGAGTATCATGCATAGGATCAAGGAACATTTTGAGTTTGATATTGGGTAGTGATACAAGGGAAATAATATGGTGGGGTGTATACCATTATCCAATGGAGGTTATAACCCTAATTACAGATAGAATTTTTGTGGGTGCTGAGGATAGCATTCCTGGTGATCTAGGAATGGGGAGTAGCTAATGTTTCATATTATTACTTAGGAATAAGTGTGATATCCACATATAATCATTACAAGTATTAATTTATGGGGAGTGGTTTGTGGATGTATGAACCCTTGTTGGTAATGTCTTGGGTGTAATGTGGTTGATCGTTGGATAGTCAAGGATTTTTTGGATACTGGTATACAGATGGACCTAGTTTAATCGGGTTACTTGGTAAATACAAAGTTTTATTACTAGGTTAGTATTGAATGGTGTCTGTGAATTGGCCTTGGGATCAGGATGGATTGGATGTGATCCACTGATGAGTTTGATTTGAGATACTTTCGTTATTTTTAGTGGAGGAAGAGGATAAATTTAGTTGGTTGAGTATCCAACCATTGGATTCCACATAGTTAAGTTTAGCCTTTAGGTTGCATGTTTGAATGATCATGAGATGCTTTCAAGAGTTAATCTATTGTGGTCGGGGGTGTGACAGTGTGTTTATGGGTGAGACCGATAATTTTTTGAACAAGTTGGTCATCTAGTGTCTGACCTATGCTTTCATGTATAATTGGTTGCTTTGAGGTGTAAATCACCTTAAGTTGGTTGATAGACCATAGAGAATGCATTTTAGTTATATATTTTTATGTTGGGAAGCACCATAGATCAAAATAATCCCATATGAGTTGAGACATGTGTTGGGGATCTCCACAATCTTATGGATGAATTGACTAATGACACCTTAGTGTCTCGAGATAGATGGGTATGGGTAATAATTTTATCAATGATTTGTTAATGATGATTATTGTTGGCACCATTTATAATAAATAATTTTCCTAGTTTTTAGAGTTGTGTAGTGGATGATTGATATTATTTCTAGAGTATAACATAGTGATTTGATTATGAATTGCGAACTAAGATAGATTTAGATCTATGGATAAGTTCCATTTCGACTTCTTGAGGATAATAAGTGTTATGGATGAGTTTTAAAAGATCATCCCCTTTACTGGTTGTTAATTTAAAATGGAATTTTAATTTTTCACACTATAGTAGAGGTTGTTTTGATAATTTTTATTTGGATTGTAATTAAAATAGTTAGAGTGTTTCAAAGAGATGTTTTTTCATATATATATATATATATCTATATATATATTGAGACTCAATATGTTCATTGAGTGATCAAGTGATTCTTGGGATCATCAGTTTGAATTTTGGAATTTCGATAAGGGTCTTACCACTATGCTTGGTTAAATTATTTTTTGGGAAAACCATGTAGGGTAACCAGGTGGGTTAGATTTCACTTAGGGATTGGTGCACAGTTTTTTCATGGTTATAGAAAACCATTTTAAACCTAAAATTCTATAGTATATGGGATTTTAATTATTATTGTATGGTTTATAAAATTATGCATCCAAATTATGTAGGTTGTATGGATTTAGATAGTGAAGGCTGCATAGTTAGTGCACAGTTTCAAAAACCATGTCGCTAATGTGAATTCATAAAAAAAATTTGATTTTACTATCTTTAACCCTTTTTATTTTGATCCCCCTCTCGAATTTCTTTCTTCCATGCATGTAGATGGACTCCCCCTCTGTGGTCACCCTATACTCCCCCTAATTTGGGTGTATTTTAGTGGTGATTCTTACATCATATTGAGGTATTATCATCTCATATTCTCTTAATTATTTTCCTATCTTCCTCGCCTTGGATTTTTGGTTCCCTATAATAATTGTTTTTCTTCAATCATGGTATAAATCATCCATATTATTGGGGGTTTTGTTTGTAACTTGTAAAGGAGTTCCTAAGAGAATGTAATCAATCTATTATTCATCATCTTCCTTGAGGTAAATTTTACTATGAATTTATTAATGGTTTATTTGAAATTATATTAAATTGGTCATTGAATTGTTTTTAAAAATTAGTGAATTTCATAGATAAGGTCTGGGTGCATGTCAAGAATGCACTTCACACTGTTTCTCTTGGTTTTGGGGAGCAGATGTCACCTAATGATATATTAGGAATTTATACCTGTTGAGATTTACATGATTAAATTTTAATTATATTATAAATTGTTATAAATTGATTGAATAATTAATTTTATGTTTTTATTATTTATTCTTGGATGTTTTGGATTGAGGTATATCCTCATGATGATTGGTGAGGATCAGTTGGATTTTGTGCCGCTTGGATGATGGTTGAGCTTCTTTAGACGGATTAACTCCCGAAATGAGGTAGGCACCCCTGCACATGTCCTTTGGCTTTATGAATTTAATATGTGAACGTGATATGTCTTATTTAAACTAATATTTATTGACCAATTTATTAAATGAATTTTTTCCTTTGAAATTCCTAGAAATTAACAAACTACCAAGGGCCTTGATGGTCTTCTATGAACTGGCATGGTGACTCAACTATTGATGATCGAGGGACGGATTATAAACTGTATGCATTGGAATAAATAGATCCTAGAGAGGTATAAGTGAATTATATAAGCATATTGGCCCTTGGTATAGGTTCCTTGGTGATATCTAGGGATAGATATGTGATTGATTTGGAGTTATTCTCCCAAGTATGACATTATTGAACCATGATATGATTTATAATATGTGGTTTCGTTGAGAAAAATATGGAAAAATTACTCCTACTTCACTTGAATATGATCACTAGGTGGGTATTCCATATATATATTGAAGAAATTTAGGGTGTGTGAGGAATGATCTAAGAAAATGAGAGGTGAGGTGGGATTTATTTCACCTCCCATGTATGAGTTTCCTATGGTCCAGTAAGTTCGTAATATGATCATGAAGATGTTTACGGTTGCTACTACCTATGAGTTATGGTTTTTACCTATGATATGAGAGGGTATGGAAATTTATATTTGCAGTATCCTGTGTATCTCTACACATGATAGCTAGTTGAACATCCATGCAAAGGTGGAGAGTTGATCCTGATGCAGATGTTGGGGAGGGGTGGTTCTAAGTAGTCATAGTTTGTGATGAATTCTTCTAAGAACATAGATTCATGTAATGTCACGAAGCTTACGGGCCATGTAAGGGTTACCCTTAAACCCTTAAAATGGGTATTATCAAAAATTAATAAAAAATTGAAGGCTTTTGGGTCGTTCAAGTAGATTAAGATTCCCATGTAGTCTGTCTATGCTAAGGTATGGCCTAAGGGACCCCAGGGAGTGCACCAGGGTGAATTTTACCATAGAGATGGGTAGTGTCTGGAGGTATATGGTTTGGATTTTTGGTGTCACCTAAGAACCTTAAGGTTATAAATATGATCCCAATGTGTCTTATAATGATTATATGAGATATTATAGGAGATATACAGTACACTTGAGTCTTGAGAATAAATTCCCTAAATGTTATTAAGGATTCATCTTATTCCGGATGACAATTAGATACCTATGATACGACCTAAGATATATCTGTTTGATCCTCATATATATATATTTGGATTCCTGGGATACTCCATAGGATTTGGTGGACTCACCTCACATGTGGAATACCAATCTTGATACTAATGATTTGGTAATTATTCCTATTTGGGATACCAAAAATATTAGATGGGATTTGGTTGTTTCATATGTGGGATGCCTGGGATATTCCTAAGGATATATCCTTAGTCCTAACATTATGAGATTTCTAGCATACTTCCTGGTATATAGTGGGTGTAATAGATATTTATGGGATTCCCAAGATATTTTCAAGGATCTAGAGAGTGTGGTTGATGTCTATGGTATTCCTAGGATATTACCTTGGATATAGTGAGTATACCTCATGTATTTCGATTTCCTAATATTACCTCATAGAAATATGATTTTGATCCTACTATTACTTAATTTTATAATATTTTCTCCTTGGAATTGGATTTTACCTCTACCACTATATGGCTAATGATTATTCCTAGAAAATTATGCTTTCAAATATTATGATATTTTCATTGGGAATAATGTTATTTGGAAATCCTCATTCCATGTGATTAGAGATACTATGTATATATATGTAGAATGTATGGTTGATCACTAGTGTAAAGTTTGAAGTAGAGGATTAAAGATGGTTCATTTTATTTCCCTTCCACAGTTACACTATTTATTATAAACATGTCAATTTAACATACATGGTTTTTACTGGCTATCTATAAGACCCCATTTGTGGTTCCCTATTAGTTTTACTCACTCTATTCATAGGTTTCTTTGGAACTTGGGTTCTGAAACAGACTTCCCATATCATAGGTATTTGTTTGGTAGATGCCTAGAGAATCTTGATCTAGTGGGAAATCTTGGATGGGGGTGGAGACTTGGATGAGGAGGATAAAGGATAGAAGTAGAGCCTCAATGTACTTTTATTATTTAATTATTTTGTATATATGATCATCCTAATGGTCAATAATTTGATTTTTTTGGGACAACCATGAGTCTAAATGTTTTATTGCTTCCACATTTTTTTCCCTTATATTATTATTTTTTATTTATTCTATGTACTCTACTTATCTATTATAGTTTATGATGGGTTATTTTCACTTTTATTTATCACTCTAATGAAAGGGTTTAGTCTCCTCATGATACTACCCTAGACCCTCGATGATAGATGGTAGCCTCTGACACATGGGGAGGCATGCATGGGGTCTTATTGAAGGTGATGGTCCAGATACTATTTGGGCCATCCATTGTAGTGTGATGTTACAAATGAGAATCTGAGAGATAAATTATTAATGAATAGAATAAGAAAGGGTTGTTCCATATAGAAGAGTCTAATTACTAAGTGTTCAATCATTTTTTAACACAAGAATCAATGGTGTTTAAAATAAGAAAAAGATAAAGAGAAGAATAAAATGACCAATGCCTGAGTAGAAATAGTGATTAAAAGGTGTTTGAGAAAGAAGAGATTAATAATAAAAGCAGCACACCTTAAAGGACCTACATGCAATGATAAATATAAGACCCAATTGGTTCATTGTTAAATCACTGAGCAAGATACACCATTAGTTTTATTTATTCTTATTCAATATATTATATTTTTTAGGTTTGTATACTTTATATTATGAGTTGAGTGGGTCCAAAAATATATTCTCAAGAAGAACTAAAAAGTTAAAAATATATTTATAAGTCATTTTTGTTGGATAAAATTCACTGGTGTGATTTGGGTTAGGTTTGTTAATAATAAACTGGAATGAATCATCAATGTAAGTAATTTATCCATGTGGTGTCTATCTCATGAAGTATTTACGAGGTTTGGATTATATTTAGTGTGGTTTGAAGGTATTTAGGAAAATATTGTTGCGAAGAAGGGTTTGTAAATTTTATTATATATTTTTTGAAAAAAATGTTATCCAACTTAAGAATATATGTTAAGGGATGTTTTTTAAGTTTCATTACAGTTGGGAGTTGGGATTTTGGGAAAGGGATGGGATTTATGTATGTGTTTTTTTAAGGTTAAGGGGTTATCCCCCTTTATTAAACATAAAGTAAGAATCACCTTTTGAAAACTAGGTAGATAGGGAGCTCATACAATATATTGGCATAGATTCCATTAAGAAACATGACCTGAATGTCTAACATGGTCACAAATGATCGAAGGAAAAAAATATAAAAATCCCTTATATGTATTTGTGTTTTGGGTTTGTGTTTGTGTGTTTTGAGTCATTTTACATGTTCCCATATTAGTGAAATTATCATCTAAAATTAGTTTAATTTTCATCTAATCTATGTATGTGTGATGGAAAGTAGCGTAAGTGTCATTCCATGACTACGTATGAGTCATCTGGGACTTAATGAATTTATGAAGAATTGACCAAAATCTTTTTCAATCAGTTCATCATGTTCTTTTTTATCATTCATATTTGGAATAAAGTATTAAGGAACAAAAATAAAAAACCTTAATTATTAATTTGTATTAATAATGTTAAATTCTAGTTTTCTGTGTTTATTGGTGTCTACTCGCATAGTGTCATGGAACCCACAGGTGTCTTTATAGTGATCTATATAGCATTAAGAGGTATTTATTTTTAATACATGACCTGCTTAAATATCTAGAAGTAATGAATTCTACCATTTCATGTAGCATGGAAGATATATAAAAATGGAATTAAATCATGGATTTGGATTCAGATATTATTCACCGCATGGAAAACTAGACATATTTCCAAAAATATAAAATCACTAGAACATAATAGAGAGATTTAGAAATGGAATAGCTCATCTCTATTATAAAAAAGGATTAAGGTAATAAAGTCTTTTTCACTTCCAATATAAAACAAATTAGTGTTAAAGGGAGAAAATTATATTCTATTTCTAAAAAAATTGGATGGAGACTCCTTGAATCTTTTTGAGATATATTTTTTTAATGGAGAAGAAATGTATAGTAAATATTAGTTATTCAATAAAGTTAAAATGAAAAAAATTTGGAAGAAAATGAGAGTTATAGGTATTCTATTTTGATGGTTATATAAAATAATCACATGTGTTTTTTCAAGTGTTGTTCTCACTATAGGATTATTATTATGGTGCTTATGTGCTAAACCCACCTAGTGTATTTATTTTATCATCATGTTGATAATAGGTTTGAAAAAATAAGAGAAGTGTGCACCAAATTTTGATGAGTATTAGTTCATTATTCAAGGTATATATGGTAAGTGATCCTTCAAGTGTATATTTGTAAACCAGGAGGGTTAGTGTGAACACTTTGAACTTTTAATCATAAAATAAGTGAGCCTTAGTGTCTATGGTTTATAGGAACATTTTTCTTTACGATCCTTGGAATATCATGCTGGATTAAACAATTAAAATAGCATGTGATCTTTATTTTTATTACATTTCTTCCATGAGAAAAGAGAGATAAGTGATCCTATTAAATATATAACAATATCACTAACAAGGAATTTTTTTAATTTAATTCCATGATTCACCCCTATGGTATCAAAGTCGATGGTTCTCTATGAAGTTTTATCCCCCTAATGATTTATAGAAGTGGTGGTGAATACAAAATGGGTCCTTATTTTTAATGTACAATCTTCTATATGTGAAAAAATAAAAGGAAACATTATTTTAAATCAGTAATAGTATAATTTTATATTGACACAATGCATGGAATATCTATAATTATGGATAGTAGATAATTGATAGACAAAGACCACAAATAATTAGATATTGATTCCAAATAAATAAATACATTAGGGGGATCCTTGGTAAACCCTATTTATACAAAAGTGGTTACATACAAGTAATATCTTATAATTTAGGTGAATCCTATAAATATTTGTGAAATTGATTATAAATTTCAAGAAAAAAAGTTGCAAGTACTGAGAAAACATATGAATATCTAAAAATAATTTCAAAATGGATAGTTGATGCATTTTTTGAATACATTAACATTCATAAGAATATATGCATGGTATTGAGGGAATCATTGATGATATGAAAATTTTTAAAATAATTATGAGGGTATTCCCCCCATGGTTAAATCCAAATTTTTTAGTGACTAAAGATAAATACATGAAGGATGTAATATTTGATAGCCAACAAAGAACTCTTGCTTCTAATGATATGAAAAAAAATGAGACAAATCAATGAAGAATTCAATAATATGAAGATTATCTTAATTAAATAATACCCCAAGAGTAACTAATGTGATTAAATAATGTAATTTTATTCCTATAATATCAATTTAATAAAAGTTATTTTCCAGGGAAAGACACCAAACACTTTTTATGATGTGGAAAAGTTAGGCACTTTACTACTTGGTGCCCCAAAAATTTCTAGAATGATGACGAAGAAGAAGAACCCAAAATGAATCCATTATAGGATGAAAAAAATTATAACTTCTTCAATAAATGTAATTTTATATTTCAAATAAATTGGTAATTCGAGGAAACAAAATTTGAGGATGTGTAGAGGCATACGTGAATAGATCCCTTTGTTCATTGTTGATAAGATGCAAGAGGAGGACAAAAATGATGAAAATATTAGATTACGGGACTGAAAAGATCTTAAATTTGATCTTGAATCAACCTTTAAAGGAATATACATCTGGTGGGAATAAATAAATAAATATAATTGGGTTATACATGAATCTATGTTTTATAATTAGAATAAATAGTATGAGGAGATAGAACTAAAAGAAAAAAAATGAGAAACTTAAATCTGCAAATTATGAAAGCATTGAAAAGGAAGATGAGTTGAGGATCAAAGTTAAATAATATGACCAAATCATTAATTTTATGACTTATTAATTGAAATATTTGGTCAAAATAATTAAATATATTTATTTAGAAGTCATGAAATAATTAAAAAATTATGAAAATAAAGAAAGGCACTGCACTCCCAGTATGGAATTGCTGATCCAATGTGGATTGGTTACTCAGGAAGTACACAGGGTGCCCACTGAAAATTATTTGTATTACATGATTATAGTGGTTTATTGAAGAATGTGAGTAGGTGGTGTTAAAATACCATTAAAAGGTAATGGTAGTGACTCCAAAACTGCAGACACATACACCACAAAAAAAGACTGAGTTATAAAATACTCATATAAATACAGTTAATTCTTCAAAGATATAAAAAACAAACCATCTTTTTTGTTTCATTAATGTGTGAATTTAAAACACATCCAATATATTTTCTAAATTTAAAAATGCTACATAAGTGAGAGAAAAATTATTTGAAAAAATAATCCATTTTTCATAATCTTGGTAAGATTTTAAATAATATTATTATTATTGTAAAGGTTTTGTGAACGAGGTAGTGAATTTTTAGTCTATAACATCAATAAATATTCCAAAAGAGTCTCAAATAAGTTATAGAAATAGTCTTGTGGGTCATCAAGAAAGGTGAAGACTCAAAATATATTTTAGTTTTTGTAAATGATGAAGAAAATGAAGAGATGGGGGAGAAGAACCCTTGATATTCATCTTTTAAATCAAACCCATAGTAATGGATCAAGAAGGGAAGATATGAGAAGAAAAATTTAATTGAAATAACCTTAATATAAATATAATGTTTTATAAAAAGGATTGTGGATAGTGGGTTCATTTTTTATATGATGGGAAATAAAGGCCTCATCACCAACATAAAATACAAGAAGTATGGTGTTTCCTACATCGAAAATGATGAGGGGTTAAAGATTGTTGGATTCATAAAATCCTAATTTGGAATAAAATAACTGATATGGGTGGATTTTATCTTGGATGAATGTCTTAGTAACTATTTATTGACTATAACCAACTGTTTTACTTAAGACATGTGATGGATACAAAATAAAGCTCAATTTTTATTCAAGGTAAATGGAGAAAGGGGAATATTTAACTAATTGGTGAGTATAATCCTATTATTATTTCTAACGATGTTGAAATTTTTTTATAGAAATAGTGTCTTAGTCAATTGATCCATAAATCTTTAAAAAAAGTCGATAATTTTAGAGCTCAAGACCTTATAAAACTAAAATTTGATGAAACTCACACATGTCATTTGTGTAAAAATTGGAATATTTACCGACATTAATACAATTAAATGAGTGGAAAATCATCATGGTAATTATGGAAGTTCATATGGAAGTTTTTGGGCCAATGAAACCAAAACATTTTTAAGGAAAAATTTACTTCTTATTTATCATTAAAAACTTTATTACGAGGCATGGCTTATAGTGATTACCAAAAAACCTTGTATTCAAGTGTATCACTTGGTCTAAAATGAAATTTAAAAAATTATTGGTGTAAAAATTAAAAATATCCACACAAAAATGTTTTATAATTCATAAATAACAAAGAGAAATAATACATAGAGAAGCATTGAATTCACCATCAAGTGTCAACATGAATAACTCCTTAAAAACAGTCTTTAAGGGGATGAACCAAATTTAAAAAATATGGCTTGGATTAATCATATCTTTAAGTAATTATAGTAGATATTTTGGAATTAATTAGTTCTCACATAGTTTTATATATATAATAGGGTATTTTTATGTTCAATGAAGATAAACCCCCTATGAAATATGGTATAGAAAGAATCCCACACTCAAATAATTTAGAGTGTTTGTAAGTAAAATTTTTATTTTCAAAAATAATAAGCATAAAAATATTTAAACTCATGGGGATGAAGTTATTTTCCTTGAATATCATCTAAAAAATAAGTAATATAAATTAAATATAATATTTATCAGCAAAAATTATGGAGATCCAAGATTTAAACAATTTTTAAAATGAGTATAATTATAAGATGGGTGATAAAATTTTCTAATATAATATTAAATAAATAAAGGATAAAAATAGTAAAAAAATATAGTTGCTTATGGGGAGTTAAATTTTTTAAGAGGACTCATATGAGGGTAGAGATAATGAGGAAAATGCAGAAAAAAACAACATCTATAAACCAAAAAAATGAAAGATCAGAAATCCATGGAAATAACATCATTGGTGATCGAAAAACCCCAGTTTAAACCAAATTATTGAAGGCTAATTAATATTTATTCATATATCAAGTGGAACCTAAAACATTGAATAGGATACTAGAGATTATATTTAGTTCAATATTATCCATTAAAATCATTATTAAATTGAATTTAATTGGTATAAGAAAATTTTCCTAGGCCACTAGATAAGAATATCATCCAAACCAACTCAGTTTTTCAAAAAAACGCAATAAAGATGAAGAATTCATAATGGAAAAAGGTAAAATTAGTTTGAAATGGATACTCACAAATATAATTCATTTATGTGGATAAAACATGTCCATTTGTGGCCTTTTTAGAGAGTATAAGATAGTTTTTTTCATGGAAATGAAAAGAGGCTTTAAATACTATTAAATGGATGTAAAATTGGTATTCTTGAATTAAGTCCTTGAATAATATTTCTATATACAGGACCTATAGTTATTTATAGTTTATTAATATTAGAACAAATTGTATTAGTTATAGAAGGTATGGTATGCGATATATATAGAATCAAGGGCTTAGTACCACAACTATATCATTAATTGAAGAATCTTATATTTAAACGAGCATGAGTTTAAGATAATTTAGATGTTAATAAGGAGGATAATAAAAGGATTTTGGAATTCATTTATGTTAATGACATAAATTTTGGACGCTAGAGTAAGTAAAAATCGAATCTATTATTAGATCACATGTGAATTTAATTCAATATGTCTTCAATTGGAGAGTTAACACTCTTCCTTGTCTTATATGGGGTTCAAGGGAGGAAAGGAAGATTCATTTCTCCTAAAAAAATTATTCCAAATAGGTACAAAAAAATATTTATATTACTAATTCATATCCAACGAAAACTATGATAGATACCTAGATGAATTTATCGATGTATGGTGATGGAAAGGAGGTTTATGTGGCCAATTAAAAGAAAATCATTAATAACTTTTCATACTTGGAATCCACTCAATCAGATATCGTGTTTGTTACTTTCTAATTTGACCACTACCAAATCATCCCCAAATAATTCCATATGAAATATATGAATAGAATAATTCATTAAATCAGTCACACAGTTGATTTTGGATTATATTATTATAACATTTCAAAAAATAATTTGGTGTGTTTTGCAGATATATATTGGTATGGTTCGATGGATGACCAAAAGTCAATTTTAAAATGTGTATTATATCTTTGAAGTTTTTGTATCTTTGGGATTAGTAATAAGAAAGGTTTATTCTCTTTAATTATATAGGTGGATGAATATGTATCATTCACTAAGCTTATTCCCAGTTAATATGGATGAGAAAACTTCTTGAAGACAATTGATTGGAAGTGGCTTATCATATTCCCATCAAGTTTGATAACTCAGTTACAATAAATCACAAAAAATATTCCATTCATCATTCAAGTATAGAGAACATTGAGATTAAATATCATCTTCTCAATGGGAATATTGAAGAAGAAATGGTGAGGTTTTATTATATGTCTTTTAATGATAAAATTATTCACATTATGATAAATTAATATCCCACTGATGATTTTTAAAGGAATTGGTAGTCTCCTAGTATCCAACCATATCCCTACAAATGGATGAGTTGTACTCGATAGCCCAAGAACCCATGGAAATTTCGTTTATATCAAGTTATTATTACTCACTTATGCCTAATGTGTGAACTTATAAGTATCTATTGTTAACTTTTAGAGTAGTTTTCTTTAGGTTCATAAATATAGGGGAATAATTTTTCACTACCTCCACTTAGAAGGGAGATAAATTCATGTTTCAAGGAAGTGGTTGAGTAACATAATGGTTATCAGGGGATCCATGTTTTGTTGAAAATGGGGACAAGTATCTTGGACATGAGTTTTGGTAGTGTTGAGTGTATCAACATTCCATGAGATGTTTTTAAGAGGATTCTTTCATTTAACTCAATTTTTTTACACTAATTTTGTCTCATGTAGGTATAGATTTTATTTTAAGTAAATCCTTGATAAAATTGTAGCTCTGGCTATTTTTGTGATCAGATCTGATGAGTTCTAAAATATCTTGAAGACTTAAGTGATAAATCTATTTGAGACTATCAATAAACCCAGAGGGGGATATTACTCAATAAAATTTTCTAGTTTGTGATTTTGATTATTTTTTTATAATAAATTAGAAGTAATATTCAATTTATTTTATTTAGTCCAATAGATTCTATATCATGAATATTGATAATGGTTTAGATTAGCACGTGTTCTGATAAAAGGTATTTGGGAAAATATGGTTGATCAGCTGGTTGTGGAAATTTTCCAAAATAATTTTAGTATAAGTGTTATCTCGAACAAGTATATGTGTATAGTGGAGTATTGTATGTTTCGTTATGGTCGGGAGTTTGGATTTTAGTGAAGGTGTAGGATATCTATAAATGTCGTTTGGATGTGTGTGCATGTGTTGTTTCTAAATTTATGTGTAATTTAGCTCAACATACATGTACCTATAGATACATTAGTTTCATCCTAAGAAACTGTAAGTTCCATCAGCTCTGTATACAAGTTATGGTTGTCATTGTGTTATTCTATGATTGTTTTTTTGAAATCATGTACTTATAAATTTATAATGAATCATCTAGAATATTTTTTGATAAATTCATGGATATCATTTTTATCATTTATCATTAAAATAATGGATCAATTCAAAAACCGATTAATCATCATTATATATAATATAAATTGTCTTAATATTGATTAAGCCTAGTTTTTATATAGTTGGTGGTGTATATGCACATAGTTTCATGGAACATAAATGTGTTTATTTGATCATTCACACAACATTTGGAGGCATGCATTTTTAATACACAATCTATATAGAGATCCTAATGTTTTGATTTCTGAAGTTACTTAGGATCATTAAAACCACTGAGAAGGTGGGGTTTAATTAGTGGTGATATTTTATAGTTTATTTTCACATAGAAATTAACCCCCATCAACATTATAGAGTTTTATCCTTATAAAATTTATCTAAAAATCTCAAAATATTTAAAATATAGGAATGAAAATAAAGTAACACAAGATTTACAATGTTCTACCCTAGTGTGGGTGACTATATCCTTTCTATTGAAACTCATGTTGGTTTATGGAAATTAATTATAATTAAATGTGAAAAAAAATCCAACTTCTATTAGACACCCTCTATCTCCAAATATGAATGATTATAATGACTCCCATCAGTTAAAAATTTAAGATAACAAAAATTGATCCAACAGAAGTCTACGAAATATGATAAAAAAACTCTGTAATTGTTTGTTTGGAATTCCTCCATCCAATTCCCTCCATCTGATAAGTTTATGTACAATTTACCCCCCATTAATCCATTGTATTTGATCTAATGAACCTTATTGAAAATACAATTTTTTCTAATCTACTTATATCTGATTTAAAAAACCACAAAACCTTAAAAAAATTCTTGAAAACTGAGTTTGATTACTTATTTTGATGCTCTGTCTGATGCCACTGCTCGATAAGCCTATATCTGGTAACTCTTAACTAACACTTTGTATTGGGTCTCAAAACTAAATATTTTGTTTGAAATATCTTTGAAAATTATTTTCTTTCCTTCAACAAATTCTGTTAGAAACTCATACTACTAAATGGAATTTAGTGTGTTAGATTTTTTCATTGATGAACTATGTTAATTCATGTTATACCTACAACCCTTATTTATTAGGGAACTAATAGTGGAAAATGTGGTAACAAAAGTAAATTTTCCCACTCAAATTAAATTCTATGGAAACTCTTGAAGAATAATAGAGTCTTTCTAAATATTCTTGAAGATTTATGAATAGTCATTATATACATCCTTTATTCAAACTCTATAAACCCTTTAGTAAAGGACCTTCTTCAAACTTTCTTAAACACAGAAAGAGAAAAAAACATTGATAGATTATTACATCATCATCAAGACAATAAATATTAAAAGTTTATATAAAGAATCTATAAAACTTTCTTTGGTAGATATATTTTGGATAACTTCTATAAGAACAGTTCTACCCACTCAACTCTTTATTAATTCTATGTGATCTTCCTCCCATAACTCAGAGTCTAATCAACAAAAATGTCTCAAATTCATATGTCTAATGACATCTTGAATTTCTGTCAGATGTTCATTTATTCATTGTGTGTTCATATGATGGAGTCAATCTAATTTCCCTCTTTCATTAGTGAAATTTATGACTCTACATCCTCTAACATCATACATATTGTAACAAAAACTTTCTCACTCAAATAACATACAAACTATCTATCTCAACACTTCCTCTACATCATTATGATGAAATCAAGAAATTATATATGCAATAACATTATTAAAAATTATAAATACTTTTTTACTAAAGTCTAATTTGACTGGTTCTTTATGATGTCTGGTAATTCATCTTAAGATTTTTACCGCCACATGAACATTAATTTTCTCATGTCATTTTAAATTATCTCCATTTGGAATTCCTATACATTGTACTGGAGTGTACAAAATCAATGAAACCCACTTCTTAAAAATCATCATCTAATAACATAAAATATGTTCTTTTTAGTGTCTCTATCCAGTTTCTTCATCCACAAGACTCAATTTACCTTTATGCATTTGTCATATTACCCTTACGTAACCATTCGGTGTCTACCTTTGTGATGCACCTTTGATGACTTTATGTAGGTAATGAAAAATGGGAGTTACATTTAATAAAATGATAGTACACCTCCAAGTAACTTTTTTATAGACATTGAAACTTTTTATTATAACAAAACATTATCTAGAACATCTTCATGGTGGTCTATGTCTGGTAATCTTTATTTTGAACATGTTTTTCTAGTAACTTGATTCCTATTCCATCTGATGTTTAATTTATCTTTTCTCCCCTTGTACAAGAATGTATAAAAAAAATTTGAATCATGTAGTGATTTATGATTTTTGTAAATTTTTATTGTATTTGAATAATCTAACATTAATAATGATTTCTAAACTTAGTTTAGGAAAAACTCCCTTCACCTCCTTTATCAACTCATTAAGAATTTTTTCTAACCATCATAAGGAAAAAATAATTACCATTTACCAAATTTTATCCCACATGTTTAGAAAAATAATTAATAAAAATTTTCAAAAAGTACAAAATATGTTTCAAAAACGCCCCAAAGGATCTTCATTCTCATCCTTTTGAATTAATGGAAACATTTGCGACATTCATAACAATGTATACTTTTTTAGATGTCATTTTTTTAAATATTTCATCAAATGATAACCTTTATCATATATATTGTTAATAAACTACACTACGGGATAAAGAAATTTTTCTAAAGGAATTCCATCCCTTGAATAAAATCAATTTTTATGTCTTGACCACTCAATTATACCTTCTATCCATTGTTTTTTGATAAATCCATCTTTGGATTTAAAAACAATTGTTTAGTGTTTTTCATTTTCACCACCTTTGGAAATGGAATACAAAGGATCATGGGGGTAACTTCCTTAAGAAATTTATAATGTCTTTGGTGGAGGATAAACAAGTAGTTGTAGTCTCATTTCCTCATATATTTCCCATTCCATAGATATGATGAAAACATCCTCAATTTGATACTATGTGGAAATATACTCTAGTACAAAACCATCAATAACAATTTTACTTTTTATGAAATCATACCTAATATAAATTTTCTTTGATGTTGAATTTTGAATAGGTTTTTTGGAAATATAATTAAATTTTGATTATAACAAATAATCTTCAATGGTTTTCTGACATTCGGTCTCAAATATTCCAACTGAACATTCATCTATATGATTTTTACAAAACATTGGGTGGGTGAAACATATTTTTGTTTCCACTATACATAAAGAAACTAAACATTGTTTCTTACATAGCTAGATCACACAAAATTATCATTTTAAAAAATTTCTTTTTTATCTTAAAATTATATCATTTTAACAATCAACACAGTCATAGTCAGTGTATCCAAGAAATTTCATGTCACAACAACTTTTTTACAATAGGCCATAAGATGATGTTGCTTTAACATAATTGAGATTAATTTTGGATTCCAATATATGATATTCCTTAGTATCACATTGATAAAATGTAAATAATTTAAAAAAACAAAAAATATATATACATGATTTTGTAAGTTAGAAAAAAACCTCTTATTAACTTTTTAAGGTCCTTCTGATTCACATATTTACAAACTTCATCCTCATTCATTTTTATGCCAACAGGAATGGGAGTATGAACTTATTTGGAATCCACCACCCCAAAATTTTATAATAACTCATTGGAATACTTTTCTTATGATATATATATATATATATCCATATTTTGAACTTATAAATTCAGAAATATAGTTAATTCTATAAGTATATTCATTATAAAGATTTTCATCACTTTTTTATAAAATTCTTCAAAAATTTGATCTCTATCACCTGTAAATATTATATCATCAACTTGAAAAATGAAAATACGAATAACTATTATCTCTTTATTATAATATATGTGACTATAAAATTTACCTTTAGAAAAGTTCATTTATTTTATAAAACTATCAAGTATAGAGTACTATGCATGGGAATCCCATTTCAACCTATAAAATATGTTTTTCTCTTATATGTGGTGGTTATATATTTATCAAGTAAGAACCCACCAGGTTTCTCATTATAAATTTCTTGTACAATTTCTATTTATATAAAATATTACTTTACATCCACTAGATAAACATTATAAAAATGATGTGTACAAAATGAAAAGAGTGTCCCTTGGGTTTCCAAACTAACAATTTGGGAAAAAGTTTCTTCAAAATCAACACCTTTCATCTATGAATAAACATTAAAAACAAGTAAATATGTTTTTATCTAAATTTATCCATGTTCATTGATTTGGTTTCTATACAACCACTTTGTTCCTATAATATTCTTTATTTCTTGTCATGGAATAAGATCCAAAAATTCACTCTTATCAATTTTATCCAACTCTTCAGTCATATCATCAACCCACTCTTTATGTTCAACTTATTTTGAAACTGTCTCAAGTTCCAATTGGGAAATAATTGATGTTTTATTCTCTAATATCAATTTCCTTTTCGTATGAACTGGAACTTTCATATTTTTAATGAAGCTGTAAAATTCAAAATTTTCATAAGGTATGAAATTTGAGATATTTTCTACATGTCTCACTTTCTTCATAATATGATTCATCTGATTAACTTTGTACATGTTTTGTCCCAAATTCATCTTCCATTTTTATCTCCATTGTAACGTTTCAATATATCATTTTTAACATATTCAAAAACTTTTGTTATGGATGTTGGATTTTCAATAATTCTCACGTCATAAAAATATGCCAACTTTTGTGAATGTTTATTCCAAAATTTATAACTTCTTTTATAGGATTAATATCCCATGAAAATAACTTCCATATATTTTTCATTAAACATTCCAAGATATGGATTTTTTAACTTTATAAATAATTTACTCCCAAAAATGCTAACATATTTCACCATTTTATTTTTATTATTCCACATCTCATAGGGATACATGATGGATTACTGATGAAAAAATAATTCTACATGAATAGTAGTATTAATAGCTTATATCATGAAAAATATAGAAAGTTTATACTCAACTAGAACACTTCTTTCTAATTCCACTAAAATTATATTTTTTCCTTGGTTCCACTATATTTTGTTCAAGAGTGTACATAAAACTATTTTGATGTTTAATTCAATGTTTCTTTAGATTGGATTATAAATAATTTCCTATATAATCCTTTTTATTGTCAATTATTATCTTCATATATGAACAATATTTTCACTTTCAACCACTATTCTAAAATATCTAAGCATTTATACAACCTATGATTTATGTTTCATGAACATTATATTAGTTATACAAGTGAATTTATCAATAAAATTAATGAAGTAAAAAAAATCACCTTTAATTGATTGAAGTCTCATAGTACCACAAAGATTAGAGTGTATAATTTAGAGAGGTCCGTTGAATTAGATTTCAACATTATTATGTTTTCTACTAACCATCCTTCCTTTTAGGAAAGTTATACAAACTACATCAATTTTACATCTCAATTTTATTATGTTTATTAAATAATCTTATTTAGAAGTTTTTCTCAAACTTTTCTGTCCAATATTCATGATTCTTTGATGACACTTTATATTTTCATCTTCAATGCTTAAGTAACATGAGTTACAAAGACCTATAATATGAAAAATATTTCTACAGGTTCTTTCTCCCATAGTAACAATTTTTCTATCACTTATGATTCTGATACTAGAATAATCTTTCCTAAAAGAAAACTTATTTCCCTTCATCAAAATGTTGGATAAAATATAGTATGTTTTGTTTGATATCATTGACATCTAAAACAACCTTTGATTTTATTTTTTGAGATTCAATCTTACCAATTAATATTCCTCTAATTTTTAAGGAACAATCATTTTTTAATGTAACTTCTCCCCCTTTAGGTTCTTAAATGTTTTTCTAGATCATTATATCACATGTCATGTGTGAAGAAAAACCACTCTCAAGAAATAATGTTTTGTTCGTTTTTCTAACTTTTATATTTCTCTCAATAACCAAATATATTTCATCAACTTTCTTCTTTCCAACATCCTTTCCAGTCCTAGTGTAGAAATATTTTCCTAGAAGAGTTTTCAAACATTCTTCAGCATAGTAACATGCTTCTACACATCTTCCACAAAGTTCCTCTAGGAAATCAAAATTTTTTCATTAGAAACATCCCAGTATCTGATGATTTTTATTTTCCCCCCTCCCATAGATTAGGAAGGATACTCTATTTTCTTCCTTCACTACTCCCCTCAGTTCATTCCTATTTATAGGGAGAGACATATTGTGTAAGAACCAAGGTAATTATCAAATACTTTATTTACATTATGTAATTAAATATCCATATTCTTTATAAATTTATAATAAAATAAGTGGTATTTATAGAAATTTAGGAATTTATACTGATAGAATAGTAACATGACCTTATTAATAGTAACATAACAATTAGAAATAGTAATTTGGCCAATAAATTAGTAACCTAGCCTAGTAAATTATAAATAAAATATAACCATACTATAAGTGAAAATATGATATATTTATATCATTAAACAAGTAAATAATTTTTTGAAAATTATAAATTAAGTATTTGAATTTTTGTAAGTAATGATTATTTAATTCTATTTTTTAAATTAAAATAATGATTTAAAAGAAAATATATTTTCATAAAATAGATTCATAGATTATTATTTTGTTTTCTTATGATTATAAGATAATTTTATGAGAATTTAATTAATTTTTCAAAGTCTTATAGAATTAGTTAAAATTCTAAAAATTGTATTTTTAAATAAATTGTGAGTTTAATTAAAAATTAAATTTATCATATTTAGAAAGTTATTTTCACAAAATAGAGTAAATATTTGAATTCTACGCATTGAAAAAAATGGTTGGGGTGAATTTTTAGGATTATTAAAAAATACTTTAATTTTTTATGAATAGTTAAATGCAACAATTTACGGTATATATAGATTATAAGCTAAATACATCATTCCTAAAATTAGGAATGATATATGCACCATAATCTCGAACATACCTTAATTATTTAAATTAATTTTATGATTATTCTCAAACTATTCATATTATTGATCAAAATTAATAATGTAATGAATATAATAATGAGAAAACACCCCACTCCTTTACTATAAATACCACCCATCGCCATCTCTTCTCCTCGCACCACAAATCCCTATAGATGTATTAATTTTGGTACAATTACCTTCTCAAACCTCTTCCCCATGTAAACGACCTACTGGTCTCACCAAAAATATTAAATCAAGGGCCTTAAGAAGGTTCATAAGGAGGAAAATTCAAGAGGAGTTTTAAAGACATTTGAAGTATGACGAGTCTATGGTAAGGGAATTATTAACTCAATTTCCATTCTTTGGGTTAACCTTTGCATTCATTGATTATGTGGTAATAATAATTATTTTTGAAATGAATTTTGATTATATTATATCTTATATATTGGGTATTTATAGTTTATACTCATATTCCTTTCATTATATTAATTCCCACTTAAATTATATGATACTTGTGAGGGTCTTTTCTTTAAAATTCCTTTTTTAAATTTATATTTCACAAAATTCAAGGAAAATGTTTTTATGTAGTTATCCTTATTTTATGATTATGTTCTGGTTCTTGGAAATTATTTATGATGAAGTGTGGGACCTGTATCTCCCTCCAATGAATTGGGTATGTTTAATTTGGATTTCGGCCATATGGTTACTCCAAGTGTAACTATGATGGTATCACCATAAGGTAGTTGTGAAGGTTACATTATAAGGTGTGAATGAGGGTTAAAAATCATTAGGAAATTGTGACGGTTACAATATTAAGTAAGTAATTCCCCAAGTAACCTTTATGGTATTATTTATGATTTCTATGATTTATAGAACTCTGTTGTTTCACAAGTACATGATAATTTATGGGTGAAAAGTACGTCTTTGTCAAAATTGTTTCTTAAGCTTGTAAGTATTCATGGAATAATATTTTATCTCCTTTTTATATCCCATACTGATCATTTTTGTGCTCATTTCATGTTTTAAAACATTTTTCACAGAGTTTAAGGATGGGTAAAGAGAAAATAATGAGATAAGATTAATGTTTTGAAGACTTTTCATGAAAAGATTTCACATTTTTTAATAAAATCTTTTGTATTATGAAACAATGGATATTGGTTTAGTTAAATCAAATTTATATACATATGGGTCGATATGTATGAATTATTAACTAATTTATTAATAATCTAAACTAAAAAGATCATTGGTATTGTAAAGAATTTAATTCTAAAGGAATTTAATATATTTTTTACTGTTTAAGGTCAGATCCTTATAGTTGGTATCATATTATGGTTTACATAACTATAGGAATTAGGATTATGTTAATATAATACCATAAAATATTTTTATATTATTTTTATGTTGAAATTATATAGAATCTTAAGATTAATATGTTTCTTCATCTAGGATATGTCTGTTAATAATGGTTTTCAACAGAAGAAAGAGGGAAGCTAAAGTTACAATAAACTGATAGGCTGATGTCTTTCTGAATCTATTACCTGGAATGGTGGTAATTAGAACAAAACAGTTTGTGATTGTAATGAATTAGTTGGTGTGTACTATAAATGGTGTTGGAATCCATGAAAGATAACAACCATAACTACTTCAGTGGAACATGACAATAGTATAACACTTTATGATGCAACACCGTCTTTCTTTCAGTGGATCTTCGGAACCAGTGGTAGATGAAGAGTGTATTAAATCCCTTGAAAAGTTATTTGATGTTCTATGGTGTTTATATAATCAAAAAGATATTCTTTCCATTTATCATTTTGAAGGTGAATCTGACCAGTGGTGGTTAATGGTGAAGAATATCAAGGATAGTAAGGACACTAATGCATAGGAATGTGATAGATTTGAAAATATTTTCCCTAAAAAAAATCTAAGGTGTTTCAAATTAGTATGGAAAAATAATTCCTTAAATAGAAACAAAAGTAGGAAGATCTAGTGGTGGTGTATGAAGTAAAATTCACACAATTTTAAAGGTATTCTCTAAATATTATTCATAATCTTGATAAAAACAATAATTTTTTACTTAGTATTGAAGCCAAGATACCGGAGGGCATTGGTCTCTTGAGAATTCAAAAGTTATTAGAAACTCATACAATGTGATGAGAGGGTATAAATGGATTTTTTTATGATAAAATAAAATTTTACAACAAGAGAAAGAAGAGGTCCAAATGGAAAGTGATAGCTAAGAATCAATCAACGAAGTCTGGAGGTAAGAAAGTCCAGTTTTTGGTTTGTGAGAAGTGTAGTAAGAAGCACCTTGGGGAATGCCTTAAAAAATTGGGAAGTTTTTTTTATGTGGTATGTTTGAAAATTTGTCCTGAGAATATAATGAAAATAAACTTAAGATGAATTCTGATTGAAAAACTATAAATTGTTTCAAATGTGGTGAGATGGTTCATTATGAAAATATATTCCAAAAGAAAGATCCAAATGATGTAAAGCAGTTAGATTATAAGAAGAAAGGTGTAGTAAGATCCTTTATGACTATTTCAGAAGATGTAGGGTCATCCAATAAAGTGGTATCAGGTAATTTTTTTGTTTACTCAGGTTTTTCTAATGTCATGTTTGATATGGGGTCTACACATTCTATTATTTCGGAGAAATTATTTAGTAAATTGGAAATTTCACCTCATTAAATGAGACTAGAACTTATGGTTAAAAAATTATGGGGAAATATTTTCGAAAAAAGTCATTAAAATAATCTTATTATTCTTGTCTGTGGAATGAAATTACCTACAAACCTTGTTGTTTATGTCTTAGTAGAGTTTTAGGTTATTCTGGGAATGGATTGGATTTCTGTTTATCCTGCTAAGATTAATTTTATAGCTAAAGAAGTTTCTTTTTAGAATGTGTTTCATTTTTTATAGAAGAACAAACCCAAACAAATTGATAACAAATCAAAAATAAGGGAAACTATTAAGATATAGAAATGATTTTTGTCTTGCACATATTGTTTAAAATAAGAGAACTATTTATATTTATCATATGATAGTGGTAAATGAATACCTATATGTCTTTCTTGATGAGTTTCCTAGTGTTATACCTTATCAAAAAGTTGAATTTACTATTAACTTAGTTCCTTATGCTAAGAAAATTTCAAAACCCCCTTATCGAATGTATCAAGTGGAACTTCTTAAATTGAAAAATTAGTTTCTAGAGTTTCTTGATAAAGCCTTCATTCATCCTATAAATTCACCATGGGGTGATCCTATTTTTTTGTTAAAATTAAAGATGTTTCCATGAGGATTTTCATTGCTTATAGGTATTTTAATAACATTACTATTTAGAATAAGAATCATTTTCCTCATATCGATGACTTGTTTGATCAGCTCGAGGGAGCTCTATATTTTTCCAAGATTTACTTGAGATCTGGGTACCATCAGCTCAAGGTGAAGGAGGATAACATTTTGAAAATATATTTTTATACTATATATGGTAATTGTGAGTTTTTTATTATTCCCTTTGATTTGAAAAAATCCCCTCATGTATTCGTGGATCTTATGAATATAATATTCCGTGAATATTTGATAAGTTTTTTGGTTATTTTTATTGATGATATTTTGGACTTTTAAAAAAATTATGAGGATCCAGAAAAAAATTTAAGGATTGTCTTGAAAAATCTCTAATGAAATAAGTTATATGACAGATTTAAAAAATATGATTTTTCGTTGCAACAGATTTTTTTTTCAGGACATTGTAAATAATGAAGGAATAACAGTTGACACTTCCATAAAAAAAGTAGTTAATGAATGTCCAACACTTACAAATGTTACAGATATTCATAGTTCTCTTGGATTTTAATGTTATTACCAACAGTTTTTTTAAAATTCTACATGATTATCTAGACCACTATATAAGTTAACATGAAAATTGGTTAAATTTATTTGGATAGAAGAATGTGATGTTTATTTTCAGAAATTGAAGAAGAGATTGTTGAATTATCCAGTTTTGGCCATGTCCTCTAGAAATTATGAATTTGAAATCTACAATGATTATTCATTGAAGGTACTTTATTGTGTTATGATTCATATTGATCACATAATTTCTTATGCATCAAGTTATGAATTTTGTTCGTTGTTAACACTTTTTTCCTATTAGAACAATTATTATATTATTCCTCCTATTTATTCCATTCTATAATGGAGTTTAGAGTGCGCTGAATTGATATCTTATTCACTGAAACCTCGTGAGTTAAATTATCACACACATGATTTGGAATTATCAACTGTTTTTTTTTTCTTTGAAAATTTGGATTCATCATTTATATGAATCCAAATGTGAAATATTTATTGATCATAAAAGTATAAACTATATATTCACTTAGAAGGCAATAAACATGAGGTATAGAATATGTATTAAACTGATAAAGAATAATGATTTCTCAATCAATTACCAACCTAGAAAAGTAAACAATGTGGAGGATGCCTTTATATGAAAACATCATGCTCCATTAATCATGTTACATTTAGAACATGACCCCTTGATTAATGATTTGATGAATTTTGGCTTGAAAGTTGTTGGTGCTGGAAATTCCTCTGTTTTGTTTCATGTTCTGGTGTAGTCACCTCTCTCAGGAAGAATTAAGAAACCACATTCCTTCATGAGTATTACTGGTGGGATGGAATGAAAAGAGACATTGAAGATTTCACTATGAAATGTTTGACATGTCAACAGATTAAATAAGAGAGAAAACTACCAAAGGGGATTCTTCATCCTTTTCTAGTGTTTAAGTGGAAATGAAAAAATATATCCATGTATTTCCTAGTGGGACTACCATAGACTTCTTTAGGTAACAATGTGAATTTGGTTATTGTTTAACAAGTGACTAAATTTTCACATTTCTTTCCTATTTGAGATACTATGTATTTGGATCAGCTTTCTCAACTGTACCTCAAAGAGATTGTCAGGTTACATGGACTTCCTCTTTCTATTCTATCTGACTGTTATCCCATTTTTACCACTAACTTTTGGAAATTCCTTTAGAATTCAATGGGCACTGAATTAAATTTCATCATAGTTTTTCAACTTCATTCCGATGGGCATACTGAGTGAAAAATTTAGACATTGGAGGATATTATTCAAGCTTGTTCAGTGGACTATCATGAGTGTTGGGATCAACATTTTTCTTTAGTAAATTTTTCCTATAATAAAAATTTTTATTCCAGTATACAGATGGAATATTTTGAGGCATTATATGGGAAGCTATTTTAAACTCTATAATTTAGGGATGAAGTTAGAGAAAGAAAGTTGATGGGACCGGAATTAGTGGATGAAGTAGCTGAGAAAGTAAAGATGATCCAGCAACACATGAGGACAGCTCATAGAAGGCAGAAAATTTATGCAAATAATAGGAGGAAAGACTTTTCATTTATGGTAGGTGATCATTTTTTTCTTATAATATCCCCTTGTAAAATTGTTATGAATTTTGGTAAGAATGGAATGATATGTTTGTGATTCATTAAGCTATAGGAAATATTGGAGAAATTTGGACTAGCCACCTATGAAATATCTTTTCCTCTGAGTTTATCTCAGGTAAATATTTTTTCTCATGCTTTAATGTTGAGAACGTACGTTCTAGATCCATCTCATTTTTTTATCCGAAAAGTAGTTTAGTTAGAAGAGAACCTTTCTTATGAAGAGAAACCTATTCAAATTCTTGATCATAGAGATCACGTATTGTGGAATAAGATAATTCACCTGGTTAAGGTTTTTTTTTGGAAACCACATGGTTGAATAAGCAACATGGGAATTTGAAAATGATATGTGGGAAAGGTACCCTCACTTTTTTAGTAAGTAAATAAAAATTTTAAGGACAAAATATCTATAAGGTGGGGAGAATGTAACAACCTAGGTACATAAAGAATAATTTTTTTTATTTCTATAGTTAAATAGTCAAATTCTTTATAAATTTATAATGAAATAAGTGGTATTTATATAAATTATGAAATTTATACTGATAGAATAGTAACTTGACATTAGGAATAGTAACCTAACCATTAGGAATAGTAATATGACCAATAGAATTGCAACCTCACCTAATAAAGTATAAATAAAATTTAGCCATCCTATAAGTGAAAATATGATATATTTATATCATTGAACAAGTAAATAAATTTTTGAAAGTTATAACTTAATTGTTCGAATTTTTGTAAGTAATAAATATTTAAATATATTTTTATAATTAATACAACGATTTAAAAGAAAAAATTTTCATAAAATTGATTCATAAATTATTATTTTATTGTATTATGATTATAATATAATTTTATGAGACGTTAATTAATTTTTAAAAGTCTTATAAAATTACATATAATTATAAAATTGGCATTTTCAAATAAAATATGATTTTAAATAAAAGTTAAATTTTTCATATTTATAATATTATTTTCAAAAAATTGAGATCCTTTTTTAATTCTACACAATTAATAATGGTTGGGGTGAATTTTTAGGATTTTTTTGAAATACTTCAATTTTTGGTGAATAGTAAAATATGACAATTTACTCTATATATACATTATATTTTAAATACACTATTACTAACATTGTGAATGATGTAAGAACCAAAATATTGAACATACCTTCATTATTTTTATATATCTGATAATAATGCTCAAACTATTGATAGTCTTGAGCAAAATTAAAACCAAGGTCCTTAAGGAGGTTCCCAAGGAGGATAATTCAAGAGGAGGTTTAAACACATTTGAAGTAAGACGAGCCCAAGGTAAGGGAATTCTTAACCAAATTCCCATTATTTTGGTTAACCTTTGAATTCATTAATTATGTGGTACTAATAATTTAGTTTTAAATGAATTTTTATTATATTATGTTGTATAATGTGTACTTATAGTTTATACACATATTTTTTCCATTCTATTAATTCTCACTTCAATTATATGATATTTTTTCGGGTATTTTCTTTAAAAATACTCCTTTAAATTTATTTTTCCAAAAATTCAAGGGAAATGTTTCTATGAAATTTTTCTCTATTTTATTATTAAGATCTGGTTCTTGGAAATTGTTTATGATTAAGGATTGGACCGATATCTCCAAAAAATTCAATGGGTATGTTTAAGTTGGAGGTCTTTCATTTGTTTACTCAAAGGGAAACTGCAATGCTTACACCATAAGGTAGTTGTGATTGTTAAATTGTATGTTATTCATGAGTTTTAAAATCATAAAGTATCCATGAGGGTTAAAATATTAAGTAATTAATACCCCAAGTAACCTTTATGGTATTATTAATGTTTTCTATGTTTTATGGAAATCTCTTTTTTTCACAAGTAAGTATATGATACTTTATGGGTGAGAAGTATGTATTTGTGAAAATTATTTCATATTATTATAAGTATTCATATACTAATGGTTTCTATATTTCATTTTATATCCATTAATAATATATTTGTGCTCATACTATGTTTTAAAAAATCATAGGGTTTAAGGATGGGTAAGAGAAAAAGAGAAACCAAGATGAATGTTGTGAAGGGTTTTCATGAAAATATTTCATGTTTTTTAATAAAATATTTTTTTATTTTGTAAAAATGTATATTGTTTTAGTTGTACACTCATTTTATGATTGTGGATTGATATATATGAATTGTGTCCTAATTTTCTAAACCTCTAAACAAAAATATATATTTGGGAATTTAAACAAGTGAATTATAAAGGAGTTTACTAGATTATGCAATGTTTAAGGTTGGGTCCTTATATATTTTTCCAAAATTATAAAATTTATTCCCATAAATTCCACAAGACCAATAAAACAAATCAAATATAGATATTTTTAATAAGTGGGACCTTTCCCTATAGAATGATTTTTTAGGTGTATAACATTTTTCTACACTTGTTTCCAGCTAGCATATAGAACCATTCTTTCAATTTTTATTTCTCAACATTTGTTGATATGATGGATTTTTCAAATAATTTCTTAATCTATGATTTCAAAAAAAATTATATAACACTTTTATGGTTAGAAATATCAGGTGAAATTTTATGTATAGTGGGTAAAAAAGTCACATGATTCTTGTAATGAGTTTTCTTTACAATTTGAGATGTTTCAACCTTTATAAAAAATACGTGTTAGAATTTTCATTCATTTTATTTAAGGTTATTTCAATCTCAAAAAATCTCGATTGAATTTTAAAAACCAAATCATCCATAGTCAAAACTTTATTACTAATATCTTCCACTATCTTTTCTTGTTCTATAATTTTTAGCTTGAGGTTCTTAATCTCTCTAATGTACACATCATCCTTTTTAATAAAATATTAATTTCCTATATTTTTCTTTCTACTCTCTATATTCAACATTATGATCTATTGATTGATTTTTTTATTTTGATAAATATAAGAACCAATTTATGATCTCATCTAATACACCCTAGAGGTTTGTTCACCTTCTTCTGGTTCCTCACTATTGGAAGAATCTTCCTTTATTTCAACATTGGAAAATAAATTTCTAAATTTTTTTGGTGTCCCATTTTATGATGACTGTTCATTAGAAGAATTATTCAATAACTTTTTACTTAACATAATTATTTTCTTTCCAGTGAACCTAAACTTATGTATGTTGGATTTCTTATGTTCCTTGTAAGTTATATTGAACTTCTTGCACCTGGTTTTGTTTTTTAATATCATCTTCATATACTATATTATTCTCTTTAGAAAAATTCATGGAAAATTTCTAATCCCTCCAAAAAATGAAACATTTATGTGGGAAATTTCTTTTAAAATTTCATATACCTTTTAAATAATATTTAGATATTAGAGACATTGTTTATTAGTTTTCATCAGCATCAACTTCATTATCTTCATTTTTTATGAGTTCTACCAACTCATGTTTTGATTCTTAAAAATTGATTTTATCCATGTCTTCAAAATCCATTCCTTCCTTAAACATCATTTTTAATGTTTGATATTTTCTTATCTCATATGAAATAAAAAATTTATTCAATTCATTTGGAGATTAACCATTTTTATCTTCTAAGGAAGAAGTATTAGAATCATACCTACCAGTAAAGTTTCTCAGCAGATTCTTAAAAATAGTAAAATCATACAAGACATATATGAATCCTATGATATAAAAAATAACTTCATTAAATCTAGTGAATTATTCAATAGTAGTTTCATGATCTTCTATTTTTATATCTTAAAATTTTCTTCACTATATTGGAAACATTTCTTTTTTTACTTTGATGTTTCCCTCGAATAAGAATTCGAGTTTTTACAAAAAAATAATATCCTTGAGAATAATCACCTTTGTATAATTTTAAAAAAAAACACATAATAATATAATTTATAGATTCATAATATATATCTATATTTATTTTTTTAGGGAATTTTATAGGAACATATTTCCCAATAATTGGAAAACAAAGTACAGGTGCATCTTTTTCCTCTAGGCCAAGAGACAGAACATAGGTTTTCATTCTGATTTTACAACCATGATAATTTTTACATGAATGTAGTAGTACCTTTTATGTTTACTTTGTTGAGTTTCTCCATGATAAGGATATAACATGGGAAAAATTAATTCTAACATAGTTTCAAGTTCCTTGGGATCATGAGAAACATTTTAAAGTGGACGTAAATCAGTGGTGACTTTTTCCAATTTATTTTCACTTAGAAATTATACCTTTAAACTTGTTAGAGTTTTATACTTATCAACTTTATATAAAAATATCACAGGAATGAAAATATAAGAAATTAAATTATGGAACATAAGATTTACAAGGTATTCCCTTCATTTGGGTGACTACATCTTTTAAATGGAAACTCCCATTAGTCCATGAAAATTCATTATAATTAATATTGAATATAATTAGACAACTCCTATTAGACATATTCTATATCCTAATATAAATTATTATATTGACTCTCATTAGTTACAATATTTTGATTTTGAAAAATGAGTCTACACATGTATAATAAACTATGTAAATAGCACCCTAAAAGTTCATCCAGAATTCCTTCGTCTAGCAAGTTTCTATCTAATGTGCCCTTCCTTCATTTGGTGTATTCCATATGATGTTCCTCACTAGAATTGCAACTATTTTATATAATGTGTTATATCTGATGAACAAAATCAGTTCTCCTTACAACACTAAGCAAATACTTTTTTAAATATTATGTTCAGTGATCTATCGAATTCCACTAGGTAATAATCAATATAGTAACTCTAAACAAAAATTCTATATATTGTCTCATAACTAACTCTTCTATCTAATAAATCTGACTGGTATTATCTTTTCTTAAACGGATTCAGTTGGAAACTAGTATTTATCTAAATACTTTGGTGATTCATATTTTTTGATGGATAAATTCTATTTATTCATACTATAATTGCGACCGTTATTTATAGGGGCACTCGAAGTGAAAACGGTTGGAACCCAGATTAGTTTTCCCTCTAAAATAAAATTTACTGGTCATTTATCAAGAATTATAGAGTCTTCCTAAATATTCATGAATCTTTATGAAAACTCATAATTTGAATCATTTATTTAAAATTACTTAACTTCTATGTTAATAATCTTCTTCATACTTTTTTAAACTCATTAAGATAACAAAATGTTGATAGATCAGCACCACATCATCAAAATAATAGGATTTATAATGTTGTTTAAATATTTATGAAAAATCTATCGAGTGGAAATTTGTATGATGAATTTATTAAGAGAATTTTTTTTGGATCAACTCTATATTTCTTCTATTTGATCATCCTACCTCAAATAAAACTCTGATCAAGAAAAATTTCTTGGAATTATTTGATCTGTGAGATCTTGAATGTTTGTCTGATGTCCATTCGTCTGATTGATGTTTATATGATGGATCCTTGTCTAGTGGAATTGATCTAATGACTCTCATTCAGCAGCACACTTCATGAATTTTCTATCTCAAACTTTATATAGCCTGTAAAAAAACTTTTCCACTTAATCAACATATACATTATCTATTTAGAAACTTCATCTTCCTCTGTTCAGTGAATATGAATAATTATCCATGAAATAACACTATATCAACTTCTAAATAGTTTTTTTACTAAATTATTCTCTCTCTAGTTATCTTCTCTCTCAGGTACTACAACATCAACGTTATACCATCACTAAAACATTAATTAAATGGTTCCATTTTAAACTCTATCCCATTTGACTTCTCCTACATTGTACAGAAGTGAAAAAACTCTGAATTACTTGTCTCTTACAAATCATAATCTGATAACATAAACTATATTACATTCAATTCCTTTAGCTACTGGACTCCAGTTACCATTACACATTTTAAATACTACCCTTAACTAATATTTAGTTTTCTACAATTATGTAGTTTCTTTGATACCATTACAAAGGTAATGAAAAATGTGAGTTACCTTTATAGAGTTGGGGGAATACATTTATGAAACTTTTTTACGGCCATTTTAACTTTGAATTATTACAGAATGTTATCTATAACATATGTATATAGGTCTATGTATAGTGAGAATTGACCAGAACATATTTATTTGGAGACTTCAACCCTGGTCCATCCAATGGTCGGTTATATTTTTGTACCATTGTATGTTCATGAAAAAACTTCAACTTGGATCATAAATTTCATCATGATGTTTGAGACCTTTGATTTTCTTAGCATCTTCAGAATTTTTGGAGGTTTTCCTAACCTTGTTAATTAAAATCTTCCTTAAACCCCTTTTATAACTTGTTATTAAGTATTCCTAACATTCATAAGGAAAACATTCTTAAAATTTCTTGTAACTCTTTATCACCTATTTAAAAAAACAATCATAACAAAATTTATTGTCAAAAAATAAAAAACATGTAACAAAAAATCAAAATGATATTCTTATTCTACCATTTATGCAACATGATGATATTTAAAAATAAAAGGAAATCATGGTTTTAGAATTGAATATTGTGAATTACATAGAAAATTTTACATATTCGTAAAAATGGAATATGGAGAGAAAAGAAGATAAATATGTATAAAATAAAGATTATTTTTCAAACATAAAAAAGTAGGAAGTGAAGGAAGTATTTAAAAAATATAATGGAAATAAAATACAGTTGAAGGTATGAAGTTTCAGTCTATCGCTAAACAAGAATAGGAATAAGACTTTTTGAATGTTTATGAGATATACATTTCAAATGGATAATAATAGTATCATAAATTCTAATTCTTCACTACAAAGAAAACATGAATGGGAAGAAAATGGGATTCATTGTAATTTGATCAATAATATTGAATAATATGTTACGAAGTGTTTTTATAGTATTTTTTCTCACTGGAATCTTGTTCATAAAGTTCTGAAGCGTTACACCAACCTTGTGTATTTTTATTATCATCTTGTAGATAAAAATATCAACATAGTTGAAGCTATGATAACCAAATTGTAAACATGAGTAGTTTATTCCTCCAGATATGAAAGATAAATGATCTTTCAATTGTATGGTTTTAAAATAATATGGTAATTGAGACATCTCTAAACTTGTAATCATTAAATAAGTGAGATTTATTTTATTTATTGAATAGGAACATGACCATTTATGCTCCTTGAATTACCATGTTGAGTAAAACAAGTAAAATATATTGTTTTCATTATTATTTATTCGTTATTTTTAACAAAAAATTTATATAATTGTTTTCATTAAAAACATAACAATATATTTGATAAGGAAAAGTTTTAGTTGACTCACCCTGATTCACCTCCCCCCCTCAAGTTATAATATTTTAAAAGGACTAAAAACATGAATTTATTGTTTCTAAATATATAAATGCATTAGAAGAAACTTTTTTATTGAGAGAGTAGATCATAATTTTTATATATAGTAACATTCCAAGATAGTTTGGTGATCCACATAATGAGAGTGATCTATTTAGAGATAAAATAGTGGGATTCTAATTTGAAGATATGTAATGTGATGTTTCACTTGATCATATATGAAAGTAGTGGTCACATGAATATGTAATATATTGTGCATAGTGTCAAGGTGAATCCTATCCAAACTCAATTTGTATTGATCAAAATATTTTAGAGGATACTATGTGGCTTGAACATCACAAGAATAGTAAGGACTTGGATTCATGTGAGGGGTCAAACCTTGTAAAACCACAAATAAAAATCATTACTTTCTACACTGAATCGTATATAAATGTATGTTAGGTTAAGGGAGAAAAGGTTCAATAATCTTAACAAAAAACATAGGTTCAAATTATGATGTTTTTTTTAAATTAAATAATATTTGGTATTTTATAAAAATTTGACCACAGCTAATTCACCCGCCTCTCATGTGTGTCTAAACATATAATATGGAACATAAAAAATATACATAATTTAAAAAATAAATACCATTAAAATGAATCTTTTTCCTCTCCATTATATCTCTATCTATGAATCTTCTACTTCTTATACAATAATAAATAAAAATAAGGAAAAGAAATAACAAGGTTTCTTTAATAAAACCTCAAAAAGATAGAGTGACTGAATTTTAATCCTAAATACCCTAAAATAATTTAAAAAAATTAATTTATATCAAAGGAATAAAAAACACAAGTTTCCCCTCACAATAAAATTATTTTATGTCTTTTAGTTATATATTACCTAACCATTCCATTTAATATAATAATAGAAAGAAATTACAAAACTCATATTAATGAATGATCCTAATTATTTTTTATTTATATATATGAGTTTTATTTACTCCTTTGAGGTTGGATTTACTCATCATGAGGTAGTATATTTTCCTTATTTATATGATCAATCAATCCATTTTTAGTTAATCCTTAAAAATGAGATGTTAAATTATGAAATAAACAACCTTTTTTCCCACCTTAATATTTTCCATCATAAATCTTGTTCAACATATTTAATATTATAAATCAGACCAATTTTCTTATTGTATTCCCATATTTCACCCTTTTATGTCTCTCAAACGCATTATATTTCCTTCCATTATTCTATTATAGTCAAATCATAAAAATTAAAATTGTTTTATTAACTTTATTTCCCAATATTTTTCATTGATAAATATATATTGAATTTAACATGATATAAACTAATTAATAATGATGAATTTTCTACTTCAAAAATAAATCAAGGTCTATACATTTACCAATAATGGTCTCCTAAGAACATGGGTGGTTTATCTTCATCCATATCAAGTGTAAGGAAATCCCTAGTAAAATTAAATTAATAAAATTTTACAAAATCATATTCAATCAATCTATATAGATATATTCCCATTTTATATATAAATTTAGGAGAAACTATGGTGGGATTCATTTGTTTTAAGCATACATTTTTTTAATATTGAGTATGTCATGGTATTCACACTTCCACTTAAATCACATAATGTTTTTCAAAATTAATATGATTTTCTAGTAAAAGTTATATATAAACTACATGGATTTTTTTTGTCTATGGACTCCATTACAACATAACGAAGTGTTCCCTTGAGGTAGTGATCATACCCATATCCTCTATTTTATTTTATTTTAAACCAATTCCATATAAATTTCTATATAAGTGATAAAATTAAATAAATTGACCACCAAATAAATATTGATGTCATGTTTCAAGAAAAAATATAGAATATTTAATCCCTTGTATGAATTTTTTTATTTTTGTAATTTTTCCAAGAATTTTAAATTCAACTTGAATGATGGTGATTCTACAATAAATTCTTTTTTATCTTCTCATGTATTTTCCTTCACTTTTTATCTTATTTTTTATCTCTATTTCCGGTTATTTTAACTATTTTATTATCAAATATTAAACACATTCTTTCATGGTATTTCTACTTCTAAAGGTTATAGTCTCCACTTAATCACTAGGGTTAAGCTACATGTCACTAAAAAAATAACTCACCATCGCTCTTTGATTTTATTTGATATTTGTATAATCTAGAATTACAAATTCCAAATTGTAAAAAACAGATTTTGAGAATTGACCTTTATATTCTTGATAATAACTCTATTAGTGGTCATGAAACTTTTTATAAATTGCTTTAATATGTTTTTTAATTCCTTTAGTGTTGTTTTAATCAAGTAGTAACACATCTTTGGTGAATTTGTTTCCATTCCATCCCCTATTTTATTGATTTATTCACCCCCAAAAATTATCTATTAAAATAAATGTGAATAAAATATTTAGTAGATATATACTGGTTTTTATTTTTGGAAATCATGATATTAAATTTATTTATTAAACATTTCAATTAAGAAATAATTAAACCATTGGAATTCACCATGTAAAATCGGATCCTTTTTTTCTTTCAATTTTTATTGAAAACTATTACTATAAATTTGGTCAAACAATCCATAAATGATTATATAAATTTCTTCCTTGATGGTCCTCCAAAAATAGTGTCCTTGATTGAACTATTACTTAAAGAAATTAATTTATAAAATTTTTTATTTAGAATAAAAAACTATAAACAATGATGGGTATACTTTTTAAAAAAGTATTTAAACATCTCTCATACTTTTTAAATAAAATATGAGTCAAATTTACTAAAATTTAAATTTTTCAATGATGATTCATATATTTATAAGGAGAAAAGAAACATGTTAAAAAGTGTATTGTTATCTGATCCCATGTTGAGATGGAATGTGGTGCCAAATTTTTAATCCACACTTTATCTTTGTATCTATATGATAATTTAAAAAACATAGTCTTACAATATTATTAAAATCTTTATAAAATTTAAAAGTATCAAAAATTTCATGAAAATTATCATAGTAGGTGTTTGGATTTTATTATATTATCTCGATATATTAAATTTAATTCAAACACATTTTTATGATCATAAACTTTCTCTCTATATTGTTTATAGTAACTAGTGACATACAGATTATCAGTCATACCTCCACATTTGAAGCTATAAAAAACTCTATTAATTTTTATAGCCTGTATTATCTTGTTTTTATTTATTTTATCAACTTCTTAACTTTGACTAAATCTTGACATGTTTAATTTCATTTTTTTATCATTAAAATATTTATAATATTGGGATCATATATGATAAGTTATTGTTTATTCAAAAAAATTCATCTATGATGAAGGTTCATAGATCAATAATGGTTATCTTAAAAATCATAGCATGATAAAACCAATAAAAATAAAAATACTCAAAATAGAAAAGATAAAATAAAATATTTTCTAATCTATAAAATCTCATATTCCACTAATTTTAAATTATCACCTATTAATTTTGACAAACACTTGATCACACATAATTAATCATTAATACCACATGGATTAATTAAAGTTGAGATGTTTATTATATTATTACTATTACTAAACTACAAAACTGTAGTCAAGTAAAAATAAAAGGCTGTGATTATAGGTATATTTGATCATTAGAGTAGTATTTTAACTTAAAAATTAGGAATTCCAATTGAGTAAATGGATTTTAATTAAAATTAATTAAAATTAAATTTAATAACTATATAAAAAGAGTTCCAAATGACAAGATGATACTCAAAATTATAAATTCATGATCATGAAATAATTCAAATTAAAATATTTTAATAAACAATAAGTTATCATAGGAATAATGTTTAAATTAATCTTTGATCTTGTATTTTTTCATTAAATTAATAAATCAATAATTTCCCTTAACCAGGTTATTAAATTTATTTCAAAATTTAGATAGATTGAAACCATGTTTAAACATAATTAATTTGAATTCAATATTTTATTAGGAATAAATTGAAGAGATTTAGTTCAACAAATAAAGCTAATTATTCAATAAATAAATATTAAGAAAAAAATATTTAATAAATGATAAATAAATGTATAAATATGAACTAATTCTCATTAAAAATAAAATAAAAGAAATATTTAATCACCCTTCATTATAATTATTATTATAAAAATCTATCAACTCCATGAGTGTTATTTTAAAAAGAATAAAATTTAAGAAAATAACACCAATCAAATAAATTAATACAAAAAATAATAAAAATAAAAAATATAAAAAAGATAATGGAGTCACTTATAATAACCTACCCTAAATCATCACTCCTCAACCTCACCCGATTCAAGTCAAAATTTTAGATGGTATTTGGTATATCCACATAATTATCATAATAAGAAAATAATTATCAAGGTATTTGAGGTTAAAAATATTTAGTGATTTTTTTGTTAATTTCTTAAGTAGACTAATGGGAAGTAGAATCATGAGTTCAATGAAATAATTCCACTTTTATTGTTGGGTTGGCGTATGTGGATTCTCCTACATGCTTTGATATACCAAATATTTTTGGATTGAATGAGGGTTTTAATTAAGTTATTTTTTTCTATGAAATGATTTAATTATAATGTTGAAATGATACTAGAGAATGATATTTTGTATGGTTGGTTTTAGGGGAAATGAAAAAGGTTAATTTTCTGAGTGGATGTTTAATTTCTAGAACATTAAGGAAATGGTAATTTGGTTTATATAACTTTATGATTATGTGATTTTTGGATTTACTTTTTGTTCTTATTAATTATTATTATTATTATATTAATTTTTTGGTAGTATTTGGAAATGATATTGTAATTCTCACTTAAGTGTGTATTCATTGTTTGGTTTGACATGGATACTGGGAAAACATTATTTAGTGTCTAAGATTTGTTAGTAATAAAAAATAGTGTTAGGTTAGTTCATCTACTAATGAGTATGAGGTATCAATTGATTGTTACTCAAGGTCTGATAAATACCTCTATTTTTTTGGAAAATAAATGGTGTGTGTGCTATTTATTTTCAATATATGGAAATTATAATGAGTTTAGATATATTGAAAAACTTTTTATATTCAAAAATAGGTATTTTCCAATTTGGTTTTATAAAATGTCATTGGATTGGGGAATATTTATAAAACATATTTAATGTTTTTTTATTTTTACATTCATATATTTCATGAGAAGTCTTGGGGATATCCTAAGGGGTCTTGTACTTCCCCACTACATGCCAAACATGGTAGATATGTAGACTTTGTGAAGTAAGATATAGTTAATGGAAAGATGTATTTCTTCGCTAGTGATGGACTATAGCCACAATGATGTAATTGTGGTAAAGTAATATCTATGATGTTAATGGGTAGCTCATGGAGTAAAGAGGATTTGGTAAATTGCTCCATTTTTTTGTTTTTATATTTTTTTAACATTATTGGACACAATTTCTTTATTTTAAACACTTATTTGAATCCATGGGAATGGTTTCAAAAGAAATTTTATCAGTAAATGTACCATTATAAATTTAAACTAAAAAATTATTTAGAATTATTTGATTTTTAGCAGGGTGATATAATGTTTATAGAATATTCCACTTTGTTCATTGCTTGGGAACTATTTTCACCAAAGGTAACTACTAGTAAATCTTTGAAGAAAGGATTCAGGAAGAAATTTTACTTGATATACGATCACATGGGATCTTGTTCTATATTTACTTATATATTGAGATGATAAATAAGATGGTTGTGACTTAGAAGGACATTATGAGAAATCTTTAAGGTGAAGACATCTTTACCTGACTTGGAAAGGGAAGTTGTTCAAGTATTGGGAAAAAGATAAATTATGATGATCCATCTCATAGAATTGGATCATCATATGTTAAGGATGAATTGATGTACTTTTATATGCCTTAGATGAATATGTAATATATATTATTTTCAGTGTGGGGAATTTAACCATCTAAAGATTACTTTTCTAGAATAGACTTGGAATTCTAATTTATATGGAAATTTTGGACACCTAAAGTGTTATTACATGAACCTACAAAGTAAATCTATGGGGAAGTCTTCAAATATGACTCAATAATCTAAATACTGATTGGTAGGATTTCACAGGTGAGTTCATGCTAACAATCATTCTTTAAAATATTGTTTTTATGATTACATGGGGATCACATCTAGAACCGTCTCATAAAGGGGATTGTCATACTCTGATAAGAATTAAGGTTTTCTATTTATGGTAGATAAAGACCCATCAAGGTAAAAGTGGGATCATTAATGGTTCGATATACCTTCTTGAGTGATTCTAAAATCATTTCCATATGATTTGATACTAGTGCTAATATTTCATTTATTGTGGAGTGAGTGGTAGATCTATAATATTTGAAAATAGAAATGATGATTCAAATAATATATATACAGACACTTATAATATAATGGGATATATATAGATTCAAATATCCATAATGCACAATTATAATAGGAAGCACAAGATTCTCTCATGAGGCTTCACCATCCTTTACATGAAAATTTTTAATTTCATAATATGTGTGGACTATTAAATTATATATAAAACTAACATTAGACACTATATTTGGAAGGTGGTTTTCATTACTCTTGAGGGTTATATGAACACTTTAAAGGTCTGGTAATATGTGAATACTAGTACAATTGGACCTATGATGATAGGTTACGTAAGTAAAATATACCAATTAGTAGTGATAGTGTTGGTTATAATGGAAATTCATTAATGAGATAGATTCCTTAAGATATTTAACTATAAATTAGATTTATTAAAAAATTATTTCTATAATATCATATATCTTCTTGGCCTATTAAATTGTAATTTTTGGATGTTGATGATAATGGGAGAAGGTTGGTGTAAATAAGGGTGATGTTTAAGATAGAATTTAATATTGGATTTCTATTTATAGTGTGGATGGATTTATTAAATTTTATAGGTTCAAATTAGAGGTTTGGAAATGGTACGGTATGTTTGGTTATGACATGTAATCCTAGGGGTTGGGTTTTGGGGGTTCTACCATTTTAAGGGACCCTACATTATGTTTCATGGTTTTCATTATAGTGATGGTATGTAGTTGATAATTATGGAAAAGGAATGACAAGGATTGTGACATAGACTTTCCTACTATGGTGTGTATATTTTGTTTTGATAATATTCTCTCTTTTATTTTATATATCCTTACTGCATGTCAATGTGGAGCCTCGGGGATCGGGATCCTTATCTCTAACATTTTAGGGACCATTGAAACCTATATTATTGGTTTTTCTTCGGCATAGCCCTAAGTTTATGGTATCATGGTTTTGATAAAAAGGTAAGGATTGAGATATATGGGAATTTAAATTGTCTTTTTTGGAGAATTTATTAACTTGTAACCACTATGGTGTGGTTCATCAAGTTGTGCCATGTTTTCTTAAATAATAATTATTGTTTCATCATATCCTATACCCCTTGGTTGTGGTATATATTTTACATATTGGGTTTAAATTTGGAATCCCCTCCAACTTTTATTATGCTTCCTATCCCTCTTTTGACCGTTCTGTGATTCAGGTGTGGTTTTGGGAGACCTCACAGCCCCTCTTCTCTAGGATTTTATCCTTGTCCATAGATATCAAAGGTTGGTCATATTAGGTGATTTCATTATCTTCACCTCTTAGTCCATTTTTATTATTACCATGGTAATTCTTAATCGAAGTAAAAATTTTATTTTTAATGGGATATTGGGGAAAATTTTGATGATTAATTTTTTTAGGTTGACTAATTATTCCCTTTAGTTTTTTGGTGTTTTTCATTATCTCTTCGTCCTATATAACAGTTGTAAAGCTCTGGTTTTGCTAGTGAATTTAAAAAGTCTCTTTAATTTTTATATAATGTGGAACTAGTATTCCCTTTATTTATATGGGTGGATGGTATGGATTTTATTAATGAAGATAATGAATAGTACTCCAAGAAATTGATGGGAATGGGTGTTTTTAAGAAGTGTTTACTCATTTTTGTGATATTATAAATGTGGTAATTCTTATTTATTATTGTTTCTAAAAAACATTATTATTGAAAAGAATTGTGTGTTGATGTTGTGACTTTTCTATTGGAATAAAATTTCATAAAAGGATAAATACATAAATATAGTATTGAATTTGTTGTATGTAGGAGCTGAATTTACATGTAGACATTCCCTGAAATATAAAAGATCATACTACTGAAAACAATTGATGTATGTTTTTATAATTATTTTTTATGGCTATCTTTTTATTGTTTTTATGGGAATATTATATGGTAATGTTATGATTGGATGTGGTAATTTATTGGTTATGTGTATTAGAATGAATTCAGAAGGTGGGGTATGAATTATTGGGTTGTTGGTGTGGAATAGGAAGTGGGGTAGTGATTATTTGTCATATATTGCATTATGGGGAAAAAATTTGGAGATTGGTTGATGGTGGTTGAGTTTTTGAGGTGACTATGAGGATTTTATATGGATTTTTTTATGAAATTATTTCATGGCTAGTTGATTTAGGGTTGTTTTTTAGTTTCATGTCAGTAGTGGAATATAACTAGTAATGTTGAACTCAAAAATGTATATAGATTGAATTTAATTAAATAACGACTGAAATAAAAGTGAGTGATTTTTTATATGGATTTTCATTAAATATAGAGGTTAATGGTACATTGAATGTAATTTTTTTGGTAATAAAATCTATAAATGTTCAACATTATTTGGTTTGGGGGGAAATTATGCATGGCTGAGGAGGCTTTTTTTTATAGAAAGTGGGGCTGGTTTATAGTGTTATATTTGGAATTTATTAGTCTATAATGATAGAAGTGTGGTGACAGTTTTATGATATGATTGGTGTTGTGTTAATGTGAAACCTTTTTCTAGGTATTAAGTGTTCCTATATATATGTGTTTCATGTTCTTATGATTTTATATGCATCCCAGTCGAGTTGGATAACCTTATGGATTCTCAAATGTTTTGTGTTCTGGTTGTTTTCCCTAATATTAATGTTGGTCAGAGAATCATTTGATGATTACATTTTATTCCCTACTCTTCCTTATAGGTTTCGTGTAGTAAACAAGCTATGTAGATATAGTTTTGATAATTGGTGGGGGGTTTTGTATGGTAGGGGGAGGGAACAAGGTTGATATTCTTCATGTTCAAGATACCCTACTGAGATGGATCTATGGTGAGGTCATGATCTGTAGTGTAGATGTGGATATTCAATTGCGGTAGTGGTTATAGTATGGATGTAATAATTACAACATAAAATGTCAAACCCTATGGGTGGATTGTATTATTAGGTCTTCGGTCTAACCCATATCTAATGTTAATGGATGGGTATGGGATGTTTTGACATAGATACATAAGAGATAGATGTATAGGACATTTGAAATTTGGGCATGAGAGAGAAAAACAAGTGGAGAAGTAGTTACAAAGTATCCTTTGTGCTATCTTATTGATATTATTTTATTATACTTGGATATCACATTTGGCTAGTTTTCCTTAGTGAGGTTGGGTGATAGTCGGCATGGTCGTAGCTTATTGTTTCTGTTGTTTTCTCATTGAATCATTAGTATTCTCTTTTAATATTTTCACATGAGTTCTTGAGTATTGTCCAAACAAGTATACATGTTATTTTCACCCCTATAAAAGTAAATTATTTTTCAGTTTTCCAAGATGATTTTGGTGACTAAGATGAATATTACTCTCTTGATGTTTGGGATTGGTTACAATTTCATTACCTAAGACATATCGTTGTATTTTATTTGTATATATGTATTATCTAATAAATTCCTGAATTGTGGAATCATTTTTGGTATTTCTTTATTTATATCAGGGTGTTTAATAGTGGTTTTATTTATATATTCCTTGGATATATGAGTTAATTCCTCCCTTTTTCATGTTTTATACCCTCTTTGTTAGTTTCTAACCCAAGGATTATTAGAGGTGGGATTTGGGGGGTCAATATCATCTTAATTGAAGGCCCAATAAGAGTTCCCAATGGGTGTAAGATGTAATAAAGTTGTATCAGATGTTTGGGTTAAGAGTTTGGATGGATACATGAGTTGGGAACCAAAGAGGATTTCATGGGTTGGTAAGACAATGGTGTCATTTGATCCTGGTGCATGACATGGGTCAAGTAGAATGATTGGGACATAATATTGTGTTAACCCTCATGATTTGATAAAAGATCAATTTAATTTACTATAATAAATAGTGAAATTTCATTTCTTATAGGGTGGAGACATTGTAAAGGTATATTCTTCAAGCTTTCTTGTTCTTCTATTTCAATTAGGGATCATTTTTTTAAATTAAATAAGATGAATTCGATAAAATTTAATAAGAAAGTTCTAGTATTTAAGTTTTATATTGTTTTTATTCTACATTTATATATTTCAGTCTTTCATCATCCAAAAATCATTTTATTTTTTGCGCTTTAGTCGGTTAATATAGTTTACTATCATAGTATTGATCTAGTTGAGAAGGATGAGGCTTGGAGGAAGTTATTGTGTGAGTTTCAATGTTAGTGTTTAAAATGTATGAGAGGAGAATCTCTAATTTTGAGATAAATAATTGGTTAGAGGATTTTGGTATTTATTTCAGCTTCATTCCTACCATGGTGTATTAGTGAGTACCTCCCATAGTTAGTCATATATGGGAATCCATGCAGTAGTGGTAGATCCTGTATCATAGGGTGAAAAAGGTGATCGATTTTTTGTGGGTATATTTATAGAGAATTTTTCATACTAATTTTCTATTATCGATAGTGAGGGTAGTTAATATCTAAGATATTTTCTCTATTCTATTGGCGATCCTTCGTTTAAGGGAGCTTGGGATCATATTTAAAGACCCATTCAATTTTCCCCAAATTTGTTTCTAGGTGAGGATTTTAGGGATCAAGATTTATAGATTTTTATGTGTCCCATTATTCACTATGTAATCACACATTTTATATTTATTATGTATTTGGAGTCTTAAAACAAATCCAAGGTGATCAATAGGATCCACTTAGTGCCAATATTATCACATGAGGGGAGTCATCAATGTTCTTTAAGGAGAAATATTTTTTATGGTGGATCACAAGTGTTGTGGTAGTAAAGGTTATGTTCAATGGGGGTAATCCAAATAAGTTATCTTCCTCCTACTTATTTTGTAATAATAGTTTTTATTCCCCCACTAGGAACATCACACCATTGTTCTTTCCTTATAATGGTCATTTTCAGTAGAGATATCAGCATCTGAATATTCTAGGGGGATAGTGTGTAAAAGGATTCTAGGTTTCTTATCATCCCCTGTAGTAGTTTCATCATTTTTCATATCAGTAGTGGGGTAGTAGAGAATTATATAAATTATAGTATATGGTAGAGGTAATCCATATTATGATGTCCCTTTCCATTAGGGAAATTGGGCTGGGCACAGCCATGGAAGTGTTTTTCAATAATGAGACAGAGGATTCGGATGTGGATAGATTCATGATATGGATGTGCCAGTGCTAATGTGTTAAAATATAATCTAATGTATAATTTTCTTGTTATATAACTTGGACTATATTTATTCTGATTTTAGTGATTTAAACTCATTTATTACAAACACCTTGGTCCATGTCTTGGGATTGAATGTTGAGAGTCTTCTAGTGCCCCCTTGGAGTTAACTACCCCAGTTGGAGGTTAGATGAGTTTCTTATGCTTATTGGTGTCGTGAACTGATAAGGAGAAACATTATTCATCTAGAGTAATGTTTTCCACTTTAGATATAACTATAAGATGACATCCTCATAATTCAGTTTCATTCCATGTGTACCATTATTGATTACTTGTAGAGTTTAGTTTTCATATATGATTAGGAGGGACATTTTATTGTTTTGGTTGGAAATAAATATAATTGGATGGGTTATAGATGTTCAGAGTTATTATTATCTCAGATAGTAGCCTTATCATTTGATTCAGTGGTGGTTTAAATGGTGGTGTCTCATGGAGTTGGGGAAGAGTGTCTAGATATATTTCTTGAAGAAGTTGTGACCTTATCCCCTCGATGTGATATTAAGTTTGGGATAGAGTTTTAGGTAGGTTATTCTTTTATTTTTATGGATCCTAATTAGATGTAAAATTTTAAGTTATATGAGTAGTGGATTTAGATTGATGATATAGTATATAATGGTTCCATTTGACCCAATGTGTTTTCATGGGGTGTTATATCGTTGTTTTTCAAGAAGGTGGATAGTGGTCTGAGATTGTGTATATACTATCACTAGATAAATAATGTGATAGTAAAGAATTATTACCCTCTTATAAGGAATTAAGATCTATTTGATGAGTTAAATAGATCCAACTAGTTTTCAAAGATTCATTTATTGTCTAGATATCAGCAGATGCGAGTGAGGGAGGAAGATGCCTCAAAGATTTCCTTTATATGCCTCAATGGAAACTTTTAGTTCTTGAATATGTCAGTTTTTGTCACTAATGGCCCATATGTTTTCATGGTACACATGAAATCCATGTTCCATGAGTTTATAGATAGGTTCATTGTAGTTTTAATTGAATACATACTCTTATACTCAAGGATAGAGGAGGAGTATGTTGAGCATCTTAAGGAAATTTTCATATACTTCAGTACCACCAAAACTATGAGAGGATGTCTGAGTGTATGTTTTGGTTATGATAGGCCTATTTTATTTTCATGTGCAATCTCATCAAAGAGTGGAAGTTGATATTTTGAAGATTATTTCCTTTTATTCTTAGTAAACCACCAATAATTTTCTAGATGTCCACACATTATTTGAACTTCTGAGACTATATAAGAGGTTTTTATAAAAATTATCTTTGGTTATAAACCCATTAACAACCTTGAAAAATAAGGACCATGCTCTCTTATAGTCTAATAAGTGTCAGGAAGATTTTTAATACCTTAAGTGGAGATTGATTAGTTCTTGTGTGCTTTAGTTTCCAAATAAAGAGGTGATTTTGAGGGGTTTATGACTCTTCCCATCTCAGTTCTGTTTTCGTATTGATGAAAGTTAGATCGGTGATATCATATTGTTCTAGGAAGTTATTCCCTCATGAGCCTAACTTTTCCACCCATGATATTGAGATGGTAGTGGTATTTTTTTATTTAAAGTTGTGGTGACATTACCTCATTATTGAGTTCTTTATACTCTTTAATGATCACAAGATATTGAGGTATGTGTTCTCTTAGTGGGATATAAATATTTGATAATGGAGTTGGATGGAGTTTCTATAGGACTATGAATTTGATATCTTCAACTCCTTGAGGAAGGGGAATATAGTTGTTCTTGCACTGAGTATCATGTCGTTGGGAGATGTTATATGAATGTCTAGAGATTCTTGGAGATGGATGAAGGAGCTTGTGTTGATACATATTGATTAAAATGAGGTCATTGGTAAAGGATTCATGTTCCATATGATAGTGTGGTCCTCCTTGACACATTGACTTGAGGAGTCTCAGTGGAAAACATAGAGGTAGATGTTATGGGGGGGAATTTCATCCATGGTGATTCTTCATAGGGGTGGTTGGAGGATGACTAGAACTGGATGCTGTTTTTATGGAGGATTTATGTTCCATAAAATTTTAGTGAGAAGTTTATCTGATAGTTCAACATCCTAGTAGTGGTATCTTGTTATTTTGTATCCAAAATTTACCATTCCTTGATGGGTAATCTTATTTATCCCCATATGAAGAAAAAAGTAGTACAGTCTATGTCATGATTCTTAGTCTTTCAGTGGTAAAAGTTATAGCATCATGTTTCAAGTTGGTTATTACAGTCATTGAATTTTTCCAAGTGAAAATGAGAGGATATTTCAATGGATTTCCTCTTTTTTGTTCCATCATCATGGGGAGGACGTGATGTTATTTGGATGATTATGGATTGGCTGAGGAATTTTTCTTACTTCTTGATGGTCATGAAGTTGGGTGTTGTTGAGGCTTTTGAATGGAAGTTTGTGGATCAGGTTGTGAAGCATCATAGAGTAATAAGGACCGTCATATATGATACGAATCCTCATTTTACCTTAGGAGTTTGGAGAGAATTATAGAATGATTTCGGCTATGATTTACACCTTACCACTACTTTTTATCCTCTGATGGATGGCCAGAATGAGTGAAACCAATTGACATCATATCTATCCATATAGTTACTATATGTATTTCAACGGACCATAGATGAGAACATTCCATTTGTTTATTTTTATTAAAATAACTTCTTCTACTCTTATATTTTCATGGACACTTTCAGCTCATTGTAATAGTGGTCTTCTCAATCTCAATTGGGTTTATACAAGGTTGGGGAGTCAATGGTCCTTGGACTATATCTAGTGCAGTGCATGAACAAGAAGATTTTAAAGGTTTGGGAGTGAATAAAGGTAGAAAAATACAATAATAAGTACTGTATTAATCAATGGAGGATACTTTTAGAGTTAAAGGTTAGATATCATGTGTTCTTGAGGGTTTCCCATCATCACAGGTAGAAGAGGTTTTTTAAGTGGAATAAGATATCTACATAGTCTATTTGTCCTTTTTGAGGTTTTTTAGTTTGTTTATGATGTTTTATACTGATTCAAACTCCATCTGTAGTTACACTAACTTGATAGCATCTTCCATGTGTCACATAATCATAAATATCTTCATAATGACTCTCATATAATTAATTCAAGAGAATTTGAAATTAATAGGATATGTTGTTTATGAAATAATAGGTTTAGATTCAGAATCACCAGGATAAAGTATTGTGTCGGAATGTTTTTACTTAGGTTTGATTTTCATGGATATATGGTATTATATAGAGGATTTTGGGGAAACATGAGTCCTAGGTGTAAACTCAGTATCTCAATCTGTTTTGAGATTTATTTATTATTTTATGATATGTTTGTTTTTGTATTGAATTATATAAGATATTTGATATAGTTATTTTGATTATTTGTTTCTCCTGATATTTATTTATTCTTAGAGGTGGAATTTTTCTATTTGAGAGTTATATTTTGGGGTTGGATGGCTGATGATGTGTCATTTTTCTTCTCTTTTAGTTTGGTTTTGATTCTTGGGAATCAGAATTGTTTGAGGGTTATTTGATATAATAGACCATATCTTCTCAACCCATTACTTTGTGATCTTTAGGTGTTGGGGATATTGGAAGAGGGTTTGAGTAATTAAAAGTCATGTTTATGATTTGACATCATTTGGGATCTGGTTTTATGGTGTGGATGGATTTTTACACCATGGGGTTCAGTTTGGAGGCCTTGATGTGGTGGGGTCATCTTGGTTATGATGTGGAATCCTCGGGTATTGGGTTTGGGGTTATTCTATTTTAAGGGATCATGTTCCATGTCTCTTTGTCTACATTGTGTTCATTATTTGGGGTTGATCAAGGAGGTAATGGAATGTTGAGTATTGTGGTCTGATGCTTCCTAGTGTGACATGTATCTTAGAGGTTGATATCAGGCTCTATAATGTTTCAAAGTTCCCTAAAACTTGGTTCTTTGGGTTGTGGTGTAGATCCCCAAGAAGAGGGGCCCTTATCACTATAATTTTAGATATCTTTATGTTTGGATGTATTGGTTGTACCAAAACATTTCTCATGGTTTATAAGATCCTTGTTTTGACTTGAAATTCAATGGGGATATACTGAAGTATTTGTTCTATAATTTTTAGATATTCACTTAACCTAGAACCACTATAATATAGCCGATCAGGTGGTATCCTGGTCTTTCAAAAAATCATGACCTTTTCACCATATCCAAGAACCTTTCATTATGCACTTATATTTTCTAACCTTGGTATTTATTACAAATCCCCTTCAACATTAATTTTATTTCCTCCCTTAATTTTTACCCATAAGAAATTCTAGAGTTATTTTTGGGGACCTCCCATTCCCTCTTTGCTTCGCTTTGATCCATTCTACTATAGATCGTGTATTGGTGGTCTTAGGTGAGTTATTTATCTTCCCCTCTAGAGTTCGTCCAATTCTACCCTTAGAAATTCACAATGGAAATGCCAAATTTATTTGGGGGATATTTTTTGTATCATTTTGATGAGTAATTACTATTTTTATGTTGATTATGGGTTACCTTACAGAATTATGTCCCTATTTTCATCTCTCCCACCTATGAAGAAGTTATATAGCTCTTTTTAAGGTAGAGATTTGGGAAAACTCTTCTATTTTTTGTATAATATAAAACTAGAATGGACTTGATTTATATGGGAGGATGGAATTGATTAACCTAATTAAGAAAACGAACCAAACTCAATGAAATTGATGGCAAAAGGGGTGTTTCACGTGTTTTTACTCATTTTAATGATATTATTCCAGTGTTACTATTTATTTGTTTTCGTGGTTGAAAATCATTATTGTTGCAGAGAAATTTGTGTTGATGTTGTGACTTTTCTATTGGAATAACCTTTCATAAAATATTAAATACTTAAAGTAATAAACTATTTGGGTTTAATAAATTGATTAACATGAAGACATTCCATGAAATGGATATTTTCTTGATGTTGAAAATTTTTGATGTGATCCATTATAAGGCTTGTTATTATAGATATGTTTCTATGGTTACTATGGGGTCGTTTGTGGTAAAAAAATATTCATCTATTGGAATGTATTGATTATGGGTAATATAATGTGTTGGGAATCAGGGCTACAATTTGATGGGATGTTGGGTTGTAATAGGTAGCAGGGATATGATTGGGTATTATGGGTTATGTTATGGGATGGTTTTTCAATGGTTGATTGATGGTGGTAATGTTGTTGATATGTATATGGTAATATGAAGTAAAGGTTGTTTTGGAATGATGGAATAACTAGTTGATATGGGGTTTTTTTAATTTCCTGGTAACAACAGAATGTAATTGATAATAATTAATTTGGAAATGACTACGACCATAATTTAATTAAATAATGGTCAAAATAAAAGTAGGTGATGGTCTAAATGGTTTTTTATAAAATATGTATTTGAATGATACATTAAATGTAATATGTTTGGTAATGGTAAATTTTTGAATTGGTTAAAAGATGTGTCTTAAGGAAAAACTTTGTACGGTTGTGGTTGCTATTTTTTATAAGAAGTGGAGATGGTTTATATTGTTTTAGTTGGTATCAGTGATAGTTTGTAATGATAATAGTGTGGTGATGATTATGTGTTGGGATTGTGGATGTTATTATATGTACCATTTAGGATTAGATTTGTGTGTGGATATATATATAAGATGTATTTTCTTAGGATTTCATACAAACCCAACTCAAGTTGGATAACCTTTATAAACCCCAAAATTTTTGGGTTTTGTATGTTTTCACCGACATTCATGATAGTGAGCCAATGGATAAATAAACAATTTCATCTTCCCCACTATCCCTTCCAGATATATTATATTGAATTTTTTATGTGGATATGGTGATGGTACTTGGTATTATTTATACATGGTTTGATGATGGGACAAGGTTGATGACCATCATGTTCCTAATACCATACTAAGATGGATATCTGATAAGGTTGTGATGCATGGTAGAGATGTGTATATTTTGTTTTGGTTGTGGTTATAGTATGGATAGACAGATTCCAACCTGAGATGTTGGACCCTAGGGGAGTTTAGGATTGGTATAGTTGTGTTCTAACCCACATTAGATGTGAAAATATTGGTATAGTGTGTTGAAACACGGCTATATAAGGCATTGAAACACATGACTTTTGGAATTAGGGTATGATAGAGGAAATCTAGTGATGAATTAGTTGTAGGGTAACCTTTTTTCTCTGTGTTGGATATTATTTTATTACACTTGGATGTGATATTTGGTGACTATGGCTTGGTGAGGTTGGATGATAGTTGACCTTTTAGGTGCTTGTGGGTTCTATTGTTTGTTCATTGATGAATTATTATACTCCTTACACATTTTCATGAGAGTTATCTAGTATGAATCTACTGAGTATACATAACTTTATCACCCCTATATATATATATATAATATTTTTCATTTGTTCATGGTGAGATTTTTTTATGATCTAGAAAGTAAAATCCTAAAGTTTAGGATTGGTTGTGAGGTCACTTCCCAGGTCTTCTCTTGGAATTTTATTTAGATAATTTTATTCTCTAATTTAATCATGAATTGTTATATCATTAAACATATTATTTTATTTATATCATGGTGTTAATTTATGGTTTTATTTATGTTTTCCTAGGATGTATGAGGGTAATTCATCCAATTTTCATATTATATACCCTTGGTTCTAGTCACTAACCCAGGGTTTATTAAAGGAAGGTCATGAGAGTCAATATCATTTTAATATCCCACCCTAGAGGTCACTGAATGGTTCCCCAAAATGGTGGTCCAAAAGACATCAAGCGTTCCCCCCACCCCTCGTATTCTAGGTGTTATTGAATAGTAGTGACGACCCTAGGTAAGTCTATAGAGAGACTATGACCTAATTGATTAGAGTAGATCGCAGTAATATAAATGAATATTAAATAGTATAAGCAACAAAAATATCTATATGGAAGTGGAAAGAAGTTGAATAAACATTCAATATAATAAATTAATGTGAGAAAGATGAATAAATAAATAGAGGAAACTAGATAAGATAGTATGTCATGTTTTATACAAAGATGAGCAAGCAGGAGTAGGGGATACAAGCATGTACAACATGCTTTCAAAATAAAAAAGGCCAAAAATTACTATAACTAGAATCATGAGTTTAGAATTGGTTATCTACTCTGAAATCCATCCTAGAAGAGTAAATCAATAATTTAAAGTTGTTGTATTCCCTTTTTCTACACCTGCAATCATAAAGTCTACACGGGTACCAAAGGTGCACGAGCAGGGTGTGATAAACAATCTCACCAGGTTGTAACCCGCGATGTCTAGTCTTTTCAATTTAGTTCCACATAAATTTAAGAATTTTGTCATAATAAATTTATTCAATAAATAATAAATAAATAAAATCATTATACTACGTTCCATTTAGACACCCGCCCAACTACCTGATTTTTCCTAAGTCATTTTGTCAGAATTGAGAGAACCTACAAGGGTAAGGTGAGATGTATAATGTGGAAGAGGATGAACTATCCCCAAGCTTGTTCTTGCTCTGGGAGGACATGTCCCCACATTTATAATCTCATGTATACTTTATCATTTTCAAAAAAATCAATTCATTTTTTTAATTTCATTGGAAAAAAAACATTATAAAACAAGGCCAGATGCCCATAGTCCATCCTTGAAAATCCTGAGAGACTTTCCAAGAATCACTTGAGGGTCTCAATAAGAGACCAATACCAAAGAGTTCATCCTAGGTGACCCGGGTATGATGGACAAGTCTCACTACGACATCATGTGAAAATAATCAATGTCAATAGACCTTCAATTCCATACCTATTATTGCACATAAGGGGTCGAGTCTTTCTTGTGGTATGGTACAACCAATCATGCCATTGAACCCATCCAAGGGGTCTCCCCTATGGAATGTGTATCACTCATCTAGAGGTAAATATAATTAATGATTTGTGAACCCATCCTGGTCATGGATGGTGTCATTCCTGGTTTGGTTACTAACCTTTAACAATTCCAAAATAGTGGCACAAGAGTCCATCTAAGGGGTCCTTAAATCAGAACCCCTTATTTCACCCTTGACTCCAAAGTGAAAGTAAAAAACAAGAAGTTCCTATTTAACAAGGTCAATGGAAGGTTTATTACATGTAACTCAATACATTAGATCATATTATACACATTGGTCAATCATTTCATTGGTTTAACCATTTAATTCTTATGGAATAAATTATGAGCAATTGAATAATTAAATTTAAAACCAAAAATCCAAAATTGGAATGGGGAAAGGATAGTAACTAGGTTTACCACCCTTAGAAAGAAATTACATAGATCGAGAAATTTAATATAAGGAAATACCGATTTGGAATTTTCAAAAATCAAAGTAAAAATAGAAAATTAGAAAACTAGGTATAACACACCCAATTGGATGGAAAATTTCAAGGTGATCATCCAAATAAAGTGATTCTCCACTAAGTAGGATCATGATACACATAAAAAACAACATATAATGATTAAATTTAAATTTTATATGCTTCTCCAAAATTTCATTGATAGTGTCACAATGCAACAATTTATGGAAAACAACAAAACAATGGGAAAATACCAAGACCACCTAGTGTATTCTCATAGAGATTCCCTCATATAGTATCAACGTTTGGTTCAAGCTAGGTTGGAAGAAATTGAGAAAACCATAAAATTCCATAAAAATTGGTAAAATGAGATTGAACCCAAATAGAATAATGGATGGAAATAAGAACTTTAAATATATTAGAGAGGATTCAAGATTGTACCACTAGCTTCCTATAGGATCTAACGACATTTTATTCGAAAACCATGTGGAGTATTTTCTTCAAAACCTATGTCGAAGAGGAGGAGATCTCAAATTCATGCGTGTAGAAAGAAAAAAAACTTGATAATATGTAATTAATAAATGGAAATGATTTAAAATCATTTAAGGTGGAAATGGATGATTTCACCCATTTTTAAACTTCACACGGTTTGGCCACATAGTTTGGACAAATCATGCACCAACCATGCACCATTCACTACTATAAAAGATAATTCACATTTTTTCCAAAATATTTTGAATAAAAAATCACAAAATGTGAAAAAATACACTATGAAGATACTCTTCAACCTTGCATGGTCAGGTTCCCTTGGTCGCAGGGTTTCAGACAAACTGTGTGGCCTAGTCTTCTCCTCCTATTTCAGTGTTGTGAGCTCTATACAAGTCTTGGATGCACCTGAGACCTCATTGAATAGATGATTAATCATTATTAGGGTCATTTAAAGGAATTTAATCCAAAAATTAATGGTTTTTACCTTTATGAAAAGTAGATACGTTACAATATTTCCTCTTTAAGACAACTAATCCCCAAGTTTCATTTTTAAGGGTAGTAGAACATCGTCTAAGAAGAGTTTCGGTCATTGGGCATACAAATCAGCCTCCTAATCCTATAGATCATCCTATATGAATCCATTCTTCCATACCACCTAGACCATAGGAACTAACCTAACCCTGAGAGACTTCATGCTGTAATCAAAAATACCTATTGGACGCTCCTCAAATGATGCATCTACTTCCAACTTGATATCGTCAGGTTAAAATGAATGATATGGGTCATCATGATACTCTCAAAGATGATATATGTGGAAGACATCATGAATGGAATTTTACCTATGATATAATAGAAACTGATAGGATACCGACCCCACTCTCTCTATAATCTCAAAATGCCCGACATATCTCTGTGATAACTTTCCATATCTCTTGATTCATCTGTGACACAACATGGGTGATACAAATAGAAAAACATGATGTCCCACCTAAAATTCAAGAGTTCTATTGTAAAGAATAATATATAAATTCAACCTAGACTAATTTTTAGTCATATGATATTGAATTAGATGAAAGTTATCTGATGTCTCTTGAACAGAGGATCAAGAAGAGATGTCTCACCTGCCTCAAGCTAGCATAGAGGTGAATGGCATGGTCTGACACATAAAGCCTCATAAAGAGCCATCTGAATTGTTTCCAAAATTTTTTTATTATAGTATAACACAATTATAGGAATATGTTTTTCCTTGGAACCTCCAAAATCAAGGATACAGGCCCGTAGCATATCCTCTAACACTAGTATGGTCTGCTCGGACTTCCTGTTGTTTTAAGGGTGATATGATGTACTCAAAATCACCTATAAACCCAGTGCCTTCTACAACCACTTCTATAAGTTTGAATTAAAATGGGTGTCTCTTCCTGATATGATAGAACGGGGTACACCATGATGTCACACTATCTCATAGATATAAAGCCTCCTTAACTCATCAATAAAGAAGGAATCCTGGATCGATAAGAATTGTGTGACTTTGGTCATCCTATCAAAGATTACCCGAACAATTTTGATACCTTGAGGGGATCTCAGAAATCTTGTAATTAAATCCCTGGTGACATTATTCCATTTCTACTCAGGAATAGAAAGAGGCTTTAAAAGTCCAGTAGGTTGCTGGTTCTCTATCTTCACCTACTGATAGGTGGAGAAAAAATTGATGAAACCTACTATATATCTCTTCATAAAAATCCACCAATGTTGATGATTCATGTCTTTTTACATATTGGTAATCCTAGGATGAACTACTCAAATAGTGTCATGTGATTCGCTCATCAACTCTTTATTTATATCTGAAGGTACCCATAAATGACCATAGAAGAGAAGAGTCTCACTACCATCAACAACCCATCCTAGAGGTGGGTTCACTCATGCAATTCTCTCCCTTTAGAAAATACATTACCCTTCTGAATCATAGTTTTATCCACTGCATTACCCTTTATGGGTGTGTAACCAATCTCAAAGTCAAATGATTATAGGTATTCCACCCACCTGCATTGCCTTAGATTCAAGTCTCATTGTGTGTAAATGTATTTGAGACATTTATGGTCCATGTAAATGACAAACCACCCCTTAAATAACTAGTTCCTCCAACAGAAAATAGCATGAACCATGTAATAAAGCTTGAGGTCATGCATATGATAGTTCCACTCATGAGGCATTAGCTGTTAGGATACAAAATCCATGACTTGATCACCCTACATCAGAACTGCACCAATTTCAATTCCTAAAGCATCATAGTAAATGGTATAGATTTTTACTAGCTCAGGAAGAATCATAATAAGAGTAGAGGTGACTCTTCCCTTTAACTCCTAAAAATATCTCTCATAAGATTCATTCCAGTTGAACTTCACACCTTCTTGGTCATGCCTATAAGCATCATTTCCATGTGTTGTAATTCATAGACGAATAACATGTAGTGGCCATCTATCATTAAGAATCGGCGTATTTCAAACACATTATTTGGATGATTCGAGGAAAACACGATTCTCACATTCTTTGAGTCAACTAATATTCCTACCTTAGATATGATATGACCCAATAAGTGAACCTTGTTGGTCCAAAAGTGGAATTTACTAAACATCACATACAACTGGTTCTCTCTCAGTGTACTCAAAGTGATCTCAAAATGATTGTAATTGTTATTTATAGAGTGATAATACACCAAGATTTCATTTATGAAGACTACCATTAGGGAATAAAGATACAGGTGGAAAAATGATTAATTAGAGCCATGAAGATTGATACCACGTTAGTTAGACCAAACAGCATAAAAAATACTCGTAAAATTCATACATCATCTCAAACACTATATGTTTTATATCTGATGGCCTAACATGATCCTGATGGTATCCCAAACTCAAATATATATTAGAGAAAATAGTTCTCCTCATAGATGGTCGAATAGTTTGTTTATATGATGAAATGGATACTTTTTCTTCCTCATAAGATAGTTTAATTAGAGATAATCCACGCACAATCGAAGGGTACCATCCAACTTCTTGGTGAAAAGGATTGTTGAATCCCATGGTGATGTGTTTGATCATATAAAACCCTTATCCACTAACTCTTCAACATGGTTCTTGAGATCCTGGAGCTCTATAGGTTCCATCCTATAAGGAGGAATGGACACTAGTTCCACACCTGGCATAAGCTCTATGGTGAACTCAACATCTCCCTGAAGAGGTAAGCCACTGAAATTTTTAGGGAATATGTCCCTAAATTGATCCATGATAGGAATTAATCTAGTTAATTTCATTACATGATTACTCATAAGAATTTTAGCCCTCTAGGTTTTCATAATTCCCAGCCCATTATGCTTGAGTCCATCTTGATTGGCATAAAGATCCCATTCTCTCTTATGGATATACGTGTTTCCCTCAGGTGATGTAAAATATACATGTCGGTGATATCAATAAACCTGGGCTCAATAAGTCACAAGACATTCCATATTGATAATGACGTCAAATCCAATCATCTTGAGGATAAGAAACTTCATAGAAAATAATACACAACTATCTCAAGCGGTGATCCATGAACTTGTGTATACCATCGGCTCAAACTCTTAATAGTATGTAAAGGGCCATAACACAACTAGAATACTCTATCACTAATCCCATACATTACATGGTTGCAGTAGATATAAAGGAGTGTGATGAAACTCTATCAAATAAGTCATATACAAGAGTAGGGGATACTAGAATAGTACCTCAAACTGTAGATATCCTTGGACACTACTCCTCTACTCTAGGATGAACTGTATAGATGTGTCCTAAACCTTGGCCCTGAGATGCTACCCCAGAAGCCTGAGACATTCTACTAGGCTACCATTGCAAAAATGAATCTTGGCCACCTTAACCACGACCACCTGTTCGGCCTGATCGGCCTGTAGAATACCATATTTCTTCCTGATGAGGTTTCACTAACCCTATTCAAGAGGGTGGTGATGGAAGATAATGTTGTTCACTTGGTACTGAAGGAAAGGATTTACAGAAATGCCGGAGGTGACTTATCCTGCTGTAAGCCTAACTATCAATTGATTTCCTTGTACACTAGGGATTTTTGTGACCTCTCTTGCATCACAGGTGACACACCACAAAAAAGTCAGTGCATGCCTCTTGGCTAGTACAACCCCTGCATGTACCCTCGAAGTATCACCTCTTGCCTCTAGATATCCCACAACTAGTATAACTGGAAGCTAAACTACCATGATTCACTTCACCTGATTCTTTTAGTTTTCTCTTAGTGATGAGGTCCTGGTTCACTATCTCTGACATAGTGGTAATTCAAATGATGTTCACCTGTGATCATATGGAATAAAAAATCCTTCCCTTGAAGAACCTCAAAGTAGTTACCTCATGGCTAGTCAAGGTTGGTGGAAAATGGTGCAATTCGGTGAAGTGAGCTGAGTATTCCATCACTAACTTATCACCTTCTTCAAGGTGTATGAATTTCCAAACTCAAACCATTATTAATTTTTTAGGGAATAAGTATTCAAAAAATGATACCTATAGAACTTTCCAAATCATTCCTTGATGTCATCGAGACTGAGTCAGAACATCCCACCAATGCTTTGTAGAAGCCACATAAAATATTGGTTGCAAGGTTGAACCTCTACTATAGAGGTGTCTCAATGTGATAAAAGATTTAGACTATAGGCTCCATCCAATATTCAACAGATTTAGGTCTTTAATCCCTTAAGAAGGTGGAAGGATGCTTCTATGGAAACTCCATGGCCATCTCTACCATAGAAGGGGTAGGTCAAGGTGCACCCTAGAATGATTTCATGAAGAAAAGGGGGATATCCTGAAACCGATCATTGGTGCCCAGTGGAGTATTTGTAGTAGGTGCATCAAGTGGAACTATAGGAGCTATCATCGGTTGCTCAAGGCCCACCACCTTAGGATTATTCTCTTGACCACTTTCCTAGCATACAACATGAGGTCTTTGCTATGTCATTTCTCTAAAAATTCCAAGAACAAGACTCATGAAATATTGATAATCGATAGGGAAATCTGAAAAAAGAATAGACACAAAGCTATCCTACTAATGAATCACACCCCTCTTCCAGCTCTGAAATCTATCTCTTGGTGATAATAATGAGAAACATAAAGAAATCATAGGAGACACGGCCTACTGCCCACTACCATGTTCAAATAAGGCCATTGTCTCACATTTTCCTTACAAAGTATCCATTTTATTCAAGGAATCATATTCATTCCAATTCGTTTATGTTCATTATTATTAAAAATGTTGTTATATTCGTGATCTAGTTAATTGTGTCACCAATTCCAACTCATAAGGTCACATACACCTTATAAATTAAAATTGACACATCAGATAATTTTATACTCACATTTACACAAGATAATGGGTGTAACATGCCATGGATTTGGTTTTATCAGATTAGATACCATAGACACTCACCAATCAACCAACGAATGTGGAATTATTAGTCAATTTATCCAATTATGCTATTATTGAGAGTGCCATCACACAAAAAAATCATACAATCAAGGAACAAATAGAAATCAAAAGTATTACAAGAAATTCATTAGGAAAAAATAGATATGGAATGGTGTAATGCATGGATATCTTGTTATATGGTGCCTAGTATAATTCATGATTCCAATTCACCCTCATATCATCAGTCCAAGGCTAAAAAACCCATTAAATTAAGTTCAATATTAATATAATCCTGAAACAAGTGAGTAACCCTATGGTAAAATACTATGAAACTATGAAAAACAAAAAACCAACATTTACCAACCCTAGGTAGCTTGGTGTTGTCCCCTATACGTGGGGTAGCTACTACAAGTCACAAGCTCTTAACCAAATTCTCATGTCTTAATCTCTTGTATAAACTGAAAAGTAATAAAAAAAGAAAAATATCTAGGATACCAACTTGTAACGTCCAACCCCAAAATCCACTCAAAGGTTCCCTATGATAGTGGGCCATAAGACATCAATCACACCTACCTAAATGCCAGAGGATACCAACTAGTAGCAAGGGCCTTGGGTAAGTCCCTGGGGAGATTATTCCCTCATTGATCAGAGTAGAGCGTAGTAATAAAAATGAATAAGGAAGATCGTAAGAAAAAATAATATCTAGATGGAAGTGGAAACCAAAATCATAAATATGAAGGATAATAAATTAAAGTGTGGAAGTTGAATAAATAAACATAGGTAATCAGAGAAGATAGTATTTCATGTTTCATAAAAAAATGAGCAAGAAGGGGTAGGTGATACAAGAATACACAATATGATTTCAAAATAAACAAAAAGGCCAAAAACTTATACAACAATCATCTTGAGAATAGGCTCATTCCTCTACTCACAACTCCATACCAGAAGAGTAAATCAATCATTGGATGTTGGCTTCTTCCCACTGTAAACAATTGTAGTCATAAAGTCTACTCAGGTACCAAATGTGCCCAAGAAAGGTGTGAGATAAAATCTCAGTAGGTCGGTACCCATGGTGTCTAGGCCTTTCCATTTAGTTCCACATAAATATAAGAAGTGTTTCATAATAAATTAATGCGAGAAAAAAATAATAATTAAAATCATTGGATTGGGTTCCATCTGGAAACCCACCAAACAACCTTCTTTATCCTAAGTCGGTGTGTCTAAACTAAGAGAACTGGCATGGGTATGTTGAGATGTATAATGTGGCAAAGGATGGAATATCCCCATGCTTGTGCTTGTGATTGGAAGACATGTCCCTATATTGATAATCCCAAGGATCTTTTCTCATTTTCAAAATGTTCAATTTCTTTTTTTAATTTCATTGGAAAAAACAATTTATAAAATAAGTTGAGACTCCTGTAGCCCATCCTTGACAATCATGAGAGACTTTCCAAGTATCATTCGAGGGTTTGAGTAAGTGACCAATTCCATGGAGTCTATCTTAGGTGACCCATGTAGGAATTCCAAAGTGTCACTTTAGAATGGTGTAAAAATAATCAACATTAACATAACTTTGTGTCTATATATAGTATCGTATGTAGGATCCTGAGTCTCATTCATGGAATGGTACAAAAAATCATTCCATCAAACCCATCGAAGATGTCTCCCCTAGAGAACAAGTGTCACCCATATAGAGGTAAATGTAATTAACACTTAGAAAACCCATCCCTAGCATGGATGGTTACATTCTTGGAATGGTTACAATGCTTTAAAAATTCTTACATATTGTAACAAGAGCCCTTCTAAGGGGTTCATATGTCGGAACACCTTGTTTCACACTTGGATTCAAACTAAAATAACTAAAAAAGAATTTAATATTTAATGGGATTAATTTAAGGTCCATTACATATAATTCAATCCATTAGATCATATTATACCCATTGGTCAAGAATGTCATTTGGTTAACCATTTATTTCTTAAGGCATAAATCCAGATATTTTGATCAATTCAATTTAAAACCAACCATCCATAAGTGACATGGTGAAAGGCTAGTAAATAAGTTCACCACCCTTATCAACCCATCACATAGCTCAAGGAATTTAATGTAAGGAAAGACCCAATTGGAATGATCAATTATCCATGTAATAATAGACAATTAGGTAACTAGGTATAACACACCCAATTGGTTGGAAAACTCAAATCCATCATCCAAATATGTTACTCGACTCAAGGTAAGATCATGATACATGTGGAAAACTCATAATGATTAAATTTCCATTTTGGATTATTTTTTGGAATGTCCTGATGAGAAGAACAATGCCAAAATTTATGGAAAGTGAAATAATGATGGTAAAATACCATGACTACCTAACTTATCATTCTAGATATTCCCTCATCCAATTTAAATCATTTGATTCAGGCTAGGTTCGAAGAAATTTATGAAACCATCAAATTCCTCAAAAATGTGGCAAATAATCTTGAACCCAAATAACACAATGGATTGGGAGAAGAAATTAAAATATATTAGAGAGGATTTAAGATCTAACATCTAGCCTTATGTAGGATCTGGAGGCGTTTAATTCGGGAACTGGATTAAGGATTTACTTCAAAACCAATATAGAAGGGGAGGACAGCTCATACACATGGGGGGAGGAAGAAAACTCTACTATATAAGAATAAATAAAGGAATGGAAATGCTTTAAAATCATTTAATATGGGAAAATGGCTAATTTCACCCATTTTTACACTATACATGCTTTGGCCGCATGGTTTAGAAAAATTATGCGCCCACCAAGTGTGATTCACGTCTATAAGGGGTACTTCACCTGGTTTTCAAAACAGTTTGACTAAGCATACAAAAACTATGTAAAACTGCACTGCCAAAAAAATATACAACCTCATAAGTCCACGTGACCTAGGTCACATGGTTTCATACAAAACGTGCAACCCAGTATGCTCCTCCTATTTCAGGGTTCTGGGCTCCGAATGAGTCTTGGACACACCGAAGACCACCTTGAATATTTTAAGCATAAAAAATATGGTCTTTTAAAGTGATTAAAAAAATTAATGGTTTGTAACTATATAAAAATCCATGATGGTACACTCATATTCAATACTATCCTAGGATAGGATCTTAGAGAAGGGGGGAAATTTTTTTTTTTGTACTATCTTTAGAGTGTGAGGTTGATTTTATAATTTATTTTTTCTAGGTATGAGCCTAATACCTCTCCCTTCATATTATATGATGCTATCGAAACTATGAGAGTTGAAATTTTTTTATAGGATTCAAAAAGAGGATTAATTTTACTTGGTACCTTAACTTAGGTTACCATGGCCCTCTTTGTTACGATGTAAAATGAAACATTGATTTTATGTGTCAATTCTAAGAAACTATATCAAGTTATTATTATGAAAAATATCCTCTTCATATAATTTCTTATTTTTTTTTATAAATTGAAGGGTGCTTTATGGTTTTACAGGATTGACGTCGGGATGGGATACCATCCACTTTTGGTAAATAAAGAGCATATCTAAAAACATATTTTTAAAGTAGGTATGAACATTAAAAGTATTTAGTTATGTCATTTGGTATTACTCTTTATCTAGTTATTTCCATGGAATTAATTAATCACATATTTCATAAATTTATTAATTCATTTTTTATGGAAGGTTTCTATGATATATGGGTATATTCATGGTCACGGGTTGACTAAGAGTTATATTTAAGGATTAAATTGAAAAAACTGAGAGAGTATCACCATTATAAAAAAGTATATAAGATTAAATTTATTATTTTTAAGGTGATTTTCCTTGGGTATATGATCTCATAGAGATACATATAGATCAATTGTAAATATATTTATGAAATTATATCATGGAAAGAACTAAATATTTTGTTTCTAGTTCAAGGTTTTCTAGGATCAGTCAGTATTATTAACACATTTTTAACATTTCTTATTTTTAGATTCCATGATGATGGATTTTATTAGGAATTATTTACAATTAATATGTATTTCAAAATTTAAAATATTATTTAAGAAGTTTAATAGTCGATTAAAATCAATATGGATCATCAAATTACCCGATCTAGGTTATGGTATATCACATATTGTGATGAGTAAGTAATTGGTCTTGGGTGTGTCCTAATGCAAGGGAGTCCTATGGTTTCATATAAATTATTTCACTTGATTTTATATGAAAGAACTTAATAAACATGTTACTATGATCTTTTGATGATAGTTCATGAATTTAACATTTAGTTTAACTACTTTTTTAGTGATACATTCACATTTTATACAAATCATGGCAGCTTGATGTATAACTTCTTATAATGAGATCTAAATTTGAATATACATTAACAGATGAAACACATATATTATTTTTATCTCCATCGAGAATATGTTACTACAAAAGTAAATATCTTAGATGAGTCTTTGAGAAACAAATTATATATAAATATAGTTTGGGAATCCAAGTATGAGTGGTAACTCATGATCATGTTTAAGAACATGTGAGTATATGTTTCAAGGAATGGTGAGAAGATAGTGTTATTGAGAATTATTATAGTACCAATATTTTTAGATCAATTAAGAGAGTCTATGTTGTCAAATTATAAATGTGTGGGTCTGAGTTATTTCTTAAATAGTTGGGACACCCTAGCTGGATGATCAGAAGCATCATATTTTATTTTATTATTTTATAATTTTTTGGTTATCCCTTCCTAAATGAAAAATTAATTTTTGAAAATATTCCACCATTATAACTACTTATTCTATCCCAATAATAAAAACTTATTAGGACAGAAAATAAAAATTTTGGTGTCTAGCTATGAGGATTAAATTCTTCAATTATATGATGATTGAAATGACAGTTGCAAAAAGAAATACATAAATTCCTAGTCAAGGTGTTTCAACCACTACATATTCTAGTTTGGAAGTTGGAATATATTTCTACATAATTTTTTATGTCTTGGAAGAAGGCTCTAAAAAATAATGAAACTATTTTGGTAGTTAAGGATAGACTAACCAACTCATATAATTTCACACTGATTTGGGAGATGAATTTGGCAGACAAGTTAGAGACATTTTATTGGTAAAAGTGGTTAAATTTCATGGTGTACTGACAATAATTTTGTATAATGAGAAACTAGAATCTCTTCTAGGTTTTTTAAGGATATACAATGATCCATCGATTTGAAATTAAACTTTATCACTATCAACCATCATCAAATAGATGGGTAGTCTGAGCAGGCCATATAGATTTTAAAGGATATACTTGGACCCTATGTGATGGATTTTGGTGGCTTATGGGATGAATATATCAAATTATTTTAGTTCTCATATTACAATAGTCACAAAATAATGATAGGGATGGATGCCTTTGTGACACTTTATGGGAGATCATACCCTTCCCTACTTTTTTTGGTAGAAACTGGAAAAGTATCCTTAATTGGATTGAGTATGGTGAAAGAGATAACAAAAAATATTTAATTGATTAATAAGTGAATGTATATAGTGAAAAGTTTTAAAAATTAATATTTTAACAATCATCAACATAGTTTTGAGTTTTCTGGGTCTAATCACATACTTCATTGGGCTTTTCTAAGTTTAGTAAGATATAGGATTTGGAAACATGGTAAATTATTTCCAATATATAAGGGATTGTTCAAGTTCATTGTGTATATCATAGATATATATTTATATTTTACATTATCTCACTATTACAATGTTATGAATGATGTCTTTCACATTTCACGGTTTTAGAAATATATGGCATCCCATTCACACATTATCACTTGGGATCAATTGAATTTGGAATAGGATTGAAATTTTATGAAAAAACTTATTCATATTGTCAATTAATTGGAGAAATTATTTTTTCAATGTTATTTTATTGGTATATGTTCTTTATAAACAATGAACTATTCATGAGGGTACATAGGGGTGGGAAACAGTGATGCATAAAAAATAGTGGGAGATTATTTACAACCCTAACAAATTAAAACTTCTCTGATATAGGAAAGTTAATTGTGGTGAGTATTTTAGGCCTCCATTTAAGTTATGTGACATTTATAATTGATGTATAGTTAATTTTGGGAGGTTTTGGGTTAAATAACGGTGTTTTAGATGATTTTGTATGTATATAATGGTGATTTCTTGACTTGGGAATTTGAAATTATGCATAGAGAACTATGTAAACTAATTTAGGGGAGATGGTATAAAATTTATGATTAGAATCATGTTCTTTGGGACTATAAATATTGAACATGTATTATATAAAATCTTCTATTATGGAATGTTATTTTATCTATATGGTCTATAGAACTATTCATTCATGTCATTAATTTGCTTAAATCATCCCCCAATGCCTTCATCATTGCCTACTTTTGGAAAATTTTGATTCATTATCTATTTTTAGTATGCGGATTTCAATTATAAGGTAATTTTGGGGTAACATTGATTGATTTCTTCTCATTGATCTTGGTTCTCTTGAATTTTAACTTGTTGTGGTGTTAAATCCAAGGTAATTTACTCCAAATCTTCACATTTTATTTTGGTTCATGTTTATCTCTTGGTAAGACCCTAAAAAGTGAATTTTTAGTGAGAATAAGAGTTTAATATTATATATATTTTAGAATTTTATTATTATAATCATGATAAGGAAAAATGAAATTAAGATCTTGATTTTTTTTTTGAGTTATTCCTCTTCATCACTACATTGTATGTGGATTATCCTATATGATTTGGTGTGTCAAGTATTTTGGTATTAAATGTGTGTTTTAAAAGAATTTTTTATAATGGTTAAATGAGTTTGGAGAAATAGTAATGTGGTTTCTCTTACAATGTGATTATAGAATTTATGAATTTATATTTATATTATTATTTATTATTATTCGATTTTATACAAGTTAGATCCTAGATATGAGACTGTATTTCCATCTTCATTTTAGATGATTCATCAGGTTTGATGAGGATTATAAAAACCAAACTTTAGTATAGGGGATTATATAGTCATTAAAAATAGGGCTAGGGAAATCAATCTACACATGAGTAAAAGATACCTATTGATTGTTACTCATAGTCAAAGGGACCCCTCATGTTTTAAAAAAAATAAGGTATGTTGTATTTATTTTGGATATATGGGAATTAAAATCTATTTGGATATAATTTATTGAAAATCATTGTATGTTTGAAATGTGTAATGATTTAATTTTTTAAAAAATATTATAATGGTATTGGGTCATGTTTTATAAAATGAATTTAAATATTTTTTTGACTTTTATATTTATGGGATGCATGGTAATTTTTGTAGATATCATACTAGGTCTTGTACTCACCCCCTATACACCCAACTTAGTGCATTTGTATACTGTGTTATATGTGATAAAGGTTATGAAAAGATTTATTTCTTTACTATTGATTTACTATGGATATGGTAGAATAACTATAGAGGATTAGGATATATCTGGTGAATGAGAGGCTTATAGAGTTTGGGGAGGCATAGAGGAGTCTGTTAGATTCTACATTTTTTACTCATGAATTTTTTGGCCTTATCAACATTTATTTTTGGACTTATAAACTTATTTTAATTTATTTAATTTCATTTAAAAGTGTTTAATGTTTTGGTAAGTTTTATATCAAATATCATATTATGGTTTTCCACTATAATGATAATATAGAGATGTCATGATGATATTCTTAAATATATTTCTTATGGTTTAGATACATCATATTGATTGGTCGTAGTTTATGTTTGACTATTATGTGTTGGGGTTCATAATTATCGAAACTTATTTTTATGAAGTTCAATCTTTGTAACTCTAAGAAGGAATGTTAGGAGGAAAACCTGACAATGAGAACACCATATATTATATATATCTTCAGTTGTTTTTATCTGTGCACATGTGTATTGGCCCTTGTACTTGAGATCATTATTAATGTGTTTCATGAATCATTTAACTTTATTGGTGATGAAAACCATATCACATTAACATGTAGTTAATCATATTTTGTTAGTTGCATAATTACTGATATGGAATTAATTGAATGACCAAGATATAATTTGTCTCTTCTGAGTTTATGAAGAAGATATCTATGTTCTATTGATTAAAATAGAAGTGTATAGTATAAATTTATATTCACGATGGTTTATATAGAATTTCATTTTAAGAAGTCAAGGAAATATATAGATCAATTATTAATAATGATGACCCATGTATAAGTCATGTTTTATGAGATATCAGTTTAAAAAAGGATTATATTACATAGTTATAATTCATAAAGAGGTTTTTTGGGGGTTGACGCTCATTATTTTTTCTACGTGGGTCTTGATGTATTGATGCACAACACTCATAGTCCATGATTTGGACCTAATGACACTGAGAAAAGAACCTAAAGGATATCAAAATAAGGGTATATTAATAAATAAATATTATTCATAGGTAATGTGAATGTAATATTTATTTTACCAAACTAATATTTATCATTCAATTTTAGATTATTATTTGTGGGAGAAAATGAACAAAGTTTAAATATTTGATTAGTGATATAATATCATTTAAATAAATATTAATTTATTTAACAGTATTAGAAAAAAAATTCATCAAATTTAAATTATAGTTATTATTATAAGTTAAAAGATATGATTTTGGGTATTTATTGTGATTAATTATAATGAAAGGTCCTTTTATCAAACAATATTCTTCTAATCTATTTATAAATATATGTGTTATATCAATTTTCATTGGGTCTTGTCATTTTTTTTCTTGATACAAAGAATAAAAGGGAATTTTTTTATCTAACCTCTTGAGAAATAGTGAGATCTTCTTCATATGATCAAGGGATGTTGTAGGTGATTCAATTCTTTGTAATAGTACATGGTTGTTATAGCTCAACATTTTTGGATTTTCATGGTGTATATATGGATATTTATTGAGTGGTTCTCATTTGGATTCTCTAGGGATTGAATTGACACTGAATGGTCAAGATTGGATAAATGACATTGAATCAAACCAAAACATTTAGTGGAATATAAAATCAAACAAGTTAATATTTAGATTCTATTTATTTTTTCTTGAATTAATTACATTTGATTCATGTGATTTTATGGAAAAAGTTATATTATATTTTTCATCTCTTGATATGTTTGATTATTTTTTTACTAATTCATTCTTCCACTCTTTCATGGGTCCTTAAAGTAGTATCAAAAAATTCAAGTAACCTTTTCGAGTCAAAAATAAAACTTAAATTTTCGATAATTCATATATTAAGTTAGGATATTGCCCCAATAGCCCTAAAAATAATTAATTCGTGGTAAAATGGTTGAGATATAGTCATCTTAAGGAAAACATTTGTTTGGGATTTCTATTATTATTATTATTATTATCTATTTTTATTTGATTAAAATTATATAATAGTAATAAGAAATTTATTTAAAAACATAAAATTAGTATTCATGGTAAAAATTCACAATGGTAATTTTATTTTAAAAAAATATAAATTATTTTAACAAAATTGTAGGTATTGCATATGTCATCCACACCCCCCGGTTGACAAGGGGTGGTGTCACATCACACGAGACATAATATTAGAGAAATTTTTTTAAAAAAGTGGCATGAAGGGTGTCATACCTACCCCCCCCCCCCCACATTACCATGTTGTATTCCTATAAAACCCCAATATTTTAAGATATAAATTTTTCTTTTCAAAAAAATTTGAAGTGATTGATAGCTTGTTTCACATGCAACACCAAGCTTATAGGAACTATGTTATATTATTAAATGACAATATTATCAAAAATAAATTGGATTGAAAGGAATGAATAGTTTTAACTAACTATGAAAAATATGTATAAAAGTTTTACTTAATGAATCAATATTGGTTAATTTATATGAATTATGTACTCGATTTTAAATGTTAAAAATAATATCATTTTATGATAAAAAATCAATTTTCTTTCAATGTATTGTATTTTTATATCCTGATAATTAATAAAATATAATTTTGATGAAATATATTAGTATTTAATTTAAAAATTAATGATCATTCATACATTTATTATCAATTGGTCTCAGGATAAAATTAATTCATTTGAGTGTAAAAATAGTTATTTTTCAGATAACCATTTCTTGTGCGCAATATATTTTATATTAATTAATTTAATCAATAACTTATTTTGAATTATTTTATTTAAATTATTAAATAATATATTAAATTAATTATATTAACATTCATCTAATGGTTTTTCATAGTCAAGAAATGAGGATAAAATCATTTTTATTCCTAATAATAGATTTTCCATAAAAAGTGGTTTTATGCATCTTATGCACATATATTAGAATTAATTTATTCCATTTATAGAAATTTAAACATTTAAAATTTATTCCATATTTGTAATAATAATAATTAATATTATTTAATATGTAAAATTTAATTTTTATCCAAATTGAATAGAGACTATGGTAAAAATCGTGTTACCATGGTAATGGTTAAAAAGATTAAAAGAGTGGTTTGCCTAAGAGATAAGGTTTAAAATATCACAAAACACTTTAATTAAATTTATTTTTTTATTTTTTTATACCTTAACCTTATTATATTCAATTACATAGAAATTTGGATCCACTTGACTTGAGTAAGACTTATATTATATAATAATGTTTCAAATATTTACAAGTTTGAAACTCACCTCACTTATAAAAGGACACCTCCAATTCTCACTTTTCTGTCCCAAATAATCATTTTATATTAGAAAATATCTTCATAAATATTTGAAAAACATACTTATACATGACATTGATATTTTTTCCCAAAATACCCATACAAGAATCCATAAGGTTCTTTTCAAAGGAGTATTTCAAAAGATGTATATGTTCTTACCAACATTTTTCATGTTTCTTTCTCTTTAAACCTCCTAAAAATAAAACATAAAAAAATTAAAATGTTTAAAATAGTGTCCTTAATATACTAAAAAAAATTATGTTAATTTTATAGCCATTTTCAATCTCTTTTTCATCTAATGAGAAATGAAAACATCACTCGCGTGTACGTACAGACTATCATCTCCATGAAACGATGTATTTTATTTTTCGTCACTATGTCTCTTGGATTTTTATATATATAATTAATGGATTCATATTATTTTTATATCATGATTATGATTATATAAATATAATATATTATCTACCTTCTTATACTCTCATGTTCGAAAATGATAACATCGCCTCTCCATACACGTAAACTAACACCATCACAAAGTGATGCGATTCGATTTTTATTTCCAATTTATATAGATGATCATAAAGATATATTTAATGAATATTTATTTTATTTATTTTATAATTATGATTCCATAAATTTTAATTATTATTTACCATTCTTTCATTCAGACCATTGAAAAATGGAAGCATTACTTGTGTGTACGTACATACTACCAACTTCACTACGTGATATAATTAATTTGTCATCACCACCCTATATAAATGATTATAAAAGTGTATATAATTAATAAATATGATATTTATAAAATTATTTATATTATTTATATTATTAAATATGAACAAGTTGCAAGGATCAGAACCATTAAACTAAAAATTCAGGGAAACAGACCATCTTTCACAAGAATAAATATTTTAATGAACAATTATTAATAAAAATGTAATTATAAATTAAAGTTGAATGATATATATTAATATATATATATTAATATGGTTCTTTAATATATTTACAATAAATATATATTTATTATATAGGAGTCTTGAATTCATATAAAGTAACATAGGACTTGAAGAAATGATTTATATTACAATCTCTCTTTATTTCAGGACTATTGATGTTAAATTTCTAATGAGTGGAATTATATGATCCTTATCATTTAAACCTATTATAATATATTCTTGTATTATTTTTTTCAAGTTTTTCGATTTTCTTATTTCATTTTCCACTCTTTGTCTTTTAAAATGATCATTAATTGTTTTTGAGAAAATTCCATCTTATTTCTTCTTTTTGGGTTAGGAATCTTTGTCTTCCATATCCATGTTCATAAAATTGTTATATGGATGTTTTTAACTATAAATAAAATGTTTAAAAATATTAATTTTAACTACCTTTTAATTTATTTAAAAAGTTCTAAAATTATTATTTCTTATTTTTTTCCAAACAAGTTTTTTTGACTCTTTACAAAAGTGAAAAAAGATTGTTATTATTTAACATTTACGGCCAGAATAGAGTTTTCTATAATCATGAAAATAATTTAAATTTAATATCACTTAACAATTTTACACCTTAATTTGAAATAAAATATTTTTGATAATATTTTAAGAATTTATTTAGTTTTTATTCAACCTAAAAGAAAAGGATATTTTCCCTGTTTTCAATTTTCAAATACTCTTTTAAAGATATTTTCATCTATGTAAACATCCTTTAATGATTATGATACTTCACTGGGGATATTATCTTATGAAACCATCCAAATTATTTATAATGATAACTTATTTTGATGATGTTGTATGTATGATTCTATAAAATCCATTAATTTCTTATGGGTTAATATAGATATGATGAAATCTTTATGAAACTTTTTTATTTTACAAGGGATATGATATAATGAATGGTTTATGATATTGTGGAACAAATACATATTATTTTTATTATGTGGCCAATGGTCCATAAATTTTATATCCCTCAAATTCGTTGGGTAAATCTTTAAATCCCATGAGATAATTATGTTACATGTGAACCTAATTTCATGATCACAACATTATGTTTGGGCCTGTTCATATTATAACATATTCTAAATTGTATATAGGGACATAGTTTCATGTCCTTAATTTTATGTGTGGACCTGATATCATATCATTAACATGATGAGTGGATCTTATGGTGTTCGTATATGTTTTTAATACTATGATTTTAAAATTTTATACTTGTTCCACATTTCTATGTTATATTATCGTGTTATACTGTATAGATCATGATTTTGGATTCATCTTATGTTAGGAGAAAATCTGTATACCATTATATATAATTTATGATCTTCATTGATTGAGTTTTTTATATTTTAAGTTATGATCATGTTTTCATATCCTTAGACTCATCATATGCTCATATATAATCATTGGTAGATATCTCCCATATTTACCCTTATTGAGAATTTGACCTCACTTCTTATTATTTCTCCACTTTACTAAGGTCTGGAGAAGGGTATTAAGTTTTATATTCTGAGAATAGAAATATATATGAAGAAATCTAGGGGTGATGCTAAAGATATTTTTTTAAAATAATTTTTTTTAATATATAGTCTCCAAATATACCAAACCTTTATGGTCCTTGGGATTGTATTATTGTGATATATTTTGAATATTCGTCTAAAATGATGTCATTATTATATAATAAATTAATGGGACACCTTATTTGGTATCAAAATATTGGTTATTTATTTTTATAGACGATGATTATAAAACTTTGGTAAAAAGTCTTTGGATTAACATTATGTGTTATTGGCTTATAAGTAAGAGTCATAATTCTAGAAATCCTGTGAATAATTTTCATATTATATGACTACTAATAGTACCCTTTATTGCTCAAACACTTATATTATCAATTTTTGTTTTATTTGATGTATGAAATCAGAAGTAATTGTGTTGGAAATAAATTTTGTGTAAAATATAATGACTTCCTTCAAGAGAAACCAAATAGAATGTGAGATAAAATGAAAACCCAAGTGGAAATTATTTTCCAACTCTCTTATATAATGAATAATGATTTCAATAATGTTAATATTATGAATGCACAGTGAAAAGAAAAACATTCCATTTATTATTTTATGCAATAATTACTTCCATAATTTTATTGGTCTTCTGATCCACTATTTTTTTAATAGACCAATGTGATGGGATATATATTTTTCAATCTCAAGTTCTTGGACCATGAGAAATTGGTTTTATAAATCTATCACTTAAAATGAAAATTTGTTCAATGTTGGAATCTTATCAATAACATGAGTCAATAGTAATAAATAAAATCCACGGACTATGAGGATTTTATGATGGTATTTCTTAATAATTAATTTCTTAATACTATTCATACCAAAATAGGGAGGTGCTTTATATAATTTAAATAGAAGGATGATGAATCCATAATTACTTATGAAGAAAAAATTACAAGACTTTCAAAGAATGCTACTGGTTTAGCATCAATCAATAAAGTACTAATAATTGTTTTTAGAAAATTGAAACTAATCCTTTGAAATTAATTAGGCATAAGAGACTTTGGAAGCTATAAAGAGTCTATTTTATTTTTAATAAAGGTGGGAATGGAAGACATAAACTATCATTATTATAGTACTAGTGATAATAAAAGAAAGATAAAGTTTTTCTGGAACTCAAATGGTATTTCCAATAGAGGTAAGTAGTTTCACTCATTTACATGCCAAAAAAAATTGAAGAATCAATCTGGTAACTACCTAAAATAAAATAGAATATGCTTCATGTTTTTGAGGCCTGGTCATTGAGATTTTTATTTTTTAGAGGAAAAAAGGAGGCTAGTAAATGAAAAGGGATTGTAATAATATTCTAATAAATAAAACACTCACACTTCAGTTATATATATAAAAGGTTTTTGGTAATTATGTGAATCAATTCCCTAATCTAAGGTCTAATGAGGATAATAAGACTCATAACACTTTAAAGTCAAAGGAAAATGATAAAGCTTAAGAAATCACAACTATTAAAGTGGGTCATGAGAATTAAGTTGGGATAGGTACACTTATTATTCTTACTAGAACTGAAAATGATTTATTTGATTCAATTTTTACCCACACTTTTATATCTAATTTTTTTTATGATTATCACATCACTGCCTCAAGGGTTATATGTCTATTTAGAATTGAAAAACCATAATCGTATGTAGATTTTATCTCCTCTTTGATATGAGTGTGTGGTAATTTTATTCCATTAAATCTTGTTATTCTCTCTATAGTTAAAATTTATGTGATATTGGGCATATAATATCTCTATTTATATAGATACCCTATCAGTTTATATATAATAGAGGTTTAATTTTATATTCTAAATTAACCTATCATTGTCAATAGGTGTGAGGATGAACATGAACTTTTAATGGAAATTGCTTCCATTGTGTGTGTCTTACTAACTATTCAAGTGGGGTGTTTATCATAAATGGTTTTAGATAAACTCAAATTTGAAGATATTACTATTGTTAATAATATGATAATTTATTTCCTGAATAATTTCCTACTATTCCCCTAAATCAAGAAGTTTAGTTTTTAATAGAACTCATACTTAGTGCTAAGCCTATTTGAAAACTCTTTATAGAATGTCCCCAATTGAGTTACAATAATTGAAGAAGAGGATCTGAGAGAATATAGAAAAAGGATTCATGTGCCTAAGTTCTCCACCTTGGGGTTCAACTATTATTTTTTATAAGAATAAAGATGGGTAGATCTATATTTTCAATGATTATAGAGAACTTATCAATATCATTATCTAGAGAAAGTATCATATACCCCATATTGATGAAAATTTTGATCAAATGTGTGGAACTCCATAACTATCTATGTTTTACCTTTCTTCTATATATCATCAATTGAGGGTCAAGAAGATGCATATACCAAATATATCCTTTCATACGAAGTATTTCCATTATAAATTTACAGTAATTCCATTTGGACTTAATAATTACCTCTCAATATTCATGAATCTAATCAATATATTCTTTAGAAATTACCTTGATTATTTTATAGTATCCTTTATAAATGATATTATTATATATTAAAATAAAAAGTATGGGCATGAAAGTCCTTTTAAAATTGTGTTGAATACCTTAAGAAGGAGATTTTTTATTCTAAAATTCTTCCAGTGAGAATTTTGGCTATATAAAGTATCATTCTTGGGTCGTGTGTTAATAAGACAAGTTATATCTAGGGATCCTTATAAGATAAAAGTTACTGAACAATGTCCCAAACAAACCATCATCACATAAATTTATAGTTTTGTTATGTTGGATGGATAATATGAGTTATTTGTTAGAAATTTCTCATAGCTATATGATCCAATAAACATGTTGACAAGGAAAATAGACAAGTTTATTTAGATAGATGAATGAGTGAAAATTTCAAGGAGGTAAAAATAAGGTTACTCAGTGAACCTATACTCACACTACCCTGTAGTATAGAAGGGATTTTGATCTATAGTGATGAATCAAAGAAGGTATTAAGATGTGTTTTTAGGTAGAATAAAAAGGTAGTATCATATTACACATGAAAATAAAAGGTTCATGAGTAAAATTAAATGACTCGTGATTTGGATTTCTTAGTATTAATTTTTTAATTTAAAATATGGAGGCATTGTCTACATGGTGAATGATATGATATATATACTGATCATAAAATCCTGATGTATTTATCCACATGGATATAGTTGAATATGTTCTGAAGGAGATGGATGGAGTTGATTAAATTTTATTACTTCTCAATACACTACCACTCTATGAAGGCTAAAAAGGTGGATGATGATCTAATTCAAAAACACCATGCTAGTTTATCGAAGATGAAGATTAAAAGAGATCTAATACTTATGGATTTTTATAACATAGATCTTGAAATCTTAGGAAATTGTATAGATCTTATATTTCTGAAATTAATGTTTAACCATCCATATATATGTGGATTAAATATGTGAAATAGTAAGATGTGGAACTACCTAAGAACGTTGGGGATGTTCCAAAGTTCAACCACAATTGTGATAGAATGGTAAGATTTAGGAATCAAGTATATTTCTTATCAGTACAATACTTGAAGAAGGATATATTGGTTGAAGATAATAGTTCATCATTATTGATTCATCCTATAATTATGAAGATGTATAGATATATAAATGAATATTTATTGTGGGAAAACATGAAAATGGATATTTTAGAATATGTATAATGATGCCAAGTATATCATCAAGTTAAGGATTAGAGATAAAATTATAAAATGATTTTACTACCATTAACCATACCTAATATATATCATAAAAAAATAATTATGTATTACATACTTAGAATTTAAAAAAACTAAATGTCATAATGTTAATTGGGTTATAGTCGATCATCTTATGAAGTCATAACATTTCATTTCTTTCAGAGAATATTTTTATATTCATCATAATGTCATGAGATGAATTAAGTAAGTGGTAAGGTTTCATGTAGTAACACATTCAATTTTATTTGATTGAGACCCAAGTTTTAACTCTATTTTATAATTAACTCATCAGTATTCATTGAATATGGGAATGAGATTTATCACATTATATGATCCTTAGATACATGGTCAGTTTGAGAGGACCATTAAAACCCTAGAACATATGTTTATATATTTTTCTGTGAATTTCAAAAATGGTTTGGATCAACACCTTTACCAAGTCAAATTGTTTTACTATAATAGAATTCACTCTATCATTCAAATGTATTCTTATGATTTCTTTTATAGAAAGAAATTAAGGACTCCAATAAGATAGGATGAAGTTAGAGAATGAAAGATATTGGGATCTAAGATACTTGAGGAAATTGGAGAAAAGGTTAAATATCTTTAACATCACATTATGGAATCTCGGAGTTGATAGAAAATTTATGATGAAAATCATTATTGAGATCTATATTTCAGAGTTAGTGGTAAGTTATTCATTTGAATATCTTCTTATATAAGGTTACTATATTTAGAAATAATCAAAATTTAATCTCAATATATATTTGTCCCTTCAAGATCCTTGATCATATCTAAGTGGTATATTATTAATTTTTTCTTCCATCAAACCTCTCAAAATTTCACAATGTGTTCCATGTATATCCTGTGAGGAATTAGATACCTAATCCATCACATGTACTAAACTTAGAGGTTTTACTATAAGAGAACGATATTTCTTATGAGGATAAATCGGTAAAGATTATGGATCAAAGAGATGATTTTTGTTGACACAATACTGCTCACCAAGTAAATGGTTTGTGGTTAATCTATAAATTTAGGAAAGCTACATAGGAACCTGAGGATGTGATGGAAGTCAAAGCATCCTCATTTTTTATATTTAAGTAATAAAAGTTTTAGGGAACAATTCTTATAAGGGGTAAGAATATAGCACCCCAATTTTGAAAATATATATATATCTATTTAATAAATTTTATTTTCTTGATATATTACTTTACATAAAAATAGATCACATAAGAGCCATGTTATGTTATTAAATTTGGTGGTTATCACCTAACCATTGGATTGTAAGGAATGAGTAGGACTAACTAAACTATGAAAAAAATATATATGTTTTCCTTAATGTTGAAGTATTTATTAATTCCTATAAATTAAGTACTCAATTTTAAAATATTTAAATAATATAATTTTATGCTAAAAGGACAATTTTTTCAAATTTTTATATTTTTAGCATGATCACTAATAAACTAAGATTTTGATGAAATATATCAGTATCTATTATAAAAAATGAATAACCATTCAAACATTTATAATGAATTTTTTAAAATTAATGATTAATTTATTTGAGGTAAATAAGAGTTATTTTTCATAAATTATTATTTTTTACAATGTATTTTATATTAATAAATTGAATTATTCACTTTTGATGAATAATTTTTTTGAATGATGTAAATAATATATTTAATAAAATATATTAATATACTATAATGGTTGTTACTTGTAAAGGAATGTGATTAAAATCATTTATATTCTTAAAGATATATTTTCTCTAAAAAAGTTACAAGTTTTCTATATTTAAATTATAATTTATGCTTAATTTTTATCTATAGTGAATAGTTACCATGTTAAAAGTCTTGTTACCGTTGTAAGGGTTATAAGGGTTATAAGAGGGGTTAAACTAAGAGATAGGGTTTGAAATATCAAAAAAAATTAATTTTATTGGTTGATTGGATTTAGACCTTAACCTTCTTATATATGATTCTTTTGTAGTTTATAGCCACTTGACTTGAGTAAGATATATATTATATAATAATGGTTCATGTATTTACAAGTTTTCCACCCACCTCACTTATAAAAGGGAACATCCTATTATCACTTTTTCAAATAACATGATCTATTTATATTGACCAATATCAACCCGAATACCATTCCATAATCTTAATACATTATCTTTAGTTTATGGTCTTCCGAAATGTCCCATCTAAGAATCATTATGGTGCTTTTCAAAGGAGGACTCCCAAAGAAGAGGTATATGTTCTTACCAATATTTTTCATGTTTATTTCCCCTTCAAAAACCTACAAATATTCCATAATTATTTTAACATGATGAATTATGTATATGAAATATACCTAAATGTTTTTATTTAAATGTTATATCAAATTTTTCTCCTTTACATCAAATTATTAATGAAAACATTTTTCATGTGTAGGTACGGACTATCATCTCCATGAAGCAATGTATTTTATTTTTCACACCATCTTTATTGGATGGTTATATAGATCAATTTAATTATGAGAATATATTTTCATAAAATAATTATGATTCTAGAAATATAACATATTATCCACCTTCTAACCCTCTCATTTATTGTAAAATGATAGTTTTTCTCATGCGTACGTGTGGACTACCACATTCATGTGACGATGTGATTAATTTTTCATTTACTATTTACATGGATGTGAATAATGATATATTAATGAATATTTATGATATTTATCTTATAAATTTCAGTTTTTAAAGTTAAATCATTATTTACCTTTATTTTGATCCATACATTGAAAAATGGAAACATTACTCATGCGTACGTATGAAGTACCATCTCCACTAAGTGATGTAATTAATTTTTCATCACAAATATATATGGATGGGTATAAAATTGTACATAATGAATAAATATTAAATTTATGAAATGATTTATATTATGGAGATGATTAAACCATGACAAAGGTGTAAGGAATGAAACCATCAAACTAAAATATGCATGGAAAATGGATCAGTTTTTACCTAAATAATAATTTTAATGAAGAGTTTTTAATAAGGAGGTAATTAAAAATTATAAGGTAATGATATATAGTAATGTATGTATATATTAATATGGTTTTATAATAGATTAATAGTAAATCTATTTTTATTATATGGTATTTCTTAATGCATAGTAATAAAAAAACCAGACTTTAGGAGAGGGTTTATGTTACAATATCTTTTCATTTCTAGATTGTCTATGTTAAATTTAAATTTGAGTTAAATTTAATTTGTATCCTTTAAAAACCATATATTTTATTCTCCTTTTTTAATTTCTCAGGTTTCCACGTTCTCTTTTCATTTTACTCTCTTTTATACATAAAATTATTAAGAAATTGTTTTTTGAAAATCCAGCCTTATTTTCTCTTTCTGGGTTGAGATTCTTTATATTCCATATCTATGTTATTAAAATTGTTTTATGGAAGTTTTTGACTAATATTTAAATGTTATAAAAAGTTTATTTTAACTAATTTTGTCTTTATTTCTGATGTTTTAAAATTAATCTTTTAAAAAAAATTAAATTAATTCTTTTTTAATTTCTCAAAAAGTATGAAAAGAATGTTTTCTTTTAATGTATATGACATGAATGGACTTTCCCATCAGTATGGACATTATTTTATTTCAATACCCATTTATAATTTTCAATGTTTATTTTTATTAAAAATATATTTCTCAATATTTTGGGACTTTTTTAGCTGTAAAACATACCAAAACAAAAGGATATTTTCCTTATTTTCAATGAAATGTTGAAATGCCCTTTTAAAATTATTTTTTGTCTATTTCAAAATACTTTTAATATTTTTAGGATTCATTGGGGATATAATATTATGATACCACCCGATAAATTTCTTTAGATGTCTGATTGTGATGTTTTTTTAAAAGTTATTCTTTGAAACTCATTAATTTATTAATGGTTAATTAAGTTATGAAGAAATATTTATACAGCCTGTTTATTTTCTATAGGTTATGATATGATGAATATTTTGAGTTATTTTGTCACAATTACATATAGTTTTCATTATTTCATGGGTGGGACTAGAATTATATATCTCTCTAATTCATTGGGAAATATTTATATATCATGAGATAATTATGTTATGTCTGAACCTAATTTCATGTTCACAACATTAAGAATGGAGTTGTTCATATTGTGAAATGTTCATTATATTATGTTTGGGATTGGTTTAATTTCCATAATTGTATTCAGGGGTCTAGTTTCATATCTTTATCATGATGAGTGGACCTTTTGTTCTTATACATGTACACAATACTATGATTTCTTAATTTTATGTGTGTGCTACATTTCTATGTTATATTTTCATGTTACAATCTATATCTCATGTTTGTTGATTCATTATTATACATATCTCTTATGTTAGGATAAAATCCTTATGACGTGACTAGTGATTTATGATTATGACTGATTGGGTATGATTTTTATAATTTATGATCATGTTTTCATGCCCTTATTCTTATCTTATTCTCACATAAGATCATAAAAAGATATATACCATGCTTACCCTTATTGAGCATATAAACTCACCCCATCATATTTTTTCACTTTCTTTAGGTTAATATGAAGGGTATTAAGTATTATAAGCCTATAATGGTACTATATGTCAATGATTTTTGGAAAATATTTTAGATATTTTATGAAAATAAGTTTGTTATGTATATAGTTTTTTAAGACACAAAACATTTATGGTCCCTAGACATGTATTATCATGAGATTCATGGAATATTAGTCTAAAATTATGTAATATTTATGTAAGAAATTCCCTGGTCACTTTAACACTACCTCGCATAACCATACGAGGCATGTCCTACTCTACCCACTTAGCCTTATATCTGACCTAGGAGACCCAAAATACCTCCCATAGTGGATTTTTAGGATATTTTATTCCTGAAAATAATAATTAATATTAAATAAACTAAAATTATTTTAAAGAATTAAAATTTTAATAAAAATTAGAGGTGTTTTGAGACATATTTATCATCAATTAAAAAATATTTTAATGAAATATTAATGTATCAAAAATGTCATTGGGTATCATTTTAACTTGTTTAATTTTTATTATAAATTTTTTTTTCATGTTAACTGATTATGATTATAGATTGGAAAGTGAATTTTTGATTTCCTATTTATTTAATTTATTTATTTCAATGGTTTTAGTTTTGTAAAATTCATTTATTAATTATTTAAATTAAGTGATCTATGAATAGCTACATCCTCTCAAATATATGTAAGGTCCAATGAATCCATACTTTAATGTAATTAAATATAAAACCTTCATATTTAATTCCCCACACTTTCATATTATTTTACATAATGATGGATCTCATGATGAAGTCAATTGACATATGAATTTTCATGGAACCAAATAAGATAAATACACAAGATGATGATGGTGTGTTGTAATTTGAGTCATTACATGACTTAATGATTTCCCTTAAGGTCTCAGTTAATCCAGTACATTCTCGTTGGGTCAAATATTAGATAAAATCTCATGATCAAGTTTATGTTTATTTATTTTTTGATTCATGGTTAATTATTTTATGAATTTATGTTTATAAAAAATCATATAGAATAAGTTACCAATAATTCCTAGATAAAATAATGAATGACTACTATTTTATGTTAAAATTATCAAAGGGGTCATATATTAATGAGTTAAAAAATAGAAATAAATTTTAATAAAAAAATAAATATAAATATAAAAATACCTTAAAATAAATATTAATTCATTTATCACCTTCCATTATATGATTTGGGATAGACCCATAGTTAGAAGTGTTCACCTAGCCACATCCGATAGAAATTCCAATTATTGGGTATAATTAAAAAAATATAGTGGGTATAGTTAACTATATTGGTATTAAGAGTACTATACATACTTTGACTAATAAAATATGGATGCTAGTGTTGAGTAAATCTGAGTTTAGGATTTATTGATTGGGGAGTCTACTGAATAGATCAAGGAATTTTGAGTTAATGCAGTTAGCCAAAGTAGTTCGCACTCAAAATACCTTCAAGTAATATAATAGTCATAGTATAGGTTATTGGAAGGTAAATATCATTCTCTTCTACTATAATATCATATCTACTGAATATTCTGAATCCAATTGTGTGGGTCATTGGGATTTGATAAAATAGTGGGAGCCATAATGATTCACTAAATCAAAATTCCTTTAGATTGGTAATAAAGATAAATAACTATATATAATTTTTTGTTATATATAATAGATGTTTACCTGACTGCATAAATTTCTTAAAGATCCATCCTAGATAAATAGAATATCCTAACATGTGAAAACATCCTGTAGAAGTATAGACATTTAGAAATCATATGGTGATAGGATAGGAAATAATATATACTCAAATCCCTACTAACTAATAAGATTCCTTAGGGAACCAATGAGGATAAGAAATATGTCTAATATAGGCCTATGGATGATGAATTATATTTTCAATGCATTATACTATCATCAATTTCATGTGACCTTTAAAAGTATCATAAAGTAAAAGATACATACTTTATATTGTCTTCATCTCTAGGAAAATTACCAAGAGACTGCTAGATAAGAGAAATATTAAATATCCAAGTAATTATTGAAGTGAATGTTATGAGAGGGAGTCTCTACCAGACCTCATGTACTCAAGATGATTGATTACATTGACCATTTATATTATTTGAGATTAAATATGACTATGTAAATTTACTCAGATCTATTTCTCTCACCCTTACCTTCAGGATTCTAATGTTTTATTATCAATTTTAATATGAAAAATATAAATAATTTTCTTATGGATCATTTGACATTGATTATCCAAGAGGGTTAGGATATAAATTAGGGCAATTATTCAGTTCTTATGGTTCATAAGAAGAAGGGTAATATAAAAAGGACCACAAAAAGTAATAATCCAATGTTACATTTACACCATCCCTCTAAGAATAAAATAATCTAGAGGGAGAGTAATGAGAGGGTAGTGTTTTGTTTTTTATATATAAATAAAGTCCATTGAAAGAATATTTTTAACCTGTAAAATATTCAAGGTGTGGTTTGTGGTAAATTTATTATTAAAAGAATTTTTATATTTCTACAAATTGTGTATTTGATATAGCTTGTAACTCGCATATTTGTATGAAAAATACAAGAACCAAGTAGATTTTAAGGGATTAAAAAAGTTGAGGTGGATATTCAAGAAGATAATGGAGAATATATAGATTCATTAATAATAAGATATTACCATTTCACATTGTGTAAGATCCTGGTATTTTCTGGAGTCATCTCAGGCATGTTTTTAGGTAGTTTTTTAGGTTTTTATGTACCTTTATTTTGGAGTATTGGCTTGGGGATCATTTGGGTGAATTTTTAAGAAAAACTAACAGACAGTTGGTTATGCAAGGTTTGAAAAACTTTGCAACCAAATTATTCCATCCATGAAAACCTAAATAGAGAGGTGTCCACGATTTTCGAAAAATTTGAAAAACTTTGTTACTAAATCATGCTCACTATGAAAATCTTGATAGAGATGTCTGCAAGGTTGGCACAGGGTTTTCCCTAACCGTGTGCCCCTTCCTAGGAAACTGTTTGTGCATGATTAATTATCTAAAAATCTATTTAAAAACCACCCAAACCCCCAATACTTTAATATTTAGACCTCGGCTCGATCTTGACAAATTCTAGGTGATCCTAGATCCTTTTTAAGGGATTCCAAGGTGATTTGAACATCATTATTCAAGATCCAAAGCCCGGATTGAAGATTCTCTCTCTTCCTGGTAAGTGGATTTCATCTCGTTGCTTCTCCCATTCATTCCTCTATCATTCCATGATATTTTCAGAGAATATATCCACTTTTTCCATGTATCTAAACCTATGAGTTGATAACTAGATCTAGGAATGTGGATCTAGATCTATATTTTCAAGATCTTGATGCCTTTGATCTTAATTTTGGTTTAGGGATTTAGATCTGGATCATAATTGACGACATTGTGATAGTCAAATTTTGGGGATTTCTATTGGGCTAACATCAATCTATAAATTGAGGTTGGTGGTCTAAATTGAACTCCCATAGTCGTGTATTTTATATTTGAATGTGAATTTTTGGATTTTCTAGCTTCCATTGATATTGGATTTCTTAAATTGGAGTAATTAGGAATGTATAATTGACTTGTGATTTCCTTGGTGATTAATTGATAATTGAATCATGGAAAAATGAAGGGGGATTCCCAAATAGGTATTTGTTTTTTATATTGGTTATGGGTTGATATATTTTAATTGGGATATTGATTTTATTGGGTTAATATAATTAATTAGGGGAGATTAATTAGGAAATGATGTTTGGCTATGTAAGATAATTAATTTTGAGAATTAATTATATGCCATGATGTTTATCAAATATAATTAATTGTGATAATAAATTACGAAAAGTCAAGATTTTATATGGATAATTAATTGTGAAGAACTAATTATAGAATGATAATTTTGTTTATTGATTAATTAATTGATGAATTAATCAATGGGTTATATGCTTAGTTAATTTTTGAGTTAACTAATGGCCTTTGAAATGTTTAACTAATAATTGGACTAGTAATGGAATGATGTGGATAATTCTTTTGAATTAAAGAATGATTAAATGGATGATATTTTTGTGGTGAAAAGCAAGGAGTTCTAGAGAGATTAGAAATTGGGACTTGGACATGGTGTTCCTGCCCAATAGTTATCCAAGCTAGAGATGTTGGAGTTCTAGTAATGACGAACTACACCAAATGAGATATGGAGTGTTAGTCATGGCGACCCACACTCAATGATATTTGGGGTTCTTGACATGACGTTCAACAGTAAATGAATAATAATAATGAATGTTGTTTCAATCGGAAAACAAGAATTGAAACTAGGCCCTAATGTGATGATTAAAGATTAAATGAAAATGTGATAACAATTTAATTATGAATTTTATTTATTGATTCATAAAACCATATACACTATCTCTTGACTGGGCTTGTTTTAGACACCATTGGTGGTGGCCTACTAAGTTCCACTTGGACCCTATTCGGGCCACCTAATCGGCACCTGAGTATACTTTTTTATTGCAAGACAAGATAATGGAAAGAACCTAGAATAGGTTTCTATATGGGATTGGAGCATAGGAGAGGGAATCATACATTATTTGGGACTCTCTTTGGAGTTGTTGTGACTTTACTTTTAGTTTCACTGTAGACACATGACATTCACATTGTCAAAGAATGTTTTACCATTCAGTCGAGTATTCTATTTTCTTGTTTTTAATATCATATGAAATGGTATTATTATTTTTATTTATATGCTTATGCACTTGGTTATTTTTATTTTCTTTGGTTGGTGTTTTATTCTGATAAAAGATGGTATAGTCACCCCAAGACTGACTTAACAGATCCTCGTTATTAGTCGAAACCCTCTGGCATGTGGGGAGGCTTACTTGAGGGCATGTGGCCAACTGGCTCAAGGCACCATTTAGTGGCACCTGGTTCAGGACGTCAAAAAGTGGTTTCAAAGGAGTTTTATTTTCATTATTCTTGTTTTGTATTACATTTTTGGGAAAGGTAGACATGATACTAGAAATATTGTAGTCTTGGTAATGAGCATGTTCATGGAAGTTTCAAACCCATTTATAGGGGAAAATTCGAGTACTCAGGGTGTGGTTGTTGTGATTTCAATTTGTTGTTACTGTTGGATATTATTTTAGCATGGGTGATGCACTTGTAGTTTCATGTGATATTTTTTTTGAAATTTGTTTAATTTTGATTCGTTCCCTAAAAAGGAATGATACTTGAGTCTAAATTCATCATTCTAGGCACTCAGGGTTGTTGTGACATGCATCATTCTAGGAACTCACAGGAAAATGGGTTATAGGCAAGTTGTTGAACATTAACTATTTTTCCTTGTTGAGAGATAGAAATAGTGATGAAAAATAAGAATAAATTGGTGTCTAATGAAAAGCTTCATTGATGAAATGAGAATGATTAATTATTTAATTAATTATTTAATTAATTTAAGATAATGTGATTAATTAAATGTTGAGTTAATTAATTAGAAGTTATGTACCCTCGTTGACCAAGACCTTGAAGTATGATGGTTAAGGGTAGTGATAAGTCCTCAGTGTTGATCGTGTGGCTGGAAAAGGGAGAAAGAACATGTTGAAACTTGCTGAGTTAGTTTCTCCTCTTACATAAATTTTATAAGGTTTTGTTATGAGACCTAATATGTGTGTTTTCTTTGTAGAGATATGCCTCCACAATGCTTGTTGAGGGATAGATCGAGGGGTATGTCCTAGAACAAACTTCTAGACAGGGAACTTGAGGCACGATTGGTGCAAGATGAGGATAAAGGGGAACAATTTCGAGGGAACTTTGATTGTTTCATGAAACTCATGGAGAGAGACCCAGGTCAGGTTCTGAAGAGCATGTCTGAGTTGACAAGGGAGTTTCAGCTGTAGAACCCTCCTACTTTTACTATAGAGGGTGGACCTGAGGGAGGTGAATTATGGATTGAATTCATAGAGATGATACTTGACCATTTAAAGACTCTGGATGAGAGGAGGGTCAAGTTGGATGCTTATATGCTACGTGGTTTAGTGAAGTGATGGTGGGACATTCAGGTATGATATGGGCAGACTGATGATTTGTTATGTAAGGACTTTTTGAGAAGTTCTCAGAGATCCTCTATCTAGATATGCTAATATAAGAGAAGGATTCAGAGTTTGTGCATATTACCCATGGAAGCATGTCCATAATGAATTATGCAAGAACATTTCATAGATTTATAGTGTTTTTATCTAGCTTTGGTGGTAGATAAGGATTCTCAGGAAAAACGATTTTAGGATGGACTTATGTGTAAAATTATTGGGCAACAATTCCTCAAGGTATCATTGAAGAATTTTTGAGGTAATTGTGTTTGTTTTAAAAGTGGATATCTGTGTTGTGATTGTTGACAAAGAAAACCATGACATACAAATTTGTTGAAAAAGAGGATTTCATAGTGTCATGTTGAGTTCAACGGTTGTGGTTAACAATTCATGTTTGATTCAAGAACGTCGACAAAGGAATAGATGATCTGGAGGCTGTACAAAAAGAGCAGATACATGGTGGTCCCGTTTTCCAGTGCTTGCCAAATTTTTGGGCCTGAAAATCGATAAATGAAGAAAAGTGGTTTTTGGAAAAGGGACTTTCACATCGTATACTTTAAAGAGAGGAAACTTGCACGCCTAATATTTTTCAAGATCAGAATATCAAAATATGGAAAAGGGACAAGGGGCGATCAAGTTTTAGAGTTGTTCGCGTAAGTGATTTGCGCGGCAGAGACTTTTGCGCCGAGGGGAGACTTGAGTATCATTGCTCATGGTGTCCAAATGACTATAAATAGGTAGATCCCTCCTCATTTGGTATAGAGTTCAACACTTAGAAAAATTAGATCTCCTGTCGTGCAGGTGTGGTGGTCGTGCAAGTGGTGTGTGGTCATGCAAGTATAAGTTGTGCTCCATGGGATAGTTGTGTGCCTAAGGTGGTTTGGGTGAGAAAGGAAGTGAGTCATGCAAGTTTTGAGTTATAGAAGAAGACATCGTGCAAGTGGTTTGGTGACACTTGTGGGCCAGATTTTGAAGAAGTGTGAAAGTTGTTGGTTGCGTACCAATATTGGTTTGGGTGAAAAAGGGTGTGTGTCGTGCAAGTTTGGAGTTGCAGAAGCTTGTGTCGCGCAAGTGGTTGAGGAGGACTTGCGTTCCAGTTTTGACTTGCACGTCGAGACTTGCGCACCGGCTTAGAGAAGGGCGCCAAGTAAGGTTGTTTCACGGCAGTGGTTCAGGGCTGCGTGGAAGCTAGAAGATTGCCTGATACCCTCGATGCAAAGAGAGATTCATCTATGGGTGAAAGTTGGACTTTAATAGATCATCTACGTACAATAAAGGATATATTAATTAGTTATAATGAAGAGACCTACATGTCTATAAACAGTGATCAGTTCCTTTCCAGAGCAGTGAGCAAAGGAAGAGGAAGAAGGTGATCCTCTCCACCGGCAGTGAGCCAGAGAGAGAGAAACATGGAGTGAACCTTGGGAAAGTAGTGAGATGACCCTAAACTTTTTAAAGTCAGTGAGCCTGGGAATAGAAGTGATCTATCCTGAACCTTTTAAACAACAGTGTTCTTATAGTGGATTTGGTACATCGGCACATTGCCGGTGTATGCTCCTTAGATGTAGCCCAGTGAGGGTGAACCAAGTAAAATATTTTGTGTCATGTGCATGCTTTACTTTATCTTTATATAGTGCAACGGGAAAGAGGGAGAAGGGTTTTTTTCTTAACAGTGAAACAAGATCAGAACGGTCTTTAATTTTTAATTAGTCATGCCCTGATTCCCCCCCCCCCCCTCTTAGGGTATTCTGCCTTCTGACCTAACAATTGTTATAAAAGGGAAATGTTGATATTAGTTCTTCTCTCAATGGATTTCACCAATCATAAAGGGATTCCAATCTTCGATGGGAACAATTTTCAGCTATGGAAGAATTGGATGCAACCCTACTTCCGATCTTTGGGAATGGATGTATTCACAACAGCAATGCATGGCATAACAGCTGACATTAATAGTGGTGCATTATCAGAAGCTGAGTGTAGAGAGTTGGATAATGATGCCAAAGCAATAAATGCCTTAGGGGGGGCCTATCAAATCCTATATATACAAAGGTGATGTCTTGGAAAACGTCACATTCCATGTGGGAAAAGTTATTGAATATATATGAAGGGGATATAAAGGTCAGAGAGGCAAAGCTGCAAGTGTTGTGGAACAAGTATGAAGATCTGAGAATGAACTTGAATAAATCTGTTGATGCATTATTTGACAGGGTAAATGTTGTAGTGGAGGACATGAGAGGTCTTGGAGAAGTTATTGAAGATATAAAAATTGTGAAGCTCATCCTAAGAAAACTTCCCCCTCGATTCAATCCGAAAGTTTTTGTTTTGGAAGATAAAGACTCGAAAGAGCTGACATTGGATAACCTGCACAACACCCTTGTTGCATATGAAATGAGAAATGATGATAACGATGCTGTGGAAAATGGGAAATCAAAAGAAGTGGCATTTAAGGCTATGAAGAATCTCACCATTGAAGATTCTCAGGAGGATGAAGAAACTGAAGGACCCCGGGACACCCTGAGAGGGGAGGGGTGAATCAGGGTGACCACTTTTTCTTTTTAAAGTGATGGATCTTATTCCCACGTTGGTAGGAACTTGTTGAACCTGTACGAAGATTATGATTAGAAATCAAACATTCACATGCACAGAGAAGACACAGCCCTTTTTACTTGGTTCACCACTAAGGGCTACATCCAAGGAGCATACTCCGACAGGTTGTCGGTCGTACCAAAAACCATTGTGCTTCACTAGCTGTAGATTACAAAAGTTCAGGTACAGTCACTCCATCCCAGGCTCACTGCCTTTACAAAGGTTTAGGGATAGCTCACTGCTTCCCTTGGGTCACTCCCGTTGACTCCCCCTGGCTCACTGCCGTTGGTGAAGTCTCACTCAGTTTATAGACGTGAAGGTCTCTTCAATTGAAAGTCATGAAGTTCATTGTCTCTTGTTCAGCATGAGACTTTTCTTGCATCAGTGTCCTGAGTTTAATGCTCTGTTAAGATCCAAAGTCCAACCACTAAGGAAAAACCCCTTTTCCCTTGTTCACAGGGCTAACAACCTTTGTAAAAGGCCTTCGCAAAGTACCCTACTTCGCGAGGCTCCAAATTTTGCAAAGCTCAAACAAGACTTCGCAGAGCCCCTACCATTTCGCGAAGCTCAATCGCGAAGCACTCTCGCGATGCTCCAGCCTTCGCAATGCTTGGCTATCGCGAATCTCCTGCCTCTTCGCGATGCTCACTGAGCCAACGCGGGGCGCACGTCTTTCGCGGAGCTAGAATAGCCGCCGCGAAGCTCCTCTTTCGCGAAGCACGCTGACTTCGCGAGAGACCTTTGCTAACCAAGAGCAAAGGACTTTCTCTGAAATTCTCTCTGCTTCTCTTGAGGGCGTCGACCTCTATTTATAGGCGATTCCACCAACCCTCATCCCTTCCACGCGAAGCCAATGCCACGTCATCTCAAATCGCGAAGCTCCAAAGTTTCTGCCGGAATTCTGTCCAAATCATGAAGCTCCACGGCAATCTTCTTTTCACGGAGCTTGAAGTAGTCGTGAAGAATCACCATCAACATACCTTCGCGACAGCGCCACGAAGCTCCCTTCACGAATCCCAACATTCCTTCGTGCCTTCGCCATGAAGCTCCCTCGCAAAGCCCTTTATCGCCGCGAAGCTCTCCAGCCGCTGCCATTCGCAAAGCCTGACGTAATCGCAAAGGCTCACCGCCTCCATTCTTCTGGTCTTCGCGAAATCCAGTCCATGCATCCCATATTCGCGAACTTCATGCCTTTTCCATATTAAATCATGATCTTCATGGAAGTCCTATTTTGTGATGCTCACCAATTTCCAAATTTTGGACCCCAAAAATTTGGCAAACACTGGAAAATGACGCCACCTTCAATACTGTTGTGTGCTTGAACGGTATGATATATTTGCTTGAACACGATCCGAACTTCCATTGATGATTGACAACAAACACAAACCACACTCCAAATCATTCATAGAAGACCATGGTTCTAACGATCTCCCCCTTTGGGTTTGTTGGCAATCAGAAGAAAAGTTCAATAGATCACCATCTATGTGAAAACCTACCAATCAATCAAAAAAAAGGAATCAACCCAGCCAACACTCTAAGTCTACGTGAGCAATGCTCGGTGTAGAAAACAAGAGAGGAGGTTTGAATTGGGTTCCATTGTTTTCCTTCTCATTCTTCTCATCACAGAAGTTTTCCTGAATTTATTTCTTCTCCTTTCTCCCACATTGACAATAAAACCAAAGGCCAGTAAAATTTTTCACGTTCAGCTCAAACCATACTCCCCCTGGATAGTATCTCCCCCATAAACCAGCATCACATCCATAAACAGACTAAAACATTTATAACAAATGGGGAGAGGGGTAATCTGTATCCTCCTTATGCACTGGGAGGTGGTCAAACACCGAGGTTCAACTGATTCTTCTCAAACACAGTCGCTGACAGTGGCTTTGTCAGAATATCAGCCACTTGTTCATCTGTTCCCACATGATCCAATCTAATCACGCTTTGCTCAACTTTCTCTTTGATAAAGTGATACCTGATTTCAATGTGTTTTGTATGAGAATGTTGAACAGGATTCTTCGTAAGATCAATTGCGCTCTTATTGTCACAGTAAATCACCATTGGTTGCGTCACCTCATCGCCAATGTCAGTTAATTGCTACTTCATCCATAGAAGTTGATTGCATGCCTTTGTGGCGGAGATATACTCGGCTTCAGCAGTACTAAGAGAAGTACTTTCTTGTTTCTTGCTCAACCAGCCAACACATTTCTGCCCAATATAGAAAGCTCCACCACTAGTGGACTTTCTGTCTACTACATCACCATCCCAGTCAGCATCAGAAAACGCTGATAATTCACTGTCCCTGCCTGCAGCAAAAAATAACCCGAAGTTTTGTGTACCTTGAATGTACCTCATGATTCTTTTTACTGCTGCCAGATGTTCCTCCTTTGGATTACTCTGAAAGCGGGCCGCAAGGCATGTTGCAAAGAAAATATCTGGCCTTATCGCTGTCAAGTACAGTGGGCTTCCAATGATCCTCCTATACATGGTGGGATCAACAGAGTTCCCATCCTCATGCTTTTCAAGTTTAGTTCCAACTGCAATCGGAGTTGACATTGGTTTGGAGTCTTGCATATTGAACTTCTTCAGCAACTCTCTTGCATATTTTTTCTGAGAAATGAAAGTGTATTCCTTATTTTGAATCACTTGTAGCCCCAAGAAATATGTGAGCTCCCCAATCATAGACATTTCAAATTCTGATTTCATGTGGTTGGAAAATTCATCCACTGATTTCTGCCTGCTGCCACCAAATATGATATCATCAACGTAGACAAGAACCATGAATTGATCTTTTGGAGAATTCGTCACATAGAGATTGTGATCAACTCCTCCTCATTTGAATTCCAACTTCTTGAGATATGAGTCCAGCCGTGAGTACCATGCCTGTGGTGCCTGCTTCAAACCATATAGAGCTTTCTTCAGTTTATAGACCTTTGTTTCATCAGTACCCAAAACAAAGCCCACTGGTTGCTCAATGTAGACTTCTTCCTTGAGTACACCATTCAAGAATGTTGTCTTGACATCCATTTGATATACTTTATATCCTCTTTGGAGTGCCATGGCAAGGAAAAGCCTGATTGACTCCAGTCTAGCCACTGGAGCAAAGGTTTCTTCAACATCAATGCCTTCAATCTGGGAGTATCCTTTACATACCAGTCGTGCCTTGTTTCTGATGACACTTCCATGCTCATCAAACTTATTTTTGAAGATCCATTTGGTACCAATAACAGTGTGACCTTCGGGTCTCTGGACAAGATCCCATGTCTGATTCTTGTCAATCTGATCTAATTCATCATTCATGGCTTTCACCCAAGACTTATCTTTTGCAGCTTCTTCGAATGAGGATGGCTCTACAACTGATAGAAATACAGATTGCGTAGTATTCCTCATCCTTCTTTTTTGAGTGGGTGCACTCCTGTCCCCAATTATGTTGGATGGATCAATCTTAGCTCTTCGATTTCTCCTGCGAGGTTCAGTAGTGTTCTCTTCAGCCATTGTTTCTTCTTCAGATTCTTCTTCTGAGTCAACATCTTGATGTGACTGTTGAGTGTTTTGAACAGCTTCCTCTATTTCTGCATTTGTATTTTTTTCACATTCACATTCTTCCTGACTTTCTATCACATCAGCATATGGCATCCTTAAAGCATTTGTGGTTTTCTCTTCAATTATCTTAACATCACTGCTTTCCACAATCCTTCCCAAACGCTTGTTGAAACATTTGTAAGCTTTGTTATTCATTGAGTAACCGAGGAAAATTCCTTCATCTGCATTTTCACCGTACTTCCCTTGATTTCTTTCTTTGTTCCTGATGAAGCATTTACTTCCAAAGACATGAAAGTATTTTAGAGAAGGCTTCCGTACATGCCACAATTCATATGGTTTCTTCATCTCACCCATATAATGTCATGTTCGATTCTGAATGTACACTGCAGCTTAAACAGCCTCTTTCCAGTAATTTCGTGGAATACGACTCTCAATCAGCATTGTTCGTGCCATGTTGTTCACCTGTCGATTCCTACATTCAACAACTCCATTTTGTTGTGGAGTTCTCACAACAGCTACCTCATGTTGTATCCCATGCTTCTCCAGATAATTATCAAATTCAATGGATGTGTATTCTCCTCTATTTTCAAATCGCAACACTTTGATTGTTCGTCCAGTATCATTCTCGGCGATTCGCCGATATGTTTTCATGCAGTCAAGGACTTGTCGTTTCATGTGAATGACCACCACACATGCCATTCTACTGTAATCATCTATGAAAAGGACAAAGTACCTTTCTCCATGAGTTCCGGCAACATTTATTGGCCCACAAACATCTGTATGAATCAGATCAAGAAGGTGAGACGCTCTTTTCTTCTTTGGTCGATATGAACTGCCGACCAGCTTCCCACGCATACAAGCATCACAAGATTTTTCACGCTCACGCTTCAGGTTGGGAATGTCCATGACAATTCTCAATTTTGATATTTTCTCCATGTCTTGTTGATTGATGTGTCCCAGTCTCTGATGCCACAAATTGTTTTCTTCTTCAATAGTCATGTAACATACATTTTCTTCACTATCAACTTGATACAAGTTGCCTTCTGTTCTACATCCCTTCATAAGATAATTGCCAGTCTTTCCCTTGATAGTGCAGCCTTTCTGATTAAACATGACTATAAGTCCTAAGTCACAGAGTTGACTCACGCTAAGGAGATTATGACATAGTCCATCTACGTAAAGGACTTCAGTCTTCTTTAGCTCTCCATTAGCTAATTCGGTACTTCCACTCCCTTTGATTTTCAGAGCCCCATCATTACCAAATCTTACTGTACCATCGACATTCCTTATGATATTTGTCAGTAGGCCGGCATTACCTGTCATATGAGATGAACAACCGCTATCCAGAATCCAGGTACTGTTGTTCTTTGTAGCTTTGAGGGCCACCTCTGCAAGGTTGGATTTCTCAATCTTCTTTCTTTCCTTCCATGAGACATTAGATCGAGTATAAAGAACTGATGGTCTTTCAATTATCTCTTCTGCATACCCAGGTTCTTCATAGTCAAAGTCTTCTTTGAGAGGTGAAAACCTGTTTGAAAGAGCAACACTATCTTGCTGATGAGACTTGACTTGTCTTGAACTTCGGTATGAGGTGTCCATGTCCCTTCTCTGCCTGCAATTAGCGGCCTTATGACCAAAGTTAGAACAACAAAAACAGTATCCATAGAAATTATTTCTTCTATAAAAATTAGGATATGAAATTGTTCTCCTTTGTTGAGCTTCTATATATTCTCCATTTAGATAGCTTCTTGCCTCTTCACAATATGACATGGTATGGCCCAGATAGCCACAGAACTGACACTTCATGAGAGGAAATGTCTTATCACTTGAATTTCTCCTCATACCTTCTTCCTTGGGAGAATAGTAAGACTGTCTGTCATTTCTGAATGTTTGAGGATAATTTGTAGGTCCCCTTTTAGTTTGGAATGAGGTTTCATTTTTCGGAATTCTAGGCAACGTTTCAGCATGTTCAACTTTCATCTTATCTTTCTTTTGGGTCTTTTCACTTCCAGCAGTTGATGTCTCAGCCTCACAGCCAATTCCACTCTTTCCCATGCAAGCGGGTCTTTGATTACTCAAGATTTTTCCAACCCCATCTGAACCACACTTGGATCTTGCTAGTAATTCTGCATCTGAGAATCTTCCAAACTATATTTTCTTCCTCGATTCTTTTGGAACTGATTCAGTCTCCAGTTTACTCCTTAGAGTAACTACTTCCTCCTCAAGACCATCAGTAGTCTTGGATTTTTCATCCAGTCTGGAGGTGAGGTCATTGATGACCTTAGCCTGCTCTTCAATTCTCAGCTTCATATCTAATACATCATCATTACTTTCAATTATTTTAGACTGTACCTTCACAAATTCTTCCAGTCGTTCAATTTCAGCTTCAAGTTGATCAACGTATTCAGTTGATTCTTCTACAATTGATTTCCACTTATTGCAGCTCTTACATTTAATCTTGATCTTACAAACTGCATCCTTAAGTTGCATCTCAGGATCTACACAAGTTTGCAGTTGTTTTTCTCCTTCAGTATCTTCAGGCTTTTCAACAGTGGCCATCATAGAAGCATGGTTCCCAGTTTTGAATTCTGGTTCTTCTTCATCACAGAATTCATTATCATCTTCTTCCTCTTCACAGACAAAACTCTTCCTCTGCATTTTCTTACCAGATTTGAAGTCCCCCTTTTTGAAGAACCTTCTCTGAGGCTTCTTGAAGTTTTCATCCTCACTATCTTCATCATTGATCATTTTTAAACACTGAGAGGTAATGTTCCCAACTTTTCCACAACGGAAACATGCGAGAGGTAACTTCCCTTTGAATTTCCCTTTCCCCTTCTGGAACTTCTTGCAATGAGAGAAAGAATTTCTTTTTCTTCGTCATCTTCACCACTACTATCCTTTGATATTTTCAGTTTATCCATGGCCTTGAATTCCATTTCCTTGCTCACCCGAGTCGTAGCATCTTCAGGTTTGACTCTCATTTCATATGCTACCAAACTGCTGAGTAGAACATCTAGAGAAAGTTTGGCAAGATCTCTTTCCTCAAGGGCTGACACCTTCGCATTATAAAGAGGTGGAAGTCTTCTCAATATTTTCTTTACAATATCAATGTCTTTGATTTCTTCACCTAGACCCTGAATAGCTCTAAACACTTCAGTAATTCGATTGAAGAAAGAGTCTGTATTCTCATCTGGATGCATCTTCAGATCATCAAACCGATTGTGTAGCACTTGTAGTTTCTCCTCCTTCACCTTGCTATCACCTTCATAAATATTCTCAAGTTTATCCCACATGGATTTTTCTGAGGTGCAGTTCATCACCTTTAGGTAGATCTGATCAGAAAGGGCTGTAGTGAGTGCATTCTGTGCTTTAGCATCTGCATCAAGAAGTTTCCTGTCTATTTCAGTCATAGAAAGGCCTATTGAATCAGTGACTTGTATTCCTTTCACAGTAGAAAAGAGAAATTCTATTCCAAGAGATCTCAGATGAGATCTCATTCTGTTCTTCCAAATTTGGAAATTGCTTCCATCGAAGGGAGGGACTCCCCTAACATTGACCGCGTTTTCCATAACGAAAACAAAGGTCTGATTCAACACCAGCAACCTTTACCCTCTGATACCACTTGAAGGACCCCGGGACACCCTGAGAGGGGAGGGGTGAATCAGGGTGACCACTTTTTCTTTTTAAAGTGATGGATCTTATTCCCACGTTGGTAGGAACTTTTTGAACCTGTATGAAAATTGTGATTGGAAATCAAACATTCACATGCACAGAGAAGACACAGCCCTTTTTACTTGGTTCACCACTAAGGGCTACATCCAAAGAGCATACGCCGACAGGTTGTCGGTCGTACCAAAAACCACTATGCTTCACTAGCTGTAGATTACACAAGTTCGGGTACAGTCACTCTGTCCCAGGCTCACTGCCTTTACAAAGGTTCAGGGATAGCTCACTACTTCCCTCGGGTCACTCTCGTTGACTCCCCCTGTCTCACTACCGTTGGTGAAGTCTCACTCAGTTTATATACGTGAAGGTCTCTTCAATTGAAAGTCATGAAGTTCATTGTCTCTTATTCAGCATGAGACTTTGCTTACATCAGTGTCCTGGGTTTAATGCTCTGTTAAGATCCAAAGTCCAACCACTGAGGAAAAACCCCTTTTCCCTTGTTCACAGGGCTAACAACCTTTGGAAAAGGCCTTCGCAAAGTACCCTACTTCGCGAGGCTCCCAATTTTGCAAAGCTCAAACAAGACTTCGCAGAGCCACTGCCATTTTGCGAAGCTCAATCGCGAAGCTCAATCACGAAGCACTCTCGCGATGCTCCAGCCTTCGCAATGCTTGGCTATCGCGAAGCTCCTGCCTCTTCGTGATGTTCACTGAGCCAAAGCGGGGCGCACGTCTTTCGCGGAGCTAGAATAGCCGCCGCGAAGCTCCTCTTTCGCGAAGCACGCTGACTTCGCGAGAGACCTTTGCGAACCAAGATCAAAGGACTTTCTCTGAAATTCTCTCTGCTTCTCTTGAGGGGGTCGACCTCTATTTATATGCGATTCCACCGACCCTCATCCCTTCCATGCGAAGTCAACGCCACTTCATCTCAAATCGTGAAGCTCCAAAGTTTCTGCCGGAATTCTGTCCAAATCACGAAGCTCCACAGCAATCTTCTATTCGCAGAGCTTGACGTAGTCGCGAAGAATAACCATCAACATACCTTCGCGACAGCGCCGCGAAGCTCCCTTCTCGAATCCCAACATTCCTTCGTGCCTTCGCCGCGAAGCTCCCTCGCAAAGCCCTTTATCACCGCAAAGCTCTCCAGCCGCTGCCATTCGCGAAGCTTGACGTAATCGCAAAGGCTCACCGCCTCCATTCTTCTAGTCTTCGCGAAATCTAGTCCATGCCTCCCATCTTCACGAACTTCATGCCTTTGCCATATTAAATCATGATCTTCATGGAAGTCCTATTTTCGCAATGCTCACCAATTTCCAAATTTTGGACCCCAAAAATTTGGCAAACACTGGAAAATGACGCCACCTTCAATACTGTTGTGTGCTTGAACGGTATGATCTCTTTGCTTGAACATGATTCGAACTTCCATTGATGATTGGAAACAAACACAAACCACACTCCAAATCATGCATAGAAGACCATGGTTCCAACAGAAACAGATGAGTTAATTTCATTCCTCTCCTCAAATCTTCAAAGAGGAAAAGGAAAGTTCAAAGGGAAACTTACTCTTGCTTGCTTTAGATGTGGAAAAGTTGGTCATCTTTCTGGAAGGTTCCCCAAAAATATTCAAGAATAAAATGATTAAGATGAAGTTGAAATTCCTAAGAAGAAATCTTCATCCTATGTGAAAGTGAAGAAGCAGTTCAAGAGAAATTTTTCAAGAAGAAGAATCTTCTTTTCATAAGAAATAGACAGTTCAGATAAGTATGAGGTTGAATAGGTGGAGGAGATTGAAAATAGAAAAGATCATGAAGAAAATGATATGGTTTCAGTCATCGGTAGTTTTCAAGAGAAGAACAAAACAAAAGGTGATGATAAAGAAGAATAAGTTGAAGGAATAATAGATATGCAAGCTAAGTTAGAGGATGCTCTTGAGAAGATAGATGTTTGGAGAGCCAAAACAAAGAAAGATAAAAAAGTTTTTCGTGATTCCAAACTCTATATGCAGCAGCAGAAAGAAGAGAAGTTTGAGTTGATGGAAGAAATTGAGAAACTCAAGTTATCAACACCAGAGAACTAAGAATCTGTAAGTGAGTATAAGCTCAAGATTGAAGAACAGAAAAGATATATTGATAGCTTGAATAGAAAAGTGAAATATCAATTCAAGTGTATCGAAGAGCATGAAGAACAAGTGGTCAGTGTACGACGAAAAATAAAGGATCAAGAAAAACTCTTGACCTCCAATGTGATATCAGAAAAGTAGGTCATTAAGAAGACAGAAAAGATGAAAGAGGAGGCTAGTAGTTTAGCAGGAAAGAAGCAGTAATTGAGCTTAGATGTTATGGCTGATTTAGGGATTAATCAGAAATAAAAATCTTTGAAAATTAAAGTTTGACCACAAGAACCCATCCTGAGATTGAAGGATTATTTGGGCACAAAGAAAAATCAGACTATTCAGATATCTCAAGGGGAAACTCGTAGTCAAGCGACACACAGTAATGCTCCTTACATTAGGTGCTATTGCTGTGGAAACATGGGACACTCACAAAATGCATGTTCTATAGCCAAGAGATACCGAAGGGCACAAGAACAACAGTGGAATCCAAACATAGATCTATATTATAGAACATCCTTTGAAGGTCATTGTATTTGGTGTGGAGGATTTGGGCACATGGATAGATATTTCACATCAATAATTGAAGCATTTTTTAGGTGATTTTGTTTGTTGACAAAGTGGACATCTGTGTTGTGATTGTTGACAAAGAAAACCATGACATACAAGTTTTTTGAAAAAGGGTATTTTATAGTGGCAAGTCAAGTTCAATGGTTATGGTTAACAATTCATGTTTGATTCAAGAATGTCGATAAAGGAATGGATGATCTAGAGACAGTACAAAAAGAGTAGATACAAGGTGGCATCGTTTTCCAGTGTTTGCCAAATTTTTGGGCCCGAAAATCGACAAATAAAGAAAAGTGGTTTTTTGGAAATGGGACTTGCGTGCTGTGTACTTGAATGAGAGGAAACTTTCACGCCTAATTTTTTTCAAGATCACAACATCAAAATATGTCAAAGGGATAAGGGGAACTCAAGTTTCAGAGTTGGTCGCGCAAGTGATTTGTCCGGCAGCGACTTGTGTGCCGAAACTTGCGTGTCGAGGGGAGACTTTCACGTCGTTTCGTAGGGTGTCCAAATGCCTATAAATACAGGTTGACCCCTCCTCATTCGGTGTAGAGTTCAAAAGTTAGAAAAATCAGAGCTCCCGTCACGCAGGTGTGGTGGTCATGCAAGTGTTTTGTGGTTGCACAATTATAAGTTGTGCACCAGGTGATAGTTGCGCGCCTAAGGTGGTTTGGGAGAGAAAGGAAGTGAGTCGTGCAATTATTGAGTTTTAGAAGAAGACGTTGTCCAAGTGGTTTGGTGACACTTGCGCGCCAGATTTTGAAGAAGCGTGAAAGTTTTTGGTTGTGCTCCAATATTGGTTTGGGCGTAAAAGGGTGTGTGTCGCACAAGTTTGGAGTTGCAGAAGCTTGTGTCGTGCAAGTGGTTGAGGGGGACTTGCGCACCAGTTTTGACTTGTGCACCGAGACTTGGGCGCCGGATTAGAGAAGGGTGGCATGTAAGGTTGTTTCATAGCAGTGGTTCAGGGCTGCGTAGAAGTTGGAAGATTTCCCGATACCCTAGGTGCAAAGAGACATTCATATACGGGTGAATGTTGGACTTCAACAGAACATCTATATACAAAAGAGGATATATTCATTAGTGATAATTAAGAGACCTATAGGTCAATAAATTGTGAGTGGTTCCTTTCCAAAGCATTGAGAAATGAAGAGGAAGAAGGTTATCTTATCCAACAGCAGTGATCCAGAGAGAGAGAAACTGGGAGTGACCCTTGGGAAAGTAGTGATCTAACCCTAAACTTTGTAAAGGCAGTGAGCATGGGAATAGAAGTGATCTATCGCGAACCTTGTAAACAGCAGTGTTCTTATAGTGGATTCGGTACATTGGCACACTGCCAGTGTATGCTCTTTGGATGTTGCCTAGTGAGGGTGAACCAAGTAAAAATTGTTGTGTCCTGTGTGTGCTTTACTTTTTGTTTATATTGTGCAACGGGAAAGATAGAGAAGAGTGTTTTTCTTAATAGCGAAACAAGATCATAACGGGATTTAATTTTAAATTAGTCATTCCCTGATTCACCCCCCCTCTCAGGGTATTCATCTTTGTGGACCTAATAGAAATTAAGTCCCATGTAAATATATTTAGCCTGAAGAAATTCTTAGAAGTGGTTAATCAGGATCTCATTTCAGAGGGGAACCTGAAGAAGGCTTTCAGTACTGGATAGGTAGTTGTAACTGGATGATCAGGGAGGGTTCCTTCCTAGAGTAAGAAGTGTCATTATGAGAACCTCAGTTAGGATAGTGTAAATAAAGGTGGATATCTATAGGAAGAGTTTTACTGGATCTTACACATGTTCTTTGACACCAGATTGGTAGGAAGGACACTATCGTAAAAATTGTCCTCGACCACCAATGGAGTGCTGGTTTTGTGGCAAGATAGGGAATATATAGAAGTCTTGTAGGAAGTAGCGACATGATGGTGCTGAGGGATCAGCTTCTTAGAGTCGTAGTGTGGGATGGGGGTCTTCTACACCATATAGTTATGGCATTTGGAACTCTACGGGTAGAGGCGGTAGAGGTAGTGGACGTGGTGCTTCGGGGTATGAGAACTCATTTCATCAAAGTGGTGCTACTCAAGGGAGTTAGAAGACACCACAGGGAAGAGGGGAAGGACAGTTACATACAGTGCAGCCTGAACCTGTGGAAAGTGAGGCTGGAACATCTTCAATGAGAGGTACTATTCTCATTGCCTCTACTTTAGCTACTTCCTTATTTGATCCTGGTGCCTCTAATTCCTTTATATCTGCAAATCATGTTAATGGTTTGATCCTGTAGGTGGAGTCCATAATAGGGGTGATGAATATCGATAAACTATTGGGAGACAGTCTAGGTATATCTTTTTATGCAAGGAATGTTCTCTAGAGAATGGAGAGTATCGTTTTCTTTGGGATATCTATGTCCTTGATATAACGGGATTCAACCTTATTATGGATATGGACTTGATAGCCGCATACTGAGCCCACATAGATTTTTACCGCAATAGTTTGACCTTTGTATCTCCTAAGGTTGACCAGTATGTTCATCGTGGAGAATGGGATATCCATGCAGGCCGATCATGGATAACTACTCAACAACTAAGAGATCTCATAGCTCAATTTTCTAGTCTTTTGTTGGATGATGTAAGTGGTAGGCAATGTGTCCTTCCACTAGTTATAGAAATGTTTCAAGATGTATTTCCTGAAGATTATTTAGGGTTTCCACTAGAGAGATATGTGGAATTCACTATTGAGATCATGTCAAGGGATGAGCTGGTATCTATTCCACCATACAGAATTTAACCGATAGAGCATGAAGAGCTCAAAACATAGATGGAGGATTTAGAGGATAAAGGATTTATCTTTCGAAGTACATCACCATGGGGATCAACTATTTTTTTTCTAAATAAGGATGACAGGTGTTTATACTTGTGTTTATATTACTAGAAGTTGAATAAAATGACAATGAAGAACCGATATCCACTTGTGTGTGTCGATGACCTATTTGATCAGCTAAAGGGGGATTGTGTGTTATCAAAGATCGATCATATATCAGGGTATCATCAGGTGAGAGTTCATACCACTAATATACCATGAACTGATTTCAGAAGTAGGTATGGCCTTTATGAGTTTTTTATAATTCCGTTTGGGTTGACAAATACTCCAGCGGCATTTATGGCCTTCATAAACATGATATTTAATCCGTACTTAGATCCATTTGTGGTGTTATTTGTGGAAGACATCTTGGAATACTCTAATACTCATAAAGATCATTCCCAACATCTTGACATCAACCTAGGTACACTGAGATAGCATCAGATATATTTCAATCTATCTAAATGTCATTTTTGGACTGATAGGGTACACTTTTGGGGCATATCGTCTCAGAAGAAGGTGTGGTAGTGGACCGAGAAAAATTGCAGGCAGTGTTTTCCTGGGAGAATCCCAAGAATGTTTTTGATATCTGAAGCTTTTTGAGATTATCTAGTTATTACAATAGGTTCATATATTAATTTTCTTGATTGGTAGCACCACTTTCAGGTTTTACAAATAAAGGGATAAAGTTTGATTGGAACGAATCAGGCAATAACTCTTTCCATGAGTTGAAGAAACACTTGACATTGACACCAATTTTGATCATACCTGTGTCAAGTGAGGAGTACACAATGTATTGTGATGCTTCTAGGATCATACGTTGAGTTGTGTTGATGCAAGGGGATCGAGTCATTGCTTATGGGTCTCAGCAGCTGAGGCCACATGAATGAAATTACCGTACACACAACCTCGAGTTGGTAGCAGTGGTTTATGCTATTAAGTGTTGGTGAAACTATCTTTTTGGTGAAAATTTTATAGTTTTTATAGATCAAAAAACCATTAAGAATACCTTTTCATAGCACAATATGAATCTTCAACAGCGAATATGGGTAGATTATATGCAGTCCTTTGATTTTGAAATGGAATATACACTCGGAAAGGGGAATATTGTGGTTGATGCCTTGTGTAGTAAAACTCAGACTCAGTTGGTATATTAGTCATGTGTAGTGTGGAAGATGATGACCCTACTTGCATAAATTCATGTGGTTGTTTAGGAGAGTCAAGAGACGATGACTCTGGTTTCTATAGTAGTGGAGTCTACACTCTTGAGATGGATCATGGATATAAAGTATGGGGATATGGAGTTTTTATCCTTAAGGTAAAGCCTTGAAGGTGGGGTGACACCTTTATACTGGATAATATATGAAGATGATATCATCTATGTGAGAAATCAGTTTGTTGTGCTTACGAGTATGTGAGAGGAACTCATTCAATAATTTCATGCCTCAATGTGGGAAGTACATCATGGGGTGACAAAAATGTATTGTTACCTATGATGTTATTTTTGGTGTCCAGGCATGAAAAAGGAGATATCAGGGTTCGTAACAAGATGTATCGCCTATCAGAAGGTGAAGGCAAAGCATCAATGACCTAGAGGCCTATTGCAGCTGTTGCCTATTCGGGAATGGAAGTGGGATGACGTTACTATAGATTTCGTGGTAGGACTTTCAAATACACCTATAAAGAATGATGCTATTTGGTTCGTTGTTGATTAACTAATGAAGGTAGAACATTTCTTCCTATCAGGGAAACCTTTATAGTAGAACAGTTTTGGAGAACTGTATCTACAAGAGATAGTTCGTTTGCATGGGGTTTCACAGACTATAGTTTCAGATTATGATTCTCTCTTTACTTCACGCTTCTAGTAGGTCTTATATAAGGAACTTGGTACACAGGTTTTGTTAAGTACGGGCTTCCACCGACAAACAAATGGGAAGTTAGAGCGTACCATACATATGCTAGAGGATATGATTCAAGCATGTGTGCTTGACTTTGGTGGTTCTTGAGAGAAGCACTTGACTTCAGTGGAGTTTTCTTATAAAAATAGTTATAAGGAAACTATATAGATGGAACTATATGAGTCACTTTATGGTAGACCTTTTAGATCACTTCTATGTTAGTTAGAGGTGGGTGAGTCAGAGCTGTTGGGACCGAGTCTCGTTCAGAAGACACCAGAGCAGGTGCAATTGATTCGGAAACATATGGCTATGGCTCAGAGTAGACAGAAGTTGTATGTCGATAGACGGAGATGACTCCTAGAGTTTATAGAGGGAGATTGTGTATTCATTTAGGTGTCGCCAATATTGGGTCAGCATAGGATATAGAGGCAGGGTAAGTCGGAGCCCTGGTTTTTAGGAACATTTGAGGTGCTAGAGAGAATCAGGCTAGTGGCATACTGATTAGCCCTTATACAAGAATTCATCATTATGCAAGATGTTTTACATGTGTCTCAACTATAGAGGTATCACCCCAACCCTTCTCTTGTGTTTTATGTAGAATAGATTGACATAAAAATAGATGCATCCTTAGAGAGGCATCTGATGCATGTGTTGGGTCGCAGTGAGAAATTGTTATAGGGAAAGACCATATCATTAGTTCATGTGTTATAGAAATAGGGAAGTGTTCAAGAGGAAACTTGGGAATTGGAAGTAGACCTGAGGTCTCAATGGCCCAATATTTTCAGCTCAGAATCTTATAAAAGTTTGGGAGTGCAGCTCGGGGATGAGTTATTTTAAGGTTAGGATATTATTAGATCCTGACCTTTCTTGGAGTCATCTCGGGCACATTTTCAGGTACTTTTGAGGTTTTTAAGTACCTTTGTTTTGTATTAGTGGTGTGGGGTGTGTTTGGGTGAATGTTTAATAAAAAATAACAGAAAGTGGGTTGTGCGCAGTTTGAAAAACCATGTGACTAAACTGTTCCATCCATTCAAACCTGGATAGAGAGGTCTAGAGGGTTTGCGCATGATTTGACAAATCATGTGACTAAACTGTTCCAACCGGGAAAACACGAAGAGAGAGGTCTACATAGTTGGTGCACGTTTTTTCTAAACTGTGTGCCCCTACCTAGGATACTGTGCATGTAGGATTAATTATCTAAAAATCTATTTTGAAACCACTCAAACCCCCGACACATCCATATTTCGATCTTGGTTTGGGCTTAAAAATTTCTGGGTGATCCCAGAGCATCCTAGAGGGATTCTAAGGTGATTCGAAAATCATTCTTTGAGATTGAAATCCCATATTAAAGATCCTCTCTTTTCTCAGTAAGTGGATTTCATCATGTTTCTTCTCTAATTCATTCCTCTATATTTCCTTGATCTTTTCATGGAATATATCCCCCATTTACATGGATCTAAACCAAATAGTTGGGATCTAGATCTAGAATTATGGATCTAGATCTAGATTTCCAAGATCTTGATGCCTTTGATCTTAATTTTGGTTTAGGGATTTAGATCTAGATCTTGATCAATGACTTTGTTCCGCTCAAATTTTGGGGATTTCCATTGGGCTAATATCCATCAATAAACCGAGGTTTGTGGTCTCAATTGAACTCTCATAGTCATGGATTTTATATGTGAATGAGATTTTATGGATTTTCTATCTTCCCTTGATATTTGATTTAATAAATTGTATAAATTAGGAATATTTAATTGACTTGTGATTGCCTTGGTGATTAATTTATAATTGAATCATGGAACAAATGAAGGGAAGGTTTCCTAAATAGATATTTGTTTTGGAGATTAGTTATGGGTTGAGATATTATAATTGAGATATTTAATTGATTGTGTTAAGATAATTAATTATGGGAGATTAATTAGGAAATGATGTTTTTCTATGTAAAATAATTAATTGTGAGAATTAATTATGTTCCATGATGTTAATCAAAGATAATTAATTTTGAGAATTGATTATGACAAGTCAATATTTGATATGGATAATTAATTGTGAAGAATTAATTATGGAAGGGGTATTGTGTTTATTGATTAATTAATTGGTGAATTAATTAATGGGTTATGTGATTCGTTAATTTTTTAGTTAACTAATGGCCTTTGAAATTTTTAAATAATAATTGGATTATTAATGGAATGATGTGGGAAATTCTTGTGAATTAAAGAATTATTAAATGGATAAGATTTTTGGGGTTCTAGAAATGGCGTTCTAGACCAAATAGAAGTAGGGAATTGGACATGAAATTCCTCCCCACTAATTATCCAAGCTTCAGATGTTGGGGTGCTAGGCATAAAGACCTACACCGAATGAGATAGGGATTTTTAGGCATAGTGACCTACACTCAATGATATTTGGGGTTCTTGACATGAAATTCAATGCAAAAAGAATAATAATAATGAATGATGTTTCAATTGGAAAATAGTAATTAAAAATGGGCCTAATGTGATGATTAAAGATTAAATGAAAATGTGATAACTATTTAATTATTCATTGTAGTTATTTCTTCATAAAACTACATACACTATCTCTTTACTAGACTTGTTTTAGACACCGTTGGTGGTGTCCTACTATGTTGTACTCACACCCTATTTGGCCTACCTTATCGGCACCTGAGTATACTTTTTTGTTATAGGATAGGATAAGGGAAAGTCCATAGGATAGGTTATTGTTTGGGATTGGATAGTGGGAGAGGGAAGCAGACATGGTTCGGGACCCCTTTGGGGGTCGTTGTGTCTTTAATTTTAGTTTCACATTAGAAACTTGACATTCTCATTGTCATAGCACGTTTCACGTTTCAATTGTGTATTGTATTTCTCTTGTTTTGAATACCATATTACATGGTATTGTTATAGTTATTTAATGCTTTGGAACTTTATTATTGTTTGTTTTCTTCTATTTGTGTTTTACTATGATAAAAGGGGGAATAGTCTCCCCAAGACTGACTTACCGGACCCTCACTGCTAGTCGACACCCTCTGGCATATGGTAAGGTGTGATTGAGGGCATGTGGCCAACCAGCTCGGGGCACTGTTTAGTGGAACCTGGGTTTGGATGTCACACATTGCTAAGAAAAATTGTTCTAGTTTTTAATCAATATTATTATGTGAACAATTTTACTAAGAACATTATTTAAGTTTCGAGATTAGACACTTCATGATTTTTTAAAAAAAATTACAAATAAAATTTGATTTTTTAAGGTAATAATTTATTATGGTGTGGCACATTTGAATGATTTCCTTTATATAAAGTAATTTTAAAACCAAGTAAATGAAATAAATAATGAAAATTGATTCACATGAATCATTTTATAACCAGTTGTTTCATTGTCTCATTTGTCATGTACACCATGAAAGTTCGATTAAACTGTATCAAGAAGGGAATTTATACTGTTTTGAGATAAAATACCTAAATAAATTTCTTGCTTGTTTGTAAGGAAATATAACGAAGGGTTTTTTTAGTGTTAAAGGTTAAAGGGATATAGGTCTTCTATAATTGATATATATATATATATGGATGTAGACAATTTCTAGTAGAATGTAGAGGCTAATTTTCTTACATCATTAATTTTAATGATGACATCAGTTGATATGGCTATATCTACTTAAGATAACATAAAGAAGAGTCCTATGAGATATAAAAAGAGTACAATATTTAATTGTAACATCAAATTATTAAGAAAATAAATAAATTCATCTTAAATAGTGAAAAAAATATATCATAAACAAGAGTTCATCAATTATCTCAAGGAGTTTTGGATTGTATACCAACAGAATCCTCCTTATACACCATGGTTATTGGTGTTTGTAGAAAAATGAATCATACATATTAAAACATTGTGATATTGATGATGAATTATGTGGGTCACTATTATTATGGTGAGTCACATGGGATCATGTAGTCACCCTGACAGGGGGTGAATCAGGGGTGACTAACTTTCACCAATTAATCTCAAATTAAATTCTTACTTATACTATGTTGATTAAAATTTTATAATTGGTTAGGATTTATGAATCTTAAATATGATCACTCACCACTTTTCCATTATGATATGTACATAATATATAGTAAACATCACACACAAAAATTCTAAGGATCAACTTTAATGTGATAAATAACTTCTGATCATTTTGACTTCAATAGAATTAAATATTTTCCACTAATAATATTATTAAAAAATTATAAGTGGTGTGAGAAGTTATTATCCCTAACACATACTGGTTATACCATACACAGAACTCTAGAACCAAAATATTACACATGTAGTAGAGATATCTTCTGAAAATATTATTCTACCTTCTAGTAGGAATGATGGAATTATTTATACTAGAACCACTAGTCTTAAAGAGTTCTACTCAAAATTCCTCATGGATGTAACATAAACTGTCAAATGAAATTTATCTGAACTACCATGCATGGTGGCCTATCATTTCCTTGTTATAAACTTAATTTTGGATCTCTATCACTACCATGAAATTCAGCATATGAAAATTCTAAAGGTTATAACTTGACATCAGTTTTTATTTCCTCTTTCTAGTCTTTAGAATCTATAGGACATATTTAACTACTTAGAACATCATGTTTTGAACCTCTCAATAATTTGAATCAACTAAATATTCACTATTATCTCTAGTCAGTAACTTCATCTCTCAAAAATTTAATCTTATAATCAATACATTTCTCTAGATGATTTGTGATCCTTTTATAAAGTCAAAGATCCATAATAAGTTCTTTGATTAAAAATCATCAAAATTTTATTTTTTCTCACTTTAAAATATTTCATTGAAAGCCTTCAATAAAATCCATAAATATAGTATTCAAATATCTTCACCAAATATCCACAAAATAAAGGCATAAAAAAATTCCTCAAAACTAAAATATAATCAAGAAATTTCTTTCTTGAATATTGAAACATTGGTCATCCTACTCAGCATCATCATAATTATAATTTTTGAATTTGAATAAATGAAATGTCCCTAAACTTTTTTTGGTGAATTTTTTTTCAATACATTAATAATTTCTCACATGAATTTTATTCTACATGTTGTATCTCATATGTTCTCACCTCGGTATGCCTCATTTTCTATTGTGTTCACTTCTGTTGGTGTCTTCAATTTACTTCTCAAATACTAAGTTCACATACTCTCTTCAACTGTATAAGAAATTTATTCAATTTGGGTTACATATTATTTTTAGGCCTTCACATATCATTTCCTATGAAAATGATGATATTTGATAGTCGTGTTTCTGATCACCTTACATACATTCTTATGAACATTTTTTATTTCTTTTGATACTTTAAAAAAATTCTATTTGATTGAGGCATCACTCATAGATAATGAAAACCATTCTCCCGACTATCTTGTGAGCTCACATAGTGTTGAAAATGTATAGGTCACTCTATAGTTCTTTAAGTTATAGATAATTCATTAATATGATAGGAATGAAGCCTTAGGCTACGTAATTTCTGTATGATTCCTCCTCATTTCCTTTTTATTAATGTATTGACTTCCCACCATTGTATTTTTTTCACTATTAAAATCAAAAACTTTGCCTCTTTGTTTCATGTAACCATTACACAGGGCATTATGTTTATATTATTATCCCTAATAGTCATTATTATATCTTCTAGAGATCTTCACCTCGAATAAGTTTTCAACAATAAATCACTAATTATTATCCACTCACATAGATAAAGTGTATAACTTTAGTTTAATTCCTTCATATCCTCTATAGATATTTCATATGAAATATCATAATCATTCTTCTAAGATTCTTTATTATTTCTATTTTCATTTTTTATAAAACTTATGGATTGCTTTCATTTTAGTGGAATCTTCTAATGATTTTATAAAAAATTGGTAAATTAAAGTAACTCATAATCCACGGAAAATTTATCATCCCATCTACCACTTATGTACACATATAATTCTCTTAATAGGGGTGGGAAGAACTCTTGTGTGAGGATATAATCTTCAGAAAATATTCAAACTTCAACTTCTCTGAAATGGTTAGGATCATCTATTATATGGTAATATACAATCATAATTATACTTTCAAGTGTTATATATGTATCTTTTATTCATATATCGTTTACTTCTCGCAAAATAATCAAGATATGGAAACTCTCTTTTAGATGTGGTGAAAATTTATCAATAACTCTCGTAGTGAAATTATCATAAACTTCTACTTAATCTTATGATAATTTATATAATTTTATCTCTCATTTTCTTCTATTTATTTTCATATAAACTAGATGAGTTCCATTTTTTATTAAAATTTCATTATCTTAGGATCATAGTTTCATTAATCTTGTATGCACCACCTTGTTTAATATTATCAATGTAATTAATTAAATTTTATAATGTGAGTATTATTTCTATATATACTAATAATAATTCCATAATTATTTTAATTTTCCTCATATTATCATGGGATTTATTATCATTTCATTCAAAATATATGTACCTAACATATTTAAACTAAGGATTAGATAAAATTTTACATGATTTTTTCTTCAAGATTTCCATATCTAAAAAACACATTTTTTAAATTTAAAATGTGGATAGTTGTGCTTCCTCATCTTTGATACTAGTTATACATAAAATAATGTAAGGCTCCATCAATCATCATATATATGTGTATTTTTTAGGTAATATTATTTCTATGAATTTAAAATCCATCCATCAATAGTATTTATTACAAATTCTTTCATCAATTAGTGTTCCTGCTTATGATGGTTTTTTCCTTTCCAAGTATTTACTTCCATAAATTTTCCTTCATAAAAAACATATAAGAAACTTTATTTTACTTCACCTTACTCATTGACTTTCCATAATCTATTAACAATAAATAAAATCCCATAATCATCTAATATGTACTTCTAATCACCCCATTTGGATTTTTTTGATACCAAATTCTTCTTATGTTCGATGAGTTTCATATCGACCCATAATTTTCATATATAACTATCACATCTTATTATATGAATATTCAATACATAACATTAATATCCATGACAAAACCATATAGGTTTAGTGTCTTCGGAAACTTGGATACATAAAAATGGGTTTATAAAATATCTACATCATCTCCCACATAATTATTCATAACTAGACACCTTATAAAACATGTCAAGCATAAATTTTTTCTTCATATCTTGAGAAAAAAACATAATAAAGGGTGAGCTCAGATGCTTAGTATGATTAAAAATAGAGATATTAATGATCATTTAAATATAACACTCACATAATGGGAATGAGAACCTGAGCTTATAATTTGAAAATAATACCCATAAATTCTTATATCATAAAAATTATTCATGGAATAAATCGTGATAGTTCATAGTATATGAATCGTAAAGGTATCAAAGAGCATGATCCATGATAACATAACATTGGTAAAATATTATGTTATAAAATTGTGTAATAAAGTGTGTAATAGTAATAATCATAGAAATATTATGAAATGGATACCTTCCAAGGAATTCATAATATGTTAGTCTTGGGATAATATATCATGTACCTACTTAGATATTTTAATAACCTCTTGTGTACTATCTTTCATGGAGATAACCTCCCATGAATCTGCTTTTTGGATTAGTATAACCTAATGTATACCCTTTGAGCACATAAAACATTAATCATTATCAAATAAATTAGATATAAATATAATTATAAGCCCATCCATAATGTAATAATTATCCATTCATATGTATTCCACGAGATCATAAAAATATTCATCACAGCATATCCCAAGGAAAATAAAATGGGTTCCATCGATATTTTATCATCAAAATCATAAATTATTTATAGAAATAGTAAATATTATATCATTGGATCATATACATAGTAAATATAATGTAATATCATAATATTTTATCATAGATGAAAAATCCATTAAAATATCACTATAATATTTCTTGAGGAAAACTCCATTTTCAATTTTTTAATAACATATTAAAATATTAAAATTTCAAAAATATTAAGGGAAAATGTTTCATTGAAAAGAAACTTAGGAAAAAGTTAAGGATTCTACAGATAAATGATTTTTCATGATGGTAGTAAATTTTTTTCATGTTTCCTAATTTAAAGAAATGATTCCTTTTACATTTTCAGTAAAAATTCAAATGTACATCGTTTGGAAAATAATAAGAAGATTATTTTTAAAATATTTTTTAAAATTAAAAAGTGGTTAAAAAATAAATTAAACAATAATAGTATAATATTAATAATATTTATGAAACCATTTTTAAAAAACATATATATGGAAGGAAAATCATTTTCAGTCAAATAGAGAAATAAAGTTGATTTCCCTTAAAAAAGTTATTTTGGCCTCTTGAGTACTTAAAATGAGGAAAATGAGAGAAAAATAATTATTATCAAGAAATAACCATATGAGAAAAAAATAATGAGATTATTGAGAGATATATCATGAAATTGAATCACCATAATCTTAATACTAAGAAACCCAGATAAATAATGAATTATAACATAAATATCTAACCACTTCAGTAAATTTCGAATCAAGACCTTATAAAAGATAGAACCTTATATTGTGATATATTTCCCTATAATTTCGATTATTAGTATCATTAAATACATTCATGGTTATTATATTCACCACATAAAATAAAAAAGTTGTGAATATGGTATGTGTCTCACAAAAGTAAAAGTGAGTTGAAAATCCCTTGCATCGGGTTTTACTTACTTTGAAAGAAATTTACCCTAATGTATATTAAATTTAAATTTATTAAAATTATATAAAAAATTAATTTAAGTAATTATAATATCATATATGATCAACTTATAAAATTTTACCATCTATTTATTAATAATTCCTTATTAAAATCACTATTTAGAGTTGTTAAATATTTCATTTTTCGTGAGAATTTCGCTTCGGTAGTTGTTACCCTTATACTTTAATCATGGTTCAAATATATCTAGAATTTGATTAATGATTTAAATATCATATATATTGATTATATAAATATTTATATTCATCCATTAAATTTTTAGTTATAAAAATTAATTACACCATTCAAGAAGACACTAGGTTGTACATATGCATTAACGTTGTTTTCACTTTACGACAGATGGAATGAAAGAAAGATAAATAATATTAAAACATTATAAAATAATTTAAAAATCATATATATCATATATATTAATTAATATTTCCTTTTTACCATCCATGTAATGTATAAATGAAAAATTAATCACATTTCTTTATAGAGGTGTAGACCACACGTACGCACGAGCAACATTATCATTTTCCAAAGGATTGGAAGGTAAGAATGAATACATGATATTATAATTAAATTATCATAAATATATCATAAATATCCTATATAAACATTAAAATAATCACACTATTCATCCATTAAATATAGTGATGGAAAATTAATTGCATTACTACATTGAGGTGGTTGTCCACACGTACGCATGAGTGATAATTTCACTTATCATTTGATGGAAAAGAGGTTGGATAATGGTTGTTTAATTATAATAATAAAATTTAGGTATATTTAGGATACTAAATTTATTAGTTTATTGTTAATAACATATGTTTAGATTATTTATAGTAATAAATAAATTGAAATATTTTGGGTAACACGATTGCCTCTCCTTTGGTTGGCCTCCTTTAGATCCTTTCATTAAGACTCTTGGAATGGTATTTTTAAAATACCATAAACTCATATTATTGTAAAAGGGAGTTTATAATAGACTTTTTTAGGGTTTTTTAAGTCATATAGGGAAAATTGTGAAAGAAAAGAGATAATGGGTGTCCTTTTATAAGGGATGGAAATGTCACACTTGGAATTACCAAAAAGATTTAAAATATAATTAAGCCATTATCAATAAAAAAATCTTTCAAATAGACATATATTATAAGATAAATATTATAAGGTTAAAATATCATCATCTAATGAAATTTAAATAGGTTTTTTTGTTATTTTAAACCTTATCATTTGGTTTAACCCCATGGTTATCCAATTTTAATCTTAATTATGGTAATGAATTTTTAATATTAAAGGGATATAATTGTAATTATAAGGTATAAATTGGATCATAAATGAAAAATGGATGATATTTTAGACAATTAATCATCCAATTTTTTTTATTCCTATAATTTTATGATTTTTAAATAATTTAATATAATATTCTTATCATAAAATACTATTAATGCAATTTTAAGAACTATTCACAAAATTTGACATTGAAAACAACATGAAAACAATATAATTTGAATATAAATATTTTAAACAAGTCCAATATATTATATTAATATATTAATTTCAAGATTAACTATAAATTCCTATGAAATATTACTTTTATAGTTTTTAAAAAAAGATTTATTTGATATTTCTAATAATTTCACAAGCATTGTGTCGACATTGTGTAAGCATTTAAGGTAATTATTTCATCACTAGAAATAAAAAATAAATTAACATAACCAAAAAATTAATTTAACTTTCAAATAAAATTTTAATAAAAATATTACCTTTTTTATCCTAATGAAAATAATAAAGATATTAAATTCAAGAGAGTGATATTTTATAATTTTCATTACCTAAAATTATATAAAATTCATTGTCATGGGAAAATGGAACCAAAATGACATATATTGTAACTTAGGTCATATAAAATCTAATGTATCTCATAAAATTAAATATATAATTTTTTTGTTGATTTTTGTACCATATATTGTGGTTTTAACACTATTTTTCCCATTTTACCCTTATTGAGGTGACAAATATTTACTATGATTACTATTCACAATGATTGAAAATAAAAGGAAACTATTTATAAACTTTTTACCTACTGATTCCAAATATATTTTCCATTTGTTAATATTTAATTTCTATATGTTTAAGAAATCAATTTTCTTATAAATGAATATAACGCAACAAAAATTGGTTTTTAGAAAAATGGGTTTTTAAGCATAAAAAATAACCTATATAAAAATCAGGAATTTTTCTCATTAAAATGGAATAAATTGTGTTATTATAATTAAAATGGATAATATTTCTCTTTAATACCAAATCAAAAATTTAATGCAACATTTAAATTATTTTCTTTAATGAAAATAAATTATATTATTTGAAAAATATAAATTCTTCATTATTCAGTAAAAAAATATTTTATAAAAATACCAAAATTTCAAACTTTTTTTATTTTGATATGATGATTTCAAAAATAATGTTAATTTTTTTAAATAAATTTTCTATAAGTGGAAGAAATTAATTTTATTATTTACTCATAAAAATCAATAAAAATTATTTTTGAGGAAAAAGTATTTTTAAATAATATAATGAATTTACTAAAAAATGAGTACTTATTTATCAATATAATTGCTTTACCTAAAAAATTTATATATATTTTAAAAACAATCATTCCAATTCACACTAATAATTTAACAAATAGGTTATAATAGTAAATTATATAGGGTTCATTTTGACTTGGGGTTGTGTGTATCACATGCTATCAATGAAATTTTATTTGAAGAAGAATATATCATAAAATTTCAGGGTGTTACATTATAAAACGTTAAAATGAATTTTTCACTAAAACTTCTATTACTATAATACTAAGAAATGAGTATATATCTTTTCCTAAAGTCATTGGGTTCCCATGTATATTCTTTAAATTTTTTATTTCTCTAGAGAACTTTAGCTTGGTTAGTATTCTTATTCAATAGAAAATTATCTCTATTATATAAGATTTATAATAGTTTTTCTTCATAGTAAATAACATTCTCCAGAATATAACCTCTAAGTTTAGTACAGGTAAAGGATCGGGTATCTACTTTATCATGATATATACATAGAACAAATCTTGAACCTGAGATAGGGTTGAATGAAGCGTCAGGAAAAAATCTATCGTCCATACTCGATCAAGAATATTAAAGGTTCCAATATATCTATGGATCATAATTCTATTATTTTTTAATATCATAACCTTCTTACATTGAGAAATTTTCAATAATACCTTCTCGCTAACTTCAAATTCTATATTGCATTGTTGATTTGTAGCATAACATTTTTGTCAACATTGACCTTCCTTAATGTGTATAAAATGTGTAGGACAATATTTTTCATTTCCTCAACCAGATTATATCACAATAGTTTTATTTCTCTAACTTTATCCTAGAACATTGGTGTTATAACCTTATTTACATATAGGGCTTCATTATGATCCATCTGAATGATCGAGTGAAAGCTATTATTGTAAGAAAAATCGACTAGAGGAAGGTGTTGATCTGAAACACCTTCGAAATCCACCGAATAAGATACTAGAATATTATTTTGGGTTTTAATGGTTCTCCCAAATTTACTATTTATCTAAGGATGATAATAAGTATAGAAAATAAACTCTATATCCAGATCCTACGAAGGACTTCTCTAGAAAATCAAGGTCATCCTTAGATCCTGACCAGATACAACAAAAATTGGTACTCCTTTAAACCTTACATTTTATTTAATGTATATTCTAGAAATATAATAAATAGATAAAAATTATACTGTATAAATTAATTGTGCAAAATTTGTAAGAAAATCAACTATAACCCGTATAGAATTATGGAATTTAGACATACTGATTTTTTCCCATTTCCAATTTAGTATTGGTAATGGTTGTAACATCCCCATAGACTTTTGTCTCTTAGAATTAACTTTATTACATACCAAGAACTGGGATACATAATTTATAATATCAATCTTCATGTTATCCCACCATAAAAACTCTTTCATATCTCTACACAACTTCATAATTTTAAGATGAAGAGAGAATGATACACTATGATATTTATCCTATTACTCCTTCAAGTCTGGTATTGATCGTACAAATACTCAATTCCTAAACCTTATAACTTTATCAAAATAAAGGTTGAACTCAAGAACTTTTATCACCATAATTTATAGCTCTACATCTTTCTTTTGTGTCTCTTTAACCTTCACTTATATATATAGTTGAACACCCATTTGAGAAAGATAATATTTCTCCCCTTAATTTATGATTTCCATATCCATCCTTTTCAAATCAAAAAATGGATCTTTTGTGATCCTCATCATATATAAACTTTCATGATCATTTCGAATATGAACATATTCCACCTTTTTGTCCCTTCTAGGGTGGTATTGTATTTGGAAATCATAATATTTAATTCAATCAAACCATATTCCCTAGCATATATTTAACTCTTTTTGAATGAATATATACTTTAATATTTTATAATAAATTTATATATATAACACAGATTTATTAATAAAGATGAGTCCTCCATATATTTAATGAAAAAATACAACATCTAACTCTAAATCATGAGTTATATAATTCTTTAATGAACCTTCAATAGAAATGAGGCATAAGATATTGCCATATCATTTTCCATGAGGACACATCATAGTCCTGTCTTCACTACATCACAAAATATAACAAACCCTTATTCACTACAGGGTAGTGTAATAATAATTGAACTTAATAACCTTATCTTTAGTTCCTTAAAATTTTCTTCACATCCATATGTCCAAAGGAACTCGGATCACTTCTGAGTTAACAAGGTGAGTATATTAAAAAAATATGAGAAATTATCCACAAAGGATTGAAAGTGACCTTACAAACTAGGAAAAATATAGATATTAGTCATAGTTTTTAGTCAAGGACATCATTTCATAACTTTCATATTTAATGGATCCATATATATACCCCTAATTAAGAATATATGGCCCAAAATTAAAACATTTTATATACAAAATTTACACGTGTTAAATTTTTCATACAACTTCTCATTCTGTAGGGTCTTCAATACAAAACTAAAGCAATCTTAATTCTCTTCCTTATGATTTAAATATATAAGAATATAGTGTATATAGACTACTATAAACATATTAAGGTAATATATGAAGACTTTATTCATTAACTCCAGCAAGATATTCAGGTAATTAGTAAGTCCAAATGGCATCACTATAAATTTTCAGTGTCCATACCTTGTATATAATATTTTCTTGGGTATATCCTCCTTCTTAACCATAAATTGATGATATCCAGAATGAAGTTCAATATTGGAAAATTATTTATCTCTATATAGTTGGTCAAACAATCACTACTGGAAATAGAGTATATACCAACGGTTTACAACCGTTGGTATAGGCTGGAAAACCGTTGGTATTTTCTATACCAACGGTTCTCCAACCCGTAGGGAAGTAAGGCGTGGTGAAAGATATATACCAACGGTTTTAAGTAAACCGTTGGAATATCCCACTCTATGTATTGATTTCCCAACGGTTCTTGTTGAACCGTTGGTATAGGTTTACCCAACGGTTTAGAACCGTTGGGAATTCTATAATTCTCAACTTATACCAACGGTTCCCAACCGTTGGTATAGTTTTTTTCCCAACGGTTTCATTGAAACCGTTGGGAATTCTATGATTTTGATGTTATACCAACGGTTTACAACCGTTGGTATATCATTTTCCCAACGGTTTCATTGAAACCAGTTTTTTACCAACGGTTTATTGAACCGTTGGTATAATTCTTTCTCAAAGTTTACCAACGGTTTACAACCGTTGGTATTGTGTATTTCCAGAAATGTTGCACAGATGCCCCTGCAGTAGCCCCTCCAGTGCATAGACCTGCATAAAACACACCACTAAAAACACTAACAGAATTAAAACAACTAAAAATAACACCACCTATTTGATTAGAGGCATGGTGAATAATTCCCCATTTTAATTTTCATATGACAACAATCATCCAGTATAGTTGAATCAGGGTTTCAATAAATCAAATATTATTTACACCCATTTCAATCTTCACATGACAACCACTTTAATAATATATGGTGAAAAGGTATTTTCATAGGAGTCTCATCACTTGTGACTCCATAAGTGACACATCGGGCCTCGAATTGAGGCTGAGTTGACTGGTACACATCACTTATGATCCATGGATCATTGTCCTAAATTTCAACACAATCATAATCCGTTTGATTTGTTTGGCATATGTACATAAAATATTATCCATTTCGAACAAAAGAGATGAAGTTTGGGTGTTCCCCGCCCCACGGTGACTTGGATTGAGGCAGGGTTGACTCGTACATGTCACATATGACCCATGAATCATTTTCATAAAGTTTCAATAGAATCCGAAGGCATTTGGTCTGTTTCCCGTATGTCAGTTGTTGATATCACTTATAATTTAGTCCATTTTAAAGAAAAGAGAGATAGTTTGAGTGGTCCTAGACACACCGTGGCTCGGATTGAGGCGGGAATGACTCGTACACGTCAAATATGACCCATGGATCGTTTTCCTAAAGTTTCAATATCATTTGAAGTCGTTTGGTTAGTTTGGCGTATGTCAACTATTGTTTTCACTTAAAATTAAGTTCATTTTAAACAAAAGAGAGACACTTTGAGTGGTGTCGGCCACACCGGGCCTCGGATTGAGGCGAGGTTGACTCATACACGTCACATATGAGCCACAGATCGTTTTCCTAATGTTTCAACACAATCAGAATCCGTTTGATCAGTTTGGTGTATGTATGTAAAATATTGTCCATTTTTAACATAAGAGAGACAGTTTGGGTGGTGTCGGCATCACCGCACCTCGGATTGAGGCGGTATTGACTCTTACACATCACATATGACCCATGGATAGTTTTCCTAAAGTTTCAATAGAATATGAAGGCATTTGGTCAGTTTCTCGTATGACAGTCATTGATTTCACTTACAATTTTGTCCATTTTCAACAAAAGAGAGACAATTTTAGTGGTCCCAGCCATACCGCGGCTCGGATTGCGGTGGGGTTGACTCGTACATGTCACATATGACCCATGGATCATTTTCCTAAAGTGTCAACAGAATCCGAAGGTGTTTGGTCAGTTTCCCGTATGTCAGTTGTTGATTTCACTTACAATTTAGTCCATTTTGAACAAAAGAGAGACAGTTTGAGTGGTCCCGGTCACACCATGGCTTGGATTGAGGTGGGGTTGACTCGTACACATCACATATGACCCATGGATCGTTTTACTAACGTTTCAATAGAATCATAAGTTGTTTGGTTGGATTGGCGTATGTCAGTTGTTGTTTTCACTTAAAATTATGTCCATTTTAAATAAAAGAGAGATAGTTTGAGTGGTTCCGGCCACACCACAGCTCGGATTTATGAGGGATTGACTCGTACATGTCACATATGACCCATGGATCGTTTTCATAATGTTTAAATAGAATCAGAAGGCGTTTGGTTGGTTTGGCGTATGTCAGTTGTTGTTTTCACTTAAAATTAAGTCCATTTTAAACAAAAGAGAGCCACTTTGGGTGGTGTCCGCCACCCTGGGCCTCAGATTGAGGCAGGGTTTACTCGTGCACATCACATATCATCCATGGATCGTTTTCATAATGTTTCAGCACAATCAGAATCCGTTTGATCGGTTTGGCTTATGAACGTAAAATATTGTTCATTTTTAACATAAGAGAGATAGTTTTGGTGGTGTAGGCCACACCGCGCCTCGGATTGAGTCAAGTCTGACTCGTACACATCACATATGACCCATGTATCGTTTTCCTAAAGTGTCAATATAATCCTAAGGCGTTTGGTTGGTTTCCCATATGATAGTGGTTGATTTCACTTACAATTTAGTCCATTTTGAACAAAAGGGAGACAGTTTCAATGGTCTCAGTCACATCGTGTCTTGGATTGAGCCAGGGTTGACTCATACACGTCACATATGACCCATGGATCATTTTCCTAAAGTTTCAACAGAATCAGAAGAATTTTGGTTGGTTTGGCATATGTCAGTTGTTTTCACTTAAAATTATGCCCATTTTAAACAAAATATCATTCCATTATGTTCCCGGCATCCATGGTTTCTTATTTATAGGAGAAATACCCATAAACACTTCAATATGGCCGTTGGAGAGCTTCCGGAGCCGTTGGGGGTCAAAAGTACAAGTCTGGTCAAAGCCCAACGGCTAGTCTGACTGGTCACACCGGCTGGCCGGTGGTGTCTCACCAACTGGCCGGTGGTCCACCGGCTGGCCGGTGCTGAGCTCCCGGCTGGCCGGTGGTCCAGACAGCAGGCTTTCTGTCTGGGTTCCACCGGCTAGCCGGTGGTCATACACCGGTTGGCCGGTGGCACCAGGCAGTGGGCAAGCCTACTGCCTGGAACCTCCGGCTGGCCGGTGGGCAAGAACTGGTTGGCCGGTGCCTATACCGGCTGGCCGGTGAGCTAACACCGGCTGACCGGTGGCTCTGGCAGAAAGCAATGCTTCTGCCAGAGACCACCGGCCGGCCGGTGGGAATCCACCGGTTGGCCGGTGGACTCAGAGAGTCCTTTTCAGTTTTCTTGGGCCAACTCCTGGGCAACCTTTTTCCTAGCATCAAAACACTTGAAAACAAGTTAGAACACGATGAGAGTGATTGTGATCATTAAAATCCAAGAGAGAGGGTTACAACAGTTGTCTGGGGTCGAGGGAGGAGGGTGGGGGGCTGTGCGGGGGGCTGTGCGGGGGGTGTTCGGGGGGTTGTCCAGGGTCCAGGGAGGAGGGTGGGGGGTTGTCCAGGGTCTAGAAAGGAGGGGGGTTCCCAAACACACAACCACTAAAAGACAACATCCATAAAAACAGATAATATATAAAAATAACTCAACTCCAATACTATACTACGATTCTAGATAAAACCAAATAGGAACACACCCTCATGTTATCATATTAATAACTCTTCTTGAATCATTTAGGGTCACATCCCAATGATCATAGGATCACTAACCTAATTGATCACTAACCATGAAACACATGTATGTTGGTCATGTCACCACAAGCATCATCACTCTTGCCACCATATCAATATATCACAAGGAATTCTCTAGGATAAGACAATATTTGATCACACATCATTCGCATTTAGTTATCATAATACAAATTATATTTACATGCTTATGATATAGAATGAATCCACATTAGTAAGACCCACCCCTCTCATAAGTTACCATCACATCAGTACAACCCATCCTAGAAAGCACCCTACTGCATACAAATTCACCCAATCCAGGGTCCAATACCCAACAGGATCTACATACTAGGATACACATCATGGATCACTATCAAAACCATAAAAACATTGACAGATCTCAAAAAATTAGTGCATGCCATGATTACCTCATAGAATTGAAAAAAGTAAGTAACAAGCAATATATCTCACTACTCCATACTCACCCCATAACATAAGGGTCTCACATTACTAGGGAATAATTTTATCCAATACTAAATGATCTTGATCCATTTTTCATATACATATATGATTCACCTCACCAATTACTAAATAGTAATAACATAAAAAATTATGAGTCCATTTAACTAGAATTTAACCATCAGGTTTTACAAGGAAATTCTATATAAGTATTTGTTTACACTTTAAATAATATGACCCCATACCATAAATAAGGTTTTCAACAAAAATAAAGAACATGAATGTCATGTTAACACTCAACATTGATTAATTAATAAATTGTCTTCGAATTTTATGGAAATACCAAAATAAATTAGTGAATCAATGTACCTATAGTGGCGCACATGACCACCATGAAACAATCATAAATTTTTACAAAAACCCTAATAATTGGGAATAACGAAATCAAGGATAGAAGTATATGATTTATAACAGCTGGAACTATATCCTTGATAAAATATAGGAGTCTAACCTGGTAGGTGCTGATCTGATGGAAGATGTGGGGATTGGGAGGTCCTTCAGCAAGGAATCGCTCCAGGAGGACACGAACTGAATGCTTCTGGAATGTGGGGAGGCCGCTAGCTCGATTTGGTATTTGGGGATTTTTTTTCCCAACGGTTATTAAAAACCGTTGGGAATGACCAACATTTCCCAACGGTTCCATAGAACCGTTGGGAAAACAAGATTTCTTCACCACTTTTCCCAACGGTTCTAAGAACCGTTGGGACAAAGCTATCTTTCCCAACGGTTCCATATAAACCGTTGGGAAAACAAGGGAAAAACCTATCTTCCCCAACGGTTGTATGAAACCGTTGGGAAAACTATGCATTGAGGGGTTTTTCCCAACGGTTTCTATAAACCGTTGGGAAAAACAAGATATGCCAACGGTTCATTGAACCGTTGGTACACAAGTGTTGGGAAAGGTCCCTTTTCCAGTAGTGAATTCATCAATATGGGTTTGGGTATACTTCTTCTTGATAATGATCCTATTATGTTCCCTATAATCAATATAGAGTCACATTGATCCATCATTATTCTTAAAAAAAAGAATATGTGTACCATAAGTTGGTGTACTAGGCTGAATTAATCCCTTTTCAATATTCTCTTAGATTAGCTTCTTCAATTCCTATAACTCAATCAAGGAAATTCAATATGGAGTCTTGGAAATAGGCGTATCACCATTAATTATTTCTAATGAAAACTCAACTTCATGATTTGGAGGAAGACTATGAAATTATTATACAAAAACATCAACAAACTTCTATACAATTATCATATATTCGATGTTAATTTTCTACATTAAAATATAATATTAACACCCCATTTGAATAGTAATCAAGACCCATAAAATGGTTACAATTTCCATTGGAATTTCAATTTTATCATCACACTAATCGAAAAACATTGGTTGTTTTGGAATATCAAATGTGACTACTAGCCATTATAAATTGATGTGGTATTTATAGTAATAAATCCAATACATTCCCAAACTAACATATAATTCTATAAAACAAATGATAAATTAATCCCTTGGATAATTCCATGGTTCACCACGTTTAAGATAAAAAAACTATAAATTTCTACCCTGGAAGAAATTTATTTCCCCTTATTGAATACTTAATTTTTTCTTGGAAACTTAGAATTCTATTCCAATCATTTCCACATATAAAACATTTTCTAGTTCCTTTGATGAATTATTCTAGTTGTCTCTTTCAACATATCTATATTGAATAAAATTTATCTTTTTTCCTTAATGGTCTCCACCACCAGATATCTTAGTGAACTCAATTCTTCTATTATTTTGGGATTTAGAGAGTTTGTTAGGGTTAATACTATTAATCATATATCATTATATCTAATTAGAAATAATCACAATATATTTCACTATATCCATAATCCCATTTGGTTTATTAGGTGGGAAATAATTTCATTGTCCATCACATTCATAATAAACATGGTTCCTTTGGGTTTCATTGATTGACTAAAACCAAAAATCATATACTGATAAATAGTTATCATATTGGGAAAATATATAATGAGGAAACATAATTTATAGGATTTATAAATCATGAAACCTTTTTTTAACCTATAAACTATCAGTTTAACCTAGGCCATCGATGATCATCATCTATTTAAATGCTTAATGGTTATTCACAAAAAAAATTAATTAACCCAAGAATATCCCCAAAGAGTTTTAAACCTGCTATGAAGTAATGAAAAAATCACTATGCATTAGAATTATGGATGATATATTCTCAAATAACTCTTTTTGGTGTTATTAACCCTATATGAATCTGTACCAAAACCACTTCCACTTATAGTATCCATATTGGGATTCTTTTAGAGTAAAATCACACTCTTTTCTTTACAATACTTAGGACTTTCTAATGTGCATTGGATTATCCTAGCAGTTCTCACTAAAGGTTTCTTATACAAGTTTATAAAGGTAAATAATCCTTTATATATTACCAACTATATAAAATCTTACTTTTCACACATAAGAATCATATTTTATTAGATGATGATTAAATCCATAACATTAGGATCCACACCAAATTCATAATGGTTTATCATATTTAAAAACATAGATACATAAAAAATGGTTCATAAAATATCTATATCATATACAAAATAGTTATTCATAACTTTCACCCTTCTTAGACACATTATACATAAAACTTTTCTTCATATACTAGGGAAAATAAAACATAATAAAGGGTGAGATTAGATGCTCGGTAAGGGTAAACAAGGGAAATATCAATGATGATTTAAACATAACATGAGAATAATGGGTATTATAACATTATATTAACCATTTAAAATAATACCTATTAATTATTAGATCATAAATATGATTTATGGAATAAATATTTTTATTTCATAAGACATGAATCATAAAGGGATCAAAGAACATGATCTAAGAGAACATAACATTAGAATAAGATCATGTCATAAAAGGATAGAATAAAGTGAGTCTAAATAAATTCATTTGTAACATGTTGGTCTTGGTATTATCACTCATGTACCACTTTGGGATTGGGATAACATCTTGTGTACACTCTTTTGGGTTCGGGATATCCTCCCATGTACCCTCTTTTTTCATGCTTGGTATAACCTCCCATATACCCTTTGAGCTCATAAAACATTAATCTTTACCAAATGCATTATAGGGATATATATTTCTTTTCTCACCCATCACATAATCAGAAATCCATTCATATGTATGCCATAAAATCATAAAAACATTCATCATAACTTAACCCATGGAAAAGAAAATGAGTGTCATCTATATTTCATCTACATAACCATAAACCATTTGTAGAAATAATAAAGGTGGTATTGTTGGATCATATTTTATGGTAAATACTATGTAACATCAAATGATAGTTTCTTAGATGAAAAATTCCTTTAAAATATCAATGGATTATTTTTTTAGGAAAATACGTTTTTTATTTTTAAATAACATTTTAAAATATAAAAAAATATTAAGGAAATTTTTTTATCTAAATAGAAACATGGAAACCTTTTATATAATATACAATTAATTGAGTTATCATGATGGTTGTAAATTTAATTCATGTCATGCATGTTAAAATAAATATTCCTCTCACATTTTAAGAAAAATAAAAAAGTACCTCATTTAGAAAATAATAAGAATATTCTTTTTAATTCAGTTTGTAAAAAGATAAACATTGTTAAAAATTAATTTAAAAAATCAGTGGATAATCCTAAAAATAGTTTTTATTCTTCTTATAAAACATGGATATGGCTGAAATTTATTTTCTACTGAAGAGAAAAATAATGTTAGTTTTCCATAAAAATATTATTTTGGTTTCTTGAGAACATAATGTGAGGAAAATTAATAGAAAACATGTATTTTCAAGAAATAACTAGAGTTATAGAAAATTTGAGAAATTATTGAGATATATATCATGAAATTTCATCATCAAAAAAATTATCATAAACAATCCGGATAAACAATGAGATAACAACATAAATACCTTAACACTTTGGTAACTTTTGAATAAAACCTCATGAAATATAAAACCTTTTATAAACATGTATATTATGATATTTTTTTTGAGAATAATCATAAAATTTAATAATATATATTATATGCACCACGTAAAAGAAATAAGTGGTGAATATGGCATGTTTCTCATAGAAGTAGAAGTTAGACAAAAATATCTTAACTTAGTTTTAAAATGATTTTAAAGTTATTTAAACTTATATATGATAAAATTAAATATATCATGAATATATAAAATATTCATTAATATACTTATAATATCATATATTATCAACTTTTAACATTTTAACATCCATTTATTAATAATACCTTTTTAAAATCATCGGTTTCAAGTGTTAACTGTTTCACTTTTTATAAGAATTAAGTTTGGTAGTTATGATCCGTGTGCATTGAAAATAGTTCCATAATATACCTAATTTTATTCATCATTTAAATATAATATATATTTATTAAATAAATATTTAGATTCATCCATAAAAGGTATAGTTAGAAAAATTAATTACACAATTCGTGGAGATGGTAGGTCGTATGTACGCGTAAATGTTGTATTTAATTTACAAATGATGGAAATAAATAAAGATAAATAATAATTCACATTTTAAAAATCATTTTAATATCATATATATTATATTTAATCATTAAATCCACATTTATTTCCATCTATTTTAAGTGTAAATGAAAAATGAATCATATCACTTCGTGGAGGTGGTAGTCCACACGTACGCATGGGTGACGTTATAGTTTTCTGATAGATGGAAAGGTAAGAAGATAGAAATGATATTATAATTATAGAGTGATAATTATATCATAAATATCATATATAAAGATTGAATCCATCATAAATATCATACATGAAAGGTTGTGATGGAAAATGAATTGTATCTTCACATGAAGGCAGTAGTCCACATGTACGCACGAGCGATCCTTTCAAGTACCATTTTGATGAAAAATAGGTAGTATAATGGTGGTTTCATGATAATAATAACGTTTAATTATATTTAGGATAATTAAGTTATTACTTTATGAAGAATAACATATATTTAAAAGAGTTATAAGAAGAAATAAATTAAAATATGTCAAGTAACATGGTTACCTCTCCTTCGATTTTCCTCCTCTATATCATTTCTTTGGGACTATTGGAATGGTCTTTAATGAATACCATCACCTAAAATTTGTTTATATATGAGTTTAGAAGATTAATGGGTAGGGTTTGGTTGAGAAATATGGCTCAATGTTGTATCACCCCAACCCCAAAAGCCTGGAGACAATGTCTTCTACCTTTATATTATCATGATTACAAGGAATAAAATATAGAAGTACTGGTCAATTTAGTAGTATTTGTAAACAAGATACATACATGAGTCTCATATTACAATTTAATACAGAAATTGAAACATAATTTTTATATTTCAAGGATATAATTATTCTTTCTAGCATATCTGTGCATATGATTCATAATAAAATTCAAGGAATCATGGGGAAAGGAAACAAAATAAGGGTGAGCTAAAATTCTCAGTAAGTATTAAGTATAGTAGAAGTAATATTGAATAAATTATCATAATCAATATAAAATGTTAAAAAATGGAATACAAATTCCATGTAATCAAGAAAACTGAGAAGGAAGTGTATAAATAATAAAGAAAGGTAAATAGTTGAAAACCAAATCCATTTAACCAGTAAACTGATAATAAAACGCATCCATAGATTTTATTCATACTGAAAATACTTGGGATAATAATAACTGAAATTAAGGAAATTATTAATTATTGTATGTCATGTATCTATCACATGGACCACCATACCATCAAGACATATTCTCAAGATAGTTTAAGTTTGTGTGTCGAAACCTATATAATTTTGTTTGGAGACAAGTCTGAAGGGTTTTTCACCGACTTATTTTATCTCATGAGACTGTAGATGCATCAAATGAATTATTTATAATGGTCCACAAACCATATATTCACAATCCTAATCATTACTCGTATATCTGATAATCGATTAAATTAATAAACAACATTCCTTATAATCAAATATTCGTATTGAGTATATGATATAGATTTATCAATATTTATGGGGTAAATAAAATAATTGTAAAAATAAACACCATATAAAAAAATTTTATATGGTTTAAACAAATAAACATATCAATGATAATATGGATAATTAGGTTAAATTTAATGTTCAATAATCACAGGAAAGTGAATATTCCACAGGGAATACAAAAATGAATCAAGGAAGTGAATGTAAATATTATCCTTGGACAAATAAATCATTAACCATCCAAAATAATAATAAGGACGGTATCAATAAAACATATCCCAGGTGGAGTAAAAATAAAGTTTTTTTATCATTGATGAATGGAAATACTATAAAAATATATTTCAAAACATTCTTGAGGAAAATATTTTTTTATTTTGAAAAAACAATTGTAAAATAAATTTTCATTGAAAATCACTTTAAAAAATTAATTAAAAATATCTCTTTAAAATTTCAATGGATTATTTACATAAATTACAGTAGTTAAATCGATACATGTTGCACAAGGTAAAAAGTAAATTACTTTTACACTATGAAAATATTAGAAAAATGCATTATTTAGAAAATGAAAAGAATATTACATGAACTTTTTTTGGAAAAAAATATTTAATAAATCATTTTTAAGAGTTTAAAAACATTTTTTAAAACATTTTTAGAAAACATGGTTTTGGAAAAAATATTCCCAATCAAAAACAGAAATGAAGTTGGGTTTTCTTGAAAACATTTTCTAAAAAATTAAGTACCAAGAGTGGTAAAATGGTACTATTACTTGAAAAATATCATCAATAACCAGAGGATAATAAAATTAAAGGGTTTATTAGTAAATATTCAAGTAATTTCCTTCAACTGATATTCAAGAATAAACAATATCAATTTGAATAAGATTGTAAAATAAACCATTAAAAGACCATAACATTGAAGTAAGAGTAAACCATTGAATGGATTATGTGTATAAAATTTAAATAAACATAAATAAGTGTAAATAAAACAATAAATATCAGTTGTTAAGTCCTAATTAAAATACCCTTAAATGAAATAATTCATATTTAAACTTAAAATAACATGAATAATGATTTATTAATTACATTAAATGTAAAATTAGTGGCTTATAAACCATATAAAAGAAGTTATGTGCATAAAATTACAATATTCTTTAATGAAATGGAATTGAGATAGAATCCCTTAACATATGTTTCCTATTGGTTGAACACTCATTAAACTCATGTATAATGGTTTTAATATTGTTATTAAATTATAAAATAACCATATTGATATTTATTATATCACATATAGTATTTTAAATTATATTATAGTATGTTCATTAATAATATTTCATTATTTTCATCATTTCAGGTGTTAATTGCCTTGTCTTTTGAGTATGTTTTAACGTGTTATATTTTTGTTCCTGTTACTTAGATAATGATTTAATCATCTATGGAATGTAAACCATGATTTTAAAATTATATATATTTACTATATATGTATTTATAATAATCCATCAGGTTTGGAGAAAGGAAAATTGTAGGTCGTATGTATGCATGAACATTGTTTCCATTTTCTTGTCAAATTAAAGGAATGAAAAGTAAGTGATATATATTTATATAATAATTACTATTTCGTATTTATATCATATATTTTACATATTTTTATAAAACTCGTCCTTAATAAATTTCATGTAAATCATGAATATATCACATTGCTTTGAGGAGGCGGTAGTCCACACGTCTACGAACGATGTTATCGTATTCCCACAAAATGGAATGCATGAAGGTATCTGTTATATAGTTATTTAAGAAGCCTAAATACATTATAAATATCATATATATATATATATATCATATATAAACTATAAATACATCATTATTACCATCCTTGAATGGTTTCAATAGAAGAATGAATGACATCGATTCGCAAGGCAGTAGTCTGTCACACACACGAACGATTATTGTGTATCTTATTTGACGGAATTGTGTCTTGGTGTATGTAATACCCATAAAATAAAAAAATATTATTATATTTATTATAATTAATTTATTATATAATAAATATATAATAATAATTAATGTCCTGGAGGATGAAATAAAACAAAAGTGCTCATTGAAGAATGTTATCTCTTCTTCGTGTAAATCCTTTTGGTTTATACCAAAGTACTTCCTTGGTTTTATTTATTTAAAAAGTTATGATTATTTTATTATTTTAGGGATTTTGGGAATATTTTTATAGGGTTTTGATAATAATAATGGCATTAGAGTTGTGAATAATTGAGGGGGTGAGTTCCCATTTATAATGGTGGAAGAGTGACATTCTTATAAATATAAAAAGGTTAACAATATTGGGAGGTTTCCTTACATCACATACCTCCAATAACAAAATATTTTTTAAAAAGGATGGTACATGGTCTACATATGGAAATAAAATGGATTTTAGAAAAGTTTCAAGGTCATTTCGCCCCTTAATATTAAATTTTAACCACTTAGTAAACTCATTTTTCACCTTTATCATTGTAATTGATTTTAATTGATTTCACTAATATTTTTTGTCAAAAACAAATTTGATATTTATATTAATTATAAGTTATGATTATTAAAAAAATAGAATCAATTTTTCTAAATTTTAATCACATAAATTTCATAAATTTAATTAAAATTAATCCCGAATATGGGACCGGAAAGCGTGTTTTTAAAGTGAAAATGTTCAAAAGTTTACTAAGTTTTTATATCTAAATTATTTTTAAAAATTATTCCAATGACCTAAATTGTATTAATATTTGTAAAATTTACCTAATTATACTTTAAAAATAAATATAAATAATAATTTAACACTATAAATTATTTAGAATAAATGTCATTTTTAATTAAAATTTAATATTTTTTTACTATTCATCAAAAAATGAAACTTCATAGAAAAATACCAAAATTTTACTTGAAGATAATTTTGAAATTTTGATTAAAAAATGAGTTTTATTTTTTCGTATAAAATTTATACAATTTCTAAAATTTAGTTTTAAAATAGGTTCTCTGTTAAGAGGTGGAAAACTTGCTTTAGAAAAATATAGATTTTTTATGAATAAAGTTGGAATTGATCTTATATTATACATATCAAACCAATTTGATCAATGTAAAAAATAATTTATTGGATATATAATATAAATATTACTTCAATATCATTCCAAAATATTAATTAATTTAATTTATTAATACCAAATTCCTTTTGGTGGATAAAAATGGATCTTTCTTAAAAAACATTTAATTTACATTCAATTGGTATTTATTTTAATTTATAATTAATTAATAACAAATGAATTCTTTTTATAGTTTTGTAAACCATATATTTTCATAAGATGGTTAATCATATTTATAACTTCTAATTTAATGGATTGGAAAAAAAATTCATTTTAAATTATAATGTTATTAGTATCTAGTAAAATTCAGTCTTGCATGTAATTCAAGACAAGGAATAAATTCATTATTGCACATAAAACAATCTAAACTCAGTGTTCTATGTAGAGAAATCTATACATAATGTTGCATGTAATTCAATATAAACTCAATGTTTCATTTATAGTAAGCATAACTTAGTGTTTAATATAAATCAATCTAGGAACAAAATTAAATTTATTGTAAAAGGTAAATATTGTAAAGTCTTAGGGAGTTAAAAAAATGGCGTGAAGAAAAGAGACAAGGGGTATACATTTATAAGGGAGGTAAAGGAAACACTCGAAATTACTAAAAGGATTTAAAATATAATTAAGTCATTATAAATCTAAGTGCTTTAAAATGTTCATATATTTGAAGAAAAATATTATAAGGTCCAAATATAATCTAAAAAATAAATTGAGGCAGGTTTTTGTGTCATTTTAAACCCTTTATTTTGGTTTAACCCCTTAGTTAACTAATTTTAATCTTAGTTATGGTAATTGATTATTTAATATTAAAGGGTTATAATTTTACTTATAAGATAAAAATTGGATCATAAATGACTATGAGATTAAATTTTGACCTTGTAAATCCTAATTTTCTATATTAAATTTTTTTATTATTTTTAATTAATTTATTAAAATATTTTTATCATAAAATACTATTAATTTCATTTTAAGAACTATCCACATAATTTGACTTTGAAAACAACATGGAATCAATGTAATTAAAATATAAACCTTTCAAACATCTCTAATATGTTACTTTAATCTATAAATTCATTCGTAGCTATAAATCAACAAAAAAATGTTACTTTTAGAGTTTTTAAAAACATTTATATGATTTTTCTATTTCTTAGACAAGCATTGTGTTGGTGTCGTGTAAACTTTTAAGGTAGTTATTTCATAACTAAAAATTAACAAATAAATTAACATAATAAAATTAATTAATTTATATTTCAAATTAAAATTTAAAACCAAAATTAACCTTTATTTATCCATATGTAAAACAATTTAGAGATATTAAATTCAAGATAGTGGCATTTTGGAATTTACTTTAAATAATATAAATTTTTGCTATTAAGTAAAAATGACACAAAAATGTCATGTATTCTAATTTGGGATGTATATAGTATAATTTATTCCATAATATGAAATAAATTAATGTTCTGGTTTAATTTTCAGACCTTATCTCATGGTTTTAACCATATTTTACCTATTTTACCCTTACCTATGTGACAAATATTTATCATGGTTACTATTATTATTAACCAAAAAAAAGAGAACTATTTAAAAAATTTGGACCACTTGATTCAAAATATGGTATCCATTTCTAAATATTCAATCTATATAATTGGAATAAATCAATTTTACAATAATTGCATAAAACTCCATGAAAAATATTTTTTAGAAAAATGGGCTTTTAAGAACAAAAACTAACTTATATAAAAACTAGAATAATTATGATTAAAATGGAATTAAATATATTATTATAAAAAAATGTATCATATTTAAATAAAATTTTACATCCAAAATATAATTGGACTTTAATTACTTTATTTAATTAAAATAAATTAAAATATTTGAAAATTATGAATTTTTCTCTGATCACAGAAAAAATAAATAATTTTATAAAAATACCAAAATTCTGTCCTAATTTAATTTTAATATGATGAATATAAAATAAGTTTAATTTTTTCTCATACATTTTCTAAAATTGGAAGATATTGATTTTATTATTTTCTTCTAAAAAGAAGTAAAAACTTTTTTTGAGGAAAAAGTATTTTTAATATATATAATGAATTTACTAAAAATTAAGTACTTATTTATCAATATATTTTATTAATATAGAAAATTTATACATATTATTTCAAAAAAAATTAATTCATATTCACTCTTCCAATTTAATGGTTAGGTTATAACTATATTAAGATTCATTTAGACTTGGGGCTTCCGGTATCGTAAGTTATTAAAGAAATTTTATTTAAAGAGAAATATATCTTAAAATATCATAGAATTAAAATATTTATATCCCCTTTATTGAAAATAAATTAAAATTACTCTTTTTTAGGGAGAACATTTCTCCTCCCTTAATGATCTAAATTCAAATCCCCCTTATTAACATATTAGGGTGAGGGAGGAACTGTCTCCAAAAAAACTCATCTTCTCCCATTTTACTACGTTAAATTGAAGTTAAATAATTAATTTTTTGAGATAAGAATAAAATTACTTTTCTTAAAACAATAAGTCAAAAATAAACCAACTCTATGTATGTTTAATCCTTGATCTGTAAAAAAATTAGTGTGATTAACTCGGACATTAAAGTTATCCCTAAAATTTACTGAGTGATGCAAAATTTTATAAAATATTATTTTAGTGGTAAATTAACTATATTTTTATTCATCTTAATTCCTTAAATCCATCTTAATAAATAGATAGAAAATGTTAAATCATAAAGAAATATGATTTCTCCCTCTTTGTTAAAACATTTTTCACTTTGTCATCACATGATAAAATTCCCCCCCCCTTCAAAATATGAGTTTATTTTTAAGTATAGATAGGGAAGAAAACTTCAAAATACCTCAAGATGAATTAATATTAATTTATTAATATTTTAATTATCCATAATTTCATCGTCTAATGTTTTAGCCTTTGGGTACTGCAATCTTCAATCCACCAGATTTTTAGCATTTTGTTTCTTATTTATTTTTATTTCTAGAGTTTGTATCTTTTTTTCAAGTTCATTAAATCTACAGAATCCCTATCTTTCTTTTTAGGGGAAAATAAACTTAGATTTCATCTCTATATTATGATTTTTCTATGTATGGGATTTCAAATTTAATATTCATTGGTCTCTTTAGGTTACCCTATAAATATAAAATTCATGCATTATAGTGATATTTTGTTTCTATGACTATCCTTAACAAATTAATCACATCATAATATATGAATCTATGATAATACATATTTTCTTTTATACCATAACTTTTATATAATTCTATTTTCCACTTTATTTGGTCTTCCTTTTAGTGTGTAAGATAAAAATTTTAACGCATATCTCTATAAGGATTGATGTACCCATCAGATGATGATGAAAATGAATTGTATTTATTGCAATGTATTGTAAAATATTGAGTGAGTAAGTTGATGTAAAAAAATGAAGTTTTATATGGTTTTTTCCAAAGTAAAATCTTCAAAATTATTTACATAAGAAGAAAAAACCATTTGAAGTAGGAACACTAGTAGATAAAGGAAATATGAAGTAAATATTTTGATAGATAGAGGAGAAATTCATGGAAATAATATTATATTAAAGAGTCTATATATATATGAATATCGATGGTTTGATACTTTATGTTAATTTTGACTAGTTATGAAGAATTAGGAAGTATTTTAATTTTCATTTTAAGTAAAAAATAATAATTTCCCAGATATATAATACCTAAAGATAAAATTAGGTTATAATTTGAACTACTCTTTAGTGGAAATGTGTCGTGAATAGATATAGTTAATTCTCTGACTATAACACCCATGATAATATTGAAAGATTAATTATATTTTATGAAAATATTATAAATACATGTAGAAAGCATAATAGAATGATGTGACATAATTGATAACACTGTCAAGATTAAATGAGGGGCTTCATAAAATCTTGATGAAATCATGGTCTTAAGATAACTAAATTTCTACAATTGAGGGAACATGTAAATTTTCTTTAAATATAACTAAAATAACATGAGATATAAACCTCAAGAAACTATTAGAAAGTGAATCAGTGGTTGATAATAATTACACCATGAGAGTTGAATATAATCTTTCACTATGTCAAAAACAATGTCTATATGCCATGATAATTTTATGATAAGCGAATGATCTACGAATATGATATACATGTTTGAATTCTAGATTTATGATTATAAATGAATATTCACTTGGATGAAATTAATCTAGCTACTTTAAGAAATTTATAGCTTGAATCTTACCATAAGATATTATCCTCATGTAGGCATATCTGCTACCCCTCTCTAAATAACGATTTTTAAATAGAAGTGATAGACAAGAGGATAATTTTCCAAATAATTATGAGTTAATAAAAGTTTCACGTTTATTATAAAACACCATAATATTATTCTAAATATATAATAAATTCCTAAGTTTCATTGGAAATGAAAATAGAGACCTATACATAATCTCAAAACAATGATGATGAGATTATGGATGACATATCTACAAAAGATATGAAGGCATGAAACCAATACTCTATGTTGCATCTTCATGAGTGTAGAAGCATTGGTGACTGATTTATGAAGAATTATTCAAGTTAAATATCTCTAGAATATATAATAATTATTATTGGGGAGAATAATATAAGGATAAAACCCTATATAAGGGTTACATGAAAAAATAGAGGCTATGTATTTGAGTTTTACAATTATATCAATACACTGGCAGGAAGTCAGTATAGTGGTAAATAAGAAATCATGATGAAACATGAATAAATTATTTATCCAAATTCATTATTCCTATTATATATAAGAATCCTATATATTTAAAATAACTATGCAAAAACCTCTATATGCCTGATTCCATGTTATCTCATAAGATAAATTGGAGAATAAATTTCTTCCACTATGCATGATGCTGCTATTGGAAGGATAGTTTTAAATGTAATTGAAGTAGGGAAAATATATGTGAAAATTATTTCATGTAAGGTGACTGGAATCACTACCATCATATATTACTATTTCTATAATATGTGATATGTGAATTCCTCATAAGAATATGTAGTCATAGATTAAGAAATTGTATGTATAGTTTTGTAGAGTCTATAAACATACTATTTATAAACTTAATCAATGAGTTCATCAAAATAGAATGTAATTTCAAGTAATGATACTTTATATAAGTTATTTGGAATAATTTTAATGATAATTTATGCTATTTACTCAATTTTAAAAACATCGTAATAAATTTATCTTGATTAAAGTTGGTTGGAAGATAAAAGGTGAGTGTCTGCAAAATACATCAAATGTAGAAAAATGAGAATCCACTCATGCATAAGTTTTCTTGATAAATCATAATGATAATATTGTATAAATTTTGAGGCATATAGAAGTAAGAAACTAAGAAATACAACATACAAAATAAAAGTTTTGGAAGAAATTATTAATGTCCTAAAAAAATTCACACTATATAAAAGTAGTGGGCTTTGAATTTATGCTAAGTCAAAAATAATAATTATTATGATGCTGGGATGGATTCTCAATGTTCTAATATTCAGGATAGAAACTTTGTCATTCTAGTTATGAATTGAGTTTTATATGGATGCCAACATTTGTTTTTAGATTTTATTGATATTACCGACTCCTAAATTTTAAGATATTCTTGAAGGTGTTACAATAAATATTTTAAAGGGAAAAATCTTTGAGTTTGAAGATTTTAAATCACTAAACTTATCTAGGATTTTTTATAATATAAATGTAGCGTATGTAATCTGAAGCAATGTGATGATTATAAGAATAAATTTTTTAAATAGGATGTTTTTTAACATATTTTTCATGAAAGAAATTTTGGGTAATGTTTTGAGAAAACCCTAACATGATGTTCTAATAATTTGAGTAATTCCTCTAGATTTTGATGATCAGAAATATGTGATCCAAACTAACATGTAGTGATAACCTTAAAAAGTTCTATACATTGAATTTCAAGGTAGTGAAAGAGAACTAGAATTAATTTTACTCAAATTAGATAATAGGATGATGTGCATCAAAGTTTAGAGAAATTTCACTTGGAAGTCAAACTTCCATCCATGAGAAAGTTTTAGGGGAACTCTTGAAAATTGGTGGTTCCATTAAAAATAACTCCATAATTACTACCGATAAGTAGAAGGATATTTTTAGGATATATTTTAAATACAACCATTATATTATAGTTTTATAGTTTAGTGTGTTGGATGGGCACTATGGGTTATGGATAATAACTTCCCACAATATATGTAATTGATAATAAGATTATTAGTGGATAATATATTAATCAAATCGAGTTTACACAGAAAGGAGTAAGTAATCACATTGATATCAAACCATATAAAAATAAGAGTGTGTTATTTACTATACATTATCTATATAACATAATATAAAATTAGTGAGGGATCATACATAAGATCCATACATCTTAACTGATGATAAAGGATAAAATCAACATAAATGAAGAAATAATTTAAGTTGAATTTAATCTGAAAATTTTGAGAACCCCTGACCACCCACCCCCTTAGGTTTATTGGATTATTCCTTGAGTCTTTAAATCGGTATTTGATCTTATATTTACTTTGATTGGATCTACAATTTTTTATCCTAGTCATTTTTCACCGAAGTATATGAAGTGAAATTTTCCAAAATAAAAACAATTTTTTCTCTAGAATGTAAATATTTTTTCTTGAGAAGAAGTTAAAGGAAGATACTCTAGTTATTGGAAGCATCGAAGTATCTTCCAAAGATGTGAAGAATCTGAAGAAGGAGGAATTTTAAAAGAAAAGAAATTTTTCCTCTAAAAATAGTGGAAGGAGGATTCGTTATTACTGGAAGGTAAAAAGAGTAGTATTTGTACTTAAAAACTATCATAATTAATCCTCTCTAAGAATCATGTTCAAGTGATGATAATTTTGATACAAATTAATATATTTTTGAACTCCATAAAAAAATTAAAGATTATTAAATGAAAGTCCCAGTGAATTTGTATATTATATGTTTTCATCCATCAATGGAATTTATTAAGAAAAATATTATCCTGTGAAGGAAACTGATTCAATGGAAGAAATATTAGTGAATAAAACAATTGAATGTAAAACTCTCACTAAACTCACTGAAGAAAAGGAAGAAATATTATTACATTTATAATAAAATCTCAACCATAAAGAAAAAATAATTAAAGATGTATTTTTTATAAATAACTTTTTAAGAAAGTTTCATTGTAATTTTTCCATACATTAAATGCTACCATTGAGTTCATGAACAATGAGTTAGAAATTTTATATATATATATATATATAAATCTTGAAAAATATATGTAAAATAATATTAATATATATGCAGAAACAATTCCTAAGTTAAAAGATGCGTGTGAATAACACTTCAAGTCTAATGTTTATTTATTTAAAATTAAATTTTTGAAACCTAGATGCTGCACAAGTTGAGTCTTTACATGAAGTCAAAATTAGATCCAATGTTGAGATTTCTAATGACAGTCTTACTTATCAGGATAATCAATTAAAAAGTAGGAAAAACCACCTTATTTTCAAAGTGAAAATCATCATAGAATAAAAACTGGGACACATATTAGACCATATCTCACTTGGTTTCTTTATGAATAATTTATATGAAATGTTGTTTAGTAAAAATTAAACAATTTTCAGGTCATATCCCAAAAATGATATAGTAAGGTCACATAAACTTGTCATCAATCAAAATCTATCTAAAAATGGAAAACTCCTCCTATCAAAAACATCATTCCACTATAGTTTTCTAGAATTAATGACTTAGAAAATTTATACCCACAAGGGTCTTTAGTGAGAGATAACCTAAGAAGGGGGGATGAATCTGTTTATGAAACTCTTTCCAACTTAATCACTTATTCCACATATTATCACCAGCCTAAATGATCCTTACCTCATTATTACTAGGGTCAAACTTAATGTTTTATTTCAATGATGATCTTATTTTTATTTCTCCTACCTTTTCCTTAACTAGATTTTACCAATGATTATTTAACCCACACTCACTAATCTATATCTTGTATAATAAAAATTATACATGCACACAAGACACAAGGATTTTACATAGTTCACCCACATAGGGATAATACACGGAGAATTCAATATTAATTTCTTGATGTGAAAAAATCAACTAAACTCATTTTTTGGTGGTGGGTTCAGCCTAGGTAATTTCAAGGCTAGGTTCAATCCCTTTATAAGGGTTACTCCTTTAATCCTCTCTCTTGCACAGTACTTCAATAAAGGAACACAGTTTTTTAATGTAGGAGAGTACGAAATAATGTCACCATTGTTGTTGATGCACTAAGTATAGATAGGTTCTACTAGATCTCATTTCATTGATCCTTTATAGACGGCCTATTAACATCACTATAATAGTATCATCAAATTGTATGATTTATCAATGAAAATTTTCCCCACTTATTTAGAAAGATATTCAACAAGTATTGATGTTTCCTATAATCTTCTTCATCTCTTCTTCTTCATAGAATTCACCTTTTTCTCAAATATTTCTATAATATTTATCTCTATTCTAAATATTTTTAATATATAACAACATTAACTATTATTTATAAAGATATATTTATCCATAATTACATAATTTCCTTTTCTATTTTTCCATATAAATTCTCCATGTTTACCTTATATAATATCTATAATTTACTAAGAGTATGATGGGAAAATACTTCTAAAAACCTCATTCAAATCCAAGTTAAATATATCCATTTAATTTTTATATTTTCCTTTCGAAAGATATGATATTTAAAATAAGGAAAACTATTTACTCTTCTTCTTCAAAGTATGTGTACTATCATCCTGGAATAATCCTCATTTCTCTCTACAACCTCAAACCCAAATTCTTTTCTATGTGGGTACATAAATGACGTGTCCTCCTTCATCATTTCGTGATCCAAATTAATAATTATATCTTACCAATCTATTATACAATCCCATTTAAACCCAGTTAAATATTATGGAATGATACTCTAAATCTTTATAATCTCCAAACATTATTTTGTGTGATCTACTACTTCATAACGTGGACATATTTAAATAGGTAGAACTACTAAAGTATGTCTAAGCTTCATTAAATCATGTCCATATTTCTGATATCATGAAAAGAATAAAGGTTTTCTAAATTATCAATTATATTCTATGATTCATAAACCTTACATATTTTCATATCGCTCTTATACTTGATCTATATTAACTCTTATATATTCCATTGAACATAAATATATTCCAAAGTTTCCATCTAGATAACTATTGAATGATAAAATTCACTATAGATAATTCCATATTTATCATCCCGGTGCGGCCTGGTAATCTTAATATATTTTTCTAGTAACCTTTATGTATCATTTTGGTTAACTTTATATATATATACTTCTATATTTTTCTAACCCATACTTTTTGTATCAGTTACCGTTATGTAAGATGAATATAACATTTATGTATCACCAAAGGATCATATATATCACTTTGAGTGGTTTTCCTTTAATGAATTTTTGCACTTTGGAAGATATTATGTATCATTGTGTTTGTTCTGGGACTTTTAATGTTTCACTTATTCCAAAAATATATTACATATATAGGGAGATCCTACTTATTCCAATAAGTTTCATGTATCTGTTATTTTCTTATGAGCTTCACTCACACCATTATTTTCTTCTCACTTAATGGTTTGTTCATGCAACTAAACCTACTTCTTCCACCTTCAAAATGTTTCTTAGAGCTATAATATTTCATAGAGACATCATTTTCTTTGATTTTGAAACATCTCCAGTTATTCTTTTTAAATGAATTCTAGAATAACTCAATTTATAAACCATCTTCTGGAAAAATATATTCCTCCAACATAATAACTTCTAAACCATTATTGGATACTCTTTTAGAGTAACTTTCAAAATAAAAAATTCCCCATAACTCCCAAAAAACAAAAACTTTTAAAAAACTAAATTCTTATTTATTCAATTTTTAATGATATTAGTGATGAAAAAATCAACAACAACAACTAGAATGTGTTTAAAATAGATTAATCATTAATAATCAACATTTTTTTATAACAAATCCAACATAAATTCTAGTCCTCAATTTGTTACTAACAATATCCCCCTTTGGATTTTTCAAAAACACTATCATGAATCCAAAACCAACCAAACATCATTACACTAATCATATACCACATAAGATAAACAATGATCTATTCTCAACCTTGGTGTTAACTCTTCAAATTCATGATGTTATCTTATTCCCCTTTGACATTAAATCTAAATAAAAATCTCCACAAAAGTATAAACTATAGAATTTTTACAAATAATTTACACTAAGAGATAAGATCCTTAATGTTTACCTTCAATATAATTCTCCCCTATGTTCTTGATTTTAAGAAACACAACTATAAAATTTTGATTCTTATTGTGTATTGTTTTAAGAGTGTCTAATAAAGTAAGATTATAATGTTTAGATGGAAAAATTCTCCCCTATTTTTGATGATCATAGTGTAATAATTAATTGATATTCTCACCCTTTATCAATATTGGCTTTGCATCAAATTTAGAGTAACTAGTATCCCCTTTTACAATAAACATAAATGATCCTCTAATTTCTATATCAATCTTTACCTATTAACCACTTTTTAACCACAATTCATGATTGGAATTTTAAGCCTATGAAACTCCTTAAATTTTACTGTGTGATATTACCACTTATCAATGATCCATAAAAAATACCTCTAGGCCTATTTATTCATAAATAAAATTATAAAACAATATATTAAGTTAATAACATCATTTATTTTTACATTTCACTCACCTAATTTCATAAGTTTCATGTAGTCATAATATTAATATTATACCTTGGAACTACCTCTATCATCTCAATAACAATTTCACAAAACAATTAGTGATTAAAAATGTATTATAAAGTGTGTAAGTCCCATTATATTTTTAAAAAAATTATCTTTGGAAACCAACCATCTAAAATAAATTCTTGATTCCTCCATCGGGTGACCATCCTTGGTTAATGAGTATACCACCTTTTATATCATTATATCAAAACTACCCCTAACTTTATCATATTTATTAATTAATATAGAAATAATATTTATCATTATATTAATTTATTTATACAATATTTTTATATCCTCAAAAAAACCAAATGATATCCTATGTTAGATTAAAAAAAATAAAGAAGGAAAATTATTTTTATTGACACTACTCCATCAAAGTATCCTCATTCATATTAAAGGTCTAATTCTAATAAATAATATGTTCTCTTAACCTGAATAGATCAACTGAACCTTGATACCAATTTTTTATTTCTCCAAAGCCTCTTTTTTCACTCATTTACTTGCAATTCAAAACTCAACATGATACCACTTGAACTTCTATAACATCACTTAGAACTTTGAAACATGTCACAATACCACTTTCATCTTTTAATGAAATCTTTACAATGATTGTATCTCCCTCAAATCCTATAATATTTCAAAAAATAATAATTAAATACATGGTGAGAGGGGTACTTCAAATTTCCTCATGTTATGGAATGTGGTTGGTTATGTTATACCAAAACGTTTCTTGAAACTTCCTTCCAAAGCCTTAATAGTGGTTCTCCTTTGTGTGACACAACTTTCTCAAACTTATTTTCAAAAAAAAATTGTATAATTCTTCTTTATTATCTTGGGATCCACCGCATTTATGAGTTTAATCCTCTTTGTTCATATTTATTTTTTTGATGCATTGTTTATATATTCTTCATCATGATTACTCCTCCATATGAAGGATTTACCATCATTCTTTATCTATTTCCTTATAGTTTAATTTGTGATACCACTTAGGCATGTTTCATTTCACTCCTCTTTGATATCCGTAGGACCCAACTTAATCTTCTTCATCCTTTTTGGGTCATTTTTTACATGATCAGACATATTTATCACAACTAGAGATGATTCCTCATTTTTTTCCTTTTTTCATTCTCTCTATGAAGTATGGTTTGATTAAATCATTGTTGGTACTTGGTGCAGCCATTATTAATCTCTATCATTTCTTTCCTTCAATGTAGTAAATTTATTTCTAGCATGAAAAATTTTCTTTTAGTTAAAACTTTATTATCATTTTTCATAGGAATATAAGGTTTTTATATATCTCTTTTAGATCATTTATTACTATAATTTATATCCATATTACCATGGTATGAACAAATGAAACATCTATTATTAAAAACATAACTCATATAGTCATGTCATGGTTGAGATATTATTGAAACAATTTTTCATTATCCTTTGAGACCATGGTATTATTGTCTTACAAACATGGTTTATATTATGACCTCATAAAATTAGTAAATTGTAGCTACCTTTCTTTAATAGATTTTATTTCTAGATCCAAAAAGAATATTCTATATGCTACCTGACTCTAGAATTCTATAATTGTGGACTCCACTAGTTGATACTACCTAATGAAATATATCCTTATTTTCATTTGAAGTTTTCAACCTCTACTCAAGCTTTATGATCATCCCATACTTATCCTTTAACTATGAATCCATTCACTTCATGTTGAATCTAGCTTCCCTTAAAGATTTTATACTTTCTTCAAGTTGTTTTTTGAGGGGGATGATACTCACATTTACCACTTTGTTAAAGTCTATTTTCCCCATTTTATTTGTAAGTTCTTAAATTAGGTCACTTTGGGCATTCATTTTTTTACCCATTTTCACAATTTCTTTATTCAAGGCTACCTCTAATTGTTTTAATCTTTTATTCTTCATGTAAAGATCTTCTACGAATTAATTTATCCTCTAATGAATGATTCACAGTTGATCCACATTCTCATATAGGTATTTAATATTTTCTTTATTTCTATATATAAAATATATGGATTGATAACTATACATAATTCCCACGCATTCCATTGAATTATCTTCCATGTAATTATTCATGGGTGAATCTTAATTTATGGACTTGCAAGAATCTTCCCAAAAAATATTTGATATAGATTTAAAATTGATCTCACAAAAACTTAACTTAGTGTCTATGTTCTTATTTTTTGGAGTCTTATTCAAATTATTCATTTTTTCTATTAACATAAAGTGGAATTATCTTAATTTATTTGATGTTTTATCACCACATCCATGATTATATTAATCTCTTGAGGTATTCCTTTCAATCATTTTAATTTAACAAATTTTTTATATATATTTTCCAACATAACACAACTATCAAAATCAATATCACAATGAATGGTTTTCATGTATAACTCATTTTATATACTTATATTTAAAATTTTATGTGACTTTCTCACTAAACTCATTCACTGTGATTTCAAAAATCAGTATTGTGTTAGATATATTCGAATATATCTTCACTATAAGACTATAAAAACCAATACATATACTTTATTCATTTATAAAAGTTAGTACCACTAGAAATATTAGTATTCATCATTTAATCCAGGTATCCAAAATTTTTAAATGGAAAAATAAAACATAAATACAAGAATTAAACATGTCATTTTAGAACAAAAAAATCTAATAAAAATAATATATAATCTGATAAAACTAGTAAGGACTATAATGGTTCTTAATTAGAGATTCATTGGGGGTGAATTAGGGTATGAAAATCATTTTAACTTAATCACTTATTCCTCAAACTCTCCACACCAAAAATGAACTTGAAGCATCATTAGTAGAGCCACACATAAGTTCTTATTTCAATGACAATATGATTTTTATTTGTCTTTTATTTTCCTTAAGAATATTTGATCAATGATTTTTTAACCAACATTCATTGATTTATGTTTTGTATAATATAAATGAAGCATGAATATATGATATAATAATTTTACATAGTTCACACATACCGAGTTAATCTGAGGAGAATAAAATGATAATGTTCCAATGTACTAAAATCTACTAAACTTGCTATTTTTTCATTGGTTTATGCTAGGGTGCTCTAGGATTGGGGTCAAACCCCTTACAAGGGTCACTCTCTTACTCTTCTCTCCTTATCACTTATTTAAAAAAGTAAATAATTTTTGGAATGTAGAACAATATAAAAAAATATCACCATTTTTGTTGATGAACCAATTATATATAGGATCCAATTGATCTCCACATGCTACTCCTTCAACAAACATTTGTGAAAATTACCATAATATGAGAATCACCTTCCATGAGTCATCATGAAAAATACACCACCCTTATTTGGAAAGATATTCTATGAGTGCCAATACTTCCTTAAATATTATTCCTATATTATTATTCCTATAATTTCTCTTCTATTTGATATTTCAATCATCAATATCTCTATTCCCTCACTTATTTATTCATAGTGATGATCACCATTATTTATGAAGATAGATATTTCCATAACATAAAAAGTTTCTTTTCCCTATTCCTAGAGAAAGACTCTAGGTTTCCCTTAATAAAGATCTATAATTCACCATGAGTATAATTGGAAAATATATAAAACAAACACCTTAATATATGATTCAAGTAGTCCAATTTAATTATGGTATTTTCTTTTTAAAAGATAGGATATTTGAAATATGAAAACCTATTGACTTGTATTCTTACCTTTGTGTGTAAAATCATCACATCATAATCCTAAAATACTTCTAAAAGACTCAAACCAAAACACCTACCTCTATGGAATCCTTCATATGATGAATTAATCATAGTGTGATCCTAGTCAATAACTATATCTAATAAATCTAGTAGAATATCCCATTAAAACCCTTTGAATATCGAAGTGTAATACTCCAAATTTTCTAGATCTATAATCTTATCATGGTATGGTCTAATACTGCACAGTGTGAATATATTCATATTAGAAGAACCACTTTAATCATTATAATATCATTCAGAACATGTCCATTCTTCCTATAGAATTAAAATATTCATGGATGGACTAATTATCAATCATATTCTATTATTCATAAAACTGTATATATCGACTAGATTACTCTTATGTATGATTCAAATCAAATGTTACGTATTCCAGTATAGTACAAACCTTTACTGACATATCTTCTGGATAACCCTTATATATCACAATATACTATAGATAAACCCTTATGTATCATCCTTGTGTATCCTATTAACTATTATATATTGTTACTGTAACATTTATGTATCAACTTTGTAACCCTTATATATCATTACTTTTTTATTTTTCAGGACTAACCTACTTAGCACTATTTATCCATATGTGACATGAATATAACCTTTACATATCACTACAAATGTTTTTTCTTTTCTACATTTCAACACTCTTGAAGATATTACATATATTTTTGAGTGTTTTGGAACTTCTCTAGTTTTTCCTCTTCCAAAATTATATTATGTATATAAGGATATATTATTTATTCAAGTAAAATTCTTACCTCTATTATTTTCCTATGAACTTTACTCATGTAGTGATCCTTGTGATCTTATTGTGGTTTTTCATACAACTCAACTGAGTTTTATCACTTATAAAATAATTATTTTGGATAAGTAAAGTAGTTTTATTTATTATTTTTTTAAAATATTTTAGAAGGAATTCACCTTCTTTTCTTCTATAACATATCCATATTTTCTTTTAAAATGGATACTAGAACAAACCCACATTAGGCCCCCATAACCTTTTGTGGTTCTAGTTTCTTTATTTTTGGGTTTTCTTGTACTATCACTCTAAATAAAAATAAAAATCCAGATTTGGTCTACTATTATAACAACACCACTTCTAAACCATCTTCTATAACAAAAAATTACTCATGTATAATACTTTTCAAGATATATTTTTCTTTTATTATGGAATATATTATAGAATAATTAATTCATCATAACTCCTAGAACATCATAACTTCTAAAAAACCAACTTTATACTTTATTCCAACTCTAATGATATAATTGGAAATAATTTAAACAATAATGAACAACATGTGTTACCGATAAATTCATCACTAATAGTCAATATGTGTCAAAAAAATCAAAAAACAACACCAATCTTAAATTTTATTTTAATAAGAAATAATTAAACAATATCTCAGATGATTAATAAATTACTAACTCAAGTATTTTCCATTTACATCTGATTAGATAATCTTAATACCTTTTCCAAGTTAATTATATACTTCAAATTTTAACACATTAAAATTATAAAAGGTTTTAAACATCTATCTCACTTGAAACACATAATCTTTCTAAGTAAATATTTTATAAAATTTTATTATGTACATATACGCACCAATTTATTAAGTACTCATTGGTCCACATATATAATGATGTATAAGATCTAGTAGTCCACTAGACCTCTCACCATTTCTACAAAAAGTATTTTTCATAATTTTCTCTATTGAAACTGATTCTCATTTTTAAAATGAATATAATTGAATTATGTCAATTATATATCTCTCTAAAGTCTTTGAATATGTTTCACATTTATATAAGAAAATAAAAAATACTAAAGATAAGTTGTGTTAGACGCATTGATTCTCATTTATCATATTGTTTTCAAGAACTATAGATTATATGATGCTTTTATCAAATAGATAACCACCATCTTTAAAAGTTCTAGACTATAGATTCTCACTGATGTATCTCCAAGGGAGTTCATTAAGTGTTTCAAGGATTTCAGATATAGAGACCCTTTATCATTCCTACCCTTTTCTATTGCTGAAGATTATCTAATCTTATTTATCAATTACCTTGTCCAACATTCTTTTTATAAAAAAATAGTTATGAAGAAATATACTTGTACCGTTATATTTTTTTCATGTTAATGGAATCATTTTCTTTGGGAAATACTTGAAGGAGAACATAAAATCCATCAAAGACAACTTTATCAACTAAAAATAAGTTTTTTCTCAATCCATAATCTCTAGAAAGTCTATTATTTTATTTATGAATGGTATCTCAGCTGGTAGACAAAATAGGATTTCCAAAACACTTAGTGTGTATAGAGGATCACTGCCTTTCATGTACCTTGCTATTCTATTATTTTGGGGGAAAGTTATGGGTTTATATATAGAAATAATTTCTTCTAGTATCATAAATAAAATGGAAAAATAAAAATGAAAAAATATAAATTTTCAGGTGAGAAGGGTTTTCTTAGCCAACTCAGTGATCACATCTATGTTTTTCTATGCCTTATCTGTCTAAAAATGGACTGGTAGACTAATAAAAAACCTCTATAGTAAGATAATAAATTTTTTTGATACTAGGCGTATTCATTAAAGGAAGTTGGACTCAGTTTCATAGAAAGACTACACCAAACCCCTTGATATGGGTAGATTGGGAATCAAAGATATTAGGAAGTTTAATAAGTCTCTCCTTACCACTTTTTGAAGGAACCTACCGAAATCCCATGTGTGTACCTTGGTTTCATATATAACGGATTTATTCCTAACCTTTATAATTAATATGAATGGTATATTTCATCATCTACTTGGACAATTGTTAACAGATCATACCTTGATCTTATAATTTTCTCGAGATGGATGGTTTCCATGAAGTCTAAATTGAACAACTAGAATAATAGTTGGTTGTAAAGAACTCTAAAAGAGATTGTGGTGATACCTCAAGATAAGAACCAAATGTTTATTACTAATTTGAATCATGTTTCTAGGGAGATATCTAGTTTTTACCCTCCTCACATCATTAGGGAGATACATAGATATGTATTTATTGATAAAGAAACTATCATCTGGACACAAAATCATAATGGTATACTCAAAATGAAAGACTATTATAGACAAAAGTGTGTCTATGAAATAATTTCTCATACATGGTTTTTGAAATTCAGAATACTCTTCAATGAACCATAAAATATACTCCGCTTATAGAAAATATATAAAGGTTTACTCCTGCTTTATGATCAAGTCTAGAAAACTAAACTCCAAAATCATCTCAATTTTTTATCTTTATCTAAAGGCTGGTGAAATCCTACATAAATTATTCACTAAATGTGAATTCACTAAAAACACTTGAAATTACATTCCTAATCTATTTGATATTGTGTTGTGTATGGGAAACTAGCTATTAAACCTGATGAATCCCATCACTGAATTAGACATCAATTATTAGATCTTTAATATCAATTTGGAAACTATAGTTGTTTTTTGATACCTTCATTTATATTTCAATAAATGGTCCTGTATTTCATAATTGTTTCACTTCCTTACATATGATAATAATTATTATCCATAAGGTTGTTTGTACTGGCTCTAGTATTCAAATAGGTTTGATGATGAAGCATGTTTCTAATTTAAATTTTTTATTATTTCTTGTTGTTTTGATAAGAATAAAAAAGCCTCTTGTGTTGAATTCTATCGAGTGGATCCTACTGATCCCACTGATCCTAATGGTGTATAATTAGCTACATTAGGACCCTCAAGTTGTGGTTTTGTCTTTCATACCTATCATTATTTTTTCAAGGGATTTTTCTACCACGTTTTTAAGAATTCTTATTCTTATGAATTAAAGCTATGGGTAATCATTAATGTGATCAAATACATTATCCAACATAGATAGAAATATCTATAGAATTAATTAGAATTTACTATGGATGTGGATTCCTTAAATAATAAATAAATGGAAATCTCATAAAGGATTCTCCAACTCTAGATTGAATTCCTAAAAGCTGCTAATAACCTTCAATTATATGTTATTCATGTCTATAAAGATGCAAATAGAGTTATTAATGCACTTTCAAAGAGGGAAATTTTTTAGGAAAGTTCTATGTGGTCCTTTGTGATTCCAAATTTCTATACACCTTTGGTGGACTCATATACGAGGGGTAATATTTACAACAATATTTTGGAACCTTTTTTATAATTCCACTTTATTTTTTTTATTTATATATTTGGGGGAATGGTCATGGTTGGTCCTAAACCATCCTTACATTTACAAGATTAGTAAACCATTCTCCATATCCTAATTCCATAAAACAATTCATCCATGTATATAAAATAAAACTTATTCTTAATAATTAATGAAAATACATTCCTATCTATAAAAGATATAAAAAAATTATTTATTATTGGAATATGGTAACAGTTCCCCAATTATATAACCAATACACTAGATTGATTTAGACTATATGTTCTCAATTCCAATGTGAAAACTATTTCTCCACTTTCAATATAAAGATCTACTTATCCTTTTATGAATTAAAAATTATTTTCTGGTCAATGTTTGTTAACACAATTGTGTGATGCACACATGATATAGTTAGAGAAATTATTTTCAACATTCATGTCCATATACTCAAAATAATTCTCCTTGAGAACACTTATTGTAACGTCCCGGATTCAGGTGCCACCCAAAAGTTCCCCAAGCCCGATTGGTCACATAAACTCAAGCACATTTTCCCAATTTCTAGAGGATTTCGACTAGAAGTGAGGGCTAAGGTATTACATTGGGGAAACTATACCCTCATTGGTAGAGTATACATAGTAGAATCTAAATATAAAACAAAACTAGAAGCAGTAATACCACAAAACTAAACAATATAGGACTGAAAGTAAATCCAACAGAAGACACAATATATATATATATATATATATATATATAATGTAAGGCATATGTATCTAATAAAATATTAAAACAATTCACAATATTGTAAGGCAATAGAGAAACCAAAGTAAAAAAATAAACAAGTAAATTCCAGCAGTATCACAAGACTCATCTTAGACCCATGCTCTCTATCTCCAACCGCAATCAAGTACCTGATGAAGAATAGTGATTTCCCCTATATATACTTGCAATAATATAATCTGCTTGGGTCCAACACATGACCCATATAGGGTGTGACCCAAATCCCAGTAGGAAACCACCAAAAGATCTGTGCCTAACTGTCAGTAATTATATATAGAAGGTAATATGCAATAATGAAACAATAAACTAGGAAGTACTCAAAAGTAAACAACCCTAAAGTTTTCAATTACATTAATTTAAAATTTATTTTTCATCCATTGAATCATGTAACCCTAAGATTATCCTAAGCTCTATATCCCCCTTGTAAAGTAACAAAACTGATGTCTCAGAAGACCATCTAAACAATCATGTAAGACTGAATACAAGCTTATTCTTTGGCTTGGCATACTGATCACAATCATTCAATTATTCAAAAATGACCCTTTGTGAAAGCTCTCACGGTCTAAACCCTTTCGTCAAAAATAGAATTAATTCATCAAAATAATGAACCTATAAGAAATATATCACGGTCTAACCCCTTTGGTCAAAGATCTACACCAAGGCTCTCATGGTCCTGTTTAAATAATCAAGAAGTCCCATCAGTCTCCCTGGTCCAAGTCTCTCATGTTCCATTGGAAAAACATAATACTTATAAGTAATCTAGAATCCCCCTTATCCCTTCTTGTCTAAGGTTCTCAAGGTCCATTGAAAAAAAAAGTATGCATATTATATCAAAGCAGATCATGTAATCTGAAACTATGACATGGATAAACATTCACAATTCATATCACAAGATTTTAATATAATCAATCAAACTCTATCCTAATCAAAAAAGACATGTAAAACAAGGTATGCCTCATAAGAAACTAATAAAAAATGGCCATAAATATTCAATCAAGGTGAAACACACCCATGAGGTGTCCCTTAGACAAGGTATATAACCTTACGCATAAGAAACAACCCATTATCAATGAACAAAACCATAACAGGTAACAAAAGGGTTTAATTCCAAATCAAGCAATACCCAAAACATGGGTATGTGGCACTTTTAGCATATATAATCCAAATTAAAAAATGAAAGACACAAACCACCTACCCCGATGTCTTATGATTGACATACTTGAATTTGTCCCTTGAATTAGCCTAAGTCGATGTAGATCTACAAAAACTTGAAAAAATCCCAACCTTGAATAACTTGAAAGAGAGGATGAATAAATAAGAAGGGATCAAGAGGGTTTGAGAACTCACCAGTGGGATTCCAACGTACCTGACGATGTATCAATCAGAGCATGGATGGAGAACTGGGAGATCGAACTTCTTCTATCATTCCGAAACGCTCCTGTACAAAACACAGGGAGAAGAAGGTGTTTATAGACATGAGACATGACCTCGATACATTATATTGAATAAAATAAAAACTGCATGGTGTGTTATTTAAAACAACATGTCATGTAGTAGTCTTAACCGGCCCCCAACTTAAGTGGATCTTCCTGCTCACCACATGGACAAGTACTCGGTCATTACACAGTCAATATGTGGTTGTGCATGACTACAGGGTACATGACATGTACAAGGAAGTACATGGTGTGTACTCAGATAATCCTTGTTTCTTCCTTTTTCCTCAAAAACAACACAAAATCAAGATCCATACCTGAAATGAAGATCCGGGTTCTTACAAACTTCCCCCCTTAAAGCTATTCGACTACGAATTTCCCTAACAAGGGTGGTGAAGAATAATTTATGATCAAATCTGGCCACTATGATCGCAAATAGGTCTCCCTCTCCCAAGTCTCATCCTTCACTCACCCATGCTGCCATAGCACCCATACCAGAGGAACATAACAGCCACGAAGAACCTTCATGTTGTGATCCACAATCTGAATAGGGTTCTCCTTGAAAGATGCATCCACCTCCAACTCAACCTCCTGGGGTTGAAAAACACGAGAGAGGTCTAAAAAGTAACATCGTAGCTGAGAAACATGAAATACGTCTTGCATAACTTTGTACCTATGAGGTAACTGAAATCGATAGGCAACCGGACCGACTCTCTCCAAAACCTAAAATGGTCCGACGTATCTCAGGGAAAGATTCCCCTATCTTCTAATCCTCATGTTTCCTAACCTCATTGTGACACATAGGAAAACCCGATCTCTAACCTTGAACTCCAGAGGTTGTATCCGTCGATCGACAAAAGATTTTTGGTGAGACTATGAAATATCCATCCTCTTTTGAATCAACTCCACCTATTGAGTGGTATCCTAGACAAGACGAGGTCCTAGCAGAGCTTCCTCTCTTAGAACCAGCCAACATAGGGTTGATTGGTAGGGCCTACTATACAAAGCCTCATAAGATTCCATCTGAATCATTGCATGAAAATTTTTATTGTAAAAAAAATCTATAAGATCTAAATTAATATGTAGATGCTCAATTACAAGAGGGGGTGAATTTTAGGTTTAAAAAATTTCATTATTATCCTTAGTAAATCTATGTTTAACAATGTTAAAAATATGGATTCACAAATGCTCTTTAGTCTTTGAACAAAGGAATAATTTAAATGGATCGGGTCCAATTATAAATAATCTAACACTAAACAAGTTTATTTAAAATAATTTTAAGAATGTTTATCTTAGGGAATGATTTTACCTTAAAGTGTATAGAATATTATTTATATCAGAGTATACAAATATAAGAAAGTATAAGAAAGTTATACTTTCATTATTTAATAAAATAAAGTATAATTAAAACTTGTAACAAAATAGGTATAGATGTATAAGAAACATTTTAACCCAAAGATAAGGGTATCCAAAAACATTGGATAAATTTCCCTTGATTTATACTTTCAATATTTTCTGTCTTACCCACACTATGTTAATCCCTCAATAATAATATTAGAATATATCTTACTATCCCTGCAAGCCCTCGATCTCTTAGGTGATCATCACCTTTACTTTTTTATCCCTAGAATCCCTCAATTGATCAGCAACAATCGTATTTTCACTAGGTTGAATGAACAAGTTGTTCACAGCTTGAACAAGTTTTTCACAGCATTCTCACAAGGTAGGTTTGAGAAGAGCTCTCATATCATAAATTATTTCTCTAAAATTCATCGCATCCAGCACTTCTCGGCGTGTGTCGAACTCTTCAAATTGTTGGGGTATTTATAAGAAAAGGTTCCAACAGTCGGATCCCTCCTCCAATGGTCATTTTTTTCCTTAAATCTCAGAGGGACCTGTATATATGTCACTCAGCCAATGGTTAGTTAGAAACAGATTTCACGACATCGTTTTATATAAGAAATCATGGGAAACATTATAATTCTTAAAAAACATTAACATATTTAAGAAAAATTAACATGTTTAGGATCTGATAAAATGAAATAATACTTTAAGGAAATGAGGAAACTGTAAGAAAAAGATTTAATCAGAATCTTAAGAAAGTGATAATAAGAGTCTAAAAATATATACTATCAGATTCTAAAATAAAATAGAATCAAATTCTGAATTATGATGAATTCAGAATCTGATTTATGAAGAAATCAGATTTTGATTTCAAAATAAATTGGAGTCTGTTTTGAAAAGAAATCAGAGTTTGATTTTAGAATAAATCAGATTCTAAATTCAAAAGAAATCAGTGTCTGATTTCAGAGGATGTCAATGTTTGATTTCAGAAGAAATCGGAGTCCGATTTCATAAGAAATCAGAGTCCTAATTATAGAGAAATATAATTCAAATTTTAGGAGAAACCGGAGTCTGATTTCATAAAAAATTAGAGTTTTATTTTTGAATAAATCAGATACTGATTTTAAGAGAAATCAGAGTCCGATTTCAGGAGAAATCATAGTCGGATTTCAAGAGAAATCTAAGTCTGATTTTAAAATAAATTGGAGTCTTATTTCAGATGAAATCAGAGTCTAATTTCAAGAGAAATCAGAGTATGATTTCATAATAAATCAGAGATAGATTTCAGGAGAAATTGGAGTTGGATTTCATGAGAAATCATATTCTAAGGAACTGTAAGATTCTAGGTTAGATAAGGATCCTATTTTTTGACTTAAGAAAAATATGATTAGTCTTGGTTTAGGAAAAAACTAGATAATAAAATGAATACCATAAGTAAAGTCAAAAACCTTTTTAGAGAAAGTAAATATTCCTTAAGAACATATTTCTTAGAGAAAAATAATTTTCCTTAAGAAAATGTGTTTGTGATTTTCAAAACATAAAGTAATGGAAAATTCATAAGGGAACTTATTGACCCAATACCCCTCCCCACTCACCATTTGGAAATCACAAACATCTTTTTAATAAAAGAATATAAAGACTAAGGTTTTCATTTTCAAACTTTGAAATAAATACTTATATCCCTTTGTTTATTGTCAATGATGAATATGAACAACTCCCCTTAGGTTTTGAAATCACTAAGGATCGTATTCTTGTCTTTCTTAAAGAAATTACTCTTTCTTAATTAAGAATTTCTTCTTTAAGTAATATTCCCCTTACTTAGGAATTATCTATTGTAATATTCTTTTTGATAATAATTTTCTCCCTCTTTGTGATTTTCAAGAAGGAGTGGAGGGAAAAAAATATTATACCTGAAAGATTAGGAATATACAAGATAAAAAATGGAAAGATAAAAAATTTCATTATAATGGAAAAAAATTATTACAAGGAAAATACAAAAAAATATTGGAATTTAAGAAATCAGGCATCCTTATTTTTCTTCAGAATCATCTTTTCCAGGGTTTCCTTCAGCTTATTGAGCAATTTATGACCATCTTTAAACTTCTTGATTAACTATTCATGATCCTGATTTGTCTTTTTGATAATTTTGATCCTTTCTTCCTGATATTTTATTACTTATTCTTGGTCTTTGAATTTTTCAGTCATCTCTTCCCTGAGTTTCCATTCCCTTTTCAAATTTAATGTAATATAATTTAGCTTCCCATTCATATATTTATCCTCTTGAATCCAGGCAGCTTGATCTTGATTCAGATTCTCTTAAAGACTTATTGAAATTTTTTGTATTGTGTTATCTGACTTATCAAAGGCATCTTTAACTGAATCATTTAAATAATACATGATTTTTATATCATCAATCATGGAATTAGAACATTTTTTATCTCTTTTCAAGATCTTCTATGATCATCATAACCGATTTAAAATGTTTTGAAATCAGTTTCAAGTTTGATAACCTTTTACATGAGAATTATTATTGAATCTAACTTCTGATTTATTTTCTGTTAAAGTAGTTGGAACCTAGAATAAATAATTGGAAATATGGTTATGGTATTCACAATATTCTTCAAGGACTAAAAAAATCATGTCCTATGGAAGATGAGGATTCTGAAGTAGATTTCATTGTTTGCAAGGGAACTTTATCTTGCTCTTCTTCTTACCTATTTGATTTTCCAACAACATCCTTCTTTAATTTTATAATAACATATTTCCGTGATGAATCAAAAACCACTTTCTTACCTTTCTCAACTTTAGATGTTGAATTATAAACTTTTGTATTCTCATCCTCACTATCATAAACTTGAATTATTCTATCAACATCATCAACTTATTTATAATCACCTGTTTTACCAATTTTCTTAACATCATCAGGATGAATAAAATAATGATTACTAATTTCATCATATGAAGGTTTATCAACCTCATCCTAAGAAACATAATTTTTTGGAATATATTGAGCTTCTGAGATTATCTTGGTGGATTAATCTTGGGAATTTATTATAGATATATTGTTAGAAGGGCTCTCCTTCTCCTGATATTCTTCCACCATCCTTATCGCATGATCACTTTCCTCTTCCTCTTCTTCTTGTTATTTTTCTTATTATTACTGCACTTTCTTAAGGAAATCCTTTTCTCTCTTTCTCATAATGAGAAAACCTTGAATCTATAGAGCTAGAAATCCATAATTAATTGAAAGATGAGAAATATTTGGTGACTTTTATCCTTTAATACCAAGGTACTCAATTTCCTTAACTTTCTCAAAAGAAATTTCCTTTTCTGGTAATTTTTGTGAATTCAATATTTCTTCACCTTTATAAAGAATATCTCAGATACTTGTGGCCTTGTTGAAAGACAAGTAATAAGTCTTCCCATAACTCTTTAAAGAAAACATATCTCTTATTCCATGTTCATAAAAATGAACTATATCATAAAATTATATAAGAAGATCAGGATATACCGGATCCTGATTCTTTTCTTAGGAAATGCAATGACTTTCCCAACTATTTTTCTTTATGAATTTTGAAATCCTAGAATCATACTTCGCAAAGAAATTTTGTCCACGAACCATTATTTGTAAATTTTCCAAATCCCTGAGTTTCTTATTAGAGGCCATCTAAGTTTGTGAGGAAACTCCAAGCGACATTTGTATCTTGAGGAAATAGGAAAAACTAAATGGTGGATTTGAAGGGAAGAAGAGATTAAACAAAAAAACACTAAAATAACCACTGTGGGATGCGAATAGGGGATCCTTTATATAGGATTCACACGGTTCATATTCAAAAATCAATCCAATAGTTGAGATTCTCTTGATCTGATATGATGTTTGATATGAATACCGAAGAAGTATTTATAGGTTCATATATTTTGAGGGTTTAAGGAAAAATGGGATTTAAGGAAAGTGAATCTGATAAGGTTTTCATAAAACAAGATAGAAATACCAAAAAGAAAAAAATCAATTACGAAGATTTATATAAGGAAACATACCTTCTAGATTACTCATAAATAATTCTCAATATTGATATGGTTATTTTTGAAGAACTTTGGATCCATAATTTTTTAATAGGGAAAGAAAAACTTTTTATGTTTCAAAAAAAATTAGGTTTGAAAAATTTTAGGTTTCGAAAAAAAAAGAAAAGGAATTATAAAATAATAAACATATGTACTCCCCCTATTAAAAAGAGTAACTTAATTTAAATAGAAATGTTTTAACAAAAAGTTAATATGGATGATTACCTTATAATTATCATTCATAACTTTTTTTTAATGTATTGAAATCTATCAGTGGGTAAAGATTTTGTAAAACATTCAGCAAGTTGGTCTTGCATTCCGATAAATTGAATAATGATATCTCTTTTAAGTGTGTGATCCCAAAGAAAGTGATGTCTAATGTCTATGTGTTTTGAACGAGAGTTATGTGTAGGGTTTTTTCTTAGGTAAATGACACTAGTATTATCACAAAATATCTTTGATTTGGTAAAACTCATTCCATAGTTTGTGAGTGTGTGTTGGATCCACAACACTTGATCACAACAACTTCCAGAAGCTATATATTCAGATTAAGCAGTGGAAAGTTCTACTGAGTGTTTTTTCATGCATGACCAAGACACTAATTAATCTCCTAATAGATGACAAGTTCCTGATGTACTATTCATATCTATTCTATATTCACCAAATTCAACATCCAAAATGCTTTTTTAAAAAATAATTTCTAGAATAATAGAAAATTCTTAAATCCATGGTTGCCATTAAATAGAGAAATATTCCTTTCACTACTTTCAAATTAAATTACATTATATTATATTGATATCTAGAACATAAGAATACTAAAAACATTAAGTCTGTATGACTAGCTATTAAGTATAATAGACTTTTTATCATACCTCTAAAATATGTTTGATCTACTAGTTTACTAGCTTCATCAAGATCAAGAGATTTCGAGGTACTTATTAGAGTACTTATACTGTTAATATTATCATATTCATACTTCTTAAGAATATATTTAATATACTTATGTTGAGATATGTAAGTTCTTTTTGGATTTTGAGAAATTTTAAAACCATGTAAAAAAGTTAACACACCCATCATACTCATTTCAAAATAAGATTTCATGAGATTCTCAAATGAATCAGTTAAATATTTCTGAGTTTATATGAATATAACTTCATCGACATAAATTTGAACAATCAAAACAGTTTTCTTATTGTTCTTTATAAAAAGAGTTGGATCAGTAACTTCCTTGACATAATGGTTTTGTAACAAAACTCATGTAATTCTATCATACCAGGCTTTAGGGTCTTGTTTAAGTCTACATAAATCTTGGTAAGTTTAAAAACATTTTTAGGATGTTTTGGTTCTTCAAATCCAGAAGGTTTTTAAAAATAAACTTCCTCTTGATCATATCCATTAAGGAAAGCACAATTCACATCCATTTGAAAAATTTTAAAATTAATGAATGCTATAAAGGCTAGTAGAATACAAATAGATTCAAGTCTATATATTAGAGCATATGTTTCTTTATAGTTTATTTCTTCTTGTTGATTGTATCATTTAGAAACTAATCTTGCTTTATTTATTACTGTGATTCCACTTTCATCGTATTTATTTCTGAAAACCCACTTTACTCTAATTATAGAGGTTTCTTTAGGTTTTTCAACCAAGGTCCATACTTTGTCCCTTTGGAATTCATTTAGTTTATCTTGCATATATTTAATCCAATCAACATCACCAAAATCTTCAATAGTTATTTTAGGTTCTAATTCAGAAAGAAATTTTTGATGCTATACATCATTTCCTAAAGAGCTTCTAGTCCTTATAGGTTGATTTACATCACCAATGATACCATCACTGGGATGATTCTTAAGAAACAACTGATTTGGGTATTGTAAAACATGTTCATGAACATAAGGTAAAAAATATTCTGGGGTAAATACTTCAAAAACATTTTCTTGATTATTTTCCTTATTAAGAGAATCTTCTGTGAAAGGTTGATAATCAGTTTTTTAAAATACATCTAAGGATATAGGTTGGGGTTGTTTAAAAATAAAAGGATTTGTTTCATCAAATTTAGCATCTACTTTTTCTTCAATAGTATAATAATTTTTGTTTAAAACTCTATAAGACTCAGAAGTAGTGGAATATCCTAAGAAAATTCCCTCATTAGATTTGGGTGTGAATTTATGTAAGTTATATTTTTTATTCAAGATGAATACTTTTCATCCAAATACGTTGATGTAAGAAAATTTGGGTTTTCGACCAGTCCACAATTCATAAAGTGTTTTATCAAGAAAATGTATGATTAAAACACGATTTTTAGTATAGAAATTCGTACTAACTACTTCATCCCAAAAGTGTTTAGTAATAGAATATTCACTCTACATGGTTCTAGTTATCTCTTTAATAATTCAATTTCTTCTTTAAACAACACTATTTTGTTGAGGAGTTCATAGAGCTAAAAAGTTATGAGTAATTCCTTTCTTACTAAAAAATGTTTTAAAATCTAAATTTTTAAATTCTCTTCCACGATCCTATAAATAGTTATCAATTGAAGGTTTTTCTCATTTTTAACTTCAGCTAAAAATATTTAAAATAAGAAAAGGCTTCAAACTTCTTTTCTAGAAAATAAACCCAAGTAAATCTTGTGTAATCATCAACTAAAAAAATACATAGTATTTTCCTCCAATACTTCTATTTTGTGTTGGACCGAAAAGATCTATATGCACTAGTTGTAATGAATCAGAATTTGAGACTTCACTAATTGATTTAAAGCTTGAAATTTTTTGATTTCCATATTGACAAGGATCATAAAATTTTTAAGAATCAAATCTAAGCTCTGGTAGATCATTAACAAGTCTATTCTTTGACATTTTTCATAGGTTCCTTAGGTTACAATGTCCTATTCTTCTATGCCATTACTGAGACTGATCTTTAATTACACTAAGTCAAGGTAGTTCTTGGATCCAAAGGTCCTCTAAGTTCAGTGTATAAACATTCTCATGCATATGGGCAGAGAGAATAAAATATTCCATAGAATTGTGTACTAATCATTTATCATTCCTAAAATTTACATGGTAACCTTCGTCACATAATTTTCTTATGCTTATAATTTTGTGCTTAAGACCTTTAACAAATAAAACATTTGAAATCAAATCATTTCCTAGAAGAACAATGTTACTTATACCAATGATTTCTCCCTGAGAATTATCTCCAAAAGTTACTTTTCCACCTTTCATCTTAATAATTTATTCGAAGAATTTTTTTACCAGTCTTCTATTGGGAACATCTACTATCCATGTTCCATATATTGTTGTTGGAACTTTCTTTGTTTTCCTAAAAATAAAATAGTTAGACTTTTAGAATCCAAACTTTCTTTGATCTAGAATTTTTAGAAAGAAGAATCTTAGGTATCCACATTTTCATAGAAAAATAAGCTTTATAAAATCCTAAGGATTGGGTCTTCTTTGATGAACAATATTTATCTCAATATCCACCACATTGACACATAGTGTAAAAGGTAGCACTTTGTGGAATAAAATAGTTATGACTAAAAATTGGTTTTGAATGAGTATAACCAAATCCAGAATTATTCCTAAGATGATGAAGTTGTGAATATATTTTATCAAAAAATTTCCTTCTAGAAGTGAAATTTGATAAAAGTTTCTTTAATTAAAATATTTCAAATTTTATTCTAATGATTAATTCTTATCCTCATAGTCATTAGTATTAGAATTTGATTTAGTCTCTAAAACATTTTTCTTATTTTCAAGATCCTTAGTAAGTTTATCCTTGTCAGAATTAACTCCCTTAAGGTTTTTGGAAACATTTTCAAAATAAAGGGTTTTTTGATGAAGATATTTTGGAAGATCTAATACAACTTTTGTTAAAATAGAAATTCTAGAATTTTCTTTCTTTAACTTCTTTTTTATCTCACAGCTTTTATTCTCAAGTAATTTATCAAATCTAGAAACTTATCCAAATGAAGGTAAAGTATTATCTTCTGATGAAGAATATTCTTCATCCAAAGATTCATAATATACTTTATCAGGATAATTATTATTTAAAGAAATATTAGTTAAAGATTCACCATTGTATACTTTATCCATAAGATAATGATTTTCAATAGGTAAAATTGTTATAAGACCAATATTCTGAAAACTAGAAGAATCATATTCTGAGGATTCATCTGAAGAGTCACCACCACTAGTACTCCAGATGTCATTAGCCTTCAAGAATTTTTTTTCCTTTGTTTTTTAGTACTTATTTATATTTATTTCAAAATTCTTATCCTTTCATTCTTTTCTCTTGAGCATAGGAAAATCAGGTCTGATATGTCCAACCCTTTTTCATTCATAACAAGTTACTTCTGAATATTTCTTGTCCTTTCTGTCTTTCTTCTTATATCCAAACTAAAAATATTTCTTTCCCATAATCTTTTTCATCCTTAGAGTAAGATTGGATAGTTTATTTTTAGACTGATCACTGTCTCATCATTCAGATATTACAATAGCTTTCTTATCTTTAGATCTAGTTACCTGTTTTGGAGTCTTGTATTTAGATGTAGTAGTGAAAGAAACACTTAAATTACCATTATTCCTCTTGTTAATGTATGAATCTCTCTTCATTATTATTTCATGCTGAAGAAGAGTTTTAAATAACTCATCAAAAATGATTTTAGATACTTTCTTATTATAATCAATAGTTGTCCTTTTATATTCACACTCATTGGGAAAAATATCTATAATATTATCCGCAATTATTTCATTATCAAGTTTTTTTCTCCTATAGACTAAAGATTGTTGACGATAGTCATAAATATTTATTGAACTATGAAAAAAGGTTCTTTATAGGTAAATAAAAATCCATGATATTCATCTCTTGACATTGCTTTTCTTGTTTCTATCACTTTTGAAGTTCCAAAGTGTGTAACTTCAAGTTTATTCTAGATACTATTGGCATCTTCACATGAATATATTTGGATATAGATATTCCTAGTGATGGAACATAAAATAGTATTGTGTACCTTATATTTTAGTAAATATTATTGTTTTTCCTGATTTTTTAATGTTCTGATTTATTTGTGAGGAATCTTGTATTCACTAGTGATCATTACAAATTTTTTTACTCCAGTGTTAATAACAAAGTTATTTATTCAATCTCTCCAATATTCATAATCATTCTCATCAATTATTGGTGGTCTGATAGGATTTATATTATCTATTTAACCAACATTCATTCCTATCATATCCATATGAAAAAAACACAAGAGATATTTTCCAAAAAAAACTTGTTAGTAAGAAAAAGTTTATAAACAAAGAAAATCTTTAAGAAAAAAATAAACTTGTAAAGTTGAGAAAGAAAATTTGAGCAAGAAACGTTGATCAAGAAAGCAATTATGTAAGTATAAGTATTTCAAATTCCTGCTCTGATACCAATTTTAGGATCAAAATTAACTTGTAAATTCTCAATTATAAGAGGGAGGTGAATTATAGGTTTAAAAACTCTCATTTTTATCCTTAAGAAAATCTATGTTTAGAAAAGTTAAACAAGATAGATTCACAAAGCCTATTTGGTTTTTAAATAAAGTAATAATTGAAAGGTCCCATGTCCAATTATAAAGAACCTAAACTTAAACATGTTTATTTTAAATAAACTTAAGAAAGTTTATCTTAGGGAATGATTATACCTTAAAGCATGTAGAATCTTATTAATATAAGAGTATACAAAGATAATAAAGTATAATAAATTTATACTTTCTTTCTATAACAAATTATAGTAGAATTAAAAATTTTAATAAAACAGGTAAACAAGTATGGGAAATATTTTAACTGAAATAGAAGGGTATCAAACTAGCTTGGATAAACATCCGTTGATTTATACTTTCAAGAAATTATATCTTACCCACACTAGGGTAAGCCCCCGATAAGAATATTAGAATATATCTTGCTATCCCTACAATCCATCTATCTCTTAGGTGATCGGAACCTATGACTTTATATCCCCAGAATCTCTTGATTGATCCGCAACAATCATATTCGCACTAGGTAGGTTGAACAAGTTATTCACAACTTGAACAAATTTTTCACAGCATCCGCACAAGGTAGGTTTAGGTAGAGCTCTCGTTGCACAAATTATCTCTCAAGAATTTAGCACATCCATCACTTCTCGATGTGTGTAGAACTCCTCAAATGGCTGGGTTATTTATAAGAAAATGTTCTAATGGTTGGCTCCCTCCTCCAATGGTCATATTTTTTCTTACATCTCATAGGGACCTGTACACATGCCACTTATCCAACAGTTAGTTGGAAATAGATTTTACGATATAATTTTGTATAAGGAATCATGGGAAACATTATCATACTTAAGAAACATTAACATGTTTAATAAAAATCAACATTTTTAGGATCTGATAAAATTAAATGATAATTTAAATAAATAAGGTAACTGTAAGAAAATTATTTAATCATATTAAAAATATAGTAAGAATCAGTGTGTAGAAATATTGACAATCGAATTATGAAATAAATGAGAATTGGAATCTGAATTCTGATGAATTCAGAATCTGATTACTAAATAAATTGGAGTCTGTTTTTTGAAGAAATTGGAGTCAAATTTTAGAAGAAATCGAAGTCTGGTTTTATAGGAAATCAGAGTTGGATTTCAGAAGAAATTGGAGTCTGATTTCAGAAGAAATTGAAGTCTGATTTTAGAACAAATCAGAGTTTAATTTCATAAGAAATCGGTGTTTGATTATAGGAGAAATCAGAGTTTGATTTTAGGATAAATTGGTGTCTAATTTCATGAGAAATCAGAGTCTGATTTAAGAAGAAATGGGAATTTGATTTCACGATAAATCAGAATCTCATTTCAAGAGAAATCAGAGTCTAGTTTTAGGAGAAATAGGATTTTGATTTCAGAAGAAATCAGAGTCTGATTTTAGAACAAATAGGAGTTGGATTTTAGGAGAAATCAGAGTCTAATTTCAGTAGAAATTAGTGACTGATTTCAAGAGAAATCAGATTTTAAGAAACTGTAAGATTCTAGGTTAGATAAGGATCTTATTTTTTGACTTAAAGAAATTATGGTTAGTCTTAGTTTATGAAAACACTAGATAAGACAATGAAAAATATAGGTAAAGTCAAAAACGTTTTTAGAGAAAGTAAATTTTCCTTATGAATATATTTCTTTGAGAAAGATAATTTTCATAAAGAAAATGTGTGTGTGAATTTCAAAACATAAAGGTGTGGAAAATTCATAAGGGAACTTAGTGACTCAACAAACTCCACAAGGGGTATGCGTCTCTCCCAAGAGCCCCTAAAATCTCGGATTCATGCTCAAAGCATGTCCTCCAAAACCGGAATCATCACTACTGAAATTTCAGATATTTGCGACGAGATCCCGTCAAAAAACCTCTTTTGCGATGGGGTCCCGTCGCAAATATCCAGTTGCAAAAAATGGTGTCACAACTAGTATTTTTTGCGACGGGCTCGTCACAAAAAATAATTCTTGCGACGGGAAGTGTTCCCCTTTCAAATAGATCTTCGATTAAATAAATTATATATACAAGAACTTATTGTGACGGCCCCATCAAAAATACTTTTATGTTATAGACCTGTTGTGATGGGCCCGTCACAAAAATGTTTTTGCGATTATAAAGTAACCCGTCGCAAATAATTTTTAAAAAATATATATAATCTATTTTCGACGGGACCTCATCGCAAATACTAAATAAAATAAAAAAATAATATAATTAAGATTAATGAAAGAATAATATTAATATTATTAAAATAATAAAAAATATAAAAAATATCAATATTCGAAAATTCTTAATAAAATAAAAATATAATAATAAAATTATGATTAAAGAAAAAATAATATTAATATTATTAAAATAATAAAAAATATAAAAATTCTCAATATTCGTAAAAAATATATAAAAAATCATAAAATATTATTATTATTATTAGTAAAATAAAAAAATGCTAAAAAATATAATACTAATAATAAATATTAAAATATTAAAATATTAAAAATAATAAAAATAAATAAATTATGCAATATTCGCACTAATATAAAAGACAAAAACTGTAAATCATTCATATTACAACAAATGTTCAATTCAAATGATTTTAACAGAACAAAAAAATCACTGGAGGGACAGTCTTCTAGAGGAGCTAGAGGAGATGGTGGAGGAAACTACATCCCTAAACTATGAGTCAGATGGCGCATGTACTCTATCTGCTTGTTCTTCGGTTGCGGCCATTGATGCATGTCCTCCTCATGCTTCTGTCACTACTGTTACTGCTAACACATCTCTTCCTACTGCTTCTGCAAACTCTCTATAAGCTCATTTTGAGCTCGCAACTACTCTTGATACTGTGATCCAGAAGATGAAGCCTCTCCATGAGCTCCTCTCGAGCTTGACGCCGACATCGTAGCAGTACCATAATAAGTCTTAGGAGTCAAATGAGAGTTGATACCAACTACTTGGCCCTTCTCAAAGGCATACTGGGTCACTTGCATCCATGTTGCTTCATCGAAATGGTGGGCACTTATCTGAACAGCCGTCTTGGCCTGACTCTCAGCACGTGTCTAAGAGGTCTCGGGTTTATATGACTCCTTTAGTTTCAATCTGAAATTAAAATAGTAAAAATATTATATGCTATTAATTTTCAAACTAAAAAAGAAATAATACTAACCATAATCTGACGTTGGTGATCACCTCTAATCTCTTCAGTGGCTGGATCACTGTATATTTTCTGATAAACGTCATACTCCATAATATCGGGATGCTCGACTCCCAATATGAATATAAAATAAACTTTTTATATTTAATGTTATATAAAATATTTAAAAAAGATACTTACCAGATTCTCTCTATGCATACTGAATGTATGGATACAAGCTCGATATGTCACCTCCTGTCTCCCCTGGTTCTTCCAGTCCAATGAAGATCTCCTCTGAAATCCACCACTCAACTAGTGTAAACATAATCCATCACAAATGTGAGATTAAATTTACTCTAGTCAGTGGGATCTACATGACTCATCAAATACTATCACTCCTACTTTATTAATGGTTTTCCTTCTCAAATTATGTAAAAACTTACAGAAAATCTCACGCATAGACACCTCACATGCCTCATGGATAACTCCACGCATGCTATCATTGATGGGATACTATAAACCCTACAAATAACTTATAATATCAAGTTATTAATGAAATAAATTTCTAAAAAATATTATTTATTTATGTACTAGCCAATGATTGAACATTCTGAGCTGCACATCAATGGGAATCTATTACCATGTGATCCATGGCTGAGAAAAATAATTGCACAAGATAGCGCTCCTCTTTCTAACAACTACATGCTCAAAACTGTGAAAAAACTAAAAATAATCAAACAATTCATATATAAATAAATTAATGAAAGCTAACTAAAATATATAGGTTATCATACCTCCACGTGCATGGATCAAAACCAATATATGGATGTCACTCGGGGATAGGGTCAAGAATCATCAGTCGTGCAAGATCGCACCCCCTCCATATACCCCCTAAACTGCCAGTAGGATGAGGGTCATATAATCCCAAATCCTCCTCATCCAAAGGTAGCTCAGCCTCCTCCAACTCATGAAATATATTAGGGTCCATCTGAAACACTAAATGATTGTTGTTAGAAGATAGTTGAAAATAACTATTTCATATAGATATATATTTGTTATGATTATAACCATCATTTAACTGTGTCAATGTTCACCTTCATCATCATCTTCATATCTGGTGATGTCAATGTCTTCATATTCATCATTGGTGTCATCAATATTCATATGAGTTTCAGTTTCATCATCTCTGTCCATTTCAAATTCATTTGCAACATCATTAACATCATCGTCACTATTTACCCTTAATTGTGGGGTGTCATCATTGATATTCATGTATCTATGAAAAAGATGGATTTTGAGAAGTCTCTTAAAAAATTTCAATTCCTTGTAATTAATCATAACCACATTCAGTTTGAGTAAACTGATTTTCCCAAGATTTCATTTTAATTATGCTCCACCAATCACTTAGGTATCTTAAAGTAGCATTTTACTTTGTGTAATATATTTGATGTGCTTGTTGATCCAGTAAAAAATGTTCATTTACTCCAAGAAGACATTTATATTTAATATCGAATATTCCATGAATCAAATGAACATGAAAACCTCTCTCGGTATCTAACCACCAACATTTAAATATTTTTATGTAATTTTTTCTTAGATAACACAGTTCAGTAATTTAATCCAGTATGCCGTAAAAGTCAACTTCAGTTTCTCTATGATGCGATCATATCGACAAAAACTCCATTGTTCATTGTTTTTTTATTCCCCTTATGCATGTGTATGAAAATAGAAAACCATTCACCACATATTCATTATAATATTTAACCATTTTGATGGTGGGTTACTCAATATACACAGCTGCTTATCAATTTTATCAGCATGTTGAGACACCTGAAAATATGTAAAATAATTATCAATATTATAAATAATAGACTGAATTTATATGTTAAACCATAAATAATTTATTTTACTAGTTTTTGAAACCATTGAGAAAACTTTTCTTGTCGGCGTTCTTCAAGAGCAGCTGATGTAATTTGTGGAATCTTTTTCTTGATATAATTATCATATAACCTACAAATAAAATACGTTTACTTATTGTAACATAAATTATAGAACAATTTATAGAAACACTCATAGTACAAATGATTTTATTTCTTCACATTTGAGCATAACATATGTATGAGATCTATGATGTTCATCATCTGAAAGCCATTGTTCATGAACTCCATCGAATCCGAGCTCTGGATGATTAAAAACTGATAATTTATTTTCCATTTCATCATCAACATTCCCCTCATTCCGTTCCATACAGTTGTTTTTTGAGGGATATTCAGATTCAAAATAATGACAGTAGAAAAAAAACAATTTCCTCTTTAAAATAATCTTTGGCAATTGATCCTTCAACTGATTCTTTGTTACATAATTTTTTCTTCAATTTCTACATGCATCTCTCGAATGGGTACATCCATCGAAACAGTACTGGACCTCCACATTTAGCTTCTTGTGGAAAATATAATATCAGATGTTCCATTAAGTCAAAGAAATTCGGCGGGAAGATTTTTTCCAGTTTACATATAATTATAACAACATCTTCTTCCAGTTTACTTAGTGCATCACAGTCTTTTGTCACCACACAAATGTCTCAAAAAAATATTGTATTTCTGTTATCAAATCCCAAATTATAGAATTCAACAAACTTCTGAATCTAATTGTCATAATTCTTTCCATTATAACATGACAAACATGACATTTTAATCAGGTAATATGACCATTCTTAACACATCTGGCCAAATTGGAAACATAGCCATCAGGAAGTCTCAAATTTGTAATCCACTGACAAAATAATAAGCAACTCTATTTGGACAGTGTATAAGTTGTTTTTGGCTTCGTTAACCTCTATGATCTGACATTTTGAAATAGTTCAATTTTCAATCATATTCAAATTTCGGAAAGATATAATCATGCCTTTACATTATCTTTGTTCTTATCTGGTGTATCCAAAACTATATGAAATAAATTATCAAAAAATTTCTTCTCAATATGCATGGAATCCAACATGTGGCGGACCAATAATTCAGACCAATATGGATGATCCCAAAAAATGCTTTGTTTTATCCAACTATATTCTTTCCCAAAGCCATGAATTTTATGTTGGTTTACTATTGGCCCAAATGTGATAGGAGGTAATAAAAATACAACTGATCTTAACTTTGTACCTGATATCATTTTTGGAGGTTCATCCCTTTCAATTGTGCTTTTCTTAAATGATATTTTTTCCTCTGAAAAGGATGATTGGTTAGAAGAAATCTGCGATGATAGTCAAAATAGAAAGGTTTTTTTCCATTGAAGAGCATAAAAGACTTGTTGTCTTTCATATAGTAAGAACATGATTTTGGACCATTTTTAGTCCAGCCAGATAACATTCCATATGATGGGAAGTCACTAATCATCCACATTGATGCAGCTTTTAATATGAAATTTTGTTTCTCACCAATATCATATATACTAACACCATTACTCCACAATGAATTTAACTTATCAATCAATGGTTTCAAATAAACATCAATATTCTTTTTCGGATGTCCTAGGATTAATAAGGTAAAAAAGATATAGGTCTCCTTCATTAACATCCATGGAGGAAAATTTTACAGAGTTATAAAGATAGACCAACATGAATACTGACTACCATAAGAACCAAATAGACAGAAACTGTCAGTAGAAAGACCCAATCGCACATTTCGGGCTTCTAAAGAAAAAGATGGATGCAGTCGGTCAAAATGTTTCCCTGAATCACCATAAAATGGATGATGTAAGCTTTTATCAGCTGAAATCTAGGTTTTGTGCCATGACATCATTGATGTTGCGTTCTGAGACATAAATAAATGCTGCAACCGGGTGTAAAGGGGAAATATCTCAACTTTTTTTATAGGAATCGATCCAGATATCCCTAATTGAGCTTCTTTATACCTCGATTTTCCATATGTGGGACAACTATCCAATGACTCATTTTCCCTAGAATATAAGATGCAATCATCTGCACATCCATGAATCTTCTAATAACTAAGGCTCAGATTACGAGCCAGCCTCTTACTCTCATAGTAATTTGCAGGCAACACATTTCCTTCAGGTAACAGTGTTTTAACCAAAGAAAATATCTGATCAAAACAGTTGTTTGACATTACAGTATCTGATTTAATAGCCATAAATTTTGTAATCGCTTCTAATTTTTATATCTTTCAACTAGGATATAATTAATCCTCAGCAAACCTCAACAACTCATAAAATTCAGATGGTGCCAACTCAGGAGTTAAATCAATATCATCCGGAGTTTCAGTTTGCTGAACAGATGTACCTGCAATATCATGAACTAAATTTTGAAACTGTGATGGATCTGTAATCATGTTATTAGTGTCTTCTCTAGAACTTCATTCTCCTTTTTGATACCAAAAAACATAATCTGGTTAAAAACCAAACCGTAAGAAATGTCCCCCAACCTTGTTAACCCTAATTCATCCAAATTAATCCAAATTAATCTTAATTCATCCTAATTAATCCTAATTATTCTTAATTATTCCCAATTAATCCTAATTAATCCAAATTAATCTTAATTAATCCAAACTAATCCTATTTAATCCTAATTAATCCTAAATAATCCTAATTATATATAATTATTGATAATTAATACTAATCAATCCTACTTATTGCTATTTTTTGCTAATTTTTTCTATTTATTAATATTTATAGATATTTATTTCTATTTATTGCTAATTATTCCTAATTATTTCTAATTATCCCAAATTATTACTAATTATTCCTAATTATTACTAATTATTACTAATAATTACTAATAATTACTAATTATTACTAATAATTACTAATAATTACTAATTATTACTAATTATTACTGATTATTACTAATTATTACTAATTATTACTAATTATTAATAATTATTCTTAATTATTCTTAATTTTTTTAATTATTACTAATTATTACTGATTTATTAATTATTATTATTTATTACTATTTATTACTATTTATTTATATTTATTACTATTTATTAGTATTTATTAGTATTTATTTCTAATTATTAGTATTTATTAGTATTTATTACCATTTATTACTATTTATTACTATTTATTACTAATTATTAGTATTTATTAGTATTTATTACCATTTATTACTATTTATTACTATTTATTAGCATTTATTACTATTCATTAGTATTTATTACTATTTATCCCTAATTATTACTATTTAGAGTATTTAATACTATTTGTTGCTATTTATTACTATTTATTACTATTTATTACTATTTATTACTATTTATTACTATTTATTGCTATTTATTGCTATTTATTACTATTTATTACTATTTAATACTATTTATTACTATTTATTACTATTTATTACTATTTATTACTATTTATTACTATTTATTACTAGTTATTACTATTTATTACTAATTATAACTAATTATTACTAATTATTACTAATTATTACTAATTATTACTATTTATTACTATTTATTACTATTTATTAGTATTTATTGCTATTTATTAGTATTTATTACTATTTATTAGTATTTATTACAATTTATTAGTATTTATTACTAATTATTAGTATTTATTACTAATTATTACTATTTATTAGTATTTATTACTATTTATTTGTATTTATTACTATTTATTACTATTTATTACTATTTATTACTAATTATTACTACTTAATACTACTTATTAATATTTATTACTAATTATTATTAGTATTTATTACTAATTATTAGTTTTTATTACTAATTATTAGTATTTATTACTAATTGTAAATATTTAGTTCTAATTGTAAATATTTATTACTAATTGTAAATATTTATTACTATTTTTTCCTAATTATTACTATTTATTTTTAATTTTTACAAACTTATGTTAATTACTATTAATTATTGAAAAATACTACTACTAATTACTAATTATAGCTAATTATTTATATACATTACTAATTATCATTAATAATTATTAATTATTACTAATTACTAAGAATTAGTACTGAGAATTTAATTTAATTTTTCAAATAAATACTTATGACAAAACAATTTAAATCTAACTTAATTAAAACTAATCAACAATAATTTAAATTAATATAAAGAATTGAAATAAATACTAAATTAAATACAACATAAATACCTTTAAACTTGATCTTTTATAATTGTAGACGGCTTCACAGCTTCTTCGTAAAAAAAACAAACTCTCAAAAAATTTCACTCTAAAATTAAAGTTTAGAGAAGAAGAGAAAGAAATAATTCAGGAGGAAAAAATGGATGGGGGTATATATTGGATAGATTTGTTGCGACAGGACTATTTGCGACAAGAATCTTATCGCAAATTGTATTTTTTGTGACGGGAACCCTTGCAAATACCTTCGACTGCATTAATTACTATCGGCTATTAAAAGATTATTTGCGACGGGCCTCATCACAAAAAGTAACCTCCAGACACACTATTTGCGATGGGACAACATCCTGTCGCAAATTGGTTTTTATTGCTGCCAGTTATTTGCAACGTGTCCCGTCGCAAATACCCTCCGGGGGTCGAACTAGTTGCGACGGGGGATCCCCCGTCGCAACTAGTTCTTATCGCCTCCCGGTATTTGCGATGGGTGGTGCCTACCCATCGTAAATAATTGGTTATTTGTGACGGGTTGATTGCCCCATCACAAATAACCTCTTCAATGGAATATTTGCGACGGGATTTATTCTCATCGCAAATAACCCGTCGCAAACACCATTTTTTTCATAGTGCGTGTGCTCGAACAGGCCATATGTCCGGGGATGGTAAGTTGTACTCACAAGTACATGTGTACCCAAATCCCTCTGTAGTTCCTGCCAGACATGATAAGTAAATTAGGCATCCCTTTGTGAAACGATAGAATGTGGAACCACGTGAAAATGTACTATCACTCAGATGTACAACATTCCAAGATCATCAACACTGAAGGTTTCCTTGTTCGGCAGGAAATAGGAAACCTTCATGAGTCTGTCAATAACAACCCATAAAACATCATTTCCTTGAAGAAACTATGGTAAACCAGTCATGAAATCCACTATGACATCATTCCACTTCCACTCGGGAATGGATAACTGCTGTAAAGACCTACCGATAATTGATGCTTCGCCTTCACCTGCTGAGAATTGAAACATCTCATAACAAAATCAGCTACATCCCTCTTCATACCGGGCCACTAATACTGATGATGTAGATATCGATATATCATGGTGACACCAGGATGAACTGTCCATACAAAGGAATGAAAATCTTGCAATAACTCCTCGGGTATGTATGCTGACACCCATACGCACCCATGAAAATGAAAAATCCAGTCCTTGAATATGGTCCACCCAGTAGTAGGGTCCTCACCTTACACACTCTCCCATAGGACTAGACCTTCAGAATCTGATAGCTGCCTCATTCGTACTCGATCCAGTATAGTAGAGGTAACAACTATATAAGAAAGAAACGTCTACCCCTATTTGCCGTGCACCTTATAATGTATCTCAGATAATTAAGCCATGAGCTTCCACTCTCTGCTGGCCTCCTGAACTGCATGTATTTGAGTCCTCCTACTCAACATATCTGCCACTGTGTTGCCTTTCCTAGGCATGTAGGCAAGATCAAATTCAAAAGATTGATGGTACTCAACCCACCTTCACTATATCAAATTCAGATCTCGTTGAGTAAAGATACACATGAGGATTTTATGGTATGTGTACACAAAAAAAATGCCTTCCCAGAATGTAATGTCTCCAACAGTGTAAAGCACGAACAATTGAAGCTAACTCAAGATCGTGTATTGGGTAATTTCTCTCATGTGGCCTCAACTACTGAGCCTCGTACACAACGACTCCTTCCCCTACATAAGTACTACTCCCAACTCAATACATGATGTGTCATAGTAAACAATGTAAATCTTACCCGGTTCCGGTAGAATCAGTATCGGTTCTGAATTCAATGTCCCTTTTAGCTCTTGAAAGTATGAATTGCAAGAATCTATCCACAAGTATTTCACACCCTTCTTAGTAAGGCATGTCAATGGAATTTCTAAGCATGAAAAATACCAAATAAAGCATATTTAGTCACCATCGAGCCCCAGAAAACTCCATACCTCAAAGACATTATTTAGTTATTCCCAAGAAACTACAAATCTCACATTCTCTAGGTTTACAGATATTCTTATCTCTAAGATGACATGACCCAAGAAGTGAATATGATCCATCCAAAAGTGTCATTTTATGATATTAGCATATAACTGATGCTCTCTCAGTGTAATCAATATGATCTTAATATGGATGGCATGGTCATGATGAGTATGAGAGTACACCAAGACATCACCCATGAAGACTACCACAAAAGAATCCAAGTAAGGATGGAACACTCAGTTTATCAGTTCCATGAAAACTTTCAGTGCATTTGTGAGAAGAAATGGCATAACCAAATACTCATATAGACCATACCTACTCCAAAATGTTGTAAGAGGAATATTTGATGGTATTACGCACAACTAGTGATAACCAAATCTCAATTCAATCTTCGAGAACACCTGGGCTCCTCGAAGTTGATCAAAGATATCATCAATCCTCGGAAAGGGATATCGGTTCTTGACCATCAACTGGTTCATCTTCTGATAATCCACACAAATTCTAAGGGTATTATCCACCTTCTTTGCAAAAAGGATAGGTGTACCCCAAGGAGAAGTATTGGGTCAGATAAAACTCTTTTTCTACAACTCCTCCAACTTCTTCTTGAGCTCCTGTAACTTTATTGTATCCAAACTATATAGAGTAATAGACACCAGTGTCGCTTCTAGAATAATCTCAATAGAGAAATCTACCTCTCTCTCTCTAGAGGTAAACCTAAAAAGTCGTATGGAAATACATTTCTGAAATGATCCACCACTGGAGGAAAGTCCATCTGTTAAGTTCCCAAGTCATTTAGATATAAACTAGAAATCTGGGTTGTAATTCCTCCCAAACCATGATGCTTTGGCCCATCTCTCCTCTCTAGGACAATCCATTCACCCTTGTATAAAAAATATTCACCCTCTCGTGATGTGAAACTCACCCTGCAGTGATAGCATTCAAAAAAGTCCTAAAATGAGACCAATGAGTTCATTCCAAGAATGAAATCGAATCCTATCATCTCTATGAAAAAAAGGTCCCACAAAAAAGTGACACCCACCAACCTCAAGAGGGAAATCCTTCTACTAACATACACTAACCATCATAATCCCCAATAGAGTGTCTAGAATCATAACATCATCAGAAGTAAAGATACATAGCCCTAGGCTCTCCACAAAGGATACTGATATAAAAATATGTGAATCCCCTATATCAAAAAGTGAAGAAGCTAAAACTGAGGAAACTAGAATCGTACCTCTAACCATAGAGAGTTTGGGATCTTTATCCTGGTAGGTCTGTTCCATCAAAAAAATTTTACATGTATCATGTCCCTGCGACCCTACCTGGATACCCTAGGTTGATCCACCCTGCTGTCATTGAAAACATGTCGGCTGGCTACCAAGGTCATGAACACCTCCTTAGACTGAACTTCCTGATGAAGTCTAGTTCCCTGACTGATGACAAACTGGTGACCCTTCTCTTGTATGCAGAGTCATAACAGATCCCCTCTCACTAGCTATTGGTGATAACATCTTGAAAAAATACTAAATATGACCCATCTTACCGCAAGATCGACACTCAAATGGGTCTCTCGGGAACTACAATCTCGTGTACCCACTCTTCCCGCACTATTATTACCTCACCTTGCTATCTGAAGATACATCACTACTACTAGAATCATCGCATGAAGGCAATTTGTGGTTCTTCCTACTATCAATCAAAGGAGTACTATCCCTGGAAGATGAACCGCCCTTGCTCACCGCTCCAAACTCCCTCAGATTGCGCTCAGTAATAAGCACCTGGATTAATATAGTATTCACCTAAGTCAACCTTAAAAACTTCACCTGTGATCAGATGTCGTAGTTGAGACTATCCTCAAATCTTCTAGCTAGTGATAACTCATCACCCCCTAGAATAGGTGCGAAGCGCTGAGGCACTATAAAGAGAGAAGAGCAATCCATCACTTAAAGAGCACCCAACTTCAAATGCATGAAATCCCAGTCTTGGTCAACCATCAATGTCTTGGGGTAGAAGTAATAATAAAAGGTCCTATGAAACTCTTCCCAAACCATATCCCAATGTCATCCTACCTATTAAATAACATCCTACCATCTCTTGTCAGAATCACATAGCATGTATGTCGCACCCTAACCTATCTTTTATTTTATTTTATAATTTTATTTGACTTTTAAATTTTTTTTGGGGTTCAGGTTGAGTCCCAAACGAAAAACATTTAAGTTATAAGTGCGCATTTTTCAGCTGATGTCATTGGGCACACGAGCGGAGCGCGTGTTGGAAACCCCGCGCGGCTCCGATTAGGCATTGGCACGATTCACCTGCCTTCAGAAAAATTAAAATGAGTAAAGAGTGTTATTTATTATGTTATTTAAAAAACATTATTGTTTTTAATAATTTTACGAGTATTCTTAAAGATTAAATGATAATCATCATCATCATCATTATTATTATTACTTTAGGCCAGTGCACGGGCACTTCACGGCTAGTTGAAGTCGTGAAGTCAGCCCGAGTACCGCTTAGTTGCGGAGTTGGAGTCGTCCAAAATTAAAATTAATTAAATGAGTTGAAGATAAAGGAATTAAAATTAAAGGTTAGTTAAATAATATTATATTATTTTTTAAAGAATTGTTATTATTAGAAGAATTATTTTTATCATTTTTATATTATTACTAAAGTTGTTTTTATTATTCTTATGGGTATTATTATTATTATCATTAATAAGGGCACTCATTATTATTATTATTATTATTATTATTGTCATTAATATTATTATTAGTATTATAGATTAATATTTTTATCATTTTATTTTTATTTAGTTTTATTCTTTGATTTTATTTAATTCCTTTTTTTCCTCTTTTTCTTTTCATTTCTTTATTTATTTTTATTTTATTTCCACTCTCCCTCTCCCTTCTATCTCTCCCCATCGTGAAAAAACCCCCCTTGTAACCCTATTTTTTCGCTTCCACCCCTAACTCATCTCCCTCTCCCTGTTTCGGCTGCAGCATTGTTGGCCGCCCATCCCTCCTGCCATGAGCCACTCTTGCACTATGTCACACCCCAAGTCGCTCGTCTCTCTAGAAGGTGTCCTGCCTTCCTATCCGGCACCGCCCAAAACCCAATCTTTCCTCTGCCAGCAGTGCCCTTGCCGGACGCGCCCTGGTCTTCCCTGCTCTAACCCACAGTGCTCCGTTCCCCTTCAACCACTGTGCACCAGCTGCCCGACCCCCCTCGGCTCTACCTCCTCTGGTCCGCCGCCCTCCTGCCACGTGGGCTCTAACCCCCTCGTACCCAGCCGACACGCCCCCTACCTTGCAGTCGCTGCTCCTTTTCTGACCCGTTGCCGGCTGCCTCAGCCTTATACTAGCAACTACTATCCAGTAGGACACTCCCTCTTCACCGGCAAGCTAGTGCACACCCAGGCTCATCCTGTTGTCCGCAAAACCAACACCCAGCGCACGGCCACTGCGACCTCCCTTTTTCGTCCAGTAACTCCCCTACCGGCCATTTTTTTCCCATCCGATGAACCCCTTCTCTCCATTTGTCTTCGACACAGCCCCTTTTGGCTGGTGCAAAGCCTACGACCATACACCCTCTTTTTCTGCCGCCGCGCGCACCTCCAGCCAAGCGCGCCTCTGATTCTGTAGTGTGCCATCGTGCGAACCTTTTTTTTGGCCACACATCTCTCTCACGACCCCCTTTGTCATCTCCCAATTATTCCAAAATGCTTCTTGGCCACCCCAACTGCTCCGACCAGCTTCGTTGTCAACTGTTCCGGTCTTCGCGCCATCATTAATGGCATTGGTGGTTTTTCCCGAGCACCACAGCACCGCGCTGACCATTTTCCTTTTTGCACGACCCCGTTGTTCGAGTGCGCCTACGCACTGGGGGTGAGGTTAGTGCTTTTTCTTCTCTTAGATAATTATTTTGGCACGTTTGTGATTAATGAGTTTGGTACCAAGTTTAGTTTTTTTTAATGAACTTAGTGTGCATTTTATATCTTATAGAATGTTCATTTGAATTAAGATGTGTTTTTATGAAAACTATTTTTGAGTGGTTTAATTGATTTTTATAAAGTGTGCAATTAATTTATTTAACTATACAAGTGGTGTGTTTTCTTTTTTGGTAGGACGTAGGTGTGTTTTTGATCAAAAACGTGTTTGTGAATGAGTTTTGTTCATGTAAAGCTGTGAGTTCCTTTTTGAATATTGTCTCATAAATTATAAAGTGATTTAGTAAATAGTGTAGATGGTGCAAGTTGTGTTTTGAAAATATTTCAAGGTGTTCTTTTGTGTTGTTTGTTTGGTAGGGTTGTTTAAAGTTCGTGTTTATGTAATTTAGTTATTGTGCGATTGTTGCAGCGTGTTTTCCAGGTAACCCCACGATATTGTTGTCATCAGCTTACGCTTGCTTGTACGCATGCACAAGGCATGTCACGCCATTATGTTTGGACTGCAAGATGAGGTAGGTCCCCCACTACAATCACCCTTAAATTTAGAATTTATTAAGTGAACCATGTTTTATTAATTTTAATAAATGAGAAATAATATAAGATAATTAATTTTTAAATGATTATTTGGTGTAAAAAGAGCCGTTTATTTTATACAAGACACTTGGAACATTTTCTTGATAAGCGGACACCCAGTATTGAAAGAATGCCTATTTGGCCTTTAAAAATAATTCACAGAATTTCAAATGTAGTTTTAGTTTTAAATATAAATGATTTCTTCTGAAAAAGTGCTTTGGGTTTTCTCGAGAAATGAGGTTTTTCTTCAAAATTGGTGAAGGCCCGTTTGGAACTTTAATAAAATAAATTATATTGAAAAGCACTCTCAGGGGTGCTCTTTGGTGTGCATTGATTGCGTGAGCTGTATGTGATGTTTGTGCATCGTGACTGATTGATTTACATTGTAGACGCACCCCTTTTTTTATTGTTTGTGTTGACATGGGAATCTGGCATAGTGAGTGAATCTGCTGAGAATGATTGCCGCATTAGTTTAGATTACACACTGGCTAGTGGCCCATAGTAGGGGAATACTGAGTTATTACTGCTATGCGTATTGGGACCCTCGGTTAGGCCATGTAGGGCTATATCGGGTGTTAGGTCGTTATGACGTCATCAATTTAGAGCATGCTTTCAGGATGAGTCACATGTATGGTATGTTCTTGATTGTTCACAAGCTCCTAGGTTTGACCCACTTATATTTTAGTGTTTTTTTGTATGTATCGGATGATTGAGAGGTCTAGTTCGGTTGCTGGCCCCATGTGCCACTTTTTTCATTTCCCTTAGTGTGTTTTGTGTGCTGTGTGTGGTTTTCCATTTGACCAATAACTAAAATTTGGATTTCTAAATTGTTCGCAAAAGTGTTTTAAAATTCAATGCATTTGTCTCTTCCAAACACTAAACTTATTCTTAAATTATAAAGGGAAATGGACTGTTAGTTGTTTTATAAATGAAAGTGTGTGTGGAAACCAATATTTTATATAATTTAGTTCAAACCTAGAATTGATAAATTCTTTATTTAATGGTATGTGCATTGGGAATAGAATTTTTTGGGCCTACCTACAGAGTTTTAATACTCATGCCTATAGTGTTTTCCTGTTTTTAGTTTCTGTTGCAGGTTTGACTCAAGCTTGCTCGTCATGGGAGAGAGTTGGTTGTGGTTTGTTGGGCGACTATCAAGATCGCTAGGGGTTTTAGTCATGGTCAGGTTATTTTGTTTTTGTTGGTTGTTCTTTCTTTTCGTTTTGTTTATTTACTTTGTGTTGTTCTATTTTCCTTCTACTGCTTTATTTATTTTCATTGGTAGAAATCATTCCCTCTTGTCTTGTTTTGATGCCCGGCACTAGTTTTCAGCCCGCAGGGATCGGGAACTCCCCTCGGGCCATGTCGCGGGCCGGATCGGGTGACCAGTTTAGGGTTAACACGGGTTGGTTCATGACAAAATGGTATCGGAGGAGGTCATCCCTTGAGTGGACCTTGTTTTTCAGAGCGCCCATTGTTATTTGGGGTTGTCATGTTAGAAGGAGTATAATTGTCGGGGCTTGAGGCGTACGGATGAGAAGGACGTCATGAACCCTTGCTCATTCTGAACCTCGAGATACCATGGGATGTTCGGGTTGTTGGAGTCTTTTGGTTCTTTTGAATTGTTTTATGTTGGGAAATGAAATGGAAGCCAGGAAAGTGACCTCCATGAGCTCGCATGGTCTGGAAAGCCATGTGGAGCCGAGGACATTACCCTAGAGTGCTCCTTGTGATGGTGGCATGATTGGGGTATGGCCGCCAACCATATGTCTGAGTCACCCATTGGCACTATTTTCTCCTTGTGAATCATTTGGGTCTTCTTTACTTCTAAGAATCATTTTGTAATGTTTCCTTTTGGAATTTTTGGAAAGTCGAATTTGAAATAGCAATGACCATGTTTTGATTATGTTCTTTGTTTTCTTTGTTCCTTAGTGTTCACCCCCACAAAGGTTCGATAGATTCCCAAGGTGCAGCTTCAGGTGGTGCATCCTTAGCAAATCCTTCGATTGATCAGCCCATATTCTATGTTCTGGGGTTCCCTAAGTTAAACCCTCCTCTCTTTTATGGAAAAGCAGAGCCTCTTGAGGTAGAGAAGTGGTTGCAGAAGATCGAGAGGAAGTTCAGTTTCATTGGGTTGCCTAAGTCCTTAAATGCGAAGTTGGCTACCTTTATGCTTGAAGTCCCAACTTCGAAATGGTGGAAGCCCGTGTCTCGAAATAAGCCTCGAGGAGATCTAACATGGGAGTTTTTCAAGTCATCATTCATCCAACAACACTTCTCTGAGTTGAAGAAGCTGAGGAAGGGGATGGAGTTGTGTTGTCTTCAGCAGGGCGTTGAATCGGTACTGGAATTATATCGACGTTTCATAGACCTAGTTCCGTATGATTAGTGTTTTGTTGCGAATGATCCCGGGAAGGCTCGACAATTTGAGTCTGGACTCCGACCTGAGTTACGATCGAAAGTAGAAGAACTCAACCTAACAACCTTCTTGGATGTTGTGGGGTAAGGATTTTTTGCTGAACCTGGGTTAGTAGGAGGAATTGAGTGGGAGAATCCTCAAGCTTTGGGAAGTAGTGCATAGGATAGTGATAAGAGGAATGAGAATTGACCTAATGCTAGTGGTGCTGGTAGAGGAATCAAGAGACCTTCAAACCTTCATTCGTCTTCTTCACAGTGCAATGTTGTGATCTATCACCAGTGTGGTAGGCAAGGCCACAAGAGGCCGACATGCCCGAGTGCTCTGAGACCCTGCCACACCTATGGATGTTGGGGTCACTTACAGCGATTCTGCCGTGGTGTTTCCAAGAAGCACGTTGAAGCTAGACCAGGCTCGTTGAAGGTCACCTCGACCCGTCAGCAGGAGTAGGGTGATGTTTGGGGATCAGTTTGAGTTTTCCTCTTTGTTGTGTTTCTTGGATGTAGTAATCCTCTTTTGTATCATTTTGTAGTATTTTTTTTCTTCAGTTGTAAGAATGGTTGTGGTTGAACCTCTTTAAAAATTTTATTTTATCGGAAGTGTGTTTGGTGAGATTATGGTTTATGGGTTATGTTTGGGAAATTTTGAAGCCTGACTATGAGGAAATAGATGCTTTAATCATCGGTGCTCTAGCCATAGGCCCCGGAGTGAAGCTGGCATGTAGTCAAGAGAACCCCAATGGTGAAAAGGGACTTGATTTAACCTTTATCCTTAATGCAGCATGGTTTGTGTTCTCCGGAGGGTGTGACGTCATTGAGGTAGCAGTGACGGTAGTTTTGATGCTCTATTGGTCGGGCCCTTCGCTCCCCTACCCTTATGGTGGGTTTTTTGGTTCATGTAGAATGTTTTCAAGTTTGGTTAATCTCATTAGTTCTTATGGTGGGGAGACCCACAGTGGGTCTCGCAAAGTTACACCTGAAGTAATTTAGAGTTAGCCTGATCCTTATGGTGGGGAGTCCGTTCGGGCCTCCCCGTGTCAGTATTAGAGTTCCTTTTCAAGTATCGTTTTGGTGGTGGGTGGTCTTGTGTGGAGCCAACTAATCCTTGGTTCTTCCTCTTGAGCAGACATTGGAATTGGAGTACATCCAGTGGTTTCGTTGGACTAAGATTATAAGAATAAGTATAAGAGGTAATTTAAGTTCATTCATTCTTTGGTTGAAACAGATGGTTTGGGTTCTACTTGGTAATGATTAAGGTGATCTTGTTTTAAGAATGAGTTGTGTGTTAGGGTTTTTCAGTGTATGTTTAGATCGATCAACTGGAGGCGCTTAAACTTTTGGGGGTGAGTGACACATAAGGAGTTTCATCTTTGAGTCTTGATCTTGTTCTGGCTTTCTGAGGGAAGAAATCATTATGGTGGGGATAATTCTCACACCCTGACCTATATTTTATTTTATTTTATAATTTACTTTGACTTTTAAAATTTTTTTGGGGTTCAGGTTGGTCCCGGACGAAAAACTTTTGAGTTATGTTAAAAAGTGTGCATTTTTCAACTGACGTCACTGGGCGCACGAGCGGAGCGTGTGTTGGAAACCCCATGTGGCTCCGATTAGGCATTGTCACAATTCGTCTACCTTTGGAAAAATTAAAATGAATAAAGAGTGTGATTTATTGTTTTACATAAAAAAATATTGTTGTTAATAATTTGACGAGTATTCTTAAAGATGAAATGAAAATAATAATAATAATAATCATTATTATTATTACTTTAGGCCGGTGCATGGGCACCCCGCGGCTAGCGGAATCCGTGCAATTAGCCTGAGTACCGCGCAATTGTGGAGTTTGAGTTGGCCAAAATAAAAATGAATTAAATGAGTTGAAGATAAAGGAATTAAAATAAAAGGTTAGTTAAATAATATTATATTATTTTTTAAAGAATTGTTATTATTAGAAGAATTGTTTTTATCATTTTAATATTATTATTAAAGTTGTTTTTATTATTCTTATGGGTATTATTATTTTTATCATTAAAAAGGGTACTCATTATTATTATTATTATTATTATTATTAACATTATTATTGTCATTAATATTATTATTAGTATTCTAAATTAAAATTATTATCATTTTATTTTTATTTAGTTTTATTCTTTCATTTTATTTAATTCCTTGTTTTCCCTCTTTTTCTTTTCATTTCTTTATTTCTTTTTATTTTATTTTCACTCTCCCTCCCCCTTATTTCTCTCCCCGTCACGAACAACCCCCCGTGTAACCCTATTTTTGCGTCGCCACCCCTAACTCATCTCCCTCTCCCTGTTTCGGCTGCAGCATCACCGGCCGCCCATCCCTCATGTCATGCGCCACTCTTGCGCTATGCCACACCCCAAGATGCGCGTCTCCCTAGCAGGTGTCTTGCCTTCCCAGCCGGCACCGCCCCAAACCCAATCTCCCCTCTGCCAGCAGTGCCCCTGCCGGACATGCCCCGGTCTTCCCCGCTCTAACCTGCAGCGCTCCACTCCCCTTCAGCCGCTGTGCACCAGCTGCCCGACCCCCCTCAGCTACACTTCCTCTAGTCTGCTGCCCTCCTGCTACATGCGCTCTAACCTCTCATACCCAGCCGACGCACCCCCTACCTTTCAGCCGCTGCTCCTTTTCCGACCTGCCGTCGGCCGTCTCGGCCTCCTACCGGCAACTACCATCCAGCAGGACACTCCCTCTTCACCAGCCAGCTAGTGCACACCGAGCTCATCCCGTTGTCTGCACAACCGACACCCACCACACGGCCACCGTGACCTCCATTTTCCGACCAGCAACTCCCCTACCGTCCATTTTTTTTCCTGTCTGACGAACCCCTGACCTCCATTTGTCTCCGAAACAGCTCCTTTTGGCCGGTGCGAAGCATATGATCGTACACCCTTTTTTCTGTCACCGTGCGCACCTCCGGCCAAGCATGCCTCTGATTCCGTAGTGCTCCATCGTGCGAACCTTTTGTTTGGCCACGCAGTCCTCGCATGACCCCTTTTGTCCTCTTCCAATTGTTGCACAATGCTTCGTGGCCACCCCAACTGCTCTGACCAGCTTCATCGTCAACTCTTTCGGTCTTCGTGTCATCGTTGACAACATTGGTGGTCTTCCCCGCGCACCACAGCACCACGCCGACCGTTTTCATTTTTTCGCGACCCCGTTGTTCGAGTGTGCCTACGCACTGGGGTGAGTTTAGTGCTTTTTCTTGTCTTGGATAATTATTTTGGCATGTTTGTGGTTAATTAGTTCGGTGCAAAGTTTAGTTTTTTTTAAATGAACTTAGTGTGCGTTTTATATCTTATAGCATGTTAATGTGAATTAAGATGTGTTTTTATGAAAACTAGTCCTGAGTGGTTTAATTGATTTTTATAAAGGGTGCAATTAATTCATTTAACTATAGAAGTGGTGTGTTTTCTGTTTTTGTAGGATGTAGGTGTGTGTTTGATCAAAAATGTTTTTGTGAATGAGTTTTGTTCGTGTAAAGATGTGAGCTCCTTTTTTAATTTTGTTTCATAAATTTTAAAGTGATTTAGTAAATAGTGTAGATGGTGCAAGTTGTGTTTTGAAAATATATCGAGGTGTTATTTTGTTTTGTTTGTTTGGTTGGGTTGTTTAAAGTTCATTTTTATGTAATTTAGTAATTGTGCGATTGTTATAGTGTGTTTTCCAGGTAACCTCGTGATATTGTTGTTATCAGCTTGCACTTTCTTGTATGCTTGCACGAGGCATGTTGCGCCATTGTGTTTGGACTGCAAGCTGAGGTTGGTCCCCCACTGCACTCACCCTTAAATTTAGAATTTATTAATTGCTTGATGTTTTATTAATTTTAATAAATGAGAAATAGTATAAGATAATTAATTTGTAAATGATTATTTGGTGTAAAAAAAGCCGTTTATTTTATACACGACACTTGGAACATTTTCTTGATGAGCGGACACCTAGTATTGAAAGAATGCATGTTTGGCCTTTAAACATAATTCATATAATTTCAAATTTAGTTTTAGTTTTAAAGATAAATGATTTCTTCTAAACAAGTGCTTTGGGTTTTCTCGAGAAATGAGGCTTTTTTTAAAATTGGTGAAGGCCCATTTGACACTTTAATAAAATAAATTATTTTGGAAAACCCACTCAGGGATGATCTTTGGTGTGCGTTGATTGCGTGAGCTATATGTGATGTTTTTGCATCATGACTGATTGATTTACATTGTGGACGCACCCCTTTTTTTATTGATTCTGTTGACATGGGAATCTAGAATAGCAAGTGAATCTTCTGAGAACGATTGTCACACTAGTTTAGATTATGCACTGGCTAGTGTCCCCATAGCTGGGGAATACTGAGTTATTACTGCTATGGGGATTGGACCCCTCGGTTAGGCCATGTAGGGATATGTCGAGCGTTAGGGCGTTATGACGTCATCGAGTTAGAGCATGCTTTTAGGATGAGTCACATGTATGGTATGTTCGGGATTGTTCACGAGCTCCTATGTTCGACTCAGGTATCTTTTAGTGTTTATTTGTATGTGGTGGACGATTGAGAGGTTTAGTTCGATTGATGGCCCCGTGTTCCACTTTTTTCCATTGCCCTTAGTGTGTGTTGTGTGTGGTTTTCCATTTGACCAACCACTAAAATTCGGATTTCTAAATTGTTCTCAAAAGTGTTTTAAAATGAAATGCATCTATCTCTTCCAAACACTAAACTTGTTCTTAAATTAAAAAGGGCAATGGACTGTTACTTGTTTTAGAAACTAAAGTGTGTGTGGAAACCAATATTTTATATAATTTAGTTCAAACCTTGAATTGATAAATTTTTTATTTATTGGTATGTGCATTGGGAATAGAATTAGTCGAGCCTACCTACTGAGTTTTAATACTCACACCTATAGTGTTTTCCTATTTTTAGTTTCTATTGTAGGATTTACTTGAGGTTGCTCGCCGTGGGTGAGAGTTGGTTGTGGTTTGTTGGGTGACTCTCTAGATCGCGAGGGGTTTTAGTTGCTGTCATGTTAGTTTTTTGTTGTTGGTTGTTCTTTATTTTCATTTTTTTATTTACTTTGTGTTGTTCTATTTTAATTCCACTGCTTTATTTATTTTCATTGGGCAAAATCGTTCCCTCTTGTCTTGTTTTGATGCCCGACACTAGTTTCCAGCCCGTGGGGATCGGGAACGCCCCTCGGGCCATGTTGTGGGTCGGCTCGGGTAACCGGTTTAGGGTCGAACCGGGTTGGTTCGTGACAGTGTAAGTCGTGAGCTTCACCCTTATTTCAAGAGGCGTCTCTAGATGCTTGAAGATATAAAGCATGGATGCCGACCATGACTCTGTATCCTGTGGTCCTCCATCCCCAGAAAAAGTGGGAGGATCCTATTGCTGGAACACCTATGTCGACTCTGCCATAGTCAGGGTAGGATGTTTTGTTCCATGAATGTTCTGCATTATCCACATAAAGCCTTTCAGTGAACTTTGCATCCACACCTACATTTGGTATAACAGATAGTTCCAAACAGGCATGATGTGATGATCTTTTCATAGTCCTTGGTCAACCATTTCTAATGACTGAACATCGCCCTATACCTAGCGTACGACCAAAGATCATCTTGGTGGAATGACTCTATAAGTTCAAGAGGGCACCTCAATACAATATTAATGGAACAACAACTCATAAGTTCAATAATGAAACAGGTGAAGGAATACATTAATGTTTTTCAAAATAGGGTTACACAGCTATAGAAACACTACACTGTGTGTTCCCTTAAGCCTTAATATCGGTGTGTACCTCTTCTAGCCTAGTCGTGTAACACCCTGTACACATGGTGTGTTCCTCCTGAGACACGACATGTACTTGAATATTCCCTCTTACCAAAGTACTTTTATATAGCTAGAACTACATTGTTCTACTGGTGTAACACTACACAGTGTGCACACTCTAGACACAGTGTGTACAACAAAAGTTCCATCCACCTGTGTCGTTAGTCCCATGGCCAAATACTCGGTCGATTACATCATGATATGTACTCCCAGTAATTGATGTTTTCTACCAAGACTTTACCAACATTGTGCCTCTACTTACACAGTTTCTCACATGGTCAACAACTACACGGAATGTACATATGGTACACAATGTGTACATAATAAATTCATCTCTTCTAGAATATTAGAATACATGGCTTGTGTTCATAACATCATACGCTGTGTTTTTTAGGTTTTCTAGATAGTAATCCAATGAAACTTCTTCAGAAACCCCAAAATCTTAAAAAAAATTGTCTAAGGCATGCCAAGTTTCAATTCATGAGAGCCCATACTCTCCACAAATCAAAGTTTGACATCATTATACATATCATATCTTAACATAATTCAATTAAAGTTTAAACATGATCCAAAAAATTCCTATCCAATAGGAACCATAACACATTAATGACCAAATCTTGGTGTTTATCCAAATGAAAATTTACATATACCAATACCCTATCAAAATAGAAGGTATTTATATCATGGAATCTAACACAACAATATACATATATAGCACAATATCTATCACAATAGCATGTAATCAGTAATGATCTCTAAATGGCGTGGAAAGAATTCATGGAATGTGATTTCTGACAAGTTCCTATATGATTCATGAGATGGAATACCCCCATATCATCGATTTGCAGAAAAATAGAACCACAATGATATCAATACTAACAGCACAAAACAAGTGTGTCACCCAACGATGAAATCAAATCAATTGTAATAGTTCAAAATCCAAATAATTACAATTCAATTCGAGGTAATTTGAATTTTCCCTATACACGGGGTAGTTAATTCTGGGCACAACTAATTACCAAACTCCAATTCCTTCTTATCCTATTATAATGTCACCAAACAGTAATACAAACCATAAAATCAAACCTCCTCAGATTCCACTTTGTATTGTCCCAGATCCGGGTGCCACCCAAAAGTTCCCCAAACATGGTTGGTCACATAAACTGAAGAATATTTCTCCAAATACCAGAAGCTTACAACTAGAAGAAAGGGATAAGGTAATACATTGTAAAAAATATGACCTCATTGGCAGAGTATGCACAGCGGATTCTAAAAATAGAAACCAAAGTTGAACCAGTAATACCACAAAACTAAACAGCAGAATACTGAAAGTAAATCCAACATAAGACACAATATATATATATGATGCATGGAATATGTATCTGAGACAATAGACAAACAAGTCACAATTTTGGAAATTAATACAGAAACCAAATTAAAAAAGAAATAAGTAAACTCTAGTAACATCGTAGGCCTCATCTTGGTCCAATGCTCTCCAGCTTCAACCGCAATCAAGTACCTAATGAATAAGGGTGATTGCCCCTATCTATACCTGTAAAAATATAATCTTATTGGGTCCAACACTTGACTCAAATAGGGTGTGAGAAAAATCATGGTAGTCAACCACCAAAATATATGTGCCTAACTATCAGTGAATATATATAGCAGGTAATATGCAAGAAAGAAATAATAAACTATTAATTACTCAAAATTAAACAATCCTAAGGTTTTCAATTACATTAATTTAACATTTATTATTCATTTACTTGATCATGTAACCCTAGGATCTATCCTAACCTTTGTTTCCCCCATGTAAACTAACAAAACAGATGTCTCAAAAGACCATCTAAATAATCAAGTAAGATCAAATCCAAGCTTGTTCCTTAGCTTGGCTGACTCATCACAATCATTTAATTATTCACAAATTACCCTCTAGGAAAGATATCATGGTCAAACCCCATTGGTCTAACATACCATCAAATCATTAAAATAATTACCCTCTGAAAAATCTCTCATTGTCTAACCCCTTTGGTCCAACATAGCATCAATTCATTAAAATAACAACCCTATGGGAAAGCTCTCATGGTCTAACCCCTTTGGTCTAACATAACATCAATTTATTAAAATAATGACCCTCTAGGAAATCTCTCACTGTCTAAACCATTTAGTAAAATATAACATTAATTCATTAGAATAATGACCCTCTGGGAAATATCTCATGGTCTAACCCCTTTGGCCAAAGATCAACACCAAGGCTCTCACGGTCCTATGTAAATAATCTGGAATTCACCTTAGTCTTCTTGGTCCAAGGCTCTCATGGTCCATTGGAAAAACATAATACATATAGGTAATTTATAATCCCCCTCAGTCTTCCTGGTCCAAGGTTCTCACGGTCCATTGTATAAATAGTGTGCATATTATATTAAAGAAGCTCATGTAATATAAAACTAATACATGGATAAACATTCACAATGCATATCACAGGAATTTCATGGAATCAATAATACTCCATCCTAATAAAAAAGCATGGAAAAAAAGGTATGCCTCATTAGTAACTTAGAAAAAGTGTCTATATACATTCAATCAAGGGTAAACGCACCCATGGGGTGTCCCTTAGACTAGGAATCTAACCTTACGCATAAGAAATGACCCTTTATCAATCAACCAAACCATAATAGGTATCAATATGATTTAATTCCAAATAAAGAAATACCCAAAACATGGGTATGTGGCACTTTTAGTATATATAATCCAAAGACAAACAACTAAATACACAAACCACCTATATCGATGTTGTACGATTGATAAACTTGAAATTCGGCGATTGAATCGGCCTAGATCGAAGTAAATCTATAAAAAGGTGAAAAAATTAAAACCTTGAATTACTAGAAATAGAGATTGGATCAATAAGAAGGTCTCAAGAGGGTTTAAGAACTCACTGGTGGGATTCCAACGCACCTGACAGTGTCTCAATCAAAGCTTGGATGGAGAATCAAGAGATCGAACTTCGTCTGTCATTTCAGAGTGCTCATGTACGAAACACAGGGAGAAGAATGTGTTTCTAGACATGAGACGTGACCCCAATCCATTATATTAAATAAAAAAACTTTGCAGTGTTTTCATTAAAACCACACATCATGTAGTATCCTTAACCATTCCCTGACTTAAGCGGGTCTGTCGGATCACCACATGGCCAAGTCTCATCCATTATACCATCAATACGTGGTTGTGCGTAGCTACTGGGTACACAACATGTACATGGAAGTACACAGAATGTACTTATAAAGTCCAATTTTCATCCTTTGTCATAAAAAACAACCTGAAATCAAGATCCATACCTGAAATGAAGATCTGGGTTCTTACACTTATCAACTATATATACCAGTTTATTAAGTTATAAGTCTAACATATATGATATCTCAAAATGATATTCAAGATACATGTAATGGTCTACAACAAGACATATCTAAGGGAGAGTCTTATGTTTTATATCATTATAATAATGGATTATATTTACTATACTTACACTAAAAATGATTACCTCATACATTATACACATTTAGTGGGACAAGATACATATTCCACTATATTTTGAGCCTACATTAGAATTCATCTAAAAAATTAGCTATTTATGAAAGCTGTCATACCAATAATACCATGTATTATTCTTATGTAGTTGATTGGTAAACCCTTTTCCCAAATCCATCATATGGATAACTCATTTCTATTTATCTGGTATTCTAATATTAAGGGTTTCCTAATTAAGTATAATGCAGTTCTCACAATAGGACATGGTTAGATAACTCTTGGGATTATCTATATCCTCAATTATTAATACAAGATAATCAGTGGCTATCTATATTAAGCATAAGCCTACCCATTTTGATGATCAGTTTATTGACATGTGTTCTCTTTACAAGGAATCTTACACATAGTACTTCTAGTTTTTTCTTTGTATCATCATTTTTAAATGCATTATATGCATATCATATGTAACTATTGTATCCCATGAAATATTTATATCTCATACAATCCTTATATGTTTATATGATTATAATTATTTAGTATTTGAATCCTATTATTTTAATAAAATTAATATGTTTTAAATATATTAAAGTATCACTCCATATGTAATTCATAATTTTCATTATGCACTAAACAATAAAATATAATTATATCAAATCATGTCAAAATTAACCATATGAATAATGTAAATGTAACCCATTCATGTAAGGTATTTTCATTACATGAAACCAAAATCCTTGTAAGATAAATTATTATGAGATGGGTAGTTAAACTCCAATTTTCTTGTGTAATGTCTCAAATACCGATATCATGAGAATATTGACACAAATTCCCACTATCCATAAATAAATAGTTGAGAAAGGACTCAATTTTAATTCAAATATAACACCAAATATTAATAAATCATAACCAACCCATATTATTGAACTCATAACTAAAATAAAAAATTGTATTATTTGTTGAATGAAAACTAACTCTTTTATATTGTTCCTAGCATGTACCTCTTATATGCATGGAATGATACTTATAAAAAATATTAAATAATTTAAACTAAATTGGAAAACATTCATAATATATATAATTTATATAAATTAATATTAAATAGATATTTCATAAATAAATTAAAAATTCAAATATTTAACATGAAATATAACAACTTTAGAAAATTATAATAATCAAAACCACTTTTGATCTATGTCGGTGATGGTTTTTAAGAAAAATTTACTTTTAAATATTTAGTAAACCATGGAAAAAACTATAATGTGACTTCTCTACCCACACCGTTTTGAATAGAGATATTTTATAAGGTACCGCATAGAACCATATTGTATTTTACAATAACTAATCATTTTATCTTTGGACATACCATAAAAAATGAATTAGTAATAATTTCTAAATTGGGTTTTTTCCTCATGAAAAAATAAATTCCATAAACCATGATCATTTTTCTTAGAAAACCATTAAATAAAAATGATAAAAAGTTATTCTCTATTTTATAATAATAAAATCATAGTATTTTTAAAAAGAAAACCATTTTTTTAATGTTTTGATGAACTAAAATGTGATTTTACAAACCATTTTATTTAATTCCAAAAGAAAATTTTAAACCATGAAATCATTTTATAACCATGGTCATGTTTCTAAAAAAATTAAAAACAAATTTTTTTTATCTTTATTTCCTTAGAATAATCTTTAATACCACTAAAGGGTTTTAGGAGAAATCTCTATACCCAAATTAAATAGAATAAAACATAAAACTGATAAAAAATATTGACCAAGATATGAATAAATAACATTAAATGAAAAAACAAAAAAAATGTATATATCACTTAACATGATGAATCATATATAAAAGTGAGATTAATTTAGATCCCATGATAGAAATAAATAAGTTCCTACTTCCAAAGATATCCACTAACTGATGGAATCATTAAAAACATTGATTAAACCCCTTATCCTTTAAATTTGGGAAATAAACTCATCTTGATGGTAAATAAAGAGAAGTTAACTAAAGATAGGTTTTGATTTTATAGAATAAACTATAATATAATCAAATGAGGTATGAAAATTAAATTTGTAAAAATACTTCATTAAAAGAAGTAGCATATTAATGTTTTATTATTTCATATATTATGAAATGAGAAACTCTATTATTTTTAAATAATTTTATTTTTTTAATAATGTGATGTTTAAACTCCTTTAATAATCAAAAAAATTTATATACATCCTCATATTATGTATCACAATCTGAAAAAGAATGATAATTAATATAGGATATTTTATCGAATGATATCTTATTTTATTCACTGTACACACTATGAAGTTTTATAAAAACCCATTAAATATCACAAATAATGGAATTCTGACTCTCACTACACTATAGTTAATGATTATTGAATTTTTTAAATGATTACACTTTTATAGATATGTTTTATCATTGGTGATTAATTAAATATTTATTTTAAAAAAATAATTATGCACACAATTTTCATGTACACCAAGGTGAGCATATAATAATGCAATACAAACTTTATAGAATATCTCTATGACTTCCCATTTAGACCATTAATGTAAAGGATAAAAATGATTTAATTGTATTTTATAAAACATTCCCTAATCCCAAAAAAATTATAAAGTCAAATTAAACCACTCTAAATTTAAAATATAATAATATTTTCAATAAACCACAACCAAACTCATCATAATATCCATATCTCAGTTAGTTGTGACATTTCCGCCACAATTCCTGCAATCTGCCCAAGTAAGGGTAAATCCCCTCTTATTCTCCTTCCATATCTTCCTGATCCTTTTCAAGATCCCCAAATTCCCTCATTAAATAAAATTATGTAAGCGTATGTCCCTCCTTCCGGTTCAAAGGATATTTTCTCTCCTCCTCTAGTGACCTCTCCCTTATCTTCTCTTATCAGTGGTGTTCACACTAGAGCCCAACATCGCCACTTATCTCCCTTGCAATATTTTTCTCCTTCTTCTAGAAAGGTGGTTTCCAAACTTTTAAACTCTTCCCATAAATGAAAAAATTAATAATATGTAATTATCATGGTCTTGGAACGTGGGTTAAGATAGCCTGCTTTGCTCAAGAAATTCTAAAGAGTAAATCATCAATGGCGGTTATCCTAGAACCAAAGCACCAGCCTTCCAAAATTTCTCTATTTTCTTCTCATATTAAAATAAGACAGTACATGAATGATCCACATAAGAATATTCACATATATATTTTCTATAATCCTTCTATTTCAATCATTTTTCTGAATAATCTAATTAGTTTTTTACCGCGAAAGTGCTGAAGGTATCTTGAGGTTTTTTGGCTATGTTTGTTTATGCTAAGTATGAGGCATTGTCTCATGAATCTTTGTGGTAGGATCTTAATATAACACCCTGATATTTTATGATATATATTCTTTTAATTTCATTGATGTTTTACACTACCCCAAGATTATCTTGCGCTATACACAACACTGTACTAGCTTGCAGTATATGCAACAATATTCTTGGCTTGTGTTTCACACAATTTCATTTTTTTGTAGAATTTATTTCACGCAACACTGAGTATATATTTTTTTCAATGTATAAATGAACTAAGTTTGGATTATATTATATGAAACACCAAAGTAATCTTTCACTACATGCAACAATAACATGGCTTGTGTTACACACATGAGTGGCCTTCCTCAAAAGCTTGTGTTGTACACTATACCGAGTTTCACTAAACCACAATATATTATTAAAATATTATTATTTAAACTAGAAGTTATGAATATTATTAACCACATTTTAAATTTTATATAACATTATAATTCATCTTACACATTTTCTAAACATGATATAATAACAAATTCAATTTTTCGGGTAAAATAAGTATTTTTCAAAAAAATACTATTTTCTGTCATTTGATGGCGCACCCATTTTAAATTTAGTTTTTAACACTTTTATATATATTATATTTGACAAAATAAACTTCTTATTTGGAAGAGAAACATAAAAATTTACTTTTTTTGAATGTTTGGTATTCTTCTGAGAAAATTCATATTTTAATGAATATTGAAAAATACTACATTTTAATTCAAAATTGCTTTTTCATCTAATTTATTTTTTTAGTTAGATTATATTTTTAATTTTTTTTAAAGTGTTATTGGATTATATTTTTATCACTGAATCCAATTTTGGTCATTATAAGTAATTTCACTTTTAAATTGGACATAAACACTTGTCAATCTTTTCATTGTTATTACTTCTTAAAAACCTGCTTTTTGGTTTTGACAACAAGAATCAATTTTGAATTAATTATTGTAACTTATATGTTTTGAATTTTTTAAAAATTGATTCTATATTTTGGAATAATAATATACAAATTTTTTGTATAGTTACCTTTTATCTTTGGAAATTATGAATAGTAACTTGAGTAATTATTTTTATTTACCATGGTTAAAGTGTAAATCTGGTAAATAAGGGTAAACAAATAATAATTTAATAGTATAAAACTACCCTAAAATGTGTCTTAATACTATTGGATGAGATATTTATTACTATGGGTATACTTAGGTCAATTTTGTGATCCCATGGATTCACTTGGATGTGAAAATGACATTCTATAAGAATTAATTTAAAGTAAATATAATTATAACATAAAAATATATCTTTTACTAAATCAATTTTAATATTGGCTTATATAACTGATATCTATGTCTATAAATAGTAATTAAAAATATAAAATTATTTCCTACACCATGGTATATTATTTATAATTTTTAGACATTAGATAAATATATTTATCTATGACATAATTATGATGGAGTGATTACCTCATTAATGAAATATTCAAATAAAAGAATTTATAAATATTAAAATAAATTTAATTTCAAAATTTTGATTCCATACACTAATATTATAGAATACATTGACATATTGTTGATGAGTTATTTCCTTTTTTGAAGGAATCTGGTTGTTATGAATTTTTTTTAAAAAGTCAAGTATGAATAGTGTCCAAAATTGACATAATTCATAAGTTAAAACATAAAATAGTTTATTAAATTATATTAAATTAATAAAAATATAATATTAATATTAATGGCTAATATAAGTCCAAATATTTCATAAATAACTTTTTTTGGGTTGTTTGACATGATATGGTAATTACATTAACCCACAATATGTAAATTACTTGATATCACGGTAAGATTAAAAAGGATAAAATAAGTGTTAAACCAAAAAGATAAGGATAAAAAACCCAATACTTGTCTAAGAATTATTGGATGATGGGTATTAAAACCAAAATAATCTTATCTTATAATTAAATAAGTTTTGGACCATTTTTAATCGAAATTGAATTTATAATAAATTAATATTTTGAGAGTTTCCTAAAGTGACCATCTTCTCTCTTATAAAAGGGGACCTCCTCCCTCTCCTCTTCACTCCATTTTGAGCCTTAAATCTCATCCAAACCTTTACCATTTCTCTTATAAACTTTACTATTTACATTCTATATGTTCTGGTCTTTTCAATAGACCAACTCTAGTACCCTAAGAAGAAATTTAAAGGAGGCACATCGAGGAAGAGGTAATATCTTTTACCGATTCTTTAAAATTTCACTATTATTATACTCCAAATTCTTTAGTTGATTAATTATAAAGTTATAACATAAGTATAAATAATATAATTATATGTTATTATAAATATTAAACAATCCTATTTCACCATCTATCCATCCTATTAAAAATAAAATCACCGTGTGTGCGTACGTACGGCTTACCAGCTCCACACCGTGGTGTAATTTATTTTTCACCACCACATTAATTGGATGGGTATAATAGAGGAAATAATAACTATATATAATTATTATAACATGATACTAATTTTGAGATATTATACACCATCCAATTTAATACCATTCAACAATTATGGGAACGATATCATCTCCCGTGCGTACGTATGGCCTACCGTCTCCAGGATGCTGTGAGATTCGTTCTTCATGTTAACAATTAAATAATGACTATAAAATTTGTATTATGAGAGAAAATAATAATTATTAACTTAATTTCATGAATAAAATACATCCTATTAATAAAAAACATGACTTACACGGCAAAACAAGAATGGGAAAATGAAGCAATTAACACCCGAAATAATGGTAATATTGAAATACAATTAACAAACTGATATAATAGGATCATATATAATATCATAAATATGGATATGGTCCTATTATAATTTAATAGCATGATTTAACCATTATAAATGAGGTTAAGACACCCTCAACTAATAAAAAGTACAAGGTAAGGTATTACTTTTCCAATCTTGTTTTTATCAGAGATCGTTTATTCGTATGTATTTACTAGGGATATATTTATCATCCATGTCCATGTTTTCCAAAAAAATCATAAAATGTTTAATATTATTCTATGTATATTTAAATTCATTTTTACCCCCTTTTTAATTTTACTACGTAGTATGTAAGGAATCTTTCTTTTGTTTACCATATGAGGTACTTTTTGACTTTTCTGACAAAAGTATGAGAAGAGTGTTTTTTTAACTTATACAACATGAAATAATTTTCCATATTCTGAAAAACTAATTTAAATTATGTTTAATATAAAAATTTACAAGTTTGTTTTTAACTAAATTCATTTCTTTTAAAATTTTAAGACATTTTGAGAAAGAAAAATGATTTTTGAAAAAGAAATGATATTTTCCTTAGGAATTAAGTTCAAGTGTTTTATCAAAATTATTTTCCATCTAAGATGAAATAGGGCTATGTTTATATCCCTATTATTATGTTGATTTTATTGTGTTTATTATGGATTTATTTTTATTAAATCAATTTATTTTATATATATTTTGATGGAATTGTCTTTAAGAAACCCATTTTATTTATTGGGTTATACTATGATGAAGGATTTATGTTTTTGTGGCACATGTAAGAATGATTTTAAAATGAGATGTGTGGGACCTATATCTCCCTCCAATATATTGGGTAAATATTTATATCTCATGAGATAGACATGACTGAAATTTAAAGTAAATATGGTTCAGTAATACATGGCTATAATGAAAAGTAAACCCAGTTCAGTAATAGAATTTGTCCACTATGATAGTCATGGCAGCAATGCCTTGGCTACTATGGAAATCAAATTATGTGAATAATTATTTTCCACAATTCCATGTTTTATTCCAATGCTATTTTATCATGTTTAATGTTCTTTTATGATCTATGTCTTACATACTTCCAAGATTTATTTCATGACTCAAGATTTTTATGTTTAAAATTTATGTTCATTTTTTTACATTCATATATTTATGGTTAGTTTTATGTTCTCCATGTTTACCCTTACTGAGAATTTTAGATCACACATTTTATGTTTTCTTTTCCCTAGGATATAAATAAATATTTTAGGTAGGAAAATATAGGGGGTGGTCTTTATGGGAGATGTTGAAGATCTTTCACCATGTTATAAGATTATGTTTCATGTTTTCAAAGACACTAAACTAATACGATCTTTGGGTGTCTATTTCTATCATGTATTATGTATTCTACCAAAGTAATGTAATATCCATTTACATAAATATTGGTTCTCTACAGTTGGTATCAGAGTGAAGGTTTAGTTAACCTTTCGAAACTCGGATGCAACAACTTTAGTGAGATCCTTAGAGATATTTCTAAGGTTTTTCTAGGGATGTCCCTAGTGGTAAGTCTTACTATAGGTTACAATCCTATAATTATTGTAACAATCATGAATAAACTAGGATTAAACCAAATATTTTATATATTAAAAGTACTCCCCCTTTATTTTGTTGTTTTCCTAGTATGATTTTTTCCTCTCACACTCTTCTTTTTGGGTTGTAGACGATAGCTAGAACACGAAGGAACCGTGTTAATGATAAATGCAGTGGGAAATTCAATGGCTATCCTCATGAACAACCAAATTTTATGGGATATAGAATGAGAAATCTTATTTTTATACTTACACAAGTTATGAATCATTATGTACTTCCAAATTAGCATAGAAGGGAACAACATTCTGTTGAGTCCTTCATGAGGCAATTTCCACCTTCTTTCAGTGGGTCTTTTGATCCACTAGTTGGTGAAAAATGGATCAGTACCATTGAAAATATATTTTCAATCCTTCACTGTTCAGAACGTGAAAAATTAATTTTGGTTGTTTATCATTTAGAAGGTGAAGCAGACCAGTGGTAGACTCTAATTAAGAATACAAGGCAGTAAGATGAAAGTGAATCCATAGAATGGAACAAATTCAAGAACTTGTTTTTCAATAAGTACTTACCTTGTATTCTTCAAAAAAATATGTAAAAGGAGTTCCTTGAGCTTAATAAAAAGGATGGTAAATCTATTGGCACATATGAGGTGAATTTTACAAGACTTTTAAGGTATGATTCTGTATTTTTCATCCAATCTGAAAGTAAAGTTGATTGATTCTTTAGTGGCTTAAAACCAAGTCTTCAAATAGAATTATCAATAAGAGACTTTAGAAGATATGAAGATATTTTGCATTCTGCAATCAAGGTAGAACTGAAATTTGGTGTTACATATCCATCTTGTGGTTTTGAAAAGAAATGAAAGATGGAGTTCAAAAGAAAATCTCAAAACAATGGTGAAAAGAAGATAAATTTTTTCCTTATGCTCAAAGTGTGGAAAGAAGCATGGTGGATATTTTCTTAAAGGTACTAGATAATATTTCAAGTGTGGGAAAGAAGGTTTTTGAGTATTTGAGTGTTGAAGTAATGGGAAAAAGGTTTCTAATTATGTGAATAGATAAAATACTACAGAGAACGCACCACCAACAATTCAATGCTACAAGTGCAAGGAAATGGGGTATTAGGCTAATCAATACCCTAATACAAGGGTTAATGATGATTGAAGTTAGAAACCTCTTAAGGAAAAAAACAAATAGAAGTCACATGTGATCATTATTGGTGATGTTGAGTATCAAAATGAAGTGGTGGAATGATTAAGTGTTTATATAATGGGATTCCAAAATATTTTTGTTGAATCTCGTTTATAGTATTATGGAATATTGGAATATCTATGTATTGGTCCATTGTGGTTTCCCATAATTATATGGTACCAAAAACCATGATAAGTGATTGAAATATTCTTGGAAAGCACATGATATGTTCACAATGAATGGATAAAGAGATAAAGAGATATTTGATAGTATTAATGATCTCATGACTGATATAAGGACAAAGTGACATTTTCATTTGAGAATATATAATTTTTTGTATTTTTGGTGTGTGGAAAGAGTTAATTTTGATTGAATTCATGTTTTCACTAACGTTCTATGGTAATTCATGCCACTACCATGTTTCAAGAGAATACATGAATAAGGTATTCACATGTTTGGAATGTAAAAACCAAGAACTTCCAAATGATATATGGGAGTCAAATGCTTAGTTGATTTATTTCACCTCTTTCTAAAGTTTTATATTTTCAATTTTTGGAAGGACTTTAATGTTATCCATTTATGTATAGTATAAGTTATATTCCGGTTGAATTTTGTTAGATTAATGTATTATCTTACTATAGGCGGACATATGCATATTTGATAACGTGTTCTAACCTTTTTTATTGAGACAGATGGAATGAACTATCATTCTATCACATGATCTACTAACACTTCAAGAATGACAAATTCAACTTCATTTATTTAAATAATAGATGAAGTGGAGATTGTTTAAGAAACGATCAACGATACTGAAATCAATTAAGTATTTCTTCTCAGGAGAAAATTATTCAACATTAAGAGAAGGATCCTGAAAACCAAAAATGTTATCCTAGTACCTTATTATTTGATGAATCAAGTGGTCCCTTAAATCATGACATACCTATGGATTTCTGGTAGATAACATTCTTCAAACCATATTCTCTATCACTATCCATCAAAACATGATGGTTAGATTTCTCTTCTATATCTATGTTTTAACTTCCCATCTATGTTATTTTATGTGGAAAACTAGTTATGAGTTACTTTTGGGTAACCATTTTGTTTCTAACTTTACTTTTTAAAATGAAGTTATAGTATTCCTTTATATGATGTGGGTTTCCATGAAAGAAACATTCAAGAAGAAAACCATTTATAACCCTGATGAATTTTGAGGGCGAATTTCATTTTAAGTGGGTTAGAATGTAACACCCCGAGATTTTATGAGAGATTTTCTTTAAATTTCAATGATTTTGTACACTACACCAAGATTATCTTTCTCTATATGCAACAATAAATTAGCTTGCAGTATAGGCAATAGTATTCTTGGCTTGCGTTTCACACAATTTCAAGTTCTTTTGATAGAATTTATTTCACACAACACTGAGTATGGATTTTTATCAATGTATAAATGAACTATGTTTGGATTATGTTATATGAAACACTAAATAAAGTTTTCACTACATGAAACACTGACTTGTCTTATGTTACATGCAAGAGCGACCTTCCTCGATAGCTTATGTTTTACGCGATACCGAGTTTCACTAAACAATGATATATTATTAAAATATTATTATTTAAACTATCCATTATGAATAGTATTAACCACATTTTGAATTTTATATAAAATTCTAATTCATATTACACATTTTTAGAACATGATATAAGAACAAATTCAATTACTTGGGTTAAAAAAATCCCAAAAAAATGCAGATTTTCCGCCTTTTGATGGCACGCCCATTTTAAATTTATTTTTTAACACTTTTATATATATTCTATTTGAAAAAATAAACTTCTTATTTGGAAGCAGAATAGAAAAAATTTACTTTTGTTGGATTTTTTGTATTATTCTGATAAAATTTAAATTTTATTGAAAAGTGAAAAATACTACATTTTAATTCAAAAATGTCTTTTCATTTAATTTAATTTTATAGTTAGATTATCTTTTTAATTGGTTTTAAAGTGTAATTGGATTATATTTTTATCATTTAATCCAATTTTGTTCATTGGAAGTAATTTTACTTTTAAATTGGACATAAAGACATGTCAATCTTTGGATAATTATTACTTCTTAAGAACCTACTTTTTGGTTTTGACAATGGGAATCAATTTTAAATTAATAAATAAAACTTATGTGTTTTCAATTTGGAGAATTGGATTCCATATTTGGAATCAGAATGTCCAAATTGTGTGAATAGGTACCTTTTGTTTTTAGACATTATGAATAGTAACTTTAGTAATTTTTTTATTTACCAGGGTTAAAGGCTAAATCTGATAAATATGGGTAAAAATAATAATTTAATAGTATAAAACTACCCAAAACGTGTCATAATCCTATTGGATAGGATATTTTTGACCATGGAAATCCTTGGGTGTAACTTAGGACCCCATGAATAATGGTTATTAGAAACAAAATAATCTTATCTTAGAACTAAATAAGTTTTGGACCATTTTTAATCGAAATTGAATTTATAATAAATTAATATTTTGAGAGTTTTCTAAAGTTTCCATCTCCTCTCATATAAAATGGAACCTCCTCCCTCTCCTCTTCACTCCATTTTGTTGAAACCTCTATGCGATATTTATTTTAATAATCACAAATCATTGTTTTTATATATGTCAATTTAGTAATTTATTCAATTTGTTCTAAATGTGTTTATATATGTTTAATAATGTCTACATATGCTTATCTATGTTAATTTATAGTCTAGTATTGACCTGTAAGTGTTCTGGATTAAATACACACTTTGTAATAATTTCTTATTTTTGACTCACCATTAGTTATTTTCTTGTGTCACCGATCGTTAAAGGAATGAGACACTGATGTGATAAACAGATAGACGAGTCACCGAAACCAAAGTCGACACACCGAAACTGATGAAAATGGTTGCACCGATGACAATGGTCTCACCAATGAAAATGGTCGCACTAATGATAACGGTTGCACCGATGACAACGGTCACACCGATGACAATGGTCGCACCGATGACAACAGTCGCACCGATGATACAACTATCTAGCCGATGCTGATAACTTGACCTACCAAAGCCGATGCTGATCACTTGACCTACCGAAGCCAATGCCGATCACATGACCTACCAAAGATGATGTTGATCACATGAACTACTGAAGCCAATTCTAATCACATGACCTACCCTAGCCGATGTTGATCACATGACCTATCAATGCCGATGTTGATCACATGACCTACTGAAGCCGATGCTGATCACATGACCTATTAAAGCCGATGCTGATCACATGACCTACCAAAGCCGATGCTGATCACATGACCTACCAAAGATGATGCTGATCACATGACATATTGATACCGATGCAAATTCAAATGACCTACCGATCTCATGACTCACCGACAGTCATGAAAACTGTTTGAATTTTTATTAACTATTATTTAATTCCAACGGTCATATTTTCTTAATTTAATGCACCTACTATTAATTAATGTTAGTTGTTGGATGTTAGGTAATTGTACCTCATACCTGTCAAAAAGTAATCATTACCCTTGCTGGATCTCAAGGAATAAAAACGAAGATCGATCTGCAGATAGACAGAGAAAAAAAATGCACAGACAGAATCACACAAGAAGATGAGGGCGTACATGTGTGTGAAGGACCATGAAACAAAAGAAGAACATGAAGAACACCTGTGAAAACCAGAGAGATTCAAGAAGATCATTCACCTGGAACAAATACTAAATCCGAGTTGTTGTGCCTATTGAACGGCATATGCACAAGGCTGAATAACTGTAGCTGAGAAGAACAACGACACTCTGTTTTGTGTCATCCTCACCATAAAGGATTCAAATAACATCTGCAACATTCAAACGAGTCCAGAGCTCATCTGCAATCACTCAGAGCATTCTAAACTAATTATCCATTTATTTTCTCTGTAGTGAACCTTTGTTTAACATTTTGAGTAGTGTGTGTGCATCTGCCTATTTAGACACACAATAACTCCTGGGATGAACTGGAGGATACTAAATCCTCACGCCAAACATTTTACACCTTATTGTATCCCACACTATATTTTGGAAGAGGTCAAGTGTTACCTGGACAGCCTGTGTGCTGTTGTTTAGTTTTCCCAGGTAGAACTATGGTAGAGGTCTGAGGACCTAAATAGTCTAAGTACTGTTGTAAAAACCTTGATCTAGGGTGTGGATCATAGTTTATATAAACTATTTGAGAGGAGTAAATCTCATCTTGAGACTGATCCTCTTGTTTTAAAACTGTTGTGCATTTTTCCTTTGTTAAAACCATTTTTCTGATTCCACTGTTAAGTACTTTAAATAAAAATTTGTTTTAAAGTAACTTTGATAGTTGAACTAGAAAGTGTTTGTAATTATTGAGAACTATTAAGTTAGTTTCAAAAGATAACTTAATCTTCAAATTAAGTTAACTAAGATGTAATAAATCTTTGAGAAACTGATTGAACATTTACAATCTTTATAAATTCACTACAGTTTAACTTTTTTTATTAATTGGGGGATTTTAATACAAATCTTTTAAACAGATATTTTTAATTGAAACCCAATTCACCCACCTCTTGAGTGTTCAATCCGACCAACATTTGGTATCAGAGGATTAAAAGTTTTCAAAACTACTCTGTTTGTGAAAAGTTTTCAACTGTGATTTTAGTTTTATCTTAAAGATCTTAAAATTTCTGTTATTTCTAAATTTTAATCTCTTTAAATAGATTTGTTAAAATCTAATTATGGATAACCGAATAAAAGTTGTAGCTACCAATATGCCACCCTTCTTTAATGGTGTTTATTATTCCCAATGGAAAATAAAAATGAAAATTCATCTAAAAAGTATGGGATGTGACATTTGGACTTCCATAGAGACTCAGTATAAGATTCCAGAAACTGTTATAACTACTTGAGATGAACCTATTAAAGTTGTTTACAATAATAATTTTAAAGCAATGAATTCCTTGTATTGTGCTTTAGGATATGAAGAATTTAATCGAATATCTGTTTATAAGACTACTTATGAAATATGGGATACTTTGGATGTTTCTCATGAGGGAAAAACTAATTTTAAGGAAATGAGATTGAATACCTACACTATTAATTATGATAATTTTAAAATGAAGCCTGTTGAACATATTTCTGGCATGTATATCAGGTTCAATGAAATTATAAATATAATGAGATCACTTGGAAAGGTTGTTCCATCTAAGGAGCATATTATGAGACTACTCAGATGCCTGGCAGAAAGATGGAGAGTCACCTCAGTTTCAATTAGAGAATCGTGTGACATTAGTGCTTTTCCTGTCAAGGAACTCATTGGTAAGTTAATGATATATGAGGAAGAACTGAATGTAAACAAGGAAGAAGATAATGAACCAAGGAATAAGTCTGTATCCTTTAAGACATCTACTTCAAAACTTAAGTACAAAGGGAAAATTCAAAGTGAAAGTGATAGCTCAAGCTGTGAGGAAAGTGCATCAGACAGCGATGCTGAGATGGCTCAGATAGATAGAATATTTAATAAATTTTATAGGAAGAAGAAGTTTTTCAGAAAATCAAATCATAATGGAAAATATGACAATAAAGGTCATTGGAAGAAATATTGTAAAAGGACAGATAAGGGTGATGACATAGTCTGCTACGAATGCAAGAGAAAAGGACATGTGAAAGCTGATTGTCCTAAATTAAAGTTCAAGAAGAAATATGACTATAAGGATAGAAAATACAAGAAATATATGAAAGTAACATGGAGTGCTTCATAAGATAGTGCAAGTGATTATGATTCCACTCAGGATGAAAAATCTCAAAAAGCTAATATGTGTTTCATGAAAAACACATCTAAGGTAACATTGGATACTTCTGCTTTAAAATCTTATTATTCTGGAGATAATTCTGATTCTGAAAACATGTCTAGTGAAGATTTATTTTAATATTGTAATATGCTAGAGGATACCTGCAATGAGCTGAAAGATAAGTATAAAGCCTTAAAGAAGCATCATGCATTAACTAGCACTGTCAAATCTGTACTAGAAGTAAAAAAGGAAAAGAATGCTCAATTCCTCAAAGAAAATACTGAACTGAAATTCTCTAATGAGCAACTCAGGAAAGATTTGGAAAAATTTACTAATAGAAAGTACATACTGACACAAAATCTAGGAAAACAAGTGGCACCAAAGTATACTATTGGTTTAGGTTATCAGCATGGACAAAGATAGATTAAAAAAATCAATTTATTCTCAAATCATGACAATATGCTGCTAGTCCTAGTTCTAAAAGTTCTTATGCCTCAACTAGCTATTCACATAGCTATAGATCAAACAAGGTTTATCTATCAAAATCTCATGATTCTGTTAAGTATATGAGACCCATTAGGAAAATATGGGTACTGAAAGTTTTTCTTGCTAACCTGTCTGGACCCAAATAAATCTGGGTACCAAAATAATTTTCTATCTAAAATTGTTTTGTAGGAAACTTGCTTGAAAATTTCCTGTAGGAAGACATGGTATTTGGAAAGTGGATGTTAAAGACACATGACAAGATAATTTTCATGCTTCAAAAGCTTAATCAAGTTTGATGGAGGATATGTCACCTTTGGTGATAACTCTAAAGGTAAAATCATTGGCCAAGTCCAAATTGGTAACACTAATTCAATTTTAATTTCTAAATTATTATTTGTAGATGGATTAAAATATAACTTGTTAAGTATTTCTCAGTTATGTGATAATGGTTTTAAGGTTAAATTTTTAAATGATTATTGTAATGTTTTTAATTCCTAAATTGTTTTAATATTTTTTCCTTAAGAAATGAAAATGTATATGTTGTAGATTTAAATTCTTTATTCAAACAAAAGGATACTTGTTTAAATTCTTTTCATAAAGAATCTTGGCTTTGGCATAGAAGATTAGGTCACTACAATATACATTCACTTAGAAAACTAACTAGGAAGAACATAGTTAGAGATCTACCTAAAATTGAATTCCTTGCTGATAAAGTTTGTAATCCCTATCAAAAGGGAAAGCAACATAAAGTTTCTTTTAAATCAAAGAAAGAAGTTTCAACTTCTCAACCTATCGAGTTGGTTCACATGGACTTGTTTCGACCTTCTAGAGTTTCTAGTTTAAATGGGAAGCACTATGTTTATGTTCTAGTAGATGACTTTTCTAGATATAGTTGCATATAATTTTTAGCTCACAAAAGTGAAGCTTGCTCTTACTTTGTTAAATACTCCAAGTCTGTAGAAAACCTTAGTAGACTTAAGATTAAAACTTTGAGAAGTGATCATTGTCGTGAGTTTGAAAATCATGAGTTTGAATCCTACTGCTCACATAATGGCTATAATCACAAATTTTCTTCCCCTAGGACACCTCAATATAATGGTGTACTATAAAGAAGAAATAGAACCCTTCAGGAAATTTCAATAACTATGCTAAATGAATATGATGTACCTATTTATTTTTGGGCTGAAGCTAACAATACTGCTTGTAATATAATAAATAGAGTCTTGATTAGACATGTTCTTAAGAAAATACCTTACGAGCTTTGGAATAATAGGAAACCTAAACTTAGTTACTTAAATTTTTTTGGTTTCAATGTCTATATTATTTATACTAAAGATAATCTAGACAAGTTTGCATCCAAGAGTGATGAAGGAATCTTTTTAGGATATTCAATCACTAGAAAAGCCTATAGAGTGTTTAATAAGAGAACCAAATGTGTGGAAGAATATGTTAACATTAAATTTTATGAAACTAATCCACATGAATCTAAACCTGTTGTTGAAAATAATAAAGAAGACTTACCTATTTTAAATCATAATGATAAAGATAGTGGACCTGTTGTAAAGACAACTAGCTCTGGAAATACACCAGAACCTACTTTTGTTGAACCCAAACCTAGAGAAGAACCTGAAATTTCAAGTCCTACCTTTACTATATCAACTAGGATTCTAAAGAATGATCCTCTAGATGCAGTTGTAGGTAACCTGGATATAGGAACACAAAATAGAGATTTTATGAGAAATAAGGTTGAACATCAATCTTTTCTTTAACATCTAGAACCTAAAAATATCAATGATTCAATCGATGATGAATTTCGGGTGATGGTTATGCAAGAAGAGTTAAATAAATTTGAAAGAAACAAAGTCTGGGAATTAGTAGAAAGACCTAAGGACACCTTGATCATAGGTACTAAATGGGTATTTAGAAATAAAATTGATGAATTTAGAAACATCATTAGAAAAAAATCTAGATTAGTTGCATAAGGTTACAATCAAGAATAAGGAATAGACTATGAAGAAACCTTTGCACCTATAACTAGATTATAAGCCATTAAAATCTTACTTTCTTATGCATATCATCTGAATTTCAAGTTATATCAAATGGATATCAAAAGTGAATTTCTAAATGGTTTTATAATTGAAGATGTTTTTATTGAACAACCACCTGGATTTGCAAACTCTCATTTTCAAAATCATGTTTTTAAACTTTCTAAAGATTTATATGGTTTAAAATAGGCTCTAAGAGCTTGGTATGATAGACTTATAAATTTTCTTATTTCTAAAGGTTTTACTAAAGGAATTGCATATCCCACTCTTTGATTAAAATAATTTCTAAAGATATTTTGATTTTACAAATCTATGTTGATGATATTAACTTTGGATCTTCTAAAAAATCTTTATGTATTGATTTTTCAAAGATTATGAAAAATGAATTTGAAATGAGTTTAATGGAAGAACTCAAGTATTTTCTTGGATTTCAAATTTTTCAAAATAAAGATGGTATTATTCTAAATCAAAGCAAATATACAAAGGATATTTTAAAACGTTTTGTTTTGGATAGTAATAAGGGAAGTGATACACCTATGAGTACCACCTGTAAGTTGGATGATGATGAAACTGGGAAAACAGTTGATCAAACCAATTACAGAGGTATGATTGGGAGCTTACTTTATCTTACTGTTAGTCGACCAGATATCATGTTTAGTGTATGCATGTGTGAAAGATTTCAAGATAATCCTAAAGAATCTCTTTTGCTTGTTGATAAAAGGATTTTCATATATCTTAAACATACTACAAATTTAGGATTTTTTTATCTAAAAGGGAAATCTTTAGACTTAATAAGTTATTTAGATGCTAACTTTTCTGGTTACAAGTTAGATAGGAAGAGAACATCTGGAACATGTCATCTATTGGGAAAGTCCCTAGTATCTTGGTGTAGTAAGAAATAGAACTCTGTTGCATTGTCTACTACTGAAGCAGAATAAATTTCTACTGGTAGTTGTTGTGCATAGATTTTGTGGATGAAACACACTTTATTGGACTATGGATATCAACTTAGACATGTTTCTATAAATTGTGATAACACTAGTGCAATTAATACCTCTACAAATCTTGTGTCTCACTCTAGGACTAAGCACATTGATGTCAGACATCACTTTTTTGAGAGATCATTATCAAAAGAGTAATATTTCTCTAAAATTTATTGACTCTGAACATAAATTGGATGATATTTTCACCAATAACTTAAGCTCAGAAATGTTAGATTTTATTAAACAATAATTAGGAATGATTGATCAGTGAAACCGATCAGTGAAATCGATTAGTGAAACCGGTCAGTGAAACCGATTAGTGAAACCGATCAGTGAAACAAATCTATGCTACCGATTGAGTTACACAGTCGATCTAAAACCGTTAGTGTTTATCGAAACAGTGTTGTTTTACTTAATAGATATTATATTTAATATTGTAACCCTAAATGATAAAATTAATGACCCACGACTATTTCAATTTCTAAGAACTTTTGACCTTCCATCTCCTGTTGAACTACACTTTTTCTGAATCTCGAACCCTTCAAACCTTTCAAACCTCTCAAACCTCTTGAACCTCTAAATAGAAAAGAAAAGGCAACAAGATAATGAATTTGTAAGCTCCTTACCTGTGAAATGCGCTTGAGGAGAATCAAGCAGCACGACTCAAAATTCTGTGAACCCGAAATTGGAGACTCAGGTGGTCATTATAGAAAAGGAAGTAAGATCCGAATGGGTGTTATCCAGTAAGGTTGTGCTTTAAAAAGTGTTGGAGATGAAAAGATGGAAAGAAAGGTTCTGTAATAATAACCGAGTCTACTATCCAAAGCTATTGCATGAGTTTTATTTGAACTTAAGTATTGCATTGGATGGAGAAGAAGCTGCAAGATTATCTTCAGTGATCAAAGGTAAAAAAGATAACTTTTTCATCAAAGTAATGGGCTGAGTATTTGGGGGTACCACATAAAGTAATATATGAGGAATACTCTGGTAATATTCCTCATACCACTGAATATTTTGCGTATGAGTCTACTCTGGGGATGTTGACTGGAAAATTTGAATCCAGAAGAATAACAGCTACTGAGTTAGATGGAGAAAGTAGAATATTTTTTAAGTTTATTCAACACAAAATATGTTCTAGAAAGGGTGATTTTGCTTCTTTGAAGTATCAAGATGATTTATTGATGTTTTTATTGCTAAATGATGAGAAGATCAACCTGTTTCGATACATTACTATTCATATTGCTGAGATGGTAAAGCCATCCAAGAAGGCTACAACCTTGTTCTATTCTAAGAAAATATCTGCCATGATAAAGTTCTTGGGATTTGTTGAAGATGGAGATTATTGTATCTCATCTATTAGTAGTTTTTGTATTAGAAAGGATATATGCAAAAAAAATAAAAATTAACTGGAATTCATGGAAGAAGACATGGGTTGCTGATGAATATAGGTTGTATGACTCCTTTAATCCTACTGACCACTCTAAAATACCAAAGGGGATGAGAGATACAGGTTTAAAACCTGATGAGGAAGTTTTTTATTCTAATGTGGAAGAAGTGACAGAAGCTCCTAAGGACACTGGAGAGTCCAGTAGGAAGGAAACAGGAGAAGCTGAAGCTGATGATGATGTCAATACTGAAAAGGACCTTGAGTCACCTCCTGATAACATGAGTGACCCTGATATAGTAAGTCCTAAGAAAAGCATAATGGAATTTGGTCCAGCAAGTCCACCTCTTAAGTTACCTGAGTTAGAACCTATTATAGGTGATGAAGAAGAAGTTGACACTGAAGTATCTAATTCTGACCCCTATGAATCTAGTAACAAAGACAATGCCAATGAGACTTCGGTAAACAATAATGGAAATATTAACGGTGATGATGATGATGATGATGCAATTACTCGACAAGTGTATGGTCATGATATGATTCAAGCTCATCCAAAAACACAATTAGTTGAGCAAGAACTTATTCCTAACGCTGAAATGACAGTGCAGATTGTGATTGATGTAGATGGAGAAGACTCTCTTGTAAATTCTGGTAAAGCTGATTTTGTAAAGCCTCAGTATACCTCTTGTAAATTTGAATGAGAAGACCACCAAGGTTTTTCGGTTCTATGCTTGGATTATTCAGAGGAAGAGGAAGAAGAAATTAATGTTGTAATAGTAAGCCATCCAGTTGAGGTCAGACCAGTTGTTGAGGAATTGCAAGTGACTACAGAAAGACCTGGTTCTTCTGTTTCTCAATATGATTTTGGAAAGTTTAAAGATGAGTTTCTCCATGAATTCAGAGAAACAATGAAAGAGGAATTTTCCAATGCCCTTTCTCCTGTGAATTTATCTGAGGCTAATATGAATGCTATAACTCAAAGAGTGGTAAATAATATTAAGCCAGACATGTGTAATACTGTTGAGATGATTGGCAGACACATTTCCTCTCTGAATCAAGCGCTCAAGGATTTGAGGAGTGATTTAGTATCTCTGTTAGGATAATTTAGATAAACCATCACTAATATGATGTAAGTTTTGAGAAACTTGATAGAACACCTGAAGAAATCTTATTTGAGAAAATTTAAAGCTGAGATAACTCAAATTGTTGCTCAGGCTAGCTCTTCCAAAGTGACCAAGATCACCGGACATGAGATTAATGCCTTAAAAGATGTTATAAAAGAAGAGTTAGCAGCCTTTGGATAGATTCGGGACTTGGAATCATTGAAAAAGATGAATGAAAATAGTGATCATAATCACAAAATGGTGAAGCTATATTCGGATGAAGCTACTAAGGCTCATAAAGAGATCAAAGAAAATGTAGATTACTCTTTTTCTAAAATTTATACCAATCATGAGTGGAAACATCAGTTTAAAGTCCTAGATGATAATTTGAGGCTACCTCCAGTCACTCAAGCCCATAAGACTCAAGTCCAACAGTTGAAGGATTTTACTCCCATTCTAGAGAGTTTCATGCAGAACAAAGATGACTTTGAGAAGGCCATGAAATATGGTGGTGAAGTAATTCAGGATTTTATCAATCTGCTCAAACCATATCTTCATGTTACAGAAAAGGCAATTTTCCTTCCTACTGTTGAGCCTCTCAGTCTATCCAGTGTTTCTTTTGGTCTGATATCAGTCTCTCAAGCTCTATCCAATATTCGTCTAGTCTTTCAGTAGCCACCTTCAAGAGGATCTTCTACCCATCACTAGGTGACCTTAGCACCCACTATGCTTCCAGCCTGAGTTGTGTTACCTCCTCTCTCCATCCGGCCAGATCAACCTTCCACCAAACCACCTTCTGGCCCATCTATTCCTCCCTCTACTAAAGGGAAAGCACCTCTGCACCCCAAGAAATAGTTGTGTCTGTCATTTTTGATAGGGTGAATTTTTCCTTGTATCTTTTCAAATGTTATGTCAATGAAATATTTGTTTTATCTCTCTATCTGCTCTCTCTTTTTCTTTTTGATAATCCCAAAGGGGGAGAAATAGTATACATACATCCCAAAGGGGGAGAATAGTATCAATATATATCAAAGGGAGAGGACAGAATATATATGTATAAGAAATATCTAAAGGGGAGACCGGTATATAAGCTCTAAATAAGCTTTAAGATCTAATTTCATGATATCGATTATATATTATTTTTACATAGGGGGAGCATACTGAGTGTTATATCATATTCCATCCTATTTTATGCCACAGATTTGTGATTATCAAAATGGGGGAGATTGTTGAACCCTCTGTGTGATAGTTATTATAATAATAACAAATCATTGTTTTTATATATGTAAATTTAGTCATTTATTCAATTTGTTCTAAATGTGTGTATATATGTTTAATCATGTCTATGTATGTTTATCTATGTTAATTTATGGTCTACTATTGACCTGGAAGTGTTCTAGATTAAACAGACACTTTGTGAGAATTTATTATTTTTGACTCACCATTAGTTATATTCTTGAGTAACTGATAGTTAAAGGAATGAGACACTGATGTGATAAACTGATGGATGAGCCACTGAAACCGAATTCGACACACCGAAACTGATGAAAATGATCGCACCAAGGAAAACGTTCTCACTGATGACAACGGTCGCACCGATGACAACGGTCGCACCGATGACAACGGTCGCACCGATGACAATGGTCGCACCGATGACAACGGTCGCACCAATGACAACGGTCGCACTGATGATACAACTGTCTAGACGATGCTGATCACATGACCTACCGAAGCCGATGATGATCACATGACCTACCGAAGCCGATGTAGATCACATGACCTACCAAAGCCGATGCTGATCACATGACCTACCGAAGCTGATGGTGATCACATGACCTACCAAAGCCGATGCTGATCACATGACCTATCAAAGAAGATGCTGATCACATGACCTACCGAAGCCGATGTTGATCACATGACCTATCAAAGCTGATGCTAATCACATGACCTACTGAAGCTGATGCTGATCACATGACCTACCAAAGTTGATGCTGATCACATGACATATCGATACCGATGCAAATTCAAATGACCTACCGATCTCATGACTCACCGACAGTCATGAAAACTATTTGAATTTTTATTAACTCTTATTTAATTCCAATGGTCATATTTTCTTAATTTAATGCATCTACAATTATTTAATGTTGGTTTTTGGATGTCAGGGAACCATATCTATTACCTATCAAAAAGTAATCATTCCCTTTGCTGGATCTCAAGGAATAAAAAGGAAGATCGATCTGCAGACAGACAAAGAAAAAATATACACAGATAGAGACACACAAGAAGACGAGGGCATACGTGTGTGTGAAATACCATGAAACAAAACAAGAACTTGAAGAACACCTATGAAAACCAAAGAGCTTCAAGAATATCATTCACCTAGAACGAACACTGAAGCCGAGTTGTTGTGTCTACTGAAAATCATATGCAAAAGGCTGAATAAATGTAGCTAAGAAGAACAATGAAACTCTGTTTTGTGTCATCCTCACCAGAAAGGACTCAAATAACATCTTAAACATCCAAATGATTCCAGAGATCATCTGCAATCACTCAGAGCATTCTAAACTAATTATCCATTTATTTTCTCTATAGTGAACCTTTGTTTAACATTTTGAGCAGTGTGTGTGAATCTGTCTATTTAGACACACACTGACTCTTGGGTTGAACTAAAGGATACTAAATCCTCACACTAAACATTTTACACCTTATTGTATACCACTATATATTGTGGAAGAGGTCAAGTGTGACCTGGACAGCCTGTGTGCTGTTGTTTTGTTTTCCCACGTAGAACTATGGCAGAGGTCTGAGGACCTGAACAGTCTGAGTACTGTTGTAAAACCCTCGATCTAGGGTGTGGATCATAGTTTATATAAACTGTTTGAGAGGACTAAGTCTCACCTTAAGACTGAACCTATTGTTTTAAAACTGTTGTGCATTTTGCCTTTGTTAAAACTATTTTACAGATTCTACTGCTAAGTACTTTAAGTATAAATCCATTTTAAAGTAACTTTCATAGTTGAACTAGAAAGTTTTTTTAATTATTGTGAACCAGTAAGTTAGTTTCAAAAGCTAACTTAGTGTTCAGATTAAGTTAACTAAGAAGTAATCAATATTTGAGAAACTGATTGAACATTTACAATCTTTATAAATTCAATACAGTTTAACTTGTCTTATGAATTGGGGGATTTTAATACAAATCTTTTAAACAGATATTTTTAATTGAAACTCAATTCACCCCCTCTTGAGTGTTCACTCTGACCAACACATTTTTAGCCTTCAAGATTGGCTAACCCCTACCTATTTCTATTCTCAACTTCCCTATTTAAATTATAGAGGTCTGGTCTTCTCAACAGGCCATCTCCAGTTCCCTAAGATAAAATTTAAAGGTGGCATGTCGAAGAAGAGGTAATCTCTTCTACTAATTCATTAAAATTTATTTATTCTTATACTTCCTCTTAATTAGTTTTTTCATTATCAAGTAATAATATAAGTATCACTAATATACTAATATGCTATTATAAATATTAAACAAACCTATTTCACCTTCTATAAATCCTATGAAAAACAAAATCGCCATGTGTGTATATATACAGCATATCGTCTCCACATTGTGGTGTAATGTATTTTTCACCACCACCTTACTTGGATGGGTATAATGGTGGAAATAATAACTATATATGATTATTATAACATGATACTGATTATGAGATATTATACACCATCCACTTTAATACCATTCAACTATTATGGGAACGATATCTTCGCTCGTGCGTACGTACGACCTATCGTCTCCATGACTCTGTGATATTCGTTATCCATGTTAACAATTCAAGAGTGACTATAAAATTTATTTTATGAGTGAAAATAATAATTATTAACTTAATTTCATTAATAAAATACATAATTTTCATAATAAACATGACTTGCATGGCCAAACAGGAATGGGAAAACGAAGCAGTTAACACCCGGAATAATGGTAATATTGAAATACAATTAAAAAACTAATATAATAGGATCATATATGATGTAATTAGTATGAATATGGTCCTGATATAAATTAATAACATGATTTAACCATTATATACGTGGTTACCACACCCCAAACTAATGAAACGTACAATGTAAGGGATAACTTTGCCAATCTTGTTTTTATATGAGATTGTTTATTCGTAAGTATTTACTCATGATATATTTATCATCCATATCCATGTTTTATAAAAATTATTTCATAGAATGTTTAATATTATTATATGTATATTTAAAATCATTTTTACCCCTTTTTAATTTTACTATATGGTATGGAAGGAATCTTTTTTTTTTGTTTACCATATGAGGTACTTTTTGACTTTTCCAGCAAAAGTATGAGAAGAATGTTTTTTTAACTTATATGGCATGAAAAAACATTACATATTCTTAACACCTTATTTAAATGGTTCTTCCTCTACATGTTTACAAGTTTATTTTCAAATAATTTATTTTCTTTTAAAATTGAATGACATCTTGAGAAAATAAAACATTTTTGAAAAAGAAAGGATATTTTCCTAAGAAATTAAGTTCAAGTGTTTTATCAAAAAAAATCCATATAAGATGAAATACGGTTATGTTTCTATCCTTATTATTACTTTTATTTTATTGTGTTTATAATGGATTTATTTTTATGAAATCCATTTATTTTATATAGATTTTTATGGAATAATGTTTAAGAAACCCATTTTATTTCTTAGGTTATACTATGATAAAGGATTTTTGTTTTTGTAGCACATGTAAGAATGATTTCATTATGAGATGGGTGGGACCTATATCTCCCTACAATGCATTGGGTAAGGATTTATATCTTATGATATAGACATGACATGAATGACAAGTGAATATGGTTCAGTAATATATGGTTGGAACGACATGTAAACTTGTTTTAGTAATGTACTATGTCCAATATGATGGTCATGGAAGCAATGATTTAGATACCATTGAAATAATATTATGTGGTTATTTGTTTTCCAAAATTCCATGTTTTATTCCAATTAAATTATATCATGGTTAATGTCCCTTTATGATCTATTCCTTACACACTTCCAAGATTTATCTCATGACTCCATATTTTGATGTTTAAACTTTATGTTAATTTTTTTACATTCATATATTTGTGGTTTGTTTTATGTTCTCCAAGTTTACCCTTACCGTGAATTTGAGCTCACCATTTTTATGTTTTCTTTTCCCAAAGATATAAAGAAATATTTTAGGTATGAGAAAACGGGGAATATATTTATGGAAGATGTTGAATATCTTTCATCAAGTTAGAATATTATGTTCCATGTTTCCAAAGAAACTAAACTAATATAGTCTTTGGGCGTTTGTTTGTATCATGTATTAAGTATTCTGCAAAAGTAATGTAATATCCATGTATGTCAAACTTGGGTCTCTAAACGTGCAGTATTCAATTCAGGAGAGACTCCATGGATAGTTCTTGGTGACTTTATTGTGATTTTGGATCACTCAGAAAAGAAATAAAGGTGACCTTTTCAAGTAAGGCTAGTCAGGACATTGCAATGTTTCCCTCTCGAATGGGTCTTCTTGAATTAGGCTTCACTGGAGACCGTTTTACCTGGTGAAATAATAAAAAAGGATCTAATCACACCTAGTGTTTTCTTGATAAGTTTTTGGCAGATATTTAGGCCATCTCATCCGTCTTTGACACAAAATTCACCCATTTTGTTAGAGATTTTTCTAACTCATCTCCTCTCCAGGTTGATTATCATTCCTGAGATAACTTCAGTGATTGTTTTTTATTTCTCTAAAGTTGGGCTAGTGATCTAAAGTATCACCAAGTGGTGAAATATTCATGGATAAAACTGTTCTTTTGCAGTCACTGGTTAGGTCTTCATAATAAATTGAGGCATCTGAAAGGAGATCTTCTAAAGTGGGATAAGAGTCGCTCCCCAACCAATCATAATTTAAAATTATTGGATAAAGAGATTGAGTACATGGAAATACTAATTAAGAATACCTAGGATGATGATCTTTTTAGTCAGCTCTCTAATTCCATACATGACATGAAAGATCAGCTTCTAGCATAGGAAATAATTTCTCAAGAGCTGTCTAGGGTTCGATAGATGAAAGAAGATGATAAGAACTCCTAGTTATTTCATGATTTTATAAATTAGAAGTGTCATTTCATCAGTCCAAATATTGAACATGAGGAAGGAACTTGCACCTCAGAATGTTGTGAAGTTGGAGGTATGATATCTTCTTTATTTCACTCTCTTCTTGCAGGTCCTGATTTAAGAAGGCCCAACGGATATCCCACTTTTCATGCATAAATTTTTGATGCCATCACTCATGTGGTTTCTGATACTGATAATTATCTCATGGAAGTATTTCCTTAGGAGAAGGAAATTCATGAGGCAGTCCTTTCTCCTTACCCATCTAGTGTGTCAGGTCTGGACATATTCCTTAGTAGCTTATTTATCTCATCCAGGGAAACTATCAAAAACATTTTGGTTAAAGAAGTGTAGGATGTGTTTCATGTAGAATCCATTCCGCATGTGCCAAGTGTTACAGCTTTCACCCTTATCCTAAAGATAAAGGGTACCACCTCTATCAAACATTACCGGACAATAGTTCTATACAAATTTCCAAACAAATTCGTGGTGTGGCTTATAAATCGGAACATGTCCACTCTTTTTAATCAGTGGGTTTTTTCTAAACAACATGGTATTTTAAAGAGCATAAAAATACAAGGTGCAATAGGGGTATCTCAATAAATTATTTATGACATCAACCAAAAATTTAAAGGTTCAAATATTGTTATCAAACATGATATGGACAAATATGATGACTAGATATATAAGTCCTTCTTAATAAATTTATGGGGTTCTCCACCAATATGATGGACATTCTTTTCAGATGCTTCGTTTCCCATTGGCTATCAGTTGTATTTCTTAGAAAGAGCTTGGGATTCTTCAAGTCAGCTGGTGGATTACGGAAATGTGATCAACTTTCACCTACTCTATTCATCCTCATGTAGAACACACTTTTTATCCTTATTTAGAAGGGTATAATGAAAGGATGATTATCATATATTCCCTTTAGACTTCATTCATCTGGTTTCTCTAATTTGATGTTCGCAGATGACATCATTCTTATCATCAATGGAATCATGCTGTAAATTTTATGTATCAAATTTTTTTTGATGAATATTGTAAATGGAGTGGATAACTGATAAACTAAAAAAAATGAAGCTTATACACTTACAAAAGGTGTTCAGGAAGTTGGATCTCTTTCATTGAAATCACCTTGGGCATGCACAATAAAACCTTTCCCATTGATTATCTAGGAGTTCCAATATCCTCGGAATGGCTTCACGTTCAACACTTTGATAAAATCTTTCAAAATATCTCCAACCGTATTACCAACCGTAAGAACCTCCATGTCTCTTTTGGTGGCCAAATTACATTGATCAACCATGTTCTTACCTCTATCCCCAAGCACACCATTTCTTCTATAATTTTTTCCAAAGCTATTGTCTCTTTCCTATAAATCATCATGTAGGAATTCCTATAGGATGCTCATGGTGAGGGAAATAAACATTGGGTTGTATAGTAGAGGATGGAAAGACCTACAAATGAGGGTGGCATCAATGAGGTTGATATTTCTGCAAAATTTTAGGCCAAGCATGAAAAGATTACCTGGGAGGATATTGAATGTTGGTATCTCTGTGGAAAACATTCTAGTTCCACATATGGTCTAAACTAAGAAATTCAGTATGGAAGGCCCTCACCCCTATGGTGTGACATTATTTGTCTCATTCCAAATGTGGAGAAACATATTTGGTAGATTTTTGTCTGCATAGATATCTCTAACTGGCACGATAACTAGGTGGGATCTAAAGTTGGTTTTTCTAGATGTCCAATTCAAGATGTTTCCTTAAAGCAAGAGACCTTGTACTCAGAGTTCATTCAATATACCCTCAACCTGGATCAACATTCTATTTTAAACCTTATTAAATTGTCATCAGATCTTAACTTGTGCGTGTTCATCAGTTAAGAATTTGGTAGGTCTTTGGCCAAGAAAACCCCTAAGCTTTTTCATACTTCAGCAGACACAGATGTCTAGGGATATTTTCTTTGGCCTAAGAAGAACCCTGTGAAGCTAAAATTTCTTATATGGTAGGTTAGGCATAATTCACTGCCCACTAATTATAACATTATTCGTTTGGTTATTCATTTAGAGTCCAATTTTTTTTTCTAATCCTTGTAGGGATTCCACGCATCACCTATTATTTTTGGGTCAATGTGCTAACCAGGTATGGAACCACTTTGGCAGCTTCACAGGGCTCTAAATGTAGAATATCACTGGTAACTCTTCCCTAGAGTAGTGGTTTCATGGATCAGGAGTCAACAACACTGAACATAAACTAAGGGTACTCATTCCTGCGTCAGGATTATAGATTATTTGGTAGGCTATAAATAAATATTGGTTTGATGGATCTAAAACCTCTACATTGGAAATTATTTACAAAACTGAATTTCATCTCATGGAGTTGGTGTAGGTGCTTAACCTTTGATATGAGGCTCCCTCTCTCAAATTCCTCACTTATTTAGGAAGACTGACTCCTTCCCCACATGAAAAACCCCTAGGCTGCTAGATTAACTGGAGTCCCCCCATCTCAAGGTTTAAGAACAATATTTATGGATCATAAAATATGGGAATGATGAAGGGTGGTGGTCTTTTCTGTGACTATAGGGGGTTCATTATCTTTTATTTCTCAATGTCGTATGGGATGGGAGACTCATTGTGGGAGGAGGAAAATGTTATGCTCACAGGTCTACAAATGTGTAACTCAAGAAACATTTCTCTTTCCATTTATGAAATATATTCTCAAGTACTCATTAATGATATTAATGGGAGTATATCCTCATCATGGATTATAGCTTATCAAGTTCGCAAGTACATAAAATTCACCTGATGGAAATTCATTATCTCATAAACCTTTTGAGAGGAAAATAAAGTGGTGTATTACCTTGTGTATAGAGTTTCTCATCTCACCTCTCATAGATGTTTCTCTAGCACTGGATCAATCCTTGTAGAGGGTATTCTTATTATCATTAGTAATGCAATCGGTCTTCATTTTTTAGGCCCCCTTAGTTTCTTTCCTATACTCTACACTCTATATTTTTTCATTCAATAAAAATACCAATTTCAGTCTGTAATGACCAATGAATACAAAAAAATCATGAGTGTAATGACTACCTTGACCATCCTTGTCATTATTGACAAGGACCCTACACAAAATTAGGTATATTCACCATCCTCATCAAATCTGACATGACTCCCACACTAAGAAGAATATTCAATATCATGTTCAAGACCTCACCCCTAAGAAATAAAAAAATAATTAATAACAATATCAATATAAATTTAAATATTCCATAATCACAACAATAAAAAACCCACAAAACCATTTCCCAAATTTTTTAGAAATTACACAAGGACCTATAAAATTACCATTTTCATTTACACCGAAATCACCCACATGAGGTATCATTTTCTAAACTCATTCCAATACTATAACTAAATAATTATATAACCATAAAGAAATTTAATTAACATAGTATTCAAGATTATTATTTTCAAAAATAGAAACCCCATTACCATATACAATTTATGTATTTTCCATTATATCACTTGCCCCATCGAAGAGGGAGCTTGATCCAAGGTCTTGGATACCCCTTATGAAGAACTTGGTAAAACTTATCCTTCTACATGCACCTATAAGTTTTAATGGGTAAATCATCAAGTATGAAATTATTATTTCAAAGAATAACCAATAAGAATATAAACACTAACCTCAAGGACCATGGACCCAAAGAGTTCCACTAAGCCACCCAGAGAGGGGCATGTTAAGGCTAATAAATTTTAAAAATCAAAGAGTGTTGGAGAAACCACATACCTAAACCAAGATACAAAGAATAATCATACTACCAAACTCAATATCCTTATTCCCCTTAGTGTATCCAAGAAACTAATGATAATATTTATACATATCCTTAACCTTAAACCCTAAATCACATGAGAACATTCATCGATTATTATTTTACCAAGAGATAAATAAGAAATAATAGAAAATAAGGGATCTCAAGAAATTGATCATGGATCGTGTACCCCAACACTCCAATATCCAAGAGAACAAAAATATAGTGGAGTAAATACACCAAAATTGAATGAAATTTTAGCTATAGTTGAGATCCCCATGTCAAATGGCGATAATCGAAAAAAAAGAAAAAAATTTGTAAAAATAAAATATTTTGGAGACTTTTAAAGTGAATTCATCACTTGATTACATGGTCCTAGAGATTGTGAAGCTAAAAATTTATTCCCTATAAGAATATTTTTTAATATTTATGATCATATAGACCATGATATTGATCATTTATTTTCCACTATCTCCCCTAAATAAACTTAAATGGTCTTTGCGGAATAATTCATGGTCCTTGGGTAATACACTCCCACCCATTCATATATTAAAATCCTTAAAATCACCCCAATTTCACCACCTAAACATCCAAAAAATTAATATAAATCAAGTAAATATATTATATATCTCAAATGGTCCCCTACACTTTTATTCTATCTGAAAACTCCCAAACACCAATGTTTTTTCTCCAAACCATATTGAGGATTTTATTCAGTATAAGTATTAGTCACACACATGTACATGCCTACCACCCTCCTATTACTAGAAATCTAAATTTATAAATAATAATGGAAACATTACCCATAACTTGTAGTATCGAACCACATCATGTATTCCTATCTCTATCCAAGTCTTTAGTATTGGTCCCAAATCCAAAGATTAATTTCCTCAAATTCTAGTTAATTTTTAATTTTTAATTTCTTCATTTTTTATAAATTTATATTCATATGGTATGGAAAATATCAAAATATGATATGATCACTTTGAATCTCTACCATGACATCAAGAAACAAATAAAAATGACCTGGTGATCCCCCATAACATCTCTTTGATAAAAATATTGTATACCCATTATGAATTCATGAATAAAATAGCATGGTGATTCCTCATCAATATTTTACAATTAAAATATATTTTTTTCTAAAATGATGATAATCATAACACTACAATCTAGAGGTAACCATTTTCAAATATCAATAATTAAATTTTATAAACCTAATGAGATTGATCAAGTTCGCTATGAGGTTTTTTTATTGTTTTACTTATTTCCAATAAATAATGTTGTAATGATAAATTTAAATGTATATATTTATTATACTTATTTTTATTTTTACCTCTACTAACTCTAAGACCACCATTGTATAAAACCATGTGGTGGTCACACCCATTTTCTCAACATAAAAATGGTGAATCAAATTGTATATAGAAAACCACATCCGAGATTAGCAAAGTACACCAATTTTCCCATATAGTTTCCAATTTATAAATTTTATTCATTGTGAAAAAATACATTTTCTAGGATTTATTCTTTCTAATCAATTTTTTCATCTCATCATCAACATATTCTAATTATCTCTCTAATCACATGGTGTGGGAGTCAGCGCCTTTAAACCAACAACTTTGACAAGTTTTATTATTGGACCATGTATGTATACCTGTCATATTATTATCAAGTATTAAATTTTCATTTGTATAATTTATGATATAATTTCCGTAGAATACTTTTTTCATTAATAAGTTTTGAAAATTCCTTACTATAATGAGAATATATAGACATAATGACAATATTCTTAAATATATGTGTTGTAGTCAAGATATATATGTTTGATAGGACATAGATTATGTTTGAATATCTGGTGTTAGGGGATCTTGATCATATATAATTCTTCTCGTAAAGTTTGTGCCTGGTGATATTCAAGAAAGTAGTCCATGAGGACAAACCTGGTAACAAAAACACCACATTAGAAAGGTACCATTGTATGTTTCTACCTAAGAGTGTGTCTATTAGACCTTTAACGTTATATTATTATTAATTTGTATCAAAATCTACAAAACTTAATCCATGATAAAAACCATGATGTATTTAATCATACCATTGTATCTTGTGAAGGTGTTCCATGAAATTGTATAGAATTAATTGGATGGTCGAGAAAGAATTTATCCCTTCAAAGTTATAGAAGTTGATATCTCTTTCCCTGTAATTGATATAGAAGTATCCCACTAAAATCGATTTCTATTATAGTTTAAAAACAAGTTTTTCTAAAAAAGTGAAAAATATATATTAAGTTGAAAATATGATGACACATGTATGTATCTTACTTGATGAGATAGCTATTTCCAAAATGATTATATCACAATGTAGTGTTCTTATGTGGATTTCAATGCAATGAATTTTCTTTTATTTATGGGGAGCATAATGTGTTTATAGAAATAACTCTTGGTCTTTGATTTGGGAATACATCCCTTATTAAAATATTATAGAGGGTAGAACACTAAGTATATTTAGAAGCTCATTAATTTTAATTTAATTATTTTTTAGAAAAAAATTATTCCTAGTTTATGGAAAAATGTTTATTAAATTTATATTGATTGTAAATTCAATCAAAATCATTCAAGGAAATAATAAGTTATTTTAATTTTATCTATTATTTATTCACAAGATAAATAAATATAATATTTTTTCATGATATGAGTAAAAATAATATTTAATTATTTATTTTTAAGTAAAGTGAATAAACTAATTATTTATTCGAAAATTGTGTGAATGTAATATTTATTTTATCAAAAGAGCATAATTTTATCATTCATTATTTAATAGTATTTATGGGAGAATTTATATCAATTTATTGTTCAAATAAATATATTTTAATATTATTTAAATATTTATTTGTTTATTTATTTGACAAATTATGTTAGAATAATTCATGTCACTAAAATAATATTTTTTTTATTATTTTAAAAGATATGTAACATGTGTTTTTATTAGAATCAAAATAAAATAAATAGTTTAAATTTAATTATTTTAATTATTGACTTTAGTAGAAAAACTAAATTATTTCATTTTGTTTGGAATGTAATAAATTTCATGTAATAATATTCTTGGTATTTGGAGATATATTTAAATAGAATCTTTCATATTCTCGTAATTTTATAGAGAGATAAAGTAAGAAATTTCATCATATGATCAAAAGAAAACAATATGAAAAACTAGATTCCATCATTATAGAACCTGATATATTAAAAACAACATTTGGATTTTCATTGAACATGTTTGGATATAACAAGATGAATTATCATTTGTATTCTTAAAGAAACAACAGTGTCAAGATGATTAGAGATCAGGCCGGTAGAGTAAACGATGAGTGGGAATCAAATCGTAAAATTAAAAAAATCGAGATATTTATTTTCTATAAATAAATAATTATAAATTTTTTATGGTGTCCCTATTAAATGATTTGTTCAAATTTTATCAAGTTTAGAAGTAAATTTTAAATGGATATCATGCCCCAACACTTTTGTTGTGCCTGAATACTTAAAGTGGTGTTAGTAGAGGCACGCTAATTTATAATTTTTATTGTGATTTTATTTATTAATATTTATTTTAAGATCTAGTTATAGTTACAATATCCAAGACCATGTGTAAATCAAAGTATATATGGTCAAGAATGGGATAAAGTAAACAAAATTTTATTTGTAAGAACAGATTTATTTTAACTATTTATTTATTTTAAGAAGTTTAAATATAATAAATAGAATATGATATTGGGATGGTTTACCTGATTATATAAGGTTTTTTCATTGATTTTTATGAATTTATTATTATGTGTATATATATATATATTTAAATTCCCAAAATTATAAGAATTATTTAAAATTTAACATAAATTTTAGAAATTTTTTATGGGGAATAAAAAAACATAAATGGAATAAGAAAATTAATTTAACTAAATTTATTAATTTGAATTAATTTAAAATTATTTAATGTAGTTGCTATAGAAATTTAGTGTATTATTAATTATCATGAGCTAGGCCATACTATGTATGTTTGGATTTATTTTTAATTTTAATTTACTTATTGCGTTGTTTAAATTTGTAATAATGATTATTTAATTAATTTTTAATGATTTTTGCAATATACCTCATTTAAATACTCATATTAAATGTAATTTTCACTTCTTGGGTTCCCCACACCTGCATGATATTATATGATTATAAATATTTAGGCTACCCGATGAGGTGGCTTAAGTGAAAACTTGTGGTTAAATTCAAAACAAAGGAGACAGATAAGATAATGGAGGATGTTAGAACTTAAATCATTCCAAACTCAACAATTTATTCTCCCTTAGAGTCTAGGTTGGTTAATCACCATTAGATAAATAAAACATTAGATAAAACTCATGATCATATCATGCTTATTTGTTTATTTATCTTCTCATTCTTAATTATTTTACATGATTGTGATCACATAGTTAGGATAATTAACAAACATGCTTAGATAAAAATGGAAAATACACATAATGAAATGTATTATGTGTATAATTAATTATATAAATAAGTAAATAACATGGAATGATTAATAATCATACTAGGTAAAATTAAATTTTATTCGAAAATATAATAAAATATCTCAACATAAGAATATTAAGTCAAATAAATGTCTTCCATTAACTGATTTAGAATACATCCATAATTAAAATTATTGGTTTGTTCATAATCAAGATCATTTCTAACTATATGGGAATTATAATGATGGTTATTGGTCTACTTAGACAAGTTGGTATTAAGAGAAGTGGTCATATCCTACTTGGTGCAATTTGGAGGTGATAATTGAGTAAATTTGGGAATGGTATTTAAGGATCAGGGATCCCAATCAAAAAATATATGAGTTGAGACTTATTGAAATTGGAAATATTAAAGACTAAAAAATACCATTGAGTAACTCCACATCCATATTCTGGATACAAGAAGGTAAATATGGATGATTTCTACTAGAATATCCTTGATATTGAATATTATAAATTCATTAGTAAGGGATATTGGGTTTTGATAATATAATGGTAGATATAATTTATTCACTAACAAATAATGTCTAAATTGATAATTGAAATAATGTACTTAAACATGCTAAGTGTATTTTTCGTAGAAAATGGAAAGTAATACCATGAACTCACTATCACTATGATTTATTTTTTATAAAGATAATGTTCTTATTGGTGAAACTTACAAGAGTGGTATAGGTACTTTAATGATAGATAATATTTTCATAATTATGATTTTTTTTCATTAGAAATTAACCCGTGATTTATTTAATACCTTGAAAATTAACTGGTTTTTGTTGCTTTAGTAAATTTGTAATTTATTTTCTAAATGGATTAAGTCTTGAGTTTTAATTATTGTATTCATTTTATAATTAATTTAAAATACATAAATTTATTTTTTAAAATTATGGGTATAAATTTTTGTTAAGGATTTAAATTTAAATTTTTATTCTTTTTTATATTAATTCTGAAAAATCATATAATGATTTTTATTTTCATTATTTGGAGGTTCAATATTTTTTAAAATCAAGACTTGATCCTTGTTCATATGAGAATTTGATGTGAATATCTCTAAGAATTTATCTAGGTATTACATAACCCTTTGGGAAGACCTTTTATGATATAATACTTGTATAACATCAAACCTTCTCAGTGCCAAACATGCAAAGCTGTAAGACATTGTTTTCATGCATGAATTTGTTGAAGCTCTAGTTTATGAAATTTCTATTGTGTTATAAAAATTCACTATCATATAAAAATATTTACATCATGTGTATGACTTCAGTGGTGTTTTAAGACTTGTGAGTTGTATAAGGATTCCTCTATAGCGTATGGCTTCCCACTTAGCCAATTCCTAGTTGTGTGGAATGAAAAATACAAAATTCTCAAAATATAAATATTTCAACAAAAATTCAAATTTTATTTTCCTAGTTTAGAAAAATAGGTAATAAATTATCTTGGATCTCCTTGAAAAATCCATCTAACTAAAGATGGATGCATAAAACATGGAAATTAATTTTGGATAGGGTGTAAGATTTGAGATTACCAGCTAAAGAAATATGCACTCATAGTATAGAAACGAGGAGATGATCTAAATATGAAAGAGATAAGTGCTCGTGGTGTTGGATTCCAGGAGGAGAATGAAGAAAAATTTCTGGTAGATAACTATTCTCCCCTTCTCCTTTATAAATGGTTATAGATTGGATTTAAGTATATGTCATTCAGCCTCATCTTTATTAAACTTGGATTTTGTAATTTTTTATTTTAATATAATTCTATTTTTTCATTAGTATTGGGTTGTTAACTCCCCCACCCCACTTATCCATGTTTCTCAACCACTATTAAGTACCCATTAACTTTAAGCTCTATTTTTATGGAGATATAAACCATTTTTGGTGGTTTAAGGTGAATCGAATAGGGAATCTTGAATTTGTACATTTCATTTACAACCTTTTTTAGTATTTTTTGTAATAGTGAAAATAAAGAGTGAAGAAGGTGGTTTTCAGTCCATCTCTCATTATGGCTAAAAAATTCCTCAAACTTTTTTATCTTCAAATACTGACCCAAATAAAATCACACATTATACCTGTGGAGTTATGTGGTGTGAGTGTAATAATGGTGTGTGATTATAGCCTGGTTCGTGATTAGGTTCATTCACTTGTTTGTGAATTGATCATGACCACTCACCCAAGAGAACAAATGTGATTTTTGGTCTGTTTTAGGATCCTTGAATATATTATTAATTTCATACATAATAAATTAGTATAAGATGAGTGGAAAAATTATATTGAGACTGCTCATTGAATTATCTTATTTAGAATAAATGTAATCTGTTATAGAAACCATTACAATTCACCCTTTGCCCATATTTTTCTATTTATTTACTTTTTTTGTTTTATTTTGTAACACCCCGACCCTAGTTACCCAGAGTAGGTGCATTATTACATTACATTGGCATGATCACAAGAAAGATCAAATCTCGAAAGACCGATTGGTTTAGTAGCCTTGGAAACACTAGATATATTCATAAAGTTTTACATTACATGAAAAAGTGAAAAACTACTACAACAACATAGTCTCCATATTCCACACTCATATCCCCACATACTATCCCTGCAGGTCATTCATAACGTACTTCTTCACATCTTGGTAAAATTAAAACATAGAAAAGGGGTAAGCTCAAATGCCCAGTAAGGATAACAATATAGCAGAAACTTTCAAAAATAAGCATAAACATTTAAGGCAATGTATAACTAAAACAAAAGCCTTTTAAACTTGAACTTCAACATAGTATGGAAAAAGTAAAATGAAATAATGCCATTTACTTATTCACATGGATATTATACTAATTTAATAATCACATGCAATATCAATAACCACTTTCATAATGATGGAATGCATAATGCGAGACTATCATAACCACATTGCCAAGGCCTCGTGCCAAAACTACAAATAAGATTTTGTCAAGGCCTTGTGCCAAGACACTAGTTTGTCTCATGAGACCTAACGATGCATCGAGGAGCTATAACGGGCTCCACCCGTCACATATTAAGTCCAATGCATTCCCATATGAAAAGGTGTAAACATAACATAAACATTCATATTAAAACTAGCATACGAAATGTCAATACTTTCACCATAAACTATGAACAGTATAAAAATTGCACATCCATAGTCAAACATATCACAAAAACTTCAATACAATATAGAAGTTTTGTATCATAATAAATCAACTTCAAATAAGCGTAAAATCCATCAAAGGATGTTGACATAGATGAAATCAAAACTCTTTTTAGAGAAATATCTCTTTCTATTTTTGAAATCATTTAAGAGTCATATATTTATAAAATAAAACATTTTCATTGAAAATATTCTTATAATATTATAGGGGAAGCTTCGATGATTTTATAACGGCATAAAATAACTGCACCCGCCGTATAAGTTAAAAAAACATTCTTACCTTAATTCTGTCGAAAAGGTTAAAAAGAACCTTGTTTGGAAAACGATGGAAAGATTCCTTTATAAAACTCTTATAAAATGTCAAATAAGGGTATAAATGTCTTTAACCCATATTCTTTTAAATAGTAAAAATGTTTTCAAATACATTTTTAAGAAACATGGATGTGGATGATAAAGAGATCCCAGTAGATTATTACGTATAAACAACCTCGGATAATGAAGAGATTGTGAAATAACCCTTACCTTGCACTTTTCCATGGATGGGGTAGGTTAACCTCATGTATAATGGTGAAATAATTGTTATTAAATTATTCAATAATCATATACATTAATATGATATCATATATGATCTTTTAACATTGCTTTGTTAATAATATCTTAGAATTATCGTCGTTTCGGGTGTTTACTTACTAGTTTTATTTATATGTTTTGTTACGTAAGCCATATCTGTAATGGATAGGTTGTATATTATTCATATCCAAAATGATATCAAGTCCTTAAACATCATTTTTAAATCATCAAATGATAATTATACTTTAATGGATACGATGGAGAATGAATCTCATCGCGTTCGTGGAGACGGTAGTCCGTACGTACGCACGAGCGACAATATCATTCTTTTGATATTAAAATAATATATAAGTTGATATTATATAATATATAAAGAATAATTATCAGGTTATATTCATTATTTAAATGAGTTACACATCATTATTATACCCATCCAAATAATAACATATTGAATAGCAATTACACCACGACGTGGAGACGGTAAGCCGTACGTACGCACGTATGGTGACATGTTATTCAAAGGGTGGATAGAATACTGAATATGGTTGTACCATATTTATAATAACATCACTATATATATAATATACTGGATTTATTATTTTAGAATGGTAATAACAAATAAAGAAGAAGTGGAAGAATAAAAAAACTTGGAAAAGGATGGTGAAATCATTACCCCTTCTTCGGGTTCTTCCTTTTGATTTGATAAAAAGGGCTCCTTAGGTTGGCTTTCTGATCAAACTAAGACCTCTAGGTTGTAGTGAGGGAAGTTGGGAGAGTATTTGGGCAGAGTTTGGCCGAACCAAAGGGCTTTGAAGGTGTGAAGAAAAGAGAAGGATGAGTGCCCTTTTATAAGAGGGGTGAGGGGCACCTTTGGAAAATCTAGAAATATTAGTTTATAATAAATTCATATTCGGTTTCTAATGGCTCCAAAGTTGATTATTCAAAGTTTAAGGTGGTTATAGGTCTAAAACCATTCAACCAATCGAATTTAGACAGGTTTGGGTACTTATATTAACCTTAACTTTATGTATTAACTCTAAGTTAATTAATTTCACTTTTACAATGTCTCTTTGTATTTTTATATTATATGGTTAATAAACTTATCATATACATCCAAGAGACACCCAAGTGGTCCATTAATGAGACAACTATCATGATATAAGTCTCTTGGATGAACCTTAGATTTTTAGGAATTTAATACCAATTAATAATATAATATCTATTTTAAAAACTCTTTTATGTCAATTTTGACACTATTCAATAGTTGATTTTTTTGAAACTCATAACAGATTGATTACTTCAAAAAAAGTCAATTAAATCAATATTAATATATCATATTATCCTAGAAAATTATTTTAATTCATTATAAGTTTCATATTATATTTATTTGGGTATTTATAATATCAATTATTTTAATTTTTCACTATTATAGTAATTACTGCATCATCATTGAGTCATAAATAAATTAAATTATTTAATGTCTAAAAATTATAAATAAAATATCATTATGTAGGAAATATTTTTTTCTTTCTAATTAATATTTATAATCTAAAATCAAACATATATAACCCTATGTAAAAATATTTTTTCTAAAAGATATATGCTTGTGTCATTTTTGTATTCATTTTAACTTAATTAAAATAAAGTGTCCCTATCACCTACAAGTGGCTCCATGATGTCCCGAAATTGACCCAAAGATGCCCATGGTCGGACATGTATCCACCAATAAGGTTAGGACATGTTTTAGGGTAATTTAGTATTATTATAATATTATTTTTTTAACCCTTATTTACCGGATTTACCCTTAACCATGGTAAATAAAATATTTACCGCAGTAATTTTTTAAAATGTCTAAAAATAAAAGTTACCTACTAACACAATTTGAACATCCTGATTCCAAATATGGAATCCATTTTTCCAAATTCAAAACAGAAAAGTGGCAGAAATTAATTTAAAATTAATTCTCGTTGTTAAAACAAAAAGCGTGTTTTTAAGAGATAATAACTATCAAAAGATTGACTCTTGTCTATGTCCAATTTAATTGTAAAATTATGTCCAATGACAAATATTGAATTAAATGGTAAAAAAATATTCTAAATATACTTTAAAACCACTCAAATTAATAATTTATCAATATTAATTATTTTGATTAAAAAAGTTGTTTTTAATTAAAAATTTAGTAATTTTCAATATTCATCAAAATATGAAAGTTATCCGAAATGTACCAAAATTTCACCCTAGGATAATTTCGATATTCCGAATCAAAAAATGAAGTCCATTTTGAAATATAAAATATATATAATTTCAAAAATTACGTATTAATATTCATAACGGCTAGTTTGATTGGTTGTAGTGTGTTAGAATTCGATGTTGCGTACAACACACGCTATCGCATTATTGAAAGAGATGCATACCGTAGAAGCTTGGGGTGTTACATTCTCCCCTCCTTCAAATAATTTCATCCTCAAAATTTCTAGAATACTTATCGCATGAAAAGACTCGGGTGGTTCTTCATCATAAGTTCCTCGGGTTCCCACGTTGCCTCTTCCATCTTATGGTTTCTCCACAAAACTTTTACCAGACGTGTCATCCGGTTTATCAGTACTTGTTCTCTCGTATCAAGAATCCTGAAGGGATCTTCACAATAAGACAGATCGGGTTCCAGTTCTAACTCCTCATAGGTGAGTACATGCGTTGGGTCAGGCATGTATTTCCTCAACAGATATACGTGGAACACATCGTGAACTTTGGAGAGAGCTGGCGGCATTGCCAATCGGTAAGCTACAGCCCCAATTCGTTCTAGAATTTCGAAAGGTCTGATGTACCTGGGACTCAATTTACCTTTCTTACCAAAACTTATGACTCCCTTCCAGGGAGATACCTTCAAGAAAACATGATCACCGACTTGAAATTCCAAATCCTTCCTTCAATTATCATAGCTCTTCTGCCTACTTTGAGCTGCTTTGATGTGATTTTGGATTAGCTTCACCTTTTCCATAGTTTCCTCCACCAGTTCTGGGCCTACAAGTTTTCTTTCACCAAGGTCATCCCAACAGGTTGGTGTACGACATCTCTTTCCATATAATTCTTCATATGGTGCCATCTGAATACTCGAATGGAAGCTATTGTTATAGGAAAATTCTACGAGAGTTAAATATTGATCCCACATACCTTGAAAGTCAAGTGAGCAGGATCTCAACATGTCCTCTAAGGTTTGAATAGTCCGTTCTGATTTTCCATCTATCTGAGGGTGGTAAGCAGTGCTCAAATGAAGTTCAGTATCCAGGGATTTCTGAAGACTTTTCCAGAATCTTGAAGTAAAACGGGGATCACGATCAGAAACAATCAATAGGGGTACTCCATGAAGTCTCACAACTTCATTAATATATAGTCTTGCTAGATGTTCTAGTGGTAGATCTTCTCTTATAGCAAGAAAATGTGCTGACTTGGTAAGATGATCAACAATAACCCATATTGAATCATTCCTTCTAGGAGTCTTTGGTAGTCCCATGACAAAGTCCATCGTAATATTGTCCCATTTCCACTCCGGTATGGGAAGAGGTTGCATGACTCCTCTAGGCTGTTGCCTTCCAGCTTTCACTTGTTGACAAACCATACATCTTGACACAAAATCAGCAATCTCCCTCTTCATGATATCCCACCAAAAATTTTCCTTCAAATCTCTATACATTTTGGTGCTCCCAAGATGTATAAAGAAATTGGAACTATGAGCATCATCCAGCAATTCCCTTTTTAGATCAGGTATATCAGGAACACAAACTCTCTTCCTGAATTTCAAAATTCCATCTTCATACACAAAGTCTCTCAATCTCCCATCATTCACAGCTTTAATCTTCTTTTGAAATTCTTCATCATCAGTCTGAGAACTCTTAATCCTTTCTAGTAAAGATGGTTTGGCAACCATTTGAAAAATAATTGATGTTTCACCTTCCCTGGTTATTCCCATGTCCATCTTCACTAGATCCATGAATATTGGATCCCTTTCAATTCTCATATTGTTCAAAACTCCAGGGTCTTTTCTGCTCAAAGAATCTGCCACCCTGTTTGCCTTCCCCGGGTGGTAGTGTATCATGCAATCATAATCCTTGAGTAATTCAAGCCATCTCCTCTACCTCATGTTGAGTTCTTTTTGTGAGAAAATATACTTCAAACTCTTGTGATCAGTATAAATCTCACATTTTTCACCATAGAGGTAGTGCCTCCATATCTTCAAATCAAAGATTACAGCTGCTAACTCAAGATCATGAGTAGGATAGTTTTGTTCATGAATTTTCAACTATCGTGATGCATAGGCAATAACCCTATCGTTCTGCATAAGGACACAACCAAGTCTTTTCTTCGATGCATAACTATAAATAACGAACCCATCATTCCCCGATGGTAGAGTCAATATAGGAGCATTGACTAATCTTCTCTTCAGTTCTTCGAAACATTCTTCACACTCTTTTGTCCAAACAAATTTATCCCCTTTACGTGTGAGCTTAGTTAATGGGTTATCCAATCGGGAAAAATTCTGGACGAATCGTCGATAATAACCGGCTAAACCAATAAAACTACGTACCTCAGTTATACTCGTAGGTGCTAGTCATTCTTGGATTGCCTTGGTCTTAGAAATATCAACAGAGATTCCATTTTTAGAGACAATATGGCCAAGAAAAGAAATCTCCTGAAGCCACAATTCACACTTGCTAAATATCCCATATAATTCATGTCTTCTCAGAGTCTTCAGGATAATGCGCAAGTGATTTTCATGATCTTCGTAGCTTTTGGAGTATACCAAGATATCATCAATAAATACCACCACAAATTCATCGAGATACTCCTTGAAAACTCTATTCATCAGATCCATGAATACAGAGGGTGCATTAGTTAATCCAAAAAGCATTACAGTAAACTCATAATGCCCATACCATACCGAGGATTATATCAAACTCAATCATAGGTATGACGATGAGATCAGCAGATAAAGAAAATTTATGTGCTCTAATGGGGACTGATTCACAAAACATTGTTGCAATGATACTTCCCTTAGGAGTTTTAACTGAAAACTCCCTTGTTAAATAAAATTAGAAATATCTAATTTTATTAGCGAACTGGGAAGATATGAAACAATGTGATGATCCAGAATCAAATAATGCATTTTCAAAACTTGAGGAAACCATTAAATTACCTGCCACCACATCTTTCGGAGCTTCTACCTCAGCAGTAGTGATAGCATAAGCTTGGCGTTGATCCCTTGGCCTTTTCTGAGGTAAGTTCTCCTAACGCTTAAGACATTCATTTGCATAATGTCCAATCTCCCTGCAATTGCAGAACTGAACGTTGGTAGCTTCCTTCTTCCCCTTGCAATCACGAGCTTGGTGGCCTTTTTCACCACACTTGTAACAGACTCCCATTCCCTTCAAGCAAGTACCAGGGTGTTTCTTCCCACATTTACCACCAGATGGATATTCAACCTTTCCCTTCTTCCCCTTATTTCCGTTCCCAGATTGATCAGCAGGTCTCTTCTTCTCTTTCTTTGCTTTAAAGTCATAAGACTTAGTGAATTCCTTTTCAGTCTTGATAGAACATGAGACAATGTCTTCGTACGACGAGAAGGATTGTGAGACTAATACTTTATGGAGAAATGGTTTTAACCCATCAAATAAATGATCAATATTACTTCTTGGGTTATGTATATAATCTCCATCATACCTTTCTAACCTTGTAGAGTTAGCCTCATACTTTGTGACATTCTCATCCTCCTTTTGTCTCAGACTCAGGAATTGCCTTTCCATATCTGCTTGATGGTCGCGAGGAAAGTATTTTTCTAAAAACAGATCTTTGAACTCTCTCCATTCCATATTTGATACTTCATCATCTTCCTTCGTGTTTTGAATCAATGACCACCATTGATCAGCATCTCCAGTGAGTCAGTAAACTGCCATGATAACTTTTTCCCTTTCACTACTCCCCAAAGCCTGAAATATTTTCTCTAGGGAAAATATCCATTTCTCAGCTACTAAGGGATTTGTACTCCCATTGAACGTTGGTGGTCGTTGCCTCATGAATCGATCTAACATTGATCCTCCACGCTACGGATCAGGGTTCTCCATACGGGTAAGGTTATTATTCATAACCTGAGTGAGTTGTCCCAGTATGGTGATTAGCTGATCGGCACCAGTTGCATCACCAGCTCCACTATAATTATCTTGAGCAGGAGGGAAATCCCTACATGGAGTGCATGCATTGATTCGGTCTCCATTTCTTCCACTAGGTTCTATTTCTAAACAATGGCGTAAACTAGATCAGTTTATGAATCAAAATATATAATCTCATACTTATAAAACACTTAACATAAATTGAAATATTTATGGATATAATCCATAATCATAAGAATGTTTTCTTTGTGGAAGTATATACTCATAAACCCTTCATAATGATTTGTAAATAAAATGAGAGTTATCCTAAGCATATCCCCCAAGAGTGTCATAACCAAGAGTGCAGCAAGGCCCGTTGTCATGCACCAGTTCTCGTTCGAGTCTATCTCAAAGCGGTGTTTTCGGGTTTTACCCCTAAGTACATCTGTGCCAGAGCCGCCTCAACCTGCTCGTATCCAGACAGGGATGTATTGCTCATAAAACTCACAAAATCTCTACAATACCAAAATTCTAGGAAGTTCTTCTATACAAATCCTCAAAGTTCATCTTAGGTCTACGTGCTCTAATCAGAGTATATCTAAATCTATCTTCCAAGGTTTGTACTATAATTCCTCTGATACCAATTGTAACACCCCGACCCTAGTTACCCAGAGTTAGTGCATTATTACATTACATTGGCATGATCACAAGAAAGATCAAATCTCGAAAGACCGATTGGTTTAGTATCCTTGGAAACACTAGATATATTCATAAAGTTTTACATTACATGACAAAGTGAAAAACTACTACAACAACATAGTCTCCATATTACACACTCATATCCCCATATACTATCCCTACAGGTCATTCATAACTTACTTCTTCACATCCTAGGAAAATTAAAACATATAAAAGGGGTGAGCTCAAATTTCCAGTAAGGATAACAATATAGCGGAAACTTTCAAAAATAAGCATAAACATTTAAGGCAATGTATAACTAAAACAAAAGCCTTTTAAACTTGAACTTCAATATAGTATGGAAAAAGTAAAATGAAATAATGCTATTTACTTATTCACATGGATATCCTACTAATCAAATAATCACATGCAATATCAATAACCACTTTCATAATGATGGAATGCATAATGCCAGACTATCATAACCACATAGCCAAGGCCTCGTGCCACGACTACAAATAAGATTTTGTCAAGGACTTATGCCAAGACACTAGTTTGTCTCATGAGACCTACCGATGCATCGAGGAGCTATAGCGGGCTCCACCCGTCACATATTAAGTCCAATGCATTCCCATATGAAAAGGTTTAAACATAACATAAACATTCGTATTAAAACTAGCATACGAAATGTCAATACTTTCACCATAAACTATGAATGGTATAAAAATAACACACCCATAGTCAAACATATCACAAAACCTTCAGTACAATATAGAAGTTTTGTATCATAATAAATCAACTTCAAATAAGCGTAAAATCCATCAAAGGATGTTGGCATAGATGAAATCAAAACTCTTTTTAGAGAAATATCTCTTTCTATTTTTGAAATCATTTAAGAGTCATATATTTATAAAATAAAACATTTTCTTTGAAAATATTCTTATAATCTTGTAGGGGAAGCTTCGATGATTTTATAATAGCGTAAAATAACCGCACCCGCCGTATAAGTTAAAAAACATTCTTACCTTAATTCTGTCGAAAAGGTTAAAAAGCACCTTGTTTGGAAAACAACGGAAAGATTCCCTTATAAAACTCTTATAAAATGTCAAAGAAGGGTATAAATGTCTTTAAACCATATTATTTTAAATAGTAAAAATGTTTTCAAATACATTTTTAAGAAACATGGATGTGGATGATAAAGAGATCCCAGTAGATTATTACGTATAAACAACCTCGGATAATGAAGAGATTGTGAAATAACCCTTACCTTGCAATTTTCCTTGGTTGGGGTAGGTTAAACTCCTGTATAATGGTGAAATAATTGTTATTAAATTATTAAATAATCATATACATTAATATGATATCATATATGATCTTTTAACATTGCTTTGTTAATAATATCTTAGAATTATCGTCGTTTCGGGTGTTTACTTACTCGTTTTCTTTATATGTTTTGTTACATAAGCCATATTTGTAATGGATAGTTTGTATATTATTCATATCCATAATGATATCAAGTCCTTAAACATCATTTTTAAATCATAAAATGATAATTATACTTGAATGGATATGATGGAGAATGAATCTCATCGGGTTCGTGGAGACGGTAGTCCGTACGTACGCACGAGCAACAATATCATTCTTTTGATACTAAAATAATATATAAGTTGATAGTATATCATATATACAGAATCATTATCATGTTATATTTATTATTTACATGAGTTACACATCATTATTATACCCATCCAAATAATAATATATTGAATAACAATTACACCACGATGTGGAGACGGTAAGCCGTACGTACGCACGTATGGTGACATGTTATTCAAATGGTGGATAGAATACTGAATATGGTTGTATCATATTTATAATAACATCACAGTATATATAAGATACTGGAGTTATTATTTTATAATGGTAATAACAAAGAAAGAAGAAGTGGAAGAAGAAAGGAACTTGGAAAAGGGTGGTGAAATCATTACCTCTTCTTCAGGTTCTTCCTTTTGATTTGATCAAAAGGGCTCCTTAGGTTGGCTTTATGATCAAACTAAGGCCTCTATGTTGTATTTATGGAAGTTGGGAGAGTATTTGGGTAGATTTTGGCCGAACCAAAATGCTTTGAAGGTGTGAAGAAAAGAGAAGGAGGAGTGCCCTTTTGTAAGAGGGGTGAGGGGTACCTTTGGAAAAGCTAGAAATATTAGTTTATAATAAATTCATATTCGGTTTCTAATGGCTCCAAAGTTTATTATTAAAAGGTTAAGGTGGGGATAGGTCTAAAACCATTCAAACAATAGAATTTAGATACGTTTGGGTACTTATATTAACCTTAACTTTAAGTATTAACTCTAAGTTTATTAGTTTCACTTTTACAATGTCTCTTTGTATTTTTATATTATATGGTTAATAAACTTACCATATACATCCAAGAGACTCCCAAGTGGTCCATTAATGAGACACCTATCATGGTATAAGTCTCTTGGCCGAACCTTAGATTTTCAGGAATTTAATACCAATTAATAATATAATATTTGTTTTAAAAACTCTTTTATGTCAATTTTGACACTATTCAATAGTTGATTTTTTTGAAACTCATAACAGATTTATTACTTCGAAAAAAGTCAATTAAATCAATAATAATATATAATATTATCCTAGAAAATTATTTTAATTCATTAAAAGTTTCATATTATATTTATTTGGGTATTTATAATATCAATTATTTTAATTTTTCACTATTATAGTAATTACTACATCATCATTGTGTCATAAATAAATTAAATTATTTAATGTCTAAAAATTGTAAATAAAATATCATTATGTAGGAAATCTTTTTATTTTTCTAATTAATATTTATAATCTAAAATCCAACATATATAACCCTATTTAAAAATTGTTTTTCTAAAAGATATATGCTTGTGTCATTTTTGTATTCATTTTAACTTAATTAAAATAAAGTGTCCCTATCACCTACAAGTGGCTCCATGAGGTCCCAAAATTGACCAAAAGATGCCCATGGTCGGACATATATCCACCAATAAGGTTAGAACACGTTTTAGGGTAATTTAGTATTATTATAATATTATTTGTTTAACCCTTATTTACCGGATTTACCCTTAACCATTGTAAATAAAATATTTACCGCAGTAATTATTTAAAATGTCTAAAAATAAAAGTTACCTATTTACACAATTTGAACATCCTGATTCCAAATATGGAATCTATTTTTCCAAATTCAAAACACAGAAGTGGAAGAAATTAATTTAAAATTAATTCCTGTTGTTAAAACAAAAAGCGTGTTTTTAAGAGATAATAACTATCAAAAGATTGACTCTTGTCTATGTCTGGTTTAATTGTAAAATTATGTCCAATGAAAAACATTGAATTAAATGGTAAAAAAATATTATAAATATACTTTAAAACCACTCAAATTCATAATTTATCAATATTAATTATTTTGATTAAAGAAGTTTTTTTAAATTAAAAATTTAGTATTTTTCACTATTCATCAAAATATGAAAGTTATCCAAAAAGTACCAAAATTTCACCCTAGGCTAATTTCGATATTCCGAATCAAAAAATGAAGTCCATTTTGAAATATAAAATATATATAATTTCAAAAATTAGGTATTACTATTCATAACGGCTAGTTTGATTGGTTGTGGTGTGTTAGAATTCGATGTTGCGTACAACACACACTATCGCATTATTCAAAGAGAAGCGTACCGTAGAAGCTTGGGGTGTTACATATTTAATTATATTTTAATTTCAAAAAACCAAAAGAAAATTTTCATTTCTATTATACTTATAAAAAGTATAAATACAAACAAAAATAATCATAATTATGGGGATAGTGGAACTATAGGAATATTTCTATGAGAAGTGATCTTGGTCAGACATTGTTTTTCATTATAGTTTTTTTACATGGTCATTACATTACAACAACCACACAATAAATTAACATCATTTTTTAGGATCTAATTGTATTGTTTTTATATGTAAGAATTAATTTAATAAATTTCATTTATTGGTGTTATATTTTCTTTCATTGTTTTCAATTTTTATTTTTATTTTTTGTTTATTTATGTACTTCCTTTTCCCAAACAAGGATTTGGATCACTATAGGAAATTTATTTAATGAATCCCCACTTTTATTCCCAGTACAAAAAGATTGAAAAACTCACTATAGAGGCAATATAACCATACATGGAAAAAATATTTAACAAAAATAAATCTATAATCCCATAGTATAGTGACCAAGGCTTAACATAAATAGATATTACATAATTTTATATTAATATTCCACATATTAGAAAATTACATGCTTGAAGACCACAATAGCTTGGTGTTTTTGGAAAATTGGAAGCAAAATCTTTTAACTTGGTATAATATCTTCAAAATATACCTTAAAGATATTCCCTTTTATTAATCCTACTTAAAACCTTTCTTCATAGCCTGGGTAAAGGAAACATAAGAAAGGGTGAGCTCAGATGCTCAATAAGGGTAAATAAATTAGATACATAATAATAACATGAATACAAGGGTATGAGAAAAAGAGCATAACATGTGAAGATCATACCATAGATATAAAAGATCATATATATGAGTCATCGAATAAATATTGGTATATCATAAGACATGGATTATAAATAAATAAATATCATAAGCCGAGAAATCATAACATAAGAATAAGACATAGAAGTGTGGAAGACACATAAGTATATAAAATGATTTTCATAGTAGTCAAGGCTTAATTCCAATGCCATATTAATGGAATGGGTGCACTCCCCAAACCATCTTGGTAGTCATGGTTCACTCTTATGACCATCTTAGTTGTCAAGGTTCATTCCCAAGACCATATTAGTGGAAAAAATCCTTTACTGAACTGAGTTCACTCCCCATTCCATCCATGTCTATCTCAGGAGATATAAATATTTACCCAATGCATTGGAGGGATATGTAGTTTCCACCCATCTCATAATGTGATTATTTATACATGTAAGACAAGATCATACGAAATCATATCATATCCCATGAAATTATGGGTTTCATAAACATGCCATTATTTCATAACTTGTGGAAAATTGATAGGTTTCATAATCATTTCATCAAAGAATAACCCATGAAAATAAGTGGTATTCACAAGTATATAACCCGTGAAATAGAAATGTGTTTCATAAAAATATAACCCATGATAGAGAAATAAATTTATTAATCATATAACATGTAAAAGAGAAACAAGTTTCATATACATCATGACATAAAAACATAATCCATTTAGAGAAATGAATTAAATTAACCCATTCGATCATGTCCCCCTTAATGCATGAGTAACATCAATGGATGTGATCTTAAATGCCAAATAAATTTTAAAGGTCTTTTAAAAAAAATTTGAATAAAATATCATTTCTTCTTTGAAAAATGATTTTTAAAACATAAAACCTTTTGAAAACCATTTTTTTTTAAAATAACCTTGAAAAGTTATAAGGTAAGCTTGAAAACATTTTTAATTCCATTTTCCATGAATATTTATAAAGGAATCTTGAAAAAAATTTGAAAACCTTTTTCTTAGAAAACATATATGGAAAACTTGAAAACATTTTTAAAATATTTTTCCTCAAAAAATAATTTTGGAATCTTGAAAATATTTTTTGAAAACCTTTTTATTTCACAAGAATGTTAAAAGTAATAAGTTCCATAATATTAGGAAAAAAAATTCTTAAAAATAATCTTGTAAACTTGTAACGGAAGATTCAAAGATATGACCTTCATGATGGCAGATTAGTCCATACCTGTCGAATATTCCTTTTTCACCTTAAAAAGATCTGAAAAGTGCCTTGATTAGAAAATGACAAGAAGATTATTTTTTTAAACCATTTTGTTAAAAAGTTAAAAAAAATGGGTAAAAAATATTTTAAAGATCATAAGATAATATTAGAAAAAAATTAATACATTTTTAGTAAACATGGTTTTGAATGAATTCGGATTTCTGACCGAAGAGAGAGATTAAGTCAGATTTTCTTAAAAAAAATATTTATTATCTTGATTAAAAAAGAGTGGTAAAATGGTACCAATACATGGATATATCATGAATAAATAGTGTAAAATAAAATACAAGATATTTATTGATATATTGATCATAATATTTAATCCATGGAAGCATAATCATAAACAATCCTGATAACGATGAGATCGTAGTAATAAACTCTTACCACATCAGTAACTTTGAATCATATTCCCCATGAGAGGATGAAATTAAAATAATATTAAAATATCATGAAAGTAATAATTTTCAGGATAAAAATTTTCAGAGGGTATTTTATACACGTAGTAAAATAATATAGCATCATAACAAAACATGTGTCTCAAAGAAGTCAAATTGAGACAAAATTACTTTACCAATTTAGTAAGTTTTGAACCATAAACCCCATTAAAGATAGATCATAGAATGGATATTTAAATAAAAATATATTTAATGATAAAATTGATATAATACATTCCTGGTAAGTATATACACCACCCAAAAGAAAAAATTGGTGAATAAAGCATAAATATCATAGAAAAAAAAGTGAGACTAGAAATACTCTTACTACCTGAGTAACATTTGAATCATGAGATCCGTGAAATAATAATATCAATTTGAACTTTTTATATAATTAAATTAAGGATATTAATGATATAACATGTTATAGGAAATTATATACACCACACAATAATAATAAGTGGTGAATATATCATATATCTCATAGAAATAAGAGTGGGATGAGAAAACACTTACCTTAAGTCTTTATTTTCTTTATACATGTTAAAAACTAATGTATGATAAATATAATTTTATTATAAATCTAAAAAACAAACATATGTTGATATATCATACCATATATTACTTGATTATGAATTTATATTATCTTTTTATTAACAATTTCATGTTAATGTTACATTTCGGGTAATAATCGCTTTGTTTTTTATATATGTTTTGACTTGTTATTCTTGGAACTATTACTTAGATCAAGATTTACTTATTTATATATTGTAAAAAATTATATAAATATCATATATATTCATTATATAATTATTTTTAATAATATATAAAATATAGAAATATAAAATAGAATACACGATTCACGGATATGGTAGGTCGTACGTATGCATGAACATTGTCTCCATTTTCTTGTCGTATTGAAAGAAGGAAAGTAAATGAAATATATATATATATATATAAATATATATTCATTAAATTAGACTTATTATTTAATATATTTCATATAAATTTTTCAAATCCAACCTTAATACATTCTATGTAAAGTGTGAATGAATCACATTGCTTTGAGGAGGCGGTAGTCCATACACCCACAAATAAAGTTATTATATTCCAAAAAATAAAATGTAAAGAATTAATTTATGTGTTATATAATAATTTAAAAATTATAAATTCATAATAAATCATATATATCATATAAAAAAATTAATTACATCATTATTATCAACCTTGAAAGGTTGTAATGGAAGAACAAATAGCAATGGTTCGTGAGGCGGTAGTCCGTTGTACACAAGAACGATGATTATGTATCCCATTTTATGGAATTGTGTTTAGGTGTAGTTATAACCCTTAGAATAAAAAATATAAGTATATTTTAGATACTGAGGTTATTATATATGTATTTAATAACAATAATTGAGTGTGTGGAGAAATAAATAAAATAAAAGTGCTTGTTGAAGGATGTTACCTCTTCTTTGGGTAATTCCTTTTGGTTTGCAAAAAAGCACTAACTTGTTTTATTTATGCCCAAATTTAGGATTATAGGATGATAGGATTATATTTTTGAACTTATTTGGAAATTTTTTGGATGATTCAATGGTATTTAGATGTTTGAAGAAGTGAGGGGGTGAGTTCCCTTTTATAGTGGAGGAGGAGTGGCATTCCTATAAATATAAAAAGGTAAACACTATTGGTAGGTCTCCCTTCCATCATGTGCCTCCAATAATGGTCCATTTTATATCCAAAAGACTATATTATATAAATATTTCCATAAAATGGTTTTTTAATATTTTTATATGTTATTTATACCCTTAAGTTAAATTTTAACAACTAAGTTACCTTGTTTTTACCTTAATCATTGTAATTAATTTTCATTACATTCACTAATATTTTTGGTCAAAAACTAGGTTTAACTTAATATAAATTATAAATTATTATTTTTCTAGTTATGGAATTTATTTTTTCAAATTCTAAACACATAATTGATAGAAATTAATTTAAAATTAATCATGTGGATGGGATGAGACAATGGGTTTTTAAATTGAAAATTTTTAAAAGATGGAAATGTTTTTATATCCAATTTCAATGAGGAATTTGTTAAAATTACCTAAATTGGATTAATTTATGTACAATTGGTATATTTATTCTTTAAAACAAAATTTTAATAGAATTTAAATATATAAATAAATTAGATGAAAAGGAAGATTTCAATTAAAATTCATTTTTTTCATTATTCGTCAAAAAATGAAACTTCTCATAATAATACCAAAAAATTACCCAATGTAAATTTACATCTTACTATTTAAAAAATGAATATTATTTTTTCAAAAAAAATTATAAAATTATCAAAAATTTATATTTAAAATAGGTGTGCCATTAAAAGGCAGTAAAATTACCTTTTAGAAAAATATATATCTTTATGCATAAAATTGCTTTTATTTTTATCTCTTTTCTAGATAACACATAATATGGAAATTAAATAGTTGATTTAACATAATATATATTTAATTAAAATAATAAAAAAATGTTTTTATTAATTTATTTACTTAAAACATGTTTGATTTCATAAATATAGTTTTCCAGCAATGGATTTGTTATATTATCAAAAGGGTTTTATTTTCATTACTAGTTAATTGTTCACTAAATAATTATTATTAGATAACATGTGAAACCCATATTTTCATAATTTAATTATTATTATTCATAAACACTATTACAATGGTTATGTGACAACTATAATAATATTATTAATAATATATTTTAGTTTGGTAACACTGGGTCATGCGTGTCACATAAGTTATCGAAGGAAATCAGAATTGTTTATAACACAATCCAAGAATACTATTTCATGTACTAAAAGATAATATAAGTGTTTCATGTAGTTAAATTTCTATATTTTTTTCATAAAAATAAATAATAACTTGGTTCTTTCATATTACACAAGTTATATTCAATGTTGCGTGAAATGAAAAATATCAAAATGATTAAATTAGTCAAAACGTAATAATTCATAAAAACTAAGGGTGTTACACATAGGATCCATAGGAACATAAAATAAAGTACCATAATAATATTATCCTTTGGTACAGACCAATGGGTGGTAGGATTGAATATTCTACACCAATGAAGCAAATCAACATCAATAGCATATTCCCCCACACTATCTGGAAGAACGAGAACTAGCACTGGAGGAGATTCAAGACTACATAAAAAATCATTAATGATAGACCAAAAACTCAAGGAGAAAAAAAGTGAGATGGGAGAGTAAAATTAAATTATATCTAAGATGACCAACACCCTACAAGAATTAATAAATCAAGGAAAACACTAAGAAGAGAAAGAAGTATTACCAATATCCTTTTCTTAAGAAGAAATACAAGAGGTGGAAGAAACATTTAAAGAAACTTGTATCCCATAAATTAAACAATAATTACCTAAGGATATCATGGATAAATAAAAACTTCTATATAAAATGTTAATGGTGGATAACTAAATTTTAGAATCTCTTGTTTTTATATTTTATGAAATTCATTTGAAAATTAATCCAATTTATTTTCATGATAAAAATTTAGCATTAATAGTGTTTTCCTTGGAATAATAAGAAAAAAATGAGATTTTTGTATTTAAATATAATATGATTGATATACTACCATATTCTATAGAACCTGGTCTAGAGACCTTCCTTTGTGAGAAAATTCTCATGGTTGAGCCACTCACGAGAGTATAAAATACTCTGGACTCACTTTTATTTCACCATTCACTAGTTAATGTTAATTCTAACTTCATATTCACAAGATTTACATGTCTTTATGAGAATAATTTAGCCTTGGATAATGATGAAGAGTCTAGGGAATCCACTATATAAGATAATTTGGAGAAAAAACTTGAAGAAATTCCCCAATAAGAAGAGAAAGATGTGGATGATGATTCCTTGGAAGAGTTGATTAAATATTATTTAAAGAAGTTTCAAGAATCATTTCTAGAACCTATGGGGAATAAACTAACACTTTATAAACATTTAAAATAATATCTATAAGAGGGTAAAAAAATAATAGGGAGACCACTTTTTTTCTATTCCCTCCCCACTGTATTATTTCTTTCTTTATATATTTCTAGGGAAGGGAGTATTTTACTTCTTTCATGTGATTCTCCAAGAACAATGTCCACTCATAGAAATTGTAAAAAATAAGATTTGATTCTATATATCAATTAATGAAAATAAACCATAAAATTGGGGTAAATATTTGGAACTTCCCACTGAAGGTATTCTAAATCCAGTACCTATTTAGGAATCAAAACAAGTTTTCAGTATTTCTTTGTTTTCAAAAAAAATATTGTTTAACTTTTTTCCTATAGTTATACAATTAGATAGAACCATAAGAGACTATCTCAGGGTTTTCCTTAAAGAACTATGAAAATATTTTAACTAAAAACTAATAGAAAAAATAACATCCAAGATGTTTATATCTTGTTAAACTTTTTTATTCATTGATTTTTTTATTTTGGTGATTTTAAAATGAGCATTATTATATAAGTGTGGGGGACGTCTCTAAATTGTTTAGGATTATTTTAGGGGTAATTATTTAGAATCTATAAAAAACTATATATTTTTATATTATGTTTTATTTTTTATTTTTAGAGTGTTTCTAGGTTAATAAATTATGCTTTATTTATCATCCTACCAAGTTAAAATTTTCATGCTTGTTTGAGATATTATATTGATTTTTAAACGGTTGAAATAAATGAGTACTGAGTGATTTTTATACTATTTTGATGGATTTTTTTTAAACTAGTGAATTTATTGTGATATAAAATATTTAAATTGAATATATATTATGACATAAGGAAATAGGAACTTTTTACTTGATATTAAGTAACTTTTCCCTTGTGAAAATAAACACCTCTAGAAGAAAATTTAAAATAAATTCAAATAATTCCATTGAAACTAGAGTAAAATTATATACCAATATCCCATATTAAATTATTAGATATTTAGTAATTGGGGTGTGAGTAATAAAATAAATTCTTAAATCTAATAAGTTCTTTTCATAAACCATTGCTGGGTAAAATTTAATAAGTAATTAATTATATAAAATGAATGGATTTCGGTCAGGGGTATATTGATCTCATATGAACTAGGTGGAAATTGAATTTATAAGAATTTAATTTGAGATATATCAAGGTGAGATTATGTAACTACACTCTCCTGGTCATACACTCTAGGAAATTTAGTGTTTCATGTTCTATATTGACTCTCGCATTGTCTCTTGGTTCCAGCTCCCACTCTGATGGGTTGTTCGTTGAGGTAATACATGCATAGTCCCTCACACCCATGGTTATTTCTAATTCCATCCATTACTAAAACCAAAATATTTAACATGAGTGATGGTTATTATAAGTGATTTATCATAAATAACTATGTGAAAATTTAACCAAAAGATATCTCACATTATAATAACATGATGTTATATTATAGTTATTAGAACTCAAATTGTATCAAATTAAATTCAAACTATATCACTATTAATTTAACATATATCATTATTTTTTCAACTAAAGTTAATTTGAGTAGGGTTGTATAATAATTATTAACCTAATCCTTTAAATAGAGATCCAAAATTACCATAAAATTTCTTAAAATATTCTGAACCCAATAATCATTGACATCTATGCTCTCAAAATACAAATTATCCTTCCCCAAACATTATTAATAATTTATAAATTCATATAAACAAGTTTTTATATACCCTAATCATATATTATCCAGAACAGTACTCTCCTAAGACCATTTGGATCTCCATGAAATTAAACACACAATGAGAATATATATTCCTTTAAAAATTAACTCTATCTTTAACCCTCAAATGGTTTAAACTACTATTTAATAATATAAAAAACTATTCATTATATATCATAATCCCAGAAATGAGTTAAAATTCTCAAAAAATACCATGAATCACTCAATAATCCCAAGGTTACCAATTACTATCTAATTTCTTCAAAATTAAATCACCCTTTATTATCTCAATAATCATATGTATATTTAACTTCAAATTTATCTATACACTAATATTTTTTTTACTAATATTTATTTACAACAATATAACCTTGAAATAAAATCACCTTTTAAGGTTATTGATACCATTTAACACGTGTTACTATACCATTAAATTGAAACTAATAAATAATAATCCTTAGATATTTCATATAATCCCCAAACTTTTTAAAAAATACAAAAAAAAACTATATTCAATAAATATAAATATAAAATTAAAATAATTAAAATTATCAAGAATTAATTTCAATAAACCCCAATACCATAGTCAATACTAGGAAACTCACATTTTGCGATCATAATAATTGTATACTCAAATTCTCAACCATTTAAGTATGATCCCTTATTCTGTTATAGGACATGGTGGTTTTTGGATACATTCCTTTTTCATATTAACTTTTTATCTTATTCTAACCAAATAATAAAACCAAAATGGTTATGATAATATCAAAAATATAAATATGAAATTATTAATCAAAATATTAATTTCCTTATGACACATTTTTTTAAAAATATGATAATATCAGTTAATCCTATGACTCTCCTTATTCAATATATGGTTATCCATAATATTTTTTCCATTGGGTTCTATAGCATAATTAGTTAAAATAATTCTTAAATACTTCATAATGGTTCATTTTAACACCCCAAATACTTTACAATATATTTATTTTAGAAAAAAATTAATTTTGTGGATAGCACGCGATGCACGCAACATCGAGTTTAAATGAAAATAATCTATTAAAATGTTATTTAAACATGAACATTCAAACCAATATGTAAATTGGTGGGAATGAATAAAACTACCTAAATTATTAAAAATATATATTGAAACACTTACAATTTTTATCAATTTATTAGAAATAAAAATAAGAATCATCTGGAAGAAATGGAAATGTTTTCTAAAATGTAGTTTTTCTAAACAAAAGTTTAGTCGTGCTTTTCACACATAATTTACAATTAATTTCTTACACTTTTATTAGATTTATTTGGAAAAATAAACATTATATTTTAAATTTTAATATCAAAATTATATTAGGGTGATTTTTTTTTGATTTTTCTAAAGTGTTTCATTTTTCGATTAATAGTGAAAAAAACTAAATTTTAATTAAAAATCCATTTTAATTTTAATTATATATAAAGAAAATTTATATTTATAATTATTTGTAATGAAATATTATTTCAGTTATATATTTATTAATCTAATTTATTTCATTTGAAACATTTTCATATTGAATTTATATATAAAAACTCTATAAACTTTTGAATATTTTCTCTTTAAAAACATGTTTTCTCGTCGTGTCTCGGAGATTAATTTTAAATTAAATTTATTCACATATGTGAATGTAATTTATAAAAATTTATTCCATATTTTAAATAAGAATAATTTATATTATATAATTTTGTCAACTTAATATTTTACCAAAATGAATATTGATAATAGTAAAAATTAATTATTGCAGTTATGGTAAAAACTGATTTACCGAGGGTTAAACTAAAAATATAATTGTTAAAATGTCCAAATAACTTTTATAAAATATTTTTTATTTAAATATATAGACAATAAAAATTTTAATTATTAAAAATAATCCATTTTAGACCCTTTTTTAATGTGAAAAACAATGGTACACCTTTTTCATTCAAAAAACATATAAGTGTATCACTCTCTACACTTATAAATATCCTCCCCTATTCAATCTCTTCATAATTTGACGACTATTTTTTTGTAAAATACCTACCCAAATTACCTCTCAAATTCCATCCTCTCATTATATAAGCCTTATTTTGGGCATAAATCCAACCTTGAAAGTCTTTTGGTGCAAACCTAAAGAGGATACTCGAAGAAGTGGTAATGTTCTTCAACAAGTGGTTTTATTTTATTTATTGTTCCACCTCAATAAGTTATTATTAAACCATGATGATATAATTAATTCAATATCTTACATACAATGAGATATTTTTATATTAATTTTATTACCTATAACCATCCCCACATCCATCAAATGGGTTACTAAATCATCATTCGTGTGTGTGACGAACTACCAACTCACAAACCATTCTTTTTTTCCATTACCACCTCTCATGATTGGTTATGATGATGGATATAAAGTATATATAAGATATTTATAACATAATTATACCTCTATAATAATTATATCATATATAATATTTTACTTTCCATTTCATAGGGGATACAATAGTGTTGCTTGTGCATACAGCGGACTACCGCCTCATGAAGCGATGTGATTCGTCTTTCACTAACACTTTACCTAGAAGGTAGTAAGGATAAAGTTAATTAATATATGTGATATGAAAATAAATAATTATCATTTTCATAACATATTTATAATTCTTAATAGATACTACATCATTTCTTTTTCTCAACATTTCACTCACTTTAAGATGATAACATCATTCATATACGTATGGATTACCGCCTTCACGAAGCGATGTGACTCTCTTTTCATCACCAAACCACATGGATGATATATATATATATATATTTATATTTAAATAAATAATATTTCATTAATGATATTATTATCATTCTGGAAATATTAAATATTACTTACCACCTTTCTATTATGATCGTTGATAAATGGAAATGTTACTCATGCGTACGTCTGGTCCACCATCTCTATGATTGTAACACACTAAATTTATCAAAACCATATTTTGTGATTGGTATTAAAATTAATATTGATTTATAAACATTATAATTATTTCATTACTATTATTCTATAGATTATGTAACTATATAATATGCATAAGAACCATAACATTATGACAAACCACAAATGAGAAAACAATGCAATTAACACCTGAAATAATGAAAATAATGAAAGATTATTAAAGAACGAGTGATAAGATGTCATTAAAGGATCATATATGGTATTTAAAATATTAATATGTTTATGTTATAAGTTAAAAACATGTCTAAACTGCTATAAATTAGTTTAAATAATATTCAACTAAAAGGGAGGATGGGTTAAGGGATTTCATCTCAATTTACATTTCATTGAGACTTATTTGTTATTATGTACTAATTCACTTTTATATGGTGTATATACTACCGCTTTTACATGTAATGTCATGATTCATTCATACATCATGGTATTTTAAGTTTTTATTTTAATTACCTCATCCAATGGGATTAGACTTGAAAAATTACCAACTGGTAAATGTTATTTTACAATCTCACTTTATTTTGTAATTATTAACTTTCTCTTGAAATAATTACTTTATTATTATAATTTTTAATTATTAATTACATTTATATTAAATATCCATTTTATTCCGTGATTTATATAATTTTATCCTAAATCATATTATTTTTTTTACATATAGTGTTTATTTTGAAAGTTATTTGATTAACTAGGGAAATATAGATAAATTTGTATCAATTAATAAATATAAATATTTATTGATAAGAAATATTTTTCTCAAATTAAATCTATCATTAGATATATGAGGAATGATTTGGACATGAAAAAATGGGTGGGGTTAGTTATAGATAGTCCCTTGATGCATTGTCATACCTCGTGAGACAAATCAGTTGGCTAAAAGAGATGAGTTTATACCGAGTAGTTTTAAATCAGTTGGCCAAAATAGATGAGTTTTTATCTATTAGTTTTAAACATTATTGTGTAAGGTCTTGATGGTATAGGTATCATGTTCTTGGGATATGAAATCACAAAATTAATCATTTCTTTCATTTAGAATTCATTTATCTTATTATCCTTGGGATTTTTACCATGATAATATCTCTGGATGCATTTCATTCTCTATTTAATAATTAAATGGAATGTTTTTTTAGATATTTACCATGCCATATTGATGATAAGTTATTTTATATTAATTGTCAGGTTATTTAAATCTCATGTGTGTTTAGTTATTTACCTTGATATATTGATTATGCTTATTGATTCATGATATACTCCATTTCACATAACCCTTTCTGATCATTTGAGTAAACACTTATTTTGTTTCGTTTCCCTTGGATATAAAGATGAATTATTGGAATGAGTTCTCAAGGATGAAGTTCATTTTATGTTTTTATGTATTATATTTAATTTTTTATTCCCAATTTATAATGGGTATGATGTATAAATCTGGTTCTACAAAACTAATAAATTGATCAGTTTTTCATTATTTAACCCTTTTAATCTTTTCCAATATAATAAAGTAGGCACCAACTCCAAACTACTAGAGTCGGGGTCACTACATTTATAAAGATAATGTGAATGAACCAAATTATATACCCTAACAGTGTATCTCCAAGTGTGTATTCATAAGCCCTCTCATCATGAATCAGAGTGAAGATTTATTTAGTGCTCAACCAACCCTTTTAGGGTGATTACCCCTAATAGAATCTATATCACATCTGCATCAAATTTCCAGTATCTTTACAAGGATGAATTTCTAGGAAAATCACATAATCTCTACTTTATTTAAACATCATAATGTTATCCAATAATTATAATTATTCCTAGGTTTTTCACCAAAGTTTCTTTATCCTAATTCCTAAATAAAATTTTCATTATTACCATAACATTAAATCATATAATTCTCCCAAAGGGTTATCTATACCTTTGAAATTGTGATCAACCTTAACTAAGTAGTCCTTAAATTATCCTTAAAATAAATCATAATATCCAAAGTTATATAAAACTTTCCTTCAATACCAACGGTGGTGACCCAGACCCACGCTCCCAGATCTAGTGTGAATAAACACATACATTATATAATTTCATTGATACGAGTTGTAAAATACTTAATATAACCATCTATAATTACAAAATCACTAATTATTATTAAATCTATAGAATCCAAATGATCTTTTCAAGTTTAGAGATTAAAAGAGTTAGGATACATCATAAAATAATAAATCTCATGTTCTTTATATCAAATGTAAAATTTTCCAATTATTTATGAATATACTTAATTTATGGAAATTCTTTAACATATCCCACTGATTCATTTACACATGTTATCCATATAAACATGTTATGTGTGATAATTTTATCCATAACCTGGGAAATGGAAACATATGAAGGGGTTATCTCAAACTATCCATAAGGGAAACTATAACTAAATAATTCATTGAATAAACATAGAATAAAATTATGGAATGAATGGGTGGAAAAAATGAATCTATAATCAGTTAAAACTAAAAACATGTTATATCCTTGATACTAAATGAAAACATGTATATCAATAATACGAATCTCATACTGATGGAATGTATAATTTCATAAATAAAAAACATGTTTTAAAGGTCTTGTGATAAGACACTTTACTTTTCATCAGGACAAAAATCATGACATACCACTATTAAGGCCTTTTCCCAAGACACTATCCTATTATGGGAAGAGGAATACAAAAAAACTAACATGTTTTGTCTCATGATACATGTTGACGCATCAAGGTGCTATATAATTCTGGGCCATACCCATCAATTGATTAAGTTTAATCCATTCACCATAAGAGTCATCAGTAACTTTCATACCATTCTTGTGGGACCATATTACTAAATAAAATTCAGTTATACATATAATAAAGAATATGGAATACTGATATAGGACCAGCCTATGTTAGTAGTCAATAATCATCAAGATTACCAATTCTTTTCTCTAAGTAAATAAAAGGGATAACATGAGAATAACTCATCCAGAGAAAGAAGTTGGATGTTATACCATTACATAATCAACATGACAATAATATTAAATATTTTAAAAATAATATGAGAAATTAAAATACTTTTACCCATGTCAAAAAAATGGATAACATGATCAAACCCCATTCAGAGGAAGAAGGTGGACGGTTTCAAAAGAACATATCCCAACAAGTGATAAATATTTTTCAAATGGTTTATGTGGTAGGGATTTATATCCATGTCAAAAATGATGGAATGACCCATAATATGATAAAAGGTTCAAATGTACCCAAATTATATGAAATAACTATAAAGAATGATGATAACTCAATAAACAAAAATGAATTTCCAAATATCCTCTCTACTATAGAAAAAATGAATCAATAGCTTCTTGAATAAGGAAACAAGATTTGGATGGTAAATCCCAAGAAATAAAATTAAATATAGTAAAGAACATTCATGGTATAGTAAATCAATATAAAATCATACAAAGGAAACCAATTTCATAACATGTAATATGTCTCAAAGAATCGAAATTGAGACCAAGAAAACCCTTACAGCTTGAGTATCACTTTAATAAAAACCCCTTGAAATATAGGGATTGTATTTAAACTCAAAATAACATGATTAAAATGTAATTCAAAATATTATATCTTATATAATTAGTATATACACCACAAAAATTAAATTAGGTATATAGTACAGAATATGTCTCAAAGATAAGAATTTGAGATAAAAACCCTTATAGAATTTGGGACATTGGACCAAAATAAAAAGAGAAATTTAACATGAAATGGGAAATTAAATATAATTAAATATAATATAATCATGATATAAATATTAAAATGTGGTGTTAAATACACCATACAAAATCAAATATGGTTTATAATATAAACATGTATCAATGAAGGGAAATTGAAACTAAAATCCTAACATATTATTCCATAATTCCATGAACGTACTTTAAACTCATGTATCACAAATATAGATATCTTTATAACTTAATTAATAACCTTAATAATATCAATTTTCATCCATAGTTTTCATATATTGTCATTATCTATATGAATTCTTTTAATTTTCCACATTGGGTATTTGTAGTTTTGATCGTTTTTACTAGTTTCATAATAGTGGTGTCTATATTCATTAATATTCTAAAGTTCAACATTAATAGTCCATTAAGCTTACATATAGGTATGTTTTATCATTATTTAAAATTTTCCAAAACCCTTTCATTAGTGGTTTATTTTTTATCCTTAAACATAAAATTGATAAAAAACATGTTTCGGCGATTCTTAATAATTAAAGGGTGTTTTCTTAATTAATGAATTAAATATTAATCTAAATTATTTAGAATAAAAAAAGAATAATTATTTAAAAAATTATCATATTATACTAGAAATTATGTACTCATATTCATTCATGATATATATTCATAATATCATTCAATTAAGTGGTTAAACCAACCAAAACATGAACATATACTGATTTAATGAGTGATTATAAGATAGTTTAGTTATAATATCATTATACAAGAATAATAAGTATATTTTTTAGTTTTTATTAGTTTGATAAATCATAATTATAAGGAACTATAATAATAAGTAATGGATGTGAAAATATTTTATAATTAGAATACAAAATTATCCTCTTAGTACGCTTATTTTAAATAATTAAATTAACAATTATTGTTTGTTGATCATATCAATAATAGGTTCTTAAATTTATCATACCATAACCTTAATTATTTAATAAAAATAATATTTTCCTTTAACCTCATCCTTATATCCGACCATGTAAGGTTGTGAAGGAAAACAAAGCACGTTGCGTCGTTTAGGCGGTAGTCCGCACAATACATGAATGACAGTTTTGTTTTTCTTAATGGATAGGGTATATGCATAAATAAAGATAATAAAATTAATATATTAACTTTAATGTATATAAATGATATTAATATAATTATATTTGTGTGGGTAGAATAAATTTTAAAGAATATAATTAAGTATAAAAGAAAAGTAGTTGATAATACTCGCATCAGTGACTTTAATTTTCTTTTTTAAGTATCATTGGAAATGAAGGGATTTTCCTAAATAATGGCGAACATAAAATTTTAAAAAAGGTATAGTGTTAAATAATGATAAATTTATTAGTTTTCCAATAGAAAATTAAAAGTAAATGTGTATCTTTAAGTATTGAAGATGTTAACTTTTTGTAACTAAATGAAAGGTTAGTTTTGGGAGTGATCCTTACATTTTCAATAATATATGGTTAATGTTATAGTGTCAAATGGTGAAAAATAGAAAAAATAGTAGATTAAAATAATTTTGGTTTGAAATTAACCTCAACCAATACTTTTTTAGAAAACATTTAGTAGTTTAAGGGTTTTGTTAACTTTTTCTCTTTTACACTAATTTATATTTACCTCAGTAATTAATTTATAATGTTAGTAAATAATTTTAATGAAAAATATTAAGATTGAAATTTTTACCTAGTTTGAAAATTAAAATTTTAATACTTAAAATATTTTTATCAAATAAAATTTATAACTGTGTGAAAATTTAATTTTTAAATAAGTACACTTAATCACATAAAAAAAGTTTTTAGAGAAATTAAATTTTTAAGATTTAGAATTTTATATAGGAAAATATTATCTTGGATATTTCTTTAAAACACATTAATTAAATTATTATAAAAAAAATAAAGTATATTTGGCTTCCAAGTCTTTATGTAATCAAATATCCCATGAAAAATACTTGACTCAAAGAAAAGACCTGAAAGAGTATTTATATTAACATACCATTTTAATTAGATATAAAAATGTTTTCCATAGGTTTTATTTGTTCAAATAAAATTTTAAAATGAATAACTTTATTACTAATATTTATATTTTATCACTTAAAATGATTTATAAATTTCTAGGTCATACTTATATAATTGTAAATTCAAGAAAATTAAAAATTTTGTGAAAATTTTATTTTTTGACTAAAAAATAACCTTTTCATAAAAAGATAAAAAAAAATTATACTATGTCAATTTATATTTGAGTAATTCAAAACTGAAGTTAATTTTAGTTAATTTCAAATTACAAAATTTATAAATTCAATTTTTGTATAAGAATATAAAATATAATGAAAATTCATTTTTATTTAAAAATGACATTTTTAAATATGAACTATTAATATTATTATTTCATGTTATTTACCAACTAAATTGGTGTTAAAAATTATTAATATCAACTATAATTTATCATAAACCATATTTTTAGTGAAATCAAAATGTGTATCACATAAAAGAAATTTTTTTAGAAAAAAACACTTTTCTATATAATGAATGAAATTATTAGTCATTTTAGGTAAAATAATTGAATTTAATTCATATTAAAAGTACCTTTTATTTCCTATATACATATAATTAAAAATATAGTTACTCCTAATCATTCCTACTAATTCAACATGTTGGGTTTTAATGGTATAAACATGTCATGGTTTCATTTTAATTCGGTGTTGTGTGTGTATCATGTTATCAAACACATTAAATTATTTAAAGGTAATTATATATTAGATTTTCAGGGTGTTACAAGTCTTGTTTGTATATTTTTAATCTTCTAATTATTTTTTATATGGGATCAACCCAATGGAAAATTTTTGTATGCTTGTATGATCAGGGGTATATAAGATAATATTCTTTTAAATGATACCTTTATTATAGAATTCTGTTTATTTGATATTACATACATTGATGGTTGTGATGGATGTTATTTAGTTATTTTCTACTCTTGTATAACTTTGATTCTAGGTAATAGTCTCCCAAATGTATGGATAATGACTTCACCACTATGTAGTGGTTTATGATATATAGAGAGGCGTGCTTGAGGCCATGTGGAACCATGTCATGTGTGATGGTTCTTGGTTGTGGTGTCACAAATATGTATTAGATATTTTTATTTTTGACTTACTATTTCAGGAGATGGTATATATGTGGTATAGTAATGTATCATAGCTTGTGATAGACCTTGGAATTGCGAGTCATGAACACCTCTCTAGTGGTAGGTCCTAGTTATTAGGGGTATGAGATTTCTTTTTTTCTTTTTTTCTTTTTTTGGATTGACATGTTTATTGAATATAATGAATTATTATAGGTTTTATTTATATTTTTTTATATTTTTCATTTGAAAATATTCCTATGTTCACGCATCATATTTGGAACATAGGACCCACATGACTTACGCATGCCTTTATATGATTGGATTTCACTAATGGGAGGTCATGTGGTTTAAAGTTTCAAAAAAAACTTATATTATGTTTTACCATATAACATTTTGGATTCATTATACTCAACTAACACATTTATGGTTTCTTTTTATGGAAATTCATGTGGATCCTGGTGCATGGTGTTCTTAGGTGTGACTACATAGTCCCTTGTGCAACGGATGAGTAGGGACCCTTAGGGGTCAGTGAAGGCATCAGTTTCCATGGTGATGGAACCCTGATGGGTTTAGTACATTCATGAAATACAAGATGAATGATTAGAGAATAGACACATGTTTCCTTAAGGTTGCGTGTTTGCTTACATAAAGTGTCAAAAACAACCTGCATAAAGTTTCACCATATTGATTTTTGGTGGCATTCTACTTAATAGAGTCGGGTAAGTTCTGGGATACCCTGATTGGGTTGAGGAAAGGCATGTAAATGATTTCAGATTATGGGATGTGAAATGATTAAATATTTTATGGTATCAAATATAGTTTCATACGTCAATGTTCAATGAGGTGTGACTTGTAGGAGTATAATTCAGGGAGTGTGATCGGGTTGTATGGGAGCATGCAGCCTTTGGGTTCATGTAAGATAGATGAAGATAGAGGGCAAGGATATTTGAGAGGGGTTTCTTGGTGGATCAATCTAAATGATTAAGAGAGTGATAAATAGCATGGAATTTTATGGGAAAGTATCAATGTGAGAGGGTAGGTGCGTGATGGTTATGCATAATAACTAGTTGAGTTGTGGATCAGTGAATTGTTTATGTTCGGTTCTTTTGAGAATTGTTCAGTTTTTGGATGAACTTGAGAAATACTATAGTTTAAGTGTAGTGGTGATACACATGAGGGTGTAATAGCCTGGTATTTGTGTCCTTGATAGGGGTGTTTTAAATGAGTCATAGTGAAGGGACCTATTTGGGTCAGTGCTTTAGGAGCAGTATAATGGAATCCATATGGTGTGGATTAAACCATTGTATATCAAGGATTCACTAGTAGAAAAATAGTCTTTAACATCGATTTTTTTTTAATTTGAAGGTCGGTTTTTAACCGACGTTGAAGTTACTGACGTAAAAAATATGACTTTTTACGTCGGTTTTTGTAAACCGACGCCAAAAATGAATTAAATTTGTTTTTTAGTGTCAGTTTTGTAAAAACAATAATTCCAAAAAATCAATTCGTATCATTTTTTTTCTTCGGTTTCCTTAAAATCTGATGCCAAAAAGTTTTAAAAAATAGTTTCGGCGTCAGTTTTTTTGAAAAAAACAACACCATAAATGAAACAAAATTAGTTATGGCCTCGGTTTTTACAAAATCTAACACCAAAAAGTAAATTTTTCTTATTTCATGTTTTGGATAATTTCTTAAGCTTCGATTTGACAGGTCATGGAACAAAAACAGAGTTACGGATCAAAAGTTATGGTCTTCAGAATATAAACATGTCAAAGTTTCGATTGGTATAACTCATTTCAAATAAATTTTGATAAACATAAATTAAAATCACATACAAAAAATGAAAATGTTTATTGATAATTAAATTTACACCACAATTGGTAAATCTCATTCTAATGTTCTATATTTGTAACTCAAAAATAATAATAAATCATCTCTATAAGCAAGCTAAGCAAGCTGTTTAGAAATGAAGGAAAAAAATAACAAAGAAGATAAATGATTTGAATAGGTACCATGTTCAAATTTACGATTGGAACCGCATTACAAAATTTATTTAATTGAAGATATTGAAAATGTTGAACAAAGGATAAAATGGATTTATATATAGTAAACGATTGAAGCTACGTTGTATGGAAATGTGGGCGAGATTTTAAAAAGTTAAACGTGCATTGTGAAAAAAATGAAATTTGGATCCCGTGTATTGGCGAATACTCTTTGGCATTGGTTTTCTTTGAAACCGACATGAAATTGGATTTACATTGGTCTTTTGGGTTAACTTTTGTAGAAAACCAACACAAAGAATGCCAATCGATATCCTTTTTAGCATTAGTTTTTAAATAAACTGACTCCAAAAAGTAAAAAAGAAATTATTTTTCACGTTGGTTTTTTTAAAAACTGATGGAAAAAAGTAAAAAAAAAATTTAACGTTGTTTTAAAAATAAATAAACGCGAAAAGTGTAAAAAAACACTTTTCACATCGGTTTTTTTAAAAACCAATGCCAAAGACTAAAAAATGTTTTGGAGTCAGTTTTTAAAAAACCCAACTCGCAAAATAAAAAAAAATAATTTTGGGGTCGGTTTTCAGGAAATCCGACTTAAAAAATGAAAAAAAATTATTACATTGTTTTTTATAATTTCTTAATCTTCGATTTGACTGGTCGTGGATCTAAAACGGAGTTACGGATTAAAAGTTATCATCTTTCAAAGATGAACATCTTTAAGTATTCTATTAGAGAAGATCAACTTCTGACAACCATAAATTTTAATCCGTGACTACATTTTTTCTCCAAGACTAGTAAAATCGAAGCTTAAGAAATAATCTAAATCTTAGTAAAATAAAATCTAATTTTTGGCATAGGTTTTCATAAAAACCAACGCCAAAATTATATTTTTTTCGTCGGTTTTTTTAAAAAAAATTGACACCAAAAAGTCTTCGCTTTTTTTATTCCGGTGTCAGTTTTTGGGAAAACCGATGCCAAATTTTTTTTATTATTTTTGGAGTCTATTTTAACAAAAACCGACACGAAAAATCATCAATAAATGGGTTTTGCGTCGGTTTTTATGAAAACCCATGCCAAAAAAATATTACAATATATTTTATAATTTCTTAAGATTCTACTTGACTGGTTGTGAAGCTAAAACGTAGTTACAGATTAAAATTTATGGTCTTTGAAAGATGAACTTCTTTAAGACTTATATTATAGAAGACCAACTTATGATAACCATAAATTTTAATCCATAACTCTGTTTTTTCTCCACAACTATTCAAATCAAAGCTTAGAAAATAATCTAAAACTTAGTTAAAAAATCTAATTTTTGGCGTCCGTTTTTATAAAAACTGACGCCAAAAAGTCTTCGATTTTTTTGATTTCGGCGTCAGTTTTTGGGAAAACCGAAGCCAAAAGATTTTTTTTATTTATTTTTGGCACATTTTTCACCAAAACCGATGCCAAAACATTTTTTTATTATTTTTCATATCGATTTTAACAAAAACCGACATGAAAAATCATTAATAAATGGGTTTTGGTGTCGGTTTTTATTAAAACTGGCGCCAATAAGTTCCCGCACATACTATTGGCGTCGGTTTATAAAAAATAGATGTTATAACATCAACGTTAAATCCATTATTTCCACTAGTGATGGCGTTTCTAGTGAATTGGAGATGGGTTCTGATTAGTGTTTTCTACTGTCTCACATCTAGTGATTAAATTAAGTAATGAACAGAGTGTGGGCCATGAAGACTAGTATTGGGTTAGGAGAGCAATTATAACAACACTCTCATGGTGGAGAGTTTCATATCAATCATGGGTGAAGGAAACTCTTTTCAAAAATGTTGAGTTTATAGTGAGACTAGTCAGTGTATAGTCATTGTGACATCAATATGTTGGTGTGTGGTAAGATCCATTGATATTTTTTCCCTGGATAATACCAAATTTTGAGCTTGAATGTAGTGCTGGGAAGATTTGGTGCATTGGAATTCGGATTGGGGTGGTCCAAGAATGATTCAGATCGACATTACATCAATTCCTAGGGTGTGAGCATGATTATTGGTGTGGTTGGTTATTGATCCCACCATTGAGTTACATCAGAACATGGGTTGGGATTTTTTTTTGGAATTATACAATCTTGGGATTCCCTGAGAATTAAGGAATTGTGATTAGTTGGTGTAAGGAAGTGCCAGCTATTTATGCTAAGAACTTTTAAGAGAGGATGATTAGGGAAGATATGGAAAATGAATTAGCATGGAATTGGATGTAGTGAGGTGGAAACTATATCAATCATGTAATTGGACTGTTAAAAATAGTTATCTTATTGATTCATATAGTGGGGAGCATCATGGATCAGAATCAATTATTGTGAGTAAAGACTTATAGTAGGGAGCACTATAATATTTTGTATGATTTCATCAAAGACATTGTCGTGTCTCATAATAGACATTTTTGGTGAGATATATCTCAATGTTAGCATTGGTGGAAAGTATGTGGATCGTCTTCTTTTAAATAATGTGTTTGGGTGTTGTAATTGGTCAGTGGAATCATGTTTAGAATTCATAGATGGTGTGGTGAGTTTTCAGTGAATTAAAGGTTGTGGAATGTAGGGATACATCATTCTAGGATAACCAAGGATTCTTAAGGATGAGAATAATTATAGTGGGGAGTTGGAAAGCCTAACATTTTTTTTATATTCTTATGTTTTAGTGAAAATTTAATTTTCTTATCAAAATTTGGGTTTATTCCTTGAATTGTTTTATGGATCGGGAATTTGATTATTTAAATATCTCAGGGATATATTTCTAGATAATTAATAGGGCATTAATGTTGGTTCAGGTGCTTGGGTATATTTCAGATAAGATTCAAGGTGGAAATCATTTCAAATTCTAGTTATTGATTCAATTCAAACCATGGCCCAGAAGGGGTGTTTCGTAAAGTAAGTTTTATTACAAAAAAAACTATTGTTATAAGGGGTTATTTTTTCATTTAGAGGGGGTTATAACCCACTCTAAAGGATTTAGTTGTGGTTATGGGAATCCTCCACTAAGGTGGCTACAATGTGAGGTTAGGGGCAGTTTTTTGTAAACCACTGGTATATGTGGATACACATTAGAGGCAGTTCCATTAGAAGGGGTTTAAAACCCTTCTAATGTCGCCGAAAAATCACTAGTAACAGAAACTTTAAAATGGGGTTAAACCCCTTCTAAATAAAGTATCAGATTAGGGGCGGTTAGAACATCCCCTAATCAATTTGAAGGTGAAAATTTAGGGGGGGTTTAAACCGCCCCTAATCAATAAATTATTTAGGGGCGGTTCTAAACCTCCCCTAAAGTTGAATCAATATTTTTTATTTTATTTCCAAATGTCCACCATACCTAGCTCCCTTCCTCCCCCCTCTAGTTCCCTGTGCACCCATGCCCTCTCCCTTCCCTGCCCCTCTGATTCCCCAGTGTGAACCCATGCCCTCTCTCTACCCTACCCCTCTGGTTCCCCTATGTGTGCCCAAGCCCTCTCCCTTACATACCCCTTCAGTTCCCTCATTTGCGCACCCAGGTCCTCTACCTACCCCCACCCCCTTTGGTTCCCATGTGTTCACCCAAAATCCACATCCAGTTCCCCACACACCCATCTAGTTCCAACCCTAGCTTCCCCCGATCTAGTTCCCCACGTGCTCTAACCCCACCGCATATAAACCAGAATTTTTGTAAAATTTTGCAGGTAGAGGGATTCGAACCATCGACCACAGTATCCTGAGCGCAACCAAGGCCACCCTCCGACGACCACCATGCCATTTCAATTTTTGATATTTAATTACAAATGAATATATTTATATATATTCAGTCAAATATATTCTAATAAGTATTATTTAGATAATAAATTAAATGAATTTAAATATATAACCTATATATAAACATATGTTTACATATTTACAAATATATTCATATAAATTATTTTTATACTTAAATACATATTTATATATTATATACATGTTTATTCATATAATATATATAAATAATTATATTTACATATATAGATATATATTTATAAATACATTTATATTTGTGTGTGTCTATTTATGTATTTAAATAATATTTATAGATATAATATAATTATAATATATATTTATTTAATTATTTTTATATACTTATACGTGTGTGTGTGTGTGTGAGTGTATGATAATAATAATATTATTAATTATTGTTATTGTTATTACATGTGTTTTTTAAAGTATGAAAATTATATGTTGGTTTTATAAACACTATACATTTATTTTATGATTTATATCATTCATATATTATATTAAATACATTTATATTATATATTTATGTAAATTATTTATATAATTAAATACATATTTATATATTAAATACATGTTTATTTAATGAATATATATATAAGTATTTACTTAATATATTTATATAAGGTCTTTAAAAATATATTTATATAATGTATTTCAATACATATATTTATTATTATTTACATTAATAGATATATTATTTTCATAAAAAATATAGTATTATATATAATAATATATAATTATTATTATATGAAATACAATTCATAAAAATATTTATATCATATATAATTAATATTATATGAATTTTGATTTATAAAAAATATTTATATAATGTTATATGAAATACAATTGTATATTATCTATAATTAATATGTATATTATATATAATAAATATTATATGTAATATAATTTAAATGAATATCTACTTAATATTGTATAAAATACTGTTTTATATTATATATAATTAATATTATATAAAATTCAATTTATAAAAATACTTATATAATGTATTTCAAAACATATATTTATTATTATGTATAATAATATATATATATATATATATATTTAAATAAATATAATTGTATAATATTTTGTAAGTTAATATATATTTATTTGTAAAAAATTTATTTCATATAACATTAATTATATATAATATAAAAGCATAAACAAATTATTTAAAAATATATTTGTTATTATTATAATATAAAGTATAAAAACAATAATCTTCTATTTTATATTATATATTTTTTAAATAAATTATATTTATTTATATATTTATATAATATGTTTATTCTTTTATATTATAAATAATTAATATTAGATGAAATAAAATTTATATTAATAAATATATATAGTAATGTACATAAAATTATAAAATTATATTTATGTATATATATAAATACAATTAAATAGAATCATATAAATATTTTATATAATATGATCATATAATATATTTATATATTTATATATTGTGTTTTAATTATATATTTACATGTGTGTGTGTGTGTCTATATATATATTATGGAATTATTTTTTAAAAAAATTTGGGGGTTCATAAACCCCCTTTAAATTAAAGACATTAGAGGGGGATTTTTAACTCCCTCTAAATTAAAGATATTAGAGGGGGTTTTGAACCCCCTCTAATTTATAGACATTAGTGGGGGTTTTGAATATAAGGACTTGGCTTTAAAACATTACAAAATCCTAATTTTTAGACAATAACATACATTCATACACAATGAGGATCTTTTCAGGTTTAGAGTTTTAGGTAATTATGACATAAAACATACATCACATCTCATAACCATACATGTGATCAATATCCATTTTTTAAATATAAAATTTTTCAAATAAAACATAATTATTTTTCAAATCTTTATGGAATTTAAATTTTCTTCCTTATTTCTCTTACACATCCTTATAACCTGTGAAAAACATTTAAAAACTTGGGATGAGCACAAAAAAGCTCTGTAATCGATACAAAGAAAGAATTTCTTAGTCAAGTGATAACATAAAAACCAATAAAACCCATTTCATAAACAAAATTAACATGCAAGGAAACATCATGTAGTTTCCTTGGGACAAATTTTCCATATCACTCTTACAATCACCCTTACACATGGAATGACCATTTGGTCAAATTCCACCTTAGTAATACCAAATGCATTGGAGAGCTATAATGGGGATCACCCATCATATTTTGAGCTATAATGAACTCAAAACAACATATCTTGAGCTATAATGGGCTCAATCCAATATAAATAATGTCCAAGGAACATATCATGGTAATAAAGTATCTTGAAATCAGGAGAAACCACTCCTAACATATACATATAAAAAACAATCCATTTAAAATTTATTAAAGAGAGTTTTAAAAGGATTTTAAAAGGGAAGTCCCTTAAAATATAATTGGAGTGAGAATTAATTGAATGGAATTTATATGTGTATACACCATAAATACACATATTGGAACATAATATAAAAAAAATCATCACAAAAATAATCTTAATACCACATAATGAATAAAGAAGAAGGTTATCCAAAAGAATAGAAATTGGGATAAGAATTCCCTTACCTTGGGTTCTTCTTACTTAAAATGTGTTTAAACCTCTTTTATAATGGTTAAAAGAGTTTTCTTAATATCTTAATGAAACTTATTTTTTAATTCTAGAAGTCCCATTTGGGACATTCGATAAGGAAGTTTATAAATTGTCTTAGCATCAGGAACTTAGTCGATAATAAACTTAACCTCTCAATCAGGAATAACATCAGGCAAATCATTAGGAAAAACATACAGGTATTCATTTACCACTGGTACAACATTAATCTGGATAATTCCCTTATATTCAAAAATATGAGCAATATTACTTTTATTTCCATATTTTATTAGTTTCTTAGCTTCTGGATATGTTATAAATGGTATGGCTTCATTCTTGTACACAAACTGAAATTCATTCTGAAAAAAAATTTCTTTTTCTCTGCAATCTATCTTAGCATGATAAAAATAAATCCATTCCATACCCAGAATAACATAAAACTCTACTAAAATAAAAACAAAAAGGTATTTAGGTAAAATCTTTCCATAGATAAGGATAGTTATATTCTTATAATTTCTTTTTTCCACAATATTTCCTCTATTGTTTTTTAACATGAGATCTGGTTTCATTTCATGAGGTTGAATTTCCAATTTTTCTGAAAATTTCTCAGAAATGAATGAATGTGTAGACCCTGAATCAAACAACACATTTGAGAAATATGTAAAAATAAGAAATGTACATGATATCACCTCATTTGATGTATTAACATCTACTTAAGTGGTTGCAAATGATTTTACCAAACCCTTCTACTTCCAATCTTTTTGATTCCTTGCTTGAGTGACTAGATTTGGAAAACAAATTAACAAAATGACCCAATTATTTATAGTTAAACCATATCACCATCGACTTCTCTTTAATTTTGGGATAATTTTACTTGCACTCAGGAGACATGTGTCCAAACCTTCCACATTGGTAACATTTCACAGAATTTATAAGACATTCACCAGGATGACTTTTACCACACTTTTGACAAGAAGGGAAATTGATTTTCTTACCTCTATATTTCTTTGACGATTCTTACCCAATGCCTGCCAACCTGGCCAATTATTATTCTTATCATCATGAGGCACATATCTGTCAGAAAAATTCATCTCTGCTTTTTCAGCACAACGAACAAGTTTCTCATATATTTTAAACTCTTGTGAAGCCAAATATCTTCACAAAAATGGCTTCAAACCAGAGTAAAATATATTAATTTTACTATCAAAATCCCGAGTAAAATCTGGTACATACCAGGACAGTCTTGTAAAATTGGCTTCATATGCTACCATAGAATCATCATCTTTCTAATTTAGTTCCAATAATTGTTTCTCCAATCTGAGTTAAACAGTTTTGGGAAAATATTTTTCCAGAAAAAAGACTCTTAAAATCATCCCATTCCAAACTATCAGGATCCTCTCTTTCTCTCATATTAATAACCATATACCACAATTTATCGAATTCACCTTCCAAATGATAAATGGATAGTATTACCTTTTGACATTCTGAACATCCCATGACATCAAATATATTTTCTAGAGAATTGATCCATCCTTCGTCTATCACTGGATTTGTGGCTCCACTGAATGCTGGAAGATATTTCCCCCTAAAATTCATAACAAAATACATGTTTTTTCATGTTATATCATGTTCCTCTCTATCATGGATACCACCCCCATTTATTTATTGGGTCAAATGAGCTATTTTTGTCATGAACTGCTCGGTTCTGATTCCCACAATTTTGGGCTATAGATTCGGGCAGATATCAGCCTCTTGGTGCCTTCCTACTTCAGCTTCCATATTTATTCTATGGAAAACCATTCTGAACAGACATAACATAGATGAAGAAACATGGTAATCCTTACATTCTATAACATTTCAAATTATCATAGTGTAAAAATCATTTATGGTATTCTTTTAACATCATCCTAACCCCTAAAGTTATCTAAACCGTCATCAGATATCAACTATAAGGACATGGCCTTAAAACATTATGTAATACTGAGTTTTAGGAAAGAACATACATTATAACACAATTAGTATCCTTTTAGGTTTATAGTTTTAAGTAATTAGGACATAAAATATACATAACATATCATAACCATACATGTGATCAATATCCATTTTTTTAAAAATATAAAACTCTTCAAATAAAACATAATTCCTTTAAAAATTCTTCATGACATTTAAATTTTCTTCCTTATTTCCCTTACACATCATTATAACCTGTGAAAAACATTTAAAAACTTTGGATGGGCATAAAAAACTCAATAAGGTATTTAAGGAAATAATTCATTAGTTAAGTGATAGCATAAAAACCAATAAAAACCATTTCATAAAAACTTGTTAACATGCATGGAAACATCATGTAGTTTCCTTGTGTCATATTTACCATATCACCCTTACAATCCCCCTTACACATGTAATAAACATTTGTTCAAATTCCACCTTCGGAGTACCTGATGCATTGGAGAGCTATAATGGGGCTCACCCGTCATATCTTGAGCTATAATGGGCTCAAACCAACATATATTGAGATATAATGGGATCAAAACAACATAAATGATGTCCAAGTAACATATCATGGTAATAAAGTATCTTGAAATCAGGATAAACCACTCATGCCATATACATATAAAAAACAATCCTTTTGAAATTTATTAAAGAGAGATTTAAAAGGATTTTAAAAGAAATGTCCCTAAAAATATAATTGGAGTGAGAATTAATAAAATGGAATGGATATTTTTATACACTTTAAATATATATCATTCAACATAATATAATTAAAAATTCATCACACCAATAATTTTAATACCACATAATGAATAAATAATAAGGTTAACCCAAAGAATGGAAATTGGGTTAAGAATTCCATTACCTCGGGTTATTATTACCTAGAATGTGTTTAAAACTCATGTATAATGGTTGATAGAGTGTTATTAATATCTTAATGAAACATATTAATGTTTATAACACATTATATGATCATTTTAGAAACATCATTTGACAAATTTATCAGTAATATTTTGTTATTTACATTGTTTCGGGTGTGTTCTTTACATGGTTTCCATGATCGGTTCATGATGGATATTTCTGTTGATTGGAAGTGAAACTCTATAATTGTAATGGAATGGTATTTAAATAATGAAAAATCATAAATTATACCATTTATCATTTTTAATTCTTACATGAGTATGATTCATAAGTTAAAACATTATTGATATTTGTTTAGGTCATTTTGGCGATTCATCAATCGTATTGAACTCATTTTGTTTTATAAATTAATCGCATGTGTTCAAAATGATTCCAGAACATTATATAATATATAATAAATAAATTATAATATTTTTAAACCATAAAAATGTTTCATTTCCATTCATTAAGTAATTAATATAAATTGAAATCACATCGTCCACGATGTCGGTAAATCAACACATCACGGATGGTGTTTTAATTTCTTGAATAAGTGGGAGAGGAGAAGAAGTATAATGGTGAATCTCATATAAACATGATGAAATAAATAATATTTAAGATACTGGATCATTAATTCATCTTTTATATAGGGGTTGAGGAAAGAATAATAAAATAAAGGAACTCGAAATAAAATAAAAGTAGAGAAATCCCTTAGGAAAATTTGGTAGCCTAACAGAGTCACTTAAAAATTCATTAAATATTTTGATGAGAGAAAAATGGTACATAATAATTATTGAATATAATGGTAATTAAGGGAGATATTTAATGACATGTACCAATATAATCCAATTTAAATTAAAATATAATAACAAAATAAAAGTTCTTGCAAAATAGAGAGATTTTAAGACGAAAATTCTGCTGCATAATGGCTATGCAACATGGTTTTAGAAAAAATTAAAAAGAGTGTGGATAGGGTTCACACAGACAAATATTAATCATAATATAAAATAGAGACATAATATAATTTAAATATTAAAATTTTATAGAAACTTTAAAGTTATACCACATAAAAGAGAACTTGAATCGAAGAAAAAAAGAGAAGTTGAGAATTCTCTTACTTTGTAGAGTAACTCATAAGACTTGAAGGTTGGGACCTTGTGGGATTAAGGACACCTTGATAGAAATAATAGGGAGGTATGAATACTAGATGTTTTTTGAGGAGAAATTTTTAATGAATGGAATGAATGAATGGGTTGGTATTTATCGAAAAAGCGAGGGAATAATTTATTAATTTCCAATGGACACCTCATTAGTGGTATTTGCAAAACAATGGGATTTACCATGGTATTTTCTCATGGTATTGGACACTTGGGACACATAATAACATATTGTATTCCTAAATACTTGACCAAAATTATTACATCATTATCACATCATTAATGATGTCATTAAACTTATCGAAAACACAAAACTGAATTTTTACTATTCACCAAAAATTCAACTATTTCAGAAAAATCCTGAAAATTCACCCTCACCATTATATTATTTTTATAATTAAAAAATGAACTCCATTTTTTGAAAATAATTTTCTAAATATTAATAATTTAATTTTAAAATAAAATTATAATTTATTCAAAAATAACAATTTTAAATCTATAACTCATTTTTTAACACCTTGAAAAATTAATCAAAATCTCATTATCTTATAATCTTAAGAAAATAAAATAATATTAAAATTTACTATTCATTAGGGTCATATTACTATTCATATTACTATTCATAAGAGTATGTTACTATTCACCAAAAATCAAGTTGGTTCCATTAGACTCCAAATAACTTATTGATCCCAATTTTAGATGACTATTTTTCGAAATTCCAAACCTAGAAGCTGAAAAATTATGTTTAAAGGATGGTTATAAATATCTACTTAAAACAAAATTTCATAAATTTTAATTTATTTTTTAAAACCTTGGGGTGTTACATTATCCCCAGCTTTTGGAAATTTTGTCCTCGCAATTTTATTTATTCATTAAACATATGAGGGTACCTTTCCCTCATAATATTTTCAGATTCCCATGTTGCCTCTTCAACCATGTGGTTTCTCCACAAAAACTTTACCCAATGGATTACCTTATTCCGAAATACCTGTTCCCTTCGATCAAGAATCTGAACTAGTTTATCTTTATAAGAAAGGTTCTACTCCAGCTAAACTACTTCTGGGATCAAGACATGAGATGAATCTGCCACATACTTTCTCAACATTGAAACATGAAATACATTGTGTACCTAAGATAAACTCATAGGTAAAGCTACTCGATAAGTGACTAGTTCAAGTTTCTCCAGAATTTCATAAGGTTCAATGAACTGTGGACTTAGATTTCCTTTATTACCAAAATTCATAACACTTTTCCATGGTGTGATTCTAAGAAAAATATGATCACCTACCTCAAAAGAAAATTCGTTCCTCCTGTTGTCTGCATAAAGTTTTTGCATATTCTGAGCTATCATCATGTGATGCTGGATCATCTTCACTTTCTCAACCATTTCCTATACTAATTTTGGTCTCATCAATTTTGTCTTTAACTTCATCCCAAAAATCTGGAGTTTGACACTGCTTCCCATAAAATGCCTCAGAAGGTTCCATATGTATACTGGAGTGAAAATTGTTATTATAAGAAAACTTAAATAAAGAAAGATGATGGTCCTAGATTCCGTGGTAGTCCATTGAACAAGCTTGGAGCATATCCTCAAAAGTATGAATCATTTATTCTGACTTCACATCTGATTGAGGATGAGAATTTGTACTGAAATTTAATTTTGTGGTCAATGACTTCTAAAGGCCCTTCTAAAAAAGAAGTGAACCTAAGATCCCGATTAGATATAATGGAAAGAGGAAATCCATGTAAACAGACAATCTATTTGAGGTACAGTCAATAAAGCTGATCAAAGAACATTGTATCTCAAATAGAATGAAAATGTGCAGATTTTTTTAGTTGATCAACAATAACTCAAATTGCATTATTACCTTGAGAATTCTTAGGTAGTCTCACCACAAATTCCATGTATATATTCTCTCATATCTACTATGTTACTGGAAAAGGCTGAAGCATCCCCTTAAGTAATTTCTGGTTTTCTTTAACCTGTTGACATGTCAAACATTTCACAGTAAATTATGTAATATCCCATTTCATTCCATCCCTCTAGTAATACTCCCAAAGGTCTCTTTACATCTTAGTACTTCCAGGATGAACTGAAATGGAGAACTATGAGCTTCAAACAACAAATATTTCTTCAACTAGTAATCACAAGGCACACACAACACTTTTTAAAATCATAAAACACAATCTTTATCAATTTTAAGTTCAAAAAACTTACCCATTTTAACCAACTCTACATTTTTCTATAGCTCGCGGTCTTCTTTCTTCTCTTTCTTGATTCTATCAGATAATGACGACTGCACTGAAACCTAAAACAAAACAGATGTATTTCTTTCACCAACAAACTCTAAGAAAAAAATCATCAAATCATTAATCAATGGATCATGTTCCAAACGTAACATGGTTAAAGATGCATGATTTTTTTGACTCAAGGAATCTTCCACTTTGTTTTCTTTTCCCAGATGGTAATTGATCGTGAAATAATAATCCTTTATCAGTTCAATCCGTCTTTTATCCATCTTTTTTAATTCCTTCTGAGTGAATATATACTTCAGAATTTTATATTTAGTATATATTTGACATTTGGCTCGGTATAAATGGTGCCTCAAAATTTTCAAAGAAAAAAACATAGCTTCCAATTAAAAATCATGTGTGGGATAATTTAACTCATGCGGTTTTAGTTGTCTTGAATCATAAGCAATTACCTAATCATTCTACATCAGAACACAACCAATTCCCTTCAATGAATAATCATTGTAGATGAAAAACTCACTAGTTCAAGAAGTCAAGGCCAAAATTGGAGCATTCACCAATATCTTCTTCAGTTCCTAAAAAAAACATCACATTCATCTATACAAAAAAAATTAATACCTTTTCATGTTAACTTATTTTGTGGGCTAGGTAACCATGAAAAGTTTTTAACAGACTGTTGGTAATATCCTGTGAATCCAAGAAAAATATGAATCTTTGTAACATTTGTAGGTCTTGGTCATTCATCATCAACTTTTGTTTTGGAAGGATCAATTATTATTCTATCCTTATTTACAATGTTCCCAAGAAAATAAATATGTTGCAACCAAAAATCACACTTTCTGAATTTTCTATACATTTTATTTTCTTTTAAGGTTTTAAAAACAACTTTTATATGTTTTATATTATCCTCTTTACTTCTATAATATATCATAATGTCATCAATAAACACAACCAAAAACTTATCCAAGAACTCATGAAATAATCTATTAATAAGATCTATGAATACAGCAGGTGAATTAGATAACCCAAAAGGAATAACTACAAATTCATAATGACCATATCTAGTACGGAATGCAGACTTCGGGATGTCTTCATCCTTTACTTTCAACTGATGGTACCCTGACCTCAGTTCAACCTTTTAAAAATAATGTGCTCCCTGGAGATGATCAACAAAATCATCGATATGAGGCAAAGGGTAATTTTTTTAACAGTAATGTTATTCAAGGCTCTATAATCAATTCAAATACTCATTGAACCATCTTTCTTCTTAAAAAACAAGATAGGATAACCCCATGGTGAAGTGAGAGGTTTGATGAAGCCTTTATCTAATAATTTCTACAACATATTTTTTAATTCCAAAAGTTCCATTTGGGCCACTTGATAAGGGGGTTTAGAAATTGGCTTAGCATCATAAACTAAGTCAATAGTAAACTCAAACTTTCTTTTAGGAATAACACTAGGAAAATCTTAGGGAAAAACATCCAGGTATTCATTTACCATTAGTACATCATTAATCTGGATAGTTCCCTTATCTTCACAAATATGAGAAAGATAAGTTTCATTTCTATATTTTATCAATTTCTTAGCATTATGATATGTTTTCAATGGTATGTGTTCATTCTTGTACAGAAACTAAAATTATTTCTGAAAAACAACTTCTTTTTCTCTACAGTATATCTTAGTATGATAAAAAGAAAGACAGTCCATACCCAGAATAACATCAAAATATACTAGAGGAAAAACAACAATTTTTGTAGGTTAACTCTTTCCATTTAAAAGGATAGGTAAATTCTTATAATTTCTTTTTTCCACAATTTTTCCTCCCGGAGTTTTCACCATGATTACGGTTTCATTTCATGAGGTGAATTCTTATTTTGTTTCAAAAATTTCTCAAAAACGAAGGAATGTTTAGACCTTGAATCAAACAACACATTTACAAAATCTTTAAAAATAATAAATGTACCTGATACAACCTCATTTGATGGCTCAACATTAGCAGAAGTGGTTTAAAATGATTTTAACAAACCCTTCTTCTTCTAATCTGGTTGATTCCCTGCTTGAGTGACTAGATTCAGAAAAACATTATCAAAATGACCCAATTATTTATGGTCAAAGAATATCACCATCGGATTCTCATTAATTTTCGGATCAATTTCTTTTCACTCGCAAGGTATGTGTCCAAAATTTCCACATCAGTATCATTTCATATAATTTACAAGACATTCACCAAGTTGCCTTTTATTACACTTTTCACAAGAAGGAAATTTGATTTTCTTACCTCCAGATTTCTTTGAAGAATTATTACCCAAATCCTTCCAACCTGGCCTATTCTTATTCCAATCATCATGAGGTACATACGTGTTATCAAACTTCATCTCCATATTTTTATCACAACAAACAAGTTTCCCATAACTTTTAAACTCTCGTGAAGCCAAATATCTTTGCAAAAATGGTTTCAAACCAGAGTAAAATATATTAGTTTTATTATAAAAATATTATGTAAAATCGAATACGTACCTATCCTGTCTTGTAAAATTGGATTCATATACTGCCATAGAATCATCATCTTTTTTCTTCAGTTCCAATAATTGTTTCTCCATTCTGATTCGAACAATTTTGGGAAAATATTTTTCCAGAAAAATACTCTTAAAACCATCCCATTCTAGACTGTCAAGATCATCTCATTCTCTTGTATTCTTAACCATAGAACACCATTGATTAGCTCTACCTTACAAATGATAAATGAATAGTATTACCTTTTAACGTTGTAAACATCCCAGGACATTAAATATCTTTTCTAGAGCATTGATCCATCCTTCGGCTATCATTGGATTAGTTGTTCAATTTAATGTTGGAGGATGTTGCCTCATAAAATTCTCCAAAAAAGACATATTTCTTCATTGTAGATCATGTTCATCTTAATCATATATACCACCCCCATTTATTGTTTGGGTAAATTGAGCCATTTCTGTCATGAAATGCTTGGTTCTGATTCCCACCATTTCGAGCAACAGATTCGGACAGATATGAGCCTTTTGGTGCCTTCCTACTTTAGCTACCCTATTTATTCTGCATAAAATCATTCCAAACAGACATAACTTATATGAAGCAACATGGTAATCCTTAAATTATATATCATTTCAAATTACCATAGTGTAAAAATTATTTATGATATTATTTTAACATATTCCTAACCACTAAATTTATCTAAACCATCTTATGATACCAACTATAAGGACATGGCCTTAAAACATTACATAATCCTGAGTTTTATATGAGAATATAAATTCTTAAACAATAAGGATCTTTTTAGGTTTATAGTTTTAGGTAATTAGGACATAAAACATACATAGCATCTCATAACCATAAATGTGATCAAAATCCATTTTTTTTAATATAAAACTTTTCAAATAAAAAATTATTCTTTTGAGAAATATTCTTGACATTTAAATTGTATTCTTTATTTCTCTTAAACATCCTTATAACCTATGAAAAACATTTAAAAACTTGGGATGAGAAAAAAAATCTCAATAAGTAATATAAGGAAAGAATTCATTAGTCAAGTGATTACATAAAAACTAATAAAACCCATTTCATAAACACTTGTTAACATGTATGAAACATCATGTAGTTTTCTTATAAAAAATTTACCATATCATTCTTATAATCATCCTTACACATGGAAAAACCATTTGATCAAATTCCACCTCTGGAGTACCCAATGCATTAGAGAGCTATAATGGGGCGCACCCATCATATCTTGAGAATTAATGGGCTCAAACCAACATATCTTGAGATATAATGGTCTTAACCCAAAATTAGGAACATATCATGGTAATAAAGTATCTTGAAATTGGGATAAACCACTCATTCCATATACATATAAAAAAACAATCCTTTTGAGATTTATTAAAGAGAGTTTTAAAAGGATTTTAAAAGGAAAGTCCATTAAAATATAATTTGAGTGAGAATTAATAGAATGGAATAGATATGTGTATACACTATAAATACACATAGTTCAACATTATATAAACAAAAATTAATCACACTAATAATATTAATACCACATAATGAATAAAGAAGTAGGTTAACCCAAAGAATGGAAATTGGGTTAAGAATTTCCTTACCTAGGGTTCTTTTTACTTAAAATGTGTTTAAAACTCATGTATAATGGTTAAAATAGTGTTATTAATATCTTAATAAAACATATTCATGTTTATAACACCTTATATGATCATTTTACTACATCATTCGACACATTTATTAGTAATATTTTGTTATTTACATTGTTTCGGGTGCATTCTTTACATTGTTTCCATGATCGGTTTATGATGTATATTTCTATAGATTGGAATTGAAACTCCAGAATTTGAATGGAATGGTATTTAAATATTTATAGAACCATAAATTATACCATTTATCATTTTTAATTCTAACATGAGGATGATTCATAAGTTAAAACATTATTGATATTTGTTTAGGTCATTTTGGCAATTCATCGATCGTAATGAACTCATTTTGTTTTATAAATTAATCACATGTGTAAAAAATGATTATATATCCTTATATAAGACATAATACATAAATTATAATATGGTTCAACCATCAAAAAAATTTCATGACCATTCTTGAAGGAAGTAAAAGAAATTGAAATCGCATCGTCTGTGATGTCGGTAAATCAATACATCACGGATGATGTTTTAATTTATTGAATAAGTGAGTGAGGAGAAGAATTATAATGGTTAATATTCCATAAACAATATGAATCTAGAATATTTAAGATATTTTATCATTCAATCCTCTTAGATAATGGTATGTTTGGAAATAATAAGAAAATAAAGGAACTCAAAATAAAAGAAAAGTTGAGAAATCCCTTACAAAAATTTGGGAGCCTAACAGCGTCACTTAAAAATTAATAAAATATTTCAATGAGAGAAAAAGAGTATATTATAATTCTTAAATAATATGGAAATTAATAGGGATATTTAATTCCATATCCCAACATAATAAAGTTTAAATTAAAATATAATAACAAAATATGGGTTCTTTTAAAAGAGAGAGATTTTGGGACGAAAATTATACAGCATAACAGCTATATGGTTTTAGAAAACATTAAAAAGAGATAATATAGGGGTAAAACATCCAAAAATGAATCATAATGATGTATAAATACAGAATAAAATTTAAATAAGAACATTTTATAGAAACTTTAAAGTTATACCACATAAAAGATAACTTGAATGGAAGAAAAAAAAAGATAAGTTTATAATTCTCTTACCTTGTAGAGTAACTCCTAAGACTTGAAGGTTGGGACCTTATGGGATTGAGGACACATTTGGAGGAATAATATAGAGTTAAGAAGACCATATATTCATTTAGGGGGAATTTTTAATGAATTTAATGAAGGAATGGGTTGGTATTTATAGACAAAGTGAGGGAATATTTTGTTAATTTCCAAGGGACACCTCATTAGTGGTATTTGCAAAAACATGGGCTTTCCGATGGTATTTTCCCATGGTATTGGCCACATGGAACACATAATAACATATTTTATTTATCAAGTGTTGAACGTAATTATTATATCATTATTACATCATTAATGATGTCATTAAACTTATTGAAAACTCAAAATTGTATTTTTACTATTCGCTTAAAATTCCTCTATTTCAAAAAAAATACCAAAAATTCACCCTAACTATTTTTCAACGTGTAGAATTCAAAAATAAAATCCATTTTTGGAAAATAATTTTCTAAATATTATTAATTTAATTTTTCAATAAAATCATAATTTATTCAAAAATAACAATTTTAAATCTATAACTCATTTTTTAACAAATTGAAAAATTAATCAACATCTCATTATCTTATAACCTTAATAAAATAAAATAATAATACAATTTACTATTAATTAGTTTCATATTACTATTCATATTACTATTCATATGGGTAGGTTACTATTCACCAAAAATCAAGTTGGTTCTATTAGACTCCAAATAACTTATTCGTCACAATTGTAGATGACAATTTTATAAAATTTAAAATATTTAAGCTACAAAATTTTCTTTAAAGTATAGTTATAAATATTTACTTAAAACAAATTTTCATGAATTTTATTTTTTTTTTAACCTTGGAGAGTTACATTGAACCCCCTCTTATTTAAGAAATTAAAGGGGTGGTTTTGAACCCCCTCTAATTTAGTACATTAGAGGGGGTTTTCAACCTCCTTTAATTTAAGATATTAAAGGGGGTTTTGAACCCCCTATAAAATAAAACTTGATATTAAAAAAATAATTCAAAGAAATTAGGGGGGTTCATAACCCCCTCTAAATTCGATGATTAGAAAGGGTTGAATATAATCCCACTCTAAGTTTTATAGAAAACAAATTTATAGGGGGTGCATAACCCCCTCTAAATTCAATGATTAGAGGGGGTTGTGTAAAAACCCCTATAATTATACAGAAAATGAATTTAGAGTGGGATATTCATAAATCCTCCTAAATAACCCCCTCTAATGTACTATTTTTTTGTAGTGTTGGCTAGGGTGGTTCCCCTATGTCTGGTGGTCTTCATGCTTTGATGGGAACTCAGAATGAGGATTCACACCATGAATGAGGGGGGAAGAGACACATCCCTTATGAAGGAGTGATTAAAGTATTAAACATCATGTCACACTTTTATAATATCAAGAAAAATATAGTTTTACATCATAACCCTCTTATTTCATAACATGAATACGTACTGGGTTTGTTTTTTGGGGTGAAACCCATCATTTCTAGTTCAACCCCCATCAAGTATTTGGTAACTTGGTGGAATTAGGGAGAGTCCATTTGACTGAATCTCCCCATACCTCATTACTTTTTCAATACCCCATGGTTAATTATGGTTTTTTTTTCATTACTATGGTGATTCTAAGTAATTTTCTCCTCCCATTTCATTTTTTTGTTTCACTTTTCTAGCCCTTGATTTTGGTTCTATTTGGGCTAGTTTTTTAGTGTTGGTTCCACCAAATCATGGTGGAATCATTCAAGGATGAATTGGATTTTTATGATCTCTTATAGAAGAAATATAAGTAGGTATATCATAAACCATTTTACATTATTTCAATTTAGTTGAGCTTCTGTACTAATTTATTTAGGGGTTTTCATGAAATTTGAGGAAATTAATGGTTAGTCAGATATCAGGTGATAGGGATTTTTCCTATGATGGTTTCTGGGAAATGTTTTAGACCTTTAATAGGTGGTTGTACTATGCCATTAGGTCGGGGTCAAGATGATCCCATGTATTGTGGTGCCACTAAGGGTTGGCAGGCGTGAGGTGGTATTGGAAATCAGGTATTAAGGTGGGTCTAGAGGACCCAAGTAGATTCCCTAATGGGAGGGATGAAAATGAAATTAGGATCAATATATTGTGTATGTATATTGTGGTATATTTGATATAATAGTCTAGGTAAAAATAATTATCACCCAAATTAAGTTCTAGTAAGTTGACGGGCTACAAGACATTTTTTTTGTTCCATGTGTGTGATTCTTATTGTGATAAGTGATGGATTTCGGTGGGGTGGATCCTAATATCTACCCCACCATAAGTGAGATGGTTGTTGGGATCACCATGTCTTTAATGGGAGCCTAATATAAATAAATTAAGAACATTATTTGATTATTATTAGGTTATATGATAGACCTTTATATTAACATCCTGAGATTTTTTATGTATTCTTTTTAAATAAATTTGAAGTATTAAATAGCTTTCTTTACATACAACCTCATGTCTAAATAAACCATGATACATTATAACATTTATATACTAGTTTTTGGATTGGTGGGTATGAATAAAATTAACAAAATTATGTAACATATATAGAAATTTTTCCTTAATTTAAATGTATCAATTAATTCCTAATAAATCATTATTAAATTCTTTATTAATAGAATTTCATGATTTAAAGACCAATTTTTTGAACAGTTATATTTTTCTACATATCGTGTATTTTTATATATTTATCACTATTAAAGAAATATTTTAATAAAATTTATAGATAATGTATGAATAATAATTCATAAATTAGTTATCTAATGGTTACAAATAAAGATAAAATCATTTTAATGTAAAAGAGTTATTTTTCAAAAAAACTATTTTTATGCGCAAAATGTGTTTTTATCATAATAAATTAAATAAATAACCACTGATTAATGATGTTAATGAAATATAAATAATATTATTTAATAAAATATATTAATATTCATTTAATATTTTTTACTTGGAATGTGATGATAGTAAACTCAATATTATCCTCAAAAATGAATTTTTCAAAAAACACTTTTACATTGTGTTTTACATGATTATTTTAAAATTAATTTTTAACACTAATAAAAATTTAATTTGATAAAATTAATTAAATATAGGTAATCAACATGTATAAATTTTTTAATTATACATATTTAATTTTTTCTTCATAGTGAATTGTAAAAATAGAAGAAAAAAATTACCACGATTAGGGTTTAAATGGGTTTACTAGGTGGTTAAACTAAGAGGTAAGGGTAAACATTCCCACTAAAATTATTTAAATATTATTTTTTGAATATATTTCGTACTTATATTATCCTAAATTTTAATTATTATCCATTTTCTACCACTGTCATAAGAAATTGACTTTATATTATTTAAATATTTTATGTAATTCCACATGTGTCCCTCCCCTCACTTATAAAAGGGAACCTCTTCTCCTACCATATTACGAAACATTGATCACTTTATATTAGACAATACCCACCCAAAAATATTTTTATCTTTATTACCATAATTCTGAAGCTTCTGTTATTACCCTAAGTCCTTCAAAAATGGATTAATTTGTAAGCCAATGGAGGTCTCTCAAAGAAGAGGTAATCGTCTTATCCAACTCTTTCAAAGATTATTTCTTCATATACTTACTATAAATATATTATATAATTCATAAAATAATGAATCCAATATAATCAATATACATATATGTTATTATGATTATGGGACATCAATTTTCCACCTTCTTTCCATCAAATGGTGAAAAAAAGGATCGCTTGTGTGTATGTGTGGACTACCACCTCCAAGTAGTGATATGATTCATTTTCCATCACCACCTCACATTGATGGATACAATGATGTATTTAATAAATATATATAATATTTATGATATAATTATCATTCTATAGTAAAGGAAAATTGTTTATATATTTTTTTTATTTACATTAAAAAATGAAAACAATGTTCATGCATGCGTACGAACTACCGTCTCCATTAATAGTGTAATTCATTTTTTATCATTGAATTTTATATAAATTTATATATATATATATATAATTAATATATATGATATTTTTATAACTATTATCATTATGTAGGTTATGGAACCATAATCAATCATAACTTTTAAAAATAAATATACAAGAAATAATAAAGTTATTAACACCAGAAATTATGATGACAACAAAATATTTTTAATAAATGGGTGATAAGATGTCATTATTAAAACTTTTATGGTATTATAAGTATGAATATGGTTTTTTTATATAACTAAAATAAATTTAAATTTATTATATATGAGGTCAGAGCACTTATGAAGAAATTCTAACTTGATATAAGGGTTTCTCATCTCAATTTTCTTTCTATGAGACATATACCGTATTCAAAAGTTTCTTATTTTGTGTGGTTTATATACTATCATTTTATATTTTATGTCATAGATCAATTTATATTTATGGTATTTTTATTTTTATTTTTATTTATTTCTTTCATGGGGGTATGATTTAAAATAATGTTATAATCTCACTATTTAAGGGAGTTTTCTTATTCTTAAATTCTGATGATGAAATTATATGATCAATCACTCATAAAAATCATGAATATTCTTATTATATATTAATTTATGTCATTTAATATTTTTTACTTTAATCTTATTCTCTCTAATAACTCATAAGTATGAAATAAAATTTTAAGGAAAAATGACTTTTATTTTATATTCAGTCAGGAATATTTTATTTTAATTCCGTATTTTCTTTAAAATGTTTTAAATAATTTTTTAATATTATCCAATGATTGATTAAATTCATTTTTACCCATGTTTTTATTTCTATAAAAATATTAAAAGAAGCCTTATTTTTTTATGAACAAGGTTATTTTTACCAAAGGTGTAAACAAAATATTTATTTTAATGTATACCTCATGAACATATTTTTATGCGATGATGATAATATTTGATTTGAATATTAATTTACAAGTTTACATGGTTATTTTCAGATAAAATTTTATTCCAATTATTCTTGAAATTTTTAGATTTTAAATAAATTATTTCAAAATGAAAATGGTATTTTTTCAGGAAATGTTCCAGTAATATTTTGAAGGAATTTACATACATAAAAATATCCTCATATTTTTTGTATGATATACTAGGGATATGATATAACTTTACCATATTTATTATTTCTCTATATGCTTATTGATTGTGATGATGAAATCTTGATGAAACCCATTTTCTTTTCCACAAGTTAAGCTATGAAAAAATGATAAATACTTTCATGATATTTTGGAATACATATACATGTATTATGATTATGTGATGTGTGGGACCATTATATCCCTATGATGTATTGGTTAATGTTTAATGTTTATAAGCTCAAAGGTTACACTGTATGTTATCTCAAGCCTGAAATAGGGTACATAAGAATTTATCACAATCTCGAATCAAGCACACATGTGGTTATCTCACTCCTAACATGTGATGAATGTCTTGGTGGGCAGTCTTAACATAATATTTCTATTATGTGAGTCTCTTTGATATTTTCTTATGCTCATGATATGATCTCATGGAACATGATCTTTGATTATTCAATGATTAATGTCTTGTGAACTTCCAAAGATTTATTCCATGACTCATGGTTATTATCTATGAATTATTGGGTGTGATTATATATTGTTAAGCTCATTTTATCATACCCATATACTTATTTTATGTTCATTCTTGTTTTTCAACTAATATATCTAATGTTTACCATTACTGAGCATTTTATCTGACCCTTTTTATTATTTACTTTTATCTAGGATATAAATAAAGGTATTGAGTATGATATGTCTAAGAAGAGTACTATGGGTGAATAACATATTGGGATGTGTTGAAAATTGTTCATAAATAATTTGATTATGTATCTAGTCTCCAAAGATACTAAACTGTTATTGTTATAGGGTGTTTATTATTATGGAATGGATTTAATGTTCATATAAAATGACTAAATAATTATGTATGGAATGTGTGATTCACCTCTATTGGTATGAGAGTAAGGTTTAGTTATATTTATAGATTAGGATTAGAAAAATTTAATGATAACCCATAGGATTATATTATTTATAGGAGAATATCCTAAGTTATGGTAAAGAAACGAGTTTTATTTTCCAGGAAAATACAATTATATCTGGATACAGGAAAGTGGATGTGGATTTATTCAAGATGCGCATAGGTTTAACAACTATGAAAGGGGTGGATTGGGTATTAACTTGATCATCACCAGTGTATGATGAGTAATCCTAATAATGAATACCTAGTTAGATTATCATGGGGTATATTCTTAGGTTAATTTACCATTTCATTATGAACCATTATAAAGGACTTAAAAATATAACGACCATATATGACCTAGGTTAAACCTAATGTTTCATTTTTTAAAATAATTTTTCATGATTTAAACATCCTATGAAAAAATTTCATGATTATATTACAACTCACTACAATATTTGATGCTCATGCTAACCATTTTGGTTTTAATAATGGAATGATTATAGAATGATGAAGTTGAGGTGGTGAAAGGAATGCTCAAATATTGAATTATCTTCTTTGATATTAGTAATACAAGTTCCTTTATATCATTATAATTCTATAATTTTTTTATTCATATACTCAATTATTATATTCTCAATTAGTAGTGAAAATTTATAATTGAAAAATGATCACATCTCAAGTCTAAAATTCTTCTCTGATTGAACTTTATAGGAATGTGCTTCTTGAAAATATTTTTATTCACCCACTAGTTGAATTTGATGTGATTTTTGACACGGATTGGATATTTTTATATATATCTCAGGATAATTTCCAATAAAGTTAGTCACAATTCATATTCAAAATGAACCTAGGATCATTTATCTTTGTGAGGATGAATATAAGATTCTAATAGAAACTACTTCCATTTTATGGATTTTGATTCCAATTCATAAGGGGTGTTTACCTTTGATGGTTGGGGATAAAATCAACATAGATGATAATCGTATTGTATGTGATTTTTTTAATGTCTCTATAGAATATTTTCCTAGTATTTATATGAATATTAAAATTCTATTATCAATAGAACTCATATTATGTTTTACACCTATTTCAAAGACTCCATATAGAATGTCCTCGATTGAATTTTAGGAATTAAAGAAGAAACTCTAAGAGAATATAGATAAGGGATTCATCCATCCAAGTGCATCAATATGGGGTGCACCTATTCTTTTTTTAAATAATGATAGATCAATGAAACTCTACAATTATTATTAGGAACTTAAAATTTTCAAGATCAAGAATAAGTATCCATTACTTTGTATTGGTACTTTTTTTTAACAACTGGTGGGAGATAAATATTTTTACAAGATTGACCTTCATTCTGGATACTATCAATTGAGGTTCAAAAGTGAATATATACCTAATATAGACTTTAACATGAGGTATGAACACTATAAATTTATAGTAATTCTATTTATACATACTAATTCCCCCACTATCTTCGTAGATTTAATGAATAGGGTCTTTAGAGAGTAACTTGATCAATTTTTGGTAGTTATTATTGATGATATTCTTATATTATATATGGTAAATGACAAGTATAAAGATAACTTGAGAATTGTGTTGAATACCCTAAAGAATGGGAAACTATAAAAAAATTAGAATGTGTGAATTATGGTTGTAAAAGGTATCATTCTAGGGACACATGATCAAAAATAAGGTTATATTAATAGATCCTTCTAAGATGGAAGTAATTTAACATTATCCCAAACCAAAAATTATGAATAAGATCTATAGTTTTCTTGGATTGGCTGGATATTATGAATTCTTTGTAAATAATTTATCATATATTTTTAATCCACTCACCAAGTTAATACAGAATGGAGTCAAGTTCCTTGTACTGATGAAAGTGAATAAGATTTCAAGTATCTATAGAGAAGGTTGGTTAGTGAACATGTATTCACACTACCGTATAGTGGGAAGGGGTTTGTGATTTATGGTGATGCATCTAATAATGGGTTTGGATGTGTTCTTATGAAAAATGATATGATGATATCTTATGTTTCATGATAATTGATGGTTCATGTGAAAAGTTATCTGAATCATGATTTAGAGTTAGTTTTGGTAATTTTTTCATTAATGATATGGTGGAATTTTATTTATGGTAAAAGGTGTTATATATATATCATAAAATTTTAAAGTATATATTCAACCAAAAAGAGTTTAATATACTCTATAGAAGATGTTCGGAGTTGATTAAATATTATTAAATCTCAATAAATTATCTCTTTGGGAAGGCAAACCAGGTGTCTTATACATTGATTTGAAATAATCATGTTAGTTTATCTATAATGAGGATCTCAAAGAATTAAATATTTATGTATTTTAAAAGGACGGACCTTGAAATCCTTAAGGAATGGGAGAAATATTATCTTTCTTAAATGAGTGTCCAACCATCTATCCATGTGAAGATTAAAGACGCATGGAAGGAAGATGTAGAGTTGAAAAACAACCTAGAAATTTTCCAGAGTTAAACCTTGATTGTGATGAAATGATAAGGTTTAGTAAAAGAGTATGTGTCCCAGTTATAACAAAAATTTAACAATGATTTATTTGATGAGGATCATAGATCATCATTCACTATTCATAATGGAACAAAATATATAAATAGAGACTTTAAAGATAATTTCTAGTTAGATAACATGAATAGAGATATTATGCATATCTCGATGCTTGTCATGCCAACAAGTTAAGGCCGAGAGATATAAATATAAGGGGATTTTATAACCATTACCTATACCAAAACCAAAATTGGAAAATGTAACCACGGATTTCATCATAGGACTCCGCAAGTCGCCTAATGGGTATAATGTTATTTCGATTGTAATCAATTTACTTATAAAAGAAGAACATTTCATTTATATCAAATAATATTTCTTTCCTTATCAACTAGTCCCTATATACATTAAATAAGTTTAAAGGATTCATGGAGTACCTCACTTTATTTTATTTGATCAAGATATGAGATTTAACTTGATGTTTGGGAGAAGTCTTCAGAAAACTCTGAATATATAATTTTGGTTCAGTAAAGTATATCATCCTTAGATAAATGTTTAGTTTTAGAGTAATATTTAAAACCTATGGGATATTCTAATATCATGTTCTCTAGATTACAAAGGTGGTTGGGATCAATACATTTCTCTTGTAAAATTTTATTATAACAATAGATTTCACTTGAACATTTAGATATATCATTATAAATCCATCTATTGAAATAAGTACATAAATATGTCATACTAGGATTAAGTTGTAGAATGAAATATATTGGGTATTAAAATAGTTGATGAAACGGAAGAGAAGGTTAGATCCATTCAAAATCACATCAAGGAAACTCATAGTCGACAAAGAGTTATTTTGATAATCATCGGTGAGATCTGTAATTTAAAGTTACATAAATAGTATTATTGTGAATTTATATATGGAATAATGTTATGAGATTATAAAATAAGGTAAATCTAAGACCTGGGTATATTTCCCCCTTTAATATTCTTGATTGAGAGGGGATAGTAGCATATCACAAGTCGCTTCTACTAAATATCTCTAAAGTTCATGATGTGTTCCACATATAAATTTTGAGGAAGTACATACCTAATCCTTCACATGTTCTGAACTTAGAGTTTATACCAATAGATCATGATATTTCTTATGAGGAAAAATTAGTGAATATTCTGAATCATAGAGAGAATGTTCTAAGGAACAATACCACTCACCTGGTAAACTTTTTTTGGTGAAACCATAAATTTGAGGAAGCTATTTGGGAACCCAATGATGTGATGAGGCATAAGTGTCCTTAGTGGTTTTTATTATAGTGATGTAATTTTAAGGGTGAAATTCTTATAAGGGGGTATAATTTAACACTCAGATATTTTATATGTATTCCATTGAAATAAATTTGAAGTGTTTGGTGGATTTCTTTAAAATAAACCCAAAGTCTAAATAAACCATGATACATTATAACAAATAAAAACTATTAATTCTATTTATGGGTATTAATAAGTTTAAAAAATTATAATATATATATATATAATTTTTTTTTAATTTAAGTGTATTGATTAATTCCTAATAAATTATCATTAATTTTTTTAATAAAATCATGTCAGTATTAAAAGATCTATTTTTCAAAGCATTAGATTTTTCTAAATATCATGTATTTTAAAATATTTATCACCATTTAGAAATTGATTTAATTATATTTACTTAACATTTATTAAAAAACATTCATAAATTATTTATATAATGGTTAGAAATGAAGATAAAATCATTTGAAGGTAGAAAAGTTATTTTTTATAAAAATATTTTTATATGTTTGATGTGTTTTTATCTTAATATATTAGACCAATAAAAATTGATTAACGATGTCAATTAAATTTATAGAATATATATTTTATAAAATATTTCAAAATTAATCTAATAGTTTTTATAAGTCAAGTAATGAAAGTAAACATGATTTTATGCTTAAAAATGTATTTTTCAAAAACAAATTGTTCTGTTTTGTGTGATTATATTAAAATTAATTCATGAAACTCTTAAAAAATGAATTTGATAAAATTAATTAATAATTTTGATTTATATTTTCCAAATTTTTTAATGATTCCATTTTTATTTTTTATTATAATGAATAGTAAAAATATTAAAGATTTTTTACTACGGATAGGGTTAAAATAGGTTTACTAGGGGGTTAAACAAACAGATGGGGGTAAAAATCACCCGTAAACATATATAAATTTAATTTTTTGAATATATTTAAACCCTATATTATATTAACTTCAAATTATTAGTTATTTACTTCTACTTTCACAAGAATGTAACTTTATATTTTTAAAATATTTTAAGTAATTCAATGTGAGTCACTCCCCTCACTTATAAAAGAAAACGTATTCTCATCCCTTATTCAAAAACCTTGATAAAAATATATTGTCCATTAACTACTAAAAAACATCATATATTACTTCCATTCATTTTTTAGCTTCTTTTATAACCCTAACATCATCCCAACAATTCTAAATGTGTAAGCCAAGGGAGGTCTCTCAAAGAATAGGTAATCATCCTACCCAAATCTTTCAAAGTTTATTTATTCTTATACTTCATATAAATCTATTGTATCCTTTATAAAATAATAAATCTAGTATCATATTTTTTTTTAATATGTTATCATGATTATGTTACAACCATTTTCCACCTAATTTTCATTAAATGGGAAATGAAAGTATTGCTCATGTGTACTTGGGGATTATTGCCTCTTCATAGTGATATGATTCATTTTCCATTATTATTTCAAGTTGATGGATATAATGATGAATTAAATAAATATATAACATATTTGTTATATAGTTATGATTCTATGATGATAAAATATTATTTATCTTTCTTTTCTTCCTGTCATTAGAGAATGAAAACAACATTCATGTGTATGTATGGAATACCATATCCATGAACGATGTAATTATTTTTTATATCACTACTTTTTATGGAAAGTTATAAAGATGTCTGTAATCAATATATATTATATTTATATCATTATTAACATTATATAGGTTATATAACTAGTATAAAGATACAAGGTCCACAACTACCAAACTAAAACATATATAAAAATTGAAGTTATAGACACCTGCAATGTTGATGATAAAGAAAGATTGTTAATAAATGGTTGATAAAATGTTATAAGTAAAACATTTATGGTATTATAAGTACTAATTTTGTTCTATTATATAAGTCTAATAAATTTAAATTTATTATATAGTATTTTAGAGTTCTTATGAAGAAAGTCATACTTGAGGTAAGGGTTTCTCGTCTCACTTTTATTTTTGTGAGACACATGTCATATTCACCAATTATTTATTTTTTGTGGTGTATATACTACCCCTTTTATATTTTATGTCATTAATCTATTTATATTCATCATATTTAAAGTTTATTTTAAGTTATTTCTTTCAAGGTGGTTATGATTCAAAAGTTACCAAGGTGGTAAGGGTTTATGTTATAATCTCACTATTTATGAGGATTGTTTATGCTTAAATTATAGATGATAAAGTTATATGATATATCTATCATAAATCTCATGTATTTTCTTATTCTATGGTTAATTATAGAAATTAAATGTTTTCCTTTCATTTTCCTCTCTCTTTGTACTCAAAAGTCTAAAATAATGTTTTTATGGAAAACTAACATTGTTTTTCTATTTGGTTAGGAATTGTTTTCTTCCATGTCCATATTTTTTTTAAATGTATTCAAGTATGCTTTTAATATTCTCTAATGATTGATTAATTTTTATTTTACCCATGTGTTAATATCTATAAAAAGGTTTAAAAGGAATCTTATTGTCATTTTCCAGGCAATGTATTTTTTTTAAAGGTGTAAAAATAATATTTATTTTAATGTATAATTCACAAACATATTTTACCACCATTATGATTAATCATTTTTTTAAATATTAATTTATAAATTTACATTGTAATTTTAAAAAAAATTCTAATATTATGGAAATTTTTATATTTTAAATAATTTATTTGAAAATGAAAAGGGTATTTTCTTTAATAACTGTTCTAAAGATATTTAAATGGTAATTTCATCTATTACAACATCCTTTTATGTTTTTTCTATTTTACTACAGATATGATCAAATGATACTATCTCTATTCATTCTCTTGATGCTTATTAATTATGATGATGTAATCTTGATGAAACTCATTTTCTTTTCCATCAGTTAAGTTATGATAAATTGGTAAATATTTTCATGATCTTGTGCAATGCATATGAGTGTATTATTATTATTATGTGATGTATAGGTATGTTATATGCCTTCAATTAACTGGATAATTTTTAATTTTTATGAGCTCAAAGGGTGCATGGGAGCTTATACCAAGCCTGAAAGAGGGTACACGAGAGGTTATCACAATCACAAAGTAGGTACATAGGTGGTTATCCCAAGCCTAACTTGTGATAAATTTCATGGTGGGTAGCCTTAAAATAAAATTTCTATGATTATGATTATGCCACACTTTTTATTCCCCTCTCTATGAAATTTTATTTTTCTTATTATATGATCTTATGGCTCGTGATATTTGATTCTTCTATGATTCGTGTCTTGTGAACTTCCAAATATTTATTCTATGACTCATGATTATGATCTATGAATTGTTCGGTACGATTTTTTATTGTTAATATCATTTTATACTAACCTTATGCTTATCTTATGATCACTCGTGTTTATCAACTAATATCAACCATGTTTACCTTTACTGAGAATTTTAGATCACCCTTTTTATTAATTCATTTTCCCCAAGATATAATGAATTTTTTTAAGAATAATATGTCTAAGAAGAGTAATTAATGTAAAGAAATTATTGGGAGGTGTTAAATATTTTTCATACATAACTTGATTATGTATCTAGTCTTGAAAGATACAAAACCTTTTCAGTTATAGGGAATGTATTTTTATTGTATTTATTGATTATTCATCTAAATTGATATAATAATTATGTATGTATTGGTTGGGTCACCTCATTTACATTAGAATCTTTGGTCATGTGTTGGATAACTCAGTGAATGTCTTGGGTCAAGGACAATAATGACCTCGACCCTATTATCTTGGAGCCAGTGACTTACTTTATTATATTGGCATCAATACAACTATCTAATACCAAACCAATCCATTTAGAAGTCTTAAAAAATAGATTATATACATGAACCTTACATTAAAATTTAAAATTTAAAATAAAATGTAGAAAATATTTTGATAATGTAATTATTATCCTATCTTAACCCTTTATATAAGTCATAATACAATACTTGGAATTCTGGGAAAAATAAAACATAAGAAAGGTGTGAGCTCGGATTCTTAGTAAGGGTAAGCATATAGTGGAATATATCATGAATAAATAAGAATAAACATTATGGAAAGGTATATAATTGAAAAATGATCCATTTAGATATAATATAGAGCATAATATAGAAATAAAAAAATAAAATGATTACATATAAATAATAACATGGATATTCTACTAATTTAATAGTCACATTGAATATCGATAGCTAATTTCATAATGAGGTAATGCATAATGTCAGAAATCATAAACATATCTTCAAGGATTCGGACAAGACATCATACATAAACAAGTAAAATCCCAAACTAGTTTGTCTCAGGAGACCTACTGATACATCGAGTGTCTATAGCAGACCTCTCCCATCACTTACTAAGTCCAATGCATTCCTCATATGAAAAGGGTGAAACAAATCCAACATAAACATTCATATTAAAACTATCATATGAAATCTTAATACATTAACCATAAACCATAAATGGTATCAAAATAGAACATCCATAGTCAAACATATCATAAATCCTTTGATACAAAATGGTATATTATATCATAATAAATCAACCTCAATTAAGCATAAAATCTAACAAAGGATGTTGGAATATATGAAATTAATATAATAAAATCATTAGAATTTCCTGATAGAAATACAACTTTTTATATTGAAATTATTTTAGAAGGGGCAAGAAGTTTTAAAATAAAAGAAAATTTAGTGAAAATAATATTTTAATCTTGTAATGTAAGTTTCTCTCATGTTTTATTAGTAAACAAAGAGCATTCCTTTCGTATTTTATCCAAAAGGTCGTGAATTACCTCCTTTGGAAAATGACAAAATGATTCCTTTAAAAAAATTTATAAAAATTAAAACATTGGTAAAAATATCTTTAAATTTTTTTATAAGAATAGTAAGAATATTTGGAAATACATTTTTAGGAAACATCTACATGGATGATAAATATGTCCCAATAAATACTTACGTATAAACAATCTCATATAATAATGAGATTGCGAAATTAAAACTTACCTCATACTTTCTTTTATTTAAGGATGAGTTAAGCTACTATATAATGGTTAAATCATGTTATTAAATTATACCATAACCATATACATTATTTATGATATCATCTATGATCATTTTATATTGTTTTGTTAATAATATTTCATTATTACCATTGTTTCGAGTGTTAACTGCTTAATTTTCTTACGTTTATTTTGTTGTGTAAGTCCTATTTATTATGGATAGGATATATTTTCTTCATATAAAGAATTATATTAAGTTCGTAAATACTATATTCACTCATTATATATATTTTTATAATCATTCTTTAATGGTTAACATGGAGAATGAATCTCGTCGCGCTGTGGAGACGGTAGGTTTTACGGACCCACGAGTGACGACATCATTCCCTTAATGGTAAATTTAAAAAAATAGATGGTATATTAATTATATATAATGGATATCATGACATATTTTTATTTATATACATTATATTTATCATTATACCGATCCAAATAAAGTGGTGATGAAAAAAATTAAACCACAGCGTAGAGACGGTAAGTCATACGTATGCACGCATTGTAATATTATTTTGAGGTGGATGGATGAAAGGATAAATATGGTTGTACTATAATCATAATGACATATAATCATATATATTATACTGTAGTTATAATTTTATAATGTAAACAACATGTTAATAGTAATTATAAAAAGAAATAATTTTGAAAGAGTCGATAAAGATGATTACCTCTTCTTTAGCGAACCACCTTTGGATTTCATATTAGGGGCACAAGGGTTGGTCTTTTGAGAAGAAATAAACCTATAAGACGTGTATAGGTAAGTTTATAAGGTAAATGTGCTGCTTTTGGTTGATATAAAAGTCTAAAAAAGGTGTAATAAAGTGAGGAAAGAGGTTCCCTTTTATAATTGAGGTGAGGGGCACTTTAAGAAACTCTGAAAATATTAAATTAATATAAATTAATTTTTAATTAAAAATGGATCCAGGGTGATTTATTTATAATATAAGATGTTTTTGGATCTAAATATTCTCAAAAAATTATTTTTATACACGTTTATGTCACAATATTAACCTTATCTTTTGACTTTAACCCCTAGTTAAAGCCTTTAACTCTTACAGTGACAACATGGATTTTTTACTCTTTGGGGTTAATATAGTTACTATAAAATGCTAAAAGAACCTGAAATGGATTATTTATGACATATTTAAACTTATTATATTTATTTTTCCAAATTTTATATTTTTATGAATTTTATATCATTTAATAAAATATTATTTATTTTAAAGTATCATTTATGTCAATTTTGATACTATTCAATATTTGTCTTTTTAAAAATATCCTAACAACATAAAAAATTCAAAACAACACTTTTAAAATATCCCTAACATATAAAAGTTATATAGAAAATTAATTTATGTAATTAATTATGTTAAATTATATTTATTTTAATATTTTTAATATCATTTATTTGATATTTCCATTAATTAAAAAATTACTACATCATTATTATGAAAGCCTTTAATTAAATATTTCTTCTCTAAAAATTAAAACTAAATTATCATGATTAATATAAATTTATTATCTTTCATATTACTATTTATATATGACTTTATCTTCTGTATAACCATGTATTAAAAATGTAATACTGATTAAAATACATGAGTGTGAAATTTTTAAGTAATCTTTAAATAAAATATTATAAATGTCATGTTCATACCCAAGTGGCATAAAAAACTTATAATTTAGGACTAAGGTTCATTTTGGATGAAATCCACTTATCCAATGAAATCGGTACAAGTGTTAGTGTAATATTATAATATTATCTTTACCTTTAATTAACCAATTTACCCTTAACTAAGGTATATAAAAATTTACTAATGTTACTATCCATGATATCCAAAAATTAAGTTGATCCTATTAGACTCCAAATATCATGATTATTAAAACTATTTATTTATTTTTTTCTAAATTCAATTCATATAAGTGGCTAAATTAAGTTTAACTCTAATCCCGCAGACGTGGCGAGAAAGCGGGTTTTAAAGAAATATTTGAAAGTACAATAAGTTTTTAGATTAAATTTTAATGTAAAATATATTAAAATGAAATAAATTGTATTAAATGATAAAAAATTATCTAATTATACTTTAAAACCCATAAAAATATAATTTAACACTATAAACTATTTTGATGAAAATATTTGTTTTCATTTAAAATTTTGTATTTTTCATTATTCATCAAAACATAAAACTTATCATAAAAATACCAAAAATTCAATCAAAGTAAATTTTTATATTACTATTTAAAATAATAAGTTTATTTTTTCAATTAAAATATAAAAAAATGTCAAAAATTATATTTAATATAGGTTCTTCTTAAAAGGTGATAAGATTGCCTTTAGAAAAATATTGTATATTAATGCATAAAATTGGATTAATTATTATATTAGGCCTATAAAATCATTTGGATGAATGTAAAAAAATTGATTAAATATAAAATTTATAATTTTTATAATTTTTTAACACTATTCATTCCCGCCGATGTAACGGCAAGGTTATAACGATCGTGTTAAAATAATGATATTTAATTATATATCATTGTTCATTTAAACTTGTCATTGTGTGAAACGTAAGATATCAAATAGATAAATTTTAAAAAGATACATACTATATAATCTTTGGGTGTTACATTCTATCCTCCTTCGATAAATTTCATCCTCACAATTTAAACTTGGGATCAAAAAATTAGGGGTTTGACTTTTCAAAATATATTTGATGAAATCCCACATCGAAAAAGGATTAATGAGACCTCCACTTTAAAATTAATCAAGGTAAGTATGGAGGTCACTGAAGATAAAAAAATAATAGGGTTCCATGTAGTAAAACATGGACATGAAATATGAATCTAACAATCATGTTCTGATGGAGGGTGATATAGAAAATGGTCAGTAGAAAGTTAACAATCATAAAGCTATAAATATGAGATGATCTAAGGGACCATTTGATTCATCAAAAATAAGGTATTAGGATAAAATTTTCCTCTCAACCCCCTTTTATATATTTTAAGAATTCTTTCACTCTATAATAATATAAGTAAATATAAATTTCTATAGACACAATCTTATCCTTTGGTTGTGCATTGAGCTATTTCTACTTATTTTATTAGCACAGATTTCATCACACAGTGAAGTAATAAAATAATTTATAAAACCTTATCATTTCTTAAATGGTTAGTTTTTTTTAAAATAATATGATCAAACACTTTAGAAGGAAGGACACTGAATTTCAAAAATAAAAAAAAACATCAGATTTTCCCTAGACAACATAATGTTGTTCTTTTTGTCACATACCAAATATAATAATACCCTGATCAACTTAAAACATTAATGAAAATGTGCATGATTCTAAATATATAAAGAATAATTACTACTATAAAATCCTTATATATCACATGATTCTTATAAACATAATATAATAACAAAATTATTTAATCCAAAAACACAAATACAATAATTATTCTACTTCTACTGTAGTAACAACGTAATATTGACCTTGATCCCTTTGATTTTTATGAGATATATTTCCTTGATTTTTGGGATTTTCATTTTAATATCACCCCATATCCTTACAGTTAAAACATTTCACATTGAAGTCCTCTTTCTTTCCCTTGAAATCACATTCTTGGTGACCTTTCTCTCCACAATTGTAACAAACTCTCATTCCCTTCAGGAAAGTTTCAGATTGTTTATTCCCACAATTATCACATGTGGGAAATCCTTCTATCCCTTTTTCCCTTTATCTATATATTTATCCACCATTCTTTTATTCTCTTTATTTCCTTTAAAGTTAGAAGACTTAGATATTTCTTTCCCTATCTTAATTTCACATGTGACTATATCTTCTTATGATGAGAAATTTTGGGAGACCAATGCCTATTGGGGGAATATATTTAACCCATCAAATAAATAATCAATCTTACTCCATGGGTTACATATATAGTCCATATAATTCTGTTCTAACCTTGTAAAGTTGGATTCATATTTAGTAACATTGTTATCTTTTGTTTTCCTCAGACTTAAAATTTCTCTCTCCATATCCTCTTGTTATTCATGAGGGAAATATTTTTCCATGAAAATTTCCTTAAAATACTTCTATTAGATGCTTCAAATTTCTCCCTCATCCTTAGTGTTTTGAATCAATGGCCACCGTTGATCCGCATCTATTGAAAGACGAAAAACTACCAAGACAACTTTCTCTCTGTCCTTACTCCCCAAAGTGATAAACATATTTTCTAAGGAACTTATCCATTGATCAGCCTCAAAGAGATTTTTAGTCTTATTGAATGTTGGAGGCTATTGTCTCATGAAGTGGTCAAACATCATTACACCATATTGTGGATCAATTTTCTATATACGGGTATGGTTATTATTCATAACTTGAGTTAGATATACCAATATAGTTATAAATTGTTCAATGCCAGTTTCATCTCCATCTCCAACATCATTATCTTACATTGGATGGAAATACATACATGGATTACACGCATTGATATGGTTTCCATTCATTCAACCAGGATCCATTTTTAAATAATTATATACATTATATTAGATCATAACATTATGAAACATAATGTATAATCACGGAACTAGTGAATCACATAACCTAAATTTATAATTTAGGTATAAATAATTTCTAAATCATAAACATGGTTTCTTTGGATACATATCTATTTTTAAATCCTTCATAATAGTTTGTAAATAAAATTTGAACTATCTTAAGAATATCCCCTGGTAGTGTCAAACCAGGTGTGAAGTAAGGCCTGTTGTTGTGTACCATGTTACGTCGAGTCAGGCCTAACGCACCATGTCAGAGTTGATACCCCTAGGTACATATATTCAAGAACCACATCCACTTGTAGTGTCCAGACAATGATTTATTGCAAGGAATACCCACATAATCTCTATCTAAACAAAATTATAGGATGTTCTTATATGATTATTCTAAAAGTATATCTTAAGGTTATGTTCGTTAATCTATGTTTTCTAAATATAGTTTCCAAGGTTGCTGCTAAAATTACTATAATAATGATTGTAACAACTCCACCCTAGTATCCTAGAGCTGGTGCCATAATTTATTACATTGGCATAGATACAAGTGACAAATCCCAAAGGACATATTAGTTTAGCAGGCTTGGAAAATAGATTATACACAAGAAACTTACATTACAATTTAAAATGTAAAATAAAACATAGACAATATTTTGATAATTTCATTATTCTCTTAGCTTAACCCAACATATAAGTCACAATACACTTTTTAGCATCGTGTAAAAAAATAAAACATAAGAAAGGGGTGAGCTCATTTGCTCAGTAAAAGTAAGAATACGGTGGAATTTATCATGAATAAATAAGCATAAACATTATAGAAAAGTGTATAATTGAAACAAAAGCCATTTAAACGTAATATTTAGCATAATATGGAAAGAATAAATCAAATAATTCCAAATAAATAATCACTTGGATATTATACTAATCGAATAATCACATGGAATATCAATAACTAATTTCATAATAAGGGAATGCATAATTTAAGACATCATAAACATATTGACAAGGATTCATTCAAGACACCATATATAAATAGGTAAAAACCCAAACTAGTTTGTATCATGATACCTACTGATCCATCGAGGGGCTATAGTGGGCCTCGCCCGTTACTTACTAAGTCCAATGCACTCCTCATATGAAAAGGGTGAAACATAACCAATATAAATATTTCTATTAAAAATAACATATGAAAAGTTGATACATTAACCATAAACCATGAATGGTATCAAGATATAAAATCCCTAGTTTGTGTTCAATGGTTTGGTAAATTGAAAAGTTTGTGTTCCTTGGTTTAGAAGATGGATCACTTTCTACCGGATATTTCCTTGAAATTCAATCTTCTTCTCATACTTTGGATAAATGGGGTGAAATTTTATGGTGTAAGGAGCTCCCATTGAAATTAATGTTCTTCTTATGGCGTGTATGGAACAATTCATTGCCTTCAGAGAATAATATCCAGTAGAGAGGGGTTAGTTTAGCTTCGATATATTAGTGCTACCGAGTGGAAAGATCTAAATCCACATACCATTTATTTTTAAGTAGTGATTAGGAAAGGGTAATATGGATCTCATTAGTTCAGTTCGCTATTTTTTCCTAGTAGTGTTCTTCAGATGATACTTTCCTACATCAATGATTTCATGGTACTATTTGTCCCAACAATGAAAGAAAGGATAGGTCTCTCATTTTCATAGTAGGATGTTGGTCTCTTTGGCAGGCCAAAAAATGATAAAAAAACACCAGTCTTCTTTGATCTCCAACACATGTATTCTTTTTAAAACTAGAAACTTAATTATGGACTTTTGTAGGCTGTGTAAGGATTCAGTGACTTCTCCTTATCTTCATCATCTCCTTCCCCCAGTCTCTATCACCTCAAACTACATTACAAATCAAGTAAATTGGGTTCAATGGAAGCCTCCTTCCTTCGAGAAAAAATTGAATATAGATGGTTCTTCTTGATTAGGGTCTATGTGAAGTGGAGGAGTTTTTAGAGACTTCAAAGGGTCTATTATTGTTTCCGTTGTATCCTTCTTTGGGAGTGGAGACTCCCTCCAAGTGGAAGCTCATGACATGATCATCAGGCTTCTTCTTTGCAACCAGGGGAATATTATTATCAGCGAGATAGAGACATATTCATTGATTATCTACAATTCAATCTCATGATAGGGCCTTATACCTTGGTTCATTGAGTACTCCATCAGAAGGTGCAAGCATCTCATAGATAATCGCATGACCATTATTCACACTTGGCATGAGGTAAATGAAGTGGTGGACTTTATTGCTTCAAAGGGGTCTCAGAATAATTGAGTTCTCATTTTTTCTATCCTTGTCTCTTTTTCACCTGAGGGTACCAACTTTGTTTTTTCTTATGCTCTTGGGTTACATTACTTCAGACCCCCTTAATTGAACTCGTGTAGGCCCCCTTCCTCTTTTATTTGAATTATTAAATAAAAATTATTTCTTGGATAGTCAAACATATCATAAAACCTTTGATACAATATGTTATATTGTCTCATAAAAAATCAACCTCAATTAATCATAAAATCCAACAAAAGATGTTGACATAAATAAAAATAATCTAATAAAATCATTAAAATTTCTTGAGATAAATGCCACTTTTAAAATTGATATTTTTTATAAAGGGTACACAATTTTAAAATAAAATATTATCAGTGAAAATAATATTTAAATCTTGTAAAGGAAGTTTCTGTCAAGTCATATAATGAAAAAAAGAACATTCCTTTAGTATTTTATCAAAAAGGACATCAAGTACCTCGTTTGGAAAATGACAAAAAGATTCCTTTCAAAACATTTGATTAAAATTCAAACATGGGTAAAAATAACTTTAAAATTTTGTATAATAATAGTAAGAATATTTTAAATACATTTTTAGGAAACATGGACTTGGGTGATAAATATTTCCTAGTAAATACTTACGTATAAACAATCCTGGATAATAATAAAATTGTGAAATTAACCCTTACCTCATACTTACATTTAGTTGATGGTGTGTTAACATCCTAAATAATTATTAAATCATGTTATTAAATTATAAAAAAACCATATACATTATTTATGATATCATATATGATCATCCTATATCATTATCTAATAATATTTCATTATTATCATTGTTTCAGGTGTTAACTACTTCATTTTCTAATGTTTGTTTTTTTTGTGTAAGTCTTATTTCTTATGCATAGGATATATTTTATTCATATGAATAATGATATTAAGTTCATAAATATCATATTAAATAATCATTAATATTTTTATAATCATTCATGAATGATAATGAATCTCATCATGTTGTGGAGACGGTAGGTTGCACGTACGCATGAGCGATGGTATCATTCCCTTAATGGTAAAGTGGTTAGGAATTGGACGATATATTATTTATAAAGAATAAATATCATGTAATATTTATTATTTATATTTATTATTTTCATCATTATATCCATAAAAAAAAAGTGGTTATGAAAAATAAGTTACACCATAGTGTAGAGATGGTAAGTCGTACGTACTCACGCATGGTGATATTGTTTTTCATATGATGGATAAAATGAGTAATATGGTTGTAACATAATCATAATAACATCTTATAATATATATGATACTATATTTATTATTTTATAAAGTAAAAATACTCCTGAATAGGAAGTATAAGAAGAAATTATTTTTCAATGAGTCGGTAAAGACGGTTACCTCTTCTTTGGAGAACCTCCTTTGTATCTCCTATTAGGGACACTAGGGTTGGTATTTTGAGAAGACCAAAACCTATATAATGTGTATATGGAAGTTGATACAGTATATTTTTAGGGTCTTTTCAAGCTATAAGGCTCAAAGTTGTGTAAGGAAGAGAGGGAGAAGGATCCCTTTTATAATTAATGTGAGAGGCACTTTAGAAAACTCTCAAAATATTAAATTAATATAAATTAATTTTTAATTAAAAATGGATCAAAAATGATTTATTTCAAATATAAGATGAGTATGAGTCTAAATCCTATCAACAAATGATTTTTATACATTTTTAGATCACAATATCAACCTTATCATTTGACTTTAACCATTAGTTAAACTTTTTAACTCATACCGTGGAAACTTGGATGTTTTACCATTTAGGGTTAATATAATTACTATAAAATGACAAAAAAAACCCAAATAGATCATTAATATCATATTTAACCTTATTATATTTATTTTTATAAATTTTATATTTTTATTAATTTTATATCATTTAAGAAAATATTATTTATTTTAAAGTATCATTGATGTCCATTTCGATACTATTCAATATTTTTCCTTTTAAAAATATCCTAACAACATGGTAACATAAAAAACACTTCTAATATAACACTTAAAAAAAATTATCTATAAAATTCTTGAATGTCATTAATTATGTTAAATTATATTTATATTAATATTTTTAATATCATTTATTTGTTATTTCCATTACTTAAACAATTACTTCATCATTATTATGTAAGAAATTAATTAAATATTTATTATATTTAAATTAAATATAAATTATCATGATGAAGATGAATTTATTATAATTCAAATGAATATTTTTATCTGAATTTATATTCTGTATAACCATGTATTAAAAATGTATTACTTATTAAAAAACAAGAGTATGTCATTTTTAACTTATCTTTAAATAAAATATTATAAATTCCATATTCATACACAATTGTATTAAAAGGATTATAACTTCATCCTATAGTTGATTTTGGTCGAAACTCACTTCCATAATGAAATTGGGACAAGTTTTATGGTAATATTATAATATTACTTTTTACCTTTAATTTCCTGATTTATCCTTAACTGTGGTAAATAAAAATTTAATAAAGCTACTATTTATAATATCCAAAAAATTAAGTTTATCATAGTAGACTCTAAATATCATACTTATTAAAACTATTTATGTCCATTTCTTAAAATTCAATTCATAGAATTGTTTAAATTGTAGTTAACGATAAACCCACAGACGTGGGGAGAAATCTTGTTTTAAAGAAATATTCAAAAGTTCAATAATTTTTTATATCCAATTTTTATATGAAATTTATTAAAATAACCTAATTTGTATTAAATGATACAAAAATGGTCTAATTATACTTTAAAACCAATCAAAAATATAATTTAACACTATAAATTATTTCAATGAAAAAATTTGTTTTCAATTAAAATTTAGTATTTTTTACAATTCATCAAACCATGAAACTTATCAGAAAAATACCAAAAAATCAATCAAAGTAAATTTTTATATTCCAATTTAAAATATGTAGTTGAATTGGTTAAATAAAATATATAATAATGTCAAAAATTTGATTTAATATGGGTTCCCCATTAAAAGACTGTAAAACTACCTTCAGAAAAATATAGTCTTTTAATGCAGAAAATTAGAATAATTATTATCTTATGCCTATAAAATCATTTTAATTATTGTAAAAACATTTGATTAAATATATAATATATAAATTTTATAATTTGGTTAATAATATTCATTCCTGTCGATGTAACGACTAGGTTAAAACAGTTGGGTTAAAATAATGATATTTAATTGTATATCATTGTTCATTTAAACTTGTTGTTGTGTGAAATGTAAGATATCAAATAGATTTAATTTAAATAGATACATATCATATAATATTGGGGTTTTAAAAGTATTATCATAGAGGATGGGTTGAGGAACTTTTCTGAAATTTTATATTTGACATCATCATGAGTAGGCTTACCTCATGGAAGTGGACCACCCATGACAGGCTTGGTCATGGTATGATGTAAGACATGACTGATGGACACTGTCTTGAGTGATAAGGTAGTGGTCAATATGTTCATGTGTGATCATACCCCCTTTACCTTGAGTATTGGATTGATGTTTGGACAACACACTACCCTGAGTGTTTAGTTGCAGTATGGATATCAGATATGATGGAATGAGGTGAGCTAATGAGGTAGATTATAGGATGGTGTTGAAGTAGTTATGGTCAAGTTCTATAGTGGACTAGTGAGCACATGATGACTCAAGGTGCAGGGAGTCATGGTGGCCTGATTAACACACGATTTCCATGGTTCTTGTGTGACATGTTTATTTTCCTCATACGTACAAGTATATGATGGTGTATACCCGGGGAAATATATAATCCAATACCTATTTTAGGGTGTGAAATTCATGGGGATTTGAATTTTTGGTTTAGTGGAAGGTTTTATTTGAGAACCGAGACTCACGATAGTATTTAGATAATTTTGGCATCCTAAAATATTTATTTTCTATGGGTAATTAGGGATAATTAGTGTTGTGTATTAGAGTAAGTGATAGATAGGGGTCGGGGTGCCTAGGGTTATAGAAAGCTAGCCGTTGCAGCTAGTGTCCTGGCTAGCTATCTGGGAACACCGCCTATCCAGTGGCCTTCAAACTGGGGAAATTTTTACTAATTCCAGAATGGATTCTTAGATGGGTTAGCCCCTATTTCTCCCTTATTCTTTCTCATATGGACCTATGGTTCATCTCCCTTGTTCCTCCTTCAATCCCCCTTCAATTTGGTGCATTCTTTGAGAATTTTCTTAGCAATTCTTGGTGAGTTACTCCCTATGGTGTCATATTTTTGTCTTCTACTTCCTTATTTATAATTTTATATATTCTCTGGTAAGGTATTCTATTTTTATTCCACTACATCATGGTGGAATCATCCCAATATAATTGGTATATCACCCAACCTAGAAAAAGGACGTTCTGTGATGATGTATACACCCCGTTGATTGGAGATTCATTTGAGTTATGTTTTGCCTCTGATTTTTTTTATGGTTATTTGTTTAAAATTAAATTATATTGGTTGTTTTATTAGTGTCACTTATTTTGGATTTATCCATGGATGTTTTTTGGAGTATGTGATAGACCTACCACGTGCTATTAGTCATGGTTTCAGTGCAACAGGGTTGACTGGTGGGTTATCTGGTGTTTATGGATTATTAAATTAAATTGTTTAATAGTTTGTAAATTATTATAATTAAATTAATTAAATTATTTTCATTATATTGGTCCCTGTGGTGGTGGAAAACGTAAAGTTTATCACAGATAGTCCATGGATGATTCTAGACGAGACTTTTAATGCTACTTTAAAAGGTGAAAACAACTTCTTTGATGTAGGTGGTACATTGAATACCCCAATGGTATTTTATTTTGTTTACTTATGCTATGGAATGTGGTGTGTACAACCTCAACACTATTGTTGATTGGTCAAGTAAAATTTAATGACTTGTTAATTAAATGTAATTAAATGAATTTTTTAATTAAATTAAATTCTTACAAAAGAATTGGACAAGGTGCCAAGGCCACAAGGGACCTTGGGCACCAACTTGATATACCTAATTCACTAATGATCAGGGATTGGATATTATAAATATGTATTCAGAAGAATAGATCCTAATGTATATAATCTAAATAAAAAGTAAATCAAAAACATGGTGTCTCCAAGTATAAGATCCTTAAACACCTCCTTCTATAGGATCAAGGGGAAATTGTGATTTTTGGTCCAAGTAGGCCATGGTTGATCTAATTGAAGACTTTAAGAATTCATGATAGTGAGATGGTCATGGGGTGTTTCTTACCCACTGAAATGGGGTGACCTAGGTAGGTAGACCCTGATGAGACTGATGAATAGGTTGGGTATTTGGACTAAAATAAAATGGTATGGAAAGAGAGTGGGTATATGGTTTTATCCCTTATGATACTTTCTTAAGAGGTCAGTGAGCCCTTGAGGACACTTGATGATGTCAATGAGAATTATTCCCTCTCAGTGATGGGTGCTGACCTAGATGACATGCTCGAGATTTTGGGACCCTTATGAGGTTTCCTAGCCATGAAAAGATATCTGGGACCATGGTGGGTGACCCAAAGACATATATACCTAGTGAGACGGTGTGTATGGAATGGGTTGTGATGATCATGAGTGTAACCTTAAAACCCATATCAATTATTTGATCATGTTATAGCTGTGAAAAGCTGGGTCTAGCTCAAGGGAGTCAAATAGTGGTATGCATGACAGGTTAGGAAGAGGACCACACATGTTGATGAAATATACATATATATATGTTAATGCTTGATATGATATATAACCTTGGGGAAGTAGTGATATAGATTAAATATAAACACCCATGGATCGGTCGTGATACTTTGAGATGTTGATACTGGTGAGGATTCCATAGATTTGGAATTTGGACTTTATAATTGTGTTGAGTGGGGGTTGATAATAACATGTTATCTTGGTGGGGTCTTATTATGGGGGATCATATCCTACTATCTTCTCAGGTATTTGTATCTATTGAGGTGTGGTTGATCATGCTATCTATCGGGTAGAGGATACTACCCACCACATGTCATCCCAGTTGGGGTTTTATAGTAGGGGATCACAACCTTCTATCTACCAAGGGCCTTCTATTTACTGAGGAATGTATTATCATGTATACTAAAGTGAGTTTATCCCCTAGTTCATTATTACTATATACCAAGGTAGGTTTATCCCTTGGATCATTATCATTTTATATTAAGGTGGATCAGATGTTAGGTAGTTATACCGGTTGGTACGATCACTGTGACATGCTCTGAGACATCCATCACTGGTTGAAATAGGTATTGTTGATCTGGGATGTTTTCCTAAGGATTAATGATGATTTTCCTACATTCTCAGAGAGGGGTTGTGTTACTATGGATGTAATGATAGCGCAACATGCTCAATGACATCTGGATCTTTTAAAAGTATGTATTACCAGGTTCAGGTGTCATTATGAAATCCAAGGGTCGGTAATATTTATTTATTTATTGTTCATCATTATTTATATATTATGAACATGTCAAATCACATATACAATTAATTTACTAGTTATTTAAGGGAATTTATTGGTGGTGTCCCAATGAATTATGTACTCACACCTTTCTTTGGAGACCATGTCACTTGTGTACCTAAGTATCCCCCACTGATGACAGGTTCAGGTTCAGCAGAGGCCCATTATTTTATGATCAAACAAGATTTCTCGTATGGGATTAGAGATTTAGGTGAGGTGAGGCTTGATGATACAATGGATAATCATGTTCATTTGTTTTATTTTTATATTTCATTTTGTATATGTGATTATCTTGGTGGGTGATCATTATTTTTTGATGATTATATACTTCCACATTTAGGTATTAATATTGATGGTTATATTTTATTACTTCTGCATACTCTATTTATTTTCTATTTTGAATGATGTTTGGTTATTTAGAAATTATTACGCACACTTATATAGGGGTATATTCTCTCCATAGTACTACCTTAGACCCCTAATGATAGTATGAAGCCTCTAGAGTATAGGGAAGCATGTCTGCAGCTATGTGGTGACTCAGTCTAGTTACTGTTCATAGTGAACTGTGTTGACGAAGTTATAAGGTGGTATCATATCTATGTTTCCAATATCATATATTTATATTGGATTATGTTTTTATTTTGTCTTGGTATTTAGGGAGTTGGTAGATTATAGATATAATAATATATCAGATCTTGTAATGGATATTGGACCGATGTAAGATGAACACATTTCCAGGTAAGAAGTATGGGTTTCTGGGGATATAGGATTATTTTTCTTGTATTTTTCTGTTATGCTTATTTTTTATTTTTCCTTCTGTGACACACATGGATTTTGAGATTTATAATTTATACTTTATTTTATTTTTGGATCCTAGACTAATGGAAAGATTTAAATGTTCATGCATCATGTGGGAATGTATGATTTACATGAAATACATGTGCTTTTGTAATTTTTATCATTTATGATAGATGGATCAGTTATTTAAAATTTCAACGACAACTTATATGGTGTTTTTTATATAACATATAATTTCATTCTAATCAACCAAGCCATAGTATACTCTTATTCTAAAAATAGTCCATGAATACCTATAGTGTAATTCTTAGTGATGAAAAGTATATAGTTCCTCCATGTACAGGATGTGTGATGACCCATATAGGTTGATACATGAATTGAATGCCTAGATGAGAAACCCCATTGGGGTGGTTATTATTAAGGTTCATTTATTTAAAGTGATAGTGATAACCTATATGGGATTTTCATATAGCTTGGAATGACATTCTACTTAACTAAATCATGTGACTATGATTTTATAGATATGAGACATCTTATAGTGATGTCACAATATGTGAATTCCTTTGGATGTGACCAAATCCTCTAGGGGGGGTAGTCTGATGTATATATTCTTCGAGAGGGTGGGTACCCTAGGAGTGGGTGGAGATATTTTCATGTGATTATTGAGATTTATATGAATATTGAACCCTATAGTCCATAGTTGGGAATGTAATATGTTGTGTGATGTTTGGAATGAGGACAGAGAGGTGTTATTGTGACCTATGTTTTATATGAGATATGGACTATGGGTTAGGTGGGTAATCCTAGTGCTTTAAATCTAGTTCCAAAAATTAGTGAGCTAGTTATTATAGATGATATGAGTTGTATTATACTTGGGTAAGTAGAGGGAGGGGCTAGTACATATTGTGAGTTCTCTTTGAGATAGAAGCATGGATAAATACTTCAGGTTGATATCAATGCATAGGTGGTGATACCGAGTATGTGGTATAGGCATGGATATGCTTTATGATTTGTAATTAATAGCACCTTGAGTATGTGTGCTTGGGTATTAAGTTTCAAATTAAAGGTAAAGGTTAGTGTGAAACCTAAACTGTGAACTTTTGATGCATTTCTGAGTGGAACGGTAGCATGGTTAGAGTGTGGATGGACGATTGTGGTTTTGGAATGGTGTTGATCCATAGACAGTCATGGGATAGACCTTGGAATAATTGAAGTGATCTATTTTTAATAGAAGTTCCATGTGTACTCCTATTTAAGTAATACTGACCTATATGTGATATTGGTTAGTGATTTAGGCACATGAGCCAAGTTTTGATGTGGCGTGACTCATGGGAGCTTGAGTCAGGTTGTGTGATAAAGTGATACGGGAGTAAATTCCTATTGTGTTTGGGTGAGATTGAGGTAGTTCATATGGATACATGTGGTTCCAAATAAATTATGGATTGGATAATGACTGGGTGTGAGATTAGGATCGATGAAATTTAATGTGACACTGACAAACTTGGCTTCCCCATGTTTTATGATAGTGATAAATATCCCTCCATGGTATAGGATACATCATAAATAGATTATATGTCATAGGATGATCAATCTGGGTGTGAAACTTGACACATATTGTTATGGAGGCATAATATCAAAGGTTGGAAATTAATGGGTGTGTCTAGGGAGGATCAATATGAACATGATCTTGAAACTCGTTGTAATGGTACTCGAGGAGTGGTATAAGGTAATACATATAGAGTGGGGTTCACCGGTGGACATTTTGGGGTGTGATGCACATTATGGTTGGGAATTCATTAAGTGTCAAATATTATGTTTCATTGATTTGGGAACATAAATAAATTGATTTTTTTTATGGTGCTAAGTGATGAGTGAAAAATCAATGTATAGTAATTACGTGTTATGATGGATGAAGTTTGGGCTGTAGATGTCATATTTTGATCTGGTGGAGTAAAGATAAGAATAAACCTAAAGTGGGGAGAATAACATAAGTCATAGGTGTGTGACCCTCATATGGTAAGGGTTTAATATATCAAAGACCAGCCAGTGGATGATTGTAATGGCCCCGGATTTCTATGATCTTGTAAATTCAAGTTTACCTTGATTCCTTGGGGAATGCTGGATGTTAATCTAAATGTGATGTTTCAAGGAGTATCTGGGTTAGAATCAAGTTTGGGATGAACTTGAGGTCATTTGAGTGTACTTTAGGTTGGTAGTGCATGGTGCTCATGATATAACTTGATAACAGATTCATGTGGTTGAGGATATAACCATTGAATTACATAAAGGGTTAGGTTATGATTTGGTGAGCATGTTTGAGTGATCATGGGATTCCCCTATGATCTAAGGAATCATAATTGGGATATTTTATAGTGTTTTAGTTGTTGCGGATAATTTTTTTTAGGAATAGTTAGACATAGAATATATGACCATTATTTTCTCATGTGATTAGATGTGGTAGGTTGGAACCCACATCAGGTACATCATTCTAGACATGATGGGTATGTTTTGAGGTTTTACCATGTTTTTTAGGAAAACTCAACATGTTCTATTTTGTTTCATGGGTGATGGAGACTCATACAATTCATATAGAAATAAATAATTGGGTTTGGTACCAATGTTGACTGGTGTTATGTGGATGTTGGGTGTTGTGAGATAGAAGACACATGAATAGGGTCGATGGACCACTGAGAATATGTATTGATAGGTGATTTCAATGGTGGGGGCATCGTGGGTTGGAATAGTACATTATGAGTTATGTTCTATATTGAGGAGCACAATGAATCATATGATGAATCGTTGGTGATTTTGTAACACCTTAGGATAGAAAGTTGCGTTCAGGAACTATCTTGGTAGATTTCTAATAGTGGTAGGCAGTAGCTTTTCTTATGATGAGTTGGGTTCCATGTTCTTGTAAGTGTGCTATGGGAGCTAATTTTATGTTCAATGTTGGAGCATAATGATTTGATGGTGAATAGATATAAGGGATGGGTTAGCAATTGTGGTTGGTGAATCACTAAGACTTCTTGAAGATGAGAAGTGTTATGGTGGGTAAGTTGCAAAACCCTATACCCATTTTAGGGTGTTAAATTTCAGGGGTTGAATTTTGGGTTTGGTGAATTTTTTTTCTTAGAATTGGGGATCAAAATAGAATTATGGGGGTTTAGGCATCCTAAAAGATGTATTTTTATGAGAAATGAGGCATAATTGGTTCCAAGGAGGTTCTAGGAAGCATAGAAGATGGATCGGGGTGCCTAGAACTATATTTATCTAATGGGATAGCCATAAGGTAAGATAGCTAGTTGGGAACACCAGATATCTATTGGAAAATTGTTGGCTAGACACTTTCATTTAATGGTGGGGAAATTCCACATTTTCCACCTTGGGTTATTAGAGGTGTTGGCCCCTCTTTCACCCTTCTTCTTGCTCAAGTGGACTAGGGGTGGCTCCCCCTAATTCCTACTTTAAACCCTCTTCAATTTGGAACATTCTTGGAGCATTTTCCTAGTTATTCTTGATGATTTCCTCCATTTGGTATCCTTATTTCCAAATCTTCTTCCATCCCCCTAATTTTTAGTGTTTTTTGGTTAGGTATTCAGTTCTAATTCCACTAAGTCGTAGTAGAATTGGACCAATACGATGGTGCTTTCACTCTTCCTAGAAAGAGGATGTCCCATGATGATGTTTTCACACTGTTTATCATTTAATCATTGGAATAATGTTTTAGAGTATATTTTATTATTTTTTTTCTTAAAATTAAATTAGATTGGGTGTTGTATAAACATTACTTGTTAGGGTCATGCTTGGGATATTTTTAATATTATATAGTAGACCTCCAACACACTTGTGGTCATATTTTTAGTGTGATGGTGTTGACATGTGGGTTATCCAGTGTTTATGGATTACTAAATTAAATTGTCTATTTTTTTTTTAAAATGATTATAATTAATTAAATTAAGTTCTTATTGTGATGTATCACCCTATAGGGGAGTAAGAAGTTCAGTTGATCATGGATAATCCTTAGATGAGTCTCAATAAGAGTAGTTGGGATACTTTAAAAGGGGAAACAAGTTATTTGAATTAGGTGGTCTCTAGAATACTCCAATTGTATTTGATTTTGTTTACATATTCCATTCCATGTGAAATGTACATCCATCCCATTATGGGAAACTGGTCAAGTATAATTTAATGAGTTTTAAATTAAAGAGAATTAAATGAATTATGTAAAATTCTTGAAAAATAATTAGACAAGGTGCCTAGGACTTAAATAACCTTTGGTAATGTCTTGATATGCCTCATCCACTAATGGTTGGGACTTGGATATTATATATATATTCCTGGAGATGAATGGTTCTTGAGGGTTGAATCTAAATAAAAAATGGAATTAATAAACATGGGTTCACTTTTTATAGGAGCCTTATACACCTCCTTGTATAGAATCATGGGAGAAATTGGGATGTTTGTCCATAGTAGGTCATGGGACATCTAATTGATGCCTTTAATCCTTTGGGATAGTGAGATAACCATGGGTTGTTCCTCCCCAACTAATATGTGGTGACCTAGATAGGTAGACTCTAAAAACTCTGATGACTATGTTTGATGTTCAGAAAAACCTAGAGTAGCATAGAAAATGAGTATTCCTAAGTTCCTATACCTTATGAGACATTCTTATGAGATCGATGAGGCATAGATGACCCTTAAGGACCCTGAGGAGAGTTATTCCCTTTGAGTGATGGGTGTTGACCTAGATGACATTCTTGAGATTTAAAAACACTTATGATATTTTTAGGCCATGAAAATATTTCAGGGATCCCAGTTGGTTCCCTAGATACATGTGGCCTTTGGTGAGAGGGAATGTATTGAATCGGTAGTGATGATCAAGGGTGTCACCATAAAAAATGGATTGATAATTTGATCATGTAACAACTTTAATGAGTTAGGTCAAGATTCGTGGATCCAAACCATGTTTTCCATGATGGGTTAGGAATAAGAATACCTATTTGGATGAAATATTCATATATATTTCAATTCATGGAATGGTATATTCCCTTAAGTTATTCATGATATAAATGAAATGTAAATTCTTGTGGAGTACTCGTGATACTTTAAGATGATAATATTGTTGTGGAAACTATATATTTGGAGTCAGGACATTATAGTGGTGTCAAGTGGGGGTGAGAACCATGCGTTATCTCAATAGGGGTCTTACAGTGGGGTTTCAAAGTTTTATATCTTCTTGGGGCCTATTATCTACAAAGTCATGGTTGATCCTACTTTTTTAGGCAATAGACACTACATGCCACATGTTATCCATGTGGGGTCTTATGGTGGGGGCTCATAGCCTACTATCTTCTACGGGTTTTCTACTTAATAAATAATGATAGTTCCTTTATACCTTGTTGGTTTGATCCCCTTGTTCATTATCACTATATATTATGGCTTGTTTATCCCTCAGGTCTTTGTAAATGTATATCTTGGTTAATCAGAACTCAGGTTGTTATATTAGATAGCATGATTACCATGATGTGCTCAAAACTTACAAAACTATCTGAAGTAGGTATAGATGATAGGGATGTTTTACCAACATTTAATGGGTATTTTAATTCATGCTCATGAATTGGTTTGGTTACTATGGTTGGCATAATTGTATAGTATTCTCAGAGATATCTGGCATTGGATGAAGTAGGTATGATCACCATCGAGTGTCACTATAGAACCCAAGAGCCATTAGTATTTATTTATTTATTATTCAATTATTATCTATTTACTTTAATAATTTCACATCACCTGAACTTTGAATTTAATGGTTATATATGGGATTTTTTTGGTGGTGTCCTTCTGAGTTATATACCACACCCTGATCAGGCGGCCATGGCACTTGGGTACCCGGGTAGCCCTCACTAATTATAGGTTTAGGTTGGTTGGAGTCCTGGGATAGTATGATTTAGCGAGATTGGTTAAATTGGATTGTATATTGTATATTGTGATTAGGTGAGACTCAAGGTTGTAGTGGATACTCATGTTTATTTATTTTATTTTTCTATTTAATTTTGTATGTGTGATTGGAGCAGTGGGTGAGCAGTCTTGTTGTGTGATGATATGCTTCTATATCCATAAATTATTATTGATGGTTGTATTTTATTACTTACATGTACTATATTTATTTACTATTTTGGATGATTTTTTTTAATTATATATTATTACACACTCTGATATGGGGGTATAGTCTTTCCATAGTTCTACCTTGGACCCGGGATTCTAGTTGGAAGCCTTTGGAATACAGGGAGGCATTATTGACGTCATGTAGTGACTCGGTCATCTAACTACTCATAGAAAATTAGGATGGGAATGTTATAGAGACTTTTTGAGACATACTAAGATATATTTCTCACAACCTATATGGTAACCCTAGTGTGTATGCAGACCTTATGTTTTCTTTTAGGTTTAGTGCAGGATTTCTCATGGATTGGGCTGAGAAAACTTGATGAGTATTTGAATACATTGTGTGATATGTCTCCTTGGAATGGAATTAGGTTTAGTGAGTGTATTATTGGTCTTTTTTTATTTTCTATACGGGATCCACTCATTGGGTGATTATCATATGCTTGTATAAATGTGTATCTATATGAATGTATGTTTTTTTATGAGAGATCTTTTATAACATTCAATTTATTAGATATTGAATATACTAAGGGTTATATTGGATATATTTTAGTTATTTTTCATTATTGGATTACTATAATTTAGGGACATATCCTCCCCCATTATATAGATTAGTCCCTCGTCGCTAGTCAATAGCCTCTGGTTTATGGGGACATGCACTTGAGGCCATATGGAACCTAATCTTGGATTATGGTTCTATGTCGTGGCATCCCAAGGTGCAAGGAATTTACAAAAAAAAGATAAAAGAAATTTCACCTTGTTAAATTAAAAATTACATTAAAATATATAATACTTAAAAACCTAGTACTATAACTTTTTCTTGAATTAAAGTGGGTATAGTGGATTAAATTCAAATAAGAGGAATGATATTTTTAATGATGAATGATCCTTTATATTCTTTTTTATAGATTTTTTACTTTTAATTATATAGGATAAAATTTTTGTTAGTTTGAATTCATTATATTTCTCAGGATTTAAATAATGTAAGTATAGGGGAGTGATGAGAGACAATATTTTTATAATTTTAATCTATTTTTCATTTAAAAATAACCCCATAATTTGATCAAAACCTAGAAAATTAACTGATTTTGGTTACTTTTGTGAATATAGAATTTAATTAATTAATGGATTAAATATTAATATTTAATTATTAGATTTAATTGGAAATTAATTTGAAACTTATATTTTTTTTTAATTATAGTTATAAATTTTTAAAAGGATTTTAATACCTAATTTTAATCATTCTTATTTTAATTCATACAAAGCATACATTGATTTTTATTTTCATGATTTGGAGGGCCGAAATCTAGAAAACTCCTGATATGAACATTGTACGCATAAGAATTTTATGGGAGAATCTATTAGGACTTTACCTATGAATTGAAAAAGACTTATAAAAGATCCTATATGACTTGATGTGTGTAAGACTTCAAACCATCACCACAAAAGACTTGAAGCATTGTAAGATTATTTTATCATGCATGACTTTGATGAAGCTCAAGTATAATACCTTTCCTCTACATTGTAAGATTGCACTATCATATAAGACTCTTTCCACTACACATATAAATTTAGTGACACTGTAAGACCTGTGGGCTACATAATACTTCCTTCATAGTGTATACCTTCGTACTTAGCCAAATTTCGAGTTGTGTGGAATGTAAAATTGGAAATTCACAAATATTGACCTAAAATAAAATTTCATTTCCTCAGTTTAGAAAAATTGGGAATAAATTATCCTTGAGATCCACACTACATTCATGCATCTAAATAAGAATACAATAATACTACTACTTATAAATATTTTTCCCTAGTGCCTAACTTCTTGTGGCACTAAATACTGGTAGGGTAAAGCTGAATATGTTTCCACTTATAAATATTTTTCCCTCCCCCTTTTTAAAGGGATTTAGATAGTATTCGAGTTCATATCCTTCAAACTCAGCTAGAATAAGATGGAAATTTTTAATTTATATACTTTAATATAATAATGTTTTGATTATTTCTATTGTTTAATTCTCTTCCTCCCCTAATTCTCTAAGTTTCCCAACCACTATAAATTACCCATGACCTTCAAGCTCTATGTTTATGGAGAGATAACTCATTGTGTGTTTTCTTATGGGAATCACAATGGAAATATTGAAATTATTCATTTCATTTACTATCATTTTTTACTATTTCTATGTGGAATTGAAGGTGATTAGTAAAAAAGAAAATTTTCACTCCATCTATATCATTGTTGTTTCATTCCTCTAACTTTTTTAACTTCAAATAATCCCTCTAATTTAATATCACTTCATATCAGTGGATTTATTTAGTTTTAGATGAATAATAGTGTGTGATTATTTCCAAGTGTGTGGTTAGGTTCATTCACTCAATTAGGGAGTGATCTTTCCCACTAAACATGGAGAAAAAATGGGATTGTTATTTTATTTGAGGATACATGAGAAAATTAGTAATTTCATACATAATAAAATAGAATAGGATTAGTAAATGATTGGTATTGAGTCTTCTCATTGAATTAGATGATTTATAAAAAATGTAAATGATGATATAACCCATTTTATTTAACTCTAGTCCCATCAAAAATTCTTCCTAAACCTTTATATTTATTTTAGTACATTATATTTTAATTTTAGAAAATCAAAAAACCAAAAAAAAATCTTTACATTTATATTCTACTTCTAAAACATAAAAAAACAAACAAAAAAATATAACTGTGAGGATAGTGAAACTCCAGGCCTAAATATTTGAGAGATAACTCTGGTCATCCATTACGCTATATTTTTTGTTTTATAGATTTTATTTTACAATAAGCCCATGGAATTCATTTTATTTCACTTATAAATAATAATATGAAAATAAATGAGATATTATGTATTGGAATCCCCACTACATACTCATCCTCCTTGGGAATCCAGTGAATATGAGGAAGATTTATACCAGAGACACATGGATAATACATTATATATAAAATGATTTATTTTATCATTGATACAATATAAGCTGAAAATGTGGTATGAAGACAAAGATTCATACTTGATGATGTTTTATCTTCGGAAGCTTTACCATGAGGGAGCTACACAAGAGAAATGTGAAATATCTAAAGCACTTGTTTCATGTGAGTTATGTGAGGGATTCCTTGTTAGACCTCATATACTAATGATGATAGGGTGTAATGAGTGTTCCATGAATTTGGTATTCAAGATGTATAAGGAGGTTTTCACAAATCTAATTTTAACTTCTCTACCTCAATTATTATCAAGTTTTATTATTAATTTTAATATGAAAAACTTGGAGAAATTGCTTCCAAATCATTTGACATTGATAATCCAATCTTATTAAGACATGAAGAAAGATAAATCTTCATTAATTATGGTGAATAAAAAAAATAGAAAATAATAAGAGGATAGTGATAGATTCAATGTCAAAGGGGTTTAAGAAATGTTCTTCTAAGAAATAAAATATTTAGAGAGATAGAAATGAGAAGGAAGTTGTTTTTTTATATATAATGACAAAGTTAATTATATGAAGAATTGAAATATAAATAAAAAGGGGGATATTTAGGTTTATTTATCATTAAATATGATCTTTTTAATTATATAAGTTAGGTATTGGGTATATTTTTTGACTCAGGAATTTGTATCTATATACCAAAACCAAGTAGATTATGAAATAATATGAGATGTTATCTATAACTTTAGGTTATTAAAATAGAACTTCTTCTTGTCTTAATTATATAAAATTAATGTTTAATATTACCCAATGAAATAATCCTCATATTTTTAAATAGTTATTATGTATTTATTGTAACCATAACATTATTTATGTTTCATGTTTAGACACAAGTGGATTTATTTCATGTTTAGAAATAAAATATCATCTTATGTTATGGTAAAACAAATTAACATATATTTGGAATATATAATTGAATTGGTAAATCCTAAATCGAAAATAAATAAAAAATTAAATTCATAAGACTTAGTGAAAGGTCTAATCACACCTTATTGAACATGTTGATATTTATGATGAGTAATGTTAATCATACATTATAATTTTTGGGATATTAATTATAGACAACAACTTAAAAACTAAACTATGTACTAACCAAAGTGATTAAAAAATATCAAATGAGTTATAGTATGGGAAGAAATTAGTTTTTTCATATATTCATGTATGGGGGTATGAAGAATTATTTAAGGATAACCCTAGAATTAAACTTTATGCATGAGGAATGAAGTGTATCTTTATAGGATATCCTGAAGAGATAAATGGATATTACTTATATAATCCATCTAATATAAAGTTAATAGCCTAAAAATTCACCATATTTAAAGACTGGGAATGCATATCAAAATGAGATATTGGTATCATGATAGACTTTGAGGAAGTTGAGTCTCAAGATACATAAGAGGTAGAACAAGAAAAAATTACATAAAACTCAACAAAATAAGTTGTTCCAATGACATAAGTACTGTATAGGTCAACTAAAGAAGTTAGATAACCATATACTTATTCATTTAGAATGATAAATACATATCCTAAAAGGAAATAGTAAATAACTAATAAGTTTTCAAGTGTGAAGAAGCAATTAATTTTGAAAATGTTTCCATGTACAAAAATTAAGTTTGTATTATGGAAAATATTCTAATTACTGTGAATATTGTGGGATATAAATGGGTATTCAAGAAAAAATTGGACAATTGTTGTAAATTTGTTACCTATAAGGAATTATTAGTTATAAAAGGTTTATAATAATGTTAAGTAATTGATTATGAAGAAACATTTTTAATCAGTATCTATGTTGAAATCCATCATAATTATACTTGACATGGAAACTTACCATGATTATGAAATTTGTAAAATGGGTATGAAATCCAATTTCTTAAATGGAAAACATATGGATGATGTCAATATGACACAAACAAGAGGGTTTTTGAATCTAAATGATGCTAACAAGGTATAAAATTTGTGGAGATTCATTTTTTGATTGAAGTAAGCATCAAGATCACGGAATGTTATTTTTGATGAGGCTATAAGAGAGTTTTATTTTATTAAAAATGAAAGTGATCCTTGTTTATATTGAGGATTAGTGGGAGTATCATAGTTTTTCTAGAGATATATGTTGATAATATATTATAATAGGAAACTAGATACTGGTCTTATAGTCATTTAAAACATGATTAATTGAATTCTTCTCCATGAAAGACTTAAGTGGAGTGGTCTATATTATAAGGATTAAAATATATTGATATATAACCAATATTCTTATTTTATTTAGTAAAATAACATACATTGACAAGTTATTAAAAAGTTATAAGTTATAATAATACAATATGTGGTTGTTGCCTATGTCATATGGAATAAATCTCTAAAAGAAAATGTGTCCTCAATCACAAGATGAGATAGAAAACATGATTAAAACCCCTTATGCATCAAAAATTGGATCTATAATTTATTTGATGAAATGTGCTAGTATATCTAAAATAACTATACTGAGAAGTAGTTAAAACTAGTTTATTGTACTATAGTTGTATAAAGGATATTTTCTTTTTATATGGAGAAGACAAGAAACTAGTTTTAAGGTGATATATAACAAGTTTTCATAAAGATCAGTTTGATATGATATGTATGGGGTTTCTAAGGACTGAATAACACTTATTCAATGTTGTAGTGGACATTAGAAACCTAAAAATTAATATCATAAAACTATATAAAACTGAAACCATGTATAAACTAAATGTGTAACATTTAACTTAAATTGATGACTACCTGAAATACTTACTTCAATAATATGCTTGATGAAGATCCCTTATAAGTAAATATCAGGTTTCTTCCTATATGTTGTGTCTTCAGGTTGATTGAATTACCTAATGTTCAATCAAGACCCTTCTTATAGCCATGATATTATAGTATCTCTTAAGGTAATGGGATGAGGAGGAAGAGAACATTATGGATAATTTTTAGGAAATTGTGATGACTTAAAAAACCATCTCAATGGATTATTCATACTTATATATCCTCGAATGATTCTCCCCAATTATCCATTCATAAAATCATATGTTACATAACATATGAGTAATGAATCAGTTATTCATTCATTTATCAAATTAATGAATTGTTGATTCTACCATATTTTTCATCATATAAAAAATTTCAATTGATGATAACCAATATGGAATATTCTCAAACATAAAAACATAACTTCCAAATTCTTTAATCATATGATAATTTCTGTATCATGAAATATGATTCAATGCATTATGATATTCCCATATCGTACACTATGACAGTACAAGGCATAGGTACCTTATGATAAATCTATACCATAATAAATGATATACCCAAAAGAAATATTATATTCATGGATATCATACAAAAAAATATCCCTATATCATCACATGTGATATAATAGATATACATTGTATGTATATGGGTTTTAGTGTATATCTTCATCAATCTCTCACTTGCACTAAGGCCTCATAAACTTGGTTCCATTAAACATTATATTATATCATATATAATAACTTATGAAACTATATCCAAAACTCCTTTTAAAAATCTTCCAAAAACTTTTATCACATCATATGTAATACCCTGTGAATATCCATTCAAAACTCATATTGCATAAACTCTAAAAAATATAAAGTGTCTATAGGGATTTCAAAAAACTCCATACTCACTCATTCAACCTTAAATTGTAACCTCAAGGGCCTTTGTAGCATTTAAAACAAATAAGAATTATTGAATCCAAAAATGTAATCAAAGAGTGGCCATTGGAAAAGAATATGTGTAACTCAAGCTACAAAGGGATCCGGTGTGATATTTACTAAACTCAAGTAACTTTGTACCTATGTCCACCAGTTTCATAATATACAAGTATGAATAATCATATAATCCTGTTTCCTAATATTATAACAACCCAACCTACCAAGGTCCACTTGAACAGTGGAATGCTGGTCCATTGCAACCCAAATCATGTCTCTAATAGGCCAGGGATGGTGAAAAGTACTGATAAGGAATAATATAAATAGGAGACCTTTTCCTAGTGTACCTGTATGCATGCACCAAATCATCTACATAAAATAGTGCAGAGTAATAATAAAAATTGTTGTAACATTTATAGTAAAACCATGCATGCAATAAATTTTAGGGAATACATCAGAGTATGATATAATAAAACCAATGTGTAAATGGAAAGAATATACACCTAACTAGAAATGAAGTCTCAACCTTACAATAATTGGTAATATAGAAAGGTGATAGATCCTAACTCTTTATATCTAATCCTGACCACCGTACATGGAATATACACCTGAGTATCCCTATGCTCCACCGAAATCACCACTGATCTTTTCTTCATCTGCATAAGATACAACATGTGTGGGAAAAGAAAATTCAAGGGTGATTATATACAAACCCAATATGAAACCCCAAGAACTGAATAGGGAGTAATAGAATATATGATATAAGTAGTCATCTCAGCCCAAATCAGGAGACAAATGATAAACAATAATGTTTGTGTGTGTGTGTGCTCATAAAGAAACCCATATGAGAGAGAAAGGGGATCTATATCTCACAACCAATCCCAAGATGATGAGTCTAGCTTCAACTCCAAAAGTTCATCATTGATGCCCAACATCTCACATGTCTGACTGAAGAATTCATCAGGAGGACCTGCACCTCACCACTTCTTCATAGACTAATGGGGGAAATCTTTAATAGAGGACTCCATCCCTAGTAATATAGGGGATATGACTCAATGGATAGGTAGATAAACCATGCCCTGGTGAAATAGGGTGATTCTACTCAGTATATGGATAGAATACCCACACCCTTGCGCATCAGAGGGTGCCACTCAGTATATGTTGATAGAGGACCTATTCCCTAGTGTGTCAAAGGGGTTCCACTCAGTGGAAATCAATTGTGGACCCACACCTAAGTGTTTTCCGGGGTTTGACTTAGTGTATATAGATAGAGGAGTCATTATCTAGTGTGTCATGGTGGGTTCCACTCAATGGGTAATGATAGAGGACCCACACCCTAGTGCATCACGGGGGTGTCACTTAGTGGGTAGAGGAACCGTGCTCTAGTACCATAGGGGGGTTACACTCAACAAATTTAAAGAGTATGGGGGACCCATACCCTAGTAAAAAGGGGGTGTTTCCAACCCCAACCTCTCTCCCTGATGATCCAAACTGATCACTACCATTTTCAAGTGTTTTCTAAAGAAGTGTCATCCTCAAAACATTCAATATAGTATCTAAAAAAATACTATGAAGGATACCATAACATTATATATGAAAAAATGGTTAGGATAGGATACTCTTAGGAAAAAATCCAATTCCATATTAAGGACATACATAAAGTGAAAATTTATCATAATGGTACACAGTGTGTATAGAGTATACACAGCATGTGCCCCTACTCCACTACATGGAAATGTTCACCCGTGGACATGGATCAGAGGCCATGTAACGATATGTGGCATGTAAGGGTACCTACATAGAATGTCCTAGCCACCCAGGGTATTACCGTGTTCTTCTGGTCATGCCATGTTTTTCGGATCATGTTCATGTACTCCCAGAGTACACGGCTTGTCCTCCCATATGGGGTCCTGGCCATGTGTAGCTGGAATATAGATTAGCCACTCTGGGAGTGTCACATGGTGTACAGTCCCAGAAACTTTGTGTTTGATTCTTAACTTAGATAAAAACCTTAGCTATTGTGTAAAAAGAGGTACACAACATGTGTTCCTTCAAATATCATGGTGTGTACTACAGTTTTTCATAGAAAATTTAGAATCTCCACATGTTTATATAAATTTGGACCCTCTATCATTATTTTTACCATTTAACAATCCAAAACTTGTGGTAATATCCTCCTTTCATCAATTCCCAGCCTTCAAGGGCCAAAAATTTAAATCTGGTGATACCCTCAAAGCTCTAAATGTCACGTGCCCCACCTCTGGTCGACAGCTTCATGATCTTGTCGACCCTCTGGATCCCAAATCTATAGAATATCACCCACATCCTATTTTATTCCTCAATCCATCCAAAAATTGTCTATTTTTGTGTCATTCGTGCTACCATAATGAATATGATGGTTCAATCTTGTGCGAACCTTCCCTAAAAATGTCAACATGTGACCATGTAGACCAAAAGTGAAGAACCTGATGAACTAATAGGGAAATTCATAAGAGAAAAGTAAAGAATTCATTGTACAAATGTTCATGGAAAAAGATTACATAATGGGTATGTCTAGGGGAGAAATCCTGACACAAAAAAATAAATAATTTGATTAAATAATTTGATTATATGAAGGGGATCATGTGAATGGTGTAAAAATGTAGATCAAAGATAAATTAGATTGAGAATACATGATCAAATTTTTTATGAAGGGTGGGAACCACAATTGAAAACCCCTACCTCAATTATTAATGGATCATTTTTTAATAATATATTCACCAGTAATGGAGAAGTCCCACTTCATTTTCTACCTCTTAATCCACCTTGATCAGATTTTCATTTTTCATCCGATGTTGATCTACAATGAAGAATACTCCCCTACTCCCCTCAGATATAGAAAAGGTTATGTAGATAACCATGGATAATTTTCAAAATGACGTATTTATATAGGTAGGGTTAGGTTATGTTTATTAAATAAATTACATAATTAAATTAATTAATTCACTTAACACACCCACCAATGCCTACCTTAGCTGAACATCTAGTGTCAACCAACCTTAGGTTTATCCTAGGGTAAACCCCATGTTTTGGATTCAACTATGGTCTTAGATTTTCGATATGAGTCTCTACTTATGATATGTTATATTATTTCTGAAAAAATACATGCACACATGATATTAATATATTTAATATTTTTATTGCATCAATTTCGGGTTCATCATGCCTTAGAACCTCACGTCGTCTCAGTGCCTGGCTCCAAAAATATTTCATAATATATTTCAAATCCTTACTAGGAAAAAATAGGGTCACTACATTATCACCCCCTTTAAGTATTTTCTTTTTTTAAAAGTAAAAGATAAAAAAGGTGGGGATACTAAGCCTACATCTGTCTCTCCCACTCCCAGGAGATCTCCAGAAATCTCCCATGCTGCCACAACACACGAACCAAGGGAATGGTCTTTCCTCATGGGATCCACTTCTGTGAGTCCTTGATCTCCACTAGGTACTCTATGAAGGTGGATCCATCTTGATGTCTAGATCACCCAAGTCAATAATGTGTGTAGTATCATTCATTTATCTCCTCATATGCGACACATGGAATACATCATGCACCCTCTCAAACAATGGGGGTAAGGCTAGGTGATAAGAAAACTCACCAACCCTATGTAAGATCTCGAATAGCTTGATGAACCTTGGGGATAGATTTCCTCCCTAGATAAAAATCTAAAATCCTTATCATAGGGATACTCTTAGGAGCAAATTTTCTCCCTATAAAAACTTAAAGGACCTGTGACATTGATCTTTATAATATTTATGTTAGCTCTAGGTTGTCTTCATCCACTCGCTAATCACCTGGTCTTTCTCTATCATCACCTGCACCATCTATGGATTAACAAGAGATGTATCTTCAATCTCATTTAAGAATAAGGGTAGCCTAAAAGATATCCCATATAGGGAATCCAAAGTTTTCATGTTGATCATAGATTTATAGTTGTTATTATAAGAAAAAACTCCCAATGAAAAGTGATCCTCCCAGCTATGGATGAAGTTAAACGCACAATCTCTCAGTATATCCTACAACACCAAGATAGTGTGCTCATTTTTTCTATCCATCTTGGACTGGAACACCACAATCATCCTCAAATAGGTCTTTAATACCTCTAATAGGCCTCTTGACAATCATGACATGACCAAGCGTCACCGTTGGAGATGATCGTTGAGGGTTCCCCATGTATTCAGATGCTCTCTCACACATAGAAATATCCTATACTCTCCACCAAACTCTACTCTATAATAGAAATGAAGTGTGCTGGATTGATGATTCATTGAATAATCATCCAGATAGCATCATGGCCTCTCACTATCTATATAATACCTTTCATAAATTCCATGGATATTTCATCCCATTTCCACTATAGGATCTCAAGAGGCTATGTCAAACCTTCCAGAACATGGTGCTCAACCTTTACCTGCTGACATGTGACATGCTGAGAGATGAACTCAATTTTTATCCACCATATTCTAACCCACAAAAAACTGAAATTGAAGGTACTTGTATGTAGAGACCCAAAGCTTATCGTACATGGACATTACATTACTTTTGCGGAATACTTAGTACATAACAAAAACACACACACAAGGATCGTAATAGTTTAGTGTCTTTGGAAACTCGGAACGTAATCTTCTAATCGTGATGAAAGATCTTCAATATCTCCCATAAAGATCTTCCCCTTTTTTTTACCTAAAAACCTTTCTTTATATCCTGGGGAAAAGAAAACATAAAAGGGTGAGCTCAAATGCTCAGCAAGGGCAATAAAGGAAATAAAAATCATATCATATCTTTTTGAAAATCATAACCTGCAAAAGAGATCATAAAATCTTAATAAATCATAGAAGTGAAAATGAGATCCCCATAATCATAACATGAAACTTGAAACTTTGTGGCATGCACACAAAATCATGGAAAATAATTTCTTGTTAGTCATGACTTATTGCCAAGACTATCTTAGTGGACAAAGTCCCTTTCTGAACCGAGTTCACTCCTCGTTTCAGTCCTGTATCACTGAACCGAAATAACCTTCCGTTCCAGCCATGTCTATCTCATGAGATATAAAATCTTTACCCAATGCATTGGAGGGAGATATAGGTCCCACCCATCTTATAATGAATCCTTTCTTATGTGTGCCACATAATCATAAATCATACATCATCGCATAACCCATGTAATAAAAATGGGATTCTTAAACAACATGACATCATAAAACAATTCATATAAGATAAAGAAATTCATAAAAATGTTTCCATCACAACATAATCAAATCCATGTAATAATAGGGGTAAAAATAGAACCCTTTTATTATCTTAGATGGAAAATAATTTTGATAAAATACTTGAACTTCATTCTTGAGGAAAATATCCTTTCTACTTCAAAAACACTTTTCCTTTCTTAACATGTCATACAATTTTAAAATAAAAGAAGTTGATTAAAAATAAACTTGAATACTTATAAAGGAAGCTTCTTGGAAATAATTTTTTAGAAATCCATTCATGCCGTATAAGTTAAAAAAAACATTCTTCGTATTTTTGTCGGAAAAGTCAAAAAGTACCTCGTACGAAAAATGACAAAAGATTCCTTTCATACATATTACTAAAAACTCACCTAAGGGTAAAAATGGATTTAAACAATTGTAGGTGGATGGAAATAATATTACATATTGATGAAACATGGATGTGGATGATAAAATACATCCCAGTAAGTACTTACGAATAAACAATCTCGGATAAAAATGAGATTGTGATATTTCCCTTACCTTAGGTCCGATTTGCTTTGTTCGTGTCCGAAGCTCCTTTTCTTTGGTACGCCTCTTTGAATCCTCCACTTAAGGAACTAAGATTGGTCTTTGGAGAAGACCAGGACCTCTAAGATTATTCTAGGGAAGTGGAGAGGAGAAAATGGAAGGGTTTGGCCGAGCTTGAGTGCTCAATTTGGTGTGAGGAGGAGGGGGAGGAGGTGTCCTTTTATAAGGGAGGAGAGGGGCACCTTAGGAATACCTCAAAATATTATTTTATATTAAAGTCAAAATCGGTTTATAATGGTTCCAAAGGGTCTTATTTCGATGCTAAAGTGGGGATGGGTCGAAATCCTATCAACCAATAGAATTTAGACAAGTTTAGGATATTATTTTAACCTTATCAATTAGATTTAACTCCAAGTTAAATAATTTAACTTTTACCGTGTCTTTTTGTTTTCTTTCACTATATGGTTAATACACTTACTATAACATGCCAAACGAACCCCAAATTGTTTATTATTAATATATATATCCTTATCTAAGTCATTTGGCCGAACCTTAGATTTTTAGGAATAAAATAACAATTAATAATATAATATTTGATTTAAAAACTATTTTGTGTCAATTTTGACACTATTTGATATATGATTTTTGTAAAAGTCATAAAAGAATTATATGTTCGAACCAAGTTGATTAAATCAACACTAATATATCATATTAACCTATAAAATTAGTGGAATTCATAAAAAGTCTCAAATTACATTTATTTTGGTGTTTATAACATCAATTATGTCAATATTTCGTTAACAAGATAATTACTGCATCATCTTTGTGTCATACATAAATTAAATTATTTTATGTCTAAAAATTACAAATAAACTACCATCATGTAGGAAATCTTTTTATCTTTCTAATGAATATTTACAATCGAATTTATCTTATGTATAACCCCATATTAAAAATGTTTTAGTAAATAAACTTTGATTTTAACTCTTTTAACCCTTCTTTAAATAAATTAATAATAAATGTCCTAATCTAACCCAAGTGGGCCTAAATGGTCATATTTTATTCCTAAGTTTGTTTTTGGTCGAAATACACTTGTACAATAGGATTAGGACACGTGTTAGGGTAATAGTAATATCATATTTACCCTTAGTTACCCTATTTACTATTAACCGTGGTAAAAAAAGTAAAAAGTTACTATTCACCAAAAATTATTTTCATCTCATTGAACAACATTTTAGTCCTTGATATTAACCGTGTCTCTTGGATTTTCGAAATTCCATTCACAGAAGCGGTAAAATTAAGTTTTATACAAAATTCAGTTTTTAACCTACCACTTAGTAGTTTCACTATTCATCAAAAATTGATGTTTTTCAGAACAATGCCAAAATTTCATCCTAAGCTATATTTCATATTCCGAATTCAAAAATGAAGTCTATTTTACCAAATTCATAACATAGAAATTGCATTAATTAAATTTATAATTAAATCCCGCTGTTAAAACAAATAGCGTGTTTTTAAGAAACAATATCTATCAAAAGATTGACATTTGATTACGTCTGGTTTAAATGTGAAATTACATCCAATGACCAACATTGTATTAAATTGTAAAAATATATTCTAAATATACTTTAAAACCACTCAAATTAATAATTTATCACTATTAATTATTTCGATTAAAAAAGTTGTTTTTAATTATAAATTAGTAATTTTCACTATTCATCAGAATATGAAAGTTATCTGAAAAGTACCAAAATTTCACCTTAGGCTAAATTCGATACTCCAAATCCAAAAATGAAGTTCATTTTGAAAGATAAGATTTACAGAATTTTAAAAAGTGGTTATTACTATTCATAATGGCTAGTTTTAATAATATTTTAATAGCATATCGTTGTTTAGTGAAACTCGGTATTGCGTATTACACACGCTATCGAGGAAGGTCGCGATTGCGTGTAATGCAAGGCAAGTCAAGGATGCGTGTTGTGCAAGCTCCTTTTGGTGTAGCGTACAACACAAGACATTAATAAAATTAAAAAGAATATTTTTTATAAAATCTTGGGCTGTTACATTCTACCCCCCTTAAAATGAATTTCGCCCTCGAAATTCGTCGGGGTTATAAATGGTTTACTATTCGAAAGTTTCTTTAATAGAAACCCACATCGTAAAAAGGAAAGTCAAAACCAATCTTTAAAAACAAAAGTATGAAACGTAACGGTTACCCAAATAAACTAATCATTGGGTTTCCACATAGGTGAAAATATGGATATGGAAGAGAAATCTAACCATCATGTTCTGATGGAGAGTGGTAGAGAACATGGCTATGGAAAAGTCAGTAATCACAAATCCATAAATTTGTGACGATCTAAGGTACCATCTGATTCATCAAGTATAAGATCACTAGGACAACATTTTTTTGGTTTTCAAGATCATTTCCCTAAAGTTGAAAATTTGAATTAGAATAAATACTTTCTTTATTTTGGTATAATCTCAGTATTGTTCATGCCTTGAACAATTTCCACTTCATCTCTTAAATAAATGAAGTTGAATTTGTTATTCGTGAAGTGTTAGCAGATCATGTGATAGAATGACGGGTCATTTCATCCATCTCAAACAAAAGGTTAGCAAAAATTATATACATAAGTTGATCTATAGTGAGATTAATCATATATGGTTCCTAAAATGGACTTATACTTCATATATCATACTGCTTAATATAATAAAACTAGTTTCTACTAAACAGGGACTTCCTGTAGGCCAGTGGTAGGCAATAAAGGCCAGTCGCACTTTGGTTGTGGGTTCGATTCCTACAGCCTTGTCCGAAGCGATGGGCTGTCGCCCGTCCTGCAGGTTGTCCTTTTTCTAAAACTACATTACTATAACATCCCATCAATAATATCGAAAAAAACTTCTATCCTTAAACAATACTAACTTATTTCCAACATAATCCATTCTAATCTTTAGGCTTATCCATAATACTGCAGTCCACTCTCATAACATAGTGAAAATGATTACCAGAGATTTAATACCATCGTTGATCCCCATATATCATAAGATATGTTTTGTTGGTCACATTCCAAACATTCAAAGTCCTTAATCATGTATTCTCTTGAATACCCATTGAACCTTATTGAAAACATGAGTGCTGTTAAAAGTTAACTCTTTCCACATACCAAAATCCTCAAAATTATTTATACTCAAACCATGATATCACTTAGTCCTTATATCAATCATGAGCTCATGAATACAATCAAACATTTAATTTTCTCCTTATCCCTTCATTATGCGCATATCATCTACATTCCAAAAAATATCTCAATCACTTTGAATACCACATCAATAAATATTGCAATACTCAATGATACAACATTATTTTGGAATCCCATTACATAAACACTTAATCATTCCACCACATCGTTGTCATATTCAACATTGCCAATAGTGATCACATGTGATTTCCCTTTGTCCTTTGCCTTCAGTGGTTGCTCATGTTGATCATCACTAACCCTTGGATTAGGGAAATTATTAGCATAATGCCCCATTTCCTTGCACTTGAAGCATTGAAGTGTTGGCGGTGCGTTCTCTGCAGTGTTTGCTTTATTCACATCATTAGAAACCCTTTTTCCATTACTTCGACACTCAGCTGCTCGATGACCTTCTTTTCCACACTTAAAACATTTTCTAGTCCCTTTAAGACAATCTCCACCATGCTTCTTTCCACACTTTGTGCATAAGGAAACATTCATCTTCTTTTCACCATTATTCTGAGATTTCTCCTTGAACTCCATCTTTCGTTTCTTGTCAAAACCATGAGATGGATATGTAACACCAACTTCCATTTCTACCTTGATAGCACAACGCACAATTTCTTCATAGCTACTGAAGTCTCTTATAGCTAATGCCCTTCGAAGACTTGGTTTTAAGCCACTGAAAAATCGATCAACTTTACTTTCAGGTTGGATGATAATTCCAGAAGCATACCTTGCAAGTCTTGTAAAATTTGCTTCATAGGTACCAACAGATTCATCGTCCCTTTGCTTCAGTTCAAGAAACTCTTTCTCCATCTTTGTTCGAAGAATACGAGGGAAGTACTTACTGAAAAACAAGTTCTTGAACTCGTCCCATTCCATAGACTCAATTTCATCTCTTGGCCTCGTATTCTTGATAAGATTCCACAATTGATCAGCTTCACCTTCCAAACGATATACTGCTAAGATGACTTTATCATGTTCAGAACATTGAAGAACTGAAAATATCTTTTCAGTAGTACTGATCCATTTTTCAGCCACAAGTGGATCAGAAGACCCACTGAAAGAAGGTGGACGTTGCCTCATGAAGGACTCAATAGAATATTGTTCCCTTCTCTGCTCATTTGGAAGTCCAGAATGATTCATAGCTTGTGTAAGTATAGCAATAAGATTTTTCACTCCATCTCCCATAACATTTGTTTGTTCAGAAGGGCAATCATTGCATTGTCCATTACATTGATCAACACGGTTTCTTCGGGTTCCAGCCATCGTCTAAAACCCAAAAAGAATAGTGTGAGAGGCAAAAATCATGCTAGGGAAAACAACATAATAAAGGGGGAGTACCTTCAATATCCAACATCTTAGGTTTAATTCTATGATCGTTAGCGTAATTCTATTACTATAACCTATACGTATACTTATCCCTAGGGACATCCCTAGACATACCTTAGAAATATCTCTAGGGATCTTACTAACGTTTTCGCATCCTAGTTTCCAAAGGTTGACTAAACCTTTCCTCTGATACCAACTGTAGAGACCTGAAGCTTATCGTACATGGACATTACATTACTTTTGCGGAATACTTAGTACATAACAAAAACACACACACAAGGATCGTAATAGTTTAGTGTCTTTGGAAACTCGGAACGTAATCTTCTAATCGTGGTGAAAGATCTTCAATATCTCCCATAAAGATCTTCCCCTTTTTTTTTACCTAAAAACCTTTCTTTATATCCTGGGGAAAAGAAAACATAAAAGGGTGAGCTCAAATTCTCAGCAAGGGCAATAAAGGAAATAAAAATCATATCATATCTTTTTGAAAATCATAACCTGCAAAAGAGATCATAAAATCTTAATAAATCATAGAAGTGAAAATGAGATCCCCATAATCATAACATGAAACTTGAAACTTTGTGGCATGCACACATAATCATGGAAAATCATTTCTTGTTAGTCATGACTTATTGCCAAGACTATCTTAGTGGACAAAGTCCCTTTCTGAACCGAGTTCACTCCTCGTTTCAGTCCTGTATCACTGAACCGAAATAACCTTCCGTTCCAGCCATGTCTATCTCATGAGATATAAAATCTTTACCCAATGCATTGGAGGGAGATATAGGTCCCACCCATCTTATAATGAATCCTTTCTTATGTGTGCCACATAATCATAAATCATACATCATCGCATAACCCATGTAATAAAAATGGGATTCTTAAACAACATGACATCATAAAACAATTCATATAAGATAAAGGAATTCATAAAAATGTTTCCATCACAACATAATCAAATCCATGTAATAATAGGGGTAAAAACAGAACCCTTTTATTATCTTATATGGAAAATAATTTTGATAAAATACTTGAACTTCATTCTTGAGGAAAATATCATTTCTACTTCAAAAACACTTTTCCTTTCTTAACATGTCATACAATTTTAAAATAAAAGAAGTTGATTAAAAATAAACTTGAATACTTATAAAGGAAACTTCTTGGAAATAATTTTTTAGAAATCCATTCATGCCGTATAAGTTAAAAAAAACATTCTTCGTATTTTTGTCGGAAAAGTCAAAAAGTACCTCGTACGAAAAATGACAAAAGATTCATTTCATACATATTACTAAAAACTCACCTAAGGGTAAAAATGGATTTAAACAATTGTAGGTGGATGGAAATAATATTACATATTGATGAAACATGGATGTGGATGATAAAATACATCCCAGTAAGTACTTACGAATAAACAATCTCGGATAAAAATGAGATTGTGATATTTCCCTTACCTTAGGTCCGATTTGCTTTGTTCGTGTCCGAAGCTCCTTTTCTTTGGTACGCCTCTTTGAATCCTCCACTTAAGGAACTAAGATTGGTCTTTGGAGAAGACCAGGACCTCTAGGATTATTCTAGGGAAGTGGAGAGGAGAAAATGGCAGGGGTTGGCCGAGCTTGAGTGCTCGATTTGGTGTGAGGAGGAGGGGGAGGAGGTGTCCTTTTATAAGGGAGGAGAGGGGCACCTTAGGAATACCTCAAAATATTATTTTATATTAAAGTCAAAATCGGTTTATAATGGTTCCAAAGGGTCTTATTTCGATGCTAAAGTGGGTATGGGTCGAAATCCTATCAACCAATAGAATTTAGACAAGTTTAGGATATTATTTTAACCTTATCAATTAGATTTAACTCCAAGTTAAATAATTTAACTTTTACCGTGTCTTTTTGTTTTCTTTCACTATATGGTTAATACACTTACTATAACATGCCAAACGAACCCCAAATTGTTTATTATTAATATATATATCCTTATCTAAGTCATTTGGCCGAACCTTAGATTTTTAGGAATAAAATAACAATTAATAATATAATATTTGATTTAAAAACTATTTTGTGTCAATTTTGACACTATTTGATATATGATTTTTGTAAAAGTCATAACAGAATTATATGTTCGAACCAAGTTGATTAAATCAACACTAATATATCATAGTAACCTATAAAATTAGTGGAATTCATAAAAAGTCTCAAATTACATTTATTTTGGTGTTTATAACATCAATTATGTCAATATTTTGTTAACAAGATAATTACTGCATCATCTTTGTGTCATACATAAATTAAATTATTTGATGTCTAAATATTACAAATAAAATACCATCATGTAGGAAATCGTTTTAGCTTTCTAATGAATATTTACAATCGAATTTATCTTATGTATAACCCCATATTAAAAATGTTTTAGTAAATAAACTTTGATTTTAACTCTTTTAACCCTTCTTTAAATAAATTAATAATAAATGTCCTAATCTAACCCAAGTGGGCCTAAATGGTCATATTTTATTCCTAAGTTTGTTTTTGGTCGAAATACACTTGTCCAATAGGATTAGGACACGTTTTAGGGTAATAGTAATATCATATTTACCCTTAGTTACCCTATTTACTATTAACCGTGGTAAAAAAAGTAAAAAGTTACTATTCACCAAAAATTATTTTCATCTCATTGAACCACATTTTAGTCCTTGATATTAACCGTGTCTCTCGGATTTTCGAAATTCCATTCACAGAAGCGGTAAAATTAATTTTTATACACAATTCAGTTTTTAACCTACCACTTAGTAGTTTCACTATTCATCAAAAATTGATGTTTTTCAGAACAATGCCAAAATTTCATCCTAAGCTATATTTCATATTCCGAATTCAAAAATGAAGTCTATTTTACCAAATTCATAACATAGAAATTGCATTAATTAAATTTATAATTAAATCCCACTGTTAAAACAAATAGCGTGTTTTTAAGAAACAATATCTATCAAAAGATTGACATTTGATTACGTCTGGTTTAAATGTGAAATTACATCCAATGACCAACATCGTATTAAATTGTAAAAATATATTCTAAATATACTTTAAAACCACTCAAATTAATAATTTATCACTATTAATTATTTCGATTAAAAAAGTTGTTTTTAATTATAAATTAGTAATTTTCACTATTCATCAGAATATGAAAGTTATCTGAAAAGTACCAAAATTTCACCTTAGGCTAAATTCGATACTCCGAATCCAAAAATGAAGTTCATTTTGAAAAATAAGATTTACATAATTTTAAAAAGTGGTTATTACTATTCATAACGGCTAGTTTTAATAATATTTTAATAGCATATCGTTGTTTAGTGAAACTCGGTATTACGTATTACACATGCTATCGAGGAAGGTCGCGATTGCGTGTAATGCAAGGCAAGTCAAGGATGCGTGTTGTGCAAGCTCCTTTTGGTGTAGCGTACAACACAAGACATTAATAAAATTAAAAAGAATATTTTTTATAAAATCTTGGGCTGTTACATTGTACAACTTCATGACTCTAAGATGTAAAACCAAAGGTTAAGTGTGAAACTCCCTCATTACCTCTACTCGAATCACTATTAGAACCAGCATCAGTCCCTGGAAAATGATGATGTGTTCTTCCCCTTCAAAAAATATTTATATTAAATCTTCTAAAGATATATGATCATGAAGAACCTCACATTCTATGTACCCTAACTAAGCCTCCATCACACATAGGATATGAGGATTATTCAACACCATCGAATAAAGATAAGTTTTACCCCTCTTCTTCATTAGTTTCAACTATAAAGAATTCAACCACTCATATGCCTCCTACACGAAATTAGAGAAGGACTTCCTACTAAGGGAACCATCCAGTATATTTCCCTTCCTATGAGTATAGACTATCTTAAAGTCATATTTATACTGGAACTCCAACCAAAACCTCTATCTCAAGTTCAGATATCTCTATGTGACGATATACCTAAGACTTTGTGGTATGAGTAAACAAAAAATTTCTCCCCCAAAATATAGTTCCTTTACATCTTAAGAGTGAATCCTATCCCTGCAAACTTTAGGTCATGAGTCCTTTTGTTTTTCTCAAGAGGTCTCAACTAAATCGAACCATATGTGATCATTTCCTACCTCTATATCATCACACAGTTGAGCCTAGCTCTAGAGACATCACAATATATGATGCACTCTACACCCACCTATGGTAGTATCAATATAGTATAAATAGTCAACTTTAGCCTCAACTACATGAAGGATCTCTAAAACTACTCAATCTAGGTAAACAATTACCCTTTCTACATCAGGGTAGTCAAGGTTGATTCAATCCTAGATAAGTAAACTAAATACCACCTATATTACTCTACCAAACCAATAAAACCTCACACCTCTAACATGATCTTGGGTGGATCCCAAGAAATCATTGCATCAATATTCACTGGGTCCACAACTAATCCATTATCAGAAATGAAATGGCTCAAAAAGATAACCTTGTGGTTCCAAAACTATAAATTATAAATATTTTCATAAATATAATACTCCCAAAGTATATTCAGAACCATCCTTAGATACTCTTCATGCTTCTACTCTGATACAGAGTAAACGAGTATGACATCAATAAGGACAACCAAAAATTGATCCAAGTAAGGATGAAGATTTTGGTTCAAAAAATCCATAAACACAATGTGGTAATTTTTCACATCAAAATGCATCACCAGGAACTCATAGTGTCTATAGAGGCATTGGAATTCCAACATTGGAATATCAGCCTCTCAAAACTTCAACTAGCAGTAGTTGGGCCTAAGATCGATCTTCGAGAACCAAGGCACGCCTCACAACTGATCAAAAATTTCTTCAATCCTTAGAAAGGGGTATTAGTTCTTTATCATTACCTATTTCAATAAATGATAATAAACACAAATCCTCAAGCTCTCATCCTATTTTTTCATGAATAAAACTGAATCTTCCTAGGGGAGCACACAGAGTCTGATAAAACTCTTCTCTCAACAGTTCTCCTAAATTACCCTCAACTCACAAACATCATTTGGGTCCATCCATTATACTACATAAGATATCAGTATGGTCCCTGGGATGAAAATAAATTTACAATTCCATCTCCCCCCATGAAGGTAGTCCGAGAACATCCTTAGGGAAGACATCCATAAATTACTCCACTAGTGAAGGAATATAGATACCTGAAGAGACCATTGCGCCAAGGAATAATCTCAAAAATTAATGGGTGATGGGTTTTAGCCTCCTGAACAAAAGGCCCACCCACTTATACATGATATCTATTTCCCCTGAAAAGAAAAATTTTCATCCCATCTATCTGAAGGCTCTAACCCACCTACGATGATAGTAAATTTGGGCTCGAAACATAGAAAATTATTATATACCCATGATGATTTCATAAGGTTTCATCATGATGACCAAGAGGACCCACATGAAGCTCTAAACACCAATAGATAGCTTTCACTACTATAAGATAAGATATATTGAAGAATCGCACCCAGTCAAAACATCTTGTAAAAGTTGTTTTACTAAGGTTTGAATGGGGGCTCTAGCACTCGCACAATGGATACAGAAATTAAGGAGTGACTCACACTAATGTCTACAAGTACAGGAGAAATTGTATAATAAATAAATATCATACCTTATATCATATCATGAGCTGCTAGTTCATAAGCCTCCATGGCTTGTAGCCGCTTTTGGCCCCATCCGCCATCTCCTTGAGCCTAGCATGGGCTGCCTGGTAGTGGTGGTGAAAGTAGCTCACAGCATCTCCCTCTACTAGTATTTTATCCTCCTTAAGACCCTCCAGCTACACCTCCCTAAGGGATACCCTAGCCACACCTAGGAGAACCCTGATCAAGGATCTTTCTCTACATTGGCATTCCATCTAATACCAACCTTCCCTCCTCAATGTGTTAGGTCAGGAAATCACGTACCATGTGACCATTCCCATCACATGAATGGCGTATCCTATCTCTAGAATGACCTAGCCCTCTATGTGAACCTTGTACCACATGTCCACATAACTAATACTAGACATGATGAGGTCTCCTATGTCAAGATCTTATTAACTAGTACCTGCTAGCCACTGGAGATTACTCAGCCCCATTATTTCCACTTCCATCTCCAATTTCATTACTTCCCTTAGATAGGAATATCTCCACCAATAGCACTTACTCTAGTACTCCAGTATAAGTGGGAGTAAAAATGGAAATCACACTAGCCTAGATGTCTCTATAGAGACCCTTAGCAAACTTTTATTCCCATAATGAACCATACTTAACCATGTTGAGGGAGTACCAAGTAAGTTTAGTAAACCTCACGATATACTTAAGAACTATAATACTACTGTTCTATAGCTCCAAAATCTCCTTAATATGAAATGAGTGAAATCATGAGTAGAAATAATCCTAATTAAACATATTCTAGAATTCAGTCCATGAGAGCATCATCTCATCATGAATTTGCATGACTAGACTCCAACAATGCCTGATTTCTTTATGGAAGTGACTTGTTGCCATAAAAACCATCTACGCAATCAGGATCCACATGAGCCTAAAGACTTGGATCACTAAATCAAGAAAATCCTCCACTTATTGGGGATCTAGATCACCATGTAATCTCAGTAACCTATGAAACTATAACTCACAGAGCACACTAAGTCTGCACACATCCTCATCCTACCCAAATGGTATTATCTTCCACTCAATAGGAGGGCATGTTGCTACCTATCCACCTATATGGAAGACCACATTATATGGGCCCTGAACTGAGGGCTCATCATTCATCATATCGTCATCATGATTCTAAATTGGTAACCTAGATATGTGTCTTTGTAGTGGAATCTGGAAAGTAATCAAGATGTACCATGGTAATATGAGCATATATATATTAAGAGTTGACTCAAGAAGGATTGTTAAAGGAATAAATCTTATATTATTCACACAACATTATTCCATGTAACCAATGACTTGGTATACTGATTTGACAATCAGGTACTTAGAGTCATGGTGAATGGATATGTCGATTATCACACCAACACTAGGTTCCTTGGCCTAAACGCCACACTTGATACACTTTAATACTATTTCTATATCCCCAACCAAATACTCACCATGGTTCTAACTCAAACTCCGACCCAAGGATGAACCAACTTTGATACCACTCTTTAATGACCAGACCCACCAGGGCCTTCCTGGTCGATGGAAGGCTGATCCATCACAACCCCAATCTCACCTCCTATAGAACAGGGGTAGGAAACAAGCATCAAAAATATATAATATAAACAGAAGTATTTTTCATAGTGTACATGTATCCATGCACCCAACCATCTCCATACAACAGTGTATTTTAATAATACCAAAGTGTTGTAACATATATAGTAAAATAATCCATGCAATAAACTCTATGGAATAAATTAGAGTATGAAAGAATAAAACCAAAGTATAAAGGGAAAAATTACATGCCCAACCAAAAATGTAGTCCCAACATAACAACAATTGGAAATATAGAAAGTTGATAGAGCTTGTCCTATGATCTCTAAGACTGGACATTATAAACATCCTATTCACCCAAGTAACCCTATGTTCTCCCAAAATAACCATTAATCTTTCCATCTTCTACATAAGACATGACACATGCAGGAAAATCCCATTTAGGGGTGAGTATATATATACTCGGTAGGATGATCTAAAAATAAAAGAGTGAGTAATAGAAGATAAGATAAAAGTAGTCAGTTCAACCCAAAGAAAGAGGGAAACAAAAACCAATATATATATATATATATATATATATATATACTCATAAGGAAACCTAGATGAGAGAGAAATGGGATCTCATCTCATTGTCTAGTCCAGGATAATGAGTCTTCCATCAACTCCAAATGTCCATCATCGATTCCTAGCATCTCGCTTGTTTTTTCAAAGAAGTCATGAGAAAGACTCACACCTCTCCACTGATCCACATCCTAAGAAAGCACAATATATAATATATTAACCATGCCCTAGTAATTTAGGGGGATTCCACTCATTATATAGGTATAGGTCCCACGCCCTAGAGTGATAGATGGATGTTAAGTAGTATATAGATAGGGGACCCATGCCCTCGTTCATCAGGGGGTTCCACTTAGTAAATATTGATAGAGGACCCATGACCTAGTGAATAAAGGGGGGTTTCACTCAGTGGATGTCGATAGAGGACCCACACTGTAACACCCTGAGATTTTATGAGAAATTTTTTTTTATATGTTATACGCAACACCCAAGGAAACTGTCACAGCACACAATATGGACTTGGCTTGCATTACACGCAATCGCGACCTTCCTCGATAGCGTGTGTAGTACGCAATACCGGGCTTCACTAAACAACGATATATTATTATGAACTAGCCGTTATGAATAGTATTAACTAAATTTTTAATTTTATTATTCATCTTACACATTTTCTAGAACATGGTAAGAGAACAAAATAAATTTATCGGGTAAAATAAGTATTTTTCAAAAAATGCAGTTTTGCCGCCTTTTGATGGTGCACCCACATTAAATCTAGTTTTTGACATGTTTATAAGTTAAATTTGACAACATAAAATTCTTCTTTTGATTTAGGGTATAAAAATTTACTTTGGATAAATTTTTGATATTTTTCTGATAACTTTTATATTTTGATGAATAGTAAAAATACACTAATTTTTAATTCAAAACAACTTTTTTCATTGAGATAATTTATATGGTTAAATTATAATATTGAATGGTTTTAAAGTATAAATAGAATATATTTTTATCATTTAATATAATTTATGTCATTATCATTAATTTTACATTGAATTCATAGGTAAAAACATTTCAATATTTGGCAATGTTTTAACTTCTAAAACCCGTTTTCTTAACAACGAGATTTATTTTAAATTAATTACTGCAACTTATATGATTTGAATTTTTAAAAATGGATTCCATATTAGGAATCAGTGGGTTCAAATTATGTTAATAGGCTACTTTTTATTTTTGGGCATTATGAATAGTAACTACGGTAAATTTTATTTACCATAGTTAAAGGTAAATCGGGTAATTCCGGGTAAATATAAGATTATAAAATTACCCTAAAACCTGCCAAAATCCTATTGTATGACTAAAAGTCGACCCATATCACCTAATGGTTAGATTAGATTCATTTAATAAACTTTTGTCCACGAAAATATTTTAATTATTATTAAAACCAAAGAATGTGACAACATGTCACTTTCTTAAATCTTATAAGTATAATAATTTTCATTTAGTGATAAACTTAGTGAAACTTCGAATATGAATAGTCTCCAGAACGCTAATACAATTATCTACATCATAGGAATTTATTTTTAATTTTTATGGATTAAATAATTATCATTAATTATGACACAATAGTGATGTTCAAATTATTTTATTAATTAAAATATCAAATACATGGTTTTAAAAATATTAAAATAAATATTATATGAACTATTTAATGTGCTCCACTAATTTTCTAGATACATATGACATATTATAAATATATTAAAGCTTTTATTTTGAACATATATTCTGTATATATTTTATTTAAATTCAAATAAATTAATAGTGTGAAAATTGACACTATTGTTATTTTATAAAAATAACATATTATAAAATTGTTTAAAAATCAAAAAAAACATTTAAAAATTATAAATTAAAATTTATATGGTCTAAAATGTTACAAAGTGTCAAATTATGAAAAATTCACAACACATATGTAATTATTTATAATAATTTAAAATTTATAATATTATTACCACAAATAAAATTAAATTGATAAATAAGGATAAATCAAGTTGATAATGTTTAAAATAAATTACTAACATGTCTAAATTTTATTTTTTGATGATATTACAACCCTATATCATCTAATCGTTAGATATGAGTAATTTTGGAAGTTTTTAAGTGGGGTTGGAATTTAATATAAACTAATATTTCTTATATTTTCAAAGGTGCCCCTCTCCTCCCTTATAAAAGGGCACCTCCTCCCTCTCCTCCTCACACCAATTTAGGCCTTCAATCTCGTCCAATACCTGCCCATTTCACTTCCCCACTTCTCTAGAAACATCATATAGGTCCTGGTATTCTTCAAAGAACAATTTTAGTGCCCTAAAAGGAGGTCTCAAAGAGGCGCTTCAAAGAAGAGGTAATGTCTGTTACTGATTCTTTCAACTCTATTTCTTCTTCTACTTCTTATTTAGTTGTTTCATTATGAAGTAATAACATCAGTATCACTAATATACTGATATTTTATTATATGTATGAAACAACCCTATTTCACCATCTATCCATCCTACGGAAAATGAAATCACCGTGCGTGCGTATGTACCGAATATCGTCTCCACACCGTGGTGTAATCTATTTTCCATCACCAACTTACTTGGATGGGTATAATGGTGAAAATAAATAACTATATATGATTATTTTAAAGTGGTATTGATTCTGAAATAGTATACATACACTCCAATACAATTCCACGATCATGGGAACGATATCATCGCTCGTGCGTACGTACGGAATACCGTCTCCACGATGTGATGTGATTCGTTCTACATGATCTTCATTGAATAATGATTATCTAAATGAATTTAATGAATAAATATGATATATAGTACACTAATACCATTCTGGAAATGAGTTATCTATAACCTAAAGAGAAGAATAAGAATTTATTCGACAAAACACGCATAAAAACAAAAAGTAATAAACACCTGAATAACAAGTAGCAATGAAATATTACTAATAAGAAGCTAGTAATATGACCATATTTGATATCATAACAATGAGTATGATTCTGGAATAAGTCAATGACATTATTTAAATCATTATACAGGAGGTTCGGACAATTATGAAGCAAATCGGACCTAAGGTAAGGGAAAATATCACAATATTATTTTTATCCGAGATTGTTTATACTTTGGTATTTACTGGGGTGTATTTTATCATCCACATCCATGTTCCCTCAATATTTAATATTGTTTCCATCCACCTAAAATTGTTTAAATCCAATTTTACCCTTTGGTGAGTTTTTAGTAAAGGATATGGAAGGAATCTTTTGTCGTTTTTCGTATGAGGTACTTTTTGACTTTTTCGACAAAAGTACGAGAAGAATGTTTTTTTAACTTATACGGAATGAATGGATTTTTAAAACATTATTTCCAAGAAGATTCCTTTAAAATTTTCCATGTTTATTTTTAATCAACTTATTTTAGTTTAAAATTGTATGACATGTTAAGAAAGGAAAAATGTTTTTGAAGTAGAAAGGATATTTTTCTCAAGAATGGAGTTCAAGTGTTTTATCAAAATTATTTTCCATATAAGATAATATAGGGTTCTATTTCTATCCCTATTATTACATTAATTTGATTATTTTGTGATGGAATTATTTTTATGAATTCCTTTATCTTATATGAATTGTTTTATGATGTCACGATGTTTAAGAATCCCATTTTTATTACATGGGTTATGCAATGATGTATGCTTTATGATTTTGTGGCACACATAAGAATGGTATCATTATGAGATAGGTGGGACCTATATCTCCCTCCAATGCATTGGGTAAATATTTTATATCTCATGAGATAGAAATGGCTAGAACGGCAGGTTAAACCGGTTCAGTGAAACAGGACTGAAATGAGGAGTGAACTCGGTTCAGAAATGGACTTTGTCCACTAAGATAGTCTTGTCAATGAGTCTTAACTACTAAGAAATGATTATCTATGATTATGTGTGTATGCCACAGAGTTCCATGTTTTAAGTTATGGTTATTTTGATTACATTTCACTACCATGATTTATCCCATGTTATGAAATTATGATCTCTTTTGCAGGGTAAGATTTCCAAAATGTTATGTTCTTATGAATTTGATGTGATTGATATTTCTTTTGTTTACCCTTACTGAGCATTTGAGCTCACCCTTTTGTATGTTTTCTTTCCCCAGGTCAGGAAGAAGGGTATTAAGTAAGATATTCCAAAAAGGGACTATAGATATGATGAAATAAATGGGAGACAGTGTATATGCTTTTAGAACCAGTTGTTTATGTTTCCCAGTTTCTAAAGACACTATACCTATACGGTCCTTTCATGGTTTTGTTATATATTGTAATAAGTTTAATTCAATTTTGAATTACTAACAATGTATGTAAAGTATGGGTCATTATAGTTGGTATCAGAGGAAAGGTATAGTCAACCTTTGGAAACTAGGATGTGAAAGCCTTAGTAAGAATCCTAAGGATAAGTCTAAGCATAGAACACAATCTTAGTGTTTTATAAATGACCATGAATAACCTAGGATAAGACCTTAAGTGTGAAATTTTATTCTAGATTATGTGGTTTTCCTATTATAATTAGTGTTGCTCACACTATTATTCTTGGTTTTAGTCGATGGCTGGAACCCGAAGGAATCGTGTTAATGCGGAATGCGACGGGAAATGCAATGATTGTACCCCTGAGCAAAAAAACGTTATGGGAGCTAGAATGAAAAATCTTGTAGCCATGCTCACACAACTTTCTCAAGCTATGAATCATGCAGGACTTCCAAATGAGCAAAGGAAGGAGAAACATTCTGTTGAATCCTTCATGAGGCAGCGTCCACCTTCATTCAGCGGGTCTTTTGATCCATTAGTGGCTGAACAATGGATTAGTACCAATGAAAAGATATTTTTAGTTCTTCAATGTTCTGAACATGATAAAGTCATCTTAGCAGTGTATCGTTTGGAAGGTGATGCTGATCAATGGTAGAATATTATTAAGAATACAAAGCAAAAAGATGAAATTGAGTCCATGGAATGAGACGAGTTAAAGAACTTATTTTTCAATAAGTATTTCCCTCATATTCTTTGAACAAAGATGGAGAAGGAGTTTCATGAACTGAAGCAAAAGGATGATGAATCTGTTGGTACCTACGAAGAAAATTTTACAAGACTTGCAAGGTACGCTTCCAAAATTATTATCCAACCTGAGAGTAAGATCGATCGATTATTTAGTGGCTTAAAACCAAGTCTTAGAAGGGAGTTAGCCATAAGGGACTTCAATATATATGAGGAAATTGTTCGATGTGCTCTGAAGGTTGAGATGGAGATTGGTGTAACCCATCAGTCACATGGGTTTGATAAGAAGATGAAAATGGAATTCAAAGGAAAATCTAAAGACCACACTGAAAAGAAGATGATTTTTCCCTTATTCTCAAAGTGTGTAAAGAAACATGGAGGAAATTTTATTAAGGGGACAAGAAAATGTTATAAGTGTGGAAAAGAAGGTCATCGGGCAATAGAATGTCGAAATAATGGGAAGAAGATGTCTAATGATGAAAAAAAAGTAAGGGATACACGGAATGAACCTACTACACTTCAATGTTTCAAGTGAAAGGAGATGGGGCATTATGCCAATCAATGCCCAAATCCAAGGGTTGATGATGATGATCGACGTCAACAAACTCTTAAGGCCAAAGACAAAGGAAAGTCACATGCAATTACTATCGGTGATGTGGAGTATGACAACGAAGTGGTGAGAGGTACACATACCATCCACTCTAAAGTAGAAAATGTTTTATTTGATTCTGGATCCACCCACTCTTTTATTTCTAAAGAATTTTCTAAGGGTATCACCGTATTACCTCAACAATTAGATGTTGAGTTGGCTGTGACAACTCCTAATGGCACAATATTTGCATCAAAAGTTTACAATTCTTCTCCGATTGAAGTTTATGGGAATGTGTTTCCTGCAAATCTTGTGATCCTTCCTATAGTGGAATTTGATGTGATTCTTGGCATGGATTGGATTTCTTTATATGGAGCTCATATCAATTTCCAAAGAAGGTAAGTCACATTTCATATTCCAGATCAATCTATGATCGTCTATCGATGCAAGGATGAACATAACCTTCCAGTGGAAATTTCTTCCATCTTATGGGTCTTGATTCCACTAAATGAGGGTTATTTATCTCAAATGGTTGGAGAGAAACTCATGATTAAGAATATTCCCATTGTATGGGAGTTTGATGATGTCTTTCCGGAGGAATTGCCAGGTCTTCCACCAAATCGTGAAGTTGAGTTTTCAATAGAACTCGTACTGGGTGCTTTGCCGATTTCAAATACACCGTATAGAATGTCCCCAATTAAGTTGTAGGAATTTAAGAAGCAACCCCAAGAGAATATTGATAAAGGATTCATAAGCCCTAGTACATCACCTTGGGGAGAACCTGTTCTGTTTTTTAAGAAGAAAGATGGATCAATGAGACTCTGCATTAATTATCGAGAACTTAACAAGATCACTATCAAGAATAAATATCCTCTCCAACGCATTGATGACTTATTTGACCAACTATGTGGAGCTCAATAATTTTCCAAGATTGATCTTCATTCAGGGTATCATCAATTAAGTGTCAAAAGGGAGGATATACTAAAGATGGCTTTCCGTACAAGGTATGGACACTATGAATTTATAGTGATGCCATTTGGTCTTACTAATGCCCCTGCTATCTTCATGGATCTGATGAATAGAGTCTTTAGAGACTATCTTGATCAGTTTGTGGTAGTCTTTATAGACGATATTCTTGACTATTCAAAGATCAAGGAAGAACATGAAGATCACTTGAGAATTTTATTGAAGACCCTGAGAAAGGAGAAGCTTTATGCCAAATTTACCAAGTGTAAAATTTGGATTCAAAAAGTTGCATTTTTGGGTCACATAATCTCAAAAGAGGGGATATCTGTGGATCCAAAAAAAACAGAGGTTATCGAAAGATGGTTGAGACCAACAACAGTAACTGAGATCCGAAGTTTTCTTGGTTTGGTTGGATATTATCGACGTTTTGTGAAGGATTTTTCATGATTATCTAATCCACTCACCAAGTTGACTCGGAAAGGAGTTAAGTTTTTTTGGACATAGGAATGTGAAGAGAATTTCAAGGAGTTGAAAATAAGGTTATCCAGTGCACCTGTAATCACACTTCCTTATAGTGGAGAAAGGTTTGTGATCTATAGTGATGCATCCAAGAAGGGATTGGGGTGTGTTCTTATGCAAAATGATATGGTGATAGCTTATGCCTCACGACAGTTGAAAATCCATGAGCAAAATTACCCAACTCATGATTTGGAGTTAGCTGCGGTAATCTTTGCATTAAGGATTTGGAGGAATTATCTTTATGGAGAAAGGTGTGACATTTATACGGATCATAAAAGCTTAAATTATATTTTCACACAAAAGGAGATGAATATGCGTCAAAGAAGATGGTTGGAGCTGATTAAGGATTACGACTGCTCAATTCATTACCACCCTGGGAAAGCAAACAAGGTGGCAGATGCATTAAGTCGACAAGACCATGCCAGTTTATCCATGATCAGGATCACAAAAGATCCAATGTTTATGGATGTACAAAGGATGGATCTTGGAATTATAATGGAAGGGGGGAAATAGTATCTTTCTCAAATGAATGTTCAACCATCTATACATGTGAAGATTAAAGAGGCACAGAAAGAAGATGTAGAGGTACAAAAGAAGGTGAGAAATGTTCCTGAATTCAACCTTGATTGTGATGGGATAATAAATTCAGGAATCGGGTTTGTGTTCCTCCCATCCCCAAATTAAAGAAGGAGTTACTGGATGAGGCTCATAGTTCTTCATTCTCTATTCATCCTGGAAGCACGAAGATGTATAGGGACCTGAAAGAGTACATCTGGTGGGATGACATGAAAAGAGATGTTGCTGAATATGTCTCCCAATGCTTGGTTTTTCAGCAAGTTAAAGCTGAGAGATAGAAGTCTAAGGGGATGTTACAACCATTACCCATACCAGAATGGAAATGGGAAAACATCACTATGGACTTTGTCACCGGAATTCCTAAAACATCCAAAGGCAATAATGTTATCTAGGTCATAGTTGATCATCTTACAAAGTCTGCACACTTCATTACTATTAGAGAGGATTTCTCTCTATATCAGCTTGCCAGGACATATGTAAAGGAAGTTGTAATATTGCATGGAGTACTACTTTCTATTATATCTGATCGGGATTTGAGGTTTACCTCAAAGTTCTGGTGAAGTCTTCAGCATACTCTGGATACAGAGTTGAGTTTCAGCACTGCTTATCATCCTCAGACAGACGTTCAGTCTGAAGGGACAGTTGAAACACTAGAAGATATGTTGAGAGCTTGCTCTATAGATTTCAAAGGTGGTTGATATTAACACCTACCTTTGGTGAAATTTTCTTATAATAATAGATTTCACTCTAGTATTCAGATGTCTCTTTATGAATCTCTCTATGGAAAGAAATTCAAGACTTCAACTTGTTGGGATGAAGTTGGGGAAAGAAATCTATTAGGACCTGATCTTGTTAATGAAATGGAAGAAAATGTCAGATTTATTCAACAACGCATAAGAGAAGCTCAGAGTTGACAAAAAATTTATACCGACAACCGAAGAAAATACCTAGAGTTTGAAGTGGGTGATAAAGTGTTCTTACGAATATCTCCCTGGAAGAGGGTCATGATATTTGGAAAGAAGGGAAAGTTGAGCCCTAGATATATCAGTCCTTTTGAAATTCTGTATCGTGTTGGGAAGGTAGCTTACCGATTGGCGCTTCCACCGAATCTCTCTCAAGTTCACGATGTGTTCCATGTATCTCTCCTGAGAAAGTACAAACCTGACCCTTCACATGTACTCAGCTCAGAAGTTGTACTGCTGGAACAAGATCTTTCTTATGAAGAATAGCCAATAGAGATTCTCGATTGTAGTGAGAAAGTACTAAGCAACAAGACCACTCGCTTGGTGAAAGTTTTAAGGGGGAACTACCAATTAGAAGAATCTACATGGGAAATTGAGGATATGATGAGGGAGATGTATCCTCATCTGTTTGTAATTAAGTAACGAATTTCGAGGGTGAAGTTCATTTTAAGGGGGGTAGAATGTAACACCCTGAGATTTTATGAGAATTTTTTTTATGTTATATGCAACACCCAAGGAATCTTTCATAGCACACAATACAGACTTGGCTTGCATTACACGCAATCGCGACCTTCCCCGATAGCGTGTGTAGTACGCAATACCAGGCTTCACTAAACAATGATATATTATTATGAACTAAACTTTATGAATAGTATTAACTACATTTTTAATTTTATTATTCATCTTACACATTTTCTAGAACATGGTAAGAGAACAAAATAAATTTATCGGGTAAAATAAGTATTTTTCAAAAAATGCAGTTTTGCCGCCTTTTGATGACGCACCCACATTAAATATAGTTTTTGACATGTTTATAAGTTCAATTTGACAAAATAAAATTCTTCTTTTGAATCAGGTTATAAAAATTTACTTTGGAAATTTTTTTGATATTTTTCTGATAACTTTCATATTTTGATGAATAGTAAAAATATGCTAATTTTTAATTAAAAAAAACTATTTTCATTGAGATAGTTTATATGGTTAAATTATAATATTGATTGGTTTTAAAGTATAAATAGAATATATTTTTACCATTTAATATAATTTATGTCATTATCATTAATTTCACATTGAATTCATAGGTAAAAACATTTCAATCTTTGGCAATGTTTTAACTTCTAAAACCTGTTTTCTTAACAATGGGATTAATTTTAAATTAATTACTGCAACTTATATTATTTGAATTTTGAAAAATGGATTCCATATTAGGAATCAGTGGGTCCAAATTATGTTAATAGGCAACTTTTTATTTTTGGGCATTATGAATAGTAACTACGGTAAATTTTATTTACCGTAGTTAAAGGTAAATCGGGTAATTAAGGGTAAATATAAGATTATAAAATTACCCTAAAACCTGCAAAAATCTTATTGGATGACTAAGAGTCGACCCATATCACCTAAGGGTCGGATTAGATTCATTTAATGGACTTTTTTCCATGAAAATAATTTAATTATTATTAAAACCAAAGAATGTGACAACATGTCACTTTCTTAAATCTTATAAGTATAATAACTTTAATTTAGTGATAAACTTAATGAACCATCGAACATGAATAGTATCCAGAAATATAATACAATTATCTACATCATAGGAATTTATTTAGAATTTTTAGGGATTAAATAATTATCATTAATTATGACACAATAGTGATGTTGAAATTATTTTATTAATTAAAATATCAAATAGATGGTTTTAAAAATATTCAAATAAATATTATATTAACTATTTAATGTGATCCACTAATTTTATATATACATATGACATTTTATTAATATATTAAAACTTTTAGATTGAACATATCTTTTGTATATATTTTATTTAAATTCAAATAAATGAATAGTGTCAAAATTGACACTATTGTTATTTTATAAAAATAACATATTAGAAAATTTTTTAAAAATCACAAAAATATTTAAAAATTATAATTTAAAATTTATATGGTCTAAAATTTCATAAAGTGTCAAATTATGGAAAATTCACAACACATATGTAATTATTTATAATAATTCAAAATTTAGAATATTATTACCACAAATAAAATTAAATTGATAAATAAGGATAAATCATGTTGATAATGTTTAAAATAAATTCCTAACATGTCTAAATTTTATTGGTTGATGATATTACAACCCTATCTCATCTAATATTTTGATATGAGTCATTTTGGAAGTTTTTAAGTGGGGTTGGGATTTAATATAAACAAATATTTCTTATATTTCCAAAGGTGCCCCTCTCCTCCCTTATAAAAGGGAACCTCCTCCCTCTTCTCCTCACATCAATTTGAGCCTTCAATCTCGGCCAATCCCTTCCCATTTCACTTCCCCAATTCCCTAGAAACATCCTAGAGGTCCTGGTATTCTTCAAAGACCAATTTTAGTTCCCTAAAAGGAGGTCTCAAAGAGGCGCTTCAAAGAAGAGGTAATGTCTGTTATCGATTCTTTCAACTCTATTTCTTCTTCTACTTCTTCTTCTTTAGTTGTTTCATTATGAAGTAATAACATCAGTATCACTCATATACTTATATTTTATTATAATTATGAAACAACCCTATTTCACCATCTATCCATCCTACGGAAAATGAAATCACCGCGCGTGCGTACGTACGGAATACCGTCTCCATGCCGTGGTGTAATCTATTTTCCATCACCACCTTACTTGGATGGGTATAATGGTGCAAATAAATAACTATATATAATTATTGTAAAGTCTTATTGATTCTGAAATAGTATACATACACTCCAATACAATTCCACGATCATGGGAATGATATCATCGCTCGTGCGTACGTACGGAATACCGTCTCCACGATGTGATGTGATTCGTTCTACATGATCTTCATTGAATAATGATTATATAAATGAATTTAATGAATAAATATGATATATAGTACACTAATACCATTTTGTAAATGAGGTATCTATAACATAAAGAGAAGAATAAGAATTTATTCGACAAAACACGCATAAAAACAAAAAGTAATAAACACCCGAATAACAAGTAGCAATGACATATTACTAATAAGAAGCTAAGAATATGACCATATTTGACATCATAACAATGAGTATGATTCTATAATAAGTCAATGACATTATTTAGATCATTATACAGGAGGTTCGGACACTTACGAAGCAAATCGGACCTAAGGTAAGGGAAAATATCACAATCTCATTTTTATCCGAGATTGTTTATACTTTGGTATTTACTGGGGTGTATTTTATCATCCACATCCATGTTCCTTAAATATGTAATATTGTATCCATCCACCTAAAATTGTTTAAATCCAATTTTACCCTTCTTTGAGTTTTTAGTAAAGGATATGGAAGTAATCTTTTGTAGTTTTTCGTACGAGGTACTTTTTGACTTTTCTGTCACAAGTACGAGAAGAATGTTTTTTTAACTTATATGGCATGAATGGATTTTTAAAACATTATTTACAAGAATCTTCTTTTAAAAGTTTTCATGTTTATTTTTAATCAACTTATTTTAGTTTAAAATTGTATGACATGTTAAGAAAGGAAAAATGTTTTTGAAGTAGAAAGGATATTTTCCTCAAGAATGGAGTTCAACTGTTTTATCAAAATTATTTTCCATCTAAGAAAATATAGGGTTCTGTTTCTATCCCTATTATTACATTGATTTGATTATGTTGTGATGGAATTATTTTTATGAATTCCTTTATCTTATATGAATTGTTTTATTATGTCACGATGTTTAAGAATCCCATTTTTATTACATGGGTTATGAAATGATGTATGATTTATGATTTTGTGGAACACATAAGAATGGTATCATTATGAGATGGGTGGGACCTATATCTCCCTCCAATTCATTGGGTAAAGATTTCATATCTCATGAGATAGACATGGCTGGAACGGCAGGTTAAACCGGTTCAGTGAAACATGACTGAAACGAGGAGTGAACTCGGTTCAGAAATGGACTTTGTCCACTAAGATAGTCTTGGAAATGAGTCTAGACTACTAAGAAATGATTCTCTATGATTATGTGTGCATGCCACAAAGTTCCATGTTTTAAGTTATGGTTATTGTGATTACATTTCACTACAATGATTTATCCCATGTTATGAAATTATGATCTCTTTTGCAGGGTAAGATTTCCAAAATGTTATGTTCTTATGAATTTGATGTGATTGATATTTCTTTTGTTTACCCTTACTGAGCATTTGAGCTCACCCTTAACTACTGGAAAACTAACCTATACCAATGATTTGGAACTATTGGTAGAGGCCTCCAAACCGTTGGTATAGCCTATACCAACGGTTTGGAGAACTGTTTCCAAGTAAGCCATTGGGATAGGTCTATACCAACTGTTTTCCCAAAACCGTTGGTATAGACCTATCCCAATGGTTTTGGAAACCGTTGGTATAATTAATATGAAAATCTATACCAACGGTTATGGAACCGTTGGTATGTGTATTTCAAAAAAAACATTCGCTGGGATTTGATCCCAGGACCCCTAGTTTATTATTCAACAACTTAACCACTAACCTAACATGACTTTTGTGAATATAATTACATAAATATATATATGTATTCTCATAATGATTTTAAATTTTGATTTATATAATGTTCTGGGTAAGAAGAAATGATAAAAAATCAAAGGATATATACCAACGGTTGTCAAAACCATTTGTATAGGCCTATACCAACAGTTTTGACAATCGTTGGTATAGATATTGATTCTGGATTTTGTTTCTGGGGAAAGTTTGGTTTGTGGGGGAACTTTCCCAACGGTTTTGGAAAACCGTTGGGATAGGTATACCCTTTCCCAACGGTTTTGGCCAAACCATTGGGAAAGGGTATACCTATCCCAACGGTTTTCCAAAATGTGGGCTTTCTCAACGGTTTGGACAAACTGTTGGGAAAGGGTATACCTATCCCAACGTTTTGCCAAAAACGTTGGGAAAAGTGGCCAAAATGTGGGCTTTCCCAATGGTTTTGCCAAACTGTTGGGAATGGTGGCCTCAAAGTGGGATTTCCCAATGGTTTAGCCAAACCATTGGGAAAGGGAACCTATACCAATGGTTTTTACGAACCGTTGGTATAAAAGCGTTGGTAAAGGTCATATTTCCAGTAGTGCTTTTGTATGTTTTCTTTCCCCAGGTCAGTAAGAAGGGTATTAAGTAAGATATTCCAAAAAGGGACTATAGATATGATGAAATAAATGGGAGACAGTGTAGATGATTTATGAACCAGTTGTTTATGTTTCCCAGTTTCTAAAGACACTATACCTATACAGTCCTTTCATGGTTTTGTTATATGTTGTAATAAGTGTACTTCAATTTTGAAGTACTAACAATGTATGTAAAGTGTGGGTCATTATACACACCCTAGTGCATTAGGGGGATCTACTCAGGGGATTCCGATGGAGGACCCATGGTCTAGTGTGTCAGGGGGGTTCCACTTAGAAGGTATCGATAGAGGACTCACGCCATTATAAATCAAGGGGGTTCCACTTAGTCAGTAGAGAACCCACTTTCCAGTACCATAGGGGTTCCACTCAATTATTGTAATTACTATGGTGGACCCACACCCTAGTATGGCAGCGGGTTTCAAACCCCGACCTCTCTCATTGATGATCCTACCTGGTCACTTCCATCTTCAAGTGTCTCCAAAAGAAGTGGAATTCTTGGAACAATCCACACTATATATCAAAATCCATTTTGATGGATTCCATCACATTCAATGTGGAAAAATTCTAATGACATTTTACTCATGAGACAAAATATGAGTCTAGATAAATTAGATATTTAAGGCGGAAGTTTCTCATAGGGGTACACAACCTGTATGAGGTCTAAACAACATGTAATACCACTCCAATATCAAGTATTTTTATCCTATATACATCAATCAAAGGCCTTTTCACCATAAAATTTGTTTAAGGGGTCTTACACGGCTTGTCTAGGCCACCCAGGGCCTTCATTTGTGATCTTGGTCGTTTTGGGTTCATCGGGCCATGCCTGTGTCCTTGGTCATGTACCTGGTAGTTCCCATGTACTCCCAAGGTACATGGAGTGTCCTCCAACATAGGGTCTTGGATTTTTATATATGGAACATAGTTTAGCCACCTGGTGAGGTTTATATGTTGTGTAGGCCTAGCCACATGGTGTGTAATCCTTAACTCAACTGAAAATCCCAGCCTCCATGGAAAAGGAGGTACATAGCATGTGTTCCTCTGAACTACATGGTGTGCACTATGGTTTTTCATAGAAACTCCAAATTTCTATAAATTATTTCAGATATATCCCCTACACCATTATTTCTCCAGTTTAACCACTCAAAACTAGTGGTAATCACCTCTATCCATTAATTCCCAACCTCCGATAGCAGAAATCAGAATCCAATAATCCCCTCGAATCCCACAACGCCACATGTTGTGCTTCCAATATCCTTATGAATGATCCCATCACCCCTATGGATCCTAGATCTACATAGTATCACCTATGTACCATGTTTTTCCTTGATCCATCTACATATCTTTGATCCCCATGTTTTTCGTTCTATCATAAAAAAATATGGGGGGTTCAATCATGCTTGAACCCTCCCCAACAATGTCAAAAAACATCCTGGTAGGAAAACGGAGAGGGTAAATGCCCAAGAACAAAGTAAATCCTTTATTATAAAATAATTATTGGACAATTATTACATAACAGGGATGATCAGGTGAGATATTATGTCATTGAAAAAAATTAAATTGATTGAAATTGTTGATTATCCAGATGGGCTCATTTGAAGGGTGTAAAAATGAAAATCAAGGATAACATAGATAAATAATATGTGCTGAAACTTTTAATGAAGGTAAGAAACCAAAATTAAGGATTTCTACCTCTATTATGAATCCATAATTAGTGAATAATTCATTCTCAAATGATGGAGAAGACCCACCATGTTTATTGCCTCTCGATCCGCCTAAATTCGATTATCATTTGTCATATGATGTCAATCTGTCAATGAAGAACACTCTCCTCCTCCTCTTAGATATAGAAAGTGTTATGTAGATAACCCTATAAAATCATCATAATTACATATTTATAGAGGTATTTTTAGGTTAGGTTTATTAAATAAATTAATTAATTTAGTTAATGCACCCACCAATGGCTATATCTGTTGAACATCCAACGTTGGCCAACCTTAGGTTGTGCCCAGGGTAAACCATGTGTTCTAGATTCAACTGTGGTGTCATATTTACAATATAAAGATTTTACTAGGATATATTCCATTATTTCTGAATAATTGTGTGTGTGTGTGATATTAACATATTTAATATTTTTATAACATAAATTCTGGGTTCATCATGCCTCAGAATCTCATATCGTCTTAGTGTCTGGATCCAAAAATATTTCTTAATATATTTCAAAGTATTATAAGGAAAGCATAAAGTCACTACAAAGATATCAAGTGACCATGGTACATAGAGTATGTCAGTCCAATAAAACATACTCATACATTCTCAATTATTTGAGTATAGATGGACCATATTGATAAATACATCATATTTCATTCATCTATAAAAATGATCACATACCATACCCTATACCCAAATAGATAAGAAAAATACATACACCTTGTCTATGTATTCTCACAAAATTCCTCAGCCTATATTAATCAATGGCCCAAATTCTATACATGTCATACGAGAGAATAAATCTCATCCTAATTAAGCCTCAACCAATGAAATGTTCAGCAACATGTCCAACTATTCCCTGATTAGATAAGATTCAATGATTATATGAGAAAGTTATAAAAGTATGAAGGTTATCATGTTATGTATCTTTCCAACCTCAGGTATAAGGATTCAATATGAAACATGAACCATTTATATGTCAAGGACATGGTTTATGACACTACATGTGGTATACTTAGCGGGTCATCCAGTGCACAAAACCCATTTTGTGCCTTATAAGAATATATTATATCATTATATGAAATATTAATCATTCTAAGATTAAAATTTCATCATATCCTAAAATAATTCATGATGAACATCGGTTAGGTATAACTCAAATTCATACATTAAGAAGTTAATTACCATTTCACTTTACATAATATATGCAGCTAATTTTAAAGAATGATAAATTATAATCTGCCTTTTGTATAACATGATACATTTTATATTTATAAACTCCTTTAATAATATTGATAAAACTATATATAAGACCTCATGTTATCATATCTTGTATGATATACCGCTAAATAGTCCTTTTGTTTGCTTTACGTTTCAGGTATTGTTAAACTCACTACATCTCTACATAATTTTTACCACATCTTGATATAACCATATGATAAAACCCTTCCCACTAAACTCCTTTAGTGGTTAACATCTATAAATAAATCCAATTTGAATAATGGTTAGACTTAGGAATTATGTTCTTAATGTATAAATCTTTGAATATAATACTCATACTACTTTACGTCACATAATTATTGTAATTGAAAAATGTGTTCCATGAACTTTTCGCTGAAAGTTTTAATTTGGTCCTACCTCAAATAACAAAGTCAATATTGGGTAGAAATACATCTTTATTTGTGAAGATGAAGAGGATGAGATCTCCATGTGATGCATAATTACTCACTCACCAATGGATGAAGATTCATCAAAAACATTTCCCATTTTAGTGACATTGTGTTGAGAACCTCTTATTGGGAGTAGGATATATATTTCATCCATTACTGATGAAATGGTTATTGAAATAATAAAACCCATTTTTATGGTATTTTAGACACATTTTAGCCTCTAAAAACACTTTTTATGGGAAAAACTTATATCCAAGGGTGTATTTATCTTCATTATAATTGATTTGAATACTCATGGATCCCAAAAAAACACATATATAAAATATTATAACTATTTTAAGTTGGGTTTCATTTTAGATCAAATAAAAAATTACCATAAAAGAATCCTATAATTCATGGAAGACTCGTTACTTTGTGAAGTTTTATTAGAGATTCATTATGACTGTGTACATTATCATGGCTAGGAAATCTCTTTCTGAAGTTGTGATAAAGATATTTTATAGAATCATAAGATTATTTTGGCCTGTAAATAACTTTAAAAAGTTGTATTATGAATCCTATATGACCACATATCTGTGTTGTTAGTATGGTTTTAAATAAATTAGTTACATGACTAGCTTACGAATACCCTGACACACACTTGGAGAATGGGGTAACATATTAGGAGAGATATTTTTTAGTAACAATAATTTTGAGAGATGAATCACCATATTTATGAACACTCCCATCTTTCAAATCCTTTAGTGTATTCCCTTAAGTAACTTCTTGTCAATTCTCATGAGAGTGGGGAGAGAACCATGTGATATTTTTATAGTAATTCCATCTCCATATAAAAAATTTATGATGCCTCTCATATAAGATCCTTCATGAAAGGTACCAACATGACTTCTTCATTTATATATGCTCACATAAATCTTATGAGATAAATAGATTTAAAGGATTCCCATTTGACTTATTCATAAGGGGTTTCTTACATAAATATTATGCGGCCATTATAATATCTTGGATTTTTTATGAGTTGTAAATCATTTACTTTTCAATTTAAACCTATTATATTCTTCTAATTGAAGTTATTAAAGGTTTCAAGAAGGTTTTAAGAGCCTTTGGGGATTGTTCAGGGCTCATAGATCTAGTTTTTTGAGAAATATCTTGAGGAACACATTTGAAACATGGTTAGTAGTAATCATGCACCTCAACCGTGAAGCCCATATATAGAAGAGCATGGTTTGAAAAACCGTGAAAGGGGTCCTACACGACCATGTATTTTAGTGCATGTGTATTTTATAGGGTTTTCACATAATTTTCATGGTTTTTCAAAACCATGAATCTAACCTGCACAGTTAGTGCCACTTAGGTAGTGGGCCCATTTGGTTTAGGCACACAGTTTGGAAAATTGTGTAGCCAAACCATGTTCCCTTTTAAAAGGGGTGAAATACTCATTTTCCCCTATCTTCTTTAAGGTTTCCGCCCTTTTTTCCTTCCTACCCACACACAATAGCCTCTCCCCCAATCATGAGAGATCCCTATTCTCCTCAAGGTAGGATTTGAGCTACCTCTTTCATCTAAAATTTGATTCCTTGATCATTCATTTCATTTTATATGTATCAGTAAGATATTTAATCCTTTTCTTTACTTTCTCAGTTTATCTCACCTTTTTTATGTTATTTACATGAAATATAATATTCCCTATATTCAGAGAATTTGTTTATTTCTCTGTTTTCTTCCATTCTATCCCAGAGTAGAGGACAAAACTAGACAAGGAGTCATCTACCGCCATACGGTAGGTGGTTTAATAATTTTTCATTAAGGCCTTTTTGTTCTATATCATGCATCGTGATGATATGTGCTAGAATTTTCATTCATTACCTCAAAAATATGAATTATTCTAAATTGATTTAATATCCAAGTTAGAAATGGTCTCATACACCCTTTTTCTCATTGTAGGATTTTCCCTTCAACTATTTCCACCTATTAAGGTGTTCATATGAAATTCCCCTTAGCTTTATAAATTCTTATGTGACCAAACCACCTTATAAGTGGTATTGTCTTGACTCCTAAATGAAATGAATACATTAAATTAAATATAAGTGAATGGTATGACCATGTTACATGGCCCTTATATATATTTTGGATTATTCCCTTGACAAGATGAAATGAATAAAGTTTGGAAACCATCTCTTGGATTATATTAAATCATTAATGGAAATTGTTATTTTTATTTATGATACTTGAGAAAGGTGTCCCTTATTATTCATGATACTCGGTCATGGAGTTCCCTATTATTCAGGATAATTAGGAATTGCATCTCTTATTATTAATGATACTCATTCATAGTGTCCCTTATTATTTATGATACTCATGAATTCATTCCCCAATTATTCCTGATACTCGTACACATAATCCCTTATTATTCTATGAGACATATAGGCATGGTGACCCATATTTAAAATATGAGACTCTTATGATTATTCATAGATGCCAGAGTTATGACTCAAGTCATGGCTAGTACTTTGAATCTATATATAAGTATATATATGTTATCATGTATATAATGTATATATATATATATATATATATATATATTCATACATATCTATATATATGTATACCTATATATATGGTGACACATAATCAAATATACCCTGGCTTAGGCCGAAGAAGGTAGTGTTAGTCATGTGTCCTTTAGAAACCAGATCTAACTTGGTTATAGTTTATATTTCAACCTTATGTTATTATACATGCACACTGATTACTTTATATGCACTATCTAGATCATACTAGATGATATTGGGGGTGGCCTACTGATTATATCTCACACCCTGTTCAGGTTGCCGATTGGTACCCAAATAGACTTCATGGATGCATGTAGGGACAAAGGGAAGCACCCAACTATAGAAGATTGATTTTATATACTAGGTTAAAGTATGGGATTATAGGACTAACATTATACTCATGATTCTATCAGAGATAGATTTTGGATCCTTTATTTATTTTGTATATCATGTTGTATATGCATGTTTATATATTCCTAGCTTTACCATTTTTTATATCATCATGACATGATCATCATTTTTTATGTGATATTGGATATGATTTTTTTCTTATTGGGTCTTTTGGGATTCAAACAAAAAAACAATAAAAATTAGAGCTTATTCCCAATCCTTCATCTGGGTTCACTTCATATTGATGGTGGTTGACCTGGGTGGCCTCTGATCTTGTGAGTACACCTCATATTCACTTACAAAGATTATTCCATGGGTGGTTCTATCGAAAAAGGGAATCTCAATCAAAAGGTGAATGTGTGTTCATTGGAATCCCCCCTCTATTGGTATGAAATTAAATGTGGATGGATCATGTGTTGTAGGGTCCATGTGAGGCAGAGGGATGATTAGGGATGGTAGAGGATCTATCATTTTGGGGTTTAGTTCTATTTATGGTATAAGAAACACTCTTTGTGTAGTCGTTAGGACTTTACTCAGTGGATTTTTGCTATGAAAACTCTACAAAATTATGCTCAAGGAAGTAAAAACAGACTCCAATGTTCTTTTTGGGCTCTTTCAAGGTAAAACTAATCCCCCATGGGAGTTATTCTATTTCATAAGAAAGGTAAGTGGGTTGTTAGATCATGATTTAAAGTTTCTACACACATGGAGAGAAGTAAAAATTTTGGAAGATTCATTTTCTAGTAAAGGGGCCTCGGGTGAGATTATTATTTAATATTTTAATATGGGATCTCTCCTGAGGAATTGTAATCTCATTATGAGGGGAGATTCCCTTGGTCTTCACCACTTTCACTAGCCTTGACTATTGTTTCACCTCCTTTTCCCTTAATAAAAAATTAACTCCTCAATCAGTCAGTCAGTCTTCCCGCCATACCATCATATACCCTCACTACTAGTTAGAAGCCAATATCATTAGAGGAGCTACTCTTTGGTCCAGGTGTCTCTCATGTTTGGTTATTAATTAGTGAACTAGGCTTAGGATGTTACAAATTGTGATTACTGATTTTATTTTCCTTTTTTATTACTATTTATTACTAGTATATAGGATACTCAAATGTGTCAACTTTTGGTAATGATCCTATTCTTAGTATTAGTTAACCCACTTACAAAGAAAAACCAAATTACCTAGGGTGGTACTTGTTCTTATGGATTATTATTCTTACAAGTTTTATCAATTTCACTATTCAGTGACACACATGATTTGTGGCATTCATTATCATTATATATTCTCTTATTCCCTTGGACCAGTTTGTAAAGGAAGTGATTTATCATGCATCATAATAGGAACTTTAGGATTTACATGTCATGCATATTCCATTACATATTTATTTATTTCATGCATTAACTAAAGTATTTTTTATGTTCCTTGATTATTATATATGTTATCTAAATAACATTTCTATAGATTTAAAAAGATAAATAATTTTTCAATTAATGTTTTTGCATCAACCAAAATGGTTTTTTCCCATATAGCTTGATGTAGAAACATTCATTTTCCAATTACAATATGTGTGATACATGGACCATTCATTGTGTGGGTTGAAATGTTATCGGTTTTAGTTAAAAAGATTCCAATTATAATTTAAATATTTTTTGTACCTATATAAATTGGGAATGGTGATCCATATAATTAAATCATTATTGGGTACTGGTTATAGTTACATATAGTACCAATTGAAACTTATAAATCATAGGAATTTATATCTTTTGAATGGTAACTCATCTAATAGAACCAGGATATATATATATATATATATATATATATATGAACTGTTGGAATGTAACACTAAAAAATCATGGTTTTCATTAAACAGAGATTCCAATGGAAACTTAAAGGGTGTTTTCCTCTATAAAATTCAATTGGCACTCCATATACTAGAACCTCTAACAAGAAATATAGACTTTCGTTTGAATTGACCTTTGTAGTGGGATGTTTGGATTATCTCTTTTGATTCTTTATAACATGCTATATCACCTATTCCTAGCTTAAGAGCAGGTAGAGGGGTGTTGAATCTTGTGTAAGAAGTATTGTACCTATATGTTTCTTTTTTTATGAGATATTTTATGTTATAAAATACTTTATGAGCTGTGTTTTTGGAATTGTATAAATATTCCACCATGATGACCTTGGGTCAAATACTGGGAAGGTGGTGATGATCATGCTCTTGAAGTGGGGGGACCAAACCCGCCAAGAGTTCCACCTATGACACCTCCTGTTATGCCTCTAGTTATACCTGAGATAGGCACTTATTATCAGTTATGAGAGATCTTACTTTGATTTATGAATTCTTTGTAGGGAGCTCTATGACCTTCCCCTACTATGGTAGAGTTATCGTGAGAATTCCAGCAGCTACATCCACCTACTTTCTCAGGGGATGGTGGCCCCCAGGATACAAAATAATGGTTAGAGGCCAAGATATCTATATTTGAGCATCTGGATATTACTCTAGAGATAAGGTTTACTCTTATAACATATATTATGTGTGATTTTTCAAAGTAGTGGTGGGATATTACCACCCGGGATAATTATCATCAGAGTATGGTCTAGGAAGACTTTTAGATTGTATTCTATGACTAATTCTTCCCTCAAACACTAATAAAAGAACAATATAGAGATTTTATTCTTTTCTATTAGGGTATTATGTCCTTTATATACTATTCTTCTTAATTCATAGAGCTTTAGTGCTTCTCACTGTCTCTTGATGGTGAAGAGTTGGAAATAACAAGACGATTTGAGGATGGGATCATATTGGACATCCAATATTAGGTGAATTTATTTTGATTAAAATCATTTTTGAGATAGTGAACTAATCCCTCATCCCATAGAATAATTTTGGTTAATCTTCCAATGTCGGATATATAGGTCTGATATCAACACAAGAGAGTGATTCATCAAGCAGTAGGAAGTGTCGCCTCAAGTCTGCATGTGGGGGAAGTAGTTGTTAGATAGTACTCACTGATAGTTACATGGTGTGTCACCTATGTGGGAAGCTAGAGAATAATAATCCCCATTATACTAAGGAAGTTTTTGAGTTCCTAGGATGAAATAGGATAGGGGGTCTTTAAAAAAAATTCAGGGCCTCCCCATTGTTTTCTAGTGGGAGAGGATCTCCTCCAGCTCCGCCTTTAGGAGCAGGATCAGTTGCTCCTTTCCAGGAAGGTTGTTAGAGTATCACTGGTTTTTTAGTTGAAGGAGTTGGTCTAGGCTGATGGAGCCAAATATAGTCCTTACAGAACTAGCATAGATAACCTAACTAGAATATTTAGGTTGTATCTCATGTCCATGGATCCAGCCATGTATATGCAGTACAACTTACTTCCAAGGAGAAGAGTGTTAGTACTTCCACGGTTCAAGTTATTATTTTAGTAGCCTCTATGTTAGTGTAAATTTTATTTTAAATAAGTGCATACCAATCCTTTACATCTATAAGAATTATAGAGAGTCTTAGCCTTGAGGTTTGGTACTTTATGGGGTGATGACACATGATACCCCCATTAAGGGTTTGATTAGAACATGTACGCCAACACAAGGAATTTTCCATTGAAGTAGGTGGTTATCATTTCATGTGGGACCTATTAATCCTCAAGATGATGCATTTTTACATCATTCTCGAGATGAATTCGTTAGTTCCCTACCATGTGTATGTTTATTTCTATCATAGGAGTTTTTATTTTATATCACTCGAGAGATGTAGTTATACTTACAAGGGTAAATGGTATCTCTTAGTGAGTCGATATAGACCCGATCATTGTGGTCTAGGCAGTGTGACAAACCAAATTTCTAGTCCTTATGTGAATTATCAGGGAATCTGATGTATAGATTTCCCTCTTATAGTATATTGATTCATGGATGACTACCCTGATGACTTTTTTTGGGATACCTCATGAGAGAGAGGTGGGGTTTACTATTGGGATAGTTCTAAGAGTAGCATCTATTTTCCCTTATAGGATGGATACTACTGGTTTTTAGGAGTGTTGGAACCAATTTGTGTATAAGTTTGTATTTGTTTTCAATAGTTGTCAATGAAGATCAAAATGAAGGAGATCAAGAACTACTCCAATGAAATGGAGGAATGGAAGATTAAATGAGGGAGATCATGAAGTACTCCGATGAAGTAGAGGAATGGTGATTCAGACGATTGTTGTACTGATCGTAAGTTCAAACGAACATGTTTCAAAGGTGATACATTGTTTACAACAATGAAGAATGTGAGGTGTAATCCATCTGAGGATCCATCTGAGGATGATTAAAGAAGAATGGAGTTTTTGGATGAAGTCCATGCAATTCCTCCTTATTTCATGAGAACCATGGGTTTTGATGAAGACCATGAAATTACTCATGATTGCATAAGAACCATGCAAGAGACTTCTTGACGAATTGAATCACATGGTTTGCATAAAGTAGATCATGACGGTTGATGAAGAAGACAATGTGCCAATGATTGGAATTCTAAGATGGTCGTGCAAGGATTGGAATTCTGAGATAGCCATGCACATCACATTGTCATAGAAGATGATGATGGTAAATATATGCCTTCAAAGAATACATATCACAATAGTGGAGTTTGTGATAAAAGAAGAAGAGTTGTTGAAGGATACATATCACCAAGAAGAAGTGTTGTTGAGGTGATCATGCTTGTTGAAAAAGCAAACAGACGACATTAAAATTTGTTGACAAAAGAGATTCCATGGTGGCATGTCGAGTTCGAGGACTGTGGATAATGATCCATATTTTATTCATGGAACATCGAAAAAGGAATAGATGATCTGGAGGCGGAATAAAAGAGCAGATACAAGGTGGTGTCGTTTTCCAGTGTTTGCCAAAATTTTGGGGTCCAAAATTTGGAGGTTGGTGAGCATCGCAAAAAGTAGATTTCCCGGAAGATCATAATTTAATATGGCAAAGGCATGAGTTTCATGAAGATGGGATGCATGGATTGGATTTCACGAAGACCAGAAAAATGGAGGCGGTGAGTCTTCGTGATTATGTCAAAGCTTCGCAAACGGCAGAGTTGAAACGCATCGCGGCGGTGAAGGGCTTTGTGAGGGAGCTTTGCGGTGAAGGCGTGAAGGAATGATGACGGTGATACTCCGTGATTATGACGACCTCCGTGAACGGAAAATTTCCGTAGTGCTTCGCAATTTTGAGAGATTTTCGGCAGGAACTTCGGAGCTTAGCGATTTGAGCTGACGTGGCGCTGACTTCACACGGAAGGGTCAAGGGTCGGTGGAATCGCCTATAAATATAGGTCGACCCCCTCAAGAGAAGTAGAGAGAATTTCAGAGAAAGTCCTTTGCTCTCGTTTCGCAAAGGTCTCTCATGAAGGCAGTGTGCTTCGCGAAAGAGGAGCTTCGCGGCGGCTATTCTAGCTCGGTGAAAGTCGTGTGCCCTGCGTTGGCTCAGTGAGCTTCGTGAAGAGGAAGGAGCTCCACGATAGCCAAGCATTGCAAAGGCTGGAGCATCGCGAGAGTGCTTCGCGATTGAGCTTTGCGAAAAGGTAGGGACTCCGTGAAGGCTTGTTTGAGCTTTGCAAAATTGGGAGCCTTGCGAAGTAGGGTACTTTGTGAAGGCCCTTTCCAAAGGTTGTTCGCCCAGTGGACAAGGGAAAAAGGGGTATTCATCAGTGGATGAAATTTGGACTTCAATAGAGCATCATTTATTGAGCAATCACACAAGTGATTGTGATTCAGGCAAACGAAGACAAGGGGATCTAGTGAATTCAGTCACTGCACTAAAGAAGATGGATTGAACTAAAAAGAGCATTAACTCTGAACCCTGATGCAATAAAAGTCTCATGCTGAACAGGAGACAAAAACTTCATGTCTATCTATTGAAGAGACCTTCACGTCTATAAACTGATTGTGACTTCACCAATGGCAGTGATCCAGGGGGAGTCAATGGGAGTGACCCGAGGGAAGTAGTGAGCTATCCCTGAACCTTTGTAAAGGCAGTGAGCCTGGGACAGAGTGACTGTGCCCAAACAATTGTAATCTACAGCTATTGAAGCATAGTGGATTTAGGTATGACCGACAACCTGTCGGCATATGCTCCTTGGACGTAGCCCTTAGTGGTGAACCAAGTAAAAATAGTTGTTTCATCTCTCTGCATGTGAATGTTTCATTGCTGGTCATATCCATCATACAGGTTTAAGTAGTTCCTACCAACGTGGGAACAAGATCCACAACTTTAAGAAGAAAAAGTTGACACCATGATTCACCCCTCCCCTCTCAGGGTGTCCCGGGGTCCTACAAGTGGTATCAGAGGCAGGTTGACGTATGTTGGATATTCTCCAGTAATTCTATTTATAAGAGGATTTGAGTTTCTTTCCTAAAGTCAACAATGAAGAGCAGTCTTGATGAAGATTCAGTCATTTCTGAGCATAAGTCTTCATCTAGAAAGACCATGACAAATAGGAAAAAGAAAAAGAAGAAGCAGCTAAATAAGTCCCTCATATCCAAAGAAGATTCAGTGTCTTGTTCTCTATGACATTCCAATAATGAAGAAACATCAGGCTTGGAAAGTATCAAGCAGGTGGCTCTGGATTCTTCCAGAGGAAAGGATGACACCCCTAATTCAAGCTTTCAGGAAAAACTCAAAACATATCTGCATGATATTCCTGCATAAAGGGTTGTGATTATTTGTAGCCTATTCCAATCTATGCAGGTTGAGATCACTCGATTAGAAAGGGAAGCTGACAATATGGAAGAGGGGTTGGAAAGAAAAGTTATGGAAAGTATGAAGCTCACCAAATAGGTGAAATTATTTGAAGAAAAAGAGGAAGTCAATAAGACTCTAAAAGAAAGGATCCATTCACTTGAAGCTGAGCTGAAGAAGAGCTATGAAGTGAAGAGTTTTTTTTTGGAAGAAACTTCCATGAAATTCAGGGAACTTGACTCTTTGTTACAAAACAAAGTTAAGATGCATGAGGATGAGGTTAAAAGATTGAATAAGACTTGTGAAGAGAAGATGATCATGATTGAAGATCAGAAGATCATCCTCAATAATGAAAGTCAAAAATTGGAAGCCCAATTGACAAATCTTGAGAAGACACATATTGAGACTCCACAAAAGAATGAAACCGGAGATGCTGGTACTCAATGTTCATTGGATTCTACTAAACCTGAAGTACCTCTAACATGTGACAAGAAGATTATGACAACTCTTGAGTGTCCACCTCAAGAATCAGTCGCTGCTGGTACTCAATGCTCACTGGATGATTCTATTGTCAAAAGACCTCCAACATGTGATAAGAAGATCATGACTTCACTCATTGATCTATCACAAGAAACTGAGAAAGTGAAGGTACCATCCAAACCATCTTGTACTCATGTTTCTAAATATGTTCCTACAATCAGTGTAGGTTGGAAGAAAAGTTCTAAGCAAGTATGGATGAGGAAAGGTGAAAGGAATAAACCTACCACCATGGCTAGGGTGGATGAGAAGCAAAAGGAGGAAGTTGGTTCCTCAAATAGAGCACGAAAGATTAAGAAGATGGCCCAACAACCTCATACAGAAGAAACAAAGAAGAAAAGATTTGTGGGCCAATGTTGGTGCTGCAACAGATTTGGGCACTATGCACTGGATTGTTTTTACAATTCCTTACATAGAAAAGCACAGGGAAAGCCTATATCAAAGGGAAGGAATCCAGAGAAGAAGAAGAAGAAACATCCGTAGATCCAGAAGCATCTGTTCACCGCAAACATATTTGGAAATCTTGATAACATCTGTGATGTATGCAACGGCAGAGGTCACGTGGCAATTACATGCCCACATCAACATGCTTTCACTGTTGATAAGAAATGAATACCTCTGATGCCGGAAAAGAATGAAGCAGCTACCTTGGGAAGAAATCAGAAGAATTTTGTGAACACACAATTTCCCAGGAAGATCTCAAGCAGGGAAGTTGAGAAGACCCAGGATTTTAGATCCATTAAATTGAAGGTTCATTCATCCAAAAGAAGAACTAAGTGGGATGAAACATAGATGAACCCATGTGGAAGATCCAAAACAGTTGTAATATTTCCAAATGACATATTGGTCATCTGGCCAGAAGATTTTAAAAGAATAAGGAATATTAAGATGAAAAGTCCAAGGCTGGTGATAAAGGAAAAGAAAAACTTTCACGTGATGAAGACAGAGTACAGGGGAGATTGTAAACCCAGAGAAACACACGTGTCAAAGATGTTCTGTGTGAGTGATGTAAGAAATCTGGTCACATTGCAAAAGGTTGTCTAACCTTAATACCAGAGCAAGAAGCAGTCCTCAAAAGGAGTAAGGATGTATCATTCATGATTTTTGTTAAGCAGAACAATTCCCCATACAAAGTAACAGAGAATGTGAAGAAATCTATGCCACATCAACACATATCAGAACATATGTTGAAATATTCAGGCATAAAGACTGGAATGAACAGAGGAACTTGGTTGAGAAAAACACCTCAACCATGCAACTCATATTGATGAAGCAAGGAGGAACCACCTTATTCCCTTATTCATTTGTGTATTGTATTTGTGCTAATAATGCAGGGAATTGAAGGTGAAACATGCTCTCAGGGGGGGAACCTGAGAAGTAGTGAATGCTGTCAACTCTTGATAGCCAAGCTAAAGAAGTTTCCATCTTTAGTAGATTCTTCAATTGATATTCAATGATTATGATGATGAAGGATCACTCTTGATGAAGATGATGAGGAGTGTTTCCCTTGAGGGGGAGAAAAATGAAGAAGCTTCCATAATCACTATCTCAATCGGTATCAACTCCAGCTGGACTCAAAAGCAGTTACTCTATGAATTTCTTGAAGAACATGTCAATGGAGAAGGTATGCCATTTCTCAATCTCTATCCCTTGGTTACTCGGATCAAAGATCATTCTACAAAGGGGGATTAACTGAATTGATCAGTGACATAAAAAGAATGGAAGTGCCCCAAGGTCACTTATCCTGTCGATAGCACTTGAATGTTTTGGATCTGTTTGCTGATGTGAGTGCAGGAGTTTCAGGTTTATTATTCCCTATCACATTTGTTTTTCTTCAACCTGAAATAAAAGTGGTAAACCCTTGAAGACACAATACATGAGTTATCATCTCATGTTGGTATCATGATCTGTAAATAATGGACATCCTTGTTGACTTAATCAAATCCTCTTGTTTTCTACATCAACCATTGCTCAAGTAGACTTAGAGTGAAATGATTAATGAAACATTTCTTAAGTGTGGATTGATACCCTCCCTACCATGCGCTTTGTATTTCTTGTCAATAAGGGGGAGAGAAAGTGAAATAATAGTTTGAAAAGAATAGTTGATTGAAGAGAAGATTCTCATTTTGTCATTGACGAATTCATTTCATAAGATGTATAAGGTATTGACAACAAAATACAAAGGGGGAGATTGTTGGAACCACTTTGTGTATAAGTTTGTATTTGTTGTCAATAGTTGTCAATGAAGATCAAAATGAAGGAGATCAAGAACTACTCCAATGAAATGGAGGAATGGAAGATTAAATGAAGTAGATCAGGAAGTACTCCGATGAAGTAGAGGAATGGTGATTCGGACGATTGTTGTACTGATCATAAGTTCAAAAGAACATGTGTCAAAGGTGATACATTGTTTACAACAATGAAGAATGTGAGGTGTAATCCATCTGAGGATCCATCTTAGGATAATTAAAGAATAACGGAGTTTTTGGATGAATTCCATGCAATTCCTCTTTATTGTATGAGAACCATGGGTTTTGATGAAGACCATACAATTACTCATGATTGCATGAGAACCATGTAAGAGACTTCTTGATGAATTGAATCACATGGTTTTCATGAAGTAGATCATGACGGTTGATGAAGAAGACAATGTGCCAATGATTGGAATTCTAAGATGGTTGTGCAAGGATTGGAATTATGAGATAGCCATGCACATCACATTGTCATAGAAGATGATGATGGTAAATATATGCCTTCAAAGAATACATATCACAATAGTGGAGTTTGTGATAAAAGCAGAAGAGTTGCTGAAGGATACATATCACCAAGAAGAAGTGTTGTTGAGGTGATCGTGCTTGTTGAAAAATCAAACAGATGACATACAAATTTGTTGACAAAGGAGATTCCATGGTGGCATGTCGAGTTCGAGGACTGTGGATAATGATCCATGTTTTATTCATGGAACATCGAAAAAGGAATAGATGATCTGGAGGTGGACTAAAATAGCAGATACAAGGTGGCGCTGTTTTCCAGTGTTTTCCAAATTTTTGGGGTCCAAAATTTGGAGGTTGGTGAGCATCGCGAAAAGTGGATTTCTAGGAAGATCATAATTTAATATGGAAAAGGAATGAGTTTCGCGAAGATGGGATGCATGGATTGGATTTCATGAAGACCAAAAAAATGGAGGCGGTGAGTCTTCGCGATTACGTCAAAACTTCGTGAATGGCAGAGTTGAAGCGCATCGCGGTGGTGAAGGGATTTGCGAGGGAGATTTGTGGCGAAGGCGTGAAGGAATGATGACGGTGATACTCCGTGATTACGATGAGCTCCGCGAACAGAAAATTGCCGTAGTGCTTCGCGATTTTGAGAGATTTTCGGTGGGAACTTCGGAGCTTCGTGATTTGAGATGGCGTGGTGCTTACTTCACGCGGAAGGGTCGAGGGTTGGTGGAATCGCCTATAAATACAGGTCGACCCTCTCAAGAGAAGTAGAGAGAATTTCAGAGAAATTCCTTTGCTCTCGGTTCGCAAAGGTCTCTCGCGAAGGTAGTGTGCTTGGAAAAAGAGGAGCTTCGCGGCAGCTATTCTAGCTCCGTGAAAGTTGTGTGCCCCGCGTTGGCTCAGTGAGCTTTGCGAAGAGGCAGGAGCTCCGCGATAGCCAAGCATTGCGAAGGCTGGAGCATCACGAGAGTGCTTCGCGATTGAGCTTCGCGAAAAGGCAGGGACTCCGCGAAGGCTTGTTTGAGCTTTGCAAAATTGGGAGCCTTGTGAAGTAGGGTACTTTGTGAAGGCCCTTTCCAAAGGTTGTTCGCCCAGTGGATAGGGGCAAAAGGGGTATTCATCAGTGGATGAAATTTGGACTTCAACAGAGCATAATTTATTGAGCAATCACACAAGTGATTGTGATTCAAGAAAATGAAGACAAGGGGATCTAGTGCATTCAGTTATTGCACTAAAGAAGAAGGATTGAACTAAAAAGAGCATCAACTCTGAACCCTGATGCAAGAAAAGTCTCATGCTAAACAAGAGACAAATAACTTCATGTCTATCTATTGAAGAGACCTTCACGTCTATAAACTGAGTGTGACTTCACCAACGGCAGTGAGCCAGGGGGAGTCAATGGGAGTGACCCGAGGGAAGAAGTGAGCTATCCCTGAACCTTTGTAAAGGCATTGAGCTTTGTACAGAGTGACTGTTCCCGAACAATTATAATCTACAGCTAGTGAAGCATAGTGGATTTAGGTACAACCGACAACCTGTCGGCATATGCTCCTTGGACGTAGCCCTTAGTGGTGAACCAAGTAAAAATAGATGTGTCATATCTCTGCATGTGAATGTTTCATTGCTGATCATATCCATCATACAGGTTTAAGTAGTTCCTACCAACGTGGGAACAAGATCCACAACTTTAAGAAGAAAAAGTTAACACCCTGATTCACCCCTCCCCTCTCAGGGTGCCCCGGGTTCCTACAAGGAGCTCAAGAGGTAGCTATAGGACTTAAAAGATAATGGTTTTATATAACCGAGTACTTCATCATGCGGTTCCCCTATCCTTTTTTTCTTTAATAAAAATTTAAATGATGATGATGATGTATCCCTTTCCTCATATTGATGACCTATTTAATTTGGTCTGAGGAACTTGAGTTTTATTAATGATTGTTTTGAGGTTGGGTTATCATCATGTGCATTTCAAACTATCAGATATACCACATATATCATTTTGTAGTCGATATGGATTTTTTATTTATTTGATCGTGTAGTTCAATATCATGAATGTTTTGATGGTTTTTATGGTTATGGTGAATCAATTTTTCCACCCATATTTATATTCATTTATAGTAGTCTTTGTGGTAGATATCTTGGTGTATTATCGTACTTGTAATGACCATTACAAACATCTTGTGGTCATACTGAATACACTAAGATAGAACCAACTATATTATAAGCTCACAAAATTTAACATTTGGATTGACAAGGTTCACTTACTAGGTCACATAATATTGGAATCAGGTGTATTCATCGACCCATATAAGTTGAGATCCATGGATTCCTGGGAGTATCCAAAGAACATCTTTGATATATAATGTTTCTTGTGGATGTTTGGATATTAAAATCATATTATTTGGTATTTATCACACCTTTCATCATCACTTATAGGATTGACCAAGAAAGGTGTCATGTTAACAAGGTCTGAACCATGTGAGGAAGCCTTTCAGTGGTTTGAAAGAAGGATTTCTTCGGTGCCAATATAGATCTTAATCAATCCTGAAAGAGGTTATATAGTTTATTATGACACATTAGGTTTTTATCTAGGATATTTTTTTATTTATAGAGATTGATTCATGGAATATGGGTCCCACAATCCGAGAGAACATGAGAATAATTACCCAAAAGATGATCTCAACCTATCAGTCATGGTCCATGCCTTACATTGTTAGAGGAATTATCTATTGGGGAGAGAGATTTTTCATATACACGGGCCTTAAGATCCTAAAATAAATATTTATGAAAAGTGACTTGAATCTTAATAAATTAAGGTGGGTTGTATACCTATAATATTTTGACATCGAGGTTATTTATATTCCTATTAAGGGAAATGTAGTGCCTAGACCTCTGAGTGAAAATACATGGAATGAAGCCACTTAGGAGGCCTATATCAAGTGTTAGTTGATGTCTCTATTATCTGAGATGAATATAGAGATTTAGGTGAATCATGAGTGGCCTTTTATCATGGATCTGGTAGTGAAATATTATCTTATAGAGCCCTTAATAATGAGATGGCTTTTTGTTCCTAAGGGATTAGTCTTAAGGGAGAGCTTATCATGTGAGGACCCACCACTTGGTTCGATTATTTATGAGAATGATATTATTTACATTCATTGGTGTGTTTGTAGGACCCTGGGACACCCTGAGAGGGGAAAGATGAATCAGGGTGATAACTTTTTCTTTTAATGTGAAGGATCTTATTCCCAAGTTGGTAGGAACTTGTTAAAACTATATGATGAATATGATCAGAAAGAAAACATTCACATGCAGAGAGATGACACAGTACTTTTTACTTGGTTCACCACTAAGGGATACATCCAAGGAACATACACCGAAAGGTTTTCGTTCATACCAAATTCCACTAAAACTTTACTAACTGTGGATTACAAAGGTTCAGGCACAGTCACTCTGTCCCAGGCACACTACCTTAAAAAAAGTTTAGGGATAGCTCACTGCGTCCCTCAGGTCACTCCCGTTAACTCTCCCTGGCTTACTGCCTTTGGTGAAGTCTCACTCAGTTTATAGACATGAAGGTCTCTTCATCATTGCAAAAGAATGCATCCTCTGTTGTATGTAGATGCTCTATTGAAGTCCAACTCTCACCAATAGACTAAACTCACTTTGCACTGAAGGTATCGGGCAATCTTCCATCTTTCGTGCAGATCCAAAAAGATCAGCGTACTTCAACCACACCTAGGGCGCTCCTCCAAGCCCGGCACGCAAGTTTCAAAGCTGGAGCGCAAGTCCAAAGCTGACATGCAAGTCCGCCTCAAAAACTTGCACGACTCTCACTTCTTCAACACCAAACTTGTGTGACTCACTTCCTTTTATGACCAAACCAATTTTGGCACGCAACTATGAACTATAGCACTTCTTCAAATTCTGGCGCACAAGTGTCACCACACCACCTATGTGACACCTTCTTCACCACCTCTAAACTTGGGAGACTCAACTCCTTTCTTTCCCAAACCACCTTGGATGCGAAACAAACAAATGTCGTGCAAATTCAACTTGTGCGACCCACCACCCCTTGCGCGACCACTACACCTGCGCGAAGAGCTCCGAATTTCTCTAAGTCTGAACTTCATCCCGAATGAGGAGGGGTGGACCTCTATTTATAGGAATTTGGATACCCTACGCGATGGCGTGCAAGTCCTCCCTCGGTGCGTAAATTTTTGGCGCGCAAGTACTTGCGCGACCAAACACAAAAATTGGGCGCCCTTCTTCCTTTGCCATATTTTCATGTTCTGATTTTGAAAAAAAAAGGCGCACAAGTATCTTCTTCTTAAAGTCAATGGCCCGCAAGTCTCTTTGTCAAAAACACCTTTTCTTTATTTGTCGATTTTTAGGCCCAAAAAGTTGTCAAACACTGGAAAACGGTGCCACCTTCAATACTGTTATCTGCTTATTCTGTATGATCACTTTGCTGGCACACATTCTGAACTTTCTTTGAGGATTGACAACAAACAAAAACCATACCATACTCCAATTCATTCATATAATGATCATGGTTCCAACAATATCCCCCTTTGGGTTTTTTGGAAATCAGTATATAAATTCAATAGAGCACCAGCCACAGGAAAACCATAAATGTAAGAATCAACTCAGCCAACACTCTAAGTCTACGTGAGCAATGCTCAGTGTAGAAAACAAGAGAGAAAGCTTCAAATTGGGTTCCCATGTTTTGGAATTCTCAATGATGCCCAAGAAATTCTCTTACAATGTCACAGAATCATTACATGTCCAATGTATTCCTTCCCATCCTATCATCTACACTAGATTCTCAACATGTCACAAAAGAATTACATGCCTGAATTTATTCCTTTCTCCCCCATTGACAATAAACCCAAATACCGGTAAATTTTCATTTGTTCATCTCAAACCACACTCCCCCTGGATATCATCTCCCCCAAAAACCTACATATCTTCAAAAAAAATAGATTAAAAACAATTAACATAACTGGGGAGAGGGGAATTTCGTAACCTCCTTATGCACTGGGAGGTGGATGAACATCGAGGTTCAACCGATGCTTCTCAAACGCAGCCATTGATAGTGGATTAGTCAATATATCAGCCACTTTCTCATCAGTTCCCACATGATCCATTCTAATCACCCCTTGCTCAACTTTTTATTTGATAAAGAAATACCTGATTTCAATATGTTTTGTACGAGAATGCTGAACAAGATTCTTAGTAAGATCAATTGCGCTCTTGTTATCACAGTAAATCACCATTAGTAGTTTCAACTCACCACCAATATTTGTTAGTTGTTTCTTCATCCATAGCAGTTGAGTTCATGCCTTCGTGGAGGAGATATACTCATCTCTAGCGGTACTAAGAGATGTACTTTCTTGTTTCTTTCTCAAACATCCAACACATTTATTCCCAATGTAGAAAGCACCACCACTGGTGGAATTTTTGTCCACAACATCGCCAGCCCATTCAGCATCATAAAATGCTGATAATTCATTGTCCCTTCCTGCAGCAAAGTATAAGCCACAATTGTGAGTACCTTGAATATACCTCATGATTTTTTTTATAGCTTCCATATGTTCCTCCTTTGGATTACTTTGAAAGTGGGCTGCAAGACATGTAGCAAAGACAATATTTAGTCGTGTCACTGTTAGGTACAGTAGGCTTCCAATTATCCTCATGTACATTGTGGGATCTAAAGAGGTCCCATCCTCATGCTTTCCAAGTTTATTTCCAACTACAATCAGAGTTGACATTGGTTTGGAGTCTTGCATATTAAACTTCTTTAGTAGCTCTCTTGCATACTTTTCCTAAGAAATGAAAGTTTAATCCTTCTTTTGAACCACCTTCTGCCCCAAGAAATATGTGAGCTCCCCAATCATATAATCTCAAATTCTGATTTCATATGATTGGATAATTCATCCATTGATTTCTGCCTTCTTCCACCAAATATGATATCATCAACATAGACTAGAACCATGAACTGATCTTTTGGAGAATTATTTACATATAGATTGTGGTCTACTCCTCCTCTTTTGAATTCCAGCTTCTTGAGATACGATTCCAGTCAGGAATACCATACTCATGGTGACTACTTCAAACCATATAGATCTTTCTTCAGTTTGCAGACCTTTGTTTCATCAGTACCAAGAACAAAACCCACCGGTTGTTCAATATAGACTTCTTCTTCGAGTACGCCTTTCAAGAATGTTGTCTTAACATCCATTTGATATAATTTATATCCTTTTTGGAGTTCCATGGAAAGGAAAAGCCTGATTGACTCCAGTCTAGCCACTGGAGAAAATGTTTCTTCAACATCAACACCTTCAATCTGGGAGTATCCTTTACATACCAGTCATGGCTTGTTTCTAATAAAAATTCCATGCTCATCAAACTTGTTCTTGAAGATCAATTTTTTACCAATCACATAGTGACCTTCGGGTCTCTGGACAAGATCCCATGTCCGATTCTTGTCAATCTAATATAAATCTTCATTCATGGCTTTCACCCATGATTCATTCTTTGTAGCTTCTTCAAATGAGGATGTATACACAACTGACAGAAATGCAGATTGTGTGTTATTACTCATCCTCCTTGTTTGAGTGGGTGTACTCCTATCCCCAATTATATTAGATGGATCAATCTCAGCTCTATGATTTCTCCTGTATGGTTCAGTTGTATTCTCTCCAGCCATAGTTTCTTCTTCATATTCTTCTTCTGAATCAACATCAGGATGTGACTGATGAGTGTTTTGTACAACTTCTTCTATTTCGGTATTTTTATTTTCTCCACGTTCACTTTATTCTTCACTTTCTATCACATCATAATATAACTTCCTTGAAGCATTTGTGGTTTTCTCTTCAATTATCTTAACATCACTCCATTCCACAATCCTTTCTAATCACTTGTTGAAACACTTGTAGGATTTTCTGTTCATTGAGTATCCAAGGAAAATTCCTTCATCTGCATTGTCACCATACTTCCCTTGATTTCCTTCTTTGTTTCTGATGTAGAATTTACTTACAAAAACACAAAAGTATTTCAAGGAGGGATTCCTTCAATGCCACAATTCATATGGTGTCTTCATCTCACCCATATAAAGTCATGTTCGATTTTGAATATACACTACAGCTTGAACAACCTCTTTCTAGTAATGTCATGGAATACGACTCTCAATCAGCATAGTTTGTGCCATGTTGTTCACTTGTCGATTCTTACGTTCAAAAACTCCATTTTGTTGTGGAGTTCTCACAACAGTTACCTCATGTTGTATCCCATGCTTCTACAGGTAATTTTTAAATTCAATGGATGTGTATTCCCCTCCATTGTAAGATCACAACACTTTGATTGTACGTTCAGTATCATTCTCAGTGATTCGTCGATATGTTTTCATGCAGTCAAGCATTTGTCGTTTCCTGTGAATGACCATTACACATGCAATTCTACTATAATCATCAATGAAAAGGAGAAAGTACCTTTCTCCATGATTTCCGGCAACATTTATCGGCCCGCATACATCAGTATGAATTAGATCAAGAAGATGGGATACTCTTTTCTTCTTTGGCCGATATGAACTGCAGACCAGCTTCCCACGAATTCAAGCATCACAAGACTTTTCACGCTCATGCTTTAGGTTGGGAATGTCCATGACAATCCTCCATTTTGATATTTTCTCTATGTCTTTTTGATTGATGTGTCCCAATCTCTGATCTCGCAAATTGTTTTCTTCTTCAATAGTCATGTAACAAATATTTTCTTTACTATCAACTTGATACAAGTTGCCTTCTATTCTGCATCCCTTCATAAGTGAATTGCTTGTCTTTCCCTTGATAGTGCAGCATTTCTGATTAAAAGTAACGATAAGCCCCGAGTCATAGAGTTGACTCACGCTAAGTAGACTATGACACAGGCCATCTACATAAAGGACTTAAGTCATCTTTATCTCTCCATTAACTAATTCAATACTTCTACTGCCTTTGATTTTCAGAGCTCCATCATTACCAAATAGTACTGTGCCTTCAACCTTTCTTTTGATATCTGTTAATAGGATAGCATTACCTATCATATGAGATGAACAACCGCAATCCAAAATCCAGGTACTGTTGATTTTTGTAGCTTTAAGGTCCACATATGCAAGGTTGGATTTATCAATTTTCTTCCTTTATTTCCTTGAGACATTGGATTGACTATTGAGCACTGATGGCCTTTCAATTATATCTTCCATGTACCTAGGTTCTTCTTAGTTGAAGTATTCTTTGAGAGGAGAAAACTTGTTTGAAAGAGAAATATTGTCTTGCTGACGAGACTTTACTTGTCTCAACTTTTGGTATGAGGTGTCCATGTCCCTTCTTTGCCTGCAATTAATAGCCTTATGACCAAAGTTAGAATAACTAAAATAATATCCATAGAAATTGTTTCTTCTATAAGAATTAGAATATGAATTTTTTCCCCTCTGTTGAACTCCTATATCTTCTCCATTCAGATAGCTTCTTGCCTCTTCGCAATAAGACATGGTGTGGCCCAAATATCCACAGAACTGACACTTCATGAGAGAAAATGTCTTCTCACTTCTATTTATCTTCATTTCTTCTGTGGGATTATAGTAGGAGGGCTCCTTTTTTTACGAGGCTCAAGGATAATCTTCTTTTATTCTTTCAGATTGAATTGGGGGTTTCTATTTCATCACTTCTGAAGACTTTCACACATCACCCACTTCCATCTTACCTTTATTTTGGTCACATTTACTTGCAACATTTGACGATTCTACCTCATATCCAATTCCACTATTTCCCATGTAGGTTGGTCTTTGATCATTTAGAATCTTTTCAACTCCATTAGAGCCGCGTTTTTCTCTCTCCAATAGCTTAGCATCTGAGAACCTTCCAAATTGTGTTTTCTTCCTTGATTATTTTGAAATTGAATATTTTTCAAGTTTACTCCTAATAGTAACAACTTCCTCCTCAAAAAGCTCGACAGTATTGGACTTTTCCTCTAGTCTGGAGGTGAGGTCATTTATGACCTTTGCCTTCTCTTTAATTCTTAGCTTCTGATCCACTACATCATCATTGCTTTCAAGAATTTTAGACTGTACTTTCACCAATTCTTCCAGTCGTTCAATTTCAGCTTCATGTTGATCAACATATTCAGTTGATTCTTCTACAATTTATTTCCACTTATTACAACTCTTACATTTAATCTTAAGCTTACTAACAGTATCCTTAAGTTGAAACATAGAATCTGCACTAGTTTTCAACTGATTTTCTCCACCAGTATCTTCTGATTTTTCAACAGTGGCCATCATGGAAGCATGGTTCCTAGTTTTAAATTCTGGTTCTTCTTCATCACAGAATTCATTATCATCTTCATCCTCTTCATAGAAAAAACTCTTTTTCAGAACTTTCTTTCTATTTTGAAATCTCCTTTCTTGAAAAACCTTTTCTGAGGCTTCCCAATGTTTTCAGCATCACTATCATCATCATAAATCTTTCTTAAGCACTGAGAAGCAATGTGCCCGACTTTTCCACAATGAAAGAAATCTAGAGGTAACTTCCCTTTGAATTTCCTTTTTCCCTTCTAGAACTTCTTGGAAATGAGAGAAACAATTTCTTTTTCCTCATCGTCTTCACCACTACTATATTTTGAAAATTTCATATTCTCTATGGATTTGAACACCATTTCCTTGCTTACTCGTGTAGTATCATCTTCTAGTTTGACTCTCATTTTATATTCCACTAGGCTGCTCAAAATATCATCCAAATAAAGTTTGGAAAGATCTCTTCCCTCAAGGGTTGACACCTTTTCATTGTACAGGGGTGCAATTATTCTTAATATTTTCTTTACAATGTCAACGTCTTTGATTTTTTCACCTAGACCCCTAATTTCTCCAACCACTTCAGTAATTAGATTGAAGAAAGAGTCTGCATTCTCATTAGGATGCATCTTCAGATCATCAAACCTATTATGTAGAACTTTTAGTTTTGCCTCCTTCACTTTGTTATCTCCTTCATAAATATTTTCAAGTTTATCCCACATGGACTTTGCTGAGGTGCAACTCATTACCTTTAGATAGATCTGATCAGAAAGGGCTGTAGTGAGAGAATTCCGCGCTTTAGCATCAGCATCAAGAATTTTCCTATCGGCATCAGTCATAACCAGCCCTGTTGAATAAGTAACATGAATACTTTGGACAGTGAAAAAAAGTACTTCCATTCAAAGAGATCTTATATGAGATCTCATTATATTCTTCTAGATCTGGAAATTACTTCTATCGAAGAGAGGGACTCCCCTGACATTGACTAATTCTCCATGACTACAAATGATAGATTCAACATCAGCAACCACCCTCTGATACCACTTCTAGGACCCTGGGACACCCTGAGAGGGGAGGAGTGAATCAGGGTGACAACTTTTTCTTTTAATGTGAAGGATCTTGTTCCCATGTTGGCAGGAACTTGTTAAACATGTATGATGAATATGATCAGAAAGCAAACATTCACATGCTGAGAGATGACACAGCACTTTTTACTTGGTTCACCACTAAGGGCTACGTCCAAGGAGCATACGCCGACAGGTTGTTAGTCATACCAAATTCCACTAAAACTTCACTAGATGTGGATTACAAAGGTCCGGGCACAGTCACTCTGTCCCAGGCTCACTGCCTTTACAAAAGTTTAGAGATAGCTCACTATGTCCCTCAGGTCACCCCTGTTGACTCCCCCTGGCTTACTGGCTTTGGTGAATTCCCACTCATTTTATAGATGTGAAGGTCTCTTCATAATTTCAAAACAATGCATCCTCTATTGTATGTAGATGCTCTGTTGAAGTCCAACTCTCACCAGTAGACTAAACTCACTTTGCACCGAAGGTATCGGGCAATCTTCCAGCTTTCGTGTAGCTCCAAAAAGACTGGAGTACTTCAACCACACCTAGGGTGCTCCTCTAAGCCTGGCGCACAAGTTTCAAAGTCGTCGTGAAAGCCCAAAGTCGGCGCGCAAGTCCACCTCAAACACTTGCACGACTCTCACTTCTTCAACACCAAACTTGCGCGACTCACTTCCTTTTATGCCCAAACCAATTTTAGTGCGCAACTGTGAATGTTCATGCTTCTTCAACTTCTGCCATGCAAGTGTCACTACACCACCTGCACGACACCTTCTTCACCAGCTCCAAACTTGGGCGACTCAACACCTTTCTCACCCAAACTACCTTGGACGCACGACAAACAACTGTCGCGCAACTTCAACTTGCGCAACCCACCACCACTTGCACGACCACCACACATGTGCGACAGGGGATTTTAATTTCTCTAAGTCTGCACTTAGTCCCGAATGAGGAGAGGTGGACCTCTATTTATAGGCATTTGGATACCCTACGCGATGGAGCGTAAGTCCTCCCTCGGCGCGCAAATTTTGGCGCGCAAGTAGTTGCGCGACCAAACACAAAACTTGGGCGCCCTTCTTACTTTTCCATATTTTCATATTATGATTTTGAAAAACAAAAGGTTCACAAGTATCCTCTCCTTAAAGTCAACAACGCGCAAGTCTCTTTGCCAAAAAACACCTTTTATTCATTTGTCGATTTTCAAGCCCAAAAAATTGGCAAACACTAGAAAATGGTGCCACCTTCAATACTGTTATCTGCTTGTTCTGTATGATCACTTTTCCAGCACACATTCTAAACTTTCTCTGAGGATTGACAACAAACAAAAACTATACCATACTCCAATTAATTCATAGAACGACCATGGTTACAACAGTGTATGGGTACCTACATAAGTTTAAAAGGAATTGATATTGGAATCACATTCCTCTGCTTGGGTAGTACATTCTAGACTCACCAATATGTGTTATAACATACACCACTAGTATTGATGGCCTGGTATAAATAAGAAAAACGTGTGTTTTATTACCCAGTGATCAACCTATTAGTAGGTGAAGGAAGATAACCATATTCCTACTAGAATTTTAAAACATCTACCCATTATAGAGTGGAAATGGGATGATTTCACTATGTATTATTTTATGGTATTTTTGAAGTCATCTCATGGTAGTGATGTGGTATGGGTGATCATTGAAAAGTCACCCACTTTCTACAATCAGAGAGACATTTTTTCTAATGATCTCAAAATGATATATGTTATAAAAATTATATGCCTTCATGGAGTTCCATGCACCATCATATCAGAAAGAGATTCTTAGTCTAAATCGTAGTTCCAGCAGGGATTGTATAAGGCACTAGGTTCACAGGTGAATTTGAGTGCATCATATTACCCCCAGACCGATGGGAATTCTAAACATACTATGTGAGTGTAGGAGGACATGTTATGAGCTTGAATCCTAATTTTTTGTGGTTCTTGAGAGAAAAACATACCTCTTACTGAGGTCTTCTATAATAATGGCTTCTAAGAGAAGACACATATGGATCCTTATGAGGCTATATATGGTGGGTCATGTTTTTCACCCTTGTGATGATTAGAGGTAGCTGAGATAGTACAAATGGGACCACGTCTCATTAAGGAGACTTATAAATAGGTACATCTTATCAGTAAATGTATTCTTATAGCTTTGTGAAAGAAAATTTCTAATATTGATCATCTCATATGACCAATGGAGTTTGTATTGATAGATCAAGTCTTCTTATGGGAATCATCTAGATTGGGGAAATGATGGATTCGAAAATAGGGAAAGTTATCACCTCATTATGTTGGGACTTTCAAGACTTTGGAGAGATTCGGGATGATATACTATTGGTTGCATATACCTTTGAGGTATCTGGACATGCATGACATCTTCCATGTATCACAGCCTCACCATTATTATTTTGACATGTCTCATTCTTTTGATCCTAAGAATATTAAGTTAGAGGTTGTTGCTTCTTTCGAGGAGTATCCTATTTGTATCATATATCAGAGCATAAGGGCTCTATGAGGTAAGTAATTTCCTCTACTTTGTGTAATATGGAAACAATTCCATGTACAATATGAGACCCGGGATAGTGGCTAACATACATGTTTAGTGTCTATAACTTTTCTTATATGATGCTTTACCACACTTAGAAGGGAAACTTGGGGAAAAGTTGTCTTAAGAAGGGGGATTGTAACGTCCTAGTTTTTTTATGAGGTATGAATCCTTCTCATTTCAGTTTAATCCTCTTTTTTTTCTTCCAATGTAAGTTATTAATGGTTTGAGGAAGGGTTAGAAGGCATTTGTGGCATGTTCGGAGCTTGGAGCTCCTGTTTTTGTAGAAACATCCTAAAGTTAATGGTTGGTGCACAGTTAGTAATAACCGTGCAACTTAACCATGTGGACCATATTTAGAGGAGATTGGTTCAAAAAACTATGTGAGGGAGGCTGCATGAACATGTGTTTTAGTGTAGTCATATTGTAGAGGGGTCACATGGGCTATGCATGGTTGGTCAAAACCATTCCCCTAGGCCACACATTTAGTGCCACTTAGGTAGTGAGATCACACACTTAAGGTGCATGGTTTTGGAAACCATGAAGTCAAACTATGTTCCCTTTAAAATGGGGAGAAATCCACATTTTTTCCTTACCTTATTTAAGGTTTCCACCCTCTTTTTCCTTCCTCAAGATTCACTACAAACTCTCCCACTCAAAAAGATCTCCCTATTCTCCTAAAGGTATTGTTTGAGCTATCTCCTTCATCTGGTGTTTGATTCCTTCACTATTCATCATATTGGATCTCTATCGATAAAATTTTCAATCCTCTTCCTTATTTTCTCAATTTATATCTCCATTTTGTCATTATTTCCATATGAGATAATATTCTCTATTTTCATGTAATTTGTCAATTTCTTTGTTTTCTTCTATTTTAGCCCAAATTAGAGGCCAACACTAGATGAGGATTCATCTACTAACATAATTTAGGTGTTCTAGTACTTTTACCTTAAGTCCATGTTGTTCTATATCATGCATTGTGATGTCGTACGTCGTACTTTCCATGCATTTCCTAAAAAATATAAATTATCATAAAATAATTTTTTAGCCATGTTAGAAATACTTTTATTCACCCTTGTCCTCATTGGAGGATATCCCCTTTGACTAGTTCTACCTCTTGATGTGTGATTATGAAATTCCCCTTCAATTTATAAATACTTATGTGACCAAATCACCTTATAAGTCGTCATGTCTTGACTCCTAAATTAAATGACTATATTAAATTAAATAAACACGAATGGCATGACCCTGTCCTATGACCCTTGTATAAATTTTGGAGTATTCCCTTATCAAAATGAAATGTATAATGGTTATATGTCATCACTTGGTTTATATTAAAGCATGACAGGCAATTATTTTTACTTATGATACTTTTTCATGGAATCTCTTATTATTCATGATACTCGATCATGGTGTCCCTTATTATTTATGATACTTGGTCATGAGGTCCCTTATTATTCATGATACCCAAGAATGGATTCCCTTATTATTTATGATGGTCAAAAATGATGTTCCTTATTATTCATTATAGTCGAGAATGGTGTCCCTTATTATTATATGATATAGATGGGCATAGAGACCCTTATTTAAAATATAAGACTCAAATGATTATGCATGGATATCTGAGTTATGCCTCAGGTCATAGCTATTATTGCATGTATATATATATATATAAATATATATATGTGTGTGTGTTTCTATATAATTTATCAGATATATAGTTCATATATATACATACATATCTATATATGTGTATACCTATATATACAGTGACAAAAAAATCATATATATCCTGTCTTAGGCCAAAGTAGGTAGATTCAGAAGTGTTTCCTTTAAGAACCTGAGTTGACTTGGTTATAGTTTACATTTTTTTCATATGTTATTATACCTACACACTACTCATTTTATATGCACGTTTTGGATCATGCTAGACACCTTCAGTGGTGACCCATTGAGTATATATCACACCCTATTCAGGACAACGATTTGTACCTAAAAAAAGACTTCATGGATGTTGGTAGGGACAAAGGGAAGATCCCATATATGGATACTAGATTGTCTATAACAGGCTGGAGTATAAGAGTACATGACTAAGCATATGCTCATGATTCTATTGGTGATAGCTTTTGGGTCTTTTGTTCATTTTGTATAGCATTTTGTATATGTATGTTCCACTATTCCTAGCTTTCCCATTTTTTATAGCATCATGACATGATCATAATTTTTTATATGATATTGGATATGGTTATTCCCTTTCTTATTTTATTTTCTCTAGCTTGGTAATTTATTCTTATATGGATGTTAACTTATATTGTTCCATTATTACTAATTTCACTATTTATTCTTATTTTACACTATGATGCTACACTATGGCCCTGAGGGTATATTCTTCCCACTGCACCATCATAGACCCTCACTACTAGTCAACAGTCTCTAGAAAACAAGGAGGATCACTTTAATCTAAATGGATCTTAGGTTTAGTTAATGATTAATTAATTGGGCCTAGGATTCTAAAACTAGTAGCCTATAAGTATACCCATGTAGTTTATTCATAGAGGTATAATTGTCTAAATATTATGTGAACTAGTAGCCTTAAACCCCATAAATTTTTTAAACCCTATCCACTCACATAGAAACCCAATATTATATGAATTTGGTGCTTCCTAAAGTGTGTGTCAACATATTTCTAATGATCCATCTCTATATAATATTTAACCTAGGGTTACTCACTTCATGAAAGATCCTTTTTACTGGTTTCCAAGACTCTTTTTTCATAAGGAAATACTTTCTCATAAACCAAATATTTCATGGTAAATGAGAATATTATAGAAAAAATGTTTCCCACTTTTAAAAATTCCACCAACATGTAAAATTGGGTGTAGATTTACCCCTTCCATGAAAGGTTTCTTATCAAGGTATCTCATGCATAAGCCTTGAAAAAATGGCTTGAGTTGAGTCCCTCCTCTTAGATTCCTTATATGACTTAAGTTGAGATACTCCTCTTAATTTCATCATATGCCTTGAGTCAAGATACTCTACTTAGTTTCATCATATACCTTGAGTTGAGATACTCATCTTAGTTTATCATATTCCTGGAGTCAAGAAACTCCTCTTGGTTTCATCATATTCATTGATTTGAGATACTCCTCTTAGTTTCATCATATACCTTTAGTTAAGATACTGCTCTCAGTTTCATCATATTCATTGAGACAAGATAATCTATAATAACCTCAAATCTAGTAACCTATATTTTATGGTTACATTATTATATTGTTACAAGATAAAAGATATCACAACATAAAATATCACATGGTTTATCAGTCTTTAGAGACTAGATACATATATGTTTTTTATAATGCATTGGAAACCTTAAAACACGGTAATATAAACTTCATATAAACTCTCTTAATTTTTTAATATATCCTTGAATTCATTCAAATATTACTTCTTGGTACCCTGGGGAAATGAAAAAATAAAAGGATGGGAACAAATATTTAGTAAGGGGTTTTATATAAAAAAACTATCATGGATTAAAAAGGGTTAAATAATATATCAAAGTGAATGGTCAATAAAGATTCCTAAAAATAAATAACTTGAGAATGAAATATATCTATGGATAATATAGCAATTTAAATAATCACATAGACAATAATAACTGATTTCATAGTGATGGAATTCATAATGTTGAAAATATTAATCTTACCATCAAGACCATAGCCAATACATCCTACTTATCATTAATACTATATCCAAGATATCATAATTATCATCAAGACTGTATGAAAGATATTAGACTTACCATCAAGATCATATTCAATCCATCATTAACAAATGGGTAGGGATTCACCAAATACCGAAACTTATTTGTCTCATAAGACATAAAAATTCATAAAGGGGTTATATTATTTCATGGCCCACCAATCACTTACACATGTCCAATTTATTACTCATATATTTAATGATAAATATAATATATAATCAATTTTCCTTAGTAATCAATACAAATATTTATTTTAATAACAAACATATGAGATATCAATACTTTCTACATTTAGTAAATGGAAGGGAATGATTATAAGACATCTAGAGAAATATGTTGGATGTTTTAATTAGTGAACATATCTAGTGAAACATAATAACATTAAAGGATTTTGAAAAAGATAAAAATCGCCTTTATGAGAGCATTAAAAAATTTCTTGGTGAAAGAAGAAGAAAAGCACTTTACATTTTTTATACCACTTTAAGAAAATATTTTACAAATAAAAGGAAATAGAAATTTTATTTAAGAAACATGAGAACAAGTTTCATAAAAAAATGTTAATGGTAGTGAGAAAATTAATTATTATGGGAATCTTTTAAAAGATGATTTAGTTCACATTTTGTAAATAAAGTCAAAATTAATTGAAAATGAAGTCACATGAAACTTTTAAATATCATTTTCAATAAAATGACCAGAATAATTTTTAAAAAATTATTTCAAAAAATAAATATCAAATAATGGAATTTTAAAAATTAATAAAGGTTATTTCAACAAATATGGAGTGAAAGATAAAAAAATATGAATTTGAATAATATTTCAAAATACCTTTATTGAAACCCACGTCGTTAAAAGAGTAATACAGATTAATTTTTAAAATATTTAAAGAGAAATATAATGTTAATAATAAAAAATATATATTTATATTTTAAAATAATAAAGGATAAAATTTTAGGGAAGAATAATATGGATATAGAGGATAAATATTCTTGAACAAAAATAAGAGAGATTGGAAAAGAAACCCTTACATCTTTGGAAAATTTTAAATGAAAGTAAATTGAAATAGTAAACAATATATAAAACTTTAAATATAATGAAAAAATATATTCATGGTAAAATATTTCAAATTATTAGTATATATACCACACAAATTATAGTAGGTTCATAATACAAAACTTGTCTTAAGGAACAGAATTTGTGATTAAGAACCCCTATATTTTACACTTGCCTTTCATGAAAGATTTTTAACCTCATGTATAATAGAAATAACCATAAAAATAACTTATTTTATAACCTTATTAATATCAATTACCTTTTATATTCTTCAATTAAAATCTTAAATTACACAAATATTAATTATTTAATGTTTATTTTCATCATTGAATGTTAGTAATTTCGATTGTTTTGTTCATGTTTCATGATGTTGATATCAGACCCCATTCATTATTACAAACTTCACCAATCCAAGATTATAAAATGTGTTTAAATAATTTATTTTTAATTATTTATGAAGATAAATTTTCATTTTATGGAAATTATGGGCATGGTTTGGAATAATATAATCCATGATGAGCTTTTTTTGAATGATTTACTGTTATCAACGGGTTCATTTATAATGATCATTAATTCTTGTGTTGTACTTAAAAAATCATATCAATAGCATATAATAATCCATAATATCATATATATATATATATATATATATATATTCATTAAATAAATTTTTATGACCATTCATGTAATGTAGTGATGAAAAAAACACATCACCCATAGAGGTGGTAGTCTATACATAAGCACAAGAAACATTTTCATTTTTCAACAGATGGAATAAAAATAAATTAGATGATTATTTGTATTTATATAATCAAAATTATTTAATAAATAAAATATTTAATAATTAAATAAATTCTAATATTCATCCATTTAATATAGTGATGAAAAACAAAACATGTTTTCCATGGAGGAAATAGTCTGCAGGTACACACGAGCAACATTTTCATTTTTTATAATGAATGGGATGGTGGAAAGAATGATTATTATATAAAAATAATAAAATTTTATTATAATAATTATATTTATGTAATCTGGTTTTTATTTTTAGAATATAATTTTTGGATGTAGAATAAGAATGAAAAAAACATAAATGAGAAAGTAGTGATTAGGAGTATTTACCTTACTCATTGGGAAAAATCCTTGACATTTATCAGATTGGTCTTTTAGTGAGACCAGTACCTATAGAACCTAATTAAGAGGGTTGGTAAGGGGTTTTGGTAGAATATTTTTGATAAAATAGGCTTTATATTTGAGTATAAGTGGTATGGTGAAGGTTCCCTTTTATAAGTGAGAGGGTGGCACTTTTGTAAATGCTCATAACTTTATGTTCAGGACATATCACTTTCCAGGAAAATTGGAATAAAAACTGGATAATAATTAAGAGGTTGTAACCATTGATCAATAAACCTATTATACACACAAATAAGGGGTATTTTTATATATTTTTTAGAATTTTTACCCTTTATTTGACTTTTTACCATAATTTATTTTTATCATGGTAACCTATTTTTTTACCTCAGTAATTTATTTTTATTCCCTACAATAAAATTAACCTTATTAAATAATTTAGATATTATGATTAAAAATATGAAAACTATTTTATTATATTCAATTTATATATTTGGTAAACATTATTTTTAATAAAATTTCTCTTAACACAACAAAAACATTTTTAGATAAAAAATGCAAGTAAAAATAAATTTACATAAAAATATTGTGTGGTATTAATTCTCATAATAGTTATTGTTTTATGATTAAAAAAATTATATTTATATGAATTTAGAAACAATCAAAAACCTAATGTACATTGTAATTTCTTAATTAAATAAAAACCTAAAAATTTGTTCTTTTATTAGAATAAAACATCACTTGGGTTCTAAAATGTCAAACATAGGTTTCAAAATTAAACATAATATTTTTATTAAATGTTTTATTTTAATAATTAAACATATAATTTGTCTTTAAAATAGTTTTATAATTTTTTAAGTAATTATTATATTAGGATGCTATCATAAAAGTGAAAGTATTTGTAAGAACTTTATTTTCACTATTCACCTAAAAATCAACCATTTTAGAAAAATCTCAAAAATTCATTATAATATAATATTAACATGATGAATAAAAAATTATGTTATTTTATCAAATATAAATTCTAAAATTTATTGATTTAACTTTTAAGTATGATCAAGAATAAAATATCTTTATATTGTGATAGAGTTAATTGTGTAATGGTTTTGGGATGTAGTGTTTACCTGATATAGTGGAGTCTCAGATATTACATCCCCCCTAAATAATTTCATACCAAAAATTTTATATATTTCCTCACATAGAAAAATGTGGGTACATTTTTATCATTTCTTCTTCAGGTTCCCATGTTTTTTCCTTTATCTCATGATTCCTCTAAATTATTTTCACTAGTCAATTTATCCAATTCTGTAAAACTTGTTCTATAATTTAAATAATCTAGATATTATCATCATTATAATAAAATTAAACTTATAAATCCATTTCCTTATTATTTAGTACATTTGTTGGGTCTGACATGTACTTCCTCAATAACAAAACAGGGAAGGCGTCATGCAGTTTAGAGAGGTTGGGTGGTAGAGCCACATGGTAGTCTATAGCTCTACTTATATCCAAAATTTTGACATGTTTTATTTAACAAGGACTTAGTTTTACCTTATTTCCGAACCTTATAACTTTATTTCATGGTGATACCTTTAATAAAACATGATACCACACCGAAAATTACAAATAATTTCTCTGGTTATCTGTATAGATCTTATGTCTACTTTAAGCTATCTTAATATGATTCTGAATATTTCTCACTTTCTTTGTTGTATCCTTAAAAATATTTAAGACTTATAGTTTACTCTCTAAAACCTCATCCCAACAAGATGGAGTATGGAACCTCTTCCCATACGATGTGTATTATGGTTCTATCCAAATAAATTAAAATAAGCTATTGTAATAATAAAATTATACCAAAGGTAGATATTGATCCTACATACCTTGAAAGTCAAGTGAACAACACCTTAATATGTATTCCAATGTCTAAATAGTCCATTTTGACTTCCCATCAATTTAATGATGATAGGAGGTTCTCAAATATATATCGATGGTTAGATCCTCCCAAAGAATCCTTCAAATTTTCAATGAGAACCAAGGTTCACGATTAGATAAAATTGATATGGGTGCACAATGAAGTCTCAATAATTCATTAATATATAATCATGTAAGATGTTTAAGGGTTATATCCTCCCTTATTTATATGATATTTGTAGAATTTTTAAGGCAATCCAAAATAACCAATATAGAATTATTCCTCATATGAGTCCTCAAAATTCCAATGAAGTATTACATTATAACATTGTTCCACTTCCAAGATGGTATAAAGAGATGTCATATGACTCTTCTAGGATGTTTCCTTTTATTCTTTACCTATTGAATACCAAGAATCTAGATACATAGTCCGAAATTTCCAACTTCATGTCATCCCACTAGAAATGATCTCTTAAATCATTATAGATCTGTATACTACCATGTTGTATAGAGAAATTTAAGTTATGTTCTTAATCTAGTAATATTCTTTTCATTTTTGGTATGGATGGAACACATTGTCTCTTTCCAAACATTAACAATCCATCTTTATAGGTGAAGTCTGAAAATATCCCATTATTAATGTCTTTAATCCTATTTTTTAAACCCTTATCATCCTTTTATTACTTCTTTTTCTTCTCCAGTAAATATGGTTTTAAACTTTTTGGAATACTTATTGTGTTTCCCCCAATATAAAATTTTCCATATCTAACTTTAGTAAATCCATAGATATAGGATCCTTTTTTATCCTTGTCATATTTAAAACTCAATGGTCCTTCTAACTTAATGCATCAGCTACCTTTTTTCCTTCCCAAGGTGGTAGTGTATTAAGAAATCATAATCCTTGTGTAGTTATAATCATCTCATTTTCCTGATATTAAGATCTTGTAGTGACAATATGTATTTTTTTCTATATATGTAAGTAACCGACCATAAAAATTAAATATAAAAGTGTTTTTGAACTAGAATTCACAATAAAGGATATTTTCAGTTTAGAGTTTTATAGAATTAGGAAAAACTCTAAAAAATTAAACTCATACATTATAATTGGACTCTTATACTTAGTATCCATTTTTTCAACAAAATAAAACTTTAAAAAAACATGATTTCATTTCATGATCAATCATCATAATTATCCCCTTGATTTTATACTTTTCCCTACTCTTCCTTAAACCCTGTGAAAAATATTTTAAAACATGGGATGAGAACAAAAATATTATTAAGAGATATAAAAACGTAACAACCATTATTCCAGTAAAAACATGAAATACCATTAAAACCCTTTTGTAATATCTCAGAATCTACACTTCCAAATTTAGTGTTGAAGACAAAAACTTTACAAATGTGACCCAATTTTTTCCCATTAGAACTTACAACATCAAAAGGAAATAATGGATCACTTCCATATCCAAGAACCTTTTAGGTTTAGAGTTTTAGAGAATTAGGACAAACTTTTAACAACTTGGGTTCATAAACAACCGGCTCATAAATAAAATCACACTATCACCCACTATTTCGAACTTTTCTTATTTCACATTAGTTCATCAACATAATCCATGTAAAATACTTCTATAAAAAACTCATTTAACATCTTTCCAAATAACCTAGGGAAAAGAAACACATGAAAAGGATGAGATCAGATGATCGATAAGAGTAAAAATGGAAGATATATAAGAATATCATGAGTGTAAGGGTTTGAAAAAAAGATCATGATGTGGACAAGAAAACATTACATATCAGAGATCATAATATTGAATCATTGATTTAAATATTGACAGTTCATAAATCATGAATCATAAGAGAATCAAAAGCATAGTCTATGAAATCATAAGATAGGAATAAGACATAAAATTGTGGCGCACACATGAGCATAGAAAATCATTTCCATATTAGTCAAGGGTCCTTTCCAAGACCATCATAATGGACAAAGTCTTTTACTAAACTGGGTTCACTCCCCATTCTAGTCTTGTATTACAGAACAGTGTTCACTTCCAATTCCATCCCAGTATTACTGAACTGAGTTTACTTATCATTCCATTCCTACCTATATCATGAGATATAAATATTTAAACAATGAATTTTAGGGATATATAGGTCCCACACTTCATATAATTAAAATCATACATATGTGTTCTATAAGAACATAAATCATTCATCATATTAGAACCCATGGAATTAAATGGGTTCCAAATACATCATTAAATCGTAACTTAACCCATAGAAAATAAATGGGTTTCACAAATATCATTTCATCATAAATATAAACAATTCAATAAAGAATATGAATATTATTATTAGATAATATCCCCAATAAATCATAAACTATTACAAGTTATGTTATCTTAGATAGAAAATAATTTTGAAATATCTTTTTAAAACATTTTTGAGGAAAATATCCTTTCCTCTTTGAAAAATGCTTTTAAAAATCATAAAACATCTATCAAACCATTTTCATTGAAAATAAACATGAAAACTTATAAATTAATATTTTAAACCATTTTAAACATATTTGAAATCTATTTTATTGAAAATCTTTAAGTGATCATAGAAAACACTTTTAAAATATTTTTAGAAAACTTTATTTTAAAGGAACACAGATTTATGACCAAAGAGTGAACAAAAATAAATAAAGCTTAAAATATCATGAAATGAAGTATATTCATGATACAACATGTAAATGGATAGTATATATACACCTTGTAAACTATTATATGTTTATAACGTACCATGTATCTCAATAAAGGAAAATTGAGACAAAATTACCTTACCGATTTGTTAACTTTTGAACTGTAAACCCACACCTAACCAACTACGACCACCGCACGTGGTCCAAGCTCCTGAACTCCTAAGATCCTCTGTATTCATGAGCAACCTTTCTGTTGTCTTCAATAGAACACCAAGTGCAGGCAAAGCCCAAGCAGGGGTGAGTATAAAAATACTCAGTAGGATACCCTGAAGGCTCAAGGGAGAAACAAAGGAGGTACTAAAGAGGTGAGAAGTAGATCGAACAAGGAATAGTAAAGAAGAATGATAGAGAGTGCAGTAAAGATTATAGTAGAGTAATATCTCAACCCAACAAGAGAAAGGAATTAGACTCGTCCAAACATAAGGAGCTAGAAATGGTGAGAAGATGAAACTTCTCGTCGAGTCTTAGCTACCTATATTAGGAGAGTAGACTCATCCAACCACGAGAATCTAGACATGGAAAGCATGTGGCATACCCCGCAGGACTTCACCTATCCTGGAAGGAGAGTAACCAAAACTAAGGAGTGGGTACTAGAAAAAGTTATATACATATATATATGCTCATTCAAGAAACCCGAACAAGATCGTAAGGGAATCTCCATCCTGTATCTCAGCCCAAGAAAGTGAGTGTCCAACAGTCCCAGAAGTGAACACCATCGATGCCCAGAATCCTGCACGTATACCCCGAACTGCAATCCAAGGAGATCAAATCACTCCACCCTAACACTATCTGCTTTGGGAGGCACTAACTCACCCTCACGGTTTTAGGTCGCGTCACAAGGATGCGCCTTAGTGGAGAAATCTCCCCTCGTACTTGAGATTTCTAGGTAAAGTCAAACCACACCACTTCACTGTCACATAGTAGAGAGGTCTTCTCAAAGTAAAATCTTTCACATCACTGACCCGTACAACCAACGGTCTCGCTTCGGTAGTCATAGTGAAAAGCCCCAGACTAGCCTAGTAGAAAGGAATGAGTCTAAAAGAAGTCATCGGGTAACCCACTACCCAGCCCTACTGGAGGGTAAACCCTAAGAGGTCTTCGAGTAACCCACTTCCCAGTCTCTCTGGAGGGTAAACCCTAAAAGGTCGTCGGGTAACCCACTATCGAGTCTTTTCTGGAGGCTAAACCCTAAGAGTTCATCGTATAACCCATTGCCCAGTCTCTACTGGAGGGTAAACCCTAAGAGGTCGTCAGGTAACCCACTGCCCAGTCTCTGCTAGAGGGTAAACCCTAAGAATTCAATGAGCAACCCACTGCCCAACCCCGCTAGAGGGTAAACCCGAAGAAGTCGATGAGCAACCCACTACCCAGCAATGCTGGAGGGTAAACCCAGAACTTCTCTATCCATCCCTACTTTATGGTACAACACTGGCCAATAAAACACGAAGTGGGTATCACACAACCACCCAACTCCATAACAATTCATCTAGTAGAGGTTCAGCGCCTGTGTAGTGTGGGTCACGCTGATACCTTGAACTCTGCCTAGGAAAACACATCACAGTAGATCTCAGAAAAAAGATATGATCTCGAAAGAGGCTCCACTCTCCCAAACAGATTACACCATTGTAATCCTCAGGGAAAAACATGCGAGATAGACTACTTACTCACTGGAAATGGGCTCTTGGTGGAAAGGTTATTCAACATCGCTTTATGCCTATATGGTGTCTCGTGGGGCCCACACCTCGGTCGCAAAATAGGTAGGGCGAACTGCACCACTGCGATGCTCTCAGAAAAACCTTCTGAATCGACTATTCATACGCCCCAAATGGATGCCTGAAGAAAAAGGCGCAGCACGCTGCACACAGCTTACACTACTGGAAAACTAACATATACCAATGGTTTGGAACTGTTGGTATATACCTCCAAATCGTTGGCATATCCTATACCAACGATTTGGAGAACCGTGGCCAAGTAAGCCGTTGGGATAGGTCTATACCAACGGTTTTCCCAAAACCGTTTGTATAGACCTATCCCAACGGTTTTGGAAACCGTTGGTATAATTAATATGAAAATCTTTACCAATGGTTGTGGAACCGTTGGTATATGTATTTCAAAAAAAAACATTCGCTGGGATTTGATCCCAGCACCCCTAGTTTATTATTGAACAACTTAACCACTAACCTAACATGACTTTTGTGTATATAATTACATAAATATATATATTTATTCTCATAATTATATTAAATTTTGATTTATATAATGTTCTGGGTAAGAAGAAATGATAAAAAATCAAAGGATCTATACCAACGGTTGTCAAAACCATTGGTATAGACCTATACCAACGGTTTTGACAACCGTTGGAATAGATTTTGAGCCTGGATTTGATTCCCAATGGTTTTGGAAAACTGTTGGGAAAGGTCCCCACAATGTGGGCTTCCCCAACGGTTTGGCCAAAACCGTTGGGAAAGGTCCCCACAATGTGGGCTTTCCCAACGGTTTGGCCAAAACCGTTGGGAAAGGGTATACATTTCCCAACAGTTTTCCAAAACCATTGGGAAAGGTCCCCACAATGTGGTCTTTCCCAACGGTTTTCCCAAACCGTTGGGAAAGGTGGCCTCAAAGTGGGATTTCCCAACGGTTTGGCCAAACCATTGGGAAAGGGAACCTATACCAACGGTTTTTATGAACTGTTGGTATAGAAGCGTTGGGAAAGGTCAGATTTCCAGTAGTGTTAAGAGACGGCTCATGGGGCCCATGCCTCAGCTCCGGCTTCAACGCTTGAAACCACCCTGTCAACTTCACCTCGATGCTAGGGTCACAATACTGCTGACGGTACCTAAAACAGACTCCGGACGCAGAAGTTTCAAATCCCCGCGTTATAAGCCAACGAGGCCCTGTGGAGCCCGCACCTCGATCCCGAAACATGTCATGCAGATCCTACTATTACATTCCTTGCAGATAACCACGTGGGATAGGCTATTCATTTTCCCTAAACTGACTTATGTAGCATAAGTTGTAAAAGTGCAGCATGCGCCTGAAAGCCGCTTCGTGGGTCCCATGCCTCAGGCCCGAACTTAGGCGGTCGGATTTCACCGTTTCAATCCCCTCAGAAAAACACTTAGAAATGAGTACTCAAAAACTCCAAACGGATGTCGGGTGAAAAAGTGGCATCTCGCCGTAAAACGTACGAACTAGGACCTGTGCGGCCTGCACCTTGTATCCAACCTGAACGCTTCGGAAATCACTTCAAAAAGTCCGCACGAGGACTGGGGTCATGCTACCACTGACAGTGTGTCAATCGGACATCCCAAACTGGAGTTAGGTTCAACGCAACAATTAATTAATTAATTAATCAATCAATTAATTATTCACATTTAGTGTTTTGTGCCACCGAGCAACGAAACCAACCCAAAAAGCCTATGAACCAACCTTGGAAGGATCGTCTCAGCCTCGGGTCCACCATGCCTCTGACGGCACATCAAACGGATGTACGGCTCGTGAACCACGTCAGTCGCAACTTTAATAATAATTTAGTATCATTAAATTAACATGTTTCAGATCACCCGTCTTTGGTAACGGAACCCAAAAACCCCGAAACCAATCTTAAAAAAGGCCATCTCGTAGAGACAGGCCCACAGCCACAGACGGCGCGTCAAACGGACGTGTCGTTTAGAAGATACAGCCCCCCGAATGCAAGGGGGCCTAACCGGGCCGGTTCACCCCGGCCGGCCCGGTCCGAATCGTTGGCCTACGGCCTAGCCGAGGGTCCGGCCCGTCACGCCACGACCTGCTGGCCGTGTCCCACCCAGCAGCACCAAACTCACCTCAGGTCAGGTTTTTTTTTTGAACTAGACCAGCCAGTTGGACGATCTCCACCGCGTCACCCAGCAGGACCTGCAAAGGGTGGGTCCTAGTCTCCTCCACACCCCCGAGGTTGCCACCTCGAGTTCCCCCGCTGACCACGATAGGCCGGTGCCCACTCCCCCTCTGCTTGCCGCCAACGACGCTGAAGCCCCCGACTCCCGCTGAGGCCCCGCACCGCCTGGTCGCCCGCCTGCTCCGCTGAAGCCTCGCGCTCCGTCGTTGCCTTCGGCTCACAGCAAGACGTCGCGCCCCGCCGCCTCCGACTCGTTGCATGATGTCGTCGGGCTCTGCCGCCTCCGGCTTGACCACCAGCCACTCGACACCCCACGTCCGTCACGCGCAGCCGCTGGCCTTTCCTGCCGGCCTCTCTGGTGGTCCCTTCTACGGACCACCGGGACCTCATCGGAGGTCCTATTTTGATTCCAAGGCTAGAATTCGGGTGCTCGGGATGAGGCCGTCACAGCACCGCCCCTCGCTCGACGATCCATCGAGAATTTGACGCGTCCAAAATTCGGACGAAGAACTCTCAAGCACGATAATTGAAACGGGGCTCGGGCATTGGCCATGTTCATTCATCCAATGCCCTAGATTTTAAAATTATTGAATTAAGACAACGAGATTGAAAGAAAACCCAAAGATTTATAAAGGTGCAGAAATTTAGCAGAGATCCTACCTCATTGAATTCGTTCGTCATTGGCGATGCCTTCGTTGCACTCCACCTTCGATCCGCCGACGTTTCGGTGAAGAACTCTCCTCGATCCGGCGAAGGACGATGAAGAACACTGAAGAATGGATGAGAGAGAGAGAGAGGGAGAGAATATGGGTTATCCCCTCCCAACACTTAAGCGAATTTATAAAAATTCACTGAAACTCTTTCAATGGGCACGGATTCCGAAATCACTGCACCCTCTCATTTTATATCAATCCTAGGAAAAACGTCCCATTTTGAACTCAACGTAAGTCTTGGATTTTCATTCCGACGCTTCGTTCGAATGTTATTCGAAAATAACGCCAGTGATAAAAATCACTAAGTCGTTATTTTAAAATGACGATTTTCCCCTGGGTGACATCTCTCACAGCAGGCCCGCACCCGTAACTTTTACACCCCGAATAGGGTAAACGGCACGCTCCGAATGCAACTGTGCCCTCGGATTTTCGATCCGAGCTACACGCCAGTGATAAAAATCACTAAGTCATTATTTTAAAATAATGATTTTTTCCCTGGGTGACATCTCTCACAGCAGGCCCGCGCCCGCAACTTTTACACCTCGCCTAGAGTAAACGGCACACTCCGGATGCAACCATCCCTCTAATTTCTGATCCGAGCTACCGTTTAGGAGTTATTAAGGTTTTATCTATTAAATGAATAATTTGATAATTTAATTATCCATTTAACACACCGCCAATGAGTGATGGGTCTGAACATCCCGTGTCGACTCATTTTATGTCGCACCTAGGGTAAACACCACGTTCTGGACCCAACTGTGGTCTCGGATTTTCGATCCAATCAACCGTCTAAGTGATATCATATTTTATTTAGTTAAACATGCATGAATAATATAAAAACACTTAGTATTTTTATATAATTAATTCCGGGCACACCGGGCCTCATAATTGCACGCCGTCTAAACGCCCTGCTCTGGAATGACATCAAGAAATTTTTTAAAGTCTCAGAGTCCCAAAACCTAGGTTCTTACATCATTCCCTCCTTCAATATTTTCGTCCCTGAAAATTAAAACCAGGGAACAACACAAGGTACTAAGCCCACACCTAGCTCTCCCGTACCCAAGAAAACTCTCGCACATCTCTGCATCAGGCACATGGACCAAGGAATTTATCCATTCACGTGACGTATGCCCTTTCCGGTGACGTACATAGGTTAATGCACACATCTTCCTAGCTGAGAAACATGGGATTCATGCACCCACTCCAGACTTTGGGGTTAGATCAAGGTGGTAGGGAACCTCACCATTCCTTCACATGGCCTCAAATGGCCCAAAGGGCCTCGGGGGTAGCTCACCTACCCGGTCGCACCTCTACGTCGCACGCCGCGACTGGAATCACCGTTTGCACCCAGAACTAGGATCAGTGATTCCCTCCTTCATAATATCCATATGGGGAAACACCCAAGGATATCTGGTCGTGCAAGGTTTCATAGTTGATGTCTCACAACCAAGACTTTATTACATGCTCGAGAAGCAAAGGAGTCGACATCATCGACTAAATAAAAAGGGTCAACGTCTTCTACCTTACCGACACATGGTTATATTGACACCCTGCATCACCCTGGTAACACCTCAAGTAAGGAGAAGGGAGAAAAAGAATTCCACACAGATAGTCTAACAAGTCTACTTCAAAAGGTAGAAGAGTCGTAGAGCGTACCTCTTATCATCTCATGCTCTACAGGATCGTAGACATCCAAAGATTGCGGTTATCCGTGGTTCCAACTGTCTGCTTCTGGAGTCTGATGTGGACCGCCTGTTGGTGATGGGAAGACCTCGTAATGTCATCCCCCACTTCTAGTTTCTCCTGATCCTCTGCAAGCACCTCCTCTTTGGGTACCACTCTGATCACGGCGCAACCTCTATCATGGTGGTGCACCTACTGCCTACCTAAAGTTCTCAGCATACCTGGTCGGGCATTCCCATGCCAAGTGACCTCGCCCATTGCAATCATAGCACCAAAGCTCTCTAGTCTTCCCAAGTTACCCCCGGAGCCATTGTGGTGTACGACCCTACCCCTGGGTCTTCTCACGAAAGGGTATCCTCGGCTGAGCCCCTGTGATTTACCGCCATAGTGGTGGACGACCATGTCTCCAAAACCGGCGAGTGGAAGGCCGCCTGCGTCAAGGTTCTGTCTACTGACGCTTGCTAGCTATAGTAGAAGTCTCAGCTCCATAGTGCCTACTTCCACCATCAACTGTAGAACATGACAGGAAGCTCTCTGTCAACAGCGCCTGCTCTAGCACCTCGACATAAGTGCTAATGCCCAAGCATACTATGATAGCACGAATCTCTCTATGGAGACCCTGCTCAAACTTCTGCGCTCGGAAGTTGCCTTCATGGACCAAGTCCAGGTAAAAACATGCACGGTCTGCGAAACTAGTCGCGTACTCAGTCATCGTCATCCCTCCCTACTGAAACTACAGGAGCTCCTAGATCTGAACGGAGTGTAAGCAGGAAGGGTAAAACTCCTCATGAAATAGAAGCTGAAAGTCGCCCCAAGAAAGTGACGACTCATCAAGTAACTGAGTCACTAGACTCCACCAATGCCCAGCTGCTCCATGGAAAAAGGTTGGCTCTGAAATCCACCCTTTGCTTTGCCGGTGTTTGCACAAGCCTGAAGAGGCGAACCACTATCTCTAGACAAACCTCTACTGCCTGAGGGTCTATCTCACCGCTAAACCTCAGCGGTCTCTATCTCAGGAACTCACAGAGCACACTCATGCTCGTTCTACTCTACTGACATTGTCTGCTGCTCACTAGGAAGGGGTGTTGCCACCAGGCCACCCGAAGAAAGGGACTCACATGATGGGTCCTGGACTGAAGCCTCGTCGCTCACAGGGTCGTCATCACGAACCAAAGCTGGTATCCTAGATGGTTGTCTTCACGGAGACATCCTGAATGTTATCAAGGAGTGCCATGGTCAGATAAGCATATATATATATATATATATATATATATATAAAACAGTAACAACAATTGGGAGATGACTCAATAAGTATAGTCAAGACTCAATCCTATGTGATGCACAAACCAATTTCCTTGAAACGAGTGTCTCATCATGTCGAGTCAACAAGCAGATTATCAGGGTCCTGGTGAATGGATACGTCGGCCGCCATACCATCACTGGACTACCTGGCCTGAGAGCCGCTCTCGAGACACGTTGAAACCGTTGCCCTAGATCCCAACCAATTCCTTTTTAGGGATGTCCGAACAACATCCCAAGGAATGAAACACCTCTGATACCACTTTGTCATGACCTGACCCTACCCGGGCTCGAACCTAAAATACCCCAACCCTTCCTCCATAGGCTAGGGGCTGGCGACAAGCGCCAAAGGCTAAACAACTCGGGGAAGCCTTTTCCTAAGCACCTGTACACACACATGAAACCCACTCAATGCATAAGTTCAGAGTAAAAGGTAAAGTAAAGTACCAACAGCTATAAACTAACCACAAAGGTGCATCGACCTCTAAATAGAACAAAGTGAGTGTTGAAGGTAAACTGAAAAGTAAAGGGCAAAACACGCTCCCAACCAGGAAAGTGCCACAATTCGGAAACAGGTGAACAAAAGTAAAACAGCTGGGAGAGTCCCACACCTAGAACTCGACTACGACCACCACACGTGGTCCAAGCTCTCGAAATCCTAAGCTCCTCTGTAGTCACGAGAAACCTGACCGTCATCTACAAGGGCACACCAAGTGCGGGAAAATCCCAAGAAGGGGTGAGTATAAAAATACTCAGTAGGATACCTCGAAGGCTTGAGGGAGAAAAAAAGGAAGTACTAAAGAGGTGATCAGTAGATCAAATTAGGAATAGTAAAGGAGAATGACAGAGAGTGTGGTAAAGATTATAGTAGAGTAACAGCTCAACCCAACAAGAGAAAGAAAGGAGACTCATCCAAACACAAGGAGCTAGAAACGTTGAGAAGATGAAACTTCTCGTCGAGTCTTCGCTACATATAGTAGGAGAGTAGACTCATCCAACCACGAGAAGCTAGACATGAAAAGCACGTGGCATACCACATGCATCTTCGCCTCTCCTGGAAGGAGAGTAACCAAACCCAAGGAGTGGGTACTGGAACAAGTTATATAAATATCCATATGCTCAAACAAGAAACCCGAACAAGATCGCAAGGGTATCTCTATCCCGTAGCTCAACCCAATAAAGTGAGTAGCCAATAGTCCCAGAAGTGAACATCGTCGATGCCCAGCATCCTACATGTCTGCCCTAAACTGCAATCCAAGGGGATCAAATCACCGCACCCTGACACTATCAACTTTGGGTGGTACTGACTCGCCTGCACTGTTTTAGGTCGCTTCACAAGGACACGCCTTGGTGGGGAAAGCGCCCCTTGTACTTGAGAGTTCTGGGGAAATTCAAATCACACCTCTTCACTATCATAGAGTCAAGAGGTCTTCTCAAAGTCAAATTTGTCACATCACTGACCCGTACAACCAAGGGTCACGCTCCGGTAGTCACAAAGAAAAGCCACAGACTAGCCTAGTAGAAAGTACTGAGTCTAAAAGAAGTCGTCGGGTAACCCACTACCTAGCCCCTCTAGAGGGTAAACCCTAAAGGGTCATCGGGTAACCCACTGCTCAGTCTCTATGGAGGGTAATCCCTAAGAGGTCGTCGGGTAACCCACTACCCAGTCTCTGCTAGAGGGTAAACCCTAAGAGGTCTTCAGGTAACCCACTACCCAGTCTTTGCTCGAGGTTAAACCCTAAGAGGTCGTCGGGTAACCCACTTCTCAGTCTCTACTGGAGGGTAAACCCTAAGAAGTCAATGAGCAACCCACTACCCAGCCCCGCTGGAGTGTAAACCTAAAAAAGTTGATGAGAAACCCACTACCCATCCTCGATGGAGGGTAAACCCAGAACTACTCGATCCATCCCTATTGAATGGTATAACACTGGACAACAGAACACATAGTGGGTATCGCGCAACCTCCCAACTCCAGAAAAATTCATCTAGTAGAGGTTCAGTGCCCGTGTAGTGTGGGTCACGCTGATACCTGAAACTCTGCCAAGGGAAACACATCACAGAAGATTGTGGAAGGAAGGTATGATCCTAAAAGAGGCGTCGCTCTCCCAAATAGATTACATAGTTTTACTCCTCATGTAAAAACACGCGAGATAGACTACTTACTCGCTAAAAATGGGCACTCGGTGGAAGAGTTATTCAACACCACTTTATGCCCATACGAAGTCTCATGGGGCCCGCACCTCGAACCCCAAAGAGGTCGGGTGAACCACGCCACGGTGATGCTCTCGGAAAAACACGTTGAATCGACTATTCATACACCCCAAAAGGACGCTTGAAGAAAAAGGCGAAGCATGCTGCACAAGGCTTAAGAGACGGCATTTGGGGACCATGCCTCAGCTCCGGATTCAATGCCTGAAACCAACCTGTCAACTTCACCTCGATGCTAGGGTCACAACACCGCTGATGGTGCCTAAAACGGACTCCAGACGCAGAAGCTGCAACTCCCCGCGTTATAATCCAACGGAGCCCCATTGGGCCCACACCTCGATCCTGAAACATGTCACGCAGATCGTACCATTATATTCCTTACATATAACCATGTGAGATAGGCTATTCATTTTTCCTGAACAGACTTATGTATCATAAGTCATAAAAATCCAGCATGCATCTGAAAGCCTCCTCATGGGGCCCATGCCTTGAGCTCGAACTTAGGCGGGCGGATCACAACGTTCCAATCCCCTCACAAAAACACTCAAAAACGAGTACTCAAACACCCCAAACGGATGTCGGGAGAAAAAGTGGTGTTTTACCATAAAACATGCGAACTAGGCCATGTGCGGCTCGTACCATGTCTTTAACCTGAACACTTTGGAAAGCACCTCAAAAAGTCCGCACGAGGACTGGGGTCACGCTGCCACTGACGGCGCGTCAATCGGACAACCCAAACAGGATTTAGGTTCCACGCAACAATTAATTAATTAATTAATTAATCAATTAATTATTCACATTTAGTGTTTCATTCCACCGAGCAAAGAAACCAACCCACAAAGGCTCCAAACTAACCTTGTAAAGACCATCTCAGCCCCGGGGCCACCACGCCTCTGACGGCACGTCAAACGGATGTCCGGCTCGAGAACCACGTCCGTCGAAACTTTAATAATAATTTAATATTATTAAATTAACGTGTTTTGGGTCACGCGTATTTGGTAATGGAACCCAAAAACCCCAAAACCCATCTTAAAAAGTTCATCTTGTAGAGATAGGCCCACAGCCACAGACAGCGCGTCAAATGGATGTGTCGTTTAGAAGATACGGCCCCCGGAATGCAAGGGGGCCTAACCGGGGTGGTTCACCGTAACCGGCCTGGTCCGAACCGCCAGCCCGCGACCTAGCTGCGGGTCTGGCTCATCACACCACGGCCCGCTGGCCGCAGCCCACCCAGCAGCACTGGAACTGCCTTGGGTTCAGTTTTATTTTTATTTTTAAACTAGACCGGCCAGTTGGCCGGTCTCCATCGCGTCGCCCTACCGGACCCCCAAAGGGCGGGTCCTGGTCTCCTCCGAACCCCTGAGGTCATCGCCTCAGGTTCCCCCACTGATAGCAACAGGCCGATGCCCGTGCCCCATCCTCTTTTCACCGACGCCGCTGAAGCCCTCGGCTCCCACTGAGGCTCCACGCCGCCTGGTCGCCCACCTGCTCCGTTGAAGCCCCGCGCTCCGCCGCTGCCTCCGGCTCACCGCACGACGCTGTACCCCACCGCCTCCGACTCTCCACACGACGCCACCCAGCTTCGCCGCCTCCGTCTTGTCCTCCAGCTGCTCGACACCCCACAGCCATCATGCGCAATCATCGGTCGTTCCTGTCGTCCACTCTGTTGGTCCATTCCGTAGACCACTGGGACCTCATCGGAGGTCCAATTTTGATTCTGAGCCTGGAATTTGGGTGCTCGGGATGAGGCCTTCACAGCACCACCACTCGCTCGACGATCCGTCGAGAATTTTACGCGTCTGAAATTAGGACGAAGAACGCTCAAGCACGATAATTGAAACGGGGATCAGGCGTTGGCCATGTTCGTTTGTCCAATGCCCCAGGATCTAAAATAATCGAATTAAGAAGATGAAATTGAAAGAAACACCAAAGATTTATAAAGGTGTGTAAGTTTAGCAGAAATCCTAACTCATTGGATCTGTTCGTCATTGGTGATGCCTTTGTTGCGCTCCACCTTCGATCCGCCGAGGTTTCGGCGAATATCGATCCTCGATCCGGCAAAGGATGGTGAAGAACATCAAATAACAGATGAGAGAGAGACAGAGAGAATATGGGTTGTCCCCTCCCAACACTTAAGCAAATTTATAAATATTCATTGAAACTCTGTCAACGGGCGCGTATTCCGAAATCACCGTGCCCTCTCATTTTATATCTTTCATAGGCAAAACGTCCCATTTCAAACTCAACAGAAGTCTCAAATTTCCATTTCGAAGCCTCGTTCGAAAGTTATTCGAAAAGAATGCCAGTGATAAAAATCACTAAGTCATTATTTTAAAATGACGATTTTTCCCCTGGGTGACATCTCTGATAGCAGGCCCGTGCCCGCAACTTTTACACCCTGCCTAGGGTAAACGGCATGCTCCAAACACAATCGTGCCCTTGGATTTCCAATCTAAGCTACCATTTAGGAGTTATTCAGTTTTGAGCTATTAAATGAATAATTTGGTAATTTAATTATCCATTTAACACACCGCCAATGAGCGAGGGGTCCGAACGTCCCGCACTGACTCATTTTTTGTCACTCCTAGGGTAAACATCGTGTTCCAGACCCAACCGTGGTCTCGGATTTCTGATATGATCAACCGTCTAAGAGATATCACATTTTCTTTAGTTAATCATGCATGCGTAATATAAAAACACTTAACATTTTTATATAATTAATTTCGAGCACACCGGGCCTCAGAATTGCACTTCGTCTGAACGCCCTACTCTAGAATGACATCAAGAAGTTTTTCAAAGTCTTAGAGTCCCAAAACCTGGGTTCTTACAGGAGGTTCCATTTTTTAATTGAGGTGATGGTTACTTTTGTAATTTTTGGAAATATTAATTTATAATAAATTCAATATCAATCAAAATACCTCCAAAAGCATATGTATTAGAAGATAAGATAATATATCATTGTAATCATACAAAAAAATAAAATTTATACATGTTTTTATTTCACTGTAGACCTTATATTTTTTATTAACCCTTAATTAACCTATTTGAATTTAATTGTGGTAACAAATTTTAAATATTAAAATGTTATAAAGTTTTACCTATATGGTATCAATTGTTCATACAAGGACAATTTATGACATTTATAACTTATCATAACAACTTTTTCATTTTTAAATATTTTTATGATTTTTAAATAATTTAATAAAATATTACTTTCATAAAATATCATAAGTGTCAATTTTGACTCTATTCATTACTTTGACTTTTAATAAAATCCAAACAGCAAGATAAATTCAAAAAAAATAATTAATACACTCATAAAATTTCATATTACCATATAAAATTTGTGTATACCCTTAATTATATCAAATTATATTTATTTTTTTATTTTTAATAACATTTATTTGATATTTACATTAATAAATTAATTACTAAATCAATATTGTATAATTAATTAATATAATTATTTGTTCACAAAAAACTGAAAATAAAATACCATGATTAATATATATATATATATATTATATATTTAAATATAGTATTTATAGTTGAATATATATTTTTATTAACCCTATATTTAAAATGATATAGTATTTAAAACATGAATGTGACATCTTTAAATTTTTATTAAATAAAATATTAAATGTCATAATTTCATCCCAGTGACTCAAAAAATCAAAAATAAATTTATAACATAAAAATATATCTATTAAGTTAAAATTTTAATTTGATATTCTTTCATAACATTCATTTTTTCCCATGTGGACACAAACGATATATTAAAGAAATAAAATGACATGTTGTGTCTTTCTTTGATTTAAATATTATGTAAGTCATTTTCAAGGAAAAGTTTCTATTAAATGAATTAATTTAGATCCTTAAGTGTTGAAGGTCAAATTTAATTTATCCAATAATTTTTGTTTAATATTTTAGGTCATTTTATAGTCATTATAATTTTATTTTGTTACCTAAATTACAAAATTTATCCTTTACCGTGGTAACAAAATTTACCACGATTATTATTCAAATTGGTCCAAAGTAAAAGGGACATATTTACTAAATTTTTACCTTCTCAATAAATAGTTTTCATCCATTTTTCAAAATTTAAAATACAAAATTTAAGAAAGTTAATTTAAAATAAAACTGGTAAAATGTTATGAAAAATAGTTTTTGGAAAATTCCATTTTAAAACATAATTTTTTTTTGTAATAAATTCATATATAAATAATTTTTAAAAATCATAATTGGATTATTTAAAATTAAAATTAACTAATTAAAATTTAAAAATAATCAAAAACATAATTTTACCTTTTAAATACTTTAAACGAATAGATTTTCTTTAATAAAAATTTTTATTTCACTATTCATAAAAACATGAAACTTACTAGAAAAATACCAAAAATTTAACCATAGTAAATTTTTATATCTCAATTTCAATGAATAAGTTTACATTGTCATTTAAAGATTATTTAATTTTCAATAATTATATTTAAAATGGGTTCTCCATTAAAAGGCGGTAAAATTTCCCTTTTAAAAAATATATTTTTTTATTTATAGAATTTAATTTATTCTTATCTTATGCCTATAAAATATATTAGATGAATATAAAGAATATTTTATTTAATATATAACATTTTTATTTTATTATTATCATTCACTAATTGTAATTAATTTAATTTATAATTATAAAACAGGTTTGGGAGAATAAAAATAAAAATATTTCCTTTAGATTCAATTGGTATGTATTTTCATTTCTAAGTAATTGGTAAATAATAAATTCAAATTATAAACCCTATATTTTCAGAAGTTAGTTAATATTATTTATAATCACTAATTTAATAGATATGTTATTATCTTATTGAAATAATAATAAAAATGATGTTTCATAGAAACTCAGTGCTCTATGTAATGCAAGATAAGTCATTGTTTCATTTAGCACAAACTTGACATGGTGTAGCATGCAATGAAAGCTATCAGATTATTTAAAAATCTATTTCATTTAAATCTCATGGTGATACACCTTTTCTTGAAAACTCATTAGAAAACATAGAAAAATCACATTGGTGCCTTGGCACATCATTACCATATAACTCTTACATCCACCCTTACAAATGGAATAACCATGTGGTTGAATTTCATATCTAGAGTACCCAATTAATTGGAGATCTATAATGTGGCTCACCCTTCGTATAAGTTATATCGGGCCCACCCATTTCTTCATGAGATATAATGGGACTCAGCCCTTCGTATAAGCTATATCAGGTTCACCCATGAGCGATAATTAGGCTAAACCCTTTGTATATAATATCCAAGTACTAAATAATGAATAAAACACTTGAAAATTCCTTTAAAATCATGGGTAAAACACTTTCAGATATCAAAATACCCTTTTCTTTTAATTTTTTTTTTAAATATAAAAAAACCGCACACATAAAAATGATACCATTTTAATTGAAAATAAAATTTTAAACTTGTAATGTAAGTTTCAAAACATTAAAGTGATACTAAATCAAGAAATTTCTTTCATGCTATATTTTTTAAAAAAATTCTTTTTACCTTTTTAGAAAGAGACGGAAGGTAAACTTTAAAAGATGATTTTTAAAAGAAAATAATTTACATAAAACCTTAAAAATATCCCTTTTTGATAAAATTTTAGATAAATTAACATATTAAAATTTATGTCCATATTAATACATTTATAAAAACCATTTTGAAAAAATTTACATGAAAAAATCAAAAATAAATCTTTAAAACATTTAAAATAATAGTTATTTAGTTAGTGTCCCTTACCTTGAGTCTGAATTTTCATGTTTGTTCCTTATCTTATGGAATAATAAATTGAGGTTAATTATTTAATTTATTTATAAACATATTCAAGTTTATTATTTCTTTTATACAACTTCTTTACATGTTATAATAATTACTTAATTATTTTTGTTCATGTTGGATGTTTTGATGATATTCGATACTTGAGTCAAAAATGACTTTGGTGTGATCTCTACAATCAAAGTGGACATTATTAAATCATATCTAGAATAATATTTATGACATAATATTAACTATTATAAATAAATTATACTTTTAAATACATCCATTAGTTATGTATATGAAAAATGAGCTATGATACAATCATGGAGATGGTAGCCCGTACGTACGCATGAGTAACCTTCTCACTTTTCAATGATCATTATGGAAATAAGGTAAGTATTATTTTGTATTTAAAGAATGATAATAATATAATTAATATCATATAAATAATATAAATATACTTATATATATCATCCATCTGATGTGATGATGAAAAATGAATCACTTCACTTCATGGAGGTGATAGTTTACACGTACACACGAACGATGTTATCATTTTTATGTACATGGGATGGTAAGAAACCAAATGACATATTATTATTTTATAATGATAAATAGGTCATTAATATTATATATTAACATTAATTCCATCATTATAACCAGTATTGAGATACTTTTATGGAAAGTGAATTATATTGGTTCGTGAGGTTGTAGTTCACCATACACACGAACGATTAATTCTTTTCAAATTTTATGGAATTAGAGATAGATTTATGTGATGATATTAACATAATAAAATCTAAGTATATTTGGGATACTAGATTTATAATTTCATCATCGCTGAAGAAGATTTTGAATAAGTGGAATAAAAAATTAAACAAAAACACTTGATTAGAAATGATACCTCTTCCTCGGACCGCCTCCTTTTCTTAACACCTTAAGACCACTAGGGATAGAATTCCTCCAAAAATAAGAGCTCTATAATGTGTTAAGGGATTATAAAAATGTATTTGGATATATAATTACCAAACCAAGTATTTTTTTTAATTGTTAAAAGTAGAGAAGAAGAGATGCCCTTTCATAAGAGAGGGGAGGGGTGCTCCGAGAATTCCTCAAAATATTAAAGTAATATAAATTAATTTTCTTTTGAAAAAGAACCCAAACTGATTTATTTAAAATATAGAATAATTTTGGGTCTAATTAATTTCATAAAAAAATATTAGAAATTTTTTTACTATTTTTTAATCCTTATCTTTTTTATTTGAGCCTTATTTAACCACTTTAACTCTTACCGTGATAACATGTGTTTTTTCTACTAATGGGATAATATAGTTACTATAAAATGAAAAAAGAATTATAAATTGATTATTGATGAAATTTTCAAAATTATCCTAATTATTTTTACAAATTTTATATTTTTACAAATTTTATATCATTTAATAAAATATTATTTATTTTAAAATATCATTAATGTCAATTTTGACATTATTCATTACTTTAATTTATAAAAATATCATAAAAACAAGATAAATTAGAACCAATTATTTTAACACATAACTAACATGTCACATAAATCTATAAAATTCGTGTATGTATTTAATTATGTAAAATTATATTTATTTTAATATTTTTAATATCATTTATTTGATATTTCCTATAATTAAACAATTACCACATCATCATTGTGTCAGGATTTAAGGTAATTATTTTATCACTTGAAAATTATAAATAAATTAACATGATGTAGATAAATATTTTATATTTAAAATAAATCTTTATATTTGAAGATATATTCTAAGAAACCCTATATTAAAAATTTTATAGTTATTAAAACATGAGTATGACATATTTGACTTTTCCTTAAAATAAAATACTATAAAGGGGTTAATGTCATATAAGTGGATCTCATAGGTCATAAAATCTTTACAATTATGATTTCAGCCAAAAATAAATCATATAATAAAATTATGATAAATTTTAGGGTAATTTTATAAAATTTATAATATTATTTTTACCCTTAATTACTCAATTTACCCTAACTGTGGTAATAAAACTTAATAAGTTTACTGTTCATATTGTCCAAAAATAAAAGGGGGATATTTAATAAATTTTTACCTTTTGATTAAAAATATTTAATCAATTTTTTAAAATTCAAAATAAATAATTTTCTAAAATTAATTTAAAAGTAATCCCCTTGACGGAAAGAGAAAACGGGTTTTTAATGTGAAAACGATCAAAATATTGAAATGTTTTTATATCCAAATTCAAAATTAAATTGAATCACATGAACTAAATTGTATTAAATTATATAAAATAGATCTTATTATACTTCAAAATAAATCAAAAATATAATTTAACAGTATAAATTATTTACAAAAAAGGTTGTTTTCAATTAAAATTCAGTAATTTTCACTATTCATCAAAACATCAAACTTATCAAAAAATACCAAAAATTAAACCAAATTAATTTTTTATATTAATATATAAAATAAGAAGTTTATTTTCTCAAATATAATTTATAAAAGTTTCAAAAACTAGATTTAAAACTACTATGCCATCAAAAGGCAGAAAAACCATCTTTTTAGAAAAATGCATCTTTTATGTGTAAAATTGGATTTATTCTTATATCATGTATTGAAAACATATAGGATGAATTTTAAATGATGGATTTAATATGTTATATACATATATATATATATTTCATTAATATAATCCAACAAGAGTGATTTTATTATTTTATAAACCAAATTATTTCATTTAAATAGTTCTTTAGAAAAACATTTTCTTTTATTTTAAAAAGGGTTTAACTTTCATTTACAATTATTTGGTCACCTAAGAATTGATTATATATACATTTTTAAACTATATTTTCATAATTCATTAAATCTTATTCATACCTATCTTTCTAATAGCTATGTTAAAATGGTAACAATTATATAATAAAATTTAGTTGTCCGTTTAAACTTGATGTGATGAATCATGTAGCTATTAAACATAGTATTTCCTTTTAAAAACTTAGGATGTTACAATATCTCCCCCTTAAATAATTTTTGTACTTTTAATTTTTACTCGGTATCAAAAACTAGGGGTTTGACTTTTCAAAATACCTTTATTGGAATCCCACATCAAAAAAAAGATTAATGAAACTTCCACTTTAAAATAAATAATGAAAAGTATGAAGGTAATATAAGATAACACATACTATGATTCCTTGTTGGAAAACTAGAAATTTAAGAGAAAACTAACTATCATGTTTTTATCGAGAGTTATAGAGAACATGTTTATGATAAATTTAATAATTACAAAACCATAAATCCATTATGAGTTAAAAGATCATTGATTTCTCTGTAAGAAAACTAAACGAATAATGTTTTTGTTTCAATATTCTTTTCATAGAGTTGTGGAATTATTTTACTAATTTTACTAATAACCTAAGGAAATATACTTAATTGAAAAGTATAGCTTCATCCTTTTATTCATCTCAAAATCAACTTTTTCAATGAATGATGTGTATTTAAGATGAATTTTTCATGAGTGAAGCACTAGAATAAACTTCTATATACTCACATAATCCATAAAATATTAACTTTATATTTCCCCTATCTTGAAACATTAATCAAAACCAAAATTTTAAGGATAAAATGTGATAATTATTTAAAAAGAATAAACATTTATATGATGAAAAAATAATTTAATCTCCAAAATTCAATAGTAATACCCAAAGTTCAACATATACCATTTGATAAATAATTATCCTTAAAATTACTCAAAAATATTCTAGAATATGATTGAAACCCAAAAAATATTTGATCACATAAAAGTAATTTCACTAATAATTTTCAAGATATGCTAAACATTTCCATAAGTAACTTGAATCACCATAAGTCCATAATAAAATAATATTTTAATCCAAAATACAATTCAACCTTTATTTTACATATTATTATATTTACCTTAATCTTATAAGATACCCAAAATAGTGAATTCCTTTCAAAATAACATTAATCACGTAATCCCCCAATCATTGTTTTAATATGATATAAAAATTATTCCTAAAAGTAACATATTCTTCATCCATAAAATCATTTAAATAAAGATAAAAAAAAAAGATATACTAACTTGAAAATCACTTAGGAAAGTGGTAGGCGATGCACCCTTATCGTACTTTGGTTGTGGGTTGAATTCTCGCAACCTTGTTGGATGAAATGAGTTGTCACCCAACTTATAGGTTGTCCTTTTTTATTTCTAAAATGATAATTCTTATAAAATTCCTATAAATGTGATAAAAATCATCAAAAATAATTTTAACATGTTTTAACCTCAAATTTTATCTCATACCTTTCATTTTGCATCCCAAAAATGAAATAATCCATAATTACCTAAAAAATGAATGTCTCTAAAAATACAGTTTGTCACATTAAAGTTTCATAACCTAAAGCCTCAAAATGGGTCTTGAAGAAACTGAACTTATGTTCATCCTAAAAATTATAAACTTGTGATGATATCCATAACTCTGAAGAATACATCCTAATCTATAAATTTTTCTAAACCATACTTTGATACCAACTATAAGGTCTCAGCCTCAAAAATTACATAAACTAGTGTTTGTACTAGATTTCATAATCAAGGATCTTTTCAGTTCATATTTTTATTGAATTAGGAAAAACTCATACAAATTAAACACATATATTACAAGTGTCTACTTATACTACTTGTCCATACCCTTCCTTAAACCATATGAAAAACATTTTAAAACATGGGCTGAGCACAAAAAATCTCAGTAAGGGATATAAAAGAGTAAAAACTGTTATTCTAGTGAAAAATGAAAAATCCCATTAAAAACATTTTCTTAAAAACTCATTAGAAAGCATAGAAAAATCACATATGTGCCTTGGGACATCATTACCAAATAACTATTATATTCACCCTTGCAATTTGAATAACCATACGGTAAAAATCCACATCCACAGTACCCAATGCATTGGAGATCTATAATGGGGTTCACCCTTTATATATGCTATATCGGGCTCACCCATTTATCATGAGTTATAATGGGAATCAACACTTCGTATGAGCTATAATGGGATCACCCATGATCTATAATAGGTATCAACCCATATTATATAATTTATATGGAATAAATCATTAATAAAACCCTTGAAAACTCTTTTAAACTCATGTGTAAAACACATAAAGATATCGAAACACCCTTTTCTTGTAAAAATCATTTTTAATATATAAAAACCACAAACATAAAAATGAAACCATTTTATTTGAAAATAAAATTATAAACTTATAAAGGAAGCCTCAAAACATTAAAGTGATATGAAAGAGAGAAATTCTATTCAAGCTATATATATTAAAAATAATTTCTTTTGACCTTTGTAGAAATATATGAAAGGGAAACTTGAAAATAAATTTTTTTTTAAAGAAATTACTTTACACTAAACCTTAAAGAATATCCGTTTTTGAAAAAAAATTATAGAAATTATAAAATTACCATTTATTTATATATAAATAACTTTATAAAAAACTATTTTTAAAACATTTACATGAAATAGAAATATTTAGAAAATAAATCTTTAAGACATTTAAAATAATGTTTATTTTGTTAAATAATCTCTTACCTTGTGTCTGACTCACCATGTATGTTCTTTATATTCCTGAATAATAAACTTAGATTAATTATTTAAATTATTTATAATCTTATTCAAGTTTATTATTTCTTTTATATCACTTATCAACATGTTATAACAATTTATTAATTATTTATGTTCATGTTAGACATTTTGATGATATTTGGTACTTGAGTCCAAAATGACTTTGGTATGATGTCTGTAGTCATATTGGTCATTAATACATCATCTAGACTATAATATTAATGAAATAATAATCAATATTATAAGTAAATTATACTTTTATATCAATCCATTAATTATGGATATGAAAAATTAGCTACGTAAAAATCATGGAGATGGTAGGTCATACATGAGCATGAGTACCGTTTTCATTTTTCAATGATCATTCTGGAAAGAAGGTAAGTATTATTTTATATTTAAATAATAATCATAATATCATTAATATAATATTAATCACTTAAATATACTTATATATATTATCCTTGTGATTTGGTGATGAAAAAATAATCGCATCGCTACGTGGAGGTTATAGTTCATACATACACACAAACGACGTTATCATTTTTCTATGTATAGAATGGTGAGAAAAAAAATTATCTAATATTCTTTCATAATGATAAATATTTAATTAATACAATATATAAATATTAATTATATCATTATAACCAATCTTGAGAGACCGTAAGGAAAAACAAATTATATCAGTTTGTGATGTGGTAGTTTGTCGTATACACGAATGATTAATTATTTTCCAATTTTATAGAATTTTAGATATATTTAGGTGATGATATTAATATAATAAAATATCATTATATTTAGGATATAATATTTATTATTTAATCATGTTTTAATAATATTTTAATAAATTCTATGAATAAATAAAATATAAACACTGGATTAGAAACAATACCTCTTCCTCGGACCACCTCCTTTACTTAACACCTTAAGACCACTAAATATGGGGTTATGCCGAAAATAAGATCTCTAGAATGTGTTGAGTGATTATAGTAAGGTTTTATGGAAGATATTGGCTGAACCAAATAGTTTTTTAAGTGTGAATAAAAGATAATAAGAGATTTCATTTTATAAGAGAGGGGAGGCGCACTCTTGGAATTCCTCAAAATATTAAATTGACAAGAATTAATTTTCTATTCAAAAAGGCTAAAAACTGATTTATTTAGAATATAGGATGATTTTTTGTCAAAATAAATTCATCCAATAAAAATTATAAAAGTTTTTACTTTTTTTAATCCTTATATTTTTATTCTAATCCTTATTTAACCTCGTTAACTCTTACCATGACAACATGTGTTTTTACTCTTTAAGGGTTAATATAGTTACTATAAAATATGAAAAGAATCATAAATTGATAATTGAAGAAATTTTAAACCCTATCCAAATAATTTGGCCTAATTTTATATTTTTAGGAATCTTATATCATTTAATAAAATATTATTTATTTTAAAGTATCATTAATGTCAGTTTTGACACTATTCATTACTTGCCTCTTTAAAAAATATCCTTAAAATAAGATACATTCAAAAAAATTATTAAAAAAAATCTCTAACATGTCAAATTATTCTATAAAATTCATGTATTTAATTAATTAGTAAAAATTATATTTATTTTAATACTTTTAACATCATTTATTAGATATTTCCATTAATTAAACAATAATTGCATCATCATTGTGTCATCATTTAAAGTAATTATTTTACCACTCAAAAATTATAAATAAATTAAAATTATCTAAATAAATCTTTTATATTTAAAATTAATATTTATATTTAAACATATCTTTTAAATAACCCTATATTAAAAATGATATAATTATTAAAAAATAAATATGACATCTTTGACTTTTTCTTTAAAATAAAATACTATAAGGGGATTAAAGTAATCTAAGTGGATACAAGAGGTCATAAAATCATAACAAGGATGTTTTTGGTCTAAAATAACTCATATAATAAAATTATTACAAGTTGTAGCTTAATTTTTAAATATTTATAATATTATTTTTACGCTTAATTACCCAATTTACCCTTAACTGTGGAAATAAAAATTATAAGTTTAATGTTTATATTGTCCAAAAATAAAAGGTAAATATTTAATAAATTTGGATATTTTGATTCCAAATATTAAATAATTTTTTAAAACTTTAAAACACCAAATCGGCTAAAATTAATTTAAAATTAATCTCATTGACAGAACGATAAAACATATTTTTAAAGTGAAAATGTTCAAAAGATTGAAATTTTTTTATATCCAAATTCAATTTGAAATTGATTCCAATGATATAAATTGGATTAACTAGTATATAATTGATATAATTATACTTTTAAACCAATAAAATATATACTTTAATGCTATAAATTATTTAGATGAAAAAGTTGTTTACAATTAAAATTCAGTATTTTTCGTTATACATCAAAACATGAAACTTATCAGAAAAATACAAAAAAATCATCCAAATTAAATTTTGATACTCCACTTTCAAAGAATAATTTTAATTTTTCAAATATAATTTATAAAATTTTCAAAAACTATATTTAAAACAAGTGTTCCATCAAAAGGTGGAAAACTGTCTTTTTGGAAAAATAAATCTTTTTTGCGTAAAATTGGAATTGTTCTTATATCATGTATATAAAACATATAGGATGAATTTTAAACACTATATTTAATATATTATATATAAATTTTATTAATATAATCCAATAAAATTGATTTTATTATTTTATAAACACGATTATTTTCATTTAAATAGTTTTTCAAAAAAAATTCCTTTTATTTTAAAAATCATTTTATTTTCATTTATAATTAATTGGTCACCAAATAATTAATTATATATACATATTTAAACCATATTTTCATAATTCATTTAATCATATTCATACCCATCATTATAATTTCTAGGTTATAATGGTAACCTTTAAATAATAAGATTTAGTTGTTCGTTTAAGCTCGATGTGGCGTATCATGTACGCAATCAAACATAATATTTCCTTTTAAAAACTCAGGATGTTACAATATCTATCTCATATCTCTCACCATAGAGAGAGTGCCTCTATTTATTTAGGAAAAATATTATAGTTTTCAACTCAAATCATTAATTGGATGGTTCTATTCATGGATCTTTAATCACTTTGGTGCATAAGCAACCACTCTATAAATATTTATAAGAATATATCCTAGCCCTTTATTCTATGCATACCTATATATTAAATATATTTCCTTTCCCGATGGTAGATTAAATACTGACACATTGACCAATATCCCCTTTATCCACTCAAAACATTCCTCACATTCTTTGACCATATGAATTTTACCCCTCTACATTTCATATTTTTTAATGGGTTGGCTAATCAAGAAATTTTTTAAACAAATCATTGATAGTAGCCAGTTAATCCAAGGAAACTACATATCTCACTTATATTTTTTGGTGTGGTCCATTACTTTATTTAGTTTTTCTTTACAGGTTCAATAGATATTTCATCCTCATAAATAATATGGACAATAAAAGAAATATCCTAAATCCAAAATTCACACTTACTTAATTTCCCAAATAATTTCATTTCTCTATAACCCTCAAGAATGATTCACAAATGATTATCATGATTATCATTGATTTAAAATTATTTAAAGATATCTTCAATGAATACCACCTTGAAATTATCAAGATAATCCTTAAATTATTTTTTATCAGATCCATAAACACTAAGGGTTCATTAGTTAATCTAAATAGAATTATTTTATGTCATAATGTTCATATCTCATGTGAAATTTCATATTTAGTATATCATCCTTCTTCAATCCTAATTAATTATAACCAGAGAAAATATAAATCTTTGAAAAATATTTAAATCCCTAAATTTGATCAAATAAGTCATCAAAATGAGGTAGGGGATATTTATTCTTTATAGTAATGGAATTTATCTCCCTATAATCGATTTAAAACCTAATAAACCATCCTTTTTCTTTAAAAAATAACAAGGGATCCACAACATGAAACACTAGGTTGAATGAATCCATTATCACATAACTCTTATTGTTTTTTCCTTAGTTCCACTAATTACACTATATTGATTATGTAGGTAGTATTAGATATAATTTTTTCATTAGGGGTGAGTTTAGTTAAAAACTCAACTTCACACTCAGGTGGATGACTAGGTAATTATTCAGGACACACATTAATGTATTCTGGAATAATAGGTACATACTCCATTATTAAGTTTCTTTTTCCATCCATAGGTAATATATTATCTTCTTATTTAATAATTTTATTAAGGTGGTCTAACGGGGGTGATTCTAGACAAGACTAAGATAATGAAGTCTCCCCTCCAAAAATAAGGTCTTTTATACCTCTGTCACAAATATTAATTTATTTATTTTGGTAAAAAAAAAATCTTTATACTTTGAGATCCAATCCATACCAAGGATTACGTCAAATTCAATCATAGCTATAAGAACCAAGTTTGTAACTATAAAATATATGTGCATCCTAATAGAGACTTCCTAATATGTCTCTATTACAATAAAATTCCCAATAGGTTTCATGATTGAAAACTCCTCTATCAGAGTGTTAAGGGTGATTTAATGTTATTAGAAAATATGAAAGATATAAAAGAGTGGATATATCTAGAATCGAATAAAACATTTTTTGTAATGAACCAACCTGGGTTACCCTCAAACCCAGCACCCGGCCCGATCCGTCACATACCCAAAGGGAATTCTCGATCCCCACGGGCTGTCAACAAGCACTCGGGAATCGAATGACAAAACAGAGGAAACAATTTCACCCAACTAGAAAAACCACATGGAATACATATATAGAGCAACAAAGGAATGGAGAAACACTAAAAAATATATATACAATAACTTTAAGGAAAACAGTAGAAATAGGATGACTGAAATAGTAGCTAAAACTCCAAAAGACAAGTCTGACTACAAGGGACTCAAAACCAAATAGCTACTCCAATGATGGCATGGAATAACTCCAACCATATCACCACCATGTACCCATCCCAATTGACACAAATCTCATCACCTCACTGTGGTGCCTTGTCATTCCTTACACTAGAAGACAACAAAGGTCCACGCACCACCGAAGTAGTGCGTAGGGTGTGACCAAACATGATCAGTAGGATCCCACCCAGGTGTTCCATAACAAGTCTCTATATAAAAAATCTTATATTCTTATTTTTAAAATAATACATGGAATGATAAGAAGTAAATAAATTTTATATAAAACATGGTAAACATTTCCCTTTTTCGTAGTTCTAAACAAAATCAGGTATAACTGTTTCAAAGCATATTTTCCATGACACTTTTCCACAATCATAAACATTCATATCAAGGCTAACTCATAAAGCCAAGAAATATAAAATATAATCACTGGTATCACATGCTAAGGAATGGTACAAGTCTAGGCAGCAAAATAATCATACCATAAGAATAAAGTGTAGAAAAACTGATCCTAGAACATAGGCCTAAGAAATAGAGGAATACCCAATGAGAAAACCCTTCAAAACTTCACTATTGGTCCCCTAGAACAACGGGCTTAGGAAACAGAGTAAATCCCCAAGACAAACATCCTTGATAATCACAAATCAATAGACGGTGGCCTCAATCTAAACCTTCCACTTAAGTACCCAAGGTAACCCATGTTCTTTTTTTCAAAAATCCATTTCAATTCCTTGAAAACCATTTATAATCCATTTATCAAAATCCGAGAAAAACCATTTTTCTTTAAAAATATTTCTTTAACACACACAACAATCATACCAATTTCATAAATCAATTTATAAATCAATTTGAAAAGAAAAACAAGTAGGTTCATTATCATAGGTTAGATACGGAACCACCTACCTCAAATTTCAGGTCGTGCATGCCCGCAACGGAATCTAAATCAAAGAAAGAAACCCAAAATCACCAACAGAGAACCTCGAATCCAATCCATGAAAATATTGTTTCAAATCTAAACACAAATGTTCGGCAGAAGAGAGGAAACCCACATACCTCAAAGAAGTATGCCCACCGCACCACAACCAATAAAGGAAAAAAGGCCTCTGGAATGATATCTCACAACGGATCTAGAAGAATATGAAAAGGAACAACCAACTTAGATCATCGTATCTGATAATGCAAGGCTAGGGTGCTACCGTGATCATAAGCAAGGAATAACTAGAAATAAAACTTACCCGGTGAGATGCACTACAAACACAATGAAGATCCAACGCCGATCGGATCGATCTGAAAGATATTGAGTCTCTCAAAAATGAACTAGAACTACCTTAGGTTGAGATCCTTGAAGTCTGGAGAGAAAAGGACCAAGAAAAAATCTCAAACATGTGACTTTAACCCTGGTGCAAACCAGGTCACATTGTGTACCCCTTAGTCATGATGTGTAAGTCACTCTGGATAAGTACGTTGAAAAACACGTCGCTTCGGGTTAAAAATATGATATTTAACCCCTACATGATTTATACTTCATGTACACGACATGTACTAGGTCACAATATGATCTATCCATTCATGAAATCTATCCAGAAGTCAGTACATGATGTATACCTTAGGTATATGACATGTACCTTAGGTACATGACATATACCTATTCTGCAACCCATATTAAATCCATAAAATCAAATCTCATGATTTTAAAACTAAAAGAGAACTTAGAAAAATAGAAAACATACCCGATTAAGGTAACAGTATGTTGCATTCTCAAACTCTATGTTTATGATCAAAGTGATTATTATCATGTTATTTAGAACTTAAAGTCCAGTTTTGGTAATCACATAAGCTTGACATTTCCCTCTAGGCCCCTTATAAGGTGGGTTCCCTTGTCTCTTAAGGAATTGGTATAAATAATTTTCCATATACTTATTATTTAAGGACTGGATATTAGAAATTTATTTATTTACCTTATTTTCATGATCTAGATATCCCTTATCTCCACACATATAACAAACTCACATTCCCTTTAGCAAAATACAATGGTGTTTATTTATATAATTATCTCATGTTATATGTTTCTCCCTTCCCTCCTTTGTCACATTTATTTTTTATTGATTCTTGGTCATCCTTTTATTATCTTTATTTACATTAAAAATATAAGTCTTGTAGTTTTTTTCTATTTCATGATTTCATGTGATACTATATCATCATTTGATGAAAACATTTGAGAGACTAGTTTCTTTCAGAGGCTCAACTTAAGTCCATTAAAGAAATTATTGATCATAAATTCCAATTTATATATGTAGTGTGAATCATGACTTGATAATATTGTAAAATTAGCCTCATACATAGGAAAAATCTCCTCTTCCATTTATTTTAAATTAATAAATTTAATTTTTATATCAAATCATTTCTCTTGAGGGAAGTATTTCTCAAATAAGATCACCATAAAATTCTTTCATTCCATGCTCAATATCTTCTCCTCCCACTTATTATTTTTAATCAATGGTCGAAATTGATCAGAATATCTATTTAAATTATATACTATAATAATAACTTACTCCCTTTCACTAATTCCCAAAGAGATAAATATATTCTCTGGGGACTTTATTCATTTTTCAGCTACCAATGGATCGGTGGTGCCATCAAATGATGGAGGTTGTTGTCACATAAAGTAGTACAATGTTATTGCACCATGTTGTGGATTAGATAGTTTCTCCATATAAGAAGGTTTATTGGTTATAACTTGAGTTATATTACCTAATATATACATAATATTCTCAACTCCAACACCATTAATTTTGAATTTATTCAGAATGAAACCCCTACATTGATTATAGGTTTTGATATGATATCTATTATTTTCACTAGGATTCATATCTAAAAAAAATGCATACACTTAATTAGTTCATAAATAACACCATGAATTTTAAATCATAGTTTGTAATTCTAAATCCACTGTGGTACTTTCCATAAATAAAAATTTATACAATAGCCAATCCCAGAATCATAAGCTTAATTTCATTGGGAATATCTTTAAATCATAAAAATATTTTAAACCCCTTCATAATGGGTTTTAAAGAACATTTAAATCAATAAAATCATATACCTATGTGGTTTCAAAGTAGTTGTATAGTTAATACTCTTTGTTATACACCAGGTGAAGATTGAGTTAATACCCAACCATCGATTTTAGGGTTATCACCCCTAGGTTCATCTATGTCAGAGCCTACATCCACTTGTTTGTATCCATATAGGGAATTTATTTCTAGGAAATCACACACTCTATACTTTAATAAAATATTAGGATGTTTTAATATACTTAGACTTATCCCTAGAGTTTTTTATGGGGTTATATTCTCTAAAATAATTTATCTTAACTCTAGATACTAAGGTTTCTACTAAAATAGATTTAATACTAACTACAACAACCTCGAATCCAATAACCTAGAGATGGTGGTTAATTTATTACATTGATAAAAGATACGGGTGATCACATCATAAAGGATCTCACAGTTTATAAGCCTTATAAGACTAAACACATGCATGTTTTCTATATTACATTGGAAACTTCAAAAAATCATTATAAACTTCTTGAAAACTATTCTATTACTTTTATTACGTCCATAAATTCTTTCAAATATCCTTTGTGAGTACACTGGGTAAAGGAAAAATAAAAGGGTAATCTCACATGCTCAGTATGGGCTTGTGTATAGTAGAATCTATCATGGATATAAAATATATAAAATGTAACAGCCCGTTCCATAATGGGTTGTGAAATTTCAGAGGAATCTTGATATTTTTCCTATTGGATGGATCATTTTGGATAAATAGGTTTTCAAACAAGATGATTTAAGTTTAAACATATTTAATAAGGGATTTGGGGGTTGTATAGAAGGATGGAGGGAAACTCAATTCTTGTAATTTCATCAGAAGAGACCTGAAGAAGCTAAGTTATTACAGTAGTATCGTTAAACTGGTCTCCCCCAGAGGCTAGGCGGTGGGGTGGTCGTAGACCTAATTTCCAAGAGGTCTCACTAGACATCCAGTGAGCTTGTATTGGGTGGTCTGTAGAGTGCACTAGGTGAGGGTTAAGTGAGGGTAATTTTGGTATTTTGACCACCAATCCCTCCTTGGTTTTATTATGGTTAGATCAAATTTTTTAGGTCCATTTATCCATACACCTCCTTTTCACTCCCTCTAAGGTCTCCTTTTCATCTGGGGTGGATCTATATGGAAACCATTTGTGAATCTAGGTGAAATAAATCATTCTTTTTTTTATCATAGCCTCTTCCTTCCTCATATGGTGATGGATCACTATTTCATTCATGGTGGATGAATACTCATGGTAATACATAGACCTTATGATCCATTAACATCTAAATTTTCCTTGTATCCTCTCTACTTAGATCATCATGGTCACCAACTAATCATTGGTGTGATCATTCCTAAATAATCGAATGACAATTCCATCAAATCTTGATAGAATTGTCTATAATCGATGGAGACTTGGGTCAAAAATATTTACAGGATGTCCCGTGATAATGAAAGTGTGTTTTTATGGGAATTATAATGAATTTTTGTCCCTTAAGGATCTATTCTATGGTTTTTGGGAAATTTTAGTACATTGGACATCATAACATGGAATTTATTTTGAACTTTTACTCATCTTAGAATTAAGAGTGTGTCGGGAGTAAATCTAGATTTATTGGATGATATTGTGGATAAGTTTCATTGCTTGGTTGGTTTTTTAAAAAAAGGACTCAATTTAATTATATTAAATTGACTTTTTTTATTTCCACATGCTATGGATTTTTTCCAGAATGAATTAAGAAGCATATTAAGGACCTTTCATGGAAGGTTATTCAAGTTTTTTTCTAGGTAGTGATATCTGGTAAGTCATTTGGAATGTTTTACTTTCACCTTTAAATGCTAGTTTCCTTGTAAATATTTAATTAATTCTAATTCCGTTAAAATTAATTATTTTTAATTCTTGGGCATGAGATAGAAACTTGTGGTGATCAATAGAGACTGGATGGGATTAGAAAACTCAGACAAAGCTATGGATCTTTTCTTGGATGAGATTTGGATTTTTTTGAGGTAGGTGGTTATATGTACTTTACCCTAATGTTTATTATTAATTCATTGGAATGTGATATAAAGTTGTACTATCCTTGGGTGGTTGACCTTGAGATTTATATAATGCCTGGAAACAAAATGGAACCCCAACATGATGTTTAATTGATTTATCTAATCAATTAAAATGAGATACCTTTTCCATTCTTAATTTGTCAAATAAATTCCTTGTATTGACTATTTAAATGAATATTACTAATAAAATAAAAATCTATATGAGATACATTGATCCTTGAGTGATGGCATGTCTCCTAGAAGCTGATACCCAAGTATTGATCACGTGTGTGTGTGTGTGGTCGTGAGACTATGTTTCATTCCTTGATCACATGTGTGTACATGTACAAACCTATGAGACATATTCTTTATTTCTTTCATGTGGTGATTTTACAAATCCCTATGAGACCTATGATTGATTTCTTATATGTGGTACGTGTGTGTAGACCTGTCAGACCTATGTTTGATGTTTGATCACATGATGTGTGAATTTTTAGCCTATGATACCTATGCTTATATACTTGGGTTCTCTCTACCAGAAGGATCTGTCATAAGTCTTTTTAATGTATCCCATTATGGGGGAGGTTTCAATAGGATGTTTGTTGTTATTTCTATCATATATCTAAAGCTGAAATGGCTGGGGTTTGTGGTAGCCTTTTGGTCACATGATCACTCAATACATGGTTATCTTATTCTTACTTATGCATTGATGATTATATGTTGTGCTTGTGAAATTTATGTAATGTCTATTTAATTCATACTAATGGAATCGCATGAAAGTACACTATATTTACCACTTAGTTATTGGACCATGATGTTGGTTCCCAATTGAGTTGTACTCAGACCTTGTTCAGGAAGCCATGGAAATTGGGTACCTGAGAAGCCCTCACTTATTGTAGGTATTGGTTGGGATGAATCCTGGGTTTTATCCTTGGAGCATGATAGCTTGATATGATTATAGAGACGAGGATTAGATGTTTCTTAGAGTTTGGAATATATCCTCTTTTACATTTATTCTATTCTTTATTTAGGTTTTTGATTTGCCTTGTGGGTGATCAACTTCATGTATTCAGGTATGATTATTTAGGTCTGTTGTTTCCATATTCATTCATAAAGATGATATGATATTGGCTTTAACTTAATCTAATTGTATATTGTTTACATGTTTGGTAATTTATTTTTATTTTGTACTCTAATGGAGGGTATAGTCTCCTCATAAATTTACTTATACCCTCTCTATTAGTCGGCAACCTCTGGCATATGGGGAGGTATGCCTGAGATCTTGTGTAATTATGGCTTGGACATGGTGATATAGGGTGGTATGTTACATAAAAAATTAGAATATTGAATAATCAATAAAAATTTTAAAAAATATATAACTTGATCAGGAAATATATCCATGAATAACATATAAATGTAAATATCATAAGGACAACAATAACTAATTTTATAGTGATGGAACGAATAATGCCAAAAATATTAATCTTACCACCAAGATCATAATCAATACATCATAATTATCATAAAGAACACATAAAATACATAATACTTATCATCAAGACCACATACAATACATCATACCTATTGTCAAGACTACAGCCAAGACATCATTAATAAATGGGTGGGCATACACTAAATATCCAAACTTGTTTGTCTCATAGAACCTAACAATGTATCAAAGGGATATATAATTTTTGGCCATGTCTATCACATACACATGTAAAATTTATTTCTAATATATTAAATGATCAATATAATACATAATTAACTTTCCTTAGTAATTAATAAACATTTATATTTGAATAAAAAATATATGGGATGTCAATACTTTCCCCAGTAAATAAATGGTATAGAATGATCATAAGTCATCTAGAGAAATAAATGTGATTGTTTTATTAGTACATATATTTATGAAACATAAAAACTTTAATGAATGTTTAAATTGATGAAAAAAACTTTATAATATAATTAAAAAATAACTAGGAGAAAAAAGAAGAAAAAGTATTTAAATGTTAGATACCCTTTTTAGAAAATATTTTATAAAGAAAAAATAATCAAGATTTATTTGAAAAAACATGAAAACTTGGAGAGTGATTTTCTTAAAGAAAACCAATGGAGGTTTTGGGAAAATTAATTAGTACTGGAAAATTTTAAAATAAGGTTTCATCACATTTTTTAATGAAATTAAATGTTAATAGAAAATGAAGTCACAAGTAATTTTTAAATATCATTTTTAAAAATTTGAATAGAATAATTTTTAAAAAATTATTCTAGAAAATAAATTTAAAAAAACCATAACATTTAAAATGAATAAAGGTTTATTATATAAATTTGGATTGAATGATAAAAGATATAATCATGAATAGTATTTTAAAATAACTTTATTTAAACCCACATTGTTAAAAGATTAATACATATTACTTTTTAAAAGAGGTAATGAGAAATATATAGGTATAAACAAATAATAAATATATAGATTTTAAAATAATAAAGTATAACATTTTTAAGAATATTAATATGGATGTGAAAGAGAAATGTTTTCTACCAAATAAAAGTGAGATTGAAAAATAAACTCTTACAAATTTTTGTAATATTTGAATCAAAATACCTTGATGGAGAAAACATTAAATAGAAATTTAAATAAAATTAATAAATATATTAATTATAAAATATTTAAAATGGGTATATATAAATCAGATAAATTAGAATAAGTGTGAAATAAAAAACTTGTATCAAAGAAGAGGATTTAAGATGAAGAACCCTCAACTTTTAATCCTAACTTTCAAAAAATATATTTAATATTATATATAATAATCATAACTATATTAATCACTCTTTCATAAATTTATTCATATTTATTACATTTTATATTCTTTAATTGCAATCATCCACTACAAATATATTAGTTTTTTAATGTTTATTTTCATCATCAGATTGTTTCTAATTTTGATTATTTCATATGTGTTTTGTAATGTAGATATTGGATCCCATTCATTGATAAAATTTTTACCATTCATATATTATAAAAATAACTTATAGTTATTTATATTTAATGATTTAGGAAGACTCATGTTCATTTGATAGAAATTATGGGCATGGTTCATGATAATGAAATCCATGATGAACTTATTTTTGGTAATTTACAGATATCAGAGGTTTACTTTATAATGATTGTAAATTATTTTTTATCCTTAAATAATCATATTAATGAAATATATTACTCTTTAATATCATATATATTCATAAAATACATTTTTTTAACTATCCATGTAAGGCGGTGATGAAAAAGGAAAATAGATCCTCCCTGGTGGTGGTGGTCTGCACATATGCATGGGTGACATTTTCATTTTTTAACATAAGGAAACAAATGATGGTAGATGATGATTTATATTTCCATAATTATAATTATTTAATAAAAATAATATTTATTCACTAAATATATTATTATAACTTCCCATTTAAGGTGGTGATGACAAATGAAATATGTCATCTATGAAGGTGGTAGTTCCCCGCATACGCGGAGGCAACATTTTCATTTTTCAAGCGAATGAGAAGGTGGTTGAAAATGGCCATTACATAAACAAAATAATATTTAAGTATACTAATTATACTAATTTAAATATATTTTTTGGGTATAATATATTTTGGTGGAGGTAAAATAAATATAAAATTAATAGAAATGAAAAAGGATTGATTAAAAGTGTTTACCTTACTCTTCGAGAAAACTTCTTAATCCTTCTTAGATTGGTATTTTGGGGAAACCATATCCTATTAAACTTAGAAAAGAGGTTAATTAAGTGTTTTTGGAATAATTTTTACAATCCATGAGGATTTATATGTGAGGTTAAGTGGGGTGTTGATGGGTCCCTTCTATAAGTGAGAGGTGCAATGATTTCTTAAATACCCTTAACATTTTGCTAAAGACATGTCACTTATAAAAGCAATATTACTTAAAAGTGGATATTAATAGATATTTGGTAACAAAATATGATAATACTCTCATAAACACAAATAAGAGATATTTTTTAGATTTTTTTGGTCATTTCCCTTTTATTTGACTTTTTAGCATAATTTACCTTTACAACGATAACTTAATTTTTTTCCTCAGTAAATTATTTTTATGAACTAAAATAAAATTACCGTTATTATATAATTTTAAAACGATAATTTAAAATATGAAAATAATTTTATCATATTAAATTTATATAGGAGGTAAATATTAAATTTAATAAAAATGTGCTTGGCACAATAAAAATAGTTTTTAGAAAAAAAAATGCCTATAAAAATAAATTTGCATAAAAATCATGTGTAGTGTTAATTCTTATGATATTTATTATTTTATTATTAAAAATATATATGTGTGACTTTAAAACTAATCCAAAACCAAATATATCCATGTAATTACTTAATTAATTAAAATGATTAAAAATTGTTCTTTTATTAGAATAAAACATCACTTTGGGGCTAAAATGTCAAACATTGATTTATAAATTCAAAATAATATTTTTAAAATGTTTTAATTTAATATTTAAACATGTATTTTGTATTTAAAAAAGGTTTCACCAGATTTCAATCCATTATTATATTATTATTATGTCATAAAAGTGATGGTATTTAACTCTTCCCCCAAAAATCAACCATTTCAGAAAAATATCAAAAAATAATTGTAACCTAATGTTGACATTATGAATCAAAAATAAGGTTTTTTTATCAATTATAACTTCTAAAATTTATATATTTAACATTTATGTATGATCATGAATAAATTAAATTTATATTGTGGTATAGTGCACATTGTAAAATGGTTTTGGGATGTAGTGTTTACCTGATATGGTAGAGTCTTAGGTATTGCATGCTTACCTTGGTTTCATCATATTACTTAAATATATATTATAATATTGGTTTCTAAAATTCATTCACCTAACTCATACGTCATGTTAAACCCAAAATGTTCACTTCATTATAGGTCTCATGAAAACGCATTTCTATGTATATTTCACCTAGTAGTCCTAGCTGTATGGATTTAAACTGCATAGTATATAGTCCAATATGTATGAATTTAAACAAATAATAAATATTCATGGATTCATGACCATAAAAGTGACAACTATATTTCTTGTCCTATTACCTCAAAAGGTATAATGTGTCTCATTAAATGGAACTAAACTACATGGGTTCTAATTACTTTTATAGGGATATATAGTAACCCCCTTTCATGGGATTGATTTGAACTCCACAACACCTCTTGCCTCATTTAATAGGATTATAATACCACCTTGTATGGAAATAAATTATATAGTGCCTTCCTATATGGATTAAAAATATATAGAAACCAAATATTTCGATTAAAAATGAGACAATATAATTCCCATGTGTAGTTTTCTATTAAATGAATGATTTTTTTCAATAAATTTATTTGGTATTATTACTAGGAAGGATTCATTAATATGTTTCAAATCTATAAAATATTCTCCAAATATGAAATAATACCCCATAAGGGATGATTTAATTACATATCCACTCATTAGAAAAAAGGTATAATTGTCACTACCCTAGGTGATTGAGAGGTTTACCACCTTCAGAAAGTGGGAGATCCATGTGATACCCAAAATAATATAAATGGGTCCATTTGGATAACAAGGTATAAAAAAATATCCAATGTTATGATGTTAATAACTTTTATTTTATACTCATAACTCTTTCTAATTTCTCCATCATCGTCATTATTCTAACTTTTCCATCAAACCTTTTCTTTGAGATCAACTTGGTAACAAAATATAACTCTTTACATTTATCTTTACTAACACACCCAAAACTTATTTATAATATAAATTGATATTACTTTGTTTCAGTAAATTAACTTAACTATATACATTTTTATTTATCAATATACCCTAAAATATTTTAGGATATTAAGTGTCATTCACTTTGATTTTTTATAGGAAAAATCATTAATTTATTAACATTTGAACTTTTCTAAGTCCAAAAAAACTCCCACTATCCTCTTATAGACTATATTCTTTATATAATATCATACTAAGATAAATAATATCATTTGTGTTCAATAAATAAAACTTATTGATCTTAGTGGTAATATTTAACAAATAAACTCTTTATCCATATCATATATAGTATTCTATGTTTTAAAATAATTATTATAAAAAGTTTATTTTAAATTATGCTAGTAATGGGTGGTGGTATCACATCCCTCATAATTTAAAAAACATCAAGATAAACTCTTTATATTGGATAAAAATAATTTTATCATTATTTTATTTTTAAAACATTTTATAGAATTTTATCTAATCATATTCTTATATATAACCATCATCTAATATTGTTCATAATAATAATAATTTTTTAATTAAAAAAATATCTTATCACATAATAGAAATGAGATAACTATATGCATCATTTACTTAGATCCATATATGCTTGATATATATTCCCTTGTATTCCAAATATTCATAATAACAACCTTTGCTACTATATTTGAATGCAGACTACAAACTTCATTAATTATTACCTTGATTTTGAACACATTAATTTTTGAAACACTTATAAATTATACAATTGGTATAATATACCCTTCAATGTTGAATTATAGATTTCTATAACATTAATACCTAATATAGAGTTTTCATCGAGTTACTAAAATTACTGTAGGAATTTCAGATGATTGCATTATATAAAACATCGTTATTCCTTCTTGTAATAATCTTTAGGTTTCATTGATGTGGGATGAAAATTATCATCAGCATCAGTTATTTATTTATTAGGAGAAGGGAAGTATAGGGAAAATCAAGGGAAGACTGAAGAAAAGTAAGGGGTCCAAAAATAGTGAAAACCAAGGGTATACCTTCTAATGATGTTAACCCCCTCAGGATATAAAAAGTTCAAATAATAGAAGCAGAAAATGCCGGAGTTATGAGCCACTAGATAGGCTAGGTGATCCACCACTTTATTCCCCTCTCTCTATGTGTGAACCATTCAAATGTTGGTGGATATCATGCCTCGACATTTTCTGATGATATAGGCAATCGACCAAGGAGTAGACTCGATGCCTTGTAGGGAATTGAGGAGGATAAGGGGGTCAGTTTCAGTTTTATAAATGAAGATGTTCCCCTGGTATTAAAGTGAAAGAACATTGAGGAGGGTGTGATCCTCTGCCTATAGAGAAGAGCCTCATCCAAAGTGTGAATTTAATGCTAAGATAACTGAGCCTCTGGTATCACGGACAGACCCTCCTCCTTTCATGACCCTCGAGATACAGGACCCATCTGTATTAAGATTTAAAACCATGGGAGGTGGAAGCCATGGAATCCATTGGCTTCGCAAAGCAGAGCCACTGGGATGAGAGGCTTGGATGATATAAGTAAGAAGATAAAGGAATGGAGTATCCTGCCATTTGTGTGAGATCCTGGAAAGGTCAATGAGAAGGTTTCTGACTCTAGAGATTATGCCTCTTATTGTGGAGTGGATCCCCTCATACCTCGCTTTGTTCCAAGTCTCCCATAAGATCCAACGTGAAAAATGATGGAATGCGCCATTTTCTTCGAACCCCTATCACCTGAGCCATGGAACCAATTGACAAGAAACAACTCTTCAAGAAGGTTTCTGGATGAAAAGGCTGTGAAATCCCCGAAGAAGGACCAGACTTTGTGTGCCCATTCACCCTTGAATAAAAGGTGGGCCACACTTTACTCTTTGTGGTTGGTGCAGCAAGATCATTGGGAAACCATATTGATCCTACATATTTGAATGTTCTCATTGGTAGGGATCACATTTTTCCTAATCCTCCATGTAAGAAAGTTGAACTTCATGGGAATTTCCTTAAACTGTACCTCGTTCCAACAATCATTATTCCCATGGAGAGAAAGAGAACTGTGGTAATCCTTTATAGAGAAGGCCCATGAGGAGGATGGATTAAACATGCACATATCTGGATCTTAGTTGAGCTCGATGAGGTTAAAGGTTGCTTACTTGTCTTAATTTATCACTATCCTGATGAATTGTCTATAAATACTCACATAAACTTTTTCCCATTTGTACTATCAACACATCACCAGATCCTAGACATCACATTTCAAACCCAGTCATCCTTAACACATTATATAATAATAGTCTCAAAGTAACATTTGATGATTATTATTTTAGTTACCTATAATATAATATTTTATTATATGAGTATTATGATTAAAAATAATTTAATATGAATATTTATTAAATGTATTTAAACTAAAATGATAACCCTTTATAAAAAATGATCATATATATTAGTGGTACAAGATCTCTATTTCATTAAGAAATGATTCTACTTTAACATTCCTCTCACCAATTATATATTTTTTTAGGAAATCATGACAATTATATCATATATGACTCTTGGATGCTTGAGTGAACAAATCTTTACCCAATCCACCATATCGATAAAATCAACACTATTCCTTTAGTATCCTTCCCAATATTTTTCAATCTAAGTATAACCCAAAGAAATCATCAAAAACAAGTAACCTAACTCTTAGGGTTACCTCGTGACTTGTTTTTCTTACACAAGATAATATGAGGGTAATCTACATTGATAGAACCTACCCAGTTGGATGATTGAGGTCTTGAAAAGTTTCTTCTTTGGAAGTAATCTAACACTTAATACTTTTAAAAGAGATTTAATCTCTCTATATTATCTCATGTTATTTCCTTTATGTATATACATGGTTCTAATTATTTTGTTTTGGATTCTATTTCTTCCACCAAACCAATGTTATTAAATCATATTGATGTGTGAATCTTTATACAAATCATGAACAAGCATGAGTTAGGGTAGAATAAAACTAAATATATTATCATACCTTGTAAGTAACTTATTAAATGCACATTTGATAATTTAAGATTTATTTTAACTATGTAAACTAAAGTTTACAACAATTAATAATATAAACAATTTATAAATATATATAATATAGGGAATAATATTAAATAAATGAATAATTTTACATATTTAAACATGAGATAAAAAATTTAAAAACTATTCATAAATAAATTATAAACACTTATAATTTAACCATTCATTATGGAAATTCCATAATTAAATAAATATGAAATCCTTCATATTAAAAGTCATATATTATTTTACTTAAGTGTAGGATATCTAAAATATAAACATTTGATATATAAAATATTCACATATATTATATAAACATTTAAAATATTACATATTTATTATTTAAACTGTGATCATATCAACTTATCAAAACTCGTTTTTATATTTATTATGTAATTTCTCAAATAATTCCATTTAATTTGAACAATTCAAATTAATAATTATGAATTATTAATAACTAATAAACACTCATTTATATTTTTTCCTTATTTTTTAATTTATAAACACTTATAAATATCCCTTATAGTTTTCATATAAATTACATCATATCCAAATTTAAATTCATAATATATAAAATTAAAAAAATTATTTCATATTAACATTTAATATTATGGATTTTATTTATTAAATGTTTCTTAATAATTTAATAATTAATTGTAAACATTTCATAATCAATTAATTTATAAAAAAAATATAAATTAAATAAATTTCCCAAGAATACATTTTTCTATAATTTATAAATTATATAATTCAATTCATAATTTAAAAATAAAAAAATTTAAAATGTTCATGTTTATCATATTTTATGATAAAATTAAATCATATTTTGTGATACATTTATTAAAGATTATAATTGGAATGTCATGTCTTAAACTAGATAATTCTCAATTATCTATTGTATTTTATGATATACATATATTGTATGTCACAGATAACCTATTGTAGATTACAACTAGCCTGAAATATAACCTTCGGTAGTCGAGTGTCATATTTAACTATAAGAATCGATATCGCTAAGTCGATATGATTCTCTATTTTTCAATAATGGAATTAAATTATTTTCCCATACGACACCCCATATCATACGCTATGATATGTGTAAAACCAAATGATTTCAACTAAGTCGAATATTAAAATATCTCATATCATATATAGAGACCATATCAAAGATTGTGATATCATATATAGTAATAAAAGAAGAAATACACAACCACATATTATTTCTTATAATAGAAAATACAATTTCCCAAATAAATAAATTTTATTTATTTTAAACATTATTTTGGGAATCCTGAATCATGGTAAAGTGTTGAACCTATTGATTGATTTATAAGTATCTAATAGCACTTATTTGATATAGTTTAATATATTAGAAACCTCAATCCTAATATCATCATGTTATGTAGAAGAAAATACATGTATAAACTAAATGAATAACATGTACCTTACACCGATGATAGCATCAGCTACTACCTTCAATCATATACTTAATAAATATCCCTTAGAATAAACTATCAGGTTCCTTCCTCCATGTTGTATCCATGGTTAAACTAAATCACATGATGTTTAGTCAAGACCCTCTTTACATCAATGATATGCTAGTATCTCTCAAGGAAAATAAATAAGGAAGAAACTATCTTTAAGGAGAATTGGAATGAGACAAAGGCCACTCGTACAACCATCACTATGGATACCACCTTCTTATATAACCCTTAAGAAATATCCCCTTATATACATACATTAACTTGTACATTCTATAATGTACAAGTAATGCATTATTCAAGTATTCACTTATCCTATAATTGTACCATTTATTCTACCATATGTTTCATTGCATGAAATGTTACAATCTATGGTAGTTGATGCAGAATATTCTTGAACATTAACACTTAATGTTTTAATGCCTTAATCTTAGGATGATTTGTGTATCACGCAATATGATTCAATTTATTATGATATTCCCATGTCATACACTACAACTGGCCAAGGCACATGTACCTTATGATATCTTTATACTATAAGAAACTATATAACCAAACATCATATTATATACACAGATATCATACTATATGATATCCCTATATCATCATATATGATATATCATAGCTTTTGATGAACCTAAATAAGTTTGAATATATTTTTTAAATATCATCTCTTGAAAATATTTTCTCAAAGAGATTAATTCATAGTTTAAATTATAACCAAAAAGTAAAATATAGAAGTCTCAAAAACTAAATTCATTCCTCGGTAGAAGCATGAATACAATATGATAGATAAAAATTTTATAAATTTTAGTAGTTATGTAACACCCATAGCTTTTATGATATATTTCTTTAAATCTCTTTGATGGATTTTAATACACACAACTCCGAGTCTAAATGAACCGTAATATGGTATACCATTATCACATATCCATTAAATTGGTGGGTATAAATAATAATAAATAAATTATGAAAAATATATGTTTTAAGTGTGTATAAAATAAATTCATTTATTATAAATTGATTATAAATGAAAATTAAAAATTATTTGAATGTAAAATAAATGTTTTTCTAAAAAACTATTTTTATGAACACAATATATTTTTAGATTAATAAAATAAATTAATCACTATTGGTGAATGATTTTAATAAAATTTATATATTATATATTTAATAAAAAAATTTAACATTCATATAATATTTTTTCTAGGCATGGGATAGGAATAAATACAGTTTCATTCTTAAAAACTATATTTTTTTAAAAAGAGGTTTCCATCATGTTTTCTGCACTTATTTTAAAATTAATTTTCTCCACTTATAGGTATTAAATTTGATAAAATTGATTCCATATTTAGAATCAAGAGGTTAAAATTTGGTAAATATAAGCATTTTTTATAGTGAACCATACATTATATACATTGATATTACTTCAAAATTTAATTATATTCATTACAATATATAACAAAATCATAACAAAACTGTATAGGTATATTGTCTTTAGAAACTGGGAAATATAAACAACTGGTTCATAAAACATCTACATTGTCTCCCATTTATTTCATCATAACTAGACTCCTTTTTGGAATATCATACTTAATACCCTTCTTCGTGATCTGGGTAAAAGAAACATATTAAAGAGTGAGCTCAAATTCCTAATAAGGGTAAACAAAGGAAATATCAATCATGTCATATTGATAAGAACATAACATTTGAAAATCTTATCTTGTATATAAAAGATCATAATATAATGTCATGGGATAAATCATAAAAGTTAAATGTAATCTCAATATTCATAACATAAGACATGAAATTTTTTGGCATACACACATAAGCATAGAAAATCATTTCATATTAGACAAGGCTCATTTCTAAGACCATCGTAGTGGACAAAGTCCATTATTGAACCGAGTTCACTCCTTGTTCTAGCCCTGTATTACTGAACCAGATTTACTTTATGTCCTAGTAATTTCTATATCATGAGAAATAAATCTTTACCTAATTCTTTGGATAAATATATTGGCCCCACCCATCTCATAATGAAACCATTCTTACATTTTACAAAAAAAAACATAAAAACATTCACTATATCATAACCCATGAAATAAAATGGGTTTCTTAAACATCATTCCATCATAACATAATCCATAAATGGATTTAATAAAAAAAAATTCCATCATTTACACAATAAAATAAAATTAATAGTAGGTATAGAAACAAAAAACAATGTAATATTATATGGGAAATAATTTTGATAAAACACTTGAGCTTCATTCCTGAGGAAAATGTCCTTTATTCTTCAAAAATGTTTTCCTTCACCAAAATACCACACAATTTTAGAGGAAATAATTTTATGTGAAAATTACCTTATAATATTGTAGGGTAATCTTAAAGGAAATAAATAATTATGAAAGTGTAAAAATCTGTTCATTTCGTACAAGTAAAAAAAATTATTTTTGTACTTTTTCCAAAAAAGTCAAAATAGTACCACGTTCCAAAAACGACAAAAGATTCCATTCATATCGTTTAGTGAAAATTTAAAAATGGGTAAAATTTACTTTAAACAATTATTAAAGGATATAAATAATATTTTGAAATAAATATTTAGGAAACATGGTTGTGGATGAGAAATAACCCCTAGTAAATACTTACGAATTAACAATCTCAGATAAAAACTAGATTTGCAAATGTATCCCTTACCTTAGGTCTGATATGATTCGTATATATCCAAACCTCTTGTATAATGATTTAAATAATGTTACTGATTTATTCAAGAATCATAATCATTTTTATTATAACATTTATGGCCATATTTCTGTTCTTCTGTTAGTAACATTTCATTAATTGAATGGCCCGAAGGCCTTCTTTTTTATTGATTTTCTGGTAACCCCCCTTTCAATGGATGAGGGGCACCCTTACAAGGCCCATAGGCTTAGAAATTACATTTACCATAGGATTGGAGACATTATTGGACCATTATGTCTTGAGAAAATTATACAGACTACTTGTGTTGGGCAAAAATCCCTCAAGGTATCATTGAAGTATTTTTAAGGTGATTGTGTTTGTTGACAAAGTGGACATCTGTGTAGTGATTGTTGAAAAAGAAAAACAATGACATATAAATTTTTTGAAAAAGAGGATTTCATGGTGGAATGTCAAGTTCAAGAGCTATGGTCAATGATCCATGTTTCATTCAAGAACGTCGAAAAAGGAATGGATCATCTGGAGGCGGTACAAAAAAAACAGTTACAAGGTGGCGCTGTTTTCCAGTGTTTGCCAATTTTTTTGGCCTGAAAATTGGAAAATGAAGAAAAGTGGTTTTTGGAAAAGGGACTTGTGCACCGTGTACTTGAAGGATTGGAAACTTTTGCGCCATATGTTTTTGAAGATCAGATCATAAAAATATGGCAAAGGGATAAGGGTCGCACAAGTATAGGTGTGGTCACGCAGGTGACTTGCGCGCTGTGAAGAGACTTGCGCGCTGTGAAGAGACTTGCGCTCCAATGTCTAGGAGGATTGGAAACTTGCGCGCCTGTTTTTTTTCAAGATCAGAAGATCAAAATATGCCAAATTAAAGAGTTATGTGCAAGTTTTTATGTGGGTCGCACAAGTGACTTGCAGGGGAAGAGACTTGCGCGCTGAAACTGGCGTGCTGAGGGTTGACTTGTGCGTCGTCGCACAAGGTGTTCAAAATGCATATAAATACCAGACCACCGCTCCTCATTTTCAACAAATTTCAACACTTTGAAAAATCAGAGCTCCTGTCATGCAGGTGTGTTGGTCGCACAAGTGGAGGTGGGTCGCGCAAGTGGGACTTGTGCGCCTGATTTGAAGAAGCGCGGTTGTTGTTAGTTGCGCACCAATATTTGTTTGGACGTAAAGGGAAGTGAGTCGCACAATTTTGGAGTTACAGAAGCTTGTGTTGTGCAAGTGTATAAGGTGGACTTGCGCACCAGTTGTGACTTGCACGCCGATACTTGCGTGCCAGATTAGACTTGCGTGCCAAGTAAGGTTGATTCCCCAGTAGTGTTTTCGGTCTACGTGGAAGCTGGAAGTTTCCCCGATACATTCGGTGCAACGAGAGGTTCATCTACGGGTGAAAGTTGGATTTCAACAGAGCATCCACATACAACAAAGGATTCATTCATTAGTGATAATGAAGAGACCTACAAGTCTATAAACTATGAGTGGATCCTTTCCGGATCAGCGAGCAAAGGAAGAGGAAGAAAGTGATCCTCTCCACCTGCAGTGGGCCAGAGAGAGAGAAATAGGGAGTTACCCTTGGGAAAGCAGTGAGCTAACCCTAAACATTGTAAAGGCAGTGAGCCTGGGACAGAGTGACTATACCCGAACCTTGTAATCCACATCTAGTGAAGAATAATGGAATTTGGTACGACTGGAAACTTGTCAGCGTATGCTTCTTAGACGTAGCCCAGTGAGGGTGAACCAAGTAAAAATCTTTGTGTATGCCTTCTTACTTCCATACATTTCATTTAAAGATTCATTATTAGATAAAGAAGAAAATAAGTGATCATAATAAACACACAAGTGTAAACAAAGTGACCCTTGTAATAAAGAGGTCAAGATCCATTGGGGTAGGAAGAACTTTGAAAAAGAATATTCATACCATGATTCACCCCTCCTCTCAGGGTATATAGGCCCCTATTGGTACTAACAACTTGAAACCGCCCCTCCCTAGCATATGCATCGTGATCATCTCTCCACCTTTTCATGGCTGTTCGGCTAGCATGTCCATATTTTGTTGAATAAGTTCTTATTCATATTTTTAGTTTATCGTTATATCATTTACATAATGGTATTATTATAATATATATCATATTCATTCATTCGATTCATTTATACAATCATTCTTTAATGAAGATTATGTATAATGAATCACATCGCACTGTGGAGATGGTAAGTTGTACGTACGCACGAGCGACGATATCGTTCCCATAATTATTGAATGGTATTGAAGTGTATGGTGTATAATATATCAGAATTACTATCATGTTATAATAATAATATATAGTTATTATTTCTACCATTATACCCATCCAAGTAAGGTGGTGGTGAAAAATAGATTACACCATGGCATGGAGAAAGTAAGTTGTACGTACGCATGCGCGATGATTTTGTTTTTCATAGGATGGATAGATGGTGAAATAGGGTTGTTTCATATTTATAATAACATATCATTATATGAGTGATAGTGATGTTATTACTTTATAATGAAACAACTAATAAAGAGTAAGTAAAAGAATAAAGAAATTTAAAAGAATCGGTAGAAGAGATTACTTATTCCTTGACGTGCCTCTATTAAATTTCCTCTTAGTTATGATTATTCCCTCTAACATAACAGCTAGGATATAACAGTAATTTTAAAATAAGGGAATCTTGTGGTTTTTTAAACTCATTATTGCATGCAAAGAAATCTTCTGAAGAATAAAAATTATTTAAAGAAAATATTTCATTAAAACATTCGGGTGTTACATTTTGTTTTTAGGCATTATCAAAAGTAACTATTGTAAAATTTATCACCATTGTAAAGAGTACATTAGGGTAATCTAGGTTAAATCTGATTGTTAAGGTCACCATACTTCATATTAACTCTTATATTAAGGTAATTATACCCTTATCACCTTAGGATCAAAATTTATTTGTTTAATAGAAAATTTTCAATGAAAATGACCTATATAATATTTAAAGCAAAGAAAAATAAAAAAATTCACTCTATTACTTTTAAATAAATTTTATGTGTTAACATAGGGAAAAAAGAAATTGGTGAATGAATATAAATGGTTTTTATAATAATGAAATTATCTTCATGATGTTAATTTATTTCTAATTATTAGTGGTTAATTAATTACCTTAAATGCTTGTGCAATGCTAATATAGTATTTAATCAATTAATATAAAGATAAAATAAATGGTTTTAAAAATGTTAAAAGTAATATAATTTTAGATTTTTATAGTGTTACACAAATTTTTTTGATGAATATAACATATTAGTGATGTTTAAATGGATTATATTTTAATTCCACTATTGTCTTGTTGTCCTTAAAGTCAAATTAAATCAAAAGTTTCAAAATTGGCATTAATGATATTTTATCAAAATAATTTTTTATTAAATTATTTAAAATTTATAAAAATATTTTAATATGAAAATGATGATAATATTTGGTCAAAAATGTCATAATTAGTCCATTTATGGGTTAATATTTACCTTATAAGTAAGATTATAACCCTTTAAGAGTGAAAAGGTTATTACCGTGGTTAAAGGTAAAATGGGTTAACTAAGGATTTAAACTAAATGATAAAATTTAAAAAACCACATAAACCTATCATAATTTTATTATTTGATGTAATTTAAACCTCATCCTATCTTATATTAAAATATATGGACATTTTGAATCATTTGGTTTAAGAATGACCTTATTATATTTTTAATATTTTAAGAAATTACAAGAGCTCCCTTCCCTTCACTTATAAAAGGGCACCACTCCTTTCTCTTATTTACACCACTTTGAGCCTTATAGCTCATCCATTACCTACCATAATACCTTTTTATATTCCTTAAACACATCCTATAGTTTTTATTCTATTGTGACCTGACCAATAGGGGCCCTCCTGGCCAGAGGAAGATTGAGTTGCAACAACCCCTAGCTTGCCTCAAATAGGCTAGGGGTCAGTGACAAATGCTAAGAAGGCATAATATAAAATGGGAGGCATTTTCCTAATGTACATGTTTGCAAGAACACATCTGTATCCAAGAAACAGTGTAAAGGAATAATGAAAAATAGTTTCATCTAGAGTAACCATGAAAGAAATGACCTCTAGGGAATACATCAAAGTACGATAGAATAAAACTAAAGTGTAAGGGGAAAATACATACCAAACTAGAAATGAAGTGAAAACCTGAAAACAACTAGAATAAATTAAAAATCAGATATCTTGGATCTGAATCTCTAGGTATTGTCCACCGTACGCAGTCAATGCAACCAGGTATCACTTTGCTCCACTAAATTCATTGTTGATATGTCTGTCATTTGTATAAGACACGACACATGCAAGAAAATCCCATGTAAGGGTGAGTATATGAATACCCAGTAGAATGACCTAAAAACCAAAAGGGAGTGATATAAAGATAAAATGATAATATTCATCTCAACTGAAATAAATAGGGAAATGAAACCCAACAACTACTCATATATATATGCTCATAAAGAAAACCAGATGAGAGAGAAATGGGATCTTTATCCCACAACCTAGATAAAGTCGATGAGTAAGCCTATAGATATAAAATTTAATCACTGATGACTAGAATCAAATAAAACCACTCATAATATGTGTGTAGGATACCACTCCTCGCTACTACGTTCCATGACCGGGGGAACCACAAATCCCATAGAGGACCTGTGTGCCATCAGAGCTTGAAGAAGGGGGAGTTCCACTCCTGTAGATAGAGGAACCACACCCTCTATTGTATGGGGGTGATTTGAATCTACCTATAAAAATAATGTGGGTAACACATGCCCTAGTGTGATAGGGGAGTCCGACCCCAACATCTCCCTGATGGTATGGGGAACCTATGTCATGGTGCGACAAGGGAGTATTGACCCCGACATCTCTCTAATGATATTTCCTTGATCTATACCATCATCGAGAATTGTCTAAAGAATAATCACACTCAGAAAATCTCGTATCATATCTCATATAAAAAAACTAAGGCCATTATCACGTTTTACCTAGAAAACTACTTAGGATATGATGATTTTGGGCCAAAATACAAGTCCAAATGAAGAATATATGAGTGGAAGAAGTCTTTTAGGTAAGTACATAGAGTATAAGTGGTCCACACGGCATGTGACCCCAACTCATCACATGGTTTTGTTTTCATATAGACATGGTTTGGAAGCCATTACATTCTACATAGTGTGTATAGGTGGTACATGGCATGTCTCAGCCACTCAGAGTCTATCTGTGTGCCCTAGGTCATGCTCGTGTACTTTGAGTCATGACTGTGTATTTGGTCGTGTTTGGGTACTAGCATGTGCCCATGTACTTCTGGAGAACACAATGTGTCTGGCCACATAGGGTCTTGGGTGTGTGTTACCTGACACACATTTTGTCCACCAAGTAAGGGTTACATGGCTTTTGGTTCTGGCCACATAGCATGTGATCCTTAACATTTTCCCATAACAATAACATCACTATCAAGGGGCTGCATTCCATATGTTCTTCTGAGATATATGGCATGTAGTTAGGTTTTTCACAGAATCTGAAGATTCTTAATGCAGTTTCCATATCCACTCATGTTGTTACAAATCTCATAGGTTGACTATCTGAGATTGAATTAAAACTCCTTTGGTCATAATTCTCTATCCTCTAGTGGCTAGAAAAATGAATTTAGTAATTTTCATGAAAACTGCAACACCAACCATCACGCCTACCATCGTATATTGCCTGATTTCATCATTGCTTCGGATCTCAGATCCAAGAAGCATCACCCATAACTCATTTTCCATATAGATCCTTATTTAAACCATTGATATGTTCATTGCATACACAACCACCATGCATTTGGGGGTTTTATCATGCTTTAACCCACCCCAGTAATGTTGAATCAAGACATCATGTTCCAACAATGGTGAAAGTGAAATTGGGTGGGGTAAAAACACAATAGAAAAGGTGAAAACATCATAAGACAATATTTCTTGGCCCATGATCATAAAATAGGGATATCTGGGGTGAAAATAATGGTGTATCAAGAATAACTGATATAAAAAATTATATGGGCTCATGCGAAGGATGGCTAAACCCAGATCAAAAGGAGATAAAATATTCATGTTCAATCTTTTAAGAAAAAAGTTAAAATCTACAATTGATGAGTCTTATCTCTATTGATATAAATCATTGGTGAAGAATGTGTTTTATAATGAAGGAGAAGACTTGTTGTATTCGATTCCTCTCGATCCACCTCAATCCTATCACTCTTCATCCTCTAATGTGATCCATCATCAAAGAATGATCATAGATATTCTTAATTATCTCAGGGTTTAAGCACATAAACCTAAAGAATTTTAATAACAAGGTATATATGGATATATTTAGGTCGTGGGTGTTTATAATAAAATAAATAAATTTAATTATTTATTTTTTATTAAATGCTCCACCAATGACTGCCTCAATCAGACATCCAGTATTGACCAATATTAGGTCACACCTAGGGTAAAGCTTGTGTTCCATACTCAACCTTGGTCTTAGATTTATGATATGAGACTCCATTTGGGAGTTATTGCACTATTCTAGGAAAATTACATGTGTGTTTTCTTAATATATTTAATATTTTTATAATATCAATTTTGGGCTCATCGGGCCTTTGAATATCATGCCATCTCAGTGCCTGGATCCAAAAATATTCATTAATATATTTCGAAGACTTATATGGAAAAAAAGATCATCAAATTCTCACATACTTCAAGTATTTTCACCCTAAAAAGTACAAGATAAACAAAATGGTGGGGATATAGAGCCCGTATCTAGCTCTCTCACTCCCAAGATCTCTCCTGCACACTCCCATGCCACCATAGCAGCTGAACCAAGTGAATGGTCCATCCTCGTAGGATCCTCTCATATCGATACTCGATCTACACTAGGTACTCCATGAAGGTGTATCCATCCTCAATGTTTAGCTCACCCCAATTAATAACATTTCTCGGATCATGCACGTATCTCCTCAGTTGCAATACATGAAAGACTTTGTGCACCCAGTCTAGCTGTGGGGGAAATTATAGGTAGTAAGAAACATCATCAACCCTCTGTGGCATCATGTACGACCTAATGAACCTCAGGGATAACTATCCTCCCAGGACTAACCTCTAAAATCCTCATCATGATGAGACTATCAAGAAAACATGGTCTCCCTTTTCAAACTCCAAGGGAATACGATGTCGATCTGCATAATATTTTTGTTGGATATAGGTTTTACTCATATGATCATGGATCACTTGGACCTTCACCATCATCACATGCACTATCTCTGGCCCAACTATAGATATTTCTCTAATCTCAGTCTATCATAAGGGTGTCCTAAAAGGTCTCCTATCAAAAGGCCTTGAAAGGTTCTATGTCAATCGTAGAGTGATAGATATTATTATAGGAAAACTCTACCAATGGAAAGAGATCCTCCCATATCTAGACAAAGTCCAACACATAGGATCTCAGAAATACTCTAACAATTGGATAGTGTTCTTAGTCTGACAATCCATATGGGGTGAAAAATTGTGCTCATCCTCAACTGGGTCTTGAATGCATCTTGAAGACCTCTCCATAACCATTAAGTGAATTGCACATCATGTTTGGAGATAATTGTTAAGGGTGACCCATGGAGTTGAATACTCTCCTGCACATATAACTTCCCTAAACTCTCCTCTGAACTCTGATACCTGATAGAAAGGAATTGAATCAACTTAGTAAGTTGGTAAACTATCACTCAATTGGAATAATGTCCTTTCACTATCCCCAGAAGCCCCATCACATATTTTATGGATATGTTATCCCATTTTCACTCCAATATCTTAAGAGACTGCATAAAACCTACTGAAACCTAGGGATCAGCCTTCACCTTCTGACATGTGATACACCTAGATATGAACTTAGCTATGTCTTTCCACATTTTAGGCCACGGAAACTATCATTTAAGGTCTTAGTACAACTTTTATACACCATGTTTTACAACCGATGGGGAATTTTGAAACTCCTTCATCACCTCCTCTCACAACATGACTACAACCACCATCCATCCCTAGAAATAGATGACATGATCCCCTCCTTTAGAGTATCTATCTAGTATATTCCCTAATTATATATGTTTACAAAGAACCACAAAGTCAATGTCTCCAAATTGATCCTCTATCACATGGTAGATAATTGGAGGAGTCATAACCATTTTCTATAAAAAAAATTGTACCCCTATCCTCCACTAGGGTCAGCGGTAAAGAATTCATATGCTTATACACCTCCTCCACCAAGAGAGAATGATATTTCATACTAAGTAAATGATATATTGTGTTTCCCTTACCAATATTATAGACTATCTTGAATTCATAGTTCTATAGAAACTCCAACAAGTGTCTCTGTTTCAGGTTATGATCTGTTTGAGTGAAGATATACCTGATACTCAGGTGGTTTGAGTAAATAATAAAGAACTCACCAAGAAGATAGATCTTTCAAATATATATAGTGAATACTACTTCTACCAACTATGGGTCATGAGTCACATATTTCTGCTCATGGATTCTTAACTATCTCGACCCATATATGACCAATTCCTACCTCTACATCAACAAACAACTAATCCTAGATCTAAAGGAATCATAAAACACTATATACTTCATTCCCCCCTCTGGTAGTCTCAATATTGGATCACTATTAAACATAAACCTCAACTTGTCAAAGTCTCTCTGATATTTCTCGATCAAAGTAAACAGATACCATTTTTACATCAGTGTAGTTAAAGGGGTTGCTTCTCTAGAAAAGTCAAGCACAAAACTCTTATAGTACCAAACAAATACAAGAAATCTCTGCACCTATGTCACACACTTGGTAATATTCTAAGAAATTATTGTATCAATATTCATTATTTATATAGCCAAACCATGCTCATAAATGACATTACCTAAAAAGTGAAACTTGCAAATCCAAAACTGGCACTTCAAGAGCTTACCATAAATCCGGTGCTCTCAAGGTAAGTCTAGGACCATACTCAAATGTTATGCATTCCACTCCTATGATGTATAGTAAATGAGTATTTCATAAATGAATAAAACCAAATATTTATTCAAGTATGGATATAAGATATGATTTATTAAATCCAGAAACACAGTAGGGGTATTCATCATGCCAAAAGTCATAATCAGGAACTTATAGTGTCTGTGCTGACATAGGAATGTCATCTTCATAATATCATCCTAAAAACCATCAATTGGATGTAGTAGGACCCAAGATCGATCTTCGAGAACCAAATCATGCTTGAAAACTGATCAAATAGGTAACAATTTTTAATAAGGGGTAGTTTTTCTATATTGTTACTTGCTTTAGTCAATGATTATGAACACAAAGCCTCAAGATCCCATCTTCCATTTCCACACAAAAAAAAAACTGGAGCTTCCCAGGGGGATACACTAGGTATGATAAATACCTTCTCTTAAAGTTCCTCAAATTGCACCCTTAGATATCATATCTTGATAGGGGACATCAGATATGTCTCTTAAAATATCAGTGTGGTCTCAGGGTGCAGGTAAATAAGGAAGTCTATATCCTGCTATAGAGGTAGTCTCGAAAAATCGTCAGGGAAGACATCTATATTGTCTTCCACTATTGAAGAAATCCATATGCCTGATGATCTTGCTATATTGAGGTCTAAACTATCCAACTGATGGGTGATGGGTTACAACTTCTTGCTCACAAGATCAACTTTCTCAACCATGATGTATCTCTCTCCCACAAAGTATAATCATATCCCATCATTCTAAAGGAAGTTAAATCACTTATGATGATATCCAATATAGGTCCAAACCATATACAACCATTCCATAACTTATATGATGTTATAAGGTCTCATCGTGATAACCAAGAGGTCCCACATGAAACTATATCCACAAATAAAAGATCATACTGCTTAAATATATGCAATATGGAAGAGTCTCTCCCTATAGGAACTTATGGACATAGCTTCAAGGCTAATGTCTCAACTAGAAGCTCCATCTCTCGCACTAGTAATAAGGATATTATGGGATGACTAACACTTTTTTCCACTAGTAATGAGTAAAGGTTAGAATAAAAAAATATAATACCTCATATCATCTCATGTGAAACCTAGTCATAACCCTCCATGGCTTGAAACTTCCCATGGCTCCAACCATCAGTTCCCTAGGCCTTACATGGGACACTTGGTGGCAGTGGTGGTAGTATTATATCATATCATCATCATCTACCAACTACTCCCTCCAAATCTTCTCTTACTCCACTTTAATCACTTCCTCCCTATGGGCTGCCATGTCCATGTTTAGGTGATCCATGATCATGGTGTTGCTTCTACTGTGAGGAACCATCCACTACTTGTCTGTCTTTCTAGTAATGATGGGTTGTAAAATCATGAGCTAAGTAATCTCACTCATCATAATATTAATATCTACCCTCTCGAAACTGAATATATCCCCTAAGTGATCCCTAATTCACAGAACCATTCATCTATGTTTGAGAGTGATAATTCATCCTCTATCAACACCCTGATATTTGATTCTTACTACCTACTATAGAAAACTCTACTATAAGATTCCCACCACTGGATCCAACTACCCAGTGTCCCTCTACAAGGAATATATTATTTACTATATCCCACTCTAACACTCCATCATAAGTGTGCAAGAATAATGAGACCACACTAGATCAAATGTCTCGGTGGAGACACTGCTTGAGCTTCCTCACCTAGAAGAAGTTGTATTGTACCTTATCAAGTGATTACCATGTGAGGTTTTTTAACCTAACGGTATACTTAAAAACTATAATAATACCCTAATACATCTTAATAATTTCCTGGATCCAAAATGAGTATAATAATGATGGGTAATACTCCTCATGAAATAGCTATCAGAAGTCAGACCATGAGAGAATCATCTCATTATGGGTCTGCATAAACAAAATTCACCAGTTTATAGCTACTCTAATGAAAATATTAGCTTCCATTACTGCCATATAATCTATCAGGTTTTGAATGATCCTAAATTCTTGAACCATCAACTCAATCCAGTCCTCTATTTTCTGGGGATCTGTCTTACCATAGAACTTTAGTGGTCTCTGATACTAGAACTTGTAGAGTTCACTAAGCCTATATACATCATCATCCATAACTTCCAATATTATCTAATGCTCAACAGGAGAGGGTGTTACTCCATTACCACCTGGAGGAAACACCTCATGATATGACCCTTGAACTAAGGCCTCATCACTCATCATATCATCATCAAGATCATGAATTGATAACTTGGTTGGTGTTCTTCAAGGAGACATCCTAAGTGATCAGGATGTACCATGGTAAGATGAGCATATAGATATATGGAGACATGACTTAATAAATAAAGTAAAAGGGCTCAATCTTATGTGATTCATGTACCATTGTTCCCTATAATTAATGTCTCAGTATGTCGAGTTGAAAAGTGGGTAGTCATAGTTCTGAGGTATGGATACATCAGTCACCGCACCAACACTAGATTCCTTGACCTAAAATCCACATTCAAGACACTCTAATACTATTTCCCTAAGTCCCATCCAAATCCTCATAAGGGGAAAACACTAAACACTATCATAAGGAATGAACTACTCTGATACAACTATATCATGACCCAACCCACTGAGGCCTGCAACCTGCAAATCACTTTTTTTGGATTTTTAAAAAGCCGGTTTGAGGGTTATCCGGTTCCCAACCCACTGAGGCCCACCTAGATATTGGAAGACCAAGCCGCGACAACCCCTAGCCCACCTCTAATAGTTCAGGGGATGGATACATACATTGAGGAGGAATAATATAAAATGGGAGCCCTTTTCCTAATGTACCTATACACACACACCCGTCTATATCCATGAAACAATACAAATGAATAATAAAATATAATAACATCTAGAGTAACCATGTATGAAATAACCTCTATAGAATACATCAGAGTATGATAGAATAAAAATAAATTGTAAAGGGAAAAATACACACCCAACCAGAAATGAAGTCTCAACCTGACAAAAATTGGAATAAATGCAAACTAATAGATCCTAAATACGAATATCCAAGTTCCAACCACCATACATGGTAAATAAACCCATGTATCACTATTCTCCACCAAAGTCATGCATGTTGTATGTATAAGACATGACAAGTGCGGGAAAATCCCATACAGGATTGAGTGTATATATACCCAGTAGAAATCCCTGAAAACCTAAAGGGTGTGATAGAAAGATATAATGATAATATTCAGGTCGTCCCAAAGAAATATATAAATGAAACCCAATAGGTAATCATATATATATATATATATATATATACTCATAAAGAAACCCATAGGATAGAGAATATATATACTCATAAAGAAACCCATAGGATAGAGAAATGGGATCTCTATCTCATAGCCTGGCCAATGTTGATGAGTAAGCCTACAGCACCAAAATTCCATCACGGATGCCTATCATCAAATGCAACCTCACCAAAATATTTTTGTAGGGTCCCACTCCTAAATACTGCTCTCTAAAACTTAGGGATCTATAACTCCCCTGGAGAACCCACATTTCTACAAAGCTTGAAGATGAGGGAGTGCCACTCCTATAGATAGAGAACCCATATCCTATTTAGTATGGGGGGTTTTGAATCTACCTATGTAAATAATATGGGGAACCAGTTCCCTGGTGCGATAGGAAATTACTAACCTAGGAATCTCTATTATATTATCGGGGACCTACATCCTGATATGATCAGGGAGTATTGACACCGACATATCTTTTATGATTCTTCCCTGATCAATTCCATCATCGATCACCACCTAAAGAAGAATCTTTCTTTTAAAATCTATCATTGTATCTCATATTCCAAAAATAATACCATCGTCGTGTTCTATATGTAAAAATACCCAGGATAGGCTACTCATGGGCTAAAATTTGAGTCCAAATGAAGGAGATATGAGAGGAAGAATTTCTAGAGGGAAGTAAAAGGCATGTAAGTGGTCCACATGGAATGTGGCCCCACCATGTCACTAGGACATGTTCTCATATAGAAATGGTTTGGAAGTCACGTCATCATATACAACATGTACAAGAGGTACATAGTGTGTATCGACCACTCAGGGCCTACCCGTGTTATCTAGGCCATTCCCATGTACTTTGGGTTATGTTCCTATACTTGGAAATATACCTAGCCATGTCTGAATACCGTTACATGCCTGTGTACTTTAGGAGTACATGATGTGTCTTACCGCATAGGTTCTTGGGTGTGTTCCATCTGGCACATGGCTTGTCCATCCAATAAGGGTTACATGGCATGTGATTCTGGCCACACAATGTGTGATCCTTAAATTTTTTCTAAAATCCCAGTGTTTTAGACAGGGGTCTATACGCCATTTTTTCTTACAACATATATGGAGTGTATTAATGTTTTTCATAGATTCTAAAAAATTCCTCACACAGTTTCCATATCCATGACCATTTCAATGAATCTCTCCAGTTGACCATCTGAGATTGAAGGAAAACTCCTCTAGTCGTCGTTTCCTGGCCTCCGGTGGACAAAAAATGGAATCTAGTGATTTTCCTGAAGCCTGAAACACTAAGTATCATTTCTCATGTCTCATGGAGCCTGATTTCATCACCACTTCAGATCCTAGATCCATGAAGCATCACCCATAACACATGATCCATCCCAATCCATTTTCAAACCATTGATCTATTCATCATGTGCACAACCACCATGTATTTAGAGGTTTGATCACACTCAAACCCATACCATCAATGTTGAATCATGACCCCATAGTCCAATAATGAAGCACATAGCTAAAGGGTGGAGGAAAAGTACAAAAACAAAGGTGAAAATGTTGTTGGCCAAGAATTATTGGACATCGATCATAAATTGAGGATATCCATGCTGAAAATTATGGAATGTCAATAATAAATTATATAAATAAATTATACAGTCTCATGTGAAGGGTGGATAAATGAAGATCGAAATCATATAAAATATTCATGATCAATATTTTAATCAAAAGGAAAAATACACAATTGATGATTCCTACCTTGATTGGGATCGATTTTTGGTGAAGAATGAATTCACTAAAAAATAGAATCCCCACTACATTCTACCTCTTGATCTACCTCGATTCGATCATCCATCATCCTCTCATGTGATCCACCAATGAAGAATGCTTAGATATATAGTCAAATATCCAATGTTTTATGTAGCTAAACCTATAAAATTATTATAATGAGGTATATATATATAGGGATTTAGGTAATGGTTGTTTAAAATAAAATAAATAATTTAATTATTTATTTAAATTAAATGCACTTCCAATGACTACCTCAAAAAAACATCCAGCATGGACCAAAATTATATCACGCCTAGGGTAAACCTTTCATTACAAACTCAACCATGGTCTCAAATTTAAAATCTAAAATCAGTTGGCGAGTTATTCCACTATTTATAAAAACTACACATGTGTGATATAAATATATTTAATATTTTTATAATATCAATTCTAGGATCACCAACCTTCATAATCTCATGTTTTAAAGAAACCCAGGCTTTTCATACATAGATATTACATCATTTTTTTATGAATATTCATTACATTACACAAACACCCTCCTAGAGATCATAAAGGTATAGTTCCATTGGATAATTGGAAACATAAAAAAATGGTCCATAGGTGAACTAAATCATCCCCCACTATATAATTCATTTCTAGCATCATTCTTTGAAAAATCATACATAATACATTCCTTCATAACCTAGAGAAAGGAGACATAATAAAGGATGATCTTATATGCTCATTAAGGGAAAAAAAGGGAGATATATAAGCATAATATGAATATAAGGGTGTGATAATGTTGGTTCTATTGTTGCATTTGTTTTCAATGATGTGTCAATATATGTTTGGTGAATTTGGATAAAGTGGTGATTCCTATAGAATTGTTATGGATTCATCTAATGGAATTGGATGTCATGCTTGTAAAATTATCCTTGGACAACTCTTATGATCATTTTTGTTGTTCTTAATTTTCTAATACATGTGAAAAAGAATAAATTCAAATTTCATATGAAAAAGGAATACCCTGAAAATATTTATTTTCATTATGAGAAGAAAAATTGAAGTTATGATTAAAAAAGAAATTGAATGCATGAGGAAGAAGAGGTGATGGTTAAGAAGTGATTTTTCATTTTTGGCTTGAGTATTCTACTCTTAGAATATAATTTTTATGGGGTTTTAATAAAAAAAATAAGTCAAACCAATGGAGTCACCAAGGGATATCCCTCGACCACTCATAGGGGGGCCCAAGGGTCAACCCCCATGGGAGAGCCTACCCAAGGAGGAAGTGAATGAAGGAAGCCAGACCCATGTATAGGGACTATATGAGTTCATGATTGAGGGAACACATAGAACTATGTGTAGGACCGCAGTGGAGGTGGGCGCATGGTGTGAACCCACATTGTCAATGGGAATAATCTCATGATGTTATGCAATGCATGTGTGAATAATGTTGATCCCTAGTAGTCAAATCGAGTGATAAGTGGTGCCAGTTAACTGAAAAAGAGGAGTGAAGTTTGGGAAAAATATCATGTGGGATAGAGGAAATGTAGGTACTATTCACCCACTTTAAAAGTTATGTATATAACATGCACCACATTATTAAGTTAATCTTGATAGTCTGATCACTTGAGGGTGTCATCTCCTACCATCATCCACTTGATAGATCTTCTGTACACTGGAGTTCATAAACGAACTCCCTTTGATCGGCCCAAGGATTCCATGTTCATTTTGAGACCATGATGATGAGTCAATGAGGCATCAAATCATCATGCATGCATTCTAGACTTTTCATGCATGTGATGACACAAATAATGATCATTTGCCAAATGAAAATTTTAGTTGCATAAGTCCATCCAGATTAGTGAAGGTATTTGAGCTTCTATGTATGATAACCATACGATAATGGAATGTAGATGAGGATATCACCACAAGGTAGATCATGGACTCACATATGATAAACACCATGAAATAAGAAGTATTATTGAGTAAAATCGAATGAATTAGGTATGCCATAAATGACATATTTTATGAGGATTTGAAGGAGTCCTCAATGTGATATATTTTGTGGATATAAGGTAGAGAGAATTAAATATGAATACCAAGGCCTGAAAAATGATAGTTTTTTCCAATACTGTGAGAGAGCTTCTATTTTATTCAAAACAAAGAATCTATAAAACAACTATTTTGAGTGGAGGAGGTTCTGTAAATCCTTGGATTGTGGGAGGGAGAAGTAGATCCCTCTAGAAGTAGACTTGTTCACAGTACACTCATAGTTCTTCTTGAATAAGTAGTTCTATGAAGAAACTTGAGATAGGGTGATGTTCATATGAATTATTCATTTGATTTGTGTGAACTAAAACTTCCACGGAATAGTGTCACCCATTCTGCATTTCATGAAGGAGTGGTTACACTTTCCCATAAGGTTTACAAAGTGACATTGCAAGATTTTTTTCATGTAGTACATTCCATTTTTTTTAAAATATGAGTGTATAGTTTTTGTGTGAATATAAAGGGTTCTTTACTTACACTTTGTGTGAAGAAGGTAGAGTGTATTCACACTCAACCTTGAAGGAAGGATGTGGAAGTACACATTCATGACACACATGAATTGAACCTAAACTAAGGTAATAAACAGTGCATGTGAATTGTGTGGGTGCATAAATAAAGGAATAAGGAATTGGAAAAAACTTGCATGCATTAATTCATGATCATGCACACATAAATAATTCTTGAGACACCCTAAATAAGACACTTTTGGATGACATGTAATCCATTCATGAAGTGTGATTGAATTGAGAATTAAAGAATAATTTATTTGAGGTTCTACAAGTTTTATCTTTCATAAATTAATAAATAGTAATTTTTTTTGCACCACTTGCACACATCATAAGTGAGGTCGGGTCTTAATCCATTAGAAGAAATAATAAATCTAGTAGTATTACACTGAAGAATATGATTATCTATTATGATCAGAATATTTTTATATGACCAGCATCATTGAAAATGTACTTGAATTATACATGATCAAGTGTGATATTTCAAACTCATGGAGTAGGATCATTTAAATATCTTTCTATAGTGGATTGATCCATTTGGAGAGAGAGTTTGTAACTGTGGGTATAATTAATTGTTGGAAGATTTTTGATTGGGGGGTATAACAAGTCACTAGAGAAGAAGGTGCATTTGGGGGATATAACCAACTACTAAATGTGGATTAAAGCTAGGGGTATAAACAATTACTAATTTTAATTACCTTATAGAATATTGGATAATATGTGTTGGGTGAATAACTAACAATACAATGAGTGGGTATTTGAACCAAACCATATAAATAATCTGTTTTGTTCCTTTGATTTATATCATTATTCGATGTTAGTATTAGAGACACAATAATAGTGGATTGAGGCTTTAACCATCTATATAGGTTTAATTGAAAAGGGAAAATTTGAAAAAATAAAAGGGATCACTAATTCACCCCCTCCCTCTCTCAGTGATCTCATGCTAATCAGGGCTCTATTGAGAACATGAGAATAAAATTTTAAAATCATACGCTACATATCAAAGATCATAATATTAAGTCATAGAATAAATATTGTTAATTAATAAGACATGAATTATAAGGAAATAAAAGAACATGATCCATGAGAGCATAACAACGGCCTAACTCATATAATTTGTGCATACACATAAGTATAAAAAATCATTTACATAGTATTCAAATATCACTTCCAACGATATTATAGTGGAATGGGTTCACTCCCTAAACCATCATAGTAGTTAAGGTTCACTCCCAAGGGAATCATATTGGACAAAATCTCTTATTGAACTGGGTTCACTCCCCATTCCAGTCTTTTCAATCTCATGAGATATAAATATTCACCAAATGCATTGCAGGGAGATATAAATCCCACTAATCACATAATTAAAATCATATGTATGTGTTCCAAAATATCATAAAACATTCATTATATCATATCTCATGAAATGAAATGGGTTTCATAAACATTTCATTATTTAGTAACCTATAAAAAAGAGATAAGTTTCATAAACATCATGTCATCATAAACATAAAACCTTTAGTGAAAGAATAAGAATTTTATCCTTTTATTATATCACTATTAGGTAATAGGTAACATCAACGGATGTCATCTTATATGAAAAATTATTTTAAAATATTATTTACAACTTTCTTGAAAAAAATATCCTTTATTCTTTGAAAAATACTTTTTTAAAACATAAAACATTTTAAAAATCATTTTATTTGAAAATAACCCTAGAATATTACATATATATATCTTCAAATAAATTATTTTTCATGACTATGGAGAATTATGTTCATGCTATACATGTTAAAACAAATATTCCTTTTAAATTTTTGGTAAAATTCAAAAAGGCACTGTATGGAAACGACATGAAGATTCCTTTCAAAAAAATTTTTAAAAACATAAAACATGGGTAAAAATTTCTTTAATAATTCATTTTTATAATGATAAAAACTTTTGTGAAAATACTTTTAGAAAAAATTGTTTTGGAAGAAAACAAGTTTTTGACTGAAGAGAGAAATAAAGACATTTTTTATTAAAAACATTATTTTAAACTCTTGAGTACATAAAGAGAAAAAAATGAAGGGAAAACATTTATCATCATGGAATGACTAGAGGATAATAAAATTCATGAGTTTCCTGGGAGATGGATCATAATATTTTAACATCGGAAACGTAATCATACACATTCTTGATAAAAGATAAGATTATAACATAAAATCTTTACCCCTTCAGTAAATTTAAATTGTAAACCCCATAAAGGAATAAAATTATATGAAACTTAAATTATAATGAGAATAAATAAATTAATGATATTAAATATCAAAGTTTTTTATATAAAACTCATAAAATAAGATAGGTTCATAACATAACATATGTCTCAAGGAAGGAAAATTGAGAAAAAAATCCCTTACCACTTCGGAAACTTTTGACCCGTAAAACCCTAAAAGAGAGGTCCTAAAATGGATATATAAATCCCAATAATTGTTATGTGAAGATTCATAAAATTAATTAATTATTAGTATATACACCACATAAAATAAATTATAGGTGAATATGGTATGTGTCTCATAGAAGTAAAAAGTAAGACGGGAATCCCTTACATTAAGTCTAGACTTCCATCATACACATTAAAACATCCTTATAATAAATATAATTTTATTATAAATATATTAAGGATCCATAATTTTATATATCATAACATATATTATTTTCTTATTACCTTTTATTACCTATTTATTAACAGTTCCATGTTAAAGTCGCATTTCAGGAAATAACTACTTTGTTGTTCATGTAGTTTTTGATTTTTTATTTTTGGTCTTCTTAATTTGATCATGATTCCATCATATAAATAATTTTATCCATGAGATAAATATTTAATATATTAATTATATATTTTTTTATAGTAATCTACAAAAGTGAGAGGGATAAAATGAAATACATCATTCATGGAGATAGTAGGTCATACGTATGCATAAACGTTGTTTCCATTTTCTAAAAATATTGAAATAAATAATGTAAAATAGTATATTGACATTAAATAATCATGATTATTTCATTTATATCACATATTTTAATTAAAACATCATTATGAACTTCCACGTAAAGAATTAATGGATCGCATTACTTCCTGATGTGGTAGTCCATCGTACACACGAGCAACATTATAGTATTTTTCACATAATGGAAAGTATGAAGGAATATATGATATAATAATTATATAAATATAATAATATAATTATTATTTAATCCATAATTATATCTAGACATGTGAGGTGGTGATGGAAAATGAATAACATTGGTTCATGAGGCGGTGGTCCATCGTGCACATGAATGATGATTTCATATCCAATTTGATGGGATAGAAGATTTTTTTATGTCAAAACCTTAAAAAAACATATAAATATATTTTATATAATGATTTCATTATATCATCATGGTTTAATAAGAATTTAATTAGGTGGAGTAATAAGTAAAGTAAAATGCTCGATTAGGGGTGTTACCTCTTCTTCAGACAACTTCTTTTAGATTGCACCAAAAGGCTTCTTAAGTTGGATTTTTAACCAAAATTAGGCTTATAGGATGGGATGAAATAAGTAAGGAAGTTATTTTGGAAGGTATCATCCAAAACAAATGGTTTCAGAAGAGTAAATATGAGAAGATAAGGGGTACCCTTTTATAAGTGAGGTGAGTGTCACGCTTATAAATGCTTGAAAAGAAAAAGGTGTACCCAAATTTTTCTAATGCCAAAAGGATAAAAATGGAACATTATAAACACCTATAAATTATATTGTCTAAATATATCCATATAATGGGTGTTTTACTTGTTTTGGATTTTTTTAACCTTTATCTTTTTAGTTTAACCCCTAGTAATTCCAATTTTACCTTTACTACAGAAAATAATTTTTACTATTTTTACTATTCATTATATTGAAAAATTAATATGAACTTATTAAATAATATAAATTATAATTATTCCAAATATGGAATCCATTTTTTCAAATTACATTCACATAATTGGCAATATTTAATTTAAAATTAAACCCATAGATGTGACAAGAAAAATAAAATGTTCAAAAGTTTGAAATGTATTTATATAAAAATTCAATATAATAATGATTAAAATGAAAAAAATGGATTAATTTATATATAATTTAAGTAATTTTATATTTAAACCCATTTTAAAATAAAAAAATAACCTTACATATTCTTTAAATGAAAATGTATTTTTCAATAAAAACCAGTATTTTCACTATTCATAGAAAGATTATTCTTTTCAGAAAAATCACCAAAATTTACCCTAAGATAATTTTGACATGATGATTTAAAAAATGAATATTATTTTATCAAAATTAATATCTAAATATTTCAAAAATGTATTTTATTATTATTTTTAAAAAATAACAAAAATTGTTTTTGAGAAAATAGCATTTTGAAACATATAAACTTTTCTAAAAATAAATTAATTTTTTATAAATATATTTTATTTATATAAAACCATTATACTTAATCTTTAAAAATTATTTATTACTATTCATATCACTAATTTTAATTTATAGGCTATAACATTTGTGTTTAAATAATAATATTAATAATATTTCACAGTTTGTTAAAACTCAGTGTTGCATGTAATGCATGCTAAACTCGGTGTTTCATTTAATTCAACCTATAAAAGAAATTTAATTTATTCAAAAATAATAATTTATAAAAACTTAGGGTGTTACATTCTATCCAAATAAAATTAATTTATCCCTCTAAATTCATCAATTTGATACAAACAAATGAGGATACTTTTGCCTCATCATTTCTTTAGGTTCCCACATAGCTTCCTCAAACTGGTGGTTTCACCACAAAACTTTGACCAGGTGAGTAGTATTTTTTCATATAACTTTATCTATAAAATATCAAATCTCTGCTGGTTGTTCCTTATAAGAAAGATCGTTCTCTAGTGGTATTACCTCTAAGTTTAGTACATGTAAATGATCAGTTATGTACTTCCTTGTATGAGATACATGGAATGCATCATGTACATGAGACAATTTTGGTGGAAGCACCAACTGATAGGTTATCATCCTGATACAATCAATAATTTCAAAGGGACTGATATACTGAGGTCTTAGTTTCCATTTTTTTAATAGCCCCGAATTCCATGAATTTTTTTTTTAAATTAAATTGGATTATTTTGAGACCAAGTGATGAGATGGAATGCAATTCTGAGGTCTGGTGTGCTCGGAATGGTCTGTTGAAAAATGTTAAGTTTTTAAATAGCACGTGTGAGTGGTATTCCTGAAAAAGTGTAATAACTCTCAAATGGGCGCCCGGATCTACAATATGAGGGAACCGTTGCATTTAGGATGGTAGGTTTACCCTAAGCATGAATTAAGTTTAGTCGGTGTGGGCCTTCAGTGAGAATCCAAGAAAATGGTATAATCGTAAATAAAATTATTAAATAAAATTATTTTATTTTTCAAATCCTTATAACTCATAAACGGTGACTCGAATTGAAAATATGAGACCACTGTTGATCTCGTGAGGGTATGATTTTCCTAGGTGGATCCAAACATTGGCCAGTGCGGGTCAACAATGGAAAGTAGTTTTAGGCTATAAATAAAATAATTGAATAAAGTTATTTTATTTTCAAATCCATATAACTCATAAACAGTAACAAGGATTGGAAATCTGAGAGTACCATTGAGTTTTTGATGGTATAATTCCTATATGAGGATCCTAACATTGGTCGTCATGGGTTGAATGTGGATGTTTGTTTTTATAATGTGATCGTAAATAAAATAATTTAATTAAAATTTATTTTATTTTCAAATTCTCATAACTCACAAATGGTAACTCAGATTAAAAAACTCAGACCACCATTGATTTCGTACTGAGATGTTCTTCTTAAGAAGGACTTAACCTCGACCGGTTCACGTCGAGGGAAAAGTCTAATTTCCAAACTATTTTAAAGTTCATTTAAATAAACGTGTGAGCGGGTATTGATAACTTTTAAACCAGTGCTTAGATAGAAAATCCAAGGGTACCATTGAAATTAGAATGTCTTTATTCTCCTAGAAAAGACCTAACATCAACCGGAGAGGGTCGACCGGAAATGATAGTTTTCAGACCTTTTGGAAGGAAAATAAAATAACTTAAAAGGTTATTTATTTTTTTTCTTCGCCATTAAGCAGTGTCACATCATCACTACGGTGCAGTGATGAGGCTACACTGAATCTTATTAATAAACCTCATTAATGAATCAATATAATGACATTGAAATGCATTAGCAACGAAAATGTGTTCCCTATTTTTATGTTTTAACCAAGGGGTGCATCATTAATGTGGGATAAATGCTCTGAATCTCTGGAGGATCTTCATTGATGAACGATGAACGAAGAGCAATGATCACCAACGATGTTGAGAACTTTACCCTTCTATTCTAGAGATCCCACCTTTGACGTCAAATCGAGTGCTTCCGCGGATGGATCGCCATCAGAGAAAAATCCACCCTTCGATTGAACTTTCTCTCTAGGTAGGGGTGTTATTTGATTCTATTCTTTCCCCATTCTTGGTTTTAAAACAACGAATGTGGATCAACCCATGAATAGGTTGACCCGCGGTTCAATCATTTTTGTGGGAGGTTCTTGACTATGGGATGGATTGGGGAAATGAACTATTGTTTAATTGATCTACTAAATCCTTCTAATGGGATTGGATTGATTTTTTGATGAATTATGGTGGAGTTTCATTCCCCGATTTATTTTTTGGTTTTCCTCTCCCCTTTAATGCGCATTATTCACAAGTTGATGAATAGTCGGATGTTTCGTAATCGTTCTTGACGCAACGATCCGACATCTAGGATTTGGAATGGATACGGCATGATGGAGGTGTGATGACGTTGATGACGGACAGATCTAAGTAGTGAGGGATATATCTCTGGTCAAATGATTTTTGTTGGAAGGGATCAAAGTGGAGATTTGAACCCCAAATGATGAAGAACGCGGCCCGTGGGCTCCAGAACACCCTTCGGGTCAAAGAACGGACCACCGGAGCATGTCTGATGGTTTGTAGAGGTTATGTCGGTGTAATAGTGCTGTAGGCAGTGGTCGTGTGCTGAACGACTGGGCGGTGTGCTACGGTGGGGGTGGTGGCAGTAGTAGTCGCGCTACATGGCTGCCCGTGTGAAGGAGTTGTGGCTCTGTCCGTGGTGTGACCTCGACCCGAGGCAAGTTGTGGGTTGCGCCAGAAAACCCGGTCTGCATGAGCAGACCGGTTGACCAAGATGCAGTGCCATCTAGCGCAACATGGTGTGAGACGGATGGGAATCTACCACGTCCAGGCTGGAGGAGTCGGCCCGCTCAATGGCGGGTTGGGCTGGTCCTGGCAGGCCCTGCCCAACCAAACTGGTCGGGCCTGCAGTGGGCCGGACCCACAGCCCATCGGGCTGAGCCCAGAAGTCCAGACCCATAGCCTAGCAGGCTAGCGGTTCAGGCCAGGCCCAAAGGAGCCAGGTTGGACCTGGGTCGGGTCGGTCCGACCGGGTCGGATCGGACATGGACCCAACCAGCCCCCGTTTCTCTAAACGCCTGTAAATTTTAAACGGAGTGTCCGTTTGAAGATCCCTCTATGGCATTGGGACCCTTACGACAATATGGTACTTTTGAAAAACTTTAAGTGAATTTTTGAAGAATTTGCAGGATGTCCTATTGATTCGAAGAGTAAGACCTCCCGATACAAGTAGACTTTGAGAAGATTCAGGGTAGTTTCCTTGAAGAGATTCTAGGAAAGTTACTCCCTTTACGACTTAGGGTGCGGGTACTTCTTATCCCTCTTCTTAGGTAGATATGGGACTCCCCATTCCATGGTTGTGGGTTCCTTTTCTTCGAGTAGTTTCCTCTATGGGTGTTACTCCCCTGAAGGACTAGGGTGCGGGTTCTTGGAGATGTTCATGAAGGAAGAGTAGATACTCCCATGTGGGACCCAAGAGCGAGTTCCCCAACATTGGATTTGTTACTCCCCTCTTGTTCCATGGTGTGGTTCCTCCTTACACATTGTTTCGGTAGAGTCGGTACGCCTCTGTCGTGCCAGGGAGCGGGTCCTCTAGCCAGGGGTCAGTACTTCCCTAACATACTAGGGTGAGGGTCCCCCATAGTGAATAAACCGACAGAGTCAATACTCCCCTAGTACCAAGGTGTGGTTCCAATATTCATTGAGTAGTACTCCCCTATAGGGTAAGGTGTGGGTCCTCGATATATGAAGTAGTACTCCCCTATCATAACAGGGTGCGGGTCCTTCATGATTATTACTCCCCTGTTAGAACCAGGGAACGGGTCCTCAATTACAGAGTAGTACTCCCACATCTCTGAGTGGTAACAGGGATTAGGTCCTCCATAGGAATTGGAGCACCCTCGACTGTGGGACACAACTACGAGGATCGGGCCCCTCCACTTGAAGTGACCAATACCTAAGTAGGTGCAAGTGCTCCCTCGATGAGACTGAGGTGAGAACCACTCCTTACAGGAGAGATTGGGGTATCGTAGGATAGTCTTAAGAAGTGATCCATCAACTCTATGCAAAGTTGAGGGGCGATCCTCTTCACTTGGGTTTCTTTAGTCTTGTATTGGGTGAAAGATGGTGATGACTGGACCTCTAATTCTGGGCACAAGAGCTGAACCTAGTAGAATGTTCCAGATGGATCATGTTATCTCGGACGTACCATTGGGAATGGTAGAGTTGTACATGATGGATCATATCTCTCAAACGGTGCCATCATGGATGGCTAAGATCATGGATCATGTTCTCCTAGTTTATGTGTTGCCTTTAGAATCTTCAGTGAGAACCCTGATGCTAGTTATAAGGCCGGGACCTTATGTTTTATAGTGGATGAGATGAGTATATCTAGATGTTCATGGTATATGTATGGGAATATACTTTATTAGAGATGATTGTGCAATACTTCATGGTTTTTCCCATATGATTTATCTTTGTGAATTCGGGATCCCCTAATGAGTATTGTTTTACTCAACCCTGCATGGGATTTTCCCACACATGTCGTGTCTTGTTCATAAAATCGATGCTTTGACAAAGTCCATGGAGGACCAAGACCAATTGGTGTTTAGTGAGAGTAGAAAGATGAAGTGTACTCCTATGGCTTCAGGAATCTACCCTCCACCTACTCTTCAAGTAGGGTTCTCGACAGACGAGTTTCAGAGACTTGGGTTCTTAATTATGTTTTGTCTTTCTTTTGGTGGGCTTGTATACTAGCCTATTTTTCCACCTTGTACTTTACTTTCTATTGTACTCTGGTTGTGGTTTACTTAGTGATTTCATGCATCATTCACTTAGTATTTACTTTTCAACTTTATGGGCTGGGTTCATGAGTGTGTGTGTGTGTACATATACTTGGAAAATGCCCCCCATTTTTAGGAAAATGTCTTTGGCACTAGTCGCCATCCCCTGTCCTTTGGAAGGTGGGCTTGGGGTAGTCGCAGTATAAGCCCTGGGGAACGGGTTGTGACAGAGTGGTATTAGAGGCAGTCGATTCTAACTTAGGACTTTAGTGTTGTGAGCTTGGTTTGGGTTGCATAGTAGCAGTGTTAAGATGTTTTGAGTTCAGCTCTTATGATAGAGTTGCTAGTGTTGGTGTGGCGGTCGATGTATCCATTCACTAGGACTCTGATAACCTGATTTTAGAATTGGTACATTAGGACACTAGTCGATGAGAAGTAAATGGTGCATGCATCATATAAGAATGGTTTTTGTTTCCCATGTCGTTCTTGAGTGAGCTCTCCAGATAAACTCTACTAACCATGGTTCATCCTGGTCCATTTCAGGATGCCTCCATAATGACATACAGATAGTATTTTTTAGTGTGATTGTGATGATGATATGCCATGTGATGAGGCTTCAGTGTAGGGCACTATTTCTGAGGATTTTCTCCCGGGTGGTCTACCGGCACTACCACCACCCACAGAGCTTCACGTTTTACCGACAGTTCTGGCCGAGGATGCACATATGTTGAGTGTGCTACACAAGTTTCAGTGGTAGAGACCTTTGAAATACCAGGGTGATATAGACCCCCAAATAGTAGATAACTGGCTCGATTAGGTCACTCGAGCTTTCTTCTTAATGAGGACACCTCCTGATCATATGGTGGTCCTAGCCATGAGCCTTATTAAGGGCTCAGCATGACGATGGTGGAGCTTGGTAATATAGTCACATGATGAGGAGAAACTCACTTGGGAGGAGTTCGAACAACTCTTCAGGGAATATTTTTACCCAGCCACACTAAGGTCAGTACATATCTAGGAGCTTCTGAAACTTTGACAGGGCAGCATGACAGTGGTGTAGTTTTCGGCAAGGTTCACCGACTAGTCACGGTCCTCCCTGGACATGGAACGACACTAGTTTTTTAAAACTTGAACCTACGAGCAGGGCTTACACCAAGATATCAAGGTGTCGATGGTTCCGCTGAATATTCCCACCTATGTTGGGGTGTTAGAGTGAGCCCTGGTGGTCGAGAATTTTCTGGTCTGAGAATATATGGATGTGACCCACAATAGAGGTCATGAGTAAAAGGCATTTGCATGAGTTGTTAGACGATAGGTGACGTGATTGTGGAATAGGATGCATACCCATGCCTGAACTCAGATGTGTGCAACTATGGTACAAGATCAGTGCTGAGGGACAGATCAGTTGCAGTATAGGTAGTGTTATTCTTGCAATGGTTGGGGAATCTTTCTAGAGATTGTCTGACGCATCGTGATGCTGAGAGGGAGTCGGCTGATGAGCCGCCTTGGTAAAGATAGTGCTTAGCTCAATGAGTTCTAAAAGATGGTGGGCGAGGTAGAGGAACTAGAAGAGAAATAGGTGGTTCATTCTAGGCTCAGGGAGATGAAGGAAATGGTCAAGGAAAACTACATGCGGTCATCGGTATGGCACCGTTCAAGGTATTGTACGGAAGACCATGCAGGTCACCATTATGCTGGACCGACCCAAGGGAGTCAGCACTCATGGGTCTAGAGATGGTATAGGCTACCACTGAGAAGCTGCAGGTCATCTGAGAGCGGATGAAGACTGCATAGAGCCGACATAAGTCCTATGTTGATAGGGGATGGATATTTAGTTGGGGCGACATTTGCAGAGTACCCGGTGTAGATAAAAGGTTGACAGAAGAGGATCCTTCATGGATTATTGATTCCTCTTTTACGTGTTTTTTGGAAGCATGGGGATCTCCAGGAGAGCATGTGGGAGCAGGAGGCTCAGATTCATGCTCAGTACCCCCTTTTGTTTGATTATCCATTGTCTTGGATTACGAGGACATAAAGCCCTAAAGGGAGGAGTAATGTAATACCCTGAAATTCCATTAAATGTTTTTTGAAAATTAAATGGTATTATTATAAGACTAGACACTAAGGCAGTGTGCGATTCTGAGGCCTGGTGTGCCCTGAATGGTCCGTTGAAAAATGTTAAGTTTTTAAATAGCATACGTGAGTGGTTTTCCTAAAAAAAGTGGAATAACTCTCAAACAGGTTCCTGGATTAGAAACCTAAGGGCACCGTTGCATTTAGGATAGTGGGTTTACCCTAGGTGTGACTTAAGTTTAGTCGGTGTGGGCCTCCAGTGAGAAAACCCTAAAATGGAATAACTGTAAATAAAATTATTAAATAAAATTATTTTATCTTTCAAATTCTTATAGCTCATGAACGGTGACTCGGATTGAAAATATAAGACCACCGTTGAGTTCATGAGGGTATTCTTTTGTTATTAATATCCTAACATTGGCTGGAGCGGGTCAACAGTGGAAAGTAGTTTTTGGTCATAAATAAAATAATTGAATAAAGTTATTTTATTTTCAAATACTTATAACTCATAAATGGTAACTCAAATTGGAAATCCGAGAGTACCATTGAGTTTGTGGGGTTATTATTTCCTTAGGTGGATCCTAACATCGGATGGCGCAGGCCGACTGTGGAAGTTGATTTTTGGGACATAACCGTAAATAAAATAATTTAAATAAAATTTATTTTATTTTCAAATGCTCATAACTCACAAACAGTAAATCGGATTAAAAATATGAGACCACTGTTGAGTTTGTAATGAGATTTTCTCTTTAAGTAGGACTTAACCTCGACCGGTGTGGGTCGAGGGAAAAAGTTAATTTTCAAATTATTTTAAAGTTCATTTAAATAAACATCCGAGCGGGTTTTTCTAACTTTTAAATCGGTGCTTGGATAGAAAATTCAAGGGAACTGTTGAACTTAGAATTTTGGGATTATCCTAGAAAATACCTAACATCGGCCGATGAGGGTTGATCGGAAAAGATAGTTTTTAAACCTTTCAGAAGAAAAATAAAATAACTTATAATTTTATTTTATTTGTTTTCTTCACCGTTAAGCAGTTGCACGTCATCACTATGGTGCACCAATGAGGAAACACTAAATATCATTAATGAACCTCATTAATGAATAAACGTAACGACATTGCAATACAGCTTTAATGGAAAGGTGTTCCCTCCTTTAATGTCTTAACTAGGGGTGCATCATTGACATGGAAGAAATGATCTGAATATCTAGAGGATCATCTTTGATGAATGACAAACGACAAACGATGATCAAATATTTCCAATTATGTTGAGCACTTTCCCCTCTTCTTCGAGATATCTCTCCTTCGACGTCGGATCGAGAACTTCCATAGACAGATCGCCATCAGCAAAAAAAACCACCCTTCGATCGAACTTTCTCTCTAGGTAGGGGTAGTTATTTGATTATCTTATTTACCTGTTCTTGATTTTAAAATGATGAATGTGTATCAACCCAAAAATATGTTGACCTGTGGTTCAATCACTATTTTAGGAGGTTCTTTACTGCGGGATGGTTTGGGGAAATGAACTCTTGTTTAATTGATCTTCTAAATCCTCCTAACGGAAGTAGATTGACACCGTGAAGAACGATAGAGGAGATTTGTTTCTCAATTTTTTGTTTGGTTTTCCTCTCACCTTTAATGTGTTCTCTTCAACTTATTCATGGGTGGACGAATAGTCATACATTGCGCAACCATTCTTGGCGCAATGATCCAACACCTATGATTTGGAATGGATACTACACGATAGAGGTGTGACGACGTTGATGACGGATGGATCGAGGCGGTGTGGGAGATACCATTGATCAGACGCTTTTTGTCAAAAGGGATCGTAATGGAGATTTGAACCCCATATGATGAAGAATGCATCACAAGGGCTCCGTAATACCATTCGGATCGAAGAACAGATCATCAGAGTGCATTTGGTGGTGCGTGGAGGTTCTGTCGGCATGTCGGTGGTAGCGGCACACGACGGTGGCAGCTCTGGGATGGAAGACAGGGCAGCACGCTGTAGGGGCGGTGGTGGCGGAAACTGCGCTACGTGGATGCCAGCATGAAGAAGCTATAACTCTGGCCGCAGTGTGACCTAGACCCATGGAAATCCACGAGTCGTGCCAGCAAACCGGGTCTGCGTGAGCAGACCGGTTGACCAGGATTTGGTGCCATCCAGCACCACGTGGTGCGAGACGGATGTGGATCTACCACGTTCGGGCTAGTTCTGGCAGGTCATTCCCATCCAAGCGGGTCGGGACGGTAGTGGGAAAGTACCTCAAATACATTATGTGTGCTGAACTTTGATTGTTTTTGTGAATTTCCTAAATAAGAGAAGTCAACACTTTCCCTGACATGGTCTATAACCCCTACTATCTTAGTCAAGGGGGGGATAGACTATGTTCCTTTCCTATCCTATATGAGAGCATTAACAACAAATCCAACAATAAATGTTTTTTTCTGTGCATTTCTTGAAAGAGAGGTCCCATCACTTTTCTTTTTAGAGGTGGAGGCATGGTTTTCAATTCCAAAAACTGGAACCAAGGGAGAGGCTACAACCATGATGATGGTCAGAAACCAGATCCCTAGCCATAGGGATAGCAAAATCCTAGGTCTGAGTCAGGTTTGAAGATAAACTGGTGATTAACTATGTGGGAGTTTTCTCAGAACCCAGAACATGAGTCTGAACACCAACTGGACTGTCAATATGTCAGACATAAGATCCCATGGGAAGTGAGAAAGCTCCCACAGTGTCTTTGTCACCGCTGGAGTTCAGACTCATATCCATATCACTGGGATTTGAAAAAGCCAAATTATTATCATTGAAGAACATACCAATAGGTCTTTTTAACTCCAGATCATTATTAAAGGAGACATCCAGAGGTCCTTAATGTTGTCCACTGCTCGAAGACTTACAGATTTTGTCTTGGTTTTTTTCAATCAATGGGGAATACCTTTTGTTTATGACCTTAAGTGATGTGGAAACATCCATTTTGAGTTTACCACTTCGATTTTTGGAAGCAATCTTCTCTTCTCGCCTTAGATGAAAATCCACAGCATCTTGAGCAGATTTTTCTTTGGCAGACTGACTGTCCTCAAAGTCTTCATCTGCATTTTCATCATCAAGACCCTTGTACAAAGCATCTTCGAATGAGACCACTGCAATTGGGAAATGGACAAAATCTATGTCATCTGCCCAGATGACATTGGGATTAGAAAAAACTAGTAAATTTGAACCATCCTGAGGGGGATATAGAATTCATAGGGGTGGTAGTGTCAAACCCCAGTTCTTTCAGCAAAGGAGTCTCAATATGGGGTTGGCCTTATTCCATTGAAAAAATGAGGAATCTTCCACATTTGAGCAATGTGCAGGGACATCCCTTTTCTTTCTACGGCAATGTGAGATATCATGTCCTCTCATTTGACAGTTAGAACATACAATTTCAGCACTGTAGGTAGATTTTAGATGTCCTATAATTCCATAGGAATCACAAAAATGTGGGATTCTTTCATATTCTAGATTTTAGATGTCCTATAATTCCACACGAATATATATACAATATATATATAAATATAAATATAATAAAAATACTCATTATTTAAATATATTTATTATAATTTTATAATTATTTAAATATATATATATTTATTTATGATTATATAAATACTTTAAAAAAAATAATATTAATTATCTATAATTATAAATATATAATTATATAAATATAGTAAACGTACATTTATAAATATATTTTCTTATAGATATTTATTTAAAATATATTTTTAACATTATTAATGAATATATAATATTTAATGCATGCATGTTAAAAATGAGTGAAATTGAATAATTAAAAATGAGTACACTTTTAAAATATTGAAAAAAATAGATAAGTTTTATTAATTAAATATAATTTATTAAAAAAATATGAATATACCTTGAAATGAAGATGAATACATGTTGAAAAAATTAAAACATAGTAAATAAATTTATATAAATAAATATTAGAAAATGATTAAATTCCAAAAAAATAAAAAAATATTAAAAATGAATAAATAATACCTAACTATAATAATATTAAAAATAAATAAATAAGATTTACCAATTAAAATCATAATATATTAAATGTATCATGTTACTAAATGAAATTCTAAAATGAATATTAAAATTTTAATAAATTAAATAAATATTAGGTGTCTGTGTTTCTATATAAGATTTCATTAATTGCATAAATATTTGTGTGTGTGTTGTATATAAAAATGCATTAATTACATATATATGTGTGTGAAATCAACATAACACACATTTGATATATGTTAAACTAAAAAATCAAACGAAATTCAATTAATGTCCATTACTCGATACAATTAGCCAATATTTTTAATTAATATTAATTTTTAATTATAAACCATTCTTCACTAAATATATGACTTATTTAATGTAAGCATAAATATTTTGTATTATATAAATCATGTTTTTAGAAATATTATATATATTGATATATATATATATATATGAATATATTTCTATATTAAATGTATTAATGAATAATTATGTATAAAAATCATTAAAAATGATTAATAAATTAATACGTTTTTAATTATTACATTTTATTCATTTTCTATATTTATATTTAATATAAATTATTTATTACTATTAATAACTAATGTGTATATATATATATATTGAATTTCTTCATTTGAATTGATAATTGTTTCACTAATAAATTTTTAATTTATTCATTTTAAATTTTTTTGTTTTCTTATTATAATTTATTAATTTTAAATTTATTTGTTTAATTATTATAATTTATCCATTTTATATATCTGTATTTACAATATACTATTTATTAATATTTATAATGTATATATACGTTTTCCAAATTTATTCATTTTTATTAATAATTATTTAATTAATAAAAATTTTAATTTTTTAAATTTACTCTTTTTTAATTTTTATTTGTTCAATTACTTCATTTTATTCATTTTATATATCTATATTTAATATATAATATTTATTAATATTTATAATTTATATATATATATATATTAAATATATTAATAATTATTTAATTAAAAATAATATTTTTTTAATTTTTTATTTTTTATTTTTTATTTTTTTAATTATTTCTATTTTTATTATTTTAAATACTTGTATTTTTTACTGGTTTTTATAAAAAATGGGGCATGGACTAGATCAGATCGTGTAGGACCCAAATGGGTGTATGAATGTGGGTCATGGCCAATGAGAAGCAAAAGGTTGGACGAGGCTCACATGGGCCCATGTAGGGCATGTATATGTGTTTACGGTGTATGTGGGATCCCATCCTCGTAGTAGGCTTCTGAGATTTTCATGCGATGGAATGCAATATAAATAAGTGGCCTCCCTCGCGCTATTTTGATGTGGGACACTCCACGTGATCGGGACCATTATCAGTGCCAAAAAAATAAAGCACTAATAAAGGGTATCTTTATCTATGCTGATAAAGTCTAGTGTTGTATACTACACATTTTGTAGTAGAGAGTGATAAAACTTAACTCCATATCTAGAGCATGTTGAAGACTTCTCTGGATCTTTGAGGTAAATCTTGAGTCCCGGTCAGACATAATGGAATGTGGTACTCTATTAAACCTTACCACTTCCTTAATGTAAATTTAGGAAAGATGGTCAAGAGATAAGTATTATTTGATAGAGATAAAGTGTGATAACTTTGTAAGTTGATTAGCTATAACCTATATAACATTACTCCCCATAGATGTTTTGGGGATTCTAATGAAAAAAAATCAATGGTGCGGTTTTATCATTTCCATTCTGGTTTGGGTGATGGATGTCACACCCCGACCCGACGCATTATTTTAATTTAATTATATTGGGACTTGCTTTTGGGATTCAGTTTGAACCGGGTTTAAATTTTTAAAAAAAATGGGTTTTTATAAGGGTGTGTGGTCATGTGTGCAACCGTTCTTAGTTCCCATCCTTAATAAGAGAATGTTCTCATATTAAATTTGTTATTATACGGTGCATGAGACTGTGCACGCAAACGTGCACGCAAACGTGCACGCAAACGTGCACGGTGTCCATCCTCAATTAATAAATTAATTATTATTATGGTTAGTTTTATTATTTTATTTTTATTATTAGTGATAAATTAATTATTATTTATCAGGGTTTTTTATCCTCTTATCTTCTTTTTTTATTTTATTTTCCATTTTATTGTTTATTTTATTTTATTTTTTCTTCTTTTTACCTCCCTCTTCCACACCCTCTCTATAACATCCTGGATAAATAAAGAATATGAAATTTTCATATTTATTAATATTTGAGAATTAAATATTAATTTTACTTTAAAGGTTTTTCTATGTTCGATATCGTACCCGATACGCAACAACGGGTTTCTTTGAAATCTTACTTTGCACACTAACAATATAATATTATTATTTTAAATAGTAGTTAACGCCTAGCCATTGTAATGGCGATAATGAACAGAACTAACTAAAAAATTGATTATACATGTTTGTTAAAATTTTTTACATTTATCCAATATAAGTTAGAGGCTTAAAATGTGAATGAATCTAATTTTAAGCATACTTCACTTTAAAGGGTTGATTTATGGCCTTTTGATGGCGAACCCTCTTTAAATCTAGTTTTGATCACTTTTATATATTCTATTTGAGAAAATAAAATTCTTCTTTAGAATAGGGATATAAAAATTTACTTTGGTTAAATTTTCAGTATTTTTCTGATAAGATTAATTTTTTAATGAATACTGAAAAATACTGTATTTTAATTCAAATATTCCATTTAATATAATTTATTTATATGGTTAGATTATTCTTGTAATTGGTTTTAAAGTGTAAATAGATTATATTTTTACCATTTAATCCAATTTTGTTCATTGGAATTAATTTTACTTTGAATTTGGACATAAACAAGTATCAATCTTTTGATAGTTATTGTTTCTTAAAAACACGCCTTTTGTTTTGACAGTGGTAATTAATTTTAAATTAATTTCTGCCACTTCTGTGTTTTGAATTTTGTAAAATAGACATCATTTTTGAATTTGGAATATCAAATATAGCTTAGGCTAAAATTTTGGTAGTTTCCTAAAAAACTTCAATTTTTGATGAATAGTGAAACCACTTAGTAGTAGTTAAAAAAACTGCCTTTTTCATTTAAATGAAATTTTACCACTTTTGTGAATTGAATTTCAAAAATCTGACATACATGGTTGTTATTAGTAAGTAAAATTTGGTTCAATGAGATGAAAATAATTTTTGGTGAATAGTAACTTTTGACTTTTATTTACCGCGGTTAAAGGTAAATAGGGTAATTCAAGGAAAAAATAATATTATAATAATTCAAAATTACCTTAACACTTGTTCTAACCTTATTGGATGAGTAATGGCTGACCATGGGCATACTTGGGTCGATTTTGGGACCCCATGGAGCCACTTATGAATGATAATGACACTTTATTTTAATTAACATAATGTAAAGGCAAAAATGACATAAACAAATATCTCTTTGTAAATTAATTTTTACATGGTGTTATATAAGTTATATTTTTGACTATAAATATTCATTGAAAATATTTTTAGATTTCCTAAATCATGGTATTTTTTCTATAATCTTTAGACATCAAATAAATTAAATTATTTATGACACAATAATGATGCAGTGTTTACCTCATTAATAAATGATTTAAACAACTAAGATTATAAATATTAAAATAACATCCAGAACATATCCAATTCGTATTGTATGAATTTATTTCGACTATTATTCATCTTATATTCTACCTTAATGAGTTTTGGACCTTTAGAAACTGAATATCATTAAATAATAAAATAATATTATCACACTTTCCTAAAGAGATCCTCCTCTCCCTTATTAAAGGAGACCACTTCTAACCAATTCCTCACACCTATCAAGACTTTTGGCTCATCCAAATTCTGCCCAATTAATCTCCCTACATCACTCTCTTCAACCTAGAAGCCTTACCTTAGGCATAAGGCACTTCAAGAAGTCCTTTTGGTTCAAACCAAAGGGAGTTACCCAAATTAAAGGTAACAATTTTTCTTAAATTATTTTCTTTTATTTTACTTCTACAACCCACTAAACTCTTTTCATTACTTTATTTTATAAAAAAACCAGTATCCTCAATATACTAGGATGTTTTAATGAGAATTATTCGAACTACACTTACACACACCTCCATCTAATGGGTAAAGAACATAATGTTTCTATGGATAGAAAACTAACGCCTCACGAAATGATGATTGTTCAAATATCTCCAACCACCTCTCATGGTGGTCATTAATATGGAACTGTATTTATATATGATATATATTATGTTTATGTTTTCTCTGTGCTTATGTAATTTTTATTTACAAACATACCTTTATGCTTTCCAATATGTGTAAACACGATAATTTCATTTGAGGAAGTGCGGACTACCGTCCCCTCAAGGTGATATGATTCGTTTATGAAATACATGGAATGTATAAAAGATGGAGTTAATGAAATTACGTAACATATATATCATATTATATTATACTATAATTATAATATACCTATGTATTATTATGTTTTTATCCCTTTTAACATAAAATATAAATGAAAGCAGTGTTCATGCGTACGTACGGTATACCATCTCCATGAACGGTGCATTTCATTTCTTAACTCCAAATGATATGGAATATTATAAATACATATAAACTAGATATATATGTTATATATGATATATAAATCTTGAATATAATTTTTTATATAATGGACTTTTGACCACATGGACAATTTGTAATTATAACAAGTTCATTTTTGACTAAAGTTCCAAACATCGACCAAATGTCCGATATGAACTCAAATAATTAAATAATTTTTTTATCAAGGTAATAAGTGATATAAAAGGAATAATAAAAAATAAAAATTTATTAATGAATTATACATTAACTTAAGTTTATTATTCATGAAGATAAAGGAACAAACAAGTCAATTTGGACACGAGGTAAGGGATTTCTTATCTCACTTTTAATTCCGTGAGATTTCCATTGTACGCCACTTATTTATTGCATGTCATGTATTGTTTGATTCCATTTGATATATATTATCATTATTCTCAGTATATTCATGGTACTCTATGATTCATTTTGTGGTTATTAACTTTTGGTCATACGACTCGATTGATTATGACGTGGTAAGGGGTTTTCATCTCACCTTTTATTCCTATGAGATTCATGCTATATTTGCCACTATTTCCTTTTTGGGGTGTATGTACTTCCCATGATTGTATTAATTGTGTAATATACTTAAATTTATGGTTATTTAAATCTTCATTTTATGGTCCTTCATTCATGGGGTGTATGTTTCGTAAGTTACCAAATCGGTAAGGGAACCTTTCACCCTCCTATTTTTAAAAGACTTCTTTTTGTTATGTATTTTAATTTACATATTATTATGTTGGGATATGTTATTATATATCCTTATTTATGTAAATTTTATGTCCAAGTGATGATATACCCTTTTTTATCTCATAAACTCATTTTTTGAATTTTAAAGTGACGTCGTTAGGCTGTCAAATTTTTGTAACGGAACTTCTTAACCCAATTTCAATTCTTCGGGTTAAACTTTTACTTGTTGATCATGTCATTCTATAAATATGTGTGAATGACCTCTGATTGTTTTACACTGAATATCCAATCATATTTAGTGTATATATATTTTTCACACATAATTAAGTAATTGATTTTTCCTTAATCTAAGGATACCATCTTTATTAAGGATTTCGTCTCAATTTACATTCCATTGAGACTTCATTGTTGTTATGCACCAATTCACTCTTATGTGGTGTATATATTGTCCTTTGGAATATTATATCATTAATACCTTTATTTTCATGATATTATAAAGTTTTTATTAAATTTTATTCCTCAATTATTTGTATTCAAGTGTCTCTCATTTGGTTAAAAACTCATTAACTAAAATATCATTTTAAATGTTTTAAAGATTTATTCTTCTAAATATTTCTCATTAATGTCCATGTTTTCAAAATGGTTTTTAGGATTTACTTATATGTGAATTAATGTTTTCAAATGATAATTCCTTTAAAAGTTTCAAAGTGGTATGGGACACTTTGATTCAAAAATATCTTTATTAAATGTTTTAAATGGTTTTTGAAAATGGTTTGATAAAGCATTGTTTACTTCAATATCTTGATTTGATATATTATGAATGGAATGTGGAAATGTTATCTTTCCTTTATTCTTGTGTTATATGTTATGAATATGTTATGTTTATTGGTCATTGTTTAAGTATACGGGTGGTTCCGTGATAAACCTAGGGCGGGTGAGCCCGAGATAGCTCTCCAATGCATTGGGTAACATGACGGAGGTAAACTTTGAGGTTTCTCCTAAGAGATTTGAGGTTTCTCCTCTATGTTAATTATCCATTTAATTCAAGATTATGTAAATTTTTAAGGTGGGTCCTTATATTTGGTATCAAAGGTCGGTTTAGACAAATTTAGGGATTAGGAGTTTTCGTTAAACACATGATTAGTCTCTATGTCTATTATTTAAGTTAAATCCTTGTTTTATAACATTTTCAGATCAAGGAAATTCGGTTACAAAAGGAAGGAGAAGGATCTCAAACTAAATTCATATCTCTTTTTTATGACATGCTTTCAATAATTATTGCAAAGTCGTGTTCAGATGATTCTGAAACTTTTTATAGCATACAACTCACTTGCAAGTAGTTGTTTGAGATATCAAACACCTCCACTATACCTCAATATCATAGTGGATCATGGGTTGAATTTAATCAAATAATATTTTCACAATACTCTCATATTTTCAAGAAAGGTAAATATTATCAAGTAATTTCAAAATATTTTACCTTATCACAAGAATTTGAAGCATATTATGATTTTAAAAAAGGTGCTGAATAAGTAGACCCTTGTGAAACCTATTTATATTTGCTTTAAAATTATAGTATTTCAGAACATACTTATGGTATTTTAAAAGGACCATTGGTTGAAGGTTTCAACTCAAACTTAGTCCGGCTGTTTTATAAAAACAAAGTTTTATCAGATGTTTTGAAATTATATGTTATACATTATTCTTTTCCGAAACTATTTTTCTGTGAACACCCATATGACCCATGTTGTACAAGGTGTAATTGGATGAAGGAAGCAACTGATTTTGAAAGATATATAAATCATTGTTTCAATGCATGGAACTTCTACCTACATGAACAATATGATGATGTAACCATATGGACGCCATGATCAAGGTATTATGTTCTTTCTTTTGGGAGTAGTTTTATTTTATAATATAGAGGTGAAAAAAAAATGAAAATATATAAGATGTTGAGGACTTAATATATTGGGATGAAAATCAAAGGAATAAGAAAACAAGTGTGGTTAAAATATTTTAGGGTTATTTTGAGTTCTATAAAAAGGACAACTTTTAAGATGGGTGGCAACCCGTCACGTCCGGCAAGGCCGCAGGAATCGAACCCACAACTGAAGGGCAACAATGGTGCATCACCTACCACTAGCCTACGTGAATTCCCTGGTTAGTATGAATTATTATTTTAGTAAAATGATATTATGTAACAAGAATAAGTTGATTATGGGAACTTATATTTTATCAAATGGATATACTTAATATAGAAAAATGATTTGGTGATTAAGTGATAAAGGTTGTTTTGGAAGACGTTCTCTCTTTTGATAAAACACTATATACCTAAAGAAGAGAGAATACTATGGGATTTCAATTGTTTAATAATGGTTGAAATTTTAGTTTCGAAGAATCTATGTTTTTATTGTGTACATATGACGATTTGGTTTATTTATGAAAATGAATAACCTATCATGGAGAACATGTTATTTGGTTAATTACTTTCTAATATGAGAATTTATGAGTAACTATTGTTATTTGGAGATAAATTTTAAGATTTATCTTGGAAGACTATGTAATTAAATCCTTATGAGATTTGGGTTTAAATCTTAGTTTGGTTCACTTTTGAAGAATTTTATGGAAAGTTGTTTTTTTGAATGGTCTTTGTTGAACTTTGAGTTTTTTTTGAAAAATTTTGGAGATTAAGAGTAGTTTTTCTTTTTGTAAATGATTATCCTTTTGGGGATTATCTGATCTGATACTAAACATTTTGGTTTTGGTTAAGGTATAAAGACATGGGAAATATATAGTTCATATTTTTTGGATTATTTGATTCTATCGAAGTTGATTATAGCGCTCTTAATGAGAAAAAAGTCATCCTGAATACTCATCATTTGGAGAAAATATGAGTTTGTGTTAGAAATCTAGTAAAAGATGAAAGTCTACATGAGAAGTAAGTATGTTTCCTTATGTTTTTAGTTAAGCTCATAATAAATTCCTCAATGAAAAGTAACTTAAAACAAAAACGTTTCCTGTTAACTTTTCCTACTGGGGAATCAAAGACTGTTTAACCCATCACAAGTTTGTGATTTTCTGGTGGTTAACTTTCTCCTAAACATGTTTTTTATCACTCTCCATCAGAACTTGATAGTTTGTTTTCTCCTCCATGTCCATGTTTTCATGGAATCCTAGTATCTGTTGTCTCGGGTAACCCTTGTACTTATCTTTATTTATTTTAATGTGATAGTTTTATTGACTCTTTTTCCAATGTGGGACTTTAAATGAAGTTTCTGATCCCAATTTTAAAATTGCAAGGACACAATTCCCAAAAGGGGGGAAGGATGTAACATCCTGGATAAATAAAGAATATGACATTTTCATATTTATTAATATTTGTGAATTAAATATTAATTTTACTTTAAAGGGGTTTCTATGTTCGATAGCATACCTGATACGCAACAACAGGTTTCATTGAAATCTTACATTGCACACTAACAATATAATATTATTATTTTAAATGGTAGTTAATGTCTAGCCATTGTAATGGAGAGAATGAAAAGAACTAACTAAAAAATTATTATACATGTTTGTTAAACATTTTTACATTTATCCAATATAAGTTAGAGGCTTAAAATGTGAATGAATCTAATTTTAAGCATACTTCACTTTAAAGGGTTGATTTACCGCCTTTTGATTGCGAACCCTCTTTAAATATAGTTTTGGTCACTTTTATATGTTCTGTTTGAGAAAATAAAATTCTTCTTTAGAATCGGGACATCAAAATTTACTTTGGGTTAATTTTTGGTATTTTTTTGGTAAGATTTATTTTTTAATGAATAGTGAAAAATACTGTATTTTAATTCGAATATGCCTTTTAATATAATTTATTTATATGGTTAGATTGTTCTTATAATTGGTTTTAAAGTGTAAATAGATTATATTTTTACCATTTAATCCAATTTTGGTCATTGGAATTAATTTCACTTTGAATTTGGACATAAACAAGTATCAATCTTTCGATAGTTATTGTTTCTTAAAAACACGCCTTTTGTTTTGACAGCGGGAATTAATTTTAAATTAATTTCTGCCACTTTTGTGTTTTTAATTTTTTAAAATAGACAACATTTTTGAATTTGTAATATCAAATATATATTAGGCTAAATTTTTTGTAGTTTTCTGAAAAACGTCAATTTTTTATGAATAGTGAAACCACTTAGTAGTAGTTAAAAAACTGACTTTTTCATTTAAATGAAATTTTACCACTTATGTGAATTGAATTTCAAAAATCCGACATACATGGTTGTTATTAGTAAGTAAAATGTGGTTCAATTAGATAAAAATAATTTTTGTTGAATAGTAACTTTTGACTTTTATTTACCGCTGCTAAACGTAAATAGGGTAATTCAAGGTAAAAAGAATATTATAATAATTCAAAATTACCTTAACACTTGTCCTAACTTTATTGTATGAGTAATGTCCGACCATGGTCATCCTTGGGTCGATTTTGGACCCCATGGAGCCACTTATTAATGATAATGACACTTTATTTTAATTAACTTAATGTAAAAGCAAAAATGACATACACAAATATCTCTTTGTAAATTAATTTTTATATGGTGTTATATAAGTTATATTTTAGACTATAAATATTCATTATAAATCTAAAAATATTTACTACATCATGGTATTTTTTCTATAATTTTTAGACATCGAATAAATTAAATTGTTTATGACACAATAATGATGTAGTGTTTACCTCATTAATAAATTATTTAAATAACTAAGATTATAAATATTAAAATAACATCCAAAACCTATCCAATTCTTATTTCATGAATTTATTTCGACCATGTGTCATATTATATTCTACCTTAATGAGTTTTTGACCTTTAGAAACCGAATATCATTATATAATAGAATAATATTATTACACTTTCCTAAAGAGCCCCTCCTCTCCCTTATTAAAGGAGACCACTTCTAACCAATTACTCACACATATAAAGCCTTTTATCTCATCCAAATTCTACCCAATTAAGCTCCCTACATCCCTCTCTTCAACCTAGAAGCCTTACCTTATGTATAAGGCACTTCAAGAAGTCCTTTTGGTTCAAACCAAAGGGAGTTACCCAAATTAAAGGTAACAGTTTTTCTTAAATTTTTTTCTTTTATTTTACTTCTCCAACCCCCTAAAATATTTTTATTTATTTATTTTATAACAAAAATAGTATCCTCAATATACTAGGATATTTTTATGATAAGGATTCAAACTACACTTACACACACCTCCATCTAATGGGTAAAGAACATAATGTTTTTGTGGATGGAAAACTAACGCCTCACGAAATGATGATTGTTCAAATATCTCCAACCACCTATCATGGTGGACATTAATATGGCACTGTATTTATATATGATATATATTATGTTTCTGTTTTCTCTGTGCTTATGTAATTTTTATTTACAAACATACCTTTATGCTTTCCAATATGTGTAAACACGATAATTTCATTTGAGGATGTGCGGACTACCGCCCCCTCAAGGTGATATGATTCGTTTATGAAATACATGGAATGTATAAAAGATGGAGTTAATGAAATTATGTAACATATATACCATATTATATTATACTATAATTATAATATACCTATGTATTATTATGTTTTCATCCCTTTTAATATAAAATATAAATGAAAGTAGTGTTCATGCGTACGTACGGCATATCGTCTCCATGAATGGTGTGTTTCATTTCTTAACTCCAAATAATATGGAATATTATAAATACATATAAACTGGATATATATGATATTTATGATATATATTATATCTCAATCATGAATATAATTCTGGATATAATGGACTTTTGACCACATGGACAATTTGTAATTATAAAAAGTCAATGTTTTACTAAAGTTTCGAACATCGACCAAATGTCTGATATGAACTCAAATAATTAACTAATTTTTATATCAAGGTAATAAGTGATATAAAAGGAATAATAAAAATTAAAAATTTATTAATGAAGTATAAATTAACTTAAGTTTATTATTCAGGAAGAGTAAGGAACAAACAAGTCAAGTTGGACACAAGGTAAGGGATTTCTTATCTCACTTTTAATTCCGTGAGATTTCCATTGTACGCCACTTATTTATTGCATGTAGTGTATTGTGTACTACCATTTGATATATATTTTCATTATTATCTGTATATTCATGGTATTCTGTGATTAATTTGGTTGTTATTAACTTTTGGTCATACGACTCGATTGATTATGACGTGGTAAGGGGTTTTAATCTCACTTTTTATTCCCCTGAGATTCATGCTATATTTTCCACTATTTCCTTTTGTGTGGTGTATTTACTTCCCATGATTTTATTTATTGTATAATATAATTCAATTTATGGGTATTTACATATTCATTTTATGGTCCTTCATTCATGGGGTGTATGTTTCGTAAGTTACCAAATCGGTAAGGGAACCTTTCACCCTCCTCTTTTTAAAAGACTTCTTTTTGTTATGTCTTTTAATTTACATATTATTATGTTGGGATATGTTCTTATATATCCTTATTGATGTAAATTTTATGTACAAGTGATGATATACCGTTTTTTATCTCATAAACTCATTTTCTGAATTTTAAAGTGATGTCGTTAGGCTGTCGAATTTTTGTAAAGGAACTTCTTAACCTAATTTCAATTCTATGGGTTAAACTTCTACTTGTTGATCATGTCGTTCTATAAATATGTGTGAATGACCACTGATTTTTTTTACACTTAATATCCAATAATATTGCGTTTATTTATATTTTTCACACATAATTATGTAATTTATTTTTCCTTAATCTAAGGATGCCATATTTATTATGGATTTAATCTCAATTTACATTCCATTGAGACTTAATTGTTGTTATGCACCAATTCACTCATATGTGGTGTATATAATATCATTTGGAATATTATATCATGAATACCTTTATTTTCATGATATTATAAAGTTTTTATTAAATGTTATTCATAAATTATTTGTATTCAAGTGTCTCTCATTTGGTTAAAAACTCATTAACTAAAATATCATTTTAAATGTTTTAAATATTTATTCTTATAAATATTTCTCATTAATGTCCATGTTTTCAAAATGTTTTTTAGGATTTAATTATATGGACATTAATGTTTTCAAATCATAATTCCTTTAAAAGTTTCAAAGTGGTATGGGACACTTTGATTCAAAAATCTCTTTATTAAATGTTTTAAATGGTTTTTGAAAATGGTTTGATAAAGAATTGTTTACTTCAATATCATGATTTGATATATTGTGATTGGAATATAGAAATGTTATCTTTCCTTTATGCTTGTGTTATATGTTATGAATATGTTATGGTTATTGGGCATTTTTTAAGTATACAGGTTGTTCCGTGATACACCTAGGGCGGGTGAGCCCAAGATATCTCTCCAATGCATTGGGTAAAGTGACGGAGGTAAAATTTGAGGTTTATCCTAAGAGATTTAGGGAATATACTATGATGGGTATTCCAAATGTGACTACCTATGTAGCTGTGATAGTTACAATGTAAGTATGTTATGAATGCCATAAGTTACCTTTATGATTTATGATTTCTGTGTGTTATTCATAAACCTTATGATTTTTTAAGGTATGTTCTGATTGAAAAGTATTGGTTTCATTTATTTGTATTTATTGATTGGATAATTTTTTCCTTCCTTATTTTATAACACTTACTGAGCTTTTTATGCTCATCCCAAGTTTTTGAAATGATTTTCACAGGACTTAATGATGAATAGGGTCAAGGAATGGATCAAGGAAAAGTCATGTTTTCTAAAACATGGAACTAGAAATGTTTCCTTTTAAGAGTTTTTATTTTATGAAAAATGGATACTGAGTAGTATTGTCTACATGTAATATTCAAGTTGTTATATAATAGTTATGGCCTATTTATATAAAACTCTAAACCTGAAAATATCATCTATGTGAATTATCCATTTAATTCAAGATTATGTAATGTTTTAAGGTGGGTCCTTATACTCTCTCTCTCTCTCATTGCCTCCCCCCCCCCCTTTTTTGAAACCCTACATGTGCATAACTCTTCCCCTCTCCTACATGGTAGCGCGACCCTACCCCTTGGCCAATCCTAGCTGGCTCACCCACCCTCCTCCGACCAGATCTCCTTGCACCACCCCTTTTTAGCACCTCTCCTCCCACCGACACTCAGCACCTTCAGTTGGACTCCCTTTGTGTGTGTGGCCCCCAGCTTGGAACCCTCCTTGTTGGTGCTCCGGTCAGCCTCCCTGTACGACAGCACCCTTCCCCATCTTCCCATTCTATCACGCCAAACCACCTTCCTCCTAATTTTCTTCCAGTGCACCTCTCTCCTTCAGCTGTTCCCCCCTTCCAGTAAGCCTCCAGCCAACGCGGCGCACCTCCGAAACTACCCCGTCTCGCTCGTCCATCCTTCTGCACCCTCACTGAAGGTACGTTTTTATTCATTTTTTTGTTTCTTTAGTTAGTAGGTTTTCGGGTTATGGTTTTGTGTTTCTTTGGTTCGATTTTGGGTATAATTGGTTTGATGTTTTGATTTTAGGGTCTAGCTGAGTCATTTGAGGTGAAATTAACATGTGGTGGAGTTTTTGCACAAATTTGTGAAGTTTATCTACACCGAGGTAGGTGGTTCCTCTTATAATTCTTGTTTGATGAATTGATTTTCGTGTTTAATTAATTTAGCATATTTTTTTTAATTAGTTTTACATGGTGCAAAATTATTTTTTTAATTGAGTTCTCATATGCATTGATTTATTAGTAACGTGTTTATGTGAAATGAGTGTGATAATCTATGAAAACCCATGTCGATATGGTTATTAGTGTTTTATAAATTGTGAACTTGGCTTATTATATCATTCAACGGATGTAGATTATATTTTAGTATGATGTTAGTGTGTGTTTGATTCAAAAAAGGGTGTTTGGGTGTGTTTTGACGTAATTCCATGTGGTGCTTTATTGTTCTATTTTTTATAAATTGTAAAATGTTTAATTAAATGATATTGGTGGTGAAAATCATGTTTTTATAAGGTTACACTATGTGTTCGGTTCTAAAGTGTCATTTTAAATGAAACTATATGTATCTTTAGTGCAAAATTTATTGCGTCATTTGTTAATATTTGTTTTAAACTACTCAAATGGTTTCTTTAATTGGTGTAAGTGGTGTAGATTGAGCTCTTGATGTGGAGTTCTGTGTGTTTGTTTATGAAAGAGGGTTGTGTTGGTTTTGGGTGTAAATTCATGTTCTCCTCTTCAAAAATTTTTTATTGAAATGTTAAATGTTTATTAAATAGTTATTAAGGATGCAAAATTGTTTTTATTGATTTGTGTAAAGATTCTTGGCATGCGTATTATTATTATTATTATTATTATTATTATTATCAGAGAATTTGTGCGTGCAAAGGGTGCAATTGGTGTTTTGGTGTAGCGTCTATATGCATTCTATCTTAAATGAGTATTCAGGTGTATTTTTGGTGTTTAAAGACATGCGACTTATGTTGAAATTGTTTAATAAATTATTTTAATGGTTTGTTTGACCATGAAAGTGATTTATTTGACCACGCATTGGTTTTAATTGGTTATGTAAGTAATGCAGATTTAGTTTTGAAATTTTTTTAGTGTGCATAATATATTTTTTAAATGGTTTAAGTGTGTGCAAAGCCTGGTGACACTCTTTTGATAATGATTTATAAACTTTTTAAAATTTTCATTAAATCATTTCAATGGTGTGAAACGTTTTTGGAGAATGTTTTAGTGTGCGTATTCTTTCAAAATGGTATTTCTGAGTGAAAGTAGTGGTTTTTGGCATGTGCAGTGTCTTGTTTTCTTTGGTTGCATGAATATTCCTTGTGACATGAACTCGAAACTTGTTTGAGCACAAAGAAGGAAGCATGGGTAGCTAGGAGGGTGGACTAGACTAGTAGGCTAGTGACCCGGGGGTGGATTTAGCCCTATTTCTCTTAGCCGGATTGATGACTGCAACACTAACTAAACATATGAATGACTGAGAGTCGTGGTTTCTAAGCCACGTTTTTTGAGGTTCATGGTTTCTAAGCCACAGTTTCTGAGGTTCATGGTTTCTAAGCCACGTTTCATCGAGACACAAAGATCTAAGGATCCAAGCTATCTAACACCCACGAGGATTCTCCCATATTTGGTGCTCCTTAGTTGCTTTACATTCATCGGTGTGACACTTTGGTTATTTTAAAATTAACTGTGTGTGTGTTTTAATTTAAGTTGTTCCTTTTGAAACTGTTTTCTTTAAACTTTTTTTATCTAAAATTGTTCAAACATTTAGTTCTTTTCTTTAATTAAAATTGAAAATGTGTTTTTCATTTAATAATTATTTGTGGAACATTTTTTCTCAGTGACATCCTACTGTAATCTTGGCTCACACCTTATATACACCTTTGGGTGTATGTAGATCATGTTTCTTTTGTATTCCAGGTTGAGTCATAGTGCCTAGCATTGGTGGTTCAGGTTGTTAGTGGTATCCTAGTGTTGGTTTGGTGATTGTGGCTTGGAGATGTGACTCCTCATGTCCCACAGAGGTTTGAGTTAAAGTTTTAGTTTTACTTTGTTATAGTCTCTTTTGGGTTTTTAGTTCAAGTTATAAATGTTAAATCTGAACTTAATTTAAGGTTTTGTTTGGTTGTCTAATTTTCCTTGTAGTTTTTCTTATCTTTTTGTTTGTTTTATATTTATTTATTTGGTTAAATCATTCCCAGGTTTTATTTTTGATACTTGGGCACTTGTTCCAGCCTTGCTGCGTACTGGGTCGGGTGCTGGGTTAGATGGAGACCCGGCTTGGTTTGTGAAAAAATGTTATTATAGGAGGTTTTGTTCTTGTTATTTGGGGTTTCAGGTAGATCGGATATAGTATTATCGGTACTCGATTGGTAGGTGTGGGAAGAGCGTCATAAAACCTTGCTCGTTTCAATCCTTGAGAAACCAAGTATAGTTCGGGATTCAAGTTTTTGGTTTTGGTCATTGGGGATGGGGGATAATAGTAGGAGTAAACTGGTATTGTGTGCGGTCTCACATGGAGTAGTGACCCATGTGATGGCTGAGAGTATAGTTCAACACTCCTAGAGGTTGGCACCTGCCTAGGGAATGGCCTACTAAACTATGTATCTGGGTTAGGAACAACCACTAGTTCTCCGTCCAGGTACTTTAGTGTTGGTGATGTCATGGTTTAGTTTTGGGTTGGTGTGAAGGGGTCTTTAAAAAGAAATCAGGCCTTGGGTTGCTCTTATTTTTCTCTTATTATGAGTTTGACATGATTCTTGAGGTGTGTTTCTTTTGAACTTTGTTTTTATAATTTGGAATTGGATTTGTTGAAATAAAATTTCTAAAATAATGTCTTGGGTTATTTGAAATTGAAGTGAGTTATTTTGGAAATGGAAAGCATTTTGAAAATGTGTCTTGAATTTTTGAAATGGTTTTGGAAAAAGGTATTTTTGGAATATTGGGAATGTTTTGTTTTGAAAGTGGAAGAGCCTTGTGTGGTCCAACGGTATTCTTATTGGTGCTCGCATGTGTATGTGGACGTGATTAATAGACAGTTGTTGGATGGTGTGGATGAGTTCCTAAGTGGCACAGAAATGCATATTTACGAGGCATCACGGAATATCAGTGGTGAGTGATTGATTTCTAAGGATGCTTCTTGTTTCCAGAAAAGTGGGTTTTTTCCCTCTAAAATGGATTTTTATGCTTAAATGGTTCTGAAAATTGGAAAATTATTTTGAGTCCATAGTGAAAGTGATGAGTTCAAAATATATGTTGGGTTTTATTGTATTGTTCTTGGTTTTTTAAATGGGTGTTTTTCTTTAAGAATGAATTGATATTTTAAATTGGAATTACTGGAATTTTGGATGTGGTGTGGAAGTGTTTTTTGTGATTTTTTTGGATTTTTGGAAGGTTGTTTTGTGTTTCTTGTTTGGTATATTCCCCTAGAAACGTCCCATGGGTTTCCAACAGGTCTCTCGATTCTTGACTCAGCCCAGACTCCCTGCGGAGAGGTGAAGTTGGGTTCTTCTTGGTTGTGTCGACTATTTGTATACATCGAGGTTAGTTGGATATCATTGAATGCTTTGGGAAGTTTGGAAGTGTCTCCAGTTTTTGAGGAACTCCAAAATTTGTGTAGGCGTAAGTTGTCTTGAGAATGTTTGGAGGAGCGAGACCACACCAGAAAACGGTGATCGTTTCATTTTCATTGTAAATGGGGATGTCGTGAGCGATCCACAAGACTATCCTTATTCTACGGTTGTACCTAAGGGAAGGTGAGGGAAAGTGGTGGATTTCGTAGGTGCTTGACCAATCAATAGAAAAATATGGAGGTGTTTTGACCTTTCTGATGATCTGGTTTCATGTTCCCCAGAGGTTGTGCGGAACAATTAGTTTAAAGATCATAATATTTGTTGGACTTGTTCATATTGTGGTAAGTACAGGTTCCTCATCCGATGAGGAGTGTGAACCTAAGAGACTTGTTCTTGGAGTGCTCCTTCCGTCAGTTTGAGTCACGTGTTTGACTGACCACTCAATCTCCTATCTCTAGTGTGGTTATTTGGGTACTCTAAGTTGTTCACTGCAATTCTCAGTTGGTATGTTGACAGAGTGGCTGCTTGGGACATGATGAGAAGTATGTCGGTTCCTTTTTCAGTGGAGTAAGTTCTGATCAAAGTTGGTCAGCTTATGACTATGAGGCGGTATATGCTTCAGACATCAGGGCCCCAGCCATAGGTCTTGGGGTGAAGCTTGTGCGTAGTCAACATTTGTTGGACATGGTCGGTTATGGATCAAAATTGTACTCATTTCAGAGATTCTCATGTCTTGTGGAATTGACATGTGCCAGCCCAGTTCACCTCTTGGTTGGGGGTTTCTGCAGTCAAACCCCTCCAATGTGGTAGATTATTGTTCTATGTAGGGATCATCCATGTAGGTCGGCCTATGTTGGTGGGTTCGTGATGAAGAGTTTGGTCTGTATCACTCAAAGTAAAATGGGAATGCCCGTGCGGGTGTCGTGGTGTTAGGAAAATTTTAAAATGGTGGGGGACCCAGTGTGGGTCTTGTCGACATCTCCTCTTGTGTTGGTTGGTTAAACTTAGGGAACTTGGAGGGTCAATCCAGTGTTATAGGTTGTCTAGATAACCAATATTTGGTAATAATTATAATATGGTGGAGAGACCACCATAGGATTAACTTGTACAAAACTATTTTTTGAAAGTGCGCTTGGTGGGGAAACCCCTTACTTCTACTCTGCCTGACTTTGACCATGGAAATTGGTTAACTCAGGTAGTGGGTCGCTTGACGAGTGTTCTTGAATATCCCGAGCGGCCCCAGTGATCCCTAAGTTGGGGTCGGGGTGTTCCATGTTGTAGTTATGTTTTGAGGTGAATTTTTTGTTGTTGGATATTCTTTATGGTGATTCTAGTTTTGAGATCTTTGAAGTTTCAAGTCATGGGCATTTTGAATGCTCGGCCTTCAGGTGATTGATTTTTTATTTTAGGTATCTTCATGGTCTTTCTTGGAATCATGGTTTGGTTGAGTCTTTAGGAAATTTATGGGGGTAGAAAGTGTCATGATGGGGAGAATTGTCACACCCCGGCATGACGCTTTATTTTAATTTAATTATTTTGGGACTTGATTTTGGGATTCAGTTTGAATCGGGTTTAATTTTAAAAAAATGGGTTTTTATACGAGCATATGGCCATGCGCGCGATCGTTATCGGTTCCCATCTTTAATAAGAGAATTTTCTCATATTAAATTTGTTATTATACAAGCATGTGACTGTGCACGTGACCGTGTCAATTAATAAATTTATTATTATTATGGTTCATTTTATTATTTTATTTTTATTATTAGTGATGAATTCATTATTATTTATTAGGGGTTTTTTATCCTATTATCTTCTTTTTATTTTATTTTTCCTTTTATTATTTATTTTCTTTTCTTTTTTATTCTTTTTTCCTCCTCTTCCTCACCCTCTCTCTCTCTCGTTGCCTCCCCCCTTTTGTGAAACCCTACCTATGCATGACTCTTCCCCTCTCCTCCATGGCAGCGCGACCCTACCCCTTGGCCAACCCTAGTCAGCGCACCATCCCTCCTCCAACCAGATCTCCTTGTGCCGCCCCTTTTTGGTGCCTCTCCTCCCACCAGCGCGCACCACGTCTAGTCGGACTCCATTTGTACACACAACCCCCATCTGGGAACCCTCTTTGTCAGCACTTCGGTTTTCCTTCCCGTACAGTGGCACCCTTCTCCATATTCCCATCCCGTCACACCAAACCCCCCTTCCTCCTGCTTTTCCGCTAGCGCACCTCCCTCCTTCAGTCGTGCCCCCCTTCTAGCAAGCCTCCATTCGGTGCGGTGCACCTCCAGAACCACCCTGTCTCACTCATCCAGCCTTCTTCACCCTCACCAAAGGTGCGTTTTTCTTCAGTTGTTTGTTTCTTCAGTCGTTAGGTTTTTTTGTTAGGGTTTTGTGTTGCTTTGGTTTGATTTTGGGTATAAGTGGTCTGATGTTTTGATTTTAGGGTCTAGCCGAGTCATTTGAGGTGCAATTAATGTGTGGTGGAGTTTGCTCACCAAGTTATGAAGTTTATCTACACCGAGGTAGGTGGTTCTGGTTATAATTATTGTTTGATGAATTAATTTGTGTGTTTAATTAATTTAGAATATTTTTTTTAGTTAGTTTTTTATGGTGCAAAATTGTTTTTTAAATTGAAATCTCATATGCATTGATTTATTAGTAACGTGTTTATGCGATATGAGTGTGATTTTCTATGAAAATACATGTCGATCTTGTTATTGGTGTTTTATAAATTGTGAACTTGGCTTATTAGATCATTCAATTTATGTAGATTATATTTTAGTATGATGTTAGTGTGTGTTTGATTCTAAAAAGGGTGTTTGGGTGTGTTTTGACGTAAGTCTATGTGGTGTTTTATTGGTCTATTTTTTATAAATTGTAAAATGTTTAATTAAATTATATTGGTGGTGAAAATCATGTTTTGATAAGGTTATGTTTTGTGTTTGGTTCTAAAGTGTCATTTTAAATGAAACCAAATGTATCTTTAGTGAAAACTTTATTGCGTCGTTTGTTAATGTTTGTTTTAAACTACTCAAATGGTTTCTTTGGTTGGTGTAAGTGGTGTAGATTGAGCTCTTGATGTGGAGTTGTGTGTGTTTGGTTATGAAAGAGGGTTGGGTTGGTTTTGTGTGTAAAGTCATGTTCTGCTCTTCAAATTTTGTTTATTAAAATGTTAAATGTTTATTAAATTGTTATTAAGGATGCAAAATTATTTTAATTGAGTTGTGTAAAGATTCTTGGAATGCATATTATTATTATTATTATTATTATTATTATTATTATTATTTTTATTATTATTATTATTATTAGATAATTTGTGTGTGCAAAGGGTGAAATTGGTGTTTTAGTGTAGCATCTATATGTGTCCTGTCTTAAATGAGTATTCAGGTGGATTTTCAGTGTTTAAAGACATGCGACGTATGTTGAAATTGTTTAATAAATAATTTTAATGGTTTTTTTTACCATGAAAGTGATTTCTTTGACCGTGCATTGGTTTTAATTGGTTGTGTAAGTAATGCAGATTTAGTTCTGAAATATTTTTAGTGTGCATAATATTTTTTTAAAATGGTTTAAGTGTGTGAAAATCCTAGTGAAACTCATTTGATAATGTTTTATAAACTTTTTAAAAGGTTCATTAAATTATGTCAATGGTGTGAAATGTGTTTGGAGAATGTTTTAGTGTGCGTATTCTTTCAAAATGGTATTTCTAAGTGAAATTAGTGGTTTTTCGCATGTGTAGTGTCTTGTTTTCTTTGGGTGCATGAATATGACATGCGACATGAACTCAAAACTTATTTGAGCACAAAGTGGGAAGCCCGGGTAGCTAGGAGGGTGGACAAGACTAGTGGGGTAGTGATCCGGGGTTGGCTTTGGCCCTGTTTCACTTAGTGGTATTGACGACTGCAACACTAACTAAACATATGAATGACTAAGGTTCGTGGTTTCTAAGCCATGTTTTCTAAGGGTTATGGTTTCTAAGCCACGGTTTCTGAGGGTCGTGGTTTCTAAGCCATGTTTCACTGAGACACGAAAATCTAGGGACCCAAGATAGATAACACCCACGAGGCATATCCCATATTTGGTGCTCCTTGATTGCTTTACATTCATCGGTGTGAAACTTTGGTTATTTTAAAAGTAAGTGTGTATGTGTGTTTTAATTTAAGTTGTTTCTTTTGAAACTGTTTTCTTTTAAAAAAATTATCTAAAATTGTTCAAGAATTTATTTCATTTCTTTAATTAAAATTGAAAATTTATTTTTCATTTAATAATTATGTGTGGAACCTTTTTTCTCAGTGACATCCTATTGGGCTCTTGCCTCACACCCTACATACACCTTTGGGTGTATGTAGATCATGTTTCTTTTGTATTCCAGGTTGAGGCACCATGCATAGCATTAGTGGTTTGGGTTGTTAGTGGAATCCTTGTGTTGGTTTGGTGATGGTGGCTTGGGTATGTGACTTTTCATGTCGCACTGAGGTTTGAGTTGGAGTTTCAGTTTTTCTTTGTTGTAGTCTCTTTTGGGTTTTTAGTCAAGTTGTAAATGTTAAATCTGATCTTATTTTACGGGTCTGTTTGGTTATCTGATTTTCCTTGTATTTTTTCTTATCTTTCTATTTATTTTCTATTTATTTATTTCGGTAAATCATTTCTAGGTTTTATTTTTGATACTCGGGCACTTGTGACAGCCCATAGAGATCGGGAATTCCCTTCGGGCCTTGCCGCGGACCGAGTCGGGCGCCGGGTCGGATGGTGACCCGTCTTGGTTCATGACAATGGATGTAACATCCCCTTAGACTTTTTTCTATCATCCTTAACATGTTGACATACCAAGAACTGAGATAAAAACTCTATTATATCTCTCTTCATTTCATCTGATTAGAAATACTCTTTCAAATCTTTATACATCTTCATACTTCTAGGATGAATCGAGAATGAAAAGCTATGAGTTTCCTTTAAAAAATTATTATTCAAATCTGGTATGTATAGAACACATGCACGATTATTGAACCTTAAAACTCCATCATGATCAAGGTTAAACTTAAAAAAATTATGTCCTTCTTTTTCATCTATTAATTTTCCTTCAGTTCCTCTTTAATCTTCACTTTGATATATAGTTGAACATTTAATTGAGCAAGATGATATTTCTCTCCTTCCTTAAGTATTTCTAGATTTACCCTTTTCAAATCTAAAAATATTTTATCTTTTTTATCTTAATCATGGATAATTAAGTGTGATCCTTTCAACTCAAATCATCGGCCACCTTGTTCGCTTCTCAGGGTGGCAGTGTATTGAGTAGTCATAATCTTTAATCTTATCAAATCATCTTCTCTGATGCATATTCAACTCCTTATGTGTGAATATATACTTTATAATTTTTTTTATTGGTATATATATATTACAATTTTCTCCATAAAGATAACACTTCAATTTCTTTATTGGAAAAATTACCACAGTTAACTCCAAATCATGAGTTGGATAATTTTTCTCATGAATGTTCAATTATCATGAGGCATAATCTATAACCATGTCATTCAGCATAAGAACTCATCAAAATCCCTTCTTGAATGCATCACTAAATATTACAAACCCCTCTCCAATATAGGGTAATGTAAGCACAGGTGCACTGACTAACATTCTCTTCAGTTCCTTGAAATTTTCCTCACAGTCATATATCCTGAGGAACTTATCTCCCTTCCAAGTTAACCTGGTTAGTGGATTAGATAGTCATGAGAAATTCTCCACGAAATTTTGATAATATTTAGATAGACCAAGAAAAATACGGATCTCAATTATTATAGTTGGTCTGTACCAACACTCGATATCCTCCATCCTTGATAGTTCTACCAATATAGCCTCTCTTGAGATTATATTACCCAAAAAACATTTTGCATAAAAAATTCAAACATTATAAATTTTTCATATTATTTATCTTTCGTTAAGGTATTTAGTATAATTCTAAAGTGATTTTAATGATATTATTTCTCTTTTAATAGATATTAATATCATCTATAAATACTACCACAAACTGATCAAGGTAATCTCTAAATACTATATTCATTAAATCCATGAAGATAGCAGAGGGGGTTAGTAAGACCAAATGGTATCACTATATATTCATAGTGTCCATACCTTGTATAGAATGTTATATTAGGTATTTATTTCTTCTTGACCCTTAATTGATGATATCAAGAATGAAGTTCAATCTTGGAAAATTATTGATCCCCATGTAGTTGATCAAATGGGTCATCAATATGAGGTATAGGGTACTTGTTCTTAATAATGATCTTGTTTAGTTCCCAATAATCAATTAAGATTCACATCGATCCATATTTCTTTTTTACTAAAAGAATAGGTGTACCCTAAGGTGACGCACTTGGCTGAATGAATCCCTTATCAATGTTCTCCTAGAGTTTCATTTTCAGTTCCTAAAACTCGATCGGAAATTCTATAGGGATTCTTTGAAATTGGTGTGGCACCAAGTATGAATTCTATTGAAAATTTGACTTCACGTTTTGGTGGAAGGCTAGAAACTCTTCAATAAATACATCAAAAAACTCATGCATAATAGGAATATAATTGATGTTGATTTTCTCCCTAACCATCTGAGATAAAAATACATATTGAAAAGGAATCAAAACCCATACAATAGATATGATTTCCATCCAAATTTTGTATATATCATCGCATTGGTAGATGATCATAGGTTGGTTTGGAATATCAAATGTGAATTCCCTTATTTAGAAAATGATGTGGTATTTATGTAGTAAAACCCAATCCATTCCTAATATAACATCAAATTCAACCTAATTAAGAATGATAATATTTTCAGGAATCACGTTCTCAAACATTTCAATCTGGTAATAATCATAGACATGAGATGAGGTCATCGTACCATTATAGGTTTTCACTACTAATTCTATATCTAGTCATTTTTTTGGTATCTTTATAACCTTATAAAATTATTTAGATATGAAATTATGGGTAGATATAGAGTCAAATAAGGCATTATAAGTTCTAGACTGTATGGTAAGTGTACCTTTCCCCACATCGTTATCGAACCCCTTGTCAGAAATAGTGATCTCATAAGATTTCCCTTTTTCTCTTGGTTTAAGAGGCTTTTGAATTTGATCATCATCATTAACCTTTAAATTTGGTCAATGGTTAGAATAATTAACATAATCCTTAAATTTGAAACACTAGAGTGTGTGAGGTTTATTCCATGGAGCTTTCTCTCAATTTGAATCATTATCTAACTTCTTCCAATAACTTTGGAATCCGATTTCCTGATGACCTTCCCTTACACACTTAAAATATTTATTAGTACCCTTAATTCAATTTCCTCCATGTTTCTTCCCACACTTTTTTCATAAAGGAAATATCATCTTCTTCTCTCCATGTTTTTTAGATTTTCCTTTGAATTCCATTTTTCTCTTCTTATCAAAACCATGAGATTGATATGTAACTCTGACCTCCATTTACACCTTGATAACACATAAAACAATCTCTTCATAGCTATTGAAGTGTATTACGGATAACACCATTTGGATAATTTAATTTAAGCTACTAAAGAATCAATAAACCTTACTTTCAGGTTGGATGATAATACCTGAATCTGACCCTACAAGTCTAGTAAAATTTTCCTCATAGGTACCAATGGATTCATTGTCATTTTTATTTATCTCAAGTAACTCTTTCTCTATCTTCATATGAATAATATAAGTAAATAACTTATTAAAAAATAAATTCTTGAACACATCCCAATCCATGGAGTCAATTTCATCAGGTTACTTTGTATTCTTGATGATATTCCACCATTGATCTGCTTAGAATTCCAAAAAATAGATAACCAAAATGACTTTTTCATATTCCAAACACTCAATAATGGAAAATATCTTTTTAGTGATATTGATTCATTGAACAAAAATTATTGGATCAGTGAGTCCACTTAAGGAAGGTGTATGTTGACTTATGAAGGACTCAATATAATATTTTTCTCTTCTTTTCTCATTTGGAAGTTAAAAATGATTCATGGATTGAGAAATTTGTGTGAGCATAACAATGATATTTTTCATTATATCTCCCATAATTTTTAACTTCTCGGGTGTAAAATCCTTTCATTTTCTATTTAACTCTACATTAACATAGTTCCTTAGGGTTGTAGCCATTAACTAAAACCAAAATGTATAGTGTGAGGAACAATAATCATAGTGGGGAACCAAATAGTCATGAAAAATTACTTATAGTGTGTATAAATCATAACACATTATTTTTAATCTATGATGCATTAGTTTTATCCTAGTTTATTCATAGTCATAATCTATTTAAATCCTTCATGATGGTTTATAAATATTTTATGAATTTCTAAAGTGTATCCCTTGGGAGTGTCAAATCAGGTGTGTAGCAAGGTCTGTTATCAAGCACCAGGTGATGATCGAGTCCATCTCAATGCACCCTTTTCAGTGTTATTACACCTAGGTACCTTTTTTTTAGAACTACATCCACTTGTAGTATACAAATAGGTATGTAATTTCTTGGAAACTACTCACTCTATCCTTTATCAAAATTCCCGGATATTTTCCTATACATTGAATCGTCCTTAGACTTATCCTTAGACATGTCCTTAGGGATCTCACTAAAGTTTTCTAATTCTTGTTTCTAAAGGTTAACTAAATCCATCCTATGATACTAACTATAACAACCCAAGATTTTCATAAAAATATATCACATAATTTTTTTATGAACATTCATTACATTACACAAACACACACCTAAGGATTATAAAGGTATAGTGCCATTGGAAACTTGGAAACATAAAAAACTAGTTCATAGGTGAACTAAATAATCTCCCACTAATTTATTCATATATATCACCTTTCTTATGAAAATCATACATAATACATTTATTCATAACCTAGGGAAAGAAAACATAAGAAATTTTGATCTCAGATGCTCTGTATGGGTAAACAAGTTAGATACATAAGTATAGCATGATCATAAGGGTATGAGAACATGATAATAAAATTTTAAAACCATACCCTACATATCAAAGATCATAATCTTGAGTCATGGAATAAAGATTTTCATTTCATAAGACATGAATCACAAGGAAATCAAAAAACTTATTCCATGTGATTATAACATTGGCATGTGATATAGAATTGTGGCATACACATAATCATATAAAATAATTTCCATAGTAGTCAAGGATCACTACCAAGGCTATCATAGTGGAATATTTTTACTCCACAAACCATCATAGTAGTTAAGGTTCACTATAAATACCATCATAGTAGACAAATTCCCTTACTAAAATGGGTTCACTCCCCATTCCAATCCACTTTTATCTCATGAAATATAAATCTTTATCCAATTCATTATAGGGAGAAATAGGTCCTACATGTCAAATAATGAAAATCATGCATATGTTCTCCACAATATCATAAAACATTTATCATATCATAACCCATGAAAATAAATGGGTTTCATAAACATTTTATCATATCATAACTTGTATAGAAGAGATGGGTTTCGTAAACATCATTCCATTATAAACATAAACCATTCTGAGAAATAATAATAATGGTATCATTGGATAATATCCATAGTAACATATAGGTAACATCAAAGGATGTCATATTTCATATAAAATGACTTTTAATGATCATTTAAAATATTTCTTGATGAAAATATCCTTTCTACTTTGAAAAAAACTTTTACAAAATATAAAAAAAATTAAAAATATTTTTTTAAAACAAAATTTGAAGATTATAAAGGAAGCTTAAAATAAATAATTGGTAATGATGGAATATAAATTCCTTCATTATGTACACGTTAAAATTAAGATTCATTTCACATTTTTAGTAAAATAAAAACAACAATTATTTGTCAAATGACATTAAGATTCATTTTAAAAAATTTGTAAAACATTAAAACATGGGTAAAAATGTATTTAATAAACCATTTAGAAAATTTTAAAAACATTTTTGAAAACACTTTTAGAAAACATGGTTTTGAAAAAAAATTATTTTTCAACCGAAGAGATAAATAAAGATGATTTTTCTTAAAATAGTTATTTTGAACTCTTGAGTACATAAAGAGATAAAAATGAAGGGAAATATGTATTATAATAACATAAATAGAGGAGAATAAAATTCATGAGTTTATTGAGATATGGATTATAAAAATTTATCATAGAAAACATAATCATAAATAATCTAGATAAGTGATGAGAATATAATAAAAAATCTTTACCACTTTGGTAAATTTGAATTGTAAGCACCATGAAGGAATAACATTAAATGAAATGTAAATATCATGAGTAAATAAATTCATGATATTAAATTAAAATGGGATATATATAAACATCATAAAATAATATTGGTTCATAACATAACATATATCTTAAGGAAGGAAAATTGAGACAAAAATCCATTACCACTTTGGAAACTTTTGAACCGTAAATCCCTTAAAAGAGATATACTCAAATGGACACATAAATCCCAATAATTTTTAGATGAATCATAGTAAAATAAATTCATGGGAATTATATACATCAGATAAAATTAATAGGTTGAGGATATGGCATGTGTCTCATAGAAGTAAAAATTGAAACGGGAATCCCTTACCTTAAGTCTCGACATCCATTGTACGCATTAAAACCTCTTGTAAAAAATATAATTTTATTATAAATATATTATAGAACCATAATTATATATATATATATTTATATATATATCCTACCATATATTATTTTCCTATGGCCTTTTATTACCCTTTTATTAAAAATTTCATGTTAAAGTCTCCTTTCAGGCAATAATTGCTTTGTTTTTCATGTATGTTTTGATTTTTTATTTTTGGTCCTCTTACTTTGATCATGGTTAAATAATATATAAATAATTATCCATGATATAAATATCAAATATATTCATTATATATGTTTTTAGAGTAATCTATAAAAGTTATAGGTAGAAAATGAAATACATCATTCATATAGATGGTAGGTCGTACGTACGCATGAACGATGTTTCCATTTTCTTGAATAATTAAAATAAGAAATGGTAAATAATATAATAAAATTACATAATCATGTTTATTTCATATATATAACATTTTTTATTAAATTCATCCCCATTAACTTCCATGTAAAGCATGAACAGATCACATCGCTTCGCGAGGCGGTAGTCCACTGTACACACAAGCGATGTTATGGTATTCCCATAAAATGGAAATTATAAAGGTATATGTGATATAATAATTATATAAGTATAATAATATCATAAATATAATATATAAACATTTAATCCATCATATTATATAGTTGTTATAGTAGGTTAAGGAATAAAAATAACATCATTTCATGAGGCGATAGTCCGTTGTGCACACGAATGATGATTATGTATCCCATTTGATGGAATAAGAGATGGTTGTAGGTCTTAAAATTAAAATAAAAACATATTAGTATATATAATATACTAATGTTATTATATCAGCATGTTATAATAATAATTTAAGGCAGTGGATGAATAAATAAAATAAAATTCTCAGTTAGGGGTGTTGCCTCTTCTTCGAACAACTTCTTTTGGTTTGCACCAAAAGGATTCTTAGGTTGGATTTATAACCAAAATAAGGCTTATATAATGGGATTATGGAATTAATTAAGTGAATTGGTTAGTTATTTGTGAAACAATGTGTTTTTTAAGTGTGAATAGGATAGTAGAAGGGGTGTCCTTTTATAAGTGAGGTGAGTGGAACACTTATAATTTTTTGAAATAAAAATGGTGTACCCATGTTTTTATCATGCCAAAATGATTCAAAATGGTCCATTGTCGATAATTATACATTATAAGGTATAAATATTTCCATAAAATAGGTGTATGAAAAGTTTTCTATCATTTTTAACTCTTATCTTTTTAGTTTAACCCCCAGTAAACTCATTTTTACCTTAACCACAGTAAATAATTTTTACTATTTTTACTATTCATTATGGAAAAAAATTAATTTGACCTTGTTAGATAATATAAATTATGTAGATAAAAAATATGGAATCCATTTTCCCAAATTTCATTCACATAATTGGTAAATTTTAACTTAAAATCAAACCCACAGATGCAATAAGAAAGCAGTTTTACAAAGAGAAAATGTTCAAAAGTTTAAAACATTTTTATATCATAATTTAATATCTAAAATGATTTCAATGAACTGAATTAAATTTATTTATATATAATTTAAGTATTTTTACTTTTAAACTAATTTGAAAACAAAAAAAATATCCTTATAAATTCTTTAAATGAAAAGGTGGCTTTCAATAAAAACCAGTATTTTCACTATTCACTAAAAAATTAAACTTTTCAGAAAAATCCTAAAAATTCACCCTAAGATAATTTTTAAATGATTATTTAAAAAAGTAATTTTATTTTATAAAATTAATTTTCTAAAAGTTTCAAAAATTAATTTTATTATTGTTCACAAAGAGAAATAAAAAATATTTTTTTGATAAAATAGTATTTTCGAAACATATAAACACTTTTCTAAAAATTAATTACTTTTTTATCAGTATTTTTTCATTATATAAAACCATTATAATATTAAAAATAATTTATTACTATTAATATCTCTAAGTTTAACAGTTAGGTTATAATTGTCACATTTAAATAATAATATTAATAATATATCGCGGTTTTTTAAAACTCGGTGTTGTGTATGATGAAAGATAAACTCAGTGTTTTGTGTAATACAATCTATAAAAGAAATTTAATTTATTCAAATAATAATAATTCATAAAAAATCGAGGTTTTTCTATCTTACTTAACCTCTTTCACCTTCTCCTACCTTATTAAAATATTATTAAACTGTGATGATATAATAATATCAGTATCTCCAATATAATTATATGTTATTATGATAATGTATTAACCTATATCCATCCCCCCTTCTATCAAATGGGAAATGAAACCATCGATAGTGTGTATGGAAGACTATTGTCTCATGAACCAACATAATTATTTTTTCATTTATCATTTAAAGGAATGGTAATAAGGATTTATTTATTAAAAATATGTGATATAATTATTATTCTATAAAGTTTAATTATTATTTACCTTTATTTCATTCCATTCATTGAAAAATGGAAACAACATTCATGTGTGCATATGACATACCATTTCCATGAACGGTGTAATTATTTTTTATATCTCTAAATTTTATGGATGACACTAAAAATGTATATAATGCATATATATGATATTTATATAATGATTAAAATTCTTTTAATGATGTAACCATGATCAATGTACAAGGACCAGAACTACCAAACCAAAACATCCCTAAAAAATAAAGAAGTTATTACCCAGAATAGTGATTTTAATAAATAATTATTAATAAATGGGTGATAAAATATTATAAGTAAGTAATATATAATATGATATGTATTATTTTGTTTCTTAAATGAATTTATAATAAATATATATTCATTATATAGGAGGTTTGAACATGTGTGGAGGAATTCAGACCTGAGGTAAGGGATTTTCATCTCACTTTTATTTCTATGAGACGCATGTTATATTCACCACTTGATTCTTTTATGTGGTGTATATATTGAATATGAATGTATTTTATTATTATTATTATAAAAATTATTGGTATTTATATATCAATATAAGGTTATTTATTTCATGGGGATTATGATTCAAAAGTTACCAAAGTGGTAAGGGTTTTATATTACAATCTCATTGTTTATCAGGATTGTTTATGATCAAGTTTCATTAATAAAATATGACAATATACCTCTCATGAAACTCATTAATTTTATTATCATATGGTTATTTCTTTATAATACATGTTTTATTTTCATTTTATTCCCTTTAAGTACTCAATATGTCAAAAGAACATTTTTAAGGAAAACGGCTTTATTTTTCTCTTCTATCAAAAAAACATTTTTCTTCTATATCCATGTATTCTAAAAAAATATTTTCAAGAATATTTTAATATTATACTATTATTTTTCAAAATAATTTTTACCTATGATTTACTTTTTACAAAAATGGTTTAAAAGTGATATTCTTATCATTTTCCAAACAATGTAATTTTTGACTTTTATAAAAATGTGAAAGGAATGTTTTATTTTAACTTATGCAGTGTGAATGGAATTTCCCATCATTATAGCCCCTCAATAAGTTGAATATTCATTTACAAGTTTCCAAGGTTATTTTAAAATATATTTTTTAATATTTGGTGAATTTTTAAATTCTAAAGAATTTATTTCAAAGTGAAAAGGATATTTTCCTAAAGAAATACAACAAGTGATCTTTTAAAAGAATTTTCATCTAAGATAAAATCCATTGATGTTAATTATGATTTACTAGGGATATTATCCAAAGATACCATCCTTATTCATTCTCTAGATGGTTTATTATTATAATAGAATTATTTTCATGAAACCCGTTTCTTTTTTCCATGGGTTATTAAATGATGAAATGTTTATGAAAACCATTTCTTTTACACAGGTTATGCTATGATGAAATGTTTATGAAACCCATTTCTTTTCATGGTATCTAATATGATGAATGTTTTAAGATCTTTTGGAACACATATATATGATTTTCATTATGTGATTAGTGGGCCAAAAATTATATATCCCTCCAATAAATTAGGTAAATATTTATATATCATGAGATAAATAGGACTGGAATGGGTAGTGGACTCAGTTTAGTAAGGGACTCTATCCACTATGATGGTCTTGGGAGTGAACCTTAAATACTATGATAGTTTAGGGAGTGAACCCAATCCACTATGATAGTCTCAGAAATGATCCTTAACTATTATGTAAGTGATTTTATATTCTTATTTGTAAGCCACAAATGAATGTATTATACTAATGTTATGGTCTCATGGATTGTGTTCTTTGATTCCTCTATGATTCATGTCTTATGAACAGACAATATTTATAACATGACTTAATATTAAGATCATTAATATGATGGGTATGGTTTTCAAATGTTATTATCATATTCTCATACCCTTATGGTTATGTTATGTTTTAGTGATCATTGATTTTTTCCTTGTTTACCCTTACTAAGAATCTGATCTCACCCTTTCTTGTATTTCCTTTACCCTAGTTATAAATAAATATACTAAGTATGATATGCATAAGAAGGGTTCTAGTTATGAAAATTTTAGTGGGAGATGATGTAGTGCACGTATATACCAGTTGTTTAGGTATCTAAGTTTCTAAATATACTAGACCTATATTATTCGGGCGTGGCACTTTATGTTATATAATGAATATTTATCTATTAAGATATGATATCTATATATGAAAAGTATGGGTCACTATAGTTGGTATCATATAAAGGTTTAGTTACATTTGTAAACTATAGTGAGAAAACTTTACTAAGAACCCTGGTGATAAGTATAAGTATAAGATAACATCTAAAAGTTTTTATAATGATTGTGGATGGCCTAGGTTAAACCTAAGGTGTCATAGATTGAAAAGGTGTCTTGATTTAGACATCCTATAAATGATTTTTCATTATTATGAGGTTTTCTACTATGATTACAGTTTTCTCACACTATTTTTTTAGTTTTTCCTAATTTTTGGAACCCAAAGGAATCATATTAATGTTTAATGTGATAGATAATGAAATAATTGTCCTCTTGAGAAACCAAAATTATGTAATCTGGAATAAAAAATATAATTATTATGCAAATGAAACTTTCTCAATCCATGAAGCATGTTAATAATCCAAACAATAAAATGAGGTAACAAAATTCTGTTGAGTTCTTCATGAGGCAACACCCACCTTATTTTAATGGTTCTTCTAATCCACTCATTTCTAAGAAATGGATCAATACCATTGAAAATATATTTTCCCTTATCCAGTTTTCATAACATGAAAAAGTAATTTTTTCTATAATTTGGAAGGAGGATGAGATTAATGGTGGACTCCTATTAAGAACACAAGAAAATGGGAAGAAATTTACTCCATGGAGTGTAATGAGTTTAAGAGATTATTTTTTCAATAATTAATTTCCTTATATTATTATAATGAAAATAGAGAAATAATTCCTTGAACTAAAGTAGAAGGATAATGAATTGGTTGGCACCTATAAGGAAAATTTCTCTAGACTTTTGATGTATGCTTTGGGTATTATCATCCAAACTGGAAGTAAGTTTGACAAATTATTCAGTGGTTTAAAACAAATTCTACAAATCTAATTATCCATAAGATACTTTAGTAGCTATGAAAAAATCATTTGATGTGTAATCAAGGTGGAGATGTCAAATGGAGTTACCTATCCATCTCATAGTTTTGAGAAGAAAATAAATATGGAACTTAAAGGGATTTATAAAAATCATGAATAGAATAATATGGTATTTTCTTCATGCTCAAGGCATGGAAGGAAACATGGTGAAAATTACCTAAAGGAGACTATTAAATGTTGTAAGTGTATAAAGGAGATTCATCTTGTAATTGACTATGAAAGTGATAAGAAAAGAAGTTATCTAATGATGGAGAGAAAATACAACAGAATTCACCACCCATACTCTAGTGTTTCAAATGAAAAAATTATGGTAATCATGATAACCCATTATCAAATAAAAATTTTAATGGTGATGATAGATGTTAGTAACCTCTTAAGCCTATAGAGAAAGAGAAATATTATGTGATCACTATTTTTGATGTAGATAATGAACTAGTGAAAGGTACACTTACCATCCATTATAAAACTTATAATGTATTACTTGATTTTAGATCTACCCAGTCATTTATATCTGAGGAATTTACTGAGGGTATTATAGTACCACCTCAATGAATAGATGTTGAATTTTTATTGAAAACCACTAATGGTATGATGATTACATCTCAAGTTATTGTTTCTTCTCTGGTTGAAGTTTATCGGAATGTGATTCCTGTAAATCTTATTATTCTCACTCTGGTTTAATTTTATGTTATCTTAGGCATTAATAGAGTCTATGATTTACCTGGTACTTGGAAAGTGTATCATAGAAGGGGTAGAGATGTCATTTAAGAAGAGATAGGGGATGTTATTAATCAAATTGTGTCAGCTAGACCACGCGTGGAAGGTAGTTAGAGAGAGACTTCTATTTTAAAGAAAGTGATGTGGGAATATATGGGGGTAGGCATAGAGTTGTTATGTGGAATACTAGGGTCTTGGGAGAGAGATCTAAGGAACCTCTAAAGTTCTCTCTTCTCCCTTATTGTTTCTTTTTTTGGTTTCTTCTTGCGAACTCCTCCTGTAACTATTAGTTTCATACAGAAATACAATTCTTGATTCTTTATTTGTGGTTTATGAATTAGTGAACCCTAACAATTGGTCTGACATGACACTCTATCTCTTTTATCAATGAGGCATGCTACTTAATTCCATTTTTTATACCATGGAAACTTGTCATCAATCTCACTTAGATGGAATGGATCAGTGCTTGAATCGTGTGGAGTAAGCACTCACTTATCTTCAGTTGTCGGTTAGTGTTATGGTTCTCTCAGTCAAATATTTCACTCACCATCTATAGTGTCGGGATCAATAATCCAAGGAAAAACAATAATTTCTCAAATTCATAACAAGTGTGATGAACCATTTAGATAATCTTACTCTTTAAAATGAGCCACGACCTTCTGTGACAACCTTGGAATCTAGATAACATTCTAATGGTACTATTGTGACAATTATTCCTTAACATGATCTACATTGTCCTATTACAACATCTGGAGCTACGCACACCTCTATACCATTTGCAGAGGGCCTCGAAATTCCAATTTTTGATGGCAAGTATCCTTGTGGATGGATTACTTGAGTTGAGATTTATTTCGATGTTCAACAGATGCCAGAGGATTCTATGGGACCTATAAAAAAATTCAGTATGGATGGATTAGCTATTCATTGTTTTAGCTTTTTTTCCAAAGTTCATCCCCAACATTATTGGTCTATTCTCAAAGAATAATTGTTGTAAATATTTATTGTTTTATAAGTTATCAATCCTTATTAAGAATTGTCTTCCACTCACCAGAATGGTTCTATATCGGAATATATTGAGAATTTTAAAATATATTTCTTCATTGATTCCTCGACAACCTGAACCATAATATATTGGCTATTTTTTACATGGTTTACATGAGGATATCCATAGTTTTGTGTATATCTAGAATCTCCACTCTCTTCTACATGCGATGTGGATTGCTCATCAAGTTGAAGTGGTGTTTCATCAAGGTCATGGTCCACCATTGCACAGTAGTGATTTTTCTCATTCTGGTACTCATCAGTGGTCTTTGGTTCTTTCCCTAACCCCTCCTCTAATTGTCAAATGTGGGGGAAATATTCCATTGGCACCTTCTCATTACTCCATGCGCTAGTACTCAGTATACACCAATGGAATTTGATAGTTTTCCAACCATTAATGGGAGGATCACCGTAAATGGGTACTATTTTTTCACTATGATTTATCTTATAGTCCTTTTCACAAATTTACGGGCCCTCGGATGTGAGTTTTAATATTAAGCGTGGGAGATGAGTTGGATGATAGTATTTTTCCCTCTAGTGACACCACAAATTTTCCGGTTTTTATTTTGGATTATAATGACGTCGACTGTAAGATGGTGGAATACTGTGATTTAGCTGTTGACATTCCTCACCATCCTTAGTAATCTGGTAACATAGATTCAATGATGGTGGAAGGTTGTTTGGCTGGTCTTCCTATTTTATTTTTACTAGATAGTGTAGAAACTCATAGTTTTTTTACTCCAACTTTAATCTGGTTACTTTTCTTGTTTGTTGATCATTTTACTATGTTGAATGTTCAGTTGGGTGATGGACATAAAACTCATACTATGGGTTTGAGCACCAATTTACAACTGCATCTGGGAGATTTTACTTGCACAATTAATGCTCATATTTTGTGTATAGGTGGACTTAATATCATTATTGGCATATCCTGGTTAAGAACTCTCAGTTAATTCTAGATTAATTGGAAACTTATGACTATATGGTTTTCTATTGTTCACCATAATTATCTTCTTTGGGGGATGACAAATTAACTTTGGCAGTTTCTGAGCTGACCAGAGCTACTACTATATGTTCTAAAGGTTTTCACCACTGTGCACTGATTGTTATCGCACAGCAGCAGAAATTCCCTTCTTTGGAACTTTTTTAGTAGCATGACCTTCAGAAACTATTAGACTAGTTTTCTATATTATTTTCAGAGTTCATGGGTATTCCTCCACTCTAAACCTATGCTCATGAAATTTCACTACTGCTCTATCAAGGTCCTATTTCGTTCAGGCCATATCATTATCCACATTCTCAAAAAAATGAAATTGAGCATCAGGTGCACTCTCCTCTTCTTTCTGGATATATCATTCCAAGTTCCAATGCTTTTTTGAGTTTGGTTCTTTTAGTAAGAAACAAGGATTCCTCTTGGCGATTATGTGTTTCCTATCAGGATCTCAATAAAGTAACCATCCCAGAGAAGTTTCTTATACCCGTGGTGGATGAATTACTATATGAATTACATGGGGAAAGTTGTTACTCTAAATTGGACCTTAATTCGGGTTATCAACAGATTTGAATGTAGGAGAATGATATTGAAAAATACTACTATTTGTACTCATAGTGGTCATTACGAGTACTTTCTAATGCATTTTGGCCTTACCAATGCTTTTTCCACTTTCCAAGAAATTATGAATGGTATTTTTTAGCCTTACCTATGGAAGATTGTGATTGTTTTATGACATTTTGATTTATATTTTCCAGTGGAATTCCCATATTGATCATTTGAGGACAGTTCTATATGTTCTGGCTGCTGCTTTTTTTTTCTAACTTGGGTAAGTGTTATTTTTCTTAGCAAGAAGTCTCTTATTTGGGTCATGTTATTTCTAAAATGGGTGTTTCCATGGACCACTCTAAAGTTTGTGTTATTATAGAATGGACCATGCTTATTACTGTTAAGGGGGTTTGTGGTTTTCTCAGCCTGACTGGATACTATTGGAAATTTATTCATGATTATGGTAAAATAACTTATCCTCTCCCTGCTCTCACTAAGAAGAATAATTTCTCTTGGACCCTGGAGGTAACCCAATATTTCCAAGATCTCAAACACTTCATTACGGAATCTCATGTTCTAGTATTACTTAATTTTTTCCAGTAGTTTGAAGTGGAATGTGATGCTTTTGGATGAGGTTTAGGTGCAATACTTATGAAATAATGTCTGCCTATTGCTTATTTTACTAAGTCTTTCATAGCTTATAACTTTTTTAAGTCTACTTATAAAAAATAAATCATGGATTTGGTGTTGGTGTTGGTGTTGGATATCTAACATTGGCGGCCTTATCTTCTTGGACACTCTTTTATAGTGTATTTGGATCATCATAGTCTTAAATTTCTTCTTCAACAATGGGTTACTATGGTTGATCAGCAATGTTGTCTTGTAAAATTAGTTGGATACACTTTTGAAGTCAAGTACAAACCAGGTCATGAAAATTCTGATGTTGATGCTCCCTCTCACTGGGTTGATTCTACTAATTTTTTGTTTCTCTAATCTTCCCTGGTTTGGGAACCTCGTCCTAATTATAGAAGGGTATTTTGGATGACCCGTATTTTAGCAAGTTCATTTAAGCTCTTTGGGAAGGTTCAACCTCTTTTCCAACGTATAATTTTCAGCATGGCGTTCTTCGTTATAAGGTTCGTCTGGTTTTGACTACAACTTCTCCTTGGGTGCCCAAATTACTTGATGAGTTTAATTTATATTCTCAATGTTTACATTATGGTTTCTATCATTCTTATAGAAAATTTTCTGCCAATTTATATTGTCTTGGGATGAAAATTTAGGTTCTCTAGTTTTTCCACCAATATGCCATATGCCAACAAGATAAGTATTCTATACTTTCTTCAGCTAGTCTCCTTCATCCTCTAAAAATTCTCCAGCTGGATTGGTCTGATATTTCAATTGATTTTATCACCATCCTTCCAAAATCTCATGGTTATATATTAATTTTGGTTTTCATTAATCGCTTGTCAAAATATGTTCATTTTTTCCCTTAAACATTTTTACATAGCGTACAGTGTAACAGAAATATTTTTACAGAAATTGTCCATTTTCACGACATTTATTCATCCATTATTAGGGATCGTGATCCAATTTTTGTTATCCATTTTTGGACTGAACTATTTCAGCTTCAAGGAACTACTTTAAAACTCATCTCTACTTACCATTCACAAACAGACGGTCAAACAGAGGTGATCAATCATTGTTTAGAAACTTATCTTCAATGTTTTTCTATAGAAAAACCTAAACAGTGGTATTTTTGGATTTCTTGGTCTTAATTTTCATATAATTCTACTTGGCATGATTCTACTAATACAACTCCCTTTGAAATAGTTTGTGGGGGCCACCTCTAATGGTATTAAATTTTTTTTCTTCAGAAATTTGGTTCCCTACTATAGCCTATGATTTTCTTGATCGAGAAGAGGCCTTAAGACAGCTGAAATGTCATCTTTATCACTCTCAATATTTAATAAAGGCTCAAAAATATAAACATCGTCAGGACTTGTATTTATAGGTGGGTGATTCAGTTTTTGTTCGCCTTCACCCTCACAAGAAGAACTCTTTGACCCGTTAGATTTCTCTGAAACTTTCCCCATGTTTTTATGGACCGTTTAAAATTCAGTATCAAATTGGTCTCGTGGATTATCAGCTTGATCAACCACTAGAATCCCACATTCATCCTATTTTTCACATTTCTCATATTAATAAAGCAGCTGGTTTTAATGTTGTGCAGCCTACTCTTTCGGCTGATTTGGAGGGTGATGAATCTGTTTCTTTACTGCCTAAGTTTGTTGTGTCTAGGAGCACTCAAATACAAGAGGTAATTTTTCAACCCCGATTCCTTATTAAATTGAAGGGGTGTCCTTTGGAAGATTCTAATTGAGAGGATTAAATATTTATCCACAATCAGTTTCCTTTTTTCAGTCTTGAGGACAAGACTGCACCTCAAGTGGCGGTGAATAATAGAGTATGTGACTTACCTAGTACTTGGAAGGTGTATCATAGGAGGGTAAGAGATGTCATTTAAAAAGAGATAGGGGATACTATTAATAAAATTGTGCTAGATAGACCACACATGGAAGGTAGTTAGAGATAGAGTTCTATTTGAAAGAAACTGGTGGAGGGAATCTATAGGGGTAGGCAGAGATTTGTTACGTGGGAGCCTAAGGGATTGGGTGAGAGAGCTTAGGGGCCTCTCTGGTTCTCTCTTCTCCCTTATTGTTTATTTTTCTAGTTTTTGTTGAGTCAATAAGGTTTTCCTTATAAATTTTCCATTCCTTCTTGTTTTGAAAATCACAAACACCTTATCTTAAGGAAAGTTGCTTTTATAAGAAAAATTGCTTTCTTAAGGAAAATCGCTTTTTTAAGGAAAATCGTTTTCTTAAGGAAAATTGCTTTCATAAGAAAAATGCTTTCTTAAGAAATTGCTTTTTTAAGCAAATTCTCTTTTATAAGAAAAATTATCCTTATCTTATTTTCATCCATATTTTTCTTAAGTATGAGATTCAGATTCATTTCTATTTTCTCGGAATCGTTGAAACTTTGATATAAAGCATTCTGTTTTAGGATTCGGATTCTGGATAAGAACTATAAGGAAGTTTCATTCCGAATTCCGGATATGAACTCTGACTAAGTTCTATTCCAGATTCAGGATACGAATTCTGAAGAATAATTCTCATTACGAATTCCAATGAAGAATTCTCACTACAAATCCTGATGATGAATTCTCATTACGATTTCTGATGACGAATTCCTATTCCGAATTCTCATTCTGAATTCACCTATTAAACAGAATTTGAGTATCTTTGTTTTATACACTCTGAATTAATTCAAACTCCGAAAAATATCTTTGTTAAACTCCGAACTTTTATATTGATTACATTTCTATAATTTGTCTACTCTTTATTATTGTTCCTTACACTTCGAACCTTCACTCCGAAGTTTTCATTCCGAACTTTTGTGTTAGAGTTTAAAACGATGTCGTACATTCTGTTACACTTGTTTTGTTATAAAACGATGTCGTCTGTTTTGTTATAAACTAACCGTTGTCTAAGTGACACGTGTATAGGTCCCTCCGATCTTTAAGTAAAATATGACCGTTGGAGAAGGAGCCGACCTTACCTATAAATAGGAGCTCATTTTAAAGAGCTCGTAGCTGTTACAAGTGCTGTAAGGCTGACAGATCTCCGACTCATGTGATTACATGCTTGAAGTGATTTCTAGAGAGAGAGTCTCTTATTAACTCTCAAAGCTTCGTGAGACTCTGAATGTTGGTGATTACATTCGAGGGCTTCCGGGGATAGGAAGACAGAGGTTGCCGACTACCTTGAAGTTCAAGGGCTTCCTTGCTGAGGAAGACAGAGGTTGCCAACTACCTTGAAGTTGAGGTCTTACGGGGATAGCAAGACAGAGACTCCGATCTTCGTATCGAGGGCTTACCCTGGTGTGGGTAAGACAGACTTCCTTGAAAGTATAAATCAAGGGACCCTTTATCCAAGGTTGTTGGATACCCTTCTCTTTGGGTTAAAAGACTTATATCTTGTTTACTTGTAGTTCTACTACTAGTTTATATTCCGCTGCATCTTGTATTATAAGGAAAGTATAAATTTCTTATACTTCCTTATTTGTACTCTGTTTCATTTAGATTCTATACGCTTTAAGGTAGAATCTCACTTTGTAATCTTTTGTTAAGTTTCAATTGCCGGAACCATATTTCTGGAACCTTCGTTCGGAATCTCTTTCCAAGTTTTCTTTTGGAATTAGAGGTGTTGTGAATCTACTTAGTTTAACTTTGTTAAACTTATCCCTTTCCTTCTCTTAAGGAAAACATAGTTATTTTTAACTAACTTTAAAGGTTCCAAAGGAATTTTTAAAGTATACAATTCACCCCCCTCTTGTATATTGAGCATCTACATCATTATTTCGATCCTACAATTGGTATCAGAGGTTGGAAACCTCTTACTCTATACTAATCTTACATTTGGTATCAGAGACGGTCTCTGAAATACTTATACTCATGAATAAGTTTTTCTTGCTCACTTTCTCATTCCGAACTTTACCGTTCCATTTCTCATTCCTAACTTTGTGATTACGAACTTTTGCTACTAACAAGTTTGTGTGCAAAGTTATTTTAAGTATGGCAGGAGTTAATGTTGGATCAATTGATAATCTGAATTCTACAAGACCACCAATATTTGATGGTAATTACTATGAGTACTGGAGAGATCGAATGAAGACCTTTGTTATCAACACTGGAGTAAACAATTTTGTTATGCTTACTGGTGATTATAAAATTCCTGACAAGGAAGTCAGATCTTTTACAAATCAAGAAAAGCAAGAATATCAACTCAATTATAAGGTACGTAATACTCTACTATGTTCAATGACTAGAAATATATATAGCCAAATTTCTTCTTTTGAATCAGCTAACTGCATATGGAAGAAGTTAGAGGTTACACACTTTGGAACTTCTAAGGTGATTGAGACTAGAAGAGCTATGCTTAGAGCTGAATATCATGGCTTCAATTTTCCTTACAGAGAACCTATCTGTAAAGTTCAACAGAGATTCATGACTATAGTCAACAGTCTACAATCTATGGGAGAAAAAGGTTTAGATGATGAAGCTCTTGTGGATAAAATAATTGATATTATGCCCAATTAGTGGGAATCCAAGAGAACAGCTATAGATGAAAACAGGAAGGTCACTCAGATTTCTCTTGATGAGCTTTTTGGAACTCTTATACAACATGAAACCAGAATGAAGAGAGATGCAGACAACATCAAGAAAAAGAATGGAAATGGTACTGTTGCTTTTACTACAACTTCAAATCAGATGAAAGCTAAGACTCCTGAGAGAGTAACCAGATCCAAGTCTAAGAAAGTTATTTTCCAATCCGAATCTAGTGAGAGTGAAGTCTCAGAAAATGAATTAGCCAATCTTTCTCGAAGGATGAACAAGATAGCCGGCCAGAGAAATTTTCAATCTAAGTATAAGAAAAAGGACAGGAAAGATAAGAAATATGGAGAAGTTACTTGTTATGAATGCAAGAGAGCTGGACATATTAGACCAGATTGCCCTATGCTCAAAAAGAAAGAAAGAAAAGAAAGGCATTCAGACAGGAACAGGAAGAAGTATTATAAAGATAAAGCTAAGAAATTTTTGAAAGCTAATGACACCTGGAGTGCCAGTGGTGGTGACTCTTCAGATGAATCTTCTGATTATGAATCTTCAGGACAGAAGAATCTTGGTCTTATAGCCAGATTACCTGTTGATAATCATTGTTTTATGGCTAAGGTACGAAATGCTGAATCATTGACCAATATTTCTTTAAATCCTAATGATAGTAAGTATTATAACTCTTCTGATGAAGAATCATCTTCTGATGAAGAAAATACTTTACCTACTTATTAAGAAGTCTCTAGGTTTGCTGAACTTCTTGAGATTGAGAATTCCAAACTCAATAGGAAACTTGATAAGGCAAATTCTAGGAATTCTATTCTTACAAAAGAGATATCAGATCTTTCTAAAGATCATGATAAGAAAAATACTGATTTTGAAAGTATTTCAAAAAATCTTGAGGAAGTAAGTTCTGATAAGAAGAAACTTTCTAAAGAGCTAGAAAAAGTAATTTCTAAGAAAAATGTTTTCAAGCCTAGCTCTAGTTATAAAACTAATGATTTTGAGGATAAAAACTTGGTTGTAAAACTCAAGTCCGAAATGTTTTCCTTAAAGAAGTGTTTATCAAACTTTACCCATGTTAAGGAAAATTTTGATAAGATGTATTCCCAAATACGACCTTTAAGAAATAAATCCGGATTTGGTTATACCCTTGCAAAACCTATTTTCAGTAACAATTATTTTGTTCCTCAAAGTGCCCTATTTTGTACCAAGTGTCAATATGGTGGTCACTGGGCAAAGAATTGTTCCTTAAACAAAATCCAATCTCTAGGATTTCACAAAGCTTACTTTTCTAAGAAGATGTGGATACCTAAAATTTTATTGTCTGGAAATCTCGAATCCAAACAAGTTTGGATTCCGAAAATCTAATTTTCTTATTAATTTCAGGAAAACAAAGAGAGTACCAGAAACTATACATGGTACATGGATAGTGGATGTTCCCGGAACATGACTGGTAACAAAAGTTTTTTTGAAAAGATTATCAAAACGAAATGAGGAAAGGTAACTTTCAGAGATAATGCTAAGGGAGAGATTGTTGGTATTGGTAATATTGTTTTTCTTGGTAAAACCTTGATTTCAAATGTTCTTTTTGTTAAGGGTCTTAAGCACAACCTCATTAGCATAAGTCAGTTATGTGATGAAGGTTACCTTGGGAATTTTAGGAATGATAAGTGTTTAATTCCAAGGAAGAATTTATTCTCTCAGCCAATAGGCAAGAGAATGTATACACTTTGAACCTAGAAGATCTTAGAATCCAAGATTTACCTTGCCTAAGTGCAATGGAAGATCATTCCTGGTTATGGCATAGAAGATTAGGACACTGTAATATTAGAAACCTATGTAAACTCTCTAAGAAGAAACCGGTTAAGGATCTACCGAAGCTTAGATTTGATTCTTCTAAAGTTTGTGATCCTTGTCAATATGGCAAGCAACATAAATCTAGTTTTAAGTCAATCGGTGAAGTCTCAACAACTGATGCATTACAGTTAGTGCACATGGATCTTTTTGGTCCAACACAAACTGGAAGTATTGGAGGCAAATACTATGTGTTTGTTCTAGTTGACTATTACACTAGATTTACTTGGGTCTATTTTCTAGCAAAGAAATCTGAAGCTTTTTCTTATTTCAAAAGTTTTAGAGCTCAAGTTAAAAATGATAAAAACCTTCCATTGAAAACTATTCATAGTGATCATGGAGGAGAATTTCAAAATTCTGATTTTGAAACTTTTTGTAGTAAGAAAGGTATTACTCACAATTTTTTAGCACCTAGAACTCCTCAACAAAATGGTGTAGTTGAAAGAAGAAATATAATTCTTCAAGAGATAACTAGAACCATGTTGAGTGAATATTCTATTGCTAGACATTTCTGGGCTGAAGCTGTAAGTACTGCTTGTTATACAATAAATTGAGTTTTAATTAAACCTTTTCTTAATAAAACTCCTTATGAGTTATGGAATGGTAGAAAACCAAGGCTTTCCTACTTCAAAGTTTTTGGTTGCAAAGTATTCATTTTGAATACTAAAGATAACTTACATAAATTCACACCAAAATCTGATGAAGGGATTTTCTTAGGATATTCCACAAAATCTAAGGCTTATAGATTTTTTAATAAAAATACTTGCTCTGTTGAAGAAACAGTTCATGTGAAATTTGATGAGTCAGATCCTTTTGTTTTTAAACCATCTCAACTTACATATTCGGATGTGTTTTCAAAAACTGATTATCAACCTTTGATAAAAGAACCTTCTGATAAGGAAATTGTTCAAGAAGATACTTCTGAAACATTTACCCCAGAAGATTTTCTACCCTATGTTGATGAACAGGTTTTAAAAAACCCAAATCAGGTGTTTCTTAAGAATCATCCCAGTGATAGTATCATTGGTGATGTAAACCAACCTGTAAGGACTATAAGTTCCTTAAGAAATGAATTAGAACATCTAGCATTTCTTTCCCAATTAGAACCTAAAAGCACTAATGAAGCTTTAGGTGATGATGATTGAATTAAATCCATGAAAGATGAACTAAATGAATTCGAAAGGAATAAAGTCTGGACCTTTGTTGAAAGACCTAAGGAAACTTCTGTTATTGGATTAAAATGGGTTTTCAGAAATAAATGTGATGAAAATGGAGTCATAATAAGAAATAAAGGTAGACTTGTTGCTAAAGGCTATAATCAGCAAGAAGGAATATACTATGAAGAAACCTATGCTCTAGTATCTAGACTTGAATCTATCCGTATTCTACTTGCCTTTGCAGCATTCTTTAATTTCAAACTTTTCCAAATGGATGTGAAATGTTCTTTTCTTAAGGGTTATGTTCAAGAGGAAGTTTTTGTTGAAAAACCTCCTGGATTTGAAGATACAAAACATCCTAATCATGTTTTTAGACTTACCAAAGCTTTGTATGGCCTTAAACAAGCCCCACGAGCATGGTATGATAGACTCATTGGATTTTTGCTTCAAAATAACTACGTTAAGGGAAATGCAGATCCAACCCTTTTTATAAAGAAAGATAAGAAAAATGTTTTGATTGTTCAAATTTATGTTGATGACATTATATTTGGTTCAACTCAGCAATCTTTGACTGACTCTTTTGCTAGTCTAATGAAATCTGAGTTTGAAATGAGTATGATGGGTGAGTTAACATTTTTCCTTGGTTTTCAAATTTCTCAAAAACCAGAAGGAACCTACATATCTCAACATAAGTATATTAAAGATCTTCTTAAAAAGTATGGTTATGAAAACACTAAGAGTATAAGTACTCCCATTGGTACCTCAAACTATTTAGATCTTGATGAAGCTGGGAAACCAGTAGATCAAACATCTTTTAGAGGTATGATAGGAAGTCTACTATACTTAATAGCTAGTCAACCAGAATTAATGTTCTCAGTATGCTTGTGTGCAAGATATCAATCCAATCCTAAGGAATCTCACTTAAAGGTGGCAAAAAGAATTTTTCGCTACTTTAAGGGAACCATGGATCTAGGATTATTTTATACTTCTGGAAATGATTTTGTTCTAAAAAGCTTTTCTGATGCTGACTTTGGTGGATGTAAAATGGATAGAAAAAGTACATCAGGAACTTGTCATTTCTTTGGAGATTCTTTAGTTTCCTGGTCCTGCAAGAAGAAACATTCTGTAGCACTCTCCACTGCTGAAGCTGAATATGTAGCAGCTGGAAGTTGTTGTGCACAAGTGTTGTGGATGCAACACACACTCACAGACTATGGCTTGAGTTTTACTAAAACTCAAATTTTGTTTGATAACACAAGTGCCATTGCCCTTAGTAAGAACCCTGCACATCACTCCCGTGCAAAACACATAGATATTAGACATCACTTTCTTAGGGATCACACACTCAAAGGAGATATTATTCTTCAGTTTATTGGAACGCAAGATCAACTTGCTGATATTTTCACAAAATCTTTGCCTTCTGATAGATTTGAATATATTAAATAGAAGTTAGGAATGATATCCGTAAGGTAATCCTTCTTAAATTAACTTTCTGTTGAAAAAGTCTCCTTACAGTAATAAACTCCTTTTCATAGGGGGAGTACATTTGAATTTTAGTTTAACAAAGTTTTTCATAATTTGTTTTCAAACTTTTCGGAACGAAGATTTCCGGAATGGAACTTCCAGAACTAAAATTTTTCAGAATGGACATTTTCGTACAAAAAACTACTAGAATGAAAGTATTCGTATTAAAAACATCCGGAATGGAAAATTTCGTACTGGCAGTTTCATAACCAGTTTTTTTCCGATTCTTCGTAATGTGTTTTTCGTACTAAATTCTTCGTAATGTGTTTTTCGTACTAAATTCTTCATAATGTGTTTTTCGTACTAAATTTTTCGAAATGTATTTTTCGTACTAAGTTTTTTGTACTGATTTTTTTCCTTACTAAGTTTGTTTTTCATACTGATTTTTCTGTAATGAATGTTCCGTAATGAGTTTTTCGTACTAAGTTTATTTTCCATAGTAAAATTTTTGCGAAATCTGTCTTCTCATAATAAAGTTTTTTTTAGTCTTTGTTATATTACCCATTACGAATAATCCTCCTAATCCAATCCGAAAGGTATGATTACCTTACTCAAGTTTTCGTAGTCATATTTTGCTTGCTGGCATTTTCTTGTATTATGTTTTTGGATTTTAGTTTTCTTAATTCCTTGTTTAAATAAAAACCTCAAAAAGATCAGATTCAAGTTTTCAACCGTCGGATCTGATCTCAGCTTATCACAACCATTAGATCAACTGTGGAAGTTGAACTGTCATTTCATTGTTTATATAAAGGGGACCCAAATACTCGTCCCACATCGATTTCAAGCTCTCGCGTCCCGAAGCTCTACCCCTCTGTTTTAAGGCCATTCCGAACTACAGTTGTCTCCATTCCGAACTTCTCAGAGGATTACAGATCCGAATGTCTGCGGAGTTAGCGTCTCAAGAAATGTCATCCACTAAGCCTATTTCGCAATGGTTAGTTTACAAAGAAAGGTTAGTCCATCCGGATTTCTTCAACAACTATGATTCTCTTATTTCAAAGAACATTAAGTTGAATGGCTGGGAAGATGTTGCTGTATCCAAACCGGGGACTCAAGAAGATGTTTTTACAGAGTTACTTATTGAGTTCTATGAAACAGTTTCCTTCTTCCAGGAAGATAATAGGGAAAAATTTTCTTTCAAGTCTTATGGCAAGACTTATAAGCTTACTTATACCAAGGCAGCAAGCTTGGTAGGGCTGTCCTATGAAGGAGAAGCCGAATTTATTTCTCATGTATTGCCGGACTCTAAGGGTAGCTTCGACAAAGAAAAAGCCTTAGAAACTCTCGGACTGGCTGATGACAAGGCTCCGAAGATTTCTAGTTTGCCTACAAATTTCCGGATTCTAGAGTTATGGGTGCAAGGGCTTATCGTACCGAGGAAAGGTGATAAAGACAGCTTGAAGAAGAGTGAGATCTATATCTTAGATTTTCTGATAAATCTAAGGAAGTTTAACTTCATGAGGAACATTCTTATAACCATTGAGAATCTTAAGAAAGGAAATCTCAGAGCTCAGATCGTAATGTACCCAGCAATATTATCAAAGTTGATAGTTCGGTGCCTTGACTCTTTCAAGGAAGCTTGCAGATCTAAGCCAAGGGTTTGTAAAATTTCGTTGGTTAGTGATGACACCCTTAAGAGGATGGATGTGTCTTTCAACAAGGAGATTGGTGAGTTCGTTGATTTGCCTAATCAAGAAGAAACGGCTCCGAAGGCTGCTGAACCGGAATCATCCAAACCAGTAAAGAAAAGAAAGTTAAAGGAAGTTGCAGCTAAAGTTGAAGATCCTAAGTCTAAGGAAGTTCAAACCGCTCCTCACAAACCAAAGAAGAAGAAGGCCTATCCTGATGAGGTTGTTGCGAAGTGGAGAGTAGATAAAGAGAAAAGGAAAGAAGGGGATCCGCAGTTCGGATTGGACCCTGCGGAAGCTAAGGCCCTGAAGGAGAAAACTGCTGATGAGCTTCAAAAACAAGTAAAGGAAAAGAAGCTTAAGAAGAAGATTTCAGAAGCCGAGGCAGTCCAAGCTTTGTTGAAATTTAATGAAATAGTATCCGGAAGCATTCCAGTTCCGAGATCTTTCTCCTTGGAATCTCTACCTGAGACTCCAGGAAGAAACCTTGATTTTCCGGAAGAGACTACAGCTGAGAATGTTGAGCAAATCGAGCAGATTCAGCAAGTGGGAGAGGAAGAATAAGTTGCTGAAGGAAGTGGTGAAATAGGAGATCTTTTGAAACAAGTGGATGATTATAAAGGATCACCTTCGGAACATCTATCACTCCGAATTTCAGAGGTTGAATCCTCTAAGTTAGTAACTCCAGAGAAGGATAAGAATGAGGAAGATGTTGTTCAGAAAATTGTTGATGATATTATTCAAGTGTCTACTGGAGAGCAGAAAACTCCTGATCAAAAATCGATTCCGAAAAAAGACAAGGGAAAGCAACTCCTTGTTGAAACTCCGAAATCAGTGGCTAGCAAGAAAAGATAATTTGGTGATTCATCTAAAAGGAAGTTGGAGCTTATTGAGTAAGAAAACTCTCCAAGAAAGATTTCAGACTCAGAGTCATCCTCATTGGGGAATGACTTTGTTGTTCAGTCCTTAAAGAAGTTGGTGGGAACCATTCTGACCTTCTCTAGTATTGACTCAAGATGCCAGATGCTCCAACATGCTTTGAATCAGAAAACTGACTCTGTATCTATGGTTATGGACAAGTTCGTTGAGATTGAGGCTCAGTTCAAAACGTTTTTTGTTGGTTACGAAGCTCATAGAAGATCTTGCAAGAGGATGACAAACTGGTCGAAGAAGACCATGGAAGAGATGAGGTTGTTCGATGAGTTTCAAGACAATGTTAAAGATGCTTTTGAAACTGAGGACAAGAAGATAAATGAGTTAACTTCATCCTTTGAAGAGAAGCTGACAGAAGAAAAGAACTTCCGGATTCAAGAAGTGAGAGATCTGAATGGGAAGCTGAATTCCGTTTCTCAAAACTGGAAGTTTGAAAGGGATCATCGGATTGATTTTGAAGAAAGGATGAAGGCTCGGGAAGAAAAGATCAAAGCCCAGGAAGAAAAAATTGAAGCTCAATCCGCAAGAATAGTTGTCTTAGAGAAGCAACCTGAAGAAGATCATAAAGACCTGAAGAAGATCAAGACTATTCTAAAGCGGCTCATGTCGAAGGAAAAAGATCCAAAATAACCAAATCCGATCTTTTTGTTGTATTCTTTTTGTTGCTGAGATTTCAAATTTAATGAAAGTCGTGCTTGTCGTTTCTATTGTTGTCATTACTAATTTTTCAGGTACTTTGTTATTTTTTTCCATTCCCTCTAATTCTTTTTGAAAATCACAAAGGGGGAGAAGGAAAAGATCCTTAAGAAAAAGAAGAACTCTAATAAGAGTTTATCAAAGGGGGAGAATAAAAAGATCCTTAAGAAAAAGAAAAACTCTAATAAGAGTTTGTTTAAGGGGGAGATTTTTCATTAAAGAAGACCTTCTTATTTATCACTCCGGAAATCTTAATACGATCCTTAGAGTTTCAAATCCTAAGGGGGAGTTAGTCGTATTCATCAATATCCTTAAAGCAAAGGGAGATAAGCCTTAATGTTTTTCTTTCTTCTTAATTTCTTTTTCGTAAGGATGTTTGTGCTTTCCAAAAAGGGGGAGATTGTTGAGTCAATAAGGTTTTCCTTATGACTTTTCCATTCCTTCTTGTTTTGAAAATCACAAACACCTTATCTTAAGGAAAGTTTCTTTTATAAGAAAAATTTCTTTCTTAAGGAAAATCGCTTTTATAAGGAAAATCGTTTTCTTAAGGAAAATTGCTTTCATAAGAAAAATTCTTTCTTAAGAAATTGTTTTTATAAGCAAATTCTATTTTATAAGAAAAATTATCCTTATCTTATTTTCATCCATATTTTTCTTAAGTATGAGATTTTGATTCATTTATATTTTCTCGGAATCATTGAAACTTTGATATAAAGCATTCTGTTTTAGGATTCGGATTCTGGATAAGAACTATAAGGAAGTTTCATTCCGAATTACGGATATGAACTCTGACTAAGTTCTATTCCAGATTCAGGATACGAATTCTGAAGAATAATTCTCATTATGAATTCCAATGAAGAATTCTCATTACGAATCCTGATGATGAATTCTCATTACGATGTCTGATGACGAATTCCTATTCCAAATTCTCATTCCGAATTCACCTATTAAACAGAATTTGAGTATCTTTGTTTTATACACTCTGAATTAATTCAGACTTCGAAAAATATCTTTGTTAAACTCTGAACTTTTATATTGCTTACATTTCTATAATTTGTCTACTCTTTATTATTGTTCCTTACACTCCGAACCTTCACTCCGAAGTTTTCATTCCGAACTTTTGTGTTAGAGTTTAAAATGATGTCTTACATTCTATTACACTTGTTTTGTTATAAAACGATGTCGTCTGTTTTGTTATAAACTAACCGTTGTCTAAGTGACACGTGTACAGGTCCCTCCGATCTTTAAGGAAAATATGACCGTTGGAGAAGGAGCCAACCTTACCTATAAATAGGATCTCATTTGAAAGAGCTCGTAGCTGTTACAAGTGCTGTAAGGCTGACAGATCTTCGACTCATGTGATTACATGCTTGAAGTGATTTCTAGAGACAGAGGCTCTTATTAACTCTCAAAGCTTCGTGCGACTCCGAATGTTGGTGATTACATTCGAGGGCTTCCAGGGATAGGAAAACAGAGGTTGCCGACTACCTTGAAGTTCGAGGGCTTCCATGCTGAGGAAGACAGAGGTTGCCAACTACCTTGAAGTTGAGGGCTTGTGGGGATAGCAAGACAGAGACTCCGATCTTCGTATCGAGGGCTTACCCTGGTGTGGGTAAGACAGACTTTCTTGAAAGTATAAATCAAGGGACCCTTTATCCAAGGTTGTTGGATACCCTTCTCTTTGGGTTAAAAGACTTATATCTTGTTTACTTGTAGTTCTACTACTAGTTTATATTCCGCTGCATCTTGTATTATAAGGAAAGTATAACTTTCTTATACTTCCTTATTTGTACTCTGTTTCATTTAGATTCTATACGCTTTAAGGTAGAATCTCACTTTATAATCTTTTGTTAAGTTTCAATTGCCGAACCATATTTCTGGAACCTTCATTCGGAATCTCTTTCCAAGTTTGCTTTTGGAATTAGAGGTGTTGTGAATCTACTTAGTTTAACTTTGTTAAACTTAGCCCTTTCCTTCTCTTAAGGAAAACATAGTTATTTTTAACTAACTTTAAAGGTTCCAAAGGAATTTTTAAAGTATACAATTCACCCCCCTCTTGTATATTGAGAATCTACATCATTATTTCGATCCTACAGTTTTTATTTGTGAAATATTCCTGTAACTCTCAATTTCATACAACAATACAATTATCTATTCTTTATTTGTGGTTTGAGAATTAGTGAACCCTAACAGGCATGGATTGGATATCTCTATATAAATCCCACATCAATTTATAAGTAAAGGAAGTCTCATTTGATATTCCAAACCAAACTATGATCGTTTATCAGTGTGACAATAAATGTGAACTTCCAATGGAAAATAATCCGTTGTATGGGTCTTGATTCCTATTCAAAATGGGTGTGGTTAGGGGGAAACTCAACATCAAAGATATACCTATTATTCAAGAGTTTATTGATTTTTTTTCAGAATATTTTCCTTATCTTCCAACAAATTTTTAAGTGGATTTTGTAATATGACTCATACCTAGTGTTGTGCCTATTTCAATGACTCCATATATAATGGACCCAATTGAGTTGTAATAATTAAAGAAGAAACTTCAGGAGAATATTGACAATGTATTTATTCAGCCAAGATCATCACCATGGGGTGTACCTATTCTTTTTGTTAAGAATAAAGTTGTATCAATGTGACTCTATATTCATTATTGATAACTTAACAAGATCACAATCAATAATAATTATCCTCTACCCCATATCGATGAATTTCTTGATCAGCTATGTGTATCTATATACTTTTCCAATATTGACCTTTATTCTGGATATAATCAATTTAGGGTCAAGATGGAGGATATACCCAATAAATAATTTTGTACAAGTTATGGACACTATGAATATATAGTGATTCCATTATTCTTACTAATTCTCCTACTATCTTCATGGATTTAATGGATATATTCTTTAGAGATTACCTTAATCAATTTTTGGTAGTCTTTAAAGATGATATTCATATATATTAAAAGAGAAAGGAAGAGAATAACGATCACTTGAGAATTGTATAGAAGTCCCTGAGGAAGGAAAAGTTGTATGTAAAATTTACCAAGTGTAATTTGTGGCTACAAGAGGTATCATTTTTATGTCATATAATCTCAAGAGAGGGTATATTAATAGATCCATCAAATACTAAAGTTATTAGATGTCATTCTAGACTAACCACTGTGATTGAGATCTGTTTGTTTTATTGGTTTGAATAGATATTATTGACACTTTGGGAATAATTTCGCAGGACTTTATAATCTACTCACCAAATTAACTCAAAATTGAGCCTAGTTCCTTTAGATAAATTAATGTGAAGAAAATTTCAAGGAACTAAATATAATTTTTTTCAGAAAACCTAACTGTAATTTACCTTATAGTAGAGAAGGGTTTATAATCAATAGTGATACATCAAAATGGATTAGGATAAATCCTCATGTAGAATGATATGGTGATATCTTATAAATCATGAAAATTTAAGGTCCATGAAAAAAATACCTAACTTAGGATTTGGAGTAAGCTACTATAATGCTTCTATTAAAGATATAGAAGAATTATCATTATGAGAAAGGTTTGATATATATATTGATCATAAAATTTCAAATTATACATTCACATAGATAAAGTTGAATATTATCTAGAGAATATGGTTAGAGATGATTAAAGATTATGACTGCTCAATACATTACCACCCTGGTAAAGCGAACAAGGTGGAAGATGATCTAAGTCAAAAGGATCATGATAGATTATATAAGAAAATAATCATAAAAGATCAATATTTATATATTTTTAAAGGATGGATCTTGAAATATTGAAGGAAGGGGAGAAATATTATCCTTCTCAATTGAGTGTTTAACAATTTGTCCAAGTGAATATTAAATATGCAAAGAAGGAAGATGTGGAACTACATAAGAATGTTTGAAATTTTCTTGAGGTCAACCTTTATTATGATGGAATGATAAGGTTCAGGAACCTTTTATGTGTTTCATATATACCACATTTCAATAATGAGCTATTGGATGAGGCTTATAGTTCATCATTATTTATTCATACCATAAGTACAAAGATATATTTAGATCTTAAAAAATATTTATGGTGGGATAACATGAAGAGAGATATTAAAGAGTATGTATCTCGATTCTTGGTATGTCATCATGTTAACGCTAAGAGATATAATTCTAAGGGGTTGTTATAACCATTACCCATACTACAATGGAAATGGGAAAATGTCACCATAGGTTTATTTGTCAGACTACCCAAAACTTCTAAATTCCATAATGTTCTATGGGTTATAGTTGATCGCCTTATGAAGTCATCACACTTAATTTACATTATAGAAGACTTATATTTTGATTAGTTTTATATAATATACATTAAGGAAGTGGTAAGGATATATGGAGTGCCACATTATATTGTATCTAATCAGGATCTCAGGTTTACCTTGAAGTTCTAGAAAAGTCATCAGTAAGATCTTGATACAAAGTTGAGTTTCAACACATCTTATCATCCTCATGTAGATGGTCATTCTGAGAGAACCATTCAAACCCTAGAGGATATGTTGATATCTTTTACTATGGATTTCAAAGGCGTTTGGTAAAAACATCTTCCTCTAGTTTAATTTTCTTATATTAATAGATTTCACTCGAGCATTCAAATGGATCCTTATGAATCCCTCTATGAAAATAAGTGTATAGATCCTATGTAGTGGGATGAATTTGGAGAAATAAAGCTATTAGGATCTAAGATATATAAGAAAATGGTATATAATGTTAGATTTATTCATCAGCACATCAAGGCATCTCAAAGTCTATAGAAAATTTATGTTAAAAAATTGTCAGTAAGATCTGGAGTTTGAAGTTGGTGAAAGGTTTTTCCTATGAAATTCTCCATAGAAGAAAGTTATGTTATTATAAAAGAAAAAATATGGTCCCTATGTATATTTTCCCCTTCAAGATTCATGATCTAGTAGATGCAGTAGCTTATTTCTTGGTGCTTCCACCAAACCTCTCTCAAGTTCATGATGTGTTCTATGTATCTCTATTGAAGAAGAATATACCATATACTTCACATGTATTAAAATCAAAGTTTATAACATTGTATTTTTATCTTTCCTATGAGAAAAAAATAGTATAAATCTTGTATCATAGAGATAAAGTGCTATGGAACATGACTACTCACCTGGTTAAAGTTTTCTAGACATGACATGACATGGTTATATATTTATTATGCAAGAAAAACACACAAGCAATGGATAAAGTCAAGGCCATGAAAACAAGGGCCTATAGAGGCCTAAAGTAATGAAGCCCTAGTTGATCCCCTCTTATCAGTTTAGCTCCCTCTGTACCCAGTTGAAGAACATTTGAAACACAAAAGACACTGCAATCTTGGTCTTCCACCGTCATGGATGACAAATGATCCACTACATTATTTCCCACACGCCACGTGTGTAGAACCTGGACATTATTGTTGAAAAGGATGGATTTTCATCTTATGATGATATAAGAAATCGACCATGGAGTGGAAGTCATGCCAAGCAAGAAATCATGAATGATTTTGGAGTATTTTTCCACTTGAAGGAGCTAGATCCCCTTCTGCCTGCATAGCTCCAATCCCAGGAACAACACCTTGGTCTCTGCCTGGATGGAGCTCCCCACCCCATAGTATGCAGAAAAGATAGTTATGACACTACCCCTGTGATCCCGGACCACCCCTCCCCGACACATGATACTTGAAACACATGAACCATCGCAATTCAACTTGAGTCCCATGACAGGCGGATTCCATGACACCCAGTTACCCCTTGGCCTAGTTGAAAAATGTTTCAATGAGGGAGAATTCCCCTAAAGATCCCTCAGTGAAGGAGTGTCACACCAGTTCTTACCTCCACAAACCAGATCTATGAGTAGGGATCTCGAGTGAGCGATCACTGCTCTTCCAGATTAAGTAACATTGCCGAATATGGATTTATTTCAGGCCTTCCAAATACACCAGCAACTAGCACTGAAGATCAATGATCGCGCCCTACGTTTTGACCCTGGACCATCCACTCCATGATACCATCTATCTATAAATGAGGACCCAAAAAATCATGGTCAATAATATCGGTGAAACCACCAAAAAACCTCCATACATCCATAGCCCATTCTCCTTCAAAAAAGAGGTGATCAGATGACTCCTCCCTATGTGCCTTGCAACAGTGGCACCTAGATTCCATGCTGACCCCCATTCTCCTCATGTTTTCATCTGTAGGAATCACATGATTACTAATCTTCCATTTAAGAAAGTTTCACTTAGTCGGGATCCCCACACACCAGACCACTCTATTCCACTTGTCACACTGCTCGTGGGGGAGAGAAATCCACCTAAAATCCTTCGAGGAGAAATTATTTGCAGCAGATGCAGTGAACACACAAAAATCAGGCTTAGTGGTTAACAATATAAGATCCAGCACACCTTGCTACTCCACAATTAGGAATGTGCTGGTAAAATTAGGGTTCAAATAGGCCTCCTGAAAAGATATCATTGGAGCAGGGAATCTTGGAAAGCCTAAGAGACGCCTACCCAGTTGTGGTACTAGAAAGAGAGGTCTCCCCTCTCCATAATCCACTGGGAATGCTTCCAAATAGTTGGAATAATACTGTTAATCGTATCCCATAATGGAGAATACTAACCATTTTCCCACTCAAACCCTCTACTATGGGAGGACATAATTTCCCCACAAAGCATACACTCTTCCACCACCTCCCATGCAAGCTTTTCATGCAAACAATGGACGGAATCAACCAGACTCCGAACGTTGATCTCGCCTTCATGAATTGGCCTCGCCAGCCTCCTCCATGAGGCCCAATGATGCTTACCCTCACCCTGATCATCCCAAATAAAATTGGCTAGAATCTTGTCAATGGAAGAGATAACTCCCTTGGTTACTTTGGCAGCTGAAATCACATGTACAGGAATAGCTGAAAGAACACTGTTGAATAGAGTTATCCTCCCTCCAAAGGAGAGGTAGTGGTTCTTCCAGTTAAGCACTTGACCTGTGATATTACATACAATACCATCATAGTTACGAACCCGAATCCGGCTTGGAGAGATAGGAGAACCAAGATAGGAAAAAGGATATGAGCCCCTATGTATACCCAACTTACTACACAGGGACGTGTCCTGATGGTTATTGAATCTGGTTGAGAGATAAAGATAGTTCTTGGCCTTGTTAATGATCTATCCACTCCAGAAACAATATTCATCCAGAATTTTGGATATCCTACCCACCGATCTTCTGTTGGCATTCATAAAGATGAGATTTTCATCTACAAACATAAGGTGGGAAACAGGGGGCTGACTTATTTTCCTGTGAAACGGATGAAGATACCCTAAGGACATATTTCTAATTATAATACGGCTAAGAGTATCTTACAACATGATAAATATTGTCGGGGAAATGGGGTCTCCCTTCCTGAGACCCCGGGATGGCTTGAAAAAACCATGAGTCTTGCCCAGGAAGGAAACAACCATCCAAAAAAGAGCTGAAGCATCTGAAAATGATATCCATCACCCAAGAAGATAGGACCATGCCTGAAAACCCCTGTTGATAAAGCCCCATTCCATCCTGTCATAGGCCTTATTCATATCCATATTAAGGGCCATATTGGATCCATGGGTTTTGATGTTGATGTCACAAATCATTTCTTGAGCCAAATCCACCGCCCCATGAATCGACCACCCCTTGACAAAACCATGTTGCTCTAGGGATATCCACTGGGGAATATGAATGGAGATCCTAGAATTCATGATGCTTGACAAAATCTTGTAATAAAATTTAAACATACTAACCAGCATGTAGTAATGAATGGACGTCGGGTCTTTGATCTTGGGTAAGAGAACCAGGGTAGTGGCGCCAGTCACCCAAGGGATAGATCCACCTCGAAAGAAATCCGGGATGGCTGAGATGATATCTTCTTTGATCAGATCCCAGGACCCCCTGTAGAACGATCATGGGAAACCATTAGGACCTGGAGCACTCTCCGGGTCGAGGCTCATAACCGTAGCAAAAACCTCTTTCTCATCCAGGATCGCTTCTAGCACCGTATTGTTTTTCCCAGACATCATGTTAGGTATCCCTTCCAGAATCTCTGATTCACCACTTGGGTACCCATTGGGAAGTGCCTAATTAGGACCTCCAAGAAGGTTGTTGAAAATGGAAAAGGCCATGCCTCCAACCATATCTTTGTCACCTAAGAACGATCCATCATCAAGCCTAATATTGGAATTCAATGGCCTCCTTATCAACTTAATGCAGGCATGAAAGTAAGAAGAATTATTATCCCCTTCCTGAATCTACTTCACCCTCGCACACTCTCATGCCATTCATTCCTGCCTCAGCACCAACTCCTCCATAACCAACTTCTTTCTCGAGAGCTCTTCAAAGACCGTGTCATCCCATGCATCATCAAGGCTTTGGTCTAGGGACTCAACTTCCTTCTCAAGAGTGTCAAGGTATTTTTCAGAAGATTAAAGGCCCTTCGCCCAATCTTGTAATATTTGTTTGAATCATCTCAATTTGTTGTGCAGGGCCACCCAGGAGAATTCGGGAGATGGGACCTTCCAAACCTCACTGACCAGGTAGTGATAGCCAGGGGAGCCAATCCAATGGGCCTGAAAGCGAAATCACTCACAACCATCATGATTGGGAGGTAGAGATATCAACAAGGGAGAGTGATCCGAGATACCCTACATGAGATGGGACACCTTTGTATTGGAAAATCTGGAGATGGCATTTAAGTTAGTCAAACGCCTATTAAAGTTGTCTAGAGAAATAAAAAAATTTGAATAATCTACTTGGGAACCTGAGGATGTGATGAGGTAGATATATCCTCATTTTTTTTATCATTGTAATGGGATTTTGAGCGATAAATTCATTTTAAGGGGTTAGAATTTAACACCCTGATATTTTATGATATATTTATTAAAATATTATCGATAGCTTTAAATACATGAAACCCCAAGTCTAAATGAAATGTAATATAATATATCGGTATATCATAGCCATTAAAGTGGTAGGTATGAATAAGACTAACTAAATTATTAAAATTATGTGGTTTATACATGTATAAAATAAATTCATTGGTTATCAATTGATTATAAATGAAAATAAAATTACTTGAAAGTAAATATATATATATCTAAAAAACATGTTTTATGCGCGTAATATGTTTTTATCTTAATAAATTACATTAATCACTATTGGTTATTGATTTTAATGAAATTTATATATTTTATATTTTTTCATCAGGAAAGATACAACTGGGAACCCTCATGACAGGGACAAAAATGGTCTAACGGGAACTGGGTAGTCTATCCTTTTTATCTTGTGAAGGATAGGTCATGGTTAAATGATTTGGTATCAGGTTAACCATTTTTGTTTTGTTAGAAAAGATACAAATGAGGTGTGTTATTTTTGTCTTGAAGGTTGATTGTGGGGGTTTCAATGGCTTGAACAATCAGTTACATTGTGTTCACCATTACTGTTCTTAACAGAAACTCCCAATGGTTCCCACATCCATAATTGGGTACAGACATGCTTTCCAAAGGCAGGTGGTCATTTGGGGTTTTAGAACCAATAGAAATTAGGAACTCACATTTTTCAAGTGTATGGGATGGAGGGCTCATCACACCCTTTTTGGGGAAATTATTTCCTACTCTGGGAATCTCTTATAAATTTAAGATATGTTCATGAATCTATTCCTAATTCTGATACAGAACTGGTTACCCTAACAATATGATCATAGGTTAAACCCTTTTATATGTAAAGAGGGATATTTTATTGATTCCATTTGTATATATCCAAGGTTCTTCATCCATTCCCCAAAATTATTATATTCTTATATGTTGAAACTATATTGCCAGGCACTTCAGAATTTTCATCCATATAGGGAGGTGATTGATATTTCGAGGATGGGATTGAGCCATTATGAGGTGTCATATGTATCATGTTTTATAGCAGGAATCAAAACCCACATATTTCATTAAACCTAATTATTTTTAGTTCATGTGGAATGTACATACATGTATCCACTTAGGAACTGGGTATTTAAGCTCTATCCTTGTGGAGGTGTCCTACATATCCTAGTTATGGCAGTAATCAAAGTCATCGTAGTTCAATCATGCCCTTGGGACTAACACCAAGGTGGATACCCTTGTACAGGGTAGTCATATCATTCCGCTAATTAGGGATTACCTACTGAGTTTTTCCTAGTGGAGAATCATAATGCAAATGATATGACTATTATAACTCCCTAAACCCACATGATCAATGCTCGATGTGGGAAATAAGGGATAGCATGTAATCAATCTCACTACATATAGATGCGATATTTATGTAATGGTATATCCCCTTTAGATGTTTAATATGGATATCAAGTATTAGGAAGGAATCATATGTGTCCTATTTATAGCATGAATCAGAGTCATCATAGTTCAGTTTAATTCTCAATGTGTTGATGGATGAGGTAGAATGATTATCCCATGGGAATTATTGGGTTCTGATGGTTGAGATGTTGGAGACATAGGGGTACTTTCATTAAATTTTATTCACATTTGATATCAGGAGTTGGGAAGGAGTTCTATGTATCTTGGTTATGGAAGGAATCAGAGTTCTTGTAGTTTATTCTGATTGGGGCTTACATACTGAGGTTTCCCTTATATGTTGGATATATCATATTATGACAATGATCAGGGATTGCACACTAAGGTTTCCCTTATATGAGGTACATATCATATTATGTTGTTGATCGGGTCTTACACACTGAGGTTTCCCTTATATATAGGCTAGATGAGGTTATCATATTCTGGGATGCCTGTTTGAACTGGCCTAGTTGTCTTCCTAACCTCCTTGATTGTTTGCCTGACATGCCTTGATTTTCAACCTGACATGTCGAAGGATATCTGTACATGTCTAGATATATCATGGACAAGTCCAAAGATAATGAAATTCTCCAGTTTTCTTATCCAAGGGACATTGCATAATCTGAATGGAATATATGAAGACCATCGAAAAATCAAGGATGACTTGTCCAAAGGACATCGCAAGACCTGACGGACTTGTCCTAGAGGTAATCACGTGATCTCGTCTAACATGTCTAGAGGGAATCTAAAGACCTGGATGACTTGTCCTGTCGGACATTGCATAATCTTTTATGACATGTCTGGAGGACATCGCAAGACCTAGATGACTTATCTTAGAGGTCATATCATGATCTGGATGACCTATCCTAGTGTCATCACAGAACCGGTATGTCACACTTGTTGAGTGCCATGAGATCTGACTGGTAGGTCTGGGGGGCTTCACGAGGCCCAGCTGACATACACTGGTTTCACCGCATAATTTGGGATACAAATCTGAGGACATTGAAAAATATGGATGGTGTTCTCAGAGGGCTTTGTGAGACTCATGTGGAATGCCCGAGGGGGAAATATGTGACTTGTTATGAAATGTATGAGGGGCGTCTCATGATCTGAATAGTATGATAAGGGATAATTGCATGATTTAAGTGACATACCTTAGTGTTGTCACATGATCTTGATTATTCATGTGAATCACATGAGGATCAATGTATATGTTCTTCGCATAAGTCTCACATATTTTAGTCTTTGTTCCAATTTTTAATTCATATGTTCCTTATATTTACCCAGTGTTAGCTTATTTAGGTTTCGTGTCATTTAGGATATATGCGAGACTCCATTCTTATAACCAGGATGACATGCTAGAATTCATTTTCATGACCCCAAGTGATCACACGAAGCACATATGCATGTTGTGAAACCCTTGGATTCATTCCCTATATTTTACTTAGCGGAAGAATTTTGTGATCACATGGTTAGTCACTCCAAGAAGTTTTCTCATGTGCTCCCATGTGAAATCAATCATGGATGCATTTTTCCTGAGGGGGGTGGAGGTTATATTCCTCACCACCTAGATTATATGTCTCCTTAAAAAGAACATATCTCATATATTTGGGCTAGATTCAGTGGAGGGATTTGGTGTCATGTGTTTCATGAGATCCTGTTTATTTAGGTTTCCCTTGAGTACCTTTGAGATAGTTTGAAGTTGTTTCCTCAACCTAGGCCACCCATGGGGTGTGCCCTTACCTTTTACTATAGTTATACCACCCATGTGGTGTTTGTGTGTGTGTGATTTCCTAGTTATAGGAAAGCCCATGATAAATTGAATTCAATTGAATTATTTGATTAGGAGATGGTTTTCCTCCTTTTCCATGTTATGCATAATGTGAACTGTTTAATTGTTTAAATGTGAATTGTTTATATGAGTTGTATGAACTCAAGGAATGTTATGCAAAGTGGGTCGATAAATGGAATGTATGTTTAATGATTGCATAGGATTCCATGGGTGTGCTACACCATGTTTCATGATAGCGGTAGTGGATTCCTTGAATGATATTTCTCCTTAGGTCTTGATTCTATGGGATGCCTTAGGCTTTATTACTCATTGGACCCAGCTTGTATGGGATCACATTGGACATGGTGTTTTAACATGATCCTTGGACCCCATTCCAAGTCTAACCAAGTTTCCATCTAGATGCTCTTGGGACTCTATGAGGATGCCTTAGTTCATTATACCTTGGATTTGGCCTCATGGGGTATGACACTGCTGATTATATAGACTGGTCATTGTAAATGTGACATGATTTATTATATGATCTGGATGTGGTTGATATGATATGAAGGTTATATGGTGTGGACATGGTTTATATGATATGCAGGTTATATGATGTGGCCATGGTTGGTATGATATACCATGTATACAGCATGGTCGTGGTGTTTATTTTAGTTTTTATTATAGCCACCTTGTTATAGGTGCTTTACTAGTGTTTTGCTGGGAGCCTTTCTTGGATAAACAGTTACAGTTTACCTATTTTATATATTCCATGGGAACTTTTTTAATTTCTGTTATACCTGTGATATACATTGCATGCTACTTAGCTTTTATTGCATAGAATGGATTGTTATAAACACTATTGGAGGTGGATAACTGGGATTTTATCACACCTTGTCTCGGGAGACTATTGGGTACCCAGAATAACTATACGGATAATATTAGGGAATGAGGAAAGAACTCGCAGTTCGATGCTTGACTTCATGCTATAATTGAGAGCATGGGATCACATCACCGATCTGTGGCTCATGATGCTAGATGGGATAGCTCTTTTAGGTATTTTTGGTATTTTGATACATTTATTGTACTACTATATGTATTCCTATTTTGGATTATTTGTAGAGACATGGTATGAAACAACATTTTGTATATGATATTACTTCTAGAATTGTTTATATATTCTTGTATTGGTTTTTCATCTTCTTTTAGTTATGTATCTACTTAAACTATTGATTGGTATTGTCATTCATCTATGTTTATAATCTATTAATGTGGGCATAGTCTCCCCAAAAACACACCCTAGGCCCTTTATTCTAGTCTAAAACCTCTGAAGTTTAGGGAGATTCACTTGAGGCCATGTGACCCACCGGCTTGGGGTGCCAAATAGTGGAATTCGGGTTGGGGTGTCACATCACTAGGGATTTTGTGATGTATTTAGAACTCTGGGGGTGTATTGCATAAAGATTTAGGGCCATGAAATACCTACACATTTTTCATATTCTTCACCTTATTTTAAAAGGATTTTTGTATAGTTTTTCAGGATCCCACTAACTAACAAGTCATGTAATCCGAAAGAACTCATCTAGCATCTTTCACGTGATCATAGAATGTCTTGAATGCCTTGGAAAGAAAAGAAGGTATTTTCAAATTGGATCTTTGTGATATCCTGTAAGTCATGCACTATGAATATATCATTTTCATGACCTTATGAAGGTCATGTGATCACGTGTCTTTTGGAAGGTTATGCAATCTATAATATCTTGACCACATTTTCTTACTTTACTTTGTAGAGAAAATAATAACCATGTTTCAAGTATTTATTCCCTTATAGGTTTTCTGATGCTCATTTGGAATGAATCAATAAATCCCCCCCCCCTCAGGAGATATGTTTTTGGGGAAAAGGTATTGGTTTTTTGGAATGTAAATTCCCACCTAAGTCTCTGGGGCTACCCCCAATTAGTGTCTTGGGTGACATTTGGTCTTGAAAACTAGACCGTTGTTGTGTTTTAGTTTAGGTAATTCTAGCTCCGACTTTCTATCACTATAGTTTAGGGTATTTTATCTTGGAACTTCCATTTTTTAGTTTAGGGTCTTTTATATTAGACCTTATATTTTTGTATTTTAGGGTCTTTTAGCTCATAACTTCTATTACTGGTAATATACCATTTGTGAAGTAGCATTCTCTGTGAAGTTTAACATCATGTAGAAAGAAAATTCATTGTGCATCAATTTTTGAAGTAGCATTCTCTGTGTAGTTTAACATCATGTAGGAAGAAAATTCACTATGCATTTTAACATCATGTGGTGAGGATGTAGATATGTTGTATAGTTTAAAGTCTTAATTCCAAGACATAAAATACTATACAGTTTAAAGTCATTCTACTAGGACTTTAGATACCATGAAATTTAAAGACTTACTATTAATAAGTGATCGATGAATATGGAATATGTGTAAAACATTCCAGGGTTGACCCAAAACACTCTAGGGTGCTAATTTCCCCCATGGGGTTATCATGGCTCACAAGGATTGGAGTTACTTTCCTACAAGGAGGATATGTCTCTGGTTGGTAGGCTAAATCCCTTATACATCAATAGCATGATCAAACAAAGGTTTACCCACTCTTTTCTAAGGGTTATGGAAGATTTTTGGGTGTAATATAGTTTAAGGGTGAAATACTAATGAATCCATGTCTTCCTAGACAATTGGAGCATGGGTGATGTAATTCATAACCCAAATGTTTATGTTGATGAATATGGGATGGGGAAAATGTGTCAGGAATGACACATAACACCTTGAGGTGATAGGTTCTTCAACGGTGTTACTGGGGATCACAAGGATTGGGATTAATTTCCTACAAGGAGGGTAATCCTATGGTTGGTAGGTCAAGGCCCTTATGTTTTGATAACATGGTCAAACCGAGGTGCCCCCACCCTTTTCCAAGGGTCATGAAAGATTTGTGAGGACTCAAATGTCTAGATAATGAGGTTGGGTATAGAGCGAAGGCTATCCAAGAAGGGTTCTTTCACTCTAGAGAATTTTAGTTCTTATGTGTCATGTGGTTTTGAATCATAGGTTGTGGTCCATAAAAAGGTTCAACAATGGATTTTCACATCCCTAGTTTGAGAAAGGGTAAAATACATGGTGATGTAACATCGAGGATTTCGAATCCTCTTGAATTGACTAGTTATGGGGATTGTAAATCATGGACCAATGTGATTGGGTCACGAGGATGATATGGAACATTTGTTTCGGGAATGGCCCAAAACACTCTAAGGTGCTAAGTTCTTCCACAGGGATGTCAAGGCCCACAAGGATCAAAAACCCTTTTTACAAAGTGATTCATTCTGTTGATGACCATAGGCACATATTCAAGAGCCATAGGCATACATTCATAGTCAAACAAAGGGTCTCCTGAAGCTGGGTATCTTTTCGCAAGGTACGTGGAAGGTTTTTAGTGATCTGAGGGACTCAAACTATGAAGTGTGATTTGTGAAAAATCTAATATTCACGAAGGGTTCAAGCACCCTTAATGTTGTTTCTCTACCTAGTGAACACGTTATCATGACAAGAAGATGTGAAAAACAAATATTATAACTTTTTCCTAGATAAAGGTGTTCATAGATAATGGATCATATTTTACTAGGGCTACAAATTAGTCCCTATGATCTTTATGACTCGTTAATTTATGCCCTAATTTTTTCCTAAACTTTGTAGATGAATATTTTAGCGAGTGAAGACTTGAATTTTTATTAGTCATACTTTTTGGGTCTACAACTTGATAAGTTTTTTATCTCTTTTTCTAGTATTTTAAGGTCTTACGATTTGGATCATCAAAGGATAGAATTTAAGGTTGTGCAACTTTGACCAAAGTTCATGAATTTTAAGGTCATGACTCACATTGACCTAATATGGAATGTTACACAAGAACCTTATTAGGATACCCAGGGTCAAGATTACTCCAACATACTTCTGATAAGGAGATAAAAATGTGGTAAATCATGGATCTATGTTATCAGTTCATGATTAGTGATACGTGAAAATCATGCTAGGAATGACCCAGAGCACTCTAAGATGTTGAGTTATTCTATGGTGATGTTAGGCTCACAAGGGTCAGAAATATATTTATATTGGGCCAAGATGTATCTGGTTGGTATTTTTGAGCCCTTATGCATTGATAGTATGGTAAAATAGAGAGATATATTTTCCTTTCCAAGGTCTGGTAAAGATTTTCAATGAGCCAAGGTACCCATGACATGAAGTTTTATTTACAAGCTGAGGGGATTTAAGATGATAGTGGTACCCTATTCTCTAGTTGACCAGGGTCAGGATCCTATGATCATTTGATAAGTAATGATAATGGGTGATAAATTGCACCTTTTAGAGTCATGTAGTGGGGATTTATGAGTCATGTAGTTTAAATTTTTTGTGACTATGATGTTTTCCATGTAGTTTAAGGTCATACGGTTAGGAAATTTACTATACAGGTCTGGATCATATGCAGTTAGGTGTGTATTTATTATCTTTCATATGTTGTGGATGGACCCAGAATCAGAGATCTAGATGTCTCTACATATCATGTGATGATAGGAATGAATCCATATGTAGTTCTTGTATAGAATTTCCCTGTATAGGTTTGACCCATGCACAGGGATTGGGTAATGTTTTTTTTATCATGGATAGACCTGGGAATCAGATATCTAGGCATCTCTATGTATCCTATAAGGAAAGGAATCAATCCACATGTAGTTATTGAATGGGAAACCCATTATAAAGTTCTAAACAATACACATATGTGGGTATTGTTCCTGTCGATTATTGTAGTTGGGCCCAGGATTAGAGATCTAGGTATCACTATATATCATGTGATGATAGGAATCAAGCCACATATATTTATTAAGGAACAAAGTAGTTTAACATCATGTGGAAAGGATATAGGCTCCCCGACATGGAAAGGGAATATTTTAGATGGACCAAAAACCTAAGATCTGGGTGTTACTACGTATTCTATAATGACAGGAATCAAGCTACATATAGTTCTTGGATAAAAGCTCCCTACGCAGGTCTAACCCATACATAAGGAGTAATTTTGGTGTTTATTTGTTGTAGTTGGGCCCTGGATTGGATATCTAGATGTCACTACATATCCTATGATGACAGGAATCAATCCTCACATAGTTATGGAATGAAGGTGTGGTGGGAGACTGAAACCAAGGGTAGTGGTCCTCTTGGGCGAAGTCTATAGCAACGCATAGTTTTGTGTCATGTAAGAGACGTCAACCATGTAGTTTAACATCATGTGGAAAGGACTCATGGTGTGACTTCTAAGGTCTTGCATCTAGGGCCATGATAACCCTATCATGAGATGATATGTGTTTCTCATGTGAAGAATCCATTACCAAAATTCTTAATCTCATGTGAGTTATTCTCGATGAAAGAAACAAGGAATGGAAAAGGTTTCTCATGACATGGAGGAAATTGGAGAAAGGATAATGGAATTTTGTATCATGTAGTTGTTGATCCAGGATATGAGATCTAGTCATCCCTACTTATCTCATTGGAATGAGAATCAAGTTGTACATATCTCTATAAACTCATGCAGTTTAATGTCATGCAATAAAGACAGTAGTAGTGTAGTTTAACGTATTGTAATAAGTAAATGAGTGAATCAGTGTTAAAGAAGAGTAATATTTCATTTGGGCCTAATAATTAAGTTCTAGGTGTCAATATATATCCTTTGATGGTAGGAATCAAGCCACACGTAGTTCTTGGAAACTATATAGTTTAGTGTCATGTAGGGAGGACATCATTTGAGAAGATTAACATCTTGTGGTAAGGAAATGGGTCACCCAATGTGGTAGGAAATTAATATTATGGTTGGGAATAATAATAGAGGTCTAGGAAACACTATTTGTCCTAATATGTCAGGAATCAAGACACATATAGTTATTTGGTGAATAAATTCCCTATGTGGATCTAACTCCCACACAAGGACAGGGGCATTTCAACTTTCTTACACATATATCTAGCTTGTGTGTGTTGAATATTCAGTGAGATGATGATTCCTATGCAGTTTATTAACATGTAGTGATTTCATCTTTTGTACAGTTTAACATCATGTGGTAAGGTCAAATTTTCATAGTTTAACATCATGCGGTCAGGAAGAGAGATGTTGTACAGTTTAAAGTATTATTGTTGGGTTTTGTTCTGTGTAGTTTAATTTCATGGGGTCATTATGAGAGATGATTTTAATCTTAAATTATTTATTCCAATACATGTTATGCTTGATTTAATCTATGAAAATTATTTCTTTAGAAACCTCACATTGGTCAAGGATGTTACATGCTCTATATCCATTTTGGCCAATGAGTAAGCTCTATTATGATAGACCTTATGTACAATATAAGGCCCTTACCATTTGGGTTCTAGATTTGGAGTTTTCTTATCTAGTATCATTGGGTTTCTGAGAGACAACACCAGTTCTCCTTGTAGGAAATAATAGAGGAAAACCTTTTTATTGAAGGCATGTGCAATCTGATTATGATGGAATTTGAGGTTGTGCAGTGTGCACAATCTATTCTCATCGAGCCTCTCTAATTTATCCAACCACTTTATTGATTTCTCATTATCTAATGTTTTTCTAAAAATTTCTATTCAGATTGAAGGAATATATACTTCTAGGGGAAATACTTCTTCTTTTATTTACACCAATGAATATGTATTTTCTTGTGTATTAGTACGTGTGGTGGTATGGTAGGCCCATAAAGCATGGAGTAGATTTTTCAGCCAGGAAATATTATCCTTATTCAACATATTCTCAAGTATATTTAATAGGTTATTATTTAAGGCCTCTATCTATACATTTTCCATTGCATGGTAGTAGGAAAATTGATTGGAATCGATGTTTTACTCCTGGCATAATTTCCTCAACTCCATAAAAAAGTTTGTGTCATTTTCCATTAGTATCATTTGAGGGACTCAGAACCTGGTAATGATATGGGACATCATGAAGTTGATTATATTCTTTGTCATTACTTCCTTTAGGGGTATTTCTTTATCCTGTTTGTGAAATAATTTGGTAGTAGTAAGGATGTACTTAAACTACTTGGTCGTGGCTAGGGGATATGGCCCCAGAACATCCATTCCCAATATGGAAAATTCCCAGGGATATTTAGTTTTATGTAGAAATTTTGAAGGTTTATGGATGATTTTTTCATGAATCTAACATGCATTAAATTTCTTGGTAAATTCCATATATTCTAATACCATGGTTTTCCAGTCGTATCCCAACCTCTTTATTTGGTGACAGATCCTAGTCCCAGACTGATAAGTATCATCGGATCTTGCATGGACTTATTCCATAATAACATGGATATATCTTTATAATATGTATCTTAAGAGGATTCCATTGAAATCACACTTGTAGAGGTCTTTTTTATCATTTGGAACATCCTGAAAGGTAAAGTTTTACACTCGTTGCCGAATTTGTTCCCTTCTGGGTCGTTCTGTCAGGAGGGTCCCATTTTAGAGATAACTAATTATGGGTTCCATCTATCTAGAGGTGTATATAATTTTATCATGATATGGGGAGGTATTGACCTGATTTATTTCTTCCATATCACATATGGTGATCAATGAGATCATCCTTCGGTGCATGATATGGAAGATCATTTCCTCCTAATCAGGGTCAACCAAGACCATTGTTGTATTAGCCAATGTGTCTTCATGAGAATTATATGATCAGGGAACATGATTCAATGTGTGATCAAAAGGGAACTCTTCTGTTATTACTCTAACATAGATATTTAGGGAGAATTTCTTCCTTTTTGATGGCATATTATTCATTGATCTTATTTATAACTAGCTATGAATCCCCTTTAATGTTCAAGTAGGCTATCAATAGTTGTAGGAATAATTCCAAGACAATGATGAGGGATTGATATTTTAACTAATTAAAAGGAATCCTCCATATATTAGGAGTTTCATGGGAATTGATTATACATCTCTCATATATAAGGAGTGTCATGGTCATAGAAAACATCTTCTTCCAAAATATTTGTATCTATTGGTGTACTTTCCAAGGTGGTATGAGTCATGAGGAAACTGTCCATGGATTTCCCTTTCACTAACTTTTGTGATATGAACTGGATTTTTTATTGTTTTATAATGACTACCCATTGGGCCAATCACCCAGCCAGTATGATATGAACAAGGATTTATTTGAGAGGATAAATATGATAGACCATGTGGACTTCATGGTGCTGTAAGTGATGCCTCATATTTTATACTATAAAGATGAGTGTGAGATAGTTCTTTTAGAAATCCGAGTATTAGGTCTCAGTACCTAGAATCATTTGGATGAGGTAATAAAGACTGTTCTCATTTCCCACATCATTCTTCTATGTGAGGAGAGTTCCAAGTGATTGTTCCATAGTGTCCACATATAAGATGAGTGTATTCCCTTCCACTAGAGGCATTAGGACCGATTGGTGAAACAGGTACTGCTTGAGACTCTCAAAGTCTTGTTGACAGTCATCATCCCATTGATAGAAAATTACCTTCTTGATTAGCTTGGTAAAAAGGGAGAGATTTGATTTCCAGGTTTCCTATGAAATGATGAATATAGGAGAGGTACCCTTAGAACACCCTTAGTTGTTTGAGATTCTTGGGGGTGACATTTCTAGGATAGCACTAGTTTTTTATGGGTTAACCTCAATACCACGCTATCATACCATAAAGACAAGGAACTTCCTTGATGTTACCCTGAAAGAAGATTTCAGTATATTCATCATTAGACTATGTTGTTAGATCTTATCAAAGATTATTTTAAGATCCATAAAGTTGTTACATCACTATCAAGATTTGAAAACTAGGTCTTCAACATAACATTAGGTTATTCATCCCATGAAGGACTGAAAGATATGATACATGGAACATTTTTATGTAGCACCAATGTTCTTTAATCCAAAGGGCATAACCTGATATTAAATGATCCCCTGGGGTTCTCTAAAGGTTTCGGGTTCCTCATCTTCAAGGGCCATCTTTATCTGATTATACCCTGAGTAACCATCCATAAAGGAAATGGATTAGAAGCCAATAGTTTCATCTATCAATATCTATATGATCAAAAATAGGAATTCTTCTTTTATGCAATGTTGATTAAGGTATCTGGAATTGATGCAGACCCTAATCTACCCATTCTTTGTATTAACAGAGATGATGTTGGTGATACATCTTGGGTATTTCACTTATCATAAAAATTTGTCTTTGATTAATTTGTCAACTTCCATATCTACATCAGTAGGATGATAGGGGTTCATCCTCCTGGTTTCTTCCTTGAATCCTAGATGATCATCAGGTAAGTAGAGATGGTGTGTAGCCACATCTAGATTCTATCAGGGTATTTATGTATTGTTATAAGATAACAATTATCGATTCTTCCATATAAATAAAATGTACATATCTTTCTCATTGAGAGGAATTAAGACACTAATCAATATAGGTATTGGGTCTTCTTTTGTTCCCAGATTTACCTGCATGATCTCATCAATGGTGGTGGAGATTCCTTCCTCAAATGTGGGAGGGGAGTTCCTAAGGTCATCATTTTCTTCTATCACCTCTGAGTCTATGGAGGAATTTTTAGAAGAATTAGTAAATATAAGGGCCTCTCTATCACTATCAGGGTGAGAGAGTCCAAGATAAAATACATTATCATCCCCTACTACCTGATTAATTGTAGAGAGATTCTAGAGCTAGTTGTCTTTTACACCTTCACTAGGGACAGACAGAGCTTGGGATTCTAGGATCGAGTCTACTACCTTAACCAGATTTATGGGTAACACATAATCACTATCGATCATACTCCATGGATTTTAAGGGGTGGTTCCCAATCCACTGGGGGCTATAATTTGTGTATTTTCATCCACCATCAGTTGTTTTCCCTACCTTTTATAGAATCCTTCCTCGACATATGTGGATTCGTAAGACTCAAAGGGGGGACTATCACCATTAAGTATGCTTATATTTCCATTGATGCAATATTTCAAATACTTATGGAATATTGAAGGTATCGCCATGTGGATGTGAAGTCATGGCCTTCCAAGAAGAAAATTTTATATGGTGTCTTACTATATAAACATGAACTCAGCATCATATGTGAGATCATCAAGCTAAGTTTTGAGATTGATATTCCTGAGAGGTATTTTCTCATGCTTATCATACACTTTAATGGATAGCTTTATGGGTGATAGGTCCTCTTAACTATACTCCAAACATCGAAGGGTTCGAATCAGGATGAGTTTGATCTCAGAACCATTGTCAATTATATAAATTCAAACATTGACATTATTGAGTCTTCCTGAAACATATACAAGCATGAGGTGTCCTAAGATGACCTCTTCCTGGTCCTATTCTATGAATGAGATGGAGAAATGGAATTATTCTGGCATGGTCTCCACTCGATAGACCTCAGATACTGTGGATTCTATCCCAAACTTCTGTGGGCTTTGTAGGTCTTCAATGAGTGCCACCCTAAGTTCTTTTGAAATATGGATAATATCCAAGATTTAGATCTTGGTTGAGACAAATGTAAACTATTTCATAATTTCATACTTTTGAGCCATAGGTCTATGATCTTGAGGTAGGTTTTCTTCTTATTATGTGGCTTAGGGTCTGAGGTATTTGAGGTAGAAAGTCCTGGTGCTTTTGTAGAGGTTGAGATAGCATATTCTACCAGTGGCATAGGTTGTTCCGACCTTCCCCATTTTTTGGGGTAATCAGATAATCGCACCCTCACTAGGCGGTCATGTAGGATGACTGGGAATGGATGAACACTGTATAATTTTGGGATACCTCCATGTCTCTATTGTTATTTTTGTATTTCTCATCCCTAGTTCATAGATTCATATATTTCCTTTTTGATGATGTGACCAAAATATTTGGTCCAACCATGCCCACATTGACCTCTATATCCTCAGATCTTATGCCTTTGGCCTCTAGTTCCCCAGTCAAGTACAAGGAACTCATACTCAAAGATATTTTCATCATTAAAGAAGGGGTCTACTGAGTGTATCAAATTAATAGATCTAAAGATGATCTCTATATCTGATTAGGGTTTTGTCTGTTGGGGTAGTTCCCATGATTCAGATGTTTCAGGGAAAAAATATGAAAGAGTTAGAGATTTCATCAGAGCTGAAAATTAATCTTCCTCTTCTATATATTCCCATGTCTAATGGTCATGTTCACATTCAAGATACATATATGATTTCACCTCCCTAGTTTATGGTACTGTTATGGGTCTATGAAGTTTTGATCTCAGGGTGTCATGTGATTGGTCAATTTTTTTCGATTCATCTAGTTTTTGAACTTCTTCCCATACATGGCTAGAACCTTTTTATAATCTCCCTCTTCTACTAACTAGGAAATGGTTATGTAGTCCACCAGCTTTGAGGAGTTATCTAACATCACCTATCTAGAATCAACCAAACTTTGTAGAACATCTTTGAAGACTAAGAAATTATGGATGTTATGACCCAGCCTCCTATGGAAAGGGAAGTACTCAAGATGGTTGGTGATGTTAAACTGATTGGGATTCCTAGTATGTGGTAGCTTGAAGAGGTTTTTGTCCATGTATGCAAGTAAATAATCAGGGAATTATTCATTTTAGAAGGATTATTCTTTATTCTTATGTTCCTCAAATCCTGGGAGACCCTAATCTCTTTTTTCTTCTATATAGGAGTGATTTTGTGGTTATTTTTGCTCGATAGGAGGATTTGGGTAGTTTCATACCTTCTTAGGTTCTTGGATGGGTATTACTACTAGTTTTAGAGTAACATAACTAGTCTCTACCTTGCTAATCCTTTTCCCCTATGATGAAGGCATGCACCAAGATTTAGCTCGAGTTCACTGAATGGTGTCTTCCTAATGTTGTTCCATTTCTGTGAACTCACATAACCCACTTGGATATTTTAATGGAATCATAGGTGTTTGAATCTTATCCCAAATATTTTCATTACATATTTCCAATAATTTTTCCTACAAGAGATGGATTCTAAGTGAATTGTTTAAAACCTTACATATGGATATAAATTCATACACCCTCTCATTTTCACATTTCTTGTAGTTATTCAAGTTGACTATTTTCATTTTCCTCAATGTAGAGATGAAATGGTAAATGAAATTCCAATGATAGTCTTCCCATACTGTAACAGATCCTGTTGGAAGGCTATTGTACCAAACAAAGGTTGGATCTATCAGAGTCTATACAAAAAAACTAAACGTGGTCACGTGTTGTTGATCTCAAGGACCCATAATTGGACCACAATAGGATATAAAGTGATTGAGATGTTGTTTGAGGTCTCATGAACTGTCAAAGGTGTAGAAAGATGGATTGGTGAAATTATGTGGGGGATAAGGGTCATCCACCAATTTGGGATATGTCTTATTATAAGGCTACATAGGTGATCATTTCCCCTCCATGGCTTTCATTTTAGAAGCCAGTGAATCAATAGCATTGTGAAATTTCAGAGGCACTGATGTCTAAGCCACCTTCTATCTACAGGGAGTGGGCAAGGCCTGATTATGTGGCCCCATTTTCATCTCCCACTGATTCCCAATTCATCATAAGCCTAAATGATCACTCTGGTGAGGGAGAGGTTGTCTCCGTAAGGGAGGGAACTCATGATCATTTTCAACTTCCTCATTTATGTAGACCATCTTCCTAGATCTAGATCTATTCTGAAGCTCATATGCCACTCTTGTGGGTGAATTGTCACTTTCTAGATGTATATGAGGAGAAATATTCTCCTCACCCTAAATATGGTACTCGAAAAGAATATTTCCCCTGGTTATCTCTTCATTGAGTTTTTTGAGAGTTTTTATCTCATTCTTATATCATGAAAATTGTTCCTATGTGGAATAATTTTTGGTTCTTATGGGAAATGATTAGGATTTATCCACATATTTACCTTTATATTTGGTAGTGTTCTTCCATATATGTGGCAACTCAATATTTAAATATGTTAGGTTTTAGAGCCTCCTATGGTTTTGGGTGTATGGAACCTCAGTGGGTTCACTCAAATCCTCCTCTCAGGGTATATTTTTCATGTTATATCCCTCTGCATTTTCATCCGGATCAACATTATCTATTGTGATTATGTTGATGACATTCAATGAGGTGTATCATGCAATGGTATATGTCACATTACTCTCAACACAATAGGATGAATCTACACTAATTTCATTAGGGTTGTTCCTTAAACCATTGACCATATTGGTATATTTTTTCTTATGACCCCAACAGGGCTTGATTGCCTTCACCATACATTCCTCCCATATTGGCATGTGAGTAGTGGACTTGAGGAAGTTTCCAGTCATTATTTCGAAATGGGGCCCAAATAATAGAGTTTTGTCTTGTTGTGATAGGAACAGATGGGATTTTGAATATCAATATTTACCTCCCAACCTAGAAAATACCAATTCCCTCTATGGTGATGATGATGATGAAAATTCTTCAAACCCTATGGGCCAGGGTCTATCTGGGGCCACAATTTGAGTTGAATGATCCTATTGTTGCAGATTCAATGATTCCAGTCTAGGATTTGATGATTCCTAATAAGGACAATGAGATATAAATTCCCCCAACCCAATGGGCTGGAGTTAATCTAGAACCCTTATTGATTTCCACAAAACCCTCTCAAGGGATGATGAACCTAATGATGGTAATTGAGATATAAATTCCCCCATCCTAGTGGGATGGGGTTGATTTTTAGTTTTTGCTAATGTTTCCTAAATCCTTTCAATGATTGATGATATAAAGGGTGGAGGAGGTGGTAGATATTCTCCCTAACCGGTAGGATGGGTTCTCTCCAGAATGGTTACTATGGTAACTATTACTACAACCTATTGATTTTTCACAGTTATGCCCATATAAGATATGGGTGAAATAGTAGCCCATGATGGGAGTCAGTTTCTATAAGAAGTTATTGATTTGATCAAAACTTCATCTTCCATATCCGACATGTATTCTTATTGTTTTGAGGGTCCCACTTCAAAGATATGTGGGTTTTCCTCTTTCTCTGTTTGTTATGTCTTGGCACTATTGAAGTGAGGGGATTTTATTGTAGTGAAAAAATGTCTCACGCATTACCCAACCCCTTGATCTCTCCAAAGTCTATGAAATTATAGGATGTTTTATCTGAGGGTATTTTCTATTCTAGGGGTATGGTGAAGTTTAATTCTCTATACTTTCCCCATCCTCAAATATGGATGCATGATGTGGCTTCTAGGATCTGTTACTGAAGTGTTGTGATGAAATGGCAGCAAGCATGTTGTAGATTTTCATTATGCTTTTCCATTTTTTGGTTGTGGTCCATGGAGATAGAAGTCAATTGTAGCTAAAAATAGAATATCTTGATGGTCTATAGGTGACCCTCATATCCTGGATAAGGTAAGTGTCTAACCTTTAGTCACTGGTAAGTTTCCCGCATATTTTTGAGTAGATAAGGAATACACTCCTTTTCTGGCTCATCTGAGATCTCATGGTCAGAAGTGGAAAGGAGCCAGAACATAGTGGAGAGGTTGTTTCTGGATAAATATCTCTATATGTCAATATTATATTCTTCTTCATTCGGCTTTCACACCTCTATTTGGCTAGACTACAGAAGGTTCTTCTTGGGGTCACCTACTGACTGGAGTTGAGTATTGTTGGAAGTTTATGGGGAATTATATGTGGTTGACCTCAGTGTTTTTATCACCTATCTATATGAAGGTGTCTGAGTTTTGAACACCTCCCTATATAGAGATGACTTAGAAAGGGGAGGATTTCCTTATCAGTGGTAGATATCACCATGGGGAGGTTGACTGTGGAAAATATCAGGGGTAGATTCCCAGTGATCCATCTCCACACTACCATGAGGAGGAATATCATGGTAATGATCACCTTATTCTTCTATTGAAGAGTCGATGGACCCTTAGTGTAACATCCCAAGTAAGTAATGAATAATAGATATTTTTATCCATGTCTATTAATGATTAAGATAGTGTTTTAGAGGATTAAAATGAAAATAAATACAATCTTATGCATGGAATAAACTAATATTCTTAAAAGATTGTTTTACTGCCTTATGATGGAAAACCCTTTTTAAAACTATCTTTTGACAATTTTATAAACTATGTTTGTCAAAATAAACTTATTCGTTATGATTGGGACATCAAAATTTACCTTGTGTGAATTTTTGGTATTTTTCTGACAATGTTCATTTTCTAATGAATAGTGAAAAATACTGCATTTTACATCAAAACTAATTTTTAATCTAATTTATTTATATGATTAGATTATGTTTTGAATTGGTTTTGAAGTGAAATTAGAATATATTTTTACCATTTTATCCAATGGTGGTCATTGGAATCAATTTCACTTTGAAATTATACTTAAACTGGTGTTAATCTTTTGATACTTATTGTTTTGTAAAAACACGCTATTTGCTCTGGCAGCGGGAATTAATTATTAAATTAATTAATTTGACTTATATGATTTGAATTTTGTAAAATAGACTTCATTTTTGAATTTGGAATATCAAATATAGCTTAGGGTGAATTTTTGGTAATTTTCTGAAAAACTTCAATTTTTGATGAATAGTGAAACCACTAAGTGGTAATCAAGAAAACTGATTTTTCAGTTAAATAAAAGTTTACCACTAATGTGTATTGAATTTTGAAAATCCGACATACATGGTTGTCATTAAGAAGTAAAATGTGGTTCAATGGGATTAAAATAATTTTTTGGTGAATAGTAACTTATTAAGTTTTTAATCGCGATTAGTGGTAATTAGGGTAGTTTAAGGTATAAATAATGCTTTAATAATATGAAATGACCTAGACACATGTCCCAACCTTATTGGTTGTGTCATGGCCGACCAAGACAAGCCATGGGTCAACTTGGGGACCCCATGGAGACACTTTGGTCGGGAAATGACATAAATAACTTTTTATTTAATGTAAAAGTAAAAATGACACAAACATAATATGTTTTACGAAAACAATTTTTACATGGGGTTATAAAGATCATATTTTTGATTATAAATAATAATTGGAAAGATAAAAAGATTTCCTATATCATAGTATTTTTTTTATAATTTTTATAAATTAAATAAATTAAATTATTTATGACATAATAATGATGCAGCGATGACATCATTATTTGACGATTTAAATAAAATGGAAAGATAATGAAACATCTAAAACCTACACATGGCCAAAACCAATTGTATGAGTGGATTTCGAACCCTTATCACATTATCCACTAATTATATCAATGTGGGACCTTTTAAAACCGATACACATTTTCAAATAAAGTAATATTTCTTTACTTTCCAAAAGTGCCCCTCCTCTCCTCTTATAAAAGGCCCCCACCTCTACCTCATTTCACACACTCCTCAAGCCTTTGGCTCGGCCAACCACTGCCCATTTACTCTCTCCTAATCCCTCTCCTCATCCTAGAGGATTTCCTTTGGGCAGAATCCTTTCAAAGGAAGCCTTTAGTCTCAAATAAAAAGGAGTTACACTTTTAAAGGTAATTCATTCTCTCATGTTCATTTGTTTTATTTTGTTTCTCCAACCCCCTAAACACTTTTTATTTACTTCCTTTGTAACAACACCAGTATCTTCAATATACTAGGATGTTGTTATAAGATTTATTTGAGCTACACTCTCACACAACTACATCAAATGGTTAAAGAACATACGGTTTCCGTGGATGGCGAAATTATGCCTCCCGAAACGATGATTGTTCAATACTCATTTAACACCTTCAAAGTGGCCATTATGATGTCACTATTTTTATATGTGATATATAATATGTTTATGTTTTCCTAAAGCTTCTGTTTTTTCCATTTTGTTCATACCTTTAAGGTTTCCATTATGGGTAAACACGATATCTTCATTTTAGGAAGTGCGGACTACCGCCCCCTAAAAGTGATTTGATTCGTTAATACCATATGTGGGATGTGTAAAGGATAAAGTTAATGATATTATATATGTTATTATACTTTAATTATAATATACTCTTATATCATTATGATTCCATTCCAGAAAATACGAAATAGAAATGGAAGTAGCGTTCATGCGTACGTACGGCTTACCGTCTCCATGAACGGTGCATTTCATTTCTTACCTCTAAATGTGATGTAATATTATAAATACATGTATATGATGAATATATATGATATATATGTTATACAAATCATTAATATCATTCTGGATATAATGAACCTTTGACCAAATTAACAACATGTAAGTGTAAGAAGTCTATTTTTGACTTTAGAACCAAATACCGACAAAATGAACATTATTAACTTAAATGATTACATGATATTCATAAAATGGTATAAAAGGAATAATGAACTTGAAAAAGGTTCTTAAGCAAGTAGAGATTAACTCAAGTTTATTATTCAGGAGATTAAAGAACGGTCGGGTCAAGTCGGATACGAGGTATGGGACTTCGTCTCAATCTCCTTTCATTGAGGCATATTTTATTTTATACACAACTTTCTTTTATACGGTGTATAAAACCCTTTGACTTTTACGTTTATTCAAAAGGAATATTTTTTATACGAAGCGTTTACTAAACGACAAAAGGGAATGTTTTTGTCGTACGTATGCGGCGACAACGACTTCTCCGCCGTCGTGACCGTTATTTGAGTTTCGGCTTCCTCTACAAGCCATACCTTCTTTTTAAAAGAAAAATAAATACCATGTTTTACTTTTCTTTTACTTTGGTATTGAAAATGGTTTTCATAATGTTTTTATTATATAAATGTGTTGTATTGATATCTCATGATTGAAATGTGGAAATGTTATGTTTCCTTTATGCATGTTTTATGTGATATGATTATGTTATGGTTCTTGGGAATTATTATGAAGACGGGTGGTTCCGTGATAAACTAAGGGAGGGTGAGCCTGATATAGCTCTCCAATGCATTGGGTAGCGTGAAGGAGTGAAACGTTAAGGTTTCTCTGAAGAGATTTTAGGGAATATACTGTGATGGGTATTCCAAACGTAACCAAGAGGGTTACTCCCTACGTAAGAATGTTATGAATGCCTCAAGTTACCTTTATGTCTTATGATTTCTATGATTTATTCATGATTTGATGAGGTATGTTAAAGTGCTTATGTTTTATGGGTAAATTATGATCTCATCCTTATGTACATATGTACCCATGTTTCCTTTCCATATTTTTATAACCTATACTGAGCTTTTTATGCTCATCCCAAGTTTTTTGAAATGTTTTCACAGGTCAAGGGAAAGGTACATGATATGATGATAGTGTCAAGGAAGTGTCAAGAATGAATCCATGTTTTATTTTAAATATGTTTCCTTTGATGGGAATGAAGAATACTATCTTTATGTAACCACTTTGTTTATATGTGGAATGTAATGCAAGTTTTATGATCTAATTCTCTAAAACTCTAAACCCGAAAAGATCCTCAATGTGTAATCTTGTAATAACTCAAGATTAAGTAAGGTTTAAGGCTGGGGCCTTATACTTAGGGTATTGAGAATGTATCTCGAACAACTTCAATGACACTATCATTAACTATATTAGGAATATGTGCCTTATTCTATGTCATGGTCGGAATATACCTACCTTCTTTTTAAAATTGTGCAGTGATATGACCTTGTTGTATGATGGCTATCAGAATATATTGATAAGCGTCTGGTGCTATAGGAATATGAGCTAACTTCTAAGAATCTACTGGAGTACCCTGATGATATTATTCACTATTGGTAGGAATATGAGCCCGCCCTAAGAAATGTTCCACTCATACTTGGTGAGCCTTGGTTAGAATGGGGATATAAGCCCAATCCTGAGCCTTTGGAGTATGTTGCTAGTTTTTTTATAGGAATATGAGCTTGTCACGAGGCATGTTCCACTCTCACTTGGTGATCCCTAGTTGGAATAGGAATATGAGACCATTATGATTGTGTGTTATCTATTGGAATATATTTATGGACATCTATAATGGAATAACGGATATGAGCCTCCTACAATATAGCCTCGAAAGGATGCCGATGTAGTCATTCATCGGCGTAAGTAGGGATATAATCCTGGTTTCCGTGATTTACTGGAATATGTCATGTAGATTCATTGATAGAAATATAATCCATCCCCAAGCCATGTGCCACTCTCACATGGTGAGCCCTGGCCAGAATGGGGATATGAGCCCGATCTTGGTCCTTTAGAGTATGTAACTGATCTTATTATAAGGGAATATAATATTATCCTAAGGCATGTGCCACTCCCACTTAGTGATCCTCATCCAGAATAGGGATATGAGACCAATATTAGGCCTTTTGAATATATCACTGGGATTTTAGGATATGGATATGATCCTATCCCGAGGCATGTTCCACTCTCACTTAGTGAGCCCTAGTTGGAATGGGAATATGAGTCTAATCTAGAACCTCATCCTTTATCATAATATTCTAATAATCCTTCTAGATGGGAGAAATAATATACAATTTCTTCGAAGCAACCACTTGTTCATAATGATCATAGTGTTTTTATACCCTTTCTATAGGTATAGGAATATGCAACTATCCCTGTATCTGTACTAGTGCCAGGATATGTCAACAGAGCTCTTTAGTTGTTTCCAAGATGTATGGAATTTTAGAAAAATTGTGTATAGGAATGTAAGTTTACACATTTTCTGTTTCCACTTTATACTAGAAGATATCTTCAATTTAATAGTGGATATGAGCTCACTTTTATCCTCTTTATTCCACTAGAATATACCGATGGACTTCATGCATGGGGGTAAGGATATGCACCTCTCCCATGCTTGCTGTAAGAATATTCTCGCAGACTTCTTTTGAATGAGTATGGATATGAGTCTACTTACTATTTACTGCCAAAATATATCGGCAGACATCATCAGTGGGAGTGGGGATATAATCCCACCCATGATTATCCAAATTCTTCAGTTCCTGATGTGTCTTCCTTATTGCTCGTGCATGGTTATCAAATGTGGTAGTGTGTCAGGTGGTACCCTCAATAGGTGACTGAAGGGAACTTGTGAGACAGTTATAGAAATGATGTTTGATAGGATCCCTCCTCAAAATCCCCTATATAGAAGGGATTTGTATTTTTCTCCTTGTTAAACCTTTATCAGATACTGAAGCTGGTGATTATCACACTCTGGGGATAATCCCCTGAAGTAGTTGGTGGTGGCGATGAGTGCCACTAGATTTACTGTATATTTATTTAGACAGTGTAGACTTGTTGATTTTATTACTTTAATACCCTCATGGATAGCCTCTTGGTCTTTTATTATACCATGTTGATTTTATTCCCAAACCATTTCATTATCCACCCTACGCTGATAATGTCGGGTGGGTGAGGTCATTCTGAGGCTCATAGGGGTTTCAGTTGCAACCAATATCCAAGAATAGTCACTGGATGAAGAAATTATCTCAGGGAAAGGTGTTATTTTTTAGATAAGTATTTGTTTACATGAATAAAATAGGAAAAAAGGTTACTGATTAGTTCATCATCGTAGGCATGATATGTGCTCAATCAGAAATGCATGGGTAACACAATTTCAATTTTATTCCCAATATTTCTATTATTTTCATGTGGAATTGTCAAAGGGAGGATGGACTTATTTCATAGGAACCGCAGCTATAGAGGATAAGACAAAAGATTCTTATTAATATTCACATGTTTGTGTAGGATGTGAATAAAACATGGCTCTACACATGGTAAAACAATCATTCTATTATTTTAGAGATTCGTGTCAGGTTCACTATTTTTGTTTCATCGGGAAAGATACAACTAGGAACCCTCATGATAGGAACAAAATAGTCTAACTAGAACTGGTAAGTCTGTTATTTTTATCTTATGAAGGATATTTTGTGTTTAAATGAGTTGGATTTATGCTCAACATTTTTTTTGTTAGAAAATATACAACTGAGATGCATTCATCTTGGACTGATGATGATTTTGGATGTTTTAATGGATTTCACAATCGTTTATATCAGGTTCACCATTATTTTTCTTAATGTAAAATCCCAATGCTTCCCACATCAATAACTAGGTACATACCTTCTTTTCAAAGGAATGTTTTTATTTGAGGTTTCAGACCTAATGGAACTTAAGAACTCACATCGATCAAGAGGATGGGAGGTCGGTTTTATCACATCCTTATGGGGGGAATTTTTTCCTACTCTAGGACTCTCTTATAGATTTAATATATGTTCATGTATCGCTTCCTAATTCCAATATGGAACTAGTTACCCTAACATAATGATCATAGATTAAACCCTTTTATATGTGAAGGGTAATATTTTAGTGAGTACATATATATGTATCTGAGGTACTTCATCCATTACCCCTAATGGGTAGCTTCTTATATATTGAAGTTGTATTACCAGGGACTTTAGAATTTTACCATGTAGATAGGCAATTGATATGTTGAGGATAGGATTGAGACATTATGAGGTGTCTTGTGTATCCTATTTTATATCAGGAATCAAAACCCATGTATTTCATTAAACCCATGAAGTTTAATTTCATATGATAAAGACATATATGTGGGCACTTAGGCACCAGGTATTTGAGCTTAATCCTCAGGGAGGCATCCTATGTATCCTAGTTATGGTAGGAATCGGATTCTTCATAGTTCAATCACACCCTTGGGACTGACCTTGAGGTGGGTACCCTTATATGGGGTAGTCATATCATGCCACTGATTGGGGATTACCTACTACGGTTTCCCTAGTGGAGATTCATAATGTGAATAGTATGACCATTGAAACTTCATATTCCCACATGATCCATGCTCGATGTGGAAAATATGGGATAGTAAGTAATTAGTCTCACTACATATGGATGTGGGACTTATGTAAGAGAACAACCCCTTTGGATGTTTAATATGGAGCTCAATCCTTAGGAAGGCATCCAACATATCATGGTTATAAAAGGAATCAGAGTCATCATATTTCAGTTGACTTCTCATTCTATTGATGGATGTGGTGGAATGATCATACCATGGTAATTATTGGTTCCTAATGATTAAAATGTCATAAAAATGGGTTGAATTTCATTGAAGTGGATGCCCATTTGAACTCGAGCCTTAGAAAGGAATCCTACTTATCCTAGTTATGGAAGGAATCATATTTCTTGTAGTTCAGTATGATTGGGGATTACATACTGAGGTTTCCTTTATATGAGGTACATATCATATTATACCACTGATCAGGGATTATATGCTGAGGTTTCTCTTATATGTGGGACATATCATATTATTCCACTGATTAGGGTTTACACATTGAGGTTTCCCTTATATGTAGGTCAGATGAGGTTATCATGTCCTAGGATTCCTTCTTGACCTGGCATGGTTGTCTACCTGACCTTCTTTATTGTCTACCTGACATACCTTGATTTTTTGTCTAACATGTTGTAGGATGTATGTACATGTCTATTTGTATCACAGACAAGTACAAAGACAATCACATGCTCCAGTTTTCTTTTCTGATGGATATCACATTATCTGAATGGCATGTCTGAATACCATCATAATATCAAGGTTGACTTGTTCAGAGGACATCACAAGACCTATATGACATTTACTATAGGTTATCACATGATATTGGATGACATGTCCAGAGGGAATCTCAAGACCTAGACAAATTTCATTGGAGACCATCACATAATCTCAACTAACAAGTCTAGAGGGAAACAAAATACCTAGCTGACTTTTCATGGAGGCCAGCGCATGATCTGGCTGACCTTTCTTGGTGTCAACACGGAACCTGGTTGACATGCTTGGTGAGTACCGTGAGATCTAAATAGTAATCCTAGGGGGCTTATTATGCATGCCTATTGTGGGATATGGGAAAATTTTATATTTCCTAAGTGTAGTCTAGTGATTAACCCTAGGAAGTCTCCTAAAAAGGAGTGCACACAAAATAGTTTTTTACTTTTAAATGACAGTAAAAATGTAGTGTTTTTAGAAAAAATCAATAATAAAATGATTGAAATGAAATTTGAAATTAAAATGATTAAAAATATGATATTAAAAAGGTTATTAGGTCGGGGTCGGTTCCCCAATTGTAATTCTATCCTTGTTCAATTTAATTCAAACCTATTCTTCTGAGTTGATTAAAGTGAGTTTCCATAATCGTTTCCTCTCACTTCCATGGTTAAATTGTGATGGTGATAGAAAACCTTACCAAGATCTCATTTTGGTCAAATCTCATTTCATGTGCAAAAGAGTTGAATTGAATATCCTCAATTTATTTGGGAAATACCCGATTAGGTCTTGTTTATCCCAAAAATTCAAGAACATCCACTACCCCTTTTACATGTACTAAGAATCATCAAGTACTTCACCACTAATCCCTGGTCTATTCCATCGTATATAAAACAGAAATTAGTGGAGGGAGATCATTATTATTTACCAAATAAAAAATCAATAACGGAATTAAAATTCAAGAACAATCTCACTTGATAATAAAATCTTCTATATGAAATTGAAAACAACTTTGATTAAGAGAAATTTAATTCAATTATGTCCTAGAAATCAAACATTACAAAATAGAAAATTAACCCTTCCTGAATAACTCAAAGTGTTTATCCCACCATGTTAAAGGTAATATAGATGAATGGGGAAGAATAATGCATTATAAATCTATGGAAAATAGAATAAATAAAAGAGATAAATCTGAAAAGTTCTCCTTCTTGGTGTCCCGAAAGGAATGGGATGGAATGAGATGCTTTGAGAGAGAGCAGCTCCTCTCCTTTTATAGACATAATTTTTCCCTCAAAAGTTTATGCATTGTATCGCCAATAAATGACCTATTCACACATTTCACCCTTCTTTAATATTTTTCATAAATATCTTTTTCGTCTCTCCTAAACATTTAAGCATAGTTGTACATGTATTTCAAGAGTTATGCTTGTTTTAGTTGGACAATTTATTCTCTCTAATTAGACTCTCCAAATTGAAAACCTCTAGATTAGAATGCCTTAAGGACCATTAAAAATTCCAATTCACGCATCCTATCATTCATGAAATATGTTCCAAAACTATTGTCATGTCCACCCACTGAATTTCAAAGTAATCAGGCCCACCATGAACATGTTAGGGACCCAACACCAAAAATAGACAAATCTATAAATAGTTTTCATGGTCCAACATGTGGGCTTCTTTTGAGCTTCCATATGGTCGATTCAGCTTTTGGTTAATAAGGATTAAATGAATACCTAGATGTGTAGAATCTTGAAAAGAAATATTTTTTCAATTTTTATTGATGTAGAAAATTTTATATCCAAAATACAGAAATATTTTAAAATAATTAAAAATCCGAAATGGACCATTTTTATGATTAAGATCAAAATACCACCAATATCATAAAATGTGGCAATTTATCTTAAAGTAACACTTTGGTGGGATTTAAAACAATGAAATTCAACATAAATTTAATTGAAAATATTTTCTCTATCAATTCTCCCAGACTTAGCACTTGGACTCTGGGACAACTAAACATCAAAAATAAAGCAAATCAAATCCAAAACACATATCCATGAGATCTACCAAATCCACACTAAGAAACAAAAAGATATCATGCCTCATCAAAAATAATTATTTCAAGTTCTCCATTTTGATCATTTAATATATTTCCACTTCATTTCTTATCCCATAACAAAACACCTACCTCGCATGAATTTTCTCTCATCTCGCAAATGTAAATGTTCAGCAATGCTTTTCTCATCCAAACTCACGTAAGAGTCACCATAGGCTTGATAAATTCCTACTTCTTCACCCGATGTGATTCAAGGACATGTGTTTCTCATGAGTACTTTTTAGAGTTTTTATGTGTCTTTTGGTTGGTAATATTTAGATGTTAAAAATTCTAAGGCCAAAAAAGTAGGGTTTGGCTCTTTTTTAAGAAAAATTACAAGATTCTAATTTTTCACTCAAGTATGGTCTCCTTCTCTTTCCCTTTGTAGAAAATTAACTCCATCATCATAAAAACTCAAAGAAATTTAACTCCATTTAGAATTTCACCAACAAAAAATTCTTCTCAAACATATTTTTTTTCTTGAAAGATCTGGATAGGCACAACTTTCTTTCTACTTTGGAAGCTCCAAAAAGGAACAACTTATTTTATCATGAAAGCTTCAGAATGTCACATCTTCTAAGAAAATGAACTCTTTAGTAGAAACATAATCTCTTCAACATTTAATTTTCCACCCAAAGTATCACCAAATGAGATAGTACACCACAAGACATCTTCTCCACACTTAAGTTCAAATAGATCATGCAATTTCACTTCAAGGGTAGGTCGGATAGGGAAAATTGGCCTGTAATGTAGCTAACCTAATAGGTTGTTCATGGATTCTAAGGGAAACAAGGATTAATATACAAGGTAGTTCATAATAAAAATTATTCTTTTGAAAAGGGGTCTTTAAAACCAAATAAATGCCTTAATCATTTAAGACACAAGCACCCCAAACCCTCAAGTTTTGAAAGGAATAAATCAAATTCTAGTTAAAGAAAGCATGGTCTGGTTCTCTCAAGAAATGAGTTAAATGTAAAGAATATGAAAACAATGGTAAATAAGACTCAAAGGAAAGTGATTTCAAAAATAAAGACAGTGACATGTGAAATGAGATTTAAAAATCAAAGTTCTTTTAAAAACGAAGATAGTGTCCTCAGTGCATTCAAATGGATTTAACATGTAATAATATTTAAAAATGAATCACAACAAGTAAGAAAATGTAAAGTATAGGTATAACCTAATGGATTTTATTGATAAAGAGGTTGGAGGAGTGTGATATCACCCATTGTCTCTAATAGAATGGTCCCAAGGAATTTTTTCAACCTATGACCATTAAAAATGAATGTATCATGCTCTCCATCCTTCATAATCTGCACAGTACCAAAAGGATATACATGAGTAAATATAAATGGACATTACCATCTATAACGAAGTTTACCTAGCATCATCTTGAGTCTCCAGTTGAATAAAAACACTTTGTATCTAGGATATAAGTATTTAGGTTGGATCATCTTGTCATGGCCCACTCTTGTTCTTTCTTTGTAAATCCTGGAATTTTTAAATGATTCTCTTCTAATTTCCTCCATCTCTTGAAACTTAAATATTCTTTCCTTCCCAACACTTTCAAGTTACAAATTTGTCTTCCTCACAGCCCAATACGCCTTATGCTATAATTCCATGGGTAGGTGGCAGTTTTTCTCATAAATCATCCTATATGGACTCATTCCAATCAGGGTTTTGTAGGCCGTCCTATAAAACCATAAGGTATCTTCCAAACTTTTGCTCTAATACTTCCAATTTGGATTAACAGTCTTTTCCAAAATTCCTTTGATTTCCTTGTTGTAAACTTCAGCTTGCCCATTAGTCTGTGGATGATAGGGAGTTGATGTTTTATGATGCACCCCATACTTCTTCAGCAAAGTATCCATTCTACAATTTCATAAGTGAGTAACCAGATCATTTATGATGTCTCTAGGCACTCCAAACCTACAAAATATGTTTGCCCTTAAAAATCACAAACAACTTTAGCATCGTCAGTCTTGGTGGCTTTTTCTTCCACCCATTTGGAAGCATAATCAATTGCAAGAAAGATATAATAATTTCCAAATGAAATTGGGAAAGGTCCCATAAAATCTATCCCCCAGACTTCAAAAATGTCACAAAAATTCAATGGATTTTGAGTCATTTCTTATCTCTTTTAAATAGTTCCTAAAAACTGACATTTTTCACAAATTTTTCAAAATTCATGAGTATATTTAAAAATAGTGGGTCAATAAATTATAGATTCTAAAACCTTCCTTGCTATTATTTGAGGTCCAAAGTTTCCTCCACAAGATAAAGTGTGACAAAAATCAAATACATATTTAACTTAACTTTTAGGTAAACATCTTCTTATTACTTGATCATTGAAAATCTTCCAAAGAAATGTATTGTCCCAAATGTAATACCTAGATTCAGATTTTAGTTTTTGAATTTGGTGAAAATTAAAATGAGATGGGACCTGATATGTTACCAAATAATTGATCATGTCAGCATACCAAGTCACTTATCCTTCAATAAAGTACAATTTATCTCCTATAATTTGATCATTTAGTGGGTCTTTTTCTAGAATTTCAATTTCAGCAGTGTTTAGAAGTCTACTTAAGTGATCAGCCACTTGGTTCTCAGATCCCTTATTGTCCTTGATTTATATATTTAAATCCTACAGGAGTATCATTCATATCACTATCCCTAGTTTAGAATCATCTTTCTTTATTAAGTACCTCAGAGCTACCTGATCAGAAAACACGGTGATTTTAGTTTCAAGTAGATATGATCTAAATCCTTCTAAATAAAAAACAACTGCTAAGAACTCTTTTTCTATGGTTGTGTAATTGAATTGGGCCACATCTAAGGTTCTCAAAAAATATGAAATGACTTGTGGCCTACCCTCAATTTTTTGAGAAAGAACTAATCCAACTACTTGGTTGTAAGCATCAAAAACTAGCTCAAATTTTTCTTCCCAATTTGGCAGTTACATCATGGGTGGTGAAATCAATCTCTTCTTCAACTCATAAAAGGGTTCCCTACATGCACCATTGAAATCAAAATCAGTATCTTTAAAAATAAATCTAGAGAGAGGGAGATAAATATTACTGAAATCTTTCATAAACCTCCTATAGAATCCTACATGTCCTAAAAATGATCTAACATGTTTCACACAAGTAGGGTAAGACAATGAATTTATCACTTAAATTTTTGATTTATCCACTTCAATGAAATTTTGAAAATGACATGCCCAAGTAAAATTACTCTTTCAACCATGAAATGACACTTTTCAAAATTCAAAAAAAGACTTTTTTCAATGCATCTTTTCAAAAAAAAATCAAGATTTTTCAAACAATGATCAAAAGAATCTCCAAAAACGGTGAAATCATCTAAGAAAACTTCCAATAAATTTTCAATGTGATCAGAAAATATACTTACCATGCACCTATAAAATGTACCTGGAGCATTACATAATCCAAATAGAATTATTTTATATGAAAAAGTACTAAAGGGACATGTAAACGTCACCTTCTATTGATCCTTGGGAGAAATGGTTACCTGGAAGTAACCTGAAAATCCATCCAAAAAGCAATAATAAGTTTTCCCTGACTATATCTCTAACATCTAGTTAATTAAGGGGATGGGGAAATGATCTTTTCTAGTAACCTGGTTCAATTTCCTAAAATCAATACACACTCTCCATCTATTTTGAATTCTCATAGGGATTAACTCATTCTTTTCATTCCTCATAGTGGTCAGGCCAGTTTAGGAACGAAATGAATGGGGCTAACCCACTGTGAATCTGAAATAGGATATATGATCCCACCTTCCAAGAGCTTCTTGATCTCCATCTTTACAACCTCCATCAAGGTGGGATTCAGCCTCCTTTGGGGCAGTCTAACAGGTTTGGAATCTCCCTCAAAAAAAATTATATGTGAGTATATTTTTGGGTTTATTCCTGGGATATCACCTAAGATCCACCCTATTTCCTGGAAATTCTATCTTAAAATTTTAATCAAATATTTTCTTGGGTTTTATACAGATTATTTTCAATTATCACTTGTAATTTCTCTCCTTCCCTAAGGTACACATATTTCAAATCATTGGGTAGTGGTTTTAATTCCAATTCAGGGGGATACTCAAGGGATGAAATTAAACTAACATTCCCCAATTTCAAAGTTTGGACCACCTACACACAAGAAACCATGTCATCTTTCTCATCACTCAACAAATGATCAAAGAAATTATATTTCACCTCTTCTTCCCACATAAAATCAGAATCTCCAATGTTTTGGGAATTCATATGTTTATTAATGTAAAAATTATCTCCTAAGTATAATAATTCATGGAACATATCCGATTCTTCAATGGGTTCAGTACCAACATCATGGGAGAGTTCAAATAGGGAGTGATCATCTGATGGGTGCCTCATGGATTCAAAAATGTTGAAGTGGATATTGATATCTCCAAATTCCATGGTTAGTGTACCTTCATGGGCATTGATGATGGTTTTGGATGTCTTAAGGAAAGATCTCCACAAAATTATGGGTGAGTGTTACAAGATCCTATCTTCTCCCATATTTAGCACATAGAAGTCAGCTAGGAATAAGAGATCTTTGACTTTCACTAGTACATCCTCTAGAACTCTAACTGGAAAAACTGTGGATCTGTTTGCAAGATGGACCACCACACTTATGGGATTTAAGTCTCCCATATGCAAAGAATTGTATACTGAGTGAGTCAATACATTAATTGAAGCACCTAGATCACACAAATAATTATAGAAATTAAATGAAACAATGGTGCATGGAATGGAAAATATCCCTAGATCTTAACATTTTGTTGGAATATGTGGTGTGATAAGGGCTGAGACACTTCTCCCCAAGTTGATTATTTCATTCCCATGAAGTCTTCTCTTTTTGGTGCAAAGATCTTTCAAAAAAATTTCATACCTTGGAATTTTTTTGATTTCTTCAAGGGATATTGATTTCCACTTTCTAAAAGGTGCCCAGAATTTATTTTTAAAGAATTTCTTCATGTAATTTATTTGATTCAATCATTATTAATGGAAATGGTGGGGGTAGGTCTTTATTCTCTCTTTTTTGCCTTTGAATTGGCATTTCTTGTCTCTTATTCCACGGAATATCCTTCTTTGCCTCTTACTTTTATTCTTCTTGGTGGATTTTCATAGGATTTTTAGAATTTTCAAAATTATTCTCCCTCAAAACAAGTGGTATTGTTTTAGGTTCAAGGTTGGTTGGAGGTGTGACATATTTTCAACTTATTGTTATGATTTCATTGACATTTTCTTTAGGATTTGGGATTGTTTGGGTAGGGATTTTTCTTAGGTTTTTGGACATGATTTCAACAAGAGTTCCCACCGTGTCTTATAACTTATCAACATTGTCTTCTAGGACCTCATACATGGATTGTAACTATTCCACATATGGTTGTGTGCTGGTGGATGGTTAATCATATGTATTTATTTGGAATAGTGGTGGCTGAAAGGATTGTTGTTATTGTAAGGGTTTTTTATAGGATTGTTGGAAAGGATGGGGGTTCTGGTATTTATATTATTAGTAAGGAGGTTGACTGGGGAACTAGTTAGGATTGAATGATCTCATCTGGTTTTGTTGGTTTTCATATCCTTGTTGGGCTTGGGGTTGATTCAATTGATTCTGTAGGAATTGTCTTAGTTGGAAGGTTGCAGCGCAGTATTTTGTCTCTTGTAACTTAGGACACTGGTCAATATAATGATTGGAATAATAACATAAACCACATACCTAAGTTGAAGCTTGTTGTCCATTTTCTTGAGTTACATCTATTTGATGAACTAACCTTGAAAGGTCATTAACTATTGTTTCAATCAATGTAGATGAATCAGTTGATTTTACCTCATGTATCCCCCATGTGCTCGTACCTCTAGTTCCAAATTGTTGTGAGTTTTGCGCAATATTCTCAATTATCCCTCGAACATCAGTAGGTGAATTTTTTATCAGAGCTCCTCCTGATGAGGCATTTAGCATATTTTGATCATTATAAAGAATTCCTTGGTAGAAAAGCACAAGAAATTGGTTTTCCTCTATTTATTAATGTGGGTAGCTGGCATAAAGCTTTTTGAAATTATCCCAGTACTCATAGAGGGTCTCTCTAGTTGATTATCATATAACGTAAATCTCTTTTTTAATGGAAGTGATCCTCGATGTGGGAAATTATCTCTGCATGAAGCATCTTTTTAAATCCTCCCAATCACTGATCTCCCCTGGTTTTAGATTTTTCAACCATTATTTTTATTCTCTTTCAAATGAGAAGGGGAATTCCCTCCATTGAAATTGGTCTTCAAGTGCTCCTCTTAGCCTGAAGCTTGATCAAGTGAAGCTTAATTATTTCATGTGTCGATTCAAGTATTCTCATGTAAGAACATGAAATTTTGGAAGTAAGGGAATCATATTAACACGTAATTAAAAATAATTTTGTGTAGTGGGTGAAATGAGTTGGTTATTTTAAATGGAGAATTGAGGTGCACATAGATCACGTAGGGTTGGGTTGGGATTGCCAGCCATGATTTCAGGTTCAGAGTGAACACTAAGAGTTTCACTTGAATCTAAAAGATCTATTTCTTCAAAGATTCCTGGTAGGTTTATTTTTCTTAGTTGGGTTAATGTTATTTCAATTTTTGGATCAAATTCATTTAATGGTTGTTTTGAGTTGTGGGTCATTAAATTTTGAAAATCTTTTTTTATGTTGCACTGCCTCCCTGAAAATGGTGCCAAGTTTGGAACACACCTATTGTGGGGTGTTGAAAAACAATTTTTATATTCCCTAAGTGTAGTCTAGTGATTAAACCTAGTAAGTCTCCCGAATAGGAGTGCACAAAAAACATTTTGTCACTTTTAAACGATGGTAAAAATGTAGTTTTTTTATAATAAATCAATAAGAAAATGATTGAAATGAAATTTGAAATTCAAATGATTGAAAATTATGATATTAAAAGGGTGATTATTTTGGGTTCGGTTTCCCAATTGAAATTATATCCTTGTTCAATTTAATTCAAACCTCTTCTTTTGAGTTAATTAAAGTGAGTTTCCACAATCGTTTCCTCTCACTTCCTTAGTGAAATTGTGATGGTGAGATAAAACCGTACCAAGATCACAATTTGGTAAAATCTCCTTCCATGTGCAAAATATTTGAATTGAATATACTCAATTGAATTGGGAAATATAAGATCGGATATTTTTTATCCCAAAAAATCAAGAACATCCACTTCCCATTTAACATGTACTCACAATTGTCAAAAACTTCACCACTAATCCTTGGTCTATTCCATCGTATATAAACCAGAAATCAGTGGAAAGAGGTAGTGATTATTTACCAAAGTAAAAATCAATAATGGAATTAAAATTCAAGAACAATCTTACTTGATAATAAAATACACTATGAAATTTAAAACAACTTTTAATAAGAAATAAATTTCATTCAATTATGTCCAAGAACTCAAGCATTACAAAATAGAAAACCAACCTTTCCCAAATCAATCAAAATTTTTACCCAACCATGGTAAAAGAAATAGAGATGAACGGGGAAGAATAAAGAATTAAAAATCTATGGAAAAGAAAAATAATAAAATAAATAAAGCTGAAAAGTTCTTCTTCTTCGTGTCTTGGAATGAATGGGACGGAATGAGATGCTTTGAGAGGGAGGAGCTCCTCTCCTTTTATAGGCAGAATTTGTCCCCTGAAATATGATGTGTTGTATTAACAATAAATAACCTATTCAAATGTTTCAAACTTCTTTAATGTTGTTCATAAATATATTTTCCATATCTCCTAAAACTTTAAGCGTATTTGGACATGTATTCCGAGAGTTATGCTTGTTTTACTCTGACAATTTATTCTGTCTAGTCAGACTCTCCAAATTGAAAAACTCCTGATTAGAATGACTTAATGACCATTAAAAAGGCCAATTTATGCATCCTAAAATTTATTAAAGATGTTTCAAAAACTCCTTGTGCTTCCACACACCGAATTTAAAATTAATCGGGCCCACCATGAACGATTTAGGGACCCAACACCAAAAATTGATAGATCTGTAAATAGTTTTCATGGTGCAAATTGTGAGATTATTTTGAGCTTCCATATGGTCGATTCATATTTTTTTTAAGAAGGTTGAAATTAATACCTAGTTGTTTATAATCCTTAAAAGAAAGAATTTTTCAATTTGGATTAATGTAGAAATTTTTATGGCCAAAATACAAAAATAATTTAAAATAGTTAAAAATCCAAAATGGGCCATTTTTATGATTAAGTTCAAAATACCACCAATATCATAAAATGTGGAAATATATCTTAAATTAAAACATTTTTTGGGATTTAAAACAATGAAATTAAATATAAATTTAATTGAAAATATTTTCTATATCAGCTTCACAAGACCTATCTGACATACATTGGTGTCACTGCATAATTTGGACAACATATCTAAGGACATTGAAAAATCTTTATGTCGAGCCCAAAGGGCCTAGAAAGACACATGTGGATGCCTAGGTAGTGATGTGTGACTTGATCTAACATTTACAAGGGATGTTTTATGATCTGAATGGTATGTCAAGGTAGCATCATGTGATTTAAGTGACATGCCCCAATTTTGTTGCATGACTTGGATAATTCATGTGAAGTGCATGAGGATCAGCATATATATTCTTTTCATAATTATACCATAATTTAGGCTTTATTACATCTTTTAATTCATGTGTTCCTTATATTTTCAAATGTTATCTTATTTAGGTTTCATATAATTAATCAAATATGTAAGACTCCCTTCCTATAATCTAGCTAACACACTAGAATTCCTTCACATGACCCAAAGTGATCACACAAAGCATCTATAAATATTTTGAAACCCTTGGAGTCATTCCCTAGAATCTATATGGAGGAATACTTTTATGATCACATGATCAGTCGCTCCAAGAAGTCTGCTTCTGCTCTCCCATGTGTGATCGATCGTGGATGAATTTTTTGTGATGGGGGACGTTTATAGGCCTCACAGTCTCAATTATACGCCCCCTACATAGCGCATATCTCATATATTTTTGCTATATTCAATGTAGTGATTTGGTGTCACTTGTTTCATGAAATCATGTCGTAGGTCATTCCAGGGGCATCGCATTATTTTCAGTGACCGCAAGACCATCCTGTTAGCACCCCATCTATTGGACTTTGGATAATCAAATGGGTCTTTCCAAATTATGTTGACATGCCAGGAGGATTTCAAAAGGTTATGAAAACATATCCAAAGGCCTTAAAAAGATAAAAATTCCTCTTATAAGGCTTTCGCGTGATCTAAGATTCTTTTTTTGGGACCTTCCGTGGGACAAAGGTGGCTTTCTAGGGGGCCAACGTGTGATCAAACTATCATACCAAAGGGTCTTGTGGGATCATTATGTCTTTTAAAGGGGGTTTCTCATGATAAATGGTGATCGATATATTAATACAACTACATTCACATAAAATCAATGTATCTCCCCCGCAGAATAATCTCATGTCATTTCCATTTTTATTTCCTTGTTTATTTAACAAGGGTTTGGGATCTTGTTAACTTGTATGAGCGTTGTCTAAGAAAATATCTCTCTCCAATTGTGATGTGTCATGTGAACAAAAAAGGGTCATGTGGTGATGAATGAGCATATTCATGGAAAATTCCTTCTATTTTTCTATAGATCTGAGGGGGTACTGTGGAATCAGTTGGGCATATATGAAACCCTTCTCATGATGAAGGTGACATGTCAATGATCTCTTATGCAACAAGGTGGGAATGCCTACAAGGATCTTTTGATGTCTTGTAAACCAAAGAGGTTCTTAAAATGAATATTTATGACCAAAAAAGGTTTCTAACTTTTTTATATTCTTCTTTTTATTTTACAATAATTTTTAGATGGTTTTCCACGCACCTATCGAGTGTCAAGTCACGTGATCTGGAGGAACTCATCTGGCATCCACTACATCATCAACGAATGTATCATATGCCTTTTCAAGAACAAAATGGATTTTAAAAGGGGATCTGTGTGATCTATTTCAGGTCACGTGTTATTCGTTTCTTGTTCCCATGACCTTATAAAGGTCATGCTATTGTGTGTCTTTTGGAAGGTTATGTGATTGGTGAGATCTTGACCACCTTCTCTTCCTTTACTTTATAGATAAAATAATAACCATATTTCAGGTATTTCTTCCCTTTTATATTTTTTGGTTATCATTTGGTAGGAATTAATAATATTCAATCAAATATTTTATCATTAATCTAATAGTTTTTCTAGGAATGGGATATAAATAAATCCAGTTTTATGCTTAAAAAAATTATTTTTATAAAAATTGGTTTTCATCATTTTTTCACACTTAATTTAAAATTCATTTTGGAAACTTATAAGTATTTAATTTGATAAAATATATTCCATATTTTTAATCAGGACGTTTAAATTTGGTAAATAGGTCACTTTTTTTATAGGCATTATGAATATTAACTGTGGTAAAATTTATCACCTCGGTAAAGGGTAAATCAAATTAATCTAGGTTAAAACTAAGTGTTAAGATCATAATCCTTCATACTAATTCTTATTATAAGAAGAAAAGTTTACCCTTATTACCTTAGGTTAGAAATTGAGTTTTTAATGGACACTTTTCCATGAAAATGACTTATATAATATTTAAAGCAAAGAAAAATACAAAATATCACTCTCATACTTTTTAAAATCTCTTATTTATTCACATAGGGATAGAATTAAGTGGTGAATGAATATGAATAGTTATTTTTTATAATTAAACTATATTAAATATGATAATTAATTTATAATTTCTAGTGGTTAATTAGTCACCCTGAATGGTTGTGCAATGCTAATACAGTATTTATTTAATCAATAGAAAAATAAAATAAATGATTTTTAAAATGTTAAAAGTAATATAGTATGAGTGATTTATAGTTTTCATTGAATTTTTTAGATTAAAATTACATATTAGTGATTTTTAAATGGATTATATTCTAATTATACCTTTCTGTTGTTGTCTTTAAAGTCAAATTAAATGAATAGTGTCAAAATTAACATTAATGATATTTTATCAAAATAATATTTTATTAAATTATTTAAAATTCATAAAAAATTATAATATGATAAGTAGGATAATATTTGGTCTAAAATTTCATTAATATTTTATTTATGAGTCAATAGTTACCTTATAAGTAATATTACAACCCTTTAAGAGTGAAAAAATTATCACCTTGGTTAAGGGTAAAATGGGTTGACTAAGTGGTTAAACTAAAAGATAAGGTTTAAAAAATCACTTAAACATGTCAAAATTTTATTTTTTGATGGTATTTAAAGCTAATACTATCTAAAATTATAATTTATATCTATTTGGAAGAATATTTTGATAATGGCCTTATTATATTTTAATCTTTTATGAAATTCCAAGAGTTCTCTTCCCCTCAGTTATAAAAGGGAACCCCTCCTTTCTCTTCTGTACACCACTTTTATCCTTCTATATCAGCCAAAATTTACCATAATACCTTATTATATTCATTAAAAACATTCTAGGTCTTATTTTATTTCCAAAATACCATCCCTTTAAGGCTTAATTTGTAAGTCGAAAGGAGTTTCTCAATGAAGAGGTAATCATCTTACCTAACCTATTTCAATTTATTTCTCCTCCCACCTCGTTTAAATATTATTAAACCATGATTATATAATAACATCAGTATATACCATATTATTATATGTTATTATGTTAATGTATAAGCCTATATTCATCACCCCTTCCATCAAATGGGAAATGAAACCATTGTTCGTGTGTACGATGGACTACCGTCTCGCAAACCGATATAATTCGTTTTTCATTTATGCTTTACATAGATGGTAATAAGGATTTATTTATATAAAAATATATGATATAATAATTATTCTATAAATTTTATTAGTTATTTACCTTTCTTTTTTTCCATCCTTTGAAAAATGGAAACAACATTCATGCGTATATACGGCCTACCATCTCCATAAACGGTGTAATTCATTTTTCTATATATAACTTTTATGGATATATATATATATATATATATATATAATGAACATATATTATATTTATATAATTATTAAAATTATATATATAATGGAACCATGATCAATTTATAAGGATCGAAGCTACCGAACCAAAACATACCGGAAAAACACAGCAGTTATCACCCAGAATAGTGATTTTAATAAAGAATTATTATTAAATGGGTGATAAAAGGGTATAAGTAAATAATATATGGTATGATATGTATTATAATGGTTCTTAAATATATTTATCATAAATATATATTCATTATAAATGAATTTCAAACACGTATGAAGGAAGTCAAACCTAAGGTAAGGGATTTTCATCTCACTTTTATTTATATGAGACACATAAAATATTTACCGCTTGTTTCTTTTATGTGGTGTATATATAGAAAATTAATTCATTTTATTATGATTCCTATAAAATTTATTGGTATTCACATATCCATCTAAGTTTACTTATTTCATTGGGCTTATGAATTAAAAGATACCAAAGTGGTAAGGGTTTTATGTTACAGTCTCATTGTTAATTGGGATTGTTTATGGTTAAGTTTCATTGATAAAATATTAATATATACCTCTAATGAAACTCATTATTTTTCTTCTAATATATTTATTTCTTAATTATACATTTTTTCCTTCCATTTTAATCACTTTAAGTGCTCAAGATACTAAAAAACATTTTTAAGGAAGATAGAATTTATTTTTCTCTTCAGTTGAAAAAACATTTCCTTCCATATCCATGTTTTATAAAAATGTTTTTATAAATGTTCTAATGTTAAACTATTATTTTTTAAATTAATTTTTACCCATTATTTAATTTTTACAAAAAAAAATTAAAATTAATTTTCTTGTCGTTTTCTGAATAAGGTGATTATTAAATTTTTACAAAAATGTGAAAGGAATGTTTTATTTTAACTTATACGACATGAACAGAATTTCCCACCATCATGGAATCTCAATACATTTAATATTACTTTAAAATTTTCTAATTTTATTTTCAAAGAAATTTTTTTATTCAATATTTGTGAAAATTTTAAATTTTAAAGAATTTATTTCAAAGTGAAAAGGATATTTTCCTCAAGAAATACCCCAAGTGATATTTTAAAGAAATTTTAATCTAAGATAACATACTTTGATGTTTATTATGCTTTAATAAGGATATGATCCAATGATACCATCCTTATTATTTTAATTTATGGTTTATTATTATAATTATAATATTTTTATGAAACCCGTTTCTTTTTTCCATGGGTTATGAAATGATGAAATATTTATGAAACCATTTTATTTTCCACGAGTTGTATTGTGATGAAATATTTATGAACCCCATTTATTTTAATAGGTTCTGATATATTAAATTTTTTATGATCTTATGGAACACATATGTATTATTTTCATTATGTGATAGGTGATCCGGGAATTATATATCCCTCCAATGCATTGGGTAAAGATTGATATCACCTGAGATAAACAGAACTAGAATAAGGACTGAAGCTAGCTCAGTAAGGGACTATATCCACTATCATGGTCTTGGGAGTGAACCTTGACTACAATGATGGTTTTATCCATGAAACCAATCTACTGTGATAGTCTTGGTACTGATCCTTGACTTCTATAGAAGTGATTTTCTATACTTAATTTTATGCCACAAATCTATGTCTTGTGGAAATGTTATGGTCTTGTGGATTATGCTCATTGATTCCTTTATGATTCATGTCTTATTAAATTCCAAGATTTATTCCATGACTCGATATTAAGATCTTTGATATATATAATATAGTTTTCAAATTTTATGTTCGTGTTCTCATACCCTTATGCTCATGTTATGTTTTAGTGATCATAGATCTCTCCCTTGTTTACCCTTATTGAGCATCTGGTCTCATTCTTTTCTTATGTTTCCTTTCTCTGGGTTATGAATAAAGGTATTAAGTATGATATGCCTAAGAAATTTTCTATTTATGAATATTTTAGTGGGAGATTATTTAGTACACTTATGAACCAGCTATTTATGTATCCACGTCTCCAAAGATACTAGAATTATACAATTCGAGCATGGATCATTATATTATGTAATGAATATTCATCAATTAAGATGTGATATGTATGTATGAAAATTATATGTCTCTATACGTTGAATCTAGTACAAGTTGGAATCTATTCGAGTTGATTCCATAGAACCAACTAATTTTATAATTTTTATTACTAGATAATGTATTTATACATTTCATATTCTCATCAAATATTGAATTTACTTCTATATAATTTATATGGTTATTTAATTAGAATATTTTTTCATATAAATAGTTAAGTAAGTTCCCTGATATAATGATAATGTAGATATTCCAAGACAATACTCTTAAATATATGTCCTGTAGTCTAGAGAAATTAGTCTGATAGGAAAATATGGTGTTTTACTATTAGGTATCAGGTGATCATGGGCATTGAGACTTATTCTTATAAATTTTTCACTTTGTGATCTCTAATAAGGTGGGTTATGATGACAAACCCACTAATAAAATCATTATGTTATTAATATATAATTTTATTTTTTTATCTATGAGTTAGTGTATTTTTCTTTTGACTTTAGATCATTATTAATGTGTATCATGATTCACATACTTTGAATCATGATTAAAACCATGATGTATTTACTCATGGAGAATTATATTGTGTTAGTTGTGTTATAAATGGTATGAAATTAATTTAATGGTCAATATATAATGTTTCCATTCCAATTTATGGAATAATATTTCAATAACCCTTTGATTGAGAGGGAAGTGTATGACTAAAATTCATAGCCATGCCAGTTTATAAATAATTTTATCTCAAAAAATAAATGGAAGATAAATGAATTTTAAATTATTATTACACATTTATACATATTTCTTGATGGGGTATCTATTGAAAAAATTATTTTATTACACAATATCATTCATATGAGGTTTTCATTCCAGCAACTCATTTTTTATGGGGGTCATGGTCTGTTGCTAGATATTGCTCTTGGTTGGTGGGTTAGACATAATACCATTAGAAAAAGAGTCTAGAGGGCCACACACTAAGTGTGTCAACAAGATCCTTAAATTCAATTGAATATAATTTTAAAAATAAATTTAAACCTGTTTTATGGAATAATATTTATTCAAGTTATATTGATCGTAAATCCAATTACAAGATCATTCATTTCAAAAATAGGTGATTTGAGTTTTATCTATTATCTATTCACAGTATAAGTAAATATAATATTTATTCATGATATGATTAAATATAATATTTAATAATCTAATTATAATTTAAGTTAATAAAATAAATATTTAGTCACGTGTTATATGAATATAATAATTATTTTATCAAAAAAACATAAATATATTCCTTAAGGTTGGATAATATTTATGGGAGGATTCAGATTGAGTTAATAATCCAATAAATATATTTTAAACATTTAAATAAATATTTATTTATTTATTTAATCCCTACCATTGGTGGTGGGGTGGTTTGGGTTTGGGGGAGAGGGGAAGGTTGTGGGGTCAAGTCCTTGAACTTGCATGTTTACTACAATTTTCTTTCATTGTGGTGTGTTCTATAGTGATGGATATAACTGACCTTTTATATATATTTATTTAAGAAATGATAAGAGAATAATATGTGTCCCCAAAATAATTATCGTTTTATTATTATTTTAAAAGAGAGGTAACATGGGTTTTTAATAGATTCAAATTAAAGGAAATGAATTAAATGCAATTATTTTAGTATTTTACCTAAGTTTAAAAACTATTTTTTTTTTGACATGTGAATCCATTCCATCTGATTCTCTTCTCGAGGATTAGAGAGAGAATTGGAGAGAATCCCCCATATTCTCTCAAGTTTCTAAATAGAAAATTTAAGATATTTCTTCAAATGATAAAAAGTGAAAAATGTGAAGCACTTGATTCCCTCACACTAGTACTCGAGATATCAAGAAAGATGTTCATAGTTTCATGGAACACATGTGGATATCACTATAGAAATTATCAATTGGATTTTTAAAGTAGTGACGGCATCAAGATAATCAATGATTGGGCCGATGACATAAATGATGGTCACAAATCAAATAAAAAAACAAAATAATCCATATATTTATTTTATTTATATAATTAACTATAAATTACATGTGGTTATCTTATTAAATTGTTTAGGGAAATTTATTCAAGTTTAGGTTGAAATTTTTAAATGGGTATCCCACCTCGGCGCATCTGTTGTGATCAGTTCCTTCACATGGGTCCTACACATTAAAAAATAGTGTTAAAAATAAAATAATTTTTAGCTAAAATGATTAATAAAATAAATAAATATACATTGATAAATAAATAATCCTATAGTATGTTGGTAGTATGGTTAAATATTAATGATATATAAATTAGATTACACTAATAATTATATTAAACATTAATTTATCTTATAATTGAATTATTATGTTGATATATATATATATACACACAAGTTGGGATTATATAAAACTTTAAATTAATGATAATAATATTTATCAATATGCATAATTATTATACTAGTGTGTGTGTGTGTACACATGTAATTGAACTAAATTAGATTCAAATTAACTCATTGTTTGCAAGAAATTTTCACATATCACATGTGGATGGTAATATGTGTCATTGTTGTTATTCAAATAGACGTTGATTATGAATCATTCAACTTAAGAATGTAAAAACATTTCCTACTTCTAATTTTTCATAATTTGATGCCTACTAATGGTCAATTGAGAATTTGACTTAATAAAATGTGATTAATTATGCTACTAATTAAGCAGAGGGTTTTGATTAACCAAGATGGGATGTGTCTATCCATATGATAAATTTATGACATCATAACCCTCAATTGATTTTTAAATAAATATATAATCATGACTATATAATTACATGTGATTTAATTATCTGTATTCTATTCTTCTCAGGAATTGAGAAAAGGAGATAAGTTGTACGGAGTTGGCATTGTTTGTCTCTCATGTTTAATCTCAATGTCAAGGGAAAAGAACATTATTATTGAACATGTGGTACATTTAATCATACCAAACCTCTTTGTAATTTTGGGTAGTTACAATGTGGTGATAATTATCACTCTTAAATTAAAATTATGAATTATATTCCTAATCATTATCAACTTTACAAAGGGTCCCTAGGGTTACACTTGGGATAGTAGTAATTGATATTATTTACTCTTAAGTGATTGGTACATGTATTACAATGTTTATATTTATCACATATATAATTATGATTTTTATTTGACATGTTTGAAATATTTCATTAAATAATAGTTAATTAAATAATTAATGCAATATTATAACAAAAAAAATTAATTTTTTATATTATTGATACATAAACATGAGGAAATAAAAATTCTCATAGGAGATTTGGGTTTGGGTTTAATGTTATTGGATTTTGAGGTCTAATACGTGATATAATTTCATAGGACTAATTTAGGAGACACTATTAGAAAATTATGTATTATTATGGTAAAAATTTGTGAAAATAGGTCTCATAATCGTGGTCATGGGTTACAACTGTGATCATTGTGCTTGTGGTTATTATTGTCATGGCGGTAGGACTTCAACCATTATAAGGGGTAAAAATGACAATAAGTATTTTCAGCCACATGTCAACACCATGGTAGTAGGTTTGTGATCACAGTCGGTAACAGTGGCCATGAGTATTGATATAATAAAATTTTTTAAAAATAAATTAAGTGTTATGATTTATAATTTATTAATTATTAATTTTTAAAAAATATTTTATTTTTTACTTACAATTTAATATATTTTTTAGTGTATAGTGAAACTACTTCTAGGAAGTCACCCATCCTTATGCTGCCTTACTCAAGAACATTTAACTTCATATGATCGTTTAACTTCATATAATCTTACCAAGTGTTATAATGGAATTTGGTTACAATTAGTATGTTATAAATTTTATTAAACATATTTTATAAACATAGTATACTATTAAAATAACTAATATATAGAATTATAAATTCCTAATTATTAATTAATTATTAATATTTATAAATTACTTATTATTATGCATTAATAATTAATTATTGTTAAATAATAGTTAATAATTAATAATTAATAAAAATATATTAATTTATAATTATTAATTTATAATAGCTAAAAACTAATATCTATTTATAAATACCTAATAATTGATAAATAATAAATAATTATTTATTATTATTTATTGATTAATAATTAATAACTTATAATCAATAATTAATTAAAAATTAGTAATTAGTAATTAACAATAATAAACAATTTAAATAATAAAATATCAATACTAATTACTAAATAATAATTTATCATTAATTATAATAATTAAAAATAATAGATACTTCATAATTAATTGTAATTGATAAATAATATTTAATAATTTTTTACAAATAATTTATAATTATTGATTATTAGTTATTAATTATTAATATAATGTTAATTATGAATTATTGATAATTAATATTTATTGAATAATAAATAATAAATACTTATTAATTAATAATTACCTTTAATAATTAACAACTACTAATTAATGAACAAACAATAATTAATAATTAATTGATAATTTATAATTAGCTAACAGTTAAAAAATAATTCATATTTAATGATGAATTTATTATTAATTTCTAATTTCAAAGTAATAAATAATACTTATGTAATGTGTAACACCCCAACCCAAACCACTGGGTCCAAGATGAAGGGTCACATAACCTCATGTGTGTGTCCCAGTATGCAAGAGGTTGTCAACTAGCAGTGATGGTCTAAGTTCGTCAATGGGGAGACTATACCCTCAGTATCATGTCGTGGCATAAATAATAAGAAAAAATCTAATAAATATAATCAGAGTACATGCAGAAATCTAGAGATGGCATACATGTCATACAAATAAACAGGCTCCCAAGGTGGAAAGCCAAACCAGAGTAATAAGTTTAGATAAAAAAACAAATAAATTGTGATCCCACTAGAGTCTGTCCTGGTCTACTAGCAGCTCCATGCTTCTCTACTCAGCCATCCACCTAGGGCCCTTTTCCTTCTCCGGATCTCTAGTCATGAAATCTACAAGCACACTAAAATTTCTTAGTATTGTGTGCGTAAAATACTCGGTACATTTCATCCTTAACCAAGTGCGCTCAAGTATACAAGTGTATTTCATAAATATAGTAAATTCATAACAAGAATAAGTTCATATAATCCAAAACTGAGTGGTCATGCGCTAACCAATATTCTATAGACCCTCGATTGTACCTACTAAAGATCCATGCTGAAAGGATAAGAAGAAGGTGTTGGGAGTAACCAAAAACTATCCACGGAGCTAGTGCATATGTGGATCGACAACCTCATGGCATCGTGCATATATGAGAATCAGCTCTCTCAAAGGCCTCGAGTATGGATTGCTGCTCACAGATCAATTAGGAACTAAGTTCCTAATATACATCATGAATCTCATATTTGAGTGACCAATATATAGCATGAATCTTATAATCGAGTGCTCGGTATATGGCATGCAACTCGCAAGTCAAGTACACTCCCCCTCTAAAGGATAAAAATATCAGGTGGTCTGCATGTTCCAAGCACAAAGAATAATACCTCCAAAGAAATATAACATATATACATGGTAGAGAATACCTGGAAATCATATCAACATGAGAATAAAGTAGCAACACATGACAACGTGTGATCATAATCTAACATGGAAACAATCTACTCTAGTATCGTTCATGGAATCAAATATTAAAATAGGTCTCACAACTACACACACCCACATGAAATAATGATCAAACAAAATTATCAATTATACCAAGAAATAAATTATAACTCAGCAACATGTGTAAGAAAAGCCCCAAGAAGTAAGTAACTTCCTACCTTAGGTGTAATAATGATTTGACGACAAGGGTTGACATATGAGTTCAATTTCACCACTGAATCCTAGAACCATTTCCAATTCGATAAGATTTAGAATTATCACCATCTTTTGTATTTAAAATGTGAAAAAAATGATTAAATTATGTCTGAATAAAATACCTTTCTAACATTAAAAAACTTAGGATTTAATTTCTTCACATAGAGATAAACCCAACAGCACTGATGGCGCATCAATCGGATTACTATCAAAGAAGATATTAAAGAGAGAAGTTTTAAATAATAATAAAATAAATAAATAAATAAATAAAGATAGAGGTAGAGAGAAGAAATAGAGGTGTGAGATGGGGATAGAGGCATGAGGGGGATGAGAATTCTCCTAGTAGGTGAAGCCCTTCCTTGTTCACATTTAATAATTATTTTAATCGTTTACTTTATTATTTCTAATTATTTCATAATTTATTACTTATTCCTCTGTCCTCTTAAATCCATATGCTACCTCTATACACTTTATGTGTTTTTTTAAAATCTCCCTAAAACACATTTATTCATCCATTAAATATATTTTAAAATTCATCTGTATATATACATATATATTTATATGAATTATATATATATACACACCTAATATATATATATACACCCACGCATATATATAGAGACACACTTCTATGCATATATACATATACATATATATTACTCATATATATACATATATTAATTTATCATGCACAAATATTATTTTCCCTAATTTAATGATAATAATAACAATAATATTTTATTATTATTATCAAATATCCATCATCATTACCACTTTAAATATTACAATAATAACTCTCATTAAATACCAATAATAGTGAATACATTATTATTAATCACACATAAGTGCATTTATTTATCAAAAGCAATAATATCACCATTATTACTTTGACCAGCCTTAAATATTCATCCAACCAATATTCCCACTGTAACACAGTTATTAAATTACGCATGTAAATTTTCATTCTTTTTATTCAACAAAAATCATAATAATAATAAAATTATTATTATTATTATTATTATTATTAACTACTCAAAAAATATTTAGATACGATTATTTTTATTAGTTCAAACAAATAAAAATAATTTGGTAAATTTTTTCTCAAACATATATTCTAGATTTTTAATAAAACCTCTTAAACTAAAAATTAAAAACTAATGACATGGGTATGATATTTAACTAAGAAACTAATGCACACAAATTTTATGTCATTCCTATGATAAATCCCATATTCTGGATTTAATGTCGATCTCAAATTTCTAATCTAAGATACCATTTATAAGATATTCTATTATTTTAAAAAAAATGTGCATGTATGATATAATATATTTTATGTTTTTATTATATCATCACCAAATCTCTATGGAAACCAAAATCTCACACTGACTCTACGCCTAACTTTAAAAATATTTCTTAAAATATTCCAAAGTGTTACAAGGGAAAAATATATACATTACATTAATAGGCCTTTTACACTTACGTAAATCCATAATAAAAACAAGTATTGAAATTTTTAATTTTCACATAAAAATACTTGTAATTTATTAACAAAAGAGGGTTGAAGAATCATTTAAAATTAATAATATTAAAATTATCCCCCTCTAATGACATCTTGCCCCTAAAAAGTTTCTCTAGTGGTCCTATTTGAACAACTCATACCATTGAGCTTGAACATCAAACTCCTGCTCCCACATCTCTAAGGTTGTATCTCTTAAATAAAGATAATATTATGAACATAAAAAGACCTTATCCAATCTATGGTATCACATGAGGTTCTCCTAGGAGTCTACCCTCAATCCACAGTATGCCCATCCTATCATTAACCAAGGCTCTTTTTCCTTGCATGTTAGTCACATTCATCGTATATATACTAACACAATAGCATGCTCAATTCAATTATTTAATGAGAATAAAGATATATCATAACAACATGGAAACACATATATATCACACAAATAGAAATTATCCTAAATAGATAGCACAAATCAAGGTATTTAATTAAATAACTAATATAAAACACAATATCATGTATATATATGGAATTTGAACCTACGTTACTAGTCATGATTCATGAACAAACTCAAAATCTCATAAATCACATATTAACATCATTTTCATCACCCAACATGAATTTAATCATCATAATAGAAAAAAAAATTACCCTACTTTAAGGAAACTCATAGGTTCATTATACAATACTGGTCAGGCACTTCCATAGTTCCCCTTCCTTGAGTACCAACCATCCTACATCCAATCTACAATATACTAATCAAGGGAATGAGAAGAAACAAGTTGGTGAATCCTAGTCCACTAATACCATTTTATAACACCCTAAACCAAACCACTGGGTCTAAGCCAAAAAGTCACATGACTTCATGTGTGTCTCCCTATATGTAAGAGGCTTCTGACTAGCAGTGAGGGTCTAAGTTTTTTAGTGGGGAGACTATACACTTAGTATCATTCCATGGCATAAATAATAATAATAAATATAATAAATATAATCAGATTATGTGTGGAAATATAAATATGGCATATGTGTCATAAAAATAAATGGGAACCCAAGATAGAAATCCAAAGCAGAGTAATAAGTTCAAATAAACAAATAAATAAATAGAGGGTCCTCTAGAGTTTTTCCCAGTCTTCTGGTAGTAATATTATTCTCTTCTTAGCCATCCACCATAGGGGCCTTTCCCTTCTCTATATCTCTAGACATGAAATCTATAATCACGCTAAATTTATCAAGTATGGTGTGAGTAAAATACTCATTAGGACATCACCAATGTGTCTATAACCAAGTGTGCTCAAGTATATAGGTGTATTCCATGAATATAGTAAATGAATAACAATCATAAGTGCATAAAATCCAAAATCAAGTAGTCGTGTGCTAACCAATCCACTATAGACCCCTGCATGTACTATCAGAGACAAGTTGTGTTTTAGTTGTATTTATTATCAATTGATAAATATCCTAAAAGAAAGAAAGTACATTGAAAAAGGTGGTGTTTGGGTCTTGTATTGATAAAAATCAGACTCATGGTATTGATAAGAATTGGACTCACATTTTCCATCGTAATGAGAAGAATATATTTGGGTCTGGTATTGAAAAAGATCATAATGAGTTTCTAGTATTGAAAAAGATCATAATGAGGGTATGGTATTGAAAAAATCATAATGATGGTTTGGTATTGAAAAAATTATAATGAGGGTATGGTATTGGAAAAGATCAAAATGGGGAAATGATCGGATTCACTCTGGATCTGGTATGAAAGAAGTGGTTGTTTTGATGGAGAATCGAAGTCACTATAAATATGATGTTTAAGATGTGACGATTCTTTACTGATTCGTATTTCATATAGATCATGAGTTGAATTGATAACTTGTGATGTAAGCTTGATAGAACAAAGGGGGAGTGAAAGAAGATGTTTTCAATCCGAAAAAGATTGTATCCAAATTTATAATATCCAGGTGGTAGAGAAAAAGAAGTGATATTTATTGTTTTTTAATACGATCAGATTCTAGGTGGATTAAAAAGAAATGGTATTGATTTACTTTAGCATTTTGTTTTCCATAAACCACATACTTAAATATTGGCATCAGGATAATCATACCCAGATTGATTGAAGAAGTGATATTGATTGAAAATGTGGTATTTATTTAAAAGTTGGTATTGATTAAAAAGGCGGTACTAATTTATTCTAGAATCCAATTTTTCCATCAGATGATATAAAAAAATTGTACCCAGAAATGATCAATATCATAATAATCAATCTCATAATGGTCAATATCAAAATGATCAATATCATAATGATTAATATTAGAATGATCAATATCAGAATGATCAATATCAGAATGATCAACATCAGAATGATCAATCTCAGAATGATCAATATCAGAAAGATCAATATCAGAATGATCAATCTCAGAATGATCAATATCAGAATGATCAATATCATAATGACTAATATCAGAATGATCAATATAATAATGATCAATATCAGAATAATTGATACCAGGCTTAGGAAGGAAAAAATCAATATCAAGATGATCGACATCAGAATGATCGATATCAGAATGATCGTATCTAGGATAATTGTAGAAATAGTGGAAGAGATAGATGAACTCTGATTTTTTTTCAAATGTCTTCATCAATTGGGTCAAGGATTGATTTACTTTGTCTATCCTTTGAAGTGGTGTTTCAATTGGGTCAAGAGAAGAGGAGAATAAGATGCCTTGTATTTGAAGTGGGTTAAGAAAGGTGTTGAAGAAGATAATATGATCAACAATGTAGTCAACCATTTCAAAAGGGTTGAATTACTTTTTTTGGATGAGTTGTTGAAATAAAATAGATTGATGAATGATTTTTTGAGGGGGAGATTAACTTTAAAATACAAGATTTTGATTCAAATCACTCTTAGTAATTGTAATCAGTCTCAACAATTAAAATCGGACCCAACAATTGAAATTGTACTGACATTTGAATTGGAATTCTAAAGAAGAAGAGGTGAAGAATGTATAAGTTTAAAGAAGCATTAATGAAGTCATAATTGCTCCAAGATTTCAGTGGGGAATTGCATTTTGGGTGAATTTAGGTGAGCGGGAAAGTTTATGGAATTCTCAACCATACCTATTTTGGGTCACCTATAAAAGGAGAGAAAGTACTATGTACTTGACTAATGATGAAGTACTATTCACCGTAGTAGATAGAGAAGCTCTGTGTTTCTAGAGAGAAGATGAAGTCTTTGTATTGATCTTGTATTGAAGATGTTATGATGGAGAAGTGAAAGATAAGTGACAAGATTGTGATGATTTTATTTAGTTGTTCATCGTACTCAGAATTTATTATAATCAATGGATCTTCATATTCAGCTTGTCAATTGTATTCGGCTTATGTTGGTATCAAGATGAATTAATCGGAATGGGATTTTCCATACTGGGTATTTCTGTATTAAATATTTAAGGACTTAGGAAAAATTGTACTGGGTTTTATCATACTTAGGTATTGAAGTGGTGCTAATTCATTTCTATTGTATTCTATCAGAAAATCAGACTTGAATAATTGTTTTGGAAGAATCATACTTGAGGGAATCAGACTGGGAGAATAAGACCCAAAAAAATCAAACTGAGTTTTCTGCAAAAAAGTCTAGGTGATCCTTACCTTTATTCTGGGTAAGGAATTAAAGAATTATATTTCAATTGAATACATTTGTTGAATTGAAAAGAAGTGCAGGTAACATGAGTTGTTACACAAAGGTTTTATTTCCCTATTGTGCTGAGAGGGTGCACACACACTAGTGGGATTTTTTATAGTTCTACATAAGTGTAAGGGTATATCCTACTCTTTGTAATCCAAGGATATTTTTCTACTGGATTTTATGGTATTTGATCATTTCCAAACTATACCAAGGATGTAGCTATTCTTATTTAATAGTGAACCATGTAAATAACTGTGTTCCTATGGATGTGTGTTTGATTTTTTTCAGCATGGAATTGAATATTTAACAGTAGGTAAAGGTTGTTTCAATTGAAAGGAAACATAGAAGAAAAAGAGTATCACTAATTCATCCCCTCACCCTCTCAGTGATACAATACATTTACTGGATACTTACAATTGGTATCAGAGCGTAGGTTCCCTTCACTTATTCTTTGCTGAAGTATTTAAACAAGAAGTTGTGATGGATAATCTAAGTTGTGTGAACAGTAAGGGTATTCTGATCTTTGATGAAAAGAATTATCATATCTGGAAGGATATAATGCTACCTTATCCTATTTCTATTAGTTATGATGTTCTTGAAGATGTAACAGTTGGGTTTCCACCCATTTATGATAAATCTCCACTTACACCTATTGATAAGAAGCATATTGAGAATGATGGTAGGGTGAAGAATGTTATATTATCCTCACTTTCTGAAATTTAATTCTTGAGAGTGAAAGGTGTTACCACAGTTAAAGGCATATGGAATAAGTTGAATAACATTTATGAAGGCAATACAAAAGTGAAGAAGGAAAAGTTACAAATATAGAGATTTAAGTATGAAAACCTCACGATGGGTGAGAATGAATCTTTTGATGAATTATTTACTATGGTAAATAAAATTATGATCACTATCAGATGTCTTCGTGAAAAGTTATAAGATTCTACTATTTTTGAAAAGATCTTGAGAATTCTTCCTAATAAGTTTGATAATAAGGTTTCTTTATTGGAAGATAGAGATCTAGAAACATTGTCTCTATATGATTTTCATAGTATTATCATTAATTATGAAATGAGAAGGGAGAATACTATGAAAAGAAAAACTAAAGTTGATATACGAATGTATTTCAAGGCTACCAGGAAAGAAAATACAAAGAAGATCCATGAAGAAGAAGAAGCTATAGATTCTGATTCTGAAAATGAGGTATGTGAAAATATTAATGATATTTTATCCTTTTTTTATAAAAATGTGAAAAGATGTATATAAAGATATAAAGGTAAAATTCCCTTAAAAAAATTTAGATGTTGAGCTGTTAGGAATTTTATTTCCAATTTTCCTCAAAGAGGTAATGAAGAAGAAAGTGATGAAGAAGAAAGTGAAGAAGAAGAAATAAGGCCAATAAGACCTTGGAAGAAAAAGGGTGATAAAGAAAAATTCAATTCTAGGAAGGAAGATAAGAAGTTCTCCAAATCTAAAAGGAGAATATTTTTTTCTAAGGAAGACAATAGTGATGAGGTTACAAATAATGGTGAATACAATACATTTATTACAATAGTTAATGAGGAAAGTTATTCTAGTAGTGAAAGTAGTTGTTATAGAGAAGAAGAAGAAAGTGAAGCTAAATCTGAAAAATCTAATGAGAATGATGGGTAAAATACTTTTATTGCAACAATGAATGATGAATAATTCAGAATTAATATATTTGATGAAGAATAAACTCAAATTGAAATACATTTTAAAGAAGAGTTGAAATAATTCTTGAGAAAGATTATAAGACTTGAAAATAAAAACAAGGTGTTAGAAGATTAATTTTCCTCAAAAATTTAAGAAATATTTTTAGAATAGAAGAGAAATATGAAGGTAAAGATCAGATATTTAAAGAAATATCTTGAATAATAATAGAATCATAATGAGAATTTGGAGGTAAAGCTGAAGGCAAAGGAAGAAGAGTTTGAACTTGTTCAAAAAAAGTTATCTAAAGCTGAATTAAGGAATACAAGTTCCAAAAACTCTATCACTGAAGTTGGTGAAAGTTCACATATTGAGAAACCTAATAAGGTTCAACAAAATTTACCTTCAAAGGGTGAGAAGAAATATGGAATTGGTTTTCAAAAGAAGAATTTTTGGAAAGTTATGTATGTGGCCAAGACCAACAAGGTTGGGAATTCAGAAGTCTCAAAGAACCCTGAGTCTAAAAATGTTTTGAAACATTATGAATCTTGAAAGGTTTCCAATACTTCTGGTTCTAAAAATACAGAAAATAAAAGGAAGAATCTGATTGATAACAGAATGGTTGGTGGATTAGAAAATAAAGATAATAATGTTGCTGAGAAACATATTCACAATTCTAATCAATATGGATGTTTTAGAGGCAAATATTATTTCTATGTATATTGCTGGTATTGTGGATGATTCATACATATGGAAAAAAATTGGTTCAATCAACAACATTACTATTACCCCATAGGTTATGGAAGTCATACGTTAAGTGGGAGTCAATCTCCTCAAAGAAAGAAGTCAGAGAATATTGTTTGGAAGAAACATGAGAGGAATGGGGTAAAGATTTAAAATAGGTTCCAACCATTAGAAACTATTTTTGAAATATGTGATCAACCAAGACACCTTGAAAAAGTATGTCTTGTTTTGTTGTTAGCACAAAAAAAGGTGTTAAACAAATCTCATAATTTGTATGTTTTGAAAGTTAATAAAGATAGATCTACTAAGTTCGAAAATAAATAGTGCTTAGTTTTCTATCCAAAACACATTGACTTAGATAGGAAATTGTAGGAATCACAAAAAAAGTGAAAGGAGAGAGGAATAAATAGAATTTTTTATGAAATAATAAATCTTGAAAAATAGTTGTCAATAGACTATGGATATGATAAAGTGAGGCATGATATCAAAATCTGTTCAACTACCTTTCCAGGAGAAAAGATAGGCGTGGGAAAAAGGCTAAAAACTTATTGTAATAGAGATGTTTCTAAAGATGGAAAAAAGTTGACATCCTCATAAAAATATTCTACAGATAATAATGAATTTGTTACAAAATATTATAAGGATTAAGAGAAGGAATAAATCATGTCCAATGAAAAATACAAGAAAAATAAGAAAAGAGAAAGACTAAGATAGGACTCTCAGTTCGAATGTTGTTTCTAAGTTATAATAGAGGTTCCTCCTTATTCCCAATATCTTTGAATACTTGTTCTAAATTACATGGAATTGAAGGAGTGTAAATAATGAAGCTGGAATTCATGAGTCTCTTACTTTTCTTGCAAAATAAATTAATAAGGATACTAAAAGTTTTTTTTGAAAAGTTGTGTTTTTATACACCTAAACTTTATGATGTGTTTGTTGATATGGGTACATGTTACTTTTATCCTAAACAAATTCTTTCAAGGTTTTCCCCCAGTCATGAGAATTTTAGAAGAATGATGGAAAAGGTATTACATGAAAGTTTTGTTATGGAAAACATTGATCATCTTGATTATACACTCTTGTTTTCTACATCTAGTTAGACCACATAGACTTAGATTTTCTTAGTTAAAGGTTATTTGTTAATAAAATCATGTGATACCCATATTGAAGAAAAATCCCAACCTCTAGAAATGGAGATCATTTTACAATAAAGGATAAACCTATCATGATGGCCCCTTTGAATTTGATTGTCAATAAGAGGGAGAGATAAGAGAAAGGGGGAGAGACAAAAGAAATAGAGGAAGAAAGAAATGAAACAATACCACTCATTGTTTTTATGAGATTAAAGTGTTTGAAGTGTGTATTAACAACAAATATAAAGGGGGATATTGTTAGGACCAAGTTATTTTTTGGTTTTATTTGTTGTCAATCGATCAGTATCCTGAAATAAATAAAGAATGTTGAGAAAGATGATGTTTGGGTTTGGTACTGATAAAAATTAGACTCTAGGTATTGGTAAGAATCGGACTCACATTATCCACTATAATGAGAAAAAGATGTTTGGGTCTGGTATTGAAAAAGATCATAATGAGGGTCTGGTATTGAAAAAAGATCATAATAAGGGTCTGATATTGAAAAGGAACATAATGAGGGTCTTGTATTAAAAAATATTGTAATGAGGGTCTGGTATTGGAAAAGATCGTAATGATTAATTGATCAGATTCACTATGGATCCGGTATGAAATAATTGGTTATTTTGATGGAGAATCAGAGTCACTATGACTATGATGTTTGAAATTTGATGATGATTTGCTGATTCGTATTTCATATAGTTCATGATTTGAATTGAAAACTTGTGATGAAAGCTTAATGGAAGAAAGGGGAGTGAAATAAGAATTTGTCAATCTGAAAAAGATTGTATCCAGATTTATCGTATCTGAGTGGAATAGAGAAAGAAGTGATATCAATTGTTTTTCAATACAATTAGATTCTGGGTGGATTAAAAAGAAGTGGTATTGATTTACTGCAACATTTTTTTCCATCAACCACATACTTAAATATCGGCATCAGGATAATCATACCCATATTGATTGAAGAGGTGATATTGATTGAAAATGTGGTATTGATTTAAAAGGTGGTATTGATTGAAAAAGTGGTATTGATTTCCTATAGCATCCAAGTTTTCCATCGGATGATATAAAAACTTTTCATACCCAGAAATGATCAATATCAAAAATGATCAATATCAGAATGATCAATATTAGAATGATCAATATCATAATGATAAATATCAGAATGATCAATATCAGAATGATCAATCTCATAATGATCAATATCATAATGATAAATATCAGAATGATCGATATCAGAATGCTTGATATCAGAATGATCGATATCAGAATGATTGATATCAGAATGATCAATCTCAAAATGATCAATCTCAGAATGATCAATCTCAGAATGATCAATATTAGAATGATAATATCAGAATGATCAATCTGAGAATGATCAATATTAGAATGGTCAATATCAGAATGATCAATATCAGAATGATCAATATCAGAATGATTAATATCAGAATGATCAATATCAGAATGATCAATATCAGAATGATCAATATCATAATAATCTATATTGGTATCAGGAAGGAAAAGATCAATATAAGAATGATTGACATTAGAATGATCGATATCAGGATGATCATATCCAGGATAATCATAGCAAGGGTGTAAGATATATATGAACTCTAATTTTTTTTCAAATGTCTGCATCAAGTGGGTTAAGGATTGATTTACTTTTTCTATCCTTTGAAATTGTGTTTAAATTGGGTCAAGAGAAGAGGAGAATAAGATTCCTTGTATTTGAAGTGGGTCAATAAAGGTGCTTAAGAAGATAAGATTATCAACAATGTATTCAACCATTTTAAAAGGGTTGAATTACTTTGTTTGGATGAGTTATTTAAAGAAAAGATATTGCTAAATGATTTGTTGAGGGGGAGATTAACTTTCAAATACAAGATTTTGATTCAAATCGGTCTCAGAAAATCTAATTGATCTTATTAATTTAAATCAGACCCCTCAATTGAAATTGTACTAACATTTGAATTGGAATTATGTAGAAGAATAGGTAAATATTTTAGAAGTTTCAAGAAGCGTTGATGAATTAATAATTGCTTTGAGATTTCAGGGGGGGAATTGTATTTTGGGTGAATTTAGGTGATCCTGAAATTTTTTAGGATTCCCACCCATACCTATTTTATAAGGCCTCGGCCTTAAACATTACTTAATCTTGAGTTACTTCAAGAATACACATTGAGGATCTTTTCAGGTGTAGAGTTTTAGAGAATTAGATCATAAAACATGCATTACATTCCACATTTAAACAAAGTGGTTACATAAAAGATAGTACTCATTTTTTCCATCAACGGAAACATATTTAAAATAAAACATGGATTCTTTCTTGACACTTCCTTGACACTATCATCACATAATGTATCTTTCCCTTGACCTGTGAAAAACATTTCAAAAACTTGGGATGGGCATAAAAAGCTCAGTAAGGGATATAAAAGTACAAAAAGAAAAAATTAGTCCATGTATGAAATCATACTTTAATCATAAAACATAAGCATTTTAACATAACTCATCAAATCATGAATAAATCATATAAATCATAAGACATAAAGGTAACTTGAGGCATTCATAACATTCTTACGTAGGGAGTAACCCTCTTGGTTACGTTTGGAATACCCATCATAGTATATTCCCTAAATCTCTTTGGGGAAACCTTAACGTTTAACTCCTTTGCATTACCCAATGAATTGGAGAGCTATATCAGGCTCACCCTCCCTTAGTTTATCATGGAACCACCCATCTTCATAACAATGCCCAAGAACCATAACATAATCATATCACATAAAACATACATAAAGGAAACATAACATTTCTACATTTCAATCACAAGATATCAATAAAAAACATTGATATAATAAAAACATTATGAAAACCATTTTCAATACCAAAATAAAAGAAAAGTAAAACATGATATTTATTTTTCATTTTTTTAAAAAAGTTATGGCTTGTAGAGGAAGCCGAAGCTCAAATAATGGTCACGGCGGCGGAGAAGTCGTTGTCGCCACATACGTACGACAAAAAAACATTCCCTTTTGTCGTTTAGTAAATGCTTCATATAAAAAAAGATTCCTTTTGAATAAACGTAAAAGTAAATGGAGTTTATACATCGTATAAAAGAAAGTTGTGTATAAAACAAAATATTCCTCAATGAAAGGAGATTGAGACGAAGTCTCATGCCTCGGGTCCGACTTGACTCGGTCGTTCTTTAACATCCTGAATAATAAACTTGAGTTAATTTATACTTTCTTAAAAACATTTTTCAAGTTCATTATTCCTTTTATATCACTTATTACCATGTTATGAACACTATGTAATTATTTAAGTTAATAATGGTCGTTTTGTCGATCATTGGTACTTGAGTCAAAAATAAACTCTTTATAATTACAAGTTGTTCAGGGGGTAAAATATCCATTATATCTAGAATTATATTCATGATTTAGATATCATATATATCATATATATCCATGATATATATGCATTTATAATATTACATGACATTTAGAGGTAAGAAATGAAATGCACTATTCATGGAGACGGTAAGTCGTACGTACGCATGAACGATACTTCCATTTGTATTTCATATTTAATGGAATTAAAACATAATGATACATAATAGTATTACAATTACAGTATGTTGTCATATATAATATCATCAAATCTACCCTTTATACGTACCACATATGGTATTAACGAATCAAATCACTTTGAGGGGGCGGTAGTCCGCACTTCCTAAAATGAAGATATCGCGTTTACCCATAATGGAAACCATAAAGGTATGCCATAAATGAAAAATATAGAAGCTTAAGTAAAACATAAACATATTATATATTATATATAAATATAGTGACATCTTAATGTCCACCTTTTAATGTGTTAAAATAATATTTAACAATCATCATTTCGTGAGGCAGAAATTCACCATCCACAGAAACAGTATGTTCTTTAACCATTAGATGTAGGTGTGTGTAAGTGTAGATCGAATACTTCTTATAACAACATACTAGTATATTTAATATACTGTTTTTGTTACAAAATAAATGAATAAAAATAGTTTAGGTGGTTGGAGAAGCAAAATAAAATAAAAGAACACAAGTGAAGACATTACCTTTAAATCGGGTAACTCCCTTTGGTTTGAACCAAAAAGGTTTCTTGAAGAGCTTACTACCTAAGGTAAGGATTCTAAGATTAAGAGATGGATGTGGAGAGACAAAATGAGCAGAACTTGGCCGATCAAAAGGCTTGAGAAGTGTGGGTAAGGAGGTAGAGGTGGGGGGGCTTTTATAAGAGGAGAGGAGGGGCACTCTTGGAAAGGTATAAAATGTTACTTTATTTTCAAATGATTTTCGGATTTTAAAGGTACCACATTGATGTATTTCTAGGATAAGGTGATAAGGGTTCTAAATATACTTATCAAATAGGTCTTTAAAAAGTGTAAGTCTTATATTTTACATTATCTTTTCATTTTATTTAAATCGTTCATTAATGAGGTAATCGCTGCATCATCATGATGTCATAAATAATTTAATTTATTTAATGTCTAAAAAATATAAAAAAATACTATGATATAGGAAATATTTTTAGATTTCCAATTAATATTTATAGTTCAAAATATCATTTATTTAGACAAAATTAAAAATGTTTTACTCAGGTGATACATTCTTTGTAGCATTTACTTTCTTTAAAAAAATAAAAAGATAAAAAGTCATTATCACACAAAAGTGATTCCATGGGGTCCCCAAGTTTGGCACAAGGCATCCCATGGTTGTCCATGACACAACCAGTAGTATTAAGACACACGTTGGTGTCATTTTTTTATTATTATTATATTATATTATTATCCTTAACTACCGGATTACTAATTAATCAAGATAATTATTGATAATTACCGTCATTACTATTCACAAAGTCCAAAAACAAAAGAGTCTTAATTACATAATTTGTACATTATTATTCCAAATATGGAATCCATTTTACCAAATTCCAAACACATAAATTGCAATAATTAATTTAAAAATAATTCTCGTTGTCAAAACAAATAGCGGGTTTTTTTGAAACAATATCTATGAAACGTTTGGCATTAGTTTATGCCCAATTCCAAAGTGAAATTAATTATAATGACCACTATTGGATTAAATGGTAAAAATATATTCTATTTACACTTTAAAACCAATTAAAAAGATAATCTAACCATATAATTAAATTATATGAAAAAGCAGTTTTGATGTAAAATGCAGTATTTTTCACTATTCGTTAAAAAATGAACATTGTCAGAAAAATACCAAAAAATTATACAATGTAAATTTAAATGTCCCAATCATAAAGAATAAGTTTATTTTGACAAATATAGCATATAAAATTGTCAAAATTCTGATTTAAAAATGGTTTTCCATCAAAAGGCAGTAAAACAATCTTTTAAAAATATTAGTGTATTTCATGCTTAAGATTGGATTTATTCTCATTTTAAGCCTCTAAAACACTATATAATTCATAAATAGACATAGATAATAATATCTATTATTCATTACTTACTTGTTATGTTACATATTTTGGGTCACCTATAAAAGTTGAGAAAGTATTCTGTACTTGACTGATGATGAAGTATTTTTCACCGTAGTAGAGAGAAACGCTATGAGTTTCTAGAGAGAAGAGGAAGTATTCATATTGATCATTTATTGGAGATGTTCTGATGGAGAAGTGAAAGATAAGACACAAGATTTTAATGATTTTATTAGGCTGATCATCATACTCAGAATTTATCATACTTGGTAGATCATTGTATTCATCTTGTCAATTGTATTCAGCTGATATTGGTATCAGGATGAATTAATCAGAGCGGGATTTTCTGTATTGGTTATTTCCGTATTGAATATTTTTGTACTAAGGAAGAATCATACTAGGTTTTATCATACTCAGGTATTGAAGTGGTTCCAATTAATTTCTATTGCATTCTATCATAAAATCAAAATTGAAGAATTGTTTTGGAAGAATCATACTCAGAGGAATCAGACTGGGAGAATCAGACCTTGAAAATCAGACTGAGTTTTTTACAACAAAGTCTAGGTGGTTCTTACCTTTCTTCTAGGTAAGGAATTGAATAATTATATTTCAATTGAATAAATTTTTTTAATTGAAAATAATTGTAGGTAACATGAGTTTTTACATAGAGGTTTTATTTTCCTATTGTCCTAAGAGGGTGCGCATGTACTAGTGGGATTGTTTCATAGTGCTACATTAGTGTAAGGGTATATCCTACTAATTGTAATACAAGGATTTTTTTCTAGTGTATTGTATGGTATTTGATCATTTTCAAACCATAATAATGATATAAGTATTCTTATTGAATATTGGACCTTGTAAATACATGTGTTCTTGTGGATGTGTGTTTGATTTGTTTTTCGGCAGGGAATTGAATCATTAACAGGAGGTGAAGGTTGTTTCAATTTAAACGAAACATAAAAGAAAATAAGTATTACTGATTCAACCCCTCCCCCTCTTAGTGATACAATACACTAACTAGGTACTTACATGTACCTAATTCAGTTTTATGCTAGAAGTATAAGTAGAAGATTTCAGAAGTAACCAAAAACTAGCCATAGGTCTAGTGCATCTATTTATTGACAACCTCATGGAATTGTGTGTACATGTGACTTAGTTCTCTCCTAGGCCTCAAGTATATAATTTTTCTCGCATATCAACTAGTAATTGAGTGCTGGATATATGACATGAATCTCATACTCTAGTTCCCAATATATATCATTCATATCGTAGTCAAGTGCCTGATATACTGAATTAAACACACAAGTCAACTAGGCATCAAGAATCCTAATACTTAGGGATCAAATTCACTCCCAAAATGGTGTTCCATGGTATCATCATATCTCTACCTAGTCTTAGGTACATCATTTCCATCGTCACAAGTCAAGCGCACTCTCCCTCTAAGGGATAAACATTTCACGATGGTCCACATGTTCTGAGCACCCAAAATAATACCTCTAAAGCAAGGTAACATATATACAAGGTGTTGAGCATGTCTTGATTCAACAATTTCATTAATTTATTTTTGGTTTTGATGCTCACAAACACCCAAATTTATGTTACTTATGAATTTATTTTTAAATAAATTTCATAACATTGTAATTTTTCAGAATATTTATTCTAAAATTATATTCAATTCATTGATCTACTGGGAATAATTGTTGAAGTATTCGGGACATTTTTAAACATATTGTGGAAACACTGTTCATACCCTACATTAGTAAGCATAAACTATTTTTCAGAAACCCTACATTTGAAACAATACGTATGGATCATGTACCCTATGATATTGGAATGTATGGTTAAACAACCACACATTTGCAATCAACCCTACATTTGAGGAAAAAAACATATGGTACATCAAACCTACTTTTTTGATCAACTATAAATTTTCAAACCCTGAGTTTGGAGTTTTTTCATCACATGAAGAAACCCTATGTTTTGGAGTTTTTTCATCACATGAAGGAATCCTACATTTGACTATTCAATGAAAGAGTTTTAAATCTATGATATTATAAGAGATTTATGCAACGATCCTAATAGAAGTAAAGATCTATTAAAATATATTTTATGACTAACTCAAAGGATCATTATGATTAATTTAAATGCTCATATTCAATGGTGTAATCTTTATTATTCTTATAGGAAGTCACGACTCTCTTGAATGTTTTTGAATTCAAATATCCATAATTTATTGTGTGGTATTTTTAGATCCGGTTTGTCCTAGAGCTATTCAGATTGTTGTATAAATATTGAGATGCTCTTCATCAGGAAAAATATATATATAATATAGAAGATAAGATACACATATTGAAAATATATGTTTCGTTGACTTCAGACCTAAAATTTGGAGAAATACATGTTTTGATCTATCTAATCAACTCACTACCATTGATGTTGTTTCTACTTAATTTTATTGTTACATCTTCTTCTAAAAATAATGATGAATAATTTTTCATAGATACACTTTGGAGAAATACATGTTTAAATATCTATCTAGTGTTTCCTCTATTTCTATTTTAATAAATGCTATGAAACCTTGAAGATCTATTTACTAATGTGAATTATTTAATATCTAATATATTTATCGGTTATTGCTACAACTAGGAATTTTAATCTATGTTCTCAACAAAATCAATCTCTATTAATTTATTGGAGTTTCAACTGCTCATACTCTATCATGGTTAATTGTTAGCTTCTTTCACTGATATGTGGATTTATGGTTCTCTATAAAAGAACCATAAGGCCCTATAAAATCCTTATAAGGTATCAACTACCTGTACTCAGTTGTTCTTGTAAAGGTCTCCAGATAGGAGGACCTGATAGTGAAAATCACCAATCTCATGGATTTGAGCATTGGTGGAGTAGAGTAGGGTATATTTGTGCCCTAAACCACTATAAATCATTGTGTCCATTTCCTTTATTTATTACCGCTACTCACTCATCATTGAGATAAGTAAATTTTCACTGCATAACAAGAGATGTGTTCTGAATCTATCAAAGTTTTTAAATTTTAAAACTCACCTTCCCCCCACCTCTTGTATCTTTTTCTTCATCATCGCCATCCCGACCTAAAAATTGGTATTAAAGGAGGGATCAACTGGTATATTTTATTCCTAAAAATTCTTTTCCAAAATCCACAAGTGGTATCATAAGGATTTATTAAATATTTACTAGATCTAACAAGCCAGAATTAAAGATTCAGATGAATACATCATGAAATGGATGATTCTAGTGAAGGTATGTCGATGGTCCATGCTTTTTATTTTAATGGTGATAATTATGGATATTGGAAATCCCATATGGTTATTTATTTGAAAAATATAAGAATAAGGGTTTTTTAAAGGCGGTTAAACCTTATGAGATTCTTAAGGAGGATTTGGAAAATTGTAATAATGATCAATAAAGAGAATATGATCCCAATTCAAAAGCCATGAATGTTATTGTGTGTGCTTTAAGAAATAAGGAATTTAATCAATTATTTCAATGTCCTACTACATATGAGATGTGGAACACTATTATTTTTTCCTATGAAGGTTTTAATGATATCAGAAAATTAAGGTACACTACTGTAAGACTAAATTTTGATACTTTCAAAATGAATGAGGATGAAACTATAACTCAAATGAATGGAATATTGAAAAATATTGTCAATAATTTTGATACTTTTGGAGATAAAATTTTAAAATTAGATAAAGTATTAAAAATACTCAAAGTACTACCCTCTAGATGGAATTTAATATCTGTAGTTATACATCAATCTATACCAGTGAAAAAATTAACTATGAAGGAGTTGATTGGAAATTTAATAATGTATGAAGATGAGATGCAGAATAAAGACAAAAATCATCTAAAACATAAAGAATATGCTCTCATTACTACTATGGATGAATCATATGATTCAATTCATCCATATTTCGATAAAAAATTATCATATCTTTCTAAAATATTTGAAAAAAATTATAGAAATAAAAATAAAGGGACTGAAGAAAAAGATGTTGTGAATGTATAGAAAAAGGCCATACAAAGGATAATTATCCTTTACTGAAAGCTCAAAGGAAATTTTATTATAATAGAAAAGGAAAAATAATAATAAAGGTTATTTTTAGTAATACTTATGATTCACATGATTAATATTCTATATATTTTAAGGATGAACATAAAAGAAAAATGGTATGTCTTGTGGCTCACATAGATAAGGTACAATATTCTTACTCTCAAAAAAGTAGTTATGAGAGTTTATGTTATGATTAATTAAATAGGTATTTATTTATGCTAAAAAATAAATATAAATCCTTAAATAAATATCATAAAAAATAGAAAATCTCATGATATTTATCTATTAGATAAGGAAATTCTTTTAAAAAATATTATATATTTATAGTCTAATTCTTCTAAAATTTCTTATGATTTTCATGACACTAAGATTATAGAATTATTGGATAAATTTTATAATTTAAAATATTCTTCTAGTGTGTTAATAAAAGGATAAAAATATTTAAATCAAATCCTTGGAAAAAATAAAACACCGAAAGAAAAATTTGGAATAAGAGGTAATGGTGAAAGACCAAAAATATATAAGAATTATTTTTTCCTGTTTTAAATAGAAAAAACATGTCTAATATTAAATTTTTTTATTTTAGTTTTAATGGAAATTATGTAAATTATTTCTTCTTTAAGAAACCTCAAATTTCTGGTGTAAAAAAAATTATTTCTCAAAAGAAGCGTTTAACTTGAATAGTATAATTCCTACTCAAAATAATCATGTTTGGTTACCTAAAAATTTAATTTCTAACACTGCTATACCCAAAATAATATGGGTACCACAAAGAACCTTAATTTTATGTTTTTCAAGATTACATAGATAATATGTATCATTAAGTCTTTAAGTGGTTGATTTATTGATATATGAAAGTCTCTACCAAAAGAGTGAATAACTCTGAAGTAGTTCATTATCAAAAATACTCAGTACTAAAATCAATGATCTATGAAGTATTTCATTTTTATATATGATTCTAGTTTATTAACTATTCTATATAGGGAGATTAAAATATCTCTAATAATTTAATAAAGAATTTTATTTACTCTTTGAATAAATTCTTACTCTATTTTGATTATATAACTGATTTGTTAAAATTTTCAAATATCACTAAAACATTATTTTAAATATTTTGGAAAATACAGTATTTGTTTAAATTATAAAAATGTTATATTTTACATCTTTAAATAATTTTCAAATCATTTTATTTCATGTTCTTAAAATTTCATTTATTTATGAAACTATAATATCTTTATTACGTATTATGTATTTTGAAAAAAAAAATCTATAATGATTATTTTTTATTTTTCAGCTAAAGAATATAAAACGTAATTTGTATTGTGTTAAAACCTAATATATCATATTATTCTTAAAATATTTTTATTTATTCTCCTTCTTCTTTAGAATATGTTGTTCAAAATATTCTAGAAAACTAGACATAGTAAGATGAAGTGATCAAGTAATTCAAGTTTAAAAGAAAATTGTTCTTGAAAAAGGACAAAAGGTAATCGTTATAATTTGTTAAAAAAATAGTTAGTTTCATATGTTAAAGATTCGTTTGAAAAAACTTATGAAATAAATAATGAAATTAAAATTCATGAAGAACTGGAACTATCTTCATTTCAAATGTCTTATAAAAATCTTCTATTCAAAGTTAACACTCTGAATAAAGACACAGTAAAGTTATAAGCTGATTTAGATGCATCTAGAAAGTCATATGATGAACTACAGAAAGGGTCTGTATCAAAAATGGTTTTTGATTCATCATGAAAGGAATATCAGAATATTAAGGATAGATCAATATCAAAAAGTGTACTTTAATGCTTTCAAAGTAGAAATGCTAAGTCATATAGAGTTACTCAGAAGAGAAGTTGTTACCAAGATAGATCTTGATAAGTTTAAGCTATTTCTAATAGAATAGTGTTCATCTTATTGATATCAAAGAAAATCATATGTTCAAAATTTATTAGAATAACTATCAAGAGTTTTATATACCTTAAGTAAAAAAGATTCAAGTTTGGAAAATTCATACGAATAGTCTGCTCCTTCTTAACACTTTATTTTTATTTTCTTTTTATTTAAAATCAATGTTATATGTATTGTTTCTAATATATGTAGTTTAGTTAAAATAGTGTTATAAGTTGTTTCATAATTTATTTTTAATATTTTATTAGTTATCTTACATAATCATGAACTTAATATTTAACTATCTCATATAATTTTATTATTATAAGTAATAATAATTATAATAGTTTTAATTTTAAATATCGCTTTTTCAAAAAATTTGTTTTAATTCATTGAATATATTTTATAATATTACTTGGGGAGAATTTTAAGAAAATAATCATTTTATTCATTAAATATTTTTTATACTCCTTATTTTAATAATTTATATATTTTTAATAAATCATGAATTTAGGGGGATTTAATTTTACAAATATTATCTTTTTGATGTCACAAAAAGTGGTAGAATTTTATAGTTTTAGTTTACATGATTATCTTTATAGGGGATAAGTTTTATTTAAAATAATTGACATGGGGAAGAAGTTATTATCCTTAATAAGAAGTCATATAAATTTATCCTTAATATCCTTGACATGGGGAGAATTTTTTATCCTTATAATAGTGTAAAATTTTCTGTAAGGAAAATAATATAAAGGGATAATGGGGAGAAGTTTCTGTGAGACAAAGAAAAATTTTATAAAAATTTTATATAGAAAAATGGGGTGAAATTTTTTTTAAATTTTTTTTTTTAAATTTACATATTTTATCATGGGTTTTGTGATCATAAAAAAGGGGATATTGTTGAGCATGTTTTGATTCAACAATTTCATTAATTTATTTTTGATTTTGATTCTCACAAATTCCCAAATTTATGTTGAGAATGAATTTACTTTTAAGTGAATTTCAAGAAATTATTATTCATCTAAATATTTATTCTGGAATTATATTCAATTCATTGATCCATAGTGAATATTTTTTTAAGTATTTGGGATGTGTTTAAACATATTCTGAAAACATTGTTCAAAACCTACATTAATAAGTATAATTTATTGTTCAGCAACCCTACATTTGAAACAGCAGGCATGGATCATGTACCCTACGTTGCTAGAAAGTATGATTAAACAACCCTATGTTTTGAATCAACCCTGTATTTGAGGAAAGAAACATATGGTACATCAAAACTACTTTTTTTATCAACCATACATTTACAAACCCTAAGTTTGGAGTTTTTTAATCACATGAAGTAACCCTATATTTTTATTTTTTTCCTTACCTGAAGGAACACTGTGTTTGAATATTCAATGAAGGAGTTTTAAATCTATGCTATTATCCATGATTTATGCAATGGTCTTGATAGAAGTAAAGATCTATTCAAATCTATTTTGTGACCAATTAAAAGGATTGTTATGATTGATTTAAATGATCATATTCAATGGAGTAAATAATTATTATTCTTATGGGAAGTTATGAATCTCTTGAATTTTTTTGAATTCAAATATTCAATATTTATTGTACGATATTTTTGGAGCTGGTTTTATGTGGAGTTGTTTAACATACTGTATAAATATCAAGATTATCTTTGTCAGGAAAAATATACACATAATATAGAAGAGAATATATACATAAGGAAAATATGTGTGTCATTTCCTTCAAGGCTATACTTTGGAAACATACATGTTTTGATCTATTTAATCGATTCATTATTGTTGTTGTCACTGTTAGTACATTTCATTATTACATCTTCTTTTACAAATAACGACAAAGTATTTTTCAGAAATAAACTTTAGATACATACATATTTAAACATCTGGCTGGTGTTTCCTCTATTTCTATTTGAAGAAAGGTTGTGAAACATTGAATAACTATTTGTTTTTGTGCATTATTGAATATTTAAATACATTTTTCAGTTGGTGATGAAATTGTGAAGTTTAATCTGTGTTCTCAACCAAATCAATCTCTATTGATTTATTGGAATTTAAACTACTTGTACTCAGTCATGGTTAAGTTTAAACTTCTTATAATAAACTATGTATTTATGATTCCTTATAAAATAAACATAAGGCCTTGTAAAAGCCTTGTAGGGTTTTAACTGTCTGCACTCAGTTGTTCTTGTAAAGATCTCTGGATAAGAGGACCTGATAGTGAAAATCACCAAGCTCGTGGAGTTGATCATTGGTGGAGTAGACTAGGGGATATTTATTCCATAAACAACTATACATTTTTATTTTCATTTCCTTTATTTATTACCACTACTCACTCATCTTTGAGATAAGGAAAGGTTCACTTCCTAAAAGGAGAGGTATTCTAAGTCTATCAAAGTTTCTAAAGTTAATAATTCACCCCCCCCCCCCCACTTGTGACTTTGTCTTACTCATCACTATATCAACCTAACATAAGGTAGAACATATATGGAAAATCATATCAACATGAGAATAAAGTATCAACACGCAACAACATGCGATCATAATCCAACATGGAAACAAGCTACTATGGTATCACTCATGGAATCAAATATCATAATGGGTCTCATGGTTATACAAAAACCCACATGTGATCACAATAAAGAATGGTTATCAATTATGTAAACATATAAATTATAACATTGAAACATGTGTAACAAAATCCCCAATAGGTAAGTAACTTCCTATCTTATATGCAAAAACGATTTGATGATAAGTGTTGAAATCTAAGTTCAATTGTACCATTGAATCCTAGAACCATTCCGAATTACACATGATTTAGAATTATTTCCATATTTATTATTTAAAATGTGAAAAAAGGATTAAGTTATATCTAAATAAAATGTCTTGATGCCTTCAAAAAAACTTAGGATTTAATTTCTTCTCATCAATACTAACCCAATAGCACTAGCATCGTGTCAATATGGTCAATATCGAAAAGATATTAAAGATAGATGTTTTGAATAATAATAAGATAAAAAAATAAGAGAGGGAGATAAGAGATAGAGGTGTGAGAGAGGGAGAGAGGTGCGAGGGAGGAGAATAATTCCATTGGTAGGTTCAACCCTTCCCTATTCATGTTGTATAATTTTTTTTAATCATTTCCTTTATTTTTCCAATTAATTCATCATTTATTACTTATTCCAATCTCTTATTAAATCCATGTACCACCCCCTTTACACTTTATGCATTTTTTTTAAAATCTACCTAAAACACATTTATTCATAAATTAAAAAAATTTAAAAGTCATCCATATATATAATCATTATATATATATGTATACACACCTACGTATATATATAAACTCATGCACATATATATCACCCATATATACACACACACATTATATATATATTCACCCACACATATATACATACATATATATATATATATATATATATATATTTGACCCATATATATGTATATATACATATTTTTTTTATCACACACAAATATTATTTTCCCCAATTTAATAATAATAATAACAAAAACAATATTTTATTATTATTATTAAATTTTCACCAACATTACCACCATAAATATTTCAAAATTAACTCTTATTAAGGACTAATAGTAGTAAATAAATTTTTATTAATCACGCATAACTACTTTTATTTACCACAATAAATAATATCACTAATATTACTTTTACCACAATTAAATATTCATCCAACCAGTATTTCCACTGTAAGATGATTATTAAATTGTGTATGTAAATTTTAATTCTTTATATTCAATAAAAATAGCAAAAATAATGTAATTATTATTATTATTTTTAACTTCTCAATAAATATTCCAATACCAATTAATTTTATCAGTTCAAAAAAATTGAAATAATTTGATAAATTTATTTGCAAACATATATTATACCTTTTTAATAAAATATCTTAAACTAAAAATTAAAAAATAATAACACAGGTATGTGATTTTACTAAACACCTGATGTGCACAAAATTTATGTTACACCTAGGGTAAATCCCACATTCCAGATTTAATGGAGGTCTTGTATTTCCCATATGAGATACCATTCAGAAGATATTCTATTATTTCAGAAAAACTACATGTGTGTGGTATAATATTTTTATTATTTTTATTATATCAACATTGAGGCTCTACAGACCTTGAAATATCACATTGACATTATTCCTAGCTCTGAAAGTATTCCATAAAATATTCTAACGTGTAACAAGGAAAAAATATATTTGATACATTAACAGGACTTTTAACCTTGCGTAAATCTATAATAAACACAGGTATTGAAACATAAAAACTTGTAATTTATTAACAAAAGAGGGTTTAATGATCAATTAAAATTGAGGATTCTACGTGATGTTTAATAAATAAATAAATTTTAAATAATAATTAATTGTTAATTAATTTTTTTAAATAATTAATTTATAATAAATAATTACTAATTAATTATTATTAATTATTATTGTTAAGTGGTTATTGTTGTTTTTTTTTGTTGTTATATATTTAAATTAAAAAAATATGTGGTGGATTCACGACCATGATTGGAAACAAATATAGTGGTAGGCTAGTTATAGGTAGCCTATGGGCATGGTCAAATATTTCTATGAAAAAAACTATGGTTGTGGTGTGTTTTTCTAGTAATGAGGTCACTAAATCACATTTTTAATAGCTTAAACATATTTGAAGGCTCATAAATGTTCCTATCAACATGGTTCAACTTCTAAGTCACTTTTAAATGATATTAAATTCTTCAAATTACCTTTGGTTGATCATCATTTTATATCCTTAGGTGTGTTATGAGTTTAACATTTTTTAGAGAATATTGAACATTTATAAGGCTATAAATAACAAGGCACACCATTAGGAACCCCACCTATACTGAAAGTGAAGTAAAGAGTGACCCCCATAGCCCACCTTCAATATTCCCTAGGTTAATGACTAACAAAAAGGGTATAAAATGCATGAATGGGAGGCATTACCCTCATAATACCATGAATAATGAAATAAAACTACCAATAAACTCTAAATAATTTCCATTTATTAAATAAACCCCACAATTCAAATGTCACTTATTTGTAAAATACATAATCATTACAAAATAAAATGCAATGGAAAGCTCCTAATTCTCCAAATAATCTTTTGAACATTACTTGAGCTACCCAAATAGAAGCTCAGGTCTCACTTGAATTATCTTGAAAAAAAAACTTAACAAACTATGGAAAGGTGATCACTTGGGAGTACTCAGTGGGATCATCCTTCTAAAAAAATTATAATCCAAGTATAATAAATATATAAGAGTAAACAGGAGTGATTACAACCAAGAAAAACCTAAACTATAAATAGAAGGATATGTGTAAAAATATAAGTCACTAAACTCTATATTCCCCCTTAGCTACAAAAAATTCATCCATTTCTTGCAACATCCTCAACCATATCCCTAATTAATATCCCATGCTAACTCCTAGACCAAAAAAGTATTAAAATACCAAAATAATAAATAAATAAAAGATAATGATCATTGAATCCGTAAAAATCATCATAATCAACCAAAGAAAAGTACTCAAAAATTTACCACCACTCTCACATATCAGTTCAAAGGCCACTCCAACTCACAACTAGGAAGTGAAAATAATAAGATAACCCCTCACCAACTGATTAGGAAGCAAAGATGAAATATTAACAACACTCCATAAACACCCATCTCATCACACCACATACCAACCATCATACTACATATTTGATTACCAAAACTTCTCAACCATAACCACAAATTCACCACCACATATCATGTCACTACATACCCACTTATCACAAATAAATATCAACCTTGTTCCCTCCTCTATCCATGCAAATCCCTTCCCATTTCTCATCATAATCACATTCTCATCATCATAGTAGGGTATCATGAACATGAAGAACATCAACCTTGCTCCCTCCTCCTTTTATGCTCGACCCCCACTATGCATCCACACTACAACCAAATAATCAGGACATACAATATATTACATAATAAACCTTAATCCATTATATCCTTTATACATATACCTATTGTGATCTAACACAACCCATTCATGTCAACCAATGCATATATACACCAAAATTAAAATCTATTATAACTCGTAAACATATACCTACCATGATCCATCACAACCCATGAAATTTTCACTTGTTATCCTCTATTATTGTATCATATCCCCAAAACCCCTTTCACAATAATAAAATAACAAAATAGAAACCACACACAAAAACATCACTTTCCACAATAAACCATCATTAATAGCATGACCAAAACTAAAAGAAAAAAAAGGAAGTCACAAAATAAACAGTTTCACATCTATCATATGACTACTAAGCCCTCTATTTACCATTTATCATCCTCATTGTGTTCATTATTACATCTTATTTCCCATATTTATTTTAAAACCATTCATCAATCCACGTATCATTTCAATTCCTTCATTCATCATTAATCGCATTTATTTTTACCATGTTCATTTCATGTTAACCCATTTCCTTTATTTCATTTTAGATTTTACAAGATATCATTAATTATATTAATAATAGATTCATTTAGTTCCAACTTACTTTTTAACCCACCACTTTTTCATTTAACACCATATATTGAATTCAATATCCTAATACACCCTAAGAGGGGGTGAATTAGGGTTTCCAAGTTTTATTTATCTTCTATAGGATTTTTTACTCATGTTAGTAAGAAAAATTTGATTTCATCATTATTCACAAACATGCACACATTATAGATAATGAAAGTAAATGAAATGACACTGTTTTTTTACTTGGTTCACCACAAAGGATTTTTCCAAGGAGAATACATCGATAGACTATCGACATGTTGAGAGGTAATAATATCCACTGTAGATATTGCAAAAGTTTGGGAAGGTTCCACTGTTGATCTAAGGAACACTTCCCCTACTTGACCTCTCATTCACTTCTTTGGGCAAAGGGTTATAAATAAAATATACAACATGTAGGTTGCTTACAGTATTTTTAATAATATAATGTGAACACCAATTGGGTGAGGGTGTTATCATTTATATTCCTTCTTCTTACTCAACTCTAGATCTTCAAGTGTGTTCCTTTTCCCCTCATTTTAAATATGCACTTCTTTACTTCACACAGATTTTTATGATAATGATAATTATGATCCCTCTATCTTGTTTATATTTTTCTTATTTTATTCCCCTGATTTTTTCCAAAAAAATATTTCCCATATTTTTTATATGGAAAACTCCATGAAAGTGGCATTTATATTTTTTTTATTTTTTTTATTATAAAGAACATGATAGTTTATATGTTTTGAATATAGAAATTTCATTAAGTCGACACTAGTAAACCCTGATTTTTGAAGCTCTATAATCCTCACAATCTTCCCCATAAATCATGGTATTTACGCTTCTATAAAATCCATGAGTTTAATTTTTCATTATTGACTAAATTATTATTTGGAATAAATGATTAATAACATTCCCATGAATATAGACATGTAGTATGAAGCTTGGATTCATGGTGTCATCTCTATTAAGAACCTGATATACATTTTAAATCACCAATAACAACACATTATAATCCTCTATTAATCTCTGTGAATTATTCTCCATCATAGAATGAAAACTGGAATCAAAATCTATAATTATTTTAAATATCCCAAGGAATAACTCATCCACACTGTCTTCAAACCGATCCTTCACCAAAAATAATAATGGTAGTAAACCTTATATATTTCACTTATAATAAGTATTACAAAATCTTGAAGATTCTTACAAAATACACCAAAATCCTTATGAAATCTAGAAAAATTGTTACTAAATCCACCAAAATCATTAAAACCCATAAGAAGTATTACGGAAATCCATAGTCTTATGAAATTTTACTTTTTCCTTGGAAAATCCTTAAAAATATAAAATAAATTTTTACACACACTAAGAAGATTTTATAATTTAACAAAATTATATTCCACACAAAGATTTATGCACTAAAGGGGGCTTAATAACTTGGATGATTTCTATAATTCCTCCAATTGATAGAAAATACCAATTAACAAAAATTTCAATAATATAAGTTTTAGATCCAAGATTCTCAAACTTTGGATTTTATTATAAATTCCTTTTCATTCTCATGCTTCCATTATTTCTCCCCCTACATTTGTACTATCCTTATACTACCATTACCCCCTCTAAAAATATAATTAAAAAGAGGTCTCCTCTATTCATTCATATTCAAGTCATCAACCAGGGTTATAAGAACAGATCCATCAACCATGTCCCTAGGCCTACATGTTTCAGTGCTTGATGTAAGAAATAAAAGACATAAGTTAATTTATGTAATATTTTCCATGATTTATATCAATCTTTAATTCTTCTTCTATAATTTCCCATGGATGGTATCTCCCATTTTCTTCTAAAATTTACAGAATATAATAACTAAAACTAAAAACATACAACAACCATACAAATATTTATATAAAATGTCTAGAGGGGTAAATTTTCAAACCTCCTCAAGTTGAGGGAGGTGGTTGAACTCCCATGTTTTACATGTTCTTATAAAATAAAGGATTATCCAGTAGATTAGTCATGATATATTCTACTTTTTTATTAGTCACAACATACTCTCTTATAATTATTCATTACTAAACCTTTTCTTTAATAAATTGATATTTGATCTCAATATTTTTGGTTTTAGAGTGCTAAATTGGGTTCTTTGTGACCTAGATAAAACTAATATTGTCACATAAGATCAACATTGGTTGATTCAAATTTTCACTTAGATATTAAAACTATCATTTCATTCATTGAAGTTTTTTGTAGGCTTTAGTTACTGAAATTTACTTCTCTCCTACCATACTAAGAGATATATTCTCTTGTTTCTTACTCATCATTCTACACACTTAGTTCCAAAATAAAATGCATCTCTAATTGTGTATTTTATATCCACCACACATCAGCCCAATAATCATCCTAGAAGGTTGATAATTCATGTTACTTTTCTATTAAAAATAAACCCATGTGTGAGAGTTCCTTGAATATACCTCATTATTCTATTCATTGTCATGAGGTGCCTCTCCTTAGGATTTATTTGAAACTATTCCTCAAAGATAGTAGCACAAGTGGTTACTATCCAGGTTTCTTTCAAGTACAAAAAAAATTTAATGATCCTCTTATATAAGGTATTATCCACTGACTACACATTTTCATACTTCCCAGTTTTGGTTTAAACTGTAATGAGGGTTGACATGGGTTTTGAATCATGCATGTTTAACTTATTAAAAAGTACATTTTCATATTTATCCTAAGATATAAAAGTGTATCTCTATTTGTTAATCACTTATAGACAAATAAAATAAGTGATATCTCTAATTATTGACATTTCAAATTCTAAAATCCTCAGATTATTAAACTTTTGAACTGGTTTTTTTTCTTACCCTGAATATTGTATCAACTACATAGACCAGCACCATAAATTGTTCCTCCTTGGATGAATTCACATAGGGGTTATGATAAACACCACCCCTTTGAAATTGCAGTTTCTTTATATAAGATTCAAGATGATATTAACATGCATGCAACACCTACTTGAGGTCATACAATTTATTCTTCAGTCTATATACTTTTTTCTCATCATTGATAATAAATAAACCCACTAGATATTCAATATAAAATTATTCCTTAACCACCCCATTCAAGAAGGTTATTTTCAAATCCATTTGAAAAAATTTAAACCCTCTTTGAATCACTACTACTAAGAAGATCTTGATTTAATTAAGTCATGATACATTTCAGAAGGTCTCCTCAACATCCATTCCATCAATTTGAGTGTATCCTATTCACATCAATCAATACTTATTTCAAACCAAATTACCATGTTAAACAAATTTATTTATCAATACACACTTTGTTACAATCATGTTATGGTGTTAGGTTCTATTCACAAGTTCCCATGTCTAGTTTTTTTCAATATGGTCCACTCCCCATTCAGGGATCTCGCCCATGTTTCATCTTTTATTACTGCTTCAAAATATTTTTACTTCATGTTTAACAGTAAAGTAGTGTGTTATATTAGAGTCATCATTTGTGTCTAATTTGGTGTAGCCTTATCACTAATAATATTAGTTAGATAAACTTCTATATTATTATTTCCTATCAAATTTTTAGGTTTAACTTCTTCAGGAATTGTTTCCTTCTTTAAATCATCCTCAAAATATTCATCTCTTGAATGACTTTGTATAGTCTTGGAATTTTTAATATCTTTTTCATCTTCTTAAAAGACTTCATCCAGGTTAAAATTTCATGAATTCATTCCTTATCTCTCTTTAATAACCTTGAAATCATTATTTTATACAGTATTATTTATCATTTTATTAAATCATTTGTAGGATTTACTCTTCATTGAGTAGCCTAATAACACTCTCTCATCTATTGAATCACCATAATTTCCATGAATTACTTCTTTATTCTGAATATAGTATATTCTTCCAAAAACATAGAAGTAATTAAATGATGGATTTATTCCATGAAACATCTCATAAGGGGTTTATTCTTCTATAAGGAATAATAAGGCCTTGTTTTGATTGTATTTTTACCCAAACCACATCCTTCCAATAATAGTAAGAGACACCACTTTCAATGAACATAATTTTATCCATGTTATTTACTATTAAATTTCATTATTCAATAACCCCATTATATTATGGAGAATATACTAAGGATATCACATGTTTAATTCCATGTTTTTCTTAGTAGTTATCCATTTCAATAGACATTTACACTATTCCGTTATCAGATTACATAATTTTAATAGTGTGACCAGATTTATTTTCCACTCTCATATGGTACCTCTTCATACACTCCATAACCTCATTTTTTCTCTTCATAAACATGATGAAAGTCACTATAATATAATAATAATAAAAATATAATGAAGTACCTTTCTCTATGTGTTCTTAATACATTCATTAGGCTACAAAATTTAGTTTGCACCTAATCAAGAAAATTGATTTCCCTTTTTTTCTTCTATTGATAAGGATTATGAAATATCTCCCCCTTATGCATGAATCAAACACCCACTCTATATTATGATATAATTTAAGTATTCTCACCACTTATCTCATTTTGAGAAAAAAATATAATTTTCTATTTAATATTCCTCAACCTTTGATTCCATAAAATTTCATCTTTTTTCACCGTAATAAAACACATGTTCTCCCTATTGTTCACCCAATAATGGTTACTTATTATTATCTTAACCTTTGTAAATTGATTCAAAGGTTTAATTTTGATTAATAATACTTTATAATTGAAGGTTACCTCAAGCCCAGAGTTAAAAATATGTCTTGTTCTTAAGATTTTTTTCCTCATTCAATCCACAAGGATTACTTTTATGCTCCTAAGTTCATCTCCTTATAGTCATATATTTCCACTTCATCTTATATTTAGAGCTCCATTATTTCCATAATGGACCATTCCATCAATTTTATATTTCAAGTTCTTTAAAATTTTCATATTGTCTATCATGTTAGATAAACATTCACTATTGATGATCTGTGTGATGTTATTATCCATTTCTTTAAGTGAAACTTTAGATAGGTTTTCCTTCTATCTTATCTTCTTTTCATTTCGAGATAGACCCACTCAACCTTATATATAATTTGATATCTCCTTTCATTATCTAGAATATATAGTGTAATCATTTTATTCTTCATCCTCTAATAGAGAAAAAATGTACACAAAAAAAATTGTTTGGTTTCTTTGAAACCATATTTTTGTGACTCTGGTAGTGGTAATTTACATTTATTCCCTACTTATAGTTAACTACTTTATGTCCAAAGTTAAAGCATTGATATAAGTTCCCATAAAGTTATTTTCTATTATATTTTAAATTATGTAGATTAATTCTTATTTTTTGGATATCATGTGTTTCTCCCACTAAGTAACTCTTTGCCTCTCTCCAATATGGCATGGTGTATCCAAGATAGCTGAAAAACTAGTACTTCATTAAGGGAGATATATTTTCAATTATTATCCTACACATGTATCTAGATTTAGATTAGATATCTTATTATTGATTACCTATCAAAAACTAGGGGTTCTCTATAAAATTTTATTTACCTTTTTTCTGGATTGAGATTCTCCTATTTTTTATGTCTCAAATTTATAGATAACTCCACTTTTTTTCATATACCTAAGTCTTTGTTCATCCAAAATTTTCTCAACACCTTATGTGCCTTGTTTTTCTCTTTCCAATAATTATATATATAACAATATTCAAAACTGGAGCTTTTTGTTTAGATAACATTACTTTATTTCAGATTCAGGTTTACTTATCAAAGTAATAACTTCTTCTTAAGGAGCTTCAATCCACTTCATTATTTTATCTAAAAAACATAAATATTATCGTTTGCCTTATCTTGTTCTTAAATTTGTAGTTTAGAATATACTGAATTTTCTAAGCTTTTATGACTAGTTTATTGGTCTTTCATATCTTATTATAGTCAATCTATTTTAGTATCAAGATGATACACATATTCTGAGGATTATTTTAATAATTCACTATTTTTTTATGTGAATATTGATCTCTTTAATATATCCTTCCAATTATACCTTGATATCCACAATTATCTCAGGTTGATGGTCATTATCAATTTCATATTTTTTTCAATATTGGTCATCATGTAATATTCAGTATCACATTTAAATTCAATTTTTTCTTCCTCTAAGTAGTCTTCATCATATTTTTATTTCTTTCCCACAAGGAAATTTCTTTGAAAATTATTCATGGAAGATATTCTTGGTTTAAAATATTTTTTATTGGAAAACTTCCTTCATATATTTTGTAAAGTTTCCATCTCATCTTCATCATTATAAAATAACCTCATACACCTTGTTGTAATTCTTCTACCCATTACATATCAGAAACAAGCTAAGTGTATCTTACCTTCAAATATACCTTTTTTCATTTTAAATTTTCATAATAGCAGTGATAGAAACTCAATATTTATATCTTCTTATTAACCTCTATATTTAGTTATTTAAATATTATCTATGAATTTTAATGTAATTTACCTATTTTTATGATTTAGTGATCCTTTTATCTTAACTCACATTTCATAGGCCACCTAACTATTGTGTAAGTTATCCAGTGATAACTTGACAAATTTTCATTCTTAAAGTGAAAATAATTATAGCTTATAAAGGGATGGAAGCCTCCTAAAGATATTTTTAAAAATATTGGCACCCTTAACTCCTTTACCAAGTGCTTGAATGGATCTAATAACTTCAACTATTTAATTAAAAATCCATTTATACTTTCATCGGGATACAAATTTAGATCATCAAACTCATTATGAAAAACTTAAAGATTTACCACTTTAACTTACTAACACCTTCATAGATATTATCCAATCCCACTTGGCATTTATATTATTGAAACTCTTCACCTTCATATATATATGATTTGACAATGCACTAGATAAAGAAAAGATACAACATGCAGGTTTCTAATAATATTTTTTAGAACAAAATATGAACACCAATCCAGTGAAGGTTCTATTATTCCCTTTATTTCTTCTTCCTCAACTCTATATATTAAAGTGTCTTCCTTTTTCCCTTATTACCCTTATTATTGTCACAAAAAATTTTATCATAGAAACAGTAATTATTCGCATCTCGTCTTCTTCTTCTCCTTTTATTCCCATTAGTTTTTCAATAAAATATTTCCCATATTTTTTATATGTTAAACTTAGTGAAATATGCAGTGATATTCTATCTATTTTATTACTAATAAAACACAAAATATTTTCCATATTTTGAATATATAAATTCCATGAATTTATCACCTGTAGATCCTCCTTTTTAAGCTTTATAATCCTTTTATTTCTCCCTATAAATCATGGTCTTCACTCCTCCAAAAAATATATGAGTTTACTTCTTCTTACTTGACTGAATTATTAATCATAATATATGATTAATAAAATTATCATGCATAAAAATAGTGGTGAAAATATTTAAGTATCGGTGTTATCTATGTCAAGAAAATTTTCTTTGTTTTAAATCCCCAACAACATCAAAAAAAATCCTCTTTTAATCTCTGTATATTATTCTCCATCATGGTATGAACACTGAAATCACAATCTAAAACCGTTAGAAATATCCAAAGGAATAACTCATCCATTCTATCTTCAAACTTATCCTTAACTAAAAATAAAAAAGGTAATGACCCTTTAATTTTTCACAAATAATCCTTACATTTTCTTCCTTTGTAGTAAAAATATTTATTAAATCTATATAAATTATGAAATGAAGTCTTATAAAATTTAGTAAGTCTTAAAAAATCAAGAATAGTACTAAAAAATATACCAAAGTCCTTATGAAATCTAGAAAAAGTCTTAAAAATCCACCAAAACCCTTAAAAATTTTATATAGTCTTATAGAAATCAAAAAAATATTATGAAATATTTCGTTTTCTTATAAAATCCTTATGAAATCTAAAATAACGTCTTAAAAACACAGGGAAAATTCTATAGTTTGGAAAATTTCAAGGTCTCCCAAATTCTTACACACTCAAGGATACTTCATTACTTGGATAATTTCCAAAAATCCTCCAATTGAAAAAAAAATCCTAATTGAAAATAATCCCAATAATATAATATTTGGTTCTAACACCATCCCATTACCAACACAAATATTCACACCAAAAATATACTTCATCCCTAATTCTAGCAACCAAAAGACTCCCCAAACCAACAACCTTAACCATATTAATGAAATAATCCTAAATAAAATCCCATGATAGTGATTTTTAAACTAGGAAGACAAAATAACACCCGAAAAACACACCACTCAACTCAACTTGTTAATAAAACCATAATAGCAATACACCAACACCCACAACCTTCCCATCATCATTTTTTCATGATATATTTAACTTATTATGTTTATTAATACCAACCTATATTTACACTTTCATCCTAATTCACATTATCATATTTAAATCATGAACCAATTTAAAAATAATTAAGAGGACACACAAAAAATAACAACACATTACACCACTTTCCAACCACACTAAACCAACCCAGCCAAGGTCACCTTTAATCATAACAAGATTATATAGCAGCATATACAGTATCAAGAATAAAAAACATCCATAATAATAATAGCCCCTTGGATTCCATGTTTTATAAATTGATTTTTTGTTACCATCTTTAATTAATTATCTGATTATAAAGGTGAAAATATTATTCAATAATAATGGTAAAGAGAAAATCACAGCATCAAATATCAGTCAATAAAAACTAGTACATAGTAAATAGTATGAAAATTCATAAAGAACATATGGATCTCCTTCCCCTTCAAAATTCCTTATACCTAGTTTATTATCTTCATTTAATTTATTTTTATTAAAGATAATTCTCCAAAAATATCTATACTCGTAACCAAGAACACTCAATAAGTCATAATCAAACATGAAAAAAAAGAATATGATACGAACCTTAGATAGAATAATATTAATCCAGTCAACCATATTATTCTAGAATATAGAAAATTAATTTATAAATATATTATATTAATGAATCCAAATATGATCCCCAAAAATCTCACGAGAAGCTTCCTCCAACCTATTTCACATTAGTCTGCATCAAAAAATACACCAATACCTAATAAAATCATTATTTCAACCTTCCTTTATGAAATAAGGAAAATATATGAGAGTAAACCACGAATCAAAGGTAAACTTCCAAGGATCACAAAATGATCCTCTTAGGTGTTTCCCTCGTCTAAAACTCAATCAAATATTTTGATTTTATATGAATGAGTAAGGTCAGGGATTAATGATTATTACCATACCAAAACATTTGAATTCCTAAAAAATATGGCATAGACCGCATACCTCCACCTCAAACTTGATCACCCCAAACCAAAACCACAACATGGCCTATGCACCATGATGAAATGATTCCCAACATGATAGAACTAAGGATTTTTTATAAGATAGTATAAAAGGGATTACACTTAAGTATCAAGGTTTTCCAATTCCATGACTTATGATTAATAATGGCCCTATTAATCCTAAAATATGATTCAAGATAGAAATGAATATTTTCACTTCTCTGAAAAAGGTGTTTCTATTATTTATTCAATTTTTACTCTTATATATGATTATTTTTACTATTACGTATCAAGATTTTACTCTTAGGTACTATAGTTAATGATCTTTCATATAAGAAATTTGGAAAAGTATAGAGCTACATTATAATATGTAAGGGTCACCCTCTATGATAAAGGGTGATATGTAAAAGTCACTCCTTGAGGATACTTAATATTTTCAATTTATACATAATATATTTTCATTATACAAATTAAATTCATAATATATTATTTTAATATTTAATATTATTTACCTATCCAAAAAATTCATTACATACTATATTATCTCATATGTAAGATATTTTTCATACAGTTAATAAAAATCAATATGTTTGAAATTTAATTAATATATAAGTTTTTTCATTTGTGTGAGAATTTCTCTTACGTATGGATTATTTGATACATAAGGTTTTCTATATCTCTCTTATGTATTGATTACCCTATACCTAATTTTCTTCCTTTTCCACATAAATGAAATATAAGTTTACCCACATGTTCTAGTCCAAGCTTATGATCGATAATTCCCCTATTAGTTATAAGATACAATCCTTCCAATCTCCTCTTTATATGTAAGGGTTACTCCAAACTTATCTAAAAAAATTGACTGTGACGGACTAACACATGCCTGTCACAGGGTGTTGAAAATAATATTATTCTACTAGTTTAAATGTAGTGGTAGTCAGAACCTTAGTGTTGTCTCCATAGAAGAGTGTAAAAAAAATTTGTCACTTAATAAAAGGGGGTCTTTGAGTTATTTTTATTTATTTAAAAGAAATAGGAATAACTAATATTGAATATAGTTAATGAAAAAATTGATAGGTTTAGTGGTAGATTTTCATTTTCAATGTTATCATAGTCTTTAAAGAAGTTCTACTTCTCATCTTATTAATTGATAAATGAAATATTCCTCAATAGATTCATAAAACACTAAATGTTGAATATTATTATGGATACTAATATAACCATGATTAATACTCAGTCATTACCCCTTCTTATGTGTGTGAAAAGTATCAAAGATAGTAAAATAGTAAAAAGAACTCATGAACTACCAAGGTAATGCCCAAATGGTTTTTGGTGGTCCTAGGTAATTTAAAATTAACTCATTACCTTTACACACATTAAAACAATTAATAAACACTCACCACCAAATACAACCTACTCCTTCATATATAAGTTGTTCTACGTGGATGGTGTTCACAAGTTATTGTCCTAAGAAATAATAATGAAAATTTTCAAAACCTTAAACATAATTATACTAAATGTATCAGGAAATCACTGAAAAATTAAATCAATCAAAAAATATATTTTTATTAATAAATTACAGGACTCAAGAATTGTAATGGATCTTATTCATTCCCTAGATTACTCAATTTTTACCCCTCTATTCAAAGGGTAACATAAGTGAAAGAGGAAGAAGAACAAATTCCAAAATAAAAAAAGATTAAACAGTAATAAAATAAATAGTGGAAGAAATTATCCTTTTTGAACCATAAATAGTGTGAACTCTCCCTTAATTTGGCCTCATATTCTTCTTTTATATCCTTGGTTTAAATATTTTATGGTCATTATCAAACCTCTAAGATCATTGTTTTTTAATTTTTTTAAAAAAATTGTCTTCCTCACAGCTTCAAATTTCCACTCAATCCTTCCCAAAAAATATATAGATTTATTTACTTTTTATTGATCAAAATATTTTGTATATTTATGATTCATGTGACCTCCTTATATTGATTGTAAGTAAGCCTAATTGGCACCCCAAATCCTTAGCTTGAATCAAGATCCTCATAAATGATCATTATATATAATATGTGAATTTCATAGCAGCAACATAACTAGATTTCTTCTTATGATAAATCTTCTTATACATGGAAAATTCTATTATGTATAGATAAAATATCTTACACGTGGAAAAATTCTCTTACGTGTAGATAAAATATCTTACGACCTGTTGAAATTTCTTACGCCATGTGACTTTTTCATTTGAAAAAAATCATCTCTCTCAAATATCATATGGTAGAACAAAATATCATAAAGCTTATTCAAATTTATTACACATAGTATAATTATCTTACATTTCTCAAAAATTATTATTTAACTCAAATTTTTTCTTATGAAGACGTCATAATAATTTTTCCTTGGCTATTTTTTCAACTCCATCACAATAATTCCATAATTTCTTCAGATAAGTTCTGAACTTCTTAAAATTAGTTCTAGGAATTTTATCTAATTATAATGGAATTGATAACATGTAAAACACTCAATATAGAGTATTTCAAAACTCTTATACCTTAAAAAATCTATAAATATTCAATTCACACACATAGGAAATGACTTGTATTCACTCATGCCTTTTTTATTTCTTCATGCTCTCTCGGAGTAGATGAATCCATAACAATCCTCTAACCATCACCAATTTCTTTGAAAACTGTCTTATCTAGAATAATATCAAGGTTAAATTGCATTATAAAAGGCCTCATAAAATCAAGTTATATAATAATTAGTAGCAATCCATTCTAAAAATTAATTGAGTAAAATAAATACCGAATTTGGACATTCCAAACAATATTCACACAAGCAACAGATTTGAAACTCTAATTACAAAACTTATGAGAACTCAAATAATAAATAATTTTGAGAGAATAAAATTAATTTAATATTGATAAAATATTATGAATTTATATACTATCATAATTCCCCCACACTTAGTCCTTGGACTCTTGAACAAGTAATCTTCAAAAATATTTCCCAAGAAAAATTGAAATACTATTCATTGTGAGCCATATTTTTAACACCATGTTTCACCATATTATAATGTATACTTAATAATTTTAATTCCATTTTCTTCATTAATTATATTCAATTATTTTTTACATATTTTATCCTCTCTTGCACACTTGTACTTAACTTTAAAAAAATATTGCACTCAACACTCAAGTGTGAATTTTAGTAAATATTTTATCATTCCAAGTACATGAAAAGTCCACCATATACTTGATGAGTTTATTAATATCTACCCAATGAGTCAAATATTTGTTCATATTATGAAGGATTTGACAAGGTTTTTTTAAAGATTAAGTTTTTTAGGTTCTAATAATAAAATATGAGGTATATTTAAGAAGTTGGGATCTATGTTTACAATATAAGACATGATTTTTAATTTAATTCAAGAATGGATTACTCTCTTGTATTTCTCTTCCAATAATTTAGTTTCACCTCCTAAAGTTATGATGGGTCAATCCACACCTTTGGAATTTTAGTATTAATAAACATCCTCCTTCTCTATTTCCTTTGATAATGATTTTTTACTTTAGTTATGTTCTCAAAGGTAGATAGGGAATTTGAATTTATTTTATTAGGTGTGAGGTATACCTTTTAATATATAAAAAGGTATTTCCATACCTTTAATTTATTTTAGGTCCTTTATTTAAGAAAAATAATAACTCCTTTCAAAATATAATTTTTTATAAATCACTAATAAAGAAAATTGTTAAACATATTTTAGCTCCATTATAACTTCATATGTCCTAAAAAATCCCCTTTAGCTTTTAGGGAATTCCAAATTTAAAAGAATTAATAGTAACAACAATTTTTTCCATCCAACCTATCATTTTCATAAAAAATTTCAGTTGATTTCAGATCAAGAATTAAGTGCAGGTTTTTTAGTTTTTTCGAGAAAGAGGTGTAATTTTCACTTAAAAATAGTGGTAGGATTCCATGCCTAGAATTTTTTGATATCTAGTCCATATTAAAATCTTTATCAGAATTTTTTTTTTCAAAAATTATCAGTTCAAAATTTTTAGCACTTTCTTACTTCAGTTTAAATTTATCTGTCAGAAAAACATGTTCCAATTTACTTGTATTCTTTCCCACTATTAAATTCAATATAGATCATACATCAGTTTCTAGAGACATATAGATATGATTTTTTTCTTACAATCTGTCCACTTAACAAGGTCATTTAGTGGTATTTTTATGAATTTTCCTCACTTAGAATTTGAAAACAAGTTTACTTAAGAATTAATTTAAGGTGAGTAGATAGGTAAAATAATTTTTTCAACCTTTTATTGGATTAAATTTTAGAAAGGGTTTTCAAATTGAGCACAAAAATTTTCAAAAAATAAACTAAAATTAAAAAGGAAATGCACACAAATTTTAAAAAAACATAACCTATAAAAAATAATAACCTATAAAGGTTCCCTCTAACACACTTAAATGATGTAGTTACCTTATTTCATTATAATAGTTTCATCATGTAAAGTATATTTTAAAAGGAATCACAATAATCAATAAAATATAAAGTATAGTTGCATCCTAATGTGTATTCATTTATAAACTAGTTATAGGAGTATAATATTTTCCATTGGATATTAGGGAAATTTTCAATGGAATTTCTTCATCTTATGACCATTAAAAGTGAATGGTTGTGTGTTTTCTTCTTTAATGATCTACAAAACATCAAAGGGATATACATTAGTAACTATAAATAGATCATACCATCTGGATTGAAGTTTACTTGGAATTAGCTTAATTATTAAGTTGTATAACAACATTTGGTTCCCTTTAAGGAAGTATTTCAATTGAATTAACTTTTCATGAGTGACACGAGTTATCCCTTTGTAAATTATAAAATTTTTAGAATATTATCTTGGTTTTTTTTCAAAACTTACAATTGTAGTTTTCTTTATTTTATAGACTTTTCTAGGTCCAAATTGATCTCTATCACTACCCAAATTTTCTTATGTTTTAACTCTATAGGTAATTCATAGATCTTTCCATAAATAATCCAATATGGTTTTATTCCAATAGGGGTTTTATAAGTTTTCCTATAATACCATAAGTTGTCTTCCAACTATTGGCTCTAATATTTTCTATATGGTTTAATAGTTTTATTTAAAATACCATTAATATCCCAATTAGAAATTTCCAATTGTCCATTTGTTTGGGTGGTATGGTGTTGATGTATTTTGGTTCTCCCCATACTTCCATATCAAATATTACATGATCCTATTACAAAAATGGGTTCCTTGACTACTCATGATGGATCTTGGGACTTAAAACCAATAAAAATCATCAGTCCTGAAAAAATCATATACAACATTAGCATCATTAGTCTTAATAGACTTGGCTTACACCCATTTGGATACATAATAAAATAATATCAAAATATAAGAGTTACCAAATTACATGGGAAATGGTCTCATAAAATATATTCCCTTGGGCTTTAAAATTTTCACAAAAATTTAATTTTCTTTTGGATAATTTCTTATATCTTTAATATGTTACCAGTAAACTAGAATTGTTCACATATTTTATAAAATTCATGTATATCTTTGAACAAGGTGGGCCAATAAATTCCTAATTATAAAACTTTTCTAGAAATTATTCAAGTTCAAAAGTTACTTTAATAAGATAAAGTATGGTAAAATTAAAAAACATATTTAATTTCACTCTTAGGAAATCATCTTCTTATCACTTAATCATTGAAAATTTTCCAAAGATATAGATCTTCTCAAATGTAAAATTTTGAATCATATTTGAGTTTATAAATTTTTTAGGGGTTAAATTGGTATGGAACATGAGATATTACCAAATAATTAACCTTTTTAGTATACCAAGGAATTTTTATATTAATAAATTATAACTACCCTCCTAAAATATGTTCATTCACTAGTTCTTAGTCTAGAACCTCAATTTCGGATGTGTTGGGTAGACTGGTCAGGTGGTTATCCATTTCGTTCTCATTTCTAATATTATTCTTGATCTCTATATTGAACTAAATAATTAGTATCATCCATATCACAATCCTAGGATTTATCAATTATCTATGAGCTGCATGATCATATAAAACAATAATGGTAGTTCTTAACAAATAAGATCTAAATTTATCCAAGGAAAAAAGAACTACTAAAAATTCTTTTTATGTGTTTGTGTAGTTGATTTGGGAAGAATCTAGTGTCCTTGATTTGTATGTAATGGCTTGATATTTATCTTTAATATTTTAGGATAGAACTGCTCCCATGGAATGGTTAGAAGAATAATAAAGTAACTTAAAGGGATGCTCCTAGTTTAGTGGCTACATCACTGGTGGGATGATCAATCTCCTATTCAAATCATCAAAATCAAATTCATAAACTTTCAAAAGAATCATAGAAAAAGAAATAAAAATTTTACTAAAATCCTTGATAAACCTACTTTAAAAGACTACATTTCTTAAAAATGAACTAACATTTTTCCTCCATATAATAAATAGTTTTTTCAATTTTCTTGAGAATCTTCCTTTTCCATGGAGTTTTCAATTATTAAGTATTTCTACAGGGATAAGATTTCATGAAACATAGTTGGATCTTCACTGGTTTCATTCTATTCAATGTGGGAAAATGTAATAAATGAATTATCCTCTGAAGGGTTTTTTATTTAATCAAAAAAATTAAGTGGACATTATTGTCTCCAGACTCTATGGTGAGGTTTCCTTCATACAGATTAATGATTTTCATGTATGTATTTAAGATATTCCTATACAAAAAATGGGTGAGTGGGAGGCTGATCTATCTTTCTCCATGTTCAACACATAAAATACTACTATAAAGAATAGATTTTTTAACTCTAACAAACACATCCTCCAAGAATTCTATTCAGAAGGTTGTTCATTTCTTTACAAGTTATACCATCACTCATGTTGGCTATAATTATCCCATATATAAATAAGTAAACATTGATTAGGGACTAACATTTATGTAGGTGCCTAAATCATATGAATAATTATAGAAATTCATGAAACTAATAGTGTAAGGGATATAAAATATCCATGGATATTGAAAATTTGTGGGCAATTTTGGTGCGATCAAATATGATACACTCTTTACCAAATTGACCATATCATTCCCTTAAATACTCTTCATTTTTTGAAAATATCCTTGAGTAACATAGAATAATTTTGGTTTTTTTTGAGATATTTTAAAATGGGAATATTAATCTCAATATTATATATGTTTTCTAAAATTTCTCTTTGAAGTTATTCCTCTTGAATATTCTTAGATTGGATCATCCTTGATGTAAAAGGAACTAGAAGGTCCATTTTATCCATTTTATTTTTTATAGTTGTGTCTCTTTCCTATTATTTTTATTTATATATTTTTATTCCTCTTTTTTCATTTCTATCTCCCTTTTATATTACTCAAGAATCTACCCAAAATTTTCAGATTCAATTTCATCATGCTCTGGTGAAGTTTTTTCAGGTTCAAGGTCATTGGTGGATGGATGTCCTTTCTACTTATAGTTTTCGTCATGCTTACATTACCATTTTTATTGGGGACTGATTGAGATAATAGCTTTCCTGGATTTTTTAGATATAATTTACATAAGTATTATAAGTTTATTTATCAAATACTTTACTTCATTCCTTATCCCTTTCACATGTGCTCCTTATTACTTCTATACTGAGGATTTCATACTAGTTTAGGCCTAACCAAAAGATTTTTTTTTTTTTTTGGAAGGGTTTAGCTAGTAGGATGGTTAGTTATGAGATTTCTTGTAAGGTTGTTATAATGGTGGGACTTTTTCAAAAGGCTATTAGTAAGGTGATTGATATTTAAGCTATTTTTTAATGGGTGGTTTATCCTTGTTCTATTAATTATTAAATCTATATTAGACTTGGGAGTTATCTCTCCATACTTGGGTAGGGTATTGGTATTACCTTTTCTAAAAGGATTATGCATAACTCTACATGAATTATATATCATTACACTAGTTATTAAAATGGGTAATATATGAACATAAACCACATACCTTGATTAGAACATGTTGTTCACTGATCTGTTTCAAGACCATTTGTCTAACCAGGTTGTTTAGATCTTAAAAATTATATTTAAATAATGGAGATGGATCAGAAGTTATAACCTCATAAATACCTCTAGTACCAGTACCCCATGTACCAAACTATTGTGAGTTTTTTTATCTTCTCAATAATTCCCTTGGAATCAACTAGTGATTTTTTATCAAGGATCCTCCAGATAATGCATCTAGAAAGTTTTGTCCTTTTCCAGTAAGTCTTGATAAAAGAACACCTAGAATTTATTCTCTTCTATATCTTTATGTGATAAAATATCACATAACTTATTAAACCACTCCTAGTGTATTGACACATGTTGTTACGCATTGGAAATTCTTAAAGGAATTTAAAATTTTCATTTGGTGGATGGTTTATTTTGAGAACTGGTGCTCAGGATGGATTTTTGAGTGACTGAAATTCTATAACATGTTTTTTAGATAGTTATTAGGGTAATGGGTTTTCATGGGGGTTTATAAGGATGTAGTGGGAGATATATAGTTTTTGGGATAATGGATTTATTAGTAGAAAACCATTCATGGTGTGATCATATAGGTCACACCATGAATATTTAGGCATAGGGGTTCTCCCACCTATTTGGAGGTGGATCATGCCATGAACCCTTATTCATGGTGTGAAAGTTTGAGAAGCCCTCTTTTTTTAAGTATTTTTTTTTATTTTTGGGTTAGGGGGTTATTTTTGGAACCCCCTTCAGAGTTCCTTCATTTTTTTCATTCAAAAAAGAGGAGGGTTTCCCTTGGATCCTCTCTTCCCCTCCCTTTTTTGGATTTCATCTAGGTGTTTTGGAGGTGTTTAGTCACATGATTTTTGGTAAGATATCTACCCCATCCACTCATCTTGTATCTCCTCTAATTTTGACATGAATTCCTAGGGTTTCATACAATTGGTTTCTTCATATCATAGATAAGTCATTGAACCTAAAGGGACTTTCATATGTGGCTCATAAAGGACATCCTGAGATTCCATAAACATGCCATCATTCACCATTTTCTACAAGGTATGTTTCATGGAGAGTTTTTTAGGGTTTTTAATTAATTTGGGTGAATTTTTTCTTTTATTTGGGTATTAAAATGGGGGATTATGTGTTTCCTAGGATCAAGGGTTCATCTTGAGTGGATTGCTTCTGGTTTCTCATCATTCTGACATCGTTAGACTGCCCAGTGAGTTCAGAACCTATTATATCAAATTGTTTTTGGTTTAAATTAATTAATTTTTAGTTTAATGGTTTTGGATATTTAAATATGTTCTCATGGACTCAGTGGCTGTTAGTATGATATTGAAGTGTTTTATGGACCATGGATTGAGGTATGGGGCCTTGACTTTATTTCAATATCTTAGTTGACTAGTGATTTTATATTCATGTTCTTTCACTAGTATTACTTATTAAATTTTATTTCTTGTCTTTTATGAGTTCCCCTATAATATTGGGGTAGGATTTCATTGACCTAATATTCAACATGAATTGTATAGCTTGCTAAATGGTTCAATAGTGGTGCCTTGGTCAAATGAGTGTCAGTGGCCCTCCTTATGGTTTGTTTGGAGGTGTGTGTTGGTTTTTTAAATAAAAACATATTTAATTTTTAAAATTTATTTTAAAAAAGTTTTTTGGATAAAATTTAATTTCATGAAAAAATAATGATTTAAAAAGGGGTTTTGAAGTGGTATTTCAAAACTAAAACATAGTTTTCTAAAGAATGTTTTATGGGTTTTGGGATATGAGCTTAGTGTGATTAAGGTGGAATTAAATTAATTTTTAAATGTTTTTAAAAAAATATTTGGCTCAGTTTATAAAGGAAATCTTGGGAGGCTTGGTGTGAGCTTTTTTTGGTTCATTTGACCATGTGTTGGTGAGGCCCAGTTTTCTAAAGATTGTATGCTTAATGTGTGATCTTAATTTTAATTTATTATGGATGGTGTGATGTCTGATAATTCATATTTATTGGGTATCCCTATGAGAATTTTTATTATGGTATGAAAGTGACAGTTTGTCTGGATATATGTAGCTAAAAATTAGGGGGAGGTGATGGGTTAGAAGGACCCTGGTATGCACTTTGGATACGGGACTAGATCTTGGGGGACTAGTTCCCTTGTAGTGATATGGTGATCTATGAGATGGGTTGGATGCCCGATTTTATGTTTCCTACATATACTTGATTTTGTCCTCCTCATAGTTTTTAGGTATGGTCTAATGTTATTGACTTTGGCCTCCCCATAGTCTACAGAGATAGGTTAGTGTGCTTGACTATGGACTTCCTAGATTCTATGAGGATGGGAATACATGAATGACTGTGACCTAAATATAACCCACAAGGATGGTTTGGTGTGTTTTATGAACTCCCTAGAGTCAATGGGTATGATTCAAGGTGACATGATAGACCTCCCTAAGTACATAGGGATGGGTTGGGGTGTTTTATGAGGTCGTGACCAAATTGACAGGCACAGACCATTAGATGTATGTGTTACTAAGTTTTTGATTGCATTACTTCTAGAATGGAGCCAAATCAGATAGGCTCAGGTGTCGTGGTGTCCTAGTTATCACACAAAACTCTAATTTGTGTGATTTTATGTGCATTGTGTGTTATGTTTTCATGTGGATGTATTTCACATACAAGACTCCACCTTATATATTTATTACATGTATATCCAATTGATCATATTAGAACTCAATTTGGTTGAGGAATTGGGTATTTCTAATAGGCCATTTGAATCACTATCTACCTATATAAATGACATGGGTTTCGATGTACATGGGTAGATATTACTATTTCCTCTTAGGTTGCAAGTATCACTTAGAGATGAACATGTGGTTCGATCAGCAATTCATGGAAGTTGTAGATTCGACAGGATGGTATGTGAGTAGTCTTGTCTAGTATGTTGTTTTATTTATTTCATTGATTCCATGTTTATATACTACCTTTTCATATTTTAATTTATTATATAGATTGTTTTTACTGACTTTTATTTTGGATTTTTGGGGGCATGTTTGGATCCCTGTTTATTTTTCTACAAGTTTTAGGATTCCCATTATATATATAAAACATGTTGAATTTTTTGAAGATTCAAAGAATTATATGCGGGGTTCTTTTTAGAGGGAATAGTCACCACATGACTCTGTTAGGCCCACACCACTATTCAAAATCCTATGGTATATGGGGGAGTGTTTGTAGTCTTGTAGCATCCCCGCGTGGGCACTGTTCGGGCGACCCAGGTCAGGGTGTTACAAAATGGTATCATAGCATGTCTTAGGATGGGATAGTGTAGTTAGAGGTAGAGTTAGGATATCAAGACTTAAGAGTTGGATCGAGCATATCCCTAACCATCATAACATCAGTTGAAACCCAAGTTGTCTAGAGATGTCCAGTTTCAGGATTAGGCACTCTAGGATGAGTGAGGTGTTAGGTTGGACTGAGAATCCTAAAGTTGTATGGATGAGACTTTGGAGGAATCATAGGGCTTGGTTGGGATATAGTGAGTTGCATATGCATCATGGTAGTGGCATGCTATGGGAATGATACGCACACCTATAGGCAGTGTTATTTAACATGAAACCTCATCAGAATCCATATTAATTGAATCAATGTGTAATATAAATATTTTTTTCTCACATATGTTATAAGGGGTGATTAAATTAATATAGATATGATTTAGTTGATTGTGATTTTTATGTGTTTATTTGGTCATCATAAGGAAATGGTTTTCAAATGTGTGAAAATTTTGATAAAACCTAGTTTTAGAAAGAAAATTAATATAATGTCTTGAGGAGTGAACAAACAGTTTTATAAGGTGTTTTTATTCGAAATGGTTCATGGAACAGGTGATTTTGGAATGGGTTGAAATTTTTTGGTTTTGAGAAAATCTGAGGAAAATGGTTCTTGAAATTTAATTTTTTTAAAGTTTTTAGAAATTTTATTTTCCATGTATTTTAAAATAGGATTTCAAAATGGATTTCTAAAATGGAATTATTTTTTTTAATGAGACCATATATGTTTTAGATTTTAGTGATTTTTTTATGAAAACCCTAGGATTTAATGGGTGTTTTGAAATATTGGGTGATTTTTTGGTGTGTGTAAAGGTGTTTTGGAATTGGTTTTAAAACAAGTAACTAATCCATATGTAAACTGGTCTGTTGGAATTTTTTTATTCTATCCATGAGTTTCTTGTATGCATGAATTGTGTGTATGGATTATATATTGTGTTTTCTTGGAACCTGCTAAGTGTGGTCAGCATGTGGGTGTTCTTGGTTTGATGTGTTGCGAAAATAGTAATTGGTGCCTGTATAGATGAGTTTTATAGATTTTTTACGGTTGACCGGGAGAGACCTAGGTGCTAGCTTGTGTGTTTGGTAGGTACATCATGGATATTCAGTGGGTTCCTCTTATGGTGGGCTCATGTGATGGATGATTTATGGGGGATTCTTGTAGTAGGCTCATGGAAGTTTGATGTTAGTCGAGAGTAGATGAATATGTTCTTATAGGTATAATTATTGGACCCCTAGTGAAATTTTGATGTTTTTTGGGTTGTACCACTTGGTATGTGTTTTCAGTAGGCGATTCCTAAGGTGGGAAGCACCATTAGGCAGAATTAGATGTTGATAGTGGAGTATTATGTTGGGGAGCACCGTAATATTGGGATGAATTGATTTTTGACACTTTTGTTTTCTAGGACTAACTGGTGTGTTTAGACACAATATTGTTACTTTTTTAGTAGTGTTTTGTGATGGAACTCAGATAGGAGTGAGAGGTCACAACCAATCCTTATGTGTGAAAATGAATAGGATGTGGGTTGTGGAGATTAGGTGTTTGTTTTAACCAAGGGAATAATAAGAACACTACTATGGTTCGGATAATATAATCACTTAGGAGTGTGGAACCTTTATGTCATAAGAGTTATGGGAATAACCAGTTGATGGACAGTTAAAACAATAGTGGGATATTGGTGAATGTAAAGACCTGGTTTGGGGATTCAGGTGTGGTGTTGAATAGAGTTTGTGTATTGGAAATGGGCTTGAAATGGAGGTGGCATGGTCTGAGGATGAGTCAGGTTAGATATGTGTTGGTGATCACGAGTAAGATTGGTAGTTAGATGGTTCGAGTGAGGAATCGATCAAGGAATTACACTGAGAGTTAGGTTTGGGCCTCAGTGTGGTTGTTTAGATGATGTGATGATTTCTAGAGAGACAAGGAATCATGTTTGAGTGATTCATGTGGTGAAACATGGTTTTTGACATGTTTTTGTGGGGTGTTTCATGATTTGTGACATGATTCATGGGGTAAACCTAATTCATCACATGATTCGGTGGGTGAATCATGTGACAAAGCACATTGAAGATTTAATTTTGGATCATTAATGATTTAGGAAGAAAGATAAGATAACAACATGGATTGGGGTAAGAGAGGGACCTCATTGTGGGAGTTTTGATGATTTAGTGATGCCTTTGGGTGTTAAGGAATCATGGTCAGGAATGTGGTATTGCATTGGTGGTTGAGACCAAGTGCTTTTAGGGAAATTTGGTCAGGGATGGATTGACAAGTGTTATTGCATATAAATAAATGTGGTGAGGTGTAAAATGCATCAAGATCATCATTTAAGATATAGTTTCCATGTTTTAAGGATCTAACTGGATGTTTTGGATAAAATTCAATGTGTCTAGGATTGGTGTTTAGAGTTTATAAAAATCATGTTGGGTGTTTAGTGATGAAATGTGGATCATTATCATTGATTTAATGGATGAGGTAGGTTAGGGTTCATTTTATGAGGACTACCACAGCTTCTTGAGGATGAAAATTGTTATGGTGGGGAATTTGTAATGACCCAAGTCATCGTTGGTTGGAAATTTCTGAGGGAATTGGAAACTTTTGTTTGGTGGATGGTTGGTTTGAGAATCAGTGATCAGGTTGGATTTACAAGAATATAATCATCTCTAATAGGTGTTTTTTACATGACTTAGGGCTTGGGGGATGTTCTAGGGATTTAGAGGACTCCAAAGTAGGGATAGATTGGTTGGGCTATTTTATTTACTAGAAAAATACCATTCATGGTGTAACCTTGTAGGTCACATCATGAATATTAGATCATAGGGGTTGTCACCACTACCTAGAGGAAGTTTACACCATGAATCCTTTTTCATGGTGTGGAAGTTCAATCATCTCTATTTTTTTGGACTTTTTGTTCTTTTTTGGTTAGGGAATTATTTTGGGAACCCCCTTTAAGGTTCATTCATTTTTTTCTATTCAGTGAAGAGGGAGGACCTCCCTTGGCTCCTCTATTCTTCCCCCTTTGGTGGATTTTATCCAAGTGGTCCAAAGGTGTTTCATTACGTGATTTTTTTTCATATATCTCCCCCATACTCTCCTATTGTATATACTCTAATTCTAGGTCTATTTCCTAGGGTTTTTGGGAAATGATTTCATCAGAGAATGGAGAAATCATTGCACTTAAAGGGGATTTCATAAGAGGTTGTTATAAGACATCCCAATATACCATAAACAAGTCTTCATTCATTTTTTTTGTAAGTCAAGTTTCCCATTGATTTTAAATAGGAATTACAATGAATTTTGGTGGATTTGACCTTCAATTAAGGTATTATAATTGGGTCTTTTTTTCCTAGCTTCACGGGTGCGTATTGAGTGAATCACACCTAGTTTCTCACAATTCCTGCATTAATGGACTGCCCAGTGGGTTTTTCACCTATTATGTTGCATTGGTTTTTTTCTTTAAATTAATTAATTTAATAATTTAATGATGTTGGATGTTGATATGGGTTCTCATTAACTCATTGGAGGTCATTATAGGCTCAGAGTGGTTTATGGACCATTGGTTGAGGTAAGGGGAATTGACTTTATTTGATTCTCTTGGTTAACTAGTTATTTTATGTATGTGTTCCTTCATTAGTATTACATCCTTAATTATATTTCTTATCTTCTATGAGTTTCCCCATATGGTTTGGATGGTCTCACATCATCCTAATAGTCAACATGGAATATATAGCTTTCTAAATAGTTCAATAGTGGTGACTTACTCAAATGAATTTTATTGGTACTCCTTGTGGTTTTTTTGGAGGTGTGTGTTGATTTTTAAAAAAAATGGACTTAATTTTTATAATATATTTTAATAATGGGTTTTGGATAAAACGGAATTTCATGAAAAATTAATGATTAGAAAATGTGTTTTAAAGTGGTATTTCAAAATAGAAATGATGTTTTCTAAATAATGTTTTATTGGTTTTAGCCCAATGTCCTGGTGTGAGTAAGGTGGAATGAAATTCCTTTTTATATGGTTTTAAAAAATGGTGGTTGGTTCAGTTTATAAAGGAAATATTGAGATTATTGGTGTGATTTTTTTGGTCTATTTGACCGTGTGTGGGTGAGTCCTAGTTTTCCAAAGCTTATATGCTTAATGTGTGCTCTTGATTATGATTTCTTATGGATTTTATGATTCTTGATGATATGTGTTGTGTAGGTTTCCCTATGAGAACTTTTCTTGTGGTATCAAAGTGGTAGATTGTCTGGATGGATGAAGATGACCCTTAGGGGGAGGAGATGTATTAGAAGGATCTCAGTATGAACTTTGGGTATGTTACTAGATCCCAAGGGACCAATTCCCTAGTAGTAAGTTAGTGAGTTGTGAGATAGGTTGCATGAACTATTTTCTATTTCCTATATGTTCTTAATGTGTACTACCTATATTTTGTGGGGATAGACCCATGTGCTTGACTGTGGCCTCCCTATAGTCTGTGGGGATGGTTCGGTATGCTTTACTGTGACCACCCCAAATGCTATGGGGATGGGCCGGTGTGCTTGATTATGGCCTCCCCAGAGTCTATGGTAATGGGCCACTGTGATTTATTATAACCTTTTTAGAACCCACATGTAAGGTTATGTGAGTTTTATGACCTCTATAGAGTCTATGGGGTTGGATCAGGGTGATTTAATAGACCAACATAAGTATCTAGGGATGGATCAAGGTGCTTGATGAGGCAGTGAATTGAGTGATAAAAGTAGGCCATGGGATGTATGTGTTACTAATTTTATGATATGCATTCCTTCCAGCATGGAGCTAAAGTAGGTAGGGTCAGGTATCATGGTGTCATTTTTACAACATAGCAACTGGACTTGTGTGATTGTATGGGAATTATGTGTTAATTTTCTAGGTGGGTGTGTTATAGAGGCATGACTGCAGCTAATATATGTATTTCATACACATCCACATGGTCATACTAGCACTCAATTTGGTTGAGGCATTAGGGATTACTACTGGGTCATTGAAATCACCCCCTACTTGTGTACATGGCATCATTTTTGATGTATGTGGGTATATTTTTCCATTTCCTCTCAGGTCATAGGTATCTCTTGGAGATAGAAACATGGTTTAGTCAGAAAGTCATGGAGGGCATGCATTTGATGGGATGGTATGTGAGTATAACTACCCAGTGTTCCATTTTATTTATTTCATTGATTTCATGTTTATCTATATCCATGTTATTTTTTATCACATATATAGATTTTTTTATTGATTTTTATTTTGGGAAATAGGGGCCCCATTTGTATCCCTATTTCTTTGTCCATAGATTTTAGGATGTCTATTATATGGATGAGTTATGATGAATTTTTGGTAGATTCGGTCATGAACTTTAGGCTTTGTTTTAGAGGGAACAGTTTCCCCATCACTGTGTTAGCCCCTCACCATTAGTCGGAATCCTCTAGTATATGGGGAGGTGTGCCTGAGGTCTTATATCAACCCTGCATGGATGTCATTCAGGCAGCCAAGGCTATGGTGTTACACCTAGTATTCATAGAGAGTCTCTCCAAAATATTTTTTGATGGAATGAAACTCCTTCCATGTGGTTTTATTTCTAGAGTTAGGGAATAATCTCTAAATAAATGATCTTTGTAGGTCATCCCAACCATGTACTTAAACTAGTTATAGGTTTTACAAACATTCCTTGTCCTATTCTTAAATTAAAAAGGGAAATGATCTCTACTTGACTTGTTCTTCGGCCACTCCTCTTAGTTTGAGAGTGAAGTATATTGATGTGAACTCCTTTATGTTCTAGTTTGGGTCTCCACCTACAAGACCATGTAACTTAGGTAGCAATTGTATTGGACTAGTTTTAAGTTCAAAATAATTATTCAAAGCAAGCATGGAAATTTGATTAGTATGATTGATGAATTGGGGTGCACATAGGTCTCTTAGGGTTTAGTTAGATTTGGCTTCCATGGTGGTAAGATCAATGTGATCACTTAAAGTTTAACTTGGGTCTATCAAGGAAACTTCCTCAAAATCAGGGTTTAAATTTAAATCTCTCAATTTAGTTAGTAGATTTATTTTGATCTCTAAGTCAAAAATAAAAAATTGGTTAGTATATCTAGTCAAGAAATTTGGCACATCCTCCCTAACAACAGTGCCAATTTTTGGTATGTTCCTATCATGGGGTGAAGAAAAACTATTATTCTACTAATTTAAATGTACTAGTAGTGGTAACCCTTGGGTTTTCTATAGATAAGAGTGCACAAAAATCAATTTTCACTTAAGAAAAGTGGGTTTTTAAGTTGTTATGATTTCTTTAAAAGAAATAGGAAACACTAATATTGAATTCAAAAGATGAATAAAGTGATGTTTTTAGGGTTATATTTCCATATTCAATGCTATCATAGTCATTAAAATAGTTTTACTTCTTTTCTTATTGATTGATAAATGAAAGACTTCTCAATTGATTCATTAAACACCAAAGTTTGAAGAATATTATGGAGACTGATCTATGAATTATTAATGATTGACCAGTCTCCCTTCTTGTGTGTGTGGAAAGTATCAAAAAAATTGAAACAGTAATCCACTCTTAAACTAATAAGGCAATACACTATTGGGTTTTGGTGTTCCTAGGAAATTCATAAGTAACTCACTACCTCCACACAAATTCCAAAAATTTATAAACACTCACCACCCAATAAAACTTGTTCCTTTTTGAAAATATAAACTAGGTTTAGGGAGATTGTAAGTTATGAACCTAAGAAATAAATAATGGAAAATTTAAAACCTTAAACACAATTGTATTATCACACAATTTCTAAAAATTGAAATCAATTGACTAAAGAGATTTTTATTAACCAAGTGAAGGAATTAATCATTACGATTAATCTCAATCATTACCCCAATCAGTCAATTTTTACCCCTCCATTAGAAGGGTAACAGAGGTGAAAAGGGAAGAATAATTCATTCTAAATTAAATAAATAAAAAATATTAAATGAAAATAAAATCAGTAGTAGTATGAATACTTCCCAATGAACTTGTAATAGTCCAAATTCTCCCTTTCCTTAGCCTCATGTTCTTTTTATATATCCTCAGTTTCTATCTTCTTTATCCATGTTCAAACCTTTGAAATCCTTGTTTTTTAATTTTTAAAAAGTTTATTTCTTCCTCACAACTTCAAATCTCTACATGATCCTCACTTCCTGAAAAATCCACAGCTTTCTTTCCTTGTTCTTGATCAAAATATTTTTCATATTTATGATCTATATATCATCCTCTGATTGGTTTCATGAATGAAGAAATGGAACCCAAAATCCTCAACATGAATCATGATCCTCATAATTGATCATGATATTTAATCTGTGAAGTTTGTAGTAGAAGCATCGCTAGATTTATTCTCACAAGTAATTTTCTTATACATGGAAAATTATATTATGCGTAGATAAAATTCCTTAAACATGAAAAAATTCTCTTACATGTGGATAAAATATCTTATGACCTATTGAAATGTCATATGTCATATGAATTTTCCTTTGATAAATTTCAACTCACTCAAATATTATATGATGGATCAAAATATATTAAACCCTCATCAATTTTCTTACACATAGGATAATTCTCTTACGCAACTCAAAACTTATTACGTGGCTCAAAAATTATCTTATGAGGGAATCTTAAGACTTTTTACTTGGCCATTTTTTGACTCCATTAAAATACTTCCAAAATTTATTTGAATAAGTTCTAAACTTTTCAAAATCAATTTTGGTCCTTTTAACCTATTCCAAAGGACTTGGAAGCATATAAAATATTGAAGATATAGTATTTAAATAACTATTATACCTTATAAACTCTATAAATATTTACTTCACATGCAAAGGAAATGACTCGTATGCACTCATGACTTAGTCATTTCTTCATGATCTCTTGGGGAAGATGAATCCATAATAATCCTCCAAGTATAACCACTTTATTTGATAGATATATTATCAATCATAACATACAATGTAACATTTCATGCTCCAAGACTTCTTAATATAAATATAAATAATAATTAGTAGAAATACATTCCAAAAATTAAGTAAGTTAAATACCTAATTCAGACATTCTAGACAATATTCACACAATCAAATGATTTAACACTTTAATTCAAAAACTTTTTAGAACTTGAATAATAAATAATTATAAGGGAATAAAATTAATTTAATATCAATAAAATATTATTAATTTATGTACTATGTCATGTACCGACACACCAAACTATATAACTACTCACTTCCAGCTGAAATATATACTTTAGTAGGACCTCCCTTCCCCTGACCTTCCCCCGACACCTCTAACACCAAAAAGATGCAATGTAATGGTTAAAAAAGGTCCTTATTATTACACTAGATACCTATAAAATGATTCTAATTATTTAGAATCAAAATAAACCCCCAAAAAAAGAGAAACATATGCCTATACACTAAGGGGAGATACCTCTCAAACAAGACGAATGCACTACCAGCACTCTTAAGTCAAGGTCTAAGAAACAATAGTAACAATTTCTAAAAACATTTATACCATGATAGATACCTCTCAAACATTAACTTCACCATAAATAGAATCTAAACATAAAACTAACCACTTGGGGTCACAATAGAATCCTTACTAACTACTCCCTTCACCTCAACTATGTTGCAAAATAGATAAACTTTAAAAACAGTCTTGCTGCCAAACCTTTTCAAAAAAACACCATGAAAGATTTGAAAAGAAAACATATTTACATTAACATTTTAATTACAATCAATAAACACCTTAAAATGGGTTAAAAATCCACCACATAGGTTTTATTAAAAGGAGAAGGCTCACCCTAAGACATTACTATATCAATTATTCATAGAAGACTAAGAAGCACCTTGAATCTCATGGTAGTTATACTGATGATTCACCCACAAAATTACATCAGAAATAGATCAAATTTCTAAAAACAAGAGACCTTCATATACTCAAATCTAGGACTTGAAGATACAATCTAGATCTAGAAGATCACTTCATTCACCTCTTCCATGAACCCTGATACTCACAAATAAAAAGCATTCATCTCGACCTTGCTAAAAATTTGAGTGGGAACTTCATCAGGATACTCTATTATAGATAAACCTTTATCCATTATCTATATTTGATCTCTTACCTCTCTCAAATACTTTAATTGGAAATATATGATAGATAATTGAATATCTATCCTCATGGAAGACGCAAAATGGTGTGTCCAATCTTCCTCACTGGGTAAGAAATGTGGAAACTGACAAATCATGTCCATAAAATGATTCCCAAAGATGTTTACGGTCTCATCCCCCTAAAGAATATCTAAAAAATCCTTTATTTTTCCCATATCACTCTCTTAGATAGTTTTAAAATATCATAAACACTAAATTGTGTTTCTAACATTTTGTTTTCATGGATTTTAGTGTTTACATTTTAGAAATTTTTTGTGAAGGTACTAGATCAAATAAAAGGAATCAAGAGGAGAATAAAGGAAAATTTTAGAGCCCCATACCTGTAAGTAACATTGTTTACTTGGTGGGATACCACTAGATAGCTAGAGGCACCCATTGGCTACCTGGTGGAATTGGGACTGAATGAAAAAAATAGTCCTTGGAGTGGTTCTTAGTTGCCTTAATTCACCCTCTAATGGATAGAATCGATCCCTAAGGCCATAAAGACCCTATTAACCCCCCCCCCCCACACACACACACATAGGCTATAAATACACCCCCTTGGGTGAATGGAAGACCAAGGGTTCACTTGTGATAATATTATGCTTCCATTTTAGCCTCTCTAAAGATATCTTGTTCTTTCTTGTTATATTAAACATCTATTTTATAATTTTCACTCCCTCTATCTATTTTAATATTATTTTATTAATTGTAAATAGAGAGAGTGGGTTGTGTGCTTCATGTTGGACCCATGATGCTCTTGAAAACAGACCAGATAACCCACAGCCCACTAACACGTGGGCTACACTCCACTAGGTCACTAAACTGGGCCGAGTATCTTGGATATTTCCCCTAGCCAACTGGGGATTTATTTTCCCTTCATAGAGAATCCAACCTAGAGATTCCTAGAATATAACCAACTGGGGAGCTTCTCCACTACCACCACACCAATGGTGCGGTGGTAGTAGAGAATCTCCCTGGTTGGTTATATTTCAGCCAGCCCTGGGTTCGATTCTCCATGAAGGAAAAATAAATCCCCAGCTCGCTAGGGGAGATATCCAGGATACTCGGCCTAGTTGAGTGGCCCAGTGGTGTGCAGCCCACGATTTAGTGCGTTGTGGGGTATCTGGTCCTTTGTCGGGAGTGTCATGAGTCCAACAAAAAGGTGCCTTTTTAGAGGACCTACTCCACTAACTGGGTCGTAGGCCGGACATGGCCCAGCCCCTAACTCGGGAACTGGGATCATCTGGGCCACCCACTGGGCTGCACATCAGGAACTATCCCCAGGACCTACTGGGATTTAATATGCCTCCCCGTGATTAGAACTTGGTACCTTAGTCATAACAGCCACTAGGGAGTGTCATGAGTACCCCTACACCATATGGCATAGTGGTACTCATGATGCTCCCTAGTGGTTGTTATGCCTAAGGTCCCAGGTTCAAATCGCGGGGGGCATATTAAATCCCAGTAGGGCATGGGGAGAGTTCCTGATGCGTCCCCCAGTGAGTGGACCAGATGATCCCAGTTCTTGAGTTAGGGGTTGGGGTGTGTCCAGCCTATGACCCAGTTAGTGGCATAGGTCCGCTAAAAAGGTACCTTTTTTGTTGGACCTATGATGCTTCCGACAACAGACCAAAACCCAAATATCCCACTAACTTGTGGAATGCACTCAACTGGACCACTAACTGGGTCGGGTTCAAGCACTTTCCCCTAGCCAGCTGGGGATTTAATCTCTCCTCCCCATAGAATCGAACCTGGGGATAGATGTAATTTAACCAACTGGGGATATTCTCTGTTGCACTAAAGGGTCATAGAGGATATCTACTATGATGAGAACCTAGAAGTGCCATAACACTATTCTTGAGTATATGTTCTATGTCTGTATGATGTTATTTGATGGACACAAATAATATAGGCCATTAGGGGTGAGGAATCATGAAACTTTGAGGCTCCTTATCATGGTGTGTGACCTTGGTAATATCCAGGAGGATATTATGAGAACGAGACCCACCAGTAGTAAATCCACATTTCATAGTGTCATTGGATGATCCTATCTATGGATGTGTGTATTGGTCCTTATACTTTAATATTATTATTAATGGGTATTACAACTTACTCAATTAGATGTATTGAAGAAAAATGTGACAACACACTGTTCGCAGTGAGGTAGGATATGTTGGATGCGTTAGGAGTAATATTTCATTAATAGATAATGTGAGAAAGGATTTCTCCCTTCTGTTCCATAATGGAAGTTGATATCTCAGGCCCTTTTATAGAATTGATATATCCTAAATAAATCTATGGACATAGTGAGGAATGATAAAGTTCAATTCTGGGAGGTCAAAGAAAGATTAATTGAGCATATGGGTTGATGACACTAGCATGAAACCCGCTTGATTCGAGATATCGAGACAAAGGAATTACATTACATGGTAAGCATTCGTAGGAGGTGACATGTCATTATAGTGTTGAATTATTTCTCTATGGGTGCCTTGGCATGTTACTAGAGGCTAACCTTGGACTTTAGGTAGGCTCTGCCTAATTCCACTGAGAAAGAGGCATATAGGGTCACATACTAAGTGTATCCAAGTATCTCAATTAAATATTCATTTAACAAGTTGAATAAAGATTATTCCCAGTTGTGGTTTAATAATTATTCAAGGATTCCTAATCACATTTATTTCGACACTAGTTATTCGAGATAATATATTATGGGTAAAATAATATATTTATTAGCGAATAATGCAGTGATATTTATTTAAGAAATAAATGATCATTATTCAAGGTCTAATAAATATGGTGGAGGAAATAAATAAAATGGAAAAACAAAAGTACATGCTGTGTATATTAATATACATGCTTTTTAGTTTTTTGGGGGATTTATGAGAAATAATATTATTTATTTAATTAAATAATATTATTTTTAATTCTATGGGTGTATGTCAAGTGATAATAATAGTCAAATCTTATTATTAGACATGGGGTCTTACTAAAAATTAAATAAAATGAATAAATGCATTTGGGTAATTAATTCATTTTTATTATTATAAGTAATATAAATCCCAATCACATTATTCTCATTATATCTAGACATTATCTATGGTTGTGCACAAAGGATGTGGATAAAGATATCAAGCCAAGAGATAATTATTTTCCTCTAAGAAAACTCTCAAGTTAAGAGAGATATCCTCCTCCACCGGATCAAGGAGAGCGCTTTGGAAGCGGCTCTCAAGGAGATCAAAGAAAAACATCACAAGCAAAGGCTCTTCTGCGCTAGCACCCGGAGATCCCTTCTTCAACATCTAGAGATATTTGGATCACATGTGGATCACCACTAGAGGAAGCCTACACTTGGCCTATACGACGCAATGATGGATCACATTGGATCGTGACCGGAAGCATCAACGGAGACAGAATTCCATCAAGGTAATTCTTGTCTTTTAATTAAATTAATTATAACCAACATATGATGTGTTGGATCATAATATATATGTATATGTATATTAGATGACACAATACAAGAGGGTGTGAATTGTAAGTTTAAAAACTTTTTATTTGAACACTTAATAAAGATCTTAGTTTAAGAGATATTAAACTAATACAATTCACAATTAATATTATTTAATACAATGATCTTATATCTAATGGATATGATAAGATTTAATACTATAAGTGATGTAAAACAACTGTATTATAATTGAATACAATGATCGGAGTAATACAAATAAAAAAGATTCTACCATACAACATATAGAATCTATTAATACAATATGAATCGTAATTGAAACAATTATAATTGAATTGAATATGAAAAGAAAGAGGAAACAATACAATTCCATTTCTAATAAAAATAGCAGCAGGAAGTAAAAGTATTAAAATTCTTTTATCCCAAAGAGAAGGGTATCCTTTCACCTAGGATAGAAGGTCTGTCTTACCACCACCTTGGTAATCCCTCAATACGATGATCGGTACGTCCGTCTTGCAATCCCTGCAAGCCCTTGATTTTATAGGTAATCGGTACCTATATCTTTCAAACACTTAAAATCCCTCGATACGAAGATCGGTTGCACCATCTGCCTATCCCCGATAGCCCTCGATCGTTATCACCTGATCAGTCACACAAAGCAAAACAAAGCACTTACTAAAATAAAAAATCTAAGAACGAGCCATTCATGTTTTGTAATTCCAAGGCTTTTGCACAAAGCAAGAGAGAAGTCACAGTGTCTCTCTCTAGAACTTAATAGGAGAAAAAGATGATCAAAGTCTCTAAGTTGTTTTCTCAGTTTCAAATGACCTTCTATTTATAGGCCTCAGGTTCTGACGGTCATATTTCTTATAACGGTCATATTTCTCCGAAAAACTCGGAGGGACTTGGCCACCTGGCATTATAATGGTCATATTGAAACAGAAAACATGAAATCGTTTTTATTAGTTTATAACTAACTCCATGACATCATTTTGGTTAAACAAAACATATATGAAAATGATAATCATGAGTACGATTGATATAAAACATGTGTTTTGATAAAATAATAAAAACATGCATGTGATAAAAGTAAAACATGAGTACTATTAATATTACTTAGTGCAATGAATTGATATGATGCAAAGTGAGTATGATGCACAATATTCAGTACGATAGACAGAGTCAGTATGATTGACAGAGTCAGTATGATTGAAAGAATCAGTACGATTGACAGAGTCAATACGATTGACAGAGTCATTATGATTGACAGCATCAGTACGATTGAAAGAGTCAGTATGATTGACAGAGTCAGTAGGATTGACAAAGTCAGTACGATTGATAGAGTCAGTACGATTGACAGAGTCAGTAAGATTGACAGAGTCAGTACGATTGACAGAGTTAGTATAATTGACAGTGTCAGTATGATAGACAAAGTCAGTATGATTGACAGAGTCAGTACAATTGATAGAGTTAGTACGATTGACAGAGTCAGTACGATTGAAAGGGTCAGTATGATTGACAGGGTCAGTATGATTGACATAGTTAGTATGATAAATATATTCAGTATGATAAACATAGTCAGTATGATAAATATAAAAATTGTATTCAAAGTAAGTCCTTTATTTGAGAAATGGGTATAAAGAGATTTGTGATTTACAAAACAAAATACATAAAAGTCAAAATAATACTTTATACTTAACAATATCTCCCTTTTTGGAAAGCACAAAACACAAAGTAAAACTATAAAAAAATACTTATCTCCCCCTGAGTTATGAAAAATCTTCTGAAAGAAGAAAATGAATACGACTAACTCCCCATTAGTTATATACTTTCATAAGGATTTTATTCATATATATTTTCCTTGATATATATGTATTAAGTTTGAGTAAAACATTAACAATTATCCCCCTTTTTGAATATTTCTCCCCTTTTATAATACCTTCTCCCCCTTTGTGATTTACAAAAAGAATAGGGTAGTCTTGAGTTTTCTGAAAAGGTTAGAGAGAAACAAAATTCAAGACAATGGAAATGAAAACATAAAACTCGTTGAATTGTCAAAAGTCCATAGAATTCGAAATGTCAATAAAGAAAGAAAGATATAGCAAAACATTTATTTGTTTTCTCTTTATTTTTCATTCTTGATAAACTCATGGAGAACAACCTTTATCTTCTTAATTTCTTTCTTGTACTCCGAGATAGAATCGCCCTGGGATTTGAGAAGCTCTTGTTGGTCGACAAAAGGTTGATCATGATTTTTGATAGTCTCTTCTTGAATTCTAATCACTTCTTTAAGATAATAAATTTTGTATTGAATAATCTTATTTTCTTAAGTTAGCATTGTGTTTTGTTTATTTAACAAAACTATTTCATCTTTGAAATATGAAACCTTCAAAAACTCTAACAGGAAAGTACTGAACCTTTCCCTGAAGAAATCCATTTTGAGTCTAAAGAAGAGAAGCAAAGCTTCGCCGAGAAACTTGAAGAACTGGTGTGGGTTTAAGGAGGGGGTTCCTCTATTTATAGGCGAATTTGGGTGATTGTTGGACTTCTATTATTGATATTAGAAGATAAATAATCCAATGGTGAAGAATAAAAACACGTTAAAAATGAGAAACAAAAACATAAAAGAAAAGAGATAAAAATAATAATGTACATATAAAGACCAATAAATTCATTATAATTTTTTTTTAAATATATGGGAATTTTACGAGTCCGTGAAAATTTAAGGAGCGTGATTTCGAGAACCGGTGTGTCCAGAATGAATTTCTGAACTTTTTTTCAGGTACGTTCAGTAAACGTGCAAGTGGATTTTTGTAACTTTTGAACTGGTGCTCAGAATTGAAATCTGTGGGCACAGTTGAACTCGTAGCACCGGTATTCGCTTAAGGAGACCTTCACCTTGACTGTAGTAGGTTGAGGGTGATAGTTAGTTTTTTTGCTTTTCGTGGAGGAAGAATAAAAATAAAATATTTAACTTTTTATTTATTTTATTTTTCTTTTAAAACCCCTCCTTTTGTGTTATGGGGTTGGGGACCACCCAAACCAGAAACCCCCATTTTGAATGTTTAATGGTGGGGACCACCTGACTCTTGAACTCCCTCTTTAATGAGGGAGGTGACCTTTGGTTTCCTCTAAATTAATTATGTCAACACCATCATAATTAATGGCCAACTCTATTTTAAATTAATAAAACATAATTTAATATGTTGGATATACATTTTCGGTGGAATTGGGAGAAAGGGTTGTCAAAGAGGAGAGATTTTGTAGGATCATTCCCTTCCAATGAAGAACACCTCTCCAACGAATAACTTGCTCCAACGAAGAATGAGGAACCGACCCCGAACCCGGATCGGAAGCACGTTGCGAAGGCAACGAACGCCGATGTTCTTCAATGACTTCATCTCCTATCTCTCGACACCTCTAATGAATGAAAAGGTATGGAATGTTATTTTGAATACCTTTACCACATTCTTGACATCCTTCTTGAATTAAGAATGTCTATGTCGCATGCTACCGCTCTAACATGGAGGGTGCGGGCCAAACGAACATGGACCGACCACTTCACAAATATTTGTGGTTTTTGTTGCATTCTTCGCGATGGAGGAAGATGGTGACCGGTGCTAGTGATTGGAACTGGTGGGACTCAGAAGCGGCGTTCGGTACCACGGCCGGCCACGAAGATGGGGGGGGCACAACCGCGCCACCGGAGAAGAGTCACGGCTCGTTGGCCGCGGCAGAGCAAGGGCGGTGGCCGGTGGTGGCCGGCCATGCGTGTAAAGACCCGGAAATTTCAAGGAAATTTTTTTCTTAATTTTCTTTGGAATTTTACAAGAACACAGTTTCTGACAGCGCCTGATTCCGAGGCCCGGTGTGCCCAGAATCAATTTCCGAAGTTTGGCTCGGGTACGTTCAGTGAACGAACGAGCGGGAATTTCTAACTTTTGAACCGGTGCCCGGAATCAAATTCCGAGGGCACCGATGGAACCGTAGCGCCGGTTTTTGCTTAGGAATGCCTTTCCTGGAGTTGTGTTTGCTTGGGAGCAGTTGTTTATTAAGGTTGTGGTTTAAGTGTAAAGAAAAATAAAATTTGTGTTACAAATTTTATTTATCTTCTTAAGTGGTTATCTCCTAAGTGTGGAAGTTGGGGTGGAATCACAAGTTCCTAACTAACCAAGTGAGGATTAAGGTGAGTTGGGGCCCACACGAGCCCCAACCCTTCACCATCCCCTTAACTCTCTTATACCCCCTTTAAACTCCCTTGCACTTAATGTGCCAAAACCCCTCAAATTCCTAACTCCTTAAACTCCTTAACTCCCTTGAACCCCCCCAATTAAATGTGACTCTTCACTTCCACCTTCATTAATTTTGGAGCCTCTCTACCCATTAATGAAGGATGTAACTTAATGAATTTGAATTATTTTGAATTCATTAAGCTAACACTATAATAAGGTGTGTTGTTTTATTGTTTGGGGTTGGCTAAATCTTTGTGATAGAGTCATGGAAGGATTGAAGAGAATTCCACCCTCGACGAAGAACACGAAGGACATCTCCAAACATGGAACAACGTCTTCTCGACAAAGAATTCCTTTTCCAAAGAAGAACGTGAAGTTTCCAACGTCGATCCCTTCTTGGATGCCTCCTTCCCACTCCTTCCAGAATAAAGAAGGGAGCGCCTTTCACGAAGAACGACGACGTCGTCAACGGCTTCTCTTTTCCGATGTCGACGAATCGCCGCCGCCTTTCCGCGACTTCGTCAACACATAACGAAAAGCGAGGTAGGGGTTTGTTGTTGCTTTATTTAATTATTTTCCGTTCTTGGTTCTAGCATGACAAACTTGAGGATGAACGTTTAAGTGTTATCGTCTAACGAGAGGGGGACCGGACCGCACAAACACGGCCGAAACCCCCTCCTTTGTTCTTGAATGTTTCTTGCGGATGAAACGAGATAGTGTGGTGCCGTCGCACCACACGGGAATCACACGGAAATTATTGCGCGGCGCCGTCGCGCCGCGCCGTGGAAAGAATTATCATGAACACGACGCCGTCGCGCCGCGTCGAAGGAAACCGAAGACGCCGCGGTCGGAGCGGGGCTGTGGCGGAGGGGCGCGGTGCCGTCGCACCTCGCCGGATGACGAAGGCCACAGCCGGTTCCGGGCCGCGGCGGATCGTGATGACCGGCGGCCAGCCAGGCCGCCGGTGCCGGAAGACGGAAGAGGACTGGCCCTTGCCGGTCCTGTTGACAAGAAGTCGGCCGGCCAGGTCGGGCCAGCCGGGTTGGTGGAAACCGGGGGAATTTAATTCCCCCGGGCAGTTATTTGGCCCCCCATTATGAGGGGGTCCGGTTTCACAAAAGGGGGGGGGGGGCAGGCGGCCCCCCGTTTCCAGCAAGCTTGGCCTTCGGCCAAGCTGGCAGCGCGCCCGGCGCGCTGCCTTGCGCCAAACCGGCGCGCCTGGCCGGTTCGCCGCGCCAGGCCACGCCGGGCCAGGCCGCGCCGGGCCGGGCCGGGCCGCGCCGGGCCGGGCCGCGCCGCGCCGGGCCGGGCCGGGCCGCGCCGGGCCGCGCCGCGCCGAGCCGGGCTGGGTTGTGCCGGGCCGGGTCGACCCCGTCCGGGGCGGGTCGACCCGGTTCGGGCCATCCGGGGGGTCTCGGGCCGGGACGGCCCGGGCCCGAAACCCCCGTTACCGAGCGGTTTGGTCAAATGCCCGTATCTTCGGCTACAGGCCTCCAAACGACTCGTCGTTAGCGGCAACGCGATCCTTGGATCGAGACGGTCGTTTCGGTATACTATACTCAAGGTGCACCTTCCTTTTCGGGAGCCTACGTGGTTAAAACTCCGTAGTTAAGCGTGCTTGGCCTAGAGTAGTGATCAGGATGGGTGACCTCCTGGAAAGTTTCCCAAGGTGAGTGTGAGACGAAAAAGCCAATAACTCTCAGACCGGGCGTCCGATTGACGCGCCGTCTGTTGCGTTGAGTTCCTGTTGACGATACGGAACTTTTGGCATCCTCCGCCCGAGTTTTGGATGCAGATGGATAGTGGCCGGGTTGGATCGCACTGAAATCCAACCGGGCCCCTGGAACGGAAAAGCTGATATCTTTCTGACAGAACGTCCGTTGATGAACCGTCAGCGGCTTTGGTGATCGCGTTGAGAAACGGTCCCTATGAGTTTACCCTATGAGAGTTCGGGGTACATTTGAGATACGACCGGGTTTGGTTTGCTCACGAAACCAACCGGGCCCCTGGGACGAAAAGGCTAATAACTCACAGACCGGGCGTCCGATTGACGCGCCGTCTGTTGCGTTGAGACCCCTATGACGTGGCGGTCCTTTGAGATACTTCTTCATGGGACTTTGAGATACTTGGAGTATCGAACTGTAGCTCGTGGAGCGGACCCTCCCAGTGACGAGCGTGCGGAGTACAGAGACCGTGTAGCTGGCTGAGACCCGACGACTGCTGATCGAACGACTCGGAGTGTTACAGAGGTGCGCTTGGTTGTAGCGGCACATGGGAGCGCTTGGTTGTAGCGGCATACCCACGACAGAGTTGCGCTTGGTTGTAGCGGCACATGGGAGCGCTTGGTTGTAGCGGCATACCCACGACAGAGGTGCGCTTGGTTGTAGCGGCACATGGGAGCGCTTGGTTGTAGCGGCAGACCCACGACAGAGTTGCGCTTGGTTGTAGCGGCACATGGGAGCGCTTGGTTGTAGCGGCATACCCACGACAGAGGTGCGCTTGGTTGTAGCGGCACATGGGAGCGCTTGGTTGTAGCGGCAGACCCACGACAGAGGTGCGCTTGGTTGTAGCGGCACATGGGAGCGCTTGGTTGTAGCAGCTGGCCCGCAGTACTCGATGGGTGGAGTTCTTCAGCAGTCTTAGGTTAATGAGCAGTACCTCGGAGTCGTGACAGGACCACTGTACACTCCAGAGACGGAGCTCTTCAGCAGTTACGGTTTCGATAATGAAAATCCTGGTTTGAGTTGAGACTTTTGACCTTGTGTTTACCTCATGATTGAGATGGGTCACTTGCTAACTTAGGTATATGTATGGGCATATACCCGGGTAGTGGTTATCCGTTGATTTCAAAATCCTTGTGTTTCCTCATGATTGAGATGGGTTACTTGATAACTTAGGTATATGTATGGGCATATATCTAAGTAGAGGTTATCTGTTGAGATCTTCTTTGTGGTTATCCTTGTTGGTTTAGTGAGACCTTGAGGGTCTCGGGGTCCCTACTGAGTATCGTTATACTCACCCCTGCACGGGCTATGCCCGCACCTCGTTGTGTTGGTTGCAGACGACGGGTAGTGCTGACAGAAGCCAAGTGTTCGAGGACTGGACAGTACCTGGAGGTGGACTATACGAAGAGATGGTACCCGGAGGAGGACCTCACGACGAGGCGGTACCCAGAGGTGGACGTGACGACGAGGCGGTACCCAGAGGTGGACCACTGGGCGAGACATACACGGAGCGGACGGTGGGACCTGAGGAGCAGAGGAGCTATCTGTACCCACCCTTCAGGTGGGATTTCCAGTGGACAGCTCGGCGTAGCAGCTTTACTTTTCAGTTGCTGTTTTCCCTTTCGAGTTGTACTTTACAGTTGGGCTTGTATTTCCAGCCCCTTTTTACTTTCCGCACTTAGTGTTGTACTCAGTTTTTACTTAGTGTTTACTTCTTCCGCTTGTACTCTGTGGTGCTTGTTTTCTTTTATAAAGGCAATTCCTTCCCAGTTATCGGGATTTTACGCCTTTGGTGCTAGTCTCCAGCCCCTGGCCTATGGAAGGCGGGCTTGGGGTAGTCACGGCACGGGCCCCGAGGACGGGTCGTGAAAAATTGGTATCAAAGGAGTTCGGTTCTACCGCAGAACTTATAACTCTGATGTTTCTTTCTGTGAAGCAATAGTGTTAAGGGTACCGAGTGTGGTTTTCAGTTCAGGGAGTCCAGTGTTGGTGCGGCGGCCGACGTATCTGTACACCAGGACCCTGACTACTGATTTCCGACTTTGTACACAAAAACACTGATTGCGTGTGTGTTTCCAAAGTTTTTAAGTCAGCTCAAACCAGGTCAGCTCACCAGGTATAAGACGTTGACCGTGTCGCATCTGTTCAGGATGTCTCCACGCATACAGTCAGTTGGAGTTCCGAGAGAGTACTCGATGACGGCTCACCGAGTGACGAGGCTCTGGTGCAGGGCCCTTTTTACTATGTTGGCACCCTTGGGTGGTGTACCAGTAGCACCACCACCTGTTGGGCAGCAGATGCCAACGGCTATACTAGCAAACTGTGCATGCTGGCAGAGCGTGTTGCACGAGTTCCAGCAGTAGAGGCCTCAGAAGTTACGAGGCGAGGCAGATTTCCAGACAGCAGAGCAGTGGCTGGAGGCGATTGCTAGAGTTTTCCACCTAGCTGAGACATCAGTAGAGTGGATGGTGGACTTGGCCACTAGTGTTTTCCAGTGAATGACCATGAGGATGGTCCGCATAGTGATGAGGCTTCGGTACGTGAACCGATGCCTGAGATAGTGCCTTTGGGTAGTGTGTCAGCTATACATCACTACCTGTTGGTCAGCAGTTACAACCGGCGGTACCGGTAGGTGACACATGTAAGTTTACAGCCTTACATGTGTTCTAACTTCAGATACCCTCATGTTCCGAGGTGAACCTGACTCATAGGCGGCTGAGGACTGGCTTGAGGAGGTGGCCGAGAATTTTCTAGAACTTTTACAGTTTCGGCGGGACGACGTGTTGATAGCTGAGAATTCATCGAGGCGTACCGAACATATCGGGTACTCGATGGAAGCGTTTCAATCAGTGCAATAGAGGTCGGACCTCTGAGCATGGTATGTTTAAGGGCTTCCGAGCCATCACCTTTTCTCTATGCATTTCTACTTAGGCTAGAGTGCTAGAAGGAACCTTTGTGGTTGAGAATTCTTTGCTGATCGAATACAGCCAGAGAATGTTAGAAGTTTGGAAAGCAGGAAACTAACACCAGTCTCGGAGACTTGGGCATGTAAAATGTTTCAAGAAGAGGAAATGTTAAGGATAGATGAATCTGCAGAGCAGCAGACATGGAGGCAGAGCTTGGAGAGCAGCTCGTGGTGGTGTACATTTCAACATGTTACCATCACCCGCCTTTGTAGTCCCCGCTAGACTCAAAGAGTTGGAGAGCAGGGAAAGAGGGTAGCTGCTAGCGGTCATGGAGTGCGACCAAAAAGGGGCTCTAAGGATGATTCGAAGTGCGGAATTTATCTTCTACTAGCGGTCGTAGCCACAGGAATCGAAACGAATCATCCCTTCCTTCCATGAATCTCGTCCCAGACCTAGAGATTCCGGTTAAGCCGTTGACTTGACCCTCACGTCTGGAGATACCTTTGGGAGGAGACTCGATAGTCACACTTACGCCGACGGTGTGATCTGACCCTTGAGGCGAGAGTCTCGGTTAGGACCTCTTGGTGGCAGCGTCGAGGCCTTACGACGTTAGTTTGAGTATGTATTTGGCGATCACTGTTCATACTCAAATTGACGGTATTAGGCAAACGTTGGGATGGGTTTTCCTTGGTCGGCGAAAAGGAAACCATGGGCAGCACAAGATAAACTCGTGCATGGGAGGGTGTAGCCGATCATTCTTGGGTCGTCCAACCTTACCCTCGTGGCAGTAGGAGTTTTGAGTTTCAGTTCTAACCTAAAAAGGAAGACCTTTAGAGTTCGAGGATGGCGACCACGTTCTTATACAGGTCTCACCTCGATGAGGTTTACGGAGATGTAGCCGAGGCGGCAAGAGATCTCTGAGGTTCAATAGACCTTTCTAGGTCCCCAGCAGGGTAGGCGAGGTGGTTTATCGCTTGACCCATCCACCTCAGTTGCACCAGGTGCATGATGACTTTCACGTAACTCAATTGAGGAGATACGTGCTTGATCCTTCACACATCATCGACCTCAGGGAGTTGGACGTCGATGATAGAGCGACATGCACGGAGGTTCAAGTGGGGATCAAGAATAGACAGGAGCAGATCCTACGAGGATGATCGATTCCTTGGGTGCACTTCCTTTGACAGTACGGGAACCTCCAGGTGAGCACATGGGAGCGGAAGGCTCAGATGCATGCTCTGTACCGCTTTTGTGACCCTAGTTTGTGATGAAGCTTTACGGGGACGCAAAGCCCTGAGGTGGGAGTAATGTAAAGACCCGGAAATTTCAAGGAAATTTTTTTCTTAATTTTCTTTGGAATTTTACAAGAACACAGTTTCTGACAGCGCCTGATTCCGAGGCCCGGTGTGCCCAGAATCAATTTCCGAAGTTTGGCTCGGGTACGTTCAGTGAACGAACGAGCGGGAATTTATAACTTTTGAACCGGTGCCCGGAATCAAATTCCGAGGGCACCGATGGAACCATAGCGCCGGTTTTTTCTTAGGAATGCCTTTCCTGGAGTTTTGTTTGCTTGGGAGCAGTTGTTTATTAAGGTTGTGGTTTAAGTGTAAAGAAAAATAAAATTTGTGTTACAAATTTTATTTATCTTCTTAAGTGGTTATCTCCTAAGTGTGGAAGTTGGGGTGGAATCACAAGTTCCTAACTAACCAAGTGAGGATTAAGGTGAGTTGGGGCCCACACGAGCCCCAACCCTTCACCTTCCCCTTAACTCTCTTATACCCCCTTTAAACTCCCTTGCACTTAATGTGCCAAAACCCATCAAATTCCTAACTCCTTAAACTCCTTAACTCCCTTGAACCCCCCCAATTAAATGTGACTCTTCACTTCCACCTTCATTAATTTTGGAGCCTCTCCACCCATTAATGAAGGATGTAACTTAATGAATTTGAATTATTTTGAATTCATTAAGCTAACACTATAATAAGGTGTGTTGTTTTATTGTTTGGGGTTGGCTAAATCTTTGTGATAGAGTCATGGAAGGATTGAAGAGAATTCCACCCTCGACGAAGAACACGAAGGACATCTCCAAACATGGAACAACGTCTTCTCGACGAAGAATTCCTTTTCCAAAGAAGAACGTGAAGTTTCCAACGTCGATCCCTTCTTGGATGCCTCCTTCCCACTCCTTCTGGAATAAAGAAGGGAGCGCCTTTCACGAAGAACGACGACGTCGTCAACGGCTTCTCTTTTCCGATGTCGACGAATCGCCGCCGCCTTTCCGGGACTTCGTCAACACATAACGAAAAGCGAGGTAGGGGTTTGTTGTTGCTTTATTTAATTATTTTCCGTTCTTGGTTCTATCATGACAAACTTGAGGATGAACGTTTAAGTGTTATCGTCTAACGAGAGGGGGATCGGACCGCACAAACACGGCCGAAACCCCCTCCTTTGTTCTTGAATGTTTCTTGCGGATGAAACGAGATAGCGTGGTGCCGTCGCACCACGCGGGAATCACACGGAAATTATTGCGCGGCGCCGTCGCGCCGCGCCGTGGAAAGAATTATCATGAACACGACGCCGTCGCGCCGCGTCGAAGGAAACCGAAGACGCCGCGGTCGGAGCGGGGCCACGGCGGAGGGGTGCGGTGCCGTCGCACCTCGCCGGATGACGAAGGCCGCAGCCGGTTCCGGGCCGCGGCGGATCGTGATGACCGGCGGCCAGCCGGGCCGTCGGTGCCGGAAGACGGAAGAGGACAGGCCCTTGCCGGTCCTGTTGACAAGAAGTCGGCCGGCCAGGTCGGGCCGGCCGGGTTGGTGGAAACCGGGGGAATTTAATTCCCCCGGGCAGTTATTTGGCCCCCCATTATGAGGGGGTCCGGTTTCACAAAAGGGGGGCGGGGGGGGGCAGGCGGCCCCCCGTTTCCAGCAAGCTTGGCCTTCAGCCAAGCTGGCAGCGCGCCCGGCGCGCTGCCTTGCGCCGAACCGGCGCTCCTGGCCGGTTCGCCACGCCGGGCCACGCCGGGCAGCGCCGCGCCGGGCCGCGCCGCGCCGCGCCGCGCCGCGCCGGGCCGCGCCGCGCCGAGCCGGGCCGGGTTGTGCCGGGCCGGGTCGACCCCGTCCGGGGCGGGTCGACCCGGTTCGGGCCATCCGGGGGGTCTCGGGCCGGGACGGCCCGGGCCCGAAACCCCCGTTACCGAGCGGTTTGGTCAAATGCCCGTATCTTCGGCTACAGGCTTCCAAACGACTCGTCGTTAGCGGCAACGCGATCCTTGGATCGAGACGGTCGTTTCGGTATACTATACTCAAGGTGCACCTTCCTTTTCGGGAGCCTACGTGGTTAAAACTCCGTAATTAAGCGTGCTTGGCCTAGAGTAGTGATCAGGATGGGTGACCTCCTGGAAAGTTTCCCAAGGTGAGTGTGAGACGAAAAAGCCAATAACTCTCAGACCGGGCGTCCGATTGACGCGCCGTCTATTGCGTTGAGTTCCTGTTGACGATACGGAACTTTTGGCATCCTCCGCCCGAGTTTTGGATGCAGATGGATAGTGGCCGGGTTGGATCGCACCGAAATCCAACCGGGCCCCTGGAACGGAAAAGCTGATATCTTTCTGACAGAACGTCCGTTGATGAACCGTCAGCGGCTTTGGTGATCGCGTTGAGAAACGGTCCCTATGAGTTTACCCTATGAGAGTTCGGGGTACATTTGAGATACGACCGGGTTTGGTTTGCTCACGAAACCAACCGGGCCCCTGGGACGAAAAGGCTAATAACTCACAGGCCGGGCGTCCGATTGACGCGCCGTCTATTGCGTTGAGACCCCTATGACGTGGCGGTCCTTTGAGATACTTCTTCATGGGACTTTGAGATACTTGGAGTATCGACCTGTAGCTCGTGGAGCGGACCCTCCCAGTGATGAGCGTGCGGAGTACAGAGACTGTGTAGCTGGCTGAGACCCGACGACTGCTGATCGAACGACTCGGAGTGTTACAGAGGTGCGCTTGGTTGTAGCGGCACATGGGAGCGCTTGGTTGTAGCGGCATACCCACGACAGAGTTGCGCTTGGTTGTAGCGGCACATGGGAGCGCTTGGTTGTAGCGGCATACCCACGACAGAGGTGCGCTTGGTTGTAGCGGCGCATGGGAGCGCTTGGTTGTAGCGGCAGACCCACGACAGAGTTGCGCTTGGTTGTAGCGGCACATGGGAGCGCTTGGTTGTAGCGGCATACCCACGACAGAGGTGCGCTTGGTTGTAGCGGCACATGGGAGCGCTTGGTTGTAGCGGCAGACCCACGACAGAGGTGCGCTTGGTTGTAGCGGCACATGGGAGCGCTTGGTTGTAGCAGCTGGCCCATAGTACTCGATGGGTGGAGTTCTTCAGCAGTCTTAGGTTAATGAGCAGTACCTCGGAGTCGTGACAGGACCACTGTACACTCCAGAGACGGAGCTCTTCAGCAGTTACGGTTTCAATAATGAAAATCCTGGTTTGAGCTGAGACTTTTGACCTTGTGTTTACCTCATGATTGAGATGGGTCACTTGCTAACTTAGGTATATGTATGGGCATATACCCGGGTAGTGGTTATCCGTTGATTTCACAATCCTTGTGTTTCCTCATGATTGAGATGGGTTACTTGATAACTTAGGTATATGTATGGGCATATATCTAAGTAGAGGTTATCTGTTGAGATCTTCTTTGTGGTTATCCTTGTTGGTTTAGTGAGACCTTGAGGGTCTCGGGGTCCCTACTGAGTATCGTTATACTCACCCCTGCACGGGCTATGCCCGCACCTCGTTGTGTTGGTTGCAGACGACGGGTAGTGCTGACAGAAGCCGAGTGTTCGAGGACTGGAGAGTACCTGGAGGTGGACTATACGAAGAGATGGTACCCGGAGGAGGACCTCACGACGAGGCGGTACCCAGAGGTGGACGTGACGACGAGGCGGTACCCAGAGGTGGACCACTGGGCGAGACATACACGGAGCGGACGGTGGGACCTGAGGAGCAGAGGAGCTATCTGTACCCACCCTTCAGGTGGGATTTCCAGTGGACAGCTCGGCGTAGCAGCTTTACTTTTTAGTTGTTGTTTTCCCTTTCGAGTTGTACTTTACAGTTGGGCTTGTATTTCCAGCCCCTTTTTACTTTCCGCACTTAGTGTTGTACTCAGTTTTTACTTAGTGTTTACTTCTTCCGCTTGTACTCTGTGGTGCTTGTTTTCTTTTATAAAGGCAATGTCTTCCCAGTTATCGGGATTTTACGCCTTTGGTGCTAGTCGCCAGCCCCTGGCCTATGGAAGGCGGGCTTGGGGTAGTCACGGCACGGGCCCCGAGGACGCGTCGTGACAATGCGAATGGGTGACGGCGCGCGTCCGTGCTGCCTGATGCAGAAGAGGCATGGCCTTTTTCCATGGTGGTGAGGGAAGGGCGGCCGGATCGCTATCGGTCGGTGACGTGGGCGCGGTGTGCGACCGCGCCGCGTGGAGGTGGCTGGCCATCCGGCCAGCCAGGGAGCCGATCGGATCACACCGAGCCGCCGCACCGCAGGTCGCCGCACCGCGGGCTGCCTAGCGTGGGCCAGGCAGGACCCAGAGCCGGACTCGAGTCATGTCAGGTCGACCCGAACCGGATTGGGTCGAGTTGGGTCGGACCGACTGGGTCGGACCAGACCCGGACCAACTTTGACCCTTTTCGTTCTTTTGGCCATATCTTGAGCTACGGGTGTCCGTTTGACGAACCGTCTACATGGACAGAAACCTTTGATTGAAACGGTCCTTTTGGTATACCCCAATTGTGTTTTGGATAAATTTGGGGTATGACCGGGTTGGATCGAGCACAAATCCAACCAGGGACTCAGGACTAAAAGGCCAATAACTTACAAACCAGGTGTCCGATTGATGCATTGTCTGTTGCGTTGAGACCCCTTTTACGTGGAGATCCTTTGGGATAATTCTTTGTGGGACTTAACGGTAGTTGTAGTATTCAAACTTTGGCTTGAAGAGCGGACCCTCCCAGAATCAAGCGAGCTTAGTGCAGGAACCATGTAGCTGGCTGTAACAAGAGAAAGAGATCCTATGTGGGTCTGTGCTTTGGGATCCTATGTGGGTCTGTGATTTGGGATCCTTCATGGGTCTGTGTTCGAGATTATCCCTTGGATACACTTTAGAAATCCACCTGAGACTACTCTAGCATCCTACATGGGTCTGCTGTACTAGGATCCTACGTGGGTCTAATGATTTAGGATCCTTCGTGGGTCTACCCCTTAACAGAGTAAGATGATTCAATAGTTACATATAATCATCTTTACTACCATACCTAAGTTATACCTGGTGTGATATGAGTATTTACCTTTGTGGTAATCTTCTGTGTGTTTTACCTTTGTGGTACTTACCTTCATGGTGATACCTTTTGGTATTATTCTATGTGGCGTACCTTTGTGGTAATTACCTTCGTGGTGATACCTTTATGGTATTCTTCTGTGTGGAGTACCTTTGTGGTAATTACCTTCATGGTGGTTACCTTCATGGTATTCTTTCCTTTGTGGAACAGTTGTACTTTGGAAAAGGATTTGGGCCTTGTGTTTCCTCCTGATTGAGATGGGTTTACTTGATAACTTAGGTATATGCATGGGCATATACCTAAGTAGGGTCATAAGTTGTTCACATGATTTGTGGTTTATCCTTTGTGGATTTTGTGAGACCTTTGAGGGTCTTGGGGTCCCTACTGAGTATTTTTATACTCACCCATGCATGGGCTATGCCTGCACCTTGTTGTGTTTGGTGCAGACGACGGACAGCACTGACTTAGGATGAGGGTACCAGGACTGGAGGTAGCTCGGAGCTGGACCTTAGACGAGGCATACCGCATAGGAGACCATTCAAGAGATGTACCTACCCTTCAGGTAGGATACTTGGCGGGTGTTCACAGGAGTTGTTTAGTTGACTTGTACTTCCCATTTTTCTTGTACTTTCCAGTTGGTCTTATATTCTGGCCCCTTTTACTTACTGTACACTCTCCTTTTACTATACAGTTTACCGGTGTTCCTATCTTATTGTGTGTTTGGTTGAGTGTGTTTATAGGATATAAAGGCAATGCCTTCCTAGTTTTAAGGAATACGCCTTCGGTGCTAGTCGCCAGCCCCTGGCCTATGGAAGGCGGGCTTGGGGTAGTCACGGAATGGGCCCTGGGGGACGGGTCGTGACAAATTGGTATCAATGGAGTTTTTTATACCATAGAACATTGGACTCTAATCTTTTTAACGACAATAGTGTTAAGTTTAGTGAGTGTGGTTATCAGTTTAGGGAATCCAGTGTTGGTGCGGCACCTAACGTATCCATACACCAGGACCCTGACTTCTGATTTCTGACTCAGTGCACAAAAACACCGATTGCGTGTGTGTTTCGAAAAGTTTTCTTTGTGAACTCTTTGAGTCATCTCACCAGGTATAACTTATTGACTGTGGTGCACCTGTTTCTTTTCAGGATTCCTCCATGTAGACAGCCAACTAGGGTTCCGGTTATAGTACGCGATGATAGCCCACCGAGCGATGAAGCCTCAGTGCAGGGCCCTCTTTCAGTAGGGGCACCAGCGTTACCATTACCCATTGGGCCACCGATGCCACCATCCCCAGCAGAAGAGGTTGCACGCTGCTTGAGCATGTTGCACGAGTTCCAGCGATAGAGGCCACTCAGGTTCAGGGGAGAGAAGGACTCATAGGTGACTGAGGATTGGATGGAGGTAGTGGTGAGAGTCTTCCAACTGGTAGGGACACCGGCTGATCTCATGGTGATCATTGTCTCCAGTCTTCTACAGGTAGCAGCAAGCAGATAGTGGAGCTTGATGCTCTAGGTTCACGATGAGGTGACACTTCTCTGGGCAGACTTTGAGAGCCTATTTCGGGCAGAGTTTGTCCCAGCGAACCTTCGTACAGTGCGCATTCAGGAGCTTCTTCATCTACAGTAGGATAGCATGACTATGGCTCAGTACTCAGTGAGTTTCACTGACCTCTCATGCTACTCCACTGATATGGTGTGGGACCCATTCTTTAGGGTCCGGACCTTCGATTAGGGACTCAGGTAGGAGATCAGGGCTTCGATGATTTCTCTCAGCTTCCCGACGTAGGCAGGGGTGTTGGAGCGATCCCTCTTAGCGGGGAGTTTCCTTAATGAGCAGTCACCAACAGTGAGACCCACCACCGAGCATCACGTAGTGGAGTCTTCTGCAGCTGGCAACAGACAGATGTCATAGAGGTCCAAGAGGACCATACCTATAGGTGGATGACTGTAGGATTCAGGGTCAGTTGTGTGGGGCACTAGAGACAAATCCAGTCATACGAGGAGCAGGTAGTGTTACACATGTGGCGGGTAGGGTCACATGGATCATGACTACCCAAACCGCCGTACGGATGATCAGAATATGGTCGAAGGACCTCCCAGGTAGAGATAGAGGTTTGACCGAGGAGGTCCGTAGGGAACAGGCGGACGTGGAAGAGGAGCTGGTCGTGCAGCTGGCGGTGGGCGCCAATTCGAGATGTTACTGCCACCACCACCAAGTGGTACACCCTGACCATAGGAAGCAGGTGGACAGGGGTGAGCTCAGCTCTAGGCAGCTGAGGCCTATGACCATGGTGCTCCAAAGATGATACGATGTTTGATATGTGTCTACTTCACCTTAGCTTTAATACTTATAGACATAGGTTTCAGTCATTATTTTATTGCCACATCCCTCATTCGGAGCTCGGAGATTCCGATGGAGCCATTGGCTCGATCCTTACGGATAGAGACTCCTACAGAAGAGGATTCAACAATTAAACACTGGTTCCGGCAGTGTGAGCTTACTCTAGGAGGCGAGAGCTTCGGCTGGGATCTCCTAGTAGCGACATCGAGGCCTTACGATGTCATCTTGGGTATGGACTGGTTATCTATAGTTAATGCTCAGATTGACTGTATTAGGCGCAAAGTGTGGTGTGTCCGCACATATGGGACTAGGTTTACCTTCACCGGTGAGAAGAGAGTCTTTGCAGTACAGGATGGACTCACCTGGAGGAGAGTACAGCCGATCACTCATCAGTTGGCTAGCCTTACCCTCAGAGCGGTTGATGTGGAGAGTCTGAGCTATCCTGTAGTGGTGGACCAACACGCGGGTGTCTTCCCTGATGATGTCACGGGTCTACCTCCTCATAGAGAGGTGGACTTTTACATTGATTTGTACCCTGGGATGACACCTATATCTACACTAGAATATCTGATGGCTCCCACGGATCTTCGTGAGCTGCGGGTATAGTTGGAGGACTTACAAGGGAAGGGGTTCATTCAGCCCAGTGTTTCTCCTTGGGAAGCCCCGATATTGTTCACCAAGAAGGCAGATGGGAGCTTGAGACTTTGTGTTGACTATCGATGCCTGAACAAGGTGACTCTGAAGAACAAGTACCCACTCTCGAGGATTGAAGACCTCTTTGATCAGCTGAAGGGAGTACGGTGGTTCTCGAAGATAGACCTCAGGTCAGGCTATCACCATCTCAGATTATGAGATGAGAATGTGTAGAAGATGGATTTCAGATGTCAGTACAGCCATTGTGAGTTTTTGTTCATTCCATTTGGCGTGACCAATGCTCCAACAATGTTCATGGGAATCATGAATAGGATCTTTCAACCATACCTTGATCGCTTCATAGTAGTCTTCATCGACTACATTCTGATCTACTCGACTATTGAGGAGGAGCATGCCTATCAATTGCAGATAGTTCTAGACACACTCCGAGAGCACTAGCTTTATGGTAAGCTCTCAAAGTGCCAGTTTTGGATCTGAGAGGTTTACTTTCTGAGACATGTCATCTCAGAGGTTGGAGTTGCGGTGGATCCAGTAAAGATTGAGGTAGTACTTGCTTTGGATCCACCCAGGAGTGTGACGGAGGTACGGAGTTTCCTGGGTTTTTTTGGATACTATCGGAGATTTGTGCCAGATTTCTCCAGTGTTGCAGCACCTTTATTAGTGTTTACGAAGAAGGGTCAACCCTTCATGTGGTCAAAAAGATGCTAGTGGAATTTTCAAGAGCTGAGACAGAAGCTGACTAGTGCCCCCATCTTGAGGCTTTCGGAGGAGGGTGTTGGGTATGTAGTATATTGCGACGCATCAGGGACCGGGCTCAGATGTTTCATGATGCAGTATCGAGCAGTTATCGCATATTGTTCTCGACAGTTAATACAGCATGAGTATAACTACACTACCAATGACCTGGAGTTAGTAGCAGTGGTCTTTTCCTTGAAGATGTAGAGACATTACTTGATGGGAGAAGGTTTTATAGTCTACTCTGATCACAAGAGTCTTAGGTATATCTTCTCTCATAAGGACTTGAACCTGAGACAGTGACGTTGTCTTGAGTTCCTCTAGGACTATGACTTCGAGATAGTCTATACTTCTGGGAATGGGAACACTATAGCAGATGCACTCAATAGAAGATCTAGTATATAGCTGCTAGGTGAGGCGATGGAGCAGCTGGCTACTTTATATATATCCTTTGTGGATCGAGATGGGGCAGTTTTTCTTCAATCTCTTACAGTCACTCCCCCACTTCTTCAGCGAGTCAGGGAGGCGTAGCATGGGGACACTGACTGTGAGGCTCGATGTGCTCAGATATCCATAGGACAGGCACCTGATGGATTTTATGAAGGTGGGGAGCATGTCATCCTCTTCAGAGGATGTACCATGGTACGAGTGTCGCTTCGGGAGGAAGTGTTGAGGGAGTTCCATACGTCCCCTCTTGCAGTACATCCAGAAGTGGTGAAGATGTATCAGGACCTCCGAAGACAGCATTGGTGGCCGGTAATGAAGAAAGCGGTAGCATATTTTGTCTCTCGATGCCTCACTTTTCAGCAAGTGAAGGCAGATCATCAGGTACCAGTAGGCTTAGTTCAGCCTTTAGATGTCCCAGAGTGGAAGTGGGACGGGATATCCATGGACTTCATGACAGGAATTCCACGTACATCCAGAGGTCATGATTCTATTTTGGTGATCATCAACCGACTCACCAAGTTGGCCCACTTCCTATCGATCAGAGAGCAGGGTTCAGTAGAGAGTTTGGTATGCCTCTATGTGCAGGAGATTGTGCGGCTACATGGAGCACCCTTGACGATTATCTCCGATCATGATGCACGTTTTACTTCCCAGCTATGGAAGGGGTTGCAGGAGGCTTTTGGGAGGCAGCTTTGTTTGAGCACTACCTTCTATCCTTAGATGGATGGCCAGACTGAGCGGACCATTCAGACCATCGAGGACATGTTGCGTGCTTTCGTCCTCGACTTTGATCTTAGCTGGGAGGATCATTTTCCATTGGTGGAGTTTTCATACAATAACAATTATCACTCCACCATTGTGATGGCACCTTTAGAGGCTTTGTACGGCCGATCTTGCAGATCACCTTTGTGTTGGACTGGCCCAGAGGAGTCAGCACTCATGGGACCAGAGATGGTTCAGGCTACCACAGAGAAAGTGCAGATCATCCAGGAGCGGATGAAGACTGCACAGAGCAGGAATAAGTCTTATACTGACAGGAGACGGAGACCACTGGAGTTCGAGGATGGCGACCACATCTTCTTATGGGTCTCACCTTGATGAGATTTGTGGGGATTTGGCCAGGGTAGTAAGTTATCTCTGAGGTTCATCAGAACCTTTCAGGTCCTCAGCAGAGTTGGTGAGGTGGCTTACTTCTTAGCTCTTCCACCTCAGTTGCACCAGGTACATGACGTATTTCATGTATCCCAGCTAAGGAGATACGTGCACGGCCTTTCTCACGTCATCGACCACGATGAGCTGGATATCAACGATGGGGCGAAATTTATGGAGGTTCCAGTAGAGATTGAGGATCGGCAGGAGAGAGTCCTTTATGGGTGTTCAATACCTTTGGTGCACGTGCATTGGCAGCACAGGAACCTCTAGGAGAGCACATAGGAGTGGGATGCTCAGATTCATGCTCAGTACCCCCACTTGTTTTCCTAGTTTTTGTGATGTGTCTTTTGGGGACGCAAAGCCCTGAGGTGGGGAGAATGTAAAGACCCAAAAATTCCTTGTAATTTTTTTTTAAAATATATGGGAATTTTATGAGTCTTCGAAAATTTACAGCGCGTGATTCCAAGGCCCAGTGTGCTCGGAATGAATTTCTGAACTTTTTTTCAGGTATGTTCAGTAAACGTGCAAGCGGGTTTTTATAACTTTTGAACTGGTGCTCAAAATTAAAATATGAGGGCACCATTGAACTCGTGGCACTGGTATTCTCTTAAGAAGACGTTCACCTCAACCGTAGTAGGTTGAGGGTGAAAGTTAGTTTTTGTGCTTTTCATGGAGGAAGAAGAAAAATAAATTATTTAACTTTTTATTTATTTTATTTTTCTTTTGAAACCCCTCCTTTTGTGTTATGGGGGTGGAGACCACCCAAACCAGAAACCCCCATTTTGAATGTTTAATGGTGGGGACCACCTGACTCTTGAACTCCCACTTTAATGAGGCAAGTAACCTTTGGTTTCCTCTAAATAAATTATGACAAACACCATCATAATTAATGGCCAAGTCTTTTTCAAATTAATAAAACATAATTTAATATGTTGGCTATACATTTTTGGTGGAATTGGGGGAAAGGGTTGGCAAAGAGGAGAGCTTTTGGAGGATCATTCCCTCACAATGAAGAACGCCTCTCCAATAAAGAACTTTCTCCAACGAAGAACGAGGAACCGACCTTGAGCCCGGATCAGAAGCACCTTGCGGAGGCAACGAATGTCGGCATTCTTCAATGACTTCATCTTCTATCTCTCAACACCTCTAATGAACGACAAGGTAGGGAATGTTATTTTGAAAACCTTTACCTCATTCTTGACATTTTTCTTTAATTAATAAAGTCTATGGTGCTTTTTACCACTCTAACATGGAGGGTGCAGGACAAACGAACATGGCCCGACCACTCTGCAAATCTTTGTGGTTTTTGTTGCGTTCTTCGCGATGGAGGAGGATGGCGACCGGTTTCAGTGATTGGCACCGGTGGGACTCAGGAGCGGCGGTCGGCACCATGGTCGGCCGCGAAGATGGCGGTGGCGCAACCCCACCGTCGAAGAAGAGCCGCAGGCCGTCAGCTGTGGCGGAGTAAGGGTGGCGGCCAGTGGTGGCCGGCAGTGCGAAGGGGTGGTGGTGCACGTCTGCGCCGCCCGATGGAGAAGAGTTGCGACCTTGTGCCGCAGCGGTGAGGGAAGGGCGGTCGGCCGACCAGAGTTGGTGTGGCATGTGACCATGCCTCATGGAGGTGGATGGCCATCCAGCCAGTCGGGGAGCTGATCAGATCACCCCGCGTTTGCCGCACCATGGTCCGCCCGGCGTGGGCAGCCGCATCGCGAGCCACCCAGTGTGGGCCGCCCAGCGGGCCACTCCGCAGGCCGGATCAAACCCATGGTTAGACCCAGGTCAAGCCAGGTCAACCCAAACCATGTCGGGAAGGGCCGGGTCAACCCAAACTGGGTTGAGTCGGCCTAGGCTGGGTCAGACCGACTGGGTCGGACCGGACCCGGACCAACTTTGACCCTTTTTGTTCTTTCAGCCATATCTTGAGGTACGGGCATCCGTTTGATGAACCACCTGCGGCATCGGAAACCTTGGATCAAGATGGTCCTTTTGTTATAACCCACTTGAGTTTTGGATAAAGTTGGTGTATGGCTGTGTTGGATTGAGTACGAATCCAACCGGACCCTCAGGACTAAAAGGCCAATAACTTACAGACCGGGCATCTGATTGACGCACCGTCTGTTGTGTTGAGACCCCTTTTATGTGGAGGTTCTTTGAGATAATTATTCATGGGACTTCATGGTAGTTGGAGTATTCGAGCTTTGTCTTGAGCTACAAACCCTCCCAGAATCAAGCAAGCTTAGTATGGGAACCCTGTAGCCGGCTGTAACATGATAAAGGGATCCTATGTGGGTCTGTGCTTTGGGATCCTATGTGGGTCTCTGCTTTGGGATCCTTTGTGGGTCTGTGTTCAAGATACTCCCTTGGATCCACTCTAGGAATCCACGTGATACTACTCTAGGACCCTACGTGGGTCTGTTGTACTAGGATCCTACGTGGGTCTGATGATTTAGGATCATTCGTGGGTCTTCCCCTTAACGGAGTAAGATGATTCATTAGTTATATCTAATCATCTTTACTACCGTACCTAAGTTATACCTGGTGTGAGATTATTATTTACCTTTGTGGTAATCTTCTGTGTGGCGTACCTTTGTGGTACTTACCTTTGTGGGGATACCCTTGTGGTAATCTTCTGTGTGGCATACCTTTGTGGTACTTACCTTCATGGTGATACCTTTGTGGTATTCTTCTGTGTGGCGTACCTTTGTGGTACTTATCTTCATGGTGATACCTTTGTGGTATTCTTCTGTGTGGCGTACCTTTGTGGTACTTACCTTCGTGGTGGTTACCTTCATGGTATTCTTTCCTTCGTGGAACAGTTGTACCTTGGCTAAGGATTTGGGCCTTGTGTTTCCTCATGATTGAGATGGGTTTACTTGATAACTTAGGTATATGTATGGGAATATACCTAGGTAGGGTTTTCAGTTGTTTACATGATTTTTGGTTTATCCTTTGTGGATTTTGTGAGACCTTTGAGGGTCTCGGGGTCCCTACTGAGTATTGTTATACTCACCCCTGCACGGGTTACGCTCTCACCTTGTTGTGTTTGTTGTAGATGACGGACAGCACTGACTGAGGAAGAGGGTACCAAGACTGTAGGTAGCTTAGAGGTGGACCTTAGATGAGGCATACCATAGAGGTGACCATTCGAGAGCTCTACCTACCCTTAAGGTGGGATCCTTGGTGGGTGTTTACAGGAGCGGTTCAGTTTACTTGTACTTCCCAGCTTTCTTGTAATTTCCAGTTGGGCTTGTATTCTGGCCCTTTTTACTTACTGTACACTCTCCTTTTACTTTACGGTTTACCGGTGTTCATATCTTGTTGTGTTCTTGGTTGAGCATGTTTACAAGATATAAAGGCAATGCCTTCCCAGTTTTAGGGAATACGCCTTCGGTGCTAGTCGCCAACCCCTGGCCTATGGAAGGCGGGCTTGGGGTAGTCATGGCACGGGCCCCAAGAGATGGGTCGTGACAGTACCTTTTTGATATTTCAAGTAAGTTTTTAGTTTCATAATATTATGAAAGTAAAAACATAATACAATACATAAAATAAATAGTTAAAATAATGAAAATAAAATACAATCAAACATCAAACTGATGAAAAGGAAAGTGAATACAATCGGTTGTCAAGCCGATGGAAAACAAAGTCATTACCATAGGTTGTTAAACCAATGGAAAACAAATTTATTACCATAGTTTTTCAAGAAAATGGAAAACAAATTCATTACCATAGGTTTTCAAGCCGATGGAAAAGAAATTCATTACCATAGGTTGTCAAACCGATGGAAAACAAATTCATTACCATAGGTTTTCAAGATAATATAAAACAATGTCATTACCATAGGTTTTCAAGTTGATAGAAAATAAAGTCATTACTATAGGTTTTCAAGATGATGGAAAACAAATTCATTACCATAGTTTGTCAAGCCGATGGAAAAAAAAGTCATTAGCATAGGTTTTCAAGATGATAGAAAACAAATTCATTACCATAAGTTGTCAAGCCGATGGAAAACAAAGGCATTACCATAGGTTATCAAGCTGATGGAAAACAAAGTCATTACCATAGGTTTTCAAGCCGATGGAAAACAAAGTCATTACCACAGGTAGTCAAGCCGATGGAAAACAAAAAAATAGAATGTCAAAACAAAAACAAAATGTCAAAACAATAAACATAATGTCAAAAAAATAAACAAAATGTCAAAAAAACAGAATTTCAAGATAAAATAGAATGTCAAAACAATAAACAGAATGTAAAAACAAAAAACAGAATGTCAAAACAAAAATAGAATTTCAAAATAAAAACAGAATGTCAAAAAAATAAACAGAATGTGAAAAAAATAAAAAAAATGTCAAAACAAAAAATAGAATGTCAAAACAAAAACAGAATGTCAAAACAAAAACCAAATGTCAAAACAAAAACAGAATGTCAAAACAAAAACAGAATGTCAAAATAGTAAACAGAATGTCAAAACAATAAACAGAATGTTAAAAAAAACAGAATGTCAAAATAAAAACAGAATGTCAAAACAATAAACAGAATTTCAAAACAATAAACAGAAAGTCAAAACAAAAATAGAATGTCAAAAAAAATAGAATGTCAAAAAAAATAGAATGTCAAAACAAAAATAGAATGTCAAAACAAAAAACAGAATGTTAAAACAATAAATAGAATGTCAAAACAAAAACAGAATTTCATAACAAAAACAGAATGTCAAAAAAAAAAAACAGAATTTCAAAACAAAAACAGAATGTCAAAACAATAACAGAATTTCAAAAACATAATGTCAAAACAAAAAATAGAATGTCAAAACAAAAATAAAATGTCAAAACAAAAACAGAATGTCAAAACAAAAAATATAATTTCAAAAAAAAAACAGAATGTCAAAACAAAAATAGAATGTCAAAACAATAAACAGAATTTCAAAATAATAAACAGAATGTTAAAACAAAAATAGAATGTAAAAATAAAAATATAATTTCAAAAAAATAAATAGAATGTCAAAAAAATAAACTGAATGTTAAAACAAAAACAGAATGTCAAAAAAAAAAGCAGAATTTCAAAACAATAAACAGAATTTCAAAACAATAAACAGAATGTTAAATCAAAAATAGAATGTCAAAACAAAAAATAGAATGTCAAAACAAAAAATAGAATGTCAAAACAAAAACATAATGTCAACAATAAACAGAATTTCAAAACAAAAACAGAATATCAAAACAAAAAACAGAATGTCAAAACAAAAAATAGAATGTCAAAACAAAAACATTAAGATAAAATAAAAAAAATATGAAATATGAAACAAAATAATGTAAAATAGATAAAACAAATAACAAGAGACTAATTTCCTCCCCCTATTTAGAGGAGCGTATAAAACATTATAAATCAAAAAATTCTAAGGAAAATGATATTACCTATACCAGCAATCTTCCCTTGAGCATTATCTCCAAATGTAACTTTTCCACCTTTGGTTTCAATAATAATTTCAAATAAATATTTGATTTAGGTCATGTGATGAGAACAACCACTATCCATGTACCAAATATTCTTGTCGTTGGTACACTTCTTGTTTACCTGAAAAAGAAACAATTAGTTTTTCAGAACCCAAACTTGTTTGGATCTAGAAATGTTAGATAAAAGAATTTTGGGAATTCACATTTGTTATGAAAAATGAGCTTTATGAAAATATAATGATTGAGTTCTATTAAGAAGACAATTTCTTTCCCAATGTCCACCATATTTACATTTAATACAAAATGGGGAACTTTGAGGAACAAAATAGTTATTACTAAAAATCGGTTTTGAGTGAGTGTAACCAATTCCAGAACTATTTTTAAGAGGATGAATTAGAGAATAAATTTTATCATATTCTTTTCCTCCCAAGGTAAATTTTGATAAAAATTTCTTAAGAGAAAATATTTCAGACTTTAGTCTTATGACTAAATTATCATTCTCCCAAGGAATTGTTTTGGAATTGTTTTTTATTTCTAAAACATTTTTCTTTAAAAGAAGTTGTTCAAAATTCTTAGAAATTTTATCCTTCTCAGAATTTACTTCCAAAAGGTTTTTTGAAATATTTTCAAAATAAAAAATTTTCTTATCAATATCCTTTAAAAGATCTGATATTTCTTTTATAAGAATAGTTATTCTTGAATTTTCCTTATCAATATTTTTCTTGAGTTTGGAATTTTCATTCTCAAGTAATTTGGAAAATCGGGATACTTATTCAAAAGAAGGTAAATTTTCATCTACTGAGGAAGATTATTCATCTGAAGAGTAACAATGTTTTTTTTTTCAAGGTAATTGTCATTTAAATAAGCATTTGTAAGAGATTTATCATTGTGTACCTTAGCCATGAAACTGTGATTTTCAATAGGTAGTTTGGCTATTAGACCAATATTTTTTTGTCTAGAGGATTCATATTTTGAAGAATTGTCTGATTAATCACCACCACTTTTACTCCAAGTATCATTTTCCTTTAAGACTTTCTTTTTCTTTGGCTTGTAATACTTTTTCTTGCTTCTTTCAGAATGTTTCTCCTTTCTGTCTTTTCTTTTTAATAAAGGACAATCAAGTCTAATATGACCCACTTTCTTGCATTCATAACAAGTTACTTCTGAGTCTTTCTTATCATTCCTATATTTCTTTTTGAATCTGTATTGAAAGTATTTCTTTCCTACAATCTTGTTCATCTTTTGATCAAGATTGGATAACTCATTATCTGAGTGATCACTGTCACTTGACTCTGACATAACAACGGATTTCTTAGCTTTGGATCTTGTTATCCTTTCAGGTGTCTTAGCTTTGGATGTAGTAGTTAAAGCTACACTTCCATTTCCATTTTTCTTATTGAAATCATCAACTCATTTCATTCTTGTGTCGTGTTGTAGAAGAGTTCCAAATAACTCATCAAGAGTGATTTGAGTAACTTCTATTTTCATCAATAGATTTCCTTTTCGATTCCCATTCGTTTGGCATTATATCGATAATCTTGTCTACAAGTGCTTCATCATCAAGACCCTTTTCACTCATAGATTGTAAACTGTTGACGATTTTCATAAATCTTTGTTGCACCTTACATACCAGTTCTCCATAAGGAAAAATAAACCCATGATATTCTGCTCGAAGCATTTCTCTTCTTGTTTCTATAACTTTAGATGTACCAAAATGTGTGACTTCCAATTTATTCTATATACAATTGGCTACTTCACATGATGATATCTGGCTATATATATTTCTGGTCATAGAACATAACAAAATATTGTGTACCTTGTAATTCAGTTGATATTCTTGCTTCTCTTGATTGGTAAAAGTACGGACTTTTTTGTCTGGGATTTTGTAACCTTCAGTAAGCATTATAAAATTGTCTACTCCAGTATTAATAACAAATGTCTTAATTCAATCTCTCTAATACTCATAATCATTCCCATAAAAAAATTGGTGGTCTGGTTGGATTTAGATTATCAATTGATCTAATTTTCATTCCTTCCATCTAATAAAACAATACTTTTCCACTTCACACGTTAGTGTAGTAAGTAGTTATAAACAGAAATTTGTAATAACAATACAATTGTATTGTCAAAATAAATAAATATTGTTGGATCATAATATAGATGTAAATGTATATTAGATGATATAATACAAGAGGGGTGAATTGTAAGTTTAAAAACTTTGTATTTAAACACTTAATAAAGAAATTAGTTTAAGAGATCTTAAACTAATACAATTCACAATCAATAAGATTTAATACAATGATCTTGTATCTAATGGATATGATAAGATGTAATACTATAAGTGATGTAAAACAATTGTATTCTAATTGAATACAATGATCAGAGTAAAAAAAATGAATAAGATTCTACCATACAGCATATATAATCTATTAATACAATATGAATCTTAATTGAAATAATTACAATTGAATTGAATATGAAAAGAAAGACGAAACAATACAATTCCCTTTCTAATACAAACAGCAGCAGAAAGTAAAAGTATTACAATTATTTTATCCCAAAGAGAAGGGTATCCTTTCACCTAGTATAGAAGGTCTGTCTTACCACCACCTTGGTAAGCCCTCGATATGATGATCGGTACGTCCATCTTGCTATCCCCGCAAGCCCTCAATTTTATAGGTAATCGGTACCTCTGTCTTTCAAACACTTGAAATCCCTCGATACAAAGATCGGTTGCACCGTCTGCCTATCCCCAACAGCCCTCGATCGTTATCACCTGATCGGTCTCACAAAGAAAAATAAAGAACTTACTTAAATACAAAATCTAAGAATGAATTTTTCACATTTTATAATTTTGAGGCTTTCGCACGAATCAAGAGAGAAGTCACAGTGTCTCTCTCTAGAACTTAATATAAGAAAAATATGATCAAAGTCCCTAAGTTGTTTTCTCAGCTTCAAATGAACTCCTATTTATAGGCCTCAGGTTCCAATGGTCATATTTCTTCCAACAATCTTATTTCTCTGGAAAACTCAGAGGGACTTGGACACTTGGAATTATAACGGTCATATTGAAACAGAAAACACGACATTGTTTTGATTAGTTTATAACTAACTCCACGACATCATTTTGGTTAAAACAAAAGATATATGAAAACGATAATCATGAGTACGATTGATATAAAACATGTGTTTTGATAAAAGAATAAAAACATGCATGTGATAAAATTAAAACATGAGTATTATTAATATTACTTAGTGAAATGTATTGATATGATGAAAAGTGAGTATGATGCACAATAGTCAGTATGATAGACAAAGTCAGTATGATTGATAAAGTCAGTACGATTGACAGAGTTAGTCTGATTGATAGAGTCAGTGCAATTGACAGAGTCAGAGCGATTGACAGAGTCGGTACGATTGGAAGAGTCAGTACGATTGATAGAGTCAGTGCGATTGACAGAGTCAGTACGATTGATAGAGTCAGTACGATTGACATTGTTAATACGATTGATAGATTCAGTATGATTGACAGAGTTGGTACGATTGAGAGAGTCGGTACGATTGACAGAGTCAGTACAATTGACAGAGTCCGTACGATTGACAGAGTCAGTATGATTGACAGAGTTCGTACGATTGATAGATTCAGTACGATTGACAGATTCAGTACGATTGACAGAGTCAGTACGATTGACAGAGTCAGTACGATTGACAGAGTTAGTATGATTGACAAATTCAGTATGATTAGCATAGTCAGTATGATAAGCATAGTTAGTATGGTAAACATAGTCAGTATGATAAATATAAAAATTGTATTCAAAGTAAGTCCTTTATTTGAGAAATGAGTATAAATAGATTTTTGATTTCCAAAACAAAAGACATAAAATTCAAAAGAAGACTTTTGACTTAACATGATGATACTCTCTATGGTTCTGGGACTTCCCTCTTCCCTTTTCATTCTTCGTTCTATTTCTAAGATTTGGAGTTTTATCATTGTGATGGATCTTAGATTGATCATTGTTAATGGTAAAATTAAAGTTGGGTATGCCCATCCATGCACTTCTGCTACACCCAGAACCTACAAGTGGTATCAGAGCAGTCATATCATTGATTATAATTATTTATTTATTTATTTGATGATTTATGCATTTAATAATTTAGTTGTTTCAATTCAAGTTAATCGTTCTATAAATCTGAATCTCGAGATCTCTTCCTCCTCTTTCATTTATCATTCACATTACAGAAACAATATTTCCTTTTAATTTTGATTAAAATAAAAACAAAGGATCTCTTATGAAGGTGCTAAAGGTTCTTGGTCATACAACACCAGAACACATGGTGTGTATTCTGCATCACTTGCTATGTAGTCAAGATTAAATGCATTGGGATTGGTCTGCCAAACCAAGCCATGTGTTGGAGTTTATCTGAGTCTTTATGACTCTTTGTATTGACCAAGAATAGGTGGTACATGGTTTTAAGATTACATGTTGTGTGGCCCATTGGACACGACATGTAGTCCCTTCGGGTTAGGGTTGGACTGTGTACCCCGTACATGGATTGTCTGTATGGAGACCATGTAACATTGATACTTCATAGCGTGTGGCCCACTGGACATTCCGTATACTCCGAAGAATTCCAAAGTACATCTACATGTCGACACCCTAGGTGTGTACTTTGAATGGACGATGAATGATAGTACATGTCGTATAGTAGGAACTACAAAATGTGTACTCATCCAAATTATGTAGATTTATTAAAATTTATTATTATATTATACAAACTCTTAAGACGTGTACCATGGTGTGGGAGTAAATATGGGGCATAACACGTGATAGCTTTTTTATACATATGTGTTTAATTTAACATCTGTGTAATGTTCATTTCTACTCATTGGGTAGTTATGAATGGGAATTCATCAGTTTGCCTCCAAGGTACAAGTTACGTACAAAGATAGTTTTAAATGAATTTATTTGTTTAAAATTGTGATGGATGAGAATCTCAAGAAAATTCAGAAAAGGGTTTAAGATAAAAGGATTGATTAATTAAAGATAATAATTAATTGATTCGAGTGTGATTTATCTTAAATAAGAATGATTAAAGAATTGAATGCTAATTTTATTTTTGTGTAAATATCGTTGCATGTATGGATGATCATGAGCTAGAATAGTAACTTTTTTATATGGATGGTTTCTTTTAATTTATTTATTTAAATTAAATTTGTTGGCCTGCAAGCCTTATCCTCATTAATATGTAGGGTATGTGTACCCAAGGTTTCTTTTATGTAAAACCCTATTTTACCCCTCACCTGCGTGTGAGATAAAAGTATATATAATGGATGGATCTCCCAAGCTAGTGGAGGCGGCTCAAGTTAGGAGCCAAGGCAAAACCAATCCAAGGAGATACAAAGGTGGACAGGTGAAAAGTTGTAAACATGAACCCAAAAGGTTCAAGGTGTTTTCTTCCCTAGGTCTTGGGTTATTTTATCAACTGCTAGATAAACTAACCAATAGAAAAAGCTCATGATCATACCAATTATTGTTTTTTTCAGTTTTATGGTTTATTTATTATGGGTGTGTTGTCACGATCACACAATTAATGAATTAAACAACCATGCAAGATGGAACTAAAATAAGATCGGATTATGCATAAATATTATCTTAGACATGGTTAATCACTTAATTATATAACACTTATTATTAAAAATCATGTAATAAGTATAATAAAATTGAAATTTATGTATAAGGATAAAATCCCTCAAGGAAATATTAATTTGGTATAGCCTTCCATAATCTTGGTTAGAACCGAACCATAGTTCAAAGTGCTTGACCAACCCTAGTTTAGGTGCTTTTAATTAGAAGGGAATTCTAATTTGAGGTTTTGGGTTAACTTGAATTTTTTCACATCAAGGTTTGACTTCCACATTAGGACTTGGTATGACCAAGAGGCAAAGGTTGAGGAAATCCAAAATAAAAGGATTTCAGGATTGGGGAGTCCACTCAGCAGATCAATGAGCTGCGAGTTAATGCAGTTGGTATTTGGAATGCCTACCTAAAACCTTTCAAGTTGCTTGAACAACCATATTTAGGGTAATTCAAAGGGAAATACGGATCATTTCCACTAGAATATTCAGGCAATAGAATATTCTGAAGTCAATGGTGAGGTCTATTGGAGTTTTATAAAATAGTGGGAGACTAATAGGTATTAATTTATTTATTTGTCTCAGTTTTATCACGATAAAGTACTAAATCTTTGCTCATATTAATTTATAGAAATGGAAATAAAAAATGGCATCAAACACATCATTGTGAACCATACTTGAGAAGGAAAACCCTCTCACCAAGACTAATTTCCAAGAGTGGTAGAGGCGTTTACGCTTCATCCTTCACCACAAGAGGAAATTATATGTAATCCTATTAAAATTTCTCCTAGAAGCGAGGATAGTGATAAGGAAATATCTCTCTAGATGAAATATTCATATGATTCCACATATGTCCAATGTTTTATGCTATCGGTCATGTCTAATGAGCTCTTAAAGCAACATGAAAACATGGATGCGTATAGAATGATGTCCCACCTTAAGGATCTCTATCAAGAGAAGGAGAGACATGAGAGATATGAGATCTCTAATTCTTTGTTCACAACTAAGCTTGGAGAGTCTGCACCAGCTAGTCCTCGTGTAGTCAAGCTTATTGGCTACATTGAATTCCTAAACATCTTAGGTATTAAGTTCATGGATGAGTTGAGTAAAGATCTCATATTATCATCACTGCTCAAGACCTTCTCTAGCTTTATTGTCAATTATAACATAAGAAACAATGAGAAGATTATATCAAAACTTCTGACCTTAATTCTCCAGTTAGATAAGGATATGGGGTGTGATAAACCCACAGTCCTTATGGTGAATGAGAAGAGGAAGGACAAGGAAAATGGGGAAAGGATTTATAAATGGTCTGAAGCCCTCAAGCGCCACCCCTCCAAGAAGTGGAAGATATATAGGTAGGTCAAGGAACTATAGGTAGTATGTTTTTCATGTGGCAAGTCAGGCCACTGGAAGAGGAATTGAACCCAGAAGCATGGGGACACTAAAGGTGCATTTGTTATCGAGTGTAATCTTTCCATTTCTACAAATTGGGTATTAGATACAGCATGTGGGGATCACATCTGTATTCAAATGCAGGAACCAAGTAGGTTTAGAAATATTTCCAGAGGATATGTAGATCTTCGAGTTTCCAATGGCCTGAGGCTGGCTGTGTTGTCCATTGGTGATTACCATCTCTCATTGCCAACTGGGATGCTTTTGTTTTTACATAACTGTTATTATGTACCTAGTGTTACCAAGAACATAATTTATGTATCGTGATTGGATATGGATGGATTTATTTTCAATTTTGGAAATAAGGGTTGTTTCTTTTTTAAGAACAACATATGTTATGGTATAGAGCATTTAAATAATGGTTTGTATGTATTAAATTATGAAAACCAAGTGTTGGAAATTGATAATGAAACAAACTCTCATGACTCATACAACACCCAATTGTGGCCTCACCATCTCAGTCATGTAAATGATAAGCGCTTGACAAAGATCTTACAAGATGGTTATTTAGACTCTACTAAGCTAAAACCACTTGATATATGTCACACATGTTTATAAGGTAAAATGACTAAGACACCTTTCAGTGGATAGGGTGAAAGGGCCACAAAGATTCTAGGATTGGTACACACAGATGTGTGTGGACCATTTCCAGTAGAAGCTAGAGGTGGATATTCTTACTTCATTACTTTTATTGATCATTTGATTAGATATTTCTATATCTAATTAATGAGGTATAAGTTAGAGTCCTTGGAGAAATTTAAGGAATTAAAGAATGAAGTATAGAATCATCTTGGTAAGAATATAAATAAGCTTCGATCAGATCGAGGTGGAGAATATCTAAACCAAGAGTTCATTGAACTTTTACGGGAGTCTGGGATTCTATATCAACTCACTCCTCCTTATACACCACAGCGGAATGGTGTTATTGAAAGGAGGAACCGCACCTTATTGGACATGGTGAGGTTGATAATGAGTCATGCAGATCTTCCATTATCCTTTTGGGGATATGCATTACAAACTGTAGCATATACATTAAATATAGTACTAACTAAGGCAGCAAATGGAATTCTCTCTAAGTTATGGAATAGAAAGAAACCCATTTTGTCGCACACATGTGTATGGGGATACAAGACGTTTTTTAAGGCCTTCTCAAGAAAAAAACTAGTACCCCAGGGATGAGGTGTGTCTTTATAGGATATCCAAAGGAAACGAAAGGATATTGCCTATATAACCCTTCATATAAGAAAGTGATTGTCATAAGACAAGTCATCTTTATTAAGAGGGAGAAAATCCTAAAAAAGGATAGTGGGAGAAAGATTGACTTCGAAAAAGTTGAAACTCAAGATACACAGGAGTTGGTACAGGAACAAGTTCCACAGGTCCCTGTAGAAGATATTCTAGAAACACAAGTACTATGTAGGAGCTCAAGAGAGGTAAGGGAACCAAAGATATTTGGTTTCCTAGTCACTGAGGATGGTGAATCATTATTATTGGACAATGATGAACCTCTCTCCTACAAGGAAGAAGTAGAGATATTAGAAGCTGCAATATATCTAGAAGCTATGAATTATGAGATGGATTCCATGTATTATAACCAAGTCTGGGTTCTGTTCAATGAATCAGTTGATGTAAAGCTTGTTGGATGAAAATGGGTGTTCAAGAGAAAATTGGACATAGAAGGTCAAGTTAGCACCTATAAAGCAAGGCTAGTGACTAAAGGATTCATACAACGTCAAGGAATTGACTATGATGAATCCTTCTCGCTAGTTTCTATGTTTAAATCCATAAGAATCATACTTGTAATAGCAGCTTACCATGACTACGAGATTTGGCAGATGGATTTCAAAACAGAATTCCTTAATGGGAACCTTCAGGAAGATGTATATATGACATAACCAAAAGGTTTTGTGACACCAAGTGAAGCCAAATGGGTTTTCAAGTTTCATAAATTCATTTGTGGATTAAAGAAATCATTCAGGTCATGGAGAATTTGATTTGATAAAGCCATAAAGAAATTTGGTTTAATTAAGAATGGATGTAATCCATGTGTTTATAAGCAGTTTAATGGGAATGCGGTTGTTATTCTAGTAATATATATTGACAACATATTACTTATTGGAAATGATGTACCAATCTTTCATTTAGTTAAGGACTGGTTGAACAAGTGTTTATCCATAAAGGACTTAGGTGAAGAAACCTACATTCTCGAGATCAAGATCATTTTTGATAGATCCAAGAGGCTGCTTGGACTAAGTCAGGGTACATACATTGACCAGATACTAAAGAGATTTAGTATGGAACAATCCAAGAGCATATTGGTTCCAGTGTCACATGGCCTACATCTTTCTAAGATAATGTGTCCTAATACACAACAGGAGAAAGATAGGATGAGTAATATCTCATACGCTTCATCTATAAGATCCATCATGTATGTTATGTTATGTATCAGGCTTGATGTTGCCTATGCACTGAGAATGGTGGGAAGATATCAATCATATCCAGGAGAATAACATTAAAATATTGTTAAGTCTATCCTTAAGTATCTAAGAATAACTAAGGATATGTTCCTAGTGTATATAGGAGATGAGAATATTGTCATCAGAGGGTATGTTGATGCTGGTTTTTAGACAGATCAGAACGATCTGAAGTCACAATCAAGATATGTTTTCTATCTCAACAGAGGAGTTGTGAGCTAGAAGAGTTCAAAGCATCCAGTTTTCGCAGATTTTATAGTGGAGTTCGCATATATAGTGGCTTCTGATGAAACCAAGGAAGCCGAATGGATTCGAAACTTTTTACAGGAGCTTGATGTGGTGCCTAGAATTAGAGACCCTATCACATTGTATTTTGATAATACTACAGTGGTGGATCTTACAAAATAACCAAGGTAACATCAATGGACAAAGCACATTCTCCATAAGTATCACCTCTTGAGGTATTTCTATCAAAGGGGTGAATTTACAGTGATCAGAGTGTCCACGGAATAGAATGTGGTGGATCCCATGACTAAAGGCTTATCTCAGTAGAAGCGTGAATGTCATATGAGATCTAGCAGGTTAAAGGTTGTTAACAGTTGGATCTAATCCAAGTGGGAGTCTGTTAGAGTTTTTGTCCTAGAACCAACTAATTTTTACTTTATGATAAACTTGTATTCATGGATTTGAATATTAATAAATACTTTATCACATCTTGATTGTTCTTATGTGTGACAATGTATGTGATAATATTCTAAAGATAGATGTTTCACTAAAGGGTTATAGCATATCCCTACTATGAAGAGAACCCGAAAGTGACATAACACTATTCTTGAATATATGTTCTATGGTCGAATGATGTTATTTGAGGGACACAAATAATACAGGCCATTAGGGATAAGGAATCATGAAACTTTGAGGCACCTTCTCATGGTGTGCGCCCTTGGTAATATCTAGGAGGATATTGTGAGAATGAGACCCACCAGTAGGAAATCCAAATTTCATAGTGTCATTGGATGTTCTTATCTGCAGATGTGTGTATTGATCCTTAAACTTTAAGATCATTATTAATGGGTATTACAACTCGCGCACTTAGATGTATTGACGAAAACTATGACGACATACTATTCATAGTGAGGTAGGATATTTTGGGTGTGTTAGGAGTAATACTACATTAATAGATAATGCGAGAAAGGTTTTGTTCCATAACAGAAGTTGATATCTTAGGCCCTTTGATGGAATTGATATATCCTAAATAAATCCATGTCCATGGTGAGGAATGAGAAAGTTCAATTCCATGAGGTCAAAGAAAGATTAATCAAGCACATGGGTTGATAGAACAAGTATGCAGCTCTCTTAATTTGAGATATCAAGATAAGGGGATTAAATTACATGGTAAGAGTTCGTAGGAAGTGACACATCATTGTGGTGTTGACTTCTTTCTCTATGGGTTCCTTGATGTGTTGCTAGATGCTAACCTTGGACTTTAGTTAGGCTCCGCCTAATGCCACTGAGAAAGAGGCCTAGAGGGTCACACACTAAGTGTATCCAACTATCTTGGTTAAATATTCATTTAACATGTTTAATAAATATTATTCCTAGTTGGTGAAGTCCAGAGATATGTGGAGCACGTGTGGATCACCGCTAGAGGAAGGCTACACGTGGCTTCTATGACGCAACAATGGATCACATTGGATCGTGATCAGAAGCATCAACGAAGATAGAATTACATCAAGGTAATTATTGTCTTTTAATTAAATTAATCATAACTATCATATGATGATCCTATATATGGTTTTGGGACTTCCCTCTTTCCTTTTAATTCTTCATTCAATTCTAAAGATCTGGCGTTTTATCATCATGAAAGATCTCTGGTTGATCATTGTTAACGGTAAAATTAAAGTTGGGTAAGCCCATCCACACACTTCTTTTGTGCCTAAAACCTACACAAATCACCCTAGTAACTTGAATTGTATCATAAAAAGGTTATCTATATCTTTTTATGGTATACATTTTAAGTTCTAGAAATCCTATCTCTGTGGTACCATCCCAAGAGACATATGGAAAAACCAAGACTATTATCATTTACAACTTGAAGACTAAGAAAAATTAATACCATTTCCATATCAAGGACCCAAAAAACTAATGTCATTTGTAACATCCTACCCATCCTCATTGCCTTGAGAAGAGAATGAGGTTCTAATAGCCTTAGGTGACATCCCCAAGACACTAAAGGCTATCAATAAATGATAAGGGCATAGGAAAATATTAGGGGATTATTTTCCCTTAAAGATAATGCAACTTGTTAATACTGAACCATAAGCATCCAAGATAGTCTATATGATGCATGAAAAAAACCATGTAATCTCAAATAAAAACCAAAAACCAATAATATTAGAGTGACAATGAAAACAAAATAAATATACCAGAAAATACCAAAATGAAACTGAACCCAAAGACACCAAAATGGAATCAAGACAAACAACTCCCAACTGTCACCAAGCTCTAAGTCCACATGCCTCACCATGGTATCAATAAGAATCACTAACACTACTATAAATATGGATTATAATAGCGCTAAAAACGGCTTTTAATAGCGCTAAAAAAGCACTGTTAATCTCAGTGAAGATAAAGGGGGGTCCCCTTTATCAGCACTAAGTGAGCGATGATAAAGGTAGTATTTATCAGTGCTATTTTCAGCGCTGATAAATATATAATATATCAGCGCTATTTTGAGCGCTAATAAAAACTACCTTTATCAGCGCTCAAAATAGCGCTGATATATTATCCATTTATCAGCGCTTAACTAGCGCTGATAAAGGCCAATGATCCTATCCAAATCCAGAACCTGCACAGAACCTTCCCAGCACCTGCACACATTACAGCACCTGCACAGTCCAAACAAAACCTGCACACAGCACACACAACACCCACACACAAAGCACAGAAGAACAAAAAATGATACATACATTTACTTTAAATCATGAATACAAAACAACACACTTCTATATACATTTCAAACAATGTTTAATTTGGTTACAATTACATTTATCCAACAAACAGTTAAAAAACAATGATGCTCCATCCTTTTTGCATCCATCCGCTCTAAAAAATTGTTGTCCATGGCGGCGGTTTCCGAACAAAGCATTCGAACTGAGGAAAAAGATTTCACCTACATAATAAAACAAATATTATGTTAGTAATGCAATAATGAAATAAAGAATGGGGTTGCTAAATGGAATTATACTAGTGAGGCACAAAACATAAAATAACCAATTATACTAGTGAGGCACAAAACATAAAACAAATATTATGTCCCCCATTACATAAAAAAGAAGCACCCCTGCCCCCTTCCCCAGCACACCCCCTACACACTGCCCAACCCCGAGCACACCCCCTACCCCTGCACACTCCCTGCCCCCTGAACACCCCCTGCCCCCTTCCCCAGCACACCCCTGCCCACTGCACTTCCCCCCTGCCCATTGCACACCCCCCTTCCCACCCCCTATATATTTCAAAATAACCCAGCACACCCCCTAACCCTTCCCCCTACCACTTTTCCCCCTTCCTCCTCCCCCAGAAAACCACCCCTTCCCTCTCACCATGTCCCCTGCACATCATAAAGAAAATACCTTGTATGGAAATTGTGCTCAATTTACATTATACACATCATATATATCAACACATTCTCATTTACTTTCATTCAATGTAAATACACATATATAGAATCTCTACATCTCATAAGAAAACCCTCTTTAAAATTCACAAACACATTAAATCCATTTGAAAACACCCATCACACAACTTTCTCATTTCTTCAAACACATTTAAAGGACTTAAGCATGAAAATCCACAAGAAATACAACTGAATTCATTTTAAAAATAACTTTCAAGTCTATACACACCCCAAATTCCTTTAATAGCACATTTTTAACCACACAAACATTTCATATAGTACACTTAGCAAGCAAATACTGGATAATAAAATCATCATATAATGTAAAATCATGGAATCACCTACATAAAGCATGTAATATTTTGAAATCTGCTGGAAAACATAAAACCACACCTCCACAATACCTTAATAAGGACTGATTAAACATTAATATTGAATATATTAATGGAAACCCATGTTTAACTTGTGGTATTCCATGAGTTTAACATCCCCCAAGGATAAAGGTTCATGATTTAATGTCTTACAGAGATGTAAGACCTAGGTGGATCAAAACACTTATAAAGTTGGGTTAGGTAGGTACATCTCTAGGAGGGAGCACCTGGAATGTTTACCTGATAGATGGATCAAAACGCCCAATGAGGTCTGACCCAAGTGTGGTGCATCCCATAAAGGTAAGGTTTCTCATTTTGAAGAATTATTCGGACGCCACTAAGGGAAATACAATAGGGAAAATAAGCGAAGGTGTACCCCAGTGAGGGGGTCACCATGGTTTACCATTGGTTGGGATTTAACCTCATGGAGGCTTCCTACGTACCCTATTTAGAATACAAGGATCAAAACCCATATATTTAAAAGAGGTATGTTGTGGGTATTACCCATGATTAGCTTCCCTTCACACTAGGAATACTATTGGTTGGATGAGTATGGGTCTTTTGGGTCTTATGCATTGTTAGATTCTCAGGTTCTTCCAAGAGTAGCAATGGGCTGAATGGGACATACGTGCTAAGATGGACCATGTGAATGGCGTGATCCTTGTAAAGAGGCATGAGGCACAAAAAACATGTGGAGCTGTCTGTAAACATTATTTATGGTGGCCATGTGGCTTATCAGACTCCCCATACCTTCCATAAACACCTCAAAACATCACGAGGACCAGATTCTACATGATGGTGCATCATAGGGTTGATTCTTTTGATGATGTAATGGTCTTTTGAGCTTGGATTTCATCTCAACCAGCCTTTCCCTTACTTGAATTATCCTGGGACACATATTTTGGTTCCAAAAAATCCCTCAACGATACTGATTATCTCATGCATCTACCTAGAAATAATTGTGCAAGTCAAACAACAACACATGTGCTCAAATACAAGTTCAAACAAACAAGATACAGAAAATGGATTTTTTTGATCCTCAGTGGTTTCGTCATTCACCCCATATGCACTGCACACCATCATGCCTTACTTCAATATTGATTTGTTCAAAGATCAATAATATGAATCTGGGGATAGAAAACATTGAGTAATAAATTAAGATTTAAATACATCGGAGCATTCTCAATTCACCAAAGAAGGTTGGAGGATAATCAATGATCATATATAGATAACATAAGTGGTAGGAATTCACCTTCATCCTATTTTTGTACAATCTTCTATCAGGTATGTTGCCCATTCATTTCTAAACACATGTATATCATCTTCTGAATATGAGTTTTTGCGACAGTCATGGTAGTACTGAAAAAATATAAATACACAAAGGATTGATAAATATTTTAAATGAACTCGTAATTATTTTCAAAAATATCTCATCAGGGATGCTAGTTTGTTGATGAAATATGATCTCTTTTATAAATTTACAAACATAATAACCACATTCCTTTCCGTTTGTTTGTTTTGGACACTACAGAAACATCGGCAACAATAAGTAATTTGTTTTGATATGTGTTTGGATAGTGAAATGTTATTATATATACCGAGATACTTTTCCATTTGTAGATCTTGTAGGCATGCTTATCCTTATGCCCTATATTCATTCCATGCATTAGATGATATTGATGCACCGCCCTATTATAACTGAATCCTCATTAAAAGATAAAATAAATTATATAACTAGATGTTTAGTTTTAAAATGTTGGATCTAGTGTATTACAAATTAACAAACGCCATCATGCGTGGTCGGTTTGTTGGATATCCATGCGTTGAATCCAGGAAATAAATATTTGGAGTATCCAAATTGACTGCAATCAGCATCCAATGCTCCCTAAAAATACAAAAAGGAATAAGTAAAGAAAGAAATGAAAATATAGTTGATATGATTAAATTGTAGAGTTTTACCCCTACATCGTTGGTATTAAAAAGAGTCTGTCATCCGTAATTTTGTTTTCAAACGATTTGAGCAGGGATGAAATTATTGCAGCCTCTTTAACAGAATCTATTTCGTCTTTTGAAGATGTGGTTTGAGGACTAACGAGTCCAAATTTTTGTTCATGGGGAAATCCCTTCAATTGTTTTTCATATATAAGTCTGCGACAAATATAAAATGTATTTAGTCAAAATTATCAGAGTATATCAGCTTTTGTAAAATCAAATCATGAAAACTTACCTCATGTATACATTTACAACTGAGGCGCCTAGCCATTCATACTTGAGGAGTTCATTTACATTTTCAGCACTAATGAAATCTGATATCACATATCCATACATATCTTTTTCGAAAGTAACTATGTGAGTATTGTTGTCTTTCAACTTTGTATCCACATGAGCCTGCAATGATATTAACTGTGGATATAGAACGGGCGGGGTGAAGGTACTCTCAGTAGACCGTTTCAATCGGTTGGTTGATCCTTGAGATAGTTTTGAGCTGATATTTCATTTCACCCCACAGTCTTTGTCATTCTGTAATAACATTCCTCGGTTTAGACCTTTTTTCATTAAATGTTAAAGGTCCAGCTTGAAAAATAAATAAGAAATGAATACCTTTTTGTCAACATGTTTTTTTACAAGAACTGTTGGCCATGCGATGAATGTTCCAACAGCTTGTTCAACTGTATTAATGTCATCATCGTCATTTGGAATAGGTAGCTCGGCACTCGGCTCATTATCTACGTTAATTGACACTCTAAGATGATCTTTTGGAAGCTGTCTATTGTGTAGCATGTCGTTTTGCATATTGAACACCGTAGCCCTCGCTACAAGGTGATAGGTGGGAGTTGATAAATATAAATCACAGTCATTTTCACCCTATGGAATATTAGTACAGGAAAGGTATCAGTGTCTATGTAAATCACATTTCACAGAAACAATTATTAAAACATTGATTACCTCATCTAAGTTAGGTTTTTTAGGGGAATGGCTCGCCTCAAAGCTGGTGGGGGGTGGGGCGAGATCGTCACGCACAGGTTTTTGTTGAGTTGTTTCTTCTCTTTGCCTCTCCCCCATCAATTTTTCTATCATCTATCTCTGGTATTGTAATTCTTCTTGAAAAATAGATAATTGTTCTTACAGCTTTTCCATTTTTTTCATTTTGATCCTCCGCTTGTTTTTGTTTTTGAAAATATGTTCGGGGTGTCACCCCAAAACCCGCACCTCTGACGCGGACATACTTTTCTGGCTGCTTCAAGGCTGCTGAAAGTATGTCTACATCTGGTGCGGTTGTTGTTGATTCTTGTGACTATTTCAGATATAAAATATAGAAAAATAAGTAGTTATTGTAATGTAATAGCAATTTAAAGCAACTCAAATTTATATTATTTCATACTTACACATGTTTCCCACACTTTTTGTGTGTTTTCATCTATCAATGTCCCCTCTTTATTTACACGAGCCTCCTTCCATAGCACGTGGTGTGGGATGGATATGGCTTTCGATTTCGATTCATCAATCTGCATATAAACAGAGAAACATGGTTATGGTGTTGTTTTATGTCACATACTAGTAGTAGGGTAGATTTAAAATACGTACCAATTTTTTCTCAAGTTCAGCATACCCCATCCTTGCTTTACGGTAAGGGTACGCTGGTTCTGTTGCACGTTTTTTATTTTCAGCACTCAGTAGCTGTTTCATAAATAAAAAACTATCAATCAGAGTGATGAATACAAGAAAACGTCAAACAACTTATTACCCCACACAATGTACCTGAAAAGTATGCTCCCCACGACGGTTGCTAAACGCATCCCACGCTCCTTGGTATATCAAGTGTGCGTAAAGAGGAGGTGGGTGCGGCTTGATTTTCCCTTCTGCATCTTTAAGATGATATTTCATTAAAATTGTGCGGAAACCTCTATGAATCCTTCCTGTAACTCTTAATACATATTCCTTGTGCAATACATCTACTATAAATGCACTCTGCAATGGATGATGAAGAGTAAGTCAATGTTTTGGTATTTTATTTTATTTTAATAAATTAAAAAAAATGATATCATAATGTTACTGTAATCTCTTCCCACATTAGTGTCTTCAGCCCGGTGACAACATGGTGCCACGACTGTACATCAATCGGCACGCGTTGCCGAGTGACGATTCCAATGTAGCTACTAAAGATGGCTTTGTTGGGGTTAACATGTTGGCCTCGCTTATTCCATCCCACCTCAAAATTGATGCCTTTTGCTTTTGCCTTAAGGATTTTGGTCAACACTGTCAAACTACGACGCTCTTGTTTTTTTTGTGCTTTCGGGGTTTCATTTCCTACCATTTCCTCAGAAGTAGCATCAATATCTTCCCCCAGAGCGCTATCATCGGCAATGGGACCAGCAGTAACAGGTTGAGAAACCTGTTGTACCTCAGCACTGGGACCAACAACAACAGGTTGAGAAACCTGTTGTTGCTTTGCACTGGGAACACCAGCATTTGGTTGAGAAACCTGTTGTTGCTCTGTAGTGGGACCACCAGCTGCTGGATGAGAGACCTTTTGTGCCTCGGGATTGGGCGCATCAGCAGGTGCAAAAGTCATTATCTGCATAAGTGGTTTAATATTTAATTTAGATTACATAAAAATGGAAGTGAACAGATAATAACATAACGTAACACAATGTATGTTACAATAAACAAATAACCTGATTATTGTACTCTCTTTTTTTCTTTAAAGGCTGAAGTGATTTGACTCCTCTATCGACTATGTAAATTCCTTCATTGTGGTATCCTCTGACATAAAAAATGTCATCTACATTTGGACCACTGCGAAATGATTGTGAAGTCCCTATAAAAGGGTCAACCTCCGTTGAACTTTCATCTGACCCTTCAGTTGTTTTGGTCGATAACAGAAAAATTGACCAAATTCGGTTTGCGGGGTCTGGAACATAAAATACTTGTACTGCCTGTGATGCCATTATAAATGGTTCGTCTTTCTCCCCTTCCTTATTGAAATCAACTTTTACAAATCCTAATTCATCTATTTTAATAGCAGTCCTGTTATCAACCCACTTGCATTGAAAAATCGGCACTTTGAATTTCGTATAATCCAACTCCCATATTCGTTTGATGATGCCAAAGTATGACATATTCGCATAAATTGGATTTTTGTCCTTAGCACCGAAAACATGCATCGCCTCAGCCACAAGTGTAACCCCACTATTCTACATGGTACTATCTTCATCATGTTCATTAGTATAGAATGTATAACCGTTAACTGCATAAGCATTGTAAGATAATACGTACACACTTGCTCCTCCGACCAGCCATCGAAGTCGTTCTGAAATTGACTTTGGATTTTCATCTAACTACTTAAAAATATGGTCTCTAAACCATCCTATAAACTGTCGATTATGTGTATCTGATATCCATTTTTCAGCCCTAGAAGGATTCAAATGCCTAAGAATTTCTTTGTGGGTTTGAACATATGGGTCAACGTCGAAACTATTATGCAAAACGTAAAGGTGGGCCTGCTCCCGATCTGTAATATTGATTGTGGCAACCTCTCTTCCAGAAATTCCTTCACCCTCAAGATACTCAATGTGACGAGATTTCGGTAGGCCAACGATTTCCACACCAAACAGGTATTCGGTACAAAATTCAACAGCTTCCTCAACAATATATTGCTCCGCAATACAACCCTCTGGCCGAATTTGGTTTTTGACATACCCTTTCAAAATCTTCATATACCGTTCAATGGGGTACATCCATCTATAATGTACAGGGCCACATAGTCGAATCTTTCTCACCAAATGAACCATCAAATGAACCATCATATCGAAAAATGTCGGTGGGAATAACATTTCCAATTCACATAATATGACGGCAATTTCTCTTTCCATAGTTGGCAATTTCGCCGGGTCTATAACTTTGCTACATATAGCTTTGAAGAAGAAACAGAGCTTCATTAATGTATGGCGGACATTCTTGGGCAAAATACAACGTAAAGCTATAGTAATTAGATCTTTCATCAAAACATGGCAGTCATGTGATTTCAGACCCTTTAATTTTAAATCTCACATTGACACGATGTTCTTGATATTTGATTAATACCCCTCTAGAACCTTTACGTCATTCAAGAAGTTGAAAAACTGATATCTCTCCTACTTGGAAAGAGTGTAAGTAGCAGGAGGAAGAAATGTTCGTTTTTCACCCTTCACTGGTGCCAACTCTTCTCGTATTCCCATCTCAACCATGTCCAATCTAGCTTTAATTCCATACTTTGTTTTGCCGGGTGCATTTAGAAATGTGCCGATGACACTATCACATACATTTTTTTCAACATGCATAACATCAAGAAAATGTCTGACATACAGACAATTCCAGTATGGTAATTCAAAAAAAACTGATCTCTTTTTTCAACCAATTTTCGTAAGGTTTTTCGAAAATGGTTTACCAAAAGTAGTGTCCAAATCTTTCACTTTCTCAAATAATTGATCACATGTTAGTAGAGACGGTGTTGTACGTTCTTCTGAACTTCCGTCGAATGATGTCATCCAAGATCAGTACTTATATCGTCAGGGTAGAAATCTGTGATGTCCTAGAAACACGGTTTTCCATGAATGTTTCAACTTAATTGACGGTGTACCTTGTTCGCAAATGGGACACCCTTGAGTTCCTTTAATGCTATATCCTGAAAAATTTCCATAAGCAGGAAAGTCATTTATCGTCCCGTACAACATGGCTTTCAAAGTGAAATGTTCATTTTTGTAAGAATCATACATCGTAACACCTGAATCCCACAATATTTTCAAATCCTCGATCAATGGGGCCAAATAAACATCAATATCATTACCCGGTTGTTTTGGTCCTGATATAAGCATAGATAACATGATGTATTTTTGTTTCATGCATAACCACGGTGGTAAATTATAATTTACCAATATAACCGGCCATGTACTGTGACTGCTGCTTTGAAAACCAAAAGGATTCACCCCATCTGTAGATAACGCCAGACGAAGGTTTCTCGGCTCGTTCCCAAATTTAGGATACTCGTTATCAATTCTCTTCCACTGAGGAGAGTCTGCAGGGTGACGTAGTTTCCCATCTTTAATTCCTGTATCTGCATGCCATGTCAATTGCCTTGTAGTCTCCTCACTTCCATATAGGCGTCTAAACCTAGGAATGATTGGAAAGTACCATACAACTTTCGTAGGACTAGAATCATCTTTCTTGTATCGGGAAGCACCACACTTTGGGAATTCTTTAAGTGATTTGTGGTCCTTGCGAAACAATATACAGTCATTCGGGCAAGCATGTATTCTTTCAGAGATCATACCCATCGATCGTAGCATTTGTTTGGCATCATATGTTCGTCTTGGGAGTTCATTATCTTCTGGGAGCATGTTATTCAGGAGAGAAAGTAGTTCCGTAAAACTGGCTTCACTCCACCCATTGCCTACTTTCAAATTATACAGCTTCAATACTGCTGACAATGCTGTATATTTAGTGCAACCAGCATACAATGACGTTTTTTCACAACTCTTTAACTTCTCAAACAATTTTGGGCAATCACGAAGTTCATCTTCAACTGTCCTTGTCATTTACTCAATATGATCTTCATCATCGTTCACATCTGTAATCACACACTCCATACGATCGTCTTTATTGTTCATGCTTCTAATCATATCAGATGATCTATAAAATGTCGTGTTCTCTGGGTCACTACCTACATTGTCTTTTTCCTTGTGTTTATTCCAACATGTATAACTTCGATCTATTCCATGACAGATCAGGTGTTCTTCCAACTCCTCTAGACTAATTTGTCTTGAATAATAACAGTGTAAACACGGACAAAGGATTTGAGAAGGGTCACATGCATGATCTTCTGCAAACTTGATAAACTCTTTCACGCCATCTTCATACTCTTTTGTCAACCGATTGGCATTCATCCATTCTTTATTCATATTCATCGTCTTTATGGGTTCGATCTCGAGAACTTGCCTAATATTATGTTTTAATTAATCAGGTAGCATTGTTTGGGTTTTATAAAAACAAATCATGGTACAAATGCCTTTAAACACATGTGAAATCCATATACATGGTGTGTCCAGTAGGGTGAACATGATGTATGTATAAGATACCTGATTTAATCTGAAATGTATCAAATTTATTCCAAGTTAGTCTTACAAAGACTGAATGATGCCTTAGAAAATACATGACATGCGAACAAGAGGAAACCAATGAGTAACAGGAGAAAACAGTAATAAATATGATGTTATCTCAATGCAATCAAGGTGATGATAAGATGTTGGTCAAGATCAACTATGGGTTGGGAGTACACTAATATTTAATTGAAAAAAACTACTAAAAACTGATCCAGAAAAGGATGAAATATCCTATTCATCAAGTCCCTTAATACAACCAATGCATTAGTTAAACCAAAAATCATCGCTAAAAAATCATACAGGACATAACTACTCCTAAAAGCAGTCCATGGTAGGTCTATCGATGTCCAACTCATCTAATGGTATCCTAATGTCAAATCTATCTTGGAGAATATCATAGAACCTCATAGATGATCAATGTGACTATCAATGCGTGGATGAGGATACATATTCATGACTCTCATCAGGTTCAATCTCCAATAGTCCAACAAAATAATAAATACCAATCAACCATCTATTTTAGAGAACTATAAAACCCCATGGTAAAGTACTATGCCATATGAAACCATTATATTCTATATCATCAAATTGTAATTCAAACAACTGATGCTCTTTTGGTGTTATTTTAGAAATTATGATAGAAACTGAATTTTCTCCCAAAACTAACTATATTATAAAGTTTATCTCTTTATTAAGAAGTAAATTTTATACCCCATCAGTGAAAACATCCTAAAAATGTACTACCATTGGGGAAAAAGAATCCTACAGCATTCTAGCAACATCTACAATATGCCTGACTATTTGAGCCATTAGGGTACAGTAAATATATAATTATAACATGCTATTTAAAATGAAATGTGGAAACAGGAAATCATACAGACTCCTAATAAACCCATAATACAAAACATATCACCTAGTATGTCTGTCACATATACAAATAAATAAATTAGAAAAAAACATGCTACAAAGCATAAAGGTACCATTAAATACTTACATAGGTCAACATGTTTTAGAAATTGTTTATCTTCATTCGTGCCTTATACTTGTACCCATGAATTTGAAGGTGAGTATGCGTACACGATAGTTGACCTTCTTAGAGAAGAGTTTCTGGAAGAGTATAAGATACATGAAGCAATGAAGATCTTGTTATTCATTGTGGCAATCAGCTTGTACAACGTGGCCTAAGTTACAATACCTGCAAGTTGTAACTTTGGCCGCGTTGCACAAGTCGATTGCCACATTGTTTGTAGCAACCACATTTGCTCCAACACTCTAAAGATCTTCATTGCATCATGTCTCTTATACTCTTCCAGAAACTCTTCTCTAAGAAGGTCAACTATCGTGTACGCATACTCACCTTCAAATTCATGGGTGCAAGTACAAGGCACGGATGAAGATAAACAGTTTCTAAAACAAGTTAACCAATGTAAGTATTTAATGGTACCTTTATGCTTTGTATCATGTTTTTTTTAATTTATTTATTCGTATATGTGACAGACATACTAGGTGATATGTTTTGTATTATGGGTTCATCTTTGTCTAATCATATAACTATGAGATTACGCTATGTGATGAAAATTAATATGGATCCATCATCATTTCCATTGGGATAATCTTTGGGAATCCATATAACCATAAGATTAAAAACTATTTCCTTTGTATCTCATACATAAATATTCAACTCGAAGGGGTAGAACTTACTGCCCATGGTAACTCAAAATAAAAAAAATGAAAACAAGGGTTTGTTATCCACAGAATTCATCACACATAACCTTGGTAGACCTCTCACACATGTGAACCATCATAACTAAACAATTACCATATACTTCATCTTAGAGTCAAGATATCCCTATGGAACCTATAGGGTATCCAATTCCACATCATTCACAAACAACCCACTTGTGTTGCTAAATATCAATAACATCACTTATTTCAACACTCATCACTAATTATGAATCACATCCCTAGACATAATCATAATCACATTAAGACCACACTATCTATTATGGAAATCCTTACTGGAATTAGGCTCAAGATATGGTATTATTCCTATCTCACATCTATATTCACTATTTGGTCCTCACACACACAATATATAAATAATATACCAAGGGAATACCATCCATGGAACTCACCTCCCACCTTGAGAGCACGAGGAGGAGGAGGACGAGGCGGCGGCGGTCGTGGCAGTGAGGGTGGAGGTGGCGGCGGCGGCCGAGGCAGAGGCGGCGGCGGCCGAGGCAGCGGCGGTCGCGGCAGCGAGGGTGGAGGCGGCAGAGGCAGAGGCAGTCACGGTAGCGGGAGCAGGGGCGGAGGCGGTGGCTGCGGTGAAGAAGGAGGAGGACGAGGAGGATGAGGAGGAGGAAGGAGGAGGACGAGGAGGACGAGGTCGTGCGACGAGGGGCCTGGTTCAGCTTCCGCGAGAGCTTGATCACGTGCAAGCGAGGATGACCTGTTAGGGTTATTAAATAAAAACCGACAGAACCATTATCAGCGCTCGTTAAAAGCGCTGATAAAGGTATGTTTTATCAGCGCTAAAATAAAAGCGCTGATAAAACATTCATTTATCAGCACTTTTTTAGCGCTGATAAAGCTATACCTTTATCAGCGCTAAAAAACGCGCTGATAAATGTTACCTTTTATCAGCGCTTTTATATAGCGCTGATAAAGGCATACCCCGTTATCAACACTTTCTGTTTAGCGCTGATAAAGGGAAGCGCTGCCCTTGCCCTGTTTTGTAGTAGTGTAAGAAATGAGATTCCATGTATTTACATGTGGCCTGATAGATGAAATCTATAAATATACCAAAGTTCCTAAGAAGAGTGGGAGTATAAACTCAATAGGATTTCCCCAAAGACTTACCAACTCGCGCCACTAGGACAAGAACCGATTATCACATTTTATAGAAAATAGTTTATAATCAGCTAAATAGTTTATATCTAAAACCATAAACAATTTCCATGGAAAACAATAAAAAAAGTCTCAAAAACATTTATCCTTATTTGGCATACTCATTATTGTATTTCCACACACTCACACTTTTATTCTAGTTGATGGTTATATAATCCTGATTGGTCTCTCATCAATCAATCAAGTCATCACTAGATGGACAATATCCTTGTTCCCCAATGGCATACACCCCATACTTTGGGTTAAGTCCTAGTACCCCAATGGTACACGCCCCTTATATAGGGTCACATCAAATGAAATGAACTCACACCAACCATATATGCCAAACTCCATGCCAAAAAAAATTCACATAAAACTCAATATTTCTTGAAAAAAATTTATCAAATACCTTGTGTTCATCAAAACCATTCCATAATTTTAAAACCATCATTATAAAATTATAAACAAAGGGGTTTTCTGAAATCCATCCAAATTATCAAAATTCCAAATCCATAACCAAATGGGGTTTCAATAATGAATCACACATGGATTTCACAACAATTTAAAACAAATCATTTGATAAAAATTAAGCCTTTAAGTTATAGAATGGTTGATATGAGAGAGAATCCACCTACCTCTCAACAATTGGCGAAAACAAAGAACGATACTAAGATATTCTAGATCTGAACTTGAAACTTCTTCCCTTTAATAGATTAAATAATATCTCATCGAGATCTTCAATAAGGAATATAGATCTATCCATGGCGGACTAGATCTCATGATCTGGGTGAGAGAAAATGAGAGGATCTAAGGAGAGAGAGAGTGTGCGTGTGTGTTTCCATGACTTACTGGTGAATATAGATCTCCAACGCATTGTGATTTTCCAAAAGATCGCTTAGGAAAGGAAACCACCAAAAGATCCTTGGGAGGGAGGGGAGTTCAAAACCCTAGAAGAATGGGGGAAATGAGGGTTTTGAGGGCTTAAACCAGGTTAAAAACAATTTTTCAGATTAATTAATACTCATCGCATGGTTAGGCCGCACAGTTTAGAAAATCATGTGACAAATGGGCAATGCTACTGCCTCAAGCCAACCCTCGCATAGTTGGATCACACAGTTAGAAAAAATATGCACCAATTGTATTTCTCCCTATGTTTCACTTTGCACGGTTTTCCCTGGGCACTCACATGGTTTGGAAAACCCGTGAGCTTGCCTAGTGGCTCCTAGAAAAAGTTGCACGATTTCTTGGATATGGTGCATATTTTCTACTAACTGTTCTCAAACCATGCACCTCCAAAAACACTCCCAAAACACTCCAAAACCATCCAAAAATAGCCATAACTTAACCTGAGTCTTGTATAAGCTCAGATTACATAAAAGAAGGTTCATGTACTTGAAACTGAGGGTGATACACATACCTTTACATAATAGAGGAGGGGGTGACTGGTATTCCATTATTTTAACATAATAAAATAATTATTATAAAATTCATGCAATAATAATTAAATTAAAAGAAACCAAATGCATAAATTGGTCAGTATAGGCTCATGATCATCCACATATGCAATGAATACATATTAATACACTAGCTAGCATTCACTTTAATTCATTATTTTATTAAGATAAAATGCCTCAAATTAATTCAATTAATTATCTTATTAATTAATTCATTAATTCATTCTATTTTGTATGAACAATACTAAAAAAATCAATCATTTTAATTTAAAAAAATTAAATTAATTAATCTTATTTAAAATAAAATAAGTACATAGTGTATACTTGGAGTCAACACAATATAGAACCAACTTCACTGTTTCAGTCATGTATTAAATACCCACATGGCATGTTGGCGTATGTGGTAAGTCACGTGGTTAAGATGTATAAAATTTTGTATTTCATAGTTTCTCATAATAAATGCGGCATTTATGATAATTGGACACGCATTAACCCATGAAACATGCACCACATTAAATTCCCATAGTAAATACATTGACCATTAAGGTGAATTAATTATGAAAAAATAATTAAGTATTTAAATAATATTAAAACCTTATTACATAGTAGAATGCCAGATTATAGCTATAAAGTTTGGTTTTAATTTGGAAATTAATTATTTGTTTACAAGATTAATTTTTTTTTATTACTAAGTGATTACACACCATGTAATTGCAAGCTACACATCGTGTATATCACATTTCGTGTCTCCACAGTACACACTTGGGTAGCTGAGCATGTACACCTTGTAGACATTAATGAGTTGCATGACATGTACATGGGATACACTATGTATAATCTCATTAATTACGAGTTGATAATATTTAAGTCTTTATGTGTCATGTGACTCATACGTTGACCACACAGTTTCTATTAAAATCGTTGGGAGAATCGTGTAATATTACACGGCGTGTAAATAGGTTACATGGCATGTGGTCCCTAAAGTTGTACACCAATCTAGTCGGTCAACACATGGTGTATTAATTACTCTGCATATTGATTTTTGTGTGGTGAGCCGAGTATCTTCCATATCATCCAAATGTGGCGAACCTTGTTACACGGTGTATACTTTTCAGTTACAAGTCATGTAACTGTGTCATCTGGACATAACCCTTAGCACCTCATGATGGAACCTCAAGTCATTATCCATCAGTTCTTCATGTGTTACGGATTATATGAAGGTGAACAAACATGTAATATCGACTATCAGATTAAAATAGTGAACCAAAAAATTTAATATTAACAACAAACATGCATGCCATTCAACGAGCAACAAATAATTATAAATTATTATGTAACTGCTCTAATGCCACTTGAAGATTCTTGAGCACAACAGTAATGGTTAGGCCCATGCCCAACAATGGTTTTTCACCAACTCCTTCAGATTTCTCCTCAGAACTGGATGAAATAGTAACCTCATAATCCATGAGACATGATCATCACATATAATTTATAATTAATTTGAGTCGGTATTAAGAATTAACTCTCATTGGAATTCTTTCTTTGTCAATGATTTGATTGAGACCTCTTATCGTATCGGCATTGTGTCATTGGAATCAAGGGTAAATTCCCTTTAGTAGTGATCTAAACACATTCCATGAACCCCTGATCGTTGTTATAGAATTCTTCAGGTGATAGCATAGATGATTTTAGCACTTACGTCGATTTCCATTAATTGCAATAGAATTCTTTGAAGCAAGAAGGAATTACTCTGGTTCTCTCTATACTTGAGAGGGTAATTGTGGAGGATACCTCTTCGTTCTTGAGAGTATTTTAGGAGAAGAACTCTCTAGGTTTTGAAATATTTCTCTCTAAAAATTGTTGTGCACAAAAGTGGCTAGGCTTGACTGGAGTTAGAAAGTGATATAATCAGGTATTTATAGGCCTAGGGTTAGAGAATAAATAATTACACATGGACCATTATTGTTCTCATAATCCCCGGTGAACCTCATTTCTAAATAATAATCATATTATTATTATTTACTTGACATGCACTAAACTCACGGTTGAATAAATATTATTTCTTTGAATAAATAAATTAATATTAACTCAAATAATATTTTATATATCATTTCTCACCATACCATTAATCTTGGTTTGTTAGTCCTCCTTTATATTTAACGGGCTTTGATTAATGTCTATTTATTTAAATAAATAAATGTCACTGCATTATTTATCGATAAATAAATAAATATTATATTCACTAAACTAGTGAATAAATATTTATTAAATTTTCGCATAACCAAATAAAGAAATATTTTTTACCTTGAAAATATACCAGAGATAAATATGAATCATTATTAAACCACATAAGAAAATAATATTTATTCAACATGTTAAATTCATACTAAATTTAATTAAGGATTTGGATACACTTATTGTGTGTCCCTCTAGGCCCCTTTCTCAATGACATTAGGCTATACCATCAAAAGTCCAAGATTATCATCCAGTAACATGATAAGGATCTCATAGATAAAGAATTTAATGTCACAATGACATACAATCTCATATAAACACATATTGTATGATATAATCTCTTTTTTCACAATGCCTTTAATCAAGCATGTTGCATACTGATGTCATAAACATATGCATTTGATGCATTTTTCTTTGACTTTTCGGAAATGAACATGCCCATAGAACATCATGACTATGAATTTAATTAAGAATCAAAGGGATTGAGATATCAACTTCTATTAAAGAACATAAGGGAAGAACTTTTTTCATTCATTATTCATTAATGCAATATCACTCGTGACGCACCCAGCGTATCCGACTGCACCACGAGCATATATCGTCACAGTTTTTGTCAATACATTAAAGTACATGACTCATGATATGCACTGATAATAATATTTAAGTCTAAGGATCATTACACACATCCACATATAGGAACATTCAGTGACACGTATAAATGTGGATTTCCTAATAACGAGTTATGTTCACATAATCTACTACTCTTAAGATTACCAATGGTGAGCACTGGGAGAAAGTAACTCAAAGTCCTATTAATCTCCACCCACTACCATAGAAAAGGGTTTTTGTTGCACCACCCTTCAACAGCGCTAAAAAAACACTGATAAAGGGGGTGCCTTTATGAGTGCTAAAAAAGCGTTGATAAAGGTATCTCTTTTATCATCGTTTTTTAGCATTGTTAAAGAGACCCCCTTTATTAATGCTTTTTTTAGTAGAGCTGATAAATGTAAGTCTTTATCAGTGTTTTTTTACTAGCGCTAATAAATGGTATATTTCAAAAAAAATCATTAAAAATAATATATTAATATATAAATATATTTATATTTATATAAATATAATATATATTTTTTAAATATGTTTTAGATGAGGCTAAATAGGCATTTACACATAATATATAATACATTTAGTAAAAATGGATTATAAAATAATTTAAAAATATATTTTTAATTAATAATTTGTTAATTATTATTAATTAATAGTCATTTAATAACAATTTGAAGAAAAAAAATCAAAAAAATAATAAAAGATTTAAAATAAGTTGAAAACGTAACTTGAATTTCAAACGGTCATAACTTTTGATTCGAGTGTCCGTTTGGGTTTTACTGCATATCAAATCAAATCATGCGATGATCTTTGTGCACTAATGATATAGGGATACCTTTTTTCGTATGTTTCGAGGCCAAAAAAGGCCCAGAATGCCTCTAAAACTGAGTTTTTAGTCAGGGTATCTCAATTTTTTAACATTCAATAGAATTTTGACCTCATTTAAGATGGTCTTTTTGCCTATTTTCAATGGGAACTAAATTTATTCCAATGGATTACATTCATATTGATATTATGGTTTTGAAATTTTATCATTTTTCACAATGTACTGTTATTTATAATCAAATATATAACAATATATGCATTTTTTTATATATTCACACATAAAAAAAATTAATTTTATAAATAAATAATTAAATATATTTACATATAAAATATATTTCTCAGCATATAAAACTTATATAAATAAAAAATAATATCCATTTTATTTAAAATGAAAATGTATGAATATTTATATACATATACAATTAATGTATATATAATGTTTATATATATATATAACTATATTTGTGTGTGTATTGAAAAACATATATATATTTATCTACATATTCTAATATATATATATATATATATATATAAATATATAATATATGAAAATAAATATAAATATGTATAATTATATTTATAGATGCACACACACACACACACACACATATATATGTATGTATGTATTTATAAACACACATACTCACACAAAACATATTTTATATATGTATTTAAATGTGTGTGTGTGTGTGTGGATAAAATAATGTAATGAAATATGTAACACCCTGAGCTTCCATGGTACGTTTCCCTTTGAATAATGCAATAGCTTGTGTTGTACGCAACTTCGAGTTCAAACACACCACGACCAATCAAACTAGTCGTTATGAATAGTAATACCCACTTTTTGAAATTTTATAAATTTTATCTTTCAAAATGGACTTCATTTTTGGATTAGGAATATCGAAATTAGCTTAGGGTGAATTTTTGGTATTTTTCTAAAAACTTTCAATTTTTAATGAATAGTGAAAAACACTGCGTTATTGGTTAAAATCGATTTTTTATTTAAATAATTAGTTATTTTATTTATATTGGGTAAAAATAGATATATAATACCTATATTAGTTCTATGTAATTCATTGGACTTTTTTTTATTATAAGTTTAGATATATAAAATTTTATTGAACTTTTTACCGTCTTTTACCCACATCCTAGGAGCATTTGCAAATTTGCATAAAACTTAATTTTACCGCTACTGTGAGTTGAATTTAGAAAATATGAGGGACACGGTTGATATCAGTAAGTAAAATTTGGTTCAATAAGATAAAAATATTTTTTTGTGAATAGTAACTTTTGACTTTTATTTACCACGGTTAAAAGTAAATAGGATAATTAAAGGTAAAAATGATATTATTATTACCCTAAAACATGTTTTAATTCTATTGGATAAGTTTATATAGACCAAAAACAACTTTAGGAATAAAATATGATCATTTTGGTCCACTTGGATTAGATTAGGACATTTATTATTATTTTATTTAAAGAAGAGTTAAAAGTGCTAAATTGAAAGTTTAATAACTAAAACATTTTTAATATAGGGTTACACATAAGATAAATTCAACTATAAATATTCATTATAAATCTAAAAATATTTCCTACATAATGGTATTTTATTTATAATTTTTAGATATTAAATAATTTAATTTATTTATGACACAATGATGATGCAATAATTACCTTATTAATGAAATATTAAAATAATTGATATTATAAATACCCAAATAAATGTAAATTGAAAGTTTTAATGAATTCCATGAATTTTATAGGTTAATATGACATGTTAGTATTGATTAAATAAATTTATTTCTAATTATTAAAGTTGTTAGGACTTTAACAAAAATCAATACCAAATAGTGTCAAAATTGACATAAAATAGTTTTTAAAACAAATAATATATTATCGGTTGATATAATATTCCTAAAAATCTAAGGTTTGTACAAAGGGCTTAAATAGTATTATATATGTCATTAATTAACCACTTTAGGTTCTCTTGGAAGTTTATAGTAAGTTTTCTAACCATATAATATAAAAATACAAAAAGACGTGGTAAATGTCAAACTATTTAACTAAGAGTTAAATCTAAAAGATAAAGTTAATATAGTGACCCAAACCTGTATAAAACCTATTGTTTGAGTGTTTTTTGACTCATCCCCACCTTATCCTCTAAATAAATCATTTTGGGTCCATTAGAAACCGAAAATGATTTTATTATAAAATAATATTTCAATTTTTCCTAAGGTGCCCCTCACCCCTCTTATAAAAGGGAACTTCCCCTTCTCTAAAATTCACACTTTAAAAGACATTTGGATTGGCCAAACCCTACCCATATATCCTCTCAACTATCCTCCCTTCATCCTAGAGGCCTTCCTTTGTTCATAAAGCCAACCTAAGGAGCCCTTTTGATCAAATCGAAAGGAAGAACCCGAAGAAGAGGTAAATATTTCATCACCTCTTTCAAGTTCTTTTCCTCTTCCACTTCCTCTTTCTTTGTTTTTTTCATTCTAAAATAATAAATCCAGTATATTTTATATACTGTGATGTTATTATAAATATGGCACAACTATATTCATTATTTTATCCATTATATGGATGAAAAAGTCATCATACATGCGTATGTACGGATTACCGTCTCCACGAACGCGATGAGATTAATTTCCTCATCGTAACCATTTAAGAATAATTTTTATTTGATGATTAAAAATAATTTTTAAGAACTTAATATCATTATGTATATAAATCAAATACATCCTATCCATAACAAACACTACTTATGTAACAAAACATATAAAGGAAAACAAATCAGTTAACACTCGAAACGACGATAATACTAAAATATTATTAACAAAGAAATATTAGAAGATCGTATATGATATCATATTTATGTATATGGTTCTTGTATAATTTAATAAAAATTATTTCACCATTATATAGGAGGTTAACCTACCCTCGACCAAGGAAAAGTACAAGTTAAGGGTTAATTCTACAATCTCTTCATTATCCAAGGTTGTTTGTATGTAATTATCTACTAGGGCCTCTTTATCATCCACATCTGTGTTTCTTAAAAATGTATTTCAAAACATTTTTACTATTTACTATAAAATGGGTTAAAGTCATTTATACCCTTACTTGACCTTATATGTTTTGAAAGGAATCTTTTCGTCGTTTTCCAAACAAGGTACTTTATGAACTTTTCGACAAAATTAAGGCAAGAATGTCTTTTTTTAACTTATATGGCGGGTGTGGCTATTTTACACCGTTATAACATCGTCAAAGATTCCCTTAAAAGCTTATAAGAATATTTCTAATATAAATGTTTTCTTTTAAATGGTTTCAAAATAGAAAGATGAATTTATTTCAAATAGTTTTCATTACATATATGTCAACATCCTTTGATGGATTATAAACTTGTTTTAAGTCGATTTATTATGATACAAATCTTCCATATTGTATTAAAGGTTTTTTAATTTTTTGACTGTGGATGTGTTATTTCATACCATTCATGGTTTATGGATAAATTATTGACATTTTGTATGCTAGTTTTAATATGAATGTTTATGTTATGTTTAAACCTTTTCATGTGAGGAATGCATTGGACTTAGTAAGTGACGGGTGGAGCCTGCTATAGCTCCTCGATGCATCGGTAGGTCTCATGAGAAAAACTAGTGTCTTGGCATAAGGCCTTGATAAAATCTTATTTGTAGTCTTGGCACAAGGCCTTGACTATGTGGTTATGAAGTCTGGCATTATGCATTCCATCATTATGAAATTTGCTATTGATATTTCATGTGATTATTTGACTAGTAGAATATCCATGTGAATAATTAAATAGAATTATTTTGATTTATATTTTCTATATTATGATGAAGTTTAAGTTTAAAAGGCTTTTTTTTAGTCTTATACATTTCCTTAAAAAATTATGCTTATTTATGAATGTTTCTGCTATATTGTTATCCTTACTGAGCATATAAGATCACCCCTTTATATGTTTTATTTTTTCCCAGGATGCAAATAGGTATATTATGACTGACTTGTAGGGATAGTCTATGGGACATGATTGTGGTTAATTAAGACAATGTTGTTGTTTTTCATTGTATAATGTAATGTAAAATTTTATGAATGTATGTAGTACTTACAAGGCTACTAAACTAATCGGTCTTTCGGGATTTGATCCCTTTTGATCATTCCAATGTTATGTAATAATGCACTAACTTTGGGTAACTGGGGTCGAGGCGTTACAGTTGGTATCAGAGTAAGAATAGTAAAAACCATGGAAACTAGATTTATAAAAACTCTAATTAGAGAACACTATCCTAAGATAGACTTTGAGGATTAGTATAAAAGAACTTACTATAATTTTGGTAGTGTAGAGATTTTTTTTTGTTTTATAAGAAATATATCCCTGTCTGGATACACACAGGTAGAGGCGGCTCTGGCACAGATGTACCTAGAGGTAAAACTCGAAAACACCGCTTTAAGCTAGACTCGAACGAGAACTAGTGCACGACAACGGGCCTTGCTGCACTCTTGGTTACAACACTCCTGGGGGATATGCTTAGAATAATTCTCATTTTCTTTACAAATAATTATGAAGGATTTATGATTATACACCTCCTCAAAGAAAATATTTTTATGATTATGTGGGCTACTGGATGGTGATGTTTGGGTACCGGTAACCCCTTAAACCGGCCATATGAAAATGCAGAAAAAAAATGATTGGTGGTTATGTTAAGTGCTTTACAGGTTTGGAATTATGTATTGTGATTCATAAACTAATCTAGTGTATGCCATTGTTTAGAAATGGTTCCTGGTGGAAGGAATGGAAACTGTATCAATGAACGTAATCCATGTAGTGATTTCCCTCCTACTCAAGATAATTATAGTGGAGTCGGTGATGCAACTGGTGCTTATCATCTTATCACCATACTAGGATAACTCACTCAGGTTATGAATAATAACCTTACCCGTATGAAGCACACTGATCCACAACGCAGAGGATCAATGTTAGACTGCTTCATGAGGCAACAAACACCAACATTTAATGGGAATACAAATCCATTGGTAGTTGAGAAATGGATAAGTTCCTTAGAGAAAATATTTCATGCTTTGGGGAGTAGTGAAAGGGAAAAAGTTGTTATGGCGGTTTATCGCCTCACGAGAGATGAAGATCAGTGGTGGTCATTAATCTAAAACACAAAGGAAGATGAATAAGTTTCAAACATGGAATAGAGGGATTTTAAAGATCTTTTTTTAGAAAAATACTTTCCTCATGACCATCGAGCGGATATGGAAAGGCAATTTCTAAGTCTGAGGAAAAAGGAGGATGAGAATGTTGCAAAGTATGAAGCTAAATTTACAAGGTTATCAAGACATGCTATAGATTATATATGTAACTCAATGAGTAAGATTGGTCGATTCATTGATGGGTTAAAACCATTTCTATGTCTAGAATTAGTCTCACAATCCTTCTTATCATACGAAGATATTATCTCATGTGCTATCAATACAGAAAAGGAATTCTCTAACTCTTATGACTTTAAAGCAAAGCAGGAGAAGAAGAGATCTATTGAACACTCTAGAAATGGAAATAAGGGGAAGAAGGGAAAAGTTTAATATCCATCCTACGGTAAATGTGGGAAGAAACACCCTGGTACTTTTCTGAAGTGAATGGGAGTTTGTTACAAGTGTGGTGAAAAAGGCCACCAAGCTCGTGATTGCAAAGGGAAGAAAGAGGCCATCGATGTTGAATGCTACAATTGTAGAGAAAAAGTAAATTATGCAAATAAATGTCCTAAGTGCCAAGGAAACTTACCTCAGAAAAGGCCAAGGGATCAAGGCCAAGCTTATGTGATCACTACTGCTAAGGTTGAAGCTTCGAAAGACGTGGTGGCAGGTAATTTAATGGTTTCCTCAAGTTTAGCCAATGCTTTATTTAACTCTGGATCATCACATTATTTAATATCTTCCCAGTTTTCTAAGAAAATTAGATATTTTTAATTTGACTTAATAAGGGAGTTGTCGGTCAAAACACCTAAGGTAAGTATCATTGAAAAAAAGTTTTGTGAATCAGTTCCCATTAGGGAATATAAATGTTCTTTATCTGTTGATCTCATCATCATACCCATGACTGAATTTGATATAATCCTTGGTATGGATTGGATTTCGGACCATGATGCGAAAATTTATTTTAAGAAGAAGGAGGTTACAATTCTCGATGATGATAAAGAGTACCTTATCTTTAGATCAGAAACGTTGCCACTTTATTCTTATCTAGATCCACCCCCAGTAGCTCAACTAAATTCAATTATTGGGGAAGAAGAGAATTAAATAACTATGGGTGAGGAAAAGAATGTTCGAATAGAGGACGTACCTATTGTTCAAGAATATGTTGATGTGTTTCCAGAGGATTTACCTAGACATCCTCCAGAACGAGAAATTGAGTTTTCCATTGATTTATTTCCTGGTTCAAGGCTCATATCGAAGACCCCTTATAGAATGGCCACTGTGGAATTAGTGGAACTAAAGAAACAACTAGAGGAATTGAGTAATAAGGGATTTATTCACCCTAGTGTTTCTCCATGGGGATCCCCTATTCTTTTTATTATGAAGAAAGATGGATCTATGAGGTTATGCATTGACTACAGGGATATCAATGCTATAAAAATAAAGAACAAGTATCCCATACCTTGCATTGATGATTTATTCGACCAACTTCATGGAGCTCAATATTTTTCAAAGATTGACCTACGATCTGGATATCATCAGTTGTGTGTGAAGAAGGAAGAAATTTTGAAAACAGCATTTCAAACCAGGTACGAGCATTACGAGTTTACAGTAATGCCTTTTGGGCTGACTAATGCACCCTCTGTTTTCATGGATCTAATGAACAGAGTTTTTAAGGAATATCTTGATGAATTTTTAGTGGTATTTATTGATTATATCTTGGTATACTCCAAAATCTATGAAGATCATGAAAATCACTTGCACACCATTCTGAAAACCCTTAGAAGAAATGAATTATACGGGAAGTTTAGCAAGTGTGGATTCTGGCTTCAGGAGATTTATTTTCTTGGCCATATTGTCTCTAGGGATGGAATCTTCATTGATCCTTCTAAGATAAGAGAAATTCAATAATGGCCAACATCTACGAGTATAACTGCGGTACATAGTTTTATTGGTTTAGCAGGTTATTATCGGCGGTTTTTTCAAGAATTTTGCCCGATTGGCTACCCATTAATGAAGCTCACACGTAAAGGGGTTAAATTTTTTTGGACAAAAGAGTGTGAAGAATTTTTCGAAGAACTAAATATGAGATTAGTCAATGATCTTATCTTGACTCTACCATTGGGGAATGATGGGTTTGTTATTTATAGTGATGCATCAAAGAAAGGACTTGGTTGTGTCCTTATGCAGAATGATAGGGTTATTGCCTATGCATCACGACAGCTAAAAATTCATGATCAAAACTTTCCTACTCGTGATCTTGAGTTAGAAGCTATAATATTTTCTTTGAATATATGGAGACATTATATCTTTGGTGAAAAATGTGATATATATACTGATCACAGGAGTTTGAAGTATATTTTCTCACAGAAAGAACTCAACATGAGGCAAAGGAGATGGCTTGAACTACTTAAGGATTATGATTTCACAATACACTACCACCCAGGGAAGGCAAATAAGGTGGTGGATGCTTTGATCAGAAAGGATCATGGAGTTTTGAACAATATGAGAGTTGAAAGGGATCCTATTTTCATGGATCTAGTGAAAATGGATATGGGAATAATCATGGAAGGTGAAACATCAATCTTTTTCAAATGGTTTCCAAACTATCTTTATTAGAAAGGATAAAAAGTTTTCAAGCTGATGAGGAGGAGTTTCAAAAGAAGATTAAAGCTGTGAATGATAGGAGATTTAGTGACTTTGTATATGAAGATGGAATTTTGAAATTTGGGAAAAGAATTTGTGTTCCTGACATACCTGATCTAAAAAGAGAATTTTTGGATGATTCTCATAGCTCCAATTTCTCCATACACCCTGGTAGCACTAAGATGTATAGAGATTTGAAGGAACATTTTTGGTGGGACAGCATGAAGAGGGAGATTGTTGATTATGTGTCAAGATGTATGGTTTGTCAACAAGTGAAAGATGGAAGGCAACATCCTGGAGAAGTCATGCAACCTCTTCTCATACCTGAGTGTAAATGGGATGATATTACAATAGAATTTTTCATGGGGCTACCAAAGACTCTTAGAAGGAATGACACAATATGGGTCATTATTGATCGTCTTACCAAGTCCGCACATTTTCTTGCTATAAGATAAGATTTACCACTTGAATGTCTAGCAAGACTATATATTAATGAAGTTGTAAGACTTCATGGAGTACCCTTATCAATTTTTTCTGATCGTGATCCCCATTTTACATCAAGATTCTGGAAAAGTCTTCAGAAGGCCTTGGATACTGAACTTCGTTTGAGCACTTCTTACCACCCTCAAACTGATGGACAATCAGAACAGATTATTCAAACCTTAGAAGACATGTTGATATCTTTCTCACTTGACTTTCAAGGTATGTGAGATCAATATTTACCTCTGGTAGAATTTTTCTATAACAATAGTTTCCATTCAACTATTCATATGGTACCATATGAAGCGTTATATGGAAAGAGATGCCGCACACAAACATGTTGGGATGATATTAGTGAAAGAAAACTCGTTGGCCCAGAACTTTTTGAGGAAACGATGGAAAAGATGAATGTTATCCAAACCCACATCAAAGCAGCACAAAGTAGGAAAAAGATTTATGTCGATAACCGAAGGAAAGATTTGGAATTTCAAGTAGGGATCATGTTTTCTTAAAGGTATATCCATGAAAGGGTGTTATACGATTCAGTAAGAAAGGTAAATTGAGTCCCAGGTACATCGGACCTTTCGAAATTCTAGAACTAATTGGGGTTGTAGCTTACCGTTTGGCAATGTCGTCAAGTCTCTCCAAAGTTCATGATGTGTTCCACGTATCACTATTGAGAAAATACATGTTTGAACCAACGCATCTACTCACTTATGAGGAATTAGAACTGGAACCCAATCTATCTTATTGCGAAGAGCCTGTCAAGATTCTTGATACAAGAGAACAAGTGTTGAGAAACCGGACGACTTGTCTGGTAAAAGTTCTATGGAGAAACCATCAGATGGAAGAGGCAATGTGGAAACCCGAGGAACTTATGATGAAGAACCACCCGAATCTTTTTATGCAGTAATATTCTAGAAATTTCGAGGATGAAATTATTTGAAGGAGGGGATAATGTAACACCCTAAGCTTCCATGATATGTTTCCCTTTGAATAATGCAATAGCTTGTGTTGTACGCAACTTCGAGTTCAAACACACCACGAACAATCAAACTAGCCCTTATGAATAGTAATACCCACTTTTTGAAATTTTATAAATTTTATCCTTCAAAATGGACTTCGTTTTTGGATTCGTAATATCGAAATTAGCTTAGGGTGAATTTTTTGTATTTTTCTGAAAACTTTCAATTTTTGATGAATAGTGAAAAATACTGTGTTATTGGTTAAAATCAACTTTTTATTTAAATAATTAGTTGTTTTATTTATATTGGGTAAAAATACATACATAATACCTATATTAGTTCTATGTAATTCATTGGACTCATTTTTATTATAAGTTTAGATATATAAAATTTTATTGAACTTTTTACCGTCTTTTACCCACCTCCTAGGAGCATTTGAAAATTTTCATTAAAACTTAATTTTACCACTTCTGTGAGTTGAATTTAGAAAATCCAAGAGACACGGTTGATATCAGTTAGTAAAATGTGGTTCAATAAGATAAAAAAAATTTGTGAATAATAACTTTTGACTTTTATTTACCATGGTTAAAAGTAAATAGGGTAATTAAATGTAAAAATGATATTATTATTACCCTAACACATGTTCTAATCCTATTGGATAAGTGTATTTCAACCAAAAACAACCTTAGGAATAAAATATGATCCTTTTGGTCTACTTGGATTAGATTAGGACATTTATTATTATTTTATTTAAAGAAGTGTTAAAAGTGTTAAATTCAAAGTTTAATAACTAAACCATTTTTAATATAGGGTTACACATAAGATAAAAATATGTCCTACATAATGGTATTTTATTTATAATTTTTATACATTAAATAATTTAATTTATTTATGACATGATGATGATGTAATAATTACCTTATTAATGAAATATTAAAATAATTGATATTATAAATACCCAAATAAATTTAAATTGAGACTTTTGATGAATTCCAAGAATTTTATAGGTTAATATGACATGTTAGGATTGATTAAATGAATTTATTTCAAATTATTAAAGTTTTTAGGACTTTAACAAAAATCAATACCAAATAGAGTCAAAATTGACATGAAATAGTTTTTGAAACAAATACTATATTATTGGTTGATATAATATTCCTAAAAATCTAAGGTTCATCCAAAGGGCTTAAATAATATTATATATTTCATTAATGAACCACTTTAGGTTCTCTTGGAAGTTTATAGTAATTTTATTAACCATATAATATAAAAATACAAAGAGACATGGTAAATTTCAAACTATTTAACTAAGAGTTAAATCTAAAAGATAAGGTTAATATAGTGACCCAAACCTATCTAAAACCTATTGGTTGAGTGGTTTTCGACCCATCCCCACCTTAGACTCGAAATAAATCATTTTGGGGCCATTATAAACTGAAAATTATTTTATTATAAAATAATATTTCAATCTTTTCCTAAGGTGCCCCTCACCCCTCTTATAAAAGGTCCCCTTCTCTCAAATTCACACCTTCAAAGCCATTTGGCTCGGCCAAACCCTTCCCAAATATCCTTTCAACTATCCTCCATTCATCCTAGAGGCCTTACTTTGGTCAAAAAGCCAACTTAAGGATCCCTTTTGATCAAATTAAAAGGAAGAACCCAAAAAAGAGGCTTTCAAGTTCTTTTCCTCTTCCACTTCCTCTTTCTTTGTTGTTTCCATTCTAAAATAATAACTCCAGTATATTCTATATACTATGATGTTATTATAAATATGGTACAACCATATTCATTATTCTATCCATTATATGGATGACAAAGTCACCATACGTGCGTACGTACGGATTACTGTCTCCACGAACGCGATGAGATTCATTTCCCCATCGTAACCATTTAAGAATAATTTTCATTTGATGATTAAAAATAATGTTTAAAAACTTAATATAATTTTAGATATGAATAAAATACATCCTATCCATAACAAACACGGCTTATGTAACAAAACATATAAAGGAAAACAAATCAGTTAACACCCGAAACGACAATAATACTAAAATATTATTAACAAAGCAATATTAAAAAATCGTATATGATATCATATTTATGTATATGGTTCTTGTATAATTTAATAACAATGATTTCACCATTATAAAGGAGGTTAACCTACCCTCGACCAAGGAAAAGTACAAGGTAAGGGTTAATTCTACAATCTTTTCATTATCCGAGGTTGTTTATACCTAATTATCTACTGGGACCTCTTTATCATCCACATCCGTGTTTCTTAAAAATGTATTTTAAAACATTTTTAATATTTACTAGAAAATGAGTTAAAGTCATTTATACCCTTACTTGACCTTATATGTTTTGAAAGGAATATTTCCGTCGTTTTCCAAACAAGGTACTTTATGACCTTTTCGACAAAATTAAGGTAAGAATGTCTTTTTTTAACTTATACGGCGGGTGTGGCTATTTTACGCCATTATAATATCGTCAAAGCTTCCCTTACAAGCTTATAAGAATATTTCTAAGATAAATTTTTTCTTTTAAATGGTTTCAAAATAGAAAGAGGTATTTCTTTGAAATAGTTTTCATTTCATCTATGTCAACATCCTTTGATGGATTTTAAACTTGTTTAAAGTTGATTTATTATGATACAAATCTTCCATATTGTATTGAAGGTTTTGTGATATGTTCGATTGTGGATGTGTTATTTCATACCATTCATGATTTATGGATAAAGTATTGAAATTTTGTATTCTAGTTTTAATACGAATGTTTATGTTATGTTTAAACCTTTTCATATGAGAAATGAATTGGACTTAGTAAGTGATGGGTGGAGCCCTCTATAGATCCTCGGTGTATCGGTAGGTCTCATGAGACAAACTAGTGTCTTGGCACAAGGTCTTGACAAAATCTTATTTGTAGTCTTGACACAAGGCCTTGACTATGTGGTTATGAAGTTTGGCATTATGCATTTCATCATTATGAAATTTGCTATTGATATTGTATGTGATTATTCGACTAGTAGAATATCAATGTGAATAAGTAAATGGCATTATTTTGATTTATATTTGCTATATTATGATGAAGTTTAAGTTTAAAAGGCTTTTGTTTTAGTCTTATACATTGCCTTAAAATGTTTATGCTTATTTGTGAAAGTTTTCGCTATATTGTTATCCTTACTGAACATCTGAGCTCACCCCTTTATATGTTTTATTTTTTCTCAGGATGTGAAAAGGTATATTATGACTGACTTGTAGGGATAGTCTATGAGATATGAATGTGGTTAATGAAGACAATGTTGTTGTTTTTTCATTGTATAATGTAATGTAAAATTTATGAATGTATCTAGTACTTCCAAAGCTACTAAACTGATCGGTCTTTCGGGATTTGATCCCTTTTGATCATGTCAATGTTATGTAATAATGCACCGACTCTGGGTAACTGGGATCGGGGCGTTACAAAATATATATAAATATATAGATATATCATAAAATAAAGAACAAAACCGTATAGGTGAGTGGTAGAAATGTGGGATTGTGAGGGAGGCTAGACAAGCGTTGTTAAAGGGGAGGTCAGACGCTGGTAAAAGGGGGCTTGGTCCTCCCTCCGAATATGCAGAAAAAATCTTTATAAAATTTAATTTTTTTGACTTGTATCTGTGTTTTTTTAGCGCTGATAAAAGGGACTCCCCTTTTAATAACGCTTTGATTATCAATGTTTTTTTAACGCTATAAATGCTCATCTTGCGTGCTTTTAAAGGTCATATCTACAGTAGTGGCCCCCGATAGCATGTATCATATGCATTTTGTCAAATGATGCCATCTAACTATAGAACATATTTTTAAGAATATTGTCATGACACATCTAGATTCTCATCATAGAAAGAAAATGTTATGACCTTTTAGTGTGACATATATCCTTAGGACATTATCACATGGATGCCATGCATAATAACAATCATCATGTGATAAGATAAAAAATAATATTCAACACTGTGAATATTCTAGTAATCGAATAATAGGTGGTTCTTAGGCACCAACCCCAACAAAATCAAATAACTTTTATTTTCGTGTTTTATTTATTCATTTTCATTTACTTATAGTGATATTGTATGCATTTTTTATGCCTCATTGTGTTATGAGTGTTATCATCACAAAAACCTAGCAGTTCCAATAATTATATTATCATAATAGACTAGCTATGGTCACTATTGTAGATATGACCTTTAATAGTGCTAGAAAATTCCATTTACAGCGCTAAAAAAACATTGTTAATCGCAGCGAAGATAAAGGGGGGTCTCTTTTATCAGTGCTAAAAAGATGCTGATAAATGGCTCTTTTATCAATGCTAAAAAAAGCACTGATAAAAGTTTAAACAAAATTAAAAAAACTGCAAATCGGAGGGGGGGTTTAACAGCGCTTGACCCCCCCTTCAACAGTGCTATGAAGCACTCCGCCCGCCCGAACGTCCCTACCACCCCTGCACACCCAAGCCCCACCACTCAACCCTTTAACAGCGCTAACAACCCTTTTTAACAGTGCTAGCACAACCCTTCACCATTGCGCGTGCCCCTGCCTCTCCCAGGATTCGAACTCGAGACCTCCCACTGTGCGTCTGAACCCTTTATCACTCCTCTATATTGTTTTATTATCCATTTAATGATATATCTATTTTGATATTTTCATATATATAGCTATATTTATTTGTATATTAATATATATTTATATTAAGATATGTATTTATATTAAAATATATATTTAGTTATATTAATATATATATATATATATATTCGTATATTAATATATATACATATATATACATGTATAGTTATATTTATATATTTATATATCTATATATTTATTCGTATATTAATATATATCAATTTGTTAATACAGACACACACACATTATATAGGTATATAAATATTCATATATTTGTATTTTAAATAAAATGGATATTAGTTTTTTATTTAGATAAAACTTATATATTGAGAAATATATTTTATATGTAAATAAGTTTAATTATTTATTTATAATTTAATTTTTTTATGTGTGAATATATAAAAAATATGTATATATTGTTATATATTTGATTATAAATAACAGTGCATTGTAAAAAATGATAAAATTTCAAAGTCATTATATCAATATGAATGTAATCCTTCAGAATAAATTCATTCCCCAATGAAAAAGGCAAAAAGACCCCCTGAAACGAGGTTGAAATTCCATCGAATGTTAAAAAAATTGGGTATCCCGACTAAAAACTCGGTTTTGGAGGCCTTCTCTGCCTTTTTTGGTCTCGAAAAATGCAATAAAAGGTACCCTTATTTTAATTGTGCGTAGAGCTAATCGCAGGTTTCAATTTGATATGTTGTAGAGCTCAAACAGACACCCAGATCAAAAATTATGGGTGTTTGAAGTTTGAATTGTGTTTTTAACTTATTTTAGATCTTTTATTAATTTTTTGATTTTTTGTGTCTTCAAATTGTTATTAAATGACTATTATTCAATGATAATTAGCAAATTATTAATTAATAATATTTTTTAAAATATTTTATAAGTCATTTTCACTACATATCTTATATATTAAGTGTAAATGTCAATTTATACTTATCTAAAACATATTTAAAAAATATATATTATATTTATATTTTTAAAATTTATTTTTAATGAAATGTAATTTTTTTTTAAATATACTCTTTATAAGCATTAGTAAAAAAACGCTGATAAAGACCACCCTTTATCAGCGCTACTAAAAAAAGTGTTGATAAATGGGTCTCCTTCAACACCGCTAAAAAAACGATAATAAAAGGGTACTTTTAACGGTGTTTTTTTAGCGATGTTAAAAATACATCTTTATCACCGCTTTTTTTTAGCGCTGATAAAGGTACCCCTTTATCAGCGATTTTTTTAACGTTGTTAAAGGCTGGCGCTGCAAAATCCCGGTTTTGTGATAGTGAGTACTACGCTACAATATATGTTATAAGACTCCACTACAACACATTCTCTGATGTACCGCTATAGCACCTACTATAGTACTCAACTACAACACCTGATATAGTATTTCAAAATTGTTTTCACAAGATTTGAGCATGAAAACTAAAAAATGAAAATCCCTTTTTCCTACCAACTTAGATAGAGGATTAACAAAATTCTAAATAAATAATAAAATAATTTTATAAAAACTCCTTTAAAGAAAAACATGGCATAAATAATTTTCATAAAAGAAATTTGTTTTTTCAAAATATAAAAAACTAACTCATTGAAGAAGAAGAAAAAGGCCGGGCCACACCGGGTTGGGGGGTTTAATATAGAATCTGCTCGATCTAGAAACAAACAAATGATATTTGTCAGGGCTAAGAAGAAAGTAGATGACTTCAATTATTTCATTATTAAAAGTGTGTTGCCCCTCATCCCCCAAAATTAGGGTTGTGCATGATTAAATTAACCAATTTAAAACGACCGAACCAAAACGTCTTAAACCACTAAAAATGTGGTTTAAATCGGTCAATCAGTTCATGCCAGTTGATAAAATCTTGTATATTTCAGTTTGGTTCGTTATTTGTAACCTTAACCGTTTTTAATCGACGTTAACAAAAAATAAACAGTTAAATAAATATATAAATAATTTTTGAAAGTGGAAGTGATGATTAACATTCTATGATCAAAGTTGAATATATTATAAATCGTTATTGATTTTTCAATATAATGGAACTTGATGTACATATGGGATGATTAAGTAAATATAAGTCATTAAGCCACATTGAAATTTCACCCTTACATTATTAAACCCCTTTAAATCTTTTCCATGTATATGAATATATTGTTTACCAAATTATTTCATTTATTTTAATATTGAATTAACCATTTTTCAGAGATATTATCTCTTTACTATTTATTTTATCTTGATACCTGCATCATTTAGGACCCGTGGTTATGAAAGTTTAGAGTTTTATCACTTTTTATGAATCACTTTTACAACCTGTAAATTTTTCCCATGTTTTCTTAATCGATCTAAATTGGTTTTAACCGATATAAACTGACTGACTTGGTTTATGTCGGTTCTAGACAAATCATCGGCCGATTTTGGTTTTCATTTTTTTTTTCAATCGATCGATTTAAATTGGTATCCTCAATCGATTTTAACTGAGGGTGCACACCCATATAGGTGTGGGCAAATTTCGATTTCGATTATAATCAAATCTAAAATCGATAACCACATTGTTTTTCGATTTTGATCATTTTAATAAATTTTCCTTAACCATGCAGTTTTTTTTATTTCGGTTTTGGTTACCCATTCATTTAATCATTACGTAAAAAAAATGCATCTTCGATTGTGTCAAACAAAACCTGAAAAAATACACAAATCCTTAAATTTTATAAAAAAACAAATTATTTAAAAAACGTAAATTTATAAACAAAAATTTATTATTTTTCAATGGTTATAATCAATCTCATAATTTATTTAAAATATTAAATTAATAAACAAATATAAATCCAGTTATTTTTTTCGGTTTTTGGACCTAAGGGTCATGGGTACTTTGGACCACATATTTGAACCTAAGGGTCATGAGCATTTGGGCCTATTTCAAGGGGGCCTAAGACAAGTTTCCTTGGGCTCCATGGGAATTGGGGTCATGTAATGAGTTTTTCTCCACCCAAAAAGAAAGTTGTGTTTTTTTTGTTTAATAATGAAAAGAGGTTTCCGATCCAACTTAAAAAAAATCAAAATACACAATTTTTTTTTCTGATATTAACCAAATAAAATTAATACCGATTGTGTGTGTGTGTGTTTTTTTAAAAACTAGGTTTTGATGGGTAATTTAGGTCGTTGGGTTTTTTTTTTTAGTTTAAAGGGGTAGGGTTTTTTTAAATTAGGGAAATGGGTTTGTTCAGCGCCACTTCAAGTGGCGCTGAACAAAAAGTGGGCAAAAGCGCCACTTGAAGTGGCGCTTTGACCCACACCACCCCCAAATCCCATATATATATATATATATATATATATATATATATAATTTTATTTATTATAATAAATATAAAAAAATACAATAAATGCATAATTATATATTTTTTATAATAAATACAAAAAATAAAATAAAATAATTTATTTATAATAAATATTTATAATAAATATCTAATAAATATTAATAAATACTATTATAATAAATACACAATAAATGTATAATAAATGTATAATAAATATTTATAATACATTTATATTTATAATAAATACTTATTATAATTAAATAATATAATATTTATAATAATAAATATCTAATAAATGTATAATGAATATTATTATAATAAATATACATTTACAATATCTATTATAATAAATATTATTATAATATTTATTATAATAAATTTATAATAAATATTTATAATACATTTATTATAAATGTATATTTATTATAATAAATATTATAATATTTAATTATAATAAATGGATATTTATATTAATATTTATAATAAATATACATTTATTTATTATAATAAATCTACATTTATTTTATACATTTATTATAATAAATATGTATAATAAATGTATAATAAATATTACAATACATTTATTTTTTAATTATAATATAATAAATGTAATATGTAATTATTTATCTTTATTGTATAATTATCATATCTATGAATAATTATATACTATAATTATATAATTTTAAATATACATTTATTTATTATAATAAATATGTAATTATTTATAAATGTAATATACATTTATTTATTATAATAAATATACATTTATATAAATATACATTTATTGGATATTTATTATAAATAAATGTAATTATTTATTATAATAAATATGTAATAAATATACATTTATATAAATGTAATATACATTTATTATAATAAATATGTAATATACATTTATTAGCTGAATAAATGATTATTTATTTATAAATATAATATACATTAATTATAATAAATATGTAATTACTTATAAATGTAATATACATTTATATATATAAATATACATTTATTATAAATGTAATATACATTTATTATAAATGTAATATACATTTATTTATATAAATATACATTTATTATAAATGTAATATACATTTATTTATAATAAATATGTAATTATTTATAAATGTAATATACATTTATTTATTATAATAAATATACATTTATAAATGTAATTATAAATATACATTTATTTATTATAATATTCATTAATAAATATACATTTATTAATATCCATTAATAATATTTATTAATAATATTTATTTATAAATATACATTTATTATAAATATACATTTACAAATGTAATTATAAATATACATTTATTTATTATAATATTTATTAACAAATATTCATTTATTAATTTTCATTAATAATATTTATTAATATACATTTATTTATATAAATATACATTTATTATAAATGTAATATACATTTATTTATTATATAAATATGTAATTATTTATAAATGTAATATACATTTATTTACTATAATAAATATACATTTATAAATGTAATTATATATACATTTATTTATTATAATAAATGTAATATGTAATTATTTATTTATTATAATAAATGTAATATGTAATTATACATTTATATTTATTATATTTATTATACATTTATATAATTATAAATATACATTTAATATAATTAAAAAATAAATGTATCATATTACATTTATTGTACATATTTATAATTATAAACGTATAAAATAAATGTAGATTTATTATAATAAATAAATGTATATTTATTATAATAAGTATTATAATATTTATTATAAATATTAATATAAATATACATTTATTATAATTATATATTATAATATTTATTATAATTATGTAATTACACTAATTATATATTTATTATAACTATAACAATTATATAATTATTAATAATTATAACAATTATATAATTTTTAATAACTATAACAATTATATTTATAATTATATATTTATTATAATTATATAATAATTATAAGTGTATATTTATTATATTTATAATTCTATAATTATTGTAATTACAATTGTATATTTATTATAATTATATAATTATTATATTTACAATTATATAATTATTATAATTATTGTAATTATATAATTATTATATTTATAATTTTATATTTATTATAAATATACAATTATTATATTTATATATTTATTATATTTATATTTATTTAATTATTGTAATTATATATCTATTATAATAAATATTATAAATGTATATTTATTATAATAATATTTATTGTACGTTTATTATATATTTATTATGCATTTATTATAATATTTATTATAATAGTATTTATTATACATTTATTATATATTTATTATAATAAATATTATAATATTATAACATTATAATATTTATAATAAATGTAAAATAAATGTATATTTATTATAATAAATATTATAATATTTATTAGATATTTATTATAAATCTTTATTATAAATATAAATTTAAATAAATGTATAATAAATGTATAATAAATGCATTATAATATTACATTATAAAAAAATATTGTATTTATTTTAGTAATTATATTTATAATAATAAATATTTATTGTAAATAAATTATAATTGTAAATAATAAATTTATTTCTCTAAATTATATACAATTATTTACAATGTATAAATATTTATTACAATAAATATTTGTTATAAATAAATTATAATGTATAAATATTTATTATAAATAAATTTATTTATCTAAATTATTTACAATTATTTAAAATTATCTAATTATATTAAATGTAACATAATAAATATAATAAATTCAAAAAAAAAACTATATTCAAAGAATTGAATAGCGCCAGTCCAATTGGCGCTAAAGAAACCCATATCCCTAAATAATCTATCCCCTGCCCCATTAAAATAAAAAAAAAAAAAATTTGGCCCCCACCCTAAATTTGCGAGGTTTTGATACTCCCACCCGTGCACCCATCCACCCAATTTTATTATTAAATAAAAAGAACATTTTAAAAATCACTTTATAATATACAAAATACAACAAAAACACTTTTTTTTTCGGGGATCGCCCGGCCGCAGTAGATATTTGTGCCCCAAGCTCAGCTCCGTCTTGTCACCCGTGTCCCAGTCCTGTGGACTTGCCGCCGACTTCATCCCATGCTTTGCTCCCAAGTTTCACGCCCAGTCCCGAGCCTTCGATCGAGAGATCGATCGGGTTTGATTTGAAACTCTGTTTGATCTTTTTCAGTTTTCTGAAATTCTTGAAACTTTTCGCGCGCGGCAAATCTTCTCTCTCCTCGCTTGTATTCTGATTTCGTGTTGAAGATGGACCCTCCGGATCAAAGCATAACCGGCCTTTCTGGTTTGTTTTACTTGCACTCTACTTTTTGTTACCGTTTTCGCTTTCTCATTTTGGTTTATTTTTCCTGATTCTCGTGTCAATATCCACCCCCTCTATGCAGGGTTTAGCGGTTCCTTCACCCCTTTCTCTCTCTGGCACTGTCTTAGATGGATCAATCTGTTGGTCTTGCAGGGCCCGATGGGCAGGGGGTTCGTCACTGTTCGAAATGTGGTTGGCCGTTCCCTAATCCACACCCCAGCGCTAGGCACAGACGAGCGCACAGGCGGATATGTGGAACAGTTGAAGGATACAAGCTGATTGACCCCGGTACTCACTCGACTGCTTCAGCTGATGATCATCTCTCCGACGAAGATCCGAAACCCCCCGGTGAGCATGCTACTCTTCGTGAATAGCGCTTCCTTCCTGTAAGGTTACTTGCTAATTTGGCGCGTTCTTATGTTTGTGATTATGGTTACGTTAGGTGTAAAAAATTTGGAGAGATATTATAGCTGCGGAATCGAGGTATCCAACAGATCGGAAGATGACTCGTTTTCGGATGCTGTCATGGAATTCGGGGATTCAGGATTCAGTTCGAAAAGTGAAATGCCTCTGCAAAACAACCGAATGACTTCCAGCAATGTGGAAAAATTAGCCGAGGAAAATTTTCTGCCTGCAGGTAAGATTTTTTTTTTTTTTTTGGGGTACAGAGGTAAGATTTTTCTTCATTAATTAGCAATGCTGCTTCAGTTAGCTAGTTCTTATGGTTCCTGGAGGGGTCCCGTTGGAAAAGAATGGCGGCTAGAATCAGTCCCATTGCATTAAATGTTGATCATCAATTGACAGGAGGGATTTTATGGTTTTGGTTCTAATATTTTACATTTTCATTGCTGTTTAGAAATAAAGGAGGACGTTAGTCATTTATTAACTAGTGAGAGCCAATTTATGACCATTTTTTTGTTTCCAAATTATAGAGCAAATTAAAGTGTTGTATATATTGTCAGATTCCAATGTATTGGAATCCGAAGTTGAATGCAGGGTAATTTCTCTTTCACTATCTATTTAATATATATGTAGCTTTATAGGGATTTAAGCAATGACTAGTAAAACTTTGCCCGCTTGTTCATGATATCACCTTACCCAGACATCCCTTGGATAACCGTTGTTCTCCGAAATCACTTCTAGTCATTTTCACAGCTATGGGGGATGGGGAAGTATGAAGAGAGAGCTCCGTCCATGCATGCATTCTGCGAGTGAAAAAGTTACGAGTGATCAGGGCCTTTTCTTTTCAATTTAATTTTTAACATTCATTGATATAAAAGTCACATAATTCCTTTTTGAAAAAAAAACCAAAGCAATTTTATTATATTTTTATTTAAGAAAAGCCTTTGTTTGGTTAGCGTATTGTAGGCATTTTTAATAACACGTGCAGAATAAGCTAAAGGCAGAATGAGTTAAAATTGACCAAATTTATTTAGAGTAAAGAGGGGTTTTCCAAGAAATTTAACCATCTGTAACCTTGTTAGGTTTAGCATGTTGAACCTATAGATCATGAAGTTTCTGGGGCTTGAAACCTTTGTACTCCTATACTTTGAACTCGATGGTATTTTTTGAAGTGGGAAGAATTATGCAATCGATGATACCACCAAGAGAACTGTGATTTGATTCCTTTGAAATCACTGTAATGTTATTTGTTCAGTTTATATTTGTTTCCTTTTAAAATTTGATGTTTTCTTGCAGACTTAAATGTTATTCAACAACCAACTGATCCCACAGATGGCAGTGAAATGCTAAGTCAAGCTCTGGAAAATGGATCAAGTGCCAGATTGCCTCGAGATGGTGTCTTGAGTTCTAAATCCGATTCGTTAGAAAGATTAAATTTTGATATTAAATCTGAAAGTCCAATGGTCGGCCCCACCAATGATGGGGAAGTTTCAGAACGTGGGTCCATCAGTCTGCAAGCACAAGATGGCCATCATGTAGTGCGGTGTTCCGCAACACAGGTTGCGGTGGATAGGGATTCAAAGGGAAACAAAGAATCATCTGGCACATTACAGGGTATTACATTGCCTGGAGATGCTGTCCCAATCTCGTACCCTAGTTTGATGGGAAGTTTGGCCTCTAATATCAGAGCTGAAGATTCAGAGACCAAGGTCAAGGCAGAACAGAAAAGTACTGCGAAGGGGAAAGCAGAAGAAACAACTTTACCAAACACTGCATTGCCAGCAAGTAATGCTGCAAATGAATCAACCTCGTTAGATCACAATTTGTTAAAGTTGGCTGACCAAATGACAGTGACCAAGGCCATGGCAAAACAGAATGCTGATCAATTTTCGGAAGCTGGTTCTTTGGGTAAGCCCGCAGATTCAGACATAAACCTGGATTCTGGTGAAGTGGAAGCTGATGTCCCCGCTGACATGGAAGACAAAGAGAGCCAGCTTATGGCTGATGATTCATCTTTTAAAAGAGAGACTGATGTCTCTGAACTCAATTTGATGGGCAGTAAAAAGGATGCTGCAGAAACATCTATGGTTGCTATGAGCAGTGTGATTGGTTCAGAAGAAAGACATCAGGTTTGTTCTGATGAAGGAGAAGGATCCTTGGTTAGTCCTAATAACTCCACAAAGGACCATGTTCACACAAGTGGTACAGTCGGAAACGATGGAGATAAATTAATTAGAGATGATGATGATGCAGCTGATGAAACTATCATAATGGAGAATTATCCTCAGGGTGAAAGCAAGGAATGTGAAGCAGATGGAATAACCCTAATGAAATCAACAGCTGACCCGGAATCTGCAAGTTCCTCTGCCAAACATTTTTGTGTGAATGATGGAAGCATAAAGAAAACCGAGCCCCAGTATGCGGCAACTGATATCTGTAATAATTTGACAAAAACGGGTTCTAATGTGGAAGACCAGGCACATAAAGAAGAAATTAATGGAGTCAGAAGTGATGGAGGAATGGACAGCAACAATGAGATCCAGTTGGAATGTGCCACTGCCGCTGATCAATCTGAGAAAGTTGGCCTCTGTGAAAAGCCTGCCGAAAGCAGCGTGAAGGATCCATTGGCAGTTAGGGTTTCGACTAGTGAACACACAGGAGATCCTCGCAGCCGTGGTGAGAACTTGGAAGGCTGCTCGGTTTCTGGTATGTTTTCATTGCTTTATTTTTCATCCTCGATCAAAAGAAAGAATGAACAAGATGAAAATATGATACATCAGATATATTTGAACCATTCATGCATGCAGTTGATGCTTCAATTTTCAACTGTATTCAGCAAAAGCTCCAGTTGATGCCAAAGTTGCACCACCATCAGAGGATTCACGAACACCTTTAGATGAGGCATCTCCTGCATCAAAGGGCCACCATCATTTCAGCTCTGATGCCTTCGAACCACCATCCTTCATGACACTGGTTGAACCCAATGCAGGGGTGGGCCGAACCACGGCGGAGTCTGCATCACGGGCTGCCTGGTTTCCGTCAGCTGCTCATGTGGTGACCGAGTCCGAGGGCAGGAAGAAGAATGAGGAGATTATCACCCAGGTGGCGGGCAAACAGCGCACCCCTTTGAAAAGCCTCCTGGGCGAAGCCAAATCCGAAACCAATAACTCATTGAAAAGCCCGTTATTGTCCTCGCCTGTTAGAAAGGATGATGGTTTGGCAACAGCTCAGTCTCCACCCGATACCCGAAAGGAATGGAAGTCTCCTGTGAGATATCCGACGGCCATCAAGAGAGAAAAGGGGAGGGTGAAGGGCAGGCCGTACTGGGCGCAATTCGTGTGCTGCTCGTCGTCTGTGAATTAGGGGCTGTGGGCTTTTTAACTTGGCGGTAGCTGGACAGTATCATTGGGAAGGCATTTGTATATCATGTAGTGGGAAATGCTAGTTGGTCGATGTTTTTGTAGCTGTTCTGTAGACTTGCTGTTCGATTTATTTCAGTTTACTGTTCTTATGACCATCACCACTGGCGGTAAAATGCTGTGCAGTCATTAATTTGTTGTAAAAAGCTCTCTTCATCCTGTGCGATATCTGTTATCTTTTTGTTTTTTTGAACATGAACCCCAGCCCCCTATTACATGTTTGAATTCGCATGCCTGAATATTTTAGTCTGCAATCAAATTAATTCATGTATTGAGTTAGCTTTACTTGGTTGATGTTTATTTGATGGGTGTCATTTCCATGGTTTATGTGCATTTTCTTTCCCATGCAAAATTCTGTTTATATTTTCATTTTGCAATTTTAATTTGCTGGGGTTTCCTTAGACGTAGCTCAATCCTGGTTTTGCTTCATTGGTGCATCCTGAGCCATTGATCTGATCCGGTCCAATGGTTCGTGTGCCGTGTGTGTTTCCCTGTTTGTGTTTTCTCGCTCTCACAATTGCAGATCGATCCATGTTTTTTTTTTATGGCGGCGAATCACGTGATGACGCATGCCCTTTCCCAGCTATTTCTCGACTTGTGTTCGAACAACCATTCTCATCATGGCCGCCCACGTGTTCGGCGTCCCATATCCATGGCCTAAATGATGATCCTCCTACCACCATTGAATGTGTATGTTGCTTCTTGATCCGCATTCAGATTTGTGAGGGTTTCATTCTGGTTTTCATTTCATTTCTTCGTTGGGTCGTGAGGAGAGAAGACCTAAGAGTTTCGATTTCCCGGTGATTTGAGGAAGATCTGTAAGCTATTTAGGAAGACCTTGCGGGACGACCTTGCGTGAAAGAAAGCATCGGTAGCACGGGCACCATTCGAGCTTCATCCAGGTCCTGGTTTGAGAATCTGATGGTGCATGAAGTTTATTTTGCCTTTCTTGTTTTTGCTCTTACTACCTGAAAGATGTTGTATCCTTCCATGCGTGTGCGTAGTGCGAGTACGTCCAGAAAGTCGGATTTTTAGCTCTTCGTGATAGGTTTCATCACCGCCACCCGATCTAGATAGAACAAATCCTTGGATAATTTCTTTGGTCCTTTATTGCTTTCGTGTCTTGTATCTCGATGCTTTCTTTCTTTAGTGATAAGGATCTGTGATGGCGTCCTCGCCATGCATGTAGGCCAATCGTGGACTGAAGCATGTTATTCCCATGTGTTCTTTTCTTTTCTTGCATCGTATTCATCTTGAATCCGTCCTTTTGCCACGATTTCATTGTTAATCGAATTGTCTATATAAAATTGTAAAAATGCCTAGATCAGTGGATCATGGTTGTTGAATAAGGACTACCACTTCAACATAGCCCATAACAATTAGTATTAGAATCATCTAATCTAGAATAACAACATCTACAAAGTTTGAAATAGACAAATCCGATGAGGATAATGATTTCAACCTATCACGGATAAAGATGAATGTGTTGTTGGACCATAACAGATTCCTTGATGCCCTATCTGCTCCTAAAAAGAAGGTTGTTGCCATGTTTGTCGATGGATAGTTTGCTACTACCGAAGTTGATGTTCATGTTGACGTGCTTAAGAAGACACGTAGTTCAATGCTCATGTCTTTAGGAGATAAGGTTCTCCGTAAGGTAGCCTATGGGTCCACTGTTACCCAAATTTGGTCTAAACTTGAAACTTTATATATGATAAACACCTTAGTAGCCTGACTACATAAGAAGATGTGATTGTATAATTTTTGTATGCATCCTGGAACTACAATCAAGACTCATATTGATGATTTTTATAAAATCGTTCTTGATTTGTCTAATATAGAAGTTAAATTAGATGATGAGGATTTGACTATTATATTGTCGACTTCTTTATATGATTATTATAATTCAATCAAAGATTCAGTGATGTATGGTAGAGTCATTGACCTTAGAAGAAGTGAAATCTGCCTTATTGTCCAAAGAAATCCAAAAGAAAAATCTAATTCCATTAATCAAGAATATGAGGGGCTTAATGTAAGAGGTATGCCCAATCAGATGGGGAAGAGGAGAGGTAAGAGCAAGTCTAGGAGCCGATCAGGATCTAGGGGTGAGAAAATCAAATGTTTTCATTATAAACAACCTGATCACATTAGAAGGAACTGTCCCGAAAGGAGCAATTCCAAGAATAACATTAACAATAATAACCATTTGTTAAGAGTTGAACAAGATTTTGATACTGCTGATGTTCTGAATGTTTGTTCTAATGCTATAACTACTGAATGGGTCTTGGATTCAGGATGTTCATTTCATATGCGTCCCAAATGTGAGTACTTCATTGATCTAAGATAGATTGAGAGTGGTGAGGTCTACCTAGGAGATAACAAAAGTTTCTAAATCATGGGTAGAAGTACTGTCTCTCTAGAATTACATGATGGGTCGGTGGAATCATTATACGAGGTTTGGTGGGTGCCTGGATTAAAGAGGAACCTTATTTCCCGAGGCATCTTAGACCAAGTGGGGTACACTTTTAGGCATGATTCTAGGAGTCTTAGGATATCCAAGGGATCTCTCACCGTTACGAATGAAACTATCGTCAATGGTCTATACGACTTAGATGGTAGGACACACATGAATGAAATTAATGCCACTCTTTCTCCCATGCCATATAGCACAATGCAATGACATAGATGATTAGGACATGTTAGTGCTAAATGAATGAGCGAACTTACAAAGCAAGGACTTTTGAATGGTGTAACCTCAGGCATTCTTCCCTTCCATGAAGACTGTGTCTTTGGTAAGTCCAAACGTGCCAATTTTAAGAGGACTACATATAGAGCCAAAGCCCCTTTAGAATATGTGCATTCTGATTTGTGAGGTCCTTTAGGGCTGCTTCCCATAGCGGGGGATACTACTTTATGACCTTTATAGATGATCATTCATGGGAAGTATGGATTTACATACTGAAACAAAAATCTAAAACCTTTGAAACCTTCAAAATTTGAAAGTCTAGTGTTGAAAGTGAATATGTAAATAAACTAAAGACCCTTAAGACATATAATGGGCTTGAGTATTTGTCCAATGACTTCATAGACTACTGTAATTCAGAAAGAATTGTAACACCCCAGGTAAATAAAGAATATGACATTTTCATATTTATCCCTATTTGTGAATAAAATATTTAAATGACTTTAAAGGGGACGCTATGCTCGATGGCGTACCCAACACGCAACAACGAGTTTCTTGGGAATCTTACGTTGCACTCTAATAATAAAATAATATTATTTTAAATGGTAGTTAACATGTAGCCGTTGTAATGGCGGGAATGGATATAAATAACTAAAATATGATTATATATGTTTTTAAATGTTTTTACATTTATCCAATAAAAGATAAAGGCTTAAAATACAGAAAGAATTCAATTTTAGGCGTATATGCCCTAGTTTTCACTAAATGTTCACTTATCACCTTTTGATGTTGAACCATCATTAAATATAGTTTTGTTCAATCTTAAACATTATTTTGGACCAAATAAAACTCTTACTAAGAATCGGGACATCAAAATTTACTTTGTGTAAATTTTTGGTATCTTTCCGATAAAGTTCATTTTTTTTAATGAATAGTGTAAATGTTGTGTTTTAATTCAAAACCTCTTTTTAATCTAATTTATTTATATGATTAGATAATATTTTGAATTGGTTTTAAAGTGAAATTAGAAAATATTTTTACCATTAAATCCAATAGTGGTCGTTGGAATTAATTTCACTTTGAAATCAGACTTAAACTAGTGTCAATCTTTTGATACTTATTGTTTTATAAAAACACGCTATTTGCTCTGACAGCGGGAATTAATTAATAAATTAAATAATGTGACTAATATGTTTTGAATTTTTTAAAACGGACTTCATTTTTGAATTTGGAATATCAAATATAGCTTAGGGTAAATTTTTGGGATTTTTCTGAAAAACTTCAATTTTTGATGAATAGTGAAACCACTAAGTGGTAATCAAGCAAACTGATTTTTCAGTTAAATGAAAGTTTACCACTAATGTGTATTGAATTTTGAAAATCCGACATACATGGTTGTCATTAAGAAGTAAAATGTGGTTCAATGGGATAAAAATAATTTTTTGGTGAATAGTAACTTATTAAGTTTTTAATCGCGATTAGTGGTAATTAGTGTAGTTTAAGGTAAAAATGATATTATAAGAATGTGAAAACACCATGACACTTGTCCTACACCTATTGGGTGAGTCATGGCCGACCAAGACAAGCCATGGGTCAACTTGGGGACCCCATGGAGCCACTTTAGTTGGAAAATGACAATAATATATTTTTATTTAAAGGAAAAGTAAAATTGACACAAACATGATATGTTTTACTAAAAAAATTTTTAAGTGGGGTTACACAAGTCCAAATGTTGATTATAAATAGTCATTGGAAATCTAAAAAGATTTCCTACAACATAGTAATTTTTTTATAATTGTTAGACATTAAATAAAATAAATTATTTATGGCATCATTATGATGCAGTGATGACATCATTATTTAACGATTAAAATAAAATGGAAATATCATGTAATATCTATGAACCACACATGTCCAAAACTTATTGGATGGGTGGATTTCGAACCCTTATAACCTTATCCACGAATTATATCAATGTGGGACCTTTTGAAACCGAAACACATTTTCAAATAAAGTAATATTTCTTTACTTTCCAAAAGTGCCCCTCCTCTCCTCTTATAAAAGGCCCCCACCTCTACCTCTTTTCACACACTCATCAAGCCTTTGGCTCGGCCAACCCCTGCCCATTTACTCTCTCCACATCCCTCTCCTCATCCTAGAGGATTCCCTTTGGGAAGAATCCTTTCAAAGGAAGCCTTTAGGCTCAAATCAAAAGGAGTTACACTTTTAAAGGTAATTCATTCTCTCATGTTCATTTGTTTTATTTTGCTTCTCCAACCCCCTAAACTCTTTTTATTTATTTCTTTTGTAACAACACCAGTATCTTCAATATACTAGGATGTTGTTATAAGATTTATTCGAGCTACACTCTCACACAACTACATCAAATGGTTAAAGAACATACGGTTTCCGTGGATGGTGAAATTCTGCCTCCCGAAACGATGATTGTTCAATACTCATTTAACACCTTCAAAGGTGGCCATTATGATGTCACTATTTTTATATATGATATATAATATGTTTATGTTTTCCTTATGCTTCTGTATTTTTCATTTTTGTCTTACCTTTATGGCTTCCATTATGGGTATACGCGATATCTTCATTTAAGGAAGTGCGGACTACCGCCCCCTCAAAGTGATTTGATTTGTTAAATACCATATGTGGGATGTATAAAGGATGGAAATATGATATTATATATGATATTATACTGGAATTATAATATACCTTTATATCATTATTATTCCATTCTATAAAATACGAAATAGAAATGGAAGTAGCGTTCATGCGTACGTACGGCTTACCGTCTCCATGAACGGTGCATTTCATTTCTTACCTCTAAATGATTATGTAATGTTATAAATGCATGCATGTACTGGATATATATGACATATATGATATCTACATCATGAATACAATTCTGGATATAATAAACATTTGTCCACACGAACAACATGTAATTGTAAGAAGTCCACTTTCGACTTAAGAACCAAATATCGACAAAACAAATATTATTAACTTAAATGATTACATAATGTTTATGACATGGTAATAAGTGGTATAAAAGGAATAATGAACTTGAAAAAGGTTCTTAAGGAATTATAAATTAACTCAAGTTTATTATTCAGGAGATTAAAGAACGATCGATTCAAGTCGGACCCGAGGTAAGGGATCCTACAACTCTCTTTCTTTTTAAGTACACTCTTTTATGTCATTTATTTTAAGCTCACCTTTCTTATGATTGGGATGTTATTTTATATTACATTTACCATAATTTTTAAGTTCACGTGATGAGAGACCCTATTCTCTCTCATCAATCCATTTTGGATGTTTTGAGTGGCGCCGTTAGGCTGCCGAACTTTCGTAAGAGATCTAACCTCTCTCTTTCTTTTTAAGTACTCTCCTTTATGTCACTTCTTTTAAACTCCTCCTTGCAATGTTGGGGGATTTCCTATTATATTCCACTTTCTGTAAATTCTATTGTAATATGATGGTATAATCTATTTGATCTCATCAATCCATATTCGGAAGTTTTATGTGGCGCCATTAGGCTGCCGAGTTTTCATAAGGGATTTTTCATCTCACTTTTATTCCCGTGAGATTTATGCTACATTTGCCAAAAATTCCATTGAGTGGTGTATGTAATGCCCATTATTCTACACTTTGTGTAATATACTTTCGTTTATGAGTATTTACATCAATGACCTATTGTCTTTCTTTCATGGGGTGTATGTTTTGAAAGATACCCAAGTCGGTAAGGGAACCTTTCACCCTCCTCTTTTTTTTAAAAGACTTCTTTTGTTGGGTCTTTTAATTTACATATTTTTATGTTGGGATATGTTCTCATACATCCTTATTGATGTAAATTTTATGTCCAAGTGATGAGATACACTTTTTATCTCTCATCAACTCATTTTGATGTGATGCCGTTAGGCTGTCAAGGGAACTTTTTAACCCAATTTCGATTTCTTTGGGTTCAACTTGTAGTCATTGAATATGTCATCCATTGAATATATGTGAATGACCATTTATTGTTTTACACTTAATATCCACTTATATTGGGTGTATATATATTTGTCACACATATTTTTTTTGAGATTTATTTGTCCTTAATTTAAGGATACCTTCTTTATAAGGGATTTCATCACATTTGACATTTCTATTGAGGGCTCATTGTTGTTATGCACCAATTCACTCTTATATGGTGTATATACTGTCCTTTGGAGTATTATATCATGAATCCTTTTATTCTCATGATATTATAAAATTCTGACTAAATGTTATTCCTCTATTATTGTATTCAAGTGTCTCTAATTCTGGTAAAACCCCTTTAACCAAAATATCGTTTTAAATGTTTTAATTATTTGTTCTTATTAATATCCATGTTTTCAAAATGGTTTTAAGGATTTATTTATATGGATATTAATGGTTTAAAATGTTAAAAGCTTCAAGGTGGTATGGGACACTTTGATTCAAAAATCTCTTTATTAAATGTTTTAAATGGTTTTGGAAATGGTTTCTTTTTGAATGGATTCATTATTTCAATATCCTAAAATGTTATATTGTGATTGAAATGTGGAAATGTTATGTTTCCTTTATTCATGTTTATGTGATACGATTATGTTATGGTTCTTGGGCATTGATATGAAGAACGGGTGGTTCCGTGATAAACTAAGGGCGGGTGAGCCTGATATAGCTCTCCAATGCATTGGGTAACGCGAAGGAGTGAAACGTTAAGGTTTCTCCGAAGAGATTTAGGGAATATACTGTGATGGGTATTCCAAACGTAACCAAGAGGGTTACTCCCTACATAAGAATGTTATGAATGCCTCAAGTTACCTTTATGTCTTATGTCTTCTATGATTTATTCATGATTTGATATGCCTATGTTTTATGGGTAAAGTATGTTTTCATTCTTATGTATATATGAACTCATGTTTCCTTTCCATATTTTTATAAACCTTACTGAGCTTTTTATGCTCATCCCAAGTTTTTGAAATGTTTTTCACAGGTCAAGGGAAAGGTACATGATGTGACGATAGTGTCAAGGATGTGTCAAGAAAGAATCCGTGTTTTATTTTAAATAGGTTTCCATTGATGGGAAGAATGAATATTGTCTTTTATGTAACCACCTTGTTTAAATGTGGAATGTGATGAAAGTTTCAGGATCTAATTCTCTAAAACTCTAAACCTGAAAAGATCCTCAATGTGTAATCTTGTAATAACTCAAGATTAAGTAAGGTTTAAGGCTGGGGCCCTATAGGAATACTTAGACACTGAACTGTTGTAGACACTCCACAACACAATGAACCAACATAGAGGATGAATAAGATTATTCTAGAAAGAGTGAGAAACATTTTCTCATATTCTGGTCTTGCTGAGTCTGTCCAGGAAGAAGTTGTTGCTGCCATTGTCTATCTGATCAATAAATGCCCCTTTAGTGCCATTGTCTTTAAACCCCCCAAAGAGATGTGTACTAGTTTACCACATAGTCTATGACATCTTAGAGTTTTTGATTTTACTACTTATGCTCATAGCAAAACTGATAAACCTGAACCCAGGGTTGCGAAGTGTGTCTTTGTGGGATACCCACATGGAGTCAAAGGTTATAGGCTTTGGGTAGATAAGCCTGATTTTCAGAAGTGTATTATTAGCCATTATGTTGTCTTTCATGAGGCTTCTTCTCCTAAACAGAAGTCATTTGATCATGTCCAGTCTAATTCATATGAACATGTAGGTGTTGAGGTTAGAATTGAACTTGAATTAGAGCCTGGGCCCCACCCCAACTGACTCACATTGAACCAGAACTTGTTAGTGAATTTGAATATGAATATGAGGTTGAGAGAGATGTTGAACTAAGGGATTATCATTTGACGTGTGATAGGACTAAAAGAACCATTAGACCTCCATCCCGGTTTAGTCAGGATAATGCAACCGCCTTTGCCTTTAACATAAGACTTTATATAGGTAGTGATGAACACCAGAGCTTTAAGAAAGCTATTAAATCCGATAAATCAAGGCAGTGGCTAAAAACCATGAGATATGAAATGGACCCCCTTCTTAAAAATCAAACATAGATAATGGTTAATAAAACCCGAAAGGGAGAAAATCATAGGTTTCAAATGGATCTTTAATATGAAAGAAGACACAACCAGTGAAAAAAATTAAATTCAAAGCTAGACTTTTTTCTAAAGGGCTCCTTCAATGAGAAGGAATATATTATAGTGATATTTTTTCATCTGTTCTTAAACACTAATCCATCATATTACTACTAGATTTTTCTTCCTGAAATGACTTTTATATAGAACAGTTAGATGTTAAGGCTTCCTTTTTTTACATGGTAAATTGGATGGAAAAATTTATATGAAACCACCCGATGGATTCTCAAAGTAATTCAAAACCAACCAAGTCTTCCTTTTAAGAAAATATTTGTATGGTATTAAGAAATCATCTAGGAAATGGTATAAAGAAATTGATTTTTTATGCTTTAAAATAATTTTTCTAGAAGTAAATACGATTCTTATGTTTATTTTAAATCAATCAAGCATGTTTCTATTTATTTACTTTGATATATTTATGATATGTTGGTAATATACAAAGTCATCAAGTTAATAAATCAAATGAAAATCCAATTGAGTAATTCTTTTGAAATAAAATATTTAGGGCATTCAAAGAAAATCCTTGGGATGGAAATAATTAGAGATAAAAATGCCAGGGTGTTGTATCTATCCCAATTGGATTACTTTCAAAAGGTGTTAAATAGGTATATGCTAGATAATTTGAAACCTGTTAGTGTGCCTCTAGGTTACCATTTCAAATAATCATTTTCCTAGTCCCCTAATAGTGATTCTAATATCACATTTATGAACGAAATCCCTTATGTAATTGGTAGCCTCATGTATGATATTATATGCTCTCGACCAGATATAACCTTTGTTGTTTGTACCTTTAGAAGGTTTATGGGAAGTTCTAGAAAGCTCAATTGGCATCCATTGAAATGGTTACTCAGGTATGTGTCCATGTCTTCTGAATTGTGTATTTGTTTTAGAAAAAAAGATTTATATAATCAAGATGTTGTTGGATTTTTTAATTCTGATTATGCTGTAAATATAGATACTAGAATTTCAATTATTGGTTATGTGTTCCTAGCCCATGGTGGTCCTATTTCATAGAAAAGTAATATGAAATCTATAGTTGTCTTATCCACCAACGAGGCTGAATACATAGCTTTGACTAAGGTAATGAAAGTGAAAATTTGGTTAAAAGGTTTGGTTAATGAATTGTATATGTCTTCTAGAAATATACTTTTTTTGTGATAGTCAGTATTCATTACATCTTTATAAGAATAACGTTTTCAATGGAAGATAAAAAATTTGACATTAGGTTGCTTTTTGTTAGAGATATCGTTGAAAATAGGACGGTATGTGTCACAAATATACATACACTAGACAATCCAGCTGATATTTTGACTAAGGATGTTCAATTTTCTAAGTTTAGGCATTACTTAGGACATATGGACATAGTCCCAATTCAATGACCTAGGCTGTGAGAACACCATCCTGTTTAATTATTTTTATTACAAAGTTAAAGATAAATGAATTTTCATGCCCATATATTTTAGTTTGTAATCAAATTAATTTATGTATTAAGTTAGATTTATTTGGTTGATGTTTATTTTATGGGTTTCATTTGCATGGTTTACATGCATTTTCTTTCCCATACATTTTTTTCCTATATTTTCATTTTGAAATTTTAATTTGTTAGGTTTTCCTTACCCATAGCTCAATCCTGATTTTTCTTCATTGATGCATCTTGAGCTGTTGATATGATCTAATCCAATGGTGGTACAAATTCCTATGTTCATTTCATTATTTTTGTTTTCTTGCTCTCACAACTACAGATCAATCCACATTTTTTTATGGTGGCGAATCATATGATGTCGTGTTCTATTTCACAGCTGTTTCCCAGCTTGCATTCAAATGACCATTCTCATCTGGGATTTCCATGTGTTCGGAATATTGCATCACATGTCTAAATCACTGATGATCCTTTTACCACTATTGAATGCACCTATTGCTTCTCAATCCACATTCAAATTTGAGAGGTTTTCATTCTAGTTTTCATTTCTGTTCTTCACTGGTTTGAGAGGAGATAAGACCTAAGAATTTTGGTTTTCTGATGATAAATGAAGATATATAAGCTATTTGGGAAAATTTTCCATCTGAGTTTAATACCATGGGCTACTAAAGTCATGTTCCTTGCCATTTCCAAACCTATTTAAGGGTTTTTATGGAGTTTGGTGGAGATCCATAACCTTCGTTGTGGGATAAACTTTCTTGAGGGAAATTATCGGTAGCACGAGCACCATTCGAGTTGCATCCATGATCTAGTTTGAGAATCTTGCATTGCAAGAAGTTTATTTTTTTCCTTTATTATTTTTTTCTTGCTCACCGAAAGATATTTTTTCCTTGCATGCATGTGTGTAGAATGATTCTGTCCAGGAAGTCAAATTTTTAGCTCTGTATGATAAGTTTTATCACTGCCACTCGATCTAGATAGATCTAATCTTCAGATAGTTTCTCTGGTCCTTTAATGCTTTCCTATCTTGTATATGTAAGTTTTATTTCTTTAGTAATAAAGATCTATGATGTTGTTCTATCCATGCACATAGGTCAACCATGGAACTAAGTACATTATTTCTCGGTGTTCTTTTCTTTTCTTACATCGTATTCATATTGAATCCATCCTCATGCTATTTTTTCATTATTAATCATTTTTTTATATAAAATTGTGAACCTAGTACCTATATTAGTGGATCTTGGCTATTGAATATGGACTACCACTTCAACATAGCCCCCAAAAACATGTGTTGGTTTTCAATCGAGAAGGAATGTCAATACTAAATCACCCGATCTCACCATCACAGTGTGGTTGAACTGGGTAAAACTGCTTCTATTCTGATCCTTAGTAGGTTGGAGTGGTAAGTCACATAAGGTAGAATTATGATCCAGCAAACAATGTGTGAGCGCCAAACCCATGGGCCTAACCCTATCCACATGAACAACTATCATAAGGGATAGCTTGGGGAGAATCAAACTTGTAACCTACCCTGAACACCCCCGATGATGTAACCATAAGGATACACCCCTAAGGGGAAGACATGGTTATAGAAACACCACATTATTTAAAGGTGGGTCTTCTAACCTGGTCAAATTTATGTTCCCTAGCTAGGTCCCAACACTTTTGGGTCTCGAGTGGTTGGTTGGTTCCTCCTATAGGTGAGAAGTGAATCAAGAGACATCAAATTAAAGTATAGGCATGATTATAATAGGAATAAAACTAGAAACCCTATTCAACTACTCCCGTGTTGCTTCCATTACCTTGCTTTACCTTAGGGAAAACATGGTTTTAGAAATTCCCCTTTACCCAAAGGTAGGTCCACCAACCTAGGAAAATTCATGTCCACCAACTAGTACCCAACCTTTGTGGGTCCCTAGTGATTGAGAAGTTCATAATATAGGTGTGAAGTGAATAAAGAAACATCTAATTAATGCATATGCATGATGATAAGATAACTCGAACCCAGAACCTCAGTCAGTGACTCCTACACCACTGCCACTCCCCTTCTTTCCTTAAGGGAAAACATGATTGTAAAAACACCCCTTTACCTGAAGGTGGGTTTTTCAACCCTAGCAAATTCACATTTCCCAGATAGTGATCGACACTGGCGGGTCCTAGGTGGTTGGAAGATTCCTCTTATAGGTGAGAAGTGAATGAAACAACATTAAATTAAAGAATAAGCGTATTGATAAAAGGAATTGAACCCAAAAATCAATTCATTGACTTTCATGTTACTGCCACTCCTCTACTTTCCTTTGGGAAAAAATGTGGTTGTAGAAAATACCCCTTTACCTAAAAGTGAGTCCACCATCCCAGATGAATTCACATTCCCTAGCTATAGCCCGATATTGGCGAGTCTCGGGTGGTTGGTCAATTACCCCTACAAGTGCAAAGTGAATGGAGCAATATCTAATTAAAGAATATGAATGCTAATAAGTAGAATCAAACCCAAAAACCCAATCAATGGATCCTACACCATTGTCACTCCCCTACTTTCCTTGAGGAAAAAACATGGTTTTAGAAACATCCCTTTACCCAAGGGTGGGTCCGCCAAACCATGAAAATTCAAGTTCCTAGCTAGCTCTTGACATTTGAGGGTCTTGGATAGTTGTCTAGTTCCTCATATAGGTGCAAAGAAAATAGTGAAACATATAATTAAATCACAATCATGATAATAATAGGACTCAAACCCATAAATTTAGTTAGTGAATACCATGTTGCTACCACTCCCCTACTTGTCTTGGGAAAACATGTGGTCATAAAAACTGTTGGATTTGGTACCCTAGAACTGAATTTATTAGAACTTAATTACATGTGTTCATTACTAATTAAGCTTCTCATCGCATCGTGATTTTTCTTTTACATGACTCTTATATGTGATAATGTCCTAAGAATACGTGTCACACTGAAAGGTCATAACAGTTCCTCACTATGATGAGAACCAAGAGGTTCCATGATAATATTCTTGAATATATGTTTTATAGATGGATGATATTTTCTGAAGGGATATAGATAATACATGCTATCAGGGGAATGAGACTCATAAGACATTGAGACACCTTCTCATGGTGTTCAACCTTGGTGATCTCCAAGACATGAGCTTATGAGAACAAACTCTTTAATAGGAAACCCACATTTCTATTTGTAATTGGATGTTCCTATTATCGGTCATATCTATTTATCATTATACTTTAATATTATCATTAATGGATATCATGACTTGTGTACTTTGATGTATTAATGAAAACTGTGACAACATATACTCACGGTGCGATAGAAGACATTGGATATGTCACAATTGATATTACATTAATGGATAATACGAGAAGATATTTTTACTTTATGTCCCTTGATGGAAGTTGATATCTCAGTACCTTTGATGTGAATGAAACTGATTTCATAAATCCATGTCCATGGTTCTAAATAAACTTTGTGATGAATAGTTTTAAGAGAGTTTTTTTTATTCTTTGAAAACTAACCATTTTGTATAAGAATGTTTTTGTTTTTTAGGAATTGAACCCAATCCATCATAATGATATTTGTAAGAAAGTAGAATGATGCTGAAAGAATTAGATCCATCTACATCAGATTTAGATCATTGAATCCAAAATAATCAGAGGAATAGATTGTTTTTTCTGGAAGTTTTTTTTCATAATTAGAGAAAGAAAGAAGTCGTCGAGTTATAAGGAAAATAGTTGCTGATTGAAGAATTTGTATTGTTGCTGAAGAATTTTGAAAGAATATTGTGAATTCAGGAGTTAGAAAGTTTTCATACTTTATAAAACAAATCAAACGATGATTTTCTGATCAAGAATTTCTCACAAATCATAAAAACTTTCATGATAAAATCTTTTGAAGAAATGGTGGAGAGGATTGAATAAATTCAAAATTATAGAGTAAATAATTCCATCGTAATGGGAATTCCATTATAATGTGAATTACATCATAATGAGAATTCCATTTTTATGAGGATTCCATCAGACTGAGATAAGAATGAAAAAAATCATAATGAGCTAAGAAAGAAACAAAAATCATAATGATTTGAGAAAGAATCTGAAATCGTAGTGAGTGGAGAAAGAAACAGAAATCATAATGAGCTGAGAAGGAAATAGAATTTGTAATCATTGAGAAGGATACAAAATTAATAATCACTGAGAAGGATACATAATTTTTAATCACTAAGAAGGATACATAATTCTTAATCACTAATAAGGAAACAAAATTCATAATGAGATGATAAGGAAACAAAATTCGTAATCACCAAGAAGGATACAAAATTCATAATCACTGAGAAATAAATATAATTCACAATGAGATGAGAAGGAAATAGATTCATAATGAACTAAGAAAGAAAGGCAAATCGTAATGAGATGATTATGAAGAAGACTAAAAAAAAATTCCAGAAGTTTTATGAAGAGTTGAAGCGATCAAACTTGAAATTAAATTTTTCATAAATCTCAGATAAATCCAAGGATGATTTAAGAAGTCAAATTTGAAGTTTAAATGTGAGATATTTTCAGAGTTTTTGAAATTTTAGGAAGTGGGGAAAGTTTTCAAGTTTCCCACTTTTGTTTTTTGAGTCACCTATAAATACTTACTTAGATCATTTGTTCTGAGTGACTTTTCATGCAAGTGGAAAAGGTTTAGTGCTGAATAAATCAAGTGAAATTCATTGAAGGATATAGATCTCATGAGTAGGATCATACAACTGAATTTTTGTTTATCATATGGAGCAATATCTTATTGATTTAATCGAATTAAGTCAATCTGACTGAAGAAGATCGTACTAAGAATTTAAGAAGAGTTTGTTTTTTTAAATTGATAATGGTTTCACAATATTGAATCCATTATATTGAGAGAATCAGATCCAAACTCATGGTATTGAGAGAATAAGATCCAGAATCATCAGATTGAGAAAATCAGATCTATCCAAATCAGACTGAGGATTCAGAATGAGCAATTGTCGTGCAGTTTCAACAAAGTATTTATTCTTTTATTTGGATCAATTGTTTTATAAGAAAACATTTTAAACTAATGAGAGTCAGTATAATATTTCCTATCTAGAGATAGAAGGTGTCTAATGGTAGTTAGAACAAGTTGTATCCACTTCTTTATAATAGTGGATTTCCATAGACCCACAAGAGTGGGTATGGAAATGATGTAGGTTATCATACTGAGGATGAACCTTTCAAATATTGTTTACTTCACTTTCTTTCCTACTTTTTCATGCATGATTATTTACTAAAATTGAAAATAAAATAAATATTAATAGGTTACATTGGTTAAGTTTCTTAAATTTTTGAAACTTATAAAAAGTGAACAACTGATTTAGCCCCCCTTCTTAGTTGTTATTCAATCCTTTGGAACTTCAATTGGTATCAGAGGCAGGTTCCCTTGTTGAATCCTTATCATGGATAATATCTATTCTATCAATAGTAGAGGCATTAATACATTTGATGGAAAAAATTATTATGGATGGAAAAATAGGATGATTCCTTATAAACTATCTCTTGGCCTGGAAGTTGTTGATGTTGCTACTATTGATTTTCCACTTATTGATAAATATTCTACTATGATGTTTTCTGATAAGAGAAATATATAAGTTGATGGAAAGTCTAGAAATGAAATCCTTATGTCCTTATCAGATAATGTTTATCATAAGGTGATGCGTCTCAATACTTCAAAAAGTATGTGGGACAAACGGGAAAGTATGGAGGTAAACTTCTTCTCAATTTTTTTGAGTGTGGTGGAATTAGAAGCTTTTCTATGAATTTACCTAAGAAGAAAGTTAGAGAATATTGAGATGATTCCGATGAAAAATCTTGATGGAAGAAGGGGAATAAAAATGATAAATAATAAAAGTCATCCAAAAAATATAACAAACAGTTTATTGGAAACAAAAGAAGTATGTTGAGTAATAAATTTGAATCAGAATCAACTGAAAACAATTCTTCTAAAGATGAAAGTTCATAAAAATTCAGAACCTTCATTTAAAAAGTTGAGAAAACAAAATATTCCTTAGAGAGTGAAGAAGGTGGTGAAGAATATTATAAAGAGCATCAGCTCAGAATAGAACTTGTTGCATGTCTTGAGCAAAACAAAACTCTCAATAAAGAAATTAGAGTAATTAAGAAAGATTGTGAATAAGTTACTAATGGAATAAAATATTTCATCAAGAAGGAGGAAGAATACATCGAGGATATTTTAAGTTAAAAACTTAGAATTGCTGAATAGGGAAAGATGCTTCAAGATATTAGTAAGAGGCTGGAAGTTAAGGAAGAATAAGTTAACAAGTTTCAATAAAAACTTATTGATTCCAAATTTACCTTGAGTAAGATGAATGAAAACTTCAAAAAAGATCTAAAAGTGAAATCCGAGACTTCTAAAGATGCTGATAAGGCCCAATATGATAATTAGGTGAAATATTCTATTACAAAAAATAATGTATCATCTGATTCTTTTAAAAATTTAGGTCTCGGAAAAAGTTTTGGGAAAGCTTGGGTGAAAAAAGGATGTGAGAAACCTATAAAATCTAAAAAAGTATATAACTCACTCAAAATAAAAGATGGTCCACGTTCTGAGTATGTTAGAGACGAAAGAAGTTACCAACCTCAACAAAGTTTCAATAGATAAAGATCTTATTTTAATAGAAAATCAAGATTTAATGGTTATTTTTGGTGTTGTGGAATCTATGGGAACATGAATTATAATTATTGGCACAACTTATCCTTACATGGAATAATATTTGAGAAAAGTGGAAGAAATAGTGTAAGTAGAATAAGTAACTTTCATAGCTTACAGAAAGTTGAAAAAGTGAATTCTCAAGATGTTAAACAATTTATAACAAAAAATAAATTTAAATGCTTGGAAGAAGTTTTTAGAAGACGTGATCAATCTGGTTATAATTTCAAAAGATGTATAAAACTCCTTATAGAACAATTTTTGTATGATAGAAAATAAAAGAAAGATGAAAAGAAGAAAGTTGAGGAAAGAGCTTTTGTTGTTGAGATAACTTTGAAAGCAAGTAAAGGGAAAAACATGGATACTTGATAGTGGTTGTTATTCACATACAACAGGTGATATACAAATATTGAAACATATTTAAAGTCATTATGGAGGAGTAGTTACCTTTGGTAATGATAGTTCCTTAAAAATAAGAGGAATTAGAATAACTAAGATTGAAGCTGAAAAGTTGAAATCTAAGGAATTTTTATTTATTGATGGGATAAAATATAACTTACTTAGTGTAAGTTAAATTTGCGATGATAAAAAATAAGTTTTTTTAGAAATGTTTTTTATATCATCAAAAGTGTGGAAGATGGAAAAGTTATTATAAAAGGAGAAAGAACTAATGGGAATCTCTTTCAAATAGGAGAATTCAATAACGCATGTTACTTGAGCGCTGAAGATGAAAACAAATTGTGAAACTGAATACTTGGACACCTTGGGAAGAAAAACATTAATAAACTTTATAAATTTGATTCTATTTATAATTTTCCATAATTTAAAAGAAGAGATGAAGATGTTTGTATTACTTTTCAGAAAGAAAAGATGACTAAAAAAGTCATAAGATAATTGAGATTCAATCTACTAAACCTCTTGAACTTATTCATTCCGATTTATGTGGGTTGATGAGACATCAATCAAAATAGGAAATTTATACTTTATCACTTTTATTTATGATTTAACTCAGATGAAAAACATCATGTTTATGAAACATAAGTTATAGGTTGTGGAAATGTTTAAGTTTTTAGAAAATAAATTGAGAATGAAATAGGGGATTATATAAAGAAGTTGAGAACAGATAATGGTACTGAATTAATAAGCAATTATTTTGAAGAATATATAAGAAAACATGGTATAAAACATTAGTATAGTTCTCCCTATACTCCAAAAATAATGGAGTATCAAAAAGAAATAATAGAATCTTGGTGGAAATGGGAAGAAGTATATTAGAAGAATAAAAACTTTCAAAGTTTTATTGGAGAGAAGCTGTTATTATTGCTATACATGTTCAAAATAGATGTTTTTTGAGACATAAAACCAACATGACTCATTATTAAATGAGGTATAACAAAAAACTTCATTTAAATACTTCAAAGTTTTTTTAAGTCTATGTTTTCTCAAAATAAAAAATACGGATTTGGGAAAGTTTGATGAGAAAGCTGAGGAAGGAAGTTTTATGGGTTATTCACCAAATGGAAGAAGTTACAAATATTGGAACAAACATTTAAAAAATTTGGTGGAATCATATGATGTGAGGTTAATTGAAAATCAAAGTTAACAAAATTTGTTGAGAATGTTGAGGAGTATAAAATGAATAATTCCAAAAATAGTGAAAGTAATTCAAAACATCCTTATCAAGATTCAGAAGAATCATGTGATGGGAAAATTTTAGTTGGGAAAGAAACATTGAAATTTACTACCATATAAAAATATGTTGAATATGAAAACATTATTGGGAATTAGAAGGATTTAGTTTAGACTAGAGGAAAGTTGAGATTAAAAAATCAGACTTTACTTATCTGAAAAGTTGAACCAGAATCAATTTTAGAGGTTATTTAACACAAAAAATGGGTGGATTCTATGAATAAAGAGTTGGATTAGATTGAGAAGAATGAAACATGGGAACTTATTCCACAGCAAGCAAATAAAAATGTTATTGGAACAAATTAGGTCTATAGAAAAAAATTGAATGAGCATGGAGAAGTTTCAAGAAACAAAGAAAGACTTGTTTGTAAAGGATATGCACAGGTGGAAGGTGCGTATTTTGATGAAACCTTTTCCCCTGGTATAAGGATAGAAACTATTCGAATGTTTCTTGCAGTGGCTGCTCATCAGAATTAAAAAGTTTATCAGATGGATGTAAAGTCATCTTTCTTAAATGGTGAGATTGAGGAATAATTTTACATTGAACAACCTTATAGGTTTCTACTCGATGAGGATGAAAACAAAGTTTGTAAATCGAATAAAGATTTTTATGGGATGAAACAAGCTCCACATGCTTGGTATTCTAAACTTGATAATTTTTTGAGAATGTTGAACTTTTCTAAAAGAAAAGTTTATACCAACTTATATTTGAAATATTTTGACTCCATAACTCTAATTGTAATTGTTTATGTGGATGATATAATTTTTTTTTGGAGATAAAGAAGATGTTTATAAAACATTTTCTGAGGAAATGAAGAAGAATTTTGAAATGTCTATGTTAGGATAATTAACTTTCTTCCTTATCTTACAAGTTCAACAAAAGGAAAAATATATTTTCTTATCTCAATAAAAGTTTTCTAGGGAATTGTTAAAGAAGTTTGGGATGGAATAATCCAAATAAGTTTCAACTCCTATTTTAGTGAGCAAAAATTTGAGTAAAGATGAATCTAGAATAAGTGTGAATTAGAAATACTTTTGGAGGCTGATAGGAAGTCTTATTTACCTTACAAGCTCAAGGCCTGATATTGTTTATGTTGTGACTTTGTGTGATAGGTATCAAAGTAATCCAAAACGATCACATATGTTAGTAGCAAAGAGGATTCCAAGACATGTTGAAGGAACTAATTCACATGGGTTATTATACAAAACAAATAATGATATGAAGTTTCATGGTTATACTGATATTGATTGGTCGATAGATTGTAATGATAGAAAATCAACCTCAGGAGGAACATTTTTCTTAGGTGAATGTTGTGTGAGTTAGCATAGTAAGAAACAAAGTTTAGTTAATTTGAGCACAAATGAATTAGAATATGTTTTAGTTACTCAAGCATATACTCAAATGTTATGGATGAAAGTTCAGCTGGAATATTTGAAAGTAAAAGTTTCTAAACAATTGAAGATACTTTGTGATAATCAAAGTGCAATTGATCTTTCTAAAAATCATATCCAACATTCAAGATAAAAAAAAATTTATATAAAGTTTCACTTTATAAAAGATAAAGTTGCTACTAGATATGTTTTAATGGAATACATTTCAACAAAGTATTAGATTGATGATATCTTTACAAAAGAAATGTTGAAAGAAAGGTTTGAGTAATTGAGGCTATAACTTCATGTTCAGCCTCCTCCCATGACTTCTTAAACCTCATAAGGAAGAAACCCCATCATTCTTTAGATTATGTTGACAAAGGGGGAGATAAAGTAACAACTTTATACTTTGTAAGAAGTTTCTACTTATCTTTATTAAATGAATTTGCAGTTGTGGTTATCATAAAATGGGGGAGAGAAAAATAAAAGTGAGAGGAAAAGATAAAAGTGAGGGGGAGTTTATCTTTACATGGACGCAATATTTTCTTATTATAGAGGGATGAAATTCCTTCAAAACATTACTTTATCTAGTAGTGTGGTTTCATGACACTCTCTTTTTAGAAAGACTTTGTTTTTATAAAAGTCAAAAAACTTGAGTTGTTTACAAAAGTTGAGTTGTGAAAAATTTCGAGAGTTGGAAAAGTTGTTAATGAGAATTGTCAAAAAATCTAAATGGGGAGATTGAAAAACCTTTGTGATTAATTGTTTTAATAAATTTTCTGTATTTTTTTGATAACTAACATTTTTGTGTAAGAATGTTTTTCTTTTTCAGGAATCAGACCCAGTCCATGGTAATGAGATTTCTAAGAAAGTTGAATGTTTCTGAAAGAATCAAAACCATCTAAATAGAATTCATATCATCAGATCCAAAAGAATAAAATGTAGAGATTTTTGTTTGCTGGAAGTTTTCCTTTGCTGAAATCATAGAAATAAAGAAGTTACTAAGTTAGAAAGAAAAAAGTTGCTGATTGAAGAAGTTTTATTATTGCTGAAGATTTTTGAAAGAAGATTGTGAAGTCAGAAGTTATAAAGTTTTATTTTTTTTAAAAAAAAATCAAATGATGCTTTGCTGATCAAGAAGTTCTCACAAATCATGAAAACTTTCATGATAAAATATTTTGAATAAATGGTATAGGTTTGAAGAAATTCAAAATTGAAAAGTAAATAATTCCATTGTAATGGGAATTCCATTGTTATGAGGATTCTAACAAACTAAGATGATAAAGAAACCAAAATCGTAATAAGATGAGAAAGAAATAGAAATTGTAATGAGATGAGAAAGAAATAAAAATCATTTGAGATGAGAAATAAATAGAAATCATAATGAGCTAAGAAGTAAACTGAATTCATAATCACTAATAAGGATACAAAATTCATAATCATTGAGAAGGATACAAAATCCATAATCACTGAGAAGGATACAAAATTCATAATTACTGTGAATGGTATAGAATTCACAATCACTGAGAAGGAAACATACTTCATAATAAGATGAGAATGAAAAAAAATCATAATCACTGAGAATGATATAGAATTCATAATCATTGAGAAAGAAATAGAATTCATAATGAGTTGAGAAGGAAAAAGATTCATAATGAACTGAGAAAGAAAGGAAGATTGTAATGAGTTGATTACGAATAAGACTCAAGAAGAAAATTCTATAAGTTTCATGAAGTGTTGAAGTGGTTGAAATTGAAATTAAATTTTTCATAAATCTTATAGAAATCCATGGAGGATTTAATAATTCAAAGTTGAAGTTTAAATGTGAGATATTTTTAGAGTTTTTGAAATTTTAAGAAGCGAGGAAAGTTTTCAAGTTTCCCACTTTTTTTTCTAAATCGCCTATAAATACCTGCTTAGAACATTTGTTCTGAGTGAATTTTTACACAAGAAGAAAAGGCGGAGTGCCAAAGAAATAAGTTTAAAGTCATTGTAGACTAGAGATCTCGTGAGAAGGATCAGACAACTGGATGTTTTTTACTGGATTGAGCAATATCGTATTGAGAAGACCATATTCAGTCAATCAGATTGAGTTGATTGGACTGAAGAAGACCGTATTGAGTATTTGAACAGAGTTTGAGTTTTTCATATTGAGAATGAGTTCATCATATTGAGTCTATTTTATTGAGAGAGTTGGATCTAGACTCATCGTATTGAGAGAATCAGATCCAGACTCATCAGATTGAGAAAATCAGATCCATCCAAATCAGATTGAGTATTTGAACTGAGAAATTGTGAAGTATTTTCAACAAAGTATTTATTAGATTCTATAAATCAATTATTTTATAAGAAAACATTATAAAATGAAGGGTGTCAGTATAATATTTCCTATCAAGAGATAGAAGGTGTCAAATGGGAGTTGGCACAAGTTGTATTCACTTCTTTATAATAGTGGATTTCCATAGACCCATGGGAGTATCTATGGAAAGGATGTAGGTTCTCACACTGAGGATGAGCCTTGTAAATATTGTGTGATTTAATTTCTTTACTACGTTTTCATGAATGAGTATTTAATAAAATCTAACAAGGAAATAAATCTTAACAGGTTTCAGGGGTTAAGTTTCTAATTTTTTTGAAACTTATAAAAAGTGAACAACTGATTCAACCCCCCTTCTCAATTATTATTCAATCCTTTGGAACTTCAGGTTCTCTATGAGAGCCTTGATGTGTTTCTAGATTCTAACCTTGAACTTTAGGTGGTTATGACTAATTCCACTGAGAAAGAGGCCTATAGGGTCACACACTAAGTACCCGAATGCCCCAAAGGCCTTTTTTTATATTTTATTATGGATAATCACCATTTTACGGGTTTAAGGGGAACCTGTACATGACCCGTAGGCCCAAGGAACAAATCCCGACATGACCCGCAATACATGACCTAAAGGCCCAGAGGCATATATGCCCATTACATGACCCGTAGGCCCAACTCACTCGAACTTCCCCTCCCCAGCTTCTGCATAATTGATCACCTAGCTCCCAACCTTTCATTTCTGATCAGATAGAATTTCCCCATACAAAGCTGCATGGTGCTTGGTCCCGATGACGGTTGCCATACCCTATCATTCTTCCAATCCGGTTAGCTCTGCTTCTGGTGACTGCTACTCTTATTGCTCTGATCCTCTTCTGGGGCTTGATCTGTGTAAACTGGGCTACTATATAATCTCTATGGACCGAAGGCCCTGTGGCCCAAAGGTCTTGATGAACCGAAGGCCCTTGAGACCCGTATGCCCAAACCAATGGCCCGAAAGCCCAAATCAGGTGAATAGTTCCAGCAGTACCAAACAATACCTGCTACAGTACATACTACAGTACCTGCCACAATACCTACTACAATATAAATAATATTTATTTACATTATTAATATTTTGAATATGTTAAGAAATTAATAATAATAATAATAATAACAATATTGGATATGGGGATAACTAAGAATTATTAGGTTTAAAAGAGGGTTATGTGCGATTTTCCAACTGTAAACTTTCCATAATAAATATCTAATTATAAAACTTTCCAGAATTACTTTTTTTAGTGTTCACAATGGATAGAGAGAGACTCTCTCAATCCCTAGAGAGATATATAAAGATCTAGAATGTTATCTCTCTTCCTCCTCTCTCAAGTCATCAAGAGAATATCAGGAGTTTCTTTCTACTTCAATAATAATTCTTCTATGATTAACCATGAACAATGCAAGTGATCATGATTGGAAATGTTAGAACCTGACAATTCTACGATGATGTTCATATATTGTGGTGCATACATGGATCAAAACTAGAGGGATTTTTCACTTGGATCCTATAGCGCAATGATGGTACAATGATATCCAGTCAACCAGATCATCAATGAAAGCAGAATTACAAGTTGAGGTAATTCTATATATCCTAATAAATTAATTATAAATTATTTGTGAAGATCCTCATCTTCTGGTTATACCATTTTCTTTGGTCAAGTAATCTGTGGTCTTCATTGGACATGATGTTTTAATCATGTGTGGAAATGATTACACATAAATTAATACTAAAAGCTGAGTTGGTCATACCAACCAAGGTGCTTCTACTGTTCCTAGAACCTACAAGTAGTATCAAGGTGGTCACATATTTAATTTATAATTATTTATTATTTATTTATTTTTTTCATGTGTTTGTGTTTTATTTTACTTATATATATTCATTTTAATACCCGACATCATCATCTATAACTTTTCTTCATTCTTTCTATATAACATGCAAAAAATTAAGATTTAAAAATGAAGAAACATATGAAGAACACCATAGGAGGTTCCAAAGGATCTTCATGTAAAAAAATAGAGTACACTATGTTTATTGCCTGCATAAACGTTGTGTATTATTTTTTTTACATTCACATTTCACGATAAAGTCAAATAGATATGATGAAATAAGATCTAAGATCCGATGAAATCAGATCTAAGATCCGACAAAAGAAGATCAACATGTAGACCCAGAAAGACTGGTGCATTACTTGAAGAACTATATGTTGTGTAACCACTGTACATGATGTGTAGTACCTAGTTTTTCATGGCCGAGAACATGGGGTGTTTGAGCATGCCATGTATCAGATATATGAAATAAGGACTAACAATCCGTGAAACTCTAAGGCCATACACCATGTATTCTGAGTACACACCATGTACCTTGAACTCATCCATAGATGGAAACAAGCCTAGTTCCAAGTCACGTGATACAGATGTGGGTAGAATAAAATACAAACCATGTAACATAATACATGTTGTGTATTCTGCTGCATACAGAGTTCCCAATTTTTTTCATAGAGAAACATTGAATATATAAGAAAACCTATTCACATATGTTTCATGTGTCATTTATTTGATAGTAAACACCATTTCATAGGTTTTTTAATTATATATTAAATCAATTCCATGTTAAAATTTTAGATAATCACTTGCATTGTCGCCAAGCACACTAGTGTACTACAATAATTTTAAAGGAAATTATCTTGTTTTAAATTATGGATGATGGAGAGTTAAGTATGCTTGGAGGAAATTAATTTAAATTGAAATAATTTTATTAATTTGTGGTGCATTATCTTAATTAATGAACAAATAAAATTAATTTATAACAAGATTGAAAATTTATGATTGTTGCTGGAGGTGTGGATGATCATGTTATTTGACCATCCCTTTGTATGTGATTATTTTATTTTTAATTTATTTTGAATAAATTAAAATGATGGCTTGCATGTCATCCCCTCCCCTTATTATGTAAGGTCCTACATTCCCACAATTTATTTTATGTAAACCCACTTTATCCAATCCATTGGATCTCCTCACCCTCGTATGAGAAAAATCTCATGTAAGAATGGCGCTCCTATGTGAGGGGAGGTGGTCCAAGTCAAGTAGCCATGGTGAAACCAATCAAGGTGATGCATAGGATCCAAGGTGGAATGTTTCAACACAAACTGAGCTATGGTTCAAAGTGTTTTCCTCTAGGGTCAATGTTTAGTTTATCATCCTCTAGATAAAACAACCATTAGAGAATCTCATGATCATACCACTTATATTTTATTTCTGTCAGTTTCATGGTTAATTATTTATGTTTTTTGATGTTGTGAAATCACCTAATAAATAAATTAAAAATCATGCAAGATAGAATAAAATATAACAAGATTATGCATGAATGTTTTATTAGATATGGTTAATCACTTAAGTAAAATCCACTTAATATTAAAAAATCATGTGAAAATATAAAATGAGCTTTATGCATAAAGATAAAAAATCCATCAACTAAAATATTAAGTTGGTATAGCCTTCTACTACTTAAGTTAGAAATAACCACATAGTTTAAAGTGATTGACCAACCCAATTTGGGGTGATTTCAATTATCACGAAACTTTTATCTTGAATTTATGGGTTGAATTAACTTGGTTTACATCAAGGGTTTACTTCCCAATAAGGAATTGGTGTAACTAAGAGGTAAGTGTTGAGGAAATATTTAAAATAGGATTTTATGATTGGGGAGTCCACTCAATAGATCAAGGAATTGCAAGTTAATATAGTTTTAAAGTTACGCCTACCTAAATCCTTCAAATAATTTGTCCGGCCCAAGTTTGGGTTATGAGAAGGGGAATATGGATCTTTTCCATTGAAATATATAAGAAAAAGATATTAAAAAAATGATAGTGAGGGTTATTGGATTTTTAAAAATGGTGTGATATTAACATAATTTAATTAAAATTTAAATATATTAACTTGTTTTTATAATAAAAACAAGTACTAATTATCTGATCTTAATTTGTAGAAATAGAAAATCAAATGACTTAAACAATATCACTATGATCCATACTAGAGAAGGATAACCTTCTCACCAGTGTGATTTTCTAGGAATGGTATAGGCGCTTTCATGTTATAATACGACATGAACAGAAATTGTATATACTGGAAACCCCGCTTCTTAAGTCTCTTGACAAAGAGGCTAACGAAGAACAAGTATCTCTCTATTTTAGGTATATGGATGAAGAAATGGATGTATAATGTTTCATGCTATCCTACAAGTATATTGAGATTCTAAAGCAATATGAGGACATGGATGTGTATAACATCATTTCTCACCTTTGGGATCTCAATCAAGAGAAGGTGAGATCAGAGAGATATAATATCTCCAATGAACTATTCACATGCAAGCCTAGAGAGTTAGCACCAACTGAATCACATATAGTCAAGATTATTAGATACATTGAGCTATTGGAAATCTTGGGTTTTACGATCCCTAATGAGATGCAAATAGATCTCATTTTATCCTCATCACCCAAAAACTTCTTTAGTTTTATTATGAAATATAATATGAGAAATAGTGGGAATACACATTTGGAATTTATTACTCTTATTATCAAAGTTGATAAAGATATGGGGTGTGAAAAACCCATAGTCCTTATGGTGAATAAGCAGAGGAACAAGGAGAAGGGGATGGATACTCATTCCAAATCTAAATCTTCAGAGCACCATCCTTTCAAGAAGAAGAAGACCCAAAGGTAAGAAGAGGAACATGATGTGGTATGTTTTTCATGTGGAAAGCAGAGAAACTAGAAGAGGAATTTCACCTATCTAAAGAAGCAATGGGAAAATTTAGGTGCATTCATTATTAAGTGTAATATTTCCATATCTACAAGTTGGGTATTATATACTACCTATGGTGTTCACATTTGTATCCAAATATAGGAACCATACAGATTTAGGAAGGTTTCCAAAGATGATGTGGATATACAGGCTGCCAATAGGGTAAATATAGATTCTCTATCCATTGAAGACTACCATATCACATTTCTAACATGATTGATTTTGGTTTAAAAGAATTTTTATTATGTGACTAGTGCTACCAAGAACATTATTTTCGTTTCTTTTTTAGACATGGATGGATTTATTTTCAACTTTAGAAATAAGGGTTGATACTTTTACAAAGATAGAATATTTTATGGTGTGGCATAGTTAAATAACGATATTTATGTTTTAAATTATGAAAACTAAATATTGGAAATTGATAAAAAAAACAAATACGTGTGACTCATATAACACCTAGCTGTGGAATCACCATCTTGGTCATGTAAATGAGAAGAATTTGACAAAGATTTATCAAGATGGTTACTTAGACTCTTTTGAGATTAATCCACTTAAAAGATGTCATTCTTGTTTACAAGGTAAGATGAACAAACCACTATTTTATGGTCAAGGTGGAAGGACCACATTGATCTTATATTTAGTATACAATGATGTGTGAGGACCTTTTCAAGTAGAAGATAGAGGTGTATTCTCATACTTCATTAATTTTACTAACAATCTGAGTAGGTATGATTATATCTACTTGATAAGGTATAAGTCTAAATCCTTTGCAAAGTCCAAAGAGTTCAAAAATGATTTTTATAATCAACTTGATAATAAGATAAAGAAACCTCAATCGGATTGAGGTGGTGAATATCTTAACCAATACTTCATTGATTTTTATTTGATTTTGGGATTTTATCTTAACTCACTCCACCTTATACACTATAGTGGAATAGTGTTAGTAAAATGAGGAACTATACCTTGTTGTACATGGTAAGGTCAATGATGAGTCACAAAAGCCTTCCATTATCCTTTTGAGGATATGAATTATATATAGCACCATACTTACTAAACTGAGTACTAACTAAAATGGTAAATTGTATTCCCTTTGAATTATGGAGTGGTAAGAAACCCATTTTCACATGATCATGCATGGGGTTATGAGTTGTTTGTTAAGGATAGATCAAGCAAAAAACTAGCACCCCAAGGCATAAATTGTATATTTATAGGGTATTCTAACAAAACAAGGGAATACTATCTATACAACCCTTCAGAAAAGAAAGTGAATATTGCAAGATAGGCTATCTTTCATGAGAGGGATCACATCCTCAAGGATTATAGTGGGAGAAAGATTTACTTCAATGAAGTCGATACTCAAGATATACAAGAGTTGGTACATGAATAGATTACATAAGTCCCCATAGAATAAGTTACTAAAACACTAGTTCTGTGTAAGAGTGAAAGAGAGGTAATAGAACTTGAGAGATATGGTTTTCTAGTCACCAATGATAGTGACTCATTATTGGTTGACAATAATGATCCACTATTATACAAGTTGGTAGTAGAGATCCCAAAAGCTTTAAGATGGAAAGAATCCATGGATTCTGAAATGGATTCCATGTATCAAAACCAATTTTGGGTTACGATAGATCCATTAGTTAATGTAAATCCTTTTGGGTGTAAATGGGTATTCAAGAGAAAGCGAGACATGAAAGGTAAAGTAAATACCTACAAATAATGCCTAGTGGATAAAGGGTCTAGACAACGTCAAGGAATTGACTACTACAAAAACATTTTCTCCAGTTTCCATGTTTAAATCCATAAAATTTTTTATTTACATAACATCTCACCATTACTATGATATTGTAAAATGGATGTCAAAACTAATTTACTTAATGGGAACCTTCAATAGGATATTTATATGACACAACCAAAAGAGTTTGTGACTCCATGAAATTCCAAAAATCCATGCAAGTTGTAGAGATCCATTTATGGATTAATGTAAGAATCCAGGTCATTCAGTATTCAGTTAGATGAAGGCATAAAGGAATTTGGTTTCATTAATAGAGAATGAGATATATGTGTTTACAAGTGGTTTACTAGGAGTATGATTATTTTTATAATAGTATATGTTAATGAAATATTACTAATTGGAAATGATATATTGACATTAAAATAGGTCAAGGGATAATCGAGAAAGTGTTTCTACATGAATGAATTAGGTGAAGAAGTCTACATTATAGGGATCGAGATCATGGATGATAGATCGAAGAGGCTGCTTGAACTAAGTCAAGATAAATACATTGACTAGATACTGAAGAGGTTCAATATGGAAAAATCCAAGAGGTGATTGGTTCTAGTGTCACGTGGTATTCATATTTCCAAGAAAATGTGTATTCATACACAAGTGGAAAGATAGATAATGAGTAAAATCCCATATACATATATGATAGTATTTATCATTTATACCATGTTATATATGTGTCTTGATATTTCCTATGCTTTGGGAATGGTAGGAAGATATCAAGAAGATCTAGGTGAACATCATTGGACTACTATTAAGGCTATCCTTAAGTATCTGAGGTGAATTAATGATATGTTCTTAGTGTATAGAGGAGATGAAGAGATATTAATTAGTGGTTATACAAATTATATCTTTTATATATATCATAATGATCTAAAGTCATATTATAGATATATCTCTTATCTCAACAGAGGAGCAGTAAGCTAGAAAAGTTCTAAGAAACTGGTTGTTGCTGATTATATAGTAGAGTATGAGTATATTGAAACTTTATATGTAGCTAAGGAAAAAGTTTGGATTCAAAACTTTGTCTAATATCTTAATGTGGTACCTAGAAATCAAGAACCTATCACAATTTACTATGATAACACTACATAAGTGGTTCTTTCCAAAGACCCAAGGTCACACCAATGAACAAAGCACATACTTCAGAAGTTTCATCTCTTGAGGAATTTTTATCAATGAGGTGAATTTTTGGTAAGTAGAGTATCCATGGAAGAAAATGTGGCAGACCACTTGAATAATGATTTATCTAATAAGGTGCATTATTATCATGTGAGATCTAGTGGACTAAAAGATTTAGTTAGTTGGCTCTAGTGCAAGTGGGAGTCTATTGGAGTTGGTGCCCTAAAACTGTCTTTTTTAGTACTTTATTAAATGATTTAATTATTAATGAAGTTTCATATCATATCATTATTATTCCTTTTCATGAATCTTATATGTGATAATGTCTTAAGAATATGTGTCATATGAAAAGGTTATAACAGTTCCCTATTATGATGAGAACCTAGAGGTGCCCTGATAGTATTCTTGAATATATATTCTATGGATGGATGATATTTTCTGATGAGACAAAAAAAATATAGTCTATCAGGGTTACAAATATCATATTACATTAATACATATTATCATGGTTTTCTCACTTATTAATCTCTAAGATAGGTGGTTATGAGAATAGTTCCGTCAATAGGAAATCCACATTTCCATATGTCATTGGATGTTTCTATTAGTAGATGTATGTATTGATCCTTAGACTTTAATATTATCATAAATTAATATCATGACTCACATACTTTGATGTATTTATGAAAAATTTTATGACATAATCTTGCATATAGGAAGGATATGTTGGGTGCATTACAAGTTATATTGCATTAATGGATAATGTGAGAAAAGATTTATCCCTTTTGTCCCTTAACAGAAGCTTATATCTCTGGCCCTTTGATGGGAATGAAAACACTTTCATAAATCCATGTCCATAATGTTTGGTGGGAGAGTTAATTTCTATAAAGTCAAAGAAATAGGCTTTGAACATATATGTTGATGGCACCGATGTACAACCTGCTTGATTTGAAATATCATGATAAAGGGATTTTATTACATGGTAGGCATTCATAGGTGGTTGGATTTCATTGTGACATTAGAATATTTCTCTATGGTAAAATTGGAATGTTTCTAGATGCTAAACTTATAATTTAGGTAGTTATGCCTATTTTCACTAAGAAAGATTCCTAGAAGGTTACACACTAAGTGTATCCACAATATTAGTTAAATTCAAGTATTGGATTTAAAAATTTAGAATAAATAATATTTATTCAGTTTGATTGATCACCATAATTTAATCAAAATTTATTTAAAGAATAAGTGAGTTAAATAATAATAATAATAAATATTTATTTTCAAGTTTAGTGAATATAATATTTATTATATTTATCATAATTACATTTATTTATTAAACAATCATTATTCAAGGATTGGTAAATGTTGAATAAGGAAAGAAGATAGAGCTTTATGGTTTGATTAAAAATGGTATAAATAATATTTATTCACATTCTTAATGCATTTCACATGTAAATAAATTAATAATAATAATATTATTATTATTGGAAATTGGGTCAACTAAAAATTATTAGGTTTGGATATGGCTTGTGTTTAATTTTCCAACCCTAAACCTACCACAATAAACATCTAATTGTAACACTTTATGGAATTACTTTTTTTGGCATGAACAAAGGATAGAAAGAGGATCTCTCAAGAACTATAGAGAGATATAGAGATCTAGAGAAACTCTATCTTCATCATCTCTCAAGTAATTGAGAGAAAACCGAGAGTTTCTTTCTCCTTTTAGAATAATTCTGCTAGGATCAACCACAAACAATGCAAGTGATCAGGATTGAATGTGCTAGCACTTGAAGATTCTTTGCTAAAGATTAGAGATCGTGGTGCATGTGTGGATCACCACCAGAGAAATTATACACTTGGATCATATAGTGCAGCGATGGTATAACAAGATCTATTCAATTGTATCATCAATGAAAGAAAAATTACAAGTTTAAGTAATTATATATATACCCATAAATTAATTATAAATTACATGTAAAGATCATATTCTTCCAGTTCTAGTGTTTTATTTAGTCAATTAATTTATAGTATTCATTGGACATGAGGTTTTAATCATGTGCGAGAATGATTATATGTAAATTAATACTAAAATACGAGTTGGTCATACCATCCAAGGTGATTCTACTGCACCTAAAACCTATAGAAACACCCCTTTACTTGAAGGTAGGTCCACTAAACTGGGATAATTCACATTCCTCAGCTAGTGATCGACACTGGAAAGTCCTGGGTGCTCAGCCAATTCCTCCTACAGGTGTGAAGTGAATAGAGAAAAATCTAATTAAATAATAGGAATGCTGATAAGATAAATCAAACCAAAACCTTAGTTAGTAACTCATGTTCCACCACCACTCCCCTACTTCCCCTTAGATAAAAACATGGTTATAAAAAAATCCCTTTACTCAAGGGTGTTTCCATCAACTTAGGTGAATTCACATTCCTTGGATAGTGCTTTTTAGCAGTGAGTCCCATGCGGTCATATAGTTCCTCTTATAGGTGCAAAGTGAATAGAGAAACATATAATTAAAGAAAAGGTATACTGATAATAGGATTCAAACATAGAACCTTAGTCAGTGACTCCTGTGCTATTTCCACTCCCCTGCTTTCCCTGGGAAAAAACTTCGGTTGTAGAAATTACCTTTACCCGAAGTTGGGTCCACCAATTTGGCAGAATTCACATTCCCCATCTAGTGCCCGACACCGGCGAGTCACAAGAAGTCAACTAGTTCCTCTTATAGGTGAAAATAAAATAAATAAATATCTAGTTAATGCATAGGAATACTGATAAGAAAAATATTTACAAATTCCCCTTTACCCAAAGGTGGGTCCACTAACCCAGGAAATTTCATATTCCCTAGGTAGAGCCCGACAAAGGTGGGTCCCAGTTAGTCAACCATTTCCCCATACAGGTGTGGAGAGAATAAAGAAAAATCTAATTAAATCATGGGATTGTTTATAAGAGGATTCAAATTGAAAACCTTTATAAGAATCTCCCTCATTGGTGCCACTCCTCCACTTTACCCATTGGAAAAAATGTGGTTGTAGAAACACCCCTTTAATTGAAGGTGGGTCTGCCAACTCAATAAAATTAAATTCCCCAACTAGTAAATGGAATTAGTGGGTCCCAAATAGTTTTCTAGTTCCTCTTATAGGAACAAATTGAATGGAGAAACATCTAATTAAATCATAGGCATGGAGATAAGAAGGTTTAAACCTGGAACCACAATAAAAAACATGGATTTAGAAACACCCCTTACCCAAAGGTGGGTCTTCTAACCTAAGAAAAATTAACATTCCCCAACTTGTTCCTAACACTAGTGGGTCCTGAGAGGTCAACCTGTTCCTCCTATAGGAAACATGGTTGTAGTAATGACCCTTTACCCAATGGTGGGTCTACCAACCTGGGTGAATTGACATTCCCCAACTAGTGCCTGACATTGGCAGGTCATGAGTGGTCAACCAATTCCTCCTATAGGTGTAAAGATAATGTATTAACATCTAAATAAAGCATAAGTATGTTGATAAGAGGACTCAAACTCAAAACCCCAGACAATGAATCCCGCACCACCACCACTCCCCTGATTTCCCTGTGGGATCTCTCTCTATCTCTCTTACTCACTTTACTTTTATTAATTTTATTTGTATAATAAATGTTTTATATTTATTTTGGTATATGAAAAATATGAATATTCAATGAATATTATTTTTTAGTATAAATAATGGAGTTGTGGGATGAAGATGATTTCATCATACACTTAAATTTAGAGTTCTGGGTTAGCGATACCCTTATTGGTTTCCTAAAGATATTGTTCACAAAAATGGAATGTCATTTCATCATTTTATTGAATTTAAATGAGAAAATCTACATCATTTCATCATTTAATTGGATTTAAATAGAATTTATGACTAAAAAATATTAAAATCATTAAAAATGATTAATGAATTCTTAAGAGATATTTTTTTAATTTCTTATGTGAAAATTATAAAAATCATTAAAATAGATTAATGAAACCTTGAGTGGTATGTGTTTGATTTCTCATGCGTGTAAGAAACTAAAATGGTCATAATGTACTTTACTTTCATTTTTTTATTTGACTTATAAATATAACAACATTAAACAAATAAACATGTTATTTTTATGCTTTTAAGGAGTAAACTAGGCTAGTTTTCACTTTAGTGTTTCATAGTGTGTAGGGCCTATTAAGGGACCATCGATCTTCCTATTTCGATCCTTTATTTGATTACTAATTTCCTTCTTTTCATGTTATTGTTTACTCACTTCCCCTTTTCATCTTCTCACATTGTTGTACTGGTAGGGTTTATGTTGACTATATTTGATAACATTCAAGCTCCAGGGTTTCATAAGGAAGGGAGGTGACCCCAAATAGAAGAGGTATTCTCTAAAAATATTTCTCTAAAATCTGAAGATGACTCATTGGTGATTGAAAAAGATGAATGAGAAAACTAATACCAACACAATAAAACTCTTTTTTTTAAATTTTATTTCAAATAGAATCCTAAATTATTCTATGGTTCAGTCAACTATTTGATAGGTTTGGAATTTAAATTTTGGCTCCAGGATCACTGAGGATAGTGGGGTTGTTTTTATATTTCAATTCAATAATAAAGGTACAAAATATATAATTCTAGGCATGGGTCCATGGTAAGTTATGGGGTTAAATTTGATTATGAAGGAGTAATATATTCATATTTCTATAGAGGATATATGCATTTAAAATAATTGGGGTTGTGTCCAAGTTCATAATCTTCTTATAGTTTTTATATCTTAAGCTCGATGCTAGTAGTGTGAAAATTTTCAATAATTTTAGAGGCTAATATTTTATAGGAAATAGAGTTTGGTTATGAGTTTTTTATGAGGTTGAAGGTTGAATTAGAGATTAATGATCCTTTATGTCTAGGATTCTAGTTGGATCATGGGGGACATTGATCTTTTTGGATTTATTTTAAATATAAATGATTATTTGATATTTCTTATCAATGTAGTATGTTCGAACACACTTGGAAATATTGTCTATCTGAGGTTACTTCACCCCTAAATTTTTTTTTTTCAGTTAGGTAATGTTTTTAGAAAACGGATTCATTCTAAACCAAGTAGGAAGATTGAAAAGTTACTAGAAAAGTCAAGTAGGGAGATGTAGAGAAATTATGATTTCCGAATTACTTTGGGGGATAATGAGATGGCTTCTAGGATTGGCTGTGTGTTGAAAGTTTATAAAGTGGACAATTTAATATAAGGTTTAAATGATTTTTCATTATATGTGAGAATAAATTTAAATGGGAATTTTACCAAAGGAAATAAGGTGGAAAGCATAGATTTTTATATTATTTTCTCATGAAAATATTAGCACATTTGTTAGATAAGTCATCCTAACTCTTAATATTTTGATAAAGTATGGTAGCTTGAAGATTTATAAATAGAATAATTCTCAAGGAAAATTGGTATTACCAAGATATATCTTGAAATTTAATTCTCTCTCTATTTTGAGGTGTTTAAAAATGGGGTAGAAAGAGTGAACAACGAGTACAAAAATCATTTAAAACAACTCATTTTTTTTCAAAACCTACATTAAAAAAGGTTTTTTACCTTGGTTATAAAATAACTATTTCAGCTAGAACTCAGCACACCCCCCCAGGGATGGGGGGTGAATTAGGGTATGCATTTTTTTATCTTTGGGGTCTTCTTCACAATATTCACATCCTTTATCCCCTAGACAGATTCAACCACTTTAAAAATATGATTGAAAAATCCATCAATGTTCTCATATGAATATATATATATATATATTTATATTATCAAACTTATTATGAAAAATTTAAAGATTTTACTCTTTAACCTTTCCATCACCTTTATATATATTAGCCAAATTATCCCACAAATCCTTAATAGTAGTAAAACTCTTCACCTTCATAGAGATCTTGTGTGACGGAGCAGTAGGAAAGACATTATAGTATTTGGAATCAACATAAATTATTTTCTATTTTCATTAGTCATGGATAATATATAAACATCACTCATATGTATCCCATGTAAAATTTCAAAGAAGAATTTGATCCCAATAGACTATAAGTGAGATCTCATTTGATTATTCTAAACTTGGTAAATGAAACCATCAAACAAAGGGACTCCTTTTGCATTCATTGTATTTTATCTAAAAAACCATCTTTGATGAATGATTTATCACTTGGATCTTGTGTCTTTGATACCATTTGTTACAAACATAGATCAACACATCTTAAGAGGTGGGGGTGAATTAGGATATATATTTTTATCTTCAGGATCATTCTCTCATGTTAGTAAGCGTAACAACATGAATATGTTAAAATTTCATACATGCACACAATATCCAAATTCAAAAAAATAAACATAATGAAAAAGGGTTTTATGTAGTTAACTGCTAAGGGATAATCCAAGGAGCATATGTTGAGGGGGAATAATGCTGTAGGAGATATTCTACTCTTTTCATGTATAGTGAGTAAAATAGTCAATACATATGGAAGAAGAATAGAGAGAGGATACAACTATGAAGACTCATTGGAGATCATGAACCAAAGGAGGATATGAATGAAAACACTTCTTGCTAGATTGGTGATATTTTATTTTATGAATTAATATTATATGAGACCTATGTGTTTTTATTAATTTTGGTTTCCTTGCATTGAAGCAATGTGTAGAGAGACAAGTTGAGGAAGTTCTCCTAGGATTGATATCTTGTCCTTACTAAATACTTGTATCACAATAGTGAGTAGTGTTACTTCATGGTACATTAAAACACTATCAGCATATACTCCTTGGGATAGCCCTTAGTGGAGAAATAATTAAAACCCTTTTATTTGCATTTATTTTTCAACATTTGGATATTGTGCTCATGCATGAAGTTTTAACAGATTTGTTTCGCTATTTTTAAAATGAGAGAAAGATCCTAAAGATAAAAAATTAAACACCACAATTCACCCCTCTTAAGGTGTACTTAGCTGTGGGTGTAATAATAACTGACATAAAAAAACTAATGGAAATGGTTTTTATATCTTTTATAAAACAACCAATGTAAAAAAGTGGTTTTCTATGTCAATTATATTAATAATCGATCTTGAAAACCCTTTTTTTTTAAATTTAGAATCAACTTATTCTTCTATTTTTTCTTTCAATCCAACCAATGGTTCCAACCTTAACCCTAACTCTCTATATGTGGGTGAACCTCCCCACCAAGTTGTATCACTATTTTCCACCACCAATCTCCTCCCACTACCATCATCCTTTGTTCACCGCCATCACCTTCCCTCCTCTGGTGGTTTTTCTATTTTTGAGTCGTATCTTCTAAATCAACCGCATATTCTATGGTCTTATTATTGTATATTTTTAAACTCAAATATATATATTAATATTCATTTTTATGTAGATTATTTTTAAATTTATTTTATATAATTTTTCTTGTAATACCTACTCTAAAATTGATGTTTTTTGTTTGTTGAATGATTTTCCATCGACAATTTAATTATTCTTATTTGTTAATTTTTAAATTTTTAAATTTATATTGTTTCTTTAGGAGTAAATTGATATTATTTTTATTGTGGACTTGTGTATATATATATATATATATTAAAAACTACATTCTTATTTCTATATGTAATTTCCAACTCGTTTATCATTTAGATTTCAAATAATTTTTTTTGGAAATTACAAATGATATACTTTATTTATTTATGTTTTAATTAATATATATGTATATTATATTATTAATATTACTAGAATTATATATATGTGTATGTGTGCCTAATTTATTATATATTATATACAGGAATATATATATATATATATATATTCTTTTATAATTTATATTTGAACATAAAATCTATATGTTTTCATTTTATTTCACTATATATATATATAAATATATCAACATTTAATTATTTTATTTACCATTTAATAAATAAATATGAATAATAAATTATTGTTAATATTATTAACAATAGTTTTAATATTAATATTAGTGTTAATATTGTTAATAATCCTATTAATATTATTAATATTAGTGTCACTATTATTAGTAATATTAATCATATCAATATTACTGTTAATATTATTAATATTAATATAACATGTTAAGACCATACACCACATAGGTGAGTGGTATGGTATGGGGGTGGGTTTGGTCGCAACTCACCTAGGCTTGAGTCTTGGGGGAGTTTATCTCCTTATGTTGTGTTTTTCAGTGGTGAATGAAATATATCTAGATTAATATTACTTGATAATATTATTAATATAAGTTTTTATATAAATATTTATGAAAATTTAATGAATTATTAATTTATAAAATAATTTAAAAACTTGAATCTATATACATGCTATAAAATATCAAAATTTAGAGCATGTATACCTCTTATTATTATTGGAATTCATGTTATTATCATTGCTATTATCATTATTTTTATTTTTTTAAAATTTTCATTATTATTATTTATAAAAATAAATTTAAATTTACAATTTTAAAAAATATTAGCTTATATTCAATACTAAAAATTTGTTATAGGTGTTAATGAACTGTAGTTAGATTACTTCATGATGAAGAAATGATAAATATGGGGAAGAAGTTGATGGGTTTTTGTAATTTTCCAAACGGAATGTTCCAAAGATCAATATGTTTTTCTATCCATGCATAAAGTGTTTAAATATAAGAAATTTAAAAAAAAGATAAATTAAAGACCATCTAATTGTAAATGGTTTTAATTATATTTACAGTCCTTTGATCATGCATGGTGAAATTAGGCAGAATTCAATATCTAATGATGATGAAAATTTCCAAGATGATAATTCTGATCAAATTGAATAAATTATTCATTATATTTAAGTGGAATCAATTTATAATACATTGAAAATTGATAACCTATGTGGTGATTCTGAATAATCATTGTATCCAAGTTGTATAAATTTTATGGTTTTATCAATAGTATTAATATTGGTCAACTTGAAATCCAGGAATGGATGAAGTGATAATAGTTTTACAAAATTGTAAGAGTTGTTAAAAGAAATAATTATCATAGACAATGACCTTATAGATTCAAATTATAGTAAAAATAATATCACGCTTGATGGGATTTTATTTTATATAGGAAGGAATATGAAGGTCTACCAAAGTGTTCTGAATACGAGACAATACGGTATATGTTGAAAGGAAAATCTCTAGTTTATTTATCAATTATGTAAAGTACTAAGAATAATACTAAGAAAATTTGACATATTTTTATAATAATTTATTTGAAACATTTATTTGAAAATTAAAATGATACAAAAATTTTAATATGAAATACAGATGAGTGAATATCTGATGGAAAATTACATCATCCAATTGATTTTCCATAATGAAAGAAAATTGATAAATAATTTCATATATTCATAAATGAAGTTAGAAATGTTTGAATTGGACTACGAACATATGGAATGAGTTCATATCAAAGTCTCTTTAGAAAACATAGTTCAAGACCTATTTTATTGTAAATTTACAACTTATCTTCTAAATTTTGTATGAATTGAAAATATATCATGTTAAGTTTAATGATTTCTGGACCAAAAAATTATGGAAACGATAATAATGCTTACTTATCACCATTAATTGATGATTTTAAACTCTTATGGGAGGAAGGTATGGGAATCTACAATTCCTATAAAAATTAATATTTCTAATTATATGAAATAATTATGTTCACTATAAGCGACTTCTCAACATATGTAAATGTTTCTTGATACAATGTTAAGGGGCACAAAGTTTGTCCAATTTTCAAAGAATGTACTTCACATTATCAATTAAAACATGAAAGAAAAATAGTGTACATGGTTTATAAAATGATTTTTTATATAGATCAATCTAATAAAATGTTTAAAAATGAATTCAATGGTCCATGTAATTTTTTTATTTCTCTAAATCCTCTGTGAACTGATCAATATTTTGATAGGGTGAAAAAATATTGATGTCATATTTGGAAAGACACAAATATTTGGTAATGATAGAAATATATATGGAATAAATGATCAATATTTATTTATCTTCCATATTAAATTTATCATGAGGTCAAATATAACATTGATGTGGTTCATGTTGAGAAGAATATATTCAGTAGTTTGATTAGTAAATTGTTAAATACTAAAGAAAATACTAAGGATGGTTTCAATACAATATTAGAATTACTATCAATGATAACACATTTGGACATAGCCCCCACTCCTAAATGAAAATGAAAATACTTGCTTTATCTTTCATACATTATACAAGGTGGAGAAAATTAGTTTTTTTAATGCCTGGATGGTATCAAGGTGTTTTAGGATTATTATTAAAATATAAATTTTTTTATGTCACTACAATATTTAATGTTAATAGACATAGAATCTCAATAATTTTATGTTATGATGTAAAAAATCCTACCTATTTAATTACATATAATAATAATCATCCATGTTAGATTGACTATCATCAAGGTGTTCTATTTTTTCAATTCTATTTATAACAAAGTGATGGATACAAATTCATTGAAAAATTTAGAGAAAAAAATAATCGATATGATTTTTCAATTAGAAATATACTTACCACCGTTTATCTTACCACCATTTATTTTGATATCATGTTAAATTTAATGGTTCATTTTGTGTGAGAAATAAAACATTATTGCAACATACCATTACCTGCTTTCAGGTATTTTTCTTCTCTTGGATTATTTTCCTCTTTAATTGGATGCATTTTCGGACTCCTGAGGATGAAGACCATTTGTTGAAAAAATGAACTAAAGTTTGGGGATGTATATTTTTACAAATCAATGGATTCTATGTATAAATGTGTTAATATATTGGAGGGTTTCTCCCCAATTTCAGAGGATTCCTGAGTTGTTTTGGGATTTTTGTAAAGAATCTGGTGTTTTTACTGTCTGCTGGAATAATACACACCATGTAATGGGAATTCAAAATGTGTAATCTCTACAGAGAAGATGTCATGAACCTACTACATAACATGAAGTGAGTATATGTTATGTATAGGTTACAAGATATGTAATATTGAAAAATGAGTTTTTGATAAAAAGTATATGAGTTTTTCGGTGTATGTGATCCCTGTGGATTACATGATGTGTAAAGGGATTACTATAACATCCCTGGTAAATGAAGAATAATAGATTTTAATATTTATTAATATTTTTGAATTAAATATTAATTTTACTTTAAAAGGGTTTCTATGTTTGATATCATACCCGATATGCAACAACGTGTTTCTTTGAAATCTTACATTGCACACTAATTATATAATATTATTATTTTAAATGGAAGTTAACTCCTAGCCGTTGTATTTGTGGGAATGAACAAAACTAACTAAAATATGATTATACATGTTTGTTAAATGTATTTAATTTTATCCAATAAAAGCTAGAGGCTTAAAATGTGAATGAATCTAATTTTAAGCATAATTTACATTAAAAGGTCGATTTACCACCTTTTAATGGTGAACCCTATTTAAATATAGTTTTGGTCACTTTAATACATTATTTTAACCAAATAAAATCCTTCTTTATAATAGGGACATCAAAATTTACTTTGTCTAAATTTTTGGAATTTTTCCGATAAAGTTCATTTTTTAATGAATAGTGAAAAATATCGTATTTTAATTCAAAAGTGCATTTTAATACAATTTATTTATATGATTATATCATCTTTTTAATTGGTTTTAAAGTTTAATTAGAATATATTTTTGCCATTTAATTTAATGTTGGTCATTTTAATTAATTTCACTTTGAATTTGGACATAAACAAGTGTCAATATTTTTATAGTTATTGTTTCTTAAAAACACGCTATTTGTTTTAACAAACGGGAATTAATTTTAAATCAATTAATGAAACTTATATGTTTAGAATTTGGTAAAATAGATATCATTTTTGAATTTGGAATATCAAATATAGCTTAGGCTGAATTTTTGGTATTTTTCTGAAAAACTTCAATTTTTGATGAATAGTGAAACCACTTAGTAGTAGTTAAAAAAAACTGACTTTTTCATTTAAATGAAATTTTACCACTTCTGTGAATTGAATTTTGAAAATCCAACATACATGGTTGTTATTATTAAGTAAAATGTGGTTCAATAAGATTAAAATAATTTTTGGTGAATAGTAATTTTTGACTTATTTACCGCAGTTAAAGGTAAATAGGGTAATTCAAGGTAAAAAGAATATTATAATAATTCAACATTACTTTAGCACTTATAATAACCTTATTGGATGAGTAATGGCCGACCATGAAAATCCTTTGGTAGATTTTGGGACCCCATGGAGCCACTTATGAATGATAATGACACTTTAGATTAATTAATTTAAAGTAAAGACAAAAATGAAATAAACACAAATCTTTTAGTAAATTAATTTTTATATGGTGTTATATAAGTAATATTTTTTACTATAAATATTCATTGGAAAGATAAAAGGATTTTATACATCATGGTATTTTTTTTATAATTTTTAGATATCGAATAAATTAAACTATTTATGACACAATAATGATGCAGTGTTTACCTCATTAATAAATCATTTAAATAAATAAAATTATAAACATTAAAATAACATCCAAAATTTGTCCAATTATTATTGGATGATTTTATTTCAACCATGAGTCGTCTTATCTTCTACTTTAATTATTTTTGGACCTTTAAAAACCGAATATCATTATATAATAAAATAATATTTTCACACTTTCCTAAAGAGCCCCTCCTCTCCCTTATAAAAGAAGACCACTTCTAACCAATTCCTCACACCTATAAAGCATTTTGTCTCATTCAAAATATGCCCAATTAAGCTCTCTACATCCATAAATTTCACCTATAAGCCTTACCTTAGGCATAAGGCACTTCAATAAGTCCTTTTAGTTCAAACCAAAGGGAGTTACCCAAATTAAAGGTAACAATTTCTCCTAAATTGTTTTATTTTATTTTACTTCTCAAACCCCCTAAAATCTTTTTATTCCTTTATTTTATAGCAACAACAGTATCCTCAATATACTAGGATGTTGTTATGAGAAGGATTCGAACTACACTTACACGCACCTCCATCTAATGGGTGAAGAACATAATGTTTCTGTGGATGGAAAACTAACGCCTCACGAAAGGATGATTGTTCAATTACCTCCTACCGCCTCTCATGGTGGCCATTATGATGGAACTGTATTTATATATGATATATATTATGTTTATGTTTTCTTTATGCTTCTGTATTTTCCATTTATATCATACCTTTGTGGTTTCTATTACGGGTAAACACGATAATTTCATTAGAGGAAGTGCGGACTACCGCCCCCTCAAAGTGATATGACCCGTTAGTTCCATACGTGGGACATATAAAGGATAGAGTTAATGATATTATATATGATATTATACTGGAATTATAATATAACAATGTATCATTATGTTTTAATTCTATTAAAATAAGAAATAGAAATGAAATTAGCGTTCATGCGTACGTACGGCTTACCGTCTCCATAAATGGTGCATTTCATTTCTTACCTCCAAATGATATGCACTATTATAAATATATATATATACTGGATATATATGATATATATGATATCTAAATAATGAATATCATTCTGGATATAACGGACTATTGACCACATGGACAACTTGTAAATATAAGGTGTTCATTTTTGACTTAAATACCAAATATCGACAAAAAGACCATTATTAACTTAAATGATTACATAATGTTTATAACATGGTAATAATTGATATAAAAGGACTAATAAAATTTAAAAAGGTTCTTAATAAAATATTTATTAACTTTATTTTATTATTCAGGAGATTAAAGAACGATCGAGTCAAGTCGGACACGAGGTAAGGGACTTCGTCTCAATCTCCTTTCATTGAGGAATATTTTCATTTATACACAACTTTATTTTATACGGTGTATAAACCAATTTTAATTTTACTTTTATTCAAAAGGAATATTTTTTTCTATGAAGTGTTTTACTAAACAACAAAAATAATGTTCCTTTTAAAGTAATCGGTGACAATGAACTTTTCCACCGCCGTGAGTATTATTTGATCTTTGGATTCCTCAACAAGCCGTAATGTTTTTAAAAGAAAATAAATACCACATACTCTTTTATGTATTTTGATATTGAAAATGGTTTTGATAATGAATTTATTATTTCAATATCTTGAAATGATATATTGTGATTGAAATGTGGAAATGTTATCATTCCTCTAAATTGTTTTTATGTGTTATGATTTTATAATGGTACTTGGACATTTGACGAGTGGTTATGTGATAAAACAAATGATGGGTGGTGCCATGAAAACTAGGACAGGTGGTTACGTTATAACCTCCAATGCATTGGGTATGGAATTCAGCCGTATGGTAATTCCATTTAGTGATATGTGTAGAAGTCGACCATATTGTTATTCCATTTAAGTTTGTTTATGTCCCAAGTTACCTTTATATGTTATGTGTTCTCTATATGGGTTTTATGGTAATCTTTTGGTTACAAAAGGGTAAGTAATAATCTTTTATTAAGTGAAGAGTATTTACTAATTCATAAAGGTAAAAAGTATTACTTATGATAAAGTATTCATGGTTTACTTTTTGTTTTGAAAAACTAACAGTTTTCCTTCTTTGTGTATCCCTTACTGAGCTTTTTATGCTCATCCCAAGTTTTGAAATTTTTTCACAGGACTTAAAGATGAATAGGGTCAAGGATGGGATCAAGGAAAAGTCATGCTATCTAAAACATGGAACTAGACATGACTCTTTTTTTTCAAGAGTTTTTATTTTATGAAAAAAATGTAAAATGAGTACAAGTGTCTACTTTGTAATATTTTGAGATGTAATAGTTATGTCCTAATTCTCTAAAACTCTAAACCTTAAAAGACACTCAATGTAAATTATTAACTTAATTCAAGATTATGTATGTTTTAAGGTTGGGTCCTTATAATTACACACCATTTAATTATTGTGGATAGGGTTTTTAGGGTTCCATATGAGTGATATGCTTGTTCAATCAATGTAAAGCCTCTTCCCTCTCAACCTAGGGCTATTCTCTAATGATTTTGGGAGCCTATGTTTGTTCTAGATTGATTTTTTCATCGATTGATCACTATTGTGGTTGGGTTTCACATCTCAGGGTGATTAATAATTTCTTCTTATTCATTGCCTTTGATCACGATAGCGCCATTCTAGTGAGTTATCGAATATATTGACCCATGGTGGTGATTCTTCATGATTTTTTCTAGATCCATTATGCGATCTCATTATAGGGGCCATTTATTTGTTGGTTTTGGTGTAGTGGGTGCGTGTTCTTGAGGTATGTGTCATTTTCTATTATATTCCAACCCTTTTGTTAAATTCAATTAATTTTAATATATATAGATTGATTCTAGGGCCTCTATTGTTGTTGTGTAGTTATCCTTGTTGGTAGATTCCATTATAGGCATGTGTGACTATAGTTTTTTGGTTGGTGGTTCTGTCTCTAGCTTGTGTTGGTGAACTGCATTGCTCCTATTTGGATAGATTGTTTTATTAAATTAAATATCATGATATTAATGATTTTTTTTATGTGTATGGAACCAGGTGTTTATAAAATATGGTTTTCCACAAGTTTCATTAAATGGAAAATGGTTTTCAAATAAGTGTGAAATGGTATTGTGGAATGGTTTTCAAAGCATGAAAATATTAAATGGTTTGGAAAATAGAGATAATGGGAATCCTTGGGTACTTAGGTTGAATGTATAGTAATAGGTCTCATCCAATATTTTGGGGTTTTCTCATGGGGCTTTCCTCTACTCCCAAGGCCTATTGGTCTAGGGACTTATTGGACCTATTAGGGGGTTTACTTGATGGGGTGTTCCTCTGCTCTATAGACTTAATGCATATGTATAGAGGATTTATGCACACATAATTTTCTATGTTATTTAAAAGTTTCCTAGCTATCCTGACCTAGTTTGATCCTTAACGTGATGTTTCCTATACTTCTTGGCTGATTTGGGCTATTCTGGTATGTATTGTTTTGATTGTACTACCATGGATTTGATATAATATGTGATGCATTCTTTGGTTTGATTTTATATATCTGTTTGATATATAGATATGAAATTATTTGAAATTTATTTACCTTATTTAATTATAAATGTCGAAAAAGAGGAAATTAAATTTTTTTTCCATGCTTTTTGATATAAAATTTGTTAAAATGTATCATGACTTGTTTTATTTAAAGTTTTTCATGCTTGTATTATTTTTCAAAGACTTGGTATGGAAAATTAGGGTGAGAACCTACTGATCCTGTTAGCTCACACCCTACGTACTCCTTCAGTGTTATATATACCTTATTATGTATTTTGATGTAGGGAAAGGTAAGGCAACACAATGAGGTGGAGATGTTTTCTATTAGCTGGGTTTGGGTAGCTAGATGGTGTGATGGTGCAGGTTTTACCACACCATCACTTGGAGAATGTTGGAGTAGCTGTTTTAGTTTTTTTCATTCTTTGCTGTTGTAATTGTCTCTTAGAGATTATTATTTCTACCTTTTCAGTTGTATTGGTTTTGTTGTTTTCTTTTTTTTATGAAATATATATATTCATGTATTCTTCCACTTTTTCTTTCTATACATGTGTATATATGTCATAATTTCTAATTCATATTGGGAGAAATCATTCTATCCATTTGTTGTTGATTCCTAGGTTTTAGACACCAGCCTATGGGGATCAGGAATGCCCTTCAAGTATGTGGAAGATCAGGTCGGGTGCCAGTATTGAGAGGGTATCCAAGTTAGTTCATTATAGTTTGGTATCAGATCCCTAGGTTAGGGGTTTTACCCTTAATATTTCTTGTCTTAGGATGTTTTAAATACTGAAGATAGGATTATTGGGACTTGAGAGGTAGGTTGTGATGAGTTCCTAGCCAGATCTTTCCATGATGAGACTCAATTTACCATGGGATGTTGGGATGTGTGTCTCTTTTTTTTTGAGTTTTGATACTAATATCATTTTTTATTATGGGTTATCTGGTTTGAGTTAAGATTATTCTAGTTTTATCATTTCCTCTATTTCTGTGTGTAGTAGTATGCCTATGGGGCGTATTCTATGAGTTTCACATGAGGGTGTACCAGATTCTTCTCAAGGTAATCCACCCCTTTATTATAATTTTATTGAGGCTATTATATAGGTAGTTTTTGATGTTGACTAGAATTTACCTCAAGTTTAGAACGAAGTTGTGGAGGTAAATCTAAGAGTTTCTTGAGAAAGAGATTGATCATGGGAGTTCTTGCGTGAGAAAATACCATCCTTTAAAGGTACAAATGAACCATAAGAGGTGGAATGAAATTACAAGATCGATCAGATATTATAATTCCTAGATACACTTGAGAGTATCAAGGTGAAGTGTGCAATGTTCAAACTTAAGGGTCCCAACAAACATTGGTGGAATTACATAGTATAGGATGATCGACATATGGGCTTGGACTGGAAGGGTTTCAATAATCTCGTCTTCTATCATTTTTGTCCAGATTCGCTGATGATGGTGAAGTCTCTAGAGTTCCTTTCTTTTCATAAAGGAGTGTGCTTGGTGTCGGCATACACTAATAAATTTTCTAAACTGGTTCATTTTTTACCATATGTGGTAAAGAATGACCATATGAAATCTCAGAAGTACCTGTAGGGTTTGCGACCAGATATTTGATCGTAGGTATTTATGCCGAAGCTTTCGACCTTGGTGGATATAATAGATAGGGATATAATATAAGAGATGAATATAGAAGGTAAGGTTGTATATTCTTCCCCTTCTCTTCCACATAGTGTAAAATTCAATGGAATTTCAAGGAAAAAGAGGAAATTGAAGGATCATCATAGGAGTGGTGGAGGTGGTTCTTGATAGCAGGTCTCTTCAAAACCTACAGTTTCTACTAGTGGTGTTCCCATGACTTTCTATCAGTATGAAAATTTAAAAACCCTATTATTTATTTCACATTAATATGTGATTTATTACATAATATAACACTTAATACAACATGGAAGATTGATAAGTCTAGTATCTTTGGGAATTAGGTACATATCATAAAATCTTGAACATAGTATACAACAAAATTATTAAAAACTTCCTTAACATGCTTCTAAAATTCCATGGCTTTTAAAACTACACAGGATAACCTAGGGAAAAACATAAGAAAGGGGTGAGCTATAAAGCCTAGTAAGGGAATAAATAGGGTATAAGGTGATACATATTAGACAATAGGCACATAAATGGGGCATAAAAAGAGTAGGAATCATAAACACAAACAATGAGACATGATATATCATGATAATCATAACATGGGGAATGTGGCCACAACTTAAAACACTGCATCATAAACATAGGTCAAGGCTAAATCACCAAGACATAATTGTGTAAAAAGTACCATAAAGGAATCAGGTTCATTCAATATCCCAATATGATGTATCATGATACTAAATATTACCCAATACATTGGAGTTCTATATAATTCCAGGTTCACCCATCATTTTTATTTCATTCTCATGATTAAGTGTACCACATAGATCATACAACATAGATTCATTCATCATCATAATTTATTACAAAATAAAGGAGTGTAGAATAAATATATGTAAGTCACTAATAAAAATGTATATGTTCATAAATGTGAACACCCTCAATAGGAAATGGGTATGGTATTCACTACAAAATTGTTTTGTCATGAAAAATCACAGTGAAATTTCGGCAACATAACGACGTCACTTAAAGATTTATAAAAATGGGTTTATGATATAGAAGAACATATCTAATCAAATAGACATAAAATGGGAAGCAATGGGGACATGAAAAAACATATCCTAACATTATAAATTGAAAATAGAAGGCATAATTTAATTAAGAAACTTGAATAAAGAAAAGAATCCTAACTATATTTCGGCATGGTAATGGGTGTACATAAAGGACCATAGGAAGATTAATGAGAGTGGAAGGGGGGTCTAATCATTTATAAATTAATTGGATTGTAATAGGAATATTGGATATCATATACCAATCTAATAAAATTGAATTTAATATACATAACATAAAATAAGTGCTTGAATGGAAATGAGATGATATAAATCCCTTACTTGAGTGTGTGACTCCAAATGCTTGGGAGGGGCTTCTTAAGAGCTTGGGGGAACCTTAGGAGGACTCTATAGAGTGGAGGGAAGAGTATGGATGTTATACAAGTAGTTTTAGTGAAGATAAATGATATATTGGGTGGGTTTATATAGGAAAATAGGGGGATCTCGTTATTATTTAGGTTTTTGACTCTCCATAACAAAATAACCAAAACCAAAAACCATCCCATGGTTTTTTCCCATGGTGTCAGCCAAATGGGAGTGGTTCTCATTATTTTATAAGGCCAAGGTCCTAACTTAATAAAATAATACCATTTCTTATGTGGAGGTGAGTCATACTCTTAAATAAATTATTTTAAAACCTCAAAATATATTAATTATTTTGGAGTATTTATAAAGGATTTATAAAATTAATCAAATAAACATAAAATAACATTATTTTAAAGGGAAAACATTGATTTGGACTTGGATTTATTTTATAGTATTTACCAGACAATTCTGGTTATAATCAAAACTTATGAACATTTATTAAAATTAAAGAAAAATTACAAGAAAGAGATGGGTGAGGTCAAACAAAGGAACTTTCCCTCATCCATCAAGAAATAAAGTTAAAGATCAAAATAAGACATGTCATTCCCATATTCAGACTCATTAGTAGTTTCCCACTCAGATTCATATTTACCTTGATTGAAGATCTTGATGATATTTTCATCGACCATATTTAAAGAGGATCTAGTGGATACAAGTTGTGGTACACTAGAATAGTCTCTCCATGGCCTTATTTTAGAAGTAAAATGAGTGAATCCATCACTATCAATTACCTTTTCTTTGGCATATAAAATTAAATCCTTAAAAGAGGCATGGCCACCACTACTCAATGCATTCAGTGGGGTACTATAATTTACCCCTTCATTATTAGTGATGTGTGTTTCCTATTGAAATTATTATAGTATTTATTACATCGATTTTTGGTCACTATGACATCATAATAAACAAAGTATATTTATACGGTATTTAATTTTTAATAGAAAATTAGATTATCTCTGAAAATTATGAAAAATTCACTATTGGATAATTTCAACATTTTGATTCCAAAAATAATATTCATTTTATCTAAATAATTTTTTAAATATGTGAATTTTAACTTTTAAAATAAAATCTAAATTTATTAATAAATATTGGGTTTATTGACAATAAAAGTTTTCTAATTATTATGAAAATTACATTTGGCATAATAAAAATTATATTATTAATTACATATACCAGTCATAATTTAATAATAACATTTTATTAAAAGATAATATATTTTAAAAATACATTAATTCATAAAAATGAATGTCTTAATTGAAATTATATATTACTTGAAAATATAATTTGTGTTTTATCGTATTAAAATATATTTTTTATCAAACTGATTGCTCAATCATTTATAAATTAAAAACAATAAGAAATAAATATAATAATCATTTTAATGAAAATTAAATATAAATATTCATATTATTAGGGTTACTTTATACCTAGTCTTTATTAAATTATTATTACCCTTAATTATCCTATTTTCTTTTTACCTTGGTAATAAATATTTACCACAGTTACTATTCATACTGTTCAAAAATTAAGTTGAACTTATTACCTAATATTAATTATTATGATTTAAAATATTAAATAAATTTTATCAAAAACAATTCAAATAATTAGAATAAATTGATTTAATATAAAACCCGCAATCACGATGGAAAGTAGTTTTCTGAAAAGTGATTTTTTTAAGGAAATAGTGATTTTACATTAACTCTATAACATTTAATTTTCATTATATGAATTTCAATTCATAAATATAGATATATAATATAAAAATTTAATTTAGATCATTTCTAATTAGGGGTTATTTTAATTAATTATAATAAAGATACATTATCCATTTTAAAACAGTTTTTAGAAAAATGTGTTTTTAATCCTAAAAATAAACTTATACTAAAATTCAGAATAAAGATGATTTAAATTTAGTTAATCAAATTAAATAAAAATAAATAATACCTATGTTATCTTGAAATAAAATTAAAATAATATTGGGACTTTTATATTACTTTATTTATCCAAAGAAATGATGATTTTACTTTAAAACGATATTTTTCACTATTCACTGAGAAATCTATATCTTCCAAAAAATACCAAATTTTCACATGAAGTTAATTTTCATATTATGATATCAAAAATGGTGTTATTTTTATCAAATAAATTTTCTATATATTATAGTAAATAATTATAATATTTATAAAAAATAAATAAAAATCATTTTTAAAGAAAACATATTTTTAAGAATGAAAAACCATTACCAAAAAAATGATCGATTATTTAATAATCACTTATAAATACATAGGACACATATATATTTCATAAATTAGTTAATCCTATTAGTATCTACAATTTAATGGAAATTTTAAAATGATCATATTTAAATAATCATTGTTTTCTTGGGATTGGTGTTGTGTATCGTATATGCTATCGAACATAGTTTCCCTTTTAAAAACTTGGAGTGTTACATTCTTCCCCAATTTAATAAATTGGGACCTCTAAATTTAAACTTGAACTCGATTCTTCTTATTTCTATCCATTTAATAAAATAAAGGTAAAATTAAGGATGATTATTTTTAAACTATTAAACTCATAGTAGGGAATCCAATGACATTAAAGAGAAAACTTATAAATTACATGTATTTACTTAACTTACTAGGATTCAATATACGTTATTCATGATTTATTTCTTAATATATATTCTTATGGGCATTTTTTGTTCCCTTAATAATGGTTTGTAATGAGATTATGAATTTACCAAAGCATATCTGTCAGGAGGGTCAAACCAGGTGCACATTAAGGCCCATTGTCATTAGTGCAAAAATAATTTACCACGTTGGAGTTTATTATGTTAGTTATATATAACCGACACAAAAATATATACAAGTTGGTTTATCACGTAAGTTATAAAATAACCGGCATTATAAATCACCGAGAATCGATTTATAACGTTAGTTATTTTATAATCGACATAAAAAATATAGATATTTGATTTATCATGTTGGTTATTTTATAACCGATGTAAAATATTGAATCTTGGTGCTTTATCAGGTTGGTTATAAAATAACCGACGTTATATAAATCGATTATCAGTGATTTATCATGTCGGTTATTTTATAACTAACATTATAAATCCTTTATCACATCATTTATTAAATAACTGATGTGATAAACATAAAAAAAATAGTTTATCACATCGGTTATTAAATAACCCACGTTATAAAGCTTTTAAAATGATTTATTGCACCCCATATTCTGTCATTCTGTTTTCTTCGATCGGGTGACCTACAACTCGTCTCTCTCACGCAGAAAACCTAGAAAGGATTCTTTTAATTCATTTTATCCAACCTAATTTTTCCAACATCATTCATAATCTTTATTATCACCAGATCTATCAGGTTTACTCGCAACACTCAATTAATCCTCACACGCCTCGGTTTCATTCTTTATTTTTCACGATGCCATAAATTTTTGTTATAAGATATTATTTTTCTATCATTGTTCTTGCTATCATGGTAAGTTTCATAGTGTTTTTTTATACCATGATAAGTTATTTTATGGTAAAATAAACCATGGGAGTGATATCATGAAAGTTCTGCGATTTTTGTTGCTACCATGTGTGTTCTATCATGTGTGTGTGCGTGTACTTCCATGTGTGTGCTACCATGAAATAATTATCATGGAAGTTCTACCTTATAACCTTACAACCAAGTAAGTTATTCAATACATTTTTTACCATAAATAATTGCATCATTATTTAATTCTTAACTTTGGTAATATATTCAAATTAAAATTCTTTTTATATTCAGTATTTTATTTTTCTTTATATTATAAAACTCTTTATTTAGTGTTTGAATCTAAACCAACTTACTATACCATTATCTTTAATAATAAACTTGGTTGGACATATCCCCCCACCCCTGGACACCCCACCCCCCTGGACAGCTCCCCACCCCCTGGACAGCCCCCCACCCCCTGGATACCCCCCTGTACACCCCCTACCCCCTTAGACATCCCCCACCCCCCTGGACACCCCTACCCCTAGACATCCCCACCCTTAGATACCCCCACCCCATGGACAACCCCCACCCCCTAGACAGCCCCCACCCCCTGGACACCCCCACCCCCTAGGACACCCCCACCCCCATGGACAACCCCCACCCCCTGGACAACCCCCACCCCCCTCGACAGCCCCACCCCCTGGACACCCCAACCCCCATGGACAGCCCCCACCCCCCGGACAGCCCCCACCCCCCGGACACCCCCACCCCCTGGACACCCCTACCCCCTTGGACATCCCCCACCCCTTGGACACCCCCTACCCCCTTGGACAACCCCCTCACCCCTGGAAACCACCCCCACCCCCTTGGAAACCCCCTAGACACCCCACTCCCTTGGTAACCCTACCACCTAGACACCCCACCCCCATAGAGAGCCCCCCAAACCCCTGGACAGCCCCCCACCTCCCAAACACACCCACCCCCTGGACACCCCTGCCCCCTTGGACAGCCCCCCACCCCCTGGACAACCCCTCACCCCCTGGACACCCCCACCCCCATGGATAGCCCCCAACCCCCTGGACAGCCCCCCCACCCCCCGGACACCCCACCCCCTGGACACTCCCTACCCCCTTAGACAACCCCTACCCCCTGGACATCCCTACCCCCTTGGACAACCCCCTCACCCCCTGTACACCACCCCCACCCCCTTTGACACCCCCTGGACATCCCCCACCCCATGGACAACCCCCACCCCCCCGAACACCCCCACCCCCTGGATACCCCCACCCCCCTGGACACCCCCTACCCCCTTGGACAGCCCCCACCCCTTGGAAACCCCCACCCCCTGAACACCCACACCCCCTTGGACAACCCCCAACCCCCTGGACAACCCCCACCCCCTGGACACCACCCCCACCCCCTGGATAGAACCCCACCCCCTAGAAACCCCCATCTCCCCTGGACACCCCCACCCCCATGGAAAACCCCCACCCCCTAGACTGCCCCCACCCCTGTTGCAATAGATTATATACTAGAGAGTGTATGCCAATGGTTCTTGAACCGTTAGTATACATATATCCTAAAGATTTCCATGAAACTGTTGGAGTAGATTATATGCTAGAAAGCATGTATAAAAATAGTTCTTGAACTGTTGGTATATATATATCTCAATATTTTCATCGAAACCATTGGCATATATTAACTTCAGACAATCTATACCAACGGTTCCTGTAGAACCATTGGTATAGGGCTATTGCAACGGCTATCCAGCCAACGGTGTGTGAAATCGTTGTGATATTCTATCCCAACTGTTTCAGGGGCTATCCCAATGGTTTCAAACCGTTGGGATAGGTGTAATTTTTAGTAGTGAATGTATACATATTTTAATATTTATACTTCATATTTAATGTTTACGGAAGGGTGAATTTTGTATCCAGTTGCACTAGGATGTATTCTTTGTGTACCTTAAGAAGAAAGGATCCAAGATGAATTTATACTATTATATCATGTTCCATATGAGAGATATATATAATCCTAAAATGATTTTCATATAAATATAAAACTGTTATATCTAACTATATTTTCCTTTTAAAATTATTTCCATGCTTATATTTTTCAAATATGTATATATTTGTTTTATATTTCAAAATTTTTTACATTCAAATTATGATATTTTTCATATAAATATAAAATTGTCTTATTTTAACAAGATATATAATTTTGATATTTTTATAGGTAATAATGAGTCAAAGTTGGATTACGGAACATTGAATGAGTACTGAATATGAGGAAGGTGTTGATACCTTTTTGTAATTTTCTAAATGAAATGTTCTAAGCAATGAATTTTTTTTTCTGTCTATGCCTGAAATTTTTGAATATGAAGAAGTTGAAAAGTAGAGAGATCAAATATCATCTAATTTGTCATCGTTTTAATCCAAGTTACGGACCTTGGATTTGGAATGGTGAAACTGGACAGAATGTCAGATCTACTGATAATTATGATTTACAAGATGGTAAATCTGATGAAATTGAAGAAATGATTCGTGATATTGCAGTAGAACAAATTGAGATAGAACTGAAAGTTACACATATATATGGTGATGCTGAAAACCATTGTATCCTGGTTGTATGGATTTTATGGTTTTGTCAGTCGTGTTAAGATTGATTAACCTAAGGGTGAAACATGGATGGAGTGATAGAAGTTTTATAGAGCTGCTACAATTATTGAAAGACATTCTTCCAAAAGACAATGATATTCCAAATTCACATTATAAGGCCAAGAAAATATTATACTCAATGGTATTGGGATACAAGAAAATACATGCCTACCCGAATGACTATATGATATATATGAAGGAATATGAATTTCTGTTAGAGTGTCCTAAACATGGGAAATCACAGTATAAGTTGAAAGAAAAATCACAGGCTGATATAGAGATTACAGAGATCCCTGCCAAGGTATTTTGGTATCTTCTTATAATTCATCATTTGAAACATTTATTTGATAATTAAAATGATTCAAAAAGGTTAATATGGCATGTTGATGAGTGGATATGTGATGGAAAAATATGTCATCCAGCTGATTGTCCACAATGGAAGAAAATTGTTGAGCAGTATCCTACATTCAGAAATGAAATTAGAAATCTCAGACTTGGGGTTGTGCATAGATGGAATGAATCCATATCGAACCCTCAGTAGCACACATAGTTCATGGACTATTTTATTTTTAATTTATAACCTCTCTCCTGAAGTTTGTATGAAGCACAAATATGTCATGTTGAGTATAATAATCTATGGTCTAAAGCAACCTAGAAATGATATTGATGTTTTCTTGTCACCATTGATTTATGATTTGAAACTTTTATGGGAGGATGGTATTAGGGTGTATGATTCTAATAAAATGGAATATTGTCAACTGTATGAAGTGTTTATGTTCACTATAAATGACTTCCCAATGTATGGAATTTTTTTTGGATAGAGTGTTAAGGGGCATAAAGCATGTCCAATTTGCGAACAACAGACTTCATATTGTCAATTTCATCATGGGAGGAAAACAATATACATGCATTATCAAAAGTTTTTGCCTATGGATCACTCTTATAGAAGACTAAAAAATAAATTTAATGGCTCACAAGAATTTGATATTGCTCCAAAACATTTATACCCTGATGTGTATTTTGATAGGGTGAAAAAAATTGATGTGACATTGGGAAAGACACATAAATCTGGTAATGATAGAAATATTTGGAATAAAAGGTTAATATTTTTTGAGCTACCATATTAGAGATATCATGAAGTGAAACATAATATTGATGTCATGCATATGGAGAAGAATATCTGTGACATTTTTATTGGAACATTGTTAGATATTAAAGGAAATACTAAAGATGGGTTGAATGAAAGATTAGAGTTACTATCAATAGGAATACATTTGGAGTTAACTCCCAATCCTAATGAAATACAAACATTTCTTCCCCTGGATTGTCATAAATTATCCAAGAGGGATAAAATTAGATTTTGTTAGTGTCTTAATGATATCAAAGTCCCTCAAGGTTATTCTTCAAATGTAATTTTTTTTTGTCTCTTTGAAGAATTTAAAGTTGATAGGTATGAAATCTCATTATTCTCACATCACGATACAACAACTTCTTCCAGTTTCATTGCATGGAATATTTCCCATCCATGTGAGAAAGACTATAATTAAGGTGTGTTATTTTTTCAATTAAATTTGTAATAAGGTGATTGATGTGAATGATTTGAACATTATTTCAATTTCTATACTTTTTCAATTATAAATGTATTTTTCTCCATCTTTTTTTAATATAATTGTGCATTTAATGGTTCATCTGGTTCAAGAAATAAAGTTCTGTGGACCTACATATCTTTGTTGGATGTATCCTTTTTAAAGGTATATGAAAATATTAAAGGGGTATGTTAAGAATACATATCAACCTGAATCCTCCATTATTGAAAATTATATTTCTGAGGAGGTTATAGAGTTTTGTATGAGATACTTGGCTGTGGAAGAGCACATAAGTTTGCCTCTATCTCGCTATGAACAAGTTAATAATGAGGGAAAAAGGATTTGTGGATTGAAAGTAAAATCATTATCAGCTAAACAAATGAATAAGGTACAATTATACATCTTGAATAACATAGCTGATGCTCAACCATATATCACATTGCATATTAATGAGTTGAAACAATGTCATCCAAAGAAGAAAGAAATGTGGATTTTGAATGAGCATAACAAAACATTTTTTCCATGGTTTAAAAATACCTTTCTTGGTAGATCACATGTATTAGAGACATTATGATGATTAGTGGTTGATCCAAATTTAAATGTGATAACATGGTCCGGGTATGATATTAATGGCTATAAATTTCATAAAAAATATCAGGACAACAAAAGTGCATTTCAGAATAGTGGTGTATTGGTGTTTGCAGAAGCGATGCATTTTTCAAGTTATAAAGAAAAAAACCCAATTTCAGCATCAAGTGAATATTATGGAGTCATTGAAGAAATATGGGAGGTTTATTAATTTAAAATTAAAGTTCTTGTTTTTAACTGAAAATGGTTTATTGTTAACAACAGTGTCAGACACGATGAATTTGGAATGACAGTTGTTAATCTGAATAGATTAGAAGACACATCAAATTCTTTTATAGTGTCAACACATGAAAAAAAGATTTTCTATGTTGTTGATCAATCAGATATGTAGTGGTCTATTGTTTTAAAAAGGAAAAAACAATATGTTGGTGAGGATCAACTTGATAAAGATGTCGATTTATGTGAGATCCCTACTTCCATGGAAAGAATAGCAGAAAATAATGATGAGCATGTTGAAGACATGGTTTGTTCCATAAGGAATGATCATGATGAAGGAATTTGAAAAAAAATCCATTTATACATTCTAAATATTTCAGGTAACATATGTTTATTTCTTGTTTACATTTATTAATTTCATAAAATGTTAGATATTGTATTTTTTTCTTTATTAAAATACGTATTAAAACAAATAAGTAGAAATGTTTATTTATTTTAATTTTGTTTAGTTTATTTTATCATGTTTACCATTACGCAACTTATATATCTATTGATTTTTTTGAATGAAAATTACTTTACCATGTTTACCATAGTTTACCATAGTTTAACTTTATATAAATTATATATTTATTTATTTTGTTGAATGAAAATTACACTACCATGTCTACCATGTTTACCATCTTTACCACTATTTAACATGCTTACCATATTTAACATGTTTACTATTATGTAACTTAGTTTAGTTTTTCATTTTTGTTCACATTAGTATTGTAATATTTGAATTTTTGTATTTGTGAACTAATGTTTTCTTTTTTGATTTGATGGATAATGATAGATCAATCAACTGATCAACCAAATGATTCTGGAGATGAGAATCATGATCATACCTCTAAGGAGGAACATTCACATGCTCCTCTTGATGTTCCCCAATCTTCCTCATGTGCTCCCATAATGAAAAAGAAGAGTCCAAGAGTTGGTAAACATGGATGCACACGTTTACCAAAATTATCACTTGCCCATAACCAGAACCAAAGGATACTTGTTGATTTTGATGAGAATGATATTTCTAGAGGTCCAAATGAAAAATATTTTAAGAGTTTTGTATCAAATCAGGGTAAAATAAAAGTAAGAATTTTGTATGATGATTGGAGAAGTGTGGACAAAGCGATAATATCTCAGTTATGGGAGAAAATTTTGGTAAGATATTTTACTATTATTTTACTAATATTTAAATGTTTATAGTATAATATGTTTTACCTCTTCTTTATCAGATTACATTTGATATTCCTGACACTGGAGGAGTCAAGAGGAAATTTTTATCGATGGATTCTAGGAGATGGAGGGATTTAAAATAAACCCTCACATATAATTTCATTTTTTTCATAGGCAACAGTACATTCCATGTCATGTATATCATTTCATTGATGAAGAAACATGGAAAAAATTTGTTGAAAGTAGAAGAAAAGATTCATTTTTGGTAAGGGCAATGTAAATTTTTATAATATTTCTTATATAAATGATCTTATTAATGTTCTGTTAATGATTTCTTATTCTTAATTTATATCAAACAAGGAAATCTCATCAAGATATCCAATATAAAAATTTATACCCTTATAGTTTATCTTGGGGAGGGTATAGTTTATTGGAAGAACAAATGATGGTGGGAAAATTTCAAAAACTTAGAGCCGAGTCTTCAATCTTTGGAGAGGTTTCCCCTCCACCCCTCCATCTAGACATGAAAAATGGAAGAGAAATCATATGGGAAAAAGGAAAATATATTTAGTAATAATAAATAATCATAGCTGAGAGGATTGTAAGATATTTATTTTATTTATTTAATTTAATTCTATTATTTATATACTTTGAATCATTATAGAAATGTTTAATTAATTAATAAAGGATTCTATTGATGAGAAGAGCACACAGGGGGTATTTACAGCTGTTGGGAGGCAAGATATTTTATCTACAGCATTGGAAAATCCCAAACACCCCGGTCATGTACGAGGATACTCGATGGGTGTATCAGTAAGAAAAGTGTTTTCACATTCTTCAATTTCTTCCATTTAGGGTGTTTATAAAAAAAATAGAATCCTTGGAGGATTAAGTTCATAATATTAATGCGACAATGGAGTAAAATATTAGAGCATCGGTAAAGTATATGTTTGTAGACATACAAAGACAATTTCAGACTGCAACTCCCACTCCTCCACCTCTCCCTACATACCCCATTATTTATCCTCCACCTCTGCCAGTAGCTCCCACACCCCCACCTGTGGACCCCATTATTTATCCTCCACCTCAGCTTACGGACCCCATTTTTTATCCTACTCCTCCCCCAAAACTTCCTACTTATTGTGAGTTGTATGTTGATGATCCTCACCATCATATAGTTGAGTATGGGCTGGTATATTGTATAGGATAAACAGTTCATCATCAACAGTTAGAGGTAGAGAATCATAGGGTCACTATAAAGGATATTATAAATACATCAGATGGAGTACTATTACCTATAGATAAGGTGAAAATATTTGGACATAGTATTGACCACTTTTTAGTTTGGCCATCCAGACTTCTTCGAATCATTACCATAGAGGTATGTATGTTATTTATTTTATTTTATTTTTATTAAAGTTTTTTTAACATTTGAAAACTAATATATTTTTCTATTTATTTACAGGAATACTTCAGAGGTAAAGAAATAATGTATAGACAAAAATAAAGACAAATGGGTATGACATCAGATACAGATTCTAGTAGTCTTGACAGATTGTCAAGATATTCAAATTTTTTGGCGGATCATTATTCGTTTCCAATGGAATCTCATGTTTTTTGAAATGCAATAAATGTGGGGATTTTAAAAACTAATATCATGGAGATTGTTACTGGAGATAAGTTGGACATCAACATGGTGCATGTTTTTTCTGTATAAGTCTTAACACCTTTCCCTACGTTATATTTATTAAAAATGTATACTTCTGTCTGTTTTGTATTATGTATCTTTATAACATGTGTGAGAAGAATGAGCGGATAGATGTATATATATTCATAGACCCGCATATGATTTCCCCTGAAGCACATGCATTGGATGAGGAACAAAGAACACTTTATATTGCTAAAAGATTTAAACAGAATATAATCATGCGGTGTTGGATGATGTCTTTTTGTGAGAGGTATGAAGCATATATCTGGAAAAGTGTTCTTTATCTTTTAACATAAAAAACCACTAAACTTAAATTTTATTTTATATCAATGATCATTGGATGTTATGTGTTTTTTTCAAGGGAGAAAACACTTTATTGGATATTCTATGTCCATGGAGATGTGTAGGGAAGTTTTAAGAATATGTTGGAAAAGTAAGTTTCAATTTCTTAATAGTTGTTTATATTATAATGAATTTTAAATTTATCCCATTCATGTTATTTTCTAACAGGGGATGAGCATACTTTCAAAAAAACACAAAGAAAAAGAGTTCCAAGATCAAATATGTAAAAGTAAAGGTAAATATCCATTTATAATTTGTACTTTTTGATGTATTACATAAAAATGATATTTTGAATTGACACTCATTTGAACAGAATTTTTATGAATAACAAGGCATCATCAAATGCAGATATTATATGTTAAGATTTATGTATGAAATAATTACAACTGGAATAATAATGAACTTTGACCAGGCTATATTTCCTTATAAACTTTTCCATAATATTTCATTTGATTTATTCATTATACATGTTAACTACTTTAATTTTTATTTGTAGATATTTGATGACCCTCAACCCTATAGTGCTCAAGAGGTCAAACACTTACAAGTGGAATGGTCAAATTATTTTATAGGTTTGATTGGATTTTAGTTTGTTTATAGTATAAAATGTAATTTTGAATATTGTAATTGTAATTGTAATTGTGTATTTAGTAGTTGTTTTGGTTGGATTTAGGTTTTTTAGTTGAAATTGTAAGTTTTTAATGTTATATATGTGAATGTTTAATTTTTCTCTGGTTATTGTTTTGGTCTAGTTCTGATGTTTTTCTGGTATGGATTCTGGTCTGGTTTTATACTGCTTTTGGTCCGGTTTCTACTTGTTTTAGGTTAACATTGGCAAAGCATAGTAATGGTTTCACTATTTTATTATTTTTTTGGTTTTTCACGTCAGTTATTTTATAACCAACATAATAAATGCATGGGGAATGGTTTTTTCATGTTGGTTATTTTATAACCGACATAATAAATTCCTAGGGTATCGTTTATTACGTCGGTTATTACATAACCGATATTGTATCTCTTTTTTCACATCAGTTAATGTATAACTGACGTGAAAAATGATTCGAAGGCATGATATATTACATCAGTTATGTAATAACCGACGTAATAAACTATATAGCACGTTGATTATTTAATAACCGACATAAAAAATAGAGCCTCCGAAGGGTTTTTCATGTAAGTTATTTAAGAACTGATGTGGAAAACCCTTCAGAGGCTCGATTTATGATATCAGTTATTTAATAACCAATGTCATAAACTATATACCATGTTAGTTATTAAATAACCGACATGATAAATCAAGCCTATGAAGGGTTTTTAACATTGGTTCTTAAATAAACGATGTGTAAAACCCTTGAGAGGATCGATTTATCACGTTGTTTATTTAATAACTGATATAATAAACTATATACCACATCTATTATTAAATAACCAACATGTTAAATCGAACCTCTGAAGGGTTTTTCACATTGGTTATTTAATAACTGATGTGAAAAATGATTTGGATTTATGAGTTTTATGTAGATTTTAAAAAAACTGTTATAAAAAACAATATTTATAAGGTCACCTTTAATAACATTGGTGAAAAATCGATGTAAAAAATAAAAAAATAACTAACATAAAAAATGTTTTCTGCATAAGTGTGTCATGTACCAGGTTACACCGAGTCATGCCTGACACACCTTGTTGGAGTTGTTACCCCTAGGTACATCAGTTCCAGAACCATGTCCACTTGTAGTATCTAGATAGGGATGTATTTTTTTGATAAACTACTTACTCTATAATTAAAAAAAATTAGGGATGTTTTCTTATACTTAGTATTATCCCTGTGTCTTTTTATAGAGTTTTCTAATCCTAATCCCCAAAATAACTAAAATTTTCATTTAATATCAACTATAACAACCCTTCTCTTCATTTCACATTAATACTTACTTTATTACATAATATTACACTAGTTCAGAAAACATTATTTACGTCACCATTTTTTACATCGGTTATATATAACTGACGTGATAATCTGTGAAACGTGGTTTTTTACATTGGTTATTTCATAACCGACGTAACAAATGCGGTGAGTAGATTTTTAACGTCGGTTATTTTAATAACCGAAGTTAAAAATCGCGCGTGTTTGGTTTTTACGTCGGTTATAAATTAACCAACGTTAAAAATCAAAGCGCGGGGTTTTTTACGTCGGTTATTTTATAACCAACGTAAAAAATGAGTTATCTACGGGTTTTTTACGTCGGTTATTTTATAACCGACGTAAAAAACCAAAGCGCTGGGGGTTTTTTACGTCGGTTTTAAAATAACAAACGTTATAAATTTAAAAAATAGTTTATAACGTCAGTTATTATATAACCGACGTTATAAAACATTTAAAAAATTAAAGCCCCGTGGACTGTCATTTACGATTTTTCGATTGACAGTCCGCCTGCTCGTCTCTCTCGCGCGGTAAACCTTAATCGGCTCGTCGATCGACCTGCGTTAAACTCATTTTGGCTTCATCGTTTATCTTCTTTACTCCTCTTGGATCTATCATCTCAACTCACAACACTCAAGTAAGCCTTCCACGAATTTATTTCGTTCGTTTTTTTTTCGCGGATAGTCTATAATTATGTTTTGCGATTTTTTTGTTTAAACTAGGTTAGATTCTTCCATTTCGAACCCTATTACATCTTTTTGAATATCGTTGGATTTTTATTTCCTAACCATCCACTATGAATACCATGTTTTCTATTCCTTTGATTGAAGGGTGTTCAAAAAGATATCATAGATAAAATGATTGAGAAAATTATTGACTAAACTATATACTAATTATTTATATGGTTTCAATACTATATAATCATTGAATGGTATCTACCAAGAAATTTATTTAGTATCATTTGGAACCCATTTATATTACATTTGATTATCATGTTTATTGATTGAATTATAAATTTTTTATTTATATGATTCCATTTTAAATGGATATTAAACCCATTTTTTCCATGTATTCTTTATGATATAATGATTATTGATTTTATATCTCACACATACATTTGGATGTTGATGGGTGGGGTCATATATCATCATCCACTTCATTTATTTTGTTTTATATCTCATAAGATAGTAAGGTGTGGATATTATTAGTTTGTTCAAAATGGCATGGGAATAATATTTTTTCACACATGTTAATGTGTGGACATAATGTGTGGACATAATGAGTTTATTTGAGGGTGGGGGGGTTGTCCAGGGGTGTTTGGGGCTGTCCAAGGGTGTGGTGGGGGCTGTCAAGTGGGGTGAGGGGGTGCTGTTCAGGTGGGTGGGGGGTTTTCGAGGGGTGTTTGGGGCTGTCCAGGGGTCGGGGGGCAGTCCAGGAGTGTGGTGGGGGCTCCAATGGGGTGGGGGAGGGTTGTCCAATGGGTATACATGAGGGTGGGAGCTCCAATGGGGTGGGGGAGGGATGTCCAGGGGGTATACATGAGGGTGGGGGCTCCAACGAGGTGGGGGAGGGCTGTCCATGGGGTATACATGAGGGTGGGGGTTGTCTAGGGGGTAAGTTTTATATGTTATCAATGTACATGCTTAATTTTGATCTACTTCTATTTTTGTGGTACAATTTCTTGATTTGTTTTCTGGTTGATTCTGGTGGAGAGAGGATGACTGCATTCAATTTAAAAAAAAATTGGGTTTATCACGTCGGTTATTTAATAACCGACGTGATAAAAGGCCTGGAAAATGGTTTATCACGTCGGTTATTTAATAACCGACGTACTAAAAGGCCTGGAAAATGGTTTATCACATCAGTTATTTAATAACCGACGTGATAAAAGGCCTGTAAAATGGTTTATCACGTCGCTTATTAAATAAACGACGTGATAAAAAGCCTGGAAAATGGTTTATCACGTCGGTTATTTAATAACCGACGTGATAAACCCCACTCCCTCAGTTTTTCACATCGTTTATATAATAACCGACGTGATAAACACCCCTCACCCCGGTTTATCATGTCGGTTATATAATAACCGACGTGATAAACCCCCCTCACCCCGGTTTATCACATCAGTTATATAATAACCGACGTGATAACCCCCCTCCCCCGGTTTATCACGTCGGTTATTATAAAACCGACGTGATAAACCCCCCTCCCCCAGTTTATCACGTTGGTTATTATAAAACCGACGTGATAAACCCCCCTCCCCCCGGTTTATCACGTCGGTTTTTTAATAACCGACGTGATAGACCATTTCCACGTCCTTTTATCACGTCAGTTTTTTAATAACCGACGTGATAAACCATTTTACAGGCCTTTTATCATGTCGGTTGTTAAATAACCGACGTGATAAAACCTTCCCATTTTCTTTATCACGTCGGTTCTAAAATAACCGACGTCATAAACATTCTTCTAAAATCCCATGGATTTTATAACTGCACAGGATAACATGGGGAAAGACATAAGAAATGGGTGATCTATAAAGTATAGTAAGGGAATGAACATGGAATAAAGTGATATATGTTATAAAATAGTCACATAAATGGGGCATAAAAAGTGTAGGAATCATAAACATGAACAATGAGACATGATATAACATGATAATCATAACATGGGAAATGTGTCCACAACTTAAAAAACTACATCATAAACATAGGTCAAGGATAAAACACCAAGAAATCATGGTGGAAAACGTACCATAAAGGAATCAGGTTCACTCCCTATCCCAAAATGATGTATCATGATACTAAATATTACCTAATGCATTGGAGTGCTATATAATTATGGGCACACTCGTCGCTTTTATTTCATTCTCATGCTTAAGTGTGCCACATGGATCATAAAAAATGGATTCATTTATCAACATAATTTATTCCATGATAAAGGAGTGTAAAATTCATATATATAAGTTCCAAATAAAAAAGTATATATGCATAAATGTGAACACCTTTGATAGGAAATGAGTATGGTATTCACTACACAATTGTTTTGGAATGGAAAATTGTGGTGAAATTTCAGCATAATAACGACATCACTTAAAGATTCATAAAAATGGATTGATGAGAGATAAGGGGGTATCTCATCAAATTTTCAGTAATAGATACATGTAAAAACATATTCCAATATTATAAATTGTAAATAGAAGACATAAGTTAATGAAGAAACTTGAATAAATAAAAGAATCCTAACTATATTTCATCATGGTAATAGGTGTACATAAGAGAACATGGGAGTATTAATGAGAGTGAAACATGGATATAATAATTTATAAATTAAATGTAAAGTAATAGGAATAAGGGATATCATATCCCAACATAAGAAAATGGAATTTAAGATACATAACATAAAAGAAGTGTTTAAATGGAAATGAGAAGAGAGAAATCCATTACTCGAGTGTGTGACTCCAAATGCTTGGGATGGAATTATTGAGAGATTGGGGGAACCTTGGAAGGAGTATAGAGAGTTTAGGATAGATTATAGAAATGATAAAATGATTTTTAGTGAATAGAAATGGGATCTTGGGTGATTTTATATAGGAAAATAGGTGGATTTCCTTATTATTTAGGTTTTGGACTCTACATAATAAAATAATAAGAACCACAAACCATCCCATGGTTTTTTCCCATGTTTTCTACCAAATGGGAGTGTTTATCAATATTTTATAAGTCTAATGGTCTAAATTAATAAAATAATATCCTTTCTTACATGGAGGTGAGTCATACTCTTAAAGAAATGATTTTAAAACCTTAAAATATATTAATGGTTTTAGAGGATTCATAAAGGATTTATAAAATTATTCAAATAAAATTAAAATCAAATTATTTTAAATGGAAAAATATATTTGATCTTGGATTTATTTTATAGTATTTATTACATCACTTTTTGGATATTATGATGTCATAATACACAAAGTATATTTATAAGGTATTTAATTTTTACCCAAAAATTTGACTATCTCAGAAAATTACAAAAAATTCACCATTAGATAATTTCAACATTATGATCACAAAAATAATATTCAATTTATAAAAATAATTTTATAAATATGTGAATTTTTAATTTTAAAATAAAATCGACATTTATTAAGAAATACTGAGTTTTTTTATAATAACAGTTTTCCAATTATTATAGAAATTACATTTAACATCATAAAAATTATATTATCAATTACAATTATCAATCATAATTTAATAATAATATTTTATTAAAATATAATATATTTCAAAAATCTTTTAATTAATAAAAAATAATGTCTTAATTGAAATTATATATTACTTAAAAATGTAATTTTTGTTTTATCGTATCAAAATATAATTTTTATCAAAATGATTACTTAATCATTTATAAAGTAAAAACAATAATGAATAAATATAAAAATTATTTCATTAAAAAGGAAATATAAATATTCATACTATTTGGGTTACTTTTTTTCTACTCTTTGTTAAATTATTATTACCCTTGATTAACCTATTTTCCTTTTACTGTAGTAATAAATATTTACTACAGCTACTATTCATATTGTTCAAAAATTAAGTTGACCTTATTACATAACATTAATTATGAAGATTAAAAATATTAAATACATTTTATCAAAATCATTTCAAATAGGTGTAATAATTTAATTTAATATAAAACCCACAATCACGATGGAAAGCGATTTTCTGAAAAGTACATTTTTTAAGGAAAAGATGATTTTACATTAACTCTATAACTTTTAATTTTCATTATATAAATTTAAATTAATAAATATAGATATATAATATAAACATTTAATTTAGATAATTTCTAATTAGGGGTTATTTTAATTAATTATAATGGAGATACATTATGCATTTTAAAACAGTTTAAAAAAAATGTGTTTTTAATTATAAAAATAAACTTATACAAAAATCTAGAATAAGGATGATTTAAATGTATTTAATTGAAATAAATATAACTAAAGAGTACCTATGTTACCTTGAAACCGAATTAAAATAATATTGGGACTTTTATATTACATTATTTTTCAAAAATAAATGATGATTTTACTTTAAAACAATATTTTTCACTATTCACTGAGAAATCTATATTTCCAAAAAATATAAAATTTTCACCATAAGTTAATTTTTATATTATGATATCAAAAATAGATTTATTTTTATCAAATATATTTTCTATATATTCTTGAAAATAATTATAATATTTATAAAAATAAATAAAAATTATTTTTGAAGAAAACATATTTTTAAGAACCAAAAGCCATTACAATAAAAGACTGATTGTTTACTAAGAATTTATAAATATATATGAGATATATATTTCATAAAGTAGTTAATCCTATTCATATCTAAAATTTAATGGAAATTTTAAAACAATCATATTTATGGTCATCTGTAACATTTCTGTCATGCTATGTTTATACCTTGATATGGTATGGGATCATTGGATCTAAAGGATACTATTGGTAATTCATATGCTTCAAAGACTAAAAATTTCTATCCACAGGACTCAGGAGTGAATCACCTTCATGAAGTAGATGAGTTTTTTGTAGAGGTAGATGCAGGTACAACAACAATGAGAGGTACCATCTTTATTGCATCTTCTGTAGTGGTTGGTTTATTTGATACTAGTGCTTCACACTCATTTATATCTGGATATTTTGTTGATATGATTAACCTCCCAATGGAGATCATGTACTTTGTTATGGATTTAGTGACACCTCTTGATAAAGGAAAAGACCAGGGGTTTCAGTTTCCTTCTTGTATGTTATTGATGGCTGATGCGGAGTTAGTATGAGGTTTTCTTATTCTCGATTTGGATATGTTTGACGTCATCATCATGATGGATTGGATTATTGATCATTATGATGAGGTTGATTTTTATCATCAGAGTGTCTTTTTTCTTGTAAATTATGAGAGATCATGGGTGTTTCAGGTAGAGTGTAATCTAAGGCCTGGCTGTGTAGGACCTTCCCACCTAGAGATCAGGAGTTTGTTGTCTACTATAGCAGTTGTTCCCAATGATGTTTATTATGTTGTTTAATTCCCATTTTTTCAGAATTTTCTTGAAATTTTCCTCAATTATTTATCTAGGATTCCTCTAGAGAGGAAGGTAGAGTTTATGATTTATTTGGTTCCAAGTACACATTCAATTTCGATACCTTCTTATCACATGGAACCTACAAAGTTAAAAGAGATCAAGATTTAGCTGGATGGTCTGGTCATGAAGATTTTTTTCCACCCCACTGTTTTTCCTCTGGAATCCCCAATTCTCTTTTCTAAGAAGGCAAAAGTTTTAATGTGATTGTGCATGGATTATCAGAAGTTGAACCGAGTAATAGTTAATAACAAGTATCCTTTACCATATGTGGATGATTTTTTTGACCAGTTAAAGGGGGAAAATAGATTTTGAAGATTGATCTTTGGTCAGGTTATCATTATCTTAGAGTTCAAGAGTGTGATATACTAAAGAAGGCCTTCAGAAGTAGGTATGAACATTATAAATATCTTGTTATGCTATTTGGTCTAACAAATGATCCTGAGTTTTTATTGATTTGATGAATTAGATATTCCATTAGTATATCAACACTTTTTTGGTAGTGTTTGTGGTTGATATTTTGGTTTATTAGAGATCTGATCGCGAGCATGAGCACCATCTAAGTTTGGTTTTGGAAATCCTTAGAAGTCACCATTTGTATGAAAATATTTCGAAATGAAACTTATAGATTCAAGAAGTGAAATTCTTAGGGAACTTGATTTCTGAGCATGACATATTAGTTAATCCTGAGATGGTGAAGGCTATTTTTTCATGGGAAGAACCAAAAAATGTATTTGAAATTTTGAGCTTCCTTGGTCTTGATGGATATTACTGATGGTCCGTCAAGGATTTCTTGAATTTGGTATCAAATTTTACTACTCTTACCAGGAAAGGGGTGAAATTCATATGGGATGCTAAGTGTTAGTCTTATTTTGATGATATGAAATGACTTTTGACATCAAATACTATTCTGATCTTACCAGAGCTCGGTAAGGGGCATGTGTTTTTCTATGATGCTTATGGAATTAGTTTGAGTTTTGTGCTCAAGAAGGATAATCATGTGGTTGATTAAGAATTTTCAGATTTGAACGCATGAGAAAAATTACCCCACTCATGATTTAGATCTTTTCGTAGTTATGTATGAGTTTAATTTTTGGTGACATTATCTTTTTGGGGAAATATCCATAGTCTTTTCCAACCTTAATAGTTTGAGATATATCTTTTCATAGAAAGACTTGAATCTTAGATAGAGGTTGTGGGTGGAATACCTTCAGACATTTTACTTCAATATATCCTACACCCTGGGGAAGGGGAATAGCACTACAGTCACTCTCAATAGGAAAGTTACATCACAAGCTATTTTGGAATCGAAGGAAGAGTGGAACCTTATGGGGATTTTTTTCTCATTTTCATCTGGATTATCAGGAGGATGTTTTAGGAATGGTTCTGACTAGTTTTTAGTTATCATCATCTCTCCTCGATTCTGTTCTATAGATTTAGCAGTAGGATGACAAGTTCAGAGGTATTAGAGAAGCCATATATAGCAGGGGGGGGGGACCATTTCTAGTTGGCCTCTCTTGTCAGATGGTATTATCAGTTTTGTGGATTGGGTTGTAATCATAGAATCAATGAATAGCTTGGTTTTGTTTGATTGTAATAGTTCTTTATAGGTTGTTAATCTAGTCACTAATAATATTTATTATGACATGAGAAAATGATTATAGTAGATGGGTACAAAGTGTGACATTACTGATTATGTTTCTTATTATTACACTTTACAACAAATAAAGGAAGAGCATATGAAACCTTTTAGGTTTCTCTGGCCTCTTCAAACGCTGTTTTAGAAATGGGATGAGTTATCCATGGATTTTGTTGTTAGATTAACATAGACTCCCCAAGGGAGAAATTTTGTATGGGTGGAGATTGATTATTTGAAAAATATAGATCATTTGATTCCAATTAGGGACACTACTAAAGTTGAAGATATGGGTAAGCTATATATGTAGGAAATTATGAGGTTACATGGGGTTCCTTCTATGGTTGTTTTATACAGGGATCCTAGTTTTACTTAAATATTCTGGAGGATTCTTTAATAGGTGATGGGGACTTAGGTCAGGTTGAGTACAACTTACCATCCACAGAAAGATAGTCAGAAGGAGCATGCTATTCATATTTTGGAGGATATGATCTGTGCCTATGTCTTGGATTTTGGTGGATCTTGGGATATCCATCTGGGATTGGTTGATTTTTCTAATAATAATAGTTACCATTCATTGATTAGACTATCTCATTTCATGGCTTTGTATGGTCACCAGTGCAGATCAACTCTTTGTTGGGAAGAGGTGCGAATAACTTCTTTGGTGGGATCGAGTTTGATTTAGGAGACATATTTGAGGATTCAGGATATACATTAGCATTTTTTATAGTGTAGATTCAATATAAATCTTATATAGATCAATGAAATCATCCTTTGGATTTTTTTATAGGTGACTGAGTTTTCTTGAAAGTTTCTCCTTGGTTGTGTCACTATAATCTTAAAAAATAGGGAAAGTTTGCTTCAAGATATGTTGAATCATTTGAGGTCACTGAGTGGATTGGGTAGGTTTCTTATCAATTTTCATTGATGATTCAGTTTAAAGACACTCATGATGTTTTCCACATACCTTATCTCATGAAATACCATCTTTTTCCCTATCACGTTATAAGTTGGGAAGATATTGAGTTAGAGCTATATGTTTTTATTGTAGAGTAGCCAGTTGAGATCATTAACTCTCAAGTGAAAGTTTTGCATGGGAATTCGATTTCGTTGGTCAGAGTGTTATAGAGGCATGGATCATATTCTCATAATACTTGGGAGTGAAATTCTTTGATGAGGGAGCAAGGGCCTCACTTACTTACCGGACTTCATTCTTCTTCACGACTTCTTGGGGAAGGAAAGTCTTATGTTGGGAAGTTTGGAACATCATGTTACCTGATTTTAGGTATTTTTTATCTCTTTTACTATTTTAATCTTTAATTTGGTGTGTATTAAGACTCCCTAGGATGGAGAAAATTTTCTGACAAAAATGACCTAAAGTTTGGGGATGTATATTTGGTTGAATCAATGGAGTCTGAGTATAAATGTGTTAATATATTGGTGGGGTTATCCCTAAATTCAGAGAACACCCGAGTTGGTTTGGGTTTTTTTGTAAAGGATATGGTGTTTTTGAAGTTTTTTGGAGCAATACACACCATGGAATGGGAATACATGATGTTTAATCTCTTCAGGCCGGTTTTCATGAACCTAGTACATAGCATGAAGGAGTACATACTGTGTATAGGTTACACATTGTGTAATATTGAAAATTTTGTTTTTAATAAAAAATTTATGGGTTTTTTATCATATGTGATCCCTGTGGATTACATGATGCGTAAAGGGATTAAATTCCATGTAATTTTCATGGATAAGGATTTTAGGGAACTATGTGAGTGATATTTTTGTTCATTCAACATGAAACTTCTTCCCTCTTGACCTAGGGATCTCCTCTAGAGATTTTGGGAGCTCTGTTTATTTTGGATTGATTTTTTGAGATATTTATCACCATTTCTATTGGGTTTCATCTCTCTGGGTGAGTAATACTTTATGCTTATTCATTTCCTTTGATCATGGTATCACTGTTGCATTGCATTATCAGATCTGTTGACTTGTGGTGGTGATTCTTCTTGATTCTTTATAGACATGTTATGAAATTTTGTTCTAGGGGCCATTTCCTTATTGTTCATAGTGAGAGAGGTGTTTTTTATTGAGTTATGTGTTGTTTCATCTTCTAAAACAACCCATTTGTTAAATTAAATCAACTCTAAGATGTTTATATTGATTCTAGGGTCTCCATTATTGTGTTGTTATCCTTGTTGGTGGATTCCGTTATGGGCTTGTGCGACTCGAGTTTTGAGGTAGGTGGTTCCATCTCTAGCCTGTATAGGTGAATTTAATTGCTCCTATTTTTGATATATTATTTTATTAAATTAAATGGCATGATATAAATATCTTTTTTTATGTGTGTGGAACTAGTTTTTTATAAAATTTGGGTTTCCCCTAGTTTTGGTAAATGGAAAAGGGTTTTCAAAGCATTGTGAAATGGTATTATGAAATGGTTTTCAAAGCATGAAAATATGGAATAGTTTTGAAAATAGAGAACATGGAAAGCCCTGGGTACTTATGTGGAAGGTATAGTAATAGGTCTCGTGTATTTTCAGGGGGGTTTCTCATGGGGTTTTTCTCTGCTTATAGTCCTATTTTTCTAGGGACTAGTTAGACCTGTTGGGAGGGGGGGTTCACTTGCTGGAGTGTTACTCTACCCTATAGACTCGATCCATATGTCTAGAGTCTTGGTGTGCACATAATTTTCTATGTTAGGTACGATCTTCCTAGCTATCCTGTCCTAGTGCGATCCTTGGCATGATGTTACTTATGCTTCTTTTCCAATTTGAGATATTTTTTATGTACTATTTTTATTATAATTCCATGGATTTGATATGATATTTGATTCATGATTTGGTTTTATTTGATACATTTGTTTGATATATGAACATGAAATGATTTGAAACTGATTTACCTTTTTTATTTGGAAATGTAAAAAAGGGTAAATTAAATTTTTTTTCTATGCTTTTGATATAAAAATTGTTAAACTGTATCATGTCTTTTTTTCTTTAAAGTTTCAAATACTTGGATTATTATGGAACACCTAGGTGAGACCCTACCGAGCCTTTTATCTTACACCCTACATACCCCTACGATAGTGCATAGACCTTGTTATGTCTTTCGATGCAAGGAAAGGAAAGGTGTCGTAGTGAGGCAACGAGGTTTTATGTCTACTAGTTTTGGGTAGTTAGATGGAAATATAGTGTGGGTTTTCCCACACTATCACTTAGTGACTGTTGGAGTAGCTATTTTAGTTTTTTTCGTCCTTTACTGTTGGAATTGTCTCTTGGAGATTTTTTTCTACCTTTTCAACTGTATCGCTTCTGTTTTTTTCTTTTTGTGATGATATATATATTCATGTATTCTTCTGATATTTTTTTTCTATACATGTGTATATATTTAATTTTTTATGCTTTAGGTTGGGTGAAATCGATCACTCTATTTTTTTTGATGGTTGGGTGCTAGATGCCAACCAATGGAGATTGGGAACTCCCTTTGGGTATGTGGAATATTGGGTTTGGTGTTAGTATTGAGAGGTTATTCGGGTCAGTTTATTATAATTATGGTCATGTATACTTATATTGGATGTATCCTTTTAAAATCTATATAAATATATTAAAGTGGTATGCTGAGAAGTATATTTCCTACAAGGTGGAAGAGTTTTGTATGGAATACTTTTCTATAGTGGAGCACATTGGTTTTCTTATATCTCTCTATGAATGTGTCGATTTTGGGTGAAAGGGGTCCCATGGATTGAAAAAAAATTTGCTGAAATATGAGTAAATAATGTAGGCACATTTAACATCTTGAATAAAAAATATGATGCCTAGTCATATATAATATCTCATAATGGATTAAAATAATAAAATCCAATGAATAAAGATATGTGGACACTGAATGAGCATAATATATTTTCCATGGTTTAAAGATACCATGGGTAGTAGATTCGATGCATTAAAAACATTGAGATGGTTAAATAATAACCTAATTTTAAACGTGATAACATGGTCTGAGTATGAAATAAATTGCTATACATTTTATATCAAATACCGGGATAAAATAAGTGTAGTTTTGAATAATATTATATTGGTGTTTATTGAAGGAATTAATTTTTCAAGTGAGAAATAAAAAAACAATCTCTACATGAAGTTCATATTAAAGAGTTATTGAAGATATATGTGAGATTGATTCTATTGAATTTTGAGTTCCTATGTTCAACTATAAATGGGTTTTCAGTAACAATAGTGTTAAATATGATGAATTAATAATGACACTAGTTGATCTAAATAGATTGAGATATAAAAATGATCCTCTTATCATGGAAACACATGAAAAATAACTTTTCTATGTTCTCAATCCCTATAATGTTCATTGGTTTATCATTTTTCAAGGAAAATAGTATTTTAGTGATGAAAAGGTTGACAATGATGATGACTTGTGTTAGATTCCTACCTTTGTGGAAATATTATTAGAGGATATTAATGACCATAATGTGGACATATTTTATTCCATAAAAAATGATCATGAATATAGAATATGAGAAAAAAATCCTTTAGTAATCTTCTAATATTAGAGATACTGTATATTTATTTCCACTTTAACTTTTCAAATTTTAAAAAATGTGAAATGTATTATTTCTATTTGTATTTTTTATTTAAGTCACATATTTTAAAAAATATTATAAATTTTTTGTTTAGTACTAAAAAATAGATTACATATAAAAATTTAAATTTTAAGATATTTTTATTATTTTAAATAATACTTAAGTTTTTTTTCTTCTGTCTATATAATTTCATGTCTCATGAATTTTGTTAACATTTTTTTAGAATTTTATTTAATCACTTTAACAAATATGATAAAAAGTGTGTTTAGTTTAGTTTTTTGTATCATTTTATAATTGTTATTCAATTTTATGTCAACATTTGGATTTATATCATATTTCACTAATTATTTGTTAATTACATTTATAGGAAAAAATCAGATTAAATAGTTGAGTCATCTCAATCTTCTAGGGAGGACCCTCTATATAATTTTTTTGAGGAACCTCCTCATTTTTCTGTATAAGAGACTCCCACTAATATGGGGAAATAGAAATCTTATAGGGTTAGTAAACATGGTAACACATGTTTATCTTAATTACCACTTTCTCATAGCAAGGAGTAGAGGTTACCTATTGAGATTGATGATAATGGTAATCCAAAAAGTCTAAATTCAAAGTAATTTAGTAGTTTTTTGGCTATGTAAACTCCTAATAAAATAATAATTTTGGTTTTTGATTAGAGAAGTGTTGACCTAATGGCATTAAATCAACTTCGGGAGACCATTATGGTAATATCATTTATTATTGTTTTATTTAACATGAAAATTTTTTAGTAATATAATTAATTTTTTTATTCTTAATTTTATATAAAATAATATTTACTTAACACTGAAGAAGTTAGAAATAGATTCTTATGTTTTATGTCAAGGATATGGAGGGATTTTAAATAAACACTAACTTCATATCTCACTTTTCTTATGAAAAATTAAATGAAAATCCTTATCAACTATAATTTTTTTAGATAAGGATATATAAAGGAAGTTTTTTAAAAGTAGACAGCAGAAATTATTTTTATTAAATATAATGTCAAATATTTTAAGTAGTTTCTTTATAATCACTAAAAATAATCATATTAATGATTTTTTTCCATAATTAATAGGAACTGAGGATATCTCATTAGGATATTCAAAATAAGAATGTATACCCTCAAACTTTATCTCATGAAGGACATCCATTACTTGATGGACAAATAATGGTTGAGAAATTTGAAAAAATGAGAGTTGATTCCTCAGGATCCATATAGATTTCCCCTACTCTCCCCAACTTGACATGATAAATGGAAAAGGATCTGAATGAAAAAAAAGTAAAATATCTTATAGAATCATTGACAACTATATATGAGAATGTTGTAAGAATCAATTTAAGTTATTTCCAATATCTCTATATTTTTTAAAACTAATAAAATTTTCAAATATTCTTTATAGGAATCCCTTGAGGAGAATCCCACATAGGGTACCTTTATACCTGAGGTTAGAAAGGATATTTTTGCTACTATATTAGGAAAGGAAGAACACCCAGTTCACATATAAAAAATACGAGGTGGGTGTATCTATTAAAAAATTGTTTGGTCATCCTAATAATTTTTTGAGGAAGTATATAAGGTTAAGATAAAAATTTTAGAAGCTAAAGTTTAGGAGATGTGTGAGATGATAGAGTATATGATTAGATTATTGGTACAATTGATTTTTTCAGACATGTAAAGATAGTTTCGACCTCCATATCCCACTACTTTACATCTTCCTCCACAGCTTCCCATCTACCATAAGTTATATGTTAAATATCTAGAATATCATATTATATGAGATAATAAATTATATTGTGGATACCTTAAATCATCAATAGATTCAGATATATATATTCTTAGGGTAACAATATAGGATATTATAAATTCATCGATTAGACTATCGTTCCTTACTAATGAGGTTTCTATAGTTGGTTAGAGTGTCAGATATTTCTTACTTCATACATCTAGATTTGTATAACAACTTACTGCATAGGTATTCATAGATTATATCCTTTATTAAATAATTTTTTTAAATATATATATGTATATGTATATATATATATATTCTAGGAATAACTTAAAGGTAAATAAATGATGTATAGAAAGTAAAAACATATCAAGGCCCCTTTGACTTCGCATATTACTAGTTCTGAAGGACTTTCTAAATTACCATCATATAAATTTTTGTTGTTGAATGCTTTTGAGCTTCCAATGATTGCTGATGTTTGTGTACATGATTTTATGTAGATGATTTTTATGAAATATATCTTATATCTTGTAATTTCATATATGTTAGGCCTCACAGTGATACATGTATTTTCCATGTAAGTTAATTATTATATTTCTTTCAATTATATCAATTTTAAGTAACTAACCACCTATGTTTTTTATTATAAATATTCATACAATTTTTATTCAATATGATACAATTTTAGTGTATAGATTCATGGAACCAAAATTTATTTATCCATTAATTATGAAAATTTGTGATAGTGAAAAAAATAGAATATGTTTCTTAAAGATTTTAGAATGAAGAAATTAAGTGTTGTATGCTTCATTATATTGATAGATATGAAATATATATTTCATTATCGTGTAAAATTTATCTTAATTAAATAACCTATCAAATTATATTTATATATATCAGTGTCCATTGAATGTTGTGTGTTTTTTCCCATAAGAAAACACTGCTTATTGGTTATGATCTATACCTAATGATGCACAAGACAACTTTAAAGTGGTATCAGAGAAGTAAATTTTATTATTTTAATTATTATATATTATAATATTTTTCTATATTATTTCAAATCTATTATCATTTTCAAATATAGAATGGAATTACTATCACCGATTAGTAAGAAGAAGGGTATAAAGTATCAATTATGTGTGTGCAAAGGTGATTAATCTTATAAGTACTATAATTTTTCATATACTCAAAATATTGTTTTCAATTTATAACTTCTTTTTATTTTTTTTCATCTTCAATAAGGAATATTTGAATGTGGGTACTATGTGTTGAGATTTATGTATGAAATAATTATAACTAGGAGAATTATATCTTTTGAAAAGGTTAGGTTTTATTATCACTTTTCCTTTTATTTATCATATCATCATATTGAGATTAAATGATGAATAGTTTCTTTTTAATTTGTATATTTTTTATGATCATTTCATGTATAATGGGAATGATATAAATCATATATGGGGAGTATGGGATGATTATTTCACAAATTAGATTCAGTTTTAGTATATCTCATTATATTTTTAATGTATATTTTTTTATTTTAACTATGAAATTTCAAAATTGTTGTAGTTTTAATCATGTTGTGATATAAATATTATTAAGTAATTGTACGTCATGTTTTATTTATATAATTATTTAATATTTTTCTTCAATTTTCTTGTATTATAGGGTTTGATATAATAGTTTAAATTAATTTTCTTTAAAAATATATTATTATTTACATCAATTAAAAAAATAACCGACATAAAAAATATCTTTCATGTTGGTTATTTTATAGCTGGAATAGAAGATATTTTTTCACATCGGTTATTTTAAATAACTAATTTCAAAAAGTATCTTCCACATTGGTTATTTTATAACTGATATGAAAAGAGTCTGGATTTTTCAGTTTAGGGTATTTTTCAACATCAATTATAATAATATTCGTTGTGGACAATATTTTTTACATCATTTAAAATAACAGATATAAAAAAATTATCTACAACATTGTTTATGTTGACCTCACATTATAGCTAATTTTAAAAAAACTGATTCTAAAATTCATTTTCTTCACTAGTGTACCCTCTAATTAATTGACTCTTACAAATATTCATGCTAAATTTGATTCAATGATTTTTTTGTCATTTCATCAAAATATTTTTCTTTTTTAGAGGGGTTGTAATAAGATTTCACTGAAGGAAGATTAGGATAAAGATAATAATTTGGTCCAAATATTAAATAGTTGGCTAATAAGGTGAGGAAAATCGAAGTTTTTATTGGATTTGGTGCCCTAAAACCAACTTTTTTATGTATTTTGGATTTCAAAATCATGTATTCAGTCTGATACATGTTTTCTTATTTTCACACACTATCTTTTATTCTGAATGTTCTATGTAATAATGTCCTTAGAGTATTTGTTATATCAATTGGATATAATAGTTCCATGCTATAATAGGTTATAGATATTCCATGATAATATTAATAAAATAATTTCCTATAGTCTTAGAACATCAAACTAACATGAAACATATGGTGTATTACTATTAGTATTATCATTTCCCCCATAGTTAGTCAAGTTTCGTTGGATTATATACATTTTGTATCATATAATATATATCAATGAAAATAATTTATCATTAATTTATGTATGATATATGATATAATAAGAACCTCCTTGAATACATGTATTACTATGTTATCCATAATTAATGATTATCACATTGGGCTGTGATAACATGTAGTGATTAGTAAGAGTAAGATCACTTATATAGAGATACAAGATATAAGTTAGTGAACTTGTATTTGGATTGACCTTTTTAAAGTAAACCGCACAGATTTTAATATATGTATCATTGGTGTTACTTATATTAACATTGGACATAGATCATTTGACTTGAGATTTTCAAATAATTTCCCTACTTGTGATGTTTCATACTTGATTCTTATCGAAAGTCATTTGAGAATTTTTATTAATAAAAGGTAACTGGGTTCAACACTAATCAAGTAGAGGTATTTGATTAACCAAGATAGGATGTGTCCACCTAGATAAAGGGTTATTGATGGATATATTACCTAAATCCTAATACGTATATGATACATGATTAGTATATATTATAAGGTATCATTTAAGGATGTTGTATGTGAAAATATCAAAAGGCATATGCCATGCAAGGGCATATAGAGATATCATAGTGCACTACCTTGGAATATCATTGGATATAATATAATGATAATGCAACCACTTCCCTTTGTATAACATTCAACCGTTCATAATCTAATATTTGAATCTCCTCCTTGTTGGTTATAATTTATGGAAATGGTTCATAGGATGAAATGCATGGGAGGTTTGGTATACTCATATGTTGAATCTATGAAAAGACAAAGCATTAACTCATACATTATGTAATGTATGAGTCAATGCATGGAAAACTCAGGTGAAACTCTAAGATATATAAGGAGGTGATCACCATGTGACAGAAATTGGTTGAGCCTAAACAAACCTCTTGTGATTCTCCATGAAGCTCTCTTCCTTCTCTTACCTTAGCTCCCATGAGATACTAACATATCATGATTTAGAGGAGGGTCATTCCTATGTGATGGGTGATTAGATACAACCCATGGATACACCTCAAAGGGAAGAGTCTGAACACTATTTTTTGTGATATTTATCAAGCATCGATCAAAGATAGTAGCACCATATTTCAATAGTGTAAGGCACACATAAATCTTCATTTATACTTCACTTGGTTTTGGTTTCAAAGCATGGTGTTCTTGAGACTTTTGGTTTCTCATTGTTTCTATTGCATTGATTGATCGTTAATAAATCATTATAAACCTATCACTGGAATCAAATCCTTAACATGTGTTTTGACTCATGAAATATTGCTGAAAATAGAGAAAAAAGAGTCCCATAACATAAAGGTGACACTATGGAATATCATAAAAAATGATTCCCCATATTGAAATTATATTACATACATTCCTATCATAAACTATGATGTATTATCACTAAAGTTAATCTCATATAGTCCACCAGATGAGGGTTTTAATGTTACACTGATATATCATATCCAGTAGTGACCAGACACCATTTAGTTTATTCTCACATAGTTCAGTGAACAATTAATCCTACATAGGTTTCAAGTCACACTCACTCACCTTACAAGGGTCTTCACATGTTTTTTGTTCAATCATATGTGAGTTTCATATTATAAACAATTACAATGAGTGCCATTAGTTTTATGTTATGTAAGTCCCCTTCCCCACACGATGAGTTAATCTCACACAAGACTTATCATAATCTATGAACTATTGGTCATTCTTATGTGGTACATCTATGCAATAGATTTATCTTACACAATGGATTTTTAGAAGTATTGAATCCTAGATCCATGATATTATTCTTACATATATCCCTATGCACCAAGTTAATCCTATGTTGGTCTCCCAAGTGCATTGTGTTAATATTACGCAAGCTATATATCATAGACATTGATTGATAAGTGCCGAAAAAGTTAAACTTACACAAGGGATGAATTAGTTTTATCTCACACAAATTACATTATTAATATTTTATTATGATTGACATATTTCAAGGGTGATATGCATTATATTGTTAAAAACAATATAATTGAAAAATTGTTTTTTCTTCTAAATTTCAATGAAGAATTGAATTTAATGGTTTATAAATTATTTATAAATCATATAAAAAGGTATTTTGGGATATTTATTAATTTATAAAGGTTTTTATAAATTAATTAATCTTAAAATGTTTATAATTAATTAATTAATTAATTTTGAAAAATTTAATAAATAAATATCCATAATATTAAAATTTTATATTGAAATATCTTTTTTGGAATATATGGAATGACTTATAATTTAGATATAAAATGTATATATTGAAAGTATAAGGGTAATTTATAAAATGTTTATAAATTAAAAAAAATAAAATTAAATATAAAAGATTTTATATTAATTATGAATTTTTCATAATAATTTAATTTAAAATTTTCAATTCAAAAGGCCTTATTTAAGAAATTATTTAAACTATATCATAATGAGTTTTGATAATTGATATGACCAGGGATTAAATAATATTAAATATGCGGTATTTATATTATATAAATTTTCACATAATGTAATTGAAATATAATTTTTTTATATTTCATATAATATCATATATTTAAATTAAAATTCCATATAGTGAATAATATGAAAGTTCTCATATTAGATATAAATATTAAGTGTTATGGAATGCCCATAAAGTATTGCTTGTTGTCCCAGATAAGCAATAGGAAGGTGAACTATAAGAGGGAGTTAATTGTAGTCTAAAATGTGAGTTACGATTTTTATCCACATCAAGGTGTAGATTGATTGGAAATACGATCTTATAATTATATTTAAAATTATCAATGTAAAAATAAATGCATCGGTAATATGAAAATCAATAGAATCGATATAAGAGAAGAAGAAATTTAAAAAATGTAAAACTTTTCAACATAGTTGAAATTAAATAATTTGTAACTTCTGTAAGATATGAAAAATATAAAATTAAAAAATATCTACACAGTGGAAAATTTAAAAAATATCTAGTATTGAATTATAATTCAAATACCACTTTAAAGGATATTATAAAGTTACACTTTTAACCGAAGTTTAAGGAACATATTTATACTAGATCTGAGGTACCTATCTTATTATCCTTATAAGGCCTTAACTTAAACCCGTTGGAAGGTTCCTATGTCTTATTATCTCTAGAATCCCTTGATTAGAATGATTAGAAATAGCTATGTCTTCTTATACTTGGAATCCCTCAATAAAATAGGATCAGAAACACCTAGCTCTTTCTTCCTATCCATGGAATCCTTTGATCACAATGAGAAGAAATAGAAATAATGAAAATGGAAACTACTAAATATATTTATAAAGAGAAACCTCACATAGTATATCTCTTAGAAAGAACACTCAAAAATAAAACTATTACACTGATCAGAAGCACACTCAATAATAATTAGTTGAAAAATTTAAAAACAATCAAAGAATTTCAGAATTCTTGATATTCCCTATTCTGATCCATGAAATGGTGGTCTAATTTATAGATGAGTTTTTAACAAACTCCAATGTTCAAAATCCAATTTCTTTAGGGCTAGTTGTAACTACATTAGAAGCATCTTCTTAATCTTCCAATGAACTCAACATCACTTCATATCTTCTGATGAAATTTACCCTGCACCACTAAAGTTATTGTACATTTAGTGAAATTAATATGTGCATGAAATTTATTTTACTGGATTTTCATCATTCACACCAATAATAAGTAAAAACCAATATTTTAGGTTAAACCAAAATCACTTCAATTAAAGAGTATATTGTGATTTCTCAAGCAATGGATGTAAATGGAGTCACTATGTTAACAATATCTATAATAATCTACCTAAAAATATACCCATTTTGGAAAGAATAATATATTAAATTAAATTTATAAGTTTGACTAAAATATAAAAGAAATTACCTTATACTTCCAATCTATTGGAAATTAATTTTCTTTAATAAACTTAATGAAAAAAATTTGCAATCAAAGACTTCTCCGCCTAATGAATATTAAGGAAAAGATCTCATTTCCAAAACCTCTCCCCCTTTGTGACTTTCAAAAATTAACTCTCAAAAGATTAAGATTTAATCATTCTCCCTTTGAGTATTTTTTATATAAAAAATTCCTTTCCCTTTTTTAAAAAGTATTATAAAAAATGAAGATTAAAATTACCCACTTTTTTTTTAAATCTCTACTCTTTTAAGATAAATTAAAGTAAAAATTTAAATAATATCCCTATTAATAATAACTTAAACTTTTTGAAATAATATATTTCTTGAAATTTCTTCCCCCTTAATAATTTTTTAAAAATTTAATCAGAGTATAGAAATAAAATAAAGAATCTTCCTATTAATTTAAATTCTCTAAAAGTATAGTTATCTTTAATCTTATGGATGTACCATTCGATGAATGTAATGAATTATCTCCCTTATAAAATAAATTATTGTATTAATAACAAAAATAAACATGGATTTTTTATTATTATTTTGAAAATTAGTATTCTAAATAAAAATTGTAGGAATGATAATACAAGGAGTATTTCACCTTATTTTAGAAGTTATATTCCAATACCTATAAATTATACTCTTATTCCAAATATAGTTTCAATGAAAATTAAAATGTGGAATTATTTTGTTCTACTATATTAAAATTATACTTTCTACCAAATCCATAAATAAAGATCAGAGGGAAAAATACTATAACTAGATTAATTTAGAAAAATAAAGTTCAATAATAAGAATATATTCCATTATATATATTTATGATGGATAAAAATTTAAAATTAGAAAATATCTAAAAATATATTTGAATATACTTAATAAAATATTAGAATAAATAATAAATTTACTTTCCTTTTTTGAGAAGTTTTTCAATGTTAAGATATTGGAAAAATAATAAGTGAAATAAATATCAATTTAAATTAATCATTACAAACTTTTAATATATTCGAATCTATTGGAATTTAAAGGTTTAGTAAAAATATCATCAATATAATTTTCTATTTTAAAAAATTCAAGAAAAAAATCTCCTTTTAGTGCGATCCCTAAAAAAATGGTGTCTTACATATATTTTCTTAGCTCGTAAGTGATGTGTTGGGTTTATAGATAATGAAATTGCACTATAATTATAATAAAATATTGAAGTTTGAGTAAATTTTAAACCAAAATCTATGAGTGCATGTTTCATCAACAACACTTTTTCATAGAAAATTCTTACTACCATATATTCAGCTTTAGCAGTGGTGAGTGAAACCGAGTGTTTCTTTTTACTAGACTGAGAGATTGAAGCTTCTCCTAGGAAATGAATTGTTCTAAAATTACACTCCCAATCCTACTTAAATCCTATAAAGTAAGTATTATATTAAACTTTAAGAGTAAAATTATTTCTATAAGAATAAAATAAACCATTTTCTAATGAATGTTTAAAGTAATGAAAAATAAGTTTTACTGATTTTAAATTTGATTCCTTTGGATTTTCTTGAAATCACACACAAAAACACACTAGAAACACAATGTATAGTTTACTAGCTTTTAAATATAATAAATTTCTGATCATACCTATAAAAAGTTTTTAATCAACTGGTTTCTTGGATTTATAAAGATTAAGTTTGATTGAGGTACCTACTAGTGTAATAATACTTATGGAAATATGAAAACAAAAATATTTTATTAAATATCTAATATATTTATTTTGAGTAAGGAATTTTCCTTCCAGTTTTTGAGAAATTTAAAAACTATGAAAAATTTGAGTTCATCCATCATTATCATTTCAAAATCACTCTTCATAAGTTCTGAAAAGTCATTAAAAATTGATTTTTGATTTGATCTAAAAATAATTTCATCAACATAAATTTGAATAACAACAGTGTCTTTAAAAAAAATTATTTATAAAAATATTTGGATCAAAATTTAACTTAAAAAAATTATTTTGAAGTAAGAATATGATAAATTTATCATACCAAGATCTTGGGGCTTGTTCAAATCTATACAAAGCTTTGGTAATTTTGAATACATGTTCCAAAAAATTTATTTCTTTCAAAATCATGAGGTTCTTCAATGTGTAATCACTCTTGAACATAACTAATAAGAAAAGTACTTTTCACTTCTATTTGAAACAAATTAAAATTCATATGTGCTATGAAGGATAATAAGACCTAGATAGACTCGATCCAAGATACTAGAAAAAATTATCCCCATAATCTATCAAATATTATTGACAAAAACCCTTATAAATAAGATTTTATTTATTACTTATTTTTATTATATTTTCATCACATTTTATTTTTTGAAAAACCCATTTTACTCCAACCACCAGAAGTTATTTAGGCCATTCAACCAGAGTTTAAACTTGATTCCGTTTGAATTTATTAAGCCCTTATTTCATAGACCTTATCCAACTTTTATAACCCAAGGCATCATATTACATTTTATGTTCGAATTATGATAGGAATTCATGGTACTCATATTTATTTCTTAAGGAGTTTCGTGTTTTGAATGGTTGAATCAAATCTATAATGATATTATTAATGGGATTATTCCTTAATATTGGCTAGTTCTTAAGTAAAAAAGGTATTCCGTTCCCCAAATATATTTTGTGTGTCTTCTGTTGAATTAGTTTTTAGATAAAAAAATTTATTTGATATAACTTACATAGGATTTAATATTTAAGATTTTGTTTCAAATTTTTGTAAAAGAACATAAGTATTTTCAAAAAAATTATATGGGGGATTAAATTTTGGTGGTTTTACAAAAACCAAAGGCTTGGTTTCATTGAATTTTACATGAACTATTTTCTTAACAATATTAATTCATTTATTAAAAACACTATAATACTTACCAGTTATAGAATAACCAATAAAATCTCATTCATCAAAATTAGGATCAATTTTATGAAGTTATTTAATATTTAAATGAATAATTTACACCCAAAGACTTTGGAGTATGAAAGTTTTGACGGTATTACAATCCAAAACTTGTAATAAGTTTTATTATGAAAAGGTATAAGTAAAACTCAATTTATAGTATAACAAGAAGTATAAATAGACTAAAACTATAAATGTTTAGCAAAAAAATATTCACTCAATAAAGTTTGAGTAATTTATTGAAGAATTATATTTATCCATTCAACTAATCCATTTTTTGAGATATTTTTGGTGATGAAAAATTATGAGTAAAACCTTTCTTACTATAAAAAGTTTTAAAATATGAATTTTCAAACTCAGCACCATGATCAATTTATATTGTAATCAAAGGTAGATTTTTCTCATTTTTAATGTAAAAATTATTTTTTAAAACAAAATAAAGATGACTATTTTTGAGTAAGAAAATAAGTCCAAGTAAATCTATTATAATAATCAACAAGGACATACACATAATTATTACCCCCAATGCTTCTGGTTTTTGTAGGATCAAATAAGTCTATGTTTACCAACTATAAATATTTAGAAGTTAATAATTCACTAATATATTTAAAACATTATTCGTGTTTATTACCATATTGACAAGGATCAAAAATTTTGGTTCAGTTAAACTTAAGTTTCAGTAGATCCCTAACAACACATCTCCTAGAATTTTAGAAAAATTTTAAAAGTTACAGTGAACTAAAATTCCATACCAAAGCCAATAAAAACATTAAAAAACACTTAAGAAAAGGAAAACTCTAGTTTCTAAGGTATTTTAAGTCAAGTGTGTAAACATTCTTATACCTATCGACAAATAGAATGAAAGTGCCTTCCAAATTTTGAACAATACATTCATCATTACTGAAGTTCACATGTTAATCCTCATAACATAGTTTTATTATTCTAATAAGGTTGATATTACATACTAAAACATATAAAGTATTACAATTTAAAGATTTTCTGAGAAATAAAACATCATCAATTTTGAATATTCCTCCCAGTGAATTGTCACTAAAAGTAACTCATCCACCATAACTTGTTCAAGTTTCAGAAGTTGGAATTGTCTCCTATCATGTATCAAGAAAAAAAATATATGTACCACTTATTTCGACTATTGGTAATCAACCTATTTTCCTAAAAATATATAAACTAAGTTCATGGTACCCAAACTTCCTTGGGTCTGGAAATGTTAGTAAATGAAATTTTAGGAATCCACTTATATCCAAATATCTTATTCTAAAAAATACTAGTTGTTTTGAAATAAAAGATTTATGATATCAAAATTATTGAACATTGTTTAAAAAATGAAATTTTCTCGAGTGACCTCCCCTTTAAAATTTTGTATAAAAGGTTTCATTTCTAGGTAAAAAATAATTTGACAGAAACTAAAATTTATCCGAAGTATAACCAATTGTTGGGCATACATATATTTATCAAAAAATTTCTCATTAATTTCTCATTGATTTTGATACTAAAAAAAACTCATTTTTTTACTAATAAAGTTAATTTAAGTAAATTTCAGGCATATATTTAATTAAATAATTATTTTAATTTTCCTAGAATTCTAGAAGCTTTAGTTCTATAATACTCTTCAAATCCAAGTGAAATATTATTATACAATGTATTCTAAATGTTTTGAAGAATTATGGAATCACTATTCAAAAAGTGATGTTGCAACCTAACATTTGTATCCAATCCTACATTTGGAACCCCACATTTGAGATGAACGTTATGTCCGAGAACCTAAATTTCTCAGGGAACCTCGCATTTGAGTACCTAATGTTTGGTATGCACCTAACATAAGTAACCTCACATTGGTATCATAATCAATGCTTTGGAACTCTATTTTTAGAATCAAATGAACATTAAAAACCATAATTTTGGAATCATAATCCTACAGATTTATCCCTACATTTAATCAGTCATATTTAGGATTTAAATTTTAAATTATTTCAAATATTTATGCTATGATTTTGTTGAAGTAAATAACTTGTTAAATTGATTGAAATTACATTTCATAGGATCTTTAACAACGGATTAATTCATTCCATTTTCTAAGGGAAGTTATGATTTCCCAAGGATGAATAAATTAATATTTTTTACATGCTATGTGTTTTGAAATAATGATTTATTTGATAAAATTTTTAAATATGTTTGACTAGAATTAAATTGGGACTATTGATTAATTCTCAAATGGATATATCTATATATTAATTGATCTTTTTAACTAATGATCTATTTTTTTATAAAGCAAAAGAAAAATATGAATATCTTTCTATGAATTTATTTTGGATATTTCTTATTATAGAAGATATAATCGATTATGTTGTAACTACTACTATTCAAATATTTTATTCATATATTGTAGTTCATTATATATTTTCAGGAATAAAATTTAGAGACATACATGTTTTAGCTATTAGCATGTGTTCATTCTAATTCTGGAAAAGTTATTCTTATTTCCTTTGTGTTATCTAAAAATATTCCCTAAAGCAAGTCTAACAATTCTTCATAAGGATAGTTCTTTAATTCTAGTCATCTATTCCTCTAATGATATCTTAATTTATTAGTTTCATTATTTTCATATGAATTATTTCAAAAATAATTTCTCCAACCAAATAAAATCTCTTTTGGTTCTGAACACTCGGGAATTGAGTGTTTTGAGAGATATTGTTAGTCTAGTTTTAAATCCTTGTAATAGATCCATTGGAAAAAGGTTCTTATAGTGAAATCACCAAGCTCATATAGAGAGTTTTGGCGGAGTGGACTAGGCAATTTATGTGCCCCAAAACACTATAAAAATTCATTGCGTTCTCCTCTTTCATTTTCCACTTCATATTTTTTTAAAGAAAAGGGAACAAAATCACATTTGAAGTTGTAAAGAGGGATAAGTTATAAAGTTTTAAAGTTTTTTTAAAAGTATAAAATTCTTACCCTCTTGTGTCTTCATAATTATTTTTACATAACAATTGTTATCAAGTGATTTATCTATTGATGATTTATTTTATCTCTAGTAACTTTGATTCAATGATCCAGATGAAGAAAGATGTCAATAACCAACCTCAAAGAAGGTATTTATATGACCAGGTCAACATATTTCAATGGTAAAAATTAAGGATGATGGAAAGATCAATTGGTTATATATTTAAATAATCTTAGTTTGAAAGTTTATTTAAGTGTGGTCAATTTTTATGAAATTTCCAAGGATGAACTCAAAAATGGGATTCTTTTAAGAAGTTGAATATGACATAAATTTAAGAGCTATTAATGTCATTATTTGTGGACTTGGACAAGATAAATTCAACCATATCTCTCAATGTGTTACTACTCATGAAATGTTATAGATGATCATTTGCTTATGAAATAATTGATAATGTCAGGCAATTGAGATATAATACTACTAAATTTAAGTTTTATTAGAATGAATGAAGGTGAAATTATCACCCATAGGAATGAAAGTTTAGCATAAATAGTTAATGGTTTTAATGCTCTTGGAATACCTATTCCTGAACCAAATCAAGGTTTGAAAGTTATTATATTTTTACCCACTCCATGGGATGGCATTTCACCTACAATTAGAAAATTAACTTCGATTAAATAATTGAAGATGAAGGAATTTACTGGTACACTTATTATGTATGAATATGAGATGCAAGATGTGGAAGAGGATCATAGAATGATTGAAAATAAAAACATAGCCTGTAAGAACGTGGTTCTTATTCTTGCAGTACGGGTTTCTTCTTTTCCTTTTCCTTAAGTGTTTCTGAGAAAACAAGGGAAATGGGGAAAAATCCCAAAATTTATGGGTACATGCCGTGTACTTTTTCCACACACCATGTACTTTGGTTGTGTGGGATGATAATACAAGGCGTGTAGGCCTGTCGGTGATGAAGGGTGTAAAAACTAACTACACACCGTGTACTTAGTATATACGCGCCGTGTAATCAGTCGACAAGTGAATAGTAAGGCAGTGGAGAGTAGTCACCATATGAATAGTAAAACAGATAGTACATGCTGTGTACTTTATATTACACACCATGTAATCAGTCGACATATGAACAGTAAGGCGGTGGAGATTTGCCGCCAGTGAACAATTAAAAAGAAAGTACACGCCGTTTACTTTAGAATACACGCCGTGTAGTTATGTTTTTTTGTTAAAAATAGGCAGTATCCTCCCCATTCGGCAGAGGAGGTAGAAAACTCCATAGAAGCACCGGGAGAGGTGGTCGAGGCTTGGAGGAGCTTCCGAATGCTCACTGAGAATCCGATTCTTCCACCAACGATCTCGTTTGGACCACGCGGGTAAGGCATCTCCTCTCCTTGAGTCTTTCCTTCCAATTATTTCCCAAAGGGAAGTTATTTAAGTCTGAACAGATAAATGTTTATCTTTGATCTACATCGTTCTTGGTTGTTTCGGGAGGCACCTTTCATGTATATCGATCAAATGAGATCGAGTTAGGTGGTCTTGTGTTTAATTACAACTTTCGAGTTGATTTTTTGTACCGTTGTTCCATGCGCCCATTTTTGGGGTGTCGTGTGGTTAAGACCTTGAATTTTGATATACCTAGAATTGCATAGGTGATCTAATGAATAAATATAAACTACTGTTTGGGATCATTTCTTTGATCCAGGGCCACCCTGTGGGTGCGTTTCCCTTGTTTAGAAGTTTTGGCCAGGATACCCGTGGGTATGGCATTATTATAGCATGTTTTGAGTTTTCTTGAGAGGAAACGTATATGAATTTCTTGTTTGTGCATTGGGATTGGCCCGGTTACTTGTTTTTTCTATGGAATGCCTGAGGGCAGTGTTTTTTTAGCCTGAGGGAAACGTTTCTTATGTCTGGGGGAAGTAACTTCCATTACTGCGGGCAATATCTCGTATGCATGTGGGAAATATTCATTATTCCTGTGGGCAGTCACCTACGAGTTTCGATTCTGCTTGCCTGAGGGTAAGTATTTGTATGTCTGAGGACAACGTTTACCTTTAATATTCACTATGCTGATTCTTATGATGTACCTGCCAAGATAAATCAAAATCTTGGAATTGATAAATAATTATTAAAATGGAAATGTAACTGGTATAGATAGTTACTTTTGAGTACTGCCTATTTTACTGCATTTTATTATTGCACACTGCTGTTGCACATTTTTACTGATAGTTGGGCTCGGGCCTTTGGTGGTTGCATACTGGAATTTATTTCCCACACCCTATTTGGGTAATGTCTTGGGCCCAAACATATTATATTGCTACAGGTGTCGATAAGGGAAAGGGTCCCTACACAGGTACATGATTGTTGCAGAGGAGTAGGAGAGCATGGGACCGAGCTTAGGCTTGCGATGCTGTTGCATTCTTGTTGCACTGCTTAATTTTGTTTTTCTATACTTTGTACCCTGTGATGTATTATATTAGATTTTAGTTTCTTACTTTGGTTGTTTTCTTATAATTAGTGACATGTTGCATCCTGATATCTATATGAATGCTGATTATCTTTTACTACAGTTCTGTTTTCCCATTTTATTTCTATATTGTTACTGCTTTCGCTTTTGGGTATGTTTATATTTTTTCGCTGTGCTACACTTTGAAAAATGAGGGCATAGTTTCCCCACTATCAGTCTTAGGCTCTCACTACTAGTCGGCAGCCTCTGGAGTTTGGGGAAATGCGCTTGAGGTCATGTGACCAACCGGGTTCAGGGTACCCATTGTGTGGCACCCAGATCCGGGACATTACAAAGTGGTATCAAAGGATTCTTTTCTCTTGACTTACTATTTGGAGACTTAGCCAGGGATAGGAAAAAATAGGTACTTGGTAATAAGCTACGCCCGGGAGTAGCTAACCCGTGTATAAGGAAAATCCAATTTACCTCGTTTAATTGTAATTTTTTTGTTTTAAAATTTTACAGTTGATTTGATTTTCACCATTGGGTGACGCACTTGTGGTGTACTATTTCTATTTTATACTTGGGGTTCTATTTAGTTGCAACCCGATGAGATGAGGGTATTCCATCTCATGCAGCATTTAGGCACATGTTAGAATCACATGTCATGCATAGTTTCCATGCCATGTAGGTGCATTATAAATTTCATGTTGTTGTGATAGATGTTGTGCTAGAAAATACATGTTGTTGTGATAGATTCCTTGATAAAATACCTTCTATTTGATAGGGTATTGTTATGTAAGGTTTTGTGAATGAATGCCAAACTTTGGTTATTGATGAGTATGGGCCCTCATCAACCAGAATTTGGTGGATCATCGACTTTTTTACCTTGTTATAACATGTATAAGATTCCAAAATTTGGTTCGTGGGGATTATGGGCCCTCACGGATCAGAATTTGGCACTTTGGTGTTCGTTTCAGTTTTTTTTTGGACTTCAGAGTAGTTTCTGAGGCTTACTGTCTGGAAAAACCCAGAAAAAATTCCGTGTAGTTTTGACTACACACCTTGTGTTCTTATTTTCAGGAAGAAACTATTTTTCTTAAGTACACGCCGTGTATCTTATGTACACGTTGTATAGTCTCTAATCGTTTCATAGGCCGTGTGGGCAGAGACACAGGATAGGGAAATTCTTGGGGGAAACATGTCGTGTATCAGTTGCACACTCCGTGTAGGGCTGACCCTGTGTCCGCCTGTGTGACTAACAACACAGACGGAGAAATCTTAGATTAAACATGCCGTGTCACTTCCAAATATGTTGTGTAGTGTAATCTGGTAATCTAGCCATGTAACTAACAACACGGGTCAGTGTTATCCTTTCCAGTACACGCCTTTTCCATATGGAACACGCCGTGTAGTGTGAGTCGTGTATCCGGCCGTGTCTCGAACAACACGAGTCGGCAAAGCTCGTCTAGTACACGCCGTGTACCTATGGGACACGCCGTGTAGTCTTGACCAGTGAGAAACCATGTGGACTTGGCCATGTGTCTGGGGAGACGGAGTGGTGTACATGCTGTGTGCGGGTGTAACACACCGTGTACTGAGGGTTGAGACACACCCAGTCCAGTATCAGAACACGACCATGTAAGGGCTTGAGGGTACACGCTGTGTATACTTTATACACGTCGTGTAGTCGCATTCAAAAGAGAGATGTGTGGCTAAGCCATGTAGGAGGACTTGGGAAGGGGAATAAAATTCAAGTACACGCTGTGTGTAAGGACAACACGCCGTGTGTTTGGGGTGTTACACGACAAGTTCTGGCAGAAGTACACACCCATGTCAAAGACTTAAGGGAACATGCCATGTAGTTATTATAGACGCCGTGTAGTCTTGTTTTGTAAAACTTGAATGTTTTCTTTCTCATGTTCCCTTCTTAAGCTTCTAGTTCTTAGTCCTTGATGATCTTGATCAAAGGTGTGTGTTTGACCTTGTAGAGTCATGCTGCTGAGATGACCTCGAGTTACTCTCCAAGAGAGTGGCGATAATTATACTCCAGAGATGGTAGGCCATGGGCTACCGATGGATCCTCTAGCAGTGCCAGATGCGGCGCCAGCCGTTATACCAGACGCAGGAGCGGATGTGCAGTTCCATGAAGGCTTCATGCGGTTTATACAGACCTTCTAGGGAGCACTGCTGGTTTCCATGTCTATGGAAGAGTTGACACGTATATTTCAGCAACAGCATCCTCCTATGTTTTCAGGGGATGACGGACCACAGGCTGCAGAGTCATGGCTGGGTTCTATGCAGACAATCTTCGAGCATCTGGAGACGCCTCCTGGGAGGAGGGTAAAGCTTGATACTTACATGCTGCATGATTCCTCCAAGAGATGGTGGGATGTTACCACCTAGACTGAGTATCACCAAGACATGGCATGGGAAGATTTTCAAGCAGCCTTCTATGACTTTTTCTTTCCAGAGATGCTAAAGGCAGATCAAGCTCGAGAGTTCATGAATCTGCAGTAGGGTGCCATGTCAATGATGGTCTATTATGCCTGCTTCACTGAGATACATCATTTTTCACCTGTTCTAGTGGGTGATGAGATGTTGAGGGCTAGACACTATGAGGATGGTCTTTGATATGACATCTGAGCACTGGTGAATGTTTTCAGGTTTCCTACAGTGCATAATATTGTGAACCGGGTGTTGATTACTGAGCGGAACCTGCGGGAAGCTAGTGGCACGGACCAGGGTGGTTCGACACCAGTTTATGGTACTATTTCTTCTGGTAATAGGAAGAGGTAGATGAATTTCTCTCACGGTGTCATTACTAGCTAGAATAATTCTTCAGGTGGCCAGGTGATGTGATAACAGTGTGGTAAAGAGGCGTACACAAGACCTCAGTGTCCACGTGGCCCAGTGGAGTGCCGAGCTTGCGACAAGATAGGTCATCTTTAGTGTTTTTGCAGGGCGTTTCCACCAGCGACTAGTGAGGAGAGGGGTTCTGTACAGACTCTGCGTGTAGGAGCAGGGCCAGCTGCTTCTTACCAGTCAGGGAATTGGAATACGTCAGGACGTTCAGGCTGAGGTGGTGGTCGTGGAAATGGTATCCAGACACTAGGATCACAGAGATAGTAGGGCAGATTAGCTCAGGGTAGCCAGGCTATGTCGCAGGGCCGCGACACTGGGTAGACATATGCAGTGCAACAAACCTAACAGGAGTAGGACCCCAGACCTTCCATTGTCAGAGGTACTATTCTAGTTGCTTTTGTTTTATCTTCGGTACTTTTTGATACTGGTGCTACACATAGCTTTATATTTGTGCTCATTGTGGAGAGCCTTGGGCTCTATGTTTCTTCTTCTTCTGAAATTATGACGCTAGACACTCCGTTGGGAATTAGAATGGTAGGTGTGCATCAGTGCAAGGAGTACCCCTTAGAGGTTGGTGGGTGTAACTTTCTATGGGACCTCTATGTCTTAGAGATGACGGGCTATGATGTCATTCTTGGTATAGACTATTTGGTACCCTTTCGAGCCTTTGTAGATTTCTATCGTCGTAGGGTGAGTTCCACATCACTAGATGGTGGAGAGTTTCTATACAAGGGTGAATGGGATTTCTAGGAGAGCCGAGCTGGACCTAAGCATCATGGATGAGGTGGAGTGACAACCCAGATTACGAGTTTATATCTGGATGACCAGGGAACTTGTCATAAGAATTTCCATCCAGTGGTAAATCGTTTTAGGGATGTCTTCCCAGACGACTTTTCAAGTCTACCTCAGGAGCGAGAGGTGGATTTTTCTATTGAGCTTGTGACAGGAGAGACACTGGTGTCCATTCCTCCTTATAGGATGAATACACCAGAATTCTAGGAGCTCAAGAAGTAGTGTAGGAGTTGCAGGAAAATGGTTTCATCTGACCCGGTACTTCTCCTTGGGGTTCGCCTGTTCTGTTTGCGAAGAAGGTGGATGGTACCCTCAGACTCTGTGTGGATTATCAGAAGCTGAACCAATTGAAAGTCAAGAACCAATATCCCTTACTGAGGATTGATGATTTTTTTATCAAATTCGAGGAGCATGAGTGTTCTCGAAGATTGATTTGAGATCCGGATATCATCAGTTTCACGTTAGACCATCGGACATACCACTTACAACCTTTCGAAGAAGATATGGTCTATACGAATACTTGGTCATGTTGTTTGGACTCACGAACGCACCAATAGTTTTTATGGCTCTGATGAATCGTGTGTTCCACCCATAACTGGATTCTGTTGTGGTAGTCTTCATGGACGACATCTTGGTGTACTCTCACACTCGACACAACCATGCCACCCATCTTGAGATCGTACTGAGCACACTGAGAGAGAATCAGTTATATTCTAAGCTCTCAAAGTGCCACTTTTAGATGGACCAGATTCGCTTCTTGGGTCATATTATCTCGGAGGAAGGAGTTGTGGTAGACCCAGAGAAAGTGAGAGCAATAGTTTCCTGGGAGCAGCCTAAGAACATGTTTTAAATACAGAGTTTCTTGGGGCTGGATGGTTACTATAGGTGCTTTATACATGACTTCTCCCGCTTAGTAGCATCGTTGATGGGTTTGACTAAGAAGGGTATGAATTTTGTTTGGTCAGAAGCTTGTGAGACAGCCTTTCAGGAGTTGAAGGGAAGGTTGACATCAGCACCAATACTGATACTTCTAGAGCAAGGGAAGAGCTATACAGTTTACTGTGATGCATTAGGTATTGGTCTGGGAGCAGTGTTGATGCAGGGCGATTGAGTAGTTGCATACGGGTCTCGGCAGTTGAGGCCACATGAGAGGAATTACCCGACGCATGATCTCGAGTTGGCTGCAGTTGTTCATGCATTACGCTGTTGGAGAAATTATCTCTTGGGAGAACATTTTGTGGTGTTGACGGACCACAAAAGTCTTAAATACATCTTTACCCAGCGTGAACTGAATTTGAGACAGCGAAGGTGGGTTGAATACCTTCAGTTCTTTGACTTTGAGCTTGCCTATACACCTGGTAAGGGTAACGCAGTAGCTGATGCACTGAGTAGGAGGACTCAGATATAGGCAGTGCAGGAGGCCAGTGGTGAGTGGAAGCTTATGGATTTGTTCTCTGAGATGCATTTGGAGGTGCGCGATAGTCAGGGGAGAGCCTATCTTTCATCCTTAGTTGTGACTTCTACTCTCCTGGATAGAGTGAGGATGAGACAACTATCAGATTTAGAAGTCTTAGTTCTACGGGAGTCGGTGGCCAGTGATGACCCTCCTCCTTGTTAGACGATAGGTGATGATGAGGTAATGCGTATCCAGGGATGAGTGTGGGTTCCAGGGGATATACGTGAGGATTTGATGCGGTAATTTCATGCTTCATCTTGGGCAGTTCATCTTGGAGTTACCAAAATGTATCGTGACTTGAGACGTCAGTATTGGTGGTCGGGTATGAAAAGATAAGTAGCTGGTTTTGTTACGAGATGTTCCACCTGTCAGCAGGTGAAGGCGGAGCATCAGAGTCCAGATGGACTGTTACAACAGTTACCCATCCTGGAGTGGAAATGGGATGATGTCGCGATGGACTTCGTGATCGGGTTGTCGAGGTTACCTCGAGGCAATGATGCTATGTGGGTTGTTGTGGACAGACTTACGGAGGTAGCTCACTTTTTTCCGATCAAAGAGACCTTTGGTGTTGACGAGCTTGAGAAGTTGTATATCCGAGAGGTAGTACGTCTTCATGGGGTCCCTCGTTCTATCATTTCAGATAGGGATTCCCGTTTTACGTCTTGTTTCTGACAAAGTTTTCAGAAGGCACTGAGTACACAGGTGCTTCTGAGCACAGCTTACCACCCTCAGACTGATAGCCAGTCAGAGCATATGATACAGGTGATAGAGGACATGCTGCGTGCATGCATCCTGGACTTTGGGGTCTCTTGGAAAAAACACATACCCCTAGTCGAATTTTCCTACAATAATAGTTTTCAGGAAACTATTGAGATGACACCTTATAAGGATTTATATGGTAGGCCATGCCGATTACCTTTGTGATGGTTGGAGGCAGGTGAGGCAGCTTTACTGGGACCACGACTCGTGCATGAGACTTCAGAGCAGGTACAGCTGATACAAAAGCGGATGTCTACTGTACAGTCTTGTCAGAAATCTTATGTTGATCACCACAGACGACCATTGGAGTTCATGGTTGGGGATTAGGTTTTCTTGTGTGTTTCACCGAGTTTGGGACACAGGCGGATTAGGAGACAGGGTAAACTTTCACCGAGGTATGTAGGGATGTTTGAGATTCTGGAGAGAGTCAGGATGGTTGCCTATAAGTTGTAGTTACCACAGAGGTATCATTCCATGCATGACATCTTCCATGTATCTCGGCTACGCCGTTATCACTCAGACCCTTCTCATGTTTTTCATCCCAAAGAGGTTTAATTTCAGGTCAATGCATCCTTTGAGAAGCATCTGATTCATATTATTGATAGGAGCATGAAGGATCTCTGAGTTCGGTCAGTTCCTCTCATACAGGTGCTATGGCAGCATGGCCGAGTGTAGGAAAAAACTTGGGAGTAGGACGTCGACGTACATGCTCATTGGCTAGAGTTATTCTTAGTTTTATCTTCACCACCCTTGGATGGGAAATTCGGGGACGAATTGCTTTATGGGGGGAAGTTTGTAAGAACCCGATTCTTATTCTTGAGGTATGAGTTTCTTCTTTTCCTTTTCCTTAAGTGTTTTTGAGAAAACATGGGAAATGGGGAAAAATCCCAAAATTTATAGGTACACGCCATGTACTTTTTCCACATGCCGTGTACTTTGGACGTGTGGGATGAGAATACAGGGCGTGTAGGCCTGTCGGTGATGAAGGGTGTAAAAACTGACTACATGCCATGTACTTAGTATATACACGCCATGTAATTAGTCGGCAAGTGAACAGTAAGGTGGTGGAGAGTAGTCGCCAGATGAACAGTAAAATGGATAGTATACGCCATGTACTTTTTATTACACACCATGTAATCAGTCGGCAGATGAACAGTAAGGCGGTGGAGAGTTGGCGCCAGTGAATAGTTAAAAAGAAATTACACGCCGTGTACTTGAGAGTACACGCCGTGTAGTTATGTTTTTTTGTTAAAAACAGGCAGTAGCCTCCCCATTCAGCAGAGGAGGTAGAAAACTCCACAGGAGCACCAAGAGAGGTGGTTGAGGCTTGGAGGAGCTCCCAAACGCTCACCGAGAATCCGATTCTTTAGCCGACAATCTCGTATGGACCGCACGGGTAAAGCCTCCCCTCTCCTTGAGTATTTCCTTCCAATTATTTCCCGAAGGGAAGTTATTTGAGTTTGAACGGATAAATTTTTATATCAGATCTACATCGTTCTTGGTTGTTTCGGGAGGCATCTTTCACGTATATCGATCAGAGGAGATCGAGGTAGGTGGTCTCGTGTTTAATTAAAACTGTCGAGTTGATTTTGTGTACTGTTGTGCCACACGCCCATGTTCAGGGTGTCATATGGTTGAGACCTTGACTTTTTTGATACCTAGAATTGCATAGGTGATCTAATGAATAAATATAAACTGCTATTTGGGATCGTTGCTTTGATCCAGGGACACCCCGTGGGTGCGTTTCCCTTGTTTAGCCATTTTAGCCGGGATACCTGTGGGTATGCCGTTATTATAGCATGTTTTGAGTTTTCTTGAGAGGAAACGTATATGAATTGCTTGTTTGTGCGTTGGTCTTGGCCAGGTTACTTGTTTTTCCTACGTAATGCCTAAGGGCAGTGTTTTTTTAGCCTGATGGCAACATTTCTTATGTCTGAGGGCAGTAACTTTTGTGCCTGCGAGCAATATCTTGTATGACTGTGGGCAATATTCGTTATGCCTGTGGGCAGTCACTTGCGAGTTTTGATTCTACTTTCCTGAGGGTAAGGATTTTCATGTCTGAGGACAATGTTTACCTTGAATATTCACTGTGGATATTCTTATGATTTACCTGGAAAGATAAATCACAAGCTTGGAATTGATAAATAATTATTAAAATGGCAATGTAACTGGTATAGATAGTTACTTTTGAGTATTATATAGTTTAATGCATTTTATTATTGCACACTGCTATTGCACATTTTCACTGACAGTTGGGCACAGGCCTTTGGTGGTTGCATACTGGGATTTATTTCTCACCCTGTTTGGGTCATATCTTGGGCCCAAAAAGATTATATTGCTGCAGGTGTCGATAAGGGCAAGGTTCCCTACACAAGTACATGATTGTTGCAGAGGAGTAGGAGAGCATGGGACCGAGCTTAGGCTTGCGATGTTGCTTCGTTCCTTTTATACTGCTTAGTTTTGTTTTGTTGTACTTTGTACCCTGTGCTTTATTGTATTAGATTGCAGTTTCCTGCTTTGGCTGTTTTCTTAGAATTAGTGACATGTTGCATCATGATATTTATATGATGGTTGATTATCTTTTTGTAAGAACCTGATTTTTGCTATGAAATACTTTGGAATATTCTTGATAATATTCCAGAGCAGCACCTTCAGACGGTGTGCGATTTCGAGCCTCGGAGTGGCCGGAATTAAATTTTCAGTGCGTTCACACTGGAAACGCCAAATAAATGGGATAACTCCTGAACATAGTTCCAGATCAGAGATCCGAGTGTACGGATGGGTCCGGAATGGGGTTTTTACCCTAGGAATGACATAAAACATGTCGGCGCGGGATGTTTGGACGCCTCGCTCGCTTTCGGAAGGTTAAACGGATAAATTAATAAATTAATTTATTCGTTTAATGGTGAAACGCTAGTATCTCTTAAACGGTGTCTCGGATTGGAAAAATGAGGGCATCGTTGAGTTCGGAGTGTGCCGTTTACCCTAGGAGGGGTATAAGTTTCGCGGGCGCGGGCGGTTTATGAAAAATGGCTCCAGGGGCGTTTTCGTAATTTAGCGGCTTCAGACGTTAAATTTTATAACTTTTGAACGGGGTATTGGATTAAAATTCTAAGACCGCCATTGTGCTCGGGAGGTGGTTTTTACCCTAGGTGAGGCTTAACCTCGACCCTGCTGAGGGTTCGGGTTCGGGCCGACGGGCGGGTGGTTAAGCGTTTTCTATTTAAACACTTAACTCACCCCCTCCCTCTTCTTCTTCCCCACCTGGACAACAGCAAGGAGGAAACTCTCCCTATCCTCCTCCAGCTCTGGTGAGGTGACTCCGGAGAGGTGCGGTGATGCCGGCGGATCGACGCGAAGCTCCGGGCGAAGCCCAGCGAGGTAGGAGGTTTTGAGCGTTTTAATTCCAGAACCTTATTTCAACCTCAATTATATGCATCGATTGATATTTGATTGTCGAATAAAAGCCAATGATCACGTAGTAGTTTTTATGAGCTATCTGACGCATCTTTCGGATTTGGTTTTGGAGTTCGGAGGTACCCGCAATCACTCGCCGAATATTGCGGGTTTGCGGAGGAGATCTGGGGTGTTCCGGCGGGTAGGCGCGGCGGCCGGCCATGCCAGGCGGCGGCGCGGCGAGCCGGTCGGCGGCTTGAGGCGGCTCGGTCGGGCGAGCGGCCAGCGAGGGCGGCTGGGCGTGCGAGGGCGACGGCGCGGCCGGCTGCGGACGGCGGCGAGGCGGGGTCTCGGCGGCTTCGGTGTAGCGCGAAGAGGGAGGGGCCGCGAGGCGCGCGGCCCCGTGCGGCGCGACCGTGACTCGCATGTCGCGGGTCGCTGCGGGGAAAGGGACCGGCCGTGAGGGCCGGTCGGTGGCGACAGGCCGCGGCCATCTGGCCGCGGCGGACCGAACCGGGCCCGCGGCCGGGCCGCGGGCCGGCTGTGGGCGGACCGGCCGGTCCGGCCCAAGGGGGTTTTCCCCTTTGGAATTTCCAACGCCCATAGTTTTTGCTACGGGCGTCTGTTTTGCATGCCGTCAGCGGCAGCGCGGACCTTGCGTCGAGGGGAACATTTCGAGATGGTTTGGGGAATTTTTATTTCCCGAAACGATGGGCCTCGGAGGCGCGACACGTCTTTAAGTGAAATGTCTTTTCCTACGGGAATCTTGTTTTAAGCGGCGCGGACGCATCTGACGTCCGTTTTGAGTGCCGTCACCGGATTTGGAACCCTGGCGTCGAGGCGGAGGTTTCCAGGGTGGTTCTGGGCGTTGAATCCGGGGTTGAGGCGTGGGCCCCACGGCCCGTCTTTTGAGTTGCGTGCAACTTTTAGCGACATTTTCCTCAGACGTCCGTTCGAGGCGTGCGAGCAGTCGATGTTGGGTGTTTTTCCGAGGGGATTGCAACAGTGCAATCCGCCCACCCTAATTTGGAACGATGGTGTGGGGCCCACGAGGGCCGTTTGGGCGTCGACAGTGATTTTCCATCTTTATCACCGGACGACCGTTTTGGACAAGTGAGTAGTCCATTTCATGTACTTTTTCGAGAGGATCGCAACGGTGTGATCCGTTCGTTGAGTTTTGAGACTGGGATGCGGGTCCCACGAAGCAACGCTCGTGTGCTGTGCGCCGGAACGTATCCTTTTCTCCGGATATTCGTTGCAATCAAGTGAGTATTGCTTTTGACGTGTTTTCCCGAGGGGATCGCAATGGTGCGATGTGCCCGACTGTTTTTGGGGCCGAGACTCGGGATCACGGGATGTCGTTCGGGTGTGAGGCGGTGTTGGTGACTTTCCCGTCGGATATCCGTTGGAGGCGAGTAAGTAGTCTAACTCGCGTGTTTTTCCGCGAGGATTACAACGGTGCGATCCGTTTGGTTGTGTGGAGCCTTTTACGCAATCTTATTAAATGTGGAAGCATGGAAGGTGCTCCAGTGGTGGTTCTCCCTACCTTGTTTGTAGCGGACCCTTGGCGTGTGGTCGCGCACTCCTTGGGAAAGTGATATAAATGATTCACAAGATGTGGTTGGCCGTGCCTGGGCCTTTGAGGTGGAGTTGTTACGTCACGCCTTCGCGTTGACGCTGGGTGCCGTGTGCACGATGACCTTTGGGTTAGAACGAGGTATACTCTAGGAGTATACGGGAGCGCTTTGAGGTACGTGTGGTTTGTACCTGAGAATGTTTGTGCGCTTAGTTGGGGTTGACGTGGGGCCACTCGTCGTGTGGGCCCCATGTGTGTGCTGTGATCTGCTTTGCGTACTTTGACCTCTCGCGACGCAGAGGGTCCCTCGATGTGTTTGTTTGACCAGCAGGGTAGAGTTTTTCCCCTGGCTCTGTGCTCGTTCGTTTTCCAGCAGGGTTGAGTGGTCTCCCCCTGGTTTCGTTCTTGATGGATCAGCCAGTAGCGGTGCTAGTGGCACCCCGTGATGGAAGAGGTGCTGGACCTCTTTTGGGAGATCTGTTCTGGAGTTGGGTGGTTGCGCGATACCCACTCCGTGTTCGGTTGACCAGTGTTGTACCCTCTAATAGAGATGGCCAGAGCAGTTCTGAGTTTTACCCTCCAGCGGGGCTGGGCAGTGGGTTACTCATAGACTTCTTCGGGTTTACCCTCCAGCGGGGCTGGGCAGGGGGTTTCTCACTGACTTCTAGGGTTTACCCTCCAGCAGGGCTGGGCAGTGGGTCGCCCGTCGTCTAGTTCCAGGTCTACCCTCTAGCACGGCTGGGCAGTGGGTCACCTGTCGACTTATTCCAGGTCTACCCTCCAGCAGAGACTGGGCAGTGGGTCGCCTGATGATGTTTTAAGGTTTACCCTCTAGCGGGGCTGGGCAGTGGGTCGCCTGATGATGTGTTATGGTCTACCCTCCAGCGGGGCTGTGCAGTGGGTCGCCTGATGATGTGTTAAGGTCTACCCTCCAGCGAGACTGGGCAGTGGGTCGCCTGATGATGTGTTAAGGTCTACCCTGCAGCAGGGCTGGGTAGTGGGTCGCCTGATGATATGTTAAGGTCTACCCTCCAGCGGGGCTGGGCAGTGGGTCGCATGATGATGTGTTAATGTCTACCCTCCAGTGGGGCTGGGCAGTGGGTCGCCTGATGATGTGTTAAGGTCTACCCTCCAGCGGGGCTGGGCAGTGGGTCGCTTGATGATGTGTTAGGGTTTACCCTCCAGCAGGGCTGGGTAGTGGGTCACCCGATATCTGGTTATGAATTACCCTCCAGCAGGGCTGGGCAGTGGGACACCCGTTGATATTCCAGACTCAGTCCTTTCTACTAGGCTAGTCTGTGGCTTTCCTCTGTGATTATCGGAGCGGGACCCTTGGTTGTGCGGGTCAGTGTTGGAATAACTTTGACTTTGGGAAGAAATCTCGATTGCGGGGCAGCGACGAGTTGTGGTTGATGTTCCCCCAGAACTCTCAAGTACGAGGGGTGCTTTCCCCCACCGAGACGCGTCCTTGTGACGTGACCTAAAACCGTGCGGGCGAGTCAGTGCCGCCCAAAGCGGATAGTGTCGAGGTGCGGTGTTTGAGCCCCTTGGCTTGTGTTTTGGGGCAGACGTGCGGGATGCTGGGCATCGATGGTGTTACTCCTGGGACTGTAGGCGACTCACTTTTCTTGGGCTGAGCTACGGGACGGAGATCCCCTTATGACGTTGTTCGGGTTTCTTGTTGAGCATACAGATATGTATATACCTTGTTCTAGTACCCACTTCTTGGGTTTGGTTACTCTCCTTCCAGGAGAGGCGAAGACGCGCAGGGTATGCCACGTGCTTTCCGTGTCTAGCTTCTCGTGGTTAGATGAGTCTAATCTCCTGTTATAGGTAGCGAAGACTCGACGGGAAGTTCATCTTCTCACCGTTTCCAGCTCCTTGTGCCTGGACGAGTCTACTTCCTTCCTCTTCTTGGGTTGAGCTGGACTCTTTATTACACTCTCTGTTGTACTCACTTTTCTTTCCCCTATTCTCTCTACTGCTCACCCTTCGGTACCTCCTTTTTGTTGCTCCCTCGAGCCTTTGGGGTATCCTACTGAGTATTTTTATACTCACCCCTGCTTGGGATTTGCCCGCACTTAGTGTTCCCTTGCAGATGACGGACAGGTGGAGCATGACATCAGTGGAGCGTAGGATCTTGGGAGCTTGGACTGCGTGCGGTGGTCGTGGCTGGGTTCTAGGTGGGAGACCCGTCAGCTGTTTCCTTTTTGTTTACCTGTTGCCGGGTTGTGGCACCTTTTCTGGTTGGGTGCGTGTTTTTCCCCTTTTTCCTTTTCAGCACTGTACTTTGTACTGTTAGAGGTCGATGCACATTGTGGTTTATATATAGCAGTTTCCCTTTACTTTGCTTGTCTTCACTTTTACTCTACACTGTTGCATTGAGTTTGTTGCGTGTGTGTGTACAGGTACTTAGGCAAAGGCCTCCCTGAGTTATTGTTCCTTCGGCGCTGGTCGCCAGCCCCTGGCCTATGGAGGCGGGCTTGGGGTAGTTGCGGATCGAGCCCGGGTAGGGTCGGGTCATGACAAAGTGGTATCAGAGGTGGTTCGTTCCTTGGGACGTTGTGCGGACATCCCTAAAAGAGGAATTTGTTGGGATATAGGGCAACAATGTTAATGTGTCTCGAGAGCGGCTCTCAGGCCAGGGAGTCCAGTGATGGTGCGGCGGCCGACGTATCCATTCACCAGGACCTTGATAACCCGCTTGTCAACTCGGCATGCTGAGACACTTGTTGCAGGGAAATTTTTTTGTGCATCACATAGGACTGAGTCTTGACTGTCCTTCTTGAGTCAGCTCCCCATCGTTGTTGTTGTTGGTATATACATATATGCTCATCTGACCGCGGCACTCCTTGATAATATTCAGGATGTCTCCGCGAAGACAGCCAGCCAGGATACCAACTTTGGTTCGTGACGGCGACCCTGTGAGCTACGAGGCCACAGTCTAGGACCCATCATGCAAGCCCCTTTCTCTGGGTGGGCCGGTAGTAGCACCCCCACCTGTTGAGCAACAGATAGTTTCATCAGAGCAGGCTGAGCTTGAGCGCAGGTAGAGCGCGCTCCGTGAGTTCCAGCGGCAGAGACCGTTGAGGTTCAGTGGTGAGCCAGACCCTCAGGCAACAAAGGTTTGGCTCGAGGTAGTGGTTCGCCTTCTCAGGCTTGTGCAGACGTCGATAGATCAGAGCGTGGCTTTGGTAGCCAGCCTTTTTCGTGGATCATCTTGGCATTGGTGGAGTCTGGTGACTCGGTTTCTAGACGATTCGTCGCTTTCATGGGGCGACTTCCAGTTGTTGTTTCATGAGGAGTTTTTCCCCTCCTGCTTGGGCTCCATTCGGATTCAGGAGATCCTGCAGTTTCAACAGGGAGGGATGACGGTGGCTGAGTACGTGGCTAGTTTTGTAGACCGTGCACGCTTTTAACCGGACTTGGTCCACGACGGCAACTTCCGAGCACAGAAGTTTGAGCAGGGTCTCCGCCAAGAGATTTGTGCTGTCATAGTACCCTTGGGCATTTCCACATATGCCGGGGTGCCAGAGTAGGTGTTGGTGACAAAGAGCTTCCTGTCACGTTTTGCAGTTGGTAGTGGCAGTGGTCGTGGCGGAGCCGAGACGTCTGCCGTAGGCAACAGGCGCCGTAGGATAGGACCTCGACGCAGGTGGCCTTTCCACTTTCGGTTTCGGAGACGTGGTCGTATACCACTGTGACGAAAAGGCGCATGGCCTCAGCCGAGGATGCCCTTCCGTGAGTAGATTATGGGCCGTGGTCGTACACTACAGTGGCGCCGGAGGGCACCGGTGCAGCCTGGGGAGTCGGTGCTATGCTTGTGACGGGTGAGGTCACTTGGAACGAGACTGCCCGACCCGAGTTGCTGAGGGCTTCGGGCAGGCAGTAGACGCCCCACCATGGCAGAGGCAGCGCCGTGATCGGAGTAGTACCCATAGAAGTGGTGATAGCAGAGGAGCGGGAGAAGATGGTAGTGGGGGACGACTTTATGGGATCTCCCCATCACCACTAGGCGGTCCACGTCAGGCTTCAGGAGCTGACGGTTGGGACCACAGACATCCGCGAGCTTTGGATGTCTATGATCTTGCAGAGCATGGGATGGTGAGAGGTACCCCTTGCGACTCTTCTACTTTTTGCAGTAGAATTGTTAGGCTCTGTGTGTGAAATGCTTTCCTCCTTGCTCCTTGTTTGAGGAGTTACCAGGGTGATGCAGGGCGTCGGTGTAACCCTGTGTTGGTAAGGTAAAAGGCGTAGGACCTTTTCTCTTTAATCGATGATGTTGACTCCTTCGCTCTCCGAGCGTGTAAGAGAGTCTTGGTTGCGAGACATCAACTGTGAAATCTTGTGTGATCAGATATCCTTGGGTGTTTTACCATATGGATATTCTGAAGAAGGGAATCACCGGGCCTTTTCCTAGGTGCGGGCGGTGATTCCAGTCGCGGCGTGCAGCGTAAGGGTTTGACCGGGGAGGTGAGCTACCCCTGAGGGCCTTCGGGCTGTTTGAGATCGTGCAAAGGGATGGTGAGGTACCCTATCGCCTTGCCCTAACCCCAAAGTCTGGAGTGGGTGCACGACCTCGGCATGGGCCGACCTCGCGTAAACGGATCGATCCTTTGGTCTGTGTGCGGTGACACAGAGCTGTGCGTGGGTTCTTCTGGGTATGTGAAAGCCAGGTGTGAGCTTAGTACCATGTGTTGCTCCCTAGTTTTGCTTTTCGGGGACAAAATGCTTGAAGGAGGGAATGATGTAAGAACCCAGTTTTTGCTACGAAAGACTTTGGAATATTCTTGATAATATTCCAGAGCAGCGCCTTCAGACGGCGTGCGATTCCGAGCCTCGGAGTGGCCGGAATTAAATTTTCAGTGCGTTCACACTGGAAACGCCAAATAAATGGGATAAATCCTAAACAGAGTTTTGGATCATAGATCCGAGTGTACGGATGGGTCCGGAATGGGGTTTTACCCTAGGAATGACATAAAACATGTCGGGGTGGGATGTTTGGACCCCTCGCTCGCTTTTGGAAGGTTAAACGGATAAATTAATAAATTAATTTATTCGTTTAATAGTGAAACGCTAGTATCTCTTAAAAGGTGGCTCAGATTGGAAAACTGAGGGCACCGTTGAGTTTGGAGCGTGCCGTTTACCCTAGGAGGGGTATAAGTTTCGCGGGCGCGGGCCGTTTGTGAAAAATGGCTCCAGGGGCGTTTTCGTAATTTAGCTGCTTCGGATGTTAAATTTTATAACTTTTGAACGGAGTCTCAGATTAAAATTATGAGACCGCCTTTGTGCTCGGTAGGTGGTGTTTACCCTAGGGGAGGCTTAACCTCGACCCTTTTAAAAAATGAACTCATTAAGGTGAGATGAATTTTGAACCCAAATGAAGAAGGGAACAATTGAACTGATTAAAATTAATTTGAGTTGAATCAATAAAGTGACGAAATAAATGAACTTTAAATTTTGAAACCTAGGAGAAAGTGAAACTTGAATGTGCCTTTGTTTAAGGTTTTAATCCCACTTTTATCTAACATGTCATCAATTTTTGAATTGGAACTTGAACTAGAATTGAATTAGTAAAGTTAGTGAAGTTCGTGCAGGAATCATGACATCTTTGGCATTGGATGAATCTGTGTTACCCTTGGTTTCTATCTTGTAATTGAAACTAGGGAGGACTAATTTCTTTTGAGCATTCTTGCAAATCTAGTCATGATTTTGTTCATCTGTATTAAAAAGTTTTGTCATTCACTTTTTGAACTCAACGTCACAAATCATTCTTTACATTGTAAAAAGACAAAAGCATGTATTTGTTTGAGGAAAAACAAAGTTTTAAGTGTGGAGGAGTTCGATGTGGCTTAATTTCATTACTTTTTTCCACATCATTTTTTGTTTTTTCTTCTCTTTTTATTATTTAAATAATGCATTTTGTGTAATATTTATTAATTGTTGTATTTTGTATTAAAAGTGCGTGTTAGTGCTTATTTTTTGTTTTTTTTTCAATATTAAAATTAATTTGTTATTTCAATTTCATTCAATTAATTCTTTATGTAATTAATTTTCAATTTAATAATTTTCAATTCATTAATTTAATTAATTCTTTAATTCTTCTGTAAATAAATTAATTAGTTTTGTTTTTGATTCTTTAATTAATTTAATTATTTTTAATAATTTAATTCTATTCATTTAATACTTTTAATTTAATTTAATTCTTTAACTTCATTATTAATTAATTAATTAATTCATTAAATAATTCAATTCATTAAATAATTTTACTATTAAGAATTCGTTTTTTTAGTATAGTTGTTAATTTATTTAATTTACTTTTTTTAACATTTAATTTATTTAGTTTTTAATTTGTTGTGTTTGTTTTACATCGCAAGAGTCACCATTGAGTCACTGTCCCCATTGATGCTCCTCTCCCAATGGGACTCGTTGAGTCACCATTCCATCCATTTTACCCCGAGTCACCGTTGCCTTCCCAGTCACCATTGCAGTTCTCTTTCCCCCTGTCCCCATTTTTGTTTTGCTCCACACACACCGTCACCGTTCCATCCCCATGTCACCGCATCCATTCCTCCTTCTGCGAGCCCCCTTCCCCATTTGTGACTCACCGTTGCAGGACATCAGATCAGCAAAACACCAACAGCACCAGCAGAAATCAAAGAACAACAATGGGAGATTCGAAGAACAAATCAAGCACAGAAAGAATCACACAAATTCGACCAAAGCAGCAAAAGAAATACCCACCAACAGCACAAGAAATGCAGTAGGGCATAAAAAAATCACACGCAGAACACCCAAAACTTCCGATTCTTTCATATTCAAAACAAATCAAACCAGATCCAGACCCTTGCTGTCTGCATTCAGAATCCCCGAGCACCGTTGAAGATACTCACATATATCATACCCTCGCTTGCCTCCGCTGTCCACTCCGACCACTGATGAAACCCTATCTCTCACCGGTCCTCTCCCATCTGCTCGAACCAGGCCAAGCCGACCCCTGCACCAGCTCCCCTCTGCCTCACCGCGAGCCCGCCTCGACCTCCGCCGCGTTTCACACCTTCTGCCTCCCTCCTCCCTAGCGCCGCTCGACCCCTGCCTTCTCACTCATCCGTCTGCTTTCTCCTCCACCGACCGACCCCTCCCTCGCCCTCTATCCGCGACCGAACCCTCCGCCCCTTCTCCTTTCCTCTTCTTCTCCGGTGCTAACCCCTAATCCTCTTTTATTTTATTTTATATAATATATAATACATATTATAATCTATATAATATTATAACATATAATATGTAATCATAATATATATACTTATTTATATATATAATATTATGTACTTATATTTTATAATAGTAAATAAAAATATATTTATAAATATATATACACATATTTTAGTAATAATAAATTTTTCTAATTAAACTATTTATTTAATATATATATATATATATATTAATAATAGTAGGAATACTAATTTAGGTATAATTTTATTATTATTTCTGTTTTTATTTTAAATATATATATACGCAATTAGTTTTGTTCTTTTTTCTCACGTGAATTTTTGTGTTTTCCATTGTTCCGTGCAGGGGGGCGGTGATCAGGCAGTTACGGAGGGGTGCGCAGGAACATTTAGTGGGGGGAGGCTGTTTCCAAAATCAGCTGGGGCATTCCACTTCGAGCAGGGGTAGTAGGGAAATTCTTTCATCATTTCCGGTGGGCGGGAGATTTTTGGGAGATTCATGTCATTCCATTCCCATTAGGACCATTTCACTCCATCTCTTCACCACACACACAACCAGCATTCATCATCCATTCCTCCTCATTCCAGACCCCTCTGAATCATCCATCACCTCATCCATTCCATGATATCCATTCACCTGATCATGGGAACAAAGAGTAGGATACATGCATCAAGTAGGAGCAGAACATCAGAGTTGAAGCTGGAGAAAGGAACAATCTCGCAATAGATGTTTCTTCATTCGTTTTCTTTTGCTTTGCTTTGTTTTTCTGCTTTAATGTGTAGTTAAACTGATTAGGGGAATCATGATTCTATGTTATGATTTTCTTTTATCCACATCGCTTATGTTAAATTCCTTGTTCCATTCATCTTTTTAGTTCTATGTTCCTTTATGTTCATTTATGAGTATCAATATACACTACCTAATAACCGACAGGTGAGGTAGTGAATCAGTTCACCTTGGATCATTGACCGAAATACCGAAAAATGGAAAAAGTTGATGTATCTCTTCTCCATAGTGAACAAATTAATTTGAGGGTCAAGGTCGAAAGATTAAGACTCAAGAAGGTTCATCGAGCCGTGAAAGTCCACTAAACCTACACCTTAGTGAATTTCCACACTTTTAAGCACTGAATGATTGAATCAACTTAAGTAGGATTGGAGAACATCATTTTTAATCAGTTCAAGTAGCCCGAGGACCCTAAATTCATCATTTATGTGTGCTCTCTATTCAAGTCTTGTATCACACCATTTCACCTTCATTTTCTCATCCACTTTACTCCAGTTTAATTTTTTTTACCTTTTTTTTGTTTTTGTCTTTTTGGTTGTTTTGAGTTTAGTTTAGTCCACACATTCACTAAGTCATTCCTTGTGGTTCAACACCCTTCTTACCATAGTACTAGTAGTTTGTAGGGTTTATAAATTTTAAATTTGCATGCACTCAATGAGACGCATGGTTAGTGAATAAAAAAAATGGCAATAATAGTGAAATACCTAAACTGTATAAAAATTATTTTGTTCCTAACAAGTATAATGTTACTTGTTTTTAATATGGAATTAATGGTCACCATACTAATAATTCTTTATTGAATAATCCTCATATTATTAGTGTTAAGAAATTTTATATTTCTAGATATTTTTCTAGAATTAATTATGAAGTTTATGGTAAAATTAAACAAATCTAGTTTCCTAGATCATTTCTTGCTGACACTACAGGACACAAAATCATTTGGACACCCAAAAAAAAAATCTTATTTGATATTTTTTAGGTAAAAATATACAGGAAAAAAAATTATATATGGTATATATATAATGGGTTTTCAAGGAATATGAGTGGAGAAATTTCTAACTTTCATGCACTATGTAAATTTGATGGAGTTTTGGTTACCTTTGGTAACAATGATAAAGGGAAGATCATTATAGTTAGTCTAGTTGGAGATCCAAAATATATCATTATCATTAAGGTTCTCTATGTTCAAGGGTTGAATTATAATCTAATAAGTATCTCTCATCTCAATGGTGATGGTTTTACTGTTTATTTTTCTAATGATTCTTGCTCTATTTTTGAGGAAAAACGCTTAAGGTCAAAGAACCTAGAAAAAAAAGTTTATATTTTGGACCTTAGTTCCTTACGTGAACAAAATGTGAACTGTTTAAATACCAAAGTAAATCTTGGATATGGAATAAAAGACTTGGTCATTATAATATATTTTCTCTATCTAAAATATCTAAAAGGAATTTAGTTTCTAATCCGCTTTGTCTTAAGTTTAATGAGAAAATACTTTGTGATGCATGCCAAATAGGCACACTGTATACTTCATCTTTCAAAAAAATCAATAAAGTTTCCACATCTAAACCTTTAGAACCCATCAAAATGGATTTATTTGGACCTTCTAGAGTAGCAAACTTGGATGGAAGATTATTTGTTTATGTTTTAGTTAATGATTTTTCTAGATTTACTTAGGTTTAATTTTTAAACATTAAAAGTGAATGTTCTTTAGTCTTTATGAGTTTTTGTAAGTTTGTTCAAAATGAAAAACATTTTAAAATAATATCATCAAGAAGTTATCATGGAGGATACTTTTAGAATCAATAATTTAAATCTCTTTTATTAAATCTAGGTATTAAGTATACTTTTTATGATCTAAGAACACCTCAACAATATAATTGTTAAATAGAACCATTTAAGAAATGGATAGAACTATCTTAAATGAGTATAATTTACCTACTTATTTTTTTAGAAAAATCTGTTAGTACAACATTCCATATTATGAATAGAGTTTCTACAATACCTCTTCCTAAAAAGATACCTTATGAGTTATTGAATAATAGAAAACTAGAAGTTGGATAATTTAATGCTTTTGGATATAATGTGTATATATTGGATACTAAAGAAATTATTAGTAAGTTTTATCCAAAGGATCATGAAAGAATCTTTCTTGGGTATTTTATTACTTCTCAAACTTTTAGAGTGTTTAATAAATTTTCAAGGATAGTTAAAGAATCCATTCATGTGAATTTTTATAAGTTTGATCTATTTGATCACAATAAAATAAAAACAGATAAATCTATTGATTCTTTAAACAACTTGTGGATTTATTATTTTAATTTTAATTTTGAAAGTAAATTAGAACTTGATAACAATCAATCCAATTTTGAAAAAAATGAAACTGAGGAACTTGAAAGTGTCTTAACTATAAAAACTTGGACTTTGAAGGACCATCCTTTATAGACTATTATAAGAGATCTAGATGAAGGAGTTAGTATTGGGAGGAATGTTGGAAACCTAGTTGATTTCTATGCCTCTATATCCCACTTTTAACCTAATATTATATTAGAAGTTGTAGATGATGAGAGTTAGATGTTGTCTATACAAGAAGAGATAAATCCGTTTAAGATATTTTTTTTAGGAATTAGTTGATAGAACCTCAGACCATCCTGTAATATGAACTAAATGAGTTTTTAAGAATAAGAAATATGATCAAGGTATAATTACCAGGAATAATGCTAGACTAGTTGCTAAGGGTTAAAATTAGAAGGATGGTATAGATTATGAGGATACCTTTTCCCCTATTGCTAGGCTTATATCCATTAGAATCCTTTTATCCTATGCATATCATATGAATTTTAAATTTTACTAGATGGATGTTAAATATACCTTTTTAGTTTTCATTTAATGGGGGAAGTTTATGTTGAAAACCCCCTAGTTTTTAAAATCCTCATTAACAAAATTCTATTTTTATACTCACTAAAGCTCTTTATGGTATTAAAAAAGTACCAAGGGATTTGTATGAGAGGTTGAGAACTTTTAATTTATAAAATGGTTTTTTTTCTAATATGGAAGATCCTACTCTTTTTAATAAAACCTATTCTTATGATATTTTTTTAGTTCAAATTTATGTTGATAATGTTATTTTTGGTTCTGCCAATAAAAATCTCTGTAATGATTTTTCAAAGCATATAAAAAAGGAGTTTGAAATGAGTATGATGGTAGAATTACATTTCTTTCCTAGATTTCAAATATATCAAAATGGTTATTTATTTTTTTTAAATAAAAGTAAATATATTATTGATTTGTTGGAAAATTTTGGTCTTGAAAATAATAAACCATATAAAACTCCTATATTTAATTGATTTGAATAAAGTTGGTAAACCAATTGAGTATAAGTTATATAGAGGTATGATTGGTAGTTTATTATATCAAATTACTAATAGACTATATATAATGTTATATATTTGACTTTGTGAAATAATCCAATCAAATCCAAAAGAATATCATTTGATTTCTATTAAAAGGATTTAGTGATATTTAAAAGGAACCATTTCTCTATAACTGGTTTATCTAAAAACCTATGGTTTTGATTTAATTTCATATTTAGATATATATTTTGGAGGTTGTGGGTTAGATAGAAAAATCACCTTAGAAACCTGCCACTTTTTAGTGATATCCTTTATTTCATGGTCTAGTAAGAAACCACATTCAGTTTCATTGGCAATTATTGAAGTAAAATACAAATTTTCCAATAGTTTCTATGCACAAGTGTTGTTGATGAAACACATACTTCTGGAATTTTAAATTAATTTTGATATTTTTTTTTATTTTTTATGATAATTATAGTGCTATAAATATTTTAAAAAATCTCATAATTCATTCTATAACTAAGAATATTGATATTCAACATCACTTTCTAAAGGACCCTGTCTAAAAAGGGGATATTTTTTGGAATTTGTTAATACTGAATATTAGTTTTTTGATATTTTTACTAAACCACTTCCCACTACTAGTTTTGATTTTATTAATGGAGAGTTATTTTTATTTAATTTCAATTAAATATTTTAATATTTTTGTTAATCTTCGTTTAGTTTAGTTATTTTTTATTCACTTATAAATATTTATTTATTCTTCTATTTATCCATTTTTAATCTTTTTATTAAAATTTTAGTTACATATTTTAATTCCTAAATATATCTTTTCACTTTTAAAAATCCCAAATGATTACACTGAATAACCATCTCATGAAAGTAAACCTTCACCTAAAATCATCAGAGTTAATATCTTTCTCTTTCTCCTACTTTAGATCCCTTATTCTTTCAAAATCCCGAACTCTCAATCTCTTGAAACCTAGTTTTTTAAGACCTAAACCTTTTATTAATTATTGTGATGTATAAGACTAAGAGGGCTGATGAGGTAATTCCCAATAGCTGGAAAAAGGAAAAAGACCTTAGATTTTAGATCAGGTGGTGCTGTACGGGAAAGTTGTTGACTTAGAATGGTTTTTTGAGACCAATCTGATCCCGAAGAAAGAATTTAGCTTTTAAGGGATGAAATTCATGTTGGTTGGAGGAAATTTTGAATATTTAATCAAAATATAAGTAAATTAATTTTATGAGAAAACCCAGTTCATCTTTGGTTATAATGAGGATGTTGTTTATTTAAAGGTGAAAAAATAAGGAGTTTTCAGTGCTGACAGTCACTATAGCTCATATTCTTTAGTGTCCTCATAAAGAGAATTTTAATTATATCCTAAGATCTATTGGATATGGAGTGCATAAGTATAAGGTGTAATGTCTCGGTTCCAGAAGCCACCTAGAGGCGCCCTGTACCCGGTTGGTCACATGGCCTCAAGCGCATTTCCCCGAATGCCAGAGGCTGCCGACTAGCAGCAGGGCCTTATGTGTGATAGTGGGGAAGCTATGCCCTCATTGGTAGAGTAACACAACCTAAGTAAACAAATGGAAATAGTGGAAGCAGTAAAACAAACAATAAGTAGGCATCAAAAATAATAAATAATTGGAGTACATATATAAAATGATGAAGGATGCATGATATATATGTCTAGGAAAGCATCCAAACAAGTCACAATGCTAAATACAGTTCTAATCCAGAGTAAAAAATAAAAACAAGTAAACAACTCCTCAGCATCTCAAGCCATAGATTGGTCCCATGCTCTCCAGCTCCACATCAATCAAGTACCTGAAGTAGAAGGGCACTTTCCCTTATCTATACTTGTAGCAATATAATCTGTTTGGGCCCAAAAGCATGACCCAAACAGGGTGTGAGACTAAATCCCAGTAGAAAACTACCCAAAGATCTGTGCCTAACAGTCAGTGAATATATATGGCAGACAATAATAAACAGGAAGCAGTAAACAAGGAAGTACTAACAATAACCAACCAAATAGTTCCCAAAGCATTCAGTTCAAGATATCAAGCAACAACTAATCTAAGTAGGTAACCCTCTGGGAAGTACACACAGCCTATCCCCTCTGGTTCAACTTAATTATAGACTCTCTAAGGAAGCACACATAGTCAATCCCCCCTATAGTCTCTCATATTAAAAACTCTCCGAGGAAGCTCACACGGTCAATTCCCCTTATAGTCAAACGGTTCAAGACTCTCTGAGGAAGCTCACATGGTCAATTCTCCTTATATTCAAAACAATTCAAGACTCTCCGAGGAAGCTCACATGGTCAATTCCCCTTATGGTCAAAATGATTCAAGATTCTATGAGGAAGCTCACACAGTCAATTCCCCTTATAGTCAAAATGATTCAAGACTCTCTAAGGAAGCTCACATGGTCAATTCCCCTTATGGTCAAAACGATTCAAGACTCTCTGAGGAATCTCAACGGTCAATTCCCCTTATGGTCAAAATAATTCAAGACTCTCTGAGGAAGCTCACACGGTCAATTCCCCTTATATTCAAAAGGATTCAAGACTCTCTGAGGAAGCTCACATGGTCAATTCCCATTATGGTCAAAACAATTGAAGACTCTCTGAGGAAGCTCACACGGTCAATTACCCTTATGGTCAAAATGATTCAAGACTCTCTGAGGAAGCTCACATGGTAAATTCCCCTTATAGTCAAAACAATTCAAGACTATCTAAGGAAGCTCACACGGTCAATTCCCATTATGGTCAAAATGATTCAAGAATCTCTAAGGAAGCTCACACGGTCAATTCCCCTTATGTTCAAAATGATTCAAGACTCTCTGAGGAAGCTCACATGGTCAATTCCCCTTATGGTCAAAATGATTCAAGACTCTCTGAGGAAGCTCACACGATCAATTCCCCTTATAGTCTACTAAACCAGGTTTTCACGACCCTGTGTAAGTCAATGAGCATAGCATTTGAATATGGCCAAAGTAAACCTCAAGAACTACTTGGCTAACCATTCTATAGCATATCAGCATGTCAGAATAATCACATCATCCTATAACTTGGCATGGGAAACAACAAGGCAGCCTAATAGGCTAAACAGGACCAAACGGTCATAAATAGAACTAGTATGGGAAACCACTTCCAAAGCATAGCAATCAACCCCATACACACCAATTAACCTTTACTCAAGCATACAAGCATGGAAGGAAATTAACAAGGGAAAAACGGTAAACATGCAAAACCCCGTTCAAGGGTATTGGGAAAAATTGCACATATTACTCAAAGACTTTAAACAGAAAGGCACAAACCACCTACCTCGGTGTTGGGAGATCGCTATACGTGAACCTCAAGCCTTGAATCGTCCAAGAACACGGTAGATCTACAAAAAACACTCAAAAAGTTCAAATGAGGATAACTTGAGAAAGAGGAGGAATCATGAAATGAATCTATAGAAGAAGGAAGAGCTTACCGAGGCGATCCCAACTCAATTGACGGCGGTTGAATCCGAGATCAAATGCTCGGTCGAGGGATCAGAGGAAGATCGCAGCCGTACAGGTTCTCTCAGACGAACTAGGTCGAGAAGAAGGCCTTTTTGGTGATTAGACGCAACCCCGATACATTTAACGAAAAAAAAGAAAATACACGGTGTGTACTTTGGAAGTACACGGCGTGTACTTTCCATTTCCGTAATCCACTTTAGGCAGTCTCCAGGTCACCCCCACATGGCTGTGTGTGCGAAAATTACATGGCCAGTACACAGCTTCATGCGAAAACTGAGTACACGGCGTGTACCCATAAAGTACACGGCGTGTACTTCAAAAAATTTCTAGAAATTCCTCTTTTTCTCAAAAAATGATCAGAAAAGGAAAACATACCTGAAAAGAATATCCAGTTTCTTACATAAGGAAATCATTTCCTTTATTTTTGGAATGAACTTGGTTAGAAAAATGCTGGTAAAGTATTTAGAAGGTGACCATAAGGTGCTAATCAAGTTCATTTAGTCAGTTATTATTCCAAGGATTTCTGAGTCTGAGAAGATTCATTTTCCTGACATGTATATCATGTTTCACATGATGAGTGATATCAAGTTCAACATGAATTGGTAGTAATTAATATACATAGAAAAATCTAAACCCACTACCAATCCCACCTCAAATCCTAACCCTTAACCATTTTCTCTTGAGTTGATATTCAATTTGTACTCAGGGATTATTTATGAAATTGAAATTGAAATTATTTTGTTATTTTTTTGTATTTATGTTTTATGTGTGATGCTATTTTTTGTTATAAACCTATCCATTTTCAAAATACTCTAATTTTTGGATTATGACATTCACATGTAGTTCTATGAAAATTTAAATTTGTTTTATTCCATTTTTATTCTTTATTTTTTATCTCAAAAAAGAAGATAAAACTAGATAAAAATAAAATTTAAAAATAGATTTTTGTTTCTTTAAATTCTATGGGTTTTATGATCATTAAATATGGTGATATTTTTAGGAATAAAGATGTTAATCAAATGATTTATCATTAATTTTTCATTTATTTTGATGCTTAAAAACACCCTCATTTATTTTACTAATAAATCTACTTTAAGTGGGTGTTAGGTTTATATTTAAATTAAATATTTATTTTAATTTTCATGTAATTATGGAAGATTTAGTTCTATAATAATCTTTATATTTAGGTTAAAGGTCATTCTACAAATTATTCTAAAAGTTTTGAAGAATTATAGAATCATTGTTCAAAAAGTGATGTTGCAACCTAACATGTGTATCCAATATTACATTTGGAACCCCACATTTGAGCTGAAAATTATGTCTGAGAACCTAAATTTTGTTAAGGAACTTCACGTTTGAGTACCTAATGTTTGGTATATACCTAACATAAGAAACCACACATTGATATCATACTTTACATTCTAGAACTCCACGTTTGGAATCAAATGAACTCTGGAAACCATACTTTTGGAATCATACTCATGTAGAGTTATCTGCACATGGAATTATGCCTTCGTGGGATTTAAATTTTAAATTATTTCTATGATTTCTGCTACTATTTCAATGGAGTAAATATCTTGTTAAAGAAATTCAAAGGCTATTTAAAAGGATCTTAAAAAATGGATTAATTTGTTTTGTTTTCTAATGAGAGATATGATTTTTCATGGTTGATTAAATTCAAATTTCAAATGTGTTGTGCCTTTTGAAATCATAGTTTATATGGAGAAATTTTTAGATGTTTTTGAATAGAATCAAATCAGGATGCTTATTTAATTCTCAAATGAATTTATTTGTATTGCAGTTGATATTTTTCTCTAATGATATATTTTCTCTAAAGATAACAAAAAATATGAATCTATTTATCTTAATTTACATCATATCATTCTTCTTAAAGAAGAGATTATCCTTTTATGTTGTAACTTCTACTATTCAAATATGTTATTTATTTGATTCGGTAATAAACTGATCTAGGATACCCTCAATATTGGCACCGAAACCAATTATCCACATACTTTAAGGGTGTTACTGATCCTCAGGGGATGGAAAATAGAACCCAGGCATTAAATAACAATAAAATGAATGATTTCACCCAACCTAAAACAATCTAAATGGTATATATATATATAACTTAAAGGAAAAGTGGAAGATAACTAAAAGAAACATATACCATAACCAAATAGAAATAACAATATGGATACAAGTCAAATAATATAAACCAAACTCCAAGGTACATGTATGATGAAAAAGGAAAACTAAAATAGAATCTAGCTACTCCATGTGATAAGTGGGCAATGTCCCACCATCTCACCACCAACTAACCATACCCAACTAACATGAACCTCACTACCTCACTACAACAGCTTGCTTTTTCCTGCATCAAAAGTCAATACCAAGTCTATACACTGTCGAAGGGATGTGTTGGGTGTGAGATAATAAAGATCAATGGGATCCCACCCAAGTGTTACATATCAAGTCTCTGTAGAATAATCCAATTATTCCCAATTTACAGAAAAACATGTCATGATAAGCAATAAAGTGATTTTATATAAAAATCATGGTTCCCCTTTTTTCCATAGTTCTAAAATAATATAGGTAAAATAGTTTCAAATTATAAATCCAGTAAACCATTTACATTTCATCAAAAAATAGGTGTATCAAGTCAAAGTAGTACAAATCCAACACATAAAGGATAAACATGCCAAGGATAACTCATGCTCAGGTTAGCTTGGTCACTCGTACATCAGTCATGAATAGTGAATAGTATAAGTACCAAGTATCCATGAATCAAGGTATAGGGAATAGAGGAAAACCCTAAAAGAGAACCCTTCTACAATTCCAAGTCAAGTGCTAGAGCCAAATGCATCTTGATCTAGGAATAGAGGAACACCCCATAAAGTGAACCTTCTGAACAATATCAAAAGATGATCCCCAATAAACACCTCCCACCTAAGTACCCAAGGATACCATATGAGGCATATCAAATCATTTCAAATGGATTAAACATTTCAAAATACAATTTTAAACACCCTTTTTATATATAAACCTTCTTTGAAATCCCATTTAAAAATTCATTTCACAATTCTCTAAAAATAATCTTTATTTTTCCAAAATGAGGGAAAAAACATATTTTCATCAAAAACCCTTTTCATGCACACAAATCAGTAAATAATTCCATTTCATTTAGAAAACCATTTAACAAAACTATAGCAATCAACGGTTCACATAACATAGTCTAGAGACAGAGTCACCCACCTCAAACTTGGGTTTCAAACCACCTACAACATAATCCACCAACACCAAAAGGAATGAAAAGTATAAAACAGAGGCCCTAAAATTGATTCCCACATCGTATAATTCAAAATCCATAATAGAAAGGGTCGACATAGAGGTTAGGTAACACATACATCGAGAATCATACACGCCACACCACAACTAAATTAGGGAATAACCCTTGGAAGAAGATCACACAACTGATCGAGAAGAATAAAAAAAATCAACATGTGATCAACTGATCCTATAAATATATCCCAACACCTCTACCATGAGAAATGTAAATGAAGAAGAATAAAGGTTGATTATCGAGAGAGATGCGGTATGGCCACCATAGAGATCGAGTATTGAACAAAGTGATCTATAAGAGGAGAAAACACCCAATTTTTTTTGAAAGAAAACAAGGTTTAAATCAAGGAGAAAAAATCTAAATGAATTATGATTTAGGATTGTAGCACATAAAATCTATAGGGCACAAGGGGTTTATGTTGCAAACTAGGTATTTATGGCATAAAATTACCATATTCATGTATGTTTAAAAACATGTCTCCTTGGGGTTAAAAACCCAAGAAACATATTTAGGATGTAAAAACAAGTTTTATAATGAAAATGGATTTATTATGCAAATTTTTTTCATACTTTTGTTTCCCATGAGCTATTTATGCTGTAATCTATGGTCTTATGACCTAAAAACGTCTTATAGGATGAAACCAACCTAGGTTGTATAGAAAAACTCCCAAAACCATTTTTGATTCCCTCCAAACCCAAGAGACACACTATTAATCATAAAAATATCACACCTTAAAATCTAGGATGTTATAATCTCCTCACCATAGGAATTTCCATCCTAGGGAAGTAATGAAGAAGAAGGGTGCTCTGGAAAGAGGTGAGGCCCCTACTCCCTCCCCAGTTATTCACGCTATGAAGTCTGGTGAGAATCTAATCTATTCTACCATACCACTCTGACCAATGGAATAGAATTCCCATATAATAATTTCACATGAAAATCAATGATATTCACTAGTTGTTACACAACTAAAACAACTAGATCTAACTCAATCTCTTTCCAACTCAAAACTTGAGAGGGATCAAGATTTCACTTCTTGATCTATGATATGTTGAAAACATCATGTATACCCATTAACCGAGCCAAAAAATTCCAACCGATAATCAACCTACACAAGCCACTTAGTGACTTAAAATGGCCCAACATATCTTGGAGATAACTTCCCCTATTTCCCCATCCAACAGTGACCCAACCGAGGAGTGACTTTAAATAAAACCCAATCACCTTTAGAAAATTGTAAAGGATGATGTCAACAATCCACATATGATCTCTACCGACTCTACTCTATAACCATAAGTTGAAGTATATCCTAAATCCTCAATAATGTCTACTAAATGAGTCTTAGTCCCATAAGAGAGGCTCGCCCACCTAAGTCCAACAAAGAGGTGATCTACATGGGTGACTATACAAATCCTTTAAGGGCTCTATCTGATCAAATATTGGTGAATATTGTTATAAGAAAACAAAAATTGTCCTAGATGGATATCCCACAATCCATAAAAAATCCAAGACACATGAAAAGTGCATATCCTCTAATATCTGAATAATATACTATATTTAACCATTTGTCTATGGATGGTAGGACATGATTTACCAAACTTGAGTCCCCATCACCTTCAGAAAACTATTCTAAAATATGTAAGTAAATCTAGGATCCCTATTTGATAAAAATGAAGAAGAAACCCCATATAACCTCATGATATCATGTATGTAAAAATTATCCAGATCTTCAACTTTAGTGGTGTCCCTGATCTAAATAAAATGGGATGATTTCATCAAATGATCAATCAACACCCATATATAATTCTTCCCTTTGGGATTCCATGGTAATCCAACAACAAATTCCATGAATACCTCTTCTCATTTCTAAACTATCACTCGAATAGGATTGAGAAAACTTGAAGGTTTCAGATGATCTACCTTTATATATTGGCAGGTGTAACAATGAGACAAATAATCAGTAATGTCACACTTCATAATTGGACATCAGAATCATCATACCATGTCATAATAAATCTTCATAGCACCCAGATGAACATCCCATGAATAACCATGATAGTAAAAAAGCTGAACTCCTCATAGATTCTAAGATTTAAAACCTATATAAAAAGTGAATAATACCATCAGGAGGGAGATGCCAACTAGAAACGGTCTCTCCATCATAAAGATTTTCCTCGATTCCTCTAAAATCCTCATACTACTACTAAACCTACAAAATATACTATAGGAGCGATGATAACAACCTATCACTAGTCAAAACCATACTCGAATCATCATCTTGAGCTTCCAAGTGAAACTGAGCAATTCTCCCTATTAAGTTCCACTATTCCTTGAATTAAAAGATAGCCTGTGAGGACACTTTCCTACTAAGAGCATCCACAATGACATTCCCCTTTCTCAGGGTGTAGGAAATATTGAAATTGAACATCTGAAGTTACTCTACCCACCACATCTATTTTAAATTCAATTACTTTTGAGAAAAGATATAACTTAGACAATTATGGTCATAAAATACCATAAAACTATCCCAAAAAGGAAATCCCTCCAACACTTAAATGCATGCATAACTGCAAAAAGCTAAAAAACATGAGTGGGTTAATTATTATCATGTGGATGAAGCTGTCAAGAGCCATAAGATACCACATGATTGTCTTGAATTAGTATACAACCCACAATATCAATAGAAGCATCAAAATATTCCAATACCCCTTAACATGATCAGGTAAGATCAAAATTTATGGTGAAATTAGAATTCGTTTTGACTCATCAAAAAAAGTTTGACACTTAGAATCCCATATAAATTTAACATATTTCCTAGTAAGAGAAGTCAAAGGTGATGACAACTTCAAGAAATCCTTGATGAACCAAAAATAGTATCCAGTAAGACCTTGGAAATTCCATATCTCAAAGACATTCTATGGTTACTCCTATGAAAAAATGACCTTAACCTTCTTAGGATCAATTAATAGGATACATTATTAATTAATGTTTCTCAAGAACCTCACTTTTTATATCTATAAATTTCATTTCAAAAGCTTCCCATAAAGTCATTATTTTCTAAAGATTTAAAAAACCAAATTCAAATGGTTCTTATTCTCATGCTTTGATCTTGAATAAACCATAGTATCATCTATGAACACTGTAAAAAAAGTGTCGATATACAGATGGAATATCTAATTCATCAAAGCCATAAAAATTGAGGGAGCATTAGTCATACCAAAAGGCATCACAAGATATTCATAATGGACATACCTAATCCTAAAATTTATATTCTACATATTAGACTCTCGAACCCTGATATGATGATAACCCAACCAAATATTGATCTTTAAAAACCACTTCTCCCCCTTTAACTGATCAAACAAGTCATCCACATGTGAAAAAAGGAACTTATTCTTAACCATCACCTGATTCAAATTTCTATTTTCTACACACAAATGAAGAGAACCATATAACTTCTTGGAATAGAACACAGAGGATGCCCATGAAAAAAAACTAAGGTGAATTAAATATTTCACTATCAGATTATCAAACTGGATCTTAAGCTCTTTTAGCTCTGTTGGTACCATATGATAGGAGGGTATTGAAATTAGATGATTACCCCACACAAAATCAATCATAAAATATACCTACCTCTCTGAAGGAAGACCATAAAAATAATATGGGTATCCTTTAAGAAATTATCTAATAATAAAGAGAATATATCCAATATAAGAATCGTCATTGGGATCAAATTCAATGATAGGAAACAAACTCCTGAGATTTGGACAGGAAATTCCTACATGATAGGACCTCGAGTCTCACTCTCCCTGAAACACCAGAGAGACCCCATCAACAGTAAAGAAAAAACTCACCAATGATAATAATAAATCTCATCATAATTAGAAACAATCCAATCCAACTTGATGATTATGTCAAATGAGTCCATATTGGGAATGAGGAAATCCAAAACTAACTCCATATAGAGAACTAGACAGAAAAAGAAACGCATGTTCCTTTCTCTTTCCAAGAGGTTTTTCCATCTCTATAAAAAGGACATGATCTCTTTTGGAAGTTTTAGCACATAAAAAATAGAAATATATAAATGAATGCGAGGAAACAATATCAAATAAAGAAATTGTTATATAAGATACAATGAAAATGGTACCTCTCACTGTCATGGGCCCCACATTAACCTCTTCTATAAACTTATCCACTAAGTGAAGGTGATTAACTCATAAAGAATATGAGTTGAGACTTAAAGAATTTGAAGTATTAGAATGCATAACAATAAAATTTGGAACTAAATATGCCTAACCAAATGATGTATAGACATAACCTATAAGAACCTCTATAGTTGGATGTATTAGACATAATCACTGAAAATATTGGTAGGTGTAGGACAAGTACATTGAATTTTCACTACCTTACCACACTAATAAGAATTAGGAGGCACACTAATAACTGATGCTGATAATGTAGGGGAAACCCGTGGCTATGAAGTACCTCCACCACCCTACAATGATCATTTAACTTCCTCTTATTTCTCTATGGGACACTAAGGCTGCCACTGGGTGGAAGGGAAGGGGTCGAATAACCAATCTTAACCATCATACATATCTTCCATAATAGACCTATTTATCATCTCTATATAGGTGAAAGATTTATCATATATACCTATGATCAAATTTCTAATCAAAAACCCTATAGGTATTTATGATCTTTAAATTGTTCATTCATCACCACCTTTTGAGAAAAATGAACTAGCTCCATGAGACGATTAGTGTAATCCAACACCAAACAATATCCCTATTATAAATAGAGGAACTCTAGATACTTCACTATCATCATATATTCTGGGAATAACTACTAAAAGAAGAGGGTCTTAAAACCTTTCCAATCCAAAACCACATTATAGTTTTCCTGAACGATGGAATTCCACCACTGATTATCGCGACCTTCGATCCTGAACATTGCACAATTAACCTTGATAGCCTCAGGTGTATCCAAGAAGTCAAATACATGATCAATATTTTTTATCTAGTCCTATGCCTCTTGAGGCTCATTAATACCCTTAAAGGATGGGGGCTTCTCATGTAGGAACTCTCATGATCGATGTTTGTCTTTCTCAGATCTGCTTCTCAATAACCCGGTTCTGAACTCATGGTATATTCTTGTACATGACATAAAATTATCTCACAATATCCTCTATAAGGTATGATCCAATGGTGGATTCCCTTGAGAAGCATCTCTCACTTCACCCTCCCATGGAACCTGAGGAAGACATCTCAGAGGCATGTTGCTACATACCAAAAAAGAGAAGAAAATGACCAGGCAATAGGAAAAACATCAGTTTAAGCGAGATAAAAAAAAGTAGAAACTATGATATAGATTGAAAATAAACTCAGGAGATACATATCCCAACATACAAAGGTAAATAGAGTCTCATCATGGTAAGTTTTTTTCTGGAAATCACCACAAACTACCTCTCAAGTCCCAATAGTCTTATCACATTTCTAAAAGAATTCCCAAGACTGAGCATAACCATAATTTGATACCATTTTGTAATGAATATACCTAGGATAAACTCAAAAATGTCACTCAAAACAATCCTCCACATACCCAAAGAAAATTACCAATCCCCATAGGCTAGCGACTACTACTTGGGCATCAAACAAAAATAGAGGGAATAATTTTATCCAACCTAAAAAAACAGCATGGAATATATATATAATGGAAAGGAATAGTAGAAGATAACTAAAAGAAACATATTCCATAACCAAAGAGAAAAATAAATAATAATAAAAGTCAAATCATTTAAACCAAACTCTAAGGTACTTGTCTGATGATAAAGGACAACTAAAACAGAAACCAACTACTCCATGTGATAAGTGGGAAATGTCCCACCATCTCACCAGCAACTATACATACCCAGATAAAATAAACCATGCCTCCTCACTACGATGCCTTGTATTTTACTGCATTAAATGAAAATAGTAGGACTACACACTACTGAAGGTGTGTGTAGGGTGTGAGCTAAACAAAATCAGTGGGATCTAACCCAAGTGTTTCATATCAAGTCTCTCTACCAAAATCCTGTTATGATCAATTTATAGTAAAAAATGGCATGATAATAAATAAAGAAATTTTATATCAAAAGTAAGGTAAATAATTTCCACCTTTTCCATATTTATAAAATAATCTAGGTAAAATAATTTAAAAGCATAAAATCCAGAAAACCATTTCCATATTTTCAAAAATAGGTGTATCAAGGGAAAGTAATACAAATCCAACACAAAAATGATAAACACACTAGGGATAAATCATAGTCAGGTTAGCTATCTCACTCATACATCAGTCATGACTAGTTTTCACTAAAAGTCCTAAGTTACCATGAATCAAGGTCTAAGAAATAGAGGAACAACTCAGAAAATGAACCCTTATATATTGTCAAGTCAAGTCCTAGAGCCAAATGAATCTTGTTCTAGGAATAGAAGAACACCCTAGAAAGTGAACCTTCCTGAAAATATCAAAAGATGATCCCCAATACCACACTTCCCATCCATGTACCCAAGGCTCCCATATGCGGCATATCAAATCATTTCAAAGGTCTTACACATTTCAAAATATAATTTCAAACACCCTTTTTACATCAAAACCTTCTTTGAAAACCCATTTTACAATTCATTTCAAAATTCTTTTAAAATCATATTTATTTTACCAAAGTAAGGGGAAAAAATATTTTCCTCAAAGAAAATTTTCATTCACACAAAGTAGTAAATAATTCCATTTCATTTAGAATTTTTTTAGGAAAATAAGTTCAATAAACAATTCACATAACATATTATAGAGAAAGAACCATCCACCTAAAACTCAATTCACAAACCACCCAAAATAGGATCCACCAACATCGAAAGAAACACAGAATAAAAAAAGAGGCCCTGGAATCAATTCCCACATTTTAGAATCCAAAATCCATAATAAAAAGGGTCGATAGAGTGGTTAGGCCACACATACATCAAGAACCATGCATTCCACACCACAACCAAATAAAGGAATGGACCCTGAAATAAGATCACAAACCAAATCTAGAAGAATCAAACATGAATAAACACATGATCAATATATCCTATAAAAGTATCCCAACATAAATTCCATGACCAATGACAATAAAGAATTAGGAAGGTCACTTACTAAGGGAGATGTGGTACAACCACCATGGAGATCAAGCATCGAACAAAGCAACCTAAAAGGAGAGGAAACACCCAAAATCACCTAGAAGAACCTAGGGTTCTAAGTAGGGAGAAAAAAGCTGAATGAATTAGGATTTTGAATCTCATTGCATAAATACTATATAAAATTAGGGGTTTACATCATAAACTAAGGGTTTACAGTGTGAACTTTCCCTAATTCACATATTCCAAAAAACATGAAGCCTTAGGTCAAAAATATGAGGAGACATATTTATGATGTAAAAATAGGTTTTAAAGTGTAAATAGATTTATACCGAAAACCATTTTCATAGCTTGTTCCCCACAAATTATTTATTCTATAAGCTATGGTATTATAATGTAACAACTTCCAGTAGGATGAAACCAATCCAGGTTCTATAGAAAAACTCCCAAAACCATTTCTGATGCCCTCTAAACCAAATAAACACACTCTTAATCATAAAAAGAGAATATCTTAAAATATAGGATATTACAAATATAGTTATTTAATGATTTTCATGACTCCACTTTAGAGACATACATGTCATAGCTACTACTATGTGTTCATCCTGCTACTATAAAAGATGTTTTTGATGCTAATGTGTTATCTAAATATATTATCTACAACAAGTTTGGGGATTATTCATAAGTAAAGCGCTTTGAAGTTAGTTATCTATTCCTATGAAGATCTATTCATCTATTAGTTTCATCATTTTCATCTGAATGATTTCAAAAATAATTTCTCCAACCAAATAGAATTTATTTTGGTTTTAAACACTCATATGTTGAGTGTTTTGAGGACCGCTGCTCATCCCATTTAAATCCTTGAAAAATATATTTTAACCGGTTGTATTTTCTTACAATAAACTATCAAGATCCCTTAGAAAATGATCTACTGGTGAAAATCCCCAATCTTGCAAAGAGAGTGTTGGTGGAGTAAACTAGAAGATATTTCCCCCCCGAACTACTATAAAAATTCACAGTGTGCTCTTATTTTATTTTACACTACACATTCAATTAAAGAAAAGAAAATAAAATTTATTTCTAAGTATAAAAGGGGGATCATTTCTAAAATTTTCAAGTGTTTTTAAAAGGACACAATTTCCTCCCTCTTGTGTTCACATCATCATTCCTACCTAACACCAATTCCATTAGAATTTCTACATGGGTTTATTTTTTACACATACAATCAAAATTTTCTATATCGAAAGTAAAGTTAGACAAGAGTTTATTTAAAAAACTAATTTCTAATTTAATTTTGATAACTAAATTCTGATAATTAGAATTTGAATATGAACTAGATTTAGATTCTAGTTCAGATTAAAGTTTAAAAATTTTAGTATTATGTTTTGAAATTATATTATTAGCCTTAGTAAAATCAGACTTAGAACAATCATAATTATTATTTATCCTTTTATTCTATTTTTCCCTAAGAGTTACATATCTCACCATTTCTTTATATGAAAGAAAACATACCCCATCATTATATGGATTAATTTTTTCACCTTTCAATGAATTTTCTTTGGTTGGATTTTACTTTTCATCATATGATGAAGTTAAATAATCATCTTCAGGGGTAAAGAAAAATTTATAATATAAAGATAAATTGGTAAGATATTCATTAGTTACCTTTTCCATAAGTAGATTATCATATATAAAAATATTTACATAGAAACCAATAATCTTTTAACCATCACTACCACTTTTTTATGATGATATATTAGAAGTTGTGTCTCCTCCTCTAGCACTCCATGTTTCTAGGTATTTTAAATTTCTATTCCCTATACTTTTAGAAGTTATACTAGGATTTTTTCCTTTATTTTTATCCTCAGACAATGTGGTTTTACATGAACAGTCTTATTACACTTCTAACAAAATAACATCTAAAGTTTCTTTCCTCTCACATTTTTATCTTCTATATTTTTTATGATCATACCAGAAGTTTCTATTTATGATCATCTTATTCATTCTCCTTAATAACTAAGAAAATTATTATTTACTAGATTCAACATTTATGACATCTGATGAAAATATAAACTTTTTTATTTTTAATATTATATTTGGAATTTAAAACTCCAAAAGTAACATTACCATAATTAGATGAAAATGACACTCCATTCCTCCTCTTCTACTTCTTAACATATTTATTAGTCCACTCTCATATTACATGAAAGTTACAATAAAATAATCAAGACTTAGCTTAACCATGTTCTTTGTATCATTAATAGATATACATTTAGACTACCACTCATTTAGAAGTATATCAATAACTTTTTCAAAAAATTAATCCTCTGATAGATCTTTATCACCACGTGATTGAGAAATTTTTACTATTGTCATAGAATAATGATATATTTGAGAAACATAGTCTCCCAATATAAAATTAATTTATTTATAATCCACTAATGGAATAGATCTTCTATTTTTGAGAAATTAAAGTTCTAAAATGAGTAATTGATAGTTTATTACAAATTCTATTAATAGTTTCATAAGAATATATTTGACTATAAATGTTTTTGTTCATCAAACACAACTAGGTATTTTGAACCTTTTGATTTTCATGATATTCAAGTTATTATTCATAAATAGAACCAATATGAAAAAATTATAAAAGTATTTACAAAAATAAACCTCACACAACATATATATTATTAAGAATACTTAGAAAGAAAACTATTACACTGATCTGAAGCATAATAAATAACAAGAATTAAAAAAACATCATAATGAATAGATACTTTCAAAATTCTCAATATTTCATCTTCTGATCCATGAATCTATGGTCCAATTTATAAGATAAGTTGCAACAAACTCCAATGTTTGAAATACACTTTATTTATATTTAGTTGTAACTACATCATCATTAGCTTAGTCATATTTTGATAGACTCAGAATCAATTCTTATATTCATATTAAATTAACCCCGCATCGCTATAGATCTTGTACATCTAGTGAAATTAATCTGAGCATGAAATTCTATTCACATAATTTTCATCCTGCATGCCAACAATAACTAAAAAACAACCTTTTAAGTTAAAAAAAATTAACTTCACTTAAATATTATATTTTTATTTCCAAAACATAGGATATAAATAGAGTCATTATCTTAAAAAACTCTATAATAATCTCCTTAACATAGATTAATTTTAAAATCTTTATAGTTTACTTATTTTTGAATTATTCATAAATTTTTTATCTCATGTTTAAATTTATAAATAATTTATTCATTTATCTCATTACCTAATTTTTTCATAATTAAATTTTTTATATTATGGATAGTTTCATGCTTTATTTTAAATGATAAACTTATACTAAAATTTTATACATTTATATAAAGAGTTACATGCTAGGTATTATTATTTATTTAATTTTATTCTACCTCAATTTTAGATTATAATAGGTCATGAGCATAAATTTAAAAGTTAATTATATTTTACACATATTAGGTGTTAGAATTATATTGGAATTAAAATCTCTCTTGAGTAAAATATCCTTGAGTAAAAAGACTTTGGGTTGAACTACTCACTAACCTGGAGGATTATTCCTTGTCAAGAAAAGTGGGAGTTGGCTATCTGTCACTCAAAGATTACTATTATGGGTATTGTTAATTTCACATGGTTCTTTATTTTTCCATGAAAGGGTTTCATATACCTTATGTGTGAGATGCATTTAGATATATAAGAATATATTTTACATTTTAATTTGGATTAGTAACACAAGACATGAGTTGTATAAAGTGTTATACATCAATATGTTTTGAAAATATTGATTTGGTTAGAGGAATAAGATTCTAAACTAAATCATTAGAATCATGAATACATGTTAATGGAATATATGGGATATTATGGTGAAATTAAATCCTATTTAAAAATACTTAGTGTTATATTACTTCTAAAGAGACACTTTTCAAGATCTTGATCATCTAACCGAATAGGCCATGCCATAGTTGGGTGCCTCTTGATTATATTGTGTAAGGAGATAATCTAATGAGGTGACCTTAAACATTAAATTACTTGTTTTTGGTGTATGATTTGGGTTAAAATTAGCTAGAAAACCCTAACTATTAGGATACCAGATGAATTGAGTTGAGACAATCCATATCATGGATTGGAAAAATATTTTTCCACTCATTTATTAAAGAGTTATATTTTATATGATTGAAATTATTTTTACCAGATATAGTCATGAATTATTTATGTGATTAAGCAACATAAGTCATGATGAAATATGAATTTTATTCCACTAATGGATATGATGGACTCAAAAGGGTTTATCATTTTAGTGGGAGAATATTTAATAAATGTAGTTAATAATTGCATGTAAAAAACAATATTCATATGATAAAATATTTTTTTATTGATAAATAATTATCATTATCGCCTAGATTTTCTTCAATATTATACATTAGAAAGGATATTCTTAATGTAATAAAATTATTAAGAATGAAACAAACACATAATAATTTTTCTTAAGAAAGGGAAAAATTATATGTGTTAGGGTAACCCATTTCTGAGTAACTAATTATTGAATTAGTTCATCAAATAAATCTTGATGTTCATGAAAGTCATAAAATAATACATTGAATTTTTAAAAATGATAAAACGAATTTTAGTCTTTGTTCATATATTCAATATTATTGGATATGTTAATGACTTGGAGAGACTAAAGGTTTCCTTATGGATAGATCTGGTTATGGAATTCATTCTAGAATCATCATTGTAAATATTTTGAAAATGTTAATGAGTTATATAAAATTTTACCCTATATTATCAAAGTGTTTAGGATAGATGAACTAGGAATGTGTTTTCTAGGTTTTGGTGTTGTGATGAAAACACAAGTGGGTAAAATTTCAAACCAGAAGAAGAAAATTTAGTTGGAGAGAAAAAAAATGTTCCTTCAAGTAGACAATCAAGGTCATTGAAACCTAATAAAATTTAGGAAGGAGGGAACTGTTTTTATATGATGGAATTTTTCATAGATATCACAAGGGGTTTAATAAACTCCATGAAATATTGATGTTATCAAAATAAATTCTCTTATTTTTAAATCTATATGATTTAAAATGTATACTTTATAAATTATGTAAGTATACATGAGTTCAAAATTAGGTAAATAATTGATGTATATTGTAGTTTTTATTAAAATAATAATGGAAAGGATTTCCTAATCATAGACTTGAATGAAACGGAATTTCAATATCAGATGGATCCTAGTAAAGGATGTGTATAGTTATCTCACTTGTCTTATATGTTAATAGAATTAATTTATTAACAAAAAGTTGTTAAAAAAATATGAGATGTTACACCTATTTTATGATTCATTGATTTTTATAACATATAATAATTAAAAAAAATAATACCATATGGATATAATGGTTTATTTATCAAATATTTTCCACTAAAATGAAATAAGAGTTATTTCCTATCATAAATTAGATTCTTTATATTAACAAGATATTTTGAAGAGAATATTCTATCAAAGAAGCTATTGGGAGTATGTTTGGACTTTAATAAGTTCAAAGTTAGAAATAGAGGATTATTTTAGTCAAAGTAAAAAGTGAATATATCTTTTAAGGGAAAATTTTATGGAAAATTTACCAAGGATAAAGATGATGATAAATATAGAATGAGTTCTAAGTAATTTATTAACATTGTAACATTGGATGTTATGGAGTTAAGGAGTTTGAATATATTCATGGAGATAAATATTAGGAATATAATTCCTATGTCTCAAAAGCATTCAAACAATATTACTTAATATATGTTACTCACTAAAGAGTTTAATGGGGATATTTTATTAGGTGGTCATATAGCTGTGTGAAAGAAATTACATAGAGATGTATTGAGTTTAACAAATCCCATAAAAGTTCAGAAAAAATATGGTTAATTTGGTAGTCTATCGCATATGAAATGCTAGAAAAGTGCTTATGTATGGGTTTTTTATGTATTCTTAGATATGTTTAAGGATATAAAATGTATCATGTTACAAAAAATGCTATCTCAACTTTACTATTCTTTCACACTGGTTATATATATATATATATATATATATCATGAAGTGAAATGATAATTGACCTCTCAAAGTATGACTTTGAGTTATCCTTATACTTTGAGTTATCCTTATTTGATGTTTTTTCATGATTTTTATAGGTTATGATAAAATGTTAAGGCTAGCATGAGTATGATTCTTGTATCAAGATACAAAATATACTCATAAGGAACAAAATAAGGTTTTTTTTTTCTCGAAAACCCACTAACTGTATGTCATATAAAGTGTCATACACTATGACTTTGGTATAATAAGGTTGAATGGTTCATATTTGGATTTCACTATACCTGAGGTCAGTGAGATACCTTATAAATACCCCAAATCTAGTAGCCCAGAGTCAGTGGTTAATTTACTACATTAGTACTAGATACAAGCAATCACATCCCAACGGAAAAAATAGTTTAGTAGTATTAAAGAATCATAAACAAACATGATTCTAATTTTACATTAGTAATAAAATATAAAAATGCAGTGAGATAAAAATTCTACATCCTTGAATTCATTCAAATATTCCTTCTTCATATCCTGGAGAAGGAAACAAAATAAAGGTAAGATCATATTCTCAGTAAGGGTTACGTACAATAGAAGTTATCATGAGTAAATAAGTCATAATAAATATGGAAAAGTAAATAACTAAAAACACATTATATTTAATTAATAACATAAAAATAAATCATAATATGGTAAACATAAATGATGATAAAATAATTCCATATAAATAATAAAATAATATTGAAACTTATCCATGGATATCATAAATATTCAAATAATCATATGAAAATTAATAACTGATTTCATAATTATAGAATGCATAAAACTGGACATCTTAAACTTACTTTTAAGGCCTCATGCTAATACATCTTAAATAAATGGGTAATATCTCAGCCAAATATCCAAACTAGTTTGTCTCATGAGACCCACTGATGCATCGAGGGGATATAATGGATCCTACACACAACTTATTAAGTCTAATGAATTTATCATATATTTAATAATCAATTTAATTCCTAATAAATATACATCATAAAAAATATCTATATTGAGTAAATAATAGGTAATATTGGGATTTCCTTTGTCAATCAAGTAGCAAAACGCCTTATGTAGAAATGGTATATGGTTTAGGAAATAATAATATCCATGATGCAAATAATATAGATATTTTTGATGAAAAAATATCACAAGAAAGTTAGTGTTTCAAGAGAAGGTTAATGACCGCAAAATTAATCAATAAATGAGACATGATAATTAATTAATCAAAAAAGTAGATTTTGTAGTCAAATCAAGTCTCTTAGAGGATATAATAAAATAAAAGGGAAAAATTAAAAATAACTTTACATTAAAGAATTTTATTTTTAAAACCATTGGAACCTTTTAGAATTAGCTAAATATCATAAAATGGTTACGGTGATGGGAACATCTATTAACGCTATATACATTAACAAGAAACATTCTTTTTGACTTTTTTTAAAATAAAGTTAAAAATGAACATTTCAGAAAACATTAGAAAGATTCATTTAAAATATTGTAAATGGAAAAAGATAACATAAAATATTCTTAATAAATCATTTGAGTAAATAAAAAATGACTTTTTTAAAATAATTTTGAAAAATACGGACATGGAAGAAAAATATACCAGATCAAAAAGAGAAATAAGATTGAATTTTGTTTTAAACATTAATTTTATTGGTTAAAGTTCGAAAGAGAGTAAAAGATATATGAAAACAAGGAAACTCCTTAAATATGAACTCGATAAGAAAATAGATGAAGTCTTTGAAGGATATATTATAATATTCCTTCAATGAAATATATAAGAAATCCTAGAGAAATGAGATTGTAAAATCAATTATTACCTCTTTGGTAATTTTTAAATTATAACTACTTGAAGATGTAAACATTAATTTAAAATTTAATCATCATAAATAAATATAAATTAATTTTAAATGCATCAAATGGGAGATATATACACCACATAAAAGTAAATAGGTGCATAATACCAAATATGTCTCAATTGAGTGGAAATTGAGAATAAATCCCTTACAAAGAGCATATAATTAAAGTTATAGTTAATCAATAAAGTGATTATGTTTGAAAAATTTAAATAAAAAAACAATTATAAATAAAACATAATACAATCAGAGTTAATTTTACATATGACCATGGAATAACATAGTCAATAAAGTAAAAGTATAACCCAATGAATGGAAATTGAGTTAAGTAACCCCTTACCTCACACTTACACTTAGTTGAATGTGATTTAAAATCCTTTATAATAAATTTAAATTTATTATAATTATATAACATAAAAATATAAATTCCTATAATTTCATATATTATCCACTTGTAACATTTTATACCAACTTATTACTGATTCTTTATTAAAATTAAGTTTTCAGAGTGTTAACTGCCTCACTTTTCATGCAATTTTTGATTTGGTAGTTTTGGTACTTATATATTGATCATGGTTACATAATCTATAGAATATTATTTATAATAAAAATATTATATATATATATATTAAATATATATATATTTAGATTCATCAATAAAATATAGAGATAGAAAAATGAATTACACTGTTCTTGGAGTGGTAGGCCATACGTACACATGAACACTGTTTTCACTTTTCAACAGATAGAATGAAAGAAAGTTATATAATAATTAACCTTTAAATAATAATAATTATATGATATATATCATATGTATCCATTAAATATATCCTTATTATCATCCATGTAAATATGAAATGAAAAACATATCACATCACTAAATAATGGTGGTAGTCCACACGTACGCACGAGTAACGTTATAATTTTACAAAAGTTTATAAGGTAAGAAGTTAGATATTATATTATAATAAAAAAAAAATAATTATTTCATATATATAAAATATATTCATTATTTATATATTTATAACAATCCAAGTAAAGCATTGATGAAAAATGAATTACTCCGCTACATGGAGACGATCAACCGTACGTATGTATGAGTGATGTTTTCAATTTTTATAAGATAGAAATGTGATAAAATAAAATTATATTTATGATAATAAATTTATTATTTTTATGGTTAAAATAGATTTAGATTATGTAGAATAAGAAATAAATTGGAAATAATTTGTAAAGATGATTACCTCTTCTTCAATAGACCTCCTTTAGATCCCTTCTTAAGGACACTTGAAAATATATTTTAAGAATAATATTATCTATAATTCATGTATAGATATGTTTATAAGATAATTTTTTATGGTTTTGTAGAGATATTTTTCTTAAAGTGGTGTAAAGAAGAGAGGATATGGGTGTCCTTTTACAATATTGGTGAGTGGAATACTTATAATTTTTCAAAGTTTTAAAATATTATTAAGTCACTTTCTTGGAAAAAATAATTAAAAATGAATCAAATTATAAGGTTTAAGGTAAAATTACAACAAAAAAATGAGTTTTAATCATGTTTTTAAGTCATTTTTACCATTATCTTTTTAGATTAACCCCTAGTACACCAGTTTTTACCTTAATCATGGTAACGACTGTTTCAAACTTAAAGGGTTATAATTTTACTTATAAGGTAAAAACTAGATTATAAATAGAAAAGGGATATAATTTATGATCATTTATTATTATATTTGTCCCCTTTAAATATTTTTATGATTTTTAAATTATATAATAAAATATTACTTTTTTTATAAAATATCATTAATGCCATTTTTGACACTATTCATTTAATATGACTTTATAGATGTTAAGATAAAAAATTAATTTAAATATAAAATATCTAACCATAAATTATAAATTATTATTAATCATAAAATTTAAGTTTCATCACATGTAATCCAAAAAATATGACTTTTTTAAAATCATTTACTTTGATTTTTCTATTCCTTGCACAAGCACTGAGTCAGCATCGCATAATCTTTTAAAGTAATTATACCATTAATAAAAATAAAAATAAATAATAAAAAATAAATAAATTAATCATGTTAAAAATAAACTTTCATATTCATTAATAATACATTTTTATCTCTATTGAAAAATATAAAATAAATTTAAAAGCAAGAGAGTGACATTTTGAAAATTTCTTCACATAAAATAATATAAATGTCATTTTCAAGATAAAATGGAACAAAAATGACATAGATTATAAAATTAAATAATTTCAAGTTTTGGGTTGATTGTGAGACCTTATATCATAGTTTTAACCATGTTTTACCCCTTTTACCCTTACTAAGGTAATAAATATTTACCACGATTACCATTCAAAATGACCAAAAATAAAAGGAACCTATTTAAAAAATTCGAACTACCTTATTTAAAATATATTATCAATTTTTAAGATTCAATATCTAGAAGTGGAAATAATCAATTTTAATATAAATGCGTAATACGTAACGAAAAATAGTTTTTAGAAAAAAAATCATTTTTAAGTATACAAATTAACTTATATCAAAATGATGAATATTTCTAATTAAAATAGAATTAATTGTATAATGTGGATCATATTTAATATTATTAAAAAATCCAAAATATAATTGTATTTTCAAATTAATTTATTTAATGAAATAAATGAGAGTGTTTTGAAAATCGGTATTTTTCACTATTCACTAAAAAATCAATCATTTTAGAAAAATCCCAAAATTTGAACCCAAGTTAATTTTGATATGATAATTTCAAAAATTATATTAATTTTATAAGATAAAATTTCTAAAATTATCTAAAATTAATTATAATTACCACACACAAAATGCAATAAAATCATTTTTGAAGAAAAATGTGTTTTTTTAAGTATAAAACAACTTCACTAAAAATTGAGTGTTTATTTTATAAAAATTAATAAATAAATTTGTATTGAGTATGAATATTATACATATATTTAACTCTTTAGTTATTCATATTCATACACACTAGTTCAATTACTATTTCACATTTAAATAATAATATTTTTATAATATATCTCAATTGGCTTAAAGATTAGTGCTGTGTGTTAAGAAAGATATCAAGATTATTATTATTTTAAACTAAACTTTTGAAGTGTTACATTATCCCCCCTTAAATATATCATACCTTAAAAATTTCATCTCAGTCACCCAAGGTTCAATAATTAAAAATACCTTTATTGAAAACCCACATCATACAAAGGGATAATAAAACTTATTTTAAAATTGGGAAGTGGGAAGGATAAAGGTTACCTAAAATAACATATAATCGAGTTACCAAATAAAGATAAAATTGGTGTAAAATTAAAATATTTAAATATATGAGAAAACTATTACCCAAAGACTAATAGATAGTTATAATTTACATGGTCATGAGAATGTTAACGACTGTAAAACCATAAATTAACGAGGGGTTAAAAGACCATAAATTCACTAGAAAATAAGGTAAAAGTATACCATTTTTATTTCAATACCCCTTTCCTAAAGTTAAGGGATTCTTTTACTGACAAGATAAATAACATAATAAAATATGCATACTTGATTTCTTTCCATTTCATATGCACAATTTCATACTTTTTTTGTGCTTTGATAAATTTACACTTCATATCTTATTATATAAAAATAATTTTCAATATGGATTTTTTTCATATCTGAAGTACTATAATTAAATTTGAATGGATCATAATATCCATAAAATAATAATACTTCATTCCTTATTTCTATAAATATTAACAAAACCAAAATGGTTAGCACAATTTATCCATTATAGATAAATATACTACATTAATCTATAAAACCTCAATAATAACCCCCAAAGTCCAACTTAATCCATTCCATAAATAGTTTATCTTAATACTCCTCCAAAATATGTCTGATCAAATTCAAAACCAAAAAATCAAAAATATTTGATCATATTTTTTATCAATATAAACCTAACTATTATCTCTAAATAATATCGATTGCTCATAAGGTGGTATACCGAAAGTATATATACCCTAATCATATACTACCCACAAATATTCTAATAACTTCTATAAATTTATTGAATCACCATAAATCCATAATAAAATCATATACGCTTCCATAAATTAACTTAGTCTTAATTCCTTATATTATTTTTACCTTAATCATATAATATTACCAATACAGTGTACTTAACATTAGTCACTTATTCCCCAAATCACTTTTCAATCCTATAGTTATCTATATGATATAATCTTAAAATATACAATATTTTGTTTCCTAATCAACCATAATTACCTCAAAATGAATGATCATATTAACCCTAAAGGTTATTAATAACTTTAAACCGATGTCCATAGAATTTAAAATCATTATTCCTCAAGAAACCTTTTCACTAAAACATATACTAAACCAAAGGGTTGTATTCCCATAAATGTCTCCAAAAATATCCTTAATCATGTTAAAATACCATCACATAAAACATAAAAAGGGGTATCTATTCCCTTAAACTTATAATCAAACTTATAATTATCAACCCTTGAAACTTTAGGTTTATTAGATATCAATATGGAATATTATAGGTTTCCATAGATTATATTCACTTATTCATTTTAATGGTTTATACAAAAAATGTGAATTAACCCAAACATATCCCCTGAGAGTGTCAAACTAGGTGCACAGTAATGAAAAAATTGCCATTCACTAGAATGATGTTCAATATATATTCAAACAACTCTTTTCAGGGTTATTAACCTTAGACGCATCTATGCCAAAAACTGTATCCACTTGTAGTATCTATTCATGGATGCATTACTAGGAAAACTATATAATATCTAACTTACTAAAAACTTTATGATATTATTATATAATCATGAATATAATAAAATTATATTATAGGTCTATGTTCCCTAATCTATGATTTCATAAATCTAGTTCCTAATGTTTCTACTAAACATGCTCTCATACCAACTATAAATATCCAAACCCCAATAAACTAGAGTTGGTAATTACTTTATTACATTAGCAATACATACACACGATCACATTCCAAAAGACCAAGTAGTTTATTAGTCTTGAAGAAAAAGATAAATACATGCTTCTCACTTGATATTATTAATTAAATATAAAAACATATTTAAAGTAAAAATGTTTCATCCTTGAACTCATTCAAAGATTCCTCCTTCATATCCCGGGAAAAGGGAAAAAATAAGAAAGATCTTAGATTCCCAATAAGGGTAATGTAAAACACAATATATAATTATTAAATAAGGAATAATAAATATGGAAAGGTAAATAAATAAAAAAACATGCCATTTAATAAATAAGTTAATCATGAAGAATAATATGGTAGGAATAAATGATGATTAAATAATTTCTTACATAACCACGTAAGCTTGAAACTTATACATGGATATCATAAATATTAAAATAATCACATGGAAATTAATAAATGATTTCATACTAATGGGATGAATAATTTATGAAATCTTAAACTTACTATCGAGACCTCATTCCAAGACATATAACATAAATGGGTAAGGTATCAGCCAAATACCCAAACTAGTTTATCTCATGAGACCTACTGATGCATTGAGAGGCTATAATGGGTTCCATCCATCACTTAATGAGTCCAATGAATTCCTCACATATTTAATGATAAATTTAATTCATAAATAATATGCCTCATAAATAAATAATCTTTTTGAGTAAATAATATGGAATATCAGGATTTCCCTAGTAAATCAATCATCAAAACATTTTATGTAGAAATAGTATATATTTTGGGAAAAGTATATCCATGATTCAAATAATATATATATATGTTTGATAAAAAATTATCAAAATAATTTAATGTTTCAAGATAATTTTATTGTCCATGAAATTAATCAAGAGATGGGAGATGGCCATTAATTAACCAAAAAAGTATATTTTGTTGTAAAATAAAATCTTTTGGCAGATAAAAGAAAATGAAAGTGAAATATTTAAAATAAATTTTCATTAAAGAATTTTATTTTTAAAACCATCGAAAACTTTTAGAATAATCTAAATATTATAAAATGGTTATTGCGGCATGAAAATCATTTAATGGATTATACATTTAAAATAAACATTTATTTTAACTTTTTGTAAAGAATTTTGAAAATGAATCTTTTAGAAAACATTATAAGGATTCCTTTCAAACCTTTTAAATGGTAAAGTATAAAATTAACTTTTATTAATAAATAATTTTAGTAAATAAAAAGGAATTTTTTAAAATATGGACATGTAAGAAAAATATACCCAATCAAAAAGAGAAATAAGACCAAATTTTGTTTTAAACATTTATTTTCTCGGTTCAAGTTAAAAATAAAAGAAAAATATAGAAGAAAACAAGGAAAAAAATTAAATATCAACAAGATAAGAACATAGATGAATTCTATGAAGGATATATTATAATATTCCTTCAATTAAAAATATAAGTAATCCTAGAGAAATGAGATTGTAAAATAAATTCTTATAACTTTGGTAACTTTTAAATTTTAAACCCATGAAGGTTTAAACAAGAATTTAAACTTTAATCAGAATGAATAAATATAAATTCATTTTAAATACATCATTGTGTCATTATATACACCACATAAAAGTCAATAGGTTCATAATACCAAATATGTATCAATAGAGCGAAAATTGAGATGAAATCCCTTACAAAGACCGTATTATTTAAGTGATAATTAATCAATGAAGTGTTATGTGTGAAAAATTTAAATAAAAAAACAAGTGGAAATATATCACAATTAAATAATATTCCATTTAATACATAATCATATCATAACATATTCAATGAATTAAAAGTATAACCCAATGAATGGAAATTGAGTTTAGAAATCTCTTACATCATGCTTACACTTAGTTGAACAATATTTAAACTCTTTTCTAATAAATTAGAATTTAATATACTTATATAAAAAAACCATATAAATACTTATAATATAATATATTATCCAATTATAATATTTAAATACCCATTTATTAATAATTATTTATTAAAATCATCATTTTAGAGTGTTTACTGTATAATTTTTTATGTAAGTTTTGGTTTAGTAGTTTCGGTCCTTGAAATTTTTTAGTGGTTCAATCATATTAATAATTTTATTCATGATAAAAATATATTATATATTATATATGTATATATATATATATATTTAGATTCATCCATAAAATATATATATAGAAAAATGAATTACACTATTCATGGAGTCTGTAGATCGTACGTACACATGGTCATTGTTTTCATTTTTCAACGGATAGAATGAAAGAAAGTTAAATGATAATTAACATTTATAGAATCATTATTATATAATATATATTCATTAAATATATCCATATTACCATCAATTCAAATCAAAAATAAAAAACTAATCACGTCATTTTGTGGAGGTGGTAGTCCACACATACGCATGAGGGACATTATTGTTTTTCAATAGATTAGAAGGTAAAAAGGTAGATATGATATTATAATTATAGAAGAATAATTATATTAGAAATATCATATATATTCATTAGTTTAATATCTATACCCATACAAGTAAAGTGGCGATGAAAAATGAATTACACCACTATGTGGAGACGGTAAATTGTATATATACACGAGTGATGTTTTCACTTTTTTTTAATATGGAAAAGAGATGAAAAATGGTTTTAACAAAAGAATAATAAAATCCCATTATATTTATGATAATATATTTATTATTTTAGTATTTTTATAATATATATATATGAAGTATAAGAAGAAATAAACTTAAAAGAGTTGGTAAAGACCTCTTCTTTGGTAGAATTCTTTTAGATCCCTTCTTAAAGACCCTTAGAATGGTCTTTTATGAAGAAAAGACCTCTAATTCATGGATAGAGAAGTTTATAAGAGTATTGGGTAGGGTTTTTTGATCTAGGTTTCTAAAAGTGGTGTAAATAAGAGAGGGGAGTGGTGTCATTTTATAATTTAGGTGAGTGACACACTTGTAATTTTTCAAAGTTTTAAAATATTATTAAGTAAATTTCTTGGAAAAATGGATCGAAAATGACTCATATTCGAAGGTGATAAGGGTAATTAGAAACTAAAACCAATTAATGAAGTTTAATAAAGTTTTTAGGTCATTTTTACCCTTATCTTTTTTGATTAACCCTAAGTAAACCCATTTTGACCTTAATAGAGGTAACAACTTCTTCAATCTCAAAGGGTTATAATTTTAATTATAAAGTAAAAATTGGATTGTAAATAGAAAAGGGATAAGTGTTTTGACCATTTATTATCCTAATTTTCCTCCTGTAATTTTTTTATAATTTTTAAATATTTTAATAAAATATTATTTTTTCATAAAATATCATTAATGTCATTTTTGACGCTATTCATTTAATTTGACTTTAAATATTTCAAGATAAAAAATTAATTCAAATATAAAATATTTAAACATAAATTATAAATTATTATTTATCATAAAATTTGTGTGGTACCATAATTCATATATTATTTATATTAATTTTGATGTTTTTAAAATCATTTACTTTTATTTTTCTACTGCTTGCACAAGCACTATATCAGCTTCGTGTAAGCTTATAAGGTAATTATACCACTACTAAAAATTAAAGATAAATTATCATCATAAAAATAAACTAATAATGTTAAATATAAACTTTTATATTAATTAATAACATATCTTTATCTCTATTTGAATGTATAAAATAAATTTTAAAGCAAGAGAGTGACATTTTTGGAATTTTATTTACTTAAAATAAAATAAATATAATTTTCAAGGGAAAATGAAACCAAAATTCCATATATTCTATTTTTTTTATATATAGTAGAATTTATCCCATACAATGAAATAATTTAAAGTGTTGGGGTTGATTTTGATACCTTATCTCATAGTTTTAACCCTATTTTACCCATTATACCCTTACCAAGGCGACAAATATTTACCAATTTAACTATTCATAATGACAAAAAATAAAAGGAACCTATTTATGAAATTTTAACATAATAATTAAAAATATAATATAAAAGTTTCAATATTAAATCTATTTAAGTGGAATAAATCAATTTTAATACAAATGCATAAAACGCAATGAAAAACAGTATTTAGAAAAAATGTGTTTTAAAGCATAAAAATTAACTTATATAAAAACCATGCATATTGGTGATTAAAATATAATTAATTATATACATTGGATCATATTTAAATTTAATACAAAATAAAAATATAATTTTATTTTTAAATTACTTTGTTTAATGGAAATTAATTTTAGTATTTAAAAAATCAGTATTTTCACTATTCACTAAAAAATCAACCATTTCAAAAAAATTATAAAATTTTACCCTAATTTAATTTTAATATGATGGTTTCAAAAATTATTTTAATTTTATAAAATCATTTTTTTAAAAGTGTTAGAAATTAATTATAATTTCCACACACAAAATACAATAAAATCATTTTTGAAGAAAGATGCATTTTGAAGTATAAAATGACTTCAATAAAAATTGAGTGTTTTTTACTAAGAATTAATAAATAATTTTTTATTTATTAGGAACATTATAAATACATTTCATAATCTATTTACTCATTTTCACATGCTCCAATTAAATGGCTAGGTCGCATTTAAATAATAATATTTTTATAATGTATCATAATTCTTTTAAAGCTCAGAGTTGTGTGTTAAGAAATATATTGAGATTATTATTATTTTAATATAAATTTTCATGGTGTTATATACCTAGAATGAGAAACTTCATCTTTGATACCATTATTATGAAATACTTGATGCCTAGCTAATCAAGGGTGGTTGAGTATTTTGTTGATCATGTCGTTGGTTAGAGCTTAACCAATATGAGATTTTTCCTATCATATGATGTGTTTGAAACATGAATTATTGATTGAGATAGAATGAAAAATTTCATGACCTTACCTTGATAATAACTATTATTACATTATCTATTGGGTGAGGGTAATGTGACATTATAATCTATAAAGGTGAATGACATGTGATTTATTCATCGACCTGGTCTGTCTATACGTAGAGAATAAAGAATGTATGAGTGACTATACAGGATTGACATAATTTATTTCTTATGGGTACTCAATGTCATAGATAAAGGGATAAAATGAAAATTAATTATTTTATATAATTCAGTTGATGGAAACAATTATATAGATACATTTATTTTATGGAGATCATGTTATATCCACATGTATCTTGAGTAGCACTTGTTATTTTCTTAAGGGAGACATTTTCTTACATTTATGAATTTGGGAATTAATATATATATTTTTTATCAATGATAAAAAGTCCCATGGAGTTACACTTTATGGTTTATTGAGTAGGGATTGATTTATAATTAGAGATATTCTCTAAAATTATTTTAGATTTTATCCAAAATGGTTTTGGATGGGTATTCACAAGGTATTTTATATATTGTGATATATTTCAAAAAGTGTTTTAGAATATTTAAAAGAGGAGTTTTTTATATTGTTTCAAAATTTATTATATATGATACAATATAAGGTGAAATGACACGAAGTATAATAGGTTTTAATACAAGTGTTAGATTAAAGGATATATTCCTTAATGCCTAATATGTATACGATACATGATTAGTATGTATCTCAAAGTATAATATATGGATAGTTTTTTAAAATATATAAAGGAATATTCCTTGAAAGTGAACATCATTTATTATGATATAGATATATCATAATGCACTACCTTGTTATATCATTGGCTTTGATATAATGATATCACAACTATTTCCTTTTTCATAGAAGTAGAATGTTTATAAGATAACGTTCAAATACCATCCGTGTTGGCTATCAATTATAGAAATATTTCATAGGATGAAAAACATTGGAGGTTTGGTGCATTAATATAATTAATACATGAAAGGATGGGGAATTAACTCATATGTTATGTAACATATGAGTTAATACATGAAAAAATCAGGTGTATTCTCGAGGGATATAAAAATAGGTGATCACTATGTGATGAAGATCAATCAAGCATGAAAAATAATCATGCATTTTTCCATGAATAAATCTTCATTCTCCCACCTTAAATTCTATTAGATACTTGAATATCATGGTTTGGAGGAGGGTCCTTCCCATATGATGGGTGATTTGGTACAACCTATATATACACCTTAGAGGGAATAGTCTGGAGGCTGTTACTTGTGATATTCATCAAGCATCGATTAAAGAAGAAACAAATAGATTCAAATTATGTATGTTACACAAATTTTTTTCATTTACAATGCACTTTGTTTTAGTTTCAAATCCCAATGTTCTTGAGATTTTTAGTTTCTTGTTATTGCTGCAACATTGATTAATCATTAATCAATCGTTAGAAACCAAGTAGTTATGACATCATGACCCTCAATTGAGTTTTGAATAAGTGAATGAACATGATAAGATAATTACGTATGATGAACTTATATAAGATTTAGTCATTTCAGGAATTGATAAAATGAGATATACTAATGGGATTGACATTTTTCAAGTCTCATGCTTAATCTCAATGTCAAGGAAAAATGAACTTTACAAGTGGGAATGTGGTGGATTAGATCACACCAAACCCATTTTTAAATATGGGTAATTATGAGGTTTTTATAGACACCATTCTTATTTTATGATTATGAATAAGATTTATGATTATTTTAAACTTTACAAAGGGGTCTTGGGGTTACACATAATATAATGCTAATTGGTATTTTTAGACCAATGTGATTAGTTCATGTGTAATTTTTTTTATGTTTATTGTAAACAAAAATAATATTTGTGTTTTTAATATTTATATTTACTTAAATAATATTTATTTAGTTAAATAATTAATGTTGTGTTATAATATAAATAATGACTTATTTATATTATTAATACATAAACATGAAGAAATATAAAATCCCAAATTAATTTTGGGTTTGAGATTAGAGTAATGTGTTCCAAGGCCTATCACAAGAGTAAAATTCATAGGCTTTCCTAAAGAGTCCATTTAAGAACCTATTTATATATTTTTAATCCATTTTTAGTCTCATTAAATCCCCTTCCTATATGGTTTAGGACTTAAGACACCTTTTAAGGCTATTTAATGATTCAAATGACCATTGGAGGCTATTTATTGTAGCGCTTTAGGTTTGGTAAAGGATTATATACCTTAAAGGCTATTTAATACCCCTATTTTTATAACTAAAAGGATTAGGCATGTAGTATTCATCCCATTGAGAGTAAAAAAAGGTAGTTCTTAGATCCCTCTAGTTTACCTTATCCAAGAAAGAGTTCTCTAGTTTTCCTCATTTGAGAGAGTTATCTAGATTTCCTTATTTGACAGGTTATATAATATATTTATAATTCCTTAATACATCCTTTTACTTTATAGTGAATAGAATTACTTGGATATAAAAAGGATCCCACAAAGGTTTTGGTGACTAACACTATCGATGGATACTGAAGGAGGATTGATTTCATCAATTCAAGTTTGATCTAAATATTCAAAACCCATTTAAAATGTATTTTTTTTATTATTTTTGTATTATTGTGTTTTTCATTTATCCATTATGATCTTGTATAATTTTTATTAATACTTATTCTACATTAAAAGTGTTGATATTGTTACTAAAACCCTACTTTTTTATTGGAGAAAAGGTTAATAGTTAACTAATTCTTATTAATTCAGACGCATGAACGTATGATTATGTGTGAATATCTAATTAAAATATTCATTGTCGATGAAAAGAGTTGTATAGACTAAATACCTAGGGTAATGAAGTTACCATTCATATAGATGTCACATTAATACATAATCATGTGAGAGAAAGAGTTCCTTCCACCATGTAGTGGTATCAGAGCCACACTCAATATGTGAAAAATACATAAACTAAATGTTAGAGTACTATATAGTCTTATAATACATTTAAACTATGTAAGAATAATTTAACAATCAAATGAAACATTTATGGAATGTTTTATGGTGTGATTTCTCAACTTAATTTTAGATAGTGTGTTTCCAGTCAGACCTAATATGAAATATCACACTCTCTATTCTCTAGTCCATCAGAGCTATTAACAATGCTAGATATTTTCATCTCACTGAAATCAATGCAGAGGCATAGAATTTTTCAATATAATGTGATTATATACTTAAACATTATAAGTTATATAAAATAAAATTAATTAAGTAATTAATATTCATAATATGCATTGAGTATGTATACGATCCATACTATTGAATTACTATGAATATAATCACTTTGGGAATGCATGTGATTTATATACTGTGGATGATGAGACTAAATATAAAATCCTTTATTAAATATATAACTATTAGATTCCTTCCAATAATAATCACATTCATAAATAACTTTATTGATCAAATATATGGGTCATGATTATCAGAACATTAATAATCTATATTTTGTTGGGTGAAAAGGTAAGAGTTATCTTAATGTGAATGTTGGGGGACACTTGACTTGGTAATCTAATTAGATCAACCTCTAGAGTAATGTTATTGAGCATATTCATGAGATGAATTAAGAAATATATTATTCAATAATCAATACAAGAGTCATATTTGATAAAATTATCTAGATTTTTTACCTAAACATACATGTCTTAAGATACTATCTTATAATAGTTTAAGATATATAAAAATATATATCCTGGACCATTGAATTTATAATAGTGAAGGTTATTATTTTAGTGAGAGTATATTATATAAAATTATATATCTAATAATAACATATATGATAATAACCATGAAATATAATTTTTTGTAGATATTCATAGCATTAAATGAAAACTAAAATTTATCAATGAGACCATCCCTTGATAAAAAAAAATTTAATGGTAATAATTTCATTGAGTGATATAATTATTATAGAATTGTTCTCAAACAAGAAGTGAAATTATAAATCTTAGAACAACCTACACAATATTAGATATTTTATTCTACCTCATAAGAGGGTACATATTTTTATTAAAAATATTAGAAGAATACATATGATATAACATTTCTTGCATTATCAACCATGATTTCTAAGATTTAGAAGCTATATGAAGACATGGAAACATTCAATTTTGTTGAATGGATTAAGAATAAATCAAATAATCATAGTTCTAAAGAACTAAATGTTATAGAAATAAATTCCTCTAACTCTGAATCAAGGGTATTAGATGTCGGATGCTCATCACATGTTTATGCTAATGCGAAACTTCTCAAATAACAAAGGATATTGATTAATGGATAAGTGAACCTATGATCTGGGAATATAGAAAGAGTTGATGAATTATATATGGGGATATTAATTTTTCTTCTTTATAGTGTATTCTCATTATTATTAGAAAATTGTTATCATTTACTTTCAATAAACATAAATTGGATTTCTGTATCTTTCCTATATAAATTAGTTTTTTCATTAGTTAAAAATAAAAACTATTTTTCTATTTATATGAATGAAATATTTTATGGTTATAATAACATTTTTAATGTATTATATATATTGGATCTTGAAAATCCCATCTATAATATAAATAATAATAATGTTAGAATTAATGATTCAAACTCCACCTATATTTAGAATTGTATCCTAGGACATATAAATAATAATCACATTTAAAAACTATATAATGACGGAGTACTGAATTCAAATGATTATGAATCATTTGATATATTTGGACCTTTTTTTATTAAGTAAAATGACCAAATCTTCATTTAAGAGTAAAAGGTAAAGAGATAATAATTTATTATATTTCATATATATTGATGTATGTGGTCCTATAAGTAAATTAGTTCAAGGTGAATTTCAATATTTATTACCTTTATTGATAATATTAGTAGGTTTGAGTATGTATATCTTAAAACAAAAAATGTATGAATCCTTTGAAATGATCGAATTTTTCAAAAATTAATTACAAAATCAACTTGAAAAAAATATTATGTGCTTCAATATGATATAGGTAGAGAATACTTGATCCAATAATTCCATGACTATCTAGGATATTGTGATATATTATCACAACTCACTCCACTTAGTACACTACAATTAAAAGGTGTATTTGAAAGGATTAATCAAACTCTACTAGAAATAGTTTAGTATATGATGGTTCATACATTACTTAATAATTTCTTTAGAGTTATGATTTATAAATTTCTTTGTTTTGACTAATCCATGTTCCATCAAAGTCTATTAAAATTACACCACATGATGTATGGAACATGAAACATACTAATTATTCTTTCATTCATATTTGGAGTTGTAAGTCATATTTATGATGTATTAACTCGAGTAACTTAGGACCCAAATCAGATAAAAGTTTATTTTTTATTATGCTAAAGAGACAATGGGTTTTTATTTCTATAACCCATTAAAGAAAAAAGTGTTTTCTTCTCAACATGTTATATTTCTAGAATGGGAATTTATTTCCAAAAGATTTAGTAGGAGTAAATTTAAACTTGATGAAGATTAATATCAAAAAGAGGATGTCATTCCAGAGATAGATGAGTCAAAAACCCAAAGGGTTATATAAAATTAATTTACTCAATATACACATGAACTATGAAGTCCTGGTATATTTCATCAAGAACTTGATGGACATGTATTTTTCATTTTTGATGAAAGTGATACAAAAATCATAGAATTTGATCCAATATATTTTTCAAGTCTATCATGAGTTTTGACTATGATAAATGGTTAATAATAATGAAATATAAAATGGAATCTATATACACTAATCAGGTTTAGAACATAGTAGTTCCACTTTAAGGTGTAAAATCCATTAGGTCTTAGTGGTTCTTTCTCAAGAAGAATAATATGGATGTTAAAGTGTCTATCTACAAAGATCACTTGGTAGAATTTTTTTAAATAAATTCATGTAATTAACTATAAATAAATCTTTTCTCTAGTATCTATGATTAAATATATTCAAATTATTTTATATATACCAACATTTTAAAATTATGATAAATATCAAATGAGTACTAAACCAACATTCCTTTATGAAAATTTTATAGTCCCATAGAATGGATAACTAAAAACTCAAGAGTGGGGGGGGGGGGGGGTGAATTAAGTTCTGGAAAAATTTCATTTCTTTAAAACTACCCTATTTATGGTATGCGAGTTTTGATCTTACTATAACATCTCGACCCAGGTGTCACATGCCAATGCCCCAATCCGGTCGGTCACATGACCTCAGGAGCATCTCCCTGTATGCCAGAGGATGCCGGCTTGCATTTAGGGTCTAATTTCGACTGTGAGGAGACTATACCATCTTTATAAAAGTATAACAACAATGGAAATAAATAAGAATTAAAAAAAGATATAACATAACCAAGAAAATAATAGTATCACAAGATGACAAAGATAGGGAAATACAATATCAAAACTGAATAGAAAATATTCCATGCCAAAGTACATTCTAAGTTTCAAAATGAAACTCAAAAGTAAATACACTGACAACTCCCAAGAGGATTCTGAACCATGTACGGTTCCCTAATCCATGCTCTATCCCAACTCATCCATCTAACATAGGGATCTTTTACTTAACCTATCCCACAAACATGAATTCTATTTGAGTACTGATCAAGAAGCCCGAATAGGGTGTGATTACAACTTAGTAGGACATCACCAATTATGTATAAAAAATATATATTCAATAATAGTGTATGTAGTTGTATTAATAAATAAGTATAATTCATAAGTAAATAGTTATCACATTATCAATTATTATTTATTTAACCATATAAACCCCTGGGATCCCGAGGTCACCCAAACTTCAATACCTACTTCAGACTATATTGGATTCTGAACTATATAACCCATTTAATTCACAATTCATTATAATGAAATTGTATTTCATTATCCATTCATTTAAATTAATTATCATGGATAATTGGAACCATAATAAAATTCTAATTTCATGGGCATAGAATGTCATGTCTAGCACCCCATGGGTATTTGGAGCATCAGTCTATGTCCCACACCCCATGGGTATTTAGAGAATCAATCCCTATCCCATAAAATTTTATTGCATGCCTTGGGTCCTAGAATGTCATGACTAGGACCTCATGGGTATTTGGAGAACCACTTTGTGCCCCACACTCGTTTCTCAGTCAATCACATATGGGTATTTGGAGGACCATTCCATGTCCCACACTTGTATATCACACAATCACATATATCACATGTACCACAATACCACATTAATTAATTAAACAATTAATTAATCCAACTCAACAAATCCATATCCATATCATTCCATTAATTAATTTAACAATTAATTAATCAACCTAATTCAATTAATTAATCCCATAATTAATTAATCACATCAATGGTTGTATAATCATAAAAACCTCTATTAATTAATTCAATAATTAATTAACCTAATTCAATTAATTTCAATATCACAATAATTAACCAATTAATTAATCAAACAGTTAATTAACCCACTTCAATCAATTTATTAATCTCAATAATTATCATTAATTAATTCAAAAATTAATTAATACAATCCAGCAATGTTAATATCCTATAATTAATTTAAAAATTAATCATTCCAATTCATAATTTCATAACCACATAAATCCCATTAATTAATTCAAAAATTAATTAATAATATTCCACAATATAAATATTCCAATAATTATCTCAAAAATTAATTATTCCCCAAATCCCATAATTTCAATATTCTGATAATTAATTCAACAATTAATTATCCCCAATTCCCCAATTACTTTAATTAATTAATTTACCAAATTAATTAATTAAAATTTTAAATTCAATTTCTAAAAGAACTATAACAATTCTAAAATTACATACATAGGATTGAAATCATGAATATGAGATTTTAATAATAGAACACCTTCCTCAATTCATTGAAGAGTGATTATCCAATGGAAATCCCAAAATTTAAATGGAATAATGATGTAGAATAAGATCTGAATCTTACATCCTAAATCATGATCAAACAATCAAGATCCATCAATTCAATATCTATATCCAAAATCCCAGATCTAGGTCCAACCAAAAATGGGGAAGAACAATCCTTAAACGGATGAGAGAAGAACATGAAGGTGAAATTAAACCACATGAGATGAGATCCTCTTACTGTGTGGGGTGAAAATATTTAATTCAGGATAAACATCACAAATAAGGGAGGTAAAAATGTATTTAAATCTATCCGAGAGGCTAAAAAATAATGAAATGATGTTAGGGGTTGAGTTATAACCAAATAGGGGTTAAAATGGGGGCTCGAGAAATTTTAAATCTAATTTTCAGGGGATTAAAATACTGTATGCATGGTTTTCTTCTTAGGGAATATGGTTTCCCCTAACCATATGACTTAACCATATTCCTCTTCTAGGGGGTGTATGGTTTCTAATAAGAGGGTGCGTGATTTGAAAAACCATTCACCCACCATGCGAATCCCCTCTGTTTGGGTTCACATGGTTTGTTGGGCTGGGGCTTACAGTTTAGGAAAGCTGTGTGCCGACCACGCACTACCCATAATTATTCAAAATTTCTAAAATTTCCACCCAAACTCACCCTAGTTACAACCCACATAAAAATCAATCAAAACAAGGAAAAATAATACCTATAAACGAGCCTGATACATCTCTAGAAAAGTTTGAGGTTTTACAATCTCCCCACCTTATAACAACTCATCCTCAAGCCACACTCTCAATAATCTCTTAGATTCTGAGTCAAAATTATTGGGCCAATGATCCTGTATATCTACTTCTCTCTCACATATTTCTTCCTGCACATTACCATGTTTTCACAATACATGAACTATCAACATGGTCTTTCCCCACAACAATTTCTCACTACGATCCAACACATGTATCAGATGATCCTCAAAGAACGCATCTATATCAAGCTCAAAATCATCCAAATCGATCACATGAGAAGGTTTGGGGTGATATCGTCGTAGTTGTGACACATGGAAAACATCATGCATAGAACTGTATCTCAATGGTAGAACCAATCAGTATGCCACCGACACAATTATTTCGACAACCTCAAACAGACCAACTAACCCAGGTGAAAAATTTCCCTATATCTATATCCTGTGGTGACCAAGCCTAGGAGACAACCAAAGGAATACATGATCACCCTATGTAAACTCAAGGGGTCATCAATGTTTATCAACATATGAATTCTGTCTGCCGTGATTTGTAGCCATGTGATTTTGAATCAACTAAACCTGCTCCAACGTCTCCTACACAGGACTCAGTACCAATAACTTTGAATCACCCACCTCTATCCAACTTAATGGTGATCTAAATTTCCTAACATAAAGATCCTCTTATGGTTCTATATATATATATTTTCTTGATAACTATTTTTATAGAAAAACTCTACTAAATCCAGGTGCTTCTCATAATACCCACCAAAGTCTAGAACACATGCTCGTATAATATCCTCAAGAACTTATATTTTACGCTCTGACTTCCCATATGTCTATGGGTGGAAGTTCGTACTTAGTAAAACCTATGTACCAAGAAACTTATGTAAAACATTCTAGCATTGTTAAGTAAAGATAAAGTCATGGTTTGAAATAATAGTCTATGGCACCTCATGTAGACATACTATTTCTTGAACATACAAATATTCTAGATATTCTACAAAAAAAGTCTCCCGTATAGGAAAGAAATGTGCTACCTTTGTCAAATGATCAAAAAATCACCCAAATAGCATTATTATTCCGTGGTGTTCTCGGGAGACCCACCAAAAAATCCATAGTAATGTCACCCCACTTCCATTACGAAATGGGAAATGACTGTAGAAAAACACTAGGTTGTTGATGCTCATCCTTCACCTACTGATAGGTGTAACATTGTGTCACAAACCCTACTATCTCATTTTTCATGCCTGAACACCCAAACTATTGACGTAGGTCATGATACATTTTATTCACCTCTAGATGTACCGCCAACTTCAAGTCATGAAACTCACGCATCAGCTCCTCCGACATAATCATAAATACAACTACCCAATTCCTAACATAGATGATCTCATACTCATCTATGTTCTAATAGAAAGGTGAATCCCCACATTCAAGGATTTCCCTCAAGGTAAAACATTCAATATTTTCATACCATCTATCCCTAATCCTTATCAACAGTGTTGAATCTACTGAAACTAATACAAGAGTTATATGCTCCTGACTTAGATGAACCACAACATGAATCTCTGCTAGAAAATTCATCATATTACACTTAACACTAAACTCATGAATTTCTTATGTCTGGGTTTTCCTTCTTAAAGCATCAACAACACTGTTTCACTTCTTGGGCATATATGCTAGATAAAAATCAAATGACTACATATACTCAACCCATATATACTGTTGAAGATTGAAATATTACTATGATAAGATATACTTCAAGATATTGTGATATATATACACAGAAAACTTATCACCTAATAGATAATGATTCCAACACTTTAAATCATAAAAAACTACTTATAACTTGAGGTCGTGCATAGGGTAGTTCTATTCATGTGGCCTCAAAAACCAAGAACCATATGACAAAAATTGATCTCCCTGCATCAACACAACTCTAAGCCCTATTCAAGAAGTGTCACAAAACACTATATACTTCACAAATGGTTTTGGTAGGATCAATATTGGTATCGATGTTAAACAATTCTTTAGTTAATGGAAGGAATTATCACATGCTTCTATCCATTAAAACTTTACCCCCTTCTTGGTCAAGCTTGAAATAGGTGCTGTCAAATAGAAAAGTCCTAAATGAACCTATGATAATATCCAAAAAACCCCATAGATCTATGGATATTGAAAAAATTATTGGGCTACTCCTAATAAACCACATCCCAAACTTTCTTTGGGACTACAGACACACCTTACTATAAGATGATGTGACCTAAGAAGTGTACCTAATCAATCCAAAACTAACACTTAGATAGATTTGAGTATACCCAATGTGATCTTAGTGTACTCAATATGATGTTAATATGTTGGGAATGATTTTCACAAGTCTTGTATTACACCAATACATCATCCATAAACACTACAACAAAATGATCCAGGTATGGATGGAAGATTCTGTCCATTAAGGCCATAAACACTGCTGGTGCATTCTTCAACCCAAAAGCCATTATGAAGAACTCATATAGGCCATAAATTCTTCTGAAATTAGTCCTCAGTATATCAGTAGTTCAAACTCTCAACTGATGATACCCTAATCTCAAGTCAATCTTTGAGAAGACACAAGATCCCCTAAACTGGTTAAAAGATCATTGATATGGAGAAGGGGATACTAGTTATTCACAATAATCTAGTTTAACTTCCAATAATTGACACACAACCATATATTCTCATCTTATTTCTTAGAAAACAATAATGGATAACCCCAAGGTAATGTAATCAGTCAGATAAATACCTTATCCTTCAACTCCTCCTACAGAGTTTTGAGCTCTCGAAGCTCTATCGGTTCCATTTTGTATGGTAGAATAAAAACTGGATCAACCCCTAGTATGATCTCAATAGTAAATTCCACATATCCCTTAGGTGGAAGACCTAATAATTATTTTGGAAACACATCCTAAAACTTGTTCACTTCATATGTAAATACACCATGCTTCCCTCCTCTATTATCCAGTAATACACTAGAAGCCTGGGCTGTGAGCTCTCCCAGTTTCTGAGTAATTAGCCCCGATTATCCTGCCTGAATATCCAAATCTACATAGTGAATATAATTTTCACCCTTAGGAGACATACAAGTCAATCTCTTGCAGTAATAATCAATGTGGGTTCAGTATGATACTAACCAGTCCATACCCAAAATCAATTCAAATATTGACATGCCTATGACGTAAAGATCCTATAGAAAATGATACTCCCCAACCTCAATAGAACACCCCTTGCATAAATAGATTTTCTAGATCTTACTACTAAAAATGCATCTATAATTAATACCCCACTCATGAATTCCACTACCAAACTCAAAAAATTCAAAATATGAGTAGAAATAAAGGAATGAGATGCACCAGTATCAAATAAGGAACTAGCTAATATAGAAGCTACAAGAATAATACCTCTCATTATTGATGGTCCAACCTCACTATCAAAAATTGTTGGCTGAATGACATGTATCTGTCCTTCCCCTCTTCATTGTGATGCATTATGAGCTCCTTGAGCCACACCACTCTCCTATTATGAGAACTCTTGCCCTGAAGTACCTATTCCACTACCTCTATATCCATTACTAATAGAACTCAAGATGCCAGACTGATATGGTGTAGAAGATCCCCTTCCCACACTTTGGTTCTATCTATATCCTCTATAACTAACCATCTATCATGGGTTCCTATAGAATATTTTTAGATGTACTATCTTTCCACAAGATCTACACTCCACTGGTTGTCGGGGAAAATGTTTACAAAAGTGTCTCGGCCTACACACTAGTGGCAAAGCACTCGGGTAAGATCCAGAGTAACTGATCCTTCCCCCTAACCACTATGTTTTCTATTACTCTGGATAACACTGTTATAGAGATGATTTATACCCTCAAAAGACATGACACCTGATTTCCAAGAGGAAACCACCTATCTATCACTAGAAGACTCATTTAGGTTCCCATCAAATATGAGAGCCTGATTAACCAACTTTGAAAAATTCTTCAACCTGAAGATATTCACATGGGACTTAATTTCACACTTAAGTCCATCCTGATTTTTTTACTAAATTATCCTCATATGTTTCCAATGTTAGAGAAAAGAACTGAAAATCTATAAAGTGTTTAGCATAGTCCATCACAATCATGCTTCCTTGAGTCAATATCATGAACTCAACTGTTCTATCCTACCCGAGTGTCTCAGGATAAAAGTTATCTAAGAAATTTCCTTGAAATTCCTTCAACTCCATAGTCTCCAGTTGTCCATAATGAGTTTTTATGTCCCACCAACACTTCTCTTGACCAAAAAACATGTAAGCACCCAATTTGACTCTCTTCTCAGCAGGAGTCTCTAAGTGGTCAAGTATCATCTGGATAGACTCAATCCAGAACTCAACCACCTTAGGTCCACCCTCTCTAGTGAAATTCAGAGGGTGATGCAACTAGAACTCCCTCATCAGATCAAACATGCTTTTCATAACCCACTATAGGTCTCTATCCATAAGCTTCATGAACCGAGAAAATTTCTCCCAGAACTGCTCTCCAATTTCCTCACCTGACACTATCGGTGGCTAAAGTTCCACCATTAGAGAATCATCCCTAGCTATGTCCTCCTATAATACTCACAAAAATAATCATCATGGATTCATAAATCTAAAATTCCAAACATGAACTTTAGGACACTTTTCACAATATTAACACATTTATGGAAAACACAATATGCTACAACAATTCATTTCCCCAAACCCCACCACACGACTAAAACTGAGGCATTATCCCCACCCTTAACCATCATACACCTATGTTCTAGTTAAAATGGGTAAACAAATTATCATATATAAGTTTCTCATTAGAAACCCATTATTATCATTTTTATTCATTTTCAAATTTCAAATTCATATTAGAAACTATTTTCAATTTAATTACACAAGGAAAAATAGTTCAAGTTCAACAATTTACCCAAAACCCATTTTTCCATGCATGCCTAAAATGATGCATGTCACAAAATAATACCAAGTAGCTAGAATGATGCACGAATACTAAAATCTCATTCTATACCGAGCTATGATTCAAATCTTAGAAAATATAAACAACAATGTTTCACATCACACATCAAGTGCATCACCCAAGGTGAAATAACATAAAATATAACAAAAAATACCAATAATAAAATCCCACCTAGGTACTTAGGTTCTCCCTCATACATGGGTTAGCTACTCCCATGAACGAGCTCATAACCATGTCCTGACTCTTCCTATACTCATGTCTACCTTTCAAAAATATTAATAAAAAAGAAAAAAATAAGAAAAGAAAACCCCTATGATACCACTTTGTAATGTCCCGACCTGGATGCCACATGATGGTGCCCCAAGACAGTCAGTCACATGACATCAAGCGCACCTACCCATATGAAAAAGGCTATCGAATAACAGTGAGGATCTAATGTTGATATTGGGAGGACTATACCCTCTTTATCAAAGTATCTCAATACTAGGAATAAATAAGAATAACCAACAGACATAAAATAACCAGGAAAATACCAGTATCATAAGATGACCAAAATTGGAAAATACAATATCAAAACTGAATAGTAGATATACCATGCCAAAGTACATACTGATATGCCCATAGGGCATTGTTAATGCCCTATGGGTCTATTCAAAAATAAATTTATAAAACTTAAACTATGCTACTTAATTTAATTAAAATGTAGTATTAGTAAAGTTATAGGTTGAACCCACATAGATGGTGATTTAGTTTTTTTAGGTTTTCAAAAGATTTAATTTTATTAATTTTTGAGAAATAGGTGAATAAATGATTTGTTTAATTGATCTAAAGAAAGAAAAATGAAAATGAAGCAGATTGATTAATTGGTTTGTAATTTTTTTTGAAAATCATGCCAAGGTTTTGTAATTTCAAGGTTTAGGTGAAATTTGATTAAATAAAATAAGTTTATTAACTCATGATTAATGTTAGAGTTGAGACAAGAAAGGTCTAATGGTCATGGTATCCCCTCCTTAATTCGGTAATACCCTATTTCCCTTGGTTTGGTATTTTAGGGTTTCTCCAAATCAAGTTTGTCTCGATACCATATTTAAACCTAATTTCCCCTAAAGTCAACAATGTTCATGAATTATTTAGGGTTTTTTCAGTTGTGCAATATTAAAGTTCCTTTTAGATTCAATTATCAATGGTCATGATAAAATAAAAATAAAGGTATTGTAAGATAAATATGAATTGTAACAAACCAAATACATGAATAAGTGAGATAAAATAAATCCAACATACCTTTCACCTTATATTTACATTACCCTAGAAAATGGTGGGTTTAGCCTATCATCTTAGTCATGAGATAATAAGAGGGAAGGAGGGAAGAAAAATAATTCATAAGGAAAAGGTAGATAAACTTAGGGAGGGTGCATAATCTCGTTCCAAAATTTGGTCTTCAGCAGATCTGGATTTGAATGCTCCCAAAAGTAGTAGCCTGTAAATTATTTTATAGTCTCCTTATGGGATCTGTAATTAATGAATTCCATAATTTAATGGTCCAATAGTGGTCTGGGGTAGGTCCCATGTCAAAGATTTGGTCAAAAAATGAATATTTGGTGAATCTGGGAGAAAAATTGCCTTTTGGGAAATTACACCATGTGTAATTTTCTAAGATGTTTTAATTTTATTCACAACATGTCCTTATTTTCACCACATGCACAGGTACACATCGTTTAATGATTACATGATGTGTAATTCCATTTTTCTACTTTGGAAGCCTCATTTTCCCCATTTCTTTAGTTTTATGTCCCAAAAGTGCTCCACGATCATCCTTAAAAATCTGATGTTGCACCCCTTCACTTCACTCATGGTGTAAAGTGTCTTTTAGCTCCAAAATTCACCTCTTTTTGTTCCTTTTCCAAGAATCATTGTATCCTTATATAAAAACATAAAACATCTAAAAGTGTCTAACATTGGAAATAATTATCAATTAAATACATAAATTAATACATTAAAACACTCTAAAATGTATGTATGAAATAAACTTATCAAATAACCCCACACTTGAATTCATACTTGTCCTTAAGGATGGAATTTCAACATTCTACAAAGGACGTTCACCTTACCATGCTTTAAATTCAATTTTAATAAAAAAAATTGATCAAATGGAAAATTAAATGTTTGATCATTACAAATGGAAAATTTATAAATGCTTCGTTTTTCAAAGAATACAAATATACCATGTATTTTAATTTTCCTACTTTGAAATAGCCAAGCCTTTTCATTAATCCATTTCAATTTTTAAATTCTGTATTGATATGCATGCCATTTTTAATTTAACTCACATTGATTTTTTTTCACTCATTATCAGGGTATATATGAATATAGTGACGAACATACCTTAAGAATATGTAACTTACCATAGGATTGCAAGGCATCTAACATCTCCACTGCGTAATGAAAGAAATCACAATTAATCATGAGTGCTTCACCATTTAGGATCAAATGTATCTAAGGCTTAGGGAAGGTAAGTAAATTATTAACATCATGTAAGGATAAAAAATTAAGTTAAACTATAAATCAATTTTCATGATAATAAAAAAAACTCAATGAAGGTCTACTCCCCCCCCCCAGTATCTCAGAGTAGGCTCATAATGAGATAAAATGAAATAAATGAAACACCCTCTTTTTTTTATTTTTATTTACTTTTTAGAAAGTTGTGCTAGGAAAAATTATCACATCCACAACAAACCCCTAATTATATCCTCACAACACTATTTTTAAAATTTATAATAAGATCACCAGTCAAGTAAATGGTGATTTTTTAATTTCTCAAGACACAAACTATTTTTTTCAAGAGTGTGTGTAATAAATACAATGAATGTACCTTCCCCAAATCTCATGATATTTCTCTATACTTATTCATTATAATATATCCATCCCTTCCACTAGTCACCATTTCCCCCACTCTTATGTTTGATAATCATGAAAATTATTTAAATGAAGGTAGGAATGGATAAGACAGGCTTGTACAATGGTTTATTTCCTAACAAATCTATTCATGGATTCTATGGCCTTAAAATGGATCAATGTAAGGTGGGTCTCAAGATAAGGGTTAAGAAAATGAATTCCTAAATAATTTTATAAGTGATTATATTCAGTAATATCTTTGATAAGATGAAATGAAAGTTCTAGATGAAATATTTCTTGAGTTTCTCAAGAAATACACTAAAGAAAGAATGTAAAATATTGTCTCAGTGTGTAGAACCCATGGTTTCTGGTATGTAACCCTTTATTTATGATTTTTAAGTACATAAAGTATAAGGGTGAAGTTTGGGAGATTTTGGGGGACTTTTAAAGAGTTTTTGGGGATTTTATATAGGTTCACAGGTAGTACACAGTTTGTGTAAACCATGAAACAATTGTAGGAAACTGTGCACAATGATACATAGGCTAAAGGGGATGCGCATGGGCTGTACACGGTTTTTCCAAACCATGCGGAATCCAAGGAGAAACCATGCGCTTTGAAAATATGTATTTAGTCACTTTGAGGCAGTGGATTTAGCATGGTTGACACATATTTTGGAGACCATATGAGTAGACCATGTGAAGGTTATCCACAAGGTAGGGGATAACACATGGTTAACACACAGTTTTCCTAACCACGAGACTAAACTATGCACAGGTCAAAACCACCACCTTAAAAAGTGGATCTCACTTGGTTTTCATTTTAATCAACTTTTTTTCCTTCTATGCGGCCCTAACTCAGGATTTTTCTTTCCCAAAGGTCAAATAAGGTTCTACCATCGATATAGAGGCAATATGAATGATCCCCTTGGTTATTAGATGATAATTATTTGTAGTATGTGATCGTTCTTCATTGTTATTGATGTTCATCTTAGATTTAATTCATCCCTTCTCTCAGTTTCTTATATCTACACCCTCTGTGGGTAGATATAAGGTTATGGATGCCAAATAAGTTTAGATTTGGGTTTTTTTTGATAGGGAAAGAGATTAAAGGCATGTTCATGGAAGATTTAACCTATTTTTATGATGTTTTTTGTGTCGTTCATCATTTTCTCCAAAAATCTTGAGGTAGGTGGGTTAACTCTTGAATCCTCTTGATATAATTTATTAGATTAGTTTCAAATTGTTTTTTTATTTTAATTGATTGTGTATTCGCTGTGAAATGATTTTCGAAACCTCTCTTAAGTGATGGTTTGTGAAATTATGGATATTGGTTGTTTTGTTGGAAATTGATTTTGGTAACTTGTTCTTAAAATAGTGATTTTAAAATTATGGTTTGTTTTTAATTATTGGAAAAGTGTTTTCAATAAAATTTTGGTTTTATTGAAATGGTTGTTCAAAATTTTTTTCAATAAAAGTGTAGTTTTATTGAAATGGTTGAAATAGTTGTTTTGGCATGGTTTGAAATAATGATTGGTGTGAGTTCATATTGAATTTACAAGGCCCAGTTGAAATATGACTTGGTGCTCGATGCCAAAGGTGTAATGGAATATGGGATATAATTACCTTGTGATGACTTAGTAGATCGACGAGAAACTAGTCACGAGTATGGAACTATCATAACAATACATGCATGGTTGGTGGTGTGGATATGTGAAATGGAATGGATATGAAAACTTGTGAAATGGTTTTAAGGCATTGTTTAGTTATTTTCTTGAAAATAGTTATTTTTCTAGAAAAATTAGTTGATATTTCACTAGTATATATTTGGTTATAAACTATTTTAGAATTTTTTTATATTTAGTTATAAATTATTTTGGATTTTTTTTATATAAACTATTTTGTATAAATGTTGCTGACTCTTCTATCCTAGTAGAGTGAGTAGGAAGTCATTAGAGAAAACCTACTGAGTTTTAGTAATCATCCCTACTTTGAAAATTTGGTGATTTGGCAGATGTCATTTACCAAGACATGGGAAAAGGTAAAGTATCACATGTCTTTAGCATTACCTCATGATACATGGGATGTTTAGTGAAGTTGGAGCATGGAGCATGTGAATCACGGAGTCTTGTGGTTGTATTGGATTTTTATTAGTTTTTATTACGCTATTTACTTTTCTATTGTAGTCTTCCACTGTGGTATTTGGTGTCTAGTTTGATTTTGATAAATTAAATTTTAGGTTGTCTTTCATGGTTATAATTAATCATTTAGTGGTTTTTTTGGTTTCACTTTCTTGGTTTAGTTGGTTTATTCTTAAAGGGAAAATCATCCCACATGTATTGGATCCCTTCAACATTTATTTCAAGCCTTTGGGGCCTTAGGGATGTATCTTAAGGCCAAGTATCACCCTCCAAACTTCTCAAGCCAATGAGGATAAGAAGGGATGTTAAAAATGGTATCATTTTTGTTTGATCCAAAAAGTCTACAGAGACAAATGCTATCATCTTGTGAGATAAATGGTATCAGTTTGTTCCTTTCCTTGTGAAATAGGTAATCATCAATTCTGTCAGTATTGGAGTTGAATTCATTATTGTCTATTCCTTGGGTTGGGATCTTAGAAAGGAGTAGGATTGTTGGGACTTTAAATGTAGAACATAAAAAGACGTAGCTAACCTTTTTATACTGAACTTCAAGTTACCAGGGAGTTGGGTACATAAGTGTTTTGGAGACACTTATAGGATTTTGAAATCTCATTGTCATGGGGTTATCCAATGAGATGATCATTCCATGCATTAGAGGAATGAATTACCACTAGTAATTCATACATTATTTTGAGTAATGATTTGGTCCAATATGTTGATTTTTAAAAAAGGTGGAAATGGTTTCCAAATGAAAGATTTTAAAAAAGAGCATGATTGTGATATTTTGAAAATGGTAAGATTTTCAAAATCAAGTTGAAATTGTTTAAAAAAATGATTGAACATGTAAAAAGTTGATTTTTTTGAAAGAAATGTTGTGATAGTTCATATGATATAATTTGAAATGATACGCCTTTAGTTGATATAGAGTGAGACTTATGCAATTTTTTTTTATAGAAAATGGCACCTGATAAGCGTCGTAGAAACCAACCTGAAAAAGCTATGGAGAATGTGGTTGAACTAGAGCCGTAGGTGAACCAAAAATTGGTTCAGAGTATCATCCAAGCATTTCAGGCTGCGGACATAGGGAACTGAAGGGATGATCCAATACAAGTGGATCATTCTGTCTAGTTCTAGAAATAGAGTCCACCCATCTTATGGGGTGATTTTGAACCATAAAGAGCAGAGGAATGGCTGAACATGATGAATCGTATCTTGAATTTCATCAGCACATCAGCAAAGATAAAGGTCAAGCTGGAGATTTATATGCTTGACTATCTTTCATGATAGTGGTGAGATCTAGCAGTGCAGGCTAAAGTGGATCAAGGCCTTAGTTGGGAGGATTTTGAGGAATTGTTCAACAAACAATTCAATCCTCACACATTCAAGATTTAGAGAATGACATAATTATTTAGCCTGAAGTAGGAAAATATCTTTGTAACAATGTATGCAGGTAAATTTATGACTTTATTGGACCTTTTACCCGAAGTTACTGCTAGTGCGGTCTTGAAGGCACACATATTTGAATTGGGGATAAGGTAAGATATTTTCTCAAAGATTGTTGTGCTCTGTATTACTGATTATATAGAGATGGTCAAAAGAGAGGTGGTGGATGAACATGATATATCAGGAGATATGGGAGGAGGAAGTATGTTGATACCCATAGGAACTGGTGGTAAATCTAATACTAGGAGAAAGTGTAAGAGGGACACATACTTCTAAGGGGGTAGTGAGAATCATAATCAGATAGATGGATCAGTGAATCTTCCTCTGAGACCCATGAAAAAAGCGAGATGTTTGCAATGTGGTTCCTTCGACCACATGAAGTGATAATGTACAACAACACTAGGATCGTGAAATAATTGCAACAATATGGGACATCTTAAGCACTATTGGCGTAGTGCTCTAAGGTCATGTTCTCGAGACACTTCTCAGGTGATGCAAGCGTCATATGCTTCGACGAGGTAAGGGTAGTAGAATCAAACTCATTAGCAGAGTAGAGATAGACATGGTTATTCTAGGAATACCATGACTCCTCATCAAGGGAAATATCAGCAAGGCAACAAGGAGTAGAGTGAAGAAATAAAGCAATTATATGGAGCTGATCAGGTGATTGTGGATGATCATCCATGACCATCTACAGTAAGAGGTATGATTCTTTTGAATTCCACCCTTCTTCAAGTGCTGTTTTATATTGGTGGATCACATTCCTTCATTAATTATTGTACTATTGATTTTATATGTTTAAAACTTGAGATGATGCCTTCTATGATAAAACTGAAAATTCCTCTTGGTTAAATAGAATGTTGAGTGTAACACCCCAAGCTTACATGGTACGCTTCTCTTTGAATAATAGAGCAGCGTGTGTTGTACGCAACCTCGAGTTCTAACACACCACGACCAATCAAAGTAGCCGTTATGAATACTAATACCCACTTTTTGAAATTATATAAATTTTATATTTCAAAATGGACTTTATTTTTGGATTCGGAATATCAAAATTAGCCTATTTTGAATTTTTGGTATTTTTCTGAGAACTTCCAATTTTTTATGAATAGTGAAAAATACTTAAAAACAACTTTTTTAATCAAAATAATTTATAGTGATAAATTATAATATTGAATGGTTTTAAAGTATAATTATAATATATTTTTACCATTTTATCCAATGTTGGTCATTAGAATTAATTTCACTTTGAAATTGGACATAAACAATTGTCAATCTTTTGATATATATTGTTTCTTAAAAACACACTATTTGTCGTGACAACGGGAATTAATTATTAAATTAATTAATGCAACTTATATGTTTGTAATTTTGTAACATAGACATCATTTTTGAATTCGGAATATCAATTATAGCTTAGGGTGAATTTTTGGCATTGTTCTGAAAAACTTCAATTTTTGATGAATAGTGAAACCACTAAGTGATAGTTAAAAACTGATTTTTCGTTTAAATGAAACATTACCACTTCTGTGATTTTATTTTCAAAAATCCGACATACATGGTTGTAATTAGAAAGAAAAATGTGGTTCAATGCGATTAAAATAATTTTTTTGGTGAATAGTAACTTTTAAGTTTAATTAATCGCGATTAAAGGTAATTAGTGAAATTTAAGGTAAAAATGATATTATAAAAAAATGAAAATACCTTTACACTTGTCCTAACCTTATTTTATGCGTCATGTCCGACCAAGAAAATCCATGGGTCAACTTGGGGACCCCATGGAGCCACTTGGGTAAGAAAATGACATTAATAACTTTTTATTTAAAGTAAAAATAAAATTGTCACAAACATGTGTTGTTTTACTAAAAAAATTATTACATGGGGTTATATAAGTTAAATTTTCGACTATAAATATTCATTAGAAAGATAAAAATATTTCCTACATAATTATATATATTTTTTTATAATTTTTAGACATTAAATAAATTAAATTTTTTATGACACCATGATGATGCAGCGATTACCTCATTAATTAACGATTTAAATAAAATGAAAAGATAATGTAAAATATAAGACTTACACTTGTCAAGAACCTATTGGATGAGTATATTTCTAACCCTTATCACCTTAGCATCTAAATATATAAGTGTGAGACCTTTAAAATCCGAAACTCATTATATAATAAAGTAACATTTCATGACCTTCCAAGAGTGCCCCTCCTCTCCTCTTATAAAAGGCCCCCACCTCTACCACCTTATTCACACCATAAAACCATTTGGCTCAGTCAACCTCTTCCAAAATACTCTCCCAACTTTCCTCTCCTACTCCTAGAAGCCTCAATTTGGGCAGAAGTCTTCCCAAGGAAGCCTTTGGCTCAAATCAAAAAGAGTTACCCGATTTTAAGGTAATGTCTTCTCTTGTGTTCTTTTGTTTTATTTTGCTTCTCCAACCCCCTAAAATCTTTTTATTACTTTATTTTGTAACAACACCTGTATCATAAATATACTTGGATGTTTTTATGAGAATTATTTTATTTACACTTACACACACCTTCGTCTAATGGTTAAAGAACATACTGTTTTTGTGGGTGGCGAATTACTGCCTCACGAAACGATGATTGTTCAATCTTCTTTTAACACCTCTCATGGAGGCCATTATGATGACACTATTTTTATATATGATATATATTATGTTTTCTTTCTTATGATTCTGTATTTTTCATTTATGGCATACCTTTATGATTTCCATTATGGGTAAACGTGATAATTTCATTTTAGGAAGTGCGGACTACCGCCCCCTCAAAGTGATTTGAATCGTTAATTCCATATGTGGGATGTATAAATGATGGAGTAAATGTTATTATACATTATATTATACTGGAATTATAGTATATCTTTATATAATTATAATTTCATTCCATTACATACGAAATAGAAATGAAAGTAGCGTTCATGCGTACGTACGATTTACCGTCTCCATGAATGGTGCATTTCATTTCTTACCTCTAAATGTTATGTAATATTATAAAGGCAAGTATATACTGTATATATATGAAATATATGATATCTAAATCATTAATATAGTTCTGGATATAATGGATATTTTACCACATGAACAACTTGTAATTATAATAAGTTTTTTTTGACTCAAGTACCAAAGATCGACAAAACGACCGTTATTAACATAAATAACTACATAATGTTCATAACATGGTAATAAGTGATATAAAAGGAATAATAAACTTGAAAAAGGTTCTTAAGAAATTATAAATTAACTCTAGTTTATTATTCTGGAGGTTAAAGAATGGTCGAGTCAAGTCGGACACGAGGTAAGGGAACTTCTTAACCTAATTTCCGTTCTTTGGGTTAATCTCCTACTTTCAAATTATGTCATGATATTATTATGTACTATCTTGTATTTGTACTTTATTTATGTTTACTTATAGTGAATACACATAATAGATCTATTTTATTTACAAAATTATCTTTGTAAGGGACTTCGTCTCAATCTCCATTCATTGAGGCATATTTTGTTTTATACACAAATTTCTTTTATACGATGTATAAACCCCTTTGACTTTTACTTTTATTAAAAAGTAATCTTTTTATAAAAATAATTTTACTAAATGAAAAAAGGAATGTTTTTTTTCTTACGTATGCGACGACAATGACTTCTCCGCCGCCGTGACCATTATTTGAGCTTCGGCTTCCTCTACAAGCCATAACTTTTTTTAAATGAAAAATAAATACTGAGTTTTAATTTTATTTTTTTTGGTATTGAAAATGGTTTTGATAATGTTTTTATTATATCAATGTGTTGTATTGATATCTTGTGATTGAAATATGGAAATGTTATATTTCCTTTATTCATGTTTTATGTGATACGATTATGTTATGGTTTATGATATGTTTAAACCTGTTCATATGAGGAATGCATTGGACCTAATAAGTGACGGGTGGAGCCCGCTATAGCTCCTCGATGCATCGGCAGGTCTCATGAGACAAACTAGTGTCTTGGCATGAGGCCTTGACAAAATATTATTTGTAGTCTTGGCACGAGGCCTTGGCTATGTGGTTATGATAGTCTGACATTATGCATTCCATCATTATGAAAGTGGTTATTGATATTGCATGTGATTATTCGACCAGTAGAATATCCATGTGAATAAGTAAATGGAATTATCTTATTTTAATTTTTCCATATTATGTTGAAGTTCAAGTTTAAAAGGCTTTTGTTTTAGTTATACATTGCCTTAAATGTTAATGTTTATTTATGAAAGCTTCCACTATATTGTTATCCTTACTGAGCATCTGAGCTCACCCCTTTCAATGTTTTATTTTTCCTAGGATGTGAAGAAATATTTTATGAATGACCTATAGGGATAGTATGAGGGGATATGAAGGCAAGATGTTGTTGTAGTTTTGTTTTAATTTATGATGTAATGTAAGACTTATGAATGTATCTAGTGTTTCCAAGGCTACTAAACTAGTCGGTCTTTCGAGACTTGATCTTTTGTGATCATGCCAATGTTATGCAATAATGCACCAACTCTGGGTAACTCGGGTCGGGGCGTTACAATTGGTATTATAGGCAGTTTAGTACTAACCTTGGAATCTAGATTTAGATAAACTCTGATTAGAGCACATATCCCTAAGATAGACTTTGAGGATTAGTATAGAATAACTTCCTAGAATTTTGGTATTATAGAGATTTTGTGAATTTTGCAAGCAATACATCCCTGTCTGGATACGAGTAGGTAGAGTCGAATCTGGGACAGATGTACCTAGGGGTAAAACCCAAAAACACCACTTTGAGATAGACTCGAACGGGAACTGGTGCACGACAACGGGCCTTGCTGCACTCTTGGTTACGACACTCCCGGGGGATATGCTTAGGATAATTCTCATTTTCTTTAAAAACCATTATGAAGGGTTTATGAGTATATAATTCCTCAAAGAAAACATTTCTTTTTATGATTATGGATTATATCCATAAATAGTTCAATTTATGTTAAGTGTTTTACAAGTATGGAATTATGTATTTTTATTCATAAACTGATCTAGTTTATTCCATTGTTTATAAATGGCACCTAGTGGGAGGAATGGAAACTGTATCAATGCATGAACTCCATATAGGGATTGACCTCCTGCTCAAGATAATTATAGTGGAGCTGGAGATACAACTGGTGCTGATCAACTTATCACCATACTGGGACAACTCACTCAGGTTATGAATAATAACCTTACTCGTATAGAGCACCTTGATCCGCAATGTGGAGGGTCAATGTTAGACCACTTCATGAGGAAAAAACCACCAACATTCAATGGGATTACTAATCCCTTAGTAGCTGAGCAATGGATAAAATCCTTAGAGAAAATATTCCACACCTTGGGGAGTAGTGAAAGGGAAAAGGTTATCATGGCAGTTTACCGCCTCACTGGAGATGCTGATCAATGGTGGTCATTGATTAAAAATACAAAGGAAGATGATGAAGTATCAAATATGGAATGGAGGGAGTTCAAAGAGATTTTATTAGAAAAATACTTCCCTCGTGACCATCGAGCAGATATGGAAAGGCAATTTCTGAGTCTGAGACAAAAAGAGGATGAGAATGTCGCAAAGTATGAGGATAACTTTACAAGGTTAGCGAGGCATGCATCAGATTATATACATAACCCAAGAAATAAGATTGATCATTTTTTGATGGGTTAAAACCGTTTCTCCGTCAAGCCTTAGTCTCACAATCTTTCTCATCGTATGAAGATATTGTCTCATGTGCTATCAAGACAGAAAAGGAATTCTCTAAATCTTATGATAACAAAGTAAAACAAGATAAGAAGAGAACGGTGGAACAAGAGACAGATAAAGGTAAAACGGGAAAGAAGGATTTTCCATTATGCAATAATTGTGGGAAGAATCACCCCGGTACTTGCCTAAAAGGAATGAGAGTTTGTTACAAATGTGGAGAAAAAGGTCACCAGGCTCGTGAATGCAATGGAAAGAAAGAGGATATCAATGTTGAATACTATAATTATAGGGAAATGGGGCATTATTCAAATGAATGTCCTAAGCATCAGGGAAACTTAACTCAAAAAAGGCCAAGGGATCAAGGCCAATCTTATGCTGTTATTACAGTTGAAGTGGAATAATTAATGTATTGGTGCTTTTGGACTCAAGGATTATATTCTGGTTATAAGAATAATGTGATATATATAAGGATTGTACTGCAGTACTTGTTGATTTCATTAAGGTTATAATATGATGAAGGTAATCATATTTTTAGTATGTGACAATAAGAGAAACTTTACTTTGTTTGGGGAATCTGATGTTACAATTGATTTTGGAATTTAGAGACCTTTTAGAGAAATTCTGGACAGGGGTAATTTGGATAACTATAAAGGTTGGAATGAATTAAGTTGAACATTGGATAGTATTGTTTAAGGTTAAAACATTTATGAAGATTATTTTTAGAATATTATAATACTATAGTTTTAGGAAAAGGACAACCTACAGGTTGGGGGATAACCAGTCACGTCGGACAAAGCTGCAGGAATCGAACCCACAACCATAGTGCGACAGGACTTTATTACCTACCACTATCCTACAGGAAGTCCCTGTTTATTAAAAAATAGTTTTCCTAATCTAAATGGTATGTGGTAATATTTGGAACCTTATACAATTAGGATAAATAGAATATTTTTGAGTTCTGTTACCATTTGGAGTGAAAGATGGGTTTGTGGTGAAAATTTATTAAAGAATTAATATCTACATGACAAGTATGTATATTTCCTTACGTTCTTAGTAAATCTCCTAAATAAATTCCTCAACTTTATGAAAGGTAACTTAAAACAAAAACGCTGTCGGTTAACTTTTCCTACCGAGGAATCAATGATCGTTTAACCAATCACAAGTTTGTGATTTTCTTGTAGTTAAACTTTCTCCTAATCCTGTTTTATACAACTCTCCATCAGACCTTGATGGTTTGTTTTTCCTCCATATCCATGTTTTCATATAATCCTAGTATTGGCTATCTCGGGTGACCTTTGTACTTCTCTTTCTTTCTTTTAAAGTTATATTTTTATTAACCTTATTTCCGATGTGGGTTTTCCACAAAGGTATTTTCTATTTTCAACCTTTTATATTCAAAGAAAAATTTCAAATTGCGAGGACACAATTTATTGAAGGAGGGGAGAATGTAGCACCCCAAGCTTCCATGGTACGCTTCTCTTTGAATAATAGAGCAGCGTGTGTTGTACGCAACCTCGAGTTCTAACACACCGCGACCAATCAAAGTAGCCGTTATGTATAGTAATACCCACTTTTTGAAATTATATAAATTTTATATTTCAAAATGGACTTCATTTTTGGATTCAGAATATCGAAATTAGCCTATGTTTAATTTTTGGTATTTTTCTGAGAACTTCCAATTTTTTACGAATAGTGAAAAATACTTAAAAACAACTTTTTTAATCAAAATAATTTATAGTGATAAATTATACTATTGAGTGGTTCTAAATTATAATTATAATATAATTTTACCATTTTATCCAATGTTGGTCATTAGAATTAATTTCACTTTGAAATTGGATATAAACAATTGTCAATCTTTTGATATATATTGTTTCTTAAAAACACGCTATTTGTTGTGACAACGGGAATTAATTATTAAATTAATTAATGCAAATTATATTTTTTTAATTTTGTAAAATAGACATTGTTTTTGAATTCGGAATATCAATTATAGCTTAGGGTGAATTTTTGGCATTGTTCTGAAAAACTTCAATTTTTGATGAATAGTGAAACCACCAAGTGATAGTTAAAAACTGATTTTTCGTTTAAATGAAACATTACAACTTCTATGATTTGATTTTCAAAAATCCGACATACATGGTTATCATTAGGAAGTAAAATGTGGTTCAATGGGATTAATTTTTTTTTGGTGAATAGTAACTTTTAAGTTTAATTAATCGCGATTAAAGGTAATTAGTGAAATTTAAGGTAAAAATGATATTATAAAAATATGAAAATACCTTTACACTTGTCCTAAACTTATTGGATGAGTCATGGACGACCAAGAAAATCCATGGGTCAACTTGGGGACCCCATGGAGCCACTTGGCTAAGAAAATGACATTAATAACTTTTTATTTAAAGTAAAAATAAAATTGTCACAAACATGTGTTGTTTTACTAAAACAATTATTACATGGGGTTATAAAAGTTAACTTTTCGACTATAAATATTAATTGGAAATATAAAAAAATTTCCTACATCATGATATTTTTTTTATAATTTTTAGACATTAAATAAATTAAATTTTTTATGACACCATGATGATGCAACGATTACCTCATTAATTAACGATTTAAATAAAATGAAAAGATAATGTAAAATCTAAGACTTAAACTTGTAAAAAACATATTGGATGAGTATATTTCGAACCCTTATCACCTTATCCTAGAAATATATAAGTGTGTGACCTTTAAAATCCGAAACTCATTATACAATAAAGTAAAATTTCATGACTTTCCAAGAGTGCCCCTCCCCTCCTCTTATAAAAGGCCCCCACCTATACCACCTTATTCACACCTTAAAGCCATTTGGCTCTACCGAACTCTGCCCAAATACTCTCCCAACTTCCCTCTCCTACTCATAGAATCCTCAATTTGGGCAGAAGGCTTCCCAAGGAAGCCTTTGGCTCAAATCAAAAAGAGTTACCCGATTTTAAGGTAATGTCTTCTCTTGTGTTCTTTTGTTTTATTTTGATTCTCCAACCCCATAAAATCTTTTTATTACTTTATTTTGTAACAAAACCAGTATCTTCAATATACTTGGATGTTTTTATGAGAATTATTTTATTTACACTTACACGCACCTTCGTCTAATGGTTAAATAACATACTGTTTCTGTGGGTGGCGGATTACTGCCTCACGAAACGATGATTGTTAAATCTTCTTTTAACTCCTCTCATGGTGGCCATTATGATGACACTATTTTTATATATGATATATATTATGTTTTTGTTTTCCTTATGATTATGTATTTTTCATTTATGGAATACCTTTATTATTTTCATTATGGGTAAACGCGATAATTTCATTTTAGGAAGTGCGGACTACCGCCCCCTCAAAGTGATTTGAATCGTTAATTCCATATGTGAGATGTATAAAGGATGGATTAAATGGTATTATACATTATATTATACTGGAATTATAGTATACCTTTATATAATTATAATTTCATTCCATTAAATACGAAATAGAAACGAAAGTAGCGTTCATGCGTACGTACGGCTTACCGTCTCCATGAACGGTGCATTTCATTTCTTACCTCTAAATGTTATGTAATATTATAAAGGCAAGTATATACTGGATATATATGATATATATGATATCTACATCATGAATATAATTCTGGATATAATGGATATTTTACCACATGAACAACTTTTAATTATAAGAAGTTTATTTTTGACTCAAGTACCAAAGATCGACAAAAGGACCGTTATTAACACAAATAATTATATAATGTTCATAACATGGTAATAAGTGATATAAAAGGAATAATAAACTTGAAAAAGGTTCTTAAGAAATTATAAATTAACTCTAGTTTATTATTCAGGAGGTTAAAGAACGGTCGATTCAAGTCGGACATGAGGTATGAGAACTTCTTAACCCAATTTCCGTTCTTTGGGTTAATCTCCTACTTTCAAATTATGTCATGATATTATTATGTCCTATCTTGTATTTGTACTTTATTTATGTTTAATTATAGTGAATACACATAATAGATCTATTTTATTTACAAAATGATCTTTGTAATGGACTTTCTCTCAATCTCCATTCATTGAGGCATATTTTGTTTTATACACAAATTTCTTTTATACGGTGTATAAACCCCTTTGAATTTTAATTTTATTCAAAAGGAATATTTTTATACGAAGCGTTTTACTAAACTAAAAAAGGATTTTTTTTCTTACATATGCAGCGACAACGACTTCTCCGCCGTTGTGACCATTATTTGAGCTTCAGATTCCTCTACAAGCCATAACTTTTTTTTAAATGAAAAATAAATACGGAGTTTTAATTTTCTTTTATTTTGGTATTGAAAATGGTTTTGATAATGTTTTTATTATATCAATGTGTTGTATTGATATCTTGTGATTGAAATATGGAAATTTTATGTTTCCTTTTTGCATGTTTTATGTGATACGATCATGTTATGGTTTATGATATGTTTAAACCTGTTCATATGAGGAATGCATTGGACTTAATAAGTGATGTGTGGAGCCCGCTATAGCTCCTCGATGCATCCGCAGGTCTCATGAGACAAACTAGTGCCTTGGCACGAGGCCTTGACAAAATCTTATTTGTAGTCTTGGCACGAGGCCTTGGATACGTGGTTATGATAGTCTGACATTATGCATTCCATCATTATGAAAGTGGTTATTGATATTTCATGTGATTATTCAACCAGTAGAATATCCATGTGAATAAGTAAATGGAATTATCTTATTTTAATTTTTCCATATTATGTTGAAGTTCAAGTTTAAAAGGCTTTTTTTAGTTATACATTTCCTTAAATGTTAATGTTTATTTATGAAATCTTCCGCTATATTTTTATCCTTACTGAGCATCTGAGCTCACCCATTTCAATGTTTTATTTTTCCCAGGATGTGAAGAAATATTTTATGAATGACCTACAGGGATAGTATGAGGGGATATGAAGGCAAGATGTTTTTGTAGTTTTGTTTTAATTTATGATGTAATGTAAGACTTATGAATGTATATAGTGTTTCCAAGTCTACTAAACTAATCAGTCTTTTGAGACTTGATCTTTTGTGATCATGCCAATGTTACGAAATAATACACCGACTCTGGGTAACTGGGGTCGGGGTGTTACATCGAGCCTTTGTGTGTAGGGAATGTTCTATAACCATTGATGAAGTTGAGATGAAATGGGACCTCTCGGTATTAGATATAGATGTATATGATGTAATAATAGGTATGGATTGGTTGAAAATGTTTAAGGCTCACATAGAATGTTATAGAATAACAATTAGTTTCACGACTGAGGACAACACTGAGCATCTCTTCAGAGGAGAAAGGGTTGTAAAGACAAGTGAAATGGGCTTGTTGGTACCAGTAGTTGGAATGATCTATTACCAGTTGGTGGATTTGTATTTATCATCGATGGAAGAGATCTAGAATAGAAGTTTTCCAATAGTGGTGTATTGTTTTCCAGATGTGTTTCTTGAAAATTTCTCTAGGTTACCACTAGTAAGGGAAGTGAAGTTTATGATTGATCTCCTCCCAAGGACTAGTCCTATCTCACTTCCGTCTTATCAAATGACACCAATATAATTAAGGGAACTGAAAGTGAAGTTAGAAGAGCTAGAAATAAAGGGTTTCATCCGGCCAAGCACGTCTTTGGGAACAACACTGGTCTTATTCATAAATAAAGTATATGGAAATATCAGGATTTGTGTAGATTATTGTAAACTTAAACAAGTTATGATAAAGAATAGATATCCACTTCCATGCATTGATGATCTGTTTGATAAATAGAGGGGAGCTCATTATTTCTCTAAAATTGACTTATGATTTGAATATCACCAATTTTGAGTTTGGAAGGAGGATATTCAAAAAATATATTTCAGAAGCAGATATAGAATTTATGAATATGTGGTAATTCCTTTCGATCTTACGAATTCACAAATAGTCTTTATGACATTGATGAATCAGATATTTTAGGGATATATGGATTCTTTTTTTTGTGGTGTTTGTGGATGATATATTGGTTTATTCAAGGACTAGGGATGATCATGAGAAACACTTAGATATAGTGTTAGGAATCTTGAAAGATCATCATTTATATGCCAAATAATCAAAGTGTGACTTTTAGATACAATAAGTATGCTTTATTGGCCATGTAATTTCTGAAAAAGGAGTTTTAGTGGATCCAGAAAATATAAAAGCTATTATATCTTGGAAACTTCCAAAGAACATATTTGAAATATAAATTTTTCTTGGGTTGCTTTGTTATTACTATTGCTTTTTATGAAATTTAATGTCTAGCCTTGACAATTAAAGCTTTAAAAAAGAAGAATGTTTTATTCCAATGCAATAAGGAATATCAGATGTCTTTTCACAAGCTAAAAGTTCTCCTTACATACACACCAATCTTGATTTTTCTAGAATCAAGATAAGGGTACGTGGTATATTGTGATGCTTTGAGATCTAGGTTAGGGCGTGTTCTCATGAAAGGAGACCATGTTGCTGCTTATGGATCAAGGAAGTTAATTTTTCATGAGAAGAATTACCCAACACATGATTTGGAGTTAGCTGCAGTTGTCCCTGATTTGAAGACTTGGCATCATTATCTATTTAGTGAGAAATTTATTGTATTCACAGATCATAAGATCTTGAAGCATATTTTCTCACAATGGGATATGAATCTGAGGTAAATAATATAGATGGAGTATCTCTATATGTTTAAATTTGACTTGATGTATACACTGGGTAAAGGAAATACATTGGTAGATTCATTGAGCATAAAGTCATATGCACATTTGGAAAAAGAAGCTTCAAATGAGTGGCAGTTGATGTTGGTCCTAGCTGGTATGCATGTGGAATGTGAAGACTGAGGTGATGTTGTGGTTTTATTTTTAGTTTCCATAGTTCTTGATTTGTTAAATATGGTTAAATAAAAACATACATCCAATGAAGAATGCATGACTATGAGTTTGAAACTCAATGGTGGAGAGACTATTGAGGGATGGAGGCTGGATGGGAGTTCAGTTTTGTTATTCATGAATCAGATGGAGGTACCTATGGTTTTTTAGGAGTGAATTCTTCATGTTTACCACCATTCTAAATGGGATGTTCATTAGGGAATACAAAATATGTATAAGCATTTAAGGTGTGGTTTTGGTGGTTTGGTATGAAAAAAGGTGGATGATTTTATTTCAAAGTGTTTAACTAGTTAGAAAGTTAAATTAGATCATTAGTGACCAGCAGTTATGTTATAGTATTTACCTATCCCATTATGGAAATGGGAGTAGATAGCTATTGATTTTGCTACAGGTCTCCCAAGAACGGTTTGGAAACACGATTCCATATGGGTGATAGTGGACCGACTTACCAAGTCAGATCATTTCATCCCTATTTGTGAAACTAATATGGTGGAGGATTTTTCCAAGATCTATATCCAAGAAGTGTTAAAGAGATATAGTATACCAGTTTTGATTGTATTAGAAAGAGATATGAGGTTCACATCTCGTTTCTAGAAATCCTTACAGACATCCCTTGGGAATCAGTTGATTATGAGTATGGTGTATCATCCTCAGACAAATGGACAATCCAAAAGGAATATATAAATGTTGGAAGACATGTTATGGGCTTGTGTAATGAATTTTTGTGGCTCATGAGAAGAGAATATACCCTTAGTGGAGTTATTATATAACAAAATCTATCAGGATTTGATATATATGGATCCATTTGAATAATTGTATGGTCTTACTTATCGTTCTCTACTTATTTGGGTGGAAATAGGTGAGACTTCACTAGTTGGGCCAAGCCTTGTCCAAGAAACAACAGAGAAGATTCAGTTGATCAGGAAGCGAATGGAGATGGTGCAGAGTCATCAGAAATCATATGTGGATCATCTTTGATGACCGTTGTCGTTCGTAGTGAGTTACCATGTATTCTTTAGGATCTCTCCAAGGCTTAGACATTAATGTTTTGGGAAGTAGGGAAGTTATCTAATTAATTCATAGGTCCATTTGAGATAATGGAATAAGTTAGTGAGGTGGCATATCAGTTGGCATTGCCACCATGGTTTAGTGCGGTGCATAATGTGTTCTATGTATCTCATTTGAAAAATTATCAGTCTGATCCTGACCATGTGATTAGATGGAATCCTATTAACCTAGAGTTGGATGCTTCATTGGTACATATCCCAGTGCAGATTTTGGATAGGCAAGAGAAAGTCTTGTGTGGAAAAATCATTATCCTAGTATGGGTTTTGTGGAAACATGGTCAGATCCTGGAAGATACCTGGGAATGTGATAAGGAAATGAAAGAGTAATGTATGAAACTATTTTAGGGAAACATTGGTTTTCTACTTTATAGGGATGGAAATACCAATGGTGGGGAGAATGTAGCACCCATGATTTCTGGTATGTAAGCCTTTATTTTTTCTTTTGAAGTATATAAAGTATAAGGGTGAAGTTTGGGAGAGTTTATGGGACATTTAAATAGTTTTTGGGCCTTTTATAAAGGTTCATGGGTAGTGCACGGTTTGTGGAAACCGTGAAACAATTATAGGAAACCGTGCACAGTGAGACATGGGATAAAGGGGATGTGTAGGGGCTACACACGGTTTGTCCAAACCGTGTGGAATCTAAGGAGAAACCATGCACTTTGAAAAAGGGGTTTGGTGACTTTGAGGTAGTGGCTTCAAAATGGTTGGTGCATAGATTGGATACCATGAGAGTAAACTATGTGAGGGTTATCCTCTAGGTAGTGGCTAATTCACGTTTAGTGTATAGTTTTCCTAACTGCGTGACTAAACCATGCATGGGTCAAAATCACCTCTTTAAAAAGTGGATCTCACTAGGTTTTCACTTTAAACCACTCATTTTTCCTCCTATGTGGCCCTAACATGGGATTTTTCTTCCACAAAGGCAAAATAAGGTTCTCCCACCAATCTGGTGGTGATATGAAGGCTTCCATAGGTGATTAGAAGCTGATTCTTTATGGTATGTGATCATTCTTAACGTTCTTCTTAGATCTACTTTGTCCCTTCTCTCAGTTTCTTAGATCTATGACCACTATGTTTAGATCTAAGGTTTTGGGTTCCAAATAAGTTCAGATTTGGGTTCTTATGATATGGGAAGAGATCTAAGGTGGGTTCGTGGAAGATTCAACTCATTTTTGTGATGTTTTTTGTGCTATTTATCATTTTTTCCAAAAATCTCGAGGTAAGTGGCTTCATTATCAACTCCTCTTGATATAATTAGTTGTATTAGTTTCAAATTGATTTTTTTGAATGAAATTGATTGTGTATTATCTATGCAATGATTTTTGAAAACCCTCTTGAGTGACGATTTTTAAAATTATGGATATTGGGTGTTTTGTTTGAAATTGATTCATTTTAAAATTATGGTTTGGTTTTAATGCTTCAAAAATTATTTTCAATAAAATTTGGTTTTATTGAAATGGGTTTTCAAAAAGGTTTTCAATAAAAGTGTAGTTTTGTTGAAATGGTTGAAATAGTGGTTTTGACATGGTTTGGTATAATGGTTGGTGTGAGTTCATATTGAATTTATGAGGCCCAGTTGAAATATGACTTGGTGATTGGTGATAAAGGTCTAATGGAACATGGAATATAATTACCTTGTGACATCTTGGTAGATCAATGAGAAACCACTCATGAGTATGGAACTATCATAATGAGACATGCATGGTTGGTGGTGTGGATACGTTAAATGGAATGGATATGCCAAAGGAAACTTTTGAAATGGTTTTAAGGCATTTTTTGATTATTTTCTTGAAAATATATTTTTATTGAAAAATTGGTTGAGATTTAACTTGTTTATATTTAGTTATAAACTGTTTTAGAATTTGTTTATATTTAGTTATAAACTATTTTGAATTTTTTTTATATAAAATGTTTTGTATAAATGTTTCTAACTCTTCTATCCTAGTGGTGTGAGTAGGGAAGTCATTGGGGGAAAACCTACCGAGTTTTAGTACTCACCCCTACTTTTTCACTTTGGTTCTTTTGCAGATTTCATCCACCAAGACTTGGGAAAAGGCAAATTATCACATGTATTTAGCACTACCTCATGATACATGGGCTGTTTGGTGAAGTTATATCATGGAGAATGTGAAGTTTGGAGTCTTTTGGTTATCTTGGAGTTTTATTAGTTTGTCTTCCACTGTTTACTTTTTTATTATATTCTTCTACTTTGGTATTTAGTTTCTAGTTTGATTTTTATTAATTAAATGTTGGGTTATATTTCATGGTTATCATGCATCATTTAGTGGTTTTTTGGTTGAACTTTGTTGGGTTATTTGGATTATTCATAAATGGAAAATCACCCCCTCATTTATTGAATCCCTTTAGCATTTATTTTTAGATTTTGGTGCCTTAGGGATGCATCTTAAGTCCAAGAAACACCCTCCCACCTTCTCAAGACAATGAGGAGAAGGAGGGATGTTAAACAATGGATGTCTTGAGAATGATATAAATGGTTGGTACAATTATTCATGGAAATGGATATGAATAATAAAATCAATTAATGTAATTATAAAAAATTCATAGTATGGATAAATCTAAGAAACATTTCATTAACAATGATCTACATGCTTCCCTGAATCATGATTTTTCAAATCCTAATCTACATGGTTATCTCTACTAATTATTTTTCCAATTTTTCTCATTAAAATTTATTGATAAAGAAATTTAAATTCATGGCATGGTATTTATTCTATGCAGTTTATGTCTCTTAGTTCTATTGTTTAAATAATGATTCAAATGTGGGACATGCAATTGGCAGTTAAAAACTCTAATTAAATGTGGGGAATAAAGTAGTTTTTTTTGAATTTCAAACTCTTAATCCCCTTTCAAATTTATGTTCCAAAAATGGGTGTGAAGGTTCTTCCTGCACCCTTTTCACAATGTGTAAATGTATTTCATGATGTGTAATTTTCCTACAACCTATTATTTTGTTTCATGGTACTTTCTTCCACCTTGGGTATTGATGTTCCTAAAAATTAAAAATAAATAGGTGAAATCACAGGCCATTATCAATGAATTTTGAAATATTTGGAATGAGAACATGCACGCCTCAAAAAATAAAAAATAAATAAAAAGAAAAACTCAGGTTGCCTATCTAAAGTGATTTTGTTTACCGTCATTGGCTCAAACGTACCTCCTTCAGCTCCATCTCACGTAACTGATAATTGAAAATTTTAAACCTCTTCGGGGTCTATAAGTGGTCTCAGTTGTGTTCTATCCATGTAGGTTGGCCATTATCCTTTTTCTCTAAATAGATTAATTCATCCATATGGTAGTACTTTCTTGATCTCCATTGGACCGACCCACCATTTCCCTCAATCCTGACGAACTAAATAGAAGTTCATATACTATCCATACCTATTGTACTTTCTCAAATATAGTGGGGTTGGTCTATCCTTTGGTGTTAGTATTCTTGGTCTTCATCTTCTCTTTCCTCTTCAGTTGAGAATCCTCTTTCACAAAGGCATCTAACTCACACAGCTCTTCAATTTTATCGACATCCTCAACTTTAGGTGTATTTTCTTCTTTGAACTCTTTTTCATCTTACACATCATATTTCTTCATTTCCTAGTGGATTTTGAAACATAATTGGTCACTATAAACTCTCAGTTATAGTTCTCAATTTTTAACATCGATCAACGCATGCCCTGCGAAAAAATGGCCTTTCGAGAATGAGTGGATTTCTATCCTCTTCCATGTCTAGTACTAGGAAGTTTACGGGGAAGTAGATTTTTTTAACTTTGATAAGGATATCTTAGATGACTCCTCTTGGGTATTTCATCATTCAATATACCAATTGAAGAATTACTCTTGCAGGCTTTAGTACATCCAGTACCAAACTATTGAATGCTGTGTACGACATGATATTTACACTCGCACCAAAGTTACACAAATATTTTCCAATTTTGTTATATCTGATAAAAATTGGAATTCAAAATATACCTGCATCACTTTTCTTCTTAGGTAGTTCCTTAGATACCACTGCTGAACACTTCTATGTGAGTGGAATGGTTCCAATCTATTCCAGCTTATTCTTGTTGGTTACCAGATCTTTCATGAATTTCACATATGTTGGCATGTTCACAAGAGCCTCTACAAAAGGTATATTAACATGAAATTGTTTTAAGTGTTTCAGAAATTTATCTTTTTGATTTTGTTCTTTACTTTCACCATTCATTCTGGAAAAGGAATTTTTGTCTTGTACTAAGGTGGTTCTTTTTCTTCTTCTTCTTTAGATACTTGTTCCTTGTTAGCTTTATCTTCTATTGCTTCCACTTATTGTTGTCCTAAAAATTCTATACCACTTCATTTTATTTTCTTCCCACTTATAAGTTGTACAACTTTAAAATATTCACATGGTTGTACTTCATGGAATCTTGGAAGTGTTCCTCTAGGTATCTCTCTAAGTTGATCAATAATTTTTCCAACTTGCAGCTCTATATTCCTTAACGATTCCTTTTGGTTTGATACTTCTTCTTTAATTTCTTTTAGTACCACCTAAAAAGCAGTCATGAATATGGCTAGTGTCTCTTCCAATGTATGGACCTGGATTATCAGTGTGGGACCTTAGGGTGTTTGTTGTTAGGGCCTTTTTTTATATCTTTTTACATCTTTTTACTTGTTGTTTTTGAGTCCACCAACCCTAAGATTGATTAGCACGATTGCAATCAGCATAATTTGAATATTCTATATGCATACCTTGGGTGTTTTTTTACTGGAACATCATGACGTACATCTTATCTGTTAATGATTCCAGCTATGCCACCATCTAGTCATTATTATTGATTACATTAATGCCTTTTTGTTGTGCCCCTTCTCATTTCCATTGAAAATTGTTTCTCTCAATTTCATCTATAAAGTTATAGCTTTGTTTAGGTGAATTCTTCATTAATGATCCTCTAGATGAAACATCTAGGATAGACCTATTTACCTATGATAAACCATTATAGAAAGTTTGTATTAGCAGCCATAACTCTATACCATGATGGTGGAATTTTTGGTTCATATCCTTAAAATTTTCCCATGAATAATACAATGATTCATCATCAAATTGAGAAAAGTTTTGGATGTTTACTCATATTTCCATTGACTTAGAAGGTGTAAATAAGAGGGTTAGTCAGTTTCATTCCAGCTCATCCCATATAGCGATGAAATGTGCAAGTAGTCTTTGGATCCAGTCTTAAGATCGCTCATGTAATGAAAATCAGAAAAGACAAAGTCTTACTGCATCACTTGAAACAGTTTGGAATTGGAATGTGTTATAGAGCTCGAGGAAGTTTCCTTGATGGTTGTTCGGATCTTCATATAGAGGTCTGGTGAATTGCATGCTGTTCAAGATCATTGAAATTATTTCAGGCTTGATCTCGAAGTGGTTTGTTAAAATGGGGTGTGTTAGGATACTCGGTTGCAACCCTATATTTGAAATCCACCCATAGTCTATGAGTGTTCTCAGTCCTTGATCTCTTTGATAAACCCTAGTAGATTGATTTTTCTTAGTAACCTCCATGCTTGCAGTTCTATTATTTCTAATTATTTTTTTTGGTTCAAAATCAAATTCAATGTCTTATTTTCCTTTTTCACGTGTGTTGTGGTTGTGCATTTAAAAATTTAAAAAAATGTGAAACTCACAGTATGAAAAAACCCAGTGTAAAAAGATAAATTTAAATAAACCAATAAAATAAAGTAAAAAAAATTAAAAACCTAAAAACTAAAATGAAACCATCCCCAACAACAATGCCAGTTTGATAGGCCCAATGGGTGTCTTTAATTCTCTATGGGTCTATTAAAAAATAAATTTATAAAACTCAAACTATGCTACAAAATTTAATTAAAATTTATTATTAGGAAAGTTTGAGGCCGAACCCACAAAGACGATGATTTAGTTTTATTAGGTTTTCAAAAGGTTTAATTTTATTAATTTTAAGAAAGAGGTGAAGAAAATATTTGTTTAATTTATTTGAATAAATAAAAATGAAAATGAAGAATATTGATTGATTGGTTTGTAAAAAATTTTGAAAAGTGTGATGAGGTTTGTAACTTCAGGGTTCAAGTGTAATATGATTTAATAAATTAGGTTGATTAACACATGATTGGTGTTAGAGTCAAGATGAGGAAGATCCAATGGTTATTGCATCACTTCCTCAACATGGAAATAACCTATTTTCCTTGGTCTGGTAATTTAGGGTTTCACTGAATCAAGTTTGTCTCTTTACCATATTTAAAACTAATTTCCCCTAAAGTCAATAGTGGTCATAAATTATTTAGGGGTTTTAAGTTGTATAATATTAAAGTTCCTTTTAGATTCAATTATCAATGGTCATGATAAAAGAAAAATAAAGGGATTGGAAAATAAATATGAATTGAAGCAAACCAAATACACGAATAAATGAGATAAAATAAATCCAATGAAAGTTTCCCCTTCTATTTACATCACCCTAGAACATGGTGAGTTTACCCCCTCATCATAGTGACAGGAGAATAAGAGGGAAATAGGAAAGAAAAATAATTCATAAGGAATAGGTAGGTGATCTCAGGGAGGGTGTAGTGTCTCGCTCCAAGCTTTGGTCTTCGGAGGATCTAGATCTGAATTCCCCCAATATTAGTAGCCGAGAACTCCTTCTATAGGTTCCACATGGGCTCTAATATTAATTAATTTCATAATGTAATGGTCAAATAGTGGTCTGGGGAAGGTCCCACATCAAATATTTGGTCAAAAAATGAAGATTTGGTGAATTTGGGTGAAAAATTCCCATCTGGGAAATTACACCATGTGTAACCGGGTTACACCATGTATAATTTTATAGGATGTTTTTATTTTCTTCATGATGTGTCCTTTTCACCACATGCACCAATACACGTAGTGTAATGATTACACGATGTGTAATTCCATTTTTCTACCCCAAAAGCCTCCTTTTGCCTCTATTATTCAGTTTTATGCCCTAGAAGTTCTCCATGATAATCCTTAAAAACCCAATGTTTCACTACTTCACTTCACTCATGGCACAAAGTTTATTTTAGCTCCAAAATTCACCCCTTTTTTCCCCTTTTCCAAGAATAATTATATCCCTCTATAAAAACATTAAACAACTAAAATTGTCTAACATTGGAAAGAATAATCAATTAAATACATAAATTAATACATTAAAACACTCTAAAATGTATGCATGAAATACACTTATCATGTGTCAAGTGTTAAAATGAAACTCAAAATTAAAGACATTGAAAAATCCCAAGAGGGTCCCAAACCACATCTAGTTCCCTCATCCATGCTCCATCCCAACTCATCCATCTAACACAATACCTTTTCCCTTAACATGTCTTGTAACCATGAAATCTATTCATGTAATGATCAGGAAAATCGAGTAGGGTATGAGTACAACTCAATAGGTCACCACCACCAACGTTTAAAATAATATTAAATCAATAACAGTGTATGCAATTTTATAAAGAAATATATATAATTCATAAGTAAATAGTTATCACATTATCAATTATTATTTATTTAACCACATAAACCTCAGGGTTCCTAAGGACACCCGAACCACAATACCTGATTTTGCCTGTGCTGGAGTCTGAAATATATCAAAAATTTAATTCAATATTCATTATAATCCAATGGGATTTAATTATCCATTAATTTCAATTCATTATCAAAGATAATTGGAACTATAATCTAATACCAATCTCATGGGAATAGAACGTCTTGTCTAGCATCCTATGGGTATTTGGAGCATCAGAATGTGTCCCACACCCCGTGGGTATTTGAAGCATCAGTCCATGTACCACACTTGTATATAATACAATCACATATATCAAATATACCACAATACCACATTAATTAATTCAAAAATTATTTAATCAAGCTCAAAAATTCCATATCCATATCATTCCATTAATTAATTCAATAATTAATTAATCACCCAAATTCCATTAATTAATCCCAAAATTAATTAATCACATCAATGGTTGTATAATCATGAAAACCCCCATTAATTAATTCAATAATTAATTAACCCACTTCAATGAATTTCTTAATCTCAACAATTCCCATTAATTAATTCAACAATTAATTAATACAATTTAACAATGTTAATATCCCATAATTATTTAAAAATTAATTATTCCAATTCATAATTTCATAATCATAACAATACCATTAATTAATTAAACAATTAATTAATACTACTCCATAATCTCAATGTTTCAATAATTAAATCAATAATTAATTATTCCCCAAATACCACAATTTAAATATTCCGATAATTAATTCAACAATTAATTACCCCCAATTACCCAATTCCTTTAATTAATTTATTCACCAAATTAATTAATTCAATTAGAAAATTAAATTACTAAAAAAACTATATAAATTCTACAATTACATACATATTATTGAAACCATGTTTATGATATTTGAATAATATACCACCTACCTCAATTCATTGATGAGTAATTGTCCAATGGAAATCCCCAAATTTGAATAGAATAATGACATAGAATGAAATCTGGAATTAAACCCTAAATCAAGATAAGACAATCAAGATCTATCAATTCTAGATCTATATCCACAATCCTAGATCAAGGTACAACCAAAAATAGGGAAGAACAATCCTTTAACAGATGGGAGAAGAATGGGAAGGAGAAACGAAACCACATAGGATGAGATCCTCTTACCGGGAGGGGTGAAAATCTTCAATCCGAGATTCCAATCATAAAGAATATAGGCCATAATGGATTAGAATCTATCCAGGAGGCTCCAAAATCTTGAAATGGAATTAGGTTTTGAGTTAGGGATGAATAGGGGTTAGAATAAATGATTGGGAAATTTTGAATCTAATTTTTAGGGGATTAAAATATCACACACACTGTTTGCTTCTTGGGGTGCACGATTTCCCCAAACCATACACCTTAATAGTGTGTATAATTTAGGGGTTTCATGATTTCTCATAATAGGGTGAACCATTTGAAAAAACATGCTCTAGATGTGCGAATCTCCTCTGTTTGGGTTCACATGGGTTTTTGGGATGGGGCACACGGTTTAGGAAAACCATGTTCCAACCGTGAACTACCCATATTTCTTCAAAATCTCTCAAATGTCCATCCAAACTAACCCCAGTTAAAACCTATACAAAAATTACTCAAAACAAGGAAAAATAATACCTGTAAAAGTGCTTGAGACATCTCTAGAAAAGGTTGAGGTTTCACAGTTTTCTTAATGAAAGAAGGCAACTTAAAAATAAAAGTTCAAAGTAAAGAGATCAATCACAAAATATTTAAAGTGGTTTGGGGAATATAAATCCCCTAGTATACTCTACCAACACTCTAATTCTCTAGTTTGGTGATTTTTACAATGGAAAACCTTTTTTCAGGGGCTCCTAGCTGAGTGAAAGTAGTTGTTACTTGTTATAAAGGTCCAAGATATTTTAACCAGGATCTCCCTTCATAGGACCTACCCATATCCTTAACATCATCAATCATAGAGAGTAAAGAAAGAAATAATGATAAATAAGATTTTAATAATGATGTAGCTCATAGTTGTAATTATAAATTGAAAGTAGTTGGAGTCACATCTAGAGAAGATTAAAAATATTACATGTATAACTCTGGAAGTTATTTGATTGTAAATAATGATCATGAAAGAACAATACAAAAGCATTTAGTGGAGCATGTATGTGATCTATTCTATATAAACAGTTTCATTCTTAATGTTTATGAGTGTGTTCATATGTACATGCATATCCCCTCATCTTGAAATAGATAAATTTTCTATTTATATCTCCTATTTGATTTTGAACTTAAGCATACTTGATAATTATAACAATCGAGTGAATAATCATTTCAAAAGTTAATAAGATAGGTTATTAATTGAATATGTCATTCTTTTCCAAATATAGATCAAAATTCTTTGGTGGCGATGCCATCAATCTTCTTTTTTGGATCTTTTCATTCTTAGTAAAATGAAACTTTGTCTAAATTTACCTTTTCTTATTTAGAAAACTCTTTTTCTGATGTGATTTAAAAGCATGAATTGATTTATTAAGAGATTACACCAACGTTACAAGTAAAATCATGAAAATTCACCAGATGTCTTATTATACATAATATAAACATATAAAATCACTTTTATCATAAGATGAAATAGATATTTGAATTATATGTAAGATAATTCTTCTTCTTAAGATAATATCTTACTCACATATGATAATCGACTTCCATGACTTACTTTGTAGGACATAATCCTATCCTTTTATGAATTTACTTTTCTTAAGATAAAATGATTCTCATAATTTTCTTCAGTATAATATTTATAACATTGAGCATGTGGAAGATAACGTTTCTTTTTACATATGATGATATCTTACTTAGTAAGATAAACCTTCAACACTAAGATTCCATAAGATAAATTAATTTGGCATAGACTAAAAATTCAAAGAAGATACTGATTTTATTCTATAAGATAATTATGTTACTTGTAAGATAAACAATCAACATAAGATAAACTAAATTTCTGAAATCCAACATAATAAATAACTTTACATTCATATATGATAAATTTATTTGAAATAAATTGTTAACCTATTATAAAAAGATAAAATATGAAAAAACTAAGACAAACTCATATGAATATAAATTGGGAATTTTTGAATCATAAAAACATATAAAAAACTAAGATATGTTGGAAAAACATAAGACTATCCAACAATTTCCCCCTTTTTAATGATAAAAAAATCATTTTATTATAAATAAAAATTTGACGAAAAAAGTTTAAAAGGTTTTAATTTTTTTGTTTCCTCCTTTTTCTTCTCCCCCTTTTTGTGGTATAAAAAAGAAGTGGGATAAGGAAAATAATAGAGTTAATGTTGTATAGGAAGAAATATAAAAAGGTTTGAATAAGATATACCGAATAAAAATATAATTTGGCATGGAATTGTACTAAAAATAGTATTTATAGGATATAGAAAATAACAAAAGAAATAATCAGTAAAAATGAAAAATATAAGAGAGAAAATAATAAATTAGACCAAGGAACGATAATACTAAAAAAATCATAAATCAAAGAATAAATAATAAATATCAAAGATACATTTAACAATGGTAATAAAAAAAAAGAACTATAAAATTTAAAAACATTCAAAAAGAAGAAAAACATGAAAGAATTTAATGTACATAAGTAACCAATAAGAAATAAAGGCATTAGAAACATGCATTAAAAATATAATCAAATAAATATTCAAATGTTTTTGAGATATGAAAACCAGCTAAGTAACTCATTCATGAAAAAAATATTCCTATAGAATTTGTATATGTTTCAGAGGTGGAATCTTAAAATATTGAGGTTGGATGATCGGTAAGAAGTATATAGGTAGAGGAACATTAACACTGACTATAACAACTTCTCCCACTGTTAGAAAAGATCCTCCAAGGTTGGCTCTATCACCATAAGAAATCCAAAATGAACTAGATTGGACGTCGAGAGTATTATACTTTGCTATGGAAAAATCAAAGTGATCTGTAGGCATAAAAGTTAACTTAGAGGAAGAGGTAGGTAAGGGTAAAGAATATTCTTTAAAAAACATAAGGTTATCCCTTTAATATATTTCACTTAGATTGAATATTTATTTTAATATCTGAGATATCGAGGCATGGAGGTCACAATAGGAGGCCAAAAAGATCATATTTATCTTAGATAATAGAGATCATCTATACACATGTCGATTCGATTCACTATATTTTTTTTCAAAAATATAATAAAGTCATGAAACCATTCCATATTCTATGAGAAAAATATCCAAATAAGTTATGAAAAGACCCCTTTTTGGCACAATTCAAAACTAACTTCTTCAAAAATTCAAACCAATTATCTGAAAAGACAACCAAACCAATAGTAGGATTAGAAATAGGTTGTGATACTTGAAGAGATATTTATTTTCCTTTTGAAGAACCTTAATACTCCTTTGGCTCATCAAAAAAATCTTCTTCATTTGAATAAGAATATGATTATTTTTTTCTCACCAATAACCGATATAGATGACCAAATTTTTCTTCCAGCACTTCAAATTACTAGCCAATGATCCATCCATTTTTTCCAAACTAGTGATTTAAAAACCGTTTCCCTTTTATAATTGAACTGAAATATCTTGAATTAATTTTACTCTATCCTTCAGTAAGGAACTGATTTTCTTCTGAGATTGATTAAATTCAAAATCAAGCTTCTCAGGATTATAGTCATGCTTCTAACTTCAAAAACCACATTTCTCTGATGACAATGAAAAATTTATTTAGAGAAGATCTCACATTTCATAGAATATATAGTGTAATTCAATGTGTTTATAGAGAGATACAATTCTTACAACTTTGATTCTATAGAAACCTAATCCAAAATTTTATATGTTGAGGATTCTCCAGTATAATATTTATAAACATTCTCTAAAAGTGATTGAAACAACAACTTAAACTCACCAATATTATCCTTTTAGATGGATTTTTCTTAGAGAGTCCTTATTTCGACTCTTAAATAAATTAACTAATTCTTGAATGAATCCTCTTTAGTCATTATATTTTAATAAATCACTCGATCTATTTCATCTAAAACATATATTTCATCTATATGATCTTCATTATTATTATAGTGGGAGAAAATACATGAAAATAGATCTTGGAGCACTTCATCATTACAATCTTCATTAAACTGTAGATTTTCATCAACATGGGGTACTTCTATGAAAATTGAAAGTTCTATATATTCTGATCTAGATCTTCTCTTTGTAATAAGAATAGTGGTCTCATCTACTTAATCTAAATCTTCCTCATCATCAGCAACAATATTCTTATTTATAAAAATTACTAATTATCTTCTAAATTTTTTATTGGTCTCTGTTGAAGGAGATATTTTGAATAAATGGATCACTTTAGATGTAGTAAAAATGTTCAAATACTGACCAATAATGACTAACCTTGTAATGTACAAATACTAATTTTTTTTACAGTGGAAATAGGTAAAATATATGGTTAGGCTATAATAAGAGTAGGAGTTTCAACCACTTGACAAATTTCTAAGAAAACTTCTAGGATAACCTCAACCTCAGTTTAAATTTATTAAAAAATGAAAATGATAACTCTTATTCACCTTTCAGTAAGAGTTTAATTTTCTAGAAGTTCTATTATATCCATATCCTCAACATTTTATTCAATAGGAGCATAAAAACTTGTAGTATCTTGAGCATAAACTTTACCAGAAACCACCATATGAGATGACTCCCCCTGAGTATTAATAGGGTAAAATTCTATATCTTCTTCTGAATTGATCGATTTTTTTTCAAAGATAAAATCTAGTACAATATACTACAATTAAATACACTTGGACTTAATATTGTTAAAACATGATAAACATTTGTAGTGGTTTCATCCAAACAAACACACACTTTACTAAAAACCACGGTTTATAACCTTTTGAAAGGGTAAAAATTGACTGATTTATGTTTTATATGGAACATGTACTTAATAATATATCATTCTAAATTCACATGTTTTATATTATAAACATATACAACAATTTAACATATTGAAAAAATATTTTATCAAACTCACCATTTCATTGAGAAATTTACGACTGAATGAACTTTATAAGAACCTTTTTCTCTTTTTCCAAGTCTTTTATAGGCTTATTCTTCACATCAGGTTTTCTAAAAAGGGAATTAATTATTTTAGAAGGGATTACATCATCGATTAGAATTAATGATGTTTTGAAATTGTAATTTCCTTCACGAGGGAACTAAAAATATTTATCCATTATTGTAGACGATATTTAAAAGTTCCTTTGGTTTAATATTATTGTAACCAGAACCTCATTATCACCAAAATAAAACATAGATATTCCATATAACTATCATGATTATTTTTTATAGAAAAAACCTATTTAATTCTCATTGAACAAAAACTACTAACCTTGATGATTTATAATTTTCTTTAGGGACATGTATGTACCATCCAACCATCTTAAATCGATAGCTCTTCTGCTTAACAATTTTCTTGTGGTCATTGAGTGCTTAGTTCTTCTAGAAGTAGAACTATATTTTCTCTTATTTTTAACCGTTATTAAAAAGGGTTTGAAGGATTTAATTATTAGTGTTAGGAGGGTTGAAAGGTGATAATAATAAATCTATGAGGTTTAAAAAGGGTTCTCAAAGGGGTTTGTGTGCAGAACTAATTTTCTTTATTTTGATTTATAGTAATTAAAGAGTCACTCAGTGTGACATATAGGATAATCATGATATACTAGAATAAATGTCTTATTGATATGTGACTAATACTAAAAATTATTCTACTAAATCACTAATAAAATAAAATAAATAGAAATATAAAAAATATAAATTTATACTTATTAGATTATAAAATATGTAAAATAGAATTAAGAAAATTAAACAAACCTAATTCAGTTTTAATAAGATCAAATCTATTATTAGGAAAAGGTTTTGTAAATTTTTTTACTAATTTAATTTCTATGAAAAAAATTCTAAGGAGATATTACATTTTTATGCACGATCTCTTAATAAATGATTCCTTAAATAAATGTTCTTTGTTCTAGAGTGGTTTATTTTGTTTTTTGAAATGTTGAAAACACTTGTGTTGTCACATTTGATTAGAACATGATTAAAATTGAATCCAAAATATATCAGGGAATGTTTTGTCTACAACATCTATGTATAATAACTTCTACCAACAATACATTCAACTTTAATAGTTGATAGTGCTATAGAATGTTGTTTCTTACTTGACTATGATACGAAGGATTTACTAAGAAAGTGATAGGTTACCATGGTTCTCTTACTATCTAGTTAACACCCACAAAAGTCAGTTATGAGTATGAAGTTAAATTAACATCAAAAGTTTTTGGAAAAATTATAGAAAGAGAAAAAATTCACTAGTGCCTAAATGTTTTTAACATCCTTTTTCTTCTTTTTTATATCAGTTATTAGCCTATGTTATTGAAGGTGACATTGTAAATATGTCTTTAATGTCAGTTAAACAAAATTTCATTATAAATGAATTGCGGAACTAGTTTTTTACATCATTTATTTACTAACCTATGTAAAAATTCCTCTTCCACGTCATTTTCTACAAAACCGACATGGACAAACTTTGACATGGAATTTTTTTACATCAGTTATTAAATAACTAACGTAAAAATTCCTATTCCATGTTGGTTATCTAGATAAACTATATGGAAAAGCATCAACATGCAGGCTCTTTTACATTGGTTGTTAAATAACCAACGTAAAAGATCATATTCTACATCGATTCCAACATAACCGACGTGAAAAATCATCAAAATGAATGGTGTTTTACGTCGATTATAAAATAAAATATGTATAAAACAATTTACCACATCAGTTACAAAATAACTAATGTGGATTTAAAAAAAAGTACACTATTTAAATCTTCTTATGTACTAGTGACCAAAAAAACAAACAAACAAAAAAAAGAATAAACCAAAACAATATAAAAACAACTAGAAAATATATATTTACAATTACAACATTCAAAATTACAATATTAACTAAAAAAATAAAATAAAAATAAACCTGTAAAATAATTTTCCCATTCTTCTTGTAAGTGTGTTATCTCTTGTGCACTATAAGGGTGAGAGTCATAAAAAATCTACAAATTAAAAGGAAATTATTTAACATGTATAATGAATAAAACAATTGAAATATTAAGGAATAGTTTGTAAATAAATCTAACCCAATTGAACTTTATAACTATTACATTTGTAATTACTTCATACATAAATCTTAACACATAATATCTGCATTCCTTGATGCCTTTTTGTTTATGAAAATTCTTTTTAAATGAGTTTTTCAAATCAAATCAAGTTTTTAATTAATATATTCAAAATGTACTAATTATAAATTAAAATTCAATTTTACTTTTACATATTTGATCTTAGTACTCTTTTTCTTTGTGGTGTTTTGAAAGAAATTCCATCCCATGTTAGAAAATAATATGAATAAAATAAATTTAAAATTCACTATAATATAAAAAATATTAATAAATTAAAACTTACCGTTCCAATATCTTCTTAAAATTTCCCCACAAATCACCATGTATAGAGCATATCCAGTAAAGTTTCTTATCCCTTGTACAAAAGACACCTAATATCCAATGGCCACGATGTGAAATAAAATTTAATGTTAATGGTTATTATGTTAAAAAATAAATAACACTTTATGAGATATATGTTTCATACCTCTCAATATAACGAAACATCAAGCACTAAGTAATTATATTATGTTCAAATCTTTCAACAATATAAACTATTATTTCTTCTTCAATAATTGTTCACGCTTAAGGTGAAATGAAATGAGGGTCCATAAATCCATATATATCTATCTTTTCATTATCCTCACACATTTTATAAAGATACCTAATACAAAATATACAGAATTATAAAATTTCAATAAATTTAATGCAGGGAAAGATTTTGTTAAGACTTACATAGAAAAAACTTTCATTGTGTTGATACCCAACTTATATCTAGTAACAAGATCCATGTTATAATTTTTCAAAATCCCCACAGTAATTTCACGACCACATACATTAGCTTCCATTGGAATCTCATAAACACCCGATAACAAATTTGAATATCTTGACAATCTGTCAAGACTTCTAGAATCTATATCTAAATTCATAACCCATTGTCTTTGTTTTTGGATATACATTATTTCTTTACCTTTAAAGTATTCCTGTAAATAAATAGATAAATATATTAACTTTCAAATTTTAAAAAAAATAAATAAAAAAATAAAGATAAGATATACACATACCTCTATGGTAATATGTCATAGAAGTTTAGATGGAGAAACTAAAAAGTGGCTGATACTTTGTCTAACTATCCTCACCTCATCTTTAGGAAATGGTACTTCAGCTAATATATCTATAATATCCTATACAACGATCATTTGATTCTCTTTCCCTAACTATTGATGATGAATGGTATCTCCAATATAATATATCATCCCATATGCAACAATATGATACTAAGAATCATCAACATATAACTCACAATAACTGGGAAGTTGTGGAGGAGGGGGTGTAGGACTAGGATAAAAAATGGAGTCTTCAGGAAGAAGTAGAGGAGTGAGAGATGTAGTCTAAAATTGTCTTTGCATGTCTACAAACATGAAATCTACCGATGCTCTAATATTATCCTCCATCGTAACATTAATATTATGATCTTCAACCTCCAAATATTCTTTTTTTAATTATAAAAACCCTCTATTGTAGAAGCTGAAGAACGTGGTAACACTTTTATCACCGATACACCCATTGGATATCCTCGTACACGACCTAGGTGTTCAGGCTTTCCCAATGCTGTAGATAAAATATCATACCTACCCTTAGCTATAGAGACCCCCCTGTGTTCTCTTACCCTCAAGAGAATCCTGTATGATTTTTTTTGAAAAATTCCATAATGTTTAAAAATATTAATAAATAATTGAATTAAGTTAAATAAATACATAAAGTAAACATCTTACAATCCTCTCAACTACAACCCTCGAATCATTCATAAGATATTGTTATTTTTTACTCATCTAACCCCTCTTCCATTTTTTATGTCTATGGAGAGGAAACCTCACCAGATATTGAAGACTTAGCTCTTAGTTTTTGAAAAATTTCAGCCATCATTTTTTCTTCCAATAATGTATACCCTCCCTAAGATAAAGTATGAGGGTATACATTTCTAGATTGGATATCTTGATGATATCTCCACTATTACTGTAAATTAAGAATAATAAATCATTAATAAGATCATTAATATAAAAAAACTTCTAAAAGTTTACAGTACACTTACCAAATATGATTCTTATCTTATACTTTCAACACATTACTTATATGTTTCTTCATCTATAAAAGGATATATTTGACATGGATTTTCATGTTGCCTATTCCCAAAAATGAATTCAAATGTGAGGGTTGATTTGAAATACCTCCATCTCCTAGTAGCCAATGATAAACATTTCTTCCTGACTTATCTAGTGTTGAGTATATCACATGTCATATGATTAGAAGGGGGATAACATATATTACTATAAACATTTCAATATTAGTCAAACAATAACAGATGAGATTACCAAAATGGTCTCCTACAACTAAGATAGCGTTACATTGTCAAAACTTCTCCAATCAGTAATAAAAATAACGACTTTGCTTTTACCCTGAATTGAAACAAAAGTCTTGAATTGTTTTTCATTAGGACCTATTTTAATACCATTATCATCAAATTCTACCAATATCCTATGGTCCTAGATATGATAAACTAATAATTTTGGTAAACATGTCCTGGCACATTTACCAACCCTCAAACTCTTCTTTGGCTCTATGGGAGTATATGAATCTTATAAAGAAGGACTAGGATCATCAAGAGGATCATATTCACATTAATCCATAGAGGTATGAGTATTCTCATCTCCAGAATTATGTGGTTGATCAGTTGATTGATCTGAAATTATCCTACAAATAAAAGCAACAAACACTTAGTACACAAATATACAAATTCAACTTATGATATTAATGTAAATAAAAAATGAAAAATTATGAAACAAAAAAGTAAAATAAAACTTAACACATTATTATTCATATTTTTTATAGTTAACTAAAATGATAAAAACTGTAATGATATATGAAATTTCATGTAAATGAATGAAAACAAATCCAAAATGGTGTAGGAATATTAAAAATGGTCCAAACTAATAAATAATTTTTAATAAAAAAGGAATATTTTATCAATATACTCTTATAATTTTTTTTAATTTAACATATTAGATTTAAAATAATTTCATTTTAACAAAATGGATAAATAGATAAGTTACGTATGGTTAAACATGGTAAAATAAAAAAAAATAAACTAATATAAACAAACATTTTAACTTCTAAGTTTTAATAAGTGTTTTAATAAAGAAAATAAAATTAATATATCTAAAATTTTGTGAAATTTATAAAATTAAATGAGAAATAAACATATGTTACCTGTAATATTAGGAATGTACTAAATGGTAGTTTTTCCAAATTCCTTCATCATGATCATTCCTTATGTCACAAACCATGTCTATGGCATGTTCATCATTATTATCTGTTAATATTTCCTTAGAAGTAGGGATATTACATAAATCAGATTCTTATTCAAGTTGATCATCACCAACATATTGTTTTTTCCTTATAAAACAATAAAACACTGCATATTGAATTGATCAAGAACATAGATTTTTTTCATGCGTTTCCATTATAAAAGGATCAGCTATATATTCCAATATATTGATATTAATAGGTGTCATTACAAATTCGTTATGTTTGAAATTGTTTTTACTGATAAACCATTTAAAGTTAAACACTGGAACTTTAAATTTAATGTAATAAACCTCCTATATTTATTCAATAACTCCATAATATCCACTTAATGAATAAATTAGGTTTTTATCTCTATAACTTGAAAAATTAAATGCTTCAACAAACACTAATACACCAATATTATGAACCACACTTCTTTTGTCCTGATATTTTGTATGAAATGTATAGCCATTAATGTCATACTCGGACCATGTTATCACATTTAAACTTAGACCACCCACTAACCATCTTAATGTTTCTGATGCATCGGATCTAACAAGTACAATCTTTTTAAACCATGAAAAAAAAGTTTTGTTATTCTCATTCAAAATCCACAATTCTTTCTTTTTTGGATGAAATTGTTTCAAAAAATTAATATGCAATGTTATATATGGTTGATCATCATCTATGTTATTCTAGATTTATATATGTACCTTGTTTATCTGTTCACCTGAAAAATATTTGACTTTCAAGATACGAATCACCTTTTCCACTATAATTAACTCATTCATGGTGAGATAGATTCAAACCAATGTGCTTCATCACAGACAAGTATCTTGTACAAAACTCTGCAACCTCATTAGAAATGGAGGCTTCAGGACGATATGAATTCTTAACATACCCCTTTAATATCTTCATATAAATTTTAAAAGGATACATCCAATATAGATATACATGTCCTAAAAGCTTAATTTCTTGAACCAAATGAACCATTAAATGCACCATTATATAAAAAAATATGGAGGAAAGTACATTTCCAATTGAAATACTATAGAAATTTATTCGTTTTCTAAAAATTTCAAATTATTCAGACCAATCACCTTATTAAAAATTTAATTTAAAAAATAACACACCTTCATGATAGTCTTTCTAGAACAGATGGGAAATATTCCACGCAATGCAACCAATAGAAGTTGTTTCATCATGGTGCGACAATCATGAGATTTCATACCTGTAAACTTAAAATCCTTAAAATTGTTTTTTTACATTTGAAGAATAACCCTATGAAACTTTGATATTTTGAAGACATTTAAAAAATATAATTTTCTCCCTCTTAGATAATGTATGACAAGATGGGAGAATAAATGTTCACCTACCATCAGGAGTGGAAGCTAACTCCAAATGTATTCTCATTTATAGTAAGTCTTAATCTTGCATTAAACCCATATTTAGTCTTTCCTTTAATATCTAACAATGTTCTAATCATGCTATCACAAATATTCTTCTTCACATGAATGAAATAAATTTTATTTTTCACATTATGATATCTCCAATATGTTAGCTCAAAAAATATTGACCATTTATTACAAATATTTCTATCATTACCAGATTTATGTGTCTTTCCAAATTTCACATAAAGGTTTTTCACCCTCTAAAAATATTGATTAGTGGATAAAGGTTTTGGAGCAATATAAAATTCTTATGAACCATTGAATTCATTTTGTAATTTTCTATAAGAGTGATCCATAGACAAAAAATTTCGATGACCCATGTATACTATTTTTCTCCCATGATGCAGTTGATAATATGAAGTCTGTTTTTCACAAATTGGACATGATTTATGTCCTTTATTACTGTATCCAGAAAAATTTCCATAGGCTGGGAAGTCATTTATAGTTAACATAATCATTACATGTAATTGAAAATATTCCATTTTATAAGAATCATAAATCCTAATACCATCCCCCCCCCATAAGAGCTTCAAATCATCAATTAATGGTGACAAGAAAACATCAATATCATTGCCAGGTTGTTTTGGTCATGAGATCATTAAAATCAACATGACATATTTGCACTTCATAAAAAATTCAGGAGATACATTTTAAATTACCTACAAAATAGGCCATGAAATATGTGTGTTACTAAGGCTTCGATATAGAATCATTACACCCATGGACAGTCCAAGTCTTATATTTCTAACTTCATTTCTGAATGTAGGAGACCAGTGATAAATTTTCTTCCACTATGGACAATCAGTTGGATGATGTATTTTTCCACCACATATCTGCTCATCATTATGTCATATTAACCTTTTTGCAACACGTGAATTAGAAAATAAATGTTTCACATGAGGAATTATAGTAATATACCAAAATACCTTGGCAGGGGTCTCTATAACCTCTAAACCAGCTTGTGATTTTTATTTCAACTTATACCGTGATGTTCCACATTTAGGACACTCTAATAGAAATTCATATTCATTTTATATAGCACACATTCATTCGGGAAGGTATGTATTTTTTTGTACCCTAATACCACAGGGCATAGTATTTTCTTCTCTTCATAATGTGAATCAGGAAGATCATTGTATTTAAAAAGAATATATTTCAAAAATTATAGAAAATTAGTAAAACTTTTGTCACTCCAATCATGTTTCTCCTTCAAGTTATTCAATCTTAACACCATTGATAAAATTGTAAAATCTGTACAACCAAGATATAATGGTTTTTTATCATCACCATATAGATGATCAATTTTCAATTCTTTCTCAATTTACTTCACTTCAATATCCCAAATCATTTCTTTAATTTCATCAGAGTTACCATCTTGTAAAGCATCATCATCAATAGATCTGAAAATCTGACCATTTCAATATTGTGTTACCTTCCTCATATTCATCACTCATTCGATGTGCTGTAATACAACTTCTACTCATTGTTACCTATAAAAAATATCAAAAATACATATCTTATTAAGATAATCTAGTTTTATATTTATATGAAATATTCCATAATTTGGATGTAACACAATATTGAAATATAAAATAAATATATGTGTATTTGAAAAATATAATTATAAATTCTATACAATAATGTAACATAAGTTTAACTATAAATGCTAAATTATAAAAAAAATGCATGGAAATAATTAAATAAAGAAAATATAGTTAGAAAATCCAATTTAATATTTATATGAAATATTCCATAATTTTAAACTAACACAATTTTGAAATATAAAACACATATATGCATATTTGAAATTATAATTATTAATTCTATACAATAATGGAAGATAAGTTTAAATATAAATGGAAAATCATAAAAATATATGCATGGAAATAATTTTAAAATGAAAATATAGTTAGAATAAATTTGGAATATAATATACACAATCATTAGAATATTAGATATGAACATTCATCAAGGTTATAAGTTGTTTTGTTGACAATGGATTCAGTTAGGGAACCATATGGAATGGGAATGAAATTGGTGTGGGGATCAAAAATATATAATAAATCTCATACATTTAATAATATTTCCCTAATTAAACTAATTATTTATAATAATTCACTCACATTTTAATGATATTGTTTTTGAGCAATAAGATAGAAAACCACTATGCAAAAATAAATCACCATCCACCAGTGTGTTGTATTATTAACCCATCACAAGTTTTTTGTGTTAATGTAACTCATAGACAAATAAATACATAATAATAAAAACCATGAATACATTTTATAATTCACTCACATTTTATGTCACACTATATTTTAAAATATTTCTATGAGATTTTTGATATGAATAATTTCTAAGTGTTACCACATTGAAATAATCTTCTATAATTTATTGCAACACTAGTCATGGCTATGGATTTCATTGGGTGAGGAATCATACTCAACTAAATACAAATTTAAAATGATGAATTTGGTCATATGATACAATATAAAATTATCACCATAGGTATATGATACTTTGTTTTAAGTATTTATTAATATTTCCTATGAAATATCTATAGTTTATAAGACATTTTTGTAAATGAAACATGATAATATAAAATATTGAAATATATTGGGTGTATGTATAAATCAATATAACAGAACCCATAAAATTGAATGAAAAACATATGAAAATGTAGAATGAAATATGAGATTGTATGTCCAATAAAATTTTAAAAAATGAATTTTTGGATTGAAATTAAAACTAAAAATAATGTGTTAATGATAAATTGTATCATAAAACATATAAAACATATTATTGTTCATCCATTAAAAAATAATCAAGGAACATTCATGGACATTTGGAAGTATAGTAGAACATTATTATGGATTATAGGAGAAAATGATTCTATTATATAAATAGAGTTCCATATGCTAGCTACGTATGCAATGCGATAACATGAGTAGATTCAATAAGATGGTAATGTGATATTTTAGTAAATGAATAAAAAATGGAGAGTTAGGGAATTTGATAAATTGAACAACTGAAATTGATGCATGTGAGTCTTACTTGAGAGTTTTGATTTGATCTGATAGACACACTCATGAAAAAGAAGATGAATGAAGCTAGAAAATGAGTTTGGAGGCCACAAGATCAAAGAAATGATTTTAGGGTTTCCACGTGAGAGAGAACCGAGTCTACCATCACCCGATCAAAAAACACCGCAATACTCAAAACAAAAATTCATAAAATTTTAAATGATTTATCATGTTGGTTATTTAATAACTATAATGATAAATAAATTTTAATTTGATTTACCATGTCTATTATTCTATAACCGACATGATAAATTGACTTACCACATCGGTTATAGAATGACCAATGTGGTAAAGCAAATATATTTTCTTTTATCATGTTGGTTATTCTATAACCGTTGTCAAAAACTACCTTTATCATGTTAGTTATAGAATAACCGACATGATAAAATGGGATACTTCATTTATCACATTGTTTATAGAATAACCGATGTGATAAAGCAGGAAACTTCATTTATCACGTCAGTTATATAATAATCAATGTGATAAATCAATATACATGAATTTTCATGTTGGTTATAAATAATCAATATGAAACGACCGATGTGATAAATACTTTTTGTACTAGTGGTTCCTTTTAAATATCTCAAAATTATTTTGTAAACATTTAGATGATATTATTTTAGATTAGATTGAGATACATTAAAATGACATATTGGAAACATAATATCTATCCTACTTATAATATGATAAAGTAAGATTCCAATGATTCCTCTACACAACTTATTATCAACTAGTTTTCTATCCTTATCTAAGTCATGTTTGATGTTGTAATTTATAGCCAACGAGCCTGTACCCTTGTGGTATAGGCTCCTACTTGGCATCCAAAAGACCCAGGATCAAATCCGGGCAGGGACTAATTTCCAAGGGTACTATAGAAACACTGTAGTAGCAACGACGACACTATAGCGGCGGCGGTACTGTAGCAGCCCGAGTACTATAACAGTACTATTCACTATGGGGCTCTTTGAAAAAAAAAGGTCTTTCAAGCCTAGAATTCAGGCCACTTGGCCTTGGGCCTTCGGGACATGTAATGGGTCTCCCTCTACCCAGTCTAAAGAGGTCTTTGCTTTAAATAATAAAATGAGGCTTCATCCCCAACTTAAAAAAAATGTTGTAATTCATAGTAGTTGAATAAGTCTTACTATTTTCAAGTATAAAATTCTTAGATCATGTATGTATTTTATTTGGATTAGAATATTTCAAAACTATTTTTGATAAATCTAAAATCCAAGGAAATAGTTTAACTCACCCATCATGCTCATTTCAAACCCCATTTTCATGAATTTTGAAAAATCATTACATAATTTTTGATTTTTATTCCAAAAATAACATCATGAACATATATTTACACAATAAAGTTACCTTTTAATGAATTTTTCTTGAAAATAGTTGTGTTTTCCAATCACACATTAAAACCATTTGATAATAGAAAATAACTTAATCTTTCATACCATGCTCTAGGTGCTTGTTTAAGTCCATAGAGATATTTGGTAAGTATAAAAACAAAATTTTGAAAATGAGGGTCTTCAAAACCAGGTGGTTGTTCAACATAAACTTCATCCATTTAAAATCCAATTAGAAATAAAGGTTTAACATCCATAAGATATAATGTAAGATTAATATGAGATGCATATGCTTGTCAGATTCTAATTTATTTTTACTTAGATATAGGGGAAAATGTCTCCTCATAATCTATACCTTCTTCTCGTTTATAGAATTTGGTAATTAATCTATATTTTTTCCCAGTGATCACACCATGATCAACTTTTTTATTTCTAAAAACTCATTTTTGTCTAATAATAGGATATTTAGAGGTTATATGAACTCATTCCCATACCTTGTTCCTCTTGAATTGGTTTAACTCTTCTTACATTGATAAAACCCAACTCTCATTTTCTAAATCTTCTTATACAGATCTAGGTTCTAGCTAGAATAGAAAATAAGATAAATTTTCAAGGTTTCATACATTCATTATAGTACTAAATACTTCATCTAAAATCCCTATAATTGTTTCCAGTGTATGTTACCAAAGTTTTCTAGGTTTTATAGGTAATTCACTTTCTGTTTCATTAGTATCAAACCATACAAGATTTTTTTCAGTAAAAAAATCCAAATTATCATCCTTTTTATTTTTAAATAGAATTTCTTGTATCATGTACTTAATATAATCACTCAACTCATTAGCCTGAGTTATTTTTTGATTAAAAGTATCACATTAATCAAAATTCACATGATTTAACTATTCAAAAATCCTTGAATTTTTTTTGAAAACTCTATAATCTTTGGAATTAGTATAATATCCAAGGAATATTTCTTTATTATCCTTCAGATCAAATTTTCCAAGATTATCCTTGGCGTTTACTATATAAACCTTACATATAAACACTTTTAAGCATCATACATTTGGTTTTCTTTTATTCAATAAATCATAGGGTGTTTTATTTAATATAGGAATTATTAGATTTTTTTAATGGAAAAACATGCCGCGTTAACATATTCATCCCAAAAAATAGGCAGGTAGGCTATATTCACATAAAATTTTTCTAGAAATTCCTTGAAAGGTCCTTTTCTTCCTTTCAACAACAATATTTAATTGAATTTTCATGGGGGTAGAAAAATTATGTTTAATACCTTATTTTAAGTAATATGAATTGAATTCATGACTCTCAAATTCTCCTTCATGATCACTTATCAAAGCTAAATTTTTTTAATCTTTTTCATTTTGAAAAGTTTACAAAAAAAAAAAAAGAACAGGTTTCACTATTAAATTTTAAGAAATAAAACCAAGTAAATCATGAAAAAGCATCAACCAACACATAAAAAAATATTTTTTAGCAAGGATTACTATTCTAGTTTGGTATGAATAGATCCACATGGATAATATCTAGAGGTCTAGAAGTAGTAACATCTTTAATTTATTTGAAATATGACTTGTTCTTTTTTCCCATTTGACATGCATCACATAGTTTATTTTATCCAATTTAAGGTTTGGAAAATAAAAAATTAAATTTATTTTAGAAAACTTTTTCAAATAATAAACATTACAATGTCCAAGAATTTTATTCCAAATCAATGATTCATTTACTTTAGTATTCATAAAATTTAATTTTTTTCTACACAAATAACTAATATCTAAAGTATATAAATTATCTATCCTTGGTGATCTAAACTTGGGAGATTTTTATTTAAAAATTGAGTAGCCAATTTTAGAAAAATCAACTGAATAACCATCATTAAAAAGTTGAGAAATACTTATTAGGTTGTTCTTTAAGCCTTCAATGTAAGTACTTTATTGATGAGGATAAATTGTGGATTTCCAATCGATCAAATGAAATCTATATTCCCTTTTTTATTATCACCAAATGAAACCTAACTTCTATAAATCTTAGATAATGAGTGAAAATTGGAGAAATTTCCACTAATGTGCTTGAATAGCCACTATCCATGAACCATTTTTCATTACTATTCATGTTGCTAGTTACCTATAATAATAAATCAAATAATAAGATTTTTTACTACCCAAATACTCTTGGGTCCAAAAATGTTGGCTAAAAAATATTCAGGGAACCAAAAATATTTGCATTTTCCAGAAGATTTAGCTGTTAAAAAACCTTTCATAAGAAAATAATTTTTAATTCTGAAAAACTGAGGATTTTTTAGATTATAGACATTAGCGTAATTCCCTCTTCTATATAGTGAAAATTGGTAACTTTGAATAGTTTTTTATTCTTAGAATTAGGCACAAAATATTTTTTGTAAAATTTGGTTCTTTCACATTGACCTTATATTCCAAATTCTTATCTTACATGTTTATTTTGACCAAGGATTTTGTTTAAGTAATCCTATCCTTTAGTAAAAACACTTGAACCATATTTAAAGTTTTGAAATTATTTTTTTAGGTTCTCAATTATGCTAGTTAGTTCATTATAATATATAGTATAATTTTCTAACTTGTTTTTTAAATCTAGAATTTTCTTATTTAATTCATCCTATTTATTAATAATTTTATTATAGGAATTTATGAGGGATTTATTTTTTGTTTTTTAATATTTATTTCATAGTTTATAACATGTTATAATATTCATTTAATTATTCATATGATAAATTTTCATTTTTTGACTTAAGCTCATGCTCAGAAGAATAATAAGAGTGTGCCTCATCTGAATGTTCCATGAAAAACATATTGGCCTTTTGATTTGATATTTCAACTTCTGATTCTGAATATTTGTAATAACTAGAGCCTTTAGAATAACTCAACATGGATTTCATATCCTTATTGGATTTATTATTATATCTAACCTTCTTAAAATTTTTTTATCAGACTTTTAATTTTCTTAAAATCGGGGATAGTCTTGCTTGATGTGTCCATGATTTTTACACTCAAAGAATCACACTTATTTAGAATTTCCACCATGCTTCTTGAACTTGAATAAAGGTATTCTAAAACCTATGATATTATTATATAAATTTATAAATTTTCTAGAAAACTATGTAATTTCATCATTTTATGTTGAATTTATTGAGAAATATTTTTCTTCATATGATTTAGAGATCTGTATACCCTTATTCTTCTTATCATCTTTAGAAGTATACACCTTCAAGGCATCATTTTTCTTCTTAATAAATTTATGTTATCCAGCTTCAAATTCCATTTATGCCTGAAACATCATAATAGTTCCAATGAGATATTTTTATTTTGAAATTATTAACCTCTATAGATTGTCTGATGGTTGCTGAGATTCCACTACACTTAGGTAATAAAACTCTTAAAACATTCAATGATTGATATGTATCAGTAATTGATGTTTCCTAAGAGGAAACATTATTTAAAATCTTGGTGAGTCTTCCATTCAATTGATCAATTCTTTATCCTTCAACCATTTTTAAGGTATCAAACTTAAGTTTAATAGCATCATATCTAAGAGCCTTTACATTGTTTGTACCTTCATAGGAAACCACTATAGTAGTCCACATTTAATGGGATGTTTGACATTGAGAAATTCAGTTAAACTAATATAGACCTAGTCTACATATTATAGCATTCATATCCTTTAAATTTAGATCATATCTCATTTCAGTATCAACATATCATGTTTGCGGTTGTGTTTATGGAATTTTTAAGGCTTTACAGCTTCGATAAAAAACTTTAATCCATGGTTATTGAAATAAATGGTCATTATTTCCTTATAGAAACCATAATTCACACTATTAAAATATAGAGCTATAACCATTGACATAAATTCTCTTTTATCATCCATAAAAACCATTTGCTGAAAAGTAATTTTTTTATTAAAAATAGTGGCAACAATTCAAGAAAAACAATTAGGGTGGCCGATAATAATATAGACCGATAGCATGACCTCTTACAATACTGACGTAGGTGGGGGGGGGGGGGAGAACCCATACTAGAAAACATGGAGATATTCCCATTCTGAATATGATTCGAAGCAAGAAAATTTGGAACTTTATTGCCTTCACGCCAAGTGTGAGTAACCTTAATTTGATCCCCCAAGAGTGTGATAATATTCCGAATGAAATAGCCAATGATCCAAGGTATGGCCTCTCTCCCATGCAGAGAATTATAGATGATTAATGAATCTATCTCAGAAAACTCTAAATTCATATCTCTCATTCTTCATATTTTAATACCACTAAGAAGAGCCCTAGCCTTCGCCAACAAAGAATCACCCTTACTATATCTGGATGAGAAGGCCAGCACCACAGACCCTTTGCAGTCCCGGACCACACCACCTCTACGAGTGACCCCATCCAAATATGATCCGTTAGTATTAATATTTTATCCAACCTTTGGCAGAGCCCAATTTACCCATATTACTCGAGGGAGTACCCTCAAAGACCTACAAATAGAATCCATAGCATGACACAATGTCCACAACGATGATACCTTCTCCCAGATCCCCACCAGATACCCAAGATCCACTACGATGCCCTATGAAGTCACCTACAATGCAAGCTGTGAGATTTGATTCCCCTCAAACTTGAGTCTATTCTGGGCCTTCCAAATCATCCAACATCCCACAATGAGAAAAATCACCCAAGCCTTCTGATCAATTTTATTATTACCAGTACTGAGAAACCATCTTTGTAAGAAGTCATCCATAGTATTATACTAACCTTAGAAACCAAATAAATCTCTTAGATATGAACTCAAGAGTCACAAGATTTGATACCAATTTTTTTCCCATAGAATGGATAACTGAAAACTCAAGAGGGGGTGAATTGAGTTATTGAGAAATTTGTTTTCTTTAAAACTACCCTCTTCATGGTATGTGAGTTTTAATATTTCCTTAATAAAATAAGGCACTGGAAAAATAAATTCTAAAAGGAAATAGATTGAATCCATGATATTTATAGTGGTTTTGGAACAAAAATCCCCTAGTCCACTCAACCAACACCCTACTCCTAGAGTTTGGGGATTTTCACAATGAAATCCCTTTTTCTAGGGTCTCCTTACTGAGTGCAATAAACTATCACATGTTACAAAGGTATAAGAGCTTTTAACTAGGATATCCCTTCAAAAGACCTATCCACAACATTAGAACACTTGATCAAAAAGAGTGAAGAAATAAAAAAAGATAAAAAATATTTGAATAATGATGCAGCTCACAATTGCAAGAAGCAACTGATAGTAGTTGAAGATATATCCAAAGAAGATAAAAAATATTCTAGGTTCAGCTCTAGAAGTTATTTGATTTCAAATAATGATCTTGTAAGCATAGTATAAAAGTGTTGATTGAATCATGTATGTGATCTATTCTATATTCTTGTTTTTTTCCTTCATGTTTATTAGTGTGCTCATATATATGTTCATATTACCCCTAATTCATCAATTTAATTTTCTATTTATATCTCCTATTTGATTTTAAAATTAATAATACTTGATTATCACAATGGTGGAGTTAATAATCCTTCGAAAAGTTGATAAGATAGGTTCTTAATGGTGCATTTCCTTCTTTTCCAAATATAGAAAAAACTTATATAACGGTGATGTTAGAAATATTCTTTTTCAGATATTTCCATTATTTATAAAATGAAACATTTTCTAAATCAAACTTTCCTTATTTAGATTTTTTTCTGATGTGATTTAAAAAAATTAATTGACTTATCAAGAGATTACACCAACCTTACAAGTATAATCATGACGATTTATAGGATAACTTAAGCTACATAAGATAAACATCTAAAATAACTATTCTCATAAGATTAAATAGATCTTATTCACTTATGATAATATACTTCTACAGTTTCCTTTAAATAATGTAATCCAATCCTTTTATGAATGCCCTTTTCATATGATAAATTAATTCTCATAGTTTTCTTCAGTATGAGCTTTCTAACTTTGAGAATGCATAAAATAAATTTTATTTCTCTATAAGATAATACCTTACTTAGTAATATAAACTTTAAAAATTGATCTTTTGTAAGATAAATTTCTTTTTTATAGACTAAAACTTCAAAGAAGATCTTGATTTTACTCTATAAGATAATTATATTACTTGTAAGATAAACACTAAGTGTAAGATAAATCAAATAGAAAAAATCTATTAGAATAAATGAATTTATGTTCATGTATGATAAATTTCTTGTAAATAAATATCTCACCTCTTATAAAAGGATGAAATATGAAACACTTAAGAAAAACTTTTTAGAATAAAAATAAGGATTTTTTTGAATAATAAAAAACACATAAGTAACTAAGATATGTGGGTACAATATAAGTCTGATCAAAAAATTTATTCAAGTATGTATATATGATACACCAAGAAGGTATTGAAGATCCAATACAAGTTACTAAGTTATATAAGATGTAACAGTCCATTTATAGATTAAAAAATGCTTCTCGGTGTTTGAATATTTGTTTTGATAAAAGAATAAAATAGTTTAACATTATTAAAAATAAATATACATGTTGTGTATATAAAAAGTTCAGTGGGAACATAGTAGTATTTCTGGTGTTATATTTTGATGATATTATTCTTATTGTAAATGAAGGACCATTATTATAATCAATTGAAAATTGGTTGGAACATTTCTTCTCAATAAAAGATCTTAGTGAAGTACATACATAATAGGTATGAAGATTGATATAAATTTAATGAATGATTGCACTTGTTCAAAATAAATACATTGGTAATGTATTAAAAAAAATTAAGGTGTAAAAATATACAAACAATTCTTTACCAATGTTACATGGAAAAAGTCTTTCAAAGGAATAGTTTAATTTAGTAATTGAAGAATAAGAACACATGAGAAAGATTCATTAGGGTTTTTAGTTAGATAAAAAATGTATGATATGTTGTGTAATCATCCTAATGTATCTTATGCATTAATTATGGTGATTATATACTAATAAAATCCAAGTGAAAGTTTGTGGGTAGCTGTAAAGAATATCCTCAAGTATTTGAGAAAAAATAAGGATGTATTCATAGTCTTTGGTTGTTACAAAGTTCTTATTATAAAGGGTTACATAGATTCTAGTTTTAAAACTAACAATGATAACTATATATCTCAACTTAGATTTTTTTATTTAATGGAAGATATGTAAGCTAATAAATCTCAGAGCAACCAATAATTTATGATTCTACAACAAAAGATAAATATATCAAAATAGATGATGTGGATACATAATCTATTTTAATAAAAGAGTTCAAAACTAAACAAGGGGTTGTCCTAAGTATCATGTATCCACTTAAACCTCACTTTGATAATATTGGAGTGGTGTGCAAGAAAAGGAGCCCACGTCTCACCAATGATACAAACATATTATTCTTTAATTTAACCTTATTTAATATATATTTTTAAAAGGTGATATTAAGGAGTGTTGAGTTCTTACAAAGGAAAATATTTTGAATCCCCTTACATAACAAAAACATAAAAGCCACACCATTTCTCTAGGTATTAGATACATGAGTGATCTGGTTTAGTGAAAGTGGGAAATTTTTAGTGTTTATGCCCTGAAGTTAGTCAAGTGTTATTTTTTAGGTATATTTGTATCATGTAATGTATATTAATGGAAATAATTTATTAGTCATTTATTTTTACCATATTGAACATGGGAGATGATATACTAAAAACCCTATAATATATGAATTACCAGGTTATCCCAAATTATTTATCATTATATTGGGTTGTGATGTTATGTTAAAATCAGTATGAGTAGGATACATTCTACAAAGATACAAATGATTACTTATGGAATATAATTTGATGAACTGATATTCATACTTTCTCACTTAAATTACCCCACACATATTGTCATATATGTGTCACTGGTGTTACTTAAGTAATAAATTTCTATGGATCCATCAACGCGAGGTTATAAAATAGGTTCCCTAGCTATGAAATATCATACTTTGATACCAATCTAAATTCATTTTATAATTTGTCTTACAAGAAGGTAATTAGGAATGACACTAATAAATAAGAGGGATTTGATAAACCAAGATATAATGTGTCCACCCATATGATTGGTTATGACATCATGGACCTCAATTGAGTTTTTACTAAGTGAATGGACATGATAAGATAATTATATATAAAATAATTATATAAGTTTAATTATCTACAAAATTGATAAAAAAGATATAATCCATATGAGATTGACATTATCCATTACTCATGCTTATTCTTGATTTCAATGATAAAGGAACTTTTCTAATGGGAACGTAGAGCATTAGATCGATTTTATCATTACAAGATATGGCGCCACATTCCACAGGTGAAAATATCCCCTATAGTAGAGATTTTTAACTTCCCCACTGTGGTGATTTCTTACTATTGACTTTGATGGAGGTAGTATGATGGTAGATTTGTTCACCACTTCTTCTTTAGCAGATCTGGTGGAAGCTGAGTTTGTGAATATTCACTGATGACTTCTCACTTAAATATATTATCTAATTAATTCATGGGCATAATGGAGTCCTCCCTGACTTTCCATTTCCCTATATCCTCTACAGATCTAGGCTCTCCCAACCTGGATCGGTATCTCATCTTCACAGAGGTGTTCATTGATCTAGCAATGGTTTGACTGTCTTCGGGTGGCATTGTGGGTGGTCTGGTGATAGACTATATTTAGGCGGCATTCAGGATGTGCATGGTATATCATGGTGATCTATATGGACCACATCATGGACTTGGTTGGATAATGGATACATATCATGGTATTCGGTGGTCTTATTGTCAGTGGTGTGATTTAGGTTGGGCACATCAGTGTTCTTGGCCGATAATCGTCTTCAACGGTCTACATGGGTGTTTTGGATTTAGTAAATCCTAATTTTCATCTATTTTGAAACTTTTTCTACTTATAGTGTGGTTATATTATGATCTATATATAATTTTTGTTGTTTGATGAGGTTACAGATGTCACTATGGGATTTAAATATAGTTTCATCATATTTGGTTATCTATGAAGTTTCTTGTAGGTACTGCTAGGCGAGAGACCTTAAAAGAGGGATGAATGTGCTAAAACCCATAATTCTGCCATCTGTTCTCCTTATTGGATGTATGGGAACTCTAAATCAACTTTTCACAGTGATTTTGGTCTTTAATTGCATTACATTAGGTTGACTTGCTGTGAGTATCTCAAAATCTTCATTGGGTGGGTAGCTCGAAAGAGAGATAGGTATGCTAGCACATGTTGTCCAATCCCCCTTCACTTTTCAGTGTTGTAAGGGTTCTATAACTCATTTTGTTTCTAGCATGTCACAACTTCTTAATAGGGGGTGACACATCTTCATTAACTAAATTCACTACTGGATTATCTGTTGGGGGGGGGGATATAGATTTTTTTCCTTTACCTATCTTGATGTTTGATTCTCATTGGACACTCGAGACCTATTTTTTCCTTAGAGTTTAGTTTTACTTGATTTTTTCCTTGGTGTTTTTAATGGGTTCCCTCTTACCCCATATGTCAAAAGAGGCTCTCTTTTTTTTTCTTTTTAATAAAGGGGGATTTACCCTCAAACTGTTTAAAAAAAGGAGGATTAGATCACCCAAACCGCTTTATAATTTTGGAATCTATGAATTGATTATATATATCACTATTATTTTATGATTATGAATAAAATTAATGATAATTGAAAAATTTACAAAGTTCCCTTAGGGTTACACATAATATAATTAAAATCGGGTGTTGAAACTCCTTTTCTATAAAGGATGGAAACCTTGATATGGTAAAGGTGAAGGCCCCGGGAGGGGGAGTTCACTTTTCCTAAGGCCCAAACCATGTGCTCAGGGTTATTCTCTTATTTTTATGTGTGTTTGTTCAGGTTAGGTATTTAGGTTTGTGTAACTCCACTTGCAAGAAATTACCGGTGAACCCACCCCATTTATAAAGCCTAGTTGCATGATTATACCTACATGCCTATATCTCATACCCTGAAACTTACATGAACCACCTCATGTGACCAAGAATTATTCACCCTAGTGTCACTCGTTGCCTATAAATTGACCCCAAGGGTTCCTCATTTGAAACTTCTTGGAACCTTTGGAAGATGAATAGATGCATAATGATCCCTTTATGTAGGTCCTCTATCATCTATTTAGGTGTGTTATTAAGCTTAAAACTAATCAAGATGGGTAATTATGTTACCCAAAGGTTTATCATGTTAAACCATTTATGGAATACTTATTTTCTTCTAGTCATTCAAAACTAGGTTGAAGGAACCCTCCCCTAGTGAGACACACCAGAGAAATACTAGCCTAGGTTAACCCAAAGGCCTCTTTACTATGGTGAACCCTCACCCCAAGTATTGTAAATATGGGTGAAAATTCACCCTGGACCCATACCAGGGACACCACTTCATCCTAGACCCATACCAGGGTGACCAATTTTCCCTAGCCTCTCACTAGGGTGACACTTCCCCTAAATCCATACAAGGGTGACCACTTCACCCTGACCCTATAATAGGGAAACCACTTCACCCTATTCTCATAACAAGGCTACATCTCACCCTTATACACAACTAGGGTGACTAATTTTCCCAAACTCTTAATTAGGGGGACACTTTTCCTGAACCCTTTACTAGAGAGTACAATTCAACCAAGCCTCCACCATGGTGACACTTTTCCATGGATACTTGTTTGAACACCTCTCTACCCTAGTCTTCCACTAGGGTGAAACTTCACTCTAGTCATCTAATAGAGAACCTCATTTTCCTAAGACTTTCACTAGGGTTCCTTATTCTACCTTGCTATCTATTAGGGAACCAATTCTCCTAGGAGTTTCTTATAAGGTGAAAACATTATATGAAACCCTCCTAGAAACCTCATTCATTCAGGTTTCTCAATTGGGTAAATGGAGCTTCCAAAAATAACTTATTAACACCCATAGAACCAAATTAACCTATTTATATGTGAAATTTTCTCATTACTCCTCTGGGGCCTCCAAATTTACAGGACCAGGCCATCAGACACACCAGAAGGACCATCTTGAATCATATATTCCCTTGATAATGGGATTCTCCTGGGTTTTCCTCATGGAACAATAGAACCTATAGGGTAATTATAATAACATATCCCATTTATAAAAAGAGTTCCAATCCTAGGGATATTAGCGAGACCACATATGGATTAGGAAATCTATCTTGGATGTCAAAGTGTTGAATTTTCCTATCTTGTTCAATTAATGAACCATGATCCAATGGGATTCCTCCTTAGGTGTTTTCCCCATCCATGTTCCCATTAATGATTCCATCACCACGAGTCATCAACGATACTAGGAAACATCCATTATAGTTGTGCATAAGCATTGGATGAGCAATATATATGTAAGCCCTGACCTCTTCCCCATAGATCCATATTCCCCATGGGTCCAATCATCCTTCTTTTTAACTATCAACTGTAAATATTGTAGACGTACCTAAGGGAATCCCATGTGTAATCCTCAAATCATAATTACAGTACCCTATACTCTATGAAATCCTCCTCAAAGGGATATATTCCCTATGATCTATCACTCAAAGGGATATATTACCAGTGAAATGTTTCATGAGGGAAACCCGAGCATAAGCTCAAATCAATCCTCTATTTTCACCCCTTTCATGAAATGGGAATCCTTATCACATGACATAAAAATATTTGAAAACATCATTATAACATGAAATTAAGCTGAATAATATATTCATGTCACACAACCTTAAAATGTGTAACTCAAACTTTGTGAGGTTTGATTTCTATTGATTAGGATATATAGGATGACTCTTTAATGTTTAAACCCGACACCCAAAATCCAAAAACCACACCCACACTAAGACATATTACTATTGATCCATGTTACTCCTCCTCATTGGTCCATATACCCAATGAGTCATGCGATTATTCCTAAAAGATCCATATGTCTCACAAATAACCTTCTTTAAGGGGCCATATTCTGGGTGAGAAGAACTAAAAAGGCATGATCATGTATAATTCCCACACCGGCCATTTCTAGACACATTTAACCACAAATTACACTCAGTATGGATTTATATTACTTGTAAATGGTCATGGAAGAATGAACTAAAAATTAACCATAATGGTCCTTTTCAAATGACCATAAAGGGTACGATGTGTCCTGTTAAGTGGCATCAAACTATATGGGTTCTGATTCCATTTATAGGGATATATAGGAATCCATTCTCAAGGGACTAATCCTAACATAATGAACATATACCGACTCCCTGAATGATGATAAATTCTAGAGCTTCCAATTGTGTGTCATTAAACTATAACCTCACCAAATTAATAAGATAATGATAAAGAGACTCTAATATATGTAGATGTTCATATCAATACATGGTTTTGATCAAATCACAAGTATATTGGTAACCAATCCAGCATTGTATCTTACATATATAGGAGAGTCCCAAAGTAGGAAATAATTCTCCCTTAATGGGTGAGATGATCCCGACCTCCCATCCTCTTGACCAACATGCATTCCAAGGTGTTACTGGTAAAGTCCTAGTGATAATATTTCTTAGGAAAGAAGGTTTGCGATGGATTAAAATTCCATGATGGATGTACATTAGGGTTTTCATAAAAAAAATAGTGAACCATAAATAAATATTTTACACATGAAATTGTTTGATGAAACATGCACTTGTGATATTATACTGATGGGTCACTTGTTTATGTTTATTGATCCTTCTTCAAGTGGCTTTCAAGACTTCCTATGAGAAATATATTAAATATAAGGAAATGAAATCATATATATTTTCTTTATCACATGATAAGCTATCAATATGGATTGGTGGATATTATGTCACCTCTTAGACTACTTCCCAACAACCATATGATCCCACGCTTTCTCCAATCATTGTAAAGGATGTGACCCCAACGACTTGGAGAATTTTTTCACCAAATTAGTGTCTCCAAAAAAAGTGGAGTGTAATTTAATAAGAGATCATATGTTCAATGATAATATCCCCACTATTGAGGATTTTTTTGGTATCCTCTAAGAAATTAAGTTATGTAGATCATCTAGTTTATAGAGGACCGTAACAAAGATGGTAACACCGATCACCACCTCAAATCGCTTCAAAATCCTATATCCAAAGTGAGAAAATGACTACCTACCTTATTTTAAGTATATAGAGAAATAGGATAGATATGTTATGTCCATGGTTTAGAAGTAGTCTAGGAGGGATCTTATCAATTTCTAATGCCTCCAACACTATGTGACCTTTTCTACGCATGAATAATCTGAGGAGGTTTACTTGAACATCTCTACCCTGGGAACTGAAACTTTAGAACCTAAGAGGAGGTCCTTCTAGGGTCAGTAGGCCATCTAAGGCTGGGAAAAAGGCTATATCCCTATAAACAATAAATAATCCATTAAACATATTCAAATAGTAACTAAAAAGTAGGGTAATATTTTTTCCACACTGTGTAAGCATGATAGCATATCCTAACATCATCAAGAGAAATATGAAGACATGATCTAATAACATATGGGAAGAAATCCAATAATAATTATCTAACTTATGAATCCCATTGATACATTCCAATGACAACCATATGATATGAATATGCTCATATTCCTAACCCCATTGAAGAGAGGGATCATATTTCCATTCCCATTATAAAATACAATCAGTATATCCTAAAATCATTGGATGGGTTGTCTTATATCCCTAATCACATATTAAAATTCTTTTATAATATCTTAATAGTAGTGAATTTTTTTGTTAGAATATTCCAATGGCCACCAGGGGCAAGATCATATTCCTGATCCTACCAACATTGAAGAATGTTGTTGACACATACCAGTGGATACTCATGACTGGGACCAAATTATTACTCCCATTCAGGAATATCATCATTGTATCGCACCAAATAATGATGATCCAGAGTGGGACCATATTCCCATTCCAATAGTATTTCACTAACATATCCTGATAGTAACATTAGGTTAGGATCATATCATTTTGTACACATCAGAACCTAACCAACATGTTCTAGAATCTTCTCAAGATCAATATTACATTCACACTAGACAATATAAAAAACATGTTATAGAAACAATATTGGGATAGGATCATATGACTACCCACATACATTCTCATTAGCATATTTTTCTGGTTCTAGTTGAGGAACATGCTCATATTCCTACCATCAACCAGGAATCCTGCCAACATATTTTATCACCAACCAAAGAATATAAGTGGGATCATATCCCCAATATTGAAAACACTTATAATTCATGAAAATATATTCCATTAATCTCCCAATAAATCCATTGAAATATTCTAAATACGGTTGGGAGGTTTATTAGGAGGGTTCCCACACATGAAGGTTGTTTCCCACAATATGAAACTCCAATTATGACCGAGGACCCATACTCGATCATCCAACCATATAGATCCATGATGTATCATCAAGGGAATTATATAATCCGGTAGAAGGCTAATATTCTTACCCCAATCAATGTGGGTATTTTTAAGGCCCTTCAAATTATTTCAATAACAGCTCAATAACCTTAATGGTCCTCATAAATAGGAGAAAAAAAAATTTACTATAGAGGTCCTCCCTATGGTAGTATATGGTTTATCTATAGAGGTCTTCCCCACAATATAAATCATAATAGGAAAGAAGATCATCCCCTTTCCAACCCATTTGTAGTTGGAAATCACAATGTTCATCCCCATGAAAACTAGAATGTCTACCCTAGAGGTCCTCCCCTGGGAATATGTTTTAGAGGTACTCCCTATAAATAAACATTAAAACAAAGTGGAATTCCTTCCCATGATGAAAAATATGAATATAACCATAGTGGTCCTCCCTAGGGTTCTCATTGTGGAGGTCCTCCCCATAATAAAATCATATCATGAAATGAAGTTTATCCTAACATCAAAACCGCTATGAGATTCCACCATATTGAGAAAAATATGAGATTTCATGTCCATCCAAAATAAGTGCCTCATCATTAGCTCGTGAAATATTATCCCAAAAAATGATAGTTCGAGGTAGTGATCAAAATATGCACCTCCCATAGAATTTTTATCCTTTGAAAAAGCTAAAGAGTTTCTGGATGACCTCACAATAACAAGGAAACAACTTATATAGTTAGACCAAGTTGAGGAATACCTCTTTAAGGATAAGGATAATTCATTGGTTATATGGAAAGAGATAGAAAATTAAAACATATTGATTATATTCAGACCCATAACTACCTCCTGGTATGAAATTCCAATGACATTGAAATATGATTGTATACACAATATTTTACAAACTCTGGGGATGAATATCCTCCATATCAAGATGAAGTATTTGTATTATAAAGAGTACTCCAATCACATAGAGTTAGTAATTGGTATTTAATCTAAATTAACCTAGATTCTATTTAGGCTACACGATATCCAAATTTAGGAATAAAATATAGAGAACTCCAAAATTCCTTCCTCAGTAGCATGGAGGTGCTTCAATAGATAATTGCTGATACTATAATAAATGTGCATGTGAAAAGGTTGGGAGAATATGGATACTTAAAAATCACTCTAATTATTAATTAATCTAGTTTATTGTGGATAACAACATTAAATGTCATTACCTATGTCCATGTATTAGGCCTAGGGTTCACTTTTTCCAATTGGTCCATAAAACAAAATCTCACTACTCCTAAAACCTGGAAGTGATGTGTTCGATAAGAATGATATATTGGTAGTATACTAAAACAAGAATCCAATAATATCAAGCAATCACCCTGTTTGAGGAAATCCAAGCCTATGACTATAACGACCCAAAGTTTCATTAATGGAAATTCCTCTTGATCTAGTTAAATGTCTCTCCATGTAAAACATTTATATAAAAAATATCAACTTCTTTAGTTTTATGTTAAGAGTTGTGACCATTACTTTTATAGTCATTGAACAGTGATCACATGATTATTATAAATATAAGGTTTTAACGAACCCAATTTACTCAGACAAAAGAAACGATGGCCTCATCCAGTAGAATTGCTCCATACGAAGCCCATTTGTCGGAGCTCGGAAAAGAGGTGGCATCTTTGGGCTTCACTCTTGACCAAGACCAAGATGAGCTTAACCATGTCAAGATCGAATGAGACTATCTATGGGAAAAGTGGAAGTTGATAGAGATTACCACTCGAGCGATGTTATCCGAGCCACCCCAAGAGTCTGTCACCATCGCACACCTTACCCTTAGGTCTTATGCGGCTGTTTTAAGGGGTTATGTAACAAATCTCTAATACTATGTTCATGTACATTATTTTTGTATATAATAATGAATATACTTTCTTGTCATTATTGATACATTGTAAATAGTTTTTAAAGTACAAATACTGTTTTTAGTTATTATTTAATTAAGAATTCTATTTTATTAAATTAAGGGATTTTTGAATTAAATAATATTTTAATAAAATATTATTATTATTATTAAATTAATTTTTATTAAGAATAAATAATCTTATAATCTTATGAATGCAGTTGTAATTTTTATTAAGGTTTGAAAGCCATTTTTGTCAAAACCCATGAATTTTCGATAAATGTTGGTTTTTATTTTAAAAGTGAAAATTAACATATTTAGAAAATTATTTAGATAAAATAAATATTATTTCTAGAATCAGGAAGTCAAAATTATCCAACGGTGAATTTTTCATAATTTTCTGAGACAGTCAAATTTTTGGGTAAAAATTAAATACCGTTTAAATTTATAATGTGTTTTATGACATCATAATGACCCAATAGTGATGTAATAAAATACTATAAGATTTATTTTCGGCCAATATATGTTTTAACATTAAAATAATATGATTTTGGGTTTGTTTGACTTATTTTACAAAGCATTAATGGACCCCTCAAGAATTATTAAACATCTTGTCTTTTTAAATTATTTTCCATGGGAGTGTGACTCACCTCCACATAAGCAACCCCATTATTTTAAGAATTTAGGACTTCGGTCTTATAAAATATTGTTTTCCTCTCCCCTTTTCCAAAAACCATGGGCAAAAACCATGAGCTGATTTGTGGTTTGGATTAGTTTAATGTAAGGGTTCCCAAACCTAAATAATAAAGAATTCACTCACCTTTCCTATATAAACCCACCCAAGCTCCCACTTCCTCCTCAGTCAAAGCCTTTTGAGTTCGTCCAACCTCTGCCCTACTCTCTCTATAATCCTCCCAAGGTGCACCAAGCTCCCAAGAAGCCTCTCTCAAGCCTCTCTCAAGCCTTTGAAAGCACACTTCCAAGTAAGGGTTTTTTCTTCCTTTCTCATTTTTGTCCAATTTTCTTTAAGTTGTTTTTCCCTTTTAATTTCAATTATGAATGTTGGGGTATGGTTTCACACCTCCCTCATACTTCCTTATTTATGTTTTAATAATGGGAAACACTTTCCCTCTCATTAAATGCCTCCCATGTACACCCGTTACTATGCCGAAATTCCGAAAGGAACTTCTCTCTCCTCATTTACATTCAAGAAATACTTTTGTATCATGAACCTAAATTCCATTAAAATTGTTGGGACATGTATATATATGACCTCCTTACTTTCCGTTACATGTAAATATGATGATGAACCCCTTTCTCTCTCATCAACATTTTTTATGAATTCTTATGTCACGCCGTTACGCTGCCGAAATCGCACCGATTTTCTAAGCCAATGCCATTGTGTAGTGAATACCATGCCCATTTCTCCATCAAGGGTATTCAAATTTATGCACATTTACTTATTGATTATAAAGTTTTATTTATTAATTCCACATTCCTTTATCATGGAGTAAATGTTTATGTTTTATGAATCCATGTTTTTATGATCCACGTGGAACACTTATGCATGAAATAAAATGTTTAAGAAGGGTGCACCCTTATAGCGCTCCAATGCATTAGGTAAAGTATAGTATCATGATACGTCATGTGAAATGAGTGTTGAATCATGCTAATTAAAGTGCAACTATAGTTTACTCATGCTTCATGTGCAATGAGAATTTACTCATGCTCCATGTGCAATGAGCCTTGGCTCATGCTAATTCCATGTTAAGTGTTATTGCCACATTTCCATGTTATGATCATCATGATTTATTATGAATTTATGTTCATGTTTCTCTTATGATCTATTGATATTCCTATTTTCTAACATATATTGTACTCCTCATGTATTTCGTGTTTATTCTCTTACTGGGCTTTATAGCTCACCCTTTTCTTATGCATGTCCTCAAGTTATCCCATGCAATGCTAAGTACGAGGGAATGTAGTGGTCATGTAAAGGAAGTTTTCAATAAAGATGTTGTACTTCATGTTTTAAGTTGTTATGTAATGATCCTAAGCCCCAAATACACAAGACCTCTTGATCTTCCATGTTGTATCAAGTGAATAGTTTATGTAATAAATCATGTTTAAGTTTGTAATAAAAACAGGGTTTTCATAGTTGGTATAAGAGGATAGGTTTAGATATTTTTGGGATTAGGATTAGAAAACCCTAGTAAAGCCTTAGATACAAGAATAAGTATAATAAGAACATACCTAAGTTTTGGTAAGTACCGAGTTAGTGGTTTATCAAACAAATACATCCATGTATGGATATGAGTAGGTAGAGGTGGCTCTGACACAAATGTATCCTAGGGGTAAAACCCGAAAACACCGCTTTGAGCTAGACTTGAATGGGAACTGGTGCACGACAACGGGCCTTGCTTCACTCTTGGTTACAACACTCCCGGGGGATACATTTTGATAAATTCATAAGCTTAGTATGAACCCTTATTAAGGGAGCTAAAAAAAAGACCCCTAAGAATATATGTTAGAAAGTAGATCATGAAAATCCTAGATTGAAGCATATAGACTCATGAGTTAAGGAAATAAAAGTTTATTTTTAAGTCATAAACTTTTGTTTTTGGATTACCCTTTATGTGTTACCCCATAATTTTTTTTATTCCAGCCAATGGCCGGTAATAGGAGGACTCGGGCTAACAACCGATGTGAAGATCAGTGTGATGACTGTACTAATGAGATGCCCAATCCAATGGGAGAAGGAATCGTGAAATTTGTCACGCTTCTCTCTTAGCTAAATCATGCATTGAATAGAAACACGGGTCAAGAGGAATGTCCAAACCCCACTAAGAAGGAACAAGTTTCTATCAAGAGCTTCATGAGACAAAGGCCTCCTACTTTTAGTGGATCATCCGATCCCATGATCGCTGAACAATGGATCAACTCCATTGAAAAGATCTTCTCCATCCTTCAATGATCTGAACAAGAGAATGTTCTCTTAGAGGCTTATCATATAGAGGGTGAAGCTGATCAATGGTGGAAGTTGATCAAAAATACAAAGCCTGGGGAGGAGATCGAGGCATTGGAATGGAAGGATTTCTGGAAGATGTTTTTCGATAAATATTTTCCACGTAACCTCTGGCTTAATATGGAAAGGGAATTCCTTTCCCTCAAGAAAGAAGACGAAGAATATGTTATAGAATATGAGGAAAACTTCACAAGTCTTGAACAACATGCTTCTGGCTTTGTCGTTACCCCCGAATGTAAGGTTGACCGCTTATTTGGTGGGCTGAAGCCTAGCCTGCGGAAAGCATTAGCGATCCGTGACTTAGACAACTATGATGAAATTGTTCGATGTGCCCTCAAGGTCAAAATGAAGATCGGGGAATCACAAGGGTATCATGGGAAAAAGAAGCGTAAGTTATACTTCAATGCTGGCGGTCCGATGGATAAATCCAACGGTGCTAAGAAGATCCAGCACCCCACTTGCCAAAAGTGCGGAAAGAAGAACCCTAGAAATTGCCTCAAGGGGACAAGGAAATTCTTTAGGTGTGGAAGAGAAGGGAACCTAGCTATTAACTGTCGGCAATAAAGACCCGCGACTGTGACAGAGGAGAGGAATTCTCCGTTCGAACCTCAACGAGTTGTTCATTGCTACAACAACAAAGAACCAGGTCATTTTGAAAATCAGTTCCCTAATCCTAGGGTTTTCGGAGGCAACCAACAACCTCCAAGGCAGCAAGGAAGAGCTTTTTCCATCACTTATGCTGAAGTGAACCCTGACAACAAAGTGGTGACAGGTATGCTAGTTATCCATTCAAGAATAGCGAACGTACTTTTTGATTCAGGTTCTACGCATTCTTTTATATCTTGAAAGTTTAGTAGAACAATCCCAGCACCACCACAAACCAGGGAAGTGAAGATTTCGATGAGTATGGAAAATGGGGAAATAATTTCATCCCATGAATATAAGTCCTCCCATGTTATAATCTATGGATTGAATTTCCCGGTGAACCTCGTCATACTCCCTCTGGTGGAATTTGATGCAATTCTTAGCATGGATTGGCTTTCCTTATATAGAGCCAATATAAATTATCGAGAGAGGGAAATCACACTCCATATAGAGAATCGACCCCCGATTCTTTACAAGTGTAAGGAGGAAGATGAATCTACTTTAGCTCCATCATCTCAAGCATGGATATTACTGCCCTATGAGCACGCGTATCTGTCTTAGATGATTGAGTACAAGGAAGAAACCACCCTTGAGGAAATGCCTATTGTGAGGGAATTTGCTGAAGTGTTTGTCAAGGAACTACCTGGTCTTCCTCATAAAAGAGATGTTGAATTCTCAATTGAACTTATACCAGGGGCTCTACCAATATCCAAGACTCCATATAGAATGGCTGTCGTGGAGCTTGAAGAGCTGAAGAAACAACTACAGGAGAATTTGGATAAAGGGTTTATATGCCCAAGTGCTTCACCATGTGGTGCACCGGTCCTCTTCATCAAGAAGAAGGATGGTTCAATGCGGCTTTACATTGATTATCGTGAACTTAAAAAAATCACGATAAAGAACAAGTATCCTCTTCCACAGACCGATGACTTGTTCGATCAGCTGCGCGAAGCACAATACTTCTCCAAGGTAGATTTGCGGTCGGGATATTATCAAGTAAGGGTGAAAAAGGAAGTTGTCCCCAAGACTGCTTTTCATACAAGATACAGGCACTATGAATTCATAGTAATTCCTTTCGGACTCACTAATGATCCATCAATATTAATGGACTTGATGAATAGAGTCTTTAGAGATTACCTTGACAAATTTTTGGTAGTCTTTATAGATGATATTCTAATATACTCCAAAACCAAGGAGGATCATGAGGAGCATTTAGGAACTGTACTAGAGACTTTGCGCAAGGATAAGCTCTGGTTTAAGGAGGTCTCATTATTAGGCCATATCATCACAAGCAATGTGATATCTATGGATCCCTCCAAAACAGATGCAATTGAGGGATGGATGAGGCCAACATCGGTAACATATATCCGTAGCTTCTTGGGGTTAGCTGGATATTATCAACGATTTGTGAGAAATTTCTCACGATTGTCCAACCCTCTTACCAAGATAAATCTAAAGGGAGTAAAGTTTTCTTGGAGTGATGAATGCAAAGAAAGCTTCAAGGAGTTGAAAAGGAGGCTTATCACTACGCCCGTGCTCACTTTACCCACAAGTGGGGAAATTTTTGTGGTATTCAGTGATTATTCAAAGAAGGGATTAGGCTGTTTACTGATGCAGAATGATAAATTGATATCCTATGCCTCAAGGAAGTTGAAAATCCATGAGCGAAACTATCCAACGCATGATCTGGAGTTGGCGGCGGTGATATTTGCCTTGAAGATCTGGCGGCATTATCTCTATGGGGAGAAATGTGAGATATATACTGACCACAAGAGTCATGAATATATATTCACACAGAAATAGATTAATATGTGCCAGAGAATATGGATAGAGCTCATCAAGGATTATGACTGTTCAATACATTACCACCCTGGGAAAGCGAACAAGGTGGCAGATACCCTTAATAGAAAGGACCCAACGATTCTATCAATGATGATAATTGAGAAGGATCCAATCTTCTTAGACTTGATGAAGATGGACATGAGAATCATAAAGAAGGGAACATCATCAATCCTTTCACAAATTATTTCTCAACCATCTCTTTTGGAAAGGTTAAAGGATGCTCAAAAGGATGATGTGTGAATTCAGGAAAAAGTGGAAGCTATCGAAAAAGGTAAATCCTCGGAGTTTAATGTTAATGAAGAAGGAATTATGCGATTTGGGAAAAGACTATGTGTTCCATCAAGTCTGGATCTGAAGAAGGAACTTTTGGATGATGCACAAAGTTCAAATTTCTCTATTCACCCAGGGAGCACAAAGATGTATCGAGATCTCTGAGAAATTTTTTGGCGGGATAATATGAAGAAGGAGATCGCTGAATATACATCAAAGTGCCTGGTGTGCCAGCAAGTGAAGGCAGAGAGGCAGAAGTCTAAGGGGATGATGCAACCATTGCCCATTCTAGAATTGAAATGGGAGAACATCACCATGGAATTTGTCACCGGACTTTTGAGGACAACCAAAGGCAACAAAGCAATCTAGGTTGTGGTAGATCATCTTACAAAGACTGTACACTTCATTGCTATTCAAGAGGATTTCTCATTGGATCAACTGGCATGGATATATATCAGGGAAGTGGTAAGGATGCATGGAGTAACACTATCTATTGTGTCTGATCGATATCCAAGATTCACCTCTAAGTTTTGGAAGAGTCTTCAACATGCTCTGAATATTGAACTGAACTTCAGTACGACCTATCATCCTCAAACTGATGGTCAATCCGAGCAGACTATCCAAACACTTGAGGACATGTTGAGAGTGTGCTCAATGGACTTTAAAGGAGGATGGGATCAACATCTTCCTCTGGTTGAGTTCTCTTATAATAACAGTTTCCACTCGAGCATCCAAATGGAACCTTATAAAGCCCTGAATGGGAAAAGGTGCATAACACCGGCATGTTGGGATGAGGTTGGTGAACGTAAGCTGCTTGGACCAGAAATGGTTGAGGAAATGGTGGAGAAGGTGAAAACCATTCAGCAGCATATCAAGGTAGCCCAGAGTCGACATAAGAGTTATGTAGATAATCGTCGATGAGACCTTGAGTTTAAAGTTAGAGACATGGTTTTTCTATGCATATCTCCATGGAAGAAGTTCATGAGGTTTGGAAAGAAAGGTAAGTTAAGTCCAAGGTACATCGGCCCCTTCGAGATTCTTGATCGAGTCGGGGCTGTGTCCTATCGACTAGCACTTCCACCTACAATGGCCAAAGCACATGATGTCTTTCATGTATCCCTCTTAAGGAAGTACATACCAGACCCTTCACATGTACTCTTTTCTTAGGTGGTACAGTTGGAGGATGATCTTTCTTATGAGGAACAACCAGTGAAGATCTTAGATCGTAGAGAAAATGTTCTATGAAATAAGACAATGCCCCTCGTTAAGGTATTGTGGCGAAACCAAAAGTTTGAAGAAGCGACTTGGGAATCAGAGGAAATGATGAAGCTGAGTTACCCACGTCTATTTGAGTGTGGGAAAAGGAAATTTCAAGGGCGAAATTTCTTAAGGGGGGAATATTGTAACGAACCAAAGTTTCATTAATGGAAATTCCTCTTGATCTAGTTAAATGTCTCTTTATGTAAAACATTTATATAAAAAATGTCAACCTCTTTAGTTTTATGTTAAGAGCTGTGACCGTTACTTTTATATCCATTGAACAGTGATCACACGATTAGTATAAATATAAGGCTTCAACGGACCCAATTTACTCAGAAAAAAGAAGCGATGGCCTCATCCAGTAGAATTACTCCATACGAAGCCCATTTGTCAGAGCTCGGAAAAGAGTTGGCGTCTTTGGGCTTCACTCTTGACCAAACCCAAGATGAGCTTCACCATGTCAATCTTGAATGAGACTGTCTATGGGAAAAGTGGAAGTTGATAGAGATTACCACTCGAGCGATGTTATCCGAGCCACCCCAAGAGTCTGTCACCATTGCACACCTTACCCTTAGGTATTATGTGGCTGTTTTAAGGGGTTAAGTAACAAATCTCTAGTACTATGTTCATGTACATTATTTTTGTATATAATAATGAATATACTTTCTTGTCATTATTGATACATTGTAAATAGTTTTTAAAGTACAAATAGTGTTTTTAGTTATTATTTAATTAAGAATTCTATTTTATTAAATTAAGGGATTTTTGAATTAAATAATATTTTAATAAAATATTATTATTATTATTAAATTAATTTTTATTAAAAATAAACAATCTTATAATCTTATGAATGCAATTGTAATTTTTATTAAGGTTTGAAATCCATTTTTGTCAAAACCCATGAATTTTCGATAAATGTCGGTTTTTATTTTAAAAGTGAAAATTAACATATTTAGAAAATTATTTAGATAAAATAAATGTTAATTCTAGAATCAAGATGTCGAAATTATCCAACAGTGAATTTTTCATAATTTTCTGAGACAGTTAAATTTTTGGGTAAAAATTAAATACTGTTTAAATATATAATGTGTTTTATGACATCATAATGACCCAATAGTGATATAATAAAATATTATAAGCTTTATTTTCGGCCAATATATGTTTTACCATTAAAATAATGTGATTTTGGTTTTGTTTGAATTATTTTACAAAGCATTAATGGACCCCTCAAGACTTATTAAACATCTTGACTTTTTAAATTATTTTCCATGGGAGTGTGACTCACCTCCACATAAGCAACCTCATTATTTTAAGAAGTTCAGACTTTGGCCTTATAAAATATTTTTTTCCTCTCCCATTTTCCAAAAACCATGGGTAGAAACCATGAGCTGATTTGTGTTTTGGATTAGTTTAATGTAAGGGGTCCCAAACCTAAATAATAAATAATTCACTCACCTTTCCTATATAAACCCACCCAAGATCCCACTTCCTCCTCACTCAAAGCCTTTGGAGTTCGTCCAACCTCTTCCCTAATCTCTCTAGAATCCTCCCAAGGTGACCTAAGCTCCCAAGAAGCCTCTCTCAAGCCTCTCTCAAGCCTTTGGAAGCACACTTCCAAGTAAGGGTTTTTTCTTCCTTTCACATTTTTGTCCAATTTTATTTAAGTTGTTTTACCCTTTTAATTTCAATTATGAATGTTGGGGTATGGTTTAACAACTCCCTCATACTTCCCTCTTTATGTTTTAATGATGGGAGACCCTTTCTCTCTCATTAGATGCCTCCCATGTACATCCGTTACTATGCCGAAATTCCGAAAGGAACTTCTCTCTCCTCATTTACATTCAAGCAATACTTTTGTACCATGAACCTAAATTCCATTAAAATTGTTGGGACACGTATCTATATTAACTCATTACTTTCCATTACATGTAAATATTATGAGGAACCCCTTTCTCTCTCATCAACCATTTTTATGAATTCTTATGTCACGCCGTTACGCTGCCGAAATCACACCGATTTTCTAAGCCAATGCCATTGTGTAGTGAATACCATGCCCATTTCTCCATCAAGGGTATTCAACTTTATGCACATTTACTTATTGATTATAAAGTTTCATGTATGAATTCCACATTCCTTTATCGTGGAATAAATTTTTATGTTTTATGAATCCATGTTTTATGATCCATGTGGCACACTTATGCATGAAATGAAATGTTTAAGAAGGGTGCGCCCTTATAGCGCTCCAATGTATTGGGTAAAGTATAGTATCATGATACGTCATGTGAAATGAGTGTTGACTCATGATAATTCAAGTGAAATGAGGGGTTACTCATACTTCATGTGCAATGAGAATTTACTCATGCTCCATGTACAATGAGCCTTGGCTCATGATAATTCCATGTTAAGTGTTGTTTCCACATTTCCATGTTTTGATCATCATGCTTTATCATGCCTTTAAGTTAATGTTTCTCTTATACTATATTGATATGCCTATTGTCTAACATGTATTTTACTCCTCATTTATTCTGTGTTTATTCCCTTACTGGGCTTTATAGCTCACCCTTTTTTTATGCATGTCCTCAGGTTATCTCATGCAATGCTAAGTACAAGGGAATGTAGTGGTCATGTAAAGGAAGTTTTCAATAAAGATGTTGTATTTCATGTTTTAAGTTGTTATGTAATGATCTTAATCCCAAAAGAAACTAGACATCTCAATCTTTCATGTTGTATCAAGTGAATAGTTTATGTAATAAATCATGTTTAAGTTTGTAATAAAAGCAGGGTTGTCATAATGACCATAGAGTTTTCCTCAATGGAAATCAGTTCTCAGCTCGCAAAGGTGTTTCATTTGACTCGTTCTTGAGTAAATAATAAAAAAACTAAATAGATAAGTGATATAATATGACTTTATAGTAATATAATAACAACCTTATCTTGCATGGTTGGTGGAATTTTTATTAATTCCTCCACATCCATCCCAAAAATCAGTCCTCTCTAGACTAAGGGAAGCTTCACAGGAGCTAATGGTCCCACAATTCCTCCCCTTGCATGATTCGACTCCTTTGTAAGAGAGAACTTGATGGGAATCATGTGAGACTATATTAAAGTCACTAGACACTAAGGAGGGAATCCGAATACTTGTAGTGTGTATTATACAAAATGGAACACTAGAAAATAAAATGTAAGGAAGATCAAAACCCATTCCACAATAGGTATTCCAAGGGAAATAGATCCCCTTAATACTCTAAGGATAATGAGGATATGATCCATAATGTGCACTATAAATCAATAAATTTTATTATAATAATCATTATAAATAACATTGATCTTGAGCCTGACGTGGAGGATCATGATAAATAGATGTTCACCTAATAAATAGTATGAACTGGTTAATAAGGTGTGCATACCTAAAGTCATTAGTGGAATCAGAATCTAGGAGCTCTTAAAAATATCTAGTTACCATATACTCGGCATGATTAATCCAAAGAAAATGGAAATGTGTAGCTATATCCATTTCACACCCACCACCTAATGAGGTTGAACTAGATCAGTTCTAAACTACTCAGAGTAAATATTCCTACTGAGTAAAATTCTCAGGAAGAGGCTAGTGTATCTCCTTTGAAACATATTAAATAGGAGGGAATATCTCAACTAGTAAGAGAATATTCCCAATACCCAACCTGGTCAAGATCTAGAACATCGGTATATCTAAACATGGTAATTGAAGGGTATATAGACTTCCCTTTAATAGGGTAGTAATTACCACCATTTCGGGACGGCTACCCTGATTTTTCTATAACTAGATGTTAACAACTAACACAGGAAAGATGAACATATCAAGTCCTTCTTTTAGTTCCTACCAAGAAATCAACCTAGGTGACACTACCACAAGAACCGCTTGATTCCATTGAGTCCCTTACTGATCGAATGAAGTCTATAGAGAACAATGTGCATCAATATATCCAAATAAGAAAACATATCATGGTTGGGTGGATGATACTCCTCTACCACATAATTTCCAGAAACCCACTTTATAAATCTATAATGACATAAGAGACCCATATAACACCCACCACACTTTGTGCCTCGATGTGGTCCCATTATGGGAACATTAGAGAAATATGAATTGGAAAAGATTAGATGTTTTATCCAAAATCTAGAGAGACCATTATTCACCAGGTATAAAAATCAACTAGTAGTATCAATCATGAATTGGAAAGATCTTTGATGATAGTTCCTTTACTATTTAAACTCAACACTAAAGAATAATACTTTCCTTAACATCTTAAATTGAAAAAAATGTGAAAAAATAGGGTCATATACTTTATTGTAATATGGAATGGATAAAATTACTCCCTCGATCTATAGCTTCCTCAGGATAAATTACTAAAGATCAATATTGAGAATCTATATGATGATAGGAAAATGACTCTAATTAAAATACCTAGGTAGATTTTAGGATTTTTTACTAGTGGCACAATTCCTAGAATATTCCATATTATAGTTTAAAGAAAAATTTCGGCTAATGTCTTCAACATAAGGGAATAATCATGATAGATTAGCGGATACAACTATCATTATCAAGCTTTCACCAATACCATCTCTAAAAGCTAAGCCTGTGAAAATCACATGGTGCCTCCCCAAAATGACATCAACAATAACATCTACATAAATAGTGTAAGAAGGAATAATAATTTTCACAATTCAAATATCATAAGAATAAATTTTATTCCTTTTGGAAATAGAAAGTCCCATGGCACATTATCATGACTATATAAAATAAATTTATAGAGTTTCCAAAGGCCATAAATCCTGATGAAGTCAATAGAAATTATTGACCTAATTACTTACCCTTTAATCAGATGATGGGGGATAATATTCAAGAAGGATTCATCATAAAGGATATAATAAAAAATATAGTTGATTCTAGATAGGTCAAGTTGAGAAATCCCCTAACACAGGTGACCCATATTTCTACCACCCCATTAGAAGAATATGGGGGAATGGTAGGGAATATTTAGTATAATGAACAAAAATTCAATTAGTGGATGACTAGAAATCAAATAAACTTGGAATAAACCATGATTTTGGTGTAATTGAACCATATAGTTATGAATCCACCCCCTATAATATTAGAGAAAAAAAATTTATCGTCTCATTATTATCAATTTTAAAACAATCACCACCAATGAGACAAGGAACAAAAGGCGTCATTATAGGCACCTAATATGGACTAGACTCTTTCAGAATTCTTACCACCATTTTTAGAGGAATTAGAACCACCCCATAAAATGAGATAATGGGTACCACCCCATAAAATATAATATTTAGAAAATGATGAATCTTAATATAATCTGGTCAACATCATCAACCTGAGAGACCCTTTTACTAGAAAAGATATGGACTTTGATAAAGTTGAAATTCCCACACATAATAGGGGATGGGGTAATAGAGGCTAAAGTGGTCATGGAAGATGATATTTAAATAGTGATTAATATCTATGATTTTTTTGCTAAGTCTATATAAGCTATAGAGACCCAAAGAAAAATTATCCATTGATAATAATATGATCATTGATATGATATCAAATAATCTAGGGCTCACTTAAACCCTATAATACTATAATATCAACTCATAGATGTGTAATTATCTAGTCAACATGAAAATGTGGGAAGGCCAGTTTTTCCTAACCCATGAGGTATGAAAATAAACCCCTTATTTAGTCAAGAAAAGGAGTTATCAACATAGTAAATGATTAAGTCAAAACTATAAACAAAGGAATCACATCAAAATAGGGAGTGTAGTCTCCTAGTCTAGAAATATGACATCATAAAGTCTCTTTTCATTATTCTATCCATTCTATTCATAATGTATGCTCTTCACCTCTCTATGAAACTTATAAATGCACTCATTAAGGACTTATTGAGACCTCAAGAGTTCAAGGTTAAAGTTACTAAAGCTGATACATATTTCATAGAGACCAGCCCTTTTGAATTTCACATAGCCATTTAATTTATGGAGAAATATCAGGAAGTATCCATACTAGGGCACATCAGGACCTTGTATATATATGGAAAGTTGGAAAACATCAACATCTATCAGGCCTTGTTTGATCATAGTTCCGGGACCAACCTTATTCCAGTCCATACCTTCCACTACTTGGTTTGTAGTGAAGTATACTTGAGTCAATCTAACCATACAATCTAGGGATATAACAAGAGTGATTAGAATCCACTTGGGAGGATCAAAATCATATCCTAGTTTAGTGATCTCATATACAACTCCAAATTCATGTTGAAATTCTAGGACACAACCTTGAATGTTTTTCATGGAAATTCATGGCTCTATAGGCATGTGATAGTACAATTTTCATACCATCATTTAATTAAATACCCCATTGATGAAAAAGGTAGGGCACTGTATGGTGATAATTCCCCTTTGATTCCCATAGATCCTAACATATAGATGTAGGTTTCTAAAAAATGAAGGTGAAACAACCAATTGTAGATAATGAAATCTTGGTAAATGAACTTAATGGCCTAAAAGCTAGCTCCACTATCCCATGGAGTGAACTCAGTAAAGACTATGTGTTTCCCATTAACCACATTGAGGAAATGAATCCTAAATTTGGATTTCATTGGGTCATGAGAGTCTCATAATTCACCAAGTTGAAGAATTTAACTACTTTAATTTAATAATATATCCATACAAGTTTATTTAAAGAGCAGTCACCACCAAGAAAAATAGAGACTTCTTTTTAATCCATGCATATAAACTTAGCCCCAAAGCATCTTTATAGTCATGTGGGATTTATTGACCAAGTGTATTAATATTTTTTGGGATTTTTTCACCCTTGTTTCCAAAATTCATAATCATTGGTCGGGATTGTATTGTCCAATGATTCTATTCACTTTGTTCTTATTCTTTTCACCCACCGACCTTCACGTTCTTCATCGTTGGCCCACAATGTTAGCGATTTGACATATCTAAGACAGATTCAAGTGTGATGAAACCCAAAGATTCATGATAGATGTATGAATGACCATGGAAGTGGTGTTTGTAGATAGATTAAGGTGTGTTGTGGGATGTAGATGATGGAATTAGGGATCAGAACCCCCGTACAATGACAGGTGGCATGACGACTCCCCCATGGGTGAACAAAATTCCAATTTTTGGCCATCAGAGGTTAGGAATCAATTATTTAAGTCCACACCTTATATTTTGGATTATTTGGGAGGTAAAATGGTGATTAAGGGAAAAGTAAAGACATATATGACATCCATGTGAATTAACTTCCATTTCTATAAATTTATGATGTATATGGTGTGTAATTTAGAGAAACACACATTATGTAGTCCCCTTACCACGATAACTAGGGTTTTGGGTGAGATCAATATCACAAATCAGGTGGATAAACCCACATAACATGTGAACCTACTTGGTAAGTCAATATATGTGCCAAAGGCACACAACTAAGACCTGGTGTAAGTATACACACCGTGTATCTTGAGGGACACACCGTGTAGAGTTAAATGGATAGCAGATCTGTGTATTGTGTGTACATTCCCAAAGTAACCATGTATGAACTAAGTACACCGGCATAAACATAGTATACAAGAACATTCTAGAGTACATGTTCATGAGTTGGAGGATACAAAAATACCCCAATCTTTGAATACATATCGTGTTCTCCACATACATGCCATGCAGATCCACATGGATGGCCAATCTAGGTCCAGGGGAGGAAACATAACTACTAGAAAAATACCCTACACCAACGGTTTGGAACCGTTGGTATAGGCCTCCAAACCGTTGGTATAGCCTATACCAACAGTTTTGAGAACTATGGCCAAGTAAGCCTTGAGGATAGGTCTATACCAACGGTTTTCAAAACCATTGGTATAAGTAATATGAAAAATCTATACCAACGGTTCCTAAAACTGTTGGTATATGTATTTCAAAAAAGAATCATTCAGTGGGTTTTGATCCTAGTACCTGCAGTTTATTATTGAACGACCTAACCACTAACCTAACTTGAATTTTGTGAACATAATTTCATATTTATATATATGTATGTATTATCATAATTATTTTAAATTTTTATTTATTTAATGTTCTCGGTAAGAAGATTCCATAAAAAATACATGTAACTATACCAACAGTTTTGAGAATCGTTGGCATAGGTTCTTTGATTTTGGGACCTATACCAATGGTTTTGGAAAAACCTTTGGTATAGGGGGGACCTATACCAACGATTTGGCCAAACAGTTGGCATAGGTCACCCCTATACCAACGATTTGTCCAAAACCGTTAGTATAGGTCCATATAAGTGACCTATACGAACAGTTTTGGCCAAATCATTGGTATAGGTCCAAATTAGTGACCTATACCAACGGTTTTTCCAAAACCGTTGGTATATATCATATTTCCAGTAGTTCATCTAGCTATCTAGCTGAGGTCACACACTGTGTGACCATATGCACATACTATGTACTTTTTATAGAAACTATTAACTTTCATATCTCTTTCATTAAGACTTGGATTTAAGCTCACGAGTATCCTATCCTGAGAATTTGTCCACATAAGACATTATGGTGTCTATGAAACAAAGATATGACAAGGGGTGATGCTAGCGAGATGTTTCTCTTAGGTATTATTAGCCAGTGGCAGTGATCGAGTGTGATCATCAAAGTTTTACAATAGTCGATACTCCTCTGTATATCTCTAGGTATAGGGCCCCCCTATATCATTCATATAGGTAGAGATGGACCCCCACATTATAGAGGGTTTAGGTCCTTTATATGTGGAGTGGACTACTTATCTCGAGGTTAGGTGGTTATAAGGTCCACTATTGGAGTGGTGATCCATTATATGTTCTATGTAGTGGAAAAGCGTGGGGCCTCCACATTCTTGAGAGTTTTCCCATGATACTTGGATACTATATGGGACCTTTGAAGCTATAAACAGACTATAAATTATTAGATATTTGTGGAGATAGAGACCCTCGTTCCCTCTTTTCTTAGGATTATTCTGAGAATATATGATATTGGGTTTCATTTTCCCTCTTACATATGGGTTGAACTGACTATTGTTATTTAAATTTATTCCATTTGATTTTTAAGGTGTCATATTGGGTGTGTAGATACTCACACCTTCATGGGATTTCCCCCCATGTGTTGTTTCTTATACTGATGACAAATAGATTGGTGGTGACCTTAGTGGACTTGGTTCTAGTAGAGCATAATTGTTCTTAGTGATAATGGTTTTTAGTGGTTAGTCATAGAGATTATGAGATGGGATATCTTCAGTTTTCCCCTTTTCAATGGTTTTTAGGTTGGGACCTCATTTATGGTTGGGTTTTTATTTTTACCCTTTTATCCATTGTATTATTATTCTATGATTTGATGCATTCCTAGAGGTTATTTCATGCATGTTTTACACTCTAGATTTTTAGTATTTTATTATATCCTTTTATTATTGCATGAAGTTGGTTGTGTGTGTGCATACAAGTACTTAGGATAAGGACTCCCATTTCAGTATTATTCCCGCTCAACACTTATTGCCAACCCCTGGAATATTAGTGGTGGGCTTGGTGTTTCACACTTGGATTACCACCGGTTAGGTGGGGCTTAGTGGGTTGGGTCGTGATAGAGAGGTATCAAAAGTGGTCTTTTCTCCAAGTCCATTTTTGGAGTTAGAATATGTTTTGAGGTTTAGTTTGGGAACTTAGGTCTACAATGTCAGAGGGTATCTTGTTTGACTCTCAGGATATTGAACCCAATGATGGTGTGAAATATGACATATTCATAAAATGAGACTCTAACTAACTACTTTTTGACTTGGTATATTGAGGCATTGGTTACAAATAACCAATGGTACATGCATCATATAAGATCACATCTTTCAAGTTTCATGTACTTATTGAGTCAACTACCTAGATATGCTATTTGAGTGTTGTATATCATGATAACATTCATGATTCCTCCATGATGACAACTACATAATATTAAAAGATAGTTTCATGATGATGAATAGTTGAGAAATAAGGCCTTGGTTCATGGTGTAAGACCCCAGGACACCCTGAGAGGGGAGGGGTGAATCAGGGTGTCAACTTTTTCTCTTAATGTGATGGATCTTGTCCCCATGTTGGTAGGAACTTGTAAAACCTGTATGATGGATATGATCAGCAATCGAACATTCGCATGCAATGAGTTGACATAACACTTTTACTTGGTTCACCACTAAGGGCTACATCCAAGGAGTATATGTCGACAGGTTGGTGGTCTTACCTAATTCCACTATTCTTCACTAGTTGTGGATTACAATGGTTCGGTCACAGTCACACTGTCCCAGGCTCACTGCCTTTACAAAAGTTCAGGGATAGCTCACTGCATCCCTCGGGTCACTCCCATTGACTCCCCCTGGCTCATTGACTTTGGTGAAGTCTCAGTCATTTTATAGACACAAAGGTCTCTTCAATATCTAAACATAGAAGTCTTTGTCTCCTATTCATCATGAGACAATTCTTGCATCAGAGTCCTGAGTTTATGCTCTTTTGTATTCAATATTATACTTTAGTGCAATAACTGAATGCACCAAATCTCCTTCTTATCTTACTTTAATTCTCAATACCGACACCTAAGTGTATCGTTACATTTCTCTCTTTCTATGCTAATTTGAGTTTAGTTGCACGAATCGTTATTATTATCTTTGCAAAGCACAATGAGGGTCTTAAACACCAGTTATGTGTGTGCGATACTACTTCTCTTCGTAAAACCAAATGGTTCATTATTCTTTCGTCTTCGCAAAAAAGATTTGAGAGTGCTAAACACCTGTCAAAAGCCTGCAGGACCCCTAAAATTTTCACTCACCCTTCCCGGTGTACTGCACGTAAAATTCATACCTTGTGCATAAAAATACCTTTTTGGCATGAAAAAAGGATTTTCGCGCAACTCTTCTTTTTCACGCAGAACTTTCCTTTTTCGCGCAATACCTTCTTTTTCGCACAACACTTATTCTTTTCGTGCACCACTCTATACCTCAATTTTTCCATGCGTCATAGCTCGAGATTTGTCTAAGTGTAGAGCCAAAAAAATGAGAGGGGTTCACCTTGTATTTATAGGCGTTTTTGACCCTGTGCGTAAAACCACTTCCTGCGTGTTAAACCCCTTCCTACGCGTAAAAATGTCTCTCAGTTCTTTATATTATGCACACCTTCCTTTTATTCTCACACACCACCTAGGTTTTTCACGCACCTCATGAATTTTCTATTTTTCATCATTCTGAACCTGAATCCTCCTTTGCGCGTAAAACATTAGACCCACATTTTGCGCACAACCAACTTTTCATGCACAAGTTTGATTTTTTGCGCACATGGCACGAACATCTCTGATTTTTCGCACACCTATTGCCTTTGACAATTTTAAGTATTTCTGATCTGAGACACTTCTTGCACGAAAAACTCAACCAGCTATTTCACGCACAACATTTTTCTACGCGGATTCCCATTTTTCCTTGCACTACTTTGGATTTTTCGCGAATCCCATGCGTTTGCCATTTTTTGACGTTCTGATTCCAAAACACCTCTTAAGCGAAAAACCTCACTCCTCTATTTCACGCACTATGCTATTTTTCAAGCACAACTCAAATATTTCGCACAAAACCAACCCTTTTCATGCATCACTTCCTCTTTGCGTGCACCTCCTTTTACCAACAACCCATGTCTTCATTTTCAGATTTTCAGGCACAAAAATTTGGAAAACACTGGGAAACAGCGCCACCTTTAATATATTCTTCGTCCATAACCTTCATGTTTCTTTTCTTTGATTTTCATTCTTTAACAAATCTTCTTCTTCAACCGTAATTCTCTACTTCATGCAAATCATATGATTGAATTATTCAAGTATTCTCTTACATGGTTCTCATGCAATCATGAAGAATTGCATGGTATTCATTAAATCCCCATTCTTCTTCAATCATCCTAAGATGGATTATACCTCACAATTATTCACTGTTGTAAACAATGTGTCACCTTTGATTGACACAAGTTCTTTAAATTTATTATCAGTACAACAATCATCTGAATTTCCATTCCTCCATTTCATTTGATTACTTCTTGATCTCCTTAATTTGGATCTTGATTGAAAACTATTGAAAACAAATAGAACCTTATATAGAAACAGGTCCCAAAAATATCCCCCTTTGTATTTTGTTATCAATACCTTAAATCTCTCTGAAAATGAATACATCAATGTAAAAATGAGAATCTTCACTAGATCAGCTTTACTTTTCAAAATTTCATTTCACTTTATCTCCCCCTTATTGACAAGAAATACAATGTTCATGGTAGAGAGGGTATTAATCTATACTTAAACAATGTTTCATCAATCATTTCACTCTATGTCTACTTGATCAATGCTCGGTGTAGAAAACAAGAGGATTTGATTTAGACAACAAGGCTGTCCATTATTCACCGGTCATGATACCACATGAGATGAGAACTCATGTATTTTATCTTCAAGGGTTTACCACTTTCATTTCAGGCTAAAGAAATCAAATGTGAAAGGGAATAATCAAACTGAAAATCTTTCACTCACTTCAACAAACAGATCAAAAACATTCAAGTGCAATTGGTAGGATAAATGGCCTTGGGGCACTTTCATTCTTCTTATGTCACTGATCAATTCAGTTAATCCCCCTTTATAGAATGATCTTTGTTCTAAGTAACCAAGGGTGAGAGATTTAGAAATGAAATTCCTTTGACAATGACATATTATTCAAGAAATTTACAGAGTAATTGCATTTAATACCAACTGGAGTAGATACTGATTGAAACAATAATTTTGGAAGCTTTTTCATTTTTCTCCCCCTTAAGGTAAACACTCCTCATCATCTTCATCAAGAGTGATCCTTCATCATCTTAATCTTTGAATATCAATTGAATAATATTCCAATGATGGAAACTTCTTCATCTTAGCTATCAAGAGTTGAAAACATTCAATACTTCTCAGGTTCTCCCCTTGAGATGATGCTTCACCTTAAATTCCATGTATTATTAGCACAAATACAATAAAAAAATGATTAAGGGAATAAGGTGGTTCCTCCTTGCTTCGTCAATATGAGATGAATGGTTGAGATTATTTTCTCAACCAAGTTCCTCCATTTAATACAGTCTTCATACTTACACATTTGAACATATGTTCTGATATGTGTTGATTTGGCATGGATCTTTTCACATTCTCTTCTACTTTGTGTGGAGAATTGTTCTTCTTAACATACATCATGAATGATACATTTTTACTCATTTTAAGTAATGCTTCTTACTCTGGTATTAAGGTTAGACAAACTTTTGTGATGTGACCAAATCTCATAAATATCTCACATAGAACATCATTAACAAATGTTTTTATTTTGTTTTTCACTCTCTCATGCTTTTTATCTTCATCACGTGAAAATTTTCCTTTTCCTTTGTCACCAGCCTTGGCCTTTTCATCTTCATGTTTCCTCATTAATTCCAAATCTTCTGTCCAGATGACCAATATGTCATTTGGAACTATTGAAGCTGGTTTGGATCTTCCACATGGGTTCATATGAGTTTCATCTCTCTTAGTTTTTCTTTTGTATGAATGACCCTTCAATTTCATGGATCTAAATTCATGGGTCTTTTCAGATTCCCTACTTGAGATCTTCTTGGGGAAATTTTTGTTCACAATATTCTTCTGATTTCTTCCCAAGGTACTTGCTTCATACTTAGCTGGCATCAGAGGTTCTTTTTTTCTTATCAATAGTGAAAGCATGTTGAGATGGGCATGTGACTACCTTGTGACCACTGCCATTCCATACATTACTAATGTTATCAAGCATTACAAATCTATTTTCTATAAACAGATGCTTTTGGACCTATAGATGTTGCTTCTTATTCTCTGGATTTCTTCCCTCTGATACTGGATTTCTTTGTGCTTTTTCATTTAAGGGATTTTACCAACAATCCAGTGCACAATGCCCAAATCTATTTCAGCACCAACATTGACCCACAAATCTTTTCTTGTTTATATATTCTGTATGAGGTTGTTGGGCCTTCTTCTTAATTTTTTGTGCTCTATTTGAGGAACCATATTCCTCTTTTTCTTCCCATCAAACCTAGCCATAGTGGTAGGTTTCCTATCCCCCCCTTTTCTCACCCATACTTGTTTAGAATTTTTCTTCCAGCTTCACTTTTTGTAGATACATATTTAGAAACAATAGTACAAGTTTATATGGACTACACCTTCACTTTCTTAGCTACTTGTGATAGATCAGTGAGTGAAGTCATGATATTCTTATCACATGTTAGAGGTATTTTGATAGTAGAATCCTCCGGTGAGAATTGAGTACCAACAGTAACTAATTCTTGAGATGGATAATCAAGAGTTGTTATAATCTTATTTTCACATGTTGAAGTTATTTCAGCTTTAAAATCCTCCAATGAACATTTAGTACTAGAATATCCTATTTAATTCTTTTTTGAACTCTCAATATGTGTCTTCTCAAGATTTGTCAACTGGGCATCCAATTTTTGACTTTCAATATTGAGGATGATCTTCTGATCATCAATCATGATCATCTTCTCTTCAAAAGTCTTCTTCAATATTTAAACTTCATCTTCATGCATCTTAACATTGTTTTGTAACAAAGAGTCAAGTTATCTAAATTTCTTGGAAGTTTCTTCCAAAGAAAAACTCTTGACTTCAGTGCTCTTCTCAAGCTCAGCTTCAAGCGCATTGATCTTTTCTTTTAGAGTATTATTGACTCCCTCTTTTTCTTCAAAGACTTTAATCAGTTTGGTGAGATTTAAGAATTCAAGAAATTTTTCTTCCAAACCATTTTCCAAATTATTAGCTTCTCTTTCCAATCGGTTGATCTCAACCTGATCACTTGAGATAGAATTGTCTTCCTTTACTATGGTAGGAACCTGGGCCACCTACTCGATACTTTCCAAGCCTGATATTTCTTCATTATTGGAAGGGCATAGAGAAAAAGACACTGTATCTTCTTTGGAAATGATGGACTTCTTCAACTTCTTCTTCTCTTTCTTTTTCCTATTTGTCATGGTCTTGATGGATGTAGGCTTCTACTCAGAAATGACTGAATCTTCATCAAGATTTCACTTCATTGTTGACTTTAGGAAAGAAACTCAAATCCTCTTCCGAATAGAATTACTGTAAATTATCCAACATATGTGAGCCTTTCCCTTTGATACCACTTGTAGGACCCCAAGATACCTTGAGAGGGGAGGGGTGAATCAGGGTGTCAACTTTTTCTCTTAATGTGATGGATCTTGTCCCCACATTGGTAGAAACTTGTAAAACCTGTATGATGGATATGATTAGCAATCGAAAACTCACCTGCAGTGAGTCAACATAACAATTCTACTTGGTTCACCACTAAGGACTACGTCCAAGGAGCATACACCGACAGCTTTCCGATCGTACCTAATTCCACTATTCTTTACTAGTTTTGGATTAAAATGGTTCGGGCACAGTCACACTATCCTAGGCTCACTGCCTTTAAAAAAGTTCAGGGATAGCTCACTGCATCCCTCGGGTCACTCCCGTTGACTCCCCTTGGCTCACCGCCTTTGGTGAAGTCTCAGTCAATTTATAGACACGAAGATCTCTTCAATATATAAACATAGAAGTCTTTTTCTCCTATTTAGAATGATACAATTCTTGAATTAGAATCCTGAGTTGATTCTCTTTTTTATTCAATCTTATACTTTAGTGTAATAACTGAATGCACTAAATCTCCTTCTTATCTTCCATTAATTCCCAATACCGACACCTGAGTGTATTGTTATATTTCCCTCTTTCTGTGTTGATTTGAGTTTAGTTGCACGAATCATTATTCTTCTCTTCTCAAAGCACAATGAGGGTGTTAAACACCAGTCATGTGTGTGCGATACAACTTCTCTTCGTAAAACCAAATGGTTCACTGTTCTTCCATCTTCGCAAAGAAGATTTGAGAGTGTTAAGAACCTGTCAAAATCCTGCGGGACCCCCAAATTTTTCATGCACCCTTCCTGGTGTCATGAACGTAAAATTCAAACCTTGCGCATAAAAATACCTTTTTGGTGTGAAAAAAGGCTTTTCGTGCAACTCTTCTTTTTCACGCAGAACTTCCCTTTTTCACGCAACACCTTATTTTTCGCACAACAGTTATTCTTTTAGATCAACACTCTATACCTCAATTTTTCCACGTGTCAGAGCTCAGGATTTGTCTAAGTGTCGATCCACACAAATGAGAGGGGTTCACCTCATATTTATAGGCTTTTTGACCCTGTGCGTAAAAACCCTTCCTGTGTGTAAAACCCCTTCCTGCACGTAAAACTATCTCTGAGTTCTTTATATTATGAGCACCTTCCTTTTATTCTCGTGCACCACCTAGGTTTTTCGTGCACCTCATGAATTTTCTATTTTTCATCATTCTGAACCTGAAGCCTCCTTTTCACATAAAACATCAGACCCACATTTTGCGCACAACTAACTTTTCGTGCACAAGTTTGATTTTCCGCGCACATGGCGCAAACATCTCTGATTTTTCATGCGCCTCTTGCCTTTGACGATTTTATGTATTTCTGATCCGAGACACTACTTGGTTAAGAAACTTTTTTAAGTTCATTATTCCTTTTATATCACTTATTACCATGTTATGAACATTATGTAATTATTTAAGTTAATAACGGTCGTTTTGTCGATCTTTGGTACTTGAGTCAAAAATAAACTTCTTATAATTACAAGTTGTTCATGTGGTAAAATATCCATTATATGAAAAATTATATTATTGATGTAGATATCATATATATCATACATATCCAGTATATAAATTCATTTATAATATTATATAACATTTAGAGTTAAGAAATGAAATGCACCGTTCATGGAGACGGTAAGCCGTACGTACGCATGAACGCTACTTTCATTTCTATTTCATATTTTAATGGAATGAAATCATAATGATATAAAGGTATATTATAATTCCAGTATAATATCATATATAATATCATTTACTCCATCCTTTATACATCCCACATATGGCATTAACGATTCAAATCACTTTGAGGGGGCGGTAGTCCGCACTTCCTAAAATGAAATTATCGCGTTTACCCATAATGGAAATCATAAAGGTATGCCATAAATGAAAAATACATAAGCATAAGGAAAACATAAACATAATATATATCATATATAAAAAATAGTGTCATCATAATGGCCACCATGAGAGGTGTTAAAAGAAGATTGAACAATCATCGTTTCGTGATGCAGTAATTCGCCACCCACAGAAACAGTATGTTATTTAACCATTTGACGAAGGTGTGTGTAAGTGTAAATAAAATACTTCTTATAACAAAATCCTAGTATATTGAAGATACTGGTGTTTCTACAAAAGAAAATAATAAAAAGAGTTTAGGGGGTTGGAGAAGCAAAATAAAACAAAACAACATAAGAGAAGACATTACCTTAAAATCGGGTAACTCTTTTTGATTTGAGCCAAAGGCTTCCTTGGGAAGACTTCTGCCCAAAGTGAGGCTTCTAGGAGTAAGATAGGGAAGTTGAGAGAGTATTTGGGCAGAGTTTGGCCGATCCAAATGGCTTGGAAGGTGTGAATAAGGTGGTAGTGGTGGGGGCCTTTTATAAGAGGAGAGGAGGGGCACTCTTGGAAAGTCATGAAATGTTACTTTATTATATAATGACTTTCGGATTTTAAAGGTCCCAAACTTATATATTTCGAGGATAAGGTGATAAGGGTTCGAAATATACTCATACAATAGGTTTTTGACAAGTGTAAGTCTTAGATTTTACATTATCTTTTCATTTTAGTTAAATCATTAATTAATGAGGTAATCGTTGCATCATCATGGTGTCATAAAAAATTTAATTTATTTAATGTATAAAAATTATAAAAAAAATATCATGATGTAGGAAATATTTTTATATTTCCAATTAATATTTATAGTCAAAAAGTTAACTTATATAGCCCCATGTAATAATTGTTTTAGTAAAACAACACATGTTTGAGACAATTTTGTTTTTACTTTAAATAAAATGTTATTAATGTCATTTTCTTACCCAAGTGACTCCATGGAGTCCCCAAGTTGACCCATGGATTTTCTTGGTCGGCCATGACTCATACAATAAGGGTAGGACAAGTGTAAGGGTATTTTCATATTTTTATAATATCATTTTTACCTTAAATTTTACTATTTACCTTTAATCGCAATTAATTAAACTTAAAAGTTACTATTCAACAAAAAATTATTTTAATCCCATTGAACCACATTTTACTTCCTAATGACAACCATGTGTGTCGTATTTTTGAAAATCAAATCACAGAAGTGGTAATGTTTCATTTAAACGAAAAATCAGTTTTTTAACTACCACTTAGTGGTTTCACTATTCATCAAAAATTGAAGTTTTTCAGAACAATGCCAAAATTTCACCCTAAGCTATAATTGATATTCCAAATTCAAAAATGATGTCTATTTTAAAAAATTACAAAAATATAAGTTGCGTTAATTAATTTTATAATTAATTCCCACTGTCACAACAAACAGCGTGTTCTTAAGAAACAATATATATCAAAAGATTGACAATTGTTTACGTCCAATTTCAAAGTAAAATTAATTATAATAACCACCATTGGATAAAATGGTAAAAATATATTCTAATTATACATTAAAACCACTCAATAGTATAATTTATCACTATAAATTATTTTGATTAAAAAAGTTGTTTTTAAGTATTTTTCACTATTCATAAAAATTGGAAGTTCTCAGAAAAATACCAAAAATTCAACATAGGCTAATTTCGATATTATGAATCCAAAAATGAAGTCCATTTTGAAATATAAAATATATATAATTTAAAAAGGTGGGTATTACTATTCATAATGGCTATTTTGATTAGTCGCGGTGTGTTAGAATCTCAAAATTGCGTACAATGAAAGCTATTGCATTATTGAAAGAGAAGCGTATCGTGGAAGCTCGGGGTGTTACATTCTCCCCTCCTTCAATAAATTGTGTCCTCGTAATTTGAAATTTTTCTTTGAAAATAAAAGGTTGAAAATAGAGAATTCCTTTGTGGAAAACCCACATCGGAAATAAGGTTAATAAAATTTAGCCTTAATAAGAGGGAAAGGGAAATGAAAAAGTCACCACCAAATTATGATCTCGATAAGGAGAACATTGGTGGAAATTAGAGACATATAATTGGAGGAAAAACGTAAATATTTGTAGGGAGTTATTGAGGTCATCAATCACAAACAAGTGTAAAATTGAGGTCCTCAAAGCCTTCAATCTATGTTGATTTAAAATATTATTAGTTCAACAAGACATAAGGTATTAGGATAACACATTTTTTTGTTTTAATATCTCTTTACTAAAGTTTAAGAATTAATTTATTCATAGAATAAGAGATAGGTATATATATATTTATGCTTGACAAGTAGAGTTTCAACCTTCAACTAATTTCTACCACAAACTCATCCTTCACTCAAAAAGATACTAGAACTCAAAATATTATATTTATCCTAATCCTACAAGGTTCAAAATATTAACACATACCATTTAGATTAGGAAAAATATTTTGTAATAACCAGGGACTTTCTGTAGGCTAGTGGTAGGTAATAAAGGACTGTCACACTATGGTTGTGGGTTCGATTCCGACAGCTTTGTCCGACGTGACGGGTTATCCCTCGACCTACAGGTTGTCCTTTTCCTAAAACTATAGTATTATAATATTCCAAAAATAATATTCAGAAATGTTTTAACCTTAAACAATACTATCCAAGGTTCAACTTAATCCATTCCAACCTTTATGGTTATCCAAAATACTTCTGTCCAACTCACAGTCCAAATTTTATAAGGAAGGTAAACATAATGAAGATCCTTTTTTTTCGCGTAACAACATTTGAACACCTTCATCATGCATTATTTTAAAACACTGCAACATCCTGAATTACCATAAATCCTTATTGATTACATTCATGATCCATTATTCCTTATAGAATACTATATATACTCCTTCTATCCAAAAATGTATACAAATCATTAATCAGTTTCAAGGAAGTTAAGAAATCCAATATAATTTATCCAAATCAACCATGTATTATTCCAAAATCACTATCTCAGTATCAGAACCATATTATGGTTTATCTTTCTCTCAACCATATATTTTCCAAAAATTCAACTTACTGTGGAGTCACTTTTCTTGGTTCCACACAATCCCAAGTCCTTGATGAAATAGTACTGCAGTACAATCCTTATATACTCCATAATTATTATAACCAGTACATCATTGATACAACACTCAAATGACAAAATTATTTAATTACAACATAAGAACTCTAATCATTCCTCCTCATCTGTGGTAGTATCATAACTTGATTATTATCCAATAACATCATTTGGGGCATGCTCTGATGATTTGGACATTGGTTTGCGTAGTGTCCCCACTCCTTGCAGATGAAGCATTGTACATTTGAAACCTTTTTCTTACCCTTGCAGTCACACACTTGGTGTTCTTTTTCTCCACAATTATAACAAACTCCCATTCCCTTCAGGCAAGTTCCAAGGTGTTTCTTCCCACAGTTATCACATATTAAAAAATTATTCTTTTCCCTCGTCCCTTTATCCATCATTCCCTCTTCCATCCTTTTCTTCTCTTTCTTCCCTTCAAAGCCATAAGAATCAGAGAATTATTTACTTATCTTATTAACACATGATACTATTTCTTTATATGTTGAGAACACATGGGAGACTATTTCCCTTATAAATGTTGGCTTAATACCATGAAAGATATGATCCTTCTTACTATTTGGATCATACGTATTGATGGAGTTCACATTCCTTCTACTGGGCGCCATTTCTATACAATGGCATAAACTAGGTTAGTTTATGAATTGCAATGAATAATTCCAAACTTGTAAAATACTTAATGTAAATTGAACGGTTTATGGATATAATCCATAATCATAAAAATGTTTTTCTTTGAGGAAGTATATACTCATAAACCCTTCATAATGGTTTCTAAAGAAAAAGATAATTATCCTAAGCATATCCCCTGGGAGTGTCATAACCAAGAGTGCAACAAGGCCCGTTGTCGTGCACCAGTTCCCGTTTGAGTCTAGCTCAAAGCGATGTTTTTGAGTTTTACCCCTTGGTACATCTGTGCCAGAGCCGCCTCTACCTACTCGTATCCAGACAAGGATGTATTACTCATAAAACTCACAAAATCTCTATAATACCAAAATTCTAGGAAGTTCTTCTATACTAATCCTCAAAGTCTATCTTATGGCTATGTGCTATAATCAGAGTTTTTCTAAATCTAGCTTCCAAGGTTAGTACTAAACTGCCTCTGATACCAACTGTAACGCCCCGACCCTAGTTACCCAGAGTCGGTGCATTATTGCGTAACAATGGCATGATCACAAAAGATCAAGTCTTGAAAGACCGATTAGTTTAGTAGCCTTGGAAACACTAGATACATTCAAAAGTCTTACATTACATCATAAAGTAAAAAAAAACTACAACAACATCTTGTCTTCATATCCCCTCATACTATCCCTGCAGGTCATTCATAATATACTTCTTCACATCCTGGAAAAATTAAAACATTGGAAGGGGTGAGCTCAGATGCTCAGTAAGGATAACAATATAGAAGAAGCTTTCATAAATAAACATAAACATTTTAGGCAATGTATAACTAAAACAAAATCCTTTTAAACTTGAACTTCAACATAATATGGAAAAATTAAAATGAGATAATGTCATTTACTTATTCACATGGATATTCTACTGGTCGAATAATCACATGCAATATCAATAACCACTTTGATAATGATGGAATGCATAATGACAGACTATCATAACCATGTATCCAAGGCCTCGTGCCAAGACTACAAATAATATTTTGTCAAGGCCTCATGCCAAGACACTAGTTTGTCTCATGATACCTACCGATGCATCAAGGAGCTATAACGGGCTCCACCCGTCACTTATTAAGTTCAATGCATTCCTCATACAAACAGGTTTAAACATATCATAAACCATAACATAATCGCATCACATAAAACATGCATAAAGGCAACATGAGATTTCCACATTTCAATCACAAGATATCAATAAAACACATTGATATAATAAAAACATTATCAAAACCATTTTCAATACAAAAATAAAAGAAAATTAAAACTTGGTATTTATTTTTCATTTTAAAAAAGTTATGGCTTGTAGAGGAAGCCGAAACTCAAATAATGGTCATGGCGACGGAGAAGTCATTGTCGCCACATACGTACGAAAAGATAAAAATTCCTTTTTGTCATTTAGTGAAATGCTTCGTATAAAAAAGATTCATTTTGAATAAACATAAAAGTCAAAGGGGTTTATACACCGTATAAAAGAAAGTTGTGTATAAAATAAAATATGCCTCAATGAAAGGAGATTGATACAAAGTCCTTAAAAAGATAATTTTTTAAATAAAATAGATCTATTATGTGTATTAACTATATGTACACATAAAGAAAGTATAAATACAGGATAGGATATAATAATATCATGACATAATTTGAAAGTAGGAGATTAACCCAAAGAATGGAAATTGGGTTAAGAAGTTCCCTTACCTCGTGTCCGACTTGACTCGGTCATTCTTTAACCTACTGGATAATAAACTAGAGTTAATTTCTACTTTCTTAAGAACCTTTTTCAAGTTCATTATTCCTTTTATATCACTTATTACCATGTTATGAACATTGTGTAATTATTTAAGTTAATAACGGTTGTTTTGTCGATCTTTGGTACTTGAGTCAAAAATAAACTTCTTATAATTACAAGTTGTTCATGTGGTAAAATATCCATTATATCCAGAATTATATTCATGATTTAGATATCATATATATCATACATATCCATTATATAAATTCATTTATAATATTACATAACATTTAGAGGTAAGAAATGAAATGCACCGTTCATGGAGACGGTAAGCCGTACGTACGCATGAACGCTACTTTCATTTCTATTTCATATTTTAATGGAATTAAATCATAATGATATAAAGGTATATTATAATTCCAGTATAATATCATATATAATATCATTTACTCCATCCTTTATACATCCCATATATGGCATTAACGATTCAAATCACTTTGAGGGGGCGGTAGTCCACACTTCCTAAAATGAAATTATCGCGTTTACCCATAATGGAAATCATAAAGGTATGCCATAAATGAAAAATACATAAACATAAGGAAAACATAAACATTATATATATCATATATAAAAAATAGTGTCATCATAATGGCCACCATGAGAGGTGTTAAATGAATATTGAACAATCATCGTTTCATGAGGCAGTAATTCGCCACCCACAGAAACAGTATGTTCTTTAACCATTTGATGAAGGTGTGTGTAAGTGTAAATAAAATCCTTCTCATAACAACATCCTAGTATATTGAATATACTGGTATTGTTATAAAAGAAAATAATAAAAAGAGTTTAGGGGGTTGGAGAATCAAAATAAAACAAAACAACATAAGAGAAGACATTACCGCAAAATCGGGTAACTCTTTTTGATTTGAGCCAAAGGCTTCCTTGGGAAGACTTATGCCCAAAGTGAGACTTCTAGGAGTAAGAGAGGGAAGCTGAGAGAGTATTTGGGTAGAGTTTGGTCGAGCCAAATGGCTTGGAAGGTGTGAATAAGGTGGTAGTGGTGGGGGCCTTTTATAAGGGGAGAGGAGGGGAACTCTTGGAAAGTCATGAAATGTTACTTTATTATATAATGATTTTCGGATTTTAAAGGTCCCAAACTTATATATTTTGAGGATAAGGTGATAAGGGTTATAAATATACTCATCCAATAGGTTTTTAACAAGTGTAAGTATTATATTTTACATTATATTTTCATTTTATTTAAATCGTTAATTAATGAGGTAATCGCTGCATCATCATGGTGTCATAAAAAATTTAATTTATTTAATGTATAAAAATTATAAAAAAAATATCATGATGTATAAAATACTTTTATATTTCCAATGAATATTTATAGTCGAAATGTTAACTTATATAACCCCATGTAATAATTGTTTTTGTAAAACAACACATGTTTGTGACAATTTTATTTTTACTTTAAATAAAAAGTTATTAATCTCATTTTCTTACCCAAGTGGCTCCATGGGGTCCCCAAGTTGATCCATGGATTGTCTCGGTCGGCCATTACTCATCCAATAAGGGTAGGACAAGTGTAAGGGTATTTTCATATTTTTATAATATCATTTTTACCTTAAATTTCACTAATTACCTTTAATCGCGATTAATTAAACTTAAAAGTTACTATTCACCAAAAAAATATTTTAATCCCATTGAAAAAAATTTTACTTCCTAATGACAAACATGTATGTCGGATTTTTGAAAATCAAATCACAGAAGTGGTAATGTTTCATTTAAATGAAAAATCGGTTTTTTAACTACCACTTAGTGGTTTCACTATTCATCAAAAATTGAAGTTTTTCAGAACAATGCCAAAATTTCACCCTAAGCTATAATTGATATTCCGAATTCAAAAATGATGTCTATTTTACAAAATTCCAAACATATAAGTTGCATTAATTAATTTAATAATTAATTCCCGCTGTCACAACAAATAGCGTGTTTTTAAGAAACAATATATATCAAAAGATTGACAATTGTTTATGTCCAATTTCAAAGTGAAATTAATTATAATAACCACAATTGGATAAAATGGTAAAAATATATTCTAATTATACATAAAAACCAATCAATAGTATAATTTATCACTATAAATTATTTTGATTAAAAAAAGTTGTTTTTAAGTATTTTTCACTATTCATAAAAATTGGAAGTTCTCAGAAAAATACCAAAAATTCAACATAGGCTAATTTCGATATTCCGAATCCAAAAATGAAGTCCATTTTGAAATATAAAATATATATAATTTCAAAAGGTTGGTATTACTATTCATAATGGCTATTTTAATTAGTCGCGGTGTGTTAGAATCTCGAACTTGCGTACAATGCAAGCTATTGAATTATTGAAAGAGAAGCGTATCGTGGAAGCTTGGGGTGTTACAGAAGATTTGTTGGTGACACCTAAAATAGAAAGTTTCAAGGTGTGGTGAACGATTTCCTTTAATTTTTTTACTTGAGGTTGTATTGGTTTTTCCAAGGTGTTTTTATAAACCCTTGTTGCGGGGAACTAGAAGGAAAGTAGAAGGATAACTTCAGGGAGAGAAGACTTATGACCCAGTGGCACTAAGGTGATCCATGGTACAACCTATGACTTCTCCACTTTAGTTATAGTTATAGTAAACACAATCACAAGTTAGTCCTTCATTTTCGTATCCCTTTTTTGAGACCTTGATATTCTAGTAGAGCTTTTAGCGTGACCCTTGAATCTAGAGGCTCCTACAAATGAACTGTCAGATTTCATGCTTCGCTTATAGTAGTGTGACTTGAATCTAGGAGGAGAGAGGTTATAATTGGACCTCCTAGTCATTGCGATGAAACCTTATGACATCATCTTGAGTATAGACTGTTTATACATGGTATGTGACCAGATAAACTATCAACACTAGAGATTTAGATGCCTTTATATAGATGGGACAAAATTAAACTTCATGGTAGGGAAGGATATTATGGCTAAAAAAGTGGGAACCATGAGCATGGAGATACTAAAAATTACCCATTAGTTAAAGATTTTAACCCTTGGTGAGGAAATATCTTTAGGAATATAACTTCTAGGGGTAGTGGTATATTATATGGATGTATTTCATAAAGATAATCTAGAACTAACTCTAAGGTGGGAGATTTAATTATAGATACCCAAATATTGATGTACATAGAAATTACATTACTTTTACAGAATACTTAATACATAATAAAAACAAACACACAAGGACCATAATAGTTTAGTGTCTTTGGAAACTTGAAAAAATAATCTTCTAATCTTGTTGAAAGATCTTCAACATCTCCCATAAAGATCTTCCCCTTTTTTCTCTTACCTAAAACCTTTCTTTATATCCTAGGGAAAATAAAACATGTAAAGGGTGAGCTCAAATGATCAGTAAGGGTAAGCATGGAGAGAATAAAACAAAACATATACATTTGAACTTAAAAACATGAACATAATGTTTAAACATCAAAATATTGAGTAATGACATAAAAAATAGCAGTACATAAGTCATAGATACATTAATCATGATAAAATAGCATGGGAATAAAACATGTAATTGTGGAAATAATTAAGCACATGATATGATTTCCATAGTAGCCAAGGCATTGCTGCCAAGACCATCTTAGTGGACAAAGTCCCTTTCTGAATCGAGTTCACTCCTCGTTCCAGTCCTGTATTACTGAACCAGATTAACTTACCATTCCATCCATGTTTATCTCATGAGATATTAATCTTTAACCAATGTATTGGAGGTAGATATAGGTCCCAACCATCTCATAATGAAATCATTCTTACTTGTGCCACAAAATAAACTTAAAACATTCATCATAAACCAAAGAATAAAATGGGTTTCATAAACATCATCCCATCATCACATAATCCATATAAAACAAATGTATATTTCATCATAAGAAAAGTGAAACCATGTAAATCATAGAGACATTATACTTGAAAAATACACATATGAAATAATGTCATCTTAGATGGAAAATGGTTTTGATAAAACCATTGAAATGAATTCTTGAGGAAAATATACTTCTTCTTCAAAATCATTTTCTTTTCACAAAATGTCATGAAACTTTAAAAATAAAAGTATTTTTTTGAAAATAGTCGTAAAATATTGTAGAGTAAGCTTCATGAAAATGAGGCGTTATGAAACCGTAAAAATCCGTTCACGCCGTATAGGTTAAAAATAACATTCTTCTCATACTTTTGTCGGAAAAGTCAAAAATTTCCTCGTGTGGTAAAAAAAAGTAAGATTCCTTTCATAACATGTGGTAAATTTCAAAAATGGGTAAAAAGGAATTTAAAAATACATGAAAAAATTGTTAGAAAACATGGGCATGGATGATAACAATAACCCCAGTAAATACTTACGAATAACAATCTCAGATAAGAATGAGATTGAAAAATTATCCCTTACCTTAGGTCCGATATGGTTCGTACGTATCCGAACCTCATGTATAATGATTTAAATAATGTCATTGAATTATTAAAGAATCATATTCATTGTTATGATATCATATATGGTTCACTTATGACTTTATATTACCCGTTCTTTTGTAAATTCCATGTTAAAGCAATGTTTTGGGTAAAATCGTTTTATTTATCATACGTGTTTGGACTTATTGTTAATGATATTTTTATTACTTATATCATTATTTAATTGCTTCCAGAATGTAAATCATGATTTATATATCATATATATTCAGTATATATATATATATATAATAGATTGATAAGTGAAAATAAATACACCGTTCATGGAGACGGTAGGCCGTACGTATGCATGAACACTGTTTTATTTTCCTTATTGACTTGAATGGAAGTATGTAGATGACATATATATATATACATAAATAAATTAGATTTATCATGTCATATATTTAATTATTATTCATTATATATACTGAAGTGCATTGTGTTGCATTTGTTGTCAATGAGGCATGAAGTTGTCATGGAATGAATGGATGTCAAGGAATGTCAAGATGTGAATGACAAAGGATGTGATGGTGATGAAGGAGAATGGCCATGGTACTAAGATGCATGTCACTTAGGAGATTCACTAAGTGACATAGGATGTTGTGGTTGAAACATTCTCTATGAAAATCAGACGATTGTTGAGCTGCTCTTTAAGTTCAAAGAACTTGTATCCTGATGATACAAAGTCACAACATGATGAGAAGACCATGCATTGTAGTGACAATGCATGAGGAGTTGAAAGTGATCCATCCATAAGTTCTAAGTGGATGAAGTGGATTAAAGAAGTCCATGCACTATCATTTAGTGCATGTGAATTTGAAGAAGATCCAATTTGATCTCTGATTAGATCAATGAAGAATGTTGAAGAACATGTGTGATTTATGAGATTCAGTTGAAGAAGTCCCTCCTAAGTATTGAACACATATGGAAGAGGAGATGAAGAAGATTAAGAAGAAACCTTGGGAATTCCATATCCTAAGTAGAGATCATATGAGAGGAGAAATGATGGAATTCTTAAGAAGAAGGAAGATGGCTTAGAGAAGTGGCACTTGGCAATTGGCATGTTTTATATGGAGGGGAACTTTGTTTTTAACAAAGTCTTAATATTTTCCTTATCCAAAAAAATTGGCCACCAAGGGCCAGCCTTAAGGGTTCAACCCAAGGCACATGTGGGACTAGGTCACCACGCCCAAGGGGATCCCATGGGGCCAGCCCGAGAGGCCGCGGCCGTGTGTAAGCCGGGGCCACGTAAGGGATCAGGCCTGCGCAGCAGGGGCGCCAGAGCGCGCCCGGAGGATGCATAGTGGGCGCCAGTGGCGCGCCCGCAGGGAGCAGAGTGGGCGCAGAGCGCGCCCGCAGGGAGAACTCGGCGCGGGGCGGCACCGAGAGGGGAGAAGATTCAATTGCTGAGCTGATGGAAGCGCTTGGGTGATAAACCGCGGAAAAATCGGCCGCCGTTTCGATGTGGGACGCGCATTTTTTCACCGGGAGCGAATCCTGGCCGCTCGATCGATCGCGCGCCAGATCTCGACCGCACGATCGATCCCGCGCGAGATCTTCAGATCCAGGCCGTCCAAAGTCTTCTGATCACCCGATCCAATGGCCGAAGAGTTCGTCCTCTTCCTTGAGCTCGCTCGAAGCCACCCGCAAGCCTCCGACGAACCAGGCGCCATCCGAGGGATGATTTCGAGATCCCGGCCACCTCCGATCAAACCGAAGTGTCCATTGGGATCGTATGAGCATACCGAACACAACCATGCCTTAAAATACACTTGCATGCAATGTTTGGAGAGTTTTGAAGTTCGGCCGAAGCAACCGAAGGTGCGAGGCCATTCGGTGTTGATGCTTTGCATGGATTGGGTTTAAAAAAGGCCATGCGTACGTTTCCATGCACATGCATGAAGAGGAAAATAATGAAGGAAAAGAACCCGCGTGAAACAGAGGAGAAACAAGATTTTGGAAATCTTGAAAACCCGAGATATTCGGGAGTTTGAATTTATATCCCACGCGGATGAACCGAGGCCCTCTGCCTATATAAAGAGAGGCCGAGCCCTCGAGAAGGCTTGCTGATCCTCTGAAGAGAGAAGTCCCGTGAGAAGCACTTTGTGCCTCGCGAAGAAAGAATCCCCGCGCATTCCACTTGCGCGGCTGAAGTTCCAGAGCCATCCGAGGCTCTGAAGGAGGTCCCTGCCCGCGTACTCACGCGGCAGAAGGAGCCCTCACTGCCCGCAAACTTGCGCGGCAGGAGGAGCTTGCGTGGTGAGGTGCTTGACACCCTGCGCGCCCGAGGTGTTGCACCTTGCACACCCGAGGCAGTAGCAACCTTGCTCGCCCAAGGCTGGTTGCACCTTGCACCCTGCGCGCCCTTGCCTCCTTGAGGACTTGAGCGGCAGTATTGAAGGAGAAAGGCCACACCACTTGCGCGCCTACTTTGAAGGTGGAAGACCCGAGACTTGTGCTTGTGTGCCAAGTGAAGGAGTAAGTCCCTACGGCTGGTGTGTGCAAAACAAGAAAGCCACCACAACGTTTGTGTGCAAATTAAAGATGAGGCCGTAGCCCTTGTGTGTGAAAAATGGAGAACCAAGTGTGTGCATAAGTGAAGTGCACACTTTGAAGAAGATTAAAAGGACAAGGAAGTGTGTGTGCTTAGTAAGTGAAGTAGGCCAAGCCTTGTGTTTTCTAATTGATCAAAGGAAGTGTGTGTGTGCAAACAAAACAAGTAGGTCGAACCTAGGTGTGTGCAAAGTGTACACATTTAGAAGAATAAAGAAGAGGACATCCACACTAAAGTATAACACACTTTTAGTGTGTAGACAAAAAGAACAAAGTGTGTGAAGGAAGTGAGAAGGTGTGTGCTTAAAGATACTACACCCTTTGTGGGTTTATTGCACCAAGAGAAGAAAGAGGGAAGTGCATGCATGCATGAATGCACGTGCACATGTGAACAGAGCCAAATCAGTGGTGTGCATTTGAGAAGACCAAGACCAAGAGTTCTTGAAGAATTTGAGAAGGCCATGCTATCAGTGCATGAGGATGAAGAGCTGCCATGCACTCAGTGCATGAAGTTGAAGTGAGTGAGACTGGACCAGACTGAAGTTAAAGACATCAGTTGTCTGAGTATTCAGTAATTGAGAAGAGCCTGATCAAGTGAAGTGATCAGAAGATTGCTGAGCAAGACCAACAGACCTTTTCAGAGGCTGTTGAAGATTCTTGAAGAGAGAGGCCAGGTCATCCTGAGAAGAAGGAGATAAATCCTGAGCAAGACGAGAAGACCTGATCATCACAAGTGATCAGAGGTACAGAGCAAGGCCAGCAGTCTTTATCCCAGGCTGATGAAGTTACTTGAAGAAGTTAAAGAGGAGAAGAGCTACTCGTGCGACTCGAGCAGCCAAGAGAAGACCCTGTGGGACTCAGGGAGAAGAAGTCTTTAGTGGGATTCTGGAGCAGGACAGTGGGACTCTGGTAACACTGTGGGACGCAGTATAAAGACCCTCCTGTGGGACTCAGGAGAGATACAGTGGGACTCTGTATCGACCATTGTAATTTTAACAGGTTATAATGGAGAATCCATGCTGGGAGAGCATGGCAAGGATGTAGGCCTTTGGTGCCGAACCTTGTAAATCCTTGTGTCCAGTGCCTTTTCATTACTGCATTATCCGGGAAAGGTTGAGAGACATAAGAAGAGTGGATCAAGGCCTTAACAAGCCATAGAGGTTTAATTGATTAAGAATCAATTAGTAAAAAGTTTTAAAGGATCACTGATTCACCCCCTCCCCCTCTCAGTGATTCACACTGATCTGGGCACTTCAGTTGGTATCAAAGGGAGGTTACCTCTAAAAGATCCAAGGGAGTCTTTATGAAGTGCAGATTTGAGGAAATGAGTGACCAGCCTCAAATGGAGATATCTGCCAAGACTCAGAAAAATAGAAAGAAGAAACAGGCCAAGAAGATGAAGAAAGCCTGTCCTAGCTGTGATGAAGATGGAAGAAACAATGATCTTCTCAATGCAATCAAATATCTTCAGAAGACAGTCCCCAAGGAAGTGGCAATGTGTATAGCTACATGCATCCTTGATCTTCAAGAAGAAAAATCACAGTTAGAAGAAGAAGCCAATGCAATGGAAGATCAATTGGCAAAAAGGGTTGGCATAGCCAACACTCTCAGAAAGCTGGTGAAGGCTAAAGATGAAACAGTATCGCTTTGCAATGAAAGATATGAAGACACTACTGAAGAATTGCAAAGAAGCCTTTCTGAGAAAGAATTCTTTAACATAATGGTCAAAGATGTTTTCCATGCACTGGAAAAGAGGCACAAAGTTTCAATGAATGTCAGAGATGCTCAACTTGAAGAAAAAGTAAAATTGGTGAAGGAGCTGGACAATTCATTGCCAGAATTGAAGAAGGTGCATGAAGACCAGATGAAACAACTGGTGGAGAATTGGGAAGGAAAGCTAAGAACTGTTGAGGATGAGAAGAACTCTCTCAACATGAAATACTTAGAACTGGAGGTGATATTGAAACATCTGCAATCACCTAAAGATGAATCCTCCCAGTCAGCTGGAAGAAGACATGTTGCTACTCAAGTATGCTTTGAGCAGGATGATTCTAAGAGAAAGACATCCTCTAATAAAAGTGCAACATCTTCTAGAAAGAAGGTACCATCCATACCATCTTGTACTGATGCTTCTAATTGTGTTTCCACAAAAAGTGCAGGATGGAAGAATAATTCCAAAGAAATATGGATGAAGACAGTAAAGAAGTAGAGCTCTCCTGAAACAGCACAACAGGTCAAGAAAAGTACCCTACAATCAGAAGGACTGAAGAGGTCAAGATTCGTGGGACAATGCTGGTGTTGTAACAAGTATGGGCATTGTGCAAAGGATTGTTGGTACAATCCACTGAATGCCAAAGCACAGAGGAAGCCCATGCCAAGGGGGAGCAAGCCAGAAGGAAGGAAGCAACATCCACAGGTCCAGAGACATCTGTTTACTGCAAATAGATTTGGATTACTTGACAACATCTGGGATGGTTGCAAAAGTGGTCAAAGAGTTGATACATATCAATCTCCGAATGTATCCGAAGCTGGAATGAAGAGAAGATCACTGAACCTGGCTAAGAGAGATTCCTTGGGAAGCAAGCAGAAGAAAGTGGAAGATGCTCCCAAGAAGAGTTTGAAGAATGAAGAGAAGTCCTTGGAATTGAAATCCAAGAAGGGTGATGCATCCAGAAGGACCACCAAGAAAACATGCTTCTACTGTGGAAAGAAAGGACACATCATGGACCTTTGTAAAGAAGCCATGAAACTAAATAGAAGCAGACTGAACTCCAAAAGACAATCAATCCAGAAGAAGAAGGGATTGATTGAAAATAAGTTGCCCAAGAGAGGTAGCTTAGCAGCATCCAAAGAACCATGTGGAACTTCCAAAACTGAGGCCACTCTTCCAAATAATTTACTAGTCATATGGCCAAATCAGTTGCAACTTGCCAAAGATCTGCAAAAAGCTGAATATAAAGTTCTGGCAATTGCTAAGGAAAAAGCGAAGAAGAAGATTTCACATGAAGATGTTTTGAGAACCACACCAGCACAATCATCAATGAAGATCAAATGTGCAAGTGTGAAGACTGGTGAAAATGGGACATCTCGGTTGAGAGAATCTTCTCAACCTTGTTGTTCACATTGATGAACCAAGGAGGTTCCATCTTATTCCCTTATCCTCTTGGTATATACATGTGCTAACATTGTAGGGAATTGAAGATGATGATCATTCTCATCTGGAGGATGGTTTGGACAGAATGGAGTGCACCCCTTGAGGGGGAGCCAATCTGGAGAAGATGATGTTCTAAAATTAATATCATCTTGAGAAAGTAGATGAAAGGGGGAGCTTTATCTTTGCACCTGAACATTCTAATGTGTTTTGTGAAGTATGTGCAGGATTCAGCAATTCATTGAATATCTGAAAAATTCAACCCCTAAGCATGATCTCACATGTATTGTGAATGTTGGACAGCATTGAGTTCCTTGGTTATATCACTCTTGTTTTCTGCACCGGGTTAGCCCAAGTAGACTTAGAGTTGATTTACTAAAGGTTCCTTGCTAAAGAGAACATGTGGCATCATCCCTCTCTTAGTGATTTTCAAGAAGATGCTATTCAATGGGAGGAAGAAATATTTTGAAGAGAGCCACACCACACCTTTGCATTTGATTGCCAATAAGGGGGAGAAATATTGGCACACATATTGACCCATTCATATGTTCTGAAGGAGTGTATTGACAACAAATACAAAGGGGGAGATTGAAGTGCATTGTGTTGCATTTGTTGTCAATGAGGCATGAAGTTGTCATGGAATGAATGGATGTCAAGGAATGTCAAGATGTGAATGACAAAGGATGTGATGGTGATGAAGGAGAATGGCCATGGTACTAAGATGCATGTCACTTAGGAGATTCACTAAGTGACATAGGATGTTGTGGTTGAAACATTCTCTATGAAAATCAGACGATTGTTGAGCTGCTCTTTAAGTTCAAAGAACTTGTATCCTGATGATACAAAGTCACAACATGATGAGAAGACCATGCATTGTAGTGACAATGCATGAGGAGTTGAAAGTGATCCATCCATAAGTTCTAAGTGGATGAAGTGGATTAAAGAAGTACATGCACTATCATTTAGTGCATGTGAATTTGAAGAAGATCCAATTTGATCTCTGATTAGATCAATGAAGAATGTTGAAGAACATGTGTGATTTATGAGATTCAGTTGAAGAAGTCCCTCCTAAGTATTGAACACATATGGAAGAGGAGATGAAGAAGATTAAGAAGAAACCTTGGGAATTCCATATCCTAAGTAGAGATCATATGAGAGGAGAAATGATGGAATTCTTAAGAAGAAGGAAGATGGCTTAGAGAAGTGGCACTTGGCAATTGGCATGTTTTATATGGAGGGGAACATTGTTTTTAACAAAGTCTTAATATTTTCCTTAGCCAAAAAAATTTGCCACCAAGGGCCAGCCTTAAGGGTTCAACCCAAGGCACATGTGGGACTAGGTCACCACGCCCAAGGGGATCCCATGGGGCCAGCCCGAGAGGCCGCGGCCGTGTGTAAGCCGGGGCCACGCAGGGGATCAGGCCTGCGCAGCATGGGCGCCAGAGCGCGCCTGGAGGATGCATAGTGGGTGCCAGTGGCGCGCCCGCAGGGAGCAGAGTGGGCGCAGAGCGCGCCCGCAGGGAGAACTCGGCGCGGGGCGGCACCGAGAGGGGAGAAGATTCAATTGCTGAGCTGATGGAAGCGCTTGGGTGATAAACCGCGGAAAAATAGGCCGCCGTTTCGATGTGGGACGCGCATTTTTTCACCGGGAGAGAATCCTGGCCGCTCAATCGATCGAGCGCCAGATCTCGACCGCATGATCGATCCCGCGCGAGATCTTCAGATCCAGGCCGTCCAAAGTCTTCTGATCGCCCGATCCAACGGCCGAAGAGTTCGTCCGCTTCCTTGAGCTCGCTCGAAGCCACCCGCGAACCTCCGACGAACCAGGCGCCATCCGAGGGATGATTTCGAGATCCTGACCACCTCCGATCAAACCGAAGTGTCCATTGGGATCTTCTAAGCATACCGAACACAACCATGACTTAAAATACACTTGCATGCAATGTTTGGAGAGTTTTGAAGTTCGGCCGAAGCAACCGAAGGTGCGAGGCCATTCGGTGTTGATGCTTTGAATGGATTGGGTTTAAAAAAGGCCATGCGTACGTTTCCATGCACATGCATGAAGAGGAAAATAATGAAGGAAAAGAACCCGCGTGAAACAGAGGAGAAACAAGATTTTGGAAATCTTGAAAACCCGAGATATTCGGGAGTTTGAATTTATATCCCACGCGGATGAACCGAGGCCCTCTGCCTATATAAAGAGAGGCCGAGCCCTCGAGAAGGCTTGCTGATCCTCTGAAGAGAGAAGTCCCGTGAGAAGCACTTTGTGCCTCACAAAGAAAGAAGCCCCGCGCATTCCACTTGCGCGACTGAAGTTCCAGAGCCATCCGAGGCTCTGAAGGAGGTCCCTGCCCGCGTACTCGTGCGGCAGAAGGAGCCCTCACTGCCCGCAAACTTGCGCGGCAGGAGGAGCTTGCGTGGTGAGGTGCTTGACACCCTGCGCGCCCGAGGTGTTGCACCTTGCACACCCGAGGCAGTAGCAACCTTGCTCACCCAAGGCTGGTTGCACCTTGCACCCTGCGCGCCCTTGCCTCCTTGAGGACTTGAGCGGCAGTATTGAAGGAGAAAGGCCACACCACTTGCGCGCCTACTTTGAAGGTGGAAGACCCGAGACTTGTGCTTGTGTGCCAAGTGAAGGAGGAAGTCCCTACGGCTGGTGTGTGCAAAACAAGAAATCCACCACAACGTTTGTGTGCAAATTAAAGATGAGGTCGTAGCCCTTGTGTGTGAAAAATGGAGAACCAAGTGTGTGCATAAGTGAAGTGCACACTTTGAAGAAGATTAAAAGGACAAGGAAGTGTGTGTGCTTAGTAAGTGAAGTAGGCCAAGCCTTGTGTTTGCTAATTGATCAAAGGAAGTGTGTGTGTGCAAACAAAACAAGTAGGCCGAACCTAGGTGTGTGCAAAGTGTACACATTTAGAAGAATAAAGAAGAGGACATCCACACTAAAGTATAACACACTTTTAGTGTGTAGACAAAAAGAACAAAGTGTGTGAAGGAAGTGAGAAGGTGTGTGCTTAAAGATACTACACCCTTTGTGGGTTTATTGCACCAAGAGAAGAAAGAGGGAAGTGCATGCATGCATGCACGTGCACACGTGAACAGAGCCAAATCAGTGGTGTGCATTTGAGAAGACTAAGACCAAGAGTTCTTGAAGAATTTGAGAAGGCCATGCTATTAGTGCATGAGGATGAAGAGCTGCCATGCACTCAGTGCATGAAGTTGAAGTGAGTGAGACTGGACCAGACTGAAGTTAAAGACATCAGTTGTCTGAGTATTCAGTAATTGAGAAGAGCCTGATCAAGTGAAGTGATCAGAAGATTGCTGAGCAAGACCAACAGACCTTTTCAGAGGCTGTTGAAGATTCTTGAAGAGAGAGGCCAGGTCATCCTGAGAAGAAGGAGATAAATCCTGAGCAAGACGAGAAGACCTGATCATCACAAGTGATCAGAGGTACAGAGCAAGGCCAGCAGTCTTTATCCCAGGCTGCTGAAGTTACTTGAAGAAGTTAAAGAGGAGAAGAGCTACTCGTGCAACTCGAGCAGCCAAGAGAAGACCCTGTGGGACTCAGGGAGAAGAAGTCTTCAGTGGGATTCTGGAGCAGGCCAGTGGGACTCTGGTAACAGTGTGGGACGCAGTATAAAGACCCTCCTGTGGGACTCAGGAGAGATACAGTGGGACTCTGTATCGACCATTGTAATTTTAACAGGTTATAATGGAGAATCCATGCTGGGAGAGCATGGCAAGGATGTAGGCCTTTGGTGCCGAACCTTGTAAATCCTTGTGTCCAGTGCCTTTTCATTACTGCATTATCCGGGAAAGGTTGAGAGACATAAGAAGAGTGGATCGAGGCCTTAACAAGCCATAGAGGTTTAATTGATTAAGAATCAATTAGTAAAAAGTTTTAAAGGATCACTGATTCACCCCCTCCCCCTCTCAGTGATTCACACTGATCTGGGCACTTCAATTGGTATCAAAGGGAGGTTACCTCTAAAAGATCCAAGGGAGTCTTTATGAAGTGTAGATTTGAGGAAATGAGTGACCAGCCTCAAATGGAGATATCTGCCAAGACTCAGAAAAATAGAAAGAAGAAACAGGCCAAGAAGATGAAGAAAGCCTGTCCTAGCTGTGATGAAGATGGAAGAAACAATGATCTTCTCAATGCAATCAAATATCTTCAGAAGACAGTCCCCAAGGAAGTGGCAATGTGTATAGCTACATGCATCCTTGATCTTCAAGAAGAAAAATCACAGTTAGAAGAAGAAGCCAATGCAATGGAAGATCAATTGGCAAAAAGGGTTGGCATAGCCAACACTCTCAGAAAGCTGGTGAAGGCTAAAGATGAAACAGTATCTCTTTGCAATGAAAGATATGAAGACACTACTGAAGAATTGCAAAGAAGCCTTTCTGAGAAATAATTCTTTAACATAATGGTCAAAGATGTTTTCCATGCACTGGAAAAGAGGCACAAAGTTTCAATGAATGTCAGAGATGCTCAACTTGAAGAAAAAGTAAAATTGGTGAAGGAGCTGGACAATTCATTGCCAGAATTGAAGAAGGTGCATGAAGACCAGATGAAACAACTGGTGGAGAATTGGGAAGGAAAGCTAAGAACTGTTGAGGATGAGAAGAACTCCCTCAACATGAAATACTTAGAACTGGAGGTGATATTGAAACATCTGCAATCACCTAAAGATGAATCCTCCCAGTCAGCTGGAAGAAGACATGTTGCTACTCAAGTATGCTTTGAGCAGGATGATTCTAAGAGAAAGACATCCTCTAATAAAAGTGCAACATCTTCTAGAAAGAAGGTACCATCCATACCATCTTGTACTGATGCTTCTAATTGTGTTTCCACAAAAAGTGCAGGATGGAAGAATAATTCCAAACAAATATGGATGAAGACATTAAAGAAGCAGAGCTCTCCTGAAACAGCACAACAGGTCAAGAAAAGTACCCTACAATCAGAAGGACTGAAGAGGTCAAGATTCGTGGGACAATGCTGGTGTTGTAACAAGTATGGGCATTGTGCAAAGGATTGTTGGTACAATCCACTGAATGCCAAAGCACAGAGGAAGACCATGCCAAGGGGGAGCAAGCCAGAAGGAAGGAAGCAACATCCACAGGTCCAGAGACATCTGTTTACTGCAAATAGATTTGGATTACTTGACAACATCTCGGATGGTTGCAAAAGTGGTCAAAGAGTTGATACATATCAATCTCCGAAAGTATCCGAAGCTGGAATGAAGAGAAGATCACTGAACCTGGCTAAGAGAGATTCCTTGGGAAGCAAGCAGAAGAAAGTGGAAGATGCTCCCAAGAAGAGTTTTAAGAATGAAGAGAAGTCCTTGGAATTGAAATCCAAGAAGGGTGATGCATCCAGAAGGACCACCAAGAAAACATGCTTCTACTGTGGAAAGAAAGGACACATCATGGAACTTTGTAAAGAAGCCATGAAACTAAATAGAAGCAGACTGAACTCCAAAAGACAATCAATCCAGAAGAAGAAGGGATTGATTGAAAATAAGTTGCCCAAGAGAGGTAGCTTAGCAGCATCCAAAGAACCATGTGGAACTTCCAAAACTGAGGCCACTCTTCCAAATAATTTACTAGTCATATGGCCAAATCAGTTGCAACTTGCCAAAGATCTGCAAAAAGCTGAAGATAAAGTTCTGGCAATTGCTAAGGAAAAAGCGAAGAAGAAGATTTCACATGAAGATGTTTTGAGAACCACACCAGCACAATCATCAATGAAGATCAAATGTCCAAGTGTGAAGACTGGTGAAAATGGGACATCTCGGTTGAGAGAATCTTCTCAACCTTGTTGTTCACATTGATGAACCAAGGAGGTTCCATCTTATTCCCTTATCCTCTTGGTATATACATGTGCTAACATTGCAGGGAATTGAAGATGATGATCATTCTCATCTGGAGGATGGTTTGGACAGAATGGAGTGCACCCCTTGAGGGGGAGCCAATCTGGAGAAGATGATGTTCTAAAATTAATATCATCTTGAGAAAGTAGATGAAAGGGGGATCTTTATCTTTGCACCTGAACATTCTAATGTGTTTTGTGAAGTATGTGCAGGATTCAGCAATTCATTGAATATCTGAAAAATTCAACCCCTAAGCATGATCTCACATGTATTGTGAATGTTGGACAGCATTGAGTTCCTTGGTTATATCACTCTTGTTTTCTGCACCGGGTTAGCCCAAGTAGACTTAGAGTTGATTTACTAAAGGTTCTTTGCTAAAGAGAACATGTGGCATCATCCCTCTCTTAGTGATTTTCAAGAAGATGCTATTCAATGGGAGGAAGAAATATTTTGTAGAGAGCCACACCACACCTTTGCATTTGATTGCCAATAAGGGGGAGAAATATTGGCACACATATTGACCCATTCATATGTGCTGAAGGAGTGTATTGACAACAAATACAAAGGGGGAGATTGAAGTGCATTGTGTTGCATTTGTTGTCAATGAGGCATGAAGTTGTCATGGAATGAATGGATGTCAAGGAATGTCAAGATGTGAATGACAAAGGATGTGATGGTGATGAAGGAGAATGGCCATGGTACTAAGATGCATGTCACTTAGGAGATTCACTAAGTGACATAGGATGTTGTGGTTGAAACATTCTCTATGAAAATCAGACGATTGTTGAGCTGCTCTTTAAGTTCAAAGAACTTGTATCCTGATGATACAAAGTCACAACATGATGAGAAGACCATGCATTGTAGTGACAATGCATGAGGAGTTGAAAGTGATCCATCCATAAGTTCTAAGTGGATGAAGTGGATTAAAGAAGTCCATGCACTATCATTTAGTGCATGTGAATTTGAAGAAGATCCAATTTGATCTCTGATTAGATCAATGAAGAATGTTGAAGAACATGTGTGATTTATGAGATTCAGTTGAAGAAGTCCCTCCTAAGTATTGAACACATATGGAAGGGGAGATGAAGAAGATTAAGAAGAAACCTTGGGAATTCCATATCCTAAGTAGAGATCATATGAGAGGAGAAATGATGGAATTCTTAAGAAGAAGGAAGATGGCTTAGAGAAGTGGCACTTGGCAATTGGCATGTTTTATATTGAGGGGAACATTGTTTTTAACAAAGTCTTAATATTTTCCTTAGCCAAAAAAATTGGCCACCAAGGGCCAGCCTTAAGGGTTCAACCCAAGGCACATGTGGGACTAGGTCACCACGCCCAAGGGGATCCCATGGGGCCAGCCCGAGAGGCCGCGGCCGTGTGTAAGCCGGGGCCACGCAGGGGATCAGGCCTGTGCAGCATGGGCGCCAGAGCGCGCCTGGAGGATGCATAGTGGGCGCCAGTGGCGCGCCCGCAGGGAGCAGAGTGGGCGCAGAGCGCGCCGGCATGGAGAACTCGGCGCGGGGCGGCACCGAGAGGGGAGAAGATTCAATTGCTGAGCTGATGGAAGCGCTTGGGTGATAAACCGCGGAAAAATAGGCCGCCGTTTCGATGTGGGACGCGCATTTTTTCACCGGGAGCGAATCCTGGCCGCTCAATCGATCGCGCGCCAGATCTCGACCGCACGATCGATCCCGCGCGAGATCTTCAGATCCAGGCCGTCCAAAGTCTTCTGATCGCCCGATCCAACGGCCGAAGAGTTCGTCCGCTTCCTTGAGCTCTCTCGAAGCCACCCGCGAGCCTCCGACGAACCAGGCGCCATCCGAGGGATGATTTCGAGATCCCGACCACCTCCGATCAAACCGAAGTGTCCATTGGGATCTTCTGAGCATACCGAACACAACCATGCCTTAAAATACACTTGCATGCAATGTTTGGAGATTTTTGAAGTTCGGCCGAAGCAACCGAAGGTGCGAGGCCATTCGGTGTTGATGCTTTGAATGGATTGGGTTTAAAAAAGGCCATGCGTACGTTTCCATGCACATGCATGAAGAGGAAAATAATGAAGGAAAAGAACCCGCGTGAAACAGAGGAGAAACAAGATTTTGGAAATCTTGAAAACCCGAGATATTCGGGAGTTCGAATTTATATCCCACGCGGATGAACCGAGGCCCTCTGCCTATATAAAGAGAGGCCGAGCCCTCGAGAAGGCTTGCTGATCCTATGAAGAGAGAAGTCCTGTGAGACGCACTTTGTGCCTCACGAAGAAAGAAGCCCCGCGCATTCCACTTGCGCGGCTGAAGTTCCAGAGCCATCCGAGGCTCTGAAGGAGGTCCCTGCCCGCGTACTCACGCTGCAGAAGGAGCCCTCACTGCCCGCAAACTTGCGCGGCAGGAGGAGCTTGCGTGGTGAGGTGCTTGACACCCTGCGCGCCCGAGGTGTTGCACCTTGCACACCCGAGGCAGTAGCAACCTTGCTCGCCCAAGGCTGGTTGCACCTTGCACCCTGCGCGCCCTTGCCTCCTTGAGGACTTGAGCGGCAGTATTGAAGGAGAAAGGCCACACCACTTGCGTGCCTACTTTGAAGGTGGAAGACCCGAGACTTGTGCTTGTGTGCCAAGTGAAGGAGGAAGTCCCTACGGCTGGTGTGTGAAAAACAAGAAAGCCACCACAACGTTTGTGTGCAAATTAAAGATGAGGTCGTAGCCCTTGTGTGTGAAAAATGGAGAACCAAGTGTGTGCATAAGTGAAGTGCACACTTTGAAGAAGATTAAAAGGACAAGGAAGTGTGTGTGCTTAGTAAGTGAAGTAGGCCAAGCCTTGTGTTTGCTAATTGATCAAAGGAAGTGTGTGTGTGCAAACAAAACAAGTAGGCCGAACCTAGGTGTGTGAAAAGTGTACACATTTAGAAGAATAAAGAAGAGGACATCCACACTAAAGTATAACACACTTTTAGTGTGTAGACAAAAAGAACAAAGTGTGTGAAGGAAGTGTGAAGGTGTGTGCTTAAAGATACTACACCCTTTGTGGGTTTATTGCACCAAGAGAAGAAAGAGGGAAGTGCATGCATGCATGCATGCACGTGCACACGTGAACAGAGCCAAATCAGTGGTGTGCATTTGAGAAGACCAAGACCAAGAGTTCTTGAAGAATTTGAGAAGGCCATGCTATCAGTGCATGAGGATGAAGAGCTTCCATGCACTCAGTGCATGAAGTTGAAGTGAGTGAGACTGGACCAGACTGAAGTTAAAGACATCAGTTGTCTGAGTATTCAGTAATTGAGAAGAGCCTGATCAAGTGAAGTGATCAGAAGATTGCTGAGCAAGACCAACAGACCTTTTCAGAGGCTGTTGAAGATTCTTGAAGAGAGAGGCCAGGTCATCTTGAGAAGAAGGAGATAAATCCTGAGCAAGACGAGAAGACCTGATCATCACAAGTGATCAGAGGTACAGAGCAAGGCCAGTAGTCTTTATCCCAGGCTGCTGAAGTTACTTGAAGAAGTTAAAGAGGAGAAGAGCTACTCGTGCAACTCGGGCAGCCAAGAGAAGACCCTGTGGGACTCAGGGAGAAGAAGTCTTCAGTGGGATTCTGGAGCAGGCCAGTGGGACTCTGGTAACACTGTGGGACGCAGTATAAAGACCCTCCTGTGGGACTCAGGAGAGATACAGTGGGACTCTGTATCGACCATTGTAATTTTAACAGGTTTTAATGGAGAATCCATGCTGGGAGAGCATGGCAAGGATGTAGGCCTTTGGTGCCGAACCTTGTAAATCCTTGTGTCCAGTGCCTTTTCATTACTGCATTATCCGGGAAAGGTTGAGAGACATAAGAAGAGTGGATCGAGGCCTTAACAAGCCATAGAGGTTTAATTGATTAAGAATCAATTAGTAAAAAGTTTTAAAGGATCACTGATTCACCCCCTCCCCCTCTCAGTGATTCACACTGATCTGGGCACTTCAATTGGTATCAAAGGGAGGTTACCTCTAAAAGATCCAAGGGAGTCTTTATGAAGTGCAGATTTGAGGAAATGAGTGACCAGCCTCAAATGGAGATATCTGCCAAGACTCAGAAAAATAGAAAGAAGAAACAGGCCAAGAAGATGAAGAAAGCCTGTCCTAGCTGTGATGAAGATGGAAGAAACAATGATCTTCTCAATGCAATCAAATATCTTCAGAAGACAGTCCCCAAGGAAGTGGCAATGTGTATAGCTACATGCATCCTTGATCTTCAAGAAGAAAAATCACAGTTAGAAGAAGAATCCAATGCAATGGAAGATCAATTGGCAAAAAGGGTTGGCATAGCCAACACTCTCAGAAAGCTGGTGAAGGCTAAAGATGAAACAGTATCGCTTTGCAATGAAAGATATGAAGACACTACTGAAGAATTGCAAAGAAGCCTTTCTGAGAAAGAATTCTTTAACATAATGGTCAAAGATGTTTTCCATGCACTGGAAAAGAGGCACAAAGTTTCAATGAATGTCAGAGATGCTCAACTTGAAGAAAAAGTCAAATTGGTGAAGGAGCTGGACAATTCATTGCCAGAATTGAAGAAGGTGCATGAAGACCAGATGAAACAACTGGTGGAGAATTGGGAAGGAAAGCTAAGAACTGTTGAGGATGAGAAGAACTCCCTCAACATGAAATACTTAGAACTGGAGGTGATATTGAAACATCTGCAATCACCTAAAGATGAATCCTCCCAGTCAGCTGGAAGAAGACATGTTGCTACTCAAGTATGCTTTGAGCAGGATGATTCTAAGAGAAAGACATCCTCTAATAAAAGTGCAACATCTTCTAGAAAGAAGGTACCATCCATACCATCTTGTACTGATGCTTCTAATTGTGTTTCCACAAAAAGTGCAGGATGGAAGAATAATTCCAAACAAATATGGATGAAGACAGTAAAGAAGCAGAGCTCTCCTGAAACAGCACAACAGGTCAAGAAAAGTACCCTACAATCAGAAGGACTGAAGAGGTCAAGATTCGTGGGACAATGCTGGTGTTGTAACAAGTATGGGCATTGTGCAAAGGATTGTTGGTACAATCCACTGAATGCCAAAGCACAGAGGAAGCCCATGCCAAGGGGGAGAAATCCAGAAGGAAGGAAGCAACATCCACAGGTCCAGAGACATCTGTTTACTGCAAATAGATTTGGATTACTTTACAACATCTGGGATGGTTGCAAAAGTGGTCAAAGAGTTGATACATATCAATCTCCGAATGTATCCGAAGCTGGAATGAAGAGAAGATCACTGAACCTGGCTAAGAGAGATTCCTTGGGAAGCAAGCAGAAGAAAGTGGAAGATGCTCCCAAGAAGAGTTTTAAGAATGAAGATAAGTCCTTGGAATTGAAATCCAAGAAGGGTGATGCATCCAGAAGGACCACCAAGAAAACATGCTTCTACTGTGGAAAGAAAGGACACATCATGGACCTTTGTAAAGAAGCCATGAAACTAAATAGAAGCAGACTGAACTCCAAAAGACAATCTATCCAGAAGAAGAAGGGATTGATTGAAAATAAGTTTCCCAAGAGAGGTAGCTTAGCAGCATCCAAAGAACCATGTGGAACTTCCAAAACTGAGGCCACTCTTCCAAATAATTTACTAGTCATATGGCCAAATCAGTTGCAACTTGCCAAAGATCTGCAAAAAGCTGAAGATAAAGTTCTGGCAATTGCTAAGGAAAAAGCGAAGAAGAAGATTTCACATGAAGATGTTTTGAGAACCACACCAGCACAATCATCAATGAAGATCAAATGTGCAAGTGTGAAGACTGGTGAAAATGGGACATCTCGGTTGAGAGAATCTTCTCAACCTTGTTTTTCACATTGATGAACCAAGGAGGTTCCATCTTATTCCCTTATCCTCTTGGTATATACATGTGCTAACATTGCAGGGAATTGAAGATGATGATCATTCTCATCTGGAGGATGGTTTGGACAGAATGGAGTGCACCCCTTGAGGGGGAGCCAATCTGGAGAAGATGATGTTCTAAAATTAATATCATATTGAGAAAGTAGATGAAAGGGGGAGCTTTATCTTTGCACCTGAACATTCTAATGTGTTTTGTGAAGTATGTGCAGGATTCAGCAATTCATTGAATATTTGAAAAATTCAACCCCTAAGCATGATCTCACATGTATTGTGAATGTTGGACAACATTGAGTTCCTTGGTTATATCACTCTTGTTTTCTGCACCGGGTTAGCCCAAGTAGACTTAGAGTTGATTTACTAAAGGTTCTTTGCTAAAGAGAACATGTGGCATCATCCCTCTCTTAGTGATTTTCAAGAAGATGCTATTCAATGGGAGGAAGAAATATTTTGAAGAGAGCCACACCACACCTTTGCATTTGATTTCCAATAAGGGGGAGAAATATTGGCACACATATTGACCCATTCATATGTGATGAAGGAGTGTATTGACAACAAATACAAAGGGGGAGATTGAAGTGCATTGTGTTGCATTTGTTGTCAATGAGGCATGAAGTTGTCATGGAATGAATGGATGTCAAGGAATGTCAAGATGTGAATGAAAAAGGATGTGATGGTGATGAAGGAGAATGGCCATGGTACTAAGATGCATGTCACTTAGGAGATTCACTAAGTGACATAGGATGTTGTGGTTGAAACATTCTCTATGAAAATCAGACGATTGTTGAGCTGCTCTTTAAGTTCAAAGAACTTGTATCCTGATGATACAAAGTCACAACATGATGAGAAGACCATGCATTGTAGTGACAATGCATGAGGAGTTGAAAGTGATCCATCCATAAGTTCTAAGTGGATGAAGTGGATTAAAGAAGTCCATGCACTATCATTTAGTGCATGTGAATTTGAAGAAGATCCAATTTGATCTCTGATTAGATCAATGAAGAATGTTGAAGAACATGTGTGATTTATGAGATTCAGTTGAAGAAGTCCCTCCTAAGTGTTGAACACATATGGAAGAGGAGATGAAGAAGATTAAGAAGAAACCTTGGGAATTCCATATCCTAAGTAGAGATCATATGAGAGGAGAAATGATGGAATTCTTAAGAAGAAGGAAGATGGCTTAGAGAAGTGGCACTTGGCAATTGGCATGTTTTATATGGAGGGGAACATTGTTTTTAACAAAGTCTTAATATTTTCCTTAGCCAAAAAAATTGGCCACCAAGGGCCAGCCTTAAGGGTTCAACCCAAGGCACATGTGGGACTAGGTCACCACGCCCAAGGGGATCCCATGGGGCCAGCCCGAGAGGCCGCGGTCGTGTGTAAGCCGGGGCCACGCAGGGGATCAGGCCTGCGCAGCATGGGCGCCAGAGCGCGCCTGGAGGATGCATAGTGGGCGCCAGTGGCGCGCCCGCAGGGAGCAGAGTGGGCGCAGAGCGCGCCCGCAGGGAGAACTCGGCCCGGGGCGGCACCGAGAGGGGAGAAGATTCAATTGCTGAGCTGATGGAAGCGCTTGGGTGATAAACCACGGAAAAATAGGCCGCCGTTTCGATGTGGGACGCGCATTTTTTCACCGGGAGTGAATCCTGGCCGCTCAATCGATCGCGCGCCTGATCTCGACCGCACGATCGATCCCGCGCGAGATCTTCAGATCCAGGCCGTCCAAAGTCTTCTGATCGCCCGATCCAACGGCCGAAGAGTTCGTCCGCTTCCTTGAGCTCGCTCGAAGCCACCCGCGAGCCTCCGACGAACCAGGCGCCATCCGAGGGATGATTTCGAGATCCCGACCACCTCCGATCAAACCGAAGTGTCCATTGGGATCTTCTGAGCATACCGAACACAACCATGCCTTAAAATACACTTGCATGCAATGTTTGGAGAGTTTTGAAGTTCGGCCGAAGCAACCGAAGGTGCGAGGCCATTCGGTGTTGATGCTTTGCATGGATTGGGTTTAAAAAAGGCCATGCGTACGTTTCCATGCACATGCATGAAGAGGAAAATAATGAAGGAAAAGAACCCGCGTGAAACAGAGGAGAAACAAGATTTTGGAAATCTTGAAAACCCGAGATATTCGGAAGTTTGAATTTATATCCCACGCGGATGAACCGAGGCCCTCTGCCTATATAAAGAGAGGCCGAGCCCTCGAGAAGGCTTGCTGATCCTCTGAAGAGAGAAGTCCCGTGAGAAGCACTTTGTGCCTCACGAAGAAAGAAGCCCCGCGCATTCCACTTGCGCGGCTGAAGTTCCAGAGCCATCCGAGGCTCTGAAGGAGGTCCCTGCCCGCGTACTCGCGCGGCAGAAGGAGCCCTCACTGCCCGCAAACTTGCGCGGCAGGAGGAGCTTGCGTGGTGAGGTGCTTGACACCCTGCGCGCCCGAGGTGTTGCACCTTGCACACCCGAGGCAGTAGCAACCTTGCTCGCCCAAGGCTGGTTGCACCTTGCACCCTGCGCGCCCTTGCCTCCTTGAGGACTTGAGCGGCAGTATTGAAGGAGAAAGGCCACACCACTTGCGCGCCTACTTTGAAGGTGGAAGACCCGAGACTTGTGCTTGTGTGCCAAGTGAAGGAGGAAGTCCCTACGGCTGGTGTGTGCAAAACAAGAAAGCCACCACAACGTTTGTGTGCAAATTAAAGATGAGGTCGTAGCCCTTGTGTGTGAAAAATGGAGAACCAAGTGTGTGCATAAGTGAAGTGCACACTTTGAAGAAGATTAAAAGGACAAGGAAGTGTGTGTGCTTAGTAAGTGAAGTAGGCCAAGCCTTGTGTTTGCTAATTGATCAAAGGAAGTGTGTGTGTGCAAACAAAACAAGTAGGCCGAACCTAGGTGTGTGCAAAGTGTACACATTTAGAAGAATAAAGAAGAGGACATCCACACTAAAGTATAACACACTTTTAGTGTGTAGACAAAAAGAACAAAGTGTGTGAAGGAAGTGAGAAGGTGTGTGCTTAAAGATACTACACCCTTTGTGGGTTTATTGCACCAAGAGAAGAAAGAGGGAAGTGCATGCATGCATGCATGCACGTGCACACGTGAACAGAGCCAAATCAGTGGTGTGCATTTGAGAAGACCAAGACCAAGAGTTCTTGAAGAATTTGAGAAGGCCATGCTATCAGTGCATGAGGATGAAGAGCTGCCATGCACTCAGTGCATGAAGTTGAAGTGAGTGAGACTGGACCAGACTGAAGTTAAAGACATCAGTTGTCTGAGTATTCAGTAATTGAGAAGAGCCTGATCAAGTGAAGTGATCAGAAGATTGCTGAGCAAGACCAACAGACCTTTTCAGAGGCTGTTGAAGATTCTTGAAGAGAGAGGCCAAGTCATCCTGAGAAGAAGGAGATAAATCCTGAGCAAGACGAGAAGACCTGATCATCACAAGTGATCAGAGGTACAGAGCAAGGCCAGCAGTCTTTATCCCAGGCTGCTGAAGTTACTTGAAGATGTTAAAGAGGAGAAGAGCTACTCGTGCGACTCGAGCAGCCAAGAGAAGACCCTGTGGGACTCAGGGAGAAGAAGTCTTCAGTGGGATTCTGGAGCAGGACAGTGGGACTCTGGTAACACTGTGGGACGCAGTATAAAGACCCTCCTGTGGGACTCAGGAGAGATACAGTGGGACTCTGTATCGACCATTGTAATTTTAACAGGTTATAATGGAGAATCCATGCTGGGAGAGCATGGCAAGGATGTAGGCCTTTGGTGCCGAACCTTGTAAATCCTTGTGTCCAGTGCCTTTTCATTACTGCATTATCCGGGAAAGGTTGAGAGACATAAGAAGAGTGGATCGAGGCCTTAACAAGCCATAGAGGTTTAATTGATTAAGAATCAATTAGTAAAAAGTTTTAAAGGATCACTGATTCACCCCCTCCCCCTCTCAGTGATTCACACTGATCTGGGCACTTCATATACTTTATAATCATTCTTGAGTGGTTAACATGGATAATGAATCTCATCGCGTCGTGGAGACGGTAATCCGTACGTACGCACGAGCGATTATATCGTTCCCATAATTATTGAATTGAATTGGAGTGGATGATATAATATATCAGAATCACTATGATGTTATAATAACTATATATAGTTATTCTTTACACCATTATACCCATCCAAGTAAGGCGGTGGTGGAAAAACAGATTGCACCACAGCGTGGAGACAGTATTTCGTACGTACGCATGCGTGGTGATTTCGTTTTTTGTAGGATGGATAGATGGTGAAATAGGGTTTTTTCATATTTATAATAACATATCAGTATATAAGTAATACTTATGTTATTACTTTATAATGAAAAAACTAAATAAGAAAAAGTAGAAGAAGAATGAAACTTGAAAGAGTCGGTAGAAGAGATTACCTCTTCCTCGACGCACCTCCTTTAAACTTCTTCTTAGGGCACTAGAGTTGGTATTTTGAGAAAACCAGAACCTCTATGATATAACTAGAGAGGTTGAGAAGAGGAATTTTCAGGGGTTGGTCGAGGTTCAAGGCTCAAAAGGCTGTGAAGAGAAGAGGGAAGGGGTGCCCTTTTTATAAGGGAGGAGAGGGGCACCTTTGGAAAAACTTAAAATATTATTTTATAATAAAGTCATATTCGGTTTATAATAGCTCCAAATTGATTTATTTCCAATCTAAATTGTTGATGGGTCGAAATAATCTCAACCAATAGGTTTTAGACAAGTTTAGGTTACTATTTTAACCTTATCATTTAGATTTAACTCTAAGTTAAATAATTAAACTTTTATCGTGTCTTCTTGTTTTCTTACACTATATGGTTAATAAACTTACTATAACAAGCCAAATGAACCCCAAGTTGTTCATTATTAATATATATAACCTTATCTAAGTCATTTGGCCGAACCTTAGATTTTTAGGAATAAAATAACAATTAATAATATAATATTTTTTTTAAAAACTATTTTATGTCAATTTTGACACTATTTGGTAGTTTATTTTTGTGAAAATCATAACAGTGTTATTAGTTCGAAAAAAGTTAATTAAATAAATACTAACATGTCATATTAACCTATAAAATTAGTTTAATTCATAAAAAGTCTCAAATTACATTTATTTGGTTATTTATAACATCAATTATGCTAATATTCCATTAATAAAGTAATTACTACAACATCATTATATCATAAATAAATTAAATTATTTAATGTTTAAAAATTATAAATAAAATACAATTATGTAGGAAATATATTTATATTTATAATGAATATTTATAGTCTAATTTATCTTATTGAACCACATTTTACTCCTTGATATTAACCGTGTCTCTCGTATTTTCGAAATTCCACACACAGAAGCGGTGAAATTAAGTTTTATGTAAATTTTCAAATTCTCCTAGGAGCTGGGTAAAAGATGGTGAAAAGTTCAATAAAATTTTTATATATCTAAAATTATTATAAAATGACTCCAATGAATTAAATTGAACTTATATAGGTATTATGTATCAATTTTGACCTAAAACAAATTTAAATAAAATAAAAAATTATTTAAATAAAAATTCGGTTTTTAAATAGTAACCTAATGTTTTCAATATTCATCAAAAAATGAAAGTTTTCAGAAAAATACCAAAAATTCACCCTAGGATAATTTCGATATTCCAAATCAAAAAATGAAGTCCATTTTGAAAGATAAAATTTATAAAATTTCAAAAAGTGGGTATTACTATTCATAACGGCTAGTTTATATAATATTTTAATAACATATCATTATTTAGTGAAATACTGTATTGCGTACGACACACACTATCATGGAAGGTCGCGATTGCGTGTAATGCAAGCCAAGTCAGGGTTGCGTGTAGTGAAATATTTATTTGTTGTTGTGTATAATATAATCCACCCATATTTCATTTATACATTGAATGTATATATATATATACACACTCAATGTTGCGTAGAATAACTTCAATCAAACGAACTTGAAATTGTGTGTAACACGAGCCAAGAATAGTGTTGCATATACTGAAAGCAAATACAGTGTTGCGTATAGTACAAGCCAATCTTGGTGTAGCGTACAATATAAGACATCAAAGAAATTAAAAAGAATATATCTCATAAAATATCGGGGTGTTACATTCTACCCCCCTTAAAATGAATTTCGCCCTCAAAATTCGTCAGGGTTATAAATGGTTTTCTACTTGAAAGTTTCTTTCATAGAAACCCAAATTGTAAAAAGGAATACCAAAACTGAACTTTAAAAACTAAATTATGAAATGTAATAGCTACCCAAATTAACTAATCATTGGGTTTCCACATAGGAGAACATAAGTGAAAATATGGATATAGAAGAGAAATCTAACCATCAAGTTCTGATGGATAGTGGTAGAGAACATGGCTATGAAAAATCCAATAATCACAAATCCATAAATTTGTTATGATTTAAGGTACCATCTGATTCATCAGATATAAGGACACTAGGACAACATTTTTGGTTTTCAATATCATTTCCCTAAAGTTGAAAATTTTAAATTAGAAGAAATACTTACTTGATTTTGGTATAATCTCACTGTTGTTTGTGCCTTGAACAATTTCCACTTCATATCTTAATGAAATGAAGTTGAATTTGTCATCCGTGAAGTGTTAACAGATCATGCGATAGAATGATAGGGCATTCCATCTGTCTCAAACATATGGTTAGCAAAAGTTATATACATAAGTCCATCTATGGTGAGATTAATCGTATATGGTTCCTAAAATGGACGTATAATTCATATATCATACCACATAATAAATTGAAACTAATTTATACTTACCAAGGACTTTCTGTAGGCCAGTGGTAGATGATAAAGGCCTGTCTCAATTCGGTTGTGGGTTCGATTCCCGCATCCTTGTCCGACGTGACAGGTTGTCACCTGTCCTGCAGGTTGTCCTTTTTCTAAAACTACATTATTATAACATTCCATAAATAATATCAAAAAAAATTTCTATCCTTAAACAATACTGACTTATGTCCAACATAATCCAGTCCAATATTTAGGCTTATCCAAAATACTTCTGTCAAAGCACATAGTATAAAGAAAACAATTACTAGAAATGTCATCTGCTGAGCATGTGAATACCATCATTTATCCCACATATATCATAAGATATATCTTGTTGATCGCATTCCAAACATGTGAATACCTTAATCATGTATTCTATTGAAAAATAAATTATCATAGAACCATAGTGAAAACATGAATTCTATCAAAAGGTAACTCTTTCCACATACCAAAATCCCAAAAATTCTATATACTCAAACCATGATATCACTTTGTCCTTATATCAGTCATGAGCTCATTAATACTATCAAACATTTCATTATCTCCTTATCCCTTCTTTATGCACATATTAGGTGCTTTCCAAAAATATCTAAATAACCTTTCATGGTTACCGGTACCATTCAACATATAATTTCAAAAACATAAGGAAAAACAATAGTGTAACAATCCTTATATGTCTCATTATTCCATAGTACCATGATATTACTTATTCAACATTACTCTTGATAAACATGTAATCATTCCACTACCTTCTTAAACCATTGACCGATCTTGAACAATTATTTCACATATCATTTTTAGTCTCTTCATCATCATCAACATAAATACTACCCATATGACCATGCTGATTCTCTTCATGAGATTTCCCTTAGGGCATTGGTTTGCATAATGCCCGTACATTTCACATTTAAAACATTTAACCATTGGTGATGTCGTAGCAATACCATTATCCTTGTCCATGGTGTTAACTGAACCTTTTCCTTTGCACTTTCTGGATTTGTGTCCTTCCTTTCCACACCCAAAGCATCTACCAGTTCCTTTGAAACATTCTCCTTGATGCCTCTTCACACATGATTTACATGAGGGAAATTGAACTTTCTTTCCTCTATGATCATCATGAAACTTCATCTTTATCTTATTAGATGAGTCAATATACTTACCAAATTTGAGATTATTGATCATATTGTGATATTTATGATTAGGCATAATAATGATGTTTTGACTTCCAAATCCCGTTTCATTTGGCTGCTCATGAAGAATATCATTCCATTGTCCATCATATCCTCCATTATCGTGAATCTTTCTGTTTCTGGCCATTTTCCAAAACCCAAAAAGAATAGTGTGAGAGAAAAAAATCATAATCAATGGGGAGTACCTTCAATATCTAACATCTTAGGTTTAATTATAATATCATTACCGTAATTCTAGGACTATTACCTATATGTATACTTACCCTTAGGGACATCCCTAGTCACACCTTAGAAATATCTCTAGGGATCTCACTAAATTTTTCGCATCCTAGTTTCCAAAGGTTAACTAAACCTTTCCTCTGATACCAACTGTAGAGACCCAAAGTTTTACATACATAGACATTACATTACTTTTTCGGAATACTTAATACATAATAAAAACAAACACACAAGGACCGTAATAGTTTAGTGTCTTTGGAAACTCAGAAAAATAATATTCTAATCTTGGTGAAAGATCTTCAACATCTCCCATAAAGATCTTACCTTTTTTTTCTTACCTAAAACCTTTATTTATATCCTGGGGAAAATAAAACATATAAAGGGTGAGCTCAAATGATCAGTAAGGGTAAGCATGGAGAGAATAAAACAAACGATATACATTTGAACTTAAAAACATGAACATAATGTTTAAACATCAAAATTTTGAGCAATGACATAAAACATAGAAGTACATAAGCCATAGATACATAAATCATGATAAAATAGAATGGGAATAAAACATGTAATTGTTTCAACCATTAAGCACATGATATGATTTCCATAGTAGACAAGGCATTGCTATCAAGACCATCTTAGTGGACAAAGTCCCTTTCTGAATCGAGTTCACTCCTCATTCCATTCCTGTATTACTAAACCAGATTAACTTACCATTCCATCCATGTCTATCTCATGAGATATAAATCTTTACCCAATGCATTGGAGGGAGATATAGGTCCCACCCATCTCATAATGAAATAATTCTTACTTGTTCCCAAAATAAACTTAAAACATTCATCATAACCCAAAGAATAAAATGGGTTTCATAAACATCATCCCATCATCACATAATCCATATAAAACAAATGGATATTTCATCATAAGAAAAGTGAAACCATGTAAATCATAGAGACATTATACTTGAAACATACACATATTAAATAATGTCATATTAGATGGAAAATGGTTTTGATAAAACACTTGAAATGAATTCTTGAGAAAAATATCCTTTCTTCTTCAAAATCATTTTCTTTTCACAAAATGTCATGAAATTTTAAAAGAAAAGTATTTTGTTGAAAATATTCATAAAATCTTGTAGAGTAAGCTTCATGAAAATGAGGCGTTATGAAACCCTAAAAATCCATTCACGCTATATAAGTTAAAAATAACATTCTTCTCGTACTTTTGTCGGAAAAGTCAAAAATTTCCTCGTGTGTTAAAAAAAAGTAAGATTCCTTTCATAACATGTGGTAAATTTAAAAAATGGGTAAAAAGGAATTTAAAAATACATGAAAACATTGTTATAAAATATGGGCATTTATGATAACAATAACCCCAGTAAATACTTACGAATAACCATCTCGGATAAGAATGAGATTGCAAATTTATCCCTTACCTTAGGTCCGATATGCTTCATACGTATCCGAACCTCCTGTATAATGATTTAAATAATGTCATTGAATTATTAAAGAATCATATTAATTGTTATGATATCATATATGGTTCAATTATGACTTTATATTACCCATTCTTTTGTAAATTCCTTGTTAAAGCAGCGTTTTGGGTAAAATCGTTTTATTTATCGCACGTGTTTGGACTTGTTGTTAATGATATTATTATTACTTATATAATTATTTAATTACCTCCAGAATGTAAATCATGATTTATATATCATATATATTCAGTATATATATATATATAATAGATAGATAAATAAAAAGAAATACACCGTTCATGGAGACGGTAGGCCGTACGTACGCATGAACACTATTTTCTTTTCCTTATTGACTTGAATGGAAGTATGTAGATGACATATATATATATATTTATATATATACATAAATTAATTATATTTATCATGTCATATATTTAATTATTATTCATTATATATACTTTATAATCATTCTTGAGTGGTTAACATGGAGAATGAATCTCATTGCGTCATGGAGACGATAATCCGTACGTACGTACGAGCGATGATATTGTTCCCATAATTATTGAATTGAATTCTAGGTGATGATATAATATCTCAGAATCATTATGATGTTATAATAACTATATATAGTTATTATTTACACCATTATACACATCCAAGTAAGGTGGTGGTGGAAAAACAGATTACACCACGGTGTGGAGACGGTATTCCGTACGTATGCACGTGCGGTGATTTCGTTTTCCGTAGGATGGATAGATGGTGAAATAGTGTTGTTTCATATTTATAATAACATATCAGTATATAATTAATACTTATGTTATTACTTTATAATGAAACAACTAAATAAGAGAAAGTAGAAGAAGAAAGAAACTTGAAAGAGTCGGTAGAATAGATTACCTCTTCCTTGACGCACCTCCTTTAAACTTCTTCTTATGGCACTAGAGTTGGTCTTTTGAGAAGACCATAACCTCTATGATATAACTTTATAAGTTGAGAAGAGTAATTTTTAGGGGTTGGCGGAGCTTAAAGGCTCAAAAGGGTGTGAAGAGAAGAGGGAAGGGGTGCCCTTTTTATAAGGGAGGAGAGGAGCACCTTTGAAAAAACTTAAAATATTATTTTATAATAAAGTCATATTTGGTTTATAATAGCTCCAAATTGATTTATTTAGAATATAAAGTGGGTATGGGTCGAAATAATCTCAACCAATAGGTTTTAGACAAGTTTAAGTTACTATTTTAACCTTATCATTTAGATTTAACTCTAAGTTAAATAATTTAACTTTTACCGTGTCTTCTTGTTTTCTTACAATATATGGTTAATAAACTTACTATAACAAGCTAAAAGAAGCCCAAGTTGTTCATTATTAATATATATAACCTTATCTAAGTCATTTTGATGAACCTTATATTTTTAGGAATAAAATAACAATTACTAATATAATATTTGTTTTAAAAACTATTTTATGTCAATTTTGACACTATTTGGTAGTTGATTTTTGTGAAAATCATAACAGCATGATTAGTTCGAAAAAAGTTAATTAAATCAATACTAACATGTCATATTAACCTATAAAATTAGTTTAATTCATAAAAATTCTCAAATTACATTTATTTGGGTATTTATAACATCAATTATGTTAATATTTCATTAATAAAGTAATTACTCCATCATCACTGTGTCATAAATAAATTAATATATTTAATGTATAAAAATTATAAATAAAATACCATTATATAGGAAATATTTTTATATTTATAATGAATATTTATATTCTAATTTATCTTATGTATTACCCTATATTAAAATTTTTTAGTTATTAAACTTTGATTTTAACTATTTTAACTCTTCTTTAAATAAAATAGTAATAAGTGTCCTAATCTAATCCAAGTGAACCTAAATGGTCATATTTTATTCCTAAGGTTGTTATCGGTCTAATTAAACTTATCCAATAGAATTAGGACATGTTTTAGGGTAATAATAATATCATTTTACCCTTAATTACCCTATTTACTTTTAACCACTGTAAATAAAAGTAAAAAGCTACTATTCACCAAAAATTATTTTTATCTTATTGAACCACATTTTACTCCTTGATATTAACTGTTTCTCTTGGATTTTTGAAATTCCACTCACAGAAGCGGTAAAATTAAGTTTTATATAAATTTTCAAATTCTCCAAGTAGGTGGGTAAAAGACGGTGAAAAGTTCAATAAAATTTTTATATATCTAAAATTATTATAAAATGACTCCAATGAATTGAATTGAACTTATATAGATATTATGTATCAATTTTGACCTAAAATAAATTTAAATAAATAATTATTTAAATAAAAAGTCGGGTTTTAAATAGTAACCCAGTGTTTTCACTATTCATCAAAAATTGAAAGTTTTCAGAAAAATACCAAAATTTCACCCTAGGCTAATTTCGATATTCCGAATAGAAAAATGAAGTCCATTTTGAAAGATAAAATTTATAAAATTTCAAAAAGTTGTTATTACTATTCATAACGGATAGTTTATATAATATTTTAATAACATATCATTTTTTAGTGAAATACGGTATTGCGTACGACACACACTATCGTGGAAGGTCGCAATTGCGTGTAATGAAAGCCAAGTCAGGGTTGCATGTAGTGCAAGATTCATTTTTTGTTGTGTATAATAGAATCCAACAATATTTTATTTATACATTGAATGTGTATATATATATACACACACACACACTCAATGTTGCGTAGAATAACTTCTATCAAATGAACTTGAAATTGTGTGTAACACGAGCCAAGAATAGTGTGGCATATACTGCAAGCTAATACAGTGTTGCGTATAGTACAAGATAATCTTGGTGTAGCATACAATAGAAGACATCAAAGAAATTAAAAAGAATATATCTCATAAAATCTTGGGGTGTTACATTAATTCTATATTGAATTACACCCTGGGACCACACCGATATCTTTTGTGGAATATCATATATCCCCCACTGATCTCAAAGAGCTGAGGGTGAAGTTATAAGACCTTAGAGATTAAGGTATCATCAAACTCATTGTGTTCATTTGAGAGGTTCTAGTTTTGTTCATCAGAAATGCAGATGAGAGTTTGAGGCTTTGTATTGACTATCATCATCTGAATTAGGTAATGATCAAGGAAAAGTATCCCTTTCCAAGAATTTATGAACTTTTCAACTAGTTGAAAGGTTGGAGTTGGTTTTCAAAGACCTATCTTAGGTCTAACTACCATCAGTTGAGTGTTCTCAAGGATGATATTTTGAAGATATAATTATGGTGTCGCTACATACATTATGAGTTCCATGTGTTGCCTTTATGTGTGAATAATACCCCCACTATGTTCATGGATCTCATAAAATAGATCTCCCATCCATAATTAGACCAATTAATAGTTTTACTTATTGATTAAATTCATATATACTCATCATCAAAGGAGGATCATTTAGAAAATTTGAGGTTGGTACTAGACTTACTCAGGGAGAATGATCTTTATAGTAAGTTCTCAAAGTGTCGATTTTGGATCTAATAGATTCAATTTCTAGGTAATTCCATCTCTGAGCATGGTTTAGCTATGGGTATGTGAATATTGATGTTGTGGTTTCTTGGGAACCACCCAAGATCATATCGAAGGTGCATAGTTTCATCGGTTTGTAAGGGTACTACAAGAGGTTCATGGAAGAAATTTCTAATATAGAAGCCAATTTGACTCCCTTAACATGGAAAGGGAAATAATTTTCTTATATCAATTAGTGTTAGAGAGTCTTTATAGAGTTGAGGTTAAGGTTAACTGGAGCTTCTATGTTGAGACCACAAGATGAGGGAGTCAGGTATGTAGTGTTTTTTGATGCCTTTAGAGCTGGGAATGGTTTTGTATTTTTATAGAGGTAGGAAGTGAGAGCTTATGTGTCAATATAGTTGAGACCCCATGAATAGATTTATGTGACCCATGACTTAGAGTTGGTAGTGGTAGTCTTCACCCAGAATATGTAAAGGCATTATCTTTTGGTTGATAATTTCATTGTTTACTCATACCACCAGAGTCTTAGGTACATCTTAACTCATAGGGATCTTAACATGAGATATAGGATTTTTTGGGAGTTTTTATAAGACCACAACTTTGAGAATGTCTATACTCTAGGAAAGGGAAATGCAGTGGATGATGCACTTAGTGGGAACCCCTATTCTATTTTGGTGGAGGAATCTTCTAAGAAGTTGGATTCATTATAGATGACCCTAGTAAAGAAGAGGGGTGTAGCTTATCTATAGTCGATGTTATTGAATCCACCACTTCTTTAGTGTGAGAGAGATGCTCAGTAGGGAGATTCAAACCATGAGGTTTTAAATGACTAGATATCCTCAAGAGATGCACTATATGGATTTTCTAAACGAGGGGAGCACGTTATCCTTTTCTAGGGATGAGCAATGGTCTTAATCACATTATATAAGGATGTATTGAGGGAGTTTCATAACTCTCCTTTAGCGGTACATCCAGGTGTGTAAAATATGTACAAGTAACTTCAGTTGTAGTTTTAGTGGGTTTGCAGGAGGCATAACATTATTGATTTTTTATCTCTATGTCTCACATTTCAGTAGGTAAAGTCTGAACATCAGGTTCCGACATGTTTGGATCAACCTCTTAAGATCCATGAATAGAAGTTGGATGAAATATCGATTGATTTTGTGATGGGGATTCCATAGAAAATGAGATTAAACAATTATATATATGTCATTATTAACTAACTCACTAAATTTAAAAAATTTCTTACCTTTATAGAGCATAGTTTAGTTGAGAGTTTGCGGTAGATGTACATGAAAGAGATCATTTGGATTTATGGATTTACCCATAATGATCATCTCTATCCATGATTATTAATTAATTTCATGGTTTTGGAGAGGTTTATAGGAGGATTTGAGGACCCAGTTACATATGATCACAATGTTTCACCCCCATATGGATGGGAATACCTAATGAATTATCCAGATTTTAGAGGATATGCAGAGAGGCCATGTGTTGGACTTTGGTTTGAGCTGGGAGGTGATGTGTCATTATTGTATCGCATTTTACAGATCTATTTTGGTGAAATTTATGTTTTTGATATGAAGGGTTGATCTTATAATGGAGAATATTTTATTCTGGAATGTACTTGATTGAATTTGGTGTTTATTGAATTTCATAATGGAAATAACTATTTGTGGGTTCTAATTTTATTAAAGTTATTAGTTTAAGACATCTTGTGAACTATTTAATGTTTTTAATGAATTTAAATCGATATTTTCAGTGATTATTAATTAAAAAATCTATGTTTTTTAGCTACTGCAATTAAAATACAATAAAGGGTTAAAGATACCGTAAGTACTATAAGATCGACGATGTGATTGCTGGTTACACAAGTTCAGAAAAAAAATAAAAATCCCTTGGAGTGACTATATGTCCATAAAGATCAACCACAAGTGCCAATGGATCAACCAAGAGTCTACCCATTAGAGAAAATGGTAGGATCGAACACAAGTGAACTCAAATAAACCATTATTGAAAATTGATAAAGTAAATCCCTCATTCCTTGATGATATTGATCATATGTTAAACCCAATCACCCTCTATAGGTGTTTGATAGTAATGACTTTCATGTGACCACAACATAAAATGAAAAAAAGGGATCACAATGATACATTTAGTTTTCTAAAAATTTGAGCTACTATAAGTAGAAAAAATAGATTGATCATGCCATTTATTTTTATATCAACCATCATATGCCTATAAAAAAAGTAAAAGGAATTTTATTTACAAAAAGAAAAGGTGGAATCATCCACCCCTTTTAAGGACAGTATCAATTGACCATTCCCTATTTCTTTCCCAAAAAAACATCTTGAAATGAAAGATTGATGATATTATGAGCCTATAATTGAAGGTTACCGATGCCTCCATCCTCCACCACATCAGATCTGGGGATACTTATTTACATGGTCAATAACGAGGTATCCTCTAATAATGAAGAGGGTGAATCCAATTCTTCCTTTTTCGATAGGGGACTCCCCACTTGAAGATGATTGAAAATTATGCAGATAAAGTTAACGTCATTCCCAGCATTTGAACCAATATTTTCCAACGTATCCTATTGAGAAATCCAAAGGTTGTGTGTAGGAACATCAAAATTCAAGATAAATCACTACTAAAGAACCCATGTCGATACCCCCCATTAAATATAAATGGAACACCACCCATTCTAACCAAGAATTTCATTTTTTTAGAGCACAACCGACGTCGTTTTATAGGACAAGATGAAGAGTGTGAAACTTGATCCTGAGATAAGAAAGGTCACTCGAGAAGGTACCCTATCTAGTCTCATGGTGCCTCTAACACCTAGTTCTTTTAATTAAATAGAAGTATGAATAGGTATAGAGTTTGAGTCTCTAAAGCCTTCAAAAAAAGATTTATATTGAGGCCCTATTACTAATTCCCAATCCCACACAATAAAAATCCATGATCGTGAAATAATTTTAGTTCACACTCGGCATGGGAGAAGCCACGTGTGACAACTATGGAGTAGAGGATAATTTATACACAAAAGATCACAAAATTATCCACATGGAATTATTCCAAGAAATCATATAAGGATTTGAATTTGATGAGCCAACAGGGCGTACAAAGTTGGTTGAGAAAGGAATGCATACCTATCAGGGAGTAGGTTTTAAAGGGACAAAGTAATAAAGATCTCCATTTATCTATATATTTAGAGAGATAAAGTTATAAAAGGATACTACTCTGGGGGAAGATAGAGATAAAATACTGTAGGAAATAAGAAGAATGATGAACCACTAGGAATTACTACACTTATATAGTTTTAGAGGAAGTTTTGAAGCTCTCATTGAGGTCTTGGTTATGGATCAATTTTTCTTTCTTCATTTCCACTATATTTCAATCAAATTTGAATTTATTGAAGTATTTTTTTATGAATATTAGATAAACTAAAATTGTGTTATGAAACTGAGTAGTTTGGTTTTTTACTGCATTCAAGCATCAAGTGTGGCTGGAATTTACCCCTTTCTCATTGGAAAAGTAATACATGTCCTTTAATTTCTAGAAATAAATGAGAACTAATTCTATTTTATTGGTCTGTATTTACTTTTTTATCTATAAGTCTATATGATAAGGGGAAGTCTATGCAAGGGTAGAACATAAAAAATAATTGAGAAGTTATTTTTGATTGTCCCTAGTTTCTTTATTGAATGGGTTAGTGGATTTTACAGTTGAGAAACTATAGAATCCATCCATCTATATTTATCCATTTTATAGAACTAAAAAACCTATTTTCACCATTATAGTAGCACCTAAGCATGAATAAACACAGTTGAATAATAAAAAACCTATTAGTTTAATAAAAAATATTCAATTGATTTCTCCTTTTTCATCTCTATAATTCTCCCCTATTTTCCCATGATCTATGTGTCCATACTTAAACTATTAATTATTCCCCTTATTTCCAATTATTCTCACTCCATTAATTTCATCACCACTATTTCTTTCATATTTTCACTTTTCCTATCACCATTTTTTTGTTTTGTTTTTTTCTTGGTCACAAACAATTCCTATTTTAGGAATCCATTCCCTATGGATCGACCCCTAGTCACTTATATAGTAGTTTTAAGTAGGGTATATAAATTTTTAATTTGATCTGAACTTAGTGAAAACCTAGGTCCAGACTAAGTTTTGGTTCCATTTTTAGAGATGTGAAAGTCTGACCAAGTAAAAGAATATATATATAAAAATAAAGTCTGGTAAATGGGGAGTGAATACAAACTAGATCATCACCTAACAACCTATAGGACTTCATTCCTAAAACCAACAAACATATGAGTGATTTAAAAATAATGAATAAGATTTCAATTGAAAATATCAAGGAATAACTAAATAATCAACAAAATAAAAAATTTAACCAAGATGAAATTTCAACCTACCAAAATTAGGTAATGAGCTAATGGATAGAGTTAGAATTAGGGAGTTTTAGGTGCCTATAGTTTCCAATAATCCATAATGTACTAGGAAAACCCCTAGGTCTAGCAACTGTGAGATTAATTAATCCCAATTTTCCATGTTACCATCCTAACATGGATTTCCTAATGGAGACTCATTACACTTCATTAGGGACTTCTATGGAAGAGTGAAACAACTTCCACTTAGAATATTGAGAGAGGAAGTATTAAAGCTGAGAGTCTCACCATTTTTATTGAAAGTAAATGAAAATGTATAGTTGTAACAAATGGATAAAGAATGTTATGATTCATGGTAACAACTTTATAATTCATTCATCATGAAATTTTACCTGAGGAGAATTATTTTTGATATTAAATACAAATCACAAGATTTTTACAAGATGAGGTAGTATTGTTCCATGAAGCTTATGAAAAATTTAAGGGGATTATTAGGCATCTCCCCAACCACTACTAGACACCATAATTTCTCATGAAAACTGTTATAGTATCACACCATACCATTAAACATTAGTTGACAAGTCCTCTTGAGGGGACTTCTCTAATAAAATGGCTGATGAGATCAAGCATATTTTCAGAAAATTGTCACAAAATTTACAACAAAAATGTTCCATAAGGATAAAAATTATTAAGAAATAAACCACACCCAATCCATAATACTATGCATTCTGGATTTTAAAATAAAAACACTCAAAATATACTTATAGTTCAGTATCATAAATGTTGGATGTTTATACATTCATAGTCCTATTGCCCAAATTTTAACATGCCTTCACAACTCTGTGAAAATACTAATTTTACTAGGTATAAACCTATAATGTAACCAAGAGATTAATAATTATCAGAAAATCATAACCAAGGCTACTAAAAACATAAAAAATTTTCTTGGAGAGAGAAGGGAGTGTTGAGACTTTCTACCCTTACTTTCCAACAAAATTGGTAGCAATTCTAGAAATTATGATGAAGACTATTTTATTGATTTAAAACCCATAGGAAGAATATGAAAAAACAATAAAAATAAAGGAAAGAAAAATATTGAAAAATAAACTGAAGGGATACCTAAAATTATGCAAAACTTTTTCCCAATCATTACATTTCCATAGGGAATAAAAAAAGTGAATTAGAATTATGAAATATTCAAATTTCTAAAAGTTTTAAAGAAACTAAAAAACAATATTCTCTTCCTTGGGGCCTTAATTGAAATCCATTTTTATCTGAAATAAATTAATAAAATATATTTAAACAAGAAAACCTTGGAATAATTTTCTATTTATAAACTCATAGATGAGTGTAGTTTTTTCTTGAAAAATATGATACCCCCAAACTTCAATAACTAGGGAGATTTTTAATCCCATGAACCTTTAGATATAGAGTTTTATAATTAAATTTACTTTGTTATCTAGGATTAGTAATTAATTTTATTCCATTATACCTATTCTAACACTTTAGATTAGGAGTCCCCTAAATCACAACTATTGTGTCACAACATAAAAATTGATTAATTACTCACCTGGTTGGAAGGGTAGATGAATTGTTAGTAGGATTTGTAAATCACTTTTTTTTGGATGATTTTTTCATTTTGGATATGGAATGTGACCATGAGGTTCTTATCATTATTGTTAGTATCCTTATTGCCATAGGGTGGGGGAATCATTGTTATGTCAAAGGGAAAATTAATTTACAATTTGGGTGAACAGAAATAGGAATTCAATGTTATCAGAAAATTAAAGACCCCACCCAATACCAAATCTCTCTAAAAGATCATCTATCAGAAGTTAAAGGATTTTTTAATGAGAAGGAAGACGAATTTTTAAGGATTCATGAGAGAATCAATGGTATATATGAGTTACATGCAGAAACCTGTATTGAAATCAGTTCTTATATGGATAAGGAAACTTTGGATGAGTTTGAAAGAGAATTCCCAGAACACCTCAATGGATTTAGTGAAGAACACTCCTTAAGCCCACTCAAATAATATGTATTTGAGGAATCTTTTCTAACAAAAAAAGTGATAAATAAGAAGCTTTCCACACTACCTTATTTAAGAGGAATCATGAGGACCTTGGATATACTAGACCCAAGTGTTTCCCCTCACACTAATAACCATTAAATATGAACCTCAATCCCCTATCAAATCAGTTTAAATATTCATTTTTAGGAGAATTATCAAATTTTCCATTCATTATTTTATAAATATTGGAGGAAAGTAAATAGGATAACCTACTCGGTTCCTTAAGAAAGTTTAAGGCTGTTATTAATGGGTCTATTACTAATATTAAAAGCATTATTCCATCATTATACATACAAAAAATCCACATAGAACCAGAGTGTAAACCAAGGGTGGAAGGGAAGAGGAAACATAACTCAAATATAAAGGGGGTAGTCAGAGAGGAAGTGATCAGATTTCTTGATGCTGGAATAATATTTCTCATTTTAGACAGCCCATGGGTGAGTCCTATCTAGGTAGTTCCTTAGAAGAGTGGAGTGACTGTGATAACCAATGAAAAGAATGAGAAAATTCAAACTAGAACTATGAATAAATGGAGGTTCTATATAGACTATAGAAAACTTAAAATTTTCACCAGAAAATATAATTTTCTAAATCCATATCTATACCATATGATTGATAGGTTTTCTAGAAATCAATGTTTATGTTTTTTATTGTTTTTGTTGTTATAATCAGATTCCCATAGACCTATAATACTAGGAAAAAACCACCTTCACCTTTCCATTTAGGACATTATCTTACAAGATAATTCCCTTGGGTTTGTGTGGTGCTATTTCCACCTTTCAAAGGTTTATGATGGCCATATTTTCTGATATGATTGAGATATTTTTTGAAGTATTTATGGATGACTTTTCCAAAGTTGGTTCTAATTTTGAGGGTGGCTTGAAACATCTGAATACTACTTTATATAGTTGTGAAGATACATACCTTGTATTAAATTGGGATAAATGTTAGTTCATGGTAACTGAAGGAATTTTATTATGTCACAAGGTTTCTAATAATGGATTAGAAGTTTAAAATTCTAAAATTTAGGTAATAAAAAAACTTCCACCACCTGATAACGTCATGGGGATTAGAATATTTTTAAGACATTCTATATTTTATAAGAGGTTCATCAAGTTTCTTTCTAAAATAACCAAGATAGTATGTTCTATTCTATATAAGTTCACACCATTTTTGTTTAATTTGAAATGTTTGTACTCTATTAATTCTCTTAAGTGAAGACTCATTTATTCAACCATTATCACCACTCCTATCCGGTAACTTACATTTAATATTATGTGTGATTCTAGTGACATCACAATAGGAGATGTTTTAGGCCAAAGGAATGATGGAAGGTTATATATAGTTCACTATTCTAAAATACTGCTTGATGAGTCTTAAAGGAGTTATACCACAAGGGATAAGAAACTTTTGGTAGTGGTTTTTTCTTTAGAAAAATTTTAGAAATATATGTTAGGATCTAAAGTCATTGTATTTACAGATGATTCAACTGTTAAATATCTATTTTCCAAGAAACTTTTTAAACCATGACTGATAAGATGGGTCCCATTGTTAAAATAGTTTGAATTGGTAATTAAGGACAAGTATGGAGATGAAAATGAGTTGGATGATAATATGTGTAGAATCCCCAGGACTCAAAATAAATACCCAAGGGAGATAAACTCTTATTTTCTATACTAAAGACTTATTACTTTTTTTATTGGAAAATTTCTATGGTTTTCCAATTTTTTTAACTTTGTAATTCTACCTAAGTAATTTTCTCAGAATCAGAGGAAAAAGTTTATTTATGATCTTATGTTTTTTATAGGATGATTATTTATTATTTTATAGGTTTTATGATTGAATTTTTGGGAGATGTGTAGTAGAGGAAGATATTATTTTGATTCTTGAGATTTTTCATTCATCTTCTTGGAAAGGATATCATGGTAGTGAGAGAATTGATCAAAATGTTTTACAATATGGTTTCTACTATACCACACTATTTAATGATTCTAGAATTATTATTGTAGGGTGTTACAAATTTCAGAGTTGGTAATGTGGGTAGGAAGCAAGAGCTTCCCCAAAAGTTCATTTTAAAGGTTGAAATTTTTGATGTTTAGGGTATGGAATTAATGGGACCTTTTCCTTACTCATAAGGAAATGAAGAAGTCTTAGTTTCTATTGACTATGTAAAAAAGTGGGTTGGGGAAGTGGCATTTCCAAACTTCCAGGATAGTAGGGTGATTAAATTCTCAAAGAATAACATTTTTTGAAGGTTTGGTGTTCCCACAGATTTCATTACTAAATATGGGTCTCACTTTAAAAATTTAAGTTAAAATCATTGATATAAAAGTATGGATGTGTACACAAAACTAGAATAACCTATCACTCATAATTAAGTTTAAAAGATAGAGTCTATAATAGGGAATTGAAACAAATTTTATAAAAAAACTATGAGTAGATCTATGAAATATTGGTCCTTAAAGTTGGATGAGACATTATGGAATTATAGGAATACCTTTAAAACTCCCATAAAAATGTCTCCATATTAGCTTCCTTTTGTAAAATATTATCATTTTCCTATAAAGATTCAATATAACTCCTTTTTTGAAATAAATAATTTAAAATTTGATTTTAATTCTGAAGGAGATAAAATATTGCTTTAATTAAGTGAATCAGATTTAATAAGAATATAATCTTATTATAATGTCCATATCCATAAAGAAAGAATAAAATATTTTTTTGATTATATATTTAAAAATAGGAAATTTCAAGTGGGTTAGATAGTGATTATGTTCAATGATATACTTAAGTTGGTTTTTGGTAAACTCATATCCAAGTGGTTTGGACCATTCAAAATTTTGAGAGTGCTAATAAATGGAGTTTTGAGTTAGTTGGGCAGGATGACATTCCATTCTTGGTCAATGGACAAAGAGTGAAGAATTAATTTGAGGGACAACTTAAGATCTTGTATTCCATCTCCCATCTAGAAATTTGAATTATTTATAAAGTCTAATTGAATAATTTAAATTTATTACTTATTGGGAGTCAAACTATGGTTCATTTTTTTTTATTTTCTATATTTTATTTTATTTTTCATTACAATTATACTACTTCTTTTCTACTCGCTTGTTTCCCTGCTTTTAATTTTCCTGGATCCAAATCTCAACTGATCTCACAAGTCTCAAGGGATGTTTTTACTCACGCTTAATGGATAAACCTCTCCCTAACCCAAACCTATGGTTATTCTCTTTTCCAAAATTTTAAATTCATCATGGTAATGTCGATATTTTTTAATTATAGAGAGGATTTAAACATGGTAACCAAAAGTTTATTCTCAAAGGGAAATGAGAGAGTGCATCATATAGAACACTAATAATCATTGTCTACATCCAGGAGATTTCTAATTGTTTTTCTACTTTTTCTCATTTGTTTCTATATGTTGTTTAAATTTAAGTGTGGTGGAATACCCCTTTTAGTTATTGTGAAAAATTATTCATATTAGTTTCTTTTATATGTTTATATATTTCTTATTTATAGAGTATTGAAAAATAAATTTGAGATAAATTTAAAATTGTTCAACACTACCAACAAATACTACTACCACATTGTTCATAGTTCTCCTGTTTGAGAGAATTTTAATTTTTTTTTCTATTTATGTACTTTAAAATACATGAAATTTTAAAAAAACAAAAACAAAAACAAAAAAAACAACATTGTTTAATTAAATTTGATTGGATGTTTAGTAATTATGAAATTTTAAACTTTCATGAAACCCCCTAAAAATATATGAACTACTGAATTGAATATATCTTTTGAATGAAAATTTATCTCATGATAGGATTCAACATTGGGGAAAATTTTGAGTTTTAAGTGTGTGGTATAGGGGAATTTCTCTGTGCCTTAGATATGATTCAATTCTATACACATCAAAATCCCCAAAACCTTTTTTCATAATTACTCTGTCTGTAAATAAAATCAGTCTTTTTTTCTATATATGGAAGTTTTATGTGTCTCTAGGTTAGGAAAATAAGAACTCTTTGTGTCCTACATAGGGTAAAATTTCATGACTTGTTTTGAGGGATTTCACTAAGTCTAAAGTTGTAAGGACTGAGTGATTGATGAGTGTCGTTATCCATTGATTTTACAAAAATTATATTTGAAAAATAGGAAAATTAGGGTTCATAGGTTATATTCTTGTGGAATTAGAACTAAAAATTTTGGAATCTTAATCTTTAACTTAAAACTAGATACTTATCTTTTATAAAATAAAAAACCTTAGGGATCCAGATCAATTAATAGTAACATATATCCTTTAAATATGGAGTAAAATGGGAAATTGGGGCCCCACAACAAGTCTCGGAGACAAGTTCATTTGGTGAGTTTCATTAAAAAATTCCAATTTCAATAAGTTCTTTGTACAGTTCTATGAAAAATCTTATGGCTCTAAAAACATTAAATAAAATTATTGAGTAAACAATTAGCTCATTAAGGTGAGGGTAATATTGAACCCAAAAAAGGGACAATTGATTTATAAAAAAATATTTGTAGTTGTATCAAAAAAGTGAAAAGTGGAACATTGGTTTGAGGAACCTAAGAGAGAGTGAATTTTTTTTGTTCCTCTTGTTATATATTTAATTTTACTTGTGTCTTTATCGCCTATACTCTTAGAATTGGAACTTAAAATTGTATTGAAGGAGGTTAGTGTGAATAATTTACATAGTATGCATGAAAGTTTTAGCAATGGATGACTTGTTGATTTTATTTCATTGAGGAATATTCATTTGAACCTAGGTAGTATGACCATAAACTTCTCTTAGGAGTCTTTATAAATAAATAATTGAATGAGTTTAATTTCTTAGGAGTGAAATTGATTAAGTATAGGGGAGTTTGATGCAATGTTATTTTATCACATTGTTCCAAATCTATTTTGGTGAAATATATGTTTTGACATGTGAAGTTGATCATATAATGAAGAATCCTTTATTTTATAATGCATTTGATAAAATTTGGTGTTCATTGAATTTTTTGGTGGAAATGAAAATTTGTGGGTTCTCAATTGATTAAATTTATTGGTGTAATACTTTTATGAATTGTTTGATGATTTTAATGAATTTTAAGTGAGAGTTTCAATGACTATTAATTTAAAAATCTAATTTTTTTAGTTTACATGGTGAAAATATGATAAATGTTTGAAGCGACTGCATGCACTTTAAAATAAATCATACGAGGGCTAGTTGCACGTGTTCAGAAAAAATGTCAATCTATTGGAGATATCATATGTGCATCAGGATCTAATTCAAGTTCTAATGGATCAGTCATGAGTCTACCCAATAGTGTAAAATCTAAGAAGACTAGAAGTTAAATCATTTCAACCACTATTGAAAATTTAAAAAGTCAATCCATCATGCCTTTTTGAGATTGATGATGTGTTAAATCCAACTATCTGTAGGAGGTGTTCTACTATAAAAAAATTTCAAGTGAACACAACCTCAAATGAAAAAAAGGTGAAGAATGATACATCGACCATTCTAAGAATTCAAGCTACTACAAGTCATAAAACTTATTAAACATGACATTTATTTTTACATTGACCATCATAATCCTAAATAAAAAAAAAGAGGAAAAGTCACTTATTTTAGAAAAATAAAAGTGGGGAAGCAACCACCCCCTTTTATGGTCAATATCAATCAATAGAAACCTGTTACTTTCCCAAGAAGAACATCTTGAAATATAAGATTGACAAAGTTCTAAGCCTATAGTTGAAGGTTACCATTGCATCTATCCTCTATCAGATAAGATCTAGGGATGCTTGTTTCCATGGTTGACAGCGAGGGACCCACTGATACTTATGACGGTGAAGGAAATGTCTCCTCTGTCAACAAGGTAATCTCCACTTGAAGTTGGCTAAAAACTATACATACTAAGTCGACACCATTCCCAGCATTTGAATAGATCTTTTCCAACATCTCATATTGAGAAATATAAAGGTGGTGCATATGCATATCAAAATATGAGCTGATCCATTGTTGAAGAACCCATGTTGACACCCATTTCTGAAGATCGATGTTGCACCACCCATGATCTCAAACTATGCCATTTTTCAAAGCACAATCGACAACATTTTATAATTGAGGATGAAGATTATGAAACTTGAGCTTGTGTTAAGAAATCTCACTCAAGAAGCCACCCTATTAAGTTCTATGATTCCTCTAACATCTAATGCTTTGAATTTAGTGGAAGGATAATATGGGAAAAAGTTTGAGTCCTTGGAGACTTCAAAACAGGCTCAATTTTGAATCATAATCACTAAAGTTAAAGTCTGATCAGTAAAAATACAGTCTTAAGAAATAATTTCGGTCTACACATGACATGTGAAAAATGATGCCTGATAACTATGAAGAAAAGGAAAATTTCTCCACAAAATATCTCCAAATTATTAGCATGATATCCTTCCAACAAATCATGTAGGGATATGAAGTTGAGGAGTCAATAGAGTGTACAAGGTTGGTTAAGAAAGGACTGCATACCTACTGAGGAGTGGGTTTTGAAAAGGAGTAGGTATGAAATATATGGATTTTATCTATATATTTGAATATATAGAGTTTAAAAATAGAGGTAAATCTATGGATAAGATAGATATAGATGATTATAGGAAATAAATAGAATCATAAATCACCAAGAAACACCTAACTTCTATAGTTTTAGAGGAAATTTTTATGCCCCCATTGAGGGATTGGTTTGGAATCTAATTTTCATTCTTCCTTTTCAATGTATCTCAATCATTTTTTAAATTTATTGAAGTATTTTTTATGAATATTGGAAAAACTAAAATTGGGGTATGAGATTTAGATAGTATGAATTTTACACCATTCAAGTATAGAGTGTAGTTAGAATCCACCCTTTTATCATTGGTTAAGTAATACATGTCATTTAATTTCAATAACTCAGTGGGAATTGGTTTGGTTTTAATATTCTCTATTTAATTGTTAGTTGGAAGCCCATCCAAGAAGAAGGAATACCATGAAAGGCTAGAACATCAGGAAAAAATTGAGAAGTTATTTCTGAATATCCCTTGTGGCATCATTCAGTGGGTTAGTGGATTATATAGTTGAAATACTATAAAATCCATTTATCCATAGGTTATCTATTCAAGATAAATTACCTACCTCTTTTCACCAGTCCAATAGAACCTATGCATGAATGAAGACAAATAAAGAGTAATAAAATTTATAACTTACTGATGTGGCCATATTTTTACACAGTTTACCACATTATTTTTATAAATTTTTAATGATTTATTTAATTATTTTTACACTTTTTATCTAATAAATTCACTTTTTTATTTTTATAATTAAATTTGTCAAATATTCATTTTTTATAACATTTTATGTAATTATGGACCCTTAAATAGTTGATTTATTCCTTTTTTGTTTTTAATATAATTAATTTTCAATTTTTTTATTTAATCTATATTTTTTTATTTTATTTAATTTTTCATTATTAATAATTATTGAGTTTTCAAATTAATTTACTTTTAATTTTTAAGTTTATACAACTTAGTTACGGCTTGCTAGACTACCGGTAGCTAAGATACCAATAGCAGAGTTACATTTACTCTACTGGTAGCCAGGTTACCGGTACTGTCCAACGGTGACTTGCTTTCTATTTGCTCTACCGGTAGCCAGGTTATCGGTACTGTCTAACGGTGACCTTCTTTCTTTTTGCTTACCGGTAGCCTGTTTTGAGATGTAACGGTGACCTTTGTTATATCAGTAACCTTGTCACCATTTTTAATTCCTACAAGTATCTCTCATCTGAGTATAATAATAACCTTATTTTTTTGTCCTATCGGTAGCCTTTAATTTCTATCGGTGAGCCCTTTAATTTTATCAGTAGCGGTGAGTTTTTAGTTTGGTAAAGTTAAATTTTCTTAACTTTTTTATAAGTTAATTTTTATTTTAAACAAGTATTTAATCATTGTAATTCTATTTAATTGACCTAGACTTTATTTTAATAATTAATCTTTTAACTTAGCTTCTTTAGAATAGGTTAATTATATTAATTAATTTGTTTAGATGCTCTGCCAACCGTTCAAGTGAATAATGTGTGTTTTTAAATTAAATTAAATGGTCCACCCTTAATTATATGTGTTCAAATAGTTAATTAATTAATTAATTAATAGTTTTTAAACATTAATTATATTATTTTATGTATGGAGATTAATTTTTAATTCATTTTATAATTTCTTTACTCTACCAGTGAGGTAATTAAGAGTTTGCGGTGATTTATTTGGGTCACCGATGTTTTTATTTTTATTTGCTGCTATTATTTATTTTACTTGTTTTGTTTTATTTTAAATTTAAGTCTCTTATTAATTTAGTTTAACAGTTATCAAGTTTATTAATTTAATTGTTTTCAATTAGTTCTTTTTAATTAATAATTTTAATGTTTTAAAGGTTAATAAATATATTGTTTTTAATTAATGCTATTTAGCAATATTTTAATTAATTATTTTAAGTATTTCTATTTAATTTATTTAAGTTTTAATTCTATGTTTAATTTGTGTAAAAGGTCACTTTTGCGTGACGATGAGGTTTGATTTTGTCTACAGGTAACCCTAATATTCTGCTTGTTGGAGTTGGTGGCCTAGAACCAACTACTTTGTACTTTATTCATTAATAAATGCCTTATCACATCTTGATTGTTCTTCTGCGTGACAATGCATGTGATAATGTCCTAAGGACAGCTGTTGCATTAATGGGTCATAGTGGATCCCTGCTATGATGAGAACCCGAAAGTGACATAACACTGTTCTTGAATATATGTTCTATGACCGGATGATATTATTTGAGGGACACAAATAATACAGGTCATTAGGGGTGAGGACTCATAAAACTTTGAGGCACCTTCTCATGGTGTGCGCCCTTGGTAATATCCAGGAGGATGTTATGAGAACAAGACCTGCCAGTAGGAAATCCACATTTCATAGTGTCATTGGATGTTCCTATCTACGGATGTGTGTATTGGTCCTTAGACTTTAAGATTATTATTAATGGCTATTACAACTCGCGCACTAAGATGTATTGACGAAAACTGTGATGACACACTGTTCGCAGTGAGGTAGGATACGTTGGGTGCGTCACGAGTAATACTGCATTAATAGATAATGCGAGAAAGGATTTGTCCCTTCTAGTCCATAACAGAAGTAGATATCTCCGGCCCTTTGATAGAATTGATATAGCCTAAATAAATCCATGTCCATGATAAGGTATGGGTGAGTTCAATTCCAGGAAGTCAAAGAAAGAATAATCGAGCACATGGGTTGATGGCACTAGCATGCAACCCGCTTGATTGAAGATATCGAGATAAAGGGATTATATTACATGGTAAGCCTTCGTAGGAGGTGACACGTCATTGCGGCATTAACTTCTTTCTCTATGGGTGCCATGGCGTGTTGCTAGACGCTAACCTTGGACTTTAGGCAGGCTCCGCCTAATGACACTGAGAAAGAGGCCTAGAGGGTCACACACTAAGTGTGTCCATGTATCTCAGTTAAATATTAATTTAACAAGTTAAATAAATATTATTCTCGACTGTGGTTTAATAATTATTTAAGGGTGCCTGATCATATTTATTTCGACACTAGTTATTCGAGAGAATATATTGTGGGTGAAATAATATATATATTTATTATCTAGTAATGCAGTTACATTTATTTAAGAAATAAATATCCATTACTCAAGGTCTAATAAATATGGTGGAGGAAATAAATAAAATGGAAAAATAAAAGTACACACCGTGTATATTTATATACACGCCATGTAGTTTGTTTTTTCAGGATTCGTGATAAAATATTGTTTATTTAATTAAATGATATTAAATTTAATATGTTGGGTGCATGTCAAGTAATAATGATGGTCAACTGTCATTATTAAGACATGGGGTATTACTAAGAATTAAATGAAATGATTAACTACTTTCGAGAAATTAATTCATTTTATTATTCTAAGTATTATAATCCCAAATTACATGATTCTCATTGGATGAGAGCTATTGTTGTGCACAAAGGATCTGGAAATACTCTCAAGACAAGAGAGAATTTCCTTTCCACCAAGAATGCCCTCAAGTTACGAGAGTGAGATCCTCCACCAGATCAAGGCGGTTGAAGGCGGACATCGCAAGCGAAGGCTCTTCCACGCTAGCACCCAGAGATCCCTTCGGTGATGTCTAGCGATACGTGGAGCACGTGTGGATCACCTCTAGAAGAATCATGTACTTGGATTCTACAACGTAATGACGGATCACAAGATCTTGACCGGAGACTCCAATGAAGAATGAATTACATCGAGGTAATTCTTATGAATTAATTAAATTAATTATAACCAACATATGATGATCCTATCTCAAGGGTTCTGAGACTCTTCTTTTCTTTTTCATTCTTCGTTCTATTCCGAAGATTCGGCATTTTAAATCGTGACGGATCTCGGATTGAACGTTGTTTAACGTTAGAATTAAAGTTGGGAAAACCCACCAATGCGCTTCCGCTGCGCCCGGAACCTACAAGTGGTATCAGAGCGGTCATATCGTTGGTTAAAATTATTTATTTTTTCATTGGTGATTTACGAATTTAATAATTGAGTTATTTCAATTCATGTTTAATCGTTCTGGAAATCTGAATCTCAAGATCTGTTCCTCCTCCCTCGTTTCTCGTTCACCTCACAGAACTGAAATTTTATTTTAATTTTGATTAAAATAAAATAGAGGAACTCATCCGGAGGAGCCAAACGTTTCTATCCATACAACACCAGAATACACGACGTGTATTCGGAAGTACACGCTGTGTAGTCTAGGTTCAATGCATTGACAGATCTGCCAAATCAGGCTGTGTATTGAAGTCATTTATGACACCGTGTGTTGACCAGAAACAGGTGGCACACGGTTTCTGGATTACACTCCGTGTGGTCCAATGAACACGGCGTGTAGTCCCTTCGGGTTCGGGTTGGACCGTGTACCCCGTACACGGCTTGCCCAGTTGGAAACCGTGTAATGCAGAAACTACACGGCATGTGTCCAAAAGAACACGCCGTGTACTCCGAAAATTTCTGAAGTACATAAACACGCCATGTCTCCGTGCGTGTACTTCAGATGGACGGTGAAGAAAATTACATGCCGTGTAGTTGGAACTACACGCCATGTACTCACCCAAATTACACAGATTTATTAAAATTTATTATTATATTATACAAACCCTTGAGACGTGTACCATGGTGCAGGCGTAAAGCTAAGGAACAACACGTGATAGGTATTATATATATATGTGTTTAATTTAACATCTGCGTAAAAATGGGAATTCACCGGGTTGCCTCCAAGGTACAAGTTACGTACACGGATAATTTTAAATGAATTTATTTATTTAAAATTATGATGGATGAGAATCTCAAGGAAGTTCAGAAAAGGGTTTAAGATAAAAGGATTGATTAATTAAAGATAATTAATTAATTCGAGCATGATTTATCTTAAACAAGAATGATTAAAGAATTGAATGCTAGTTTTATTTATGTGTAAATAGCGTTGCATGTATGGATGATCATGAGCTAGACCGAGACCTTTGTATGTGAATGATTTATTTTAATTAATTTATTTAAATTAAATTTTTTTGGCCTGCGATCCATCTCCTCATTAATATGTAGGGCCTGCGCACCCAAGGATTCTTTTATGAAAAACCCCCTTTTACCCCTCACCTGCGTGTGAGATAAATGCATATGTAATGGATGGAGCTCCCAAGCTAGTGGAGGCGGATCAAGTCAGGAGCCACGACGAAACCAATCCAAGGAGATACAAAGGTGGACAGGTGGAAAGCTGTAAACACGAACCCAAAAGGTTCAAGGTGTTTATACCCTAGGTATTGGGTTAGTTTATCAACCGCTAGATAAATTAACCAATAGAAAAACTCATGATCATACCATTTATTTTATTTCTGTCAGTTGCATGGTTTATTTATTGTGGGTGTGTTGTCACGATCACACAATTAATGAATTAAACGAGCATGCAAGATGGAACTAAAATAAAACCGGCTTATACGTAAATATTATCTTAGACATGGTTAATCACTTAAGTATATACCACTTAATATTAACAAGCATGTAATCAAAGATAATAAAATGGCAATTTACGTATAAGGATAAAATCCCTCAAAAGAAATATTAAGTCGGTATAGCCTTCCATAATCTTGGTTAGAATCAAACCATAGTTCAAAGTGCTTGACCAACCCTAGTTGGGGTGTTTTCAATTATCGGGGAATTATAATTCAAGGTTTTGGGTTGAATTGACTTGGTTCGCATCAAGGGTTGACTTCCACAGTAGGACTTGGTGTGACCAAGAGGAAAAGGTTGAGGAAATACAAAATAAAAGGATTTCAGGATTGGGGAGTCCACTCAGCGGATCAAGGAGCTGTGAGTTAATGCAGTTGACATTTGGAATGCCTACCTAAAACCCTTCATGTTGCTTGACCAACCCTAGTTGGGGTAATGCAAATGGAAATATGGATCCTTGCCACTAGAATATTCAGGCAACAGAATATTCTAAAATCAATGGTGAGGGCTATTGGATTTTGATAAAATAGTGGGGGACTAATAAGTATTAATTTATTTATTTGTCTCAATTTTTGTAATAAAGTACTAAACATTTTCTCATCTTAATTTGTAGAAAAGGAAAGAAAATGATGTCAAACATATCATTTCTCCCCATACTTGAGAAGGAAAACCTTCTCACCAGCACCAATTTCCAAGAGTGGCAGAGGCGTTTACGCGTCGTCCTTCACCACGAAAGGAAATTGTATGTGCTAGAAGAGCCTATTCCAGTTGCGCCTAGGAAAGAGGCTAGTGATGAGGAATTATCTCTCTACATGAAACACATGAATGATGCCACATATGTCAAGTGTTTCATGCTATCAGCCATGTCTAATAAGCTCTTGAAGCAACATGAAAACATGGATGCGTATGGCATGATGTCTCACCTTAAGGATCTCTACCAAGAGAAGGCGAGACAGGAGAGGTATAAGATCTCCAATGCTTTGTTTACAACTAAGCTTGGAGAGTCTGCGCCAGCTGGGTCTCATGTAGTCAAGCTTATTGGATACATTGAACACCTGGACATCTTAGGGATTAAATTCCTGGATGAGTTTCGTACAGATCTCGTCCTATCATCACTGCCCAAGACCTTCTCTAGCTTCATTGTCAACTATAACATGAGTGGCAATGAGAATAGTCTATCGGAGCTTCTGACCTTGATTCTCCAGGTAGATAAGGACATGGGGCGTGACAAACCCGCGGTCCTTATGGTGAACAAGAAAAGGAAGGACAAGGCAAAGGGGCCAAAGACTTATAAATGGTCTGAAGCCCCCGAGTACCGTCCCTCCAAGAAGGGGAAGATCCAAAGGCAGGGCAAGGAATGAGAGGTGGTGTGTTTTGCATGTGGCAATCAGGGCCACTGGAAGAGGAACTGCACCCATAATCGTGGGGACGCTAAAGGTGCGTTCGTTATCGAGTGCAATCTTTCTATTTCTACACATTGGGTATTAGATATAGATTGCGGGGCTCACATCTGTATTCAAATATAGGAACCAAGTAGATTTAGAAAGATTGCCAGAGGAGAGGTGGATCTTCGAGCTGCCAATGGCGCAAGGCTGGCTGCATTGGCTATTGGCGACTATCACCTCTCATTGCCAACTGGCATGATTTTGGTTTTACAAAACTGTTATTTTGTGCCTAGTGTTACCAAGAACATAATTTTTGTATCTTGTTTGGATATGGATGGATTTGTTTTCAAGTTTGGAAATAAGGGTTGTCTCTTTTATAAGAACAACTTATGTTATGGTATGGAACATTTGAATAATGGTTTGTATGTATTAAATTATGAAAACCAAGTGTTGGAAATCGATAACGAAACAAACTCACATGACTCATACATCACCCAGTTATGGAATCACCACCTTGGTCATGTGAAAAAGAAGCGCTTGACAAAGCTCTGCCAAGATGGCTATTTAGACTCTACTGAGCTAAAACCACTTGATAGATGTCACGCTTGTTTACAAGAAAAAATGACCAAGACGCCTTTTAGTGGACAAGGTGAAAGGGCCAAAGATCTTCTAGGATTGGTACACATAGATGTGTGTGGACCATTTACAGTAGAATATAGAGGTGGATATTTTTACTTCATTACTTTTACTGATGATTTGAGTAGATATGGCTATGTCTACTTAATGAGGTATAAGTCAGAGTCCTTAGAGAAATTTAAGGAATTCAAGAATGAAGTAGAGAATCAGCTTGGTAAGAAGATAAAGAAACTTCGATCGGATCGAGGTGGAGAATATTTGAACCAAGAGTTCATCGATCTTCTACGAGAGTCTGAGATTCTATCTCAGCTCACTCCTCCTTATACACCACAATGGAATGGTGTTAGTGAAAGGAGGAACCACACCTTGTTGGACATGGTGAGGTCGATGATGAGTCATGCAGATCTTCCATTATCCTTTTGGGGATATGCATTACAAACTGCAGCATACACATTAAACTGAGTACCAACTAAGGAGGAAAATGGAATTCCATCCGAGTTATGGAATGGAAGGAAACCCACTTTGTCACACACACGTGTATGGGGATGCGAGGCGTTTGTCAAGGCCATCTCAGGCAACAAACTAGAACCCCGGGGCACGAAGTTTATCTTTATAGGATATCCTAAGGAAACGAAAGGATATTACCTATATAACCTTCAAGATAAGAAAGTGACTGTCGCCAGAAAATCCATCTTTCTTGAGAGGGAGCACATCCTCAAGAAGGATAGTGGGAGAAAGATTGACTTCAAAGAATTTGATGCTCAAGATACACAGGAGTTGGTACAGGAACAAGTTCCACAGGTCCCCGTGGAAGAGGTTCCAGAAACACAAGTACTGCGTAGGAGCTCAAGAGAGGTAAGGGAACCAGAGAGATTTGGTTTCCTATTCACCGAGGATGGTGAATAATTATTGTTGGACAATGATGAACCTCTCTCCTACAAGGAAGCAGTAGAAAGATCAGAAGCTGCAAGATGGATAGAAGCTATGACTTCTGAGATGGATTCCATGTATCAGAACCAAGTTTGGGTTCTCATCGATGAGCCAGTTGATGTAAAGCCTATTGGATGCAAATGGGTATTCTAAAGAAAGATGGACATGGAAGGTCAAGTTAGCACCTATAAAGCAAGGTTAGTGGCTAAAGGATTTAGACAGCGTTAAGGAATTGACTATGATGAAACCTTATCGCCAGTTCCCATGTTTAAATACATAAGAATCATACTTGCCATAACAGCTTACCATGACTACGAGATTTGGAAAATGGATGTCAAAACAGCATTCCTTAATGGGAACCTTCAGGAAGATGTCTATATGAAACAACCAGAAGGGTTTGTGACACCAGGTGAATCCAAACGGGTTTGTAAGTTGCATAAATCCATTTATGGATTGAAGAAAGCATCCAGGTCATGGAACATTCGATTTGATGAAGCCATAAAGGAATTTGGTTTCATTAAGAACAAATGTGACCCATGTGTTTATAAGCGGTTTAATGGGAATGCGGTCTTCATCCTAGTGGTATATGTTGACAACATATTACTTATTGGAAACGACGTACCAACCTTACAGTCAGTTAAGGACTGGTTGAACAAGTGTTTCTCCATGAAGGACTTAGGAGAAGAAGCCTACACTCTAGGGATCAAGATCATTCGTGATAGATCCAAGAGGCTGCTTGGACTAATTCAGGGTACATACATTGACCAGATACTAAAGAGATTTAGTATGGAAATATCCAAGAGGGGATTGGTTCCAGTGTCACATGGCTTATATCTTTCTAAGAAAATGTGTCCCCAGACAAAACAGGAGAAATATAGGATGAGTAAGATCCCATACGCTTCGGCCATAGGATCCATCATGTATGCAATGTTATGTACCAAGCTTGATGTTGCCTATGCACTGAGCATGGTAGGCAGATATCAAGAAGATCTAGGAGAACAACATTGGACTGCTATTAAGACTATCCTTAAGTATCTGAGAAGAACTAAGGATATGTTCCTGGTGTATAGAGGAGATGAGGAGCTTGTCATCAGAGGGTATGCTGATGCTAGTTTTCAGACAGATCAGAATGATCTGAAGTCACAATCTGGATATATTTTCTGTCTCAATGGAGGAGTTGTGAGCTGGAAGAGTTCAAAGTAGCCAGTTGTCACCGATTCTACAGTGGAGTCTGAATATATAGCGGCTTATGATGCAGCCAAGGAAGCCGTCTGAATTTGGAACTTTGTCCACAAGCTTGATGTAGTGCCTAACAGTAAATATCACATTACATTGTATTGTGATAATACTGCAGCAGTGGCTCTTGCAAAAGAACCAAGGTCACATCAACGGACAAAGCACATACTCCGGAAGTATCACCTCTTGAGGAATTTCTATCAAAGGGGTAAAATTGAAGTGAGCAGAGTATCTAGAAAAGATAACGTGGATGACCCCATGACTAAAGGCTTATCTCAGCAGAAGCATGAATATCATTTGAGAGCTAGCGGGTTAAAGGTTGTTACCAGTTAGCTCTAGTCCAAGTGGGAGTCTGTTGGAGTTGGTGGCCTAGAACCAACTACTTTGTACTTTATTCATTAATAAATGCCTTATCACATCTTGATTGTTCTTCTGCATGACAATGCATGTGATAATGTCCTAAGGACAACTGTTGCATTAATGGGTCATAGTGGATCCCTGCTATGATAAGAACCCGAAAGTGCCATAACACTGTTCTTGAATATATGTTCTATGGCCGAATGATATTATTTGAGGGACACAAATAATACAGGTTATTAGGGGTGAGGAATCATAAAACTTTGAGGCACCTTCTCATGGTGTCCGCCCTTGGTAATATCCAGGAGGATGTTATGAGAACGAGACCCGCCAGTAGGAAATCCACATTTTATAGTGTCATTGGATATTCCTATCTATGGACGTGTGTATTGGTCCTTATACTATAAGATTATTATTAATGGGTATTACAACTCATGTACTTAGATGTATTGACGAAAACTGTGACGACACACTGTTCGCAGCGAGGTAGGATACGTTGGGTGCATCACGAGTAATACTGCATTAATAGATAATGCGACACTACCATAAAAACAGTTTTTTGCAGCGCCCCCCTTTATCAGCGCTTGTTTCGTAGCGCTGATAAAGGGGGGCCTTTATCAGCACTTTTTTTAGCGCTGATAAAGGGTCGACTTCAAAAAAAATTTAAAAATATATTAATATATTAATATATAAATATAGTTATATAGTTATATAAATATAATATATAATTTTTAAATATATTTTAGATAAGTATAAATGTACATTTACACTTATTATACTTAATATATAAGATATTTAGTGAAAATGACTTCTTAAAAAATTAAAAAAATATTTTTAATTAATAATTTGATAATAATTATGGAGTAATAGTCATTTAATAACAATTTTAGGACTAAAAAAATTAAAAAAAAATTAAAAAAAGATCCAAAATATGTTGAAAACGCAACTCAAACTTCAAACGGCCATAACTTTTGATCCGGGTGTCCGTTTGAGCTCTAACACATATCAAATCGAAGCCTGCAACAATCTATACGTCACTATAATTGGGGGAGTACCTCGGTCAAGTGTTTTTCGAGGCCAAAAGAGGCCCAGAAGGCCTCCAAAACTGAGTTTTTTGTCTGGGTACCCAGATTTTTTAACATTTTGTGGATTTTCAAACTCGTTTAAGGGGGTATTATTGGCTTTTCTTGGCGGGGACTGAATTTATTCCAAGGTATTACATTCATATTGATATTATGTCTTTGAAATTTCATCATTTTTTATAATGAACTACTATTTATAATCAAATATATAACTATATGTACATATTTTTTATATATTCACACCTAAAAATTAAATTTTTTAAATAAATAATTAAACATATTTACATATAAAATATATTAGCTTTATCTAAATAATAACTAATATCCATTTTATTTAAAATACCAATATATGAATATTTATATACCTATATATTAATCTAACTATATATATATATATTAATCTAACTATATATATATTAATCTAATAACTATATATATATTAATATAACTACATATATATATATTAGTATTACTATATATATATATATTAATATCACCATAAATATATATATTAATATCACTATATACATATATATTAATATAACTATATAAATATATATTCATATAACTATATATATGTTAATATAACTATATATATGTTAATATAACTATATATATGTTAATATAACTATATATATGTTAATATAACTATATATATGTTAATATAACTATATATATATATATTAATATAAATATATATTACTATACGAATAAATATAACTAAATATATATATATATATATAGATATAGATATATATTAATACCACTATATATATATATATTAATATTACTATATATATTATAATATAACTATATATATATATATTAATATAAATATATATTACTATACGAATAAATATAACTAAATATATAAATATATATATATATAGAGATATCATGAATTGGAAAGCAAATCAAAATAGAGTAGTGGTAAGGGCTTAGGCGCGCAGGGGGGAGGTCTCGAGTTCAAATCCTGGTGGAGGCAGGGGTGCGCGTGCATGGGGAATATTGGAGCAAGCACTGTTAAAGGGTGGAGGGAGGTGCGTGGGGTGTGTGGGGTGTTGTATAGGGGCCGAAAAGCGCTGTAAAAGGGGGGGTTCAAGCGCTATAAAAGCCCCCCCCGCTTGGCAGTATTTTTTAATTTTTTTTTAAATTTTTATAAATTTTTATAATTTTTTTTAACTTTTACCAGCGGTTTTTTAAAAGCGCTGATAAAAGGGTCCTTTATCAGCGCTAAAACGAAAGCGCTGATAAAGGAAGAGCTAATATAGGACCCCTTTTATCAGCGCTTTTTTTTAGCGCTGATAAAGGGGTCCTATATCAGCGCTTTTCGGAGCGCTGATAAAGGGGACCCCCCCTTTATCTACGCTGGCTTTATCAGCGCTTTTCTAGCTCTGATAAAGGCCATTTTTAGCGCTGATAAAGGCCGTGTTTGTTGTAGTGCGAGAAAGGATTTGTCCCTTCTGTTCCATAACGGAAGTAGATATCTCAGGCCCTTTGATGGATTTGATATAGCCTAAATAAATCCATGGCCATAGTAAGGTATGGGCGAGCTCAATTTCAGGAAGTCAAAGAAAGAATAATCGAGCACATGGGTTGATGGCACTAGCATGCAACCCGCTTGATTGGAGATATCGAGACAAAGGGATTATATTACATGGTAAGAATTTGTAGGAGGTGACACGTCATTCCGGCGTTAATTTCTTTCTCTATGGGTGCCTTGGCGTGTTGCTAGATGCTAAACTTGAACTTTAGGCAGGCTCCGCCTAATGCCACTGAGAAAGAGGCCTAGAGGGTCACACACTAAGTGTGTCTATGTATATCAGTTAAATATTAATTTAACAAGTTAAATAAATATTATTCTCGACTGTGGTTTAATAATTATTTAAGGATGTATGATCGCATTTATTTCGACACTAGTTATTCGAGAGAATATATTGTGGGTGAAATAATATATATATTTATTATCAAGTAATACAGTTACATTTATTTAAGAAATAAATAGCCGTTACTCAAGGTCTAATAAATATGGTGGAGGAAATAAATAAAATGGAAAAATAAAAGTACAGGTCGTGTATATTTATATACACGCCATGTAGTTTGTTTTTTCGAGATTCGTGAGAAAATATTGTTTATTTAATTAAATGATATTAAATGTAATATGTTGGGCGCATGTCAAGTAATAATGATGGTCAACCGTCATTATTAAGACATGGGGTATTACTAAGAATTAAATGAAATGATTAAATGCTTTCGAGCAATTAATTCATTTTATTATTCTAAGTATTATAATCCAAAATTACACGATTCTCATTGGATGAGATCCATTGTTGTGCACAATGGATCTGGAAATACTCTCAAGCTAAGAGAGAATTCCCTTTCCACCAAGAACGCCCTCAAGTTACAAGAGTGAGATCCTCCACCGGATCAAGGCGATTGAAGGCAGACATCGCAAGCGAATTCTTTTCCACACTAGCACCCGGAGATCCCTTCAGCGACATCCAGAGATACGTGGAGCATGTGTAGATCACCGCTAGAGGAATCCTGTACTTGGATTATACAACACAGTGAAGGATCACAGGATTGTGACCGGAGACTCCAACGAAGAAAGAATTACATCGAGGCAATTCTTTTGAATTAATTAAATTAATTATAACCAACATATGATGATCCTATCTCAAGGGTTCCAGGTTTCTTCTTTTCTTTTTTGTTCTTCATTCTATTCCGAAGATTCGGAATTTTAAATTGTGACGGATTTCATATTGAACGTTGTTTAACGTTAAAATTAAAGTTGGGAAAACCCACCAACGCGCTTCCGCTGTGCCCAGAACCTACACTGCCTACCTGTAACTTCTTCTTTGTTGCATAACGGTGACCTTTGTTTTATTGGTAGCGGTAGCCCTTATTCTTTTTATTTTTTAACAGTGACCCCCAATTTCCCTTTTTTTTACCAGTAGACTTTGATTTTATTAATTTACAGCACCTCAATGATATCCCAACCTCACTGATATCACACCATACCGTTACTGCTTTTGTTTATTTCCTCTGCCTCACCGTTATAACTCCCTCACCGATACACTTCTTTTTTTCCTCTTTGACACACAATCCTCACTGATATTCTCTGCGCGCACCCCCGCGACCTCACTGGTAGATTTTTCTCACTGGTGTTTTCTCTTCTTCTCACCGTTAGGTGTTATCTTCTTCATCGTTTCTCTTCCACCCCTAACCTTCTCTTAGCTTCGATAACTGACACTATTGTTATTGTTATGCATCTCTCATCAACACTTATTCATATCAATTCAAACGAGTTCAAATATAATTCAACAATTTTCAACAATCAAACCCCATTCCCAGATTTGTGCCATCCTGACCCTACCGCCGTTGTAGGGAGAATTCATCGCGCCATGGAGGAACCCTCAGGTTCTTCTGTTCTGGACCGAGACAAACTGTTTGGCCACAGCCGAAACCTAGAAGCTGCCTTGTGCAACCACTTCACTACTATTCCTCCATAGGAGGTCCGCCACTGTAGCCACTGCACGTAGGAGCTCAACTGTAGTCCGAGGAGAGGCCGAATAGGAGTCCGCCGCTGAGCAGAGTGCCACTGAGCCGGGTGCCAATGGACCGATGCTGTCGCCTGGATCCGGGGGAAGCCGCTGTGGGTGTGCGCTGCTGTCCGACCGAGGGAAGCCACACCATCTTTTTAAGTTGCCGCGGATGGAGGGTGGAGCGCGCAGCTGCTGGAGAAGTTGGAGTCGCTGGCCTGCCAAGGAGGGAGCCGCCGGGTTCAAAGGATGAAGAAGGAAACCCTCCCCCTACCCCTGTGCACCGGAAATTGGGGGGGGGAGGAGGAAGAAGACAACATATACAAAAAAGAGATTTAAAAATAAAATAATAAAAGTATAGATAAATTAAAGTAAAAATAAGAAGACAAAAAATAAAGTGAGGTTAAAGTTTAAGTTAACTTTAACAAGTCAAAAGTATAAAGTAGAATTTATAAAAGTTTTAAAACAATTAAAATTTTAATAAATAGATAGATCATAAACTAAAATATTAAACTAAATTAATAATAAGTGTTAAAAATTAATTAATTTACTATTAATATTATAATTATTTAATTAATAATAATTATAAATAAACTATAGGTTATACTTATTAATTTAAAAATATTTAAAACTTAAGTATTAATCTTAATTACTTAATTAAAATTAACTAAATAATAGATTAATCTAGAAAATTAATTTCTTTAATAGTATTAATTAAATTATTAATATAATAACTTATATATATATTTATTTATGTTGTCAATTTAGTAATTATTTTATTAACTTAGTTAAATTATTAACTTTATAATAACTTATGTTTTACCATTGTTTTATTAAGTAAGTAATTATCAATTAACTAATGTTAATTTGTAACGAGTAATATAACAATTTACTTAAAGAATAATTATTTTTCTTTGCATATAATTTTTTTATTCTATTTTGTCTTTTCATGTTCATTCAAAGGAGTTAAATGCATCTAGGTGCATTCAAATAACTTAGTAGGAGTTAGTTACGAGGGAAATTTTAGCGCGACGTTCTTGTCGCTAAAAACGCACATTTTGCAATGCATGGGTGAAGTACTTGTAAAGATAGTGGAAGATGTTGCAGTGATGGGTAGCAGATGACAGATGATATTTAAGCAGAAAAAGTAGAATTTTTGGGGGGATTCATCCATACACGATACACTCATTCACTCGAAGGCATACTCATTCGATGAACACACCAGTCTCGGAGCAGAGCAGAGTACTCGGAGCACTTCTCAGAGAATCTTGCAGAGGGAGTTTTCTTCCTCTGTTTTATTCCAAATCTCTCCTCTGTATTTGAATGACTTTAGTTTTTGAGATAGTGATAATATACATGTTTTCTAGCTAAATCATATAGTTCAGGGATAAATCAAAGTTCCACCGATTATCTTTTAACTTCCGTTTTCACTTAATCATTTCAATGAATTCAGTATCGTTCGGTGAGATTGATGCTGAGTTCATTCAATTGCTTTTCATCACTAGAACTTAATTTTCAAAACCCCACAATCAAATCGGCAATATAGATCGTGGAAACATATTTTATAATATAATCAATTCACAAATGCTTCGGGAATTATGGCGAGTTCATCCTGTTGTCATTATCTTTTCGAACTTTTCATAGCTGATTTGTTTTGGAGTGGCGAACTCCAAAATCAATCAACCTATGTGACTTAACTCTTGGCGAGGGAGACAAGTCACTCTCTTTATGGTGGTGCAAGGCAATAACTTTAAAGTGAATCAGAATACCTATTAAACCAGTAGAATGCAGAATTTTCCCCAGGCATTTTACTTGAATGTTACTATCATCATTTTATATATCTATTTCACACTATTCTTAGTCTGTTTCTTATTTCATAATAGATTCGAACAAAAACTCAAAAATACTGTAGTGTTTCATTAGAGTATAATTTTTAAATAAAAATTAAAAAAATATATAAAAGAAATAGAAAATATATTCCATTGCTGACAACAGTGGGATCTTTTTGTAAGTTTTTAGAAGAATAGTGGTCAAATTCGCCTTCTCTGTGGGTTTGATCCTGCTTGCCACATATACAGTAGTTAGTAAGATTATAAATATTAAAATTTGACCGGATTCAACGATGGTTCAGGTCTAGTTTTTGGCGTCGTTTCCGGGGAAGGCACGAGCCATTATTTTTCTAAAAAAATATATACAAAAATAATAAAAAAATACATCAAAAAAAAAATGAAAAAAAAAATTAAAACTGTAAAAAAAATCTGCTTCATTTACTACTGTATTGCTACTGTTCTTTAATTGATGAACTTTTGTTAGTTCTACTATTGTGCTATTTTGAACTATTTTTACACTTTTCATAAGCACAAGAGAGTTCATTGTTACAGTAGAGTTTTCAAACTCTGAATTAGACAAACATTTATCTACTCTTTAAAAAAAACATTGAAACGGAGAATCAAAATAATAGAGTTGATCAGAACATGAATGTGCCACAGCCCATAGCTCCAGCCCTTCAACTACCTAGACTTAGGGAATTTCAATTTCCAATAGTATCAAGTAACCCATCTTGTATTAGGTTGACTCCTAGGTCTAGGAACTATGAAATTAAGCAGTCTCATCTTTCTCAACTTCCTCCATTCAATGGTCTTCCAGGAGAGGATTCTCTTGAGTTCATTAGAGATTTCTATAGTTCTGTACAACAAATACCTCTGAGAGAGCTTTGTGAGGTAGAGTTGAGATTGAGGTTTTTTCCATTTTGTCTGAAGGGGAGGGCTAGGAATTGGTTTCAGAACTTAGATGAAGAAAATTTTGAGACCTGGGAAGAGGTGTTTACTTCCTTTATATCAAAATTCTATCCTAGGAACACCACTTCTGAGATTAGGCACAAAGTTACTGGGTTTGTCCAGGATGAGGGAGAGCTATTTCACGAGGCATGGGATAGGTTTAGAAGTCTCCTTAGACAAAGTCCCAATCATCAATTTTCTCCCCATCTACTCATGGAAACCTTATATAATGCTCTCACCCCTTACAACCAAAATTCAGTTGACCAATTCTATGGGGGTGACTTTTCTGACTCCATTACTGATGAGATGAAACTTGTGTATGAAAAGCTTTCTCAAAAATCTCAATACAAGTGCTCTAGGAATAGGCTCCTCCATATAGGTGAAGACAATCTTCAGGCTTCTGTTGTTAGTGATAGGGTCCTAAGGGAGCAATGTAATCATTGTGGGATGCTCAGTCACACTCATACATGTTGTCCTAATTTTGATCTCCCTGTCCAGTTTGATGAGAGTTACAAATTTGTTGATTTTAGAGCTAGGAACCAAGGTAAAAATGATCAATTCTCCAATCAGTACATGTCTGGTTATCAAGATCACCCTAACTTGTCCTGTAAATAATAAGGTGTCATAAAGCATACCACTGCCCCTAACTACCAATCACACCCTAAAATTTATAACCCAAACCAATATGGGGATGAGTCTTCTAATTCTCAAGGGGAGTTAAAGGGGTTGTTACAACAAGTTTTGGGAGAGATCAATTCATTTAGGAAGGAAACAGATGGTAGGATTCACAATTTAGAACATCAAATAATTCAATTGGCTAAGGATCAAGGTGATAAGAAAAAAGGAAAGCTGCCCAACACTTCAATTCTTAATACAAGAGAGAATATCATGGTTGTAACCACTAAATCTGGCCTTCAAACCCAAGAACAAGTTAAGCAACACTTTGAGAAAACTAAAACTGAAGCTGGAAAGAAAAATCTCTTTGAAACAGAATCTGGGAATCTGGACAACTTTGTTCAACCTAAAGAGAATGTTGAATTTACATCTGAAAAAGTTCGAGAACCTAGAAAAATAAAGTGAGAGTTGATTAAAGAATAAAAGAAAAAAATTTAATTGAGGAGAAGGAGAATAATCAACCTATTCTTAAAAATTATGCCCCTCCCATTCCCTTCCCTAAAAGAGTAAAGAATAATGATGAACCTGATTATTTGAGGTTTCTTAAAATGATTCAAAACATTAGTATCAACATGACATTTTTAAAAGCTTTAGATAAAATCCCTTCATATGTTGCTTTTACCAAAAGTTTTCTAAAACATAAAAATTATTGGAAGAAGTTGGAAAAAGTTAATCTCAATGAGGAATGTAGTGCCATTTTGTTAAATAAGTTGCCTCCAAAATTTAAGGATCCTAGCAGCTTTATTATTCAATGCAAAATAGGATCAAGTGAGCAACTTAATTGTTTGGCGACTTAGGGGAGAGCATCAATCTTATGCCTTACTCCCTGTTTAGAAGGTTGGGTCTTAGGGATTTGCAACCAAATTCTGTTTGTCTTCAACTTGCTGACAGGTCACTCACGCACCCTTCAGGGAGGGTGGATGATCTATTAGTGAGTGTAGGAAAACTGACATTACCCACAGACTTCCTTATCTTAGACATGGAGTGTAATGAAAAAGTCCCAATCATCTTATGGAGACCTTTCCTTGCTACAGTTGGTGCTGTCATAGATGTTTCCAAGGGGAAACTCACTCTTCAAGGCATTGATGATGTGGAGGAGTTTTTAGTGTTTGAAAAGCCTCAACATGTGGTTGGTTGTGATTTGATAGATGTTTCTAAGAATCATTGTTATAAAATTGAGGTCCGAGCTGAGTATGGTTCTTTTCCTCTTGAGGTCATATAGACATTGATTCCCTATCCTATTGAAACTTTTCTTCAAGCTTCTATTCTTGTCCCACTCCTTTTAGATGAGAAAAATATTTCCCTAGATCCCATTCTAGAGAGTGAGTCACATTCTTGTCCTGAATTGTCTCAACCCGTTTTTGAAATTTTTCCTTATGAAGTTGACTGTCTAAGGGTTTCTGAAGTTGGAGAATGTTCTGGTCTGAGTCCTGATGAAAAGCTAAATTGTGCCCATTATGAGCAAGTGTATTTTCTAGGAACATTATTTCTTGATCAGTTTGATGTTTATTGTGATGACTTCCAACCTGAACTTGAAAAATTCACATCATTTGAGACATCTGGGTACATTGGGGACCACCTGTTGGAACCTGAATATGATTCTTTCCTCAGAGAGTTTTCTGAGTTGTCATTTGTGCAAGATGTATTGGGAATATTTGATGAAAATACCGAAGAGTTTGTTAAATGTTTTTCTTCTGATGCTGGGTTATAGTTAACCTCTAAGTGTGGGGGAATCCATGTTAGTATTACTGGTCAAATTGATGATTTTATTAGGAATCTGTTGAACATTTTTAGAGCTGAGGAAGTGGTCTTTAGAGCTGAAAATGGGCTGGATAGTTTATTAGAAACTGTTTCATTGAAAGAACTTTTGAGAATATTGTTTGAAATTGTAGATAATAATGTATTAGTCGATCATATTTTTGAACCTTTAGATAATATTGAAGTTCACATAATTAATAATTCATTTCCATTAAATGATCATGGATAGAAATATCTAGGAAAATTGAGTCTGGCTGGGGACTATAAACCTAGTGCTGCATGGGAGGCAACCCATGGTATTGTTTTGTTAATAAATAAAAAATTTTGTAATTAAATAAAGTCTAACTGAAGACTTTAAATTCAGTGATTCATGTGAGTCAACCCATATTCTTTCGTTGTTTTCATTTTTGTTTTGTTCTTGTTTTACTTTTAATAAAGTGCTGCTTTGTTGTATTATATATGCTCTGTCTCGGCTGGATTTATGTTCCTATTTTTATTCTATGTGTTTCTAGGATACTGTTTCTGTGTCGTTTAAGGAGTATAATTCCCATATGGGAGGGAAATTGACAAATATATTTAGGGAAGTACTCAATTCATCATTACTGCATTTCATTTTTCTGCTCCTTAATGCTTTAGAAAAACAATTCTGCTTGTATTGAAAAAATCTGCTACATGTGCACTGAAAATTCTGCTACATTATAATTGTATAAAATTCTGCTCCATGTCTTGCTACTGATTTTTTGAAATTCTTCATATGTTTAAAATCCTGCACGTATTGGAATGTAATTCTGCTGTATGTCACGGTGTAAATATAAAAAAAATCTGCATGTGCTTCACTGCTGGAAACTGAATTTCATTGTTTTAAACCCATTTCACTATATGAAACTAAGAGTGTGGAGGGGGGGGGGGTACATGCTTGTAGAGACCCGAAGCCTGACGTACATGGACATTACATTACTTTTGCGGAATACTTAGTACATAACAAAAACACACAAACAAGGATCGTAATAGTTTAGTGTCTTTGGAAACTCGGAATATAATCTTCTAATCATGGTGAAAGATATTCAACATCTCCCATAAAGATCTTCCTTTTTTTTACCTAAAACCTTTCTTTATATCCTGGGGAAAAGAAAACATAAAAGGGTGAGCTCAAATGCTCAGTAAGGGTAAACAAAAGAAATATCAATCACATCATTTTATAAGAACATAACATTTTGGAAATCTTAACCTGCAAAAGAGAGCATAATTTCATAACATGGGATAAATCATAGTAGTGAAATGAAATCCCAATAATCATAACTTAAAACATGAAACTTTGTGGCATACACACATGATCATAGAGAATCATTTCTTATTAGTCAAGACTCATTGCCAAGACTATCTTAGTGGACAAAGTCCCTTTCTGAACCGAGTCACCCTCGTTTCAGTCCTGTTTCACTGAACCGGTATAACCTACCATTCCAGCCATGTCTATCTCATGAGATATAAAATCTTTACCCATTGCATTGGAGGGAGATATAGGTCCCACCCATATCATAATGATACCATTCTTATGTGTGCCACAAAATCATAAATCATACATCATTGTATAACCCATGTAATAAAAATGGGATTCGTAAACATCGTGACATCATAAAACAATTCATATAAGATAAAGGAATTCATAAAAATAATTCCATCACAACATAACCAAATCAATGTAATAATAGGGATAGAAACAGAACCCTATGTTATCTTAGATGGAAAATAATTTTGATAAAACACTTGAAATGAATTCTTGAGGAAAATATCCTTTCTTCTTCAAAATCAATTTCTTTTCACAAAACGTCATGCAATTTTAAAAGAAAGAGATTTTATTGAAAATAGTCATGAAATCTTTTTGAGGAAGCTTCATGAAAATAAGGCTTTATAAAATCGTAAAAATCCGTTCGTGCTGAATAAGTTAAAAAAAACATTCTTCGTACTTTTGTCGAAAAAGTCAAAAAGTACCTCGTACGAAAAACGACAAAAGATTTCTTTCATATCTTTTACTAAAAACTCACCAAATGGTAAAATTGGATTTAAAAAATTGTAGGTGGATGGAAATAACATTACATATTGAGGAAACATAGATGTGGATGATAAAATACACCCCAGTAAATACCAACGTATAAACAATCTCGGATAAAAATGAGATTGTGATATTTCCCTTACCTTATGTCCGATATGATTTGTACGTATCCGAACCTCCTGTATAATGATTTAAATAATGTCATTAACTTATTACAGAATCATATTCATTGTTATGATATATGGTTCACTTATGACTTTATATTACCCGTTCTTTTGTAAATTCCATGTTAAAGAAGCGTTTTGGGTAAAATCGTTTCATTTATCGTAGGTGTTTGGACTTGTTGTTCTTGACATTATTATTACTTATATCATGATTTACTTACTTACAGAATATAAAACATGATTTATATATCATATATATTCAGTATATATATATATATAAAATATAGATAAATGAAATGAAACACACCGTTCATGGAGACGGTAGTCCGTACGTACGCATGAACGCTGTTTTCCTTTCCTTATTGTCTTGAATGGAAGTAAGTAGATGACATACATACATATATATATATATATATATATATACATAAATCCAGTAGATTTAACATGTCATATATTTCATTATTATTCATCATATATACTTTATAATCATTCATGAATGGTTAATGTGGAGAATGAATCTCATCGCGTCGTGGAGACGGTAGTCCGTACGTACACACAAGTGATGATATCATTCTCATGATCGTGAAATTATGTTGAAGTGTATGTATACTATTTCATTATCAATATCCATTTATAATAATCATATATAGTTACTCATTACACCATTATACCCATCCAATTAAGGTGGTGGCGGAAAATAGATTACACCACGGCGTGGAGACGGTATTCCGTACGTACGCACGCGCGGTGATTTCCTTTTTCCGTAGGATGGATAGAAGGTTAATTAGAGTTGTTTCATATTTATAATAAAATATCAGTATATAAGAAATACTTATGTTATTACTTTATCCTGAAACAACTAAAGAAGAAGAAGTTGAAGAAGAAAGAAATTGAAAAAGATCGGTAATGGATATTACCTCTTTTTGACGCGCCTTTTCTTAACATTCACTTAAAGAAATAAGGATGGTCTTTGAAGAAGACCAGGACCTATAGGATGATACTAGGGAAGTGGAGAAGAGATTTTTTCAGGGGTTGACCGAGCTTGAATTCTCAAATTGGTGTGAGGAGGAGAGGGAGGAGGTGCCCTTTTATAAGGGAGGAGAGGGGCACCTTAGGAAAATCTCAAAATATTATTTTATATTAAGGTCAAATTCAGTTTATAATGGTTCCAAAGGGTCTTATTTCGAAGGTAAAGTGGGGATGGGTCTAAATACTCTCATCCAATAGGATTTAGACAATTTTAGGTTATTATTTTAACCTTATCAATTAGATTTAACTCTAAGTTAAATAATTTAACTTTTACTGTGTCTTTTTGTTTTCTTACACTATATGGTTAATAAACTTACTATATCAAGACAAACGAACCCCAAGTTGTTTATTATTAATATATATAATCTTATATAAGTTATTTGGCCGAACCTTAGATTTTTAGGAATAAAATAACAATTAATAATATCATATTTTTTTTAAAAACTAATTTATGTCAATTTTGACACTATTTGGTACATGATTTTTATGAAATTTATAACATAATGATAAATTCTAACCAAGTTACTTAAATCAACAACAACATGTCATATTAACCTAGAAAATTAGTGTAAGTCATAAAAAGTCTCAAATTACATTTATTTGGGCATTTATAACATCAATTATATCAATATTTCATTAATTAGACAATTACTGCATCATCTTTGTGTCATAATAAATGATATTTATTTAATCCCTAAAAATTCTAAATAAATTCCTATGATGCAGATAATTGTATTATCTTTCTTTAGAATATTCATTTTCTAAGTTTCATGAAGTTTATCACTAGAGTAAAATTATTATACTTATAAGATTTAAGAAAGTGACATGTTGTCACATTCTTTGGTTTTAATAATAATTAAATTATTTTCATTGACAAAATTTAATTAAATGAATCTAATCCGACCCTTAGGTGATATGGGTCGACTTTTAGTCATTAAATAGGATTTTGACATTTGTTAGGGTAATTTTAAAATATTATATTTACCCTTAATTACCCGATTTACCTTTAACTATGGTAAATAAAATTTACCGTAGTTACTATTCATAATTCCCAAAAATAAAAAGTATATTATTAACATAATTTGGATCCACTGATTCCAAATATGGAATCCATTTTTCCAAATTCAATACACAAAAGTTGCAGAAAATAAATTAAAATTAATCCTGTTGTCGAAAGAAAACGGGATTTTCTTTAAAACATTGCAAAAGATTGAATTGATTTAACATACGAATTCAAGGTAAAATAAATGATAATGACATAAATTATATTAAATGAAAAAAATATATTCTATTTATAATTTAAAACCATTCAATATTATAATTTAACCACATAAGATATTACGACGAAAAAAGTTGTTTTTAATTAAAATATAGCGTGTTTTTACTATTCATTAAAATATGAAAGTTATCGGAAAAATATCAAAACTTTATCTAATGTAAATTTTTATATCCTGATTCAAAAGAAGAATTTTATTTTGTCAAATTGAACTTATAAACATGTCAGAAACTAGATTTAAAGTGGGTGCGCCATCAAAAGGCGGCAAAACTGCATTTTTTGAAAAATACTTATTTTACCCGAAAAATTTATTTTGTTCTTATACCATGATCTAGAAATGTGTAAGATGAATAATAATGTTATAAAATTAAAAATTTAGTTAACAATATTCATAACGGCTAGTTCATAACAATATTATAATAATATATCGTTGTTTAGTAAAACCCAGTATTGCGTACAACACACACTATCGAGGAAGGTCACGATTGCGTGTAATGCAAGCCAAGTCAGGGTTGCGTGTTACGCAAGAATCCTTCGTTGTTTCGTATAACAGAATCCAACCATATTTCATTTATACATTGAATATATATATATATATATATACTCAATGTTGCGTAGAATAACTATTATCAAAATTGTGTGTAACACGATCCAAGAATAGTGTTGCGTATACTGCAAGCTAATACGGTGTTGCGTATAGCGCAAGGTAATCTTGGTGTAGCACAAGACATTAATGAAATTAAAAGAATATTTTTTCATAAAATCTCGGGGTGTTACATTTTACCCCCCTTAAAATGAATTTCTCCCTCGAAATTCGTCGGGGTTATAAATGGTTTACTACTCGAAAGTTTGTTTAATAGAACCCCACATCGTAAAAAGGAATACCAAAACATGGATTTTAAAAACTAAAGTATGAAATGTAACGGTTACCCAAATTAACTCATCACGGGGTTTCCACATAGGAGAACATAGGCGAAAATATGGATATAGAAGAAAAATCTAACCATCAAGTTCTGATGGAGAGTGGTAGAGAACATGGCTATGAAAAAGCCAAAAATCACAAAGCTATTGATTTGTGATGATCTAAGGTACCATCTGATTAATCGGATATAAGGGAACTAGGACAAAATTTTTTGTTTTCATGATAATTTCCCTAAAGTTGATGAATTAAAAGAAATACTTGCATGATTTTGGTACAATCTCACTGTTGTTCCTGAATTGAACAATTTCCACTTCATCCCTTAAAGAAATGAAGTTGAATTTGTTATTCGTGATGTGTTAGCAGATCATGTGATAGAATTATGGGTCACTCCATCTCTTTCAAACAAAAGGTTAGCAAAAGTTATAAGTCCATCTTATGGTTAGATTAATCGTATATGGTTCCAAAAATGAACTTATACTTCATATATCATACCTCTTAATAAAATAAAACTAGTTTATACTAACCAGGGAGTTCCTGTAGGCCAGTGGCCAGTCGCACTTCAGTTGTGGGTTCGATTCCCACAGCCATGTCCGACACGATGGGCTGTCGCCCGTCCTGCAGGTTGTCCTTTTTCTAAAACTACATTACTATAAAATCCCATCAGTAATATCTAAAAACGTTCTATCCTTAAACAATACTTAGCATATGTCCAACATAATCCATTCCAATATTTAGGCTTAACTAAAATACTTCGGTCCAAGCTCATAGTATAAAGAAAACTATTACTTGAAATGTCATCAACCAAGCATGTGAATACCATAATTTATCCCCCATATATATATATTGTTGGTCACATTCAAATCTTGTGAATACCTTAATCATGTATTCTCTTGAAAAAATGAATACCCATTGAACCATAATGAAAACATGAATGCAGTTAAAAGTTAACACTTTCCACATACCAAAATCCTCAAAATTCTATATACTCAAACCATGATATCACTTAGTCTTTATATCAATCATGAGCTCATGAATACTGTCAAACATTTCATTTTCTCTTTATCCCTTCATTATGCTCATATCATCTGCTTTCAAAAATATTTGAATCACTTTTCATGGTTACCGGTACCTTAAAATTATTGAAAACCACAATAGAATAATACAACAATAAAAGTACCTCAACAACATTATTCTTGAATACCAATACATAAACACTTCAATCCATCCTCTTCAATTATTGTCCTGGAATAATTCCTTCCTTGATTTAGAAGTATCTTTTTAGGTCAGGGCATTGAGTTGGGTAATGCCCATGTTATCCACAAATAATACATTGAACTCTATAACAGTCTGTCACTCTATGACCCTTTTCTCCACACAGATAACATCGGTCCCTCCATTTGAGGTATTCCTCAAGGTTCTTCTTCCCTTCTTTAGAAATCTCAATCTTCCTTTATTTATGTTCCTCAACATGCGAACATGCATAATAGTCTATCTTCCTCTTCTTTGATGAATTAGGCATACCACTAAATTTCACCTTGTTAATCATATATTGTGATGACTGATTCAACATAATCACAATATATTTCTCTCTAGGCATTACACAATTTTGTTGCTCATAGTCACCAATTTTTCCATTGGATTCAATGTTAACCGAATTCCTTCTGGTTCCCTCCATTAACTAAAACACAAAAATAATTCTGTGAGTGGCAAAAATCATGCTAGAGAAAACAACATAGTAAAGGGGGAGTACCCTCAATATCTAACATCTTAGGTTAAATTCTAAGATCGTTAGCATAATTCTAGGACTATAACCTATACGTATACTTAACCTTAGAGACATCCTTAGACATACCTTAGAAATATCTCTAGGGATCTCACTAAAGTTCTCGCATCCTAGTTTCCAAAGGTTGACTAAACCTTTCCTCTGATACCAACTGTAGAGACCCGAAGCCTGACGTATATGGACATTACATTACTTTTGAGGAATACTTAGTACATAACAAAAACACACACACAAGGATCGTAATAGTTTAGTGTCTTTGGAAACTCGGAATATAATCTTCTAATCGTGGTGAAAGATCTTCAACATCTCCCATAAAGATCTTCCTTTTTTTACCTAAAACCTTTCTTTATATCCTGGGGAAAAGAAAACATAAAAGGGTGAGCTCAAATGCTCAGTAAGGGTAAACAAAATAAATATCAATCACATCATTTTCATAAGAACATAACATTTTGGAAATCTTAACCTACAAAAGAGAGCATAATTTCATAACATGGGATAAATCATAGTAGTGAAATGAAATCCCAATAATCATAACTTAAAACATGAAACTTTGTGTCATACACACATAATCATAGAGAATCATTTCTTATTAGTCAAGACTCATTGCCAAGACTATCTTAGTGGACAAAGTCCCTTTTTGAACCGAGTCACCCTCGTTTCAGTCCTGTTTCACTGAACCGGTATAACCTACCATTCTAGCCATGTCTATCTCATGAGATATAAAATCTTTACCCAATACATTGGAGGGAGATATAGGTCCCACCCATCTCAGAATGATACTATTCTTATGTGTGCCACAAAATCATAAATCATACATCATTGCATAACCCATGTAATAAAAATGGGATTTGTAAACATCGTGAAATCATAAAACAATTCATATAAGATAAAGGAATTCATAAAAATAATTCCATCACAACATAACCAAATCAATGTAATAATAGGGAGAGAAACAGAACCCTATGTTATCTTAGATGGAAAATAATTTTGATAAAACACTTTAAATGAATTCTTGAGGAAAATATCCTTTCTTCTTCAAAATCAATTTCTTTTCATAAAACATCATGCAATTTTAAAAGAAAGAGATTTTATTGAAAATAGTCATGAAATCTTTTGGAGTAAGCTTCATGAAAATAAGGCTTTATAAAACCGTAAAAATCCGTTCGTGCCGTATAAGTTAAAAAAAACATTCTTCGTACTTTTGTCGAAAAAGTCAAAAAGTACCTCGTACGAAAAACGACAAAATATTCCTTTCATATCTTTTACTAAAAACTCACCAAAGGGTAAAATTGGATTTAGAAAATTGTAGGTGGATGGAAATAACATTACATATTGAGTAAACATAGATGCAGATGATAAAATACACCCCAGTAAATACCAATGTATAAACAATCTCGGATAAAAATGAGATTGTGATATTTCCCTTACCTTATGTCCGATATGCTTTGTACGTATCCGAACCTCCTGTATAATGATTTAAATAATGTCATTAACTTATTACAGAATCATATTCATTGTTATGATATATGGTTCACTTATGACTTTATATTACCCGTTTTTTTGTAAATTCCATGTTAAAGAAGTGTTTTGGGTAAAATCTTTTCATTTATCGTAGGTGTTTGGACTTGTTGTTCTTGACATTATTATTACTTATATCATGATTTACTTACTTCCAGAATATAAAACATGATTTATATATCATATATATTCATTATATATATATATAAAATATAGATAAATGAAATGAAACACACCGTTCATGGAGACGGTAGTCCGTACGTACGCATGAACGCTGTTTTCCTTTCCTTATTGTCTTGAATGGAAGTAAGTAGATGACATACATATATATATATATATATATATATACATAAATCCAGTAGATTTAACATGTCATATATTTTATTATTATTCATCATATATACTTTATAATCATTCATGAATGGTTAATGTGGAGAATGAATCTCATCGTGTCGTGGAGACGGTAGTCCGTACGTACGCACGCGTGATGATATCATTCTCATGATCATGAACTTGTGTTGAAGTGTATGTATACTAATTCAGTATCAATATCCCTTTTTAATAATCATATATAGTTACTCATTACACCATTATACCCATCCAATTAAGGTGGTGGCGGAAAATAGATTACACCACGGCGTGGAGACGGTATTCTGTATGTATGCACGCGCGGTGATTTCCTTTTTCCGTAGGATGGATAGAAGGTTAATTACTGTTGTTTCATATTTATAATAACATATCAGTATATAATAAATACTTATGTTATTACTTTATCATGAAACAACTAAATAAGAAGAAGTTGAAGAAGAAAGAAATTGAAAAAGATCGGTAATGGATATTACCTCTTTTTGACGCGTCTTTTCTTAACCTTCACTTAAATAACTAAGGATGGTCTTTGAAGAAGACCAGGACCTCTAGGATGATACTAGGGAAGTGGAGAAGAGATTTTGGCAGGGTTTGGCCGAGCTTGAATGCTCAAATTGGTGTGAGGAGGAGAGGGAGGAGGTGCCCTTTTATAAGGGAGGAGAGGGGCACCTTAGGAAAATCTCAAAATATTATTTTATATTAAGGTCAAATTCGGTTTATAATGGTTCCAAAGGGTCTTATTTCGAAGATAAAGTGGGGATGGGTCGAAATAATCTCATTCAATAGGATTTAGACAAGTTTAGGTTATTATTTTAACCTTATCAATTAGATTTAACTCTAAGTTAAATAATTTAACTTTTACCGTGTCTTTTTGTTTTCTTACACTATATGGTTAATAAACTTACTATATCAAGCCAAACGAACCCCAAGTTGTTTATTATTAATATATATAATCTTATCTAAGTCATTTAGCCGAACCTTAGATTTTTAGGAATAAAATAACAATTAATAATGTAATATTTGTTTTAAAAACTAATTTATGTCAATTTTGACACTATTTGGTACATGATTTTTATGAAATTCATAACAGAATGATAAGTTCAAACCAAGTTACTTAAATCAACAATAACATGTCATATTAACCTAGAAAATTAGTGTAAGTCATAAAAAGTCTCAAATTACATTTATTTGGGCATTTATAACATCAATTATATCAATATTTCATTAATAAGATAATTACTGCATCATCTTTGTGTCATAATAAATGATAATTATTTAATCCCTAAAAATTCTAAATAAATTCCTATGATGTAGATAATTGTATTAGATTTCTTGAGACTATTCATGTTTGAAGTTTCATGAAGTTTATCACTAGAGTAAAATTATTATACTTATAAGATTTAAGAAAGTGACATGTTGTCACATTCTTTGGTTTTAATAATAATTAAATTATTTTCATTGACAAAATTTAATTAAATGAATCTAATCCGACCCTTAGGTGATATGGGTCGACTTTTAGTCATTCAATAGGATTTTGAAATTTGTTAGGGTAATTTTTAAATATTATATTTACCCTTAATTACCCGATTTACCTTTAACTATGGTAAATAAAATTTACCGTAGTTACTATTCATAATTCCCAAAAATAAAAAGTAGCTTATTAACATAATTTGGATCCACTGATTCCAAATATGGAATCCATTTTTCCAAATTCAATACACAAAATTTGCAGAAATTAAATTAAAATTAATCCCGTTGTCGAAAGAAAACGAGTTTTTCTTTAAAACATTGCAAAAGATTGAATTGATTTAACATACGAATTCAAGGTAAAATCAATGCTAATGACATAAATTATATTAAATAGTAAAAATATATTCTCTTTATACTTTAAAACCATTCAATATTATAATTTAACCACATAAGATATTACGACAAAAAAAGTTGTTTTTAATTAAAATATAGCGTCTTTTTACTATTCATTAAAATATGAAAGTTATCGGAAAAATATCAAAACTTTATCTAATGTAAATTTTTATATCCTGATTCAAAAGAAGAATTTTATTTTGTCAAATTGAACTTATAAACATGTCAAAAACTAGATTTAAAGTGGGTGCGCCATCAAAAGGCGGCAAAACTGCATTTTTTGAAAAATACTTATTTTACCCGAAAAATTTATTTTGTTCTTATACCATGTTCTAGAAATGTGTAAGATGAATAATAATGTTATAAAATTCAAAATTTAGTTAACACTATTCATAACGGCTAGTTCATAACAATATTATAATAATATATTGTTGTTTAGTAAAACCCAATATTGCGTACAACACACACTATCGAGGAAGGTCGCGATTGCGTGTAATGCAAGCCAAGTCAGGGTTGCGTGTTGCGCAAGAATCCTTCATTGTTTCGTATAACAGAATCCAACCATATTTCATTTATACATTGAATATATATATATATATATATATATACTCAATGTTGCGTAGAATAACTATTATCAAAATTGTGTGTAACACGATCCAAGAATAGTGTTGTGTATACTGCAAGCTAATACGGTGTTGCGTATAGCGCAAGGTAATATTGGTGTAGAACAAGACATTAATGAAATTAAAAGAATATTTTTCATAAAATCTCGGGGTATTACAATGCTTCTGGTCTTTAAAATCTGATTAATGTTGGGGTGTTTAGCATACAACTTTCTACTTTATTGAACATCCATTTGATTCATACTTTGTTAAAATGCTTACACCCAATTAATTGTGCACTCATGACTTATATTACACTGGACCAAATTTTAATGTTTGTACTTGATAATAAATCTGCTAATTATTTATTCAGTGTGGCAAACAATAATTTTTTAACTTCATTGAGACCCTTTATACATGTCATAAATCTACTAAATTGAAAATCTGTTTTGAACTTAAATTTCTTAATTGTTCTTTTCCATATTTAGAAGTCTACTTTGGGGACAAAGTCAGGTTTTAAGTGTGGGGGAGGGGGTCAATTCTTGACTGTTCTAATCTATGCTTTATTGAAAGCCCATCAATTCCCACTAAAAATCCAAACTTTTTGTTAAAAAATGTTTATTTTTTTTCAAAATTCTTGCATAATTTTAGGCTTTACATTTTTCTTTATTGGGTCTTTCCTTAGGAAAAGTTTCTTGTTGATATTTAAGGACTTATTAGAACCTGAAATTGAGGATAATGGATGATTGCTGAGTCATCTTTCTTGGTGATTTGATGGAAGTTTAGTTTAGGAAATACTTCTGGAAGTGATATGGGTTACATGTTTATGGAGTTATGGTCATAACCCTTGGAACTAGAAGTTTGATTCTGATTCTATGGGCCTCATTCATCTTTTAATTATTAAAAGTAATTACTTTAATGAGGCAATGTAAATGAATTTTATATAAATCTTTTGAAACTAGAGTAATTTGGGCATTTGGGATCCCACAGTGAGTCTCTGAGGCCCTAGATGCTGGGTGTGTTTCTGTTTACTAAAATCCCTCTGTTCACTTTGAATAAGTGCATTGCACAGTGATTAACATAATGATACATAGCTTGGGATAAATAAATAAAGTGTCTAGGGTCAAAAATGAGCTCATTAAGGTGAGGGGAATGATGAACGCCAAATGAATAAGGGATCAATTGGTTTATATGGAAATCATTTAGTTTGTATCATTGAGGTGATTCACAAAAAAAATATTTATTTTTGGAACCTAGGTGAAAAATTTAAAGTACAAAGTTCCATGGTTAAGGTCTTAATTCCATTAATATTTTATCTCCTGTCATTCTTAAACTTAAAACCTGATATTGGATTGAAGTGAGTCACTAAGTTGTATCACATATGAGGCATGACATATTCTTTGATGGATGGTCTTTGTGTTTTTAATTACCCTTGAGTTTTTGTCTGAGGCAAGATTCATTTGAGTAATTAATTTTCTTAAAGCCTGCTATTATATATTTTCCTCTGTTTTGAGTGCTGGACATGTTACATTTTGAGAAAAAAAATCATAAACACCATACATTTTTTTTTCAAGAATAATAAAACATGGGATTGTTTGAGGACAAATAATGTTTAAGTGTGGGGGAATTTGATGTGGCCTTATTTTTACACAGTTTTCCACATTCTTTTTGTTATTTTTTAATGATTTATTTAATTTTTTTTACAATTTTTATCTAATAAATTCACTTTTGTATTTTTATAATTAAATTTGTCAAATATTCATTTTTATAACATTTTATGTAATTATGGACCCTTAAATAGTTGATTTATTCCTTCTTTGTTTTTAATATAATTAATTTTCAATTTGTTTATTTAATCTATATTGGTTTATTTTATTTAATTTTTCATTATTAATAATTATTGAGTTTTCTAATTAATTTACTTTTAATTTTTAAGTTTATACATCTTAGTTACGGATTGCTAGACTACCGGTAGCTAAGCTACCGATAATAGGGTTATATTTGCTCTACCGGTAGCCAGGTTACCAGTACTGTCTAACAGTGACCTGCTTTCTATTTTCTCTACCGGTATCCAGGTTACCGGTACTGTCTAACGGTGACCTTCTTTCTTTTGGCTTACCGATAGCCTATTTTGAGATGTAACGGTGACCTTTGTTATATCGGTAACCTTGTCACCGTTTTTCTTTCCTACCAGTAGCTCTCATCTGAGTATAACAGTAACCTCATTTTTTTTGTCCTATCGATAGCCTTTAATTTATATCGTTGAGCCCTTTAATTTTATCAGTAGCGGTGAGTTTTTAGTTTGGTAAAGTTAATTCTTCTTGACTTTTTATTAAGTTAATTTTTATTTTAAATAAGTATTTAATCATTGTAATTCTACTTAATTAACTTAGACTTTATTTTAATAATTAATCTTTTAACTTAGTTTCTTCAGAATAGGTTAATTATATTAATTAATTTGTTTAGATGCACTTCCAACCATTCAAGTGAATAATGTATGTTTTTAAATTAAATTAAATGGTCCGCCCTTAATTATATGTGTTAAAATAGTTAATTAATTAAATAATTAATAGTTTTTAAACATTAATTATATTATTTTATGTATGTAGATTAATTTTTAATTCATTTTATAATTGTTTTAGTCTACCAGTGAGGTAATTAAGAGTTTGCGGTGATTTATTTGGGTCACTGATGTTTTTATTTTTATTTTCTGCTATTATTTATTTTACTTGTTTAGTTTTCTTTTAAATTTAAGTCTCTTATTAATTTAGTTTAATATTTATCAAGTTTATTAATTTAATTGTTTTCAATTAGTTATTTTTAATTAATAATTTTAATGTTTTAAAGGTTAATAAATATCTTGTTTTTAATTAATGATATTTAGAAATATTTTAATTAATTATTTTAAGTCTTTCTATTTAATTTATTTAAGTTTTAATTCTATGTTTAATTTGTGTAAAAGGTCACTGTAGCGTGACGGTGAGCTTTTATTTTGTCTACCAGTAACCATAATATTCTGCCTACTGGTAACTTCTTCTTTGGCGTAACGATGACCTTTGTTTTATTTATAGCGGTAGCCCTTGTTCTTTTTATTTTTTAACAGTGACCCCCAATTTCCCTTTTTTTATTCTGATAGTCTTTGATTTTATTAATTTTCAGCACCTAACTGATATACCAACCTCACTGATATCTCACACTACTGTTACTGCTTTTTTTTTATTTCCTCTACCTCACCGTTATAGCTCCCTCACCGATACACTTCTTTTTTTCCTCACTGCCACACAATCCTCACTGATATTCTCTACACGCACCCCGCGACCTCACTGGTAGCTTTTTCTCACTAGTGTTTTCTCTTCTTCACCGTTTCTCTTCCACCCCTAACCTTCTATCACCTTCGATAACTGGCACTATTCTTCTTCTTGTGCATCTCTCATCAACACTGATTCATATCGATTCAAACCAGTTCAAATCTAATTCAACAGTTTTCAACAATCAAACCCCATTCCCAGATTTGTGCCATCCCGACCCTACTGCCGTTGTAGGGAGAATTCATCGCGCCATGGAGGAACCCTCAGGTTCTTCTGTTCTAGACCGAGACAAACTGTTTCACCGCAGCCAAAACCTAGAAGACGCCTTGTGCAACCATTTCACTGCTGTTCTTCCATAAGAGGTCCGCCGCTATAGCCGCTGCGCGCAGGAGCTCAGCTGTAGTCCGAGGAGAGGCAGAATAGGAGTCCGCTGCTGAGCAGAGTGCCGCTGATCTGAGTGCCAATGGACTGATGCTGTCTCCTGGAGCCGAGGGAAGCCACTGTGGGTGTGCGCTGCTATCTGACCGAGGGAAGCCACACCATATGCTTAATTTGCTGCGGATGGAGGGTGGAGCACGCAACTGCTGGAGAAGTCGGAGCCGCTGGCTTTCCAAGGAGGGAACCGTCGGGTTCAAAGGATGAAGAAGGAAACCCTCCCCCTACCCCTGTGCGCCGGAAATTGGGGGGAGGGAGGAGGAAGAAGACAACATATAAAAAAAAGAGATTTAAAAATAAAATAATAAAAGTATAGATAAAGTAAAGTAAAAATAAGAAGACTGTAGAGACCCGAAGCCTGACGTACATGGACATTACATTACATTTGCGGAATACTTAGTACATAACAAAAACACACACTAAAGGATCGTAATAGTTTAGTGTCTTTGGAAACTCGGAACGTAATCTTCTAATCGTGGTGAAAGTTCTTCAATATCTCCCATAAAGGTCATCCCTTTTTTTTACCTAAAACCTTTCTTTATATCCTGGGGAAAAGAAAACATAAAAGGGTGAGCTCAAATGCTCAGTAAGGGTAAACAAAAGAAATATCAATCACATCATATATATAAGAACATAGCTTTTGGAAATCTTAACCTGCAAAAAAGCTTATAATATCATAACATGGGATAAATCATAGAAGTGAAATGTAATCCCAATAATCATAACTTAAAACATGAAACTTTGTGGCATACACACATAATCATAGAGAATCATTTCTTGTTAGTCAAGACTCAATGCCAAGACTATCTTAGTGGACAAAGTCCCTTTCTGAATCGAGTAACTCTCGCTTCAGTCCTGTTTCACTGAACCGGTATAACCTACCATTTCAGCCATGTCTATCTCATGAGATATAAAATCTTTACCCAATGCATTGTAGGGAGATATAGGTCCCACCCATCTCTTAATGATACCATTCTTATGTGTGCCACAAAATCATAAACCATACATCATAGCATAACCCATGTAATAAAAATGGGAATCTTAAACATCATGACTTCATAAAACAATTCATATAAGATAAAGGAATTCATAAAAATATTTCCATCAAAACATAATCAAAACCATGTAATAATAGGGATAAAAACAGAACCCTTTATTATCTTAGATGGAAAATAAGTTTGACAAAACACTTGAAATGAATTCTTGAGGAAAATATCCTTTCTTCTTCAAAATCAATTTCTTTTCACAAAACGTTATGAAATTTTAAAAGAAAGAGATTTTATTGAAAATAGTCATGAAATCTTTTGAAGGAAGCTTCATGAAAATAAGGCTTTATAAAACCGTAAAAATCCGTTCGTGCCGTATAAGTTAAAAAAAACATTCTTCTTGTACTTTTGTCGGAAAAGTCAAAAAGTACCTCGTACGAAAAACGGCTAAAGATTCCTTTCATATCTTTTAGTAAAAACTCACCGAAGGGTAAAATTGGATTTAAACAATTGTAGGTGGATGGAAATAATATTACATATTCATGAAACATGGATGTGGATGATAAAATACACCCCAGTAAATACTTACGAATAAACAATCTCGGATAAAAATGAGATTGTCATATTTCCCTTACCTTAGGTCCGACTTGCTTTGTAAGTGTCCGAACCTCCTGTATAATGATTTAAATCATGTTATTGACTTATTCCAGAATCATACATATTGATATGATATCATATATGGTCATATTATTAGCTTCTTGTTAGTAATATTTCATTGTTACTTGTTACTCGGGTCTTTATAACTTTTTGTTCTTATGCGTGTTTTGTTGAATAAATTCTTATTCTTATCTTTAGGTTATAGATAATTCATTTCCAGAATGGTATTAGTGTAGTATATACCATATTCATTCATTCAATTCATTTATATAATCATTATGAAATGAAGATCATGTAGAACGAGTCGCATCACATCGTGGAGACGGTATTCCGTTCGTACGCACGAGTGATGATATCGTTCCTATGATCGTGGAATTGTATTGGAGTATATATATATATATATTATTTCCGTATCAATATTACTTCATAATAATCATATATAGTTACTCATTACACCATTATACCCATCCTTGTAAGGTGATGGTGGAAAATAGATTACACCACGGCGTGGAGACGGTATTCCGTACGTACGCACGCGCGGTGATTTCATTTTTCCGTAGGATGGATAGAAGGTGAATTAGGGTTGTTTCATATTTATAATAACATATCAGTATGTAAGTAATACTGATGTTATTACTTTATCATGAAACAACTAAAGAAGAAGAAGTTGAAGAAGAAAGAAATTGAAAAGATCGGTAATGGATATTACCTTTTCTTTGGTACGCCTCTTTGAATCCTCCACTTAAGGAACTAAGATTGGTCTTTGGAGAAGACCAGGACCTCTAGGATTATTATAGGGAAGTGGAGAGGAGAAAATGGCAGGGGTTGGCCGAGCTTGAGTGCTCAATTTGGTGTGAGGAGGAGGGGGAGGAGGTGTCCTTTTATAGGGGAGGAGAGGGGCACCTTAGGAATATCTCAAAATATTATTTTATATTAAAGTCAAAATCGGTTTATAATGGTTCCAAAGGGTCTTGTTTCGAAGCTAAAGTAGGGATGGGTCGAAATCCTATCAACCAATAGAATTTAGACAAGTTTAGGATATTATTTTAACCTTATCAATTAGATTTAACTCTAAGTTAAATAATTTAACATTTACCGTGTCTTTTTGTTTTCTTTCACTATATGGTTAATACACTTACTATAACATGCCAAACGAGCCCCAAATTGTTTATTATTAATATATATATCCTTATCTAAGTCATTTGGCCGAACCTTAGATTTTTAGGAATAAAATAACAATTAATAATATAATATTTGATTTAAAAACAATTTTGTGTCAATTTTGACACTATTTGATATATGATTTTTGTGAAAGTTATAACAGAATTAAATGTTCGAACCAAGTTGATTAAATCAACATTAATATATCATAGTAACCTAGAAAATTAGTGGAATTCATAAAAATTTTCAAATTACATTTATTTTGGTGTTTATAACATCAATTATGTCAATATTTCATTAATAAGATAATTACTGCATCATCGTTGTGTCATAAATAAATTAACTTATTTGATGTCTAAAAATTACAAATAAAATACCATCATGTAGGAAATCTTTTTAGCTTTCTAATGAATATTTACAATCGAATTTATCTTATGTATAACCCCATATTAAAAATGATTTACTTATTAAACTTTGATTTTAACTATTTTAACCTTTCTTTAAATAAATTAATAATAAATGTCCTAATCTAATCCAAGTGGGCCTAAATGGTCATATTATATTCATAAGGTTGTTTTTGGTCGAATTACACTTATCCAATAGAATTAGGACATGTGTTAGGGTAATAGTAATATCATATTTACCCTTAGTTACCCTATTTACTATTAACCGTGGTAAAAAAAAGTAAAAAGTTACTATTCACCAAAAATTATTTTCATCTCATTGAACCACATTTTAGTCCTTGATATTAACCGTGTCTGTCGGATTTTCGAAATTCCATTCACAGAAGCGGTAAAATTAAGTTTTATGCAAAATTCAGTTTTTAACCTACCACTTAGTGGTTTCACTATTCATCAAAAATTGAAAGTTTTCAGAAAAATACCAAAATTTCATCCTAAGCTATATTTCATATTCCGAATTCAAAAATGAAGTCTATTTTACCAAATTCATAACATAGAAGTTGCATTAATTAATTTTATAATTAAATCCCGTTGTTAAAAAAAATAGCGTGTTTTTAAGAAACAATATCTACCAAAAGATTGGCACTTGATTATGTCTAGTTTAAATGTGAAATTACAACCAATGACCAACATTGTATTAAATTGTAAAAATATATTCTAAATATACTTTAAAACCACTCAAATTAATAATTTATCACTATTAATTATTTTGATTAAAAAAGTTGTTTTTAATTATAATTTAGTAATTTTCACTATTCATCAGAATGTGAAAGTTATCCGAAAAGTACCAAAATTTCACCTTAGGCTAAATTCGATACTCTGAATCCAAGAATGAAGTTCATTTTGAAAAATAAGATTTACAGAATTTTAAAAAGTGGTTATTACTATTCATAACGGCTAGTTTTAATAATATTTTAATAGCATATCATTGTTTCGTGAAACTCAGTATTACGTACCACACACGCTATCGAGGAAGGTTGCGATTGCGTGTAATGCAAGGCAAGTCAAGGATGCGTGTTGTGCAAGCTTCTTTTGGTGTAGCGTACAACACAAGACATTAGTGAAATAAAAAATAATATTTTTCATAAAATCTCGGGTTGTTACAAAGACAAAACATAAAGTGAGATTAAAGTTTAAGTTAACTTTAATAAGTCAAAAGTATAAAGTAGAATTTATAAAAGTTTTAAAACAATTAAAATTTTAATAAATAGATAGATCATAAACTAAAATATTAAACTAAATTAATAATAAGTGTTAACCATTAATTAATTTTCTATTAATAGTATAATTATTTAATTAAGATTAATTATAAATAAACTATAGGTTATAATTATTAATTGAAAAATATTTAAAACTTAATTATTAATCTTTATTACATAATTAAAATTAACTAAATAATAGATTAATCTAGGAACTTAATTTCTTTAATAGTAATAATTAAATTATTAATATAATAACTTAATTATTTATTTATTTATGTTGTCAATTTAGTAATTATTTTATTAACTTAGTTATATTATTAACTTTTTAATAAATTATGTTTTACCATTGTTTTATTAAGTAAGTAATTATCAATTAACTAAAGTTAATTTGTAATGAGTAATATAACAATTTACTTAAAGAATAATTATTTTTCTTTGAACCTCATTTATTTATTTATTTTTATTCTATTTTGTCTTTGTAGGTTCATTCAAGGGACTTAAATGCATCCATGTGCATTCAACTAACTCATCGGGAGTTAGTTATGAGGGAAATTTTAGCGCGACGTGCTTGTCACGAAAAAACGCACATTTTGTAGTGTGTGGGTGAAGTACTTGTGAAGTCAGTGGAAGATGTTGCAGTGATGGGTGGAAGATGAAAGATGATATTTAAGCAGAACAAGCAGCATTTTTTGGGGGATTCATCCATACATGATACACTCATTGACTTGGAGGCATACTCATTCGATGAACACACCAGTCTCGGAGCAGAGTAGAGTACTCGGAGCACTTCTCGGAGAATCATGCAGAGGGAGTTTTCTTCCTCTATTTTATTCAAAATCTCTCCTCTGTATTTTAATGACATTAGTTTTTTAGATAGTGATAATATACATGTTTTCTAGCTAAATCATATAGTTTGGGGATAAATCAAAGTTCCACTAGTTATCTTTTAACTCTTATTTTTTACTTAATCATTTTAATGAATTCAGTATCGTTCGGCGAGATTGATGCTGAGTTCATTCAATTGCTTTTCACCACTAGAACTTAATTTTCAAAACTCCACAATCAAATTGGCAAGATTGATCGTGGAGATATATTTTAGAATATAATCAATTCACAAATGCTTCTGGACTTACGACGAGTTCATCCTGTTGTCATTATCTTTTCAAACTTTTCACAGCTGATTTGTTTTGGAGTGGAGAACTCCAAAATCAATTATCCCATGTGACTTAAATCTTGGCGAGGGAGACAATTCACTCTTTTTATGGTGGTGCAAGGCAATAACTTTAAAGTGAATCAGAATACCTATTAAACCAGTAGAATGGAGACTTTTCCCCAGGCATTTTACTTGACTGTTACTATCATCATTTTATATCTCTATTTCACACTATTCCTAGTCTGTTTCTTGTTTCATAATAGATTCAAACAAAAACTCAAAAATACTATAGTGTTTCATTAGAGTACATTTTTAAATAAAAATTAAAAAATATATAAAATAAATAGAAAATCTATTCCACTACTGACAACAATGGGATCTTTTTGTAAGTTTTTTTGAAGAATAGTGGTCAAATTCACCTTCTCTATGGGTTCGACCCTGCTTACCATATATAAAATAGTTAGTAGGATTATAAATATTAAATTTTGACCAGCTTAATTGATGGTTCAGGTCACTTACTATAAACTATCCAATCAAATCCCTAGTTCGTATCTATTGAATTATCCGCTATTTTTATATGATCTTTGTGATCTTCCTTGAACTATTCATTGTCCCCCATCTTCCTAATCATTCTCACTCCACTGATTTCATCACAACCATTTCTTTTACCTTTTCACCTTTTCATGTAATTTTTTTTTATTTTTTTCTTAGTTGCAAAAAAATATCCTTTTATGAATTCATTTCCTATGAATGAACCCCTATTCACTTATATAATATTTATAAGTAGGGTTTATAAAATTTTAATTTGTCCTAAACCTATTTAAAACCCAGGGTCAATCCAGGAGGATCACTTTCCATTGGTGAAGTTTTCTTACAATATCATCAATCACTCTATTATCATCATGAAACCTTTTGGGGTCCTATACGGGAGACCCTATAAGTCACCCTAGTGATAGACTATGATTTGATTGGCATATATTGTTGGCTCAGAGATGGTGTAAGAAATAACAGATAATGTTTAAGTGGTCCAGAAGTGTATGTGGATGGCCTAGAGCCAAAATAAATCTTACAAATATTGATGTTTTATGACTTTTAAGTTCATAAAAGGAGACAATGTTTTTTTCCTGAGAGTGTCCTCATGACGAGTGTTTTAGAGGTTTGTTCGGGGAAGAAAGCTATCCCTGAGGGTTTTCAGGTTATTTTAGATCCTACATAGGGTTGGTGAGGTTTCTTACCACTTGGATTTACCCCCATAGTTGGATTGAGTGCATGATGTCTTCCATATGTCATAAATGAGGAGATACGTACAAGTCTCAATGCATGTTATTGGCTAGGGTGAGATATATTGAGGAAGGACACACCCACATAGGGTAATCCATGGTGATATAGTATTGGCATGATGGGATTCATCATGGATAGACTATCTCTTTTTTTTGAGTGCTTTGGAAGTGTGTTAGCATGTTGGAGAGAGCATAGAAGAGTTAGAGTCAGATATAGGATCGATACCCCAATTTTGTGTGTGTGTATTATGATTTTCATGGTGAAAAGACTTGAAAGAGGGGGGAATGTAACAACTCTAGTCTCATTGGTTTATTCCTTTGAATATTTCTATAAATATATCTATGGATTTTTCCTCATAGTAGGCACTGTGTTTGGGTGTTGTAGGACCCCAAATTATTATATTAAAAATATTAATATATATTAAATCACACAAACACACACACACATCTTTTCAGAATAAATGGTTCCCCATCGATCAAGACCTTATATGGGAAAACTGAGACCGTGTTTGTTTTCAGAATATGGGTTTTACCCTAGGTGTGTCATAAAGTTGGTCAGCATCGGGCATTTAGTTACGGGAAGCTGGTGGCAGGTGAATTAAGTGAATTAAATAATTTATTTATTTAATAACCAAAACCCTAACCCTCCTCTAAAAATAATTCATTATGGAAAATACCTAAGTTTATTTGTATAACCCTAGGAGATTTGAGTGGTGGAAGAGATAGAGAGAGCTTTAGGGTGTTGATAACTTTGGAACATGGATCAAAAATAGGCGATTGAGGAGAATTATATGATGAATGATGAAAATTGTGGAATAATCTTCTCCTTCTCTGGCAACCATGTTCTTCACCAATTATCTATCCATTATTGAGGTAGGGAAAGCTATTTCATGGATTTCATCCCTTGATTAATTGATAATAATATATTTTATACATGCTTTTGTTTTCAGATGATTTCCATTTTTGGATGAGTCTATATTTAAATTGAATTCTTGAACCCTGTTATTTATATTTCTTATGCCTTTTTTCACCCTTGTTTCTACAATTTACAATCGTTGGATGGGATTTTTTAGTCCAGTGATGTTTTTCACTTGTTTCTTATGATTTTACCCCAATGTTATTCATTTTATCTATTGTTAGACCACATGGTTGAAAACTCGACATTATAAGACTGGATTCAAACAGAATTAAACCCCTAGACTTTTGGAGGATGTGTGAACAACCATAGAAGTGGTGTTTGTAGATGGATCGAGGTGTGTTGTGGGATACAGGTGATGGAATTAGGGATTAGAACCCCCGTATAGCAATAGAAAGTGTGAAAAATCCCTCATTAACAAACATAATTCTAATTTTCTACCATCAGAGGATATGAATTGATGATCTAAGGCCTATCACTTTTATTTCGGTAGATTTTAGCTGGTCAAACAGCGTGAAAGGACATAATAAAGGTGTATATAGTGTCCCTATAAAGGAACTTCAGTTTATAGAAATTTATGAAGTACAGGGTGTGTAGTTCAGAGGAACACACACCATGTAGTCCCTTTACTATGAAGGATTAGGTTTTGAGTGAGGAAAATATTGTATTCCATGTGGCCAGTCCCACAAGCTATGTGACCCTACTTAGGAAACCAAGTTGCGTGCCAAAGGCACATGCCCAGGACTGAGTGTAAGTATACACACTATGTACCTTGAGGGACATGCCGTGTAGAGGTATATGGGAAATCGATATTTATACCCTGTGTATATTCCCAGATCACCTGATCATGGTCAGAGTGCATGTCCCCAAATTTAGTACATAGACATAGGCCAGAGTATGCCTTCATGGGTTGGAGGACACAACCATACCACAAGCTTCCAAGAAATGCCATATACTTCATGTACATTTCATTCAATTCCACATAGGTGTCCATTACATGTTCATAAGTGGACACATCCAATTTTACAGGTGAGGTCACACAATGTGTGATCTTATGTATATGCTATGAAATTTTTATAGAAACTTCTATCTTGCATATATCCATCTTAGAGACTCATATTTGGGCCTATGAGTATCGTATCCTGGGTATTTTTCTATGTATAATATTATGGAGGACTTAATTTTAGTATATAAGATACAACATGAGGTGATTATAGCAGGAAATTTTTCTCAGTGATGCTTAGCCAGTGTAATTGATTAGGTGCGATCATTGGAGTGTTATCAGGGTCGGTACTCTCCTATCTCTCTCTAAGTGGTAGGTCCCTAAAATCATACGTATATGTAGAGATATAACTCCCCCAATATTACATAGGGTGTGGGTATTTTATTTGTAGAGTGGAATCCCCATGTTGAGATCATGTGGTGAGAATTTCCTCCATTGGAGTGGTGATCCCTTGAATATGCTACGTAGTGGCGAGGCGTGAGGCCTACATATTCTTGAGCTTTTATGAATGATACTTGTATGCAATATAATACCACTATATATTCAAGTATAATCTTCATTCATAGATGGTTTTGGATACATAGATTCCCTTTCTCTCTTCACTTGGTTTTCTTATGATCATATTTGATCTTAGGTTCCTTTTTCCCTATTTCTTATGGGTTAAGTTGACTATTGTTATTTCTATTTATTCTCTGTGGTTTTTAGGAAATCCTACTGGGTATGTATATATTTACCCCTACAAGGTATTTTCCCACACATGTTATAAATTATGAAGAAGAAAGACAAATCAGTGGTGACCTTGGTTGACCTAGTTTTGGTGGATCATAATGGTTCTTGGTGATGACCATGTTTGGTTGTCGGCCTTGGATACGAGATGGAAGATTTAGAGATTCAATAAAACTCTTCATTACTAAATGTTTTTGGAGATATATATCCCATTTATCTCTTCACTTAGGTTTCTTCTAAGCATATCTAATGTTATGTTCCATTTAACCTCTTGCTTATGGATTAAACTTACTATTGTTATTTCTATTGATTCCCTTTGGTTTTTGGGGCATCCTACTAGGCGTGTATATACTCACCCCGAAATGGTATTTTACTTCACATGTTGTGTCTTATAAAAAAGGTAGACATATCAGTAGTGACCTTAGTGGACCTAGTTTCGTTGAGTATAGTGGGTCTTGGTGCCGACTGTGTTTAGTGGTTGATCATGGGGAATGTGAGTCAAGCTTTCTTTATTTTACCCTTTTTCAGTGGTTGTCAGGTTGGGACCTCATTTCTGGATAGACATGTATTTTTACCTTTTATCTATTGTATTATTATTTTATACTTTTATTTTTTCCAAGAGGTTGTTTCATTCATGTTTTACACTCTAGATGTTCAGTCATTCTTTATATCTCTACACTATTGGATAGAGTTGGTTGTTTGTGTTTGTACAAGTACTTAGGCTAAGGCCTCCCATTTTTGTATTATGTCCACTTGACACTAGTTTCTATCCCCTATCCTTTTAGATCTGGTCTTGGGGTTTCAATCTTGGCATACTGCCAGCCAGGTGGGCCCTGATGGGATAGGTCATAAAAAAAATACATGTATTAAATTTCCCAAACACCTTGATCATATTAAACTTTTTTTACAACCAATAACTAAAAATATATATTCTTCACTTGATTAGGGTACTTATTTGAACTTTCGAAATCCCTAATCATTCCTTATATAAGTCAAGGGAATTCACCTAGATATCCTTATTAATTAACCAACTTGGTAAAAATATTTTATTATCATATAATCCTTTATTATATAAGAGAGAATATTATAGGATAATCCCCATTTAGAAAATATGATAAGTATTTTTACCCTTTATTATATAATGTGATGGAATTCATTAAACTATTATGTTATGGGTGGGGATCAAAATTATATAGCCTCTCAGTAATCTAATAGGTCTCATAAGACAACTAAGATAATGTAATGGGAGCATCCTTACCCTTTTATGTATGATTTCTTGGAAAAGACCTCAAATATATTTTATTGATGTAATCGTTACCATAATTATGTGATCATTTACTTATATCCATGTGATTATTTAATTCTTCTTGCTATCCATGGATTATGTTATTATTATATATTATTAATTTTTATTTCTACTCCAGTCATGTCATTATTATTCCATGATAGCTTATACTAAATGCTTTCCCTCACTAAGAATTTAATCTCACCTTTTAATTTTATTTCCCATTTTTCTAGGTAATGAAGTGGAATATTATATATGATCTTCTTTAAGGACAACATTAAATAATAAATATTTTCACCCAATTTTAAATAATTTCTTGTTGTATTGTAATGTTTATGTATCTAGTCTCTTGAGGGATGATAAATATTAATCTTGGGAATGAAATCTCATGTAGTCATATTATTATATAATAAAAACCCCACTATATTCGGGTGATTGGGTAGGGACATTACAATTTTTATCAGATCAAGGTTTATTAGAATCCTTAGGAACTAGATTTAGAGTAATATATATACAAAATATAGATTTGACCATACAAATTCAAAAGTTTATTCTAGAGTTGTTTTGATAGGTATCCTATTCATAAAATTTATTTTATAAAAACATGATATATAAGTTATTTTTTTACACATTAGTAGTTTATAATATTATTAATTATGTTATTTTATTTGTCAGATAATGTACCATTCTTAAATAATCATAAACTAATGAAACACTAAGAAAATGTAGGGATTTTATAGATAATTAGGATAATATAGTTAATGTTCGAACTAAAAAAATTATTACTATCCTAGGGAAATTGGATTAGGTTATGAAAAATAACCTTTATCATATAGAGAAAACAGTTGCCCCTCTTCAAGGATAAACCTCTTTAGATCATTTTATTAGGAAACAAACTCCATCATTTAGTTGATACACTAATATGATGGTGGAAAAGTAATGTATAAAGCCTTTGTAGAATATATTTATGGAATTAGGGTGTTCTTATAAAGAAAAAGTTATCATTTTCATGTATCATTTAATTTAAGATATTGATAAATGGTGGACCCTTATTCAAAATATTAAGAAGATAGAGGAGATAGAATATTTTGAGTGTAATACATTTAAGGTGATTTTTAGAAAATTATTTTCCTCCTGAGAAACATATGGAGATGCAAAGAAATTTTTTAAATTTATGAAAAAAGTAATAAGATATGGTGGATGAGTATGAGGCTATGTTTCAAATTATCTATGAAACATAGAATGTAAAATTGAGTTCTATTTTGATGGTTTAAATCATAGTCTTCAAATATCCTTAGTCTTTAATTTTTTTAATATATGAAGTGATCTTAACAAGTACTATCAAGAATGAGGAGTTTTCTAAATAATTTATTTATAAATGAAAATCAGAGAAGAAGAGTATTGTTGATCTCTATGTAGAAATAACTAATATAAAGTAAAATAAGAGAACAATGTAGTTCCCTATATGCAATAAGTTTGGTAAGAAACACCCTGATAATTGATTAAGGGGATTGGGGGTATGATTTAAATATAGCGTAAAAGGTCATAAATCTCATGAGTGAAAAGGTAAGAGAGAATAGATCAATGTGAAATTCTTTAACATCATGAATATGGGACATTACTCAGATAAATTACCCAAGATCCAAGGGAATATACTCTATAATAGGCTTGTGGATCAAGGTTAACCTTTTGAAATAACAATAGCTGAATTTGAAGCTCCAAATGATGTAATAGAAGTTACTTTGATAATACACTCAAATTTGGAAAATATATTATTTTATTTTGGATATATACACTATTTTATATCTTGAATTTTTAAAAATAATATTAAATCACTCTCATTGCATTAAGGAATGATTTATCAGTTAGAACACCAAGTGAAACTTTGATTCCAACAAAGATATACTATGAAGATCAAATTATAATAGATGAGTGTTGTCTAGTTTCAAATATAATCATCATACCTATGGTGTATTTTAATGTAAACTTAGGTATGTATTGGATCTATAATTATAAATCAAGAATTTATTATAGAAAGAAATAAATTTTAATTGGTGAGGCAAGTATGGAGTTACTTATTTTTCAAAGAAGATTTCATTACCTAGATCTTGATAGGACTATCCCCAGTCACTTAGCTTAACAAAATAATCATGGAAGAAATAGATTAAATTCAATATATAATGGTTAATGATGTTTTTAGAATAAAATATATACCTATTATGAAAGAATATATCAATATATTTCATAATAAATTCCTTATTTTCCCCTATGATTGAGAAGTTTAATTCTCTATTTATCATATCCTGGATGAAAAACCCATATCTAGGACACCATATCAAATAGATCCAATGGAGTTAGTTGAGTTATATAATTAATTAAAAGACTTATGTGACAAAGGTTACATTCATCCACGTGTTTCACCATGGAGAGAACCCATTTTTTCTAAAAAAAGGATTGTTCAATGAGGTTATGCATTTATTATAGGGAAATTCATGGAATTAATATGTTGAAAAAGTATAAATTACCACATATTTATGATATATTTGATCAAATTTAAGGTTAACAATACTTCTCAAAGTTTTATCTTCATTCTATTTGTCATTAGTTAATAGTTAAGAAGAATAATAACCTAAAGATGACCTTTCATATGAGGTATGGACATTATGAGTTCATAGTAATTCCTTTTGGGATGAAAAATGAACCATCTATATTTATGGTTTTTATGTACACATATTTCAAGGGCTGTCTTGATAAGTTTTTGGTTTAATTTATTTATTAAATTATTATATAATCTAAGATTTATGTGGAATATAAACTTATTTTTTAATTGTGCACATGGTTTTGGGGAAAAAAGAGTTGTACGGAAATTTAGTAAGTGAAAAATTTGTCTTGAACATGTTACTTTACTAGTAAATATTGTATCTAAGGATGATGTATATATTGAACCATAAAAATGAAGGATTTAATGAATGTATAAGACCCACTATCATAATTTAAATACATAGTTTCCTTGGATTAGTAGGATTTTATTAGCGGTTTGTTGAAAACTTTACATGATTATCTAATATGTTAACCAAGCTAACAAATAAGGGGGTAAAATTTACATGGGAAAAGGAATGTGAAGATATATTTGAGAAATTGAAGAATTGATTGGTTAATTCACCTATATTGACTCTTTTATCCAGTAAATAAGGGTATGTTATTTATAGTGATGCATCAAGGAAAATTATTGCATGCATTTTAATGAAAAATAATAAGGTGGTGGATTATACATCGCAATAGTTGAAACCTTGTGTGATTAATTATCTATATTTTGATTTATATTTTAAAGTGGTAATAATTTCACCAAATATATGGATACATTATCTCTATGGAGATAAATTTGATATATACAAAAAATAAAAGTGTTTGAAATATATGTTTACCAAATAAAGACATTAATATGATTTAGAAGAGATGATTATAACTACTCAAGGAGTATGATTTTTCAATATATTAGAATGATGTGAAAGAAAAAATGGTAGAAAATATATTGTGTAGAAAAGACCATGGTATCTTGTTCATGTTGTGGATGGAAAATGATCCAATTCTCAAGGATTTAGTAAGGACGAACATCAGTATTATAATGGAATGTGAAACATCATTCTTATTCCATGTAATTACCCAATCCTATTTATTAAATAGGATTAAAAAAATATCAACATGATGATAAGTCCTTAAAAAGAATATGGATGACGTGAGGAGTGGGAAATTACCAGAGTTTAATATTGGTTATGATGGAGTTTTAAGGTTTGGTAAGAGGTTATGTGTTCCATCAATACCAAAGGTGAATAAATATATATTATATTAGGATTATAGATCAAAATTCTCTATACATATTGGAAGTATAAAGATATATAGGGACATATGAGAACATTTATAGTGGGTGAGTATAAATTAAGAGATTTCATATTACATTGCAATTTTATTGATATTCTAGTTGGTGAAGGTTGAAAGATAGCTCCCCAAAGGAGTTATTCAACCTTTACCCACACCGAAGTGGAAGTAGGATAATATTAATATAAATTTCATCATTGGTCTTCCTAAGATATCTAAAGGGCATAATAAAGTATGGGTCATTATGGAAAGTCTTACAAATTCATCTCATTTCTTTACAATATGAGAGGATTTCCCTCCAGATCATCTTGAAATGTTTCATATGAATGATGTTGTGAGAATTAATTGAATGCCATTATCAATTGTATTTGATTATTAACTAAGGTTACTTAGAAATTTTGGAGGAGTCTCTAGAAGAATTTAAATATAGATCTTAATATTAGCACAACCTATAACCCTAAAATGGATATAAAGTCTAAAAATACTATCCAAACATTGGGGGACATGCTATATAACGACCTGAAGTTTTATAAATTAAATTACATTTTCAAATGAATAAATTCATTATTAAGTAATGAAGATATATAAAACACAAGAACTAATTTGGTTATTTTGGACTGTTATAAGTTATATCCTATCAAATTTAAAAGATCATTATGCATCATAATCACTGATAATATAGCCCTTGTATAGTGACTGTTATGATTAGTATATATTAAGGGTGATAATTAAATCCAATTAACATAGATGAAAGAAGAAATGGCCTCAACTAGTAGAATCATACCCTGTGAAGCACATTCATCAGAGCTTGTAAAGGAAATAAAATCACTAGTATTTTACATCGAGTAATTTCAAGCCTATATTCAACAACTAAAGCATGAGAGAAACTGTTTACTGGAGAAGTTCGAGATTATCAAGATAATGGACCAAAATGTGTTCACTAAACTACCCTAAGAAAGGGTCACTATCACACACCTTAACCTTAGGGCGTACATGGGTGTAATAAGGGTTTATGTATCTAGACATTAATATTATGAGTTTTTATATTTTATTTTTTATAAAATAATTATTATATATATCCTTTTTATTAATGTGCTTGATAAAAATTATATTTTTATATGAAGAAATAAAAATTTTATTTTTTGGAATATATCTAGTTTAAATTAAGAAAATATTTTTTGATAAATTCAATATTTTTTGAAACAAATGTTAATTTAATAAAATATTCTTAGTAAATAATATTTATTTGAATATAGTTGGAAATATAATTTAATGAAGTTCAATATAATCTATATATGTAACGCCCCGACCCCAGCTACCCAGAGTCGGTGCATTACTTCGTAACATTGGCATGATCACAAAAGATCAAGTCTCGAAAGACCGATTAGTTTAGTAGCCTTGGAAACACTAGACACATTCATAAGCGTTACATTACATCATAAAGTGAAAAACTAAAATAACAAAGTCTCCATAGTCCACACTCATATCCTCTTCTGACTATCCCTGCAGGTCATTCATAAAATACTTCTTCACATCCTGGAAAATATTAAAACATTGAAAGGGGTGAGCTCAGATGCTCAGTAAGGATAAAAATAATGCGGAAGCTTTCATAAATAAACATAAAAATTTAAGGCAATGTATAACTAAAACAAAAGCCTTTTAAACTTGAACATCAACATAATATGGCAAAAGTAAAATGAGATAATGCCATTCACTTCCTCACATGGATATTCTACTGGTCGAATAATCACATGCAATATCAATAACCACTTTCATAATGATGGAATGCATAATGCCAGACTATCATAACCACGTAGTCAAGGCCTCGTGCCAAGACCACAAATAAGATTTTGTCAAGGCCTCGTGCCAAGACACTAGTTTGTCTCATGAGACCTGCCGATGCATCGAGGAGCTGTAGCGGGCTCCACCCGTCACTTATTAAGTCCAATGCATTCCTCATATGAATAGGTTTAAACATATCATAAACCATAACATAATCGTATCACATAAAACATGCATAAAGGAAACATAACATTTCCACATTTCAATCACAAGATATCAATACAACACATTGATATAATAAAAACGCTTTCAAAACCATTCTCAATACCAAAATAAAAGAAAGTTAAAACTTTGTATTTATTTTTCATTAAAAAAATGATGGCTTGTAGAGGAAGCCGAATCTCAAATAATGGTCACGGCGGCGAAGAAGTCATTGTCGCCGCATAAGTACGGAAAGAAAAACATTCCCTTTTGTCATTTAGTAAAACGCTTCGTATAAAAAAGATTCATTTTGAATAAACGTAAAAGTCAAAGGAGTTTATACACCGTATAAAAGAAAGTTGTGTATAAAACCAAATATGCCTCAATGAAAGGAGATTGAGACGAAGTCCTTAAAAAGATCATTTTTAAAATAAAATAGATCTATTATGTGTATTCACTATAGGTACACATAAAGAAAGTAAAAATACAAAATAGGACATAATAATATCATGACATAATTTGAAAGTAGGAGATTAACCCAAAGAATGGAAATTGGGTTAAGAAATTCCCTTACCTTGTGTCCGACTTGATTCGACCGTTCTTTAACCTCCTGAATAATAAACTAGAGTTAATATCTACTTTATTAAGAACCTTTTTCAAGTTCATTATCCCTTTTATATCACTTATTACAATGTTATGAACATTATGTAATTATTTAAGTTAATAACGGCCGTTTTGTCGATCTTTGGTACTTGAGTCAAAAATCAACTTCTTATAATTACAAGTTGTTCATGTGGTGAAATATCCATTATATCCAGAATTATATTCATGATGTAGATATCATATATATCATATATATACAGTATATACATTCATTCATAATGTCACGTAACATTTAGAGGTAAGAAATGAAATGCACCGTTCATGGAGACGGTAAGCCGTACGTACGCATGAACGCTACTTTCATTTCTATTTCGTATTTAATGGAATGAAATCATAATGATATAAATTTATAATATAATTCCAGTATAATATAGTGTATAATACCATTTACTCCATCCTTTATACATCCCACATATGGCATTAACGATTCAAATCACTTTGAGGGGGCGGTAGTCCGCACTTCCTAAAATGAAATTATCGCGTTTTACCCATAATGGAAATCATAAATTATGCCATAAATGATAAATACAGAAGCATAAGTAAAACATAAACATATTATAAATCATATATAAAAATAGTGACATCTTAATGGCCACTTTTGAAGGTGTTATATGAGTGTTGAACAATCATCGTTTCGTGAGGCAGAAATTCACCATCCACAGAAACCGTATGTTCTTTAACCATTAGACGAAGGTGTGTGTAAGTGTAAACCAAATACTTATCATAACAACATCCTAGTATATTTTAGATACTGGTGTTTTTACAAAAGAAAGGAATGAAAAGAGTTTAGGGGGTTGGAGAAGAAAAATAAAACAAAACAACATTAGAGAAGACATTACCTCAAAATCGGGTAACTCTTTTTGACTTGAGCCAAAGGCTTCCTTGGGAAGAGTTCTGCCCAAAGTGTGGCTTCTAGGAGTAAGGGAGGAATGTTGGGAGAGTATTTGGGCAGAGGTTGGCCGAGCCAAATGGCTTGAAGGTGTGAATAAGGTGGGAGAGGTGGGGGCCTTTTATAAGTGGAGGGGAGGGGCTCTTTTGGAAAGATTGAAATGTTACATTATTACACAATGCTTTTCGGATTCTAAAGGTCCCACACTTATATAATTCGAGTCTAAGGTGATAAGGGTTCGAAATATCCTCATCCAATTGGCTTTGGACAAGTGTAAGCCTTGGATTTTTCATTATCTTCCCATTTTATTTAAATCGTCAAATAATGAGGTCATCGCTGCATCATCATGATGTCATAAATAATTTAATTTATTTAATGTATAAAAATTATAAAAAAAATATTATGATGTAGGAAATCTTTTAAGCTTTCTAATAATTATTTATAATCAAAATTTGGACTTGTGTAACCCCACTTAAAAACTGTTTTAGTAAAACAACTCATGTTTGTGTCAATTTAATTTTAACATTAAATAAATATATATTAATGTCATTTTCCAACCAAAGTGGCTCCATGGGGTCCCCAAGTTGACCCATGGGTTGTATGGGTCGGCCATGACTCATCCAATAGGAGTAGGACAAGTGTCATGCTCATCTCATATTATTATAACATTATTTGTACCTTAAACTACACTAATTACCTCTAATCGCGATTAAGAACTTAAAAGTTACTATTCACCAAAAAATTATTTTAATCTCATTGAACCACATTTTACTTCTTAATGACAACCATGTATGTCGGATTTTTGAAAATCAAATCACAGAAGTGGAAATATTTCATTTAAACGAAAAATCAGTTATTTAACTACCACTTAGTGGTTTCACTATTCATCAAAAATTGAAGTTTTTCAGAACAATGCCAAAATTTCACCCTAAGCTATAATTGATATTCTGAATTCAAAAATGATGTCTATTTTACAAAATTCCAAACATATAAGTTTCATTAATTAATTTTATAATTAATTCCCGCTGTTACAACAAATAGCGTGTTTTTAAGAAACAATTTATATCAAAAGATTGGCAATTGTTTATGTCCAATTTCAATGTCAAATTAATTCTAATGACCACCATTGGATAAAATGGTAAAAATATATTCTAATTATACTTTAAAACCACTAAATAGTATAATTTATCACTATAAATTATTTTGATTAAAAAAGTTGTTTTATGTATTTTTCACTATTCATAAAAAATTAGAAGTTCTCAGAAAAATACCAAAAATTCAACATAGGCTAATTTCGATATTCCGAATCCAAAAATGAAGTCCATTTTGAAATATAAAATTTCTATAATTTTAAAAAGTGGTTATTACTATTCATAACAGCTACTTTGATTAGTCGCGGTATTTTAGAACTCGAAGTTGCGTACAATGAAAGCTATTGCATTATTGAATGAGAAGCGTATCGTGGAAGATCGGGGTGTTACATTCTCCCCTCCTTCAATAAATTGCGTCCTCGCAATTTGAAATTTTTCTTTGAAAATAAAAGGTTGAAAATAGAAAATACCTTTGAGGAAAACCCACATCGGAAATAAGATTAATAAAATTTAGCCTTAATAAGAGGAAATGGGAAATGAAAAAGTCACCACCCAATTATGATCTCGATTAGGAGAACATTGGTGGAAATTAGAGACATATAATTGGAGGAAAAACGTAAATATTTGTAGGGAGTGATTGAGATCATCAATCACAATCAACTGTCAAATTGAGGGCCTCAAAGCCTTCAATCTATGTTGATTTAAAATATCATTAGTTCAACAAGACATAAGGTATTAGGATAACACATTTTTTTTGTTTTAATATCCCTTTACTAAAGTTTAAGAATTAATTTATTCATTGAATAACAGATAGTTATATATATTTTTATGCTTGACAATTAGAGTTTCAACCTTCAACTCACCTTTCACTCAAAAAGATAATAGAACCCAAAAATATTATACTTATCCTAATTGTATAAGGTTCCAAATGTTAACACATACCATTTAGATTAGTAAAATTATTTTGTAATAACCAGGGACTTCTTGTAGGCTAGTGGTAGGAAATAAAGGCTTGTCTCACTATGGTTGTGGGTTCGATTCCTGCAGCTTTGTCCGACGCGACGGGTTATGCCCCACCCTGCAGGTTGTCCTTTTCCTAAAAAGATAGTACTATACTATTCCCAGAATAATCTTCATAAATGTTTTAACCTTAAACAATACTATCCAAAGATCAACTTAATCCACTCCAACCTTTATAGTTATCCAAAATACCTCTGTCCAGACTTCCTCTAAAAGGTCTCTTAATTCCAAAATCAATTTATCAGATTCCCCAAACAAAGTAAAGTTTCTCTTATTGTCACATACTAAAAATATGATTACCTTTATAATATTAAAACCTTACTGAAATCAACAAGTACTGCAGTACAATCCTTATATATATATATCACATTATTCTAATAACCGAAATATAATCCATCAGTCCAAAAGCACCAATACATTAGTTATTCTGCTTCAACTGTAGTAACAGCATAAGATTGTCCTTGATCCCTTGACCTTTTCTGAGGTAAGTTTCCCTGATGCTTAGGACATTCATTTGCATAATGACCCATTTATCTACAATTATAGCATTCAACTTTGATAGCCTCTTTCTTTCCCTTGCAATCACGAGCCTGGTGACCCTTTTCTCCACATTTATAACAAACTCCCATTCCTTTTAGGCAAGTACCAGGGTGATTCTTCCCACAATTATCACATAATGGAAAATCCTTCTTTCCCTTTTTCCCTTTATCTATCTCTGGTTCCACCGTTCTCTTCTTCTCTTGCTTTACTTTGTTGTCATAAGACTTAGAGAATTCCTTTTCTGTCTTGATAGCACATGAGACAATATCTTCGTATGATGAGAAGGATTGTGATACTAAAGCTCGAAGGAGAAATGGTTTTAACCCATCAAAGAAACGATCAATCTTACTCCTTGGGTTACGTATGTAATCGGAAGCATGCCTCGCTAACCTTGTAAAGTTAGCCTCATACTTTGCGACATTCTCATCCTCCTTCTGCTTCAGACTCAGAAATTGCCTTTCCATATCTGCTCGATGGTCACGAGGAAAGTATTTTTCTAAGAAAAGCTCTTTGAACTCCCTCCATTCCATATCCGATAAGTCATCATCTTCCTTTGTGTTTTGAATCAGCGACCACCACTGATCGGCATCTACAGTGAGGCGGTAAACTGCCATGACAACCTTCTCCCTTTCACTACTCCCCAAGGCATGGAATATTTTCTCTAAGGAATTTATCCATTGCTCAGCTACTATAGGATTTGTACTCCCATTGAAGGTTGGTGGTTGTTTCCTCATGAAGCGGTCTAACATTGATCCTCCACGTTGCGGATCAGGGTGCTCTATACGAGTAAGGTTATTATTCATAACCTGTGTGAGTTGTCCCAGTACGGTGAGAAGCTGATCAGCACCAGTTGTATCACTAGCTCCACCATAATTATCCTGAGCAGGAGGGCAATCCCTACACGGAGTGCGTGCATTGATACGGTTTCCATTCCTTCCACTAGGCGCCATTTCTAAATAATGGCATAAACTAGATTAGTTCATGAATCAAAATACATAATTCCATACTTGTAAAACACTTAACATAAATTGAACTAAATATGGATATAATCCATAATTATAAAAATGTTTTCTTTGAGGAAGTATATACTCGTAACCCTTCATAGTGGTTTGTAAAGAAAATGGGAATTATCCAAAGCATATCCCCCGAGAGTGTCGTAACCAAGAGTGCAGCAAGGCCCGTTGTCGTGCACCAGTTCCCGTTCGAGTCTAGCTCAAAGCCGTGTTTTCGGGTTTTACCCCTAGGTACATCTGTGCCAGAGCCGCCTCTACCTGCTCGTATCCAGATAGGGATGTATTGCTCGGAAAACTAATAACATCTCTATAATACCAAAATTCTAGGAAGTTCTTCTATACTAATCCTCAATGTCTATCTTTGGGCTATGTGCTCTAATCAGAGTTTATCTAAATCTAGCTTCCAAGGTTAGTACTAAACTGCCTCTGATACCAACTGTAACGCCCCGACCCCAGCTACCCAGAGTCGGTGCATTACTTCGTAACATTGGCATGATCACAAAAGATCAAGTCTCGAAAGACCGATTAGTTTAGTAGCCTTGGAAACACTAGACACATTCATAAGCGTTACATTACATCATAAAGTGAAAAACTAAAATAACAAAGTCTCCATAGTCCACACTCATATCCTCTTCTGACTATCCCTGCAGGTCATTCATAAAATACTTCTTCACATCCTGGAAAATATTAAAACATTGAAAGGGGTGAGCTCAGATGCTCAGTAAGGATAAAAATAATGCGGAAGCTTTCATAAATAAACATAAAAATTTAAGGCAATGTATAACTAAAACAAAAGCCTTTTAAACTTGAACATCAACATAATATGGCAAAAGTAAAATGAGATAATGCCATTCACTTCCTCACATGGATATTCTACTGGTCGAATAATCACATGCAATATCAATAACCACTTTCATAATGATGGAATGCATAATGCCAGACTATCATAACCACGTAGTCAAGGCCTCGTGCCAAGACCACAAATAAGATTTTGTCAAGGCCTCGTGCCAAGACACTAGTTTGTCTCATGAGACCTGCCGATGCATCGAGGAGCTGTAGCGGGCTCCACCCGTCACTTATTAAGTCCAATGCATTCCTCATATGAATAGGTTTAAACATATCATAAACCATAACATAATCGTATCACATAAAACATGCATAAAGGAAACATAACATTTCCACATTTCAATCACAAGATATCAATACAACACATTGATATAATAAAAACGCTTTCAAAACCATTCTCAATACCAAAATAAAAGAAAGTTAAAACTTTGTATTTATTTTTCATTAAAAAAATGATGGCTTGTAGAGGAAGCCGAATCTCAAATAATGGTCACGGCGGCGAAGAAGTCATTGTCGCCGCATAAGTACGGAAAGAAAAACATTCCCTTTTGTCATTTAGTAAAACGCTTCGTATAAAAAAGATTCCTTTTGAATAAACGTAAAAGTCAAAGGAGTTTATACACCATATAAAAGAAAGTTGTGTATAAAACCAAATATGCCTCAATGAAAGGAGATTGAGACGAAGTCCTTAAAAAGATCATTTTTAAAATAAAATAGATCTATTATGTGTATTCACTATAGGTACACATAAAGAAAGTAAAAATACAAAATAGGACATAATAATATCATGACATAATTTGAAAGTAGGAGATTAACCCAAAGAATGGAAATTGGGTTAAGAAATTCCCTTACCTTGTGTCCGACTTGATTCGACCGTTCTTTAACCTCCTGAATAATAAACTAGAGTTAATATCTATTTTATTAAGAACCTTTTTCAAGTTCATTATCCCTTTTATATCACTTATTACAATGTTATGAACATTATGTAATTATTTAAGTTAATAACGGCCGTTTTGTCGATCTTTGGTACTTGAGTCAAAAATCAACTTCTTATAATTACAAGTTGTTCATGTGGTGAAATATCCATTATATCCAGAATTATATTCATGATGTAGATATCATATATATCATATATATACAGTATATACATTCATTCATAATGTCACGTAACATTTAGAGGTAAGAAATGAAATGCACCGTTCATGGAGACGGTAAGCCGTACGTACGCATGAACGCTACTTTCATTTCTATTTCGTATTTAATGGAATGAAATCATAATGATATAAATTTATAATATAATTCCAGTATAATATAGTGTATAATACCATTTACTCCATCCTTTATACAACCCACATATGGCATTAACGATTCAAATCACTTTGAGGGGGCGGTAGTCCGCACTTCCTAAAATGAAATTATCGCGTTTTACCCATAATGGAAATCATAAAGTATGCCATAAATGAGAAATACAGAAGCATAAGTAAAACATAAACATATTATAAATCATATATAAAAATAGTGACATCTTAATGGCCACTTTTGAAGGTGTTATATGAGTGTTGAACAATCATCGTTTCGTGAGGCAGAAATTCGCCATCCACAGAAACCGTATGTTCTTTAACCATTAGACGAAGGTGTGTGTAAGTGTAAACCAAATACTTATCATAACAACATCCTAGTATATTGTAGATACTGGTGTTGTTATAAAAGAAAGGAATGAAAAGAGTTTAGGGGGTTGGAGAAGAAAAATAAAACAAAACAACATTAGAGAAGACATTACCTCAAAATCGGGTAACTCTTTTTGACTTGAGCCAAAGGCTTCCTTGGGAAGAGTTCTGCCCAAAGTGAGGCTTCTAGGAGTAAGGGAGGAATGTTGGGAGAGTATTTGGGCAGAGTTTGGCCGAGCCAAATGTCTTGAAGGTGTGAATAAGGTGGGAGAGGTGGGGGCCTTTTATAAGTGGAGGGGAGGGGCTCTTTTGGAAAGATTGAAATGTTACATTATTACACAATGCTTTTCGGAATCTAAAGGTCCCAAAATTATATAATTCGAGGCTAAGGTGATAAGGGTTCGAAATCTCCTCATCCAATTTGCTTTGGACAAGTTTAAGCCTTGGATTTTGCATTATCTTCCCATTTTATTTAAATCGTCAAATAATGAGGTCATCGCTGCATCATCATGATGTCATAAATAATTTAATTTATTTAATGTCTAAAAATTATAAAAAAAATATTATGATGTAGGAAATATTTTTAGATTTCTAATGATTATTTATAATCAAAATTTGGACTTGTGTAACCCCACTTAAAAACTGTTTTAGTAAAACAACTCATGTTTGTGTCAATTTAATTTTAACATTAAATAAATATATATTAATGTCATTTTCCAACCAAAGTGGCTCCATGGGGTCCCCAAGTTGACCCATGGGTTGTCTTGGTCGGCCATGACTCATCCAATAGGATTAGGACAAGTGTCATGCTCATCTCATATTATTATAACATTTTTTGTACCTTAAACTACACTAATTACCTCTAATCGCGATTAAGAACTTAAAAGTTACTATTCACCAAAAAATTATTTTAATCTCATTGAAACACATTTTACTTCTTAATTACAACCATGTATGTCGGATTTTTGAAAATCAAATCACAGAAGTGGTAATATTTCATTTAAATGAAAAATCAGTTATTTAACTACCACTTAGTGGTTTCACTATTCATCAAAAATTGAAGTTTTTCAGAACAATGCCAAAATTTCACCCTAAGCTATAATTGATATTCCGAATTCAAAAATGATGTCTATTTTACAAAATTCCAAACATATAAGTTTCATTAATTAATTTTATAATTAATTCCCGCTGTTACAACAAATAGCGTGTTTTTAAGAAACAATTTATATCAAAAGATTGGCAATTGTTTATGTCCAATTTCAATGTCAAATTAATTATAATGAACACCATTGGATAAAATGGTAAAAATATATTATAATTATACTTTAAAACCACTAAATAGTATAATTTATCACTATAAATTATTTTGATTAAAAAAGTTGTTTTATGTATTTTTCACTATTCATAAAAAATTAGAAGTTCTCAGAAAAATACCAAAAATTCAACATAGGCTAATTTCGATATTCCGAATCCAAAAATGAAGTCCATTTTGAAATATAAAATTTCTATAATTTTAAAAAGTGGTTATTACTATTCATAACGGCTACTTTGATTAGTCGCGGTATTTTAGAACTCGAAGTTGCGTACAATGAAAGCTATTGCATTATTGAATGAGAAGCGTATCATGGAAGCTCGGGGTGTTACAATATATGGGTCATAAAACTATTATCATCGTAAAAAAATCTTTTTTTAATAAATGATGATTTTTTTAAAAGTGGAAATGATCATATTTAGAGAATTAATTTGAAAAAAAATATTATTATTGAGATTATCACGTCAAAATTATCCAATGATGATTTTTTTTTCATAATTTTCTAATACAGTTGAGGTTTTGGATACAAATTAAATATTATATAAATATATAATATGTATTATTACATCATAAAAGACCAAAAGTGATGTAATAAATACTATACATATCATCTATGGCCAAAATTATGTATCCATTTAAAATAATATGTTTTTGAATTTATTTTATTAATTTTATAAACCCTTAATGAATCCTCCAAAACCTATATTATATTTTTGTGGTTTTAAAATTAATTATTTATGAACAGGACACACTTACACATCAGAAAGGATATTATTTTAATTATTTATGTTTTTATACTTATAAAATATGGAAAATCACTCCTCTAGCACAAAAAATGGGAAAAAATCACAGGTGGTTTTGTGTTTTTTATTATTTTATCATATAGAGTCCAAAACCTAAATTTAAAAATTAATAAATAATTACCCCCTCTCTTTATATAAAAATGCACCCAATCTACCATTAATGTTCACTAAGAAACCTTTGATCATGAGTTTACTATAATTTTCCTTCTCTATATCCCTCCCATAGTGTTCCGAAGCTCATAATAAGATCCTCCTAATCTTTTTGAATCTCCCTATCAAGGTAAGGGATCCTCTCCTCCTATTTATTCAAGCACTTTATTTGTATTATGACTTTTTTATTTCCAATTTTTCACATTGGAATATGTTTTTACATATACCTATTACTGTACTTATGATTTTCAAGTAATTAGATACCCCCTTTCACTCTCATTAAACCCTTCCATGAATATTTATTTCCACCTGTTATACTGATAAAATTATCCTGAGATTTTCCATACCAAACTTTTTTGTAGTGAATACCCATCCCCATTTCCACTCAAAGGTTTACACCTAGATTTAAATATGCTTCATTTATTGGAGAATTAAAATTATGTAATCCACACTAATTAATTTTGGTATTACAAGTGATGAAAGGGTTTGTTATGTTGTATGATCTATGTAGCACACAAATGCATGTACATGATATAAATACAACAGGTGGGACTGAAATTATATATCTATCAAATGCATTGGGTAATGGTTTTATCTCATGGTATACCATGTATGGTTCATGAGAGGTTATATTAATTACACTATGTTAGTATTTATCAGTGTTTATCCTTGACTTATGTTTTTGATGTCATATTTTACATTGTTCTTCATTCCTTATTTTTCCTTGATGTTGTCATATTATACCATGATTTGATGTTCAAAATTATGATCCTAACCTTTATATCTCTTTATGTTATGCCTCTTGAATCACATGTACTTATTTACCTTATGATATTTTTTTATTATTCTCTTATCAGGATTTATATCTCATTCATTTCTTATGTATATCCATAGGTTATCCCATGCTGTTTTAGAAGTAAAATGGAATTTTAAGATAATGTTAAGAAGTTTTAAATATTTTAAATGTATTCCTATTATTTTTATTGTTCTATGGACCTAATTTCCAAAATAAACAAGGCATGATGATCTTTTGGGATTGTATCAAGTGTGTTTTTTATAATAAATCATAAAATAAGGTGTATTAGAATATGAGTTTTCATAGTTGGTATCATAGGAAAGTCTAGTTTTTTTGGGGATTAGGATTAAAAACCATTTTTAAAAGCCTTAGTAATAATACTAAAAATAGGAAAATATCCCTAAATTATTGTAAAGTATAGACTAATTAGTTTCCAAGAAATTAAATCCTTGTCTGGATACTACGAGTGGATGTTGCACTAGCACAACGGAACCTTGGAGAAATAACCTAGAAAAGAGAGCATTAGGATTGACTTGATCTTCACCTAGTGAATGAAAAATAGAAATTTCTACACACCTGGTTTGAAAATCCCAAGGTATATTCTCTGGTAAATTTACAATCTCTTATGAAACATTATGAAGGGAATAAAAAATCCAAAAAAAATTGAAGTTAGGAAATAAATCATGGATAAATTAGATTAAAACCTAGAAATTCATGGGTTAAGGAATATATGTAATTTATGACTTATCCCTTTAATGTTCATGGTTTTTTGTTTATGTGTTTAATATTTTAAAAATTAACAACCCTAATTTCTCTTTATTTTATTCAATGGTTGGAAATATGAGAAATCATGTCAACATCCAATGTGAGGGGAAATATGATGAATGCCCAAATGAGATTCCCAACTCAAAGGGAGTAGGAATCGAGAACTTCATGAAAATACTTTATCAATAAAATAATTTTCTAAACATAAACTTGAATCTAGGGGATAAAACACACCCCCTAATAAAGATCAAATTGAAATTGAGACCTTTATATTAGAAAGGCCTCTGAATTTCAGTGGATATTCGGATCCCTTAATCATAGAATAATAGATCAACATCATTGAATAGATATTATCTAACCTTAAGTGCTATTATAAAGAGAAGGTCATGATGGATATTTATTATATGAAAAGGGAAGCTGATCAGTGGTTAATGTTGATAAAAAATACAAATCCTAATGAAGATATTGAAGCAATAGAGTGGAAAGAATTGAATAATTTTTTTGATAAATATTTTCTATGCACTATCTAACTTAAAATGGAGAGGGATTTATTGGTCCTTAAGAGAAAGGATAATGAATCCATCAGGTTTTAAAAGTTAAACGTTACAATACTTTCATGATATGCCTCTAACTTTTCCATCTCCCCCAAAAGTAAATTTGACTACTTCTTTAGTGGGATAAAGTTGATCCTATTAAAATATTTGAAAATTTTAGACTTTAAAAGCTATGAGAAAATTATCTGATGTTCCCTAAAAGTAGAAATAGAGACCCTTTAATCTAAAGGGTATCACTGGTTTGGATATAATAAGTGAAGAATGGATTTTAATTCTGGTGGTACAATGGAGAAATATCATGGGGGAATGATAGTAAAACATCCCACTTGTCAAAATCAGTGGAAGGAGAATCCCCTAAATTTATTTTAGGGGAAAATAAAATGATTTAGTAATTGAAAGTAAGGGAACCTAGATAATGAATATTTATGTGAGAAACCCTATAATGTGATAGAAGAATGGAATGATCCAGTCAAAACTCAACTTATTGTCCAATGTTTTGACTCCAAGTAATTAGGTTACTATGTGAATCAACTCACTAAGACAAGGGTTGTCAATGAAAACCATATTTAAATAACCACCTATTCTTAGATATAAAGGAAGATATTATTTCATCAAAACTATTGAGGTGGATCCCAACAATGAAGTAGTGATATGTATGCTAGTTATTAATTCAAGGATAGAAAATTTACTATTTTATTCTGGTTCAATACATTCTTTTATATCGAAAAAGTTTAGTAGATATATTAAAAAACCACCTCAAAACATGGAATTTGAGTTATTATTGAAGATGAAAAATGGGTCAATTATTGTATCCCAATCATATAACTCATCCGTTATCAAAAAACTGTTGGATGAATTTCTTATAAAATCTTGTGATACTCTATTTAGAGGAATTAGAAACTATTCTAGGTGTGGATTTGCTTTCGTTGTATAGATCTGACATAAATTTTTGAGAGAATTTAATCACCCTCTATATTGAAAATCACCCTTCAATTATATAAAAATGAAAGGAGGTATATGAATATCATTTGGTATCATTATATCAAGAATGAATATTATTTCCATATGAGAAAGCGTATCTAGCTCAAATGATTAAGACTAAGGAAAAGATCATCCTTGATGACATTACATTATAAGGTAATTTTTTGATGTGTTTCTCAGATAATTTACTTGTCTTCCTCCTAGACGAGAGGTTAAGTTATCAATTTTACTTATATCTGAATATTTGAAAATATCAAAGACTACATATGGAACGACCATTATTAAACGTGAAGATCTAAAGAAGAAAATATAATAGAATCTGTAAAAAGGGTTTATGTACCCAAGTGTTTCACCATGGGGTTAATTGATCTTTTTAATTAAGAATAATAATGGTTAAATACTCCTCTACATTAATTATCATGAGAATTAACAAGATCACGATAAAGAACAAGTATCCTTGACCATGGATTGATGACTTGTTTTATCAGCTAGATGGATCCCAATACTTCTCCAAGGTGGATATTTGTTTAGGATATTATCAAGTAAAGGAGAATAATGAGGATATAAAAAAGTATATTTTTAATACAAGGTATAGGAACTATGAGTTTTTAATGATTCCATTTGGACTCACTAAGGCTCCAACTATCTTCATGGACTTTATGAATATAGTCTTTAGGGATTAAATTTTAAAAAAATTGGCAGTATTTTTAGATGAGATTATTATCTACTAAAAAATCAAGGAGGAACATGAGGAGTATTTAGATTGTATAATAAAGACCTTGAAAAAGGAAAATATTTATGAGAAGTATAGTAAATTCATATTTTGAATGAAGAAATTAAAACTCATGGGGCATGTTATCACTAGAAAATGTATATCTATGGATCCTTCAAAAACAGAGGTAATTACAGGATAGAACACACTAGCATCTATGACAAAGATCCATATTTTCATTTGATTAACTATTTACAATCATTGATTGTTGAGAAAATTCTCATGATTGTCAAGCCCACTAACTAAGATAACTCAGAAGGGGTTGAAAATTGTCTGGAATTATGAATGTGAGGAAATATTTATTGAGTTAAAGAAGAGTCTAACCACTACACCTGTTCTCACATTACCCACTAGCGGGTAATTATTTTTGATCTATAGTGATGAATCCAAAACTATATTGGGTTTTATACTCATCTCACATGAAAAGGTGATAGTTTATACCTCCCACCAATTAAATATCCATGAGGATAACTACTCAACAATTGATCTAGAATTGACTACAATGATCTTCGTATTGAATATTTGAAAACATTATCTATATGGGGATAAGTGTTACATCTATATGGATTATAAAATCCACAAGTATATATTAACAAAAAAAGAACTTAGTATGCACCAATGAAGGTGGTTAGATATGATCAAAGATTATGATCGTTCAATCCATTACCATCTTGGGAAGGTGAAAAAAGAAGAATATTATCTAATTAGTAAGGATCCAATAAACCTATCCATTATGAGGATTGAAATGGATCCAATATTCTTATACATTTTATGAATGAACATGGGAAAAATAAAAGGATATTCATACTTCCCTTATAAAATAAACTCTAAACTATATAGTTTTGAGAGGACCTAGGAGGCCCCAAAATGTGAAGTGGAGATACATAAAAAGGTAGAGAATATTTCAAAGTTCAACATTTCTAAAGAAAGAGTTATAAGGTTTGGAACTTGGATATATGTTTCATCAAAACTAGAACTAAATAATTAACTTTTGTATGATGTGAATAAATCATCCATCTCTATTCATCCAGGAAGATCTAAGATTTATAGGTATTTGAATCGAAACATTTGTTGGGATAACATGAAGTGGAATATTTAATAATTTTTATATTGATACTTGGTATTCCAATAATCAAGGCTGAATGAAATAAGTACGAGGGTATGATTCAAACATTTTACACACAGATATAAAAATGAAAAAACCATGGATTTATTTATAATATTCCCTAGGACATTTAAAGTCAATAATAAAATATAGGTGGTAGTCGATCACCTTAAAAATTAAATGCATTTCATTACTATCTTGGAAAACTCAAAAATATATATATATATATATATATATATATATATATATAAGGGAAGTGATATGACTACATGGAGTGACACTCTCCACTATGTATAATCGAGATACGTGGTTTACCCTAAGGTTATAGAGAAGCCTTCTATAAGTGTTGGATATAGAGATTAATTTTAGTACAACTTATCACCCTTAGATGAATGGTTAGTTAGAAAGAACCATTCAAACTATAGAGGATATGATGAGATCTTATTCAATAGATTTCAAAAGATGTTGGGATCAATACATTCCCATATTATAGTTCTCATATAACAAAATTTTCCATTCTATAATTTAAATATCACCTTATAAGGATATGTATGGAAAGAGGAATCAGACTCCGATATGTTGGGATGAAGTTGGAGAGAGGAATCCGATGGGACTTGATCTTGTCCAAGATATTTCAAAGAATTTTCAAACCATTAAAAATAATATTAAATATGAAAATTTTTTATAGAAAATATATACAAAAAATATTTTACATGACATAGAGTATAAGGTTAGATATAAAGGGTTCCTTCTTATATCAATATGGAATAAAATCATGAGGTTTGGTAAGAAGCGAGATCTTAGACCTAGATATATTAGCTTTTTTTAGATCCTTGATTGCATTAGAGTCATGGAATATCGACTAACACTCCCACCTAACCTATCTCAAGTACATGATGTGTTCCATGTATCTCTATTGAAGAAGTACATACCAAACCCCTAACATATAATGAATCCATAGGTGGTACCCTATTACACCTTGATATTTTATGATATATTTCTTTTTAAATAAATTGAATCTCTTCAATAACTTATGATGCACATATCCTCAAGTCTAAATGAACCACAATACAGTACAATGTTATAACCAATCCATTAAATTGGATGCATGAATATGAATAACCATATTTTAAAAAAAAAATGTATAAAGCTTTTAGATAAATAAATTATTTTTAATAAAGTCTTCAAAGGATTCAAAATGACACCATTTCCTTAAAATAGGTTTTATTTATTTTTACGAGAAAAAAATAAAATAAAAATTTGATAAATTTTAAAAAGTTTATTTTAAAATAATAAAATTAATTTTTGAAATAAAAATTTCAAAATTATTTTGGAGTGAATTTTTGAAAATATTCTGAAAATATTAGTTTCTCAATAAATAGTAAAAAATACTTATTTTTATTAAAAATTGTCATTGAATTTAATGAATTTTAAAAGTTAAATGTTGTTTTAAAATTAAAATTAATTCAATTATATTATTATTAATCCAATTTAGGTCATTGGAACTAATTTTATGTTGAATTTTCATATAAAATATATTTATACTTAAGAAAACATTTTCTTTGGAAAACCACATCTCATCTCGTTTGCGAGTTTAATTTTAAATTTAATTATACAACTTCTATGAATTGAATTTGATAAAATGGATTTAATATTTAAAATAAAAATAATTAATATTATGTAATATTGTTAACCTAATTTTTTTTCATGATGAATAATAACATTTTTAAAAATATGTTACCATGGTTAATGTTGAAACAGGTTCACGAGGGGCTTAAACTAAAGTGATAAGGGTTAAAATAATCTAAAAACTTGTATAAATTCTATTAAATTTATATATTTCAATAAAATATCATATAATATTTAGGAATGTTCCATTTTTGATCTATTATGTTTGAATAATACATTAATATTTTTTTTGAAAATTCTAAGTGTATCCTCTCCCCTACTTATAAAAAGGACACCAACTCTCCTCTCCTATACACACTTCAAGAATGTTTTTTTCAGAAAATACTAGAAAAAAAACCTTTATTTACATCACTAAACATAATATAGATTCCATGGTTTGATCACAAAACCATTCTAGGAAGTCTTTAGGTATAAACCTAATGATGTTTTCTGAAGAAGAGGTATAGTTCTTAACCATGCGTTTTCATTTTATTTCTTCTTGTAACTCCTTAAAATATTCTTCAAACATGATGAAATAATTAAAAAATTATATTACATATATCTATATTTTATTATTTTAATATCATACTATAATGTACTGGACCCCTCCGGTCCATTCCTTTGTGAAAATCCAATACTTGAGGTGTTTTGGGAGGTCAGAGTGACTAATTTCAAGAGTTGGAAAGTTTTCTAGTTTTTCCCAATGGTAACTCACTGTTGGTGGGTGAAGTTAGTGACTCACTATTGGTAGGTCATGTCGTTGAATATCTATTTTTGGTATGCTTCAGTGACTCACTTTAAGTAGGTTGCGTTGGTGACTCACTGTCGGTGGGTCACGTCGGTAACTCACTGTCGATGGGTCGTGTCGGTGACTCGCTATCGGTGGGTCGCATCAGTGAATCACTATAGGTAGGTCACTTTTAGTGAGTGGAATTGGTGAGTTGAATTAGTGTGTGGTGTTAGTGAGTGTCATTGGTGAGTCATGTTGGTGAGTCGCGTCGGTACCTCACCCAACAGTGAGTCATTTCCATCTTTTTCCAATTTTTCTAGTTTCACCCCTATTATGTTTTATTTGATTTAAATCAAGTTTAAAACCTTGTTTGATCATTTATAAAGTAGTTTATAAGGACATTAATTATATATTTAATATCCTAACACCCCTCGAGACTTTGAAACGACCCAGTCGCATGGTCCGGGCCACGACCTGACTTTTAAGTACTTTGAAATCATCTCCCTTCCATTGATATAGGATATGGAATTTTCTAAATCCAAGATCCTATCTTACTTTAATACTTCCATTTTTAATTGGTATGGCCAGATCCTTTATTCCCCGTGGAGTCATGTGTCATGTGGTGGCCTTCAGATCTAGTTTTCCCTTAGATACTTTCTCATTGCTCGCACCCCAGTTTTAGCGCAAGGAGAAGTTTCCGATAAAATATTGTTCCAAGTAGGGATTCCTTCATCTCTTTTTAATTGTGTATAATATGTTCTGTGTATACTGATGTATTATCGTGAATACGGTTGGATCCAATTTAAATGAATAAATAAATTAGGGACAGATGATGATGATAACAAAGATAATCAGACCTGTTACTTTAGTAGTAATGAGTGGTAGGGAAGATGTTTATGATGTGTGTATTGATTTATCTAATATACTTAATCATTTTTAATCTATATATTTTATATTCCCTCTGAAAATCATGGCCTTTGGTGGCCTCTGTTTTCACACTTATCTTGTGAACACTTGTTGTTGAATGGCTTTGAAGATGAAAAATTGATTAATCACATATATCTCGTTAAATAAATGGATTCACCAAGATAAAACTTGTTCTATGATAACCCTATAATTATCAAAGTGGAATTATATAACGAGTGTGTTAAATCTGAAAACACCTTTCCTTGTTGGGTGTGGCTATGTGATATGTGTGGATCTTTTCTATCTTGTGATTTCTACAGGTTGTGTGGTGCTACTGTTGAGATCACGACGGTGTGTGTGGATGTTTTAAGGGTGTAATGGAATCTCAAGTTGAGAGATTTTTTGATTATGGAATGGGTGAGAGATGTTTTTTAGTAGGTCTACAACCATGTCGTGTTTTGTTTGTTTTGCAGGGCATGGTGCAGATATGCAGTGGGGATGCCGAGTATGGTTGTGATGTAATATGTTGGAGGGTTCTGTTTTGAGTTGGGTTTTTTTCCTAAGTACGGGAAACATTACTTTTAAGAATGATAATGACAGTGGTTGTCTTGGGTGCTATGTGGGGAGGAAGTGTAAACTGGGAAGTTTTTTAATAGTTTTCTTACTCTGTTTGGATTCATTGTGAATTTGGTTGTGTTATGTGGTTGTTAGTTGTCCGATTAGGGATGGAATAACTAGAAAATGCTTAATAACGTCAAAATGATTGTGTGTTGAGAGGCTTTATTTTATCAACTTTGGAAGTGACCTTCGTTCTTCTAGATACGTGCATTTAGAATTAACAACAAAGGTGGTGGTGTTATGGGGTGGTTGTTTTTTTGATAACTCATATATTGGGATGATTATTTAGTACCTACATATATATATATGTACTTGTAATTTCTTTTGATTCTATACATACCCCACCCTAGTTGATCACTATATGCTGAACACCCCCATTGTAATGGGGGAGGGGTATTTCCAAAACACCCCAGTGGGAGGATGGATGGATAGCCACCCACTCTTCCCTGCTCCCTCTTCCAAGTGGTGATAGCCCAAGATTCTTTGAGAAGGTTTTTGTTTGTGAGGCCCAGGTGTGTGCGGGTGAGTTGGGTTTTCCCAGGTGTCTTCGAGATTAGGTGTGTTGTGTTCTGAGGTGTTTGATGGATGTGATGTGGTATGTGTCCCAGGTTTCTATGGGTAAGATGTAGTTGTGAGGCCCAGGTGTCTGTGGGTGGTATGTGATGCGGTATGTCGACCAAGTGTGTGTGGACATGTTGTGATGTGTTTTGGTATGTTCTGAAGACGTGTGAGCACCAAGACGTCTTCCGTTAGGGTGAGAGAGTGGCTAATCCATAGGAATGTGGTGCAGGGTACTATATCATCGATGTTCTCTATATTACTTTACTTGACTTGCATTATTTGGTGTGAATTTCTTTAGTGAGGTTGGGGTGTCCAATACACCTTGTTAGGTGCTTTTGGTTTATGTTGTTTCTCATAGGGGTATTAGTATGCTTCTCTACTTGTGCATGAGAGAATTTTTCTTTTTCTATTGAGTATACTTGTATTCTCACCCTATGTATATAAACATGTTTTTAGGTTTCTAGGAGGACTACGGGGACTGTGCTGGGCATTACTAGCTTGGGCGTTGGGACAATTGTTGTGTCACTGCTTGGCCTTGTTTTTGGTATTTAATTTGGATATGCTTGTTTTGTAATAATTATATTTTTAAACATGCATGTGGTATAGATTTTGTATTTTTATATATATATGTATTGGAGTTGTTTTATGGTTTATACATCTTATCTCCTGATCTTGGTTACTATTAAAAGGGTAACGCCTCACATTTTGTGAGATTTGTGTACCCTTGGTGATGGTCACCACCCCAGGGCCTACTGGAGGTGGGAATTAAGGGTTTTATATATCTTTATCTATTTCTAGCTCACGTGGTGAATATTTGGAGGGAGGGGGCGTGATAGAATGGTATCAGAGGTGATGGTTGAGAGATAGGGTTGAGTTTGGAGTTTGGCATAGTGAGGAATGCATGGGTTGGTAGGGAAAATGTGTTAGGTGAACTTGGTGTATGATATAGGTCAGGGAAGACTGGATAGGACACAATATTTTAACCCCCCCTCCCGTGATCTGATTCAAGGAATCTGAGCTTAACGAACAATCAAGTGAGGCTACACCGTTTATAGGGTAGAGACCCTAGGAAAGGTACATGCATCATAATGACTTATGTTTTTATTTGACTTAGTGTCTTGGATAAATTTGAATAAATAATAATAAAATGAGTTAAGATGAACTTTAAAAAAAATTCCATACTACTCAGGCTTAGGAGCTCCTTTTTAACTTTTCAGCTATGGAACCCAATCACCTTCCACAAGTGTCTCTGGTAATGGAGGCTTAGTAGGCCGATCCAGATGATTGGTGGAGGGTTGATCCAGAGGAGGAGGACCGACATTGGTGGAGAATTCTATGTGATTTCTAGTGGTAGACCTTGGGAAAGTATGAGGGTAGTGTCTCAGATATGGATACAGATAGCCATCTCGATGAAATTGAGATCACCTTTATCCTAATCTAGGATCCAATAAAGTACTGGGTTCCATTGGTGGTTAGTTAGATGGGGGGAGCTGTGTGGAAATGGTGGATGTTGTACCTAGGGGATATAAAAGAGGTTGATGTTCTGTGGGTTGATTTCAAGAAGGACTTCTAGGAAGAATTCCTTTCTTCAACCATGACGGCTGAGAAGAAATAAGAGATACTCTCTCTCTAGAAGGGGAGTATGTCGGTACAGGAGTTGGGGATCAAGTTCAAGGATCTCCTTCACTTCACCCAGATCTATTTTCGGATGATGAGTCTCAGGAAAGATGCTTAAAGGAGGTACTTCATCCTTCTCTCCAGTATGCATTTAGTCCCTTCACCATTCCAACATACCTAGTGGTCTAGAAGAAGGCAGAGGTAGTTGATATAATGCACTTATGAGGAGTTCCACCATGAGAGGGGAGCTAGTAGGGTTCTTCTAAGGGAAATGATACTAGTAGTAGGTCTCAAGAACCAGTGCCTTTAAGGTTTCGACCATCATGGAGTTGGCCTTAGTAGTTTCCATTTCGACCTTCTGGTCCTCATGCTTATCCTGTAGGCTTGGGGATAGTGTGTTTTATCTATGGAGTTCATGGGAACCTTTAGAGTCAGTTCCTGATGGTCTTTCAAGCTTGGTATGGTGGAGGTGGGCAGGTTCAGTTCCCGCCTCAGCAAAAGTTTATAGCCATACCATTTCAGTAGTAGAGACAGTAGGATCCAGTTTCACCAGGGGGAGATGGAGCAGGTGGAGGATGAACTCAAGGTGTTCCTCAGGGAACTTGACCTAATCATGGTCAAGGAGGATGTTTTTATTAAAGGGGTATAGAATACGGGCATGGTCAGTTACACACCACAGAGGTAGTAGTTACAGTAGGGACAAAGATCATTCGAAAAAATGATTAGCTTATTCAATACTCTTGCTTGTGCTTTGTTTGATTTGGGAGATTTTCACTCCTTCATTACACCTACTCTAGACCATTCTCTGAGACTATACATAGAGAGTATTTCCATTCCCCTAGTGTTGAGTACCCCAGTTAGGGACCTGACCATTTTGTTTGATGTTTTTTGTGGATTTAGACTGATATTGGGGCCACATCAGTCCAGCGAGGTATCTTTTTGTTGTAGATGCAACCATACGATGTTATCCTTAGCATTGATTGGTTTTTCCATGAATTTTGTTATTGACTACTTCCATAGGAGAGTTTTGTTTTCAAACGTGGGTGGTTAGCATGTATCTTTCATTGGAGAGTGGAGTTATCAGGTGGTAAGCCAATGTGTAGAGACTATTATTTCTTTGTTGGCCAAGTTATCAGTGATATCAGTAGATGTTGAGATGGTGGAGGCTCCCAGAGTTGTTGTGGAGTTATTTTATGTTTTCCTTGAGGAGGTTGTGACTCTACCCCCTCAACGTGACATTGAGTTTAGGATAGACTTACAACCCATCTCTAGTATGAAATTTTATGGATCCCTATTGGATGAAACCTTCTAATTTAGAGGAGATGTAGATTCAGATTAATGACTTGATGAATAATGGATTTATCCGACCTAGTGTGTCACTATGGGGTGCTTCGGTATTGTTTACAAAGAATTAAAATGGTGGTTTGAGGCTATGCATAGAGTACTAGAGGTTGAATCAGGTGACAATCAAGAACAATTACCCTCTCCCAAAGATAGATGATATTTTCGACCAGCTGAGGGGAGAATGTTGGTTTTCTAAGATCAATCTGCTATCTGGGTATCACTAGTTGAGGGTGACATCCCAAAGACTACTTTTAGGTGTAGGTATGGGTACTTTGAGTTCATGGTTATGACATTCAGTGTTATGAATGCACCAACAATGTTCATGGGACTTATAAACTTTGTCTTGTGTGAGTTCCTAGACTAGTTCATCTTCATATTCATTGATGAAATTATAATTTACTCAAAGTCATAGGAGTATACCAAGAATCTCAGGACTATATTGGAGTTTCTTCAACACCACCGGATCTATGGGAAGTTTTCAAAGTGTAAGTTTTGGATGTGGTAGATGAATTTCCTTGGGAATGTGGTGTATCAATAGGGCATAACAGTAGACCCATTGAAGTTTGAGGTGATTGTTTCTTGGAAATCACCCATGAATGTAGAGGAGGTTCACAGTTTCCTTGGTCTAGTAGACTATTACTAGATATTTGTACCTAATTTCTCTCGAGTTGCATCCTCATTGACAAAACTAAATAGAAAGGATCGGGCCTTTGTGTGGAGTGAGCAGTGTCAAACAACTTTTTTCTACTTAAAGGGAAAATTGGTTAGTTCCCCCTTGATCCAGTTTCCAGAGGAAGGGGTGATGTTTTAGGTGTTTTGCTATGATTTTCATCTAGGCTTGGAGTGTGTGTGAATGCATCAATGGGGAGTGATCTATTATGGTTTTAGGTAGTTATGTCCCCATGAAAGTAACTATTCCACCCAATATCTGGAGCTAACAGTGGTCGTATTTGCACTAAATTGGTAGAGGAATTACCTAATTAGGGAGAGCTTTGTGGTCTTCACAAACTACAATAGTTTGAGGTATATCTTTTCCCAGTGGGATATAAACTTACATCAGTGAAGGTGGATGGAGTTTCTCTAGGATTATGACTTTGAGATCTTCTACACCTTAGGAAAAGGGAATGTTGTGGATGATGATTTGAGAAAGAAGTCACATAGAGAGGTAGTTCGGGAATCTAAAGACGTCTGGAAGGAAATGGAGGTGTTGGATGCCTTACACTTAGATGCAAGAATGGATGGTGGAAGAGGTTTTCTATTTTAGATGACAGTGAAATCATCTCTGATGGAGCAGGTGGAGGAGTCTTAGTGGGGAGGCTCAGATGAAGAGGTGATGCGTGATCATGTTGACCATGGTGATGCTCCAGAAGGATGATTAGAGGATGTTCAGAATCAAATGTTATTTCTTAGGAGGATTTTTTTCTAATGGTAATGAGTGAGGGAGTTCTCTATGAGTTTTACATCTCACCTTTAGTGATACACCCAAGAGTTTCCAAGATGTACCATGGTTTGAGGATTCATTTTTGGTGGCCCAGAATGAATTTGGAAGTGGCAGAGTTTGTAGAGAAGTGCTTAGTGTGCCAGCAGGTGAAGGATGATCACCGTGTTCTCGGTGGTTTGATGAAACCCTTAGATGTACCTGAGTGGGATTGGGATGACATCTTGATGGATTTTGTCTCAGGATTACCCAGGGCTCAGGGAGGCTATGATGTAATCTGGGTAGTGGTGGATCGGTTGATGAAATCACCTCACTTCTTAGGGATTAAGGAGATAGGAAAAGTGGATGCCTTGGCTAAGAAGTATGTGGATGAGGTGGTGCAACTGCATGGAGTTTTGAGATCTATAATCTCAGAATGAGATGCACAATTTACCTCACAATTTTGGAGTGGATTGCAACATGATTTTGGAAATTAGTTATACCTTATTACTGCCTTTCATCCTTAGACAGATGGTAAGATAGAGTGGACCATCCATACATTGGAGGACATGCTGTGAGCATGCATCTTGGACTTTGGTGGGTCTTATGTGTGACACTTTTCCTTTGTTGAGTTCTATTACAATAATATTTATCACTCTTCCATTGGCATGGATCCTTTTGAAGCTTTGTAAAGAAGGTATTTTCATTCGACTTTGTTCCAGAAAAAGGTTGGGGAGACAACTATTCTTAGTCCTGATGTGGTGCAACCACGATAGAGAAGGTTCAACTTCTTTGTTCAAGGACAAACGCAACAAAATACTGAAAAAATTCATATACTGATCATAGGAGGAGTCCCTTGGAGTTTGAGGTTGGGGACTATGTGTTCTTGAAGGTTTCCCCTTGATGTGGGCAGTAGAGGTTCAATAGAGGGAGAAATATTTCTCCAAATTTCATCAGACCCTTCGAGGTGTTGGGGTGATTTGGAAAAGTGGCATACTAGTTAGCATTGCCACCGTAGTTAGAGAGGATCCACAAAATCTTTCATGTCTCTCAGCTTCATTGGTGTCTTCACGATGACTTCCATTTCATTGACTGAGGAGAGTTGGATGTCAAATATGATAAAATGTTTGTGGAATGATTAGTAGAGATCTAGGATCATCAGAATAAGGTGCTACATGGACGGACCATTCCCTTCGTCCGTGTGTTGTGGAGTCATGGTGGCCTGGAGGAGAGTACTTGGGAAATGGGGACACAAATGTGTGCCTAGTACCCAAAGTTTTTTTGAGTTTTTACTTATTTTTTTTTCACTTTGTAATGTGATACTTGAACCGTTTTTACTATAAGATGAGTTGCTTCCTTTTTTATTTAATGTGTGATAAAGTCCTAACACGTGAAAATGGGATGAATTGATTCCAAATTGGGATGCATTAATTGATATGTGATTAAACATGTGTGGTCAAGTCAGTGACACCCAGAGCAGATAATATCTCGATATAGAGGAAAAATTTCCTTGATTCATGTGTCCGAACAATGTGGTTTTGGTGCTCGTGTGGTGTGTCTTATTGTCGGTTGGGGGTAGTATATTTCAGAGGAGCTGTTCTTGGATGTTGAGGTTTCACTTCATCTTTGGAACCAATATAAAAGTTTATCCTTGAGAGGTATCTTATGAGGTAGTTGTTTGGACCCCTATTTCTTTTGGTTTTGGTTTTAAATTATTGAGGGTGAGAATAATTTGAGAGGTATCTGATGTAATGGATCAAACACCTCTGGTCCATTCCTTTGTGAAAATTCAATGTTTGAGGTGTTCTGGGAGGTTACAGTGACTCATTTCAGGAGTTTTTTAGTTTTATAGTATTTTCCCAATGGTGACTCACTATTGGTGGGTCGACTCGGTGAATTGCTATCAGTAGGTCGTGTCAGTGACTCAATGTCAGTGGGTCATGTTAATGAATTGCTGTTGGTAGGTCGCATCAGTGACTCAGTGTTGGTGGGTTGCATCGACGAATCACTATCGACGGGTTATGTCGGTGACTCACTATCAGTGGGTCGCTGTCGGTGAGTGGCATCGATGAGTGGCATTAGTGAGTGGCATCAGTTAGTAGTGTTAGTGAGTGATGTTGGTTAGTGGATTCAGTGAGTGGGGTCGGTGAGTGGCATCAATGAGTGGAATCAGTGAGTGGTGTTAGTTAGTGGCTTTGGTGAGTGGTGTCGGTGACTTGCATTGGTACCTCACCCAATGGTGATTCATTTCCATCTTTTCTCTACTTTTCTAGTTTCTCCCCTCTTATGTTTTATTTGATGTAAATCAAGTTTAAAACCTTTTTTGACCATTTATGAATCATTTTCAAAGGATATTAATTATATTTTTAATATGATAACTCCCCTGAGACTTTGAAATGACCAAGATGTGTGGTCTTGGCCACGACCCAAATTTTAAGTACTTTGAAATCATCTCCCTCCCATTGATATAGGATATGAACTTTTCTAAAGCCTAGATCCTCTCTTCCTCGAACCATTAAATTTTATCTTGGTATACCTAGAGTCTTTCTTCCTTGTAGAGTCGTGTGTTGTGTTGTATCCTTCAGATCTAGTTTTCCCATGGAGTCTTTCCCGATTCTCATGCAACCCCTTATTTTAGCACAAGGAGGAGTTGTTGATTGAATTTTGTTCCAAGGAGTGATTCCATCATCTCCTTTTAATTTTGTATCATGCAGAGTGGGTATAATGATGTCTTCTTGTGAATACGGTTGGATCCAATTTAAACAAATAAATAAATGAGGGGCATAATATGATGATTACAAAGAAAATAGGACTTGTTACTTTAGTAATAAATGAGTGTCAGGGAAGATGTTGATGATGTTTGTATTTATTTATATGTTATACTTAATCCTTTTGTGATCCATATTTGTGATATTCCCTCTAAAAATCATGGTCGTTGGTGGCCTATGTTTGCACGCTTGTCTTGTGAACACTTGTTGTTGAATAGCTGTGAACATGAAAAATTGATTAATCACATATATCGAGTTAAATAAATGGATTCCCCATGATCAAAATTTTTATGTGATAAACCTAGAATTATTAAAGTGGAATTAAATAATTAGTGTGTTAAATATAAAAACACCTTGCCTTATTTGGTGTGGTTGTGTGTGGATATTTTCTATCTTATGATTTGTATAGGTTGTGTGGTGGTACTGTTGAGAGCACGACGGTGTGTGTGGATGGTTTAAGGGTGCAATGGAATCTCAGGTTGAGATATTTTTTGATTGTGGAATGGGTGAGCGGTGTTTTTCTGTGGGAATACAGTCGGGTTGTGTTTAGTTTTTTTTGATGGTCATGGTGTAGATATGCACTGGGGCTGCCAAATATGGTTGTGATGTAATATTTTGGAGGGTTTTGTTGTGATCTGGGAGGGTTTTTCCTTATGAGGGATGAAATTACTTTGAAGGATGATAATGGAAGTGGTTTTATTGGGTTCTAAGTGGGGAGGAATTTTAATGTGGGGTGTTTTATCATAGTTTTCTTCCATTGATTATCTTGGTTGTGAGGTTGGTGTTGTGCTGTGGTTGTTTTTTTCCTAGGTAGGGATGTAATAACTGGTGAATACTTAATAATTTTAAAATTATTGGGTGTTGATCAGCTTTCTTTTATAAACTTTGGAAGTGAATGCCATTCATCCTGATATGCGTATTTAGAGGTGGAAGCAAAGGTGGAAGTGTTATGGGGTGGTTATTTTATTGAGAACCCATAGGTTGGACTGATTGTTTGGTACCTACATATAAATACTTGTACTTTCTTGTGATTCTATATGCACCACACCCTAGTTGAGCACTATGTACCAAATACCCTTATTTTCATAGGAGAGAGTGTCTTTCCCAAACATCCTAGTGGGAGGATGGATGGATGGAAACACACTCTTCATATCTCCCTCTTTTAGGTAGTGATAGCCCAAGATTCTTTAGGCATGTAGTGGTTTGTGAGGCCCATGTGTGTGCGGGAAAGTTGTGTTTTCCCAGGTGTCTTCGGGATGAGGTGTGTTGTGTTCCCATCTATTTGTGGTATGTGGCCCATGTTTCTATGGGTAAGATGTAGTCAGGAGGCCCAGGTGTGTGTGGGTAGTATTTGATGTGGTATGTGGCCCTGGTATGTGCGAGCGGGTTGTGATGTGGTTTGGTATGTTTGAAAGAGTTGGGAGCTCCAAGATGTCTGCCGTTAGGGTGTGAGAGTTTCTAATCAGTGGGAAAGTGGTGTGGGGTACCCTATCATAGATGTTCTCTATTTTACTTTACTTGACTTGCATTATTTGGTGAGCATGTCTTTAGTGAGTTTGGGGTGGATAATATACCTTATTAGGTACTTTTGGTTTCTTCTGTTTCTCATGGGGGAATTAGTATGCTTCTCTACTTGTGCATGAGAGAATTTGGCCCCAACTATCTGCTTCAAAGAAGCGCACAACTACCCTGACTTCATTATGATGGATTTTAATGAACCAAAAAAAGATATTTTTAATCTGATAAGCACAAATTCAGAACCTGATAGATGCATTTTTTCTCCTTCTTCCATGGGGACTTTTAACGCCAAGGACTACCGAAGGATTTCAACTCCTCATTCCCAAAGTGTTTGATGGATCAATGAGGTTTGGTGCAAAAAGATACCTTCTAAACTCTACTTTCTCTCATGGAAGATCAGGAACCAAGCCATTCCAGCTGATGAAAGCATTAAAAAACTGGGTATTAGCATGGCGTCGTGTTGTCATTGCTGTAGAAATAAATGAGAGGAAAATGCGGATCACATATTCTTTGGAGGAGAATGGGCACAAGCTGTATGGAGTTACTTTGGAGAGTTTACAGCATACGCTTCCCAGGCTCATCGACATGAACATTTTGTGGATAGATGGTTTTAGGGGACATAAAATGCAATCATGGAAAAGATGTCTCATTCCATCATCCTCAACGCGGGGTGCTAGTGCTTATGGAAAGCGAGGAACAAGGTGAGATTCGAGGGGCTTCCTTCTATAGGGAGATCCATCATTTCAAGGACTCAGAGCTTGCTGGTGGATCTGGTTCCGTTCTTAAAGAACTGGAAAGAAGCTCCTTCGCTAAGGTCTCTACAAGATCTATCCATTGCGGCCCAATCCTCTTGCCCAAGGGCACTGAGTCACTAGGTCCGGTGGCTGCCCCCTGTCGACGGTTTCAAGCTGAATTGTGATGGATCAAGAAAATAGGGCATTGCTTGTGGTGGAGGGGTCATTCGTGACCAAAGAGGGAGTGTCCTTATGGCTTTTAAGGCTCACTATAGAAGTGGTACTAGCTTACAGGCAGAGGCTAAGGCTTTGCTGACTGGAATGAGATTGAGTATTCAGGAAAATATTTTTTTATCTCAAGTGGAGACAGACTCGATGATCTTCTATAACTCCTTACAAGGTAAAATCCAAACTCCGTGGTCTATTACTTACATCATCAGGAAATGCAGAATTCTTCTGAATCATGACACAAAAGTTACTCACACTTGGCGAGAAGGGAATAAAGTAGCAGATCATATTTCCACCCAAGATGAGAAAGCCTTGGAATTCATCATTGCTCCTAACATGTCTTTCTTCAATCCAGAGGGTGTGTCTTTAATCCAAGGGGATTCACTTGTACTACATTACTTCAAGCCTCCTTAGGCTAATATGTTTTTCTTGTTTTCTCTTTCCTCCTTAATAAAAATGGACATGTTGATTGCATGGGAGGCTTTGTATTTTCCTAATGAGTATACATATATACTCAACCTACATATGTAAAACTATTTTTAGGTTTCCAGGAGGACCACAGGGACCATGTTGGGCATTACTATCATAGGCATTGGGACAATTCCTGTGTCACTGTTTAGTGTTGTTTTTGGTATTTAATTTGGATACACTTGTTTTGTAATAGTTATATTTTTAAACATGCATGTGGGATGGAATTTGGAATTATTTTATATATATTTCTTGGAGTTTTTTGGTTGATACATCTTATCTATCGATCTTGGTTACTATAAAAAGGGTAATGACAACCATTTTGTGAGATATGTATACCCTTGGCATTAGTCGCCACCTCGGGGCATACTGGAGGCGGGACTCAGGGGTCATTATCTCTCTTTATACATTTCTAGATCAGGAGGGGAATATTTGGAGGGAGGGGGTTGTGACACATAACTATATCAATCTACTCTTCCATCAAATGGGAAATGATATTGTCGATCATGTTTATGATGAACTATCACCTCATGAATCGATGTAATTCGTTTTCCATCACTGCATATCAAGGACAGGTATAATTATGTATTTAATATATATATATGTGATATTTATGAAGTAATTATACTTTTATAATTATAATATCATTTATAACTTTTAGCCTTACATTTTTTTTGGAAAACGATAACGTCGCTCATGCATACTTGTGGACTACTGCCTCCACAAAGCGAGGTGAATCATTTTTCATTTTATTTTGACATGGATGGTAATAAGGATATATTTAATGAATACATATGATATAATAATAGGGTTTTAAATGTGAATTAATATTTTCCTTTCTTTTGTTCCATCCTTCGAAAAATTAAAACATCGTTCATGCGTACATACGACCTACAATCTCTAGGAATAATGTAATTCATTTTTCAATCACTAGATTATATAGATCTCAATAAATAAATATATAATGAATATATATGATATTTAAATAATTATTAAAATACTATATATTATTTAACCATCATCAAAGTATAAGGACCAGAGCTACCAAACTAAAACATACATGAAAACAAAGCTGTTATTACCCAAAATAATGATTTTAATAAAGAACTGTTAATAAATGTGTGATAAAAGATCATAATTAAATCACATATGGTATGATATATAGGATTATAGTTATATAATATATATATATATATAATAAATATTTACTCATCATATATGAGGTTTAGACACATACAAATGAGGTCGAACCAGAGGTAATGGTTTATTACACAATCTCATCATTATTCGAGATTGTTTATGTTTATGTCTCCAATGTGAGTAATATTAGATAGTTTTATCATAAAAAAATTTATTTTATTATACTATCATTATTTATATAAATTAGAAGCTTTTATTTAATTTTCCTCTCTTTAAGTACTCAATATTCTGAAGTATTTTTTTAAGGAAAACCGATCTTATATTTTATACTCAGGTAAGAATCTTTCTCTTCCATGTAAATATTTTAATTAAAAGGAATAAAATACAATTTTTAACATTATACAATTATTTATTAAATAAATTTTTATGCATGTTCAACTTTTTAATTTTTTAAAAAAGTAATATTCATGAAATTTTCTAAAAAGGGCACATTTTGACCTTTTTACAAAAGTGTGAAAGGAATGTTTTTAAAATTACAAGACATGAGAAATATTTCCCACCATAATAACCAATAATTACATTGAATATTACTTTAAAATTTTACAAGGTTCATTTAAAATAACATGGTTTCCTTAATATTTTGGAAATATTTTAGACTTTAAATAAGTGATTTCAAAGTGAAAGGGTATTTTTCTCAAGAAATTTTCCAGTGAAATTTTAAAGTATTTTCATCTACGTGAACATTATTTTTTGAATATTTTGTGGAGGATATACTCTAATGAAACCATAAAAATTATTTTTATGGATATTTTATGATCAGTTTTACTGAGAAAATTATTAATATTCTATATTCTAGTTCTTCTAATATGGGAAATTATTGATTTTTAAGGCATGAAAATTTAGTTGTATTGTTTGTTTATATGATGAATGCATTGTAATTATTAAGTCAAGGGTGGGGAATATAATTACATATCCCCTTGATTCATCAGTTTGTCTCATACAACATACAATATTGGGTATTTGGCTGAGACCTTACCCATTTACATAATATGTCTTGGCATGATGCCTCGACTGTAAGTTTCAGATGTATGGAATTATGCATTCCATCATTATAAAATAAATTATTGATGTTTATTTGATTATTTTATTATTTATAATATCCATGGATAAGTTTTAATCTCATGTGTTTATTGATATAAAATTATTTGATGATTATTTATTTCTGTCATATTATTCAATACTTATTAGCTTCTACTGTACACATACCCTTACTAAGCATCTTATCTCAACCCTTTATTAGTTTTACTTTACCATGATGCTAGAAATTATATTATGATTAATATGAATGAATATTATTAAGGGGATAATTGTGTTCTCGAATATAATACTATGTTTTATTTTATGTTTTCAAATGTAATGATAAATTCAAGTATGTATCTAGTTTTCCAAGACTACTAAAATATTTACTTCTCTAGGAAGCAATAACTTGTATCTATTAGAAATGTAATAAATTAACCAATTACTCTAGGCTACTAGGTACAAGGTATTTATAGTTGGTATTGGATAAAGTTTAGTATAAACCTTTGGAATTGGATTTATGAAAACATAAATTAGGAAATATAACCCTATGACTTACTCTGATAATAAGTCTTAGTATAGGATAACATTATAAAGTTTTATTAAGGTATAGATTATGGGGTTTTCCTAAAAATATATCACTTTTTGGATACTATAAGTGTCATGGTTTTGGAACATATTCATATAGGGGTAATAAATCCAAAAATAATTGCTCTGAGTATATCTTGGGAATCATTCTGATGCTTCTGGAGTGTTCCATTACTTAAAACCTAGTTTGACATTCCCATGGAATATTCTTTTATTAATTCAAATTTTATTTAAAAATCATTATAAATTATTTGAAAATATTTTTATTATTTGATAATCTTTTCAAATAAACCATGTTTATGATTATGAGATTAGCTATGCATACTTTTTCAATTTGTGATAATTATTTCACTATTTTTGAAATTATACATTATGATTCATAATGTTATGGTATAATATAGTATATTATATTATTTAGAAATGGTTCTTATAAAAAGGAATGTAAACCATATCAATGAACATAATCCATGTAGGGATTTCCCTCATGGGACATATAATGAAGTTGGACCTGTAGCTCGAGATGAAACAATTTATAACTATATTAGGGTATCCGAATCTTGTTATGACTAATATAATTTCCCATGTGAAGCAGATTGTTGATCCAAGATATGATGTAACAATGTAAGACCACATCATGCATCAGTAACCTCCACCATTCAATGGGACTACAAATATATTTGTAGCTAATAAATGGATAAGTTCCTGAGAGATGATATTTCTTACTTTGGGGAGTAATAAAAGAGATAAGGTTGTAATGGTATTTTATCTTCTCTAATGTGATACAGATCAATTTTGGTCATTGATTAAATACACTAAAGATGGATAGGAAATAAAGATCATGTAATAGAATAATTTTAGGGATTTTTTTGGAAAAATATTTTTCTCATGAACAATGAGTTGATATGGAGATAAAATTATTGAGTATGGGATGAAAGTAAGAGGAAAATATTTCTAAGTATGAAGCTAAATTTATAAGGTTAGAAAGTAATTCTATAAACTATGTATGTAATCCAAAGAGAATTTTTTTTATTTGGTAGGATTAATAAAATCCTTTTAAGGGATATAGTCACTCAAACATTCTCATCATATGAGGATATAATATCATGTTATATCTTGATAGAGAAATAATTATCGAATTCTTATGTCACCAAAGTAAAGAAAGAGAAGAAGAGGACAACATAGAAAAAATAGACAAGGGGAAAAAGATAAAGGGTAATTTTCTAACATGAATTACTTATGGAAATAAACATCTTGGTACATTATGAAAAAGAAAATATGTTTTGTTCAAGTGTGGATAAAAAGTCCATCATGCTCATGAATGAAATGGTAAGGGATAATCCATCAAAGTAAAATGATTTAACTGTAAGGAGATGGGTCACTATTCCAACCAATGCCCCAAAGGTAAAGTGATCTTACCACAAAATTAGACAATTATAGAAGGAAAATATTATGAAATTACTATAGAATATATAGAGGTTCTTAGAGATGTGGTGAAAGTTATACTTATTATACACTCTATGGTTTCAAATGTTTTATTTGATTTTGATTCAACCCACTCTTTTATATCTAAATAATTTTATAAGGGTATCACATCACCACCTCAACATTTAGATATTGAACTTATAAAAACTCATATTTCTACATGTATTAATTTAGAATATTTTATGGATTATGTTTAGAGCCAGAAGCTAATATGGTGTGATATTATGAGGCCTGATGATACCAGAACTGATGTTTGAAAAATATTAAAAATATTATATCATGTAAGCACAATTTTCTTGAAAATGTGTAATAACTCTTAAATAGAATATCAGATCAAAAAACATGAGGCCACCATTTTTTAAAAATGCAGGTGTTGATTCCTTCCAAATTAGAAATGGAAAATTAAAAAGGGAAGAAATACCTGAATATGGGGATTTTTTCCCTACAAAGAAAAATAAGAAGAAGGTGGACAAGATCACATGGATCTCATGAACCTCTGAAAGACACATGAAAATGAAACCTTTAGATATTTATGTAGAGGATACATGAACACTGTATAACCTATTAGAAGATCCCATAAAGTCCCTTTGAAAAAGCCTCCTTATTCTTATGAAGGTGTCCCAGACACTCGCTGATCGTGTGGCGGTAACCAAATGAGATTCTCCAAGCTACATGACTTGTCAGTTGATGACAACCATGAAAAAGTACTTTTAAAATAAAGATAAAAATATCCAAAAGATAGTGGTCTTTCATGGTCATAAACATCATGTGACGAACCCAGGTGGTTCGGGAGATACTGAAACCCCATCGCGACATGTACGCCTTGCCACATGAGAGACCACTGGCATTCCATCTTTAGAACGCAAAGGGATTCAGACATGTAGAGGAAGTCTTGGAATCCCCCTATTTTTATTAATAAAATATAAGAGTTTTCCATAATAATTATCTTGAATCATCACATGACCCTTTATTGGTCATGCAACACATCACCGATGGGGAGCCTGATTGTCTTTGACAACACTCATATGAACTCACGAGATCCCCAACCCTTGAAAAATAAATAAAGAAATGAAAAGGGAAATTATGGGAGATTCTTGTGAGGGGAAGATACATTGATCTTATGTGAATGGGGTCATATTATATGGGTGATCAACATTGTTCATGCGATAACCCCTCTAAAAACTAGCCCGGTATCATGAAGACCCCATGACAAGACACCTCTACCTCGTGGAAGACCCCAAAAAAAGCATCTAAGATCACATGAAATCCTTTCAATAGGCATCCTAATCTCATGATGGTTCTTGGACATGCCAACCAGATCTTGTAAAATCCCCTTGTAATGTCCAAAAGATTAGGAAAGACCCCTTTAATTATCCAAAAACCAATAAATGTTTAACATTTGGGATGGTCTTGTGGTCATTGAAAATCAGGCGATGCCCCCAGGATGACCTACAAAAGGACCTTGAAAATTGCATAAGATCGAATCCCTTCACCGACTATAGACTGGAACTAAGAAATAATATTCATTCAAAGAGGTGTGTCATCGGGTTGGTGAGGCCTATAAATTCACCATCCAAGAATGAAAAAACAAATCTTTGGATCCACACACCAGTGCACCAAAGCATCATAGTGGACTTCTTGGAGTGGAAAATCTCATGATCATAAAGGTTTTATACTAGGTAAAATTATGGGAATAACCTAAGAAATTAAAAATTATGCATAGTAACTTTGTATGATCACTTAAGATCATGAAGAAGAATTTTGGAGGATTAGGAGAAGGAAATCCCGCATATATGTTGAATCACAAGATACCTAAACAAGATAACCCTAAAAAAATATAGGGAACATATGCAATAAAACTGGATTAGAGACTAATGATAGGATACTTACATGAAGACATATTTGATGATCCTCATGCGCTTCACATGACTCACCTAGGTCATGCAACAACACAGAGAAATTTTGTCCAGATTATACAATGTCCCCTTGGTATACTATTTGGATCATGAGAAGTCCCCTATACATGTCATAGAAAGTCACATGGAACCCTTTGAGCATGGAACCCAAGTCTCAAAAAACCCTATGATCCCACCATCCAGACCTTCTGATATCCTATAGACATGGCCACAAAATCATATGGTAGTATCAGGACATGTCAGCTAGATTTCGCAATGACATCAGTGCATGAAAACTGGCTATTATGATGTACTCTAGACAAGTAATCTAGATATCGTGATGTCCTATGGACATGTCATTTGGCTTACAAAATGACACAAGGATAAGGATTCTAGATCATGCAATGTCTTCCAAGAATGTTATCCAAGATCATGCAATGGACTCTAGGATAAATCATCTAGGTCTTGTGATGTCCTCCAGGCAATTCATCCTTGATTATGTGATGACATTTAAAAATTTTTAGATTATGATATGCCCCTCAGACAAGTTAACCGAATCATGTGATTGTCTATGGATATGTCCACAAAATATCCAGGCATGTCCAGACATCCTTAGACATGTCCATCAGGTAATCAAGAATTTTCAAGAAGATAGTAAATTAGGTCAACCAGAAAACCAATCTAGGTCATGTAGGTATCCCAATAAATGATAACATTTTCCATCCACATACTAAGGAAATCCTAATGTGCAATCCTTGATCAGTGGTATGATGTGACTGCCTACAATAATAGAAACCTTAGCATGTAAGCCCTAAACAACTGAACTATGAGAGTTCTGATTCCTATTATAACCAGGATGTATAATATGCCTTTCCAAGGCTTGATCTCCATATTAAGAATCCAAAGGGATGTCCCAGCATGTAAGTACTACATCCATATTCAGTGAGTCTGATTATTTTATATCCCTTGTTTCTCACACCGAGTATGAATCATGTGGGATTAGGGAGTTGCAATGGTCATATTATTCATTTCATGAATCCACACCATCTAGGGAAACCTCAGTGTGTAAGACCTAATTAATGACATAATAATATATAAATGCTTAAATATTAGTGAAACCTCAGTATGTAATACTATATCAATTGAACTATGATGATTCCGATTCCTTCTATAATCAGGATATATAGGATTCCTCCGTGAGGCTCAAGCTAAAATACCCATTTCCTAAGCGACCTTATATATTTATTCTCCACATGATACTAAACTTCATGAGTTTAATGAACTATGTTGGTTTTGATTCCTATTATAAAACAGATACGTAGGATTACTCATAACAAATCAATCCCATCCTCAACATATTAACCACCTCCCTAGATGATAAAAAATTCTAGAGTGCTTAGTTATACTACTTGAATATATAACCATCTAATAATTTTGGGGAATGGATTAAGAACCTTAGATACTTACAGATGAAGTCACCAAAATACCCCCTTCACATATAAAAGAGTTTAGCCTATGATCATTTTATTAGGGTAGTCGGCCCCATATCGGGATTAAGAATAGATTCATGAACATATATGAAATATATAAGGGAGTCCTAGAGTAGGAAAAAATCCCCACCAAAATGGTGTGATGATCCCAAAATCCCATCCTCTTGAACGACATGAGTTCCTAAGTGCCATTGGGTTTGAAACCCCAGTTGACTACCTGCCTTTGAAAGGTAGGTATGTACCCAGTTATGGATGTGGGGACCGTTGGGAGTTTCTATTAATAAAAATGATGGTAAACCCAATTTAAATGATTGTGAATAAAATTTAACCCTCATCTCATAATTAACCATCAGTACAAACCAAATTCACTTCATTTGTATCTTTCCCAATGAAACAAAAATAGTAAACCTAGCATGAATATCTCAAATAACCAAATGATCGATTGGTGATGAATCAAGCCATTTTTTGGCATACTCTACACGAACAAACATGGAGAATATAACATGAATATATTAGATAATAAAATGATATGTTGGCCATGTGTTAGGCCATTTTGTTTTCATACCCTACAAAAACAAAAATGGTGAACCCGATGTGAATCTCTCAAATTAAAGAATGATCAATTTACCATATGTTTGGACTTGTTTTTTGTATATCCTACAAAAACATGGAAAAATTGACATAAATATTATGAATTATCCTCTATATATGGGGTTCACAGGAAATAATTGCATCCTCACTTTTAGAAGTCCACATGAGTAGAATGGGTAGATCAGGGATAAAAAGGAAATTATGTTACCCATGAATATATGATTGATCACGTATCATGCCTATGATGATGCACTGATCAGAGGACTTGTTCCTTTATATCTTCACAAATTCATATATTTCTCTCACAAACAACACCCTGATACAACATGTCTTTATCCAATGACTGTTCTGGAAAACTAGCCAAAACTACAACCCATGTAGGCCTTGGAATGACCTAACCTACCCAACATCTTCAGTGTAGGGTGGCGAATGAAATGGTCCAGGAATACCATTACCATGGTATGATCCTAACCCTTGATGATTCATATGAGTGTATTTAATAATTGAAACTAAATAGTCTACATCATCCAAATAAAGATACAGTAATGCTAGTGGCCCTCGTTTCCACATCCAATCACTTCGGGAGCTTATCCCCTGAGTGTGACAAGAAACTCCTTTAGTTTGTAATGAAGGTAGACCAAGGAGTCAAATATGAATCCCTTACATTTTAAGAGTCACCAAGGAGGGAACCTATCAAATACCATCACCAACACCATCCCATCAGTACCCTTCTATTGCTTGTTGAGGGTACCACATAACACACTTCCACCTCTGATACCCATGCATGGGAAATAAGGAAATCACATTGGGAATAGAAGGATATAGGTAATTATGAGTGGGATCATATCCCCACTTATTTTGATTATGTTTTACAACATATTCTGATAGTAACTAGTGAGAAGGATCATATCCCTGCCCACTTAGAATAAGTCTGGAAACATATTCCTATAGTTGTAATGCCCCGACCCTAGTTACCCAGAGTCGGTGCATTATTACATAACATTGGCATGATCACAAGAAAGATCAAATATCGAAAGACCGATTGGTTTAGTAGCCTTGGAAACACTAGATATATTCATAAGTTTTACATTACATCATAAAATGAAAAACTACAACAACAACACAATGTCTCCATAATCCACACTCATATCCCCACATAATATCCCTGCAGGTCATTCATAATTTACTTCTTCACTTCCTGGGAAAAATAAAACATAGAAAAGGGGTGAGCTCAAATGCCCAGTAAGGATAACAATATAGCGGAAACCTTCATAAATAAGAATAAACATTTAAGGCAATGTATAACTAAAACAAAAGCCTTTCAAACATGAACTTTCAACGTGGTATGGCATAAATAAAATGAAATAATGCCATTTACTTATTCACATGGATATTCTACTAATCTAATAATCACATGCAAAAATCAATAACCATTTTCATAATGTTGGAATGCATAATGATGAACTTTAATTTCTTTTCAAGGCCTCGTCCCAAGACCTTGGGGCTAACTGTAACCGGAACCCAACCCGGAGTGCCTCTAATAACCGGACACCAACCCGGAGTGCCTCTAATAACCGGACACCAACCCGGAGTGCCTCTAATAACCGGAAACCAAACAGGAGGGCTTACTTTTACCAGTCCCTAACCTGGAGGGCTTACTTTTACCAGTCCCCAACCTGGAGGGCTTACTTTAACCAGTCCCCAACCTGGAACATACTTGTCCAACACATTCATATGAGGTAAAGGTTGAAAGATAACATAAACATTCTTATTGGAACTAGCATACGAAATGTAAATAATTTCACCATAAACTATGAATGGTATAAAAATAGCACATCCACAGTCAAACATATCACAAAACCTTCAATAAAATATAGAAGTTTTGTATCATAATAAATCAACTTCAAATAATCTTAAAATCCATGAAAGGATGTTGACATAGATGAAATAAATATTCTTTTTAAATAAATATCTCATTTTAATTTGAAATAATTTAAGATCCATATAAAATAAAACATTTTCTTTGAAAATATTCTTATAAGCTTGTAAGGGAAGCTTTGACAATTTTATAACGGCGGAAAATAACCGCACCCGCCGTATAAGTAAAAAAAACATTCTTATCTTAATTCTGTCGAAAAGGTTAAAAAGCACCTTGTTTGGAAAACGACGGAAAGATTCCCTTATAAACCTCTTATAAAAAGTCAAACAAGGGTATAAATGACTTTAACCCATATTCTTGTAAATATTAAAAATGTTTTGAAATACATTTTGAAGAAACATGGATGTGGATGATAACGAGATCCCAGTAGATTATTACGTATAAACAACCTCGGATAATGAAGAGATTGTGAAATAACCCTTACCAATTTGGTAACTTATGAAACATAAAACCCATGAAAGAGGTATCATACAATGAATATGTAAATAACCCTAAATTAAAGTGTATTACACAAAGAATATAATTATGGGCAGTACATACACCACACAAAAGGTAATGGTGGCAATATGGCATGAATCTCACGAGAATAAGGAGTGAGATGACAACCCCTTACCACGTTAATCAACTGAGTCGTATGGCCAAAAGTTAATAACCACCAAATGATTTATAGAATAACATGAATATAAAGAGAATCATGATAATATATATCAAATGGAAGTACACAATACACCACTTTCAATAATTTAGTGGCGAACAATGGAAATCTCACGGAATTGAATGTGAGATAAGAAAATCCCTTACCTTGAACTTTTACTTAGTTGGGGTAGGTTAACCTCCTGTATAATAGTGAAATAATTGTTATTAAATTATACAAGAATCATATATATTAATATGATATCATATATGATCTTTTAATATTGATTTGATAATAATATCTTAGTATTATCGTTGTTTCGGGTGTTAACTTACTTGTTTTATTTTATATGTTTTGTTACGTAAGCCATGTTTGTAATGGATAGGTTGTATATTATTCATATCCAGAATGATATCAAGTCCTTGAACATCATTTTTAAATCATCAAATGATAATTATACTTGAATGGATACGATGGAGAATGAATCTTATCGCGTTTGTGGAGACGGTAGTCCGTACGTACGCACGAGCGACAATATCATTCTTTTGATATTAAAATAATATATAAATGGATGTTATATCATATACAGAATAATTAACATGTTATATTTATTATTTACATGAGTTTCAAATCATTATTATACCCATCCAAATAATAATATATTGAATAACAATTACACCACGACGTGGAGACGGTAAGCCGTACGTACGCACGTATGGTGACATGTTATTCAAAGGGTGGATAGAATACTGAATATGGTTGTACCATATTTATAATAACATCACAGTATATGTGAGATACTGGAGTTATTATTTTAGAATGTTAAGAACAAAGAAAGAAGAAGTGGAAGAATAAAGGAACTTGAAAAGGGTTGGTGAAAACATTATCTCTTCTTCGGGTTCTTCCTTTTTATTTGATCAAAAGGGATGCTTAGGTTGGCTTTCTGATCAAACTAAGGCCTCTAGGTTGTAGTGAGGGAAGTTGGGAGAGTATTTGGGTAGGGTTTGGATGAGCCAAGTGGTTTGAGAGGTGTGAGGAATGAGTAGAAGTGGTCTCCTTTTATAAGGGAGAGGAGGGACTCTTTAGGAAAGAGTGAAAGTATTACTTTATAATATAATTATATTCGGTTTATAATGGTCCAAAAATCATTGAGGTCGAAGATAAGATGACTCATTTTCTAAATAACATCAACCAATAAGAATTGGACAGGTTTTAGATAATATTTTAATCATTATAATCTTATTTATTTAAATGATTTATTAATGAGGTAAACATTGCATCATTATTGTGTCATTAATAATTTAAATTATTTGATGTCTAAAAATTATAAATAAAATATCATTATGTATGAAATATTTTTATCTTTCTAATGAATATTTATAATCGAAAATACAACATGTATAACCCTATGTAAAAATTGTTCTTATAAAAGATGTAAGCTTATGCCATTTTTATTTTTATTTTAACTTTATTAATATAATGTGTCCCTACCACATACAAGTGGCTCCAAGGGGTCCCCAAATCGACCCAAGGATGCCCATGGTCGGGTATGTGTCCACCAATACGGTTAGGACACGTTTTAGGGTAAATTTTTATTATTATAATATTATTTTTTTAACCCTTATTTACCGGATTACCCTTTAACCATGGTAAATAAAATATTTACCGCAGTAATTATTCAAAATGTGTAAAAATAAAAGTTACCTATTTACACAATTTGAACATCCTGATTCCAAATATGGAATCCATTTTCCTAAATTCAAAACACATAAGTGGCAGAAATTAATTTAAAATTAATTCCCGCTGTCAAAACAAAAAGCGTGTTTTTAAGAGATAATAACTATCAAAAGATTGACACTTGTTTATGTTCGGTTTAATTGTAAAATTATGTCCAATGACCAACATTATATTAAATGGTAAAAATATATTCTAAATATACTTTAAAACTACTAAAATTCATAATTTATCACTATTAATTATTTTGATTAAAAAAGTTGTTTTTAATTAAAATTTAGTACTTTTCACTATTCATCAAAATATGAAAGTTATCTGAAAAGTACCAAAATTTCAACTTAGGCTAAATTAGATATTTCTAATCCAAAAAATGAAGTCCATTTTGAAATATAAAATATATATAATTTTTAAAAAGTAGGTATTACTATTCATAACGGCTAGTTTGATTGGTTGTTAGAACTCGGTGTTGCGTACAACACACGCTATCACATTAATCAAAGAGAAGCGTACCGTAGAAGCTTGGGATGTTTCATTTTAATTTTTTTTTGATGTCCCCCTTTACTCAAAAAGTTTAAAATATTTTATTTAAAATGGGTTCACTATTAAAAGTTGGTAAAAGTGCAATACTAAAAATGAATTTGTCCTTACATTATGTCTAAGAAACTCATAATATGGATTCTAAAATTATAAGGATTATATAAAGTTTAAAATTTAGTTAATACTATTCATAACCTCTTTTGAACGGCTTGTTTGGTAAGTCATGGTGTGCTTGAACTCGGTGTTGCGTGTAGTGCAAGTTATTGTATTATTTTAAAGAAATAACACACTATGAAATCTTGGGGTGTTACATTCTCCCCTCCTTCAATAAATTACGTCCTCGCAATTTGAAATTGTTCTTCGAAAATAAAAGGTTGAAAATAGAAAATATATTTGTGGGAAAACCCACATCGGAAATTGGGTTACTAAAATTTAGTCTTAATATGAGGAAAAGAGAAATGAAAGGGTCACCACCAAATTATGATCTCGATTCGGAGAACATTGGTGGAAATTAGAGACATATAATTGGAGGAAAAACGTAAATATTTATAGGTAGTGATTGAGGTCATCAATCACAAACAAGTATAAAATTGAAGTCCTTAATCTCATCAATCTATGATGATTTTAAGTACCATCGGTTCAACAAAATATAGGGTATTGGGATAACACATTTTTGACGTTTCAAAATATCTTAGTTGAAATCCCACATCGAAAAATGAATTAATGAGGCCTCTATTTAAAATAAAGAGTGGAAAGTGTGAAGATTACCGAAAATAACACATACTAGGGTTCCATGTAGGAAAATATGGATATGGAGGAGAAATCTAACCATCAATTATCTGATGGAGTGTGGTAGAGAACATGGCTATGAAAAGGCCAAAAATCCCAAAGCCATAAATTAGTGATGATTTAAGGTACCATCTAGGACAACATTTTTGTTCTAAGTTCCTTTTATTAATGTTGAGGAATTTATTTATGAGATTGGATAAGATCATAAGGAGATTTACTTACTTTATAATTAGAGTTTTATCCATTAATAAATTTCTACCACAAACTCATCTTTCACTCTAAAAGATAATAGAACGTAATTTTTTTTTATTTATACTATTTGTACAGGGTTCCAAAATAAATGAATTTATAATTCATCTCCCAGATCTTTAAAAAAAAACTACATTATTTAATCTAGGACATCTCGTGGGCCAGTGGTAGGTGATACACCCTTGTCGCCCTTCGGTTGCGGGTTCAAGTCTCACAGCCTTGCCGGACGCGACGGGTTGCCGCCCGACCTCCGGGTTGTCCTTTTATGGTAATCCAAAATAATCCAAACTAGAACTATCAAAAATACTTCTTTCCAAACTCACATTACAACATTTATAAGGAAGGTAAACATAATATAGATCCTTTTTACCCCATAATAGAATATGAATACCTTCATCTTGTATTCTTTTAATACACTGAAACATCCTGAATTACCATATTCCTTATTGATTAAATTCATGCTCCCCTATTCCATATAGAATGATGGATATACTTCATCAATCCAAAAATGTTTTTAACCCCAACAATAATGGAATATACAGATCATTAATCAGTTCCAAGGTAGTCAAGAATATCCAATATAATTTATCCAAATCAATCATGTATTATTCTAAAATCACTAACTCGGTATCAGAACCATATTATGGTTTATCTTTCTCTCAACCATATATTTTCCAAAAATTTATCCTGCTATTGAGTCACTTTTCTTTGTTCCACACAATCTCAAGTCCTTAATGAAATAGTACTGCAGTACAATCCTTATATACTCCATAATCATTATAACAAGTACATTGTTGATACAACACTCAATTGACATAATCAACATAAGAACTCTAATCATTCCTCTTCATCTGTGGTAGTATCATAACTTGATTATTATCCAATAGCATCATTTGCGGCATAGTCTGATGACTGGAACATAGGTTCGCGTAGTGTCCAAACTCCTTGCAAATGAAGCATTGTACATTTGAAACCATTTTCTTACCCTTGCAGTCACGTACTTTGTGCCCTTTTCCTCCACACTTATAACAAACTCCCATTCCTTTCAGGCAAGTTCCAGGGTGTTTCTTTCCACAGTTACCACATATGGGAAAATTCTTCTTTTCCCTCTTCCCTTTATCCATCTTTCTCTCTTCTATCCTTTTCTTCTCTTGCTTCCCTTCAAAGCCATAGGACTCAGTAAACTCTTTACTTATCTTATCAACACATGATATTATTTCTTCATATGATGATAATACATGGGAGACTATTTCTCTTATAAATTCTAGCTTAAGACCATGAAAGATATGATCCTTCCTTCTCTTTGGATCATGTGCATTTCTGGAGTTCTCATTCCTTCTACTGGGCGCCATTTCTAAACAATGGAATACACTAGATCAGTTTATGAATCAAAATACATAATCCCATACTTATAAAACACTTAACATAAATTGAACTATTTATGGATATAATCCATAATCATAAAAATGTTTTCTTTGAGGAAGTATATACTCATAAACCCTTCATAATGATTTTTAAAGAAAATGAGAGTTATCCTAAGCATATCCCCCGGGAGTGTCGTAACCAAGAGTGCAGCAAGGCCCGTTGTCGTGCACCAGTTCCCGTTCGAGTCTAGCTCAAAGTGGTGTTTTCGGGTTTTACCCCTAGGTACATCTGTGCCAGAGCCGCCTCTACCTGCTCGTATCCAGACAGGGATGTATTGCTCGGAAAACTCACAAAATCTCTACAATACCAAAATTCTAGGAAGTTCTTCTATACTAATCCTCAAAGTTCATCTTAGGTCTACGTGCTCTAATCAGAGTTTATCTAAATCTAGCTTCCAAGGTTTGTACTAAACTTCCTCTGATACCAACTGTAACGCCCCGACCCTAGTTACCCAGAGTCGGTGCATTATTACATAACATTGGCATGATCACAAGAAAGATCAAATCTCGAAAGACCGATTGGTTTAGTAGCCTTGGAAACACTAGATATATTCATAATTTTTACATTACATCATAAAATGAAAAACTACAACAACAACATAATGTCTCTATAATCCACACTCATATCCCCACATAATATCCCTGCAGGTCATTCATAATTTACTTCTTCACTTCCTGGGAAAAATAAAACATAGAAAAGGGGTGAGCTCAAATGCCCAATAAGGATAAAAATATAGCGGAAACCTTCATAAATAAGAATAAACATTTAAGGCAATGTATAACTAAAACAAAATCCTTTCAAACATGAACTTTCAACGTGGTATGGCATAAATAAAATGAAATAATGCTATTTACTTATTTACATGGATATTCTACTAATCGAATAATCACATGCAAAAATCAATAACCATTTTCATAATGTTGGAATGCATAATGCTGAACTTTAATTTCTTTTCAAGGCCTCGTCCCAAGACCTTGGGGCTAACTGTAACCGGAACCCAACCCGGAGTGCCTCTAATAACTGGACACCAACCCGGAGTGCCTCTAATAACCGGACACCAACCCGGAGTGCCTCTAATAACCGGAAACCAAACCGGAGGGCTTACTTTTACCAGTCCCTAACCTGGAGGGCTTAATTTTACCAGTCCCCAACCTAGAGGGCTTACTTTAACCAGTCCCCAACCTAGAACATACTTGTCCAACACATTCATATGTGGTAAAGGTTGAAAGATAACATAAACATTCTTATTGGAACTAGCATACGAAATGTAAATAATTTCACCATAAATTATGAATGGTATAAAAATAGCACATCCACAGTCAAACATATCACAAAACCTTCAATACAATATAGAAGTTTTGTATCATAATAAATCAACTTCAAATAATCTTAAAATCCATCAAAGGATGTTGACATAGATGAAATCAATATTCTTTTTAAAGAAATATCTCCTTTTAATTTGAAATCATTTAAGATCCATATAAAATAAAACATTTTCTTTGAAAATATTCTTATAAGCTTGTAAGGGAAGCTTTGACAATTTTATAATGGCGGAAAATAACCGCACCCGCCGTATAAGTAAAAAAAAACATTCTTATCTTAATTCTGTCGAAAAGGTTAAAAAGCACCTTGTTTGGAAAACGACGGAAAGATTCCCTTATAAACCTCTTATAAAAATTCAAACAAGGGTATAAATGACTTTAACCCATATTCTTGTAAATATTAAAAATGTTTTGAAATACATTTTGAAGAAACATGGATGTGGATGATAACGAGATCCCAGTAGATTATTACGTATAAACAACCTCGGATAATGAAGAGATTGTGAAATAACCCTTACCAATTTGGTAACTTATGAAACATAGAACCCATGAAAGAGGTATCATACAATGAATATGTAAATACCCCTAAATTAAAGTGTATTACACAAAGAATATAATTATGGGCAGTACATACACCACACAAAAGTTAATGGTGGCAATATGGCATGAATCTCACGAGAATAAGGAGTGAGATGACAACCCCTTACCACGTTAATCAACTGAGTCGTATGGCCAAAAGTTAATAACCACCAAATGATTTACAGAATAACATGAATATAAAGAGAATCATGATAATATATATCAAATGGCAGTACACAATACACCACTTTCAATAATTTAGTGGCGAACAATGGAAATCTCACGGAATTGAATGTGAGATAAGAAAATACCTTACCTTGTACTTTTACTTGGTTGGGGTAGGTTAACCTCCTATATAATAGTGAAATAATTGTTATTAAATTATACAAGAATCATATATATTAATATGATATCATATATGATCTTTTAATATTGATTTGATAATAATATCTTAGTATTATCGTTGTTTCGGGTGTTAACTTACTTGTTTTATTTTATATGTTTTGTTATGTAAGCCATGTTTGTAATGGATAGGTTGTATATTATTCATATCCAGAATGATATAAAGTCCTTAAACATCATTTTTAAATTATCAAATGATAATTATACTTGAATGGATACGATGGAGAATGAATCTTATCGCGTTTGTGGAGACGGTAGTCCGTACGTACGCACGAGCGACAATATCATTCTTTTGATATTAAAATAATATATAAATGGATGTTATATCATATACAGAATAATTAACATGTTATATTTATTATTTACATGAGTTTCACATCATTATTATACCCATCCAAATAATAATATATTGAATAACAATTACACCACGACGTGGAGACGGTAAGTCGTACGTACGCACGTATGGTGACATGTTATTCAAAGGGTGGATAGAATACTGAATATGGTTGTACCATATTTATAATAACATCACAGTATATGTGATATACTGGAGTTAGTATTTTAGAATGGTAAGAACAAAGAAAGAAGAAGTGGAAGAAGAAAGGAACTTGAAAAGGGGTGGTGAAAACATTACCTCTTCTTCGGGTTCTTCCTTTTGATTTGATCAAAAGGGCTCCTTAGGTTGGCTTTCTGATCAAACTAAGGCCTCTAGGTTGTAGTGCGGGAAGTTGGGAGAGTATTTGGGCAGGGTTTGGATGAGCCAAGTGGCTTGAGAGGTGTGAGGAATGAGTAGAAGTGGTCTCCTTTTATAAGGGAGAGGAGGGGCTCTTTAGGAAAGAGTGAAATTATTACTTTATAATATAATTATATTCGGTTTATAATGGTCCAAAAATCATTGAGGTCGAAGATAAGATCACTCATTTTATAAATAACATCAACCAATAAGAATTGGACAGGTTTTAGATAATATTTTAATCATTATAATCTTATTTATTTAAATGATTTATTAATGAGGTAAATATTGCATCATTATTGTGTCATTAATAATTTAAATTATTTGATGTCTAAAAATTATAAATAAAATATCATTATGTAGGAAATCGTTTTAGCTTTCTAATGAATATTTATAATCGAAAATCCAACATGTATAACCCTATGTAAAAATTGTTCTTCTAAAAGATGTAAGCTTATGCCATTTTTATTTTTATTTTAACTTTATTAATATAATGTGTCCCTACCACATACAAGTGGCTCCAAGGGGTCTCCAAATCGACCCAAGGATGCCCATGGTCGGGTATGTGTCCACCAATAAGGTTAGGACACGTTTTAGGGTAAATTTTTATTATTATAATATTATTTTTTTAACCCTTATTTACCGGATTTACCCTTTAACCATGGTAAATAAAATATTTACCGCAATAATTATTCAAAATGTGTAAAAATAAAAGTTACCTATTTACACAATTTGAACATCCTGATTACAAATATGGAATCCATTTTACTAAATTCAAAACACATAAGTGGCAGAAATTAATTTAAAATTAATTCCCGCTGTCAAAACAAAAAGCGTGTTTTAAAGAGATAATAACTATCAAAAGATTGACTCTTGTTTATGTTCGGTTTAATTGTAAAATTATGTCCAATGACCAACATTATATTAAATGGTAAAAATATATTCTAAATATACTTTAAAACTACTAAAATTCATAATTTATCACTATTAATTATTTTGATTAAAAAAGTTGTTTTTAATTAAAATTTAGTAATTTTCACTATTCATCAAAATATGAAAGTTATCCGAAAAGTACCAAAATTTCACCTTATGATAAATTAGATATTCTGAATCCAAAAATGAAGTCCATTTTGAAATATAAAATATATATAATTTTTAAAAAGTAGGTATTACTATTCATAACGGCTAGTTTGATTGGTTGTTAGAACTCGGTGTTGCGTACAACACACGCTATCACATTAATCAAAGAGAAGTGTACCGTAGAAGCTTGGGATGTTTCATTTTAATTTTTTTTTGATGTCCCCCTTTACTCAAAAAGTTTAAAATATTTTATTTAAAATGGGTTCACTATTAAAAGTTGGTAAAAGTGCAATACTAAAAATGAATTTGTTCTTACATTATGTCTAAGAAACTCATAATATGGATTCTAAAATTATAAGGATTATATAAAGTTTAAAATTTAGTTAATACTATTCATAACCTCTTTTGAACGGCTTGTTTGGTAAGTCATGGTGTGCTTGAACTCGGTGTTGCGTGTAGTGCAAGTTATTGTATTATTTTAAAGAAATAACACACTATGAAATCTTGGGGTGTTACAATAGTAGGAATGGGGGTGGCACATATCCCTACCCCCATGCATGAAGCCCATTGGAATATTCTAGTGGAACAAGGAGGAAAAAAGTGGGACCCTATTACCTCTTTAATTGAAGATATATGATGTTATATAGTGGAGATAGAAAATGAAAAGAATTACATTCCTATACACACTTTACTAAAGTGTCATTACATCTTAGCAATGATTGAAGAACTATACCAACATATTCAAGCATTGGTATAGATAAAAGGGTAGGATTATATTCCTATCCCTATAACCATAGCAAAAAAACACTCTAGTATTTATGAACAAGTAGTTTCTCTATAGAAATCACACATTCTTACTCCTTTATAAGAGTATTATTGGAATATTTAGGTAAAGGACAAGGCATCGAACCGGGATCATATTCCCATTCAAACGAGGGCTCACCAGGTGAGAGTGGAACATGCCTTGGGACATGGGAACCTTACTATAAAAAAGAGTTGTGTCATATTCCAAAGTCCTAGGATCATGTTAATATCTCCGTTCTAGCTAGGGATCACTAAGTGATAATAGTACATTCCTTAGGACGGTCCTATATTCTTATAGAAGAATACTAGTGGCATACTTAATAGGATTAGGATTGGGCTCATACACTTTTTTGGTTGAGGGTCACCAAGAGAGAGTGGAACATGTGTTGAGATAAGCTCATATTGCTATCAGTAAATATTCCAAGCATATTTCAGTAGATCATGGAAGACAAGTTCATATCCCTACTTCCACTGATGATTGATTTCATCAACATCCTTCCGAGGCTATACTAGAGGAGGCTCATATCCATTCTACCATTATAGAGGTTCATTGGCGTATTACAATAAGTAATTCATATTAGATATGGCCTCATATGACTCCACTCCAACTAGGGATAAACAAGTTATAGGGGAACATACCTTGTGATAGGCTCATAATACTATCCTGAAAGACCGACATGATATTCTAAAGGCTCAGGATTGGGCTCATATCCTCATTCTGATCAGAGAACACCCAGTGAGAGCGACAAATGCCCCGTGAAAGGGTCATATTCCTACCAATAATGAAGAATATCATTGGAATATTCCAGTATCTTATCAGTATTAGACTCATATTCTTGCAGAACTAGACAGTTATCAACAAGGTCTGGCAGCTGTCACACAACAAGCTCCTATCCCTTCACAATTCCAAAAGGCACGTCAACATATTCCGACCACGACATAAAACAAGGATCATATCCAAAATATGCTCAATGATAGTGTCCTTGAGGGTGTTTGAGACACATTATCAACACCCAAAGGGTCTTCTGACTCTTTAATTGAAGTAGAAGGAGATCATTACTGTGATAGTCCTCCTCAAGGTAGTGTGGAGATGGATCGTAGGGACTACTTCTGACATCCACTATGGTCACCTCCCCATGGTGTTATCTCCCACAGATATGGAAATCTACCCCTTACATAGACACCAACATATATAGAGGTGATTAGAACATAGACACCTTTGTATAGAGTGTTTTTTGAAAAATATGGGTCAACAATATATAGTTTCCCATCAATTACAAGCAGCACTCCACTCTGGTCAGTAGTCAACCCCAAGAAGCACCTTCTATGTTTTGACTAGATGGTGGCATGTAATATTGTTGAATATAAATATGACATTGAAATATGGAGAGAGTTATCTAGAAACAACATCCCCACCATGTTATATCCCCTTTATACTTCTAACTATGAGATACTATATGAGATTGAGAATGAGTTCATGCCTTATCTATGAAAAAATATGTGGGAAAATCATCAACAATTGAAGGCTAGACACCTCCCATATCTAGGATATGAGGGTTAACTTCAGACTATCAAGATAATTTGTTGTCAGCTTGACCTGGCTACTATATTAATGGTCCAAGATCTAAAATTGGAAAATCACATTACAAACCTGCAATACGCTTGCTTCCATTGTATCACAACTCTTTGGAAGATTATATATGAAGACATGTCTTGTATCCATATTCGAGGATGGGGATTGTATGGAGAGTTACACTTCACTGCACCCCTATAAAAATATAACCCCTCAGATATGACATCCTGTAATGTCATAAAATCCATAAAAATTAGGGGAATGAGTAATTCACAAGCCAGTTGGTCACTATAATATAATTCCCCCACTTCAATGGTTCCAAGACATCATGAACAGAGGGACAGGGTAGCTCATAGATATTTGAATAGGGCCCCTAAAAATAAAAATAATGAATTTATAACATGGAATCCTAAGTTGTGATAAAATTGAACACTCCATGTAGAAACTAACTCCCATAATGGGATACCATTGCACCCATAACCTAAATGAGCTCATAAACACCACATAAAATAGGCTGCAATAGAAGATTCCATAGTAGTCGTCTAGGAGAAAACCGATCCCACTAGGATAGGGTAATATCTACCACTACCTTCACTGATCATATCATCAATTGCTAATAGGATTTATGTAATATCAGTAGAAGCTGCAAACAAACCCCAAACCATTGGAATTGGGCTATTTATATCTCTACACCATATCTAGGTTCATCATCCCCTGAGGGTGTCCTAGGGAAATCAACATCAGTTCTAGATCAACCCCATCCCACTAGGATGGGGGAATTTATATGTCAATTTCCATCCTAGGAGTCATTAAATCCTAGACTGGAATCATTGGTTCCTCAGCAAAAGGATCAATCAATACTAATTGTTTCCCAAGATAGGACCTACCCCATAGGGTTGTGGGAATTTTAATCATCATTATCATAGTAGAGGGAATTAGTCTCCTCTAGGTTGGGAGGTAAATATCGATAGTTTGAATCCCATTTCTCCTCCCACCAAAAGACAAAACCTTAATATTTGTGTCCCATTCGATGGCCATGATCAGAAACTCCCTCAGGGTCACTACTCATAGGCCAAGACGGGAGGAGCACACAGTGAAGGAAATCAAACCCCAATGGGGTAGAAAACCAAAATTTACCAATATGGACAAGGTTTCATGGAACGACCCTAATGTAGTTAGTTCAAAATCACCCTATTACGTTGAAAGTAATGGGACAAATACCATTTCCAGATACACCTATGTAAATGTCATTACCATCAACAAAACAGACAATATGGACCAAGACATGACTATAGAGGGTCATAATATAGAAAATTTACCCCAAGAGGAGGATCTAGATGCACCCACTAGGTTGCATGCACCCAAAACTAGATGAGGCTCCAAAACCTGGAATCTATGAATATTGAGTTTCCACATATATGGTGGAAAACTTCTAAATATAAAGGGAAAAGTGTTTCTATATCCTAATCACAATCTAGAAGAACAAATATCCTTATATGAAATAAAAATTGTTATAATATGATAATGAGATACAAGCTCTTAGAAAAATCAATGAGGATTTACTTAGGAGAAATATTTATACTAGGTATCATCTTTAGGATGAGGTGAATATTTCTCCTCCTATACATCTGGAAAGAGACGATCCAGTTATAAGAGTGACATATGAGCATCAAACTGACTCCAAATATAGGAATCTAGTCTACATAAATGATAAAGTTGAAAATGATCATGACTTCCCCCCATTACGATGACAACCTATCCATTGCCATGGAAATCATTTAGTCTTTGCATGAATGGATAATTAGAAAGAAAAGAAAATAGAACCGGATAATCAACAAGAAAAGAAAATAGTTCCACCTCATCAAGCCCCACCCACTCCCTATATATGGGAGGTAGCTTAGATAGTGGTACCATGAGAACTTCTCAACATCATTGAGTCCCTAGCTAATCGAATAGAAGCCATATAAGGGAGAATTATTCTTGTGCAGCCTGAGAGAAATCAATATCCTAAATGGGTGGATGCCACTTTTACTCCAACCATTTTCAAAATCCAACCATCTCTACATTCTACAGTGTGGGGGACCTAGAAAAAAATCTCGCACACTTCATATCCCGATGTAGTCCGATGATAGGCCATTTAGATGAACATGAGGTGACAAATTTGAGTTGTTTTGTATAGACTTTGGTAGTTCCAACCTCTGTTTGGTACATCAGCCTTCTAGCAAGATATTTTGTAGGATGGTAAGACCTTCACCATCAATTCCTTTACCAGTTTAGCTCTACATTGAGTAATATGATGGTTATTTACATGAAAAATTGCAAAAAACATGAAAATGAGAGGGTTTTTGACTTCATATCCATATGGAAAGGTTTAACCTACTCACTCAACATCCCTATCTCATATGAGAAATTGATAGAAATCTATGCTAAGAATCTATGGGATTATTTTTAGACACCTATGATCCCATAGAAATATGCAGGTGGGTTTTGTGAGTTCTGATAAATGGCACAATGTTTGGAAGACGCCATTCAGAGAACCAAATTTAATCTTGAATCATGCCCTTATTATATGGAAAAAGACCCTACAAAGAAGAAATTGGTGTTATTACCCTCAAACTAGCAGTAGTGACCATTAAATCACCTAGGTATGTCCCAAAACTTCCTATCACTCCTATTGACCAACAAGAACCATAAAGTTCCATTATATAGAATATAGAAGAGATTAGGGTCACCTAGGATTTTAGGAATGGATGAATAAAACATACTTCCTCTGAAATGAGAAATACCCTAGTTATTTCCTTGTAACTATGGAAAATAACCTGCTCAAGCTGCCACATCCCAGGAATCCCAATGAGGTCAACCTCACAAATCATCCCAACTACTAACCTTTCCATAGAAGGCTGAGTCATAACATCTTGTATTTCTTCATCTTCAAAGATGTTCTCTAAAGAATTTTCAATTTAGGACAGGTCATGTTGGATAACTCCCAAGAGCAGGTGACCTGCATAACTATTGCCTAGTTAGAAGAGAAAGTTTATTGGAAGAAAGTTCTTTCTAGTTGTGGATATATGTTCAACAAATATATGACTCAAAAGATTGTTGACTGAGCTCATGCCACCCTAAGAGAATAGATCTATAGAACAACAACATTTACACCACCTAGGAAGGTGACATCAAATATGTCTCCCAAAGGAGGAAGTGAACATCAGATATAGGAAGAGATAAAAGTGGGAGAGTAATATTCTGCTCCAACACAAGATTTGACTCTTGCAGATTTATTCCCTATAATGTCTGAAGCACAGGCACTGCCCCACCAAAGGTGAAGTTCCCAATCAGGATCTAAGTATCACTGAGAGGAGGAGGGAGTGAATCAGTGATGCCTTTTTCTTTTTATGTTTCCTTCTTTATGGAACAATCTTCACCTCCCATTAAAGAGTTTCTTCTCTAATGAACACACACAACCACAGAAACACAAGATTTACAAGGTTCACTACTCAAAAAGAGTAGCTACGTCCTTGGTATGGCACATAAATAATCCAGTACCTCACAATACACTAGAAAAAAAATCCTTTGATATGGAATACAACGAGTAGGATATACCATTACACTCATATAGAACTTGGAAAAAATACACAAGTGTGTGTGCACCCTCTTAGCACAAATAGGGAATTACAATATTTCAGTGCTTCTTTATAATTGAACAAGTGTATTGTTTGAAGTAATAAATATTCACTTTCTTACCCAAAAGTAGGTAAGAACTATATTACGCACAAAAAAATACATGCAAAGACCCAAAATCTTTTGCACACCCTTTTAGGTGTCTTGCGTTCAAATTTTATGCCACACGTTCAAGATTTATATTTTGTTGTGAAACACCTATTTCACGCAACTTCAATCTTGCGATCAACTCTCTTCTTGCGCGCAACTCTATTTCTTTTGCACAGTCTCCTTTTCTTAATATTTTTCCATGCCTCAGAGCTCGGGATTTCTCTAAGTGTTTAGCTTAACAAATGTGAGCGGGTCACCTCTTATTTATAGACCTCTTCAACCCCCGTGTGAAAGAACCCTGATGTGTTATGCAATATCCCGATGCGTCATGAAAAACCCCATTTGACGTCGCATCGGGCGCATAAGTCTCTTTCACGTAAAACTCATATTTCATTCACTTATTTGAATCTTTCACACAATTCATGAATTTTCCATTTTTTAAAGTTTGGACCTCAAATCATGCCTTGCGTGCAAGATTCCAATCTCCCTTCAATCTTGCATGCAAAAACCAATCTTGCGCGCAAAACCCAATCTTTCAGGAAAACCTCTCATTTGCTATATTTTGATGTTCGGATCATTGAAATCCACTTGCGCGTAATATACCAATCCATCTTCAAACATGCATGCAACATCCTTTTCCAAAAACACCTTTCTTCATCTCTTGATTTTTAGGCCCTAAAATTTGGTAAACACTGGAAAATGGCGCCACCTTAAAATTTTCTTTTGTGATGCCTCTAGATTTTTCGTTCATTTGTCATTTATATCTTCACTTATTCCCATAAAAATTCTTCATCTTTCATCATGAACTCCACTACCATGATATATATCATTTGAGAGACCAGTTTTAGCATCATTAGAGTTACAATGGGAAGTACTAAAACTTCTCTATATTCCAGCAACATTATTCCTTCCAATAAAAAAGTTATATGACTGGAATCATAATTTATCCCCCTTTCCTTCATAAGGATTTCATCCCAAGTTCTCATAACTTATGATATTTGTGAAATACATATCATCAAAGCATCATCTGGTTTTCCATGTTCTTTATAAAGTGATTTGATTTATCTTATTTGACAACAAAAGACAATACTCTGTAACAGAAAACTCTTCTTACATTCTTCTCCATCCAACTTGGTCCCAATAAAATGGAACCCTCATTGGATTAATATCTCATATTTGTATCTGTTAATGCGATAAACTTGGAATATGCTTTCTCTGATGATGAATATGAATTTAATTATGAGTTCCTCATACCTAATTAAGGAATGGGAGGCTGTATGTGCAGGAATCGAGGATACAAGGAACAATACAGGCATGGTCAGACCCGATATTTTGGTCATATACCCATAGAGAAAATATATTCAAATGATACTCATAGAAAAATGATCTTGAAATACCAATAGAGACATGGAGGTTTCCCATAACACTCCAATGTTCATCCGTACCTTATCATCTTATATGACCTCCTAGCGTGGAATTAAACAAAAATTCCCAGACCAAATCTAGATGTGGTTATGCACTATATTAGATTACCTGATGGCCATCAAGGCTTCAAGCAGACAACCAAGAGGATTCACCCATATCATTCCACCAATTTAGAGGAAAAATTTGAAAAATTGATCAAATACAAATTTTTACACAAAGTGAAATACCCAAGATGGCTCACTGACATCATCCCTATCAAGAAAAATAATGGGAAGATTAGGGTCTACATCAATCTCATAGACCTTAATTGATATTTACCAAAGGATGACTTCCTATAGTCAATCATAGAACTCTTGATCGATGCAACCAATGGCATCCAAGCCATATCCTTCATGTATGGGTATTTAGGGTTCACACAGATAAATATGGACCCTAGAGATGAGGAATCCAATACAGTACCTCATGGGATATTTTGATACCAGGTCATGCCCTTTGGATTAAAGAATGCTGGAGCTACCTATCAACACACCATAAATCATACCTTTAAGCCTTTATTGGGATGAATAGCTAAATGTTATGTCAACAACATGGTGGTAAAATATCGATAGTGATGTGATCAATTAAAAAATCTTGAAATAGGCTTAGAAAAGTTGTGGCAACACAATTTGAAGATGAATCTACTGAAATTCACTTTCTGGGTAACATAAGGGAAATTCCTTGGATTTTTGGTATGCCACCATGACATCATGGTTGACCATGAAAAGACTAGTGTTATTATGGAAATGTCACCCCTAGGAATCTCAAAGAACTAAGGGGGATACAAGGGAACCTCACCTATATTCGATGTTTCATATCAAAATTAGACAAAAGATACCCCCCTTTTACCAAGATAAGGAAGAACGAGATCACCTATAAATGGGATGGGGATAGCCAAGAAGCCTTCAAAAGTCTCAAAAAGTATCTTCTATACCCAAAAGTCCTAATGACAATGGTGGAGGTAAGGCCAATCGTCATATATGTGGCCTCTATGGAATTCCCATTGGGAACCCTCCTTGCATAGAAGAATGATATATAGAGTTATAAAAATCTCTACAACCTCATCCAAATGATTCTAGGTACTGAGACTCGATACTATGATGTCGAGAAGAACTACATGACACTCATATTTTTAGTGAATAATCTAAGGAATTAATTTCAAAACCAATAATTCCAACTATTCACTCATATTAATCCATTCAAGTACATCCTTGTCCGTCCCATGATGACTGGGTTCTTGGTTTGATGGGTGGTCACTATATAACAATACAACATTCCGTTTGTGTCATAGAAGTCAGTATAATGGTAGGACCTAACTAATTTCCTCACGAAACATCCCACCTTGAAAAGTAAACCAGTGGACACCAAGATTCTATATGATGAGGTTTTCTATGCCCATAAAACTCACTAAACATGGGATATGTATTTTGATGGTACCTCCCAAAGTCCAATAGGAAATAAAATAGAAAAACCAAAAATAAATAGGGTTGTCTTAGGGATTTTATTTTCACCTCTAGACAAAGAAATTTTTTACTGCTCTTTATCGCTATCTGAAGGCTTCTTAAATAATGAGGTAGAATACCAGACCCTTATCACTTGCTTAGAATTATCCCTACAGATGAGAATATCACACCTAAACATCAAAGGGGATCCAAAACTAGTGATAAAGTATATTAATACAAAACATTACATTAAAAGGAAGAACCAAACCCTCTCACTGATTATTTTAGGGGAATAATGGAAGAGTTCACTTTTGAGACCACATTGCATCATGTTACCCAATAACATAATTCTCATTCCAATGCATTGGATAATGCAGCCATATTCTTGGATGACCCTAATCTAGAGGAAGTAATATTCCTTATCATACACCAAAGAATGGTTCCATCAATATTATTCTATGATATGGAGGAAATCAATCAGGTCAACACCACCCCAGAGCATGATGAACCCATATCCACCCCTAGATAGATGGATCCCATAATCGATTATCTCCAAAATGGGATCATCCTAGAAGACCTAGTAATAAGGGAGTATATTTGGTGTCGAGTAATGAACTTTAACCTATGGAATGGTCCAAATGAGAAAGAATATCCCTACAAGAAAGGCTTTGGAATAATCCTCCTCATATGCATAACAACAAGAGATATTCCCACCATCACGGAAGAAGTACATGTAGGCTCCTGTGGTGATAATCAATCCGGGACCAGGCTATCCTACAAAATTAGAAGGATGAGATACTATTGGAAAACCATGACACAGGACTGTGTAGAGTTCACCAAGAAATTTCATGCATGCCAAGTTCATGAAAAATTCATCCATCAACCCCCAAAAGTGCTGCATACAACCAAATATTCCTGGCCAATTTTCATATGTTGAATGGATATTGTGGGGCCATATCCCCCAGTAGTGGCTAAGAAGCTAAAGTCCATCCTTAAGGATTATAACTTCTTATCTAAATGGGCTGAAGAAATACCCCTCAAATAAGTTGGGATGAAGAACATCATCAACTTTTTAAATTCCCACATCATCGCCATATTTTGAGTCCTTCACACAAAATTGATGGACGATGACACCAACTTCTATTTTATGGAGTTGAATAATATTTACTAGGAGTACCACATCAAGTTCAATCAAGCATCCCACTATGATGTAGTAGTAAATGGATAGATATAATCCTTAAAAAATAATCTTTAAAATATACTTTAGAAGATAGAGAGTAAGGACAAGAAGTCCTGACCGGACAAGCTCCTCCATGCTTTATGGGCCTACAACACCACCACATGGAATTATACACAAGAAACTATGTATTCAATGGTGTACGATACCAAGGAAGTTTTACCCATATAATTATAGCTACATTCAATCCGAATAGACATTTTTGAACAATTCTCATATGATAATAAATTTTAAAAGTGGCTAGATGAATTGGAGCATCTTGATTAGAACATGTTGCATACATTGAAAAACATAGAAGTTTATCAGAATTAAATCTCATGATACTTAAATAAAAAGATTCACCCCCATTCATTACTCCATGTATAACTAGTGTTGGATCTTAGAACCCCAATGATTCCAGAAAGGAATCCTCCAAAGCTAGACCCCAAATAGGAAGGGCCTTATATCACACATAAGGTCTATTATAATGAAGCATACACTTTGGATAGAATGGATGGAGAACATGTCACACCCCCACCAATGAATTATTTCTTAATAAATAATTTTTATAAATACCATCAAACATATCATTTCAAGATCACATGATGTTAAACAATATGGAAAAAAGTAAATACTGCAAAAATATGAATTGAACAATGTCTCACATCCTAGTCACATTACGTTAAACTAGGAGGATATGTCCTGACCACATGAAATTAAAATTTATAAAGATCATCCTACCAGTAATATGATAAAAATAACAACACCATAAGTCCTAATCACATGATGTTAATTTGTACGAAGATCGTCTTGGAAGTAAGATGATAAACTGCACAATGCCTTTGTCCTTACCGCATGATGTTAAAATGCACATATCCCCAATGTTAATATTAATTCACACTAGGAGACCCTCTTCCTTACCGTAAGATGTTAAAATACACTATAGATGTCCTCACTACATGACATTAAAGTGCATGGGATTCACCATCTCACAGAAAATTCACCACACACGATCCGGATCTGTGTGAATGAAAGATGAAATCCCCTTGTCCCTTTGTGAGAGTCCGATCTACATTGGGAATATATTCATCTAAGAACTACATGTGTTTTTATTCTTACTATCATATGATACCTAGTGACACCCAGACCTCTATTTCTAGGCTGATCCACAATATTACTTTTCATTCACATCATGTGACCCATGACGTTACCGCAAGATGATAAACTACATGGAAAATGTCCTTACCGCATGATGTAAAAATACACAGATTCTTAAAATTCCTCTTATTTCATAGGGATTCACCCACATCCTTACAAAAATATGTTAAACTACATGATTGATGTCCTTTATATAGAGCATTAAACTGCATGGGTCTCAAGAACTATATACGACTTGATTCTCATGTTAATGAGATATATAGGGACTCCTTGATCCTTTATCTTGGACCATCCACTGTATGATACAAAATTACCCCTATCTATTCTCTAATTGCCTCTAAATAGTGATAGGTACCCTTTCCATTATTTGTTTTTCACATCGATAATAGATCATGCGAGCTTAAGAATTTCAGCGAGGGATTACCTATATGAACAAGACATACCGGTTCATGAAATGGTTAAAACAACCTTGAATTAAAGACTATAAAAGACACACCATGAGTCCTCATATCATGATGTTAAACTACATGGTTGATGTACCTTTCATGACATAAAACTTCACATTACTATGTATCTTGTCCAAGAGGACCATTATTATTGGTGTTGGAATCCTACCACACTTCCATTTAAGAACTACATGTAATTTGATTACTTTCATCATAGTATACACAGTGGCATTCAGATCCCCAACCCCGGGTCTATTCATAACAAATAAACATAAAAATTCTCTATCCCTGTGTATAGGTCAGACCTGCACAGGGAGATCCCATTCAATAACTATGTGTGGATTGATTCCTATGGAATATATAGTGATTCCTAGACTTCCATTCTTAGGTCCAGCTACACTATCACATTTTCAAATCAGGGAGCCTAAGTCCTTACTGCATGATGTTAATCTGCATGGATTGTTAAGAACTACATGTGTCTTGATTCCTATTATCACAAGATACATAGTGACACCTAGATCTTAAATCTTGGGCCCAACTACAACAAATCAATCAGAATAATACCCAACTCTATGTATGGGTCAGGTCTTTATAAATAATTTCCCATTCAAGAACTATACATGGTTTGATTCCTATCAATATAGGATATGTAGTGACACCTGTATCTATAATGATGGGTCTAGCTACAACAACAAATAAAAACAAATGCATCCTTACTGCATGATGTTAAATTTTAAGGAAAATATCTTGGTCATAAGACATTAAAACTACATGAAAAATACATCCCTACTACATGATATTAAAAGGTGTAGGATATCAACCATTATCATTCCTTATCAAATAAACATAATATCCTTGCCCTGGTCGACCGGAGTATGGTTTTTTTTTTCATCTTTTAAGCACCTTAATTCATAAATCTCACTTTATTTCTTGAGCACCTCAAGTTGTTGCAAAAATTTCGTGGACCTTGGAAAAAGACACCAATATTTATTAGAACCTTTGAAAATAAATTTATGCCTATGGATCCTACATATGCACCTATGGTTTTCAATCAAATGTGTCACTTTGAAAAAAGGATTTTTTGATCATTTTTAGCCTTTATGCCACTCTGGAAGATATTATGACATAGCCTTAAACATTACATAATCTTGAGTTAAGTCAACAAATTCAAATTCAAGATCTTTTAAAGTTTATAGTTTTAGAGAATTAGGACATAACTATTACATAACAACTCAAAATTTACAAAGTAGACTCTTCTACTCACTATGTTTTTTTCACAAAATAAAACTCCTTGAATATAACATGATTTATTTTCTTGATAAAAATATTCTCGAATTATTACTTTATCTTACCCATCCTTATAACCTGTGAAAAACATTTCAAAAAATTGGGATAAGAATAAAAATATTAGTAAGGGAAAACAAGGGAAATATTTTACATGTGATCTTGAGAGATATAAATAATAACATGAGTACTTTCATAAATGCATGAGAAAGAGGAATATCATAACAATAATAACTTGGATAATAACATGAAAATGTGGCTACAACATTTAATTTAGAAATTAATAATCATATCACCAAGGTCCATACCCAATGTGTAATATCACCAATGTATATCCCCATGGTTTCATAAAGATTACAAAGGTTATTCACCAAGGTATTTTAAAAATTACCAAGGTTATTCACCCAGGTATTGTAAAAATTACCAAGCTTATTCACTAAGGTATCGTAAAACTTGTCATATATAGAGACTAATTTCTTTACCCAATGAATTGGAGCGCTATCAGGGTGCACCATTAATACATCTTTATTTTCATGTGATCCACATATATCATAATCAAACATTTCATAAATAACCCAAAATGATTAAAAGAAATGGGTTTCATATCAAAGTCACGGTATTTTAAAAAGTGATTAAAAACATGATCATTATGTTATATATAACCCAAAGAAAGGGAAATAGGGTTTTATGCATGTAGATTCTAGAATCAAATAAATAATTTTTATGTCATTATGAATACCTATGGAAATTAAAGAGGTTTGGTATTCATATAAATAAAATAAAAGAAGTTCATGAGAAAAAGAGAAAGATGTTGAGATGAAAATTATGCAACATAAAGACTATGAGAAAACATTAAAAATAGAGGGTAAATGGGTCAAAAATTCATAAAAGATGAATAATATAGTATAGGTACACAATATAATGTAAATAAGAACATGTTATGGAAACTTGATAGATATACCACATAAAGGAGAACTTGAATGGAAAAAGAGAAGTTGAGAATTACTTTACCACATAAGAAACACTTGAATACATATCATTTATGAAAAACATTAAATATCATGAGAATATAATAATTCATGATATAATGATTCAAAGGGTTTTATATAAACCTTATAGGAAAATAAAGGTGTATAACATCAAGATATTCCCCAAAGAAAGGAGATTGAGACGAAGTTCCTTACCTTGGTCTGACTTGTCTCGTTCGTTCTTTATCTTCTTGAATAATAAACTTAAGTTAATTTATACTTGTTTGATAAGCTTTATAATTTTTTTATTCCTTTTATATAACTTATTACCATGTTATAATAATTACTTAATGATTTAAGTTTGTATCAGACGTTTAGTCAATATTCGGTACTGAGTCAAAAATGAACTTGTTATTATTACAAGTTGTCCATATGGTCATAATTACATCATATAAATAATGATATTAATGATCTAAATAACATATAAATATCATATATATATGAATTTATAATAATCCATAATATTTGAGGATAATAAATGAAATGCACTGTTCATGGAGACGGTATGCCGTACGTATGCATGAACGCTACTTTCATTTTTTGTCATATTAAAAGAATGAAAAATAATTGATACATATGTATATTAAAATTATATTGTAATATATATGTTATATTTGTTACATAGGTTTATTAAATCCATCCTTTATATATTCCATGTATAGCATGAATGAGTCATATCACTTTGAGGGGGTGATTGTCCACACTTCCTCAAATGAAATTATTATTTATACAACATGAAAAACATAAAGGTATGTTATAAATGAAAATTATAGAAGTATATAGATAATATAAATATCATATATATCATAAATAAATATAGTGACATAATAATTTTCACCATGATAGGTGGTAGTAGAAAATTGAACAATCATCGTTTCGTGAGGTAATAGTTCTCCGTACACAGGAACAATATGTTCTAAATCCATTAGATGGAGGTGTGTGTAGGTGTAGGTATAAATATTAGCATAAAATAACCTAGTATATTTAGGTTACTGGTTTTGTTATAAAATAATTTAATGAAGATAGTTTTAGGTGTTAGATAAGGAAAATAAAGGAAAGAAGATTGAGAGAAGACGTAACCTCTAAATCAGGTAACTTCTTTTGATTTGAGCCAAAAGGATTATTTGAGTTGCCTTATTCCAATGGTAAGTATTCTAATGAAACGTTAGGGATGTTGGGATCTTATTTGAGAAGACATTTTATGATTCAATGGTCTTGAGAGGTGTGATTAAGTGGGTATAGGTGGTGACCTTTTATAAGAGGGATGAGGGTACTTTAGGAAAGTTGTGAAATATTATTTTATTATAAATTGATTTTCAAATTATAATACTTCAAAAGTGATAAATTTATAGTATAATATTATTATGGGTCTAAATACTCTAATAAATAGGTTTTAGACAAGTTTAGGTCACAAAATTAACCTTATCTTTTAGCTTTAACCCTTAGTTAAAAATAATAACTCTTACCATGTCTTCTTGTATTTTCATAATATATGGTTACTATAAGTACTATAAAATACCAATATAACCCAAATTGGATAATTAATAAAATTTTTAACATTAAATAAGTAATTTTATATAATATTATATTTTTATGAATATTATATCATTTAATAAAATAGAATTTTCTTTAAAAACTCATTTATGTCAATTTTGACACTATTTAGTAACTAGTTTTTTTGAAGTCATAAAAACTTGATTCCTTAAAAATAAGCATTAAATAATCCCTAACATGTAAATTTCATCCAAAAATTCATGTATGGCATAAAAATTTTAAAATTACATTTATATAAATATTTATAATATCATTTATTTGAATTTTTCATTAATAAGGTAATCACTTCATCATCATTGTGTCACAAATAAATTTATTTATTTAATGCCTAAAAATTATAAATAAAATACCATAATGTATGAAATATTTCCTTCTTTATAATTACTATTTATAGTCAAATATATCATTTATATAAACCAAATTAAAATGTTTTTAGTTAGGAGATACATGTTTATGTTATATTTCCATTTCCTTTAAAATAAATATTATAAAAGGTCATTATCACACCCAAGTTTCTCCATGGGGTCCTAAATTCAACCTATGTATGATCATTTTCATCCATATCTCATCTAATAGGATTATTACACATGTTATGATAGTTTTATATTATTAAAATATTATTTTTTTACCCTTATTTACCTGATTTACCCTTTACCCATGGTAAATAAAAATAATTATTGAAGTTACTATTCATAATGTCCAAAAAAGGTACGGATTTACAAAATTTGGACCCTATGATTCCAAATATGGAATTGGTTTTTCCAAATTCAAAATTCAGAAGTTTCAGTAAATAATTTAAAATTAATTGTGGTTGTCAAAACCAAAAAGCAGGGTTTTAAGAAGTAAAAACTATCAAAATATTGAAATGTTTTTATGTCCAATTTAAATGTGAAATTAATTCAAATGAAAATAATTGGATTAAATGATAAAAAATAATCTAATTACACTTTAAAACTTATTTAAAGGACAATATAACTATATAAATAAATTATAAGAAAATGCAGTTTTGAATTAAAATGTATTATTTTTCACTATTCATTAAAAATATGGATTTTATCAGAAAATACCAAAATTTTATTTGAAGTAAAATTTCATATCCCAATTCTAAATAAGAAGTTTATTTTATTAAATGGAACATCTAAATGTGCCTAAACTATTTTTAGAAACGGCTATCCATCAATAGGTGGTAAAATGACCTTTTAAAAATATTAGAGTATTTTATACTTAAAATTGGATTTATTCTCATTTTAAGCCTCTAAAATTAATTTGATAAATGTAAAAACATTTTAAAAAAATTTAAATAATAATATTGTTAATTATTTTCATTCCCACCAACACAATGACTAGGCATTAACTACTATTTAAAATAATAATAATATTATTGTATTATTTTTCGTTATAACTCAATGTTGTGTGCAACGTAAGATTTCAAAGAAACCCATTGTTGCATGTAAAGTATGATATTGGAAAAAGATTACCCTTTAACATAAAATTAAAATCTTATTCATAAATATTCGTAGATATGAAAATGTATTATTAGATAAATACTTGGGATGTTATAGCAGAACTCAACACCTTAGTGTGTTCTAGGACATCCCCAGTATGATTGTACCATATCATTACTCCTGACTTGAGAACCAAAATACATGATTTAAAACATTTTCATCTCCAAAAAAGAAGTATCTTGGAGTACTCTTGACCCTAGGTATCCTAATTAGGATCTTTTGTAACATTCCCCTCATAATAGGCCCATGTGCATCACAACCTTAAAACTTCTTATAATTTGGTCAAAGATATATGACGGTAAATTATAGTATTTTATGGTAGAAATCATAAGACCTTAAAATTCTAGAGAAAGAGACAAAAAATATGTCAGGTTGAAAACCTTCCATGGTAGGCCTAATCAAAAGTCACTCGCTAAAATCTTTACCTCTAGGGTTTAAGCAAAAATTAAAGAATAAATAAATAATACATAAAGCTCATAGGGCCTAATTTATATCCATAATAAAAGAAATTATATTATCATTAAACCCCCTAGTCTAGGAAAAAGTTAGAGTAATGATTTTTCACATATTGTCACCGTGAGAACATGTTTTCTAGGTGGCGACACAACTTTTAGGGTGTTTGAACCCTTCTTGGATATTACACTTCACAAAAATCACACTCCATGATTTGAGCACCTCAGATCATCATAATAGTTCCATGGCCCTTGAAAAAATATACCCAGCTTCAAGGGGACCTATGTTTGACTATGAATGTATGCCTATGGCTTTTACATATGAGCCTATGGTCATAAAAAATGTGTATCTTTACAAAAAATGGCCTTATGATCCTTGTGTTCCCTGATGTCACTATGGAAGAACTCCGTACCTTAGTGTGTTCTAGGCTATTCCTATTATGATTTTCCCACACCATCCTCATGAATTGAGAACTTTGGACCATGGTTTATAATCCCAAAAAACTATACTATCTAAGAAAATTCAAAATCCACAACATTACATCACCATGTTTTGTACCCTTTCTTAAAGTAGGAATGTGACACTCTATTATAGAACTTTTTAATAGCCCACACCTCATGATTCAAAACCACAGGGAATAGGGCTTGAAATTCACAGAATAGCTAAACTACCCAGGGGTTATAGAACCATTCTTTGATAAAATATCTTTCCATACCCAACCTCATCATATAGATGTTTGAGTCTTCAAAAATCTCTCATGGCCCTTGGAAAAAAGGTAAAATCATATTTACTTAATAATTCTATCAATGCATAATGTCATTAACATACAAACTAAAGGCATATCCTCCTTGACAAAAAGGAACCCCAATCCTTGTGATCCCTATTAACACTATGGTAGAACTCGACACCTCTGGGTGTTATGGGTCATTCCCAACATATCTTCCCCATATCATATTTATTAACTCAAACTTTTGGGTTATGACTTACATCACCCACATTCCAAAAAACCAAGTGGACCTAGAATCCCTAGTATTTTGTCCTTAGACAATATCACACCCAAAATCTTCTAGGACCCTTGGAAAATAGTGGAAGGAAACTCTATTTGACAATTCTATTGATGCATAAGGGATTTGAAAAACCAACATGAGGCATCTTCTCCTTACATAAAAGGAGCTCAAACACTCATGAGCCTCAAAAAAATCATCGAAGAAATCAATATCCTAGTCTGTGTTGGGACATTCCTATAATTTATGCACTATATTCCTTAATAATCGATAAAGTCATGGAAGCAAGACTTTAAAATTCATGGAATCTCAAGGTCCGAGATAAAAGACCCTAAACAACAGTGATACGTGGCATGAACTAAATGACCCTAAACTACAATGATAGAAGGTACAAGATAAAGGACCCTAAAATATAGTGATAGAAGGTCTGATATAAAAACCTAAACTATAGTGATAGAAGGTCTGAGCTAGAAAACCCTAAATTGGAATAACAGAATATTTGAGCTAAAAGACCCTAAACTATAGAACAACAATGATTTAGTCTGGAAAAATAAAAATAAGCTTGTGAGGCCCACCATATGGTCTTAGAAAAAATAAATATATGCTAACCAATTCCATAAAATCTAGAAAAATATAGAGTAATATCCATTTGGGAAATATATTCTACCAAGATTGACATTTTTTGAATCAGTTAATCTCAAGATAAATGAAACAAATACATTAATGATAAATCTCATGTTGGTGGGAATTCATGATAATTTTCTAATAAATTATTTTTATTATTTAAATATTAAAATAAAAAAAATTTGGGTTACTTGATATTATTCAAAGGATGGGTTTTTTAATGATTCAAAAAATATCAAGTCAGTAAAATGTCATGTATAACATGAATAAAAGATAACTGAACAAAAATATAGAAAGTTTGGAAGATATATTCATTGATAGCATGAAAGGATGTGAGATATCGAAAATTTGGAGATTCTAAAAAAATTAAATCAAAGAAAAATATACATTAATGATCAAACTAAAAAAATATTTTATTGAATGATCTGGCCAAATTGGAAAGAATTTGATGGGACACACTGATGGAGTGTTGAAGTTCTCCCTGCCCTGCTTCTTCTACTTATACCCTAAGACAAAGGGTCTCAATGAGAGTAGACATATCCTCAATTATTTTTTTATTGGTTTCAAATTGGGATGATAATTACAAAATATCATACATTGAGCGATCTAAGATCTCTTCACATGTCCAAATTTGAATGGTCAAGACATCCATCCGGGCATGCAGCTCAAATATGAACTGAAGGCTCTACCCCAACAACTTTGGAGCTTCATCTATATGTTTAATTAGGGGAGTCCCATATTCAATATTTCGTAATCCCCTTTCACTAGTGGCCAACCTTTCCACATTATGATGATCTGTCTCATGGTTTCATACAATGGTTGGAGATTGAAGCCACCCATCCCTAAGTCATGAAATAGAAAAAAAGACATTCTTCTTGATCATGAAAGGTTACCAAGGGATTTTTACTGACCAAGGTATGAACATGATTCCAAATAATTCTATACCATTTATGGTCCTCATATGTGGCTCCTAGAATAAGTATGTCAAAAGGAGGAATGGTCGGCTGAGTTGATGAGGAAGCAGGAGAGGAATCCCCATATATTCTTCTCTCAATAAGCACATCATCTATTGCTTGTGTTGAAGGGATATCTTCCTTGATAGATTCTTCCTCACTTATGGGATGATCATTACTAGGATGAGCATGCTTCCTTGAAGACTCACCAAAATCCTAAATCAATTCCATTATTGCTATAGATAGGGGGTTAATGAGGAAAATGGTTTGTCCACATGAAAGACCAGTCAGCTTAGCACACCACCCGAGTAGGCTTCTACCCAAGCTTCTGAATAACCATGTGATATAAATATAGAAGATTCAACTGGTGGAAGAATGATCTCAACATTGGTATCTTCTCATTTTTATATCAACAAGAACTGGTGGATGATCCCGCGGTATTGATCTCCCCACATGCCAACTAAAGAAGAGGGTAAACCCTTTGTATGTAGCCAAAATAATGATCAAACTGATAAGAGGTATGAAAATTTCTAATAATCAGCTCATCAATATTGGTATAAAGAACCTAATCCCAATGGGGAATCTTGTATGAACTTTCATCAATAGAGACACCACCATTATCAATGATTAGCCTAGACGATGCAGGATAAGGCATGAAATCTAAGGAATCGGGTTGGATCAACACATTAGAAACCTCTTCAAGGCCTAACAATATGACCCCAACCCTGGATATGTTCAGAAACCTGAAAAAATAAGGCATAAGGAATCCTGGTGGTATTATAGTGTTCTTAATAGTGAAAATGATCCCCTATCCATAAAAATAAAAACTATAAAAGACTACAAATATTATAAGGGTTTATTCCCTGTTGAATGTGGACTGAGAGCTGGTAAAGGCATGAAAGAGTTTCCATAACTAGATTAATAGGCTATCCCCCTCACTAACTAAGATTCCATCACCAGGGTACCAACAAAGATTCTCTAACATACATCCCTAGTCAAGAAAATACATCCATTCAAGAACATGGCCATAAATCCTACCAAAATAGGGCTTGAGGATACTTATGACCTCACCTGGTAGCCCCATGTGGTATGATATCTAACTTCCAAGATGGCCCAGTATGAACTAGCACTATCATGAACCTATCGATAAAGGAACCAGTGACGGTGAGTAACACCACTACGATAAAGGAAAATGTTGTTCCAATATTTTAAATAAATTAGCTAGTGCATATTCAGATCCTTTATTATATTTTCTTTTATGATGTTGATCATATCCCTCTCCAATATTGGGGTTTTCAAAGGATCATCCTAGACATCTTTGGTAGGAAGAAACTCATCATACATCTCCCCAAAAAGGGATATTCCACATAGCTGATAAATATCCAAGAGGTTTATTCTTTTCTCTCAATGGGATAAATGAAATGAGTTGGTTCTAAGGAACTAATGACTAACCAATTCTATGAGAAGACTATATTGGTGATAAATAATGAATTGGGAAACCCATACTTATTCATAGAGATTGACATCGTATAGTTGGTCGAAAAAATCTAAGAAACTCTTACTGGCCTAGAATGGCCATGCCCATTCATCATAAAAGATTCCACCAAGGAAAAAATACCATTTAAAACTTTATCCACTGCCTGAGTTTATTAAATAAGAAAAAAATATACTCAATTATCTTTGAGAGATGAGATGATGTGAGAATTTTCATCCATCTATACTTAGAGGGGAGTTCCCCAACTTATAATGAAACTCCTAGGACCATGTTGCAACCAGTTATCCATCCTCAGAAACTATTTCCCGGATGAATTCATGGGAATACACCTATAAAAATAGTATATTTTAGTATGAAGAAGGAATGGAAACATCATCTAATAGGCCAGACCCATACAGGGGAAGATGGTGTGATAAAGGATAATTCTGTAGTTTGGATGGGAGAAATTTTTTTGGACCTCATTGTCAAAGCACACAAGATACCAAGGGATGACATTGTAATTCCTAGTAATCATAGCAATATGGTCACCTATAGATGAAGAACTATGATGAGATTCAAAATCCATCTTCATAAAAGCAAGAATCATATGTTAGACTAGTGAAAATTCCATCAAAGGAAATTCATAACTCCATAAGACTCTTTCACATCACATGAATCAAAAGGGGGTTTGTGATTGTATAAAGGAATCATAAATATTCTAGATTATGAAGATCTCAAAGTCTAAACAAATCCATATAACATCACAAGACCGCTCAAATAGTCACAAGACTCATGATCGCAAGACCCCAACATGGTCACATGATTTTCATAATAGTCAAGTGGTCATACATCCAAGACAGTAGATCTCATGAAACCGTCAAGGAAAAACATATATGAACTACATACAAGGTTAAAATAATTACCAAAGATAATTTCATGGTTGTTTCAAATAAGCACTTGGTAAAATCAAGTCTTGCGAATCAATTCTCAGCAAACGGTCTCACGGGTGGGTCTCATAATTAGTTCTCACATAAAGGTATTTCGAAAAGGTCACGTGACATAGACAGAGCACAAGAGCTCTGAGATTTGGGTAGTCGGTGAATGATCTACCCTCCATTACCCTATTTATAGAGTCTTCTATGGAATACCAAATGTCTCCCAAAATACAAGAATCACTCAAAACACTGATTGGAGATAATGACAAAGAATTAGGTGGGCATTTACTTTCCTTATAACTGAACCCTTTTCCCTACTGACGTCACTCCAGGTGGGGGGTATTTTTTTAAGCCCTCCAAATGAGCATCATAAAATTCATAAGGGAAGAAATACCTAAATATGAGTATAATTTTTCCCCTGGAGTAAAGGAAGAAGAAGGTTACCATGATCACACAGATTGTGTGAACCACCAAAAGACATGGGATCATGAAACCTTTAGATGGTCTCATGGAAGAGCCATGCACAATGCATAACCTACTAAAAGGTATCATAAATCCCCTTTGAAAAAGACTCCTTATTATTATAAAGGCATCCCAGACACTCAGTGATCATGTGTCAATAGCCATATGAGCTCCCCCCAGTCACGTGACTTGTTAGCCAGTAGGAACCTGACAACCATAAAAAAATACTTATAAAATAAAAATAAAAATATCCAAAAGGTAGAGGAATTTCATGTTCATAAACATTACATGATACAAATAAGTGGTTAAATAGATGTCGTTATCCCCTATAGACATGTCTGTCTTACCATGCGAGATCCCACTGGCATTCTACCTTCATCACATGAAGGGCTTTGAAGATGTCCAGGTGGTATTTCTCTCCCCCTCTGAATCTTAATATAAATAGAAGTGTTTTACATAATAATGATCATGAATCATCATTGGACACTTTGTTGGTCATGTGATGCATCAATGATGTGGAGAGTGGTTGTATTCAATGACACTCATACAAACCCACATGATCCCGAAACCTTGAAAATTAAAAAAGGAAATAAAAAGGGAAATGGTAGGAGCTTCTTATGAGGGGAAGGTACATTGATCCTATGTGAATGGGGTCATACATATCGGGTGGTCACAATTGATCATGCGAGGCCCACCTTGATAAACTAGACTAGTCTCATAAATACCCCTTGACAATCCACATCTATCACATAGAATACCCTATAAAAAGTTTCTAAGATCATGTGAAAGACTTTTAATTGGCATCCTGATCTCATGAAGGCCCTTGTATATGTTGACACGACCTTTAAAAATACCCTTTTCATGTTCACATGATTAGGCAAGGCCCCTTCAATTGGAAAAAATAAAATAAATGGGATGCTTACATGATGGTCTTTCAGTCGCTGGAAATCATGAGACACCCCCAGGTTGACCTACGAAAGGACCTCACAAAGCGCATAACATAAAATCTATCCACCAACTATAGAATGAAACTACAAAATACATTACCCACGAAGAGGTGTATAATTGGGGTGGCGAGGCCTATAAATCTACCACCCCATCATGAAAAATGCATCTTTGGATCTATTCACCAGCACAACCAAGCATTGGAGTAGCCTTATTTGAGTAGCCAATCTCATGATCATAAAGGTTTTCCACTAGGTAAAATCCAGATAAAAATTGAAGAAATCATGAAGTATGAACAGACACTTCACGTGATAACTTAATATCATGCGAAGGACTTCTGGAGGGCTACGCGAAGGACACCCCACATATATGATGAATCACAAGATACCTAAACAAGATAACCCTAAAAAATCTAAGTGAAATATGAAATAAAAAATGGAATAATGAATAAATATGGGACACTTTCATGAAGAAAGATTCGTTGATCTTTATGTGCTTCACATGACTCACCCAAGTCATGTGACAACACCGGGACATGTCACCCATACCATGCGACACTCCCTTGGTATAATATTTGGATCATGTGAAGTCCCCTATACATGTTATAGAATATTAAATGGTTCCCCTAGGCATTCCACACATGTATTGAGAAACCCTATGAAATCACCATACAGACCTTGCGATGTCCTCTAGACATGTCACCCAAATCACACGGCTGTATCAGGGAATGTTAGCTAGATCTCGTGAGGTCATCCAAGCAAGTCACTGGCTCTTGAGATGTCCTTTGTACAAGACATCCAGATCTCAAAACGTCCTCCAAACATGTCATCTAGCTTACATGATGACAACAAGATAAGTCACCAAGATCATGCAACACACTCCAAGCATGTCAGCCAAGATAATGCGACAACCTCTAGGAAAAATCATCCATGTCTTGAGATGTCCTCCAAACAAGTTATCCTTGATCATGAGATGAAATTCATACATGATAATTGAGTTATGATATATCCCTCAAAAAATTCAACTAAATCACACGATTATCTATGGACATGTCCATATTACAACCAGGCATGTTTAAAAATCCTTCGACTTGTCAGTAAAAAAACCAAGACATGTCAAGAATAAAATCAAGCATGTCAAAAAAACAACTAGGCCGGGTCAAGTAAGAATCCTAGGACATGATAACCTTATCCATCCACATACCAGGGAAACCCCAATGTGTAAGCCCCGATAAGTGGTATTATGTGACTTCCTCTGACTAGGGAAACCTCAGTGTGTAATCCTTGACCAACTGAACTACATGAACTCTAATTCCTACTATAACTAGGAGACATATGACACCTTTCCATGGTTCGATATCCATATTAATCATCTAAAGGGATATCCTAACACATAAGTCCCACATAAATATTTAGTGAGATATATTATTTTCTATCCCTTGTTTCTCACACTGAGACTGGATCATGTGGAATTAGGGAGTCACAATGGTCATATCATTCACATCATGAATCTAGAACATCTTGGGAAACATCAGTGTGTAACCCCTAATCTGTGGAATAATTAGATATTATTTCTTCAATATTAGGTAAACCTCATCATTTAATCCCTCATAAATTGAACTACGATGGATCTAATTCACTCCATAATCAAGATATGTAGGATTCCTCCTCAAGGATCCAGATCAAATATTTGATGCCAAAGTTTTCTCATATACGTCCTCTCTGCATGATGTTAAACTACCCAAGTTTAAATTAATATATGGGATTTTTATTACCACTATAAGAAGGATATGTATTATTCCTCATAATGGTTGAATCCCATCCTAAACATATTAATGGTCACCCTAGATGGTAGTAAATTCCATAGTTCCTGGTTATACAGATTCAACATATAAGTAGTTAACCATTAGTGGTAAATGGACGAAGAACCTCAGATACATTATAGATGAAAGCACTAAAAGACACACTTCACATATAAAAAGGTTTATCCTATGATCATGTTTTAGGGTTATCAGTCCCATATTGGGATTAGGAAGAGATTCATGAACATATATTAAATCTATAAGAGGTTCCTAGAGTAGGTAACAATTCCACCCAAAAAGGGTGTGATGAACCTAAAATCATATCCTATCAATCAATGAGAGTTTATATGTTCCATTGGGTTTGAAACCCCATCAACTACCTGCCTTTGGAAAGAATGTCTGTACAAAGTTATGTATGTGGCAACTATTGGGATTTTCCATTAATAATATTTATGGTAAATCCGATGTAAATGATTGTGCAAAAAATTTAATACACCTATCATAGTCAACCATCGATCCAAACCAAATAAACTTCAGTTGTATCTTTCCTAAAGAAATAGAAGGTTTTATCCTAGGTGTGACATGTTCTTTGTTGGCATCAGGTGTTGGGATTCAACGCCTTCATGGGAGAATAATTGACTAAAATTAATTATATTTATTGAATTATTTAATTGAAATCCTAAAAGTAATAATATCTTATAAATATTCCTCTATTGTTGATTTTTAGGGTTATCTACATAACCCTACAAATTTAGAGAGATTATTAGAGGATGTCTTTGTGGACAACATCAGATTGGATTGATATTGAGGATCATTATTCCATCAGAGTTTGAGGATATGACCAATGATGAAAACGTTAGACCATTGTTCATAAAAAATAGATCCAAACTCTAGGTAGGATATATGATTTATGTGATTTTATCCCATTATTTTATCCTGAGTGAATTTGGATCAATTCCACAAACTATAATTGATTCATGAATCAAAGATTGATTGATTTATGGTCATTTAATTTTTTCATTAATGTTTATACATCTTTGTTCATATTTTATATGAAAACAGATTGAGGTTGAAAATGAACAATGGACCAGTTTCATTACTCATTTATATGGTTTTTTTGTTTCTAACTCATTTTCTCACATGGTCATTATTGGTATATTCTTTGGATAATGTTTCTAAAAATACTAGGTATATGATCATTGCACAATCATTATTTAGAGTAACATATCAATACCACAAGTGTGGTTCATGATCAAATGTGCGATAAAGTTTTAGTGATCAAGGATGATCATAGGTGGACCAAATTGGCCTTTGATCCCTATTCTTTCCGATTGATGTGTGGTGGAATAGTGGTGTGGGTAAAGATGATTCAATGGGGTGTTTTCTGAGTGGATTTGAAGCCTGGAATCAAATATTTGGTGATGCAATGGCTGGAAAACCCCCTATCCATGATTCCTTGGTGGTGTTAGTGAAAGAAGACAATTTGGAAGAGTACCATGAGATTCTGGAAAATCTCATGTTACACATCATGCAATATTGAACTACACACTGTGGGGGGCCCTGGCAATGACGCTAGGGTTTCCACAAAGAAGAAAATATCACACTCCATGTGACACCTTTCATGCTCCATATGACCCATACTGGTGTATTGAAATGTATCTTGGAGGATACATTGGCATGGGAAGGCATGGGTACACGAACACAGTCATAGTACCTGGGAAGAGCCGAGTACTTGAACATGACCAAATTTACACCAGTATGCCTAGGTGTACATGATTTGGTACACAAGTAGGAAAAAAAGTACATGGTCATGAGTAGGTTATATAGAGAGAGTTCCGTCTCGACCTCTACATGTTGTATACCCAGTTAGGACTTTCTATGTACCCAGTTAGGATATTCCGTGTATTTTGAGGTTTATATTTTGTGCGAGACAACAACAGATGAGAAAATTAGGGATTGGATGGACACATAATTTACTCCCTAGTACACACTATGCACCCCCTTTGAGGGTGTTTTGATCCCTTGGTTTCTTTATTCTGTTCCAATATTGGTTGATTTCATTCCCTTGGTCCATACCATTTAGGGTATAATGCAGAATTATATCCAAAGCTATAGATTGTAATCCCCTCTTGAGGACGAGTCTTAGATAGAGTTTGTGGTTCCCATTCAAGAGAGAATGGTGTGTTCCTCTATCATTACTTATTATACCATAGGTGGGGCTTGTGGAATCAGTGTGAAATCTTATCATAGGGTGTTAATCCCCCATTTTTCAGGTCATTTCAGTTTGGTTTGTGGTGTCATTGGAATATGATCCTATATATAGAAATTTGATATGGATTGGGTTTGTGGTGTCCCCGATTAGTCTTGGGTCTGATACCCTATCTGTGTATCAAGATCTTAATAGTACAATGAGTTTTCCTGGGTGATGACTAATGGTCATGACCTCTTGGTTGAGTGTATTTGGTGATAGAATGGCTTGTGGAGTGGGTTCTCCTAGAAAGAAAATTTCATAGAATCTTTAAGAAAAATTATAACGTTGGTAGTTTGGTTGAGACCTCATAGAGTAACGATGTCTTTTTTTGTACATCTATTGTTTTCTTAATTTCATCATAGTATTACTTTAATGAGATAAATACTATGGATTATTTATGTTTTTAGTGATTTTGGGGTGTCCTACTGGATATTTTTATACTCACCCCTACATGGGATCTGCCACACGTGTTGTGTCTTATGCAGATGGCATACCTTTTGACCTAGTCCTAGAGGGACTAGGACCAGGATAAGCTCAGTGATTTTGGTAGACCAAGGAGCATGCCAGTGATTTATTTTGACAATATTCCTATCATACTTTGAAGGTTGGACGTTTTTTTAGTTTCTTTTGGAAGGCTTATATTTGGAATTTGCTTTACAGTACCTTGTTTTCAAACTATGATTATGGGATTATATGTGTATGAATGAATTTTTATTAGTTGTTTTACATTTAAAAATTATATGGGCTTGGAGATGTGTGTGTGTGCATATAAATTAGGATAATGACTCCCATGTGTGTGATATGTATACTCAGTGCTGGTCACCAACCCATGGCCTATTGGAGGCGGGCTTGGGGTAGTCTTGGCCCAGGCCCCATCGGGCCGGATCATGATAGAGTGGTATTAGAGGTAGTCGGTTATACCATAGGATCAGAGTTTGTGAGATTGTTTTGGAATTTTGGGGAACAATTTTAAAGTTTTCTAATCTCAATATTTCAGGCCAGAGACACTAGTGTTAGTGTGGCAACCAATGTATCAATTCACCATGAATATGAAAATCTGATTTTTTGACTCTATATATGTAGACAATGGTTTAATTGAAAATAATTGGTATATGCATCATATAGGAATGGGTTATGATTTGCATTTACTTTTTTGATTTATCTCCCCAAAAATACTCTCTGACCATGGTACATCTTATTTATTTCAGGATATCTCCATGAGGATAGCTAGCTAGGATTCCACTGCATGATCATGAGGATGATCCATTAAGCGATGAGGCTTTTGTAAAGGGTCCTATACTAGAGATAGTGCCTGTGGGTGGTTTAAAAGATGTACCAACACCCATGTAGAATCATTTTGTACCAACATGACTATATTGAGATGCACATAAGCTGAGTATGATGCATGAGTTCTAGTGGAAGGTAAATCCTAGGGTTCAGGGTGAGCCAAACCCCCAGGTGGATGAGAACTTGGTAGAGGTAGTCACTCATGTTTTCCACCTTATGGGTATTCCTACAGACAATATGGAAGTATTCACAGTGATACTTCTTCAGGGTTATGCTGGGTGATGGTGGAATATGGTGACTCAGTCACATGACAAGACATCTGCCTCCTGATTTGACTTTGAGTTTCTCTTCAGGGAAGAGTTTTATCCGGAAATATTTTGATCAGTGCGTATCCAGGAAATTTTGCATCTACAACAAGGAAATATGATTGTGGAAGAGTATTCAATGTGGTTTACTGATCTATCATGGTACCCTTAGATATTTTTCAAGATATGTTCTTCAGGTCATGAGCCTTTTATTAGGGATTACATTGGGATATTAGGGATTCAGTGATATATCTTTTTATTTCCACCTATGTTGAAGTTCTTGAGTGGTCCTTTGTAGAGATATTCCTAGAAGTACATTCATAGACAATGGGTGCTAGTAGTGGGAGTTCAGAAACTGAGACCTTAGAAGCCTGTATCCGATGACAGTCATAAGGATCTGAGAGTTTAATATGATTTAGTAGACAATCCTAGGATAGAGGATTAGTGGTGAAGGGCTCTCAGGATGGATCGAGTTAGCTGAGGTAGAGTATTTATTCTAAAATGGTTGGAGAAATCTTGGATGGAATTTTTTGACCCATCATATAACTGATCGAAAGAAGGTAGAGGGACCACCTATATAGTGGCCCTTACTTCTCATACATTAACATTACATCTTTTTAGATGAATATTCATTACATTATAGAGCCACATGATTGCAGAACATAATTGTTTTGTTCCTTTGTAAACTTGGAACATAATATTCCATTATGGTGAAATATCTTCAATTTTATACCCAAATATATTTCCATTTAGTAATCTTCATAGACATACCCTACATAAAAAATTTCTTCATAACCCGGGGAGAGGAAAAATAAGAAAGGGTGATCTCAGATGCTCATTAAGGGTAAACATAAGAGATATCAATCTATGATCATATAAAATCATAAGATAAGTATAAGGGTACATGTTGATGAACATAACTTATGAATTTCATACCTAACCTATCATAGATCATAAAAATGATTCATGAAATAACGATTGACAGTTCATAAGACATGAATCACAATAAAATAAAAGAACATGATACATTAGAGTAAAATATTGGCATAGACATAGATTTTTTGGCATACACATAAGAATGTAAAATAATTTATATATTAGAAAAGGATCCCTACCATGACCATCATAGAAGAAAAATTATTTTACTGAACTAGGTTCACTCCCCATTCCATCCCTATCTTTCTGAACCGGGTTTACTTCCATTTCTAGCCTATCTTACTAAACCAGATTCACTTCCTATTCTAGTCCTATATTATTGAACCAAGTTCACTTCCCATTCCAGTCATGTCCTAATAAACTGAGTTCAATCCCCATTCCAATCCTATCTTACTGAACCTATTTCACTCCTTATTCCAGTACAATCTTACTGAACTAAGTTCACTCCCCATTCTAGTCCTATCTATCTCATGAGATATAAATCTTTACCCAATTAATGCATTAGAGAGAGATATAGTTCCAACCATTCCATAATGAAAACCATATTTATGTGTTCCACAATATCATAAAAATTCATCATATCATAACCCATAAAATGAAATGGGAATCATAAAAATTTCATCATATCATAACCTATGTAAAAGAGATAGGTTTCATAATCATTTCATCATAGAATAACCCATGAAAATAAGTGTGTTTTATAAAAATTTCATCATGGTATAACCCGTGGAAGAGAAATATATTTCATAAACATAATGAAATCAAAACATAAACCATTTAGATAAATAATATGAATGGTATATTTGGATAGTATCCCCATTAAGGCATATTTAACACCAACATATGTCATATTATATAGAAAATAATTTGGAAATATCATTTAAAAAATTTCTTAAGGAAAATATCATTTCCTCTTTGAAAAAATATTTTTAAAACATAACACCTTTTGAAAACCTTTTCTTTAAAAATAAACTTGAAACTTATAATGTATTATTTGGAAATAATTTAAAAACTTTCTTATGGAAAATATCCTTTTCCACTTTAAAAACATTTTTTCAAAAAAAAATTTAAAATCATTTTTAGAAATCATGGTTTTGGAAGAAAAGGGGTTTTTGACTGAAATGATAAAAAACATTCTTTTGAAATTTTGAGTACATAAAGAGAGGAAAATGAATGGAAAAAATGTCATGAAATTAATGTAGGAGAAGAATAGTCATGAGAATTATTGATATCAAGATCACAATATTTCAACATTGGAGGCTTAATCATAAACAATCCTAATAAATGATGAGATTGTAACATAAAACCCTTACCACTTTGGTGACCTTGAATCATAAGAACCAATAAAGTATAAGATCAAATAAAACATTAAAATATCATGAGGAAAATAAATTCTTAATATTACATGTCATAGGGGTAGTATATACACCTCGTAAAATAATATAGGTTCATAACATAATGTATGTATCAAAGAATGTAAATTGAGACAAAAATACCTTACTACTTATATAACTTTTAAACCAAAAACCCGATGAAAGAGAGATAATAAAATAGATATGTAAATACAAATAATTATAAGGATAATAATCATAAAATAAATTCATGGGAGTTATATATACCACATAAAATAAATAGGCGGTGAATATGGCATGTGTCTCATAAGAGTAAAAAGTGAGATGGAAATCCTTTACCTTAAGTATTTCATTCCATTGTACTCATTAAAACCTATATTATAATAAATATAAGTTTATTATAAATGTATTAAATAACCATATTCATATATATCATACCATATATAATTTTATTATGACCTTTTATTACCTATTTATTAACAATTCTATGTTAAAGTTACGTTTTGGGTAATAACTGCTTTGTTTTTCATATATGTTTTAATTTGTTACATTTTTAGTCCTATTACTTTGATAATGATTTCATAATATCAAAAATTTAAACCATGATATAAATATCATATACATTCAGTATATATTTATTTATATTAATTTATAAAATTTAGTTTTAGGAAGTGAAATACACCGTTCAAGGAGGTGGTATGCCGTATATACGCATGATCGTTGTTTCCATTTTATTTTAGGATTGAAAGAAAGAAAATTAAATGATATATATATATATTATCATTATAGAATTGTTTTTATGTCGTATATATAAAATATTTTCATTAAAAACATCCTTAATACCTTTTATTTAAAGTGTGAACAAATCACATTACTTCTCGAGGAGGTAGTCTACCATACACATGAACAACGTTATCATATTCCCCCAAATGGGAAGTGTGAAGGTATGTGTGATAAAATAAATTAAAGAATCACAATAACACAATAAATATAATAAATATAATAAATATAATAAATATAATAAATATAATATATAAACTATAAAATTGTCATTATTTCCAACCATGATAGGTGGTAATGGAAAAATGAATGACATCAGTTCATGAGGTGGCGGTCCGTTATACACACGAACAATGATTTAGTAACCCATTTTATGGAAGTTTAAATATATTTAGTCATTAAATTAGCATAAAAAATTTAAATATATATAATATAGTAGGTTTATGATATAATAATGATATAATAATAAATTAAGGAGGTGTGTGAGGAAATAAAACAAAAACACTCATTAAAGAATGTTACATCTTCTTTCGTTATCCTCATTTGGTTTACACTAAATCCTTTCTAGGTTCAATTTATGACAAAAATAAGGTTTCTAGGATGATATAAGGGAATTTTTGAATTTATTTGGGTAGGGTTTGGTTAATACAAATTGATTGAGAGGTTTTTATAAGTGAGGAGAGTGAGTGAGCTTTTATTGTTGATGAAGAATGGCCTTTTTTGTTAATACCCAAAAGTATTCACTATTATGCAGTATATGTTACCTCATGTACCTCAAAAATTGACTAATGATGTAGGTAAGGGTTTATGTTGTCTATAAAAACCCCCAAAACAAAAAAAAAACAAAATTTTATCATGTTATTCTTTAGTCTTTTAGTTTACTCAATTTTTACCCTTTTAGTTTTTCCCACAGTAAATTGTATATTTTTATTTACCTAGGTAATTTATCCATAAATAATACAATTAAAATGAGTTTTATTAGATAATTTAGAGCCAATGATTCTAAATAGGAATTATAATTTATTAAATAAACACCCAATGTGTCTATAAAATTAATGCCAACACATACATTGCGGAAAAATACCATTTTAACCATAACCACGCTAATATAGTTTTTACTATTTAATAGCCAATGTCGTCATTATAAAAGAATAATTGGTATATAAATGGAGAATATTTTATATTTATTAACATTTAAAAATAACTTGTAATAATATAGTATTTTTAGTTATTTTAAATTATTTACTAAATTATCATTTTTTATAAAATTACATTAATGTTAATTTTGACATTATTCATTTCATTCAAATTAAAAAAATATAAATATAATAATAAAATTAAAATATATTATGTTAAAACCTATTCAAAATGATATAATAATATACAAAAATTAATGTAATATAATAATTCATTCAATTTACTTCACTTTTAATATTTTTAGTATTATTTATTTTATTTATTTACTACTAAATAATTCATGGGTTGGCATTTCTTAAGGAATTAAAGCAATTATTTAATATCTAAAAAATTAAAATAAATTATAATGTTAAAAAACTCATTTATATTTAAAAATAACATTTATAATATAACATATAAAGTTTTTTCCATATCCCAAAGATTTATAGATATTAATGATAAGGATGGTTCCCTTTTTGTCATTTTCTTTACTTAACTTATTATATTGGTCACTTTCATTGAAAGGTGTCCCAAAAAATATGAAAATCTAGAATAAGGTGCTAAGAGTCGAACTATATCCATAAAATGGGTGTTTTATAAGTTTCTAGGTCATTTTACCCATTATCTATTAAGTTTAACCCCTAATAAACTCGTTTTTACCTTAATCACAATAATTATATTTAATAGTTTTCACTAATAATTCTAGTAAAAAATTAAGATATAATTATTATATAATAAAAATTATTCTTATTTAAAATATAGAATCTATTTTTTTTAAATTCATTTAAGAGAATTATCAGTATTTAATTTAAAATTAATCCCACAAATGCGATAGAAAAATAGGTTTTTAACAAGAAAATGTTCAAAAGTTTACAATGTTTTAATATCAAAATTCAACCTAAAAATTAATCCAATGAAATAATTAGATTAATTCTAAACTTCTTAAAATTTTATCTTTAAAAACCCACTTTTTCATTGCATCTATGGGAATGATTTTAAATTAAATCATGACAATTTTTTAAAATGAATTTGAAAAAATAGATTAAATATTTGGAATCATAATAATTTTTATTGATATAATTGAACTAATTTTACTTTAAAAACAATTTAAAATATAATTTATCTTTATAAATAATTTAAATAAATAGGTATTTTTAAATTAAAATTCAGTGTTTTTCACTATTCATCAAAAAATAAAAATTTTCAGAAAAATCTCAAAAAATTAACCTAAGATAATTTCCACATTATGAATAAAAAATTAATTTTATTTTATCAAATTAATTTTATTAAAGTGTCAAAACGTAATTCTATTATTGTTTATAAATTTTTTTTGAAATTAGTATTTTTTAAACATTTAATGACTTTATGAAAAAATAGGTATTTTATTATCTATATATTATTTTTTATTTAAAACAATTATGTTTAATAGTTAAAAAGTAGATATTACTATTTATATTGTTATTTTTAATGGATAGGTTATAATGGTCACATTTCAATAACTATATTAATAATTTCTCATGGTTTTGTTAGAACTCAGTGTTGTGTATAATGCAAGCTAAGCCAGTGTTGCGTGAAGTGAAAGCATAACTTGGTATTGTGTGAAGTGAAAGATATCAAAAAAATTTACTTTATTTGAAAAAAAATAATTCATAAAAACTCAGGGTGTTATGACCTAGGAAGAGATAGATCTTCAAGAAAAGAGGTATGCATGGTGACTAGTGTAGCAGATGGGTAGGTAAAGAAGTAGGAGGTTATATGAGGTTTTTCCTATTGCAACCACCACCCCAGGTGGTCCATGCTAGGATTTGGGAGTTGGTGGTTAGATATTAGAACAAATATAGGATATGGAGAAATATGTTTCTGAGGTTTTAGGGATATTACGAGGTATGATATGTTTTTTTTCAACCTTAGATGTAGTATCGATAGAAACAGGTGCGAGTCATTACTTTCTTTCCACTTTTATGGTTCAAAACATAGAGATTTTGGTTGAGCCCTTGTCTCAACCCTTATACTTGGAGACTCTGACAGGAGGTGACTTAGTGATTACACACATCTGTTGATATTGTGATATTTAACTTGGAGGTGATAACTTCATATGAGATCTCTTTGTAGTAGTGATGAGGCCTTATGATGTCATCATAGGTATAAACTAGCAATTTAAATCTCATAACTATATTAACTATTTTAGGTGGAGGATGTGATGTGTTTGTAGTGATGGGATGTGGTTTTCTTTTTTGGGTGAAAAGGAATGAATGATGGAGCGGGATAGGATCAAGCATAGGAGGGTGAAATAGATTACTCATCAGTTGGATAACATGAATCAAGGAGTAGTGAATGATATGAGTTACTAGTTTCCTATGGTGGTGGAGGATTATAGGGATGCCTCTTTTGGGGACATTCCAGGATTACCTCCTCACCGAGAGATAGACTTTGGTATTAACATACACCCCAAGATGACCCCTGATATCCACCACAACATATCAGACGGTTCCTATAGAGTTTCATGAGTTGAGGGTATAGTTGGAGGAATTTAAAAATAAGGTATTTTTTAGGCCTAGTGTTTCCCCTGAGTATCCTTAGTGTTGTTTTCCAAGAAGGCATATAGGATCTTGAGGTTATGTATGGATTATCGGCACTTTCACCAATTTACCAAGAAGAATAAGTATCCAATACCAAGGATTTAGGAGCTCTTCAATTAGTTGATAGGTGTGCAATGGTTCTTAAATATTGACCTCAGATCGTGTTATCACTAGTTATGAGTTCTAGATGAGGACATACTAAAGACGAAATTTAGATGTCACTATGGTAATTATGAGTACTTGGTGATACCCTTAGACATGAAGAAAATACCAAAAATGTTTATGGGACTCAGGTACCAAATCTTTCAGCCTTTTTGAGACCAATTTGTGGTGGTATTCATTGATGATATCCTAGGGTACTTGGAATCAGAGGAGGTGAGCTCAAGAAACACAAGGATGGTCCTAGACACAATCCAAGAGCACTATATTTATGGGAAGATCTTAAAGTGTTATTTTTGAATTTTAGCAGTCCACTTTCTTGGATACTACATCTTAGAGGTTGGAGTTAAAGTGGATCTAGTGAAGGATGAGACAATGCTAGCTTGGGAGCCACCCATGTTCATTACCGAGGTGTGTAGTTTTCTTATGTTACAAAGGTACTATCAGAGGGTTGTATTTGATTTTGACAAATTTGTAGCACCTTTGATAGCTTGAATAGAAAGGATAATCCTTTCGTGTGAATGAAAAAGTTCTAGAAGTGTTTTCAGGAGTTTATGTAGAGGTTGACAAGTCCCCCCCCCCATCTTTAGATTTTCAGAGGAGGATTTCAAGTACACAGTGTTTTTTGACACCTTAGGAACTGAACATGGTTGTGATCTAATATAGAGGTTGGAATTGGTTGCCTATGGGTCTTGGTAGTTGATACCTCATGAATAAGACTACACGACCCATTATCTTGAGATAATAGTGGTTTTATTTTTCCTAAATATGTAGTAACACTACCTTATGGGTGAGTGGTTTACCATCTACTCTGACCACAAGTGTCTCAGACATATCCTCTCTCAGAAGGAACTTAACTTGAGATAGTGTCAATGAATAGAGTTACTCTAGGACTATGAATTATATATATTCTATAATCTTGGGAAGAGAAGTGTGGTGGTAAACACCCTCATTAGGATACATTATTCTCAGATATTGGATGAGGCATAAGAGAAGTCAGCCTTATTGAAGTTGTTCTTAGTGGAAAATGATAGTGCTTCATATCTTTAGTCAATGGTTATTACCCCACCACTTTTACAAAAAGTTAGGGAATATTATCATGGAGATACCGACTATGAGACCTTACATTCTAAGATATCCACTGAACGTGCTCCTAATGTATTTTTTTGAAGTTGGGGAGCACATTATCATTTTAAAAGGATGTAGAGTGGTAAAAATGACATTGAAGGAGGAGTTTATGAGGGATTTTAATACATGACCTTTGGAGGTACATCCAGTTTAAGAAAAGATGTTGCATGATTTATGACATCAATTTTTCTGGCCAGGCATGAAGATATGTGTGACAGAGTTTGTCTCTCGATGGATCACTTTTCAGTTGGTGAAGTCTGAGCACCAGGTTCTATCTAGTTTTATTCAACCCCTTGAGGTGACATAGTTAAAGTGGGATGATATATATATGGAATTCACGATGAGGCTATCACATACGTCCAGAGTACATGATTCTATATGAGGATCATAGAAAATCTCACTAAGTTGTCCCCCTTACTAGCTATTCTATAGAAGAGTTCAATAGATAAATTGGGATTCTTGTACATGGATGATATAATAAAGATCTATAGATTTCCCTTTATGATCGTTTCAAACCATGATTCTCCCTTGACGTCACAATTATGTAGAGGATTGTAGAAGGACTTTGGGACTCAGTTTCATTTGAGCATGGAAGTTCAACCCCACACTAATGACCAGATTGAGAAGACCATTCTGGTATTGGAGGATATGTTGTGAACTTCAATTATGGATTTTGACTTTAGTTAGGAGGATCATCTATTCTTGGTGGAGTTTTAGTTCAATAACAACTACCATTCCACCATCAGTAAGACACTATTCAAGGACTTATATGGTCAACCTAGTAGGTCTCAAATTTTTTGGACTTATCAGGGTGAGTCATCACTCATGGGCCCAGAGCTAGTGTGATCTATAATATATAAGGTATAGATCATCCAAGAGAGGATAAGGAATGCACAGAGCCATCATAAGTTCTATTATAATTGATGAAAAAGTCCCTTGGAGTTTGATGAGGGAGACCATTAGTTTCTTAAGGTCTCACCTCATTGTAGATTATGTTTATTTTGTCATCATGGAAAGATATTTTTGAGATTTATCATTTCTTTCTAGATACTGTGTAGAGTCAGAAAGGTGGCATACCACTTAGCTCTACCACCAAAGTTAAACTGAATACATGATGCCTTTCAAATGTCGCAGCTGAGTAAGTATGTTCACAACTCATCGCATGTTATCAAATGGAGAAAGTGGTACATCATGGATGGGGATACCTTTATAGAGTACCCAGTGGAGATTGAGGATTAGTTGGAGAGTATTATTCTTGGATGAGTGATTCCCCTACATCATTTCTAATGAAAACACATGAATCTTTAGGAGATCACATGTGAGCAAGAGACCTAGATATGAGCTCAGTTACCTCATCTCTTTGAGTAGGTTTTTCACTTTTTAATATAAAAATCCCTAATTTTGGGATAATGTAATGACTATGAATTTTCCATGTATTACTTTAGCATATTATATAGATTATTTTTGGATCCAGGTGCTGAGATGACCTAAGAATCCGAGTCCTAGTGAGCATAGAATTTTTGTTTGAAAAAAATTAAATATATTGATTTCACATACACACAATTCTACTAAAAAATTGAAATAACTCTTAAATGAAGTCTCAGATTTGAAATATGAGGCTACTGTAGAGTTTAGAATGTGATTTTTTCCTAGGCATGACATAATTATTATTAGTGTCGGGCGTTGGGCTTTGGTGACATCATGGGTGAATAATTTAATAAATTTAATAATGTTTATTTAATTATTTAATAAAATGTTTAAACCTAATAATCTATTATAAATATGACTCTATGGAAAAATTTTAGGGTAAAAAAATGACCCTGAAAATTTAGAGAGAGCGTTAGAGGATATCTTGGTAGATGACATCAGACTAGATCGAGATCAAGGACCATTGTGCCATTTGAGTTTAAGGATCTCACCAATAATAAAAATTCATGACCATTATTCATGAGTGATTAATCCAAACCCTAAATAGGATGTTTTATTTATGTGATTTCATCCCATTCTTTTATCTCAGTCAAACATGGATCAATTCAATGAACTAGAATTGATTAAAACATTTGTGGTTGATTTATTTACCGTTGATTAATTTGTTTGTCAATGATTATACCTATTCGTTTATATTTTATACAAAAATAGATTAAGGTAAAAAATGAATAAAGCCTGATGTTTTTTCTTCACATTTATGGTTTATGGTTTTCTCACCCATTTCTTTGAAAGTTCATCATTTGTATCTTCTTTTTCCAACGGTTCAATGAATAACAGTTATATGATCATTGTGAGGCCATTCTTCAGCACAATGGATTAATACTACAAGTTCATCTCATGTTCAAGCATGTGATAAAGGTGTGGTGATAGAGTATTATTGGATTTCTAGTGAGTTGGACTGAGGATCAGTCTTCTTTCTAGTTGATATGTGGTGGTAGAGCGGTGTGGCTATGGATGGCCCAATGGGGGGTTTTCTAGGTGGATTTGAATCCTGGAATCAGATATCTGATAAAGAAAAGGTCATCAAACCATAGATCCATGATTTCTAGTAGATTTTGTGATGGCATAGGTATGTATGGAAAACATATAGGAGAACCATGGGATTCTAAAAAATTCCATGTTACACAACATGTAATCATAAATTGCATACTGTGTGGGGACATAGATATGTCACTAGGGTTTCTATGGAGAATAAAATATTACAGGATATATGACACCTTTAAAACATCATCTGTACTATGATGGAGGCCTGACATGTATCTTAGAGGATACACAGGCATGGGTAGTCTAGGGTACATAGACACAGTCAGAGTACATGGGTAGAGCTGGGTACTCAGACATGACTTGGTGTACACGGGCATGACCAGGTCTACCTAAGTTTGTATATGGGATTGAAAAAAAGAAAATGATCATTATTAGGTGGAACAAGTAGAGTTACATCTCAACCTTTATATTCCATGTACCTAGTTAAGACATGCCAATTATTTTGATGTTTACATACCCTGTGAGACAATGACACACAGGCATACTAGGGGTTGGATGAAAGGATGTGTTCTACCTAGTTCATGATATGCACCCTACCGAAGGGGTTTTAGATCCCTTTGTTTCTTCTATTAATACAAGTATTAGTTGCATACATTCTCTTAGTCCATCCCCTAGTGGGTATAATGTAGAATTTTTCCCACAACTCTGGATTGTGATCCCATATTGAGGATGAGTCTTAGATAGAGTTTGTGGTGTCCCTCTATGATAGAAGTATTTAATCCTCTATAATTCCTTCTTATAAACTTGGTGGGGGTTCATATAATTATCATGAACTCCATGCACAAGGTGGTTATCCCCCATCTATTAGGCCATTTTAGTAGGGTTCATGGTATCATCGGCATATGATCCCCTATATAGCGGGTTGATCAAGATTGGGTTTTTGGTGTCCCCCAATGGTCTTGGGTGCATTCCCCTATCCATGTATCAATATCTTCAGAGAAAACTAATTTTTATTGGGTGGGGACCAATGATCATGACTATTGGTTGAGTGTCTCTGATGATAGCATAACTCGTGGAGTGGGTTATCCTAAAATAAACATTTTCTAGAATCCTCGAGCCAAACCATGTGGCTAGTAAATCAACTGAGACCACAGGGAGGCCTGATTTACTTCTTGATTATATCAGGTTTTTTATTCTTACATTCTATTTAGTATTAATTTTATGATCTGACTACTCTTGATGATTTATGGTTTTTGATTTCAGGGTGTCCTATTGGATATTGTTATACCCACCTCTACATGGCCTCTACTAGCACATGTCATGTCCTAGACAGATGATAGGACTTTTAATGGAGTCCTAGAGGGACCAAGACCAAGAAGAAATTAGTGATACATGAAGACTGAGGTGTGCAGCAGTGGTTTATTTTGACAATAGTTATGTCATACTTTCAAGGTTGGACTTGTTTTCAGTTTCTTTTGGTGGGTTTGTATTTGGAATTTTCTTTCCAGTAACTTGTTATCATACTTTGATTGTGGTATTATATATGTATTCCTGCATTTTTATTAGTTGTTTTAGATTTCAACATTCTATGGTCTTGGAGATGTGTGCATGTGTGCAGGTACATTAGGATAACTCCTCCAATGTGTGTGACATACCTACTCAGCACCGGTCTCCAGACCTTGGCCTATTAAAGGTGGTCTTAGGGTAGTCACAACTCAAGCCCCATTAAGCCAGGTCTTGCAGAACTGGAGGTGAAAACTCTTAATGGTATGATGACCACATCACATGTTTATAATTCATTTCAAATAAAAGTTATTGGGATAGTTCTTCCTATGAATTTTATTATTCTTTCTCTAGTTTAATTTGATGAAATATTAGTTGTGGATTGGTTCTCCTAGTATAGAACCCATATAATTATCAAGTAAGGTATATTAAATTTGATATTATGAATCAACCTTTAATCATCTATAAGTATGAGGATGATCCTGAAAACCTAATAGAAATTAATTTCATCATATGGGTTATTCTCTGTATTCATGAAGGATATTTATCTCAAATAGATGTGGAGAAACTCAACATTGATAATTTTCCTATTGTTCGGGAATATGATGATTTATTTCAGGAGAAATCTCCAAATATTCTCCTAAATTGTGAAGTTGAGTTTTCAATAGAACTCATACATGGTGCTAAAACTATTTCAAATACTCTATATAGAATGGTTCTGATTGATTTGTAGAAATTAAAGAAGCTACTCTAAGAGAATCTTGATAAGGGATTCATTCAACCAAGTGCTTGTCCATGAAGTGAACATATTCTTTTTATTTAGAATAAATATGGATTGAAGAGTATTTCATTTATTATCATGTAATTAACCAAATAACTATTTAGAACAAGTGTCCTCTACCCCATATTAGTTATATGTTTGATCAAATACAAGGATTTCTATATTTTTCCAAAATTGATCTTCAGTCTGGGTATCACCAGCTAAGGAGAAAGAAAGAGGATATACCCAAGATATCCTATCATATGAGGTATGATCATTATGAATTTATGGTAATTTCATTTGTAATTACCCATGATACTGTTATCTTCAAGGATTTAATGAATAGATTCTTTAGATATGACATTGATAAATTTTTAGTTGAATTTATAGAGGACATTCTTATATATTCAAAGAGAAAGGTAGATCATGAAGACCATTTGAGAATTGTGATGAAGAAACTAATAAAGGATAATTTGTTTTCTAAATTTATAAAGTGTGAATTTTGGATTCATAATGTTTCATTATTCGGTAATATAATCTCAATTGAGGGTATATCAGTGGATCCTTCAAAGATAGAATTTATATAGCAATAAAAATATTTATTTTTCTTAGGTTGGTTAGATACCACCAATGATATTTGATATTTTTATCACAACTCTCTATTACACTCACCAAGATGACTTTAAAGGGGGATAAGTTCCTATTGATAGATGAATGTTAATAGAGATTTAAAGAACTAAAGAGAAGGATGATTAACACAACTTTTCTTATAGTACCCTATAATGGAGTATTGTTTGTTATATTTAGTGATGCATTAATGAAGGTACTATGATATGTACTTATGAAGGATGACATGGTGATGGAATATGCCTCTCTCCAATTAAAAATTCATTAAAAAATTAACTGACTCATGATTTGGAGTTGAAAGCGGTAATTTTTTCATTAAAGATATCAAGGAATTATATATATGGTTAAATGTGTGATATATATATCAAGTAAAAAATGTTGAATTTGATATTTACATATAATAAGATGAATATGTTCCAAATTATATGGTTAGAGTTGATTAAAGATTATTTTTACTCAATACATCACCATGTTGGGTAGGAAAAAAAGGAGGATAATTCTCTAAGTTGGAAAGACCATACAAGTTTATATATGATGAGGATAAAAAATGATCCAATATTTATGGATTTACAATGTATGGATCTTGAAATCTTGAAGGAAGGGGAGAAATCTTATCTTACTCAAATGGGTGTTCAACCATCCATACAAATGAATATTAAAGAGGAACATAAGGAATACGTAGAGTTGAAAAGAAGGTAAGAAATGTTCTTGAGGTTAAACTTAATTGTGATAGAATGAAAAAGTTCAAGAACTCTATATGTTTTTTGTCAATACCGGATTTGAATAAGGTGACATTGGATGCGACTCATAATTCCTCATTCTCAATTCATCATGGAAGTACAAATATTTATAGAGATCTAAATGAGTATTTCAAGAGGTATAACATGAAGAGAGATATTTTTGAGTATGTATCTTGGTGCTTAGTATGTTAGCAAGTTACAGTTGAGATAGAAAAGTCTAAGAGTGTGGTATAACCATTACCCATACTAGAATTGAAATGTAAAAAAATCTCCATGGATTTTTTGGACTTCCCAAAACATATAAAGTGCATAATTCTATTTAGGTTGTAGTCAATTACCTTAAGAATTTAGCACAATTCATCTCTATCAGAAGATATTTCTCTCTTGATTATCTTTCCATAATATAAATTAAGTAATTGGTATGTTTTAATGGAGTACCATATTATACTATATCTGATCGGGATTTGATATTTACCTCAAAGTTATAGACAAGTTTTCAATAGGATCTGAACTTAGAGTTGAGTTACAGTACGATGTATCATCCTCATACAGATATACAGTCTCAGAGAACCATTAAAACCCTATATTATATACTAAGATCTTGTTTTATGGATCTCAAAGGAAGTGGGAATAAACACCTTCCTCTACCCAATTTTTCTTATAATAATAGATTTCAGTTAAGAATTTAGATTGAACCTTATGAATACCTAGATGGAAATAAGTGCTTAAATCCAATGTGCTAAGATTAATTTGGATAAATATAGTTATTGGGACTTGAGCCACTTGAGGAAATCATAGAGAAAGTCAGAATCATTCAATAGCGCTTCAAGTTCGCTCAAAGTCACTAAAAAGCTATGCTGATAATCATCGATGAGATCTAGAGTTTGAAGTTAGTGAGAAGGTATTTTTATTATTTTATCCATGGAATTATTTTATGATATTTGAGAATAAATTAAATCTAATCCCTAGGTATATTTTCCCCTTTTATATTCTTGATTGTGTAGGGGCGTTAGCTTATTGCTTGACACTTCTGCCAACCTCTCTAAAGTTCATGATGTGTTCCACATATCTCTCCAAAGGAAGTATATTCATGATCACTAACTTGTACTGAACTCAGAGGGTATACTATGGGATCATGATATTTCCTATGAAGAACAACAGGTGTAAATCATTGATCATAGGGTTAAAATATTACATAATAAGACTACTCACTTGGTTAAAGTTCTCTGGGGGAATTAGAAATTTGAGAAAGCTATATAGGAAACCAATGATGTGATGAGGTAAAAGTATCATCTTTTTTTTTTGTAAATGAGTGATGGAATTTATAGGGTGAAATTAATTTTAAGGGGGATAGAATATGACACCCCAATAATTGATGATATATATCTTTTTAAATAAATTTAATCTCTTTGATAGCTTGTGATACACACAACCCTGAGTCTAAATGAATCATAATATAGTATACTATTACAACCTATAAATTAAATTATATATATTAATAGGAATAAAGAAATATTTAAAAAATTAATAAAGGGTTTATATAAACCAAATATATTTTTAGTAAATTCCTTATATATTTTAAAATGATACATTTTCCTTAAAATATTTTTTATTATTTTTGTGAGAAAATAATTTATTGATTTTTTACACTTTTATAAAAATTATTTGACAAAATTAACTTCAGTTTTTGAAATGAAAATTTAAAAATTATCTTAGAATAATTTTTTGAGAATTTTATGAGAATATTAATTTTGTAATGGATAGTAAAAAAGACTGATTATTATTAAAAGTTATCCTTGTATTTAAAGAATTTAAAAGTTCCATTTTGTTTTAAAATGGTTTTAAAATTAAAATTAGTTCCATTATGTTATTATTAATCCAATTTAGTTCATTGGAACCATTTATATATTTAATTTTGATATTAACCCTTTTTAATAAGTTGATCTTAATTTTGGGTCATAATTAATAGTAAAAATATGTTACCATAGTTAAGGTTAAAAGAGGTTTACTGGGGGGGGGTTAAAAAAAATAAGTGTTAAAATAACCCAAAAACTTGTAAATATTATATTTTATGGGAATATTTAGACCATATACCATCTAATATTTGTGAATGGCCTATTTTGGATCCATTTTGTGTGAAAAATATGTTATTTTATTTTATTCTTTTCAAAAATCTCAATTGTGTCCACTTCCCAACTTATAAAAGGACACCCACTATTCTATCATATCCAAAATTAAAGAGCCTTTTGGATCTGAAAATACCAGCCCAAATCCATTCCTCACTTCCCTCCCACAACCTAGTGTCTCTAGTTTTATTATAAAACTATCCTATGAAGGCTTTATGTATAAACCTAAAGAGGTTGTCCAAGGAAGAGGTATAGTTCTTAACCATGCATTTTTGTTTTTTTCTTCTTCTATATCCTTAAAATATTATTCAACTAGTATGAAATGATAAAAAATACCATAAATATAATTATATATTATTATTCTTATATCATAACCTATATACATCACATCTTCTATCAAATGGGAAGCAAAACTGTCAATCTTGTGTTTGACGAACTAACACATCACGAACTGATGTAATTCATTTTCAATCTCCAACTCTCACAGATAGGTTTACTTATTTATTTAATGTGTATATATATATGATATTTATGAGATAATTATACTTTTTGGAATTATAATATAACATCTACCTTATTACCTTATAATCTGTTGTAAAATGAAAATGTTGCTTGTACATACGTTTGGACTATCACCTACACAAAACGATGTGATTCATTTTTAATTTTATTTTGACATGGATGATAATATAGATATATTTAATACATATATATGGTATACATTATATAATAATTTTTTTTAAAGTTTAATTACTCATTTCCTTTCTTTTTTTCCATTCCTCAAAAAATGAAAACAACGTTCATGGGCAGCCGAATGGCCTGAAGGCATTCTTTTTACTTTATTATGGACAATCCCCCTTTTAAGGGTTGAAGGGGAACCTGTACATGACCCATAGGACCAAGCCACTTGAACTTACCCTCCCTATCTTCTGCGTCATTGATCACCTAGCTCCCTGATCGGCTAGCATGGCCCCGTACAAAGCTGCACGATGCCTGGTCCCGATAGCGGCTGCCATACCATCTCCAAGAACGATGTAATTTATTTTTATATCTCTAGATTTTATGGATTAATATAAATAAATATATAATAAATATATATGATATTTATATAATTATTAAAATTTTATAGATTATGGAACCATGATCAAAGAGTAAGGACCAAAACTATCGAACCAAAACAAACATGAAAAATGAAGCAATTATTACCTGAAATAGTGATTTTAATAAACAATTGTTAATAAACGGGTGGTAAAATATTATAAGTAAATAATATATGTAATTATATATATGATTATGGTTATATAATATATGTATAATAATTCAATATCTATTATACAGTAGGTTCTGAAAAATATGAAGGATGTCGACTCTGAGGTAAGAGTTTATTTCAAAATCTCATCATTATTTGGGATTGTTTATGTTTAAGTATCTAAAGGAAGTATTATTTTATATTTATATATCAAACATAATATATTTTATTATAATATAGTTATTTATTTAAATTAAAATTTTACCATTTTTTTTAATCTCTTTAAGTACTCAAGATACCAAAATAATATTTTTAAGGAAAACCGACCTTGTATTTTCTACTCGAATAAGAATATTTATCTTCTATGATCATAAAATTTACAAAAGTAATGTTTTTAAAATTATCAAATTATTTATTAAAGAAAATTTTACCCATGTTTTAATTTTTTCAAAATGGTTTAAAATGAATCTTCTGGTCATTTTCTAAATGAGGTTATTTTTGACCTTTTTACAAAAGTGTGAAAGGAGTGTTGTTAACATATAAAACATGAATAGAATTTACCAAAATCATGAAAAATAATTAATTTTAAGTTTAATTTAAAATTATATAAGGTTAATTTAGAATAAAATTTGTTCTTAATATTTGGGAAATATTTTAGACTTTAGATAAGTGATTCAAAGTGAAAAGTGTATTTTCCTCAATATATTTTACAATGATCTTTTTAAAGTATTTTAATCTATATCAATATGTTTTTATGAATCTTATACTGACTATATAACATAATGATATCATCTAACATATTTCTATAGATTTTTTATGATTAGTTTGATTGGGGAAAGTATTGATATTATGTATTGTAGTTCTTATAATATGGGTAATTATTGACATTCAAGGAAGGTTGATTAAGTTGTATTGTTTATTCATATGATGAATACACTTGAATTATTAAGTTATGGATGAGGAATTATATTTAATATCCACTTGATTCATTGGTAGGTCTCATGTGAAAAACTAGATTGGGTATTTGTCTAAGGTCTTACCCATTTATGTAATATGTCTTAGCATGAGGCCTCAATGGTAAGTCTCAATTGTATGACTCTATTTATTCATTCATTTTGAAATGAGTTATTAATTCACATATGATTATTTTTTTATTATATACATGGATAAATTACAATCCCACCTGTTTATTTATATGGAATTATTTTGTTATCATTTCTTTCTTCCATATTATTCATACCTTATTAGCTCATGTTGTATGTATACCCTTACTGAGCATCTGATCTCACCCATTTATTATGTTTCCATTCTATAGGAAGTTAGTAAGTATATTATGATTGATATGTAGGGATATAATAAAGGTGATAATGGTGTTCTCAAATAAAATACTATATTGTATTTTATGTTTTCAAATGTAATGAGAAATTAAAGTGTGTGTTTAGTTTTCCAAGACTACTAAACTATTTTCTCCTTTAGGATGTGATCACTTGTCTCTAATACCAATGTAATAAAGTAACCACAGTCTCTAGGATAATAGGATCAAGATATTTACATACACTTTGAGAACTATCTTTTAGATTGGGAACAACCAATGAATATCTTAGATTGTAGATACGATGTTACATGAAACAAGAAAACTCACATGGTCAAAGTGCTATGGTAGAACCATAAGTTTGAGGATGAAACATGGGAATTAGAAGAGCTGATGAAATATAAGTATCCTAATCTATTTTAGAGTTTGAAATTAAATTTCTAAGGTGAAATTTATGAGGGGGAGAATAATGTAATGACTAGAATATTTATAAATGAAATTCCATTTTCAAATGAATAAATGCCTTATTAAGTAATGAATTTATAAAAAACAAATATATTAATTTAGTTATTTTTGACTATTATAAGTTATATCCTATTGGATTTAAAATACTATTAAGAATTATAACCATTTATAATATATCCATTGTAAATTTACCATTATGATTAGTATATATTAAGGGTGATGATAAAATATAATTAACATAGATGAAGGAAGAAATTTCATCGATCAGTAGGATAATACCCTATGAATCCCATTTATTAGAGCTTCCAAGGGAGGTGAAAACAATATAATTTTCCTTGAAAAATCCCAATATGATATTAAATAACTAAAGCACAAGAGAAACCTTTTATGGGATAAGTTCAATCTTATCAAGATTGAGACCCAAACCATGTTCATTGAACCACCCCAAGAACATGTCACCATCATAAACCTTAACCTTAGGGTGTACATGGGTGTAATAAGGGTTATATATATATACCCTAATAGTATAAATTTTTATATTTAAATTTTAATAAAATAATTTTATATTTTTCCAATTTATTATTGAGTTTGTTAAAAGTTATATTTTGATACGAAGAAATAAAAAATGTATTTTTTTTGAAATATATATATTTTAAATTAAGAAAAACTTTTGGATAAATTCATTAATTTGTTAAATAAGAGTTGTTTTTAATAAAACATTCTCATTAATTAATATTTATTTGAATATAAATGGTAATATAATTTAACGAAGTCCAATATAATCTTTATAATGTTCAGAAAACTGTTATCACCGTAAAAAAATAATATTTTTCAGTAAATGTCGATTTATAATTTAAAAGTGTAAATTTTTATAAATAGAGAATTCTTTTGATAAAAAAATATTATTTTTTGAAATCAACATGTTAAAATTATCCAATCGTTAATTTTTCATAATTTTCCGAGACAGATATATCTTTGGGTAAAAATTAAATATGGTATAAATATATGGTATGTGTTATGAAATCATGGAATCTAAAAAGAGATATAATAAACACTATAGATATTATCAAAGACCAAAATTATGTTTCCCCTTTTAAATAATTTTGATTTTTATGTTTATTTTATTAATTTTATAAACCCTTAATGAATCCTCCAAAACCTACATTATATTTTATGGTTTTGAAATCAATTATTTATGAACATAACTCACTTACACACCACCAAGGATATTATTTTAATAAGTTAGGTTATAATACTTATAAAATATTAAAAATCACTCTTATTTGGAAGAAAAAATGGGAAAATACCATGGTAAGGTTTCTGGTTTTGATTATTTTATCATACAGAGTCCAAAACATAGGTTTATAAATTAATAATGAATTCCCCTCTTTTTCCTATAAAAACCCACCCAAACTCCCATTCCTCTAAACTTGAAACCATTTGAGCACAAATTTACTCTGAATATATATATATATATATATATATATATATATCCCTCCCAAGGCATTCCAAAGCTCTTAAGAATATCCTCACAAGCATTTAGAAGTGCCCTCTCAAAGAAAGGGATCCTCTTCTATTTATTCAAGGACTTTAATTGCATTATGACTTTTGATTTCCAATTTTTTATGTTGTAGTATTTTTTTAAACATACCTATTATTATAATTAGGATTTAAAAGTAATTATAGACCCCATTTCAGTATCATTAAACCCATACATGAATATTTATATACACGTTTTATGCTGTGATTTTCCATGCCAAAGTTAGTGTATTGAATACCCATCCTCATTTACAATAAAATTTATTAATCAATATGTACCAATACTTAATTGATTTGGGACTTCCAAGTATTTAAACCACACTATTTAATTATGGGATTAAAATTGATAAAATTCACTCTTATGTTGTATAATCTATTTGGCACAAAAATTCATGTACATGATACGAATGCGATGGGTGGGACCAGAATTATATAACCCTCTAATGCATTGGGTAATGTTTTTAGCTAATGAGATAACATGTTTGGTGCAGAGGAGGATATACTAAGAACAATATGTTATGATTTTAGCTTTTATCCTTGACTTATGTATATCATGTCATGTATTTTTTTGTTGCCACATTACTTATGTTGTTTTGATGTTATCATCTTATGTACATCCCCAAGTTATCCAATGAAGTTTTAGAAGGGTGATGGAATTTTAATATTTTTTTTATCCTTGTTCAAGTTATTATGCTATTTACCTAATTTCCCAAATAAAACAGGCCTCATGATCTTATGGGGTTGTATTAAGTTTGTTTTTATGAAATAAATCATGAATTAAGGTGTATTAAAATATGATTTTTCATATTATAAGGTCATTATCTCCTAAGATCCACAAACGTTGGGATCAGTATTTACATCTAATTGAGTTTATTGGAAATAATAATTACCACTCCAATATTGAAAAAGAACCACAAGTAGCCTTATATTAAAAGAGATATATGACTAAAATGTGTTGGGATGAAGTTGGAGAAATAAAGTTATTAGGTCCATAACTTTTGTAAGAGACATAATATAAGGTAATATATATTTGTAAGTATATCAAGGATTCCCAAACTAGACAAAAATTTATTTTGATAACTAAATAAAGGATATTGAATTCCAAGTAGGTGATCATGTATTCTTAAAGACATATCTTGGAAAGGGGCCATGAAATTCAAAAATAATGGGAAAATGATCCCAAGGTATATTGGTCCATTTGAAATATCAGAGCATATTGGTGCTATGTCATATCATTTTGAGATTCCACTAAACCCATCTCAATTGAGTGATGTATTACATGTATCACTTATAAGGTAGTATATTCAAGAGTTTTCCCTTACTCTTAAAGTTTATCAAGATAATTTAGAGTGTAAATTTTTATATCATGAGGAGAACAATCAGATTCTTGATATAATAGAAAAATTTCTTCAAAAGAGAATGAATTAGATGGTGAAGGTTTATTGGGGGAATTATCAACTATAAGAGGCCACATGGGATCTATAGAATTCAATAATTAAGGGTTATCCACATTTTTTTGGATTAATTTAAAATTTCTAGGATGAAATTTTTATAAGTGGGAAAATGTAATACGTGAGAAAATTATAGTAATAAGAAACATGTTTTATTATAATGTAATCCATTTCAAATCAATATAAAAATATACTAAGAATTTTATAATTAATAATGTAAAATATACAAAAAATAATAATTAAAGTTCAATGTAGATGTCTTTTTTCTCATATTATATATTAAACATTATGATTATAATAATAATGTATAAAAATAATAATAATACAAGCCATGAATTTGATATATTGAATGAACATAAAATGAGAGGTATTATTTAGGGATTTGGTTTAGATAAATATATAATAATTAAGATTAAATATGAAGGTTAGAAATTATGACCTTTTTACATTATGATGATTGGGAATTATGAGTATTTAACATGATGACTATTTGTAATTATGATATTTGATGGTATAACCATTAAAAAGTAACTGTTTGGATTATTATATATTAAGGTTAATGATAAGGTATAATTATTTAAGAAGGGTGAAACATGAATTAAACCATTAGGAAAATCCCCTATGAAGTTCATTTATTATATCTTGTAATTGAGGTAGCATTATTGAGGTCCACCCTTGACCGTGACTAATAAGAACCTCAACAACCGGGGTTGGAGCAGAGTCATCTTTTGGAGAAGTTCAAGTTTGCAGAAATAACTACTAGATGAATGTTAGATGATCCACTTCATTAAAGTACCACCATTTCACAAATTAACCTTATGAATTATTTTAGTGTGATAAAGATTTATTATCTAGGGGTTAATTAGTATTAAAGTCAAAATTCTTTTAGAAATGAAAGGGAGTTTACTTCAATACAACATTTTTTATCCAATGTTTCATCCCTATATAAAAGTTAAAATGTATATAATTCTAGGGTGGATTTGATAAAATGGATTTAATATTTGGAACCAAGATTTATAATTATCCAAGGGGTTAAATTTAGTAGTTTTTGGTAAAAATAGTAAAATAGAGTAAAAAATGGTGAAATACGGTAAATATGAAACAATTTATATGTAATCATGAATCAACTCAACAATAGAGCTCTATTTGAATATTTATGGCCTTAATAATTATAATTTAATACTAAGGTAGGTAATGGGGCACTATGGGGTGTAGTTGATCACTACAGACGAAGGAGATATAAAATATTCAATAATCTATCCTATGATGTTAAACTCACAAAACCTATAAATACCCACTACTAATCTCATTTATATCACAAAAAAATAAAAGTCACCTATTCTTATAACTTTAAAAAGAGTCTCTAACATATATTTCTCTTCAATATTTAAGAGTTTTTTTGGTTTCATGGTTTAAATCTAGGCTAAGAAGCTCAAGAGAGTTAAGGGTTTTTATTTCACTCTATTAATTTCCTATTTTAATTTCTTTTATTTTAATATCATTTAAAAATAAACTTTATTTGATTCAATACTTATATATATATATGTTATTATCACAATTTTGATATATTATTAATGTTATAATACCCAAATCCTTCTCAAATTTACCTCTCTTTAACAATTAGCATGCCAAAGTAAGGGTTCCTAATACCTTCTTATCTTTTGTGTGTGTGTTACTTTCCAATTAATTTTTATTTCAATAAGAAATGTTATTATGATTCATTATTATAAATTAATTATCATATTATCCTGATATATCACCACCCCTCTCATTATACTATCTTTATAAGTCATTATAATATAGTAAAATATCCTATTTGTTTTGTTAAAGTAAAGTGTGTGTGGTTTCATAGTAATGAAATATTTGTATGAATACTAAAAATGGATGTAGGCTTTGACCAAGATGAATCTAGGGGTAATATCCTTGAAATTTTTTTGTTGATTATTAACTTGAATTCACTCAAAGCACAATAAAATAGGTGTAACGTCACACATAGTTTGCCACTTCTAGGGGATATTATTTGGATGATTTACATATTCTTTACAAACCATAATGAAGGATTTAAATATATAATTATGTTGTTGTAATAAGTTTTTAGTTTTTGTATCTAATAAATTTAATTATTATACTAGATCTAGAGTGTGGGACTGAGGATTACTTTTCTATAATTTCATTGGTCTCTTACCATTTCAAATACATGTATTTTATTTCCTAACGACCTTGATCATCTTAGTCCTTGCAAGTACCCAGTAAGTGAAATTCCATATTCTTCACCTCACATGGGCACTAATTTGAACATTTTTAATATATAGTTATACATTATATGTGTCAAATGAATTTAACTATATATTTTTATTAATTAATTGACTATGGAAAAATATTTTCATTGCATGTATTTCTTTTTTCTTGATGTGAAAATATTATAGGATAAACCTCATTGATAAATTATGTTAAGGGAGTATCTATTATCTGAATCGAGGACGTAGTCCTCTTGAAAACATCAAAAAATAGTTTAGGAGGAAAAAATGGTGGAGCATCTCCTCAGGCGAACTCTCGAGTGCACAAACCTCTTCTTGCCGATAAACTCTAATCCATACATCCTTTATGTCGTGCATGCCACAGAGATATAAATCAGAAAGAAAATGTATTATTTCAACCTGGAATGTGAGTGATCGTTTGAAGGAAGTAGTAGAAAATTGAAAAAGGAAAAAAACTTTCCAGAAGATACCATAGTCTGCTCATCGACTGAAAGAACAATAGGGATTTCCTTCCTTGAAGCCCCTACAGGTACAGATCTATCCAAAACTTCCCTTACAAAACCACCATTATGAAAGAAATTGGATGATGGCCATTTCTTAGTTGAGGCAGATCCTGACACCCTTCAACAGTGTATACAGTTATGTAAATTCTCTGTTTTGGGTCATACTTCTTATCTTATGGGAGATAAACCTTGGACGTATAGTAAACTTAAATTGAGGATCACTCAATTTTGGGGTTTCTCTGACTGGAAGTTAGTGCCAATTGGCCGTGGGTATTTTCATATACTATTGAAATATCAGGAGGAGTTAGATCGAGTTTGGAAGTTTGAGAACATTCATCTTAAACCTGGTCACCTCCAAATCTCAGAATGGAAATTCACTTTTAATCCTGACACACATAAGAATACTTTGGCATAGGTTTGGATTCATCTGCACAATTTTAATTGGTTCTTATAGCATCCTAAGATCATGAATGATATAGATTATTATGTAGGTACCCCCATTAAAATTGATGAGCGTACCTTGAATGCTAAATTAGGCCTGTTTTCTAGGGTCATGGTGGAAGTAAACCTGGATTCTAAACACTCAAATGTTATTAGATTTAATGAAAATTATTATAAGATGGAAGTTAGAGTTGAATATGAGCGAATGCCCCCATTTTTTGAGCTATGTAAGATTATGGGGCATTCCATCCTAAACTGTAGGGTAGTGAAAATACAAGATATCCATTCCAAGGAGAATGACTGGACAAAGGATAGGAAAAACAAGAAGGACAAGGGTATTGTCATTGGTAAACTTGATCCTCCCAAGAAAAATAATTATGTTTGGGTAATGAAACCAATTTACCCAAGCCATCTTGGAGAAAAATTGAGTAAATCTTGGGCTGAACTTGTGGAAGAAGAGTAATATGATAATGAAGAGTAGGTTATATTAGAATACGTTTAAAAAATGATATTTGTGACCATCGAATAGGCCCAATCCAATCTGTTATTGAAGGAATCCCATATGATCTCCTCTAGTGATACTGGACATAAATTTATTGGGGTCATTGACTCCACTGAAGCTGATATGTTTAATGGAAATAAATGTGACGATGACACTTTGATGAAAGAAATAGAAGGGGATTCCTCTTCACTCACTACTTTAGGTAGTCCCACACTACAGTAGACTGAGCAACCTGAATCTGACTCTAAGATTACTTCATCCCAACTAGACCCCAGTCTGAAGGAGTCATACTCAGTGACAACAATCCATCCTCCCCCTAAGATTTGAATGCCATAAACAGTGATGATATGTCGGGTATTTCAGCTGATGACACTAGTTCAATTCTTCCAAATTCTGCTTCTATTTTGGTGCCAACTCCTAGTAATTTTCTTCTTGAAGGACTCCCTAAGATAGTTGGCACACATAGAACAACTTCCACTTTTATCTTTAATGAAATCTAGTCAAATGCATTAAGTGGCAGCCCAATGGCTCCTCCATTGAAGGTTGTTCCACCAAATGAAACTAATAAGGATGAGAGTGTAGATGCTGATAATGTTTTACCTATTTCCTCTAATGGTAAATAAGGTAAAAAACCTAGCCCAGCCTTAGCCCAAAATGTTAGAAGATCTTCTAGGAGAAAGATATCTAGAAGTAAAAAAGGGGGGTTCCTCCAAATTTAGCTTCCAATGAATCTTTTTTTGGAACTGTTTGGGTATCAAAAACCCAGACACTCTTATTATTTTAAAAATATTTATTATGGATCATATACCTAATATTTTTTCTATTGGATAGCCTAAAGTTTATTTTTCTTAAAAAACAATTCATCTCTGCTCCTATGGTTACAATTTCTTAGGTGCTTGCAAAGAGGGTAGTACTATTGAAACACTTTGGTTTTTTATCACTCCTCACTTAAAAATGTGAATATTTTCCATGTTGTAGATGAAATGTTTACTTGTGATTTATTTTTTGATCATTCACACATCTGATTCTCTATGGTCTAGCTATGAATAGATACCAAGATAGAATACCTCTTTGGAATGACCTTTTTTTTCTGTCTAGAAATATTCATGATCCTTGGTTTGTAATTGGTGAATTGAGTGATATCCTCAAATATAGAGAGAAATTGGACCCAAATTACTCTTCTATATCTTCGTGAGAGTTCAAATCTTTGATTGAGGATAGTAACCTTATTGAAATCAACCTTACGAGTGCCAAGTTCACTTAGTATAGAATACATTACAATAGGGTGGTCGCTAGTAAATTAGATAGAGCATTCAAGAATGAATCTTCTTTGAATAATTGGAACTCTATCTCTAGCATAACCCTCCCCAGGATGAACTCAGATCATCATCCCATCCTTGTTAGTCTTTATAAAAAATGTATAAAGCACACTCTAACTTTCATATTTAATAATTCTTGGTCCTTTGATTTTGAGTGTTCTAGAATTATAATTTTTTTGGATGTCTATGAAACATCACAATGACTCTTTTTCTTGCATTACCAAACTCAAAAATATTAAACAATACCTTAAATGTTGGTGCATTAATAAATCCTAGAAGAATGATAGTGACATTGCCTCTCTTGAAAATGAACTTAACCAAATTCAAAACTCCAACACTATCTCTAAATTCACTGCATATCCACAACATGAAATAAATACTTATATGAAAATTAATGATTTGATTTCCCTTAAGGATAACATGCATAAGCAATTTTTCAAAATTAAATGGATTTTAGATGGTGACAGGGACACTAAATTTTACAATTTTATACAAAGAATTAGGAATGTTAGTAGGGGTCTTACTTTTCTCAGAGATATGGACAACCTCATTGACATTGAGGAAGGTATTTCTAATCATGTTTTCACTCATTTTGATAATATTTTCAATGGTCCTGATATCAACAAGGATCTATTACTTGATTTCATTCCTGTTTTAGTTAATAGGGAAGATAATGATTATCTCCTAAACATTCCTCTTGACCATGAAATCAAAGACACCATCTTTAGTCTCAAGCTAGAAATCACCCCAAGACGTGATGATTTTAACAATGGATTCTATCAGTAATTTTGGGAAGTCATCTAATCTGATGTTCGCAAAATTGTTAGAACCTTTTTTATAATGGTTGGCTTCCCCATGGATTGAATGTGAAATTTCTCTCTTTAATTCCCAAATAGATGATATTCATCTTTTCAGACCTATTTCCCACATTAATTCCCTTTAAAAAATCATCACCTAACTCCTTGCCAACAGGCTCACTAAGATAAGTAGTAGAATTGCCTCCTGGAATCAATTTGTCTTCATCAAGGGTAGTTCTATTCAAGACTGTATCTGTCTTGACTCTAAATGTACTAACACCTTAAATAGGTCCACCAAAGGAGGAAATATTTCTACTAAAATTGATATTAGGAAGGATTTTGATACAATTGACTGGAGTTTTATTTTCAAAGTGATTCATAGATTTTGTTTCAATGACTCATTATTTGGTATGATTAAGACTCTCTTCAATTCAGCTACAATTTCCATCCTCATCAATGGCTCCCACAAGGGTTACTTTAAATGAACCAAGGGAGTTAGGCTAGGTGACCCCTTTCTGATATTATTTTCTCTTTTGTGGAAGATTACCTTAGTAGATTACTTACCCACCTTGTCGATCAAAGTGAACTCAAAACTATTCATGCTTCTAGAAACTTAAATGTTCCCACACATATCCTCTATGATGATGATATTATCCTCTTACTACAAGTAGATAAAATGAACATTCAAAATATAAAAAATTCACTTTCACATTATGAAGATATCACTGGGAAAAACATTAGCTGGAACAAATCCTTTGTTTTCTTTGGAAAAAATTTTCCCTCTGTGAGAAAGAGTTCCATTATCAATCTCTTAAGTATCAAAGAAGGATCCTTTCCCTTCACTTACCTTGGAGTACCCATTTTTTGTGGTCAAACTAAATCTAGTTATTTTTCCAATACTGTGGACCAAATCCTCAATCATCTTGCCTCTTGGAAGGGTAAATCACTCTCCATGGCTAGAAGAATCTATCTGGTTAAATCCACTATTGTCTCTAAAATGGTATACTCTTTGATGGTCTACAAATGGCCTGCTAGTATCCTCAAAAAAATAAATATTTATATTAAAAGTTTTGTTTTGTACCTAAAAATGATGGATCAGAAACTAGTGACCATACCCTTGAATAATTGTTGTAAGCCTCTGAAAAAAGGTGAAATTGTAATTAAGAACCATAATATTTTCAATGAAGCTTTGCAAGATAGATTAACTTGGAACATCCTTTATAAAAATTCAGCAGCCATTTTTTTCTCAAAAAGAGATTGCTTGATAATCTAAAGAATGGAACTTCGAGCTATATTAGCTCTTTTATTTGGCCTTCTAATAGATATAAATTTTACAACATTATGATTAATTCGAGATGGATGGATAACAATGAGTCTTACATGAATTTTTGGCTAGAAAACTGGTCTGGTACACCTTTAATCTCCATGCTTCCTCCTAATAATTTACCAGAGAACACTAATTGTACTATCAGGTAGGTGTTAAATTCTCAGATCTTTAACCTTACTAATAAAATTATGAATATCATTGATAATTATCCCTATTACAACTCTAATTATTTTCTTATTTGGGAACCTTCTCATAATGGTGTTCTTAACTACAAATTTTTTTACAATCACAACTTTCAAAATTTTGATATCAATTTTAGTTGGTTAAAATATTTTGATAAGCCATGGATTAATCCCTCTAGGATTACTCTTATTTTGAGCACTACTCAAAATAGAGTCCCCATTAATTTTTTCCTCCAAGCTTTTGGGATTCATATTTTCTCAAAATGTAACAAATGTAACCAACATAGGGAAGATAGTAACCATATTTTTCAGTCTTATGCTACAAATTCTTCCTTTTGGAAATATATTTTTGACATGTTTGATTGCAGATGGATTTTGATTGGCTATCTCACCTTACATCTAAAATGTTTTTTGTATATTGAAGGATCCCCACAAATCACTAATCTTTTCCTTGATGTTGTTGCAAAGCTCTTCCATGTGATCTAGTATAGTAGAAATGCTCTTATTTATAGAAATTCCTTATTCAGTTTAAATAAAGGTCAGATGCGGATCCTCATTGCCATTCGTGAAGCTACCTCAATTCAGAAGGCTTGATGTAATGACTCTGTAATAGACTTTGAGATTTGTAGTCATCTTAGGGTTGATGGTATCTATCGTCAACCAAGGTATAATTTTGAAGTGTTCTGGAAAGCCCCACTCCTTGTATGGATTAATGTGAATGTGGATGGAACCTCTAAGGGAAATTCAGGTCCCTCATGTTGCGGTGTTATATTCAGAGACCACCTTGGAAAATGCCTTGGTTGTTTCTATGGTAGATGTGGTATCACATCGTCCCTGGAAGCTGAAATGATGAGTGTGATTCATGCTGTTTACTTCACTAAGCAACAGGGATGGAAAAATATTTTGATTGAAATTGATTTGACCACAATTTTCCAGGCCATTTGGAATGGAGTGGTGTATCTTTCTTGGCCAATCACAACCCGTTGTATGGATTGTCTTTAATCGCTCATGGAGATCAGTTATATTGTCACTCACGCCTTCCGCGAAGCCAACAAGGTGGAAGACGACCTTGCTAATATGGGTGTTAACTAGGAAATTACCTGGCTAGTTGACCTTCCTGATGATCTTATTCCTTTTCATGATAATGATTGAAAAAACATTCCATCATTTAGACTTATGTAATCCTCACCTTTTATTATTATTATATTTTGTGTCTTGGTCTTTGACCAAGGAATCATCTCTTTCACAAAAAAAATTATGTTAAGTATTTTTATGTTTTTCATTATTGAACATTATGAAATTTATAGCATATGATCATTAGTATGTGATGGAATTTAATGTAAATTTATGACATGATTGGGGCCTGAAATTGTATATCACCTTAGTTGACTAGTAGGTCTCATGAGACAACTATAATAGGGTAGTGGGAGAAACCTTTCCCTTTTATATATTATATATTCAAAAATGGACCCAAAGATATATTTATGACATCTGAAATTATGAATTTCTATTATTACCATAATTTTGTGATCAATTACATATATCCATGTGATTATTAATTTTTTTCATCCATGGATTATGTCATGATTAAGTAATAATCATTTTTTATATACTCTTGCTATGTCATTATTATGCCATGATAGATTATACTATATAGTTTTTATTACTAATAATTTGATCTTACACTTTACTCTTATTCCCATTTCCCCATACAATGAAGTGGAATACTATGTATGTTCATCTCTAAGGATATCATTAAGAAATAAATATTCGTACTCAATGATATTAAATTTCATATTATATTGTGATGTTTATGTATCTATTTTACTGAGGACTACTAAAACATGATCTTGAGAATGAAATATCTTGTAAATTTATTACCATGTAATAAATAACCTACCAGATCTACTTTACTGGGGTTGGGGGAGTTACACATAATATATCACATAATACATAAAATAATCCAAATGAGTACGATACTCAATAATGTAATGCACACCTAACTCGGTTATGCTTCCACTTAATATTCTAGGCATTTACTAACCTCTACTGAGCCCAATAACAATTATATCAATATGAAACACCCATACATCAACCATTTAATCATTTAATACCAAATTCACAAGTTTGACTAATCTATATAAAACTCACTTGGTGGTTACACAACATTGAAACCATGAACAACAAGAAACAAACAACTCATAATGTAATCTGAGTTCCATTCCATGAACCCCCCAAATATTTCCTCAATTCATTTATCACTTCCATATAATTTGATAAGAAATCAAAGAATACCTAAAAATCACTTTTCCTCAATCACAATGACATGAAATTGCATGTGTTACTCCTTCTCAATCATCCTCTAATACTTTACAATGAAAGCCTATAATATTATCATTATTACACCATGCCTTAGTAGAAACATTATACATAATATGATTCTTTAAAACCCTGAGAATGGAAACATAAAAAATGGGTGAGCTTAGATTTTTATCATGGGTAAACATAAGAGATAAATACAAACTTATACTTTGATAACATGTGAGAATATTAACACTCCATGATCCAATTACCGAAATAAAATGTTTATATATATGCTTTGATACCAATTGTGAAGAATTGGAAACAAAATAAATTTTACATAATTTCTATAATTTAAACACTCAATCTCACAAATTTACAAAATCTTAGAACCCAAAGGTTTAGTTTATTTTCATAATAGCTATATATCTTCTTATTTTACAATGAATATTCAACATTTACCAAAAATATTCTTCTCACATAAAACCATTTTAGAAACATTAGACATAATACTCTTATTTATTACCAGGGGAATGGAAAAATAAAAAAGGGGTGAGATCATATGCTTAGTAAGGGTAAAAATAAGAGATAATAATCAAAGATCTTAAGTGAGCATAATATGAGAATATGGGTATAATCACATAATCATGGTGGTTGTAAATTAAATATGATAGTAATAACCAATAAAATATAGATCATAAATCATGATTCATGACATAAGGATTTGGTATAACATATAATACGTGTAATAAGAGTGTGAAAAAATGATTCAATAACCATGAGCTATGAAAACATAACATAGTCACAAGAATGTGGCATAAAAATAAGCATAGATATCAGAACATATGTCAGGGAAAACCACTAATAAAATCATATCATAATGGACTAGGATAACCTCCTACCCATAACATAGTATACTTAGACTAAGAACCTATATCCCATAATATTCTTAGACTTGGGATAACAAATTTTATCCCATAAAATTTTTATACTTGGGATAACCACCCATGCCATATTTTATTATCATTAGATATAAAACATTACCTAATGAATTGGGGGGTTATAATAGACCCACCCATTATATAATGATAAACCATATATATGTGCACCATAATACCATAAAAACATTCATAATCCCATCAAATCTTAATCGACACATGGGAATGAAACGAGTGTCATGAAAAATTCCATAAGATATTATCTATATAGAGAAATTATGTGGATGGTATAATTTGAGTATATATATAGTGAATCATAATAAACTTTAAATGATATTTCTATAAATAAAAAAACACTTATAATGACAATTAGAAAATTTATTTTGGAAATAATATGAAATATCCATTACTTATGATAAATTTTATTTCAAAAGAAAATATTTTATAAAACAACAGGAGTAGAAATTACTTTAGAAATACATGAGAACTTATAGACTAATTTTCTTATATAAAAATAGATATAAATGTGAAAAATGTGTTCATGAGGAAATTTTTAAAAAGGAAGATCATTCTAATATTTTATAAAGATTATTAAAGTAAATAGAAAATGAAATGTATGGAAAATATAAGAAATGATTAATTTTATAATTTGGTAAAGAGAGTCAAGGAAAATTAAAAATTCAATTAATTAATCATATAATAATATATAAAGACTTTTATATAACAATATAATAAATATGGACATGGGGGACAAATATTCTCAACTAAAAAGAAGAAATAAGGTCAAATCCACTTGAAAACCTCCTTTAAATAAAATTTTGAACCAAAAGGATGTGAAATATTATGAATAAATATACGGGGTTTAAGAGATAAATAACAAAAAATTTCCCCCAATGCAATTTCATACATATACAATCTAGATTTAAAAGCGAGATTGGAAATGATGCCCTTGCCTTTAGTGATGGATTCCATGAAAGTGCTTTAACTTCTTGTAAAATAAACATAAAATAGTTAATAAATTATTTCAGAATATTATTTATATCTCTTAGAATTTATACTATGAAGTTATAATAATTCATTACTCCTACATTAGTAAGTTATTATTTATTTTCATCATTAGATGTTAGTAATTTTGATTGTTTTTTGTACAAGTTCCACAATAGAGATGTCGATCATCATTACATGATACAGATTATAAAATTTATAGATTACCCAAGGTATTATAATCATTGTGTTTCAATGATTTATTCAGTAAAATTCTCTTTTTAAATAAGGTATGGTTATTCTTCTTGAGAATAGAATCTATGATAATAATATTTTAGTTAATTTTTCGATAAGAATAAGTTACTTTATAATGACCATTAATTTTTGAGTCATCATTACAAAAAAAATTAATAATATAATTACTCTTCAATATTATATATTACTATTATTAATCTATTGATACTCATTCATCCTAAAAAAGTGAAGAAAGTATAACATTATTCATTTAGGTGGTTTAATCAACCCAAATAAGGACATGTTATACAAATGAATGAGCACAAGTATAGAGTTATAAAATAGTAATATCATTTTATCAGAAGTATAATGATGTTAATATAACATCATTAAATTGTAAAATTATATTTATAAATATTTTATATGAGAAGTTAATCAAAAAATATTATGAAGAACTGGGTACTTACATTGATGAATTATCTCATTCCAAAAACAGGTTCCTTCTGAATGAAGGATTTAGGCTTACTTATTAGAACCATAGACTACCAAAAGTATAAGAATAATTTAGGATGTAAAAAATGGGGATGAATTAAATAAATATTTTAAGTAAATATTACTTTGGGAGGGGTATAAGAGGGGTTCTTTTATAGGAATTTTTTCACTGTTATTTCCACAAATTCCCATTCCTTAATGTATAAAGTTGTCATTTTACCAAAAAAGTGGATAAAAAGTTTAAAATTAATGGAGGTAGGATAATTTGTTTAATAAATATCTCATAGAAACTTTTATAGATATGTTTTTATGATATTTTAATTCTTTATTACTTAGTTTTAATCTTTTTAACCATTTTTTACCTTTACCTTGGTAACTCAATTTTTACCACCGTAACTTATTTTTATGTTTAGAAATAAAATTAAACCGCTTATATAATTTTGATGTTTTTAATAAAAATTTGAAATCCATTTAATATAATTCATTTTTTAAATATGGGAAATTAATATTTTAAATTAAAATATAAAATATATAGGAAAAATAACTTTTATTGAAAAATAACTTTTAAAACTTTATGTATTATTAGTACTATTCATAAAAATTATTAATTAAATAAGGTTTAATATATTTTATTATAAATTAATAAAATTTATTAGAAAAATCTTTTAAAATTGATTAATTTAAATTATTATAATAAAAATACACAACACTTTTAAAAAAATTGTTTGAAAAATATCCCCTTTTAATCATTAAATGGTTTTAATTACATCCCCTTAATATTAATTATATATATTCTAACCATTCAATTTTTTCAATACATTCTATTTTTTTAATTTTAAAAATAAATTAAATAATTCTTTAATATTAATAAAAATATATAACACACAAAAATATATTTTCAAAATAAAATATTCTAATTAAATTTTATATTTTTGTTTTATTATTTATCATTTGTGAATTATATTATTTTTTATTTTTTTTATTAAAAATTAATCATATTTAATATACCCATTAGATACATTCATTCCCAAAATGACTATATATCCAACGGCCATATTTAGAATGGACCTAAGTCTAATGACCATATATATAATTATTATATTTCATTCATTTATATAGCCTTATATTTATCACTAAAATCATTCATCATCTTCATTTAATTTTCTATCAACATGCCTATTATATTTCTAATGTTTATACATATTTCTATATTTATAATCAAAATTATGATCTTAAATGTAAACCACATGGATAAATAGTTTATGTTCATGATATTTTTATTTACTTAAAGTTTTATTCCTCTTTGAATTTTCTTAATGATATTTCATATTTTATTCTTATAATGTATTAATTATTATATTTCATTGTAATATTTTATCCTAATAAAATTTATTTCAGTTCATTTTAGTTCAGTGATATGTGTGTAATAATATATTCAAAATAGTATTTATTTATAAGTTAATTCATATTAAAATATCAAAGGGTTATATTCTTCCCCCTTATATAAATTTCAACCCCATAATTTTAATTATCACTCACTGATGAAAATAGTTGAGGTTATCTTCAAGATAGATAAGAATCAAGATATAATTTATAACGAGATACTAACCTTGCTATGTTAGGTATGACTAAGAAAATCATTTCCTATATCATTAAAGGAAAATACCTAATATTGAGTTTCTCCTGAACTATTTGAGCTAAATACCCATCATGATTGGGTATTATGACCCATATAATGGAGGTAATTTCATTACAGAGTTCATACTCAATATTTCAATGATAGGTGATCATGAGTGTTTTAAGGACATGATTTGTGAATTTACTATCTCTAAAATTAATAAAAATTTCAATCAGAGAGATCCAACCAATGCCCAATATCATATCTAATTTGACTAAAGGTAGAATAATAAGAATTTATGGAAGCACATTCCCACCAACTTCTATCAAAGAGGATTTATAGAATTCAAATGAAATAATCACCACACCAGATTATTTCACTGATAATTCAATATCTAATCAATGGGTTTATTATTTCATACTTTTATAAAACTTCTTAGATATAAAGGAGTGGGTAGATCCAGGATCAACCAAGTCATTTTTTGGTCTGGAGTGGATGATGAGTGTACCTTATACCACTTAGTTTTTATTACCCACTTCAGTAGTTATGATTGTATAGTCTTTACCTTTATCCATTGTATTAGGAGGTTTATGAAATCTATTTTCATTATTAAAAATTATATTGGTGTACCAGTTATCATACTATTTATACTCCTTACATTTAATGCTTGAAATTTTGGTGGTGAATTAGTTTATCATTATTTTCTTTATTCACATCCTTTTAACATTTACGTGCTTATGGAATTATATACTAATTTTGAATAATTTACATATTCCTTTTAGGAAGTACCAACCATGATTATTCACACATATTTGATATATATAAAGACTAATTTTTATTCATTTACAAGATTTATCATTTTAGTTTACTCAAAATTCAATTTTTCTCATATTATTTTGAAAACTATGATAATAATGAGAGTATCCAATCATAATTTATACCTTAAGAGCACAAAAAAAAATTTATTCTTATATATAAAAGTCCCTTATATCCAATTAATTTCATAGACTTGGTTTTAAGCCCCTAAATAAATAGTAAAATGTTCTATCAGTTTCAATTATAAAAACAAAAGAATACCTTGCAAGTCTTGTGAATTTTCCTTGTTACATAGAAATATATTGATACCCCATTTTCATTATAGGATGTAATTTCATCTCATTTTTAGTATAAAGATATTGGGGAAAATATTTTTTAAAAAATACATCCATAAACTCCTCCCATTCTATAGATTTGGTTTCTTCCTTTAACATAATGTTATTTATCAAAGTCTATAATTGGTCTATTTTACATTCCAACCATTATAAAAAAAGATTAATTTTTCTTTCTCTAAGCATTGTAGAACAAAAAATATATTTTCCACTATGTTAATGCATTTATCATAAATTAGTGGATTAAAAGATACACAAATGCTCAGTGGTTGTTGATGCATAATATACTCAATAATGCATTTATCCTACTTTAGTGGATTTCGTAGCCCAACATAGCTCAGGTTATTATTCATAACCTAAGATAGCATATCTATAATGGTTTTAACTCCATCTCCCATGCCATTTTGGCGATCATTCGGATAGTCATTTAATTGTGCATGTAACTCTTTGTTAACTCTATTTCTCTTAGGTCTAGCCATTTATTAAAACCCAAAACGTTATGTGAGTATCAAGAAACAAAAAATAGAGTAATAAACCCACATGATAAGGGAATAAATTCTAATATTACCTAAATTATGACACCTTTATTTCAACCTATGAAATTTTAGGATCATTCTACATCGATTTTGGTTCAATATATGGTTTTTAGGTTTTTTCATATTATTTTTTATAACATAATTTCTAAAAATAATTAAACCCTAATTTGATACCAAATGAAGAATCAAGACCCACACTCCAAGATCCAATGATAGAAAGAAAAAATTTAGATAAATGATTTGATACTAAGGGATTGAAAAAAGTATAAAAAAATATATTTTACATCATTTATATAATCTGAACTTTTATCTTAGAAACCCACAAAATATTAAAACATAAAAATTTTGTATCTTTCAAGATTATCTATATAATTATCTTATTTTATTGAAAGTATTCATAATTTACCATGAATAATATTCTCATATTGTATAATTTTACACACATAAACTTGGATTGGAAACATAAGAAAGGGGTGAGCTCATATTCTCATTAAGGGTAAATATAAGAGATAATAATCAAAGATCATAATTGAGAATATGGGAATGAGAAAATAATCATATCACATGTACATAACATAAAATAATCATACACAATAAAACATAGATCATAAATAATGATTCATGGCATAAGGCTTTGTAATAATACAAGTCATGAGCTATAAGAATGTGAAAACATGAGTTGATAGTCATGTTCTTTGAAAAAATAACACATGAATAAGAATGTGTAAAAAATATAAGTATATATACATATATATCATAACATATATTAAGGTAAACACCAAGATTTTCATATGATAATGGATTAGAATAACCACCTCCCTATACCGTAGTAGACATAGGATAACCATATATGTTTCATAAAATTTTTAAACTTGGTCTAAGCACCCGTGTCCCATAACCGACTTAGGCTAACTATCCATGTCCTATATTGATCTAATGAGATATCAAATTTTACATAATTAATTGGAGAAATATCTCAGACCCACTAATCACATAATTAAAAATCATACATTTGTTTTCCATAAGAACTTTAAATCATTTATAGTGCCATCATAGCTTAGGTGACCCGTTAGAATGAAATGAGTTTCATGAAATCTTACATAAGACATTATCCTAATACATATAGAGAAATAAGTTGGATGGTATAATTAAACCATATCCTCTATGAATAATAATAAATATTTATATATATTTATATATAATAAAAAATTGTTTTATAATAATTAGAAAATTTATTTGAAAAATAAGAAGAAATACCCTTTACTTTTGATAACTTTTATATTAAAAAAATTTTTATAAAAAAATGGGAATAAAAATTAATTTGTAAATCCATGAAATTTTGGAGAGGAATATTCTTAAATAAATGTGGATATAAATTTGGGAAATATAATTCATAAAAAAAATGTTAAAATAGTATATTATCTTACACACTTGTGTAAAAAAAGTCAAAGTAAATAGAAAATGACCAGTGTAGAAAATATAATAAAAGATTCTTTTCATTAATATTTAAATATATCTAAGTACAAATGAAAATGATCTTAGTAAATCATATAAGAAGTAATAAGGGTATCCATAAAATAATATAATTAATATAGACATGGAGGGGAATGATTCCCAACCAAAATGAATAGATAATGTCATTTCTAATAACAAACATCCTTTTGGTTGACATAGGAACAAAAGGGACATAAAGTGGTAAGAATAAATGTAAAACATAGGAATAAACAGATAATAAAAAAATATATGGGGCTTAATAAATAAAAAAAATTCCCCCAAATATGAGTTTATACATATACAATCTCGATTTAAATGTAATATTGGTAAATAAACCCTTACCATAACTCTCGCATTTCATAAAAGTACTTTAATTTCATTTATAATATACATAAAAAAATTAATATTTTATTTAATAACCACATTAATATATATTAACTTTTATACTCTTCACATAGACTTATTTATTAAAAATTTATTGTTAAGTTATAGTCTATTTTCATCATCAGATGTTTGTTATTTTAAATTTTTTAAACAAGTTTCCTAATGGTGATGTCAATACTCATTACTTGGTACAAATTTACTCCTTAATAGATTTTAAAAAGTAATTGAATCATTTTTTCAAATGATTTATTCATTACCATGTTCATTTGATTTAAGTTGTTGGTACAATTCATGAGAATAGAACCCATGATGATCATGTTTCAAGTAATTTTTAAATAATAATAAGTTACTTTATAATGAAAATTCATTTTTATATAATCATTACATAACCATATTCATAAAATAAATTTATCTAAAATATCATATATTACCATCATTTATTTATTTATACTCATTCAATTTATAAATGATGATGAAAGTATAACATCATTCATATTGGTGGTTAAACCATCCCAAACAAGAACTCCTTATACCATTGAATGGGTACAAGTAAAAGTATAGTGTTATATAATAGTAATATAATTTTATGGAAAGAATAATGATTTTTATATAACATAATTATTATTTATAATGATATTTATAACTTATGGATATGAGAAGGTATTTGAAAAAGATAGCGAAGAACTAGGTACTTAGTGTGATGAATTATCTCCTTCTCGAAATGAGTTCTTTAGTTATGGAAGATTTTGGCTTCCTTATTAGAACTAGATACTAAAAAAAATATAATAATAATATAATATAATTTTTTTATATATTTAAGAGTGATTCATAGTAAAATATTGGTTTGGGATGGATATACGAGGGGTACTTTTTTAGGTGAGTTTTGAGTGGAATTTCCATTAACTCCCAAACCTTAATGTATACTATTGACATTTTAAAAGGAAAAAGGATAAAAAAGTGGAAATATAATTTAGGTTAGAAATGTTTTAGTTTATAAATCCCTAATCCACACATGTATAGACTCGGTATTATGATATTTTAAGTCTTCACCACTTAGTTTTAACCCTTTTGACCTCATTTTTCCTTTACTATTGTAGCTCAATTTTACGTCAATTACATATTTTTATTCCTAAAAATGAACTTTACCTATTTAAATAATTTATAATTGATGATTAAATTTTTTGGAACCATTTAATATAATTAAATTATAAATATGTTAAATTTATATTTTAAATATAAAAAATATTTAGAAAAAACCGTTTTTTAGAAAGATAACTTTTAAAAATTATGTGTTATTAATCATATTTTATATCAATTAAAAAATAAATGACAATTAATATATTAGTTTATTCATTGATAAATTTTATTATAATAATACTTTAAAAGGGATAAATTTAGTTTATAATTATAAAAATACACAAACTTTAAAAACAATCCTTCGAAAATTATCCCCTTTTCATCTTTAAATGATTTTAATCACATTGCCTTAAAATTAATTATATATCTTCTAACCATTCAGTTTTTTTAAATCTATTATAATATTTATTTTATATTTATAAATACATAAAATCACTCTTTAATAATAATAGTGATATATAATGAATAAAAATATATTTATAATAAAATATTCTATATAAATTTTATATATTTTTTTTATTATTTATCATTTGTGAATTATATTTTTTTCAATTTTTTACTAAAAATTTAACATAATCAATAAAACTATTGGATACATGCCTACCAAACAAAAAAATATTCATGAACATATTTCTAATGACCACATATATATATTTAACAGTTATATTTCATTCGTATATATAGCCTTATATTCAATAGTAAAATAAATCCCCCCATTCATTTAATTTTTTTGTCAAAATGTTTATTATATTTCTAATGTTTTTCCATATTTCTATATTTATAATAAAATGTATGATCTTCAACTCAAACTATGAGTATAAAAATTTCATTTTCATGGGTTTTTATTAACTTGTGGATTTATTCCTCTTATCCTTTTATTGATGACATTTCATACTATATTCACATTATTTATTAATTTTTATCTTGCACTGTAATATTTTATCTTAATAAAATGTATCATTTTTATTTTATTTTGTTGTTTTTTTCAAATTAATCTATTCAATACAATGTTTATTTAAAGAAAAATTAATACTAAAATTTAGGGGTGTTATAGAGAATGAAATATAAGGAAGTAAGGAAAGATGAATCACCTTAATTGATAAAGAAACCCCTTCTTGAAAACTCTAGATCCATCTATTAAGGGAAGAGGGTTGAGGGGATCAAAAAGGGTTGACCCCTATTCATTTAATCTATGAGAGGAGGAAAATCCTGAATGGGGTACAAAAATAAAATCTTCAAACCACCATCCCTCCCCCACTTAAAGTGGGAAGCAAGAAGCTCCACTGGAAGTCTATTGGACTGCCACCAAACATCTTGTGGGTCACCACTAGAGTTTTGATGGATCCTTACTTCCACTGAAACTTGGTCAATATTTTCAGCTAATACTGGAATTATCACTCCTAGTATTTCTATCCAAACTTTCATATCAAAACCATCCTTTTATTCACTTTAAAATCACTCACAAACTCAAATAATTAATCTAATATCAAAATTTAACATCTACAAGATCTCCAAATTAATGAAAAACTAACTTGAAATATAGTTTTCCAATATCCTTTGACACAGGTTGTTAAAAAATATCCAATTTTTTTTAACATCCCTAAGAATCCCCATTGATTATCCATCCAAAAATCATAACCCATCCAGTTCACTAATTAACCACTTACCCATCTATCCCTATATAAAAACACTTGTCATTTCCCCCCCTCTATGACTCCACCCACCTAAAAAACTATTTATCTAAAATAATACTACCAACCCTCTTAGATCTCCACTGATATTATCATATTTTATTTATCATACATGAAATAATTTTAATCTAAATCATCCATACATGATTACTTAATAAAACATTCACCATTGGATCATCGCAATCATATCCAATATCCAAAAAAGATAAAATGTTTTATAAATACCAAGATCATACCTAAAATACTAGAACACTAAAAACAAATAAATAATTTGGCATATGTTGCTCCATACCATGAGTGTTAACATATATGGTCCAATTTCATCTAATGGTGCTCCCTACTATAGAATTTTTTTACCGAATCCCAATATAAACAACCCAATCAGTGCATCCCTAAATTCCACATTTGGCTCCCTAATACTTTTACTAAAATCCCTATAATGATCCTAAATGCATGAATATATTTAAGAAAATTAATTATATAACCCATAAATCACAATTCAGAACACCTGGTATATTCTTTATCTAAACCAAAAAAATAAAGAAAAATTATTTTACACAAGTACTAATTTATTATTTTTAAAACAAACCCAAAACATTTTACATATTTAAAAACTCATGAGATTTTTGAAAACACCCCATTAGAATCTGAATGATTTTTTATAAAATTGAGAAACCTAAAATCACTAACCTTTACTATGTTTCTGAGAAAAATAATTACAATTTCAAATAATCCACTTGAAGATAAATTTTAAAACCAATATCCTTAATTTTCTTAAATTATAGATAATTCCAAACCATTTAAAAACTCACTATATTTGGGATCCATTCTAAATAAATTAAAATTATAAAATATTTTTTTAAGTATGAATCATGCCAATTTATGAGTTTTATTTCAAAAAATATATTTTCCCCAATGATATAAAACTATAAAACCCTTTTACCTATAGAAATCCAAATACTATAATCAATAATATCACAAAAAATACACTTTTTTCCATATTAATCTAATAACCCATTATAATTTATATGAGAAAAAATTAGATAAATTATAAGTTCATTAAAATAATAATTGATACATGAAAGGTAGTATGTAAAACAACATCATCCATAGGTGTGCATATCATACCATAAGAATACCACTATCATGACATATGAATGATAAAAATAGTTTCCAATTGAGCCCTATGAATCATCTAAAGCCTCATCCATCACTCATTGGGATTATTAGTCCAAAACCACACTCAACATAATGTGCCTACTCCTAACACTAGACATCCCAAGGTAAATTGGGTTACAACCAAATCCATACTACCCATGCATTATCCCAATTTACCTACCCAGTTCTAAAATACTATATCCTACTTTAAAATACTCAATCCCATATAAGAACATACTATAATACCACTTTGTAATGACCTAACCTAGTTTACCAAAACAATACTGAGATGGGGGAGCCATATAATCTCTATAGTGCCTTCCTATATTCCAAAGGCTTCTAACTTGTGTTAAGGAAAGAACATAGTCATGTGGAGACTATTCCCTCAAGTAAAATACACAAGGTTTGTTCTAGAGTTTATTAATAATTCAGCATGATTTATCTTCATAACAAATATTCAAAAAAACTACAAACATAAAACATGAAGCCAAGAGGGTGTCTTGTAGTTTAGAATATAAAACAATAAATAGTCTATATGATACATAAAATATAATAGAGTAGAAAAAATAGAATATAAATAAAATTTAATCAATATTAAATATAATACATATCAATAATAAATGGCACAAGTTGATAGATATATAGTACAACTGGAAAAAATATATACAATGTCCTTTGGGTCAACTCTCATGTCTAACTCCAATTGAACCATCAACCTCTAAATCAATACTCATATTGATTCATATGTCCATCTATAAGATAATACCTATTCCTGAAATAAAACATTAATATCTTCCCTTGTACATAAAAACCCATTCCATGTACATGATTAGGGGTGATTAAAAAAACCTTTTAAGACTCCCCTACATGCCTCAACACACTTAGTTCCGGTTATCAGGTGGACGCACATTAAAAAAATTGGGAGGGAGTGAAAGTTATAAATTCATGTAACCAAACCACCCATAAACCTTACAAATAAAATTACAATAATTCATACATGTGTTATACCATGTATAGAAGACACACACTCTTTGATGAATTATCAAAAACTATATAACAAAGTCTAGGACCCGCCTTCCTATAATAAATGAATCACATACCCTTTCAACCCAATGAGATATAAATTATAATCACTTTCAAATCATTATACAGAATCATTTAGAAATGTCACTATTTTAAATATTACTCACTCATTAGAGTCCCACCTATCCCATTAGTCATATCAGTAATCTAAAATGATCAAAACCCAAAAATATCAATGGAGATAATGGCCAGACCAAGAGTATCTACAATGGTAAATCCGAGAGGTCCTAACCATTAATGACACACATAATGTGATAATGAAAAGGGTAATAAAATAGGGCCCAAACATCAAATATCAATCTAACAACAATTTCATGATAAAATAAATGGTAAAAATTAATAATAGGTCCCAACTGTAAGAAATAGAATAACCTATCTCTCACACCCACCCCATCTCATCTCATCAGTCCTAGTTGGATCTATCTAGTAGACCACCCATAGATAACCTTTAACTCTTTCCCATGTGTTGTCTCATCATTAAGGATAACTTTGACTATAAGACAATACAACCCAATAGTTATACAAAAATCTATCTGATCTCATATCATCATCACAGATATCCCTCAAATCATGTATCATGTCATCATAATAATAATAGTGTACCATGGACATGGTATTTCCATAGTGTATCATGATTTAAAACAACCTCTTCTAATATATGTAATATAAAATACAGTAATGAATCACCCTATTCACCTAGAGTATAATCTACCATCACACCATGTATAGTCACCAACATGGTATACCCTTTATAAGAGAGGGATCATTATTGACTAAGAGTACCATCAGTACACATGACCTCACATGTAAAATTATACATGTTCCTTGAGAAAAACATTAAACCATGAGGTTATATTAAAATTCACCCCTTATATGAATCATATATCAATTAATAGGTTCATCACATGATTCTTACTTCCTCACATTCCATGTGTTTAATCACTCTATCTCATGTGGAATAATATACAATAATCAGGAGGAAAATCTACACTCCTATTATAAATAATACAAGGAAGGAATATATTATCTCTTATAAAAAATATTCAAAATTCAAAAATCAACCCCTATAACTTATTTGGATCTATAACAAGGATCTTTAGGGTACTTGGATCATCTCAAATGAATCTTACCTTAGTCTTTTCTCTGAACATCAAATGGAAAATCTCTCTCCTTGATGGATGATGTCTAATAAAGGAGAACTCATATAAGAACTAAAGATGCATATAACTTTTTAAAAACATCATGAATTTCCCAAGGGATAATGGTGAAAACTTACTCAATAATATATCACAATAAACTATAACTCATTCTAAGTAGTTAGGGTAAATCAAGGATACCTAATATTGTTTTCAACTCAAATGTTCCTATGATCAAATGGAATAAGTAAAATGACATCGTATCTCAACACGATTAGCTAAAACATTATATAATGTAAGGTTAACCCTATGGTTCCTTTGATATCATGTATCATCAGGAAACAAAGGATAATAACAAGGAAACAATAAATAAAGTGAGAACACAAAATAAAAAAATATTTAAAAAAATTGGGCATAACCCTCATATGGTTAAATAGATCAAATAATTTATTAAACCAACCTCTATTTTATTTTATAAAAAATACCATTCACAAAATTTCTTTTTAAAACAGTTGAAATGGAATATCACAAAATATTTATAATATAAAGGGTCTTAGCTAAAAAATTTCTAAAAACCCTATTGTTAAAATTCTGAAAAATACTATTTTATTACTTTCATTTGAAAAAAATAAAAGTATATTTGAAAAAAAATAGATCACAATCTAAAACATTATTATTTAATGAACCATTTCCTTCAAATAACTGATTTTCCAAAAACTACATCCTTTAAGACACCAAATAAAGGTAAAAAAATTTCTATGTATTTAATTTAAATCAAAATATTATTTAATCCTTAAAGGGAAATCCACTACCTATTTTATAAAACCAAATCAATTACCAACCCGCACAACCCAAAAAATTTCCCTTTTTAAAATTTTCTCAAATTGTTTTATTATCTTCCGTTGAAAATTGTGCCCAACCAACTCACACCACCCATGTATTTTTTGGAAGTTCATTTAAAACACTAACCCATTTATAAAAAAAAGTAACTGGGAAGACAAAATTTATTTTTTAAACCAATTAAATATTGTATATATAACCATTCCATCATAATATAATATAATATATCACATGAACAATAAAACAATACAAAAGATGAGGAGACTTAATAAGGTAAAGGCGACTTACCTCATCTATGATTCCACATAATATTATAGGGCCATACCAACCTCCACTAATCCTATAAAAACCTATATCAATCATAAAATCCCATACATCCAATATTGGATAATTTAAAACAAAATTATCAATTTGTCATAATGGTCATAAATCTCACTATATGTCCCTATAACATTGAACCGTGAACAATAATAGATAAACCACTCACAATGGGATTCTGGTCCTATGTTAATCAAGATATATAACTTTTATACCAAAATTACTCTATCTCATTTATATAATTTGATGAAAAAACAAATAAAATCCAAATTTTGTATTATAACTATCATAACAATGTGAAACTACATGTGTTCCTCCTTATCAATCCTCATATTGTTTCCACCAATGAAATAATTATCATATTGATTTGATTCCATATTGATTTGGTATAATCTCACTTCTAAATCCCAAGAGGAGTAGTAAAAATTATAGCTAGATGAAGTAGAAGGAATGAGGAGGAATCAAAGGAAGATAAATCACCTTTATCGACAAAGAAACACCTTGAAAAAACACCCTAGATCCATGGAAAAAGAAGAGAGGGTTAGAAGGCTCAAAGGGGATCATATCCTTTTTATTTGATCTATGAGAGGGGGGAAATATCATAATATATATAAGAATAAAATCCCTAAATTATCGTCCCACCCCCATTTATTGTAGGGAGTAGACAACACCACTAAAAGTCTAGTGGATTGTCACCAGACTTATTATGATACATAAAGTAGTGTAGCACCACTTACTTACCCATCATAACTCTAGTATGTTATCACTAAAGTTTTGATGGCTCCCTTCTTCCTCCAAAATCTATTTTCCAATTAACTCAATGCCTTAATTTACACACATATTTTTCACCCAAACATACATATAATAACTCTCTTTTTATTAATTTTAAACTCATTCACAAAATTAAATAATGGATTTGTTCTAAAATTTTAAAATCCACCTGGTCACAAATTTAATGAAAAATTGACCTAACCTATGGTTCACCAACATTCCAAGTCACATGTCTGTAAAATTTTACCATGTAGTGAGATGACCTCATGAATAACTAGTAACTATGTGAATCATATATTAAAAACGTGTACATATAAACTAACATCTCAACTTGTTAATGATTAAGTTGTGAATTTTTTTTATTAATATATTAATATCTTAATGATATTACACTCAAAAAATAAAAAATTTCACATATGTATTAATAATATGCTATCCAAATATATGGTTGGAGATCACACTAAAAGATGGGTGATTTTTTTTTAAAAATGAAATAAATTTTATGCTCCTCAAGTACTAAATCTATCATAAATATAAATATTTGATAAACCCATAAAATAATTAGAATAATATAAATTAAACACGATAGTAATAAAAAAGTCATCAATTCACAACTACCAATAAAAGTAATAAAAAAAGAAAAAAACTAAAATAATGGTATTATAACAACAATAATTAAAAGTAAAAGAATAATGGAAATAATTAAACATAGACTACTAATTTAACAATAACATACCACTAAAGAATATTATTAAAAATTTTATTATTACCCAAAGTGTAAGGGAAGTCTATAGACCTAATCCAAGGTATCCTTGTCTACAAACCTATCTAAAGTTCCATCTTCCCAAACTCAGGAAGTCCTTGAATTAAAACTATCTGAAGGTGTCCACTTCTACAAATTAGAATCTTGGATCTATCTTCTTGATAGAATCCCTTGATTAGGATGATTATAAATTATCCTCTTCTATAAAATGAATGATTGAATCAATATTTTAGATATAATCCCTTGATCAACTTAATAAAAAAATAATTATAAAGAGAAATATAAGATCTCTTATAATGAAACCTCACAATCATAAGCTATTAAGTGACACTCAAATGTAAAACAACCAAAATCACACTAAAAAAAGAAATTGAAAGATTCAAGTAATTTATAGGTTTTATAGTATCCTTGTTTATCTTCTCTTCTACTTCTAGAAGTGTGACTCTATCTATAGATGATCCTACAATGGTCAGATTTAACAATATATGGGTTTAGTTATAATAGAATCGGTAGCATATTATTGTTTGTATTTTAATGTACTAAACACCTCTATATATCGAATAATAAAGTTATTATACACAATTACAATGCTTATTAATCTTATTAATGTATTCTAATTCAATTATTTATGTTAATGTTTTTTTATAATTCCTTAAATTAATGGTATTTTAAAACTCATTAGATAATCAAATTTTCACAAATTCTTAAACCATTAGTATTTACTAAGAATTTAGATTATTGGTATTTTTGTAGAGATTTTTTATTCTACATTTATTAAGGATAAAATAAAAAAATCAATTTAAATCAAGTAATTAATGAAGTGTATTGTGATTTTCAAAATCATGGACAAATCCAGTCTTTGACTCAATAATCTCCCACTTTTTGAAAAGCACAAACATAGAGAGAAGAATTAAGGAAATTAGAATATTAAAAGGAAATAATTTCTATAGATTCTATAGATTCCATTAATCTTAATAATGTTAAGTAAATAATTTCCTTGTAAACGTTCCATTTCTTATGTTTTTAAAATCAAAAACACTTTTCGCTTAATGATAATTTTCTTTCTCTAAGGAAATTTATATTCTTAAACTTTACCATATTTTTATATGTTATGGATAATTTTCCTTATCTAATAATAAAAATATTTTTCTTAAGACCGAATTCTCGTATGATTAATAATATCCTTATCTAAATCTCAGAACCATACAATTATTTAGAATCTGATTATCCCTGTTTTGAGAATTTGATTATCTTTATTTTTTTACTCCAATTAACTGTGGATTTTGACTCATTTTTTCACAGAAATCAGATTATAATTTCATCAAAATATAGACTTTGATTTCATTAAAATCTAGATTCCGATTTCATCGATTTCTAGACTTCGATTACTTAGAATTCTAGACTCCATTTACTTATATTTTCAGACTCCATTTTCTTATATTTTTAGACTCCATTTCCTTATATTTTTAGACTCCGTTTCGTTATATTTTCAGACTCTATTTCCTCATATCTTCAGACTATGTTTCCATATTAATTTGGACTCTAATTTTTCATTATTCTTGGAATCTGATTATTCATATTTGTTAAAGTTACATTTATTCCATAACATATTGTTCCAATTTTATTGGATCCAATTATGCTTAACTTTTTTAAACTTTATAATTCTTGTCTTACATATTATTGTTTCTTATATATGATAATGTTTCCCATTTTTTCTTACAAGAAACTATGGTGTATAATCTATTATTAACTAACCATTGGCTGAGTGACACCTATCGAGGTCCCTATAATGTTCAAGAAAAAATATGACCGTTGGAGGAGGAGTCGACCATTGGAATCCATGCCTATAAATACCCAGCCATTTGAATGAGCTTAGGGCTAGAGTTTTTGTAGAGAGCAATTTATCTCTGGAATGAAGTGATACTCTGCGAGAGATCTACCCAAACATGATTTGTTTGAATTATGTGAACAACTTGTTCAAGATGATAACATCTTATTCAAACAACCTAGTGCAATTATGATTGTTATTGATAAATCGGGTGATTTTGGGGATAGAAATACAGAGGTACCGATCAACTTAGATATCAAGGTCTTGCAGGGAAAGCAAGATATATTTTGATCTTAGTATCATGGGCTTACCCTGGTGTGGGTAAGACAAACTTTCTTGAAAGTATAAATCAAGGGAACTTTATCCAAGGTTGTTGGATACCCTTATCTTTTGGTTAAAATATTTCTTATACTTTTACTATTTTATTACAATTTTTAATTTCGCTGCATTTTGCTAAAGATATAAAGTGAAAATTTATTATAAATTCTTATACTTGTTTACTCTAATATAAATAAGTTTCTATATGCTTTAAAGTATAATCTTTCTATAAGTAAACTTGTCTTTAGTTTCTTTATAGGATCCATCTTACCAGATCCTAAGCAATTTAGTTTCTTTGATAAGAACTAAAGTGGGGTTTTGAATCTATCTTGTTTATCTTTGTTAAATATATATTTTCTTAAGGACAAAGATGAATGTTTTTAAACCTACAATCACCCAATCATGTAATTAAGTAATATACATATACATTTTGATCTTATAATTGGTATCAGAGAAGGTATCTGAAATACTTATACTTGCATATAAGTTTTTTTGCTCAACTTTTCTTTCTTATCTTTACTTGTTCAAGTTTTTCTTAATATTTTATTTATAAAATATTTGGTTACAAACTTTTACTACTAATACTTTTTGTGGAAAATATCTTTTGCATTTTATTAAAAAATGGATGGAATGAGCATTGGTTCTATAGACAATCTAAATACCACCAGACCCCACATATTTGATGAAAATGATTATGAATAATGTTGAGATAGTGTAAATACTTTTATTATCAACACTAGTGTGGATAACTTTGTTATATTAACTGGAGACTTCAAAATTATAGACAAGGAAATCAGAAAATTCACCAATCAAGAAAAACAAGAGTATTATATTAACTTTAAGTTACACAACACTTTACTATGTTTTATAACTAGGAACATTTATATACATATTTCATCATGTGAAAAGCTACTAATAGCATCTGGAAGAATTTAGAAGTTACAAATTTTTGGCACATCCAAGGTTATTAAAACCAGAAGAGCTATGCTTAGAGTTGAATACCATAGATTTAGTTTTCCTTATGGATAACCTGTATGCAAAGTTCAGTAAAGGTTTATGACTATTGTAAATAGTATTCAGTCTATGGGTGAGACAGGAATTTATGATGAAATTATTTTGGATAGGATAATATATATTATTCCCAATAAATGGTAATCCAAAAGAAAAACAATTGATGAGAATATGAATGTTTCAAACATCATTCTTGATGATTTATTCAAGACTCTTCTACAACATGAAACTAGAATAAAGAGAGATACAAGGATATTAATGGAAAGATCAATTCCGTTACTCTTTTCCTAAAGACAGAAAGTGAAACCAGAGAATAGTTGGTAGAAAAAGTTAAGTCCCAAGAAGATGTGATCAAGACACAAGAAGAGAGGATTAAGACCCTAGTAAAGAAGAACCAGGATCAAGAATACTTACTCAAGAAGTACCAAAATGACCATAAAACGATTAAAAAGGTGAAATATATTATCAATAAAATGATGCCATAGAAGAAAATGGGAAAATTATTTTTCTTAAAATCGATCTTTTTTTTGTACCAAAACTTCTTTATTTATTATTAATGAAATTTCCTTACACTAGTTTGTATCGTATGCATATTTACTAACATTTCAGGTACAAAAATATACCCCTCCTTGAATTTTTGAAAATAACAAATTGAGAGAAAGGATTATTCCAAAATAATATTATATTAAGGGGGAGATTACCCAACGAAGAAATTACTTATGAATGGGGGATATTAACTTAGAGAAGTCTTTCTTAAGAAAATGAAAGTTTTGTCAAGAGAACTTCTTAAGCTAAAGAATATGATCCTTAAGTTGACATAACCTAAGGAGGAGTTAGTTATACTCATCATACATCAAAAATATAAGGGATATAATTTTTTTCTTTCAAGTATTCCAAACTTAATATTCTTTTTTCAAAAAGTGGTTTGTGCTTTCCAAAAAGGAAGAGATTGTTAACTTAATAAGTTTCTTATGACTTTTCTATTCTATTTTTAAAATCACAAACACTTTTTCCTTAAAGATTATTTTCTCTCTCTAAGAAAATTTATATGCTTAAACTTTATCATGTTTTTATATTTTAGGCTTAATGTTCTTTATCTAAGATTAATTATATTTTCCTTAAGACCAAATTTCCTTAAGATTAACTAGATCCTTATCTGAATCTCAGAACCATACAGTTCTTTAGAATCCGATTCTCTATATTTTGAGTATCTAATTCTCTCTATTTTTTAACTCTGATTCACTCTGGATTTTGACTCCATTATTCATAGAAATCATATTCGAATTTCATCAAAATATAGAATATTATTTCATCGATATCTAGATTCTGATTTCATTGATTTATAGACTCTGTTTTCTTATATATTTAGACTATGTTTCCTTATATTTTTAGACTCCACTTCCTTATATTTTCAGACTCTATTTCCTCATATTTTCAAACTCCATTTCCATATTAATTTAGACTTTAATTTTTCATTATTATTAGAATTTGATTATTCATATTTGTTAAAGTCACATTTCTTCTTTAACATATTGTTCCAATTTTATTGGATCCTATTATGCTTAAGTTTCCTAAACTTGATAATGTTTTTCTTACACATTATTGTTTCTTACACATGATAATGTTTTAAATTATTTCTTACCTTAAATGACGTCGTACAATATATTATTAAATAATCGTTGGTTGAGTGAAACTAGTCCAGGTACCTCTTGTTTTCAAGGAAAAATATGACCGTTGGAGGAGGAGATAACCATTGGAATCCATTCCTATAAATACCCATCCATTTGAACAAGCTCAGGGCTAGAGTTTATGTAGAGATATGTTGATATCTAGAATGAAGTGATACTATGTGAGAGATCCACTAAAACATTATTTGTGATAATGATATAAATAACTTGTTCAAGCTACGAGCATCTTGTTCAACCTGACTAGTGAAATTCTGATTGTTGTTGATCAATCGAGGGATTCTGGTATAGGAAGATAGAGGTGACGATCACCTTAGAGATTATGGTCTTACGGGGATAGCACGATAGATTCCAATCCTCATATTGATGGATTAACCTTGTGTGGGTAAGACAAAATTTCTTGAAAGTATAAATCAAGGGACCTTTATCTAAGGTTGTTGGATACCCTTCTCTTTGGGTTAAAAGTTTTCTTATACTTTTTCTATTTTGTTACAAGATTTAATTTTACTGCATTTTGTTATAGATAGTAAGTGTAAATTTCTTATACTTTTTTATACTCGTATACTATGATATAAATAAGATTTTATACACTTTAAGGTAGAATATTTTTCTAAGTAAACTTGTCTTAAGTTTCTTAATCGGATCCATTGTATCAGATCCTAAGAAAGTTAGTTTCTTTGATAAGAACTAAAGAGGGTTTGTGAATCTATCTTCTTTAACTTTATTTAACATAGATTTTATTAAGGATAAAAGTGTAAGTTTTTAAACATAAAATTCACCTCTCTTATAATTGAGAAATCTACGTATAATTTTGATCCTAAAATTAAGTCCCCCCTTTAAAAAATAATCAAGTAATATAAGTATTCTTTTTTTAAAAAAATTAAAAAAAAATTATACAAATATTTCTCCCATTTGTAAAAAAAATATAAAATAAATATTTTGAAAATAGCAAATATAACCCCCCCCCCCCATTTGTGAAAAAAATATAAAATAAATATTATATCGTCTCCCCCTTTGTGAAATAATATAAAAAAATATTTTTGAAAATTTTTTCTTTATATTTTTAATGATTTATTCCCCTTTGTGATTTTAAAAAATAAATTAGGAAAATATTTTTAAAAAAAAATATAAAATCTCCTATTTGAGATATGAATGAAATAATGGTGAGAGAACATACATCTTTATAATTAATTGAATACAAAAAGCATTGATACAAAAAAGGTAAACCAAAATATTCAACAAATAAAAAGTAAAAAAATACTTAGTATTCTATAATTAGAAATATTTAATAAATTGTAATTAAAAATTTTCAACAAGTTAGAGTAATAATGTATTCAATAAATAATAATTCATTATAGTGAACTAATAATAAAATATTTCTTTAAATTCCAAATTATAAATTTTTAAAGAAACCATCACTTGTTAGAATTTTATAAGCATCAATAATTGAAAAATTAATACATTTTAAAAGATTTTTCAATTATATGTTTTATCCTTTTAATGTGATTCTGTTAGTTTGCCAACATATCATCATAGATTTTTAACTTATGATATTGTTTTGAACAATTTTCTTATTATGGATTCAAATTTTATGTTAGACCAACCATATTCTCTTCTTGAGAATAAAACATCTAAATATTTTCCTCCTGAGCTTCTAATTTTGATCCTAATTCAATTAACTATTTATTATAATCTATAAAAACTAATTCAACACTTCAATGGGAACTAAAATTTTATCTATCATCTCTCTCATCAATTCATAAAAACTTATATCTCTTAAACCTTTTTATAAATAATATCACAAATTTTATGTAAAATAACAATTTGATCATCAATCGAGACTATTTCCTTGTCCTATGAATTCATATACCATTTTAAATATCGAGGCATCTGATCATGAAGATAAAATTCTACTTGAACAACATTCAACATTCCTTGTACTTCAATAAACAAATTTATTAATTGATTTTTCCACATAATATCTAAAAAACTAGTTATTTGATCTTACATTTGACAATTTTTTTATTCTTAACTTTATAAAGTATAAGTAACATTATCAACTTTATTAACAATATTATTCAAATGATATAATCGTTGGTCCGACCTCTGAGTTTCCAGATTTATAATGGATTTCAAAGGACTATCTAATTATTATTTGATATGAACCTTCTTTTGATCTATTGGTTTATCCTTACACTAATATTCTTATTATTTATCTTTATCAAGAGTGAATTTCTCGACACCAATTGGTTCTTCATATTTTTCAAAATTTATTGCATTTTTATTATTTGCTACTTGTTTTAGTGAAATAATTTATCTTCCAATGGGTGCTCTATCTAACAAAGAAATTGAATAATAATATTCTTTTAATGAACTTGAATAATTATAAGATTATTTGAAATGAGATGAAGTTATTGTTATTGAAGTATAAATATAAGATTCTATTAGGGGGAGATATTTCATAGCTTCATTATCACACTTCTATTTTGATACTTCAACTTCTAGAACTTTAGCATCATCCTTTTTTTGAAACTTTTCATGATGGGGATAACCATTTATCTATAATAACAATATGTGGAATTTACTCTAATATATTTTCATGAACTTCCATAGGAAGAACTTCAAGTGTAATTACATATATAACTTTCCCTTATGGTTATCCAACTTCACGATGAGGTGAAGAAAAAGATGAAGACTTCTCATAAACTTGAGGTGAAATTTCTTTTCAATATTCCTTTCATATAAAAATTTATATTAAATGAATTATTCTAAAAATAATAATATTCTTGTATAGTTACTAAAGGTAGAATAGTTATAGAAATATAGGATTAGTCTAGATTCATATAATAATTTTTCTTATTCTTTTCTTCAGCCAAATCTTGATTAGGAGCCTCCCTAAGAGCTTTAGCTTCTTCATTATCAAGGAACAAAATGGTTTTCTATCTTCCTATTCTTCCTTTTTCTTCCATGTTTCCTTATAAATTTTATTCTGATATTTACTAAACTTATCAATTAAATTTATAAATTCATACTTATAATTTATTTTACTTAAATTCTATGCAATTTCAACTTTAATAACTTTTGAAATTCTCATATGGTGGGGATTTATTACTAGTAAGAACATCAAGAATTCCCCTATTCCCTAAATTCTATATTCCTTTGTAATATTCATCACCTTTGATAGATTTATGAGTTTCTATAGAGACTAGAGAAAAATATTTCTCAGTGAATTTTTCCAGTCTAAAACCACAATTCAATCAAATTATATAGATTTTGTTGAGTTTAATTAGATTTTTATTAACCCAGTCAGTATACACCTCATCAAATTTTTTCCACTTTCAAATGTTAAAAAGAATTATGTTGAGAAACTAACCATTTGATAATATTTTAAACTTTACCATAACAATTCAAATAGCCTTGATATATGAATGAATAAGATTTATGAAATTTAAGTTCTTGAAATTTACAAGAAATTCCATTATGTATATATATTGTATCTTGATTGTGTCGTCATCACCATTCCATAGTAAAGATATGAATGTACCTATTGAAAAAATTCATTCTTTGGGTTCCATTTGTCTAATTTTGTGAACTTTCTCATCAAAATTAAGTAAAAATTTCTCTATATAATCTTTATTAAAACTTCCATAAGATTCATGTAGTTTGTTATAAACAAAAAAGGATCTCCCTATAACATAATTTCAATAAGGTAAGAAAATATTTATATTAATAATGTGAAATTATGTATGAAAATGGAAGAATAACCTATTTAACTCCATCAACTTTAGAAAACTTAGATGAACTATAAAACTCCCTAACCAATAATGGAAAAAATAACTCATGTGCTTAAATTGGTAGAACTAACATCCTCCATCCTTGGAACTCTATAACATCTTTCAGTAAAAAATTATACTTCATAAAGAGCTTTGGATCTATAAGTATTTCCCTTATCATTTATCTTCTAGAAAGATCTATGGAAGATACCATATAAAAAATAGTAAATGAATAGTGATTTCTTAAAATACAGAAGAGCTTCACAAAAAAAATGCAGTGAATGTGTCCAACAATCTCCAGTTCTATATCTTTATGTAGATTCTAGGGAACACTCAAGATTATCCAAGATCTAACAACTAGTATCATTTCCCACGAAAACATATGTCATCAAAATTATTTTTATAAATTAAATATGTTTTCAAATTTAATTGGTTTTACTTTCTCAATATATAATTTTAATTTTATAGTAAACATAAAAATTATTGTAATGGATAAAAAAATATTAAATAATCTAGTGAATTTAATGTCTAACAGTTAAAACTATCTATAATTTATTTAACATTTAAATTTTCTTGATATTCTTATTTCAAAAATGATTTGAGATAAATTATAACTTAGAATTTATAAATTATCTATAAATTTAAAAGATATAATTAATTTAATATATGAAGAAAAACTTAAAAACATAAAAACTAAAAAAAGTCTAGTAAATTTAAAAAATACTAGGCACTGGTAATAAGTGTTTAGCTATCAGTGCACAATGCCTTCAAGGATTTGTAATTAAATATTTAAAAGATAAAACTTATTTTATCCATCAATATTTTTTAAAATAAACTTCAGTACCCATATATATTTAGATTTATAATTCTCACAAGTTCTAGTTCCTTAAATATAAAATCTTGACATCTTATAAAAGATTGAACTTTATTAAGTGATATGTTCTTCCTCCAGTGTCCTCTTATTTGACACATTGAAAAAATGTTCTTTAAACAGGACAAAATAATTTATTTGATACTTTGAAATTTTAGTTGTTTTACTACTCAAAACAGATGTATTTATATTCAGTCTTATTTTCCCAAATTTTCTTGAACGCCTTTTTACCATTAGTAAAATTAGACAAAAATTTCTCTAGGATATTAATTTTAGGAATCAATTTATTAACTGCATTCTTATCATGAGAAATAGTCACACTCTTTGACTTCTTTTTAAAATTATTCTTCTTTCAGTTGTCTATATTAATATTATCTTCTATTGAATTAAATTTACCCCCATTCAAATCAATGGTAAGTATTTTAATAATTTCCTTTGACTTATCCAACACAAATGAAAACTTTTCATTCTCATTTTTAACATCAATATGTTTATAACCAACTTTAATAAAAAAATTTTTTTATATAGATTAATTTTTAAGAAAATTGTACTTATTTTGAATTATTTAATATATATCATCACATTTTAGAAATAGAATATCTCATTTATTCATAAGTTTCAAGAACATTTTCACCATCATCAAAATAAGATAAAATTCCACCAATATTATATTTCTGAAAAGCATAAAAACATCTTGAATATATATTCAAAATCATAATATATTCATCAATTAGTATTGTCCTAAAACATTTTGAATATTTTTATAAAATTTGGTAATTTATATATTGTGGTCACTATCTTTCAAAAACTATAAAAGGAGTTGTATTCATCACTTTCACTCTATACGTCTATGAATATTAGTCCTTTCTTAATTTTTTCCTAGAATACATTATAAAATAATTTCTATATTTTATTTTTAATTCAGGAATATCAGGATGAATATGGCCTTTCTTTATGCACTCGTAACATATAGGTTTTGTATAATTATTATTCTCTTTTCTGTATTTTTGATAATTTATCTGAAAATTATTTTATTTAAACATCCTCATAGACACATTAACAAGTTTACCATCTATTAGTTCACATTAAATATCATTAGAAACTTTCCTAAAACTTCTCTTAGTGTAATTGTTTTATAAGTTTCAGTATTTTAAAATAAAATATTTTTAAAAGAAAATACATCTTTCTATTACCCTTTCTATATATCTCAATTTAATCTACTCCAATATTGCATGAGAGTTCCAATTAATTCATCCATACTTAGCTTTGTAATGTTCTTTATATCATTTATCTCTATAATTTTTGATTCACATTCTTTGGGAAGAATATCTATAACCTTCTCAACTAAATATTCATATGATATATTCTTTTCACAAAGGGACTATAGACTATTAACTATTTTCATAAATCATTGATACATTAAACAAACTATTTCAATAAGAATAAAAAAACATTGATAATTACCCCAACGCATATCTCAATTGGTTTCATGAACTTGAGAAGCTACAAAGCAAGTAACTTAAAGTTTCTTCCAAATTACAAAGGTAGTGTGACAAAAAGGCACTTAACTATAAATATTTATTTGAGTAAAACATATCAATGTATTTTTTACATTAAAAATATACTAAAATTCTATTTTTGAATCTCTAGAAAAAGTTAAAACTTAATTCTCTAGAATTTTAGAGCTACCAATAAGCATAATAAAATCATAAAATCCATTATTTATAACATATGTTTCCATCTAATCTCAGAAATACTCATAATAATTTCCCTTGAAAATAGTTGGTATGTTTGGAAATAGATTTTTCAAACTCCTGAAATTCATAATACCTCCATTAGAAATACTAAATGATTGTTATTCTATAATATAACACCCTGGGTTTTTGAGTCGGGTCGAAATCCTCTCCTGATTTGAATTTTTCAATTAGTGGCTATGTCATCTTCTATATCATTGATCAAAACTCAATTATGAGAGTTCCATAAGCATTACGCGATTATTTTTGGGTTGGTTTAGAAGAATAAAGAGTGCCTCAAGTGTTTTGGAAGAGGTTTTCAGAGCGTCCGAGGCCTTTTTTTGGGTTTCAGGTTAGAGCGCAGGGTTTAGGGTAAACTATGCATCCCCTTCTAGCTAACCGTGCAACCTATTTTTGAACTTCCGCAATGTGTTGGTAAACCGTTAAAGGAGAGAACATAGTCATGAGAGTGTCTCTGTAGTAATTACAGAAACTTCTGCATGGTTTTCACATAGTTAGTATAGTCTATACAGAATGCAACATGGGTATTACCACTTAGGAAGTACCTATTCACTGTTTCTCACACGGTTTACACACAGTTTGGAAAACCATACGAGTAAACCATGAAGCTCATTAAGGATATGAATTTATGGGTTTTACCACACTCTCTGTTTTACTTTTTCCATTATTCCCCACTTTCTTATTTCTTGACCTCACGCATAGTATGAGGAAGACCTCCTCCTCCTCCTCTCCTCCCTTGGGTTTTCCCTAGATCCTCCATCCATGCTTTATTTTGATCACCTTAAGGCATTATAGAACCTATAGAGATAAGGATAGCCTCACATATACATCTTCTCCATTATTATATCTCCTCAAGGAGTGCTAAATCCATTTGATCCATTTGTCCCTACTTTTAGGGCGTTTGACGAAAACATAGATCTGCACCAAAAGGATTCGATTTACAGCTTTATATTGGACGTTACTATGTCTACGAGTCAAAGGTAGGTGGTTCATACCACAATATGTGTTTTTATAGAATTTTAGGGGGTGTTAATTTTAGCATACTTTTGGAAAATCAAGATATACCCTACTAATTGATATTAAATTGAAGGTATGACCATATGAGATTCCTCTAGGCATGATACAACTTTTTTTGTAGGTGCGAGGATGGGTTAGAGTCCATCGACCACCTTGGGTGTTTATGCTAGGGTGTGTTTTTGATTTAAATTCAATTGTTTGTTCAATCATATTTTTATAACTCATTTATAATGAATTGGTTAATTATTTTGAGATGTAAAATTCATTGGAATTGAATTGGTTGTTTAAAATTTGAGTATTTTATTGAATTTTCTATGAAATTCAATTATATCGAATTGATTTCTTACTTGAATTGGTTGATAAATATATAAATGCTTGAGATTCATGTGTTGAGACCCTTGGGGTCATGATGGGTGAGTAATGAGTGCTTGAGGTGGAATGGTCATCAGGATTGTGGTGACTTGGTTGTCTAGTTGGGTTTGGACGAGATTTCCTAAGTGATATTGATCAAAGGATTAATCGTCATGGCTATCAGATGAGGTGGGGAGGCCATCAGGTTGGGAATGGCCAGTGATATTGGATGGAAAAGTGGTTAGATTTGAGTGACATGGTCACATGGGCATGAGGTTCTGGTTGATGTGGGTTAGGTATTTTATTTAGTCATTTACACTCACCCGTGATGTCCAAAACATTATTTTGAGTCATGTACACATATATAGGATCCATGATGAGGTGGTTTTGACCAATCATGTGGGTAGAGGCCCCTAGTAGTGCAGCTTAGGAAATGTTTGGGGGGGGGGGTTATTTCCATATAAAGCCACGTGGAAGTTGAAGAGACTTAAGTTGATAGCGATGATGCTATCGATTGGGGGCTAAGGATCACTATATTGAGGCCGTTGACTTAGATTTATTTGGGAGAACATATATTTCCATTTCTTGGGATGTCATGTAGTGAGTCTAAAATGGTTTTATTTGAGGACTAATATAACTATGCCTCCAGATGATGGACCATGGGACAATGTGTGCTTTGGAGCAAGGGTCTAAGGGACTCGTGACTTGTTTGGGTGTGGCTTCATGATGTCGGTTATTTATTTGAGACACAAGGTGTTAGTAGGCACATAGTTACTTTTTTACTTTACTCGAGGTGCAACCTGAGGGGTTACCTACATCAGAGGGATACCTTGGGCCATGGGCCAAGGATCCTTTCATATTCAGATTTATGGAGCTAGGAAAATTAGGTGACATCTCCCTGGTGGCTATTGAGCACCATTAGAGTTTTTGTTTATTTTAATTGTTGAGTTATTTATTTTATTTAATTCCATATTACACTTCCCTTAGACACTCATGTTGGGTACACATACTTGGGTGATATCATACCGAGACACATTCTCAGACCCTACATGGGCCCGTCGGGAAATGTGTAGATTTCATCTCTTTTCATTCAGGTAAAGGATCAGCTTCAAGATCTAGTTCATAGTGGTTGTTTAGCATGGGATGATGGAAATGACCTTGAAATATTTCCTCTGTTTGAGTTTCTGTTTTAGTTTCTTTATTTTATCAACATGCTTATATGTGTATAGATACAATGGTTACCTTTGAGTGACCCTTATTATTTATTCTTATATGTATGTTTTATTTTGTTACACATGTTTTGTTTTAGAACTATAAGTGGTATATTTGTAATGTTTCTTTATTTTTGCTGCTTTATCCAGTTATGCTTCCTCTATTTTATGTGATTTATTGTGATTTATCCATTGTTGGTTCTGGTTCAAGTCTGTTGAGTCTTATTTATTCTGCTGCATGTTATATATTATTACCCAGATCAGTATTATGTCATCCCCATAGGGTATAGACTCACCACTTTACATATTTACAACCCCTCTTCTAGTAAAAAACATTTGAAATTTCGGTAGGTGTGCCTAAGGAGAGTGGAAACCAGCCCGATAACACTTTTTAGGTGGCTAATCAGACCAGGGACGCTACAAGTGGTATCAGAGTAGGTCTTGATAGGGATTTTTTAATGGTATATGGATGGATAATTATGATATTGAGACTATTTTTTTCTATTATTCTTACTATTTGGGTTAAGGTAGACTAGAGACTAGGTCTTTTCAGAACTAGATTTAGAACTTGTTCTTGGGTTACTATAGCCCCATGTACGAGGGATGATGCAAGTTACCATGGGTGGGATTTGAAGTTCTAATTTTCTCATTTTATAGTTTATCTAATTTCCACCTTGAGTGGTTAATTTTAAATGTGAATTGTTAAATTGTTGTGATATGTGACCCTTGACCTGGTGAGGTAAAGGAGATCTAGAACCTTAGCCCGACATGGAAAGGTATGATTGTGATTATTATTTAAGATTATGTTTTGGAACATATTAGGATGTTTTAATTCTAAGTATGCATGTGCCATGATTAAATGATTTCAAATGTGATATTCCATGGTGTAAAATTGCTTATTCCATGTGATGTAAAATTACATGTTATATATATATATATATAATACATTTGATATCAGATATGGGCCCAAATCTTATAAGAGCATGAAGGTACTATAGGTTGGGGTGATGTTGATCACCAGGTTGGGAGACGAAGTCATTAGATTGAGATGATGTTTGTTTTCAGGACGGGCAAGGCCTAGGATATATTTTGATGCTTAGATCAGTTAAGGGAAGGTAAGGAGTCCATGAAGCTAAGATTCCATAGCACATGGTTGCGATAGGAAATGGTAAAGGTTGTGAGGATTCAATTAATTTTTACTAATTTCTCTATCTATGTTGTTTGTGAGTATATATATATATATATTATATAGGATATCTGCCTATTTGATTCCATGGTCCACCACCTAGATGGCTCAGATGGAGCGTCAGGTAGCCAAGGACATGGTGCCTATAGGGAAAAATCAGGTTGAGACCCCTGAGGTTCAGGTAGAGCATGAGCCATAGGTGCATGTTTAAGATCAGGTTTCAGTATAGGTGGGGCAACCACCAGATCTTGTAGTGTTTGGACTGTGGCATGATGAGAACCTCCGAGCATGCTAGATTCAGGTTCTCTTGGGTATTGGTTGGGGTTCTTAGGGAGCAGAGCCATATATGGAATATTTAGCTCAGTAGTTCCAGTCACAACACCCATCGGTTTTTAGGGTAAGGGTGGCCCACAAGTGGCTAGGAACTGGATTGAGCCGGTCAGCGGCTTCAGGTGATTTTTAGTGGTGATGCTTTTGATGGTAAGAAGTGAGGTCAGGATGAGTTCTATAAGGGAGGTCAGGAAAAGGACTTGAGAAAACCACATCATATAGGATTATATATGATTTTCTTCCAATGTGGGAATCTAGGACATGTCCAGACTCAATGTGAGTGGCCTCCAAAGGAGTGCTGATCATGTGGTCAGGTCAGGAATCTCAATAGGTTCTACCTAAGGGATTCTCATTCAGCCAAAAAATAAGTTCTAGGGAATACATAAGGTTCTAATATCGAGTTAGGATTAGTACTGGGTGAGGATAGATGAGGTTCAACTATATGCAGTGGTCGTGGTAGAGACAGTGAGACCCAGTAGCAGTGTTTGTGGCTGGTGGTTGGTGAAACACCATATGCAGGTTAGGCATCAATAAGTCAGACTTCAAGATAGGTGCATTCTGTGAAGCTTTGAGAGGTTGATTAGGTTAGTGATCTGATGATAGTTAGAGTTATTCCATCAACATATCCGAGTTTTTTTTGTTTTTCTTTGGCATGACCTGTTGAGGAATGTTTGTTTTGGGTGCACGAGGTGTACATGTTGTATATATGGACTGAACAGATGCTGGTCAGTTTTTTGGAAGCTACTTGGGCACATAATTATATATATATATATATATATATATATATATATATATGATGTGTGAGGCACCAGGTTCTATGTTTTGAGCATTGATGAATACACGTTTATTGATATGTGAGCTGTCAGAGCTTCTTCAGATGCAATTTTCTGAGGTGATTTAGCATCGAGGCAATGAGGATGAATGTTACATGAGGTGTGAGGCATCTGATCACCAATTTAGTGTGGAAATTTGTCAGGGTGAGAGGCACCGATTTTGATTTTGAGCATCCGTGGTGATGTATGACCTTGTTGGTACCATGTGTGACATGGGAACGAGGCAGGCACTGATGTATTGTGATATTTGAATGAGTTTCTGGTATGAATCAGGAGCACATGATGAGGTTAGGGAGTGATGATTCATCACCATAGGACTTGTGAGTCCTGGAATGGACATTAGACTAGTTGATTGCTTTGAGTTTTGGTCGGGATGTGATTGGGATAAGAAACTCCTAAGGCGGGGATCCCCTTGATGTAATTGACCAATTATCCTTTATACCATGGTAGTTTGGATTTATTTTAATGGGATGTATATATTCAGTACCATCTTTGAGTTTGGTTTTATATCTCAAGGATGAGATATGTTAAGGTGGGGAGATTGTAACATCCCGATATTTTGAGTGAGGTCGAAAACCTCTCTCGATTTGAATTTTTCAATTAGTGGCTATGTTGTTTTATATATCATTGATCTGAACTCAATTTGGAGAGTTCCATTAGATTTATATGCTTTTTTTTTGTTTTTATAGAGGCTTGGAGAGCACCTCAGGTGTTTTGGTAGAGGTTTCAGAACCATCATAGGCCTAAAGGCCTGTTTTTGTGTTGCAGGTCAAGCTGTATGGTTTAGGGTAAACAATGCAGCCCCTTCCAGCGGAACATGTAGACTATTTTAAAACTTCCACATGGATTTTTTAAACCATGAAAGGAGAGATCATGGTTGTGTGAGTGGATCTACAATAATTATAGAGTCTTACACATGGTTTTCACATAGTTAGTGAAAACCATACAGAAACTCGCACAAGTATTTCCACTTAGGCAGTACCTATGCACTGTAGCTTGCACAGAATGCACACCATTTGGAAAACTGTACGAGTAAAATTTGTGGCCCAGTAAGGGTAGGAATTTATGGGTTTTACCTTTTTTTATTTTCCTCTTTTCTCTTCTTCCCCCTTTCTTAGTCTTTGGTCATGCACACAGTAGGAGGAAAACCTCCTCCTCCTCTCCTCCCTTGGTTTTTCTCTAGATCCTCTGTCAATGCTCCATTTTTGTCGTTGTTGGGTGATATAGAACCACATCAGTAAGGATAACCTCACATATACCTATTCTATATTTTAATATCACCTCATGGATCAATAAATTCATTTGATACGATTCACTCTATTTTTAGGGAGTTCGATGGAAACTATAATATACTCCAAACAACTTAAAGTTAGAGCACAATATCAGAAATGCCTATATATATAAGACCAATGTAGGTGTTCTATACCTTATTTTATGTTTTTATAGACTTTTGGGAGGAGGGAGACATTTATCACACTTTTGGAAAATTAAGTGTAACCCTACTGGTTGATATGAAATTGAAGTTATGATTATATGGGATGCCTATAGGCATGCTATAACTTTTTTTCATAGGTACGAGGCTAGGTTAGAGTCCGTCAAACACCTTAGGTGCTTAGGATAGGGTGTGTTTTTGGTTTAAATTGAATTTTTTTATTCATTTGGTTTTTTATAATTCATTTATAATGAATTGGTTAATTATTTTGAGATGTACAATTCATTGGTATTGATTTTTTTGTTTAAATTTGAGTTTTATATTGAATTTGAAGTGAAATTTAATTATATTGAATTTCTTGACTATTTGAATTGGTTGATAAAGATGTAAGTGCTAGAGATTCATGTTTTAAAACCCATGGGGTCATGTCAATCAAGGTCTGAGTGACTGAGGTATAATTTCCATCATGATTGAGGTGATGTGGTCATCTGGTTGGGCTTATCCTAGTTTTTGTGAGTGATATTGATCACAAGATTGAGAATCATGGACATCAGATGAGGCAGTGAGGTCGTCAGGTTGGGAATTGCCAATTATATTGGATGGAAATGCAATCAGATTTTAGAAACATGGTTGTTGGGGCATGATGTTATAATTTATGTGGATTTGGTATTTTATTTGGTGATTTCCTCTCACCTGTGATGGCCAAAGCACTATTTTGAGTCATGTGTGCACATGTTGACTCCATGATGAGGTGGTTTTGACCACTTGTGTGGGTGGAGACCCTTGGTAGTGTGGATTAGGAAATGTTTTGGGGGTTATTTTCATATAAATCCACGTGTAAGGTGATGAGACTTTGGTTGATATTGATGAGGATATCAGTTGGGGGCTAAGGCTTTCCGTATTGAGGCTTTGGGCCTGGATAGATTTGGAATAATAAATATATCTATTTCTTAGGACATCATGCAGTGAGATGATTTTGGTTTTATTTAAGGAGAGATATTTATGATCCTCAAGATTTTGGGCCATGGGATGATGTGTGCTTTGAGAAGGGGTCTGAGAGACCGATTATTTGTTTGGGCGTGACTTTGGGATGCTAGTGATTTATTTAAGACATGAGGTATTAGGAGGCACATGGTGCTGGGTTACTTTTCTTGAGGTGGAACCTAAGGGTTCACCTAAGTTGTGTCACATCAGAGGGATACATTTTCCCATGGTATACGTTTTCTTTCCTATTTATATTTCTAGCATTGGTAGAAGCCGGTGACATCTCCCTAATGGCTTTTGATCACCAATGGTGATTTTTTATTTTAAATGTTGAGTTTTCACTTTTATTTAATTATATATTACACTTTTGTTTAAACACTCATTTTGGGAATGCACACTTGGGTGGTATCCTATTAACACATGTTCTCACACCCTACACGGGCCCTTTAGGATGTGTGTAGACTTTATGTATTTACATTTAGGTAAGGGACTGACTTGAGGAGCTAGTTCATAATGGCTGTTTAGCATGGGATGATGGAAAGGACCTTGATGTGTTTCATCTTCTAGAGTTTATGTTTTTGTTTCTTTGGTGTATTAGCCTGCTTATATGTGTATAGCTACAATGGTTAGCCTTTGGGAGACCCTTATTTTTTATACTGATATGTAAGACCTATTTTGTTATGCATGCTTTGCTTTATCTCTACAAGTTATATATTCAGAGTGTTTCTTTATTTATGTTACTTTATTCAGTAATTCTTGTGCTATTTAATATGACTGATTATGCTTCTGTCATTTGTGGATTCAGTTCGAGTATTTCAAGTATTATTTGTTCCTCTATGTGTTATATATTATTACTTGGACCAGTATCATATCATCCCCAGAGGGTATAGCCTCCACACTTTCTCTCTTTACACCCTCACGACTAGTTGGTAACCTTTGGTGTTTGGGGAGGTGCACCTAAGGCCAATAGAACCCAGCCTAATAACACTGTTCAAGTGGCTAATCGGGTTGGGGATGCTAAATATAATGCATTAGTGTAAGGTAATCTCAGAAAATAAAAATATGATACAGTAATTGGAATATACAGACTATCTTAGGTTCATTATCAAATGTAGAGACTTTCTATAATACCTAGTTTCAGAAAAATAAATGAATTACTATCACACTACAAGAGAAGAGGGTGGGGGTGTGAATTATGGTTCAAAAAAATTAATAGTTTTTATCCACCTTGAGTATTAAATATTTCATAAATACAAATATATGATATACCCACAAAATAATCAGATGAATATCAAAGTAATACTGAAAATACTAGAACAATCAGTATTTCAAAACTACTTATATAAGTAATAAAAATAGTAGAAAATTAAATTTCAGGTATTTTATAATAAATTGTTAAATGTATAATCATATAAGAAATAAAAAAATAGAGAGTATTGTTTTACCAATAAAGTACCCCTAAAGGGTATTATTAAAATTTAAACTTTTTTCCAAATTAGAAGGGGAATATATAAACCTATTCTAAGGTATCCTAAACTATAAAACTATTGAATAGTATATCATCCCCAAATTAGGAATCCCTTGACAGAAACCTATTGGAAGGTGTCAACTTCTATAAATCAGAAGCTCAACATTGTCTTTCATATGGAATCCCTCAATTAGCCTAATCAGAAATTCCCTACTTCTATATATCAGAAGCTCAGATTTTACTTCGATATGAAAGCCCTTCATCAACCAAATTAGAAAAAATATATATTAAAATAATAAAACTAAGATCTCTTAAAATTAAACTTCAAAATTGTAATCTCTTAGAAAACACTCAAGATTAAAATAATTATCAGTGCACTAAACAACAAGTAGTTGAAAGCTTCAAGTGATTGATAGAATTTAGAGTGTCCTTGTTTATTTTAACATACCTCCCCTCCTCATTGTCTTGAGAAGTGATGAGTGGATTTATGAGAATTAGGTTACATCCCCAAGACAAAAAATGATAGAAATAAATTTCAAGGGCTTCAAGAAAATCAGGGGATAATTTTCTCCTTTAAGATAAACCAACATGTTTTCACCGAACCATAACATCCAATAAAATCTATATGATTCATGAAAAAAAATCATATAATCTCAAATAAAAATAAAAAAAACAACAATATTAGAGTTAAAATATAAATAAAATATATCTACCAAAAAACACCAAAATAAAACTAAACCAAAATAAATCAAACTAACATCATGACAATCGATTCCCAACTAGATCTAAGACCAAAATCTATAGAGACCTAGGCTTAAAATACATGGATATTACATCATTTTAGATGAATATTCAGAACATTAAAATAATACATGCCCAAGGACCATAATATTTTTATGACTTTGTAAAATTTGAAACATAATATTATAACTTGGTGAAAGATATTTAACATATCTCTTAAAGATCTTCCCATTTAGTACTCTTATTTAAAAACTTTATTTAAAACCCAAATAATGGAAAAATAAGAAAGGAGATAGATCAGATGCTCAATAAGGGTATGAAAGGGAGATATATTAGAATAACATGATAATAAGGGTATGAGAACATGATCTTAACATTATAAGATCATACTTTTCAAATCAATGATCATAATATAGGGTCATGACATTATTATTTATAGCTCATAAGACGTGAATCATAAGGAAATCAAGAGCATAATCCATGAGATCATAAAATAAGAATAAGAAATGTGATGATAGAAAAATAAACATATAAAATGATTTTTATAGTAGTCAAGGCTTAATTCCAAGGCCATCATAGTGGAATGGGTTCACTCCCCAAACGATCTTAGTAATCAAGGTTCACTCCCAAGACCATCTTACTGGAAAAAGTCCTTTACTAAACCGGGTTCACTCCCCATTTAAACCCTGTATTACTGAAACAGGTTCACCTCCCATTCGAGACCTATATTACTGAACTGAGTTCACTCCTCGTTCTAGCCCTGTATTTCTGAACCGGGTTCACATCCTGTTCTAGCCCTGTATTGCTAAACTGAGTACATTCCTTGTTCCAGCCCTATATTAATGAACCGGGTTCAATCCTAATTTGATCCCTATATTACTTAACCAAGTTCAATCCTTATTGAAACCATGTAAATCTCATGAGATATATAATTATTTACCCAATGTATTAAAGGGAGATATAGGTCTCACCCATCAAATAATGAAATCATACATACATGTCCATAAGATAATAAATCATATCATGACCCATAAAAAAATTTGGGTTTCCTGAACATCATATCATGACCCATGAAATGAAATGGGTATCAAAAAAATTTCATCATATCATAACCTATGGAAAATAGATAGGTTTTATAATCATTTCATCATATAATAACCCATGAAAGGAATTAGGTTTCATAAGCATTTTATCATGGTATAACTTGTGGAAGATAAAAAGGTTTCATAAACAACATGTCATATTAATCATAATCCATTCAAAGAAAGAATATGAATTGTGTACTTGGATCATAACTCTAATAAAGAATAAACTATATTGAAGGATGTCATCTTAGATGGAGAAGGATTTGAAAGATCACTTGGAACATAAATTTTATTTGACAATCATTTTTTAAAACATACAACATTTTCAAAATTATTTTCTTTGAAACCACTTTGAAGACATATAAAAGAATCATGAAAAAAATTTAAAACTTCTCTTGATGAAAATATCCTTTCCAATTTGAAAAATTCTTGTTAAAACATAAACCATTTTGAAAACATTTTCCTTCAAAAATAAACTTGAAAACATATAAAGGACTCATTGAAGAACATTTTAAATAATTTTTAAAATATAAAACATATTTAAAAAACTTTTTCTTTGAAAATAAATTTAAATTAATGAATTTATAGAATATTATGAAAAAAATTATTTTCAAAATAACCTTGTAAAATTTTAAAGTAATCTTTAAGGAAATGATGACAGATAAATTCATACATACAGAACATTCCTTTTTCTCTGTAAATAGTTTAGAAAAGTTCCATGATCAAAAAATAACAAGGATATTTATTTTAAAGAAACCCTTTTGTTTAAAGGGTAAAAATGGGTAAAAAATTATTTTAAAGATCATATAAGAATATTAGAGTATTTTTGAAATCATTTTAAGAAACATGGTCTTGAAAGAACACATATTTCCAACCGAAGAGCGAGATTGTCACAACCTGGCCCGCCGAGGTCTGACTCGTGACTACCCCATGTCTGCCTCTAATAGGCCAAGGGTTGGTGACTAATTACAAGTAGGAATATCCCTAAAATTGGAGTAATTAGACTATAGTACATTCACACACACATCTCTAAGTCCACACAATGATGAAATATAAAACAACTAAAACAATGCATTCATACATCTAATATCCCACAATAGAGTACAATAATAAAGTACTGAAAACATAGAAGGGTCCAAATATAAGCCCAAAAAAAAATTTAAAGAGTCCAACCTACTCCAAGGGTGAGGAATAAATTATAATGAAATTTATTAGTAAAACACTTTGGTCGGATAAGCTCCAGCTATACTCCACCCATGCCATGTCCTCCCAGGACACTGTCTAAATGGTCATCATCTGCATAAGACATGAGACGTGTGGGAAAATTCCATGAATAGGCGAGTAAAAACATCCTCAGTCGGACACCCAAGAAACACTAAACATGGACCACAAAGTATAGTAATATATATACAATATATAAAAACCAATTTAAAATAGAAACACAAAGATATATTCAAAAAAGACACAACATCACCAGGTGGTCATAACCAATTTCCAGCCACAAGATTCTTCTCAAAGAAACACCCATTTTGGGATAATCCACTCCCTGAGAAATTATATCATTACAGAAAATCTACGATGAGGACTATCTCATTAGTCCCCACCCAAGAAAGATCACCAATCAAATAAGACCCTGATACACAGACATGGGGTCACACAGAAAACTGATTGGAGACACCATGAACCCAATCTAGATCAACCCACTACATAGGGGATCATATGTCAAAAATCCCACGAACCCTATTAATACCGACTGCTAGATGGATGATCAGATCCCTACTCAGGGAGTTGACGCCGATTTCACAAACCCCACCTAGGGAACAAAGGATGATAGAGGATCTCACTCCAGTCTAACAGAGGGACACCAAAACTCTATATGATACTTTCCCTCTATAGGGGATCAAAATACAATGATGTGGATGTAATGTTTCACTATAACCTTGAGGGAATAGACCAAGGGAACATGATTAACCTATAATTTTTCAAAATAAGGAAATTAAGAGCTATAAACACTCTTGAAGGGGGTACACGAAATTCCCAAATATCCCCATGCCTGCCCTTATGGAAGAGCCTCACACAACATGTAAGACTTTATATACATAGAGTGTAGAGGAATCTCACAGTGTCTAGAGACACATGGTACCCTGTCCATGTCTCCTTGATGTGTTTTTGTATGGTGGTTATGTCTATGTACCAACCCGTGTATGCCAAGCTGTGTATGTGTCCTAGTATATAGAGTGTAATCTATCCATTTAATTTTCCCACGTTCGTGTACTCTAAAAATTACATGTCAATCCTCATGGAAGGGTCACATGGATTGCAACTAAGTCACATGCCATATGATACTTAAATTTGTTCAGAACCCTAGAATCATAGCCAGGGGGGCCACACAACATGTAACATTGGATTACATGTTGTGTTTCTCAGGATTTCCATATCCCCTTCCATTCCATTTTGGGGTTCACTGAAGCTGACTCCCAACCTATAGATTGGGGTTCAGTTGGGACTCCATTCACAAGATCTCTAAATTCTGGGCTCTGAATCTGCTCAGAGAATGATTTGTTGATGAAACCCGTCACTGTTTGTCAAAACTAGGAATAACAGGAAAAAAAAATCCATCTATTCCACTCCTGATCATCCACCACCATCATCACAACTTGACCGAACCATTGATCACAAACCAAACCCACGGTATTGATATGCTTCATCGAAGAATTCTTATGAAATGATCAAATTCTAGATATTTGTTGAACCACATGCCAAAAGAAAATTTCCCTGATGAACTAGAAAATAATGGGGGGGGGGAAGAAATCCATAATCCATAAAAGTGAAGAATGAACCTCAACCATTGTTTATTTTTCCTCAATTATTATCATAGAAAATATGAATAAATAGGGATAAATACACAAAAAAAATTATTCCATCAATTTAATTCTATCAAAGATGAGCGTATCAATTATGTTCTTGGAATTGATCAACATTCATCCGAGATTAATAAATGGGACATAAATCACAAATAAAAAAATTCTAAATAGAGTTTGGATCGATCATTGATGAATAATAGTTTCATTTCTAATGTTGATGATATCCTTCAACTTCACTATCCCAACGATCCACGATCTAGTCCCAATCTATCCTCATTTGCTGAGAAATCTCTCCAATGGTTTTCTAAATCTCTAGGGTTTGAGTAGCCAAACCTGAATAAATATCATAACTATACATTTTAAGGAGAAACCAGGTCACTACATCAAAAAAAATTATTTAATTTCTTTCATTAATTTAAGCCCACGATGTATTTTTCACAAACAGCCCATGCCGACAAAGGTTATGTCGCACCTAGGGTAAAACCCACATTCAAAAACTCAACGATGCCCTTGGATTTTCGATCTGGAATCCAATTTGAGAGTTATTACACTTTTTTTATAAAAAATTCATGCACATGATATTTAATATATTTAATATATTTCAATATTTATTTCAGGAACATCGAGCCTCATAATTACACCCTTTCTCAATACTTGGTCTAAAAAATAATCCATATGATATCCAAAAATAATACACATAAAATATAAAACAATCCATTCTCCCCACATTATGGATTTTCAACTCAAAAAGATAAAAACCTACTAAAAAAGATGAGGGTACTAGGCTCGCATCTAGGTCTCTCGCTCATAGGTGCTCTTCTGAATATTTATGTGCTTCCACCAAACATGAAAAAGGGGAATCAAATTCCCATGAAGGATGATCTCCTATCAATCCTAAATCTCCATCGGTTACTATGAAAATGTATCTCCATCCTCGATGTAAAACTCAACCCAGTCGATAACATGTGATGAGTTATGCACATATCTCCCCAACTGTGACATGTGGAAGACATCGTGTATCTGGTCTAATCATGTTGGTAGAGCTAAGAAGTATGCCACCTCACCAAATATACGTAGTATCTATATGGGAACAATGAATATCGATGATAACTTTAAATGGCAGACAAATATCCCCAATCTACATCAAGGTAAGACCCTAAAAAACACATGGTCACCCTTCTTGAACTCTAGAGGTCTTCATCATCTATCCACATAAGACTTATAATGGCTATTTGAAATCCTCATATAGTCCTGGATTATTTGTACCTTCTCTGTTGTAACTCACCCCATATTTGGGCCCATGAGTGATGAATCACCTGTATTAGTCCAAAAAATTGGTGACCTATAAGTTCACCTGTACAAAGTCTCGAATGGTTCCATACAAATGGTGGAATAGTATCTGTTGTTGTATGAAAACTTTTTCAAGGTTAGGTGATCCTCCAAACTACAACCAAAGTCCAACATGCATGTACGTGACATTTCCTCCAAGACCTGAATGTTATGCTCTATCTGGTCATCAGTCTAGTGGTGAAACACTATGCTCAAATGTAAATGAGTACCAAATATTTCATATAATCCTCCCCATAACGGAGATGTGAAGAAAGAATAATGGTCAGAGATGATCATCAAGATAACTCCATGGATTTAGACTATATCTTTCATGTATAGGCACCCCAAGATATCTACTATGCTCTCCTCTCAAATGGATAGGAACTGAGATGATTTTTTGATTTAGTCTATGATTACCCAGATATAATCATGTACCCTAGAAATACATGGTAATCCCATCATGATTTCCCTGGAAATACCATCCTACTTTCACTCTAGAACCTAAATGGGTTGATCTAAACCCACTGAAACCAAGTGTTATGCCTTTAAATATTGATAATTAAGGAATCTAGAGACCAACTCTGCAAGTCCCTTCTTTATCCCTGGCCACCAAAACTGATGTCAGAGGTCTTGGTATATCTTTTTCACACCTAGATTTACCAATCAATTAGATTTATGAAACTCTCTAAAAAATCATACCGCAACATCATCAGTATCATCGTCTATTATTTTAATAGGATAAAATGAAACACACCATAATAATACCCATTAGGATCATGTCAAGTGGATATATACATACTTAAGGTCTCACAGTCAGTATCTCTACACTGATCATCCCTTATACAATGCAAAAAGGTGGGGTAACAACCATCAACTAAAGATGTGAAGTACTCTCGTTGTTCACAAAGTACAACTACAATGAGGCTAACTACTCTGACACCTTGGATAATAACTGAGAACAAGATCTCCTATAGAGAGTGTATGCCACCACATTCCCTTCCCAAGATTATAGATAATCTCAAATTCATAGTTCGGGAGGAACTCTATCCATAACCTCTATCTCAAGTTAAGATACTTCTAAGAGAAGATATACTTGAGACTCTTGTGATCATTGTAAATGATAAATTTCTCACCCATTATGTAGTGTCCCCACATCTTCAATTTGAAGACTACCACAACTAACTCAATATCATGGGTCATGTAGTTATTCTCATGTAGTCTCAACTGACATGAACCATAGGTAATAATTCCCTAACTCTACATTAGAACTTAACCAAGTCTGATCCCTAATTCATCACAGAACACTATATACTTGACAACCTCCTCTAGAAATCTAAATATGGGAGCACTATTAAACCTCTACCTCAACTCTTGAAATCACTACTAACACCTTCTCATCTATATGAAAGGTTATCCCCTTTGAGTGAAATATTTCAAGGGTGCTGTCACTCTGGAAAATTTAGGAAGAAGCCTCTTATAGTACCCTACCAACCCAAGGAAACTCCTCACCTTTATAACACTCTTGGGTGGCTCCTAATCAATAACCGCACAACCTTTTTCAGATACAATACTACTCTAGCCTCTAAGATGATGTGTAACTGGAATTAGACCTCTAAAATACAAAATTGACACTTTGATAGATTCTTGTAGAGTTGATACTCGTGGATTGTGTCCAGGACCATTCTCATGTGTTCCGCGTGGTCCTCCTTGGACACCAAATACACTAGGATATCATTAATGAAGACTACCATGAACCAGTATAAGAAGGGATAAAAGATCTAGTGCATGAGTCCCATGAACAATGGTGGGGAATTCATCACACTAAACAACATCACCATGTACTCATAGTGACCGTAGAGACATCAGAATGCCATCTTTGGTATATCCTCATCCTGTACTCAAAGCTAGTGATATCCAGATTTGAGGTTAACCTTTTAGAACCATTGATACAATATCAACAGATCAAAGAGGTCTTCGATCCTCAGTAGTGGATACTTATTCTTCATGGTCACATGAATCAAGCACTAATAATCAACACATAACCTCAATCTCCTGTCTACCTTCTTGGTGGACAACACTGGGGCTCCCCATGGGGAAACATTGGGTCTTATAAATCCATTCTCTTATAAGTTTTTCAACTGAAACTTCATCTCTCAAATATCTATGGGATCCATCTGATATACTTGGGGAAGATATTGATTCCATCATGGGATTCAAGTTGATGAAGAAGTACAGCTCTCGATGGAGAGGTAAACCGGGTGCATCTCCAGCAAATACATCCTCATACTCTGCCACCAACATAGGAAACATATATCTGAAATCATCCACTACTCCAAGAGTTATATTATCCAACTAGTGATTAATTGGATACAGTATTATATGCCTAATATCATCCTTCTCCACCAAGGGTTCCTTCTCACCCAAAAAAGAAAACACCATTCTGTCATGGCAGACACACCACATCCTCTACCTAAAATAGTCAATCTGGGCATGAACTGTGGATAGCCAGTGCATAACTAATAATGCATCATAAGGCCTCATTGATACTTTAAAGAGATCTCATATTAAACTCTCATCACCAGATGTCATATCGCACTATCGGAACAAGTGATCAATTGCTGAGACACCTCATGTAGGAGTCTCTAACCACATAGGTCCATCCAAAATATAAACTATAATCTCAATGTCTCAAACTAGAGATGTGGTAATTAAGGAATGAATCTCACCCATGTCAATCAATAGTAAAATTAAATTATAAAAGACACATATCGTACCTCGTATCATCCCAAGAGCCTCGAGGTCATAGACCACCATAGCTTGTAGTTGGCCTTGTCCCTTTCCACCAACTCCCTAAGCCTGGCACAGACCACGTGGGGATGGTGGTGGTAATAGGTCAAACCTATGATCACCTACAGCCGCCCTATCGAAACCTATGAAAATCATATTCCTTGAGAATAACCCTACTCTTGCCTCTGTATTTTCCTCGATGGTCCCTCAATTATGTCAGGATCATCTATATGATGGGTTGGACAATCCTAAGACATATGTTTTTGACCATCTCATGAGAAGAAACACCTATCCCTAAGATGAGTTGAGCAACCCTAGGATCCATGTACCACTATCCCTGATTCCTAGGATCACCTCCTAAAGTATATGATATTCTCATATCCCTATGATTTCGATTGGATTCCTACGGCTAAGGTCTAAGCTACTGGGTGCCCACTACTATCTCCCAATACTAGTGCCTTCTCTTATAGAAATATCACCACCACAAAGGCTCTCTCAAGTACCCCAACATAGGTGGGAATGGAAAGGTCTACCACTGAAGCCCTGATATCTCAATATAGGCCTCCTCAAAGGTTTGAGATCTAAATAACTAATCCCACAATATATCTAAGGAGTAATATGAGAGATCAATAAACCTCACTAAATACTCCTCCATGGTTATATTTCTCTTCTTCAGATAAAAAATCTCATTTATGCATACCGATCACAACATGGATGGATAGAACTCCTCTATGAAGAGACAATAAAAGTATAACAGGAGAAATATGTCTCATCATGTGACTGAGTCATAAAGTTCTAGCATCACCCAATAGAGCCCTAAAGAAGAATCACCATGAGGAGCACCATCTGATCTGTTGGCATCCTCACAAGGTGGAAAATGTGAGTGACTGCCTCTATCCAATCCTCATCCACTTGGGGGTCTGGCTCACCCCAAAATCTTGGAGGTCACTACCTATGAAACTTATGAAATTAAATCAACCCGCGTGCATCCTAAGTTGGTACTGATAGTTCTAATTTCTACTCAATGGGTGGGGATGTAGCTTGTAAACCACCCATAGGTGATATCTCTAGTACAAGACCATATATTGACACCTCTTCATTAGGCGAATCATTCTCATGATCACATAATGTAATCCTAGCTGGCAGTTTTCATGTAGGAATCCTAAAATAAAACAAGATCTACCATGGTCAAAAGAGTATATTTGGGGAAATTACTAAAGAAGAACATGGAATAAACATCCATTCCTATATGGTTCATGTACTAAATTTTTTTACTTATAACCAATGTTTATATATATTGAGTTGAAAGGCAGGTGACTAGAGTTTGGGTGTATGAATACATCACCCAATGCACCAATACTAGAATCCCTTTCCTGAAAGTTGAACTTGAAACACTAAACACTATTTACAAAAACAAATCTCATTGACTCTATTCCTAAGGTAGAACCAACTACTCTGATAACACTCTGTCATGACCTGACCCACCACAGTCTGACCCATTACCACCCCAATCCCACATACAATAGGCCAAGGGATGGAGAATAGTTCTGTGTAGACATATCCCACATATGGGAGGCATTATCCTGACTTACTTGTACACACGCACACATCTGTAAGAACACACAATGATTAAATGTAAAATAATTGAAACAATTCATGCATACATCTAAGATCCAACAATAGAGAATGAAATTAAAGTACTAAAAATGGAAAAGGAGATAAATAAAAGACTAACCAAAAATTTTAAAGAGTCCGACCTACTATAAGGGTGAGGAATAAAGTCAAATGAAAGCTCTTAGTAAAACACCTCAGTCTGAAAATCTACAGCTTTGCTCCACCCGCTCCTTGTACTCCTAGGACACCATCCAAAGGTCCATAGTCTGCAGAAGACATGACACTTGGAGGAAAAAACCATATAGGGGTAATTATTAAAATAATTAGTAGTACACCATGAAAACACTAAACATGAATCACCAAGTATAGTAAGATAAATACATGAAAAGCCACCATTACACCAGGTGGAAATAACCAACTACCAACCACAGTATTCTGCTTGAAAAAATTCTCATTCTAGGAGAATCTACTCCACGATCCATGATATCATTGGATACAATCTATGAGGAGTTCTAGCTAATTGTTCCCCACTCAAGAAAGCTCATTATTCTAATAATACCCTGATACATAAATAAGGGTCACACCTAGAACCATTGGGGGACACTACAAACCCAATATTCATCAAACTGTTACACATGGTATCATATGTCAATGATTCCACAAACCCCACCAATATATACTACTAGATGGAGAATCAACACCATTTTTAGGGTGGTAATGCTGATTCAAAAAACCCCACCAAGGTAAAAAATGACAATAGAGGATCACACTCCAATCTCACAGAGGGACACCACTACTCTATCTAAGACTTATTCTCTAAAAGGGAACACAATCCTATGATGTGGATGTAATGCCAAAATATAGCCTCAAAGGAATGGACCAAGGTAATATGATAAAACTAGACTGGTCCCAACTAAGGAAATAGAGAGATAAAAACACTCTTTAAGGGGGGTGAAGGGAGTGTACCAGGGGTACATGGCATGTCTGGCTATCCCCATGCCTGCTCGTGTGGAAGATCCTTACATGGAGTATAAGTCTCTATATTCACAACATGTAGAATAAGTACATGAAATTTAGATACACATGGTACCCTTCCCATTTCACCTAGACATGTTTGTGTATAGTGTTCGTGTCTGTGTATCGGCTCGTGTAGCCCAATCCATGTCCGTGTCCAAGTACACGACATGCCATATAGTCGTGTACTTTTTCCTTTGTTCACGTACTCTCTTAAGAACACTATAGGCCTCAAGGAAGGAGTCACATAATTTGTGTCCAAATAAGATGATGTGTGATACATAACTCTAGCTAGAATCCTAGCACCACATCCAAGGGTCCCACACAACATGTAACATCGGATTACACGTCGTGTTGATCATGATTTCTAGATCCTCTTTAGAGATATCTTGCACTTCTCCGGAGCCATCACCCTTTACAGTACCAACATATCAGGGTTTTTTCAGGCCTCTAGTCACTAGATCTAAGGATTTTGGGATCTCAATATCCTCATAAAACATTTCATTGAGAAAACCCAACACCATTTGTCAAAATCAAGAATAATGGGAACCACAAATCCATCAGTTCCAATCTTGATCATCCAACACCATCATCACACCTCGACCACACCATCAATCATGAACCACACCCATGGTATTTATCCCTTTTGATAAAGAAATATGAAACAATGATTGAATACTAGTAATTTTTTGAACTATCGTAAAAAATAAAATGACCATGATAAACGAGTGAAGAACGAGGGGGGGGGGGAGAAATCCATAAGACATAAAAGTGAGGAAATAAAATCAACATTTTATTATTTGGATTCAATTAATTATCATATTAATGATTAATGAAGAGGGATAAATCAATGAAAAAATAATTATTTCATCAAATTAAATCTACCGAAAATCCACATATCAATTCTGTTCGTGGAATTGATCTGAGTTCATCCAGGATTAGTAAACGATATGAAAATCATAAATAAAAACACCCCACCTAACATTTGGATATATTATTGACAAAGAATAGTTGTTTTGTCGTCATTGAAGAGATCCTATAACTCCGTTGGCACAACAATCCATTACTTGGTCCCAATCCATTATCATTCACTAAGAAATATTTCCAATGGTTTTATGAATCTCTAGGATTTTAGTGGCTAACCCTAATGAAACATTATGATCATATATTTAAAGGAGAAACCACATTTTTTCATCAAAAGAAACAAAATAAATAAATTATTTAATTTATTTACTTTATTTACTAACTTGATGGTTTTTTACAAACTTACCATGTCGATAAAAGATATGTTGTGTCTAGGTAAAAACCTTCATTCTAAACTCAATCGTGCCTCAGATTTCTGATCTAAACCCCTATTCGGGTGTTATTCCACATTTTCAGTAAAACTACACATGCATTATATTTAATATATTTAATATATTTTAAAATTTATTCTGGGAAAATAAGGCCTCATAATTTCATACCATCTAAGCGCTTGGTCTCAAAACAATCCATATAATATCCAAAAATAATACATGGAAAATCAGAGACATTATATAGATAAAGTAAGATTTTCTTAAAAACACTTTCTTAATTATCTTAAGTAACAAATAGTTGTAAAATGGTAACAATACTTGAATATATCATGAATAAACATAGTAGAATAAAATTCATGATATTTATTGTGATATGAATCACAATATTTTATCAAAGGAAGCATAATCATAAACAATCCTGATAAATGATGAGATTGTAGCAATAAATTGTTACCACTTTGGAAACTTTGAATCATAGTCCCCATAAAATAATAAAAGTACATGAAGGTTAAAATATAATTAAAACAATGAGATTAATGTTATAACATATCAAATTTCAGTTTATAAACCTCTTAGAAGATTATAGGTTCATATCATGACATGTGTCTCTAAGTAGGAAAATTGAGACAAAATCACTTTACCGATTTGGTAACCATTGATCCATTAACCACATGAAAGAGATATCATAAAATGGATATATAATACCCAAAAAATTAAGGATAATAATCATATATCATATTTACAGAAATTATATAAACCACACAATATAAATTAATGGTGAATAAGGCATAATTCTCACAAAAATAAAAGTGAGATGAGAAAACCCTTACCTTAAGTCTTGAATTTCTTCATAAAAGTTCCAAAATCCTATAAAATAAGTATAATATTATTATAAATCTTCCAAATAACCATATTTTTATATATAATACCATATATTATTTTATTATGAGTTTATATTATTCGTTTTTTAACAATTCCTTGTTATTGTTACGTTTTAGGTAATATCCGTTTTGTTTTTCGAATATGTTTTGACTTGTTATTCTTGATACTCTTACATAGATCATTATTTAATTATTTAAAGAATGTTAAACATGATATAAATAGCATATATGTTCAGTATATAAATATTTATAATAATATATAAAAGATATAAATATTAAATAGGAAACATAGTTCATGGTGACGGTAGGTCGTACGTATGCATGAACACTGTTTCCTTTTTATTATCGTATTAAAGGAATGAAAGTAAATGAAATATATGTATATATATAATAATTATAGTATAATTATTATTTCATATATATCAGATATCTGTTTTCTAAACCCATAATAAATTCCATGTAAAGTGTGAAATAATCACATCGCTTTGAGGAGGCAGTAGTCTACACATCCACAAACGAAGTTATCATATTTATAGAAAATGGATAGCATGAAGGTATGTTTCATAAAATAATTCCATAAGAGTAAATATATCATAAATTTAATATGTATATCAAATAAAAACATTATGTACATCATAATTCCCAACCACGAGAGGTGGTAAAGGAAATAACGAAGGACATCGTTTCATGAGGCGGCAGTCCACTGTACACAAGAACGGTAAGTCCATTACCTATTTGGTGGTATTGTGTGTATTTGTAGGTAAAAAACATATAAAAAAAATCTAAGTATATTTAAGATAATTATGTTGTTATATACGTATAGAATGATATGTATTTATGGGATGGATAATGGAAATAATATAAAAGATCTTGTGGAAGGATATTACCTCTTATTTGGGTAATTGCTTTGGGTTTGCACCAAAGGACTGACTTGGTTTTCTTTATACCAAAATTGATTCTTCTAGGTTCAGAGGAGGGAATTTTTTAGATTTTTTTTTCAGTGTTTGGATGATATAAAGTGTCATGAGAGGTGTGAAGAAGTAAGCGGGGTGAGTTCTCTTTTAAAGTGGAGGAGGAGTGACATTCTTGTAAATATAAAAAGGTAAGCACTATTGAGAGGTCTTCCTAAAATTACATGCCTATAATAATTTTCAATTTGATACATCATGGAGGATACAGTTGAAATATGGTTAGGAAATGGATTTTGAACATGTGATTAGGGTATTTGGAACCTTATATTAAAGTTTAACCACTAAATAAACTCTTTTTTACTTTAATCACTGTAATTAATTTTAATTACATTCAATAATATTTTTTGTAACAAAATAAGTTTATCATAATAGATATTATAAATTATTATGATCCCAAATATTTAATAAATTAATCCAAATTCTGAAAATATAAATGACATAAATTAATTTAAAATTAATCCTATAGACGTGTCGCAATATCGGGTTTTTAAAGAAAAAAAGTCAAAAGTTTGAAATGTATTTATATCCAATTTCAATGTGAAATTGGTTCTAATTTCCTAAATTGTATTCATTGATTTATAATTTATCTAATTATTCTTTAAAACCAAATAAATATATAATTTAACTACATAAATAAATTAGACAAAAAGTTGTTTTGAATTAATATTTAGTATTTTTCACTATTCATCCAAAATGAAACTTCTCATAAAAATGAAAAAAATCCACCCAAATTAAATTTTCATATTCCAATTTCAAAAATTAATGTTTATATTTTTAAAGAAAAATTATAAACGTCTCAAAATTTATATTTAAAATTGGTTCTCTATTAAAAGATGGTGAAATTACCTTTTAGAAAGTACATATATTTATTCATAAAATAGAATTTATTGTCATATTATACCTATAAAATCTATTGGATGAGTATAAAAATATTTATTGAATGTATAATACATAAATTTTCGTGAAAAATTCATCAAGAGTGGGTTTTTTAATCTATAGATGTAAAATTGTGTTTGTACATTAATTTCTTTATTTTCAGATAATTATTACATTTATTTCTAACGAATTGATAACTAAGGGATTAATTTTATTTACATGTGTAAATAATATTTAAAAAATTTAGTAAATATTATTTGTAACTTCCATTCCAACAACTAGGTGGTAACTATAATACTATTTTAATAATAATAATATTATTATATTTCAGTTTTGCAAAACTTTGCCTTATATGTAACACAAGATATCAAATAAAATCAAAATTATGTGTAACACAAGCCAAACATAGTGATGCGTGTATCAAAATATAGTCTATGTGTTCCATGTAGTGAAAGAATAACTTGGTGTAGTGTGAAATTCAAGCCAAACATAGTACTTTAATATAACATACACTATATTTAGTATTATTTGAATTATAAAATATCAAAAATATTACAATAATTCAAAATAAAATTCACAAAATTTTGGCATGTTACATTCTAGACCCCTTAAAATGAATTTAATTCTTGAAATTCGTTTTGGTTATCAATGGTTTTATACTTGAAAGTTACTTTCTTAAAAACCCAAATCATAAAAATGAATACTAAAACATTCCTTAAATTTGGAAATTTAAAATCATAATAGTTACCCAAAGTAACCCATAACTAGGTTTCCATATAGGATAACATAGCTGGAATGTGAAAACATGGACATGGAAGAGAAATCTAACTTTCACATTCCGATAGAGAGTGATAGAGAACATGGATAGGATAAAGTTAATGATCATAGATCCATAACCCAAAGAGGCTTGAAAAAGGTCACTGATATCATCAATAATGATTATATAGAGACAAAAGTTTATTTCAAGACCCTTTTACTAAAGTTGAATAATTTTCAAAAGGAGATATACTTATTTAATTTTATAATAATCTCACCTTTTTTTATGCCTCGATCGATTTCCACTACATCTCTTATTTCAATAAATGAATTTTAGTTTTTCATTCCTGAAACATTATGAGATTAATAAATTGAATGATAGTTCATTCAATTTGTCTTTATCACAACAAAATGGTTAGCACAAGTTATCCAATATACATAAATCCCCATATGTAATGATAATACATTAATCTCTAAAACCTCATACAAAGTTTATCATAAACCATTCTATAAATGGTTAACTTATAACCCTTCCAAAAGACGAATATAAAAAAAATTATAAATAAGGTCACTAGATCATATTAACATTGATCCACCATATATCATAAATCATATCTTAGTTGTCACATTCCAAACACGTGAATACCTTCATCATGTATTCTATAGAAATATGGTAATAACTTGGATTAACATAAATACTTATTAAAAACATGCATGTCTCCTTATTCCAAAGATTATTGGATATATTCCTTATATCCAAATATGATTTAATCTCCATTAATGATTTCATAAACCACTTTCTAAAAAAATCCTCAATTAGTTACAAGGTAATCAGTACTGTGAAATTTACTTATTCATATCCAACATATCTTTATCTAAACATCAGTATCTCAACATTAGGATAATATTAAGGGTTATCTTTACATTTATCTTTATTTTGATGAATATCACCTTTACATTAAATCAATTTTATAAGTCTTGAACCCCATTTAAAATATCCTCTTCAATACTTAAGAAAAAAACTTATACTAAAAATAATTATATTTTATGATTTGTATAACATAGTCTTTGAATTCCAAAACATATACAATTAAATCATCCAACTTTATTATTAAAGTATTACTCAGACATTATCATCTTATTACTTAATAACACTTTTCATAGAATAAGAAATATGAATCATGTATTAAGGTTCCTCAATCTCAATCTAATAATACTTATTTTGTTTAATGTAAACAATACTGCTAGAACACTCTATACCTGTCACATGTCATTTATGGTCTCTTTATCCTCAGAAATATAATAAATACTCATACCAAATTCCTGATTCTCTTTATGAGATCTCCAATTAGGAAATCTATTTGTATAATTATCATGATTTCCACATTTAAAAAATTCAATGTTAACCCAATTCCTTATAGTTTCCACTATTTAATAAGAATAAAAAGAATAGTGTGAGAAACACTTAACAGAGAAAAAAACCACATAATCAGGAAATTATAGGATGCCTAAATCATGAAACCTACATTTAAATATATGACACCTTAGTCTTATCCTTAATTAACCTCTCCAATTTTTTTTTTAATTTTATAAACACTTTATGGAAAAGTGAGAACCACCATGCACAAAGGAAATGCATAAGCGAGACAGGCTTGAAACCCTGACCAAGACCAGATCCGCTCAAAAGGAGAAACATAACATCAACCAAAAAACAAAAATGATATGACCAAGAAACAATGCCCAGGGCCGACCTATTCAAAAAGAATCACCATAAAGTCAGACCATTAAACATTGAGTCCATCTCAAAACCATAAAACATGTTACCCATCCTCGGGATGCTGCATTTCCATCGCACTAGTGACCACTCATCCATGAAACGCTGCATCAGGAGCCGAAATCTAGACCGTCGGAGCTTTGAGGGAGGGGAGGGTAACCATAGCACATATAACAAGTTGACCAAATGGGAGGGCTCTATTTGAACCGCTAGGGCGAGAAGCAACACCACCATACTAGAGGGCCAGAACATGAATTCCATTACTAAGGATACCAACACCATCCAAAATTCCATGGGAGCCATCGAGCTTAACCAAATTGGATTCAAGCTCGATGGAGTAGAGCGAAATGGAAGAGGAGTCCAGGGAGAGGCAGTACCATCCAAAGAAAGGCATAATGGAATGCTGGGAGAAGAAGACGAACCTTCCAAAACCAAACCATAAGTGTTTTGGAACCCGATATATTGAAATCCCTAAAACACCTTTTATGGAGGAGCGATTTTCAAAACACAGAACTAGGGGATGAATATCCAAGAAGCCGAGAAGATAGGCCAGAAGGATTGGGAGGATAAATGGTGAGGGGGTGCCTTCAGCTCTGAGCGGTCCTGAGGTCACTATCTATGACCACGTAATGACTGGAGAGGAATAAAACAGACCTGCCATGAAACGATCCAATGATCCCAACTATCCGAGAACCCAATGGTGGCCACCAAGCACATCCGAGACCCCATCCACCGATCTCTCGATGCGATATATTTGAAACATGGAATCCACGAGGAGGAGCTGGGATGAGGAAGCCGAGAGGAGCACCGAGAGTGCACGCCATTGAGAGCAAGAGAAGAGGGAGGAGGGAGGAAGGGAGAAGGATGGTGTAGGGAAACCCTAATATGAGGGGAGATCCCTTTGTCAATGCCCCTTATGATCCCATGTCTTATCCTTAATTAAATCCCCAAAATAATTTTTAAAAATATCCATAGGGATATCACTAATGTTTTCACATAATAGTTTCCAAAGGTTGACTAAACCTTTACTTTGATACCAACTATAGAAACCTAAACTTAACATACATGGATATTAAATAATTTTAGATGAATATTCAGCACATAAAATATATTCCCAAAGACTGTGATATTTTAGTGTTATTAGAAACTAGGAAACATAATATTCTAACTTGGCGAAGGATCTTCAACATCTCCAATAATAATATTCCCCTTTATTACTCCTACTTAAAAACTTTATTCATAACCCAGGAAAAGGAAACATAAGAAATGGGTGAGGTTAGATGATCATTAAGGGTAAATAAGTGATATATGTAAGAATAACATGAGCATAAGGGTATGATAACATGATATTAACCTCATAAGATCATACCCTGTATATCAAAGATCATAATAAACAGTCAAATAATAAATATTGGTAGCTCATAATACATTAATGATAAGGAAATAAAGAGCATAATACATGATATCATAACATAATCATAAGACATGTGATTGTGGTAGACACCTAAAAATATATAATGATTTCCATAGTAGTCAATGCTTAATGCCAAGGCCATCTTAGTGGAATGGATTAACTCCCTAAACCATCATAGTAGTCATGTTTCACTACCAAGACCATATTAGTGGACAAAGTCATTTACTGAACTGGGTTCACTCCCCATTCTAGATCTGTATTACATAATTATGTTCACCTCATATTCCAGACCTGTATTACTGAACTGATATCACTCCTCATTCCATCCTTGTATTACTGATCTAATCTCACCTCCCATTCCATCCTTATATCACTGAACCGAGTTCACTCCTCAGTCCAGCCCTATATTACTGAATTGATTTCACTTATCATTCCAACCCTATATTATTGAACCAAGGTCACTCCTCGTTCTGACCATGTCTATCTCATGAGATATATAAATATTTACCCAATGCATTAGAGTGATATTTGGGTCCCAATTGTCACATAATTAAATAATATATATGTTTTCCACAAGAAAATAAATCATATCAGGATTGATAAAAAATATGGGTTTCCTAAACATCATATCATAACCCATGAAATGAAATGAGTATCATAAAAATTTCATCATATAATAACCTATGGAAAAGAGGCAAGTTTCATAATCATTTAATCATAAAATAACTCGTGAAAGGAAACGAGTTTCATAAGAGTTTTATCATGGTATAAACCATGGAAGAGAAACAAGTTTCCTAAACAACTGTTCTTATTAATCATAACCCATTCAAAGAAAGAATAAGAGTAGTGTCCCTTTATTATAACCTTAGTAAACCATAAACTATATAGAAGGATATAATCATATATGGAGAAGAATTTTGAAATATCACTTAGAACACAACTTTTCATTGAAAATAACGTTTTAAATCATATAACATTTTCAAAATAATTTTCTTTGAAACCACTTCTAAAACATATACAAGAATCATGAAAAACCATTTAAAAAATTTCTTGATAAAAATAACCTTTCTACTTTGAAAAATATTTTTTAAAACATAAAACGTTTAAAAAGTGTTTTCCTTTGAAAATAACCATGAAAACATATAAATTAATCTTTAAAACTGATTTTAAACACCTTTTAAAATATAAAACAATTTTGAAAATATTTTTCTTTGAAAATAATTTAAAAAAAATGAAATTAAAAAATATTAGGATTTTTAAAAAAAATAACCATGTAAACTTTCAAAGAAATATTCAAGGAAATGGAGGGTAAATACCTATATTATGAACATTCCTCTTTCACTATAAAATTTCTAGAAAAGTGACTTGATTTGAAAATGAAAAGAAGATCCATTTTAAAAAACCATTTAAAAAAAAGCTAAAACATGGGTAAACATTTATTTTAAAGATCATAGGAGTATAGTAGAACATTTTTTATTTTTTTTAGAAAACATGGATTTTTAAATAACACATATTTATTATCTAAGAGAGAGATAAAATCGTATTTTCTTAAAAACTGTTTATTAATTATCTTAAGTACCAAAGAGTGTAAAAATGGTAACATAATAAGAATATATCATGACTAACCATAGGAGAATAAAATTAATGATATTTATTAGGAGATGAATAATAATATTTCATCAATGGAATCTTAATTTTAAACAATTCTGATTAACTATGAAAAAATAGTAATAAACAGTTACCACTTTTGTAACTTTGAATCATAGTCTTTATGTAAGAATAAAATTTTGTGAATATTAAAATATCATTAAAATAATTATATTCATGATATAAAATTTAAAAGGTAATTTTATATACCTCATAGAATAATATAGGTGCATAACATGATATGTGTCTTAAAGAAGGAAAATTGAGACAAAATTACTTTACCAATTTGGTAATCATTGAACCATAAACCCAATGGTAGAGAGATCATAAAATGGATATGTAAATACCCATAAATTTAAGTATAAAAATCATATAATATATTCATGGTAAGTATATACACCAAAAAAAAATAAATGTGTGGTGAATAAGGCATAAATCTCACAAAAATAAAAGTGAGATGAGAAATCCCTTTACATTAAGTCTTGACTTTCTTCATACACATTAAAACCTCCAGTATAATAATTAAAAGTTTATTATAAATATACCATAGAAACATATTTTTATATATAATACCATATATGATTTCATTATGACTTTATATTACCCTTTTATTAATAATTCTATGTTAATGTTACATTTTGGGAAATATCTGCTTTATTTTTTAGATATGTTTTGACTTGTTATTATTGAAACTCTTACATAGATAATGATTTAATAATTTAAAGAATGTAAAAAATGAAATAAATATCATATATAATTAGTATATAAATATTTATAACAATATATAAAATATAGAAACATGAAATGGAATACACCGTTCATGGAGACGGTAGGCTGTACTTACGCTTGAACATTATTTCCGTTTTATTATCGTATTGAAGGAAAGGAAGTAAATAAAATATATGAATATAAATTATCATTATAGTAGGATTATTATTTAATTTATATCATATAATTTTACTAAACCCATCCTTAATACATTTCATGTAAAGCGTGAATGAATCACATCGCTTTGAAGATACAGTAGGCCACACGTCCACAAACAAAGTTATCGTATTTAAATAAAATGGAAAAAATGAAGATATGTTTAAAATAATAATTAAATAAGAATAAAGGAATAATAAATATCATATATATCACATAAAAAATTTATATCCATCATAATTCTCAACCATGAGGTACGGTAAAGTAAAACAAACAACATCATTTTTCTAGGCGGTAGTCCGCCATACACATGAATGGTATTTTTATTACCCATTTGATGGATGTGTGTATATTTTTAGGTTGAAATATTATAATAAAATTATCTAATTATATTTATTCTATTTATTCTATTATATAATCAAGGAATAATAATAATTTAGGGGTGGTTAATGAAAATAAAACAAGACAGTTTGTGGAAGGATGTTACCCATTCTTTGGGTAATTACTTTTGTTTCACACCAAAATACTAACATGGTTTTATTTATGAAAAAAGTGATGCTTATAGGTTTATAGTAATGAATTTTAGAGATTATTTGGATATGGTTTGTATGAGGAAAATTTCCTTGAGATATTTGAGGAAGTGAGGTGGTGAGTTTCCTTTTATAGTGGAGGGGGAGTGATATTCTTGTAAATATAAAAAGGTAATCACTATTGAGAGGTCCAAATTACATCATGTGCCACCAATAATTTCCCATTTTACATATAAGGGACTATTTGGTCGAAATATGTCCTTAAAAATTTCATTTGGACATGTGAATAGGGTATTTTTTCCATTAAGTTAAATTCTAACCCCCAAGTAAACTTGTTTTTACCTTAATCACTGTAATTAACTTTAATTACTTTCAATAATATTTATGGAAAAAATGAAGTTTAAATTATTATATATTATTAATTTTTATGATACCAAATATTTTATCCATTTTTCCAAAGTCTAAACACATAATTTTCTGAAATTAATTTAAAATTAATCTTGCAGACGTGTAGTGAAAGCATATTTTTAAAGTGAAAATATCCAAAATTTTGAAATATTTTTATATCCAATTTCAATGTGAAATTGTTTCCAATGACCTAAATTGTATTAATTTATGTATAATTGATATTATTATACCTTAAAAAAAATTTAAAATATAATTTTTCTATATAAATAAATTAGATGAAAAACAAGTTTTGAATTAAAATTCAGTATTTTTCACTGTTTGTGAAAAAATGGAACTTCTCAGAAAAATAACAAAAAATACACCCAAAGTAATTTTTTATTTTCTAATATCAAAAATGAGTTTTATTTTTTTGAATAAAAATTATAAAATTTTACATAATATATATTTAAAATGGGTCGACCATTAAATGGTGGTAAAATTACCTTTTTAAAAAATATATATTTTTATTCATAAAATTATATTTATTCTTATCTTATTTAATTAAATATATTGGATGAGTATCAAAAATATTTATTGAATATACAATATATAATTTTTTTTGAAAACCTTCATCAAAAGTGGTTTATTTAATTTATTTAGATAAAATTGTGTTTATACATAAAAAAATTACTCTTTTTAGAAAAGTAATTTCTTTATTTTCAAATAATTCTTACATTTATTTCTATGTAATTGATTAACAAAGGATTAATTTTAATGACATATATAAATAATATTTTTACAATTTATCAAATATCATTCGTAACTTACATTCGAACAACTAGGTGGTAACTATAATACAATTTTAATAATAGTATTAACAATAAATTTTAGTTTGGTAAAACTAAGCCTTGTGTGTAACACATGCTATCGAAGAAACTTGGAATTATGTGTAATAGAATCCAAACACAGCATTGCATGTACCAAAATTTTTTCTTAGTGTTTCATGCATTGAAAGCCTAACTTTGGGTTTCATTAATCACAAGAAAAACTTAGTTCTTTTATAATCTATATTTATTATTGTGTGAAATGTGAAATGTGAAATATTAAGGAGATATATTAATTAAAAAAATTCACAAAATATCATGGTGTTAAAAAATCCACATGAATTTCCTTATCACTAATAAGAATCAATTAAGAATTGAGAAAGCTTCACTTTACCTGTGTCATTATACATGATATATATAAATTCACTAAAGTGACCAAGCATGGGGTATGTATAAAATCTGTAGGATTCCCCCAAACACTTTCCAACACTTTCCATTGGGAAAGTAATTGATTAACACATTTATATAAGAAAAATCAAATAAATTAGTTTAATCATTTTATATCAAAATTCAAATAAGTTCCAAGGAAAATAATAAATAGGCCTTTAAATCATTTCTCATAATTTTCCATAATCAATTCCTGTGCTTACACACCCCCAAAAACACATTAACACCTAGTATCATTTTAATACTCATGAGTGATCTATCATAAAACCACCATGTTTTAACTATGTGTAAAATGTTATTGTTCCATCATGGCACACACCCCATATACTGGCTCACATCTCATTACTGAATGGTAAATTTTCCTTATATAACATCATGTTAAAATCAATGAACTCATGCCAACCATGTATGCCAAATTCCATGAAAAGCTATTTCAAAATATAAATATTCTTTCTTGAGGACATTTTATCAAACACCTTTTATTTAAAAAACCATTTAACAATTTTAAAAACATGATTTTAAAATTATAAAAATGTGTTTTTAATATCCATCCAAATTCCAAAAATTACCAATGTCGTAACCAAATGATATTTAAATCAATAATCATATAAGGATTTCATAAAAATTTTAAGATAATAATTTAATCAAAACAAAGCCTTCAAGTTCTATGTCAATTAGAGATGATATAGAAGACACCTACCTCTCAATGATTGATGAAAATGAAGAACGATGCTATGATCATCTAGATCCATCCTTGAATATTCTTTCCTTAAATATATTAAAAAACATCTCATTAATATTCCCATAATAGAACATATATCTATCCATAATGGAAAAGATCCATGGTTCTGGGATATAGGAGAAGATTATATCCATGAATAAAGGAAAAACTTTTGGCTTACCAAAGAATCCAGATCTCCAACACACTTTGATTTAACAAAAGTTGTTTCTATTGAAAGGAATCACCAAAGGAGTCTTGGGATCAAAAAGAATTTTAGATCCTAGGAGATTAGGTTTCTAATGAGGGTTTCAAGACTTAATTCATATTAATCCCATAATTGTTTTGGCATTGAATGCACATTTCTTGGTTAGGTCACACGTTTTTTCAAACCGTTAAAGTGATAATGGACAAGAAAAGTAGCCAAATGGTTTAGAAACCATGCACCAACCATGTGGTTCTACTATCTCAAGCCAACCCCTCACACTGTTGGTTTGTATGGTTAGAAAAATTTTGAAAAAATTGTGCTTTTCCCTTTGTTTCAATTTTCATGATTTCATATGGGCTTTCACATGGTTTGTCCAAACCATGCACTAACCCTGAACCTATGAAATGACTCCTAAAACATGTTCTATAGTTTTCTAGAGGTGGTTCATGGTTTCCTCTAACCTTATAGAAACCATAAACCTCTATAAACACACTCAAAACATGTCTAAGACTTCCCATACATCCTAAATATTAACCTAAGAATTATATAGGCTTAAAACACATAAAATAAGGGTAAATTACATAAAAAAAATTGTGCTACATTTCCATAATCATTATTTTTTCTATCCTCGGAATGTAGAAAACAAAAGTTTTCCTAAATTAGTTTGGCCCACTGGTCTAACATTTCCTTCTCACACTCCCGTGTATATTCTTGAATCTGACCATGTTTCTACAAAACTCGAACTAAACTAATGCTTTTCCCTCAAAATATCTTCTATTTCTTATCCAAAATACATACTGGCACATGAATCAATATAGGATATAGTTCAACATCAACATGGTACCCTCAAATCACTTGGTCATCATCAGGTTGGTGCTTTTTCAATTGAGATACACAAAACACATTATGCACTGATCTGAACCTTAGTGGTAGATCCAACTCATATTCTACCTCACCAACACATTCTAGTATCTTAAATGGTCTAATGTAATAAGAATAAAACTTTACCTTCTTCTCAAAATTATGATTCCCTAGACTTGGATAGATTTTATAGAACACATGATTACTCACATAAAATGATAATGGTTATTGATGCTGATCTTCATACGACTTCTGATGACTCGGAGCCATCAACATTCTCTTTCTAATCATTTCAATCTTATTCATTATTTAATGCACAAGGATAAATACGTTAAGTGAGGTCTCAACTGTTTCCACCAAATAAATTGAATATCGACATATAAAACCATACAATTATTCAAAAGGATCCATATGTATTCAGAAATAATAACTGTTATTGTTAGTATAACTTCATTAATGGTATGTTCTCTTCCCACGAGCCTCCAAAATCCATCACACAATCCTTAAATATGCCTTCCAAAATTTGGATCATCTAATCATATTTTCCATCTATTTTAGGATTATAATCTATGTTCATATTCAACTATGTTTCATGAAATTTCTACAAGGATTTCAAAAAACTAGATGTGAACCTGGGATCTCTGTCAGACATAATTGAAAATGGTATGCTTTTTAAATTTATAACTTCTTAGATGTAGAGTTTGGATAAGTCTTCTAATGTATTGGATTATAAAATTGGGATAAAGCAGGTTTAATTAATGATCTTATCCATGATCAACCATATGGAATCATATTTCCTAACCATTCTTAGTAGACTCATCACAAAAATAAAAGCTATTTTATCCCATTTCTACATGGAAATAAGTAAAGAATGAAACATACCAGCTGACCATTAGTGCTATGACTTAACCTTCTGACATGTGAGGGAACTCAAGAAAAACTTCTCCACTTTTATCTTTATGAAAACCCACCAAAACCATGTTCTTAATGACTTGTAAATTTTTTGGTTACCAGGATAAATAGCCCATTTCAAATTGTGGTAAGAATTTAGAATTTATTCCTAATAACCTGTAGGAACCACAATCTAATCTTTAAACCACAACATATATATCCCATATAGCATCCTTCCATTAATGGTCTCCCTACCATTGATTTTTGACCTCATGGATATAAATTTTGGATCAGATTTATGAACATTCCCTACATGCACAACCAAATAAGGAACAAAAGACACCAAAAAGAAAATTCCGACATTACCTTTATCTGAAAAATCTAGATTCATATAATTTATAAATAAAATTAGTTATTATTGATCTAAATCCCAATTTTCTAAATAGATATATGAATTCTTACTGAATACATCTTCCACAAAATCCCTTTACTGGGTGTATACATCTTGTCGAACTCTAACATTGGAAGATATTAAATTTATCTTCACTGCCCTAAGTTCAAGTATATTTGTGAGAAAATGCATTTCAAGCACTTATGATATCTAATAACTATAAATTTATCCACAAATAAATAATTAAACAAAGTATTAAAATCATATACTATAGTTGGTAGTTCTAAATCATGATTTGGTTAATTTTTCTCACATACCCATGACCATCATGAACCATAAACCACGATGTGATATCACTACATGAGAACAAACCCCAACCCAAATCGTGTTGTATCAAAATAAACTATATATATTTGTTCTGAATTAAGAAGCATAAGGATAATTATTGACTTAAGGAAAACCTTAATTTCTTGGAAATATTTCTAACTTTCAACATTCGATTGAAAAGGGACACCATTTCTTATCAAGGCTATCATCAATGATGAAAGACTTGAAAAATAATGAAAAAGGTGTTTGTTGTATCCTACCAAGCCAAAGAAACTATATATTGAAAAAAAAAATATTTTATGTTTTCCATGATATGACAACCACTATATTTTTAGGATGAACAAACATATACTTTTTCAGAAATTACATTACCAATGAAACATAATTATTATATCTAGAAATCACATTTTGAAAGGTAATCATAAAGGAAATTCTCATGTATGATGTATAATAGTGTATCCAATTGTTCCTCATGATCTAATTTATCTTTAAAGTACACCAGGATATAATCCACAAACACCACTACAAATGAATCAAGATACATTTGAAATATCTGATTCATCAATTCTATAAATACTGTTGGTGTGTTCATAAGACCAAAGGGTATAACCATGTACTCAAAATGGTCATACTGATGTTAGAAAATTTTCTTCAAAATAACATAATTACTAAATCATATTTGGTGATACCCTAAACACAATTCAATTTTAGAGAACCATTGGGATCCCCTCAATTGATAAAAAAGGTTGTTGATTCTTGGAAGAGGATTCCTATTCTTTATCACAATTTTTTTAGGTTTATCATAATACCAAAAAAGCCTAAGAGTTAATTATTCTTGATTTTAAGAAATAACTTATGATCCTTTGGGGATGTGCTCGATCAATTGAACTCTTTTCTTACCAACGCTTATAGTTTGTTTTTCAGTTCTCTCAATTCTTTCAGCACTATCGTATATGATAGAAGGGAAATAGGACCAGTACCTAGTTTGAGGTCAATAATAAAATCTAATTCTCTTTAATGTGAAAACCCCATGAAATTTTTAGGAAAAGCATATGTAAACTAGTTAAACATGGTTATAAAATCTATATTTTAAACTTTAAGAACCAATGATAACATTATTACTACCAACTGATAGGAGATAGTTCCAACCACCAGTGCCAAAAGTCCTACTTTTCTTGCATCCACTACCCAATCTACTTTAAAGTTATTTTTAACACTATCCAAAGATATGAAAATCACTTTACATGAATCACAATTGATATGTGATTTAGTTATTATCAATTAATCCATACCCAAAATCATGTCACATATATCCATATCAAGGATAGAGAAGTACCATACTAATTTTCCACATTGATAATCATCATACACACTCCATAATTAAAATCGCGACATTCTTATTGGAAAAGATGAGTTTAAGTTTTAAAAAACAAGGAATCATCTCAAAATGTAAATCCATAAGATCAGCAACATAATATTTAATTAAAGATTTGGATGCACACATATAAAATAATGCCTTCATAAGGGAATAATTTAAAATAATCATACCTTGCATTGTCAAAGGGCTATATTGATTGTTTGTGACCACATGATCAACAACATACAATTTCTCACTCCTTGTCATTTTATATTTTTTTACCTAATGAAATTTCATTTGATAAAGAGTCCTCATGCTCCTAGAATCAACTTGACTCACTTGGTTTTGAGGATGAGGATTATTCAGATGAGATAACCCCATTAGAGCATATTACCTCGGATACATCTGAGATTCATTTATAGCACCATACATTGGACCACTATAATAATAGTGATGAAGAAGTCCCATATTTTTACATTTCTAACATGATATAGGTTGTTCTATGAAAAATACCTTGATATTCTCAAAATATTGACAATGAAAACATCCCTTAAGAATTTGGGGCTGAGGAGGGAAATTAACTGATCCTCTGGTCTGATTCAGCAATGTTCCACCACATTGAAAATAGGTATCCCTATTTCACTTATTCACAAAATTGGAGTTCCCACCTATTCCCATGGATATAAATACACTTTCTTCAACCAGATTCCCATAAATATCAATTTCCTCTACCATCTCTCTATTAACCATATTTGTGTAGTGTGTAATGAAAAAGACACCAATATTAGATAATGTTTTTGTTCATAACCCTAAATAAAAAAAATGCATTCAATGAACCAATTTCAGAAACTTCTGAGGAAAATTGGACTATATCCATAAATCTATCTTCATACTTTTTATGAGAGGCCCTCTTTCATTACTATAAATAAATATGTTTTTATTGAAATTTTGAACTTGTGAGGATATAATTGTTTGTTGAACAATTATTCAAAATCCTCCCATCAAATTCCTTGATTAGATTTAACCTGAATTGATAAATCCCACCATTGTTGTGCTAGGTCATAAATCATGTAGGTTTCTAGATTAACTTTAAACTCAGGTGGTGTACCCGAGAAGTCAAAGTTTCTATTCATCTAATTTAGAAACACCTCTGCTTTCTCAGGTTCTGATTCACCCCAAAAAATTGGTGGATTATAATTTTGAAACTGAATTGAGTGGTCCACCTATCAAAGATAATTGTTATAATTACCCCAATACAAGACTTGAAAATGATAAATGATTCTTTGAAAAAACTCTTGGTTCATCCATGGCTCAGGTGAAACCACATTTTATGCTTCATCTTCAAGTTGATTCCTATGATGTCTAACTATTTCTGTACTCTCTAACCAGAATAGAACATCATTTAGTGACACTTAATATCAATCAAAGGCTCATAAATTCCAATTTACCATAACCATTCTATTCAAAATACAACCACTGCAAACATTTTCAACATTTTTCTATAAATCATAAAACTATATATTATCAATGTTGTCCTAGTGGGAAGCATCATTACCAATGAATGATATGAAATACACATCGGTTAAACCCATGACGATGAGTTAAAAACATACCTAAAAGTTTCTTAAAACTCTATATTACCCAAACCACCCTGGTAACTTGAAGTCCAACATAAAAAGTTTATATAAGTCTTTTTATGCTATATATTTCAAGTTTTGACATTACTATCTCTTTATTACAAACTCACCTCAAGGATTGAACAAGTATGATACCATTTTTTTCACGACCCCCTCCCCACAAAGTGTACCCCTCCTAGGCCGGCAATGTGAGAAGAGAGATAATGACCCCCCGAGTCCCGCCTCCAGTAGGCCCCGGGTTGGCGACTAGCACCGAGGGTATAATAAACATACAAATGGGAGGCATTACCCTCTAAGAGAACACATGCAGAAGAGAGAGATAGAATAGAATCCAATCAACTCCAACTCAGAACTGAAATATAAAATAAATCCAAGTACATATATGAAATGTTATGCAAAAGTACTACAACTGAAAGGGGAAACCAAAAGTACCCAAAAGAAAGTAAAACGACAGCGACCACAAGACCAAAAAGCTCCTCCTCCAACCACAAGCTAGTAGTAACCAACTTGATCCCCAACCTTCTCCATGTGACCTGAAAAACAGTTTATATATACATAGGGTGAGTATAACAGTATACTCAGTAGGATCCTCCCCAAGCCTCTCATGAAAAAGTAATGAAAGAATGCTAAAGCCCAGTGAACAACAAGTGAAACTAACTCATCACCTAAACAGATATACTAAGTTCCCAACCTCACCATGGATACTCTCAGCAAGTAATGCATACAAAAATATAGAATATAGTAAAGAATCTCAAGGGTACCCCGCTACTACTTCCCCACTGGTTTTCCGCTTTTCCCCAACGACATACGTCCTGTGCATCTCTCTCCAAAGGCTTGCCCGCAGACACCTGGGCTAAGCTCCACATTCTGCACCTCGTGCACCACAATGGCTTGCCCGCAGACACCTGGGAGAAGCACCACACCATCCTCACAACCAACAGTAACCAGGTATGTTCCGGGAGCCACCACAGCCCGCATAACGTGTATCATACATCGGGTATTACACCTCAAGCCATTATAGCCCATACACTGAGTAGGGATCCTCAAGCCATGACAGCCTATACACATTACACCTATAGTAGTCTATAGGATACTATATCCAGAATATATGTGTGTGAAATAACCACAAGCCATTACATCCCTCTACACACATATATGGGGAAACTAACAGTTGTGCCTTTTGGCACATGTATCTACCAAGAGAAGAGAGCGGGGCCAAAAGGGGGTAGCCAGCCATTCGTCCTCCCATCAGAATGTTGGGGAAAACACCCCCCAGGGCTCAGAACCCCCAGGGTGTCAGTTTCCCTTACCGACTGGGTGGAGTAGTGTATAGAAACAAAAAAAGTACAGAATATATATATAACTCACATCCACACTATGGGAATTACCTATTCTTAGATACAACTGCAGCTAACGTCTCTCAAACTCTAGGCTGCTACTTCTAAGACTAGGTGTCCTATAAGCACACAACATTTGAAGAGATTTATTAGATTACTCCATTCTCATTTTATTAGTTCCACTGTACGTTAATTAATTCTGTAAACATTAATTAACCATGAACAATTCCACATTAAACTGAATTGGCATCACATTCAAAATCAACTGCTCCTTTTAAGATTCACATCACCTTTAAATTCTAGTATCTCCATCCCCATGGATTTTCACCATTTAATCAAACATTCATTACAGAATTACTTTTTCATATTCCTAGGCATTCTAGAAAAGCATCCTATGCTTCTAAACACAAAGGAGGCTCAACACGGTGAGTAGATATACTACCCGTCGAGTCTTTTCCACCTACATAAAGAGCATAGACCCATTCTCCCTCAAGAGGCTAAACATGGAAAGCACGTGGAATACCCCGCGCGTCGTTGCCTCCTTCGGAAGAAGGGCAGCAAGACCAAATGCCTTGAGCAGTGGGGAAAAGCAAAGCAGATTAACATTCAATGAAAACCACAAGCATCCAACAACCACATCCATCCCATTCTATCACCCCTGGTGTCCTCCCCGACACCCACATGCATAAACTGATGCATCTCGCCACTCTAGGTGTCATCTGCTGCCACTACCACAAGACCTCCATGCCTCCACATATCACAACTGCCATCCAGGCTCACATCACAGCACAAACAGCAGGATAACAACAATTACAACCATGGGCTCTTGACCCTTTAACAAACAAGAGGGTAACTCAGAACCCTTTTTGAAATTCCCACATAATCTATTCTTTAATCCATATTAAATTAGCAAATTTGTTATTCGTTGGTTCTAATTACGGGATACCTAATCAGTAAGCTATCACAATTAAATAAACATGCTTACTTCCCTAATTTGATTATCCTCAAATTAGAATAACTACAATAACGACAATAACCAGATTAATTTACATGCCTCTTTATCTTTATCCAATTAATTAACAATTAATTCCGGATTTACGTTCATTATCCATTTCTATCATGAACGAACAACAAATTAATGATAACATAGATATCACTCTATCTAGAAAAACATGAGGCAAACCGTTATCACAGTATAAAGTAATAACATGCGATCAACCAATTCTTTTAATCCGGTTCAAGTATTTAATTAGGTCAATTTCATTGTGATCCAAAGGACTAAATCATGCTAATTCTACGATTGCACATATACAATTAGAGAAGCCATGAATCCCCTACCTCTAAGAGTTCTTGACGTCCTTTATCCACACAACGGGTCACAATCCTCCTCTCGCGACAACTGCATCCACCCGAGGATGCCACAGTACGTCCGCACCAACCAAACCCCAAGAAAAACCCATTAGAAACATGGAGATTATATTCTAATATGTAAATGATAACAAGATAAGATGACCCACAAAGGAATGATGATAAACATACCTTATATCGAAGAATGACCGACACAGCTTGGTTGCATCAAAATAGAGCGGAACTGATCCGAGGAGTAAAGTTTGATTGTGAAATTCCTATGGGAAGGATTTAAAGGTTCTAGCATCTCATAGCCGAGAACAAAGAGGAAGAACAAGGGAGAATGATATCTCGTCCCTTTTTTAAGGTTTAATGGGGCGACGGTTTAAGATCCGGTTAATTCTCCATTAAAAACGGATCGCATTAAGACACGCGTTTTGACCAAGTAAATACATCCCGACCTTAGGAATAATTAATATATGATTTATGGCATTTGAATCGGCCTTAAGAGTCCTTAAAACAAGGCTTTAAATGTATTTTACGTCAAAGGAAACGTCAAAGGGGTGAAACTGTAGGAAGCTGGAAACACTGTTCAAGTCTACCGTTAGATGGTCACCGTTAGAAGGTTACCATTCTGGAAACACTGTTCAAGTCTACCATTAGAAGTCCACCGATAGAAGGTTACCATTCTGGAAACACTGTTCAAGTCTACCATTAGAAGGTCACCGATAGAAGGTTACCGTTCTAGAAACACTGTTTAAGTATACCATTAGAAGGTCACCGTTAGAAGGTTACTGTTCTGGAAACACTGTTCAAGTCTACCGTTAGACGTCCACCGATAGAAGGTTACCGTTCTGGAAACACTGTTCAAGTCTACCGTTAGAATTCCACCGATAGAAGGTTACCGTTCTGGAAACACTGTTCAAGTATACCGTTAGAAGTCCACCGATAGAAGGTTACCGTTCTGGAAACACTATTCAAGTCTACCGTTAGAAGTCCACCGATAGAAGGTTACCGTTCTGGAAACACTATTCAAGTCTACCATTAGAAGTCCACCGATAGAAGGTTACCGTTATAGAAACACTATTCACAGAACTGGAAATTTGGAAAAGTGTTGGGGATAAGTCACCTTGACCTCCCGGAACACCTCAAACACCACATTTTCACAAAGTAATGGACCGGAGAGGTCCGAGCCATTACATTAGATACCTCTCAAAACATTCTTGTCCTCGAGAATTAAAAACCAACCAAGAAGAAAAGAGGGGTCCGAACAACCACCCTATAAGATACCTCTCAGGGGAAAGCCTCAATGAGTTGTTCGAAAGCTGGAACAAATCTACAACATCCGAGAGTGTGGGAACAAACAATCCATATCCAAACAATTCAATCATAACATCACATCAAAGGTACATAAATAAAACATGAAGGGTCTAACCATAAAGGAAACATCAATATATGAAAGGAGTTAAACATTAAACAACTCTGGGTACTGAGTACGTATCTGTGACTCACGCTCCCATGTACTCTCCTCTATGCCACCGTGTCGCCACATGACACGAACTAAGGGGATAGAATGCCCACGCAACACCTTCTCCTTTCGTTCTTGGATCTCCACAGGTCGCTCCTCGAAGGTTGCATCATCATCAATATCGATCACTCCCAAATCGATAACATGAGATTCATCATGAAGATAATGACGGAGCTGTGATACATGGAAAACATCATGTATCTGACTCATCTGAGGAGGAAGTGCTACTCGATACGCCACATCTCCAACACGAGCTAACACCTCGAAAGGCCCAACAAATCGGGGAGAAAGCTTACTTCCACGACCAAACCTTCGCTGCCCATGACGGGGAGTCACCTTCAGAAACACATAATCCCCAACATTAAACTCTAAGGGTCTCCTTCTTTGATCAGTATATGACTTCTGACGATCCTGTGCTGTCTTCATCCTCTCACGAATCACCTGAACCATCTCTGTTGTATTCTGCACTAGTTCTGGTCCGAGAATTACTGACTCTCCGACCCCAGTCCAGCACAATGAAGAATGGCATGGCCAACCATACAAGGCTTCAAACGGCGCCATACTGATGGTAGAGTGAAAACTATTATTGTAAGTGAACTCTACCAAGGGCAAGTGCTTCATCCATGAACCTCCAAAATCAAGAACACAAGAGTGCAACATGTCTTCAAGAGTCTGGATGGTTTGCTCTGTCTGACCATCTGTTTGAGGATGAAAAGCAGTGATAAGGCATAGTTGAGAGACAAAATCATGCTGGAGACCTCTCCACACCCTGGAGGTAAAATGAGGATCTCGATCAGAAATGATCGTCCTAGGTACTCCATGAAGTCTCACCACCTCCTCTAGATATTGCCTCGACAAAACTTCCACTGAGCTCGACTCCTTGATCGTTATGAAGTGGGCCGACTTTGTTAAACGATCCAATACCACCCATATAGCATCATGTCCTCCCAGAGATCGAGGTAAACCTATAACGAAGTCCATTGAGATGTCCTCCCACTTCCACTGAGGAATCTCTAATTGCTGGAGAAGACCACCAGGAACACGGTGTTCGGCCTTTACCTTCTGGCAGACTAAACATCAAGACACACCCTCTGCAACCGCACGCTTCAGCCCAGGCCACCAAAACTAACTCTTCAAGGATCGGTACATCTTCGTCACACCAGGATGTACTGCCAAGGGTGAACTATGGAACTCTCGGAGAACCGTCTTGCGCATCGCCAAGGGAACAAAAAGCCTGCAATGATACAACACTCGGTGTTGTTCATCCTCTGACCAACCATCAGGGGCCTCACCACAAACAACTCTGTCTCTCCAAACTTCCACCTCTAGATCACCCAACTGAGACTCTTCCACCTTCTGCATCAGGGATGACTGCACAGTCATCTAGAAAAGACAACCTCTACCCCCAACTTCTCCCATATCAAGATGCAAAGATGACAGCTCTTCCATCACTCTCCAGGAATCACCAGATTCACGCAAAACATCATTACGTGACTTTCGGCTTAGTGAATCAGCTAAAAAATTCCCTTTTCCAGGTGTATATGATATTTCAAAGTTGTATTCCTGCAAGAACTCCATCCACCGATGCTACCTCAAGTTCAATTCACGTTGGGAGAAAACATAGCTCAAACTCTTATGATCGGTGAAAACCACAAAGTGCTCACCAATGAGGTAATGTCTCCACAACTTCAGAGCAAACACCACGGCTGCCATCTCAAGATCATGGGTGGCATAGTTGCATTCATGGGGACGCAACTGCCGAGACCCATAAGAAACAACTGACATCTGCTGCATGAGAACACAACCTAGCCCCAGATGTGAAGCATCACAGAAAACGTCAAACTGGACTCCCTCCACTGGAAGACAAAGGACTGGAGCACTTACCAACTTCTCCTTTAGATACTTGAAAGCTACCTGACACTGATCAGTCCATATGAACACTTGATCCTTCATGGTCAAAGCTGTCATAAGAGTCACAACTCGAGAGAAATTGGCTACAAACCTCCTATAATAGCCTGCGAGACCAAGGAAACCTCGCACCTCTGACACGGTCTTGGGGGATACCCAAGACACCACTGCTTCTATCTTCGATGGATCCACAGCTACTCCCTGTTGGGACACAACATGCCCCAAGAAACGAACTTCTCGAGACCAAAACTCACACTTGGACAACTTCCCAAACAAATGATGTTGGCGAAGAACTCCCAAAACAGCTCGTAGATGCTCTGCATGCTTTTCTTCATATGTGGAGTACACAAGGATGTCGTCGATGAAAACTACAACAAACTTGTCCAGGAATTCTCAAAACACAACATTCATCAACCCCATGAAAACAGATGGAGCATTCGTCACGCCGAATGGCATTACAACAAACTCATAATGCCCATGACGACAACGGAAAGTAGTCTTCAGGATATCCTGATCCTTTACACGCATCTGATGATATCTTGACCGCAAGTTGATCTTTGAGAACCAACTTGCACCCTTCAGTTTATCGAATAGGTCATCAATCCGTGGAAGAGGATAGCGGTTATTTATTGTCACTTTGTTTAATCAACGATAATCGACACACAACCGCAAACTTCCATCAGCCTTTTTCACAAACAAAACTGGCGCTCCCCACGGTGACACACTTGGACGAACAAAACCGCACTGCAACAGACCATCAATTTGAATACGTAGCTCTCGTAACTTAGAAGGGGCCATCCTATATAGAGACATAAAGATAGGAGACGCTCCTGGCTGTAGCTCGATCCCAAAATCGATCTCTCATTGAGGGGGTAAGGATACAACCTCTTCTGGAAAGACGTCAGGGTACTCCTCTAAGACCCTAGGAAACGCCAACTGTTGAACCTCCAAAGAACTCAGCATCATCCTAGCCATCATGGATGATAAGGATGGAACTCGTCTATGACTCATCCGAGGATCTCTCTCACCAACAAACACCACTTTCTCTCCATCTGCATCAAAGAAAACGACCTTATTCTTGTAGCAATCCACAATATCCTTCACTGAATACAACCAATCCATGCCGAGTATGAAATAATATGGTTGTATTCGTAAACATAGGAAGTCTCCCCAAGAGCGGTGTTGCCCCAACACTAGCTCACAGTCTCTACATACTTCAAACAAGTCGGCTCAACCTCCAACTGGCGTAGTCAACGCCAAGGGCACTGGAAGCCTCTCTACCACAAGTCCCAAAGCATGGAAAAGGGTAGGTGATATGAAGGAGTGTGTTGCTCTTGAATCAAACAAGGAATACACCAAGGTAGAAAAAAAGCAAAGGGTACCTCGAACGACATCTGGCTCACCTGGGGCTGGAAACGCTAGAGCATGAAGCTGACCACGACCTCCTACACGGCCTCTCTGACCTTGATGACGACCACCACCACAACCGTTCTCTACTCTCTGAGGATGGGGAGCATCATGGGGCTGTCCTCTGCCTGCTCCATCTACCCTCGGGTGATCTAAAGCTGGTGCAACCTGCTGCTGCTGCCTCGGCTAAAACTGCCTCAACGGAGGAACCTGGAGCGGAGCGCCCAATGCACGATGACTAATCTGAAAAGTTGGGCACTCCCGCTGCTGATGACCACGACCACCACAAGAAAAACAAGCGCCTGATCCCTTGGCATAGGCCTGAGAGATGCTGCCTCCGGAGAAACGAGATGGGAAGGGCTGGGACCTACCCCCAGGTGAACGGAAACTCTTCTTCCCTGAAAACCGGGATCCCCGGACCACAACTTTGCTTCGTGAGGAATCATGACGATTCCCCTCTCCTGACGATCCGGTCCTAGCCAATGTCCTCTCAACAACCTCTGCCCTTGCCAGCACCTCAAGATATGTCTTTAGCATAAATGGGGTGACCTGGAGCTAGATCTCTGGATGCAAAGCCTCCTCGAAATGCCTTGCCCTGGCCTCCTCATCTGGTAATAGATCTGAAGAATATCATAGAAGGTTCCTGAAACGGATTCCAAACTCTCGAACACTGGAGCTCCCCTGTCGAAGGGTAAGAAGCTCCTGGCGACTGGACGCCTTCGCAGTCGAAGAAAGAAACTCGACTCTAAACCTGTCTCGAAACTCCTCCCATGAGATCGCTGACTCCTCACGATCCCCGAGGAACAAGAACCACCACTGCCTCACTGCTCCACGCAGCATCGTCACAACCAAGGACACCCAGTGTTCCTTCCGAGCATGAATCGAACTGAAGCCTATCTCGACCTCCCCCAACCAGTCTTCTGTGACTGCATCTAAAACGGAGCCCTCGTACTTCTGTAGACTCTAGCACTGAAACTCTCGGAGTGTCTTCCTCCAAGTGTCATCGTCGTCAGCCTCTACCCGGCGGCGATCTGCTGGAACAGCCTGCTGGGCATCTTCTACGCAAACCTGACGAGGACGTCGAACTGGAGCCATACCTGTAAAATAACAACCGTTAGAGCTCCTAAGCCTGGAATATGGAAGACTCAACATTAATTAATTAATTTTTTTGTTTTATTAATTTTTTTTAGGTTACCTATCCCAAGGTCTACCCATTCAAACATAGGAGCAAAGAATAATGATGCATGATCCTTTCCAAGGTCTCTACCCTGCAACCAGTATCACTTTGTTTAGTAGCCATCGTAAACTTAAAGGTCCGCGCAACAGATCATAGGGAGCCCTAAACACCTATGTCTCTACCGGTCTCCAGTGTTTACCCCACTTGCTAAACATGAATGACACCGTTTCCCTACCATCCCATGCATCCTCACCTGTGCCTAACTCCAAACTCCATCCTATCCCTCAAACAGACCTCTGATACCACTCTGTCATGACCCCCTCCCCACAAAGTGTACCCCTCCTGGGCCGGAAATGTGAGAAGAGAGATAATTACCCACGAGTCCCGCCTCCAGTAGGCCCCGGGTTGGCGACTAGCACCGAGAGTATAATAAACATACAAATGGGAGGCATTACCCTCTAATAGAACACATACAGAAGAGAGAGATAGAATAGAATCCAATCAACTTCAACTCAGAACTGAAATATAAAATAAATCCAAGTACATATATGAAATGTCATGCAAAAGTACTACAACTGAAAGGGGAAACTAAAAGTACCCAAAAGAAAGTAAAACGGCAGCGACCACAAGCCCAAACAGCTCCTCCTCCAACCACAAGCTAGTAGTAACCAACTTGATCCCCAACCTGCTCCATGTGACCTGAAAAATAGTTTATATATACATAGGGTGAGTATAACAGTATACTCAGTAGGATCCTCCCCAAGCATCTCGTGCAAAATTAAAGAAAGCATGCTAAAGCCCAGTGAACAACAAGTGAAACTAATTCGTTACCTAAATAGGTATACTAAGTTCCCAACCTCACCATGGCTACTCTCACCAAGTAATGCATACAAGAATATAGAATATAGTAAAGAATCTCAAGGGTACCCCGCTACTACTTCCCTACTGGTTTTCCGCTTTTCCCCAATGACATACGTCCTGTGCATCTCTCTCCAAAGGCTTGCCCGCAGACACCTGGGCTAAGCTCCACATTCTACACCTCGTGCACCACAATGGCTTGCCCGCAGACACCTGGGCGAAGCACCACACCATCCTCACAACCAACAGTAACCAGGTATGTTCCGGGAGCCACCACAGCCCGCATAACGTTTATCATACATCAGGTATTATACCTCAAGCCATTATAGCCCATACACCGAGTAGGGATCCTCAAGCCATGATAGCCTATACACATTACACCTATAGTAGTCCATAGGATACTATATCCAAAATATATGTGTGTGAAATAACCACAAGCCATTACAACCCTCTACACACATATATGGGGAAACTAATAGTTGTGCCTGTTGGCACATGTATCTACCAAGAGAAGAGAGTGGGGCTAAAAGGGGGTAGCCAGCTATTCGACCTCCCATCATAATGTTGGGGAAAACACCCCCCAGGGCTCAGAACCCCTAGGGTGTCAGTTGCCCTTACCGACAGGGTGGAGTAGCGTATAGAAACACAAAAAGTACAGAATATATATATAACTCACATCCACACTATGGGCATTACCTATTCTTAGATACAACTGCAACTAACATCTCTCAGACTCCAGGCTGCTACTTCTAAGACTAGGTTTCCTATAAGCACACAACATTTGAAGAGCTTTATTAGATTACTCCATTCTCATTTTATCAGTTCCACTGTACGTTAATTAATTCTGTAAACATTAATTAACCATGAACAATTCCACATTAAACTGAATTGGCATCACATTCAAAATCAACTGCTCCTTTTAAGATTCACAAGACCTTTAAATTCTAGTATCTCCATCCCCGTGGATTTTCAACATTTAATCAAACATTCATTACAGAATTACTTTTCCATATTCCCAGGCATACTAGAAAAGCATCTTATGCTTCTAAACACAAAGGAGGCTCAACACGGTGAGTAGATATACTACCCGTCGAGTCTTTTCCACCTATAGAAAGAGCATAGACCCATTCTCCCTCAAGAGACTAAACATGGAAAGCACGTGACATACCCCACACGTCTTCGCCTCCTTCGGAAGAAGGGAAGCAAGACCAACTGCCTTGAGCAGTGGGGAAAAGCAAAGCAGATTAACATTCAATGAAAACCACAAGCATCCAGCAACCACATCTATCCCATTCCATCACCCCTGGTGTCCTCCCCGACACCCAGATGCATAAACTGATGCATCTCGCTACTCTAGGCGTCATCTGCTGCCACCACCACAAGGCCTCCATGCCTCCACATATCACAACAGCCATCTAGGCTCACATCACAGCACAAACAGCAGGAGAACAACAATCACAACCATGGGCTCTTGACCCTTTAACAAACAAGAGGGTAACTCAGAACCCTTTTTGAAATTCCCACATAATCTGTTCTTTAATCCATATTGAATTAGCAGATTTGTTATTCGTTGGTTCCAATTATGGGATACCTAATCAGTAAGCTATCACAATTAAATAACCATGCTTACTTCCCTAATTTGATTATGCTCAAATTAGAACAACTACAACAACGGAAATAACCAGATTAATTTATATGCCTCTTTATCTTTATCCAATTAATTAACAATTAATTCCGGATTTACGTTCATTATCAATTTCTATCATGAACGAACAACAAATTAATGAAAACGTAGATATCACTCTATCTAGAAAAACATGTGGCAAACCGTTATCACGGTATAAAGTAACAACATGCGATCAACCAATTATTTTAGTCCGGTAAAAGTATTTAATTAGGTCAATTTCATTGTGATCCAAAGGACTAAATCATGCTAATTATATGATTGCACATATAAAATTAGAGAAGCCATGAATCCCTTACCTTGAAGTGTTCTTGACGTCCTTTATCCACACAATGGGTCAAAATCCTCCTCTCGCGACAACTGCATCCACCCGAGGATGCCACAGTACGTCCGCACCGACCAAACCCCAAGAAAAACCCATTAGAAACATGGAGATTATATTCTAATATGGAAAGGAGAACAAGAGAAGATGACCCACGAAGGAATGATGATAAACATACCTTATATCGAAGAATGATTGACACAACTTGGTTTCATCAAAATATAGCGGAACTGATACGAGGAGTAAAGTTTTATTGTGAAATTCCTATGGGAAGGATTGAAAGGTTCTAGAATCTCATAGCCGTGAACAAAGAGGAAGAACAAGGGAGAATGATATCTCGTCTCTTTTTTAAGGTTTAATGGGGCGACGATTTAAGATCCGGTTAATTCTCCATTAAAAACGGATCACATTAACACACGAAGTTTGACCAAGTAAATACATCCCTACCTTAGGAATAATTAATATATGATTTATGGCATTTGAATCGGCCTTAAGAGTCCTTAAAACAAGGCTTTAAATTTATTTTACGTCAAAGGAAACGTCAAAGGGGCGAAACTGTAGGAAGCTGGAAACACTGTTCAAGTCTACCGTTAGATGGTCACCGTTAGAAGGTTACCATTCTGGAAACACTGTTCAAGTCTACCGTTAGAAGTCCACCGATAGAAGGTTACCATTCTGGAAACACTGTTCAAGTCTACCATTAGAAGGTCACCGATAGAAGGTTACCATTCTGGAAACACTGTTCAAGTCTACCGTTAGAAGGTCACCATTAGAAGGTTACCGTTCTGGAAACACTGTTCAAGTCTACCGTTAGAAGTCCACCGATAGAAGGTTACCGTTCTGGAAACACTGTTCAAGTCTACCATTAGAAGTCCACCGATAGAAGGTTATCGTTCTGGAAACACTATTCAAGTCTACCATTAGAAGTCCACCGATAGAAGGTTACCATTATGGAAACACTATTCAAGTCTACCGTTAGAAGTCCACCGATAGAAGGTTACCGTTCTGGAAACTCTGTTCAAGTCTACCATTAGAAGTCCACTTATAGAAGGTTACCGTTCTGGAAACACTATTCACAGAACTGGAAATTTGGAAAAGTGTTGGGGATAAGTCACCTTGACCTCCCGGAACACCTCCAACACCACATTTTCACAAAGTAATGGACCGGAGAGGTCCGGGACATTGCAATTTTCAACTCAAGTAATAAACAAAACTTATACCATTTGTAACTCAAGGACAAAAAAAACTAATCCCATTTGTAACATCCCACCCCTCCTCATTGGCTTGTGAAGTGGAAAGAGTATTTTCTGGCCTTTGGTGACATCCCAAAAACACTAAAGGCTAGAAACAACCTCCAAGGTATTCAAGAACACTATGTGATGATTCTCACTTAAATGATAAACCAACCTATTAACACTAAACTATAACATCCAATACAATCTATATGATTCTTGAAAAAGACCATGTAATCTCAAATAAAGACAAAAAAACAAACAATATCAGAGTGATAATAGAAACCAAATACATCTACTAGTAAAGACAAAAATAAAACTAAACCCAAAGACACTAAACTAACATCAAGATAATAAAATCCTAGATATCTCTAAGTGAAAACTTCACATACCCTTCCACAGTATCAAGAAGCACCACTACAGAAATGATATACCTTTTCTTTACATGATTTCTGATACATGATATTTACAAATTCACCGAAGTTCCCAAGAAGGGGGTGTGTATAAACTCAGTAGAACTTCTACAAAGACTTCCCAACTAAAGCCACTATGAAAAAAAACAGTTAGATAATTTATAATATTACTAAAAATAGTTTAATAAGTTTACATAAAAAAATTAGTTCTAAGTAAAATAATAAAAAAGTCTTAAAATCAATTTTCATAATTTGGAATAACAAATTCTCATGTTTCTAAAGCAACACACACAAAAACTCTCATTACAAGTGACAATTCCATACTCATGAGTGGTATCTCATCAAATCAACAAGTCATCACTAGGTTTACAATATCCTTGTACCCCAATGAAACATGCCCCATATTCTAGGTCACATCTTGGTACCCCAATTATAATGACCCATAATTTGATCAATGGAATTCCCCTTCTTATGTCATAAAACACATACATCACATAGAGAACCCAATAAAAACATTATTCTCATAAATTAATAATGATACAATATTAAAGAAATAAACTAATAAAAAATCCAAATTTTTTAGTGAGATAATAAATAGAAAACAAGATAATAAGAATCAAGAAATTTGGATCTTCTTGATCCACTAGAATAACCACACTCACAAACAAAGTTGTAGAAATAAAAAATAATGCTAATAATAAAATATTTATTTTTAATATAATGGTAAATATATAACATTAAGAGAAAATATAAGTGAATTAAGAATGAATCAAATGAAAGGTATTTATAGAAATTAAGGAACCTCTATAATTGTTATAAATCTTACCATTGGAATAGTAATATGATCTTTAGAATAGTAATATAACCATTAGGAATAGTAATTTGGAAATTAGAATAGTAAAATCACATATGAAAGTATAAAATGAAATTTTGGCATCTTATAAATGAAAATATGATATATTTATATCATGGTATAAGTAAATAAATGTTTTAAAAATGATAAAATAATTGTTGGAATTTTTATAAAATGTAAATATTTATCTTCAATTTAATAATTAATATAATGATTTCAAATAAAATTTATTTTCAAAAAAAATATTCATAAATTACTTATATGTTGTATGATAATTATAATATAAATTTATGAGACCTTAATTAATTTTTCAAAAAGTTCATAAAATTGATTATAATATTAAAATTTATATTTTTTGAATTAATAATGATTTTATTTAAAAAATAAATTTACTATATTTGGAAAATTATTTTCATAAAAAGGATTCATTTTTTGAAATATAGACATATAAATGTTTTTGGTTGAATTTTTGTGGTTTTATAAAATAGTTGAATTTCTCGTGAATAGTGAAATACGATAATTTTCAGGTTTTAACATTATAAGCTAATACATGATTTTTTGGGTCAGGTATGATGTATTTTTTATGTAAGAAAACATTGTTTAAATCTCCCCCAAACCATTTTCTATATTTATTCTTATGAATCAACACTATTTATAATCTCAATCCAAAATAATAAACTAATGAATATAATAATAAAAAACACCCCTCTCCTCACTATATAAATACAAACCCTTATCCTCAAAAAATATAAGCTTTTCATCCTATCAATATTCTACAAAATTACCTTCCCAAGACTCTTACCCATTTCTAATATCTACTGGTCTCAACAAAATACTAATTCCATGTGCTTTAAGGAGTTTCTCAAGGAGACGATATTTAAGAGGTAAAATCCTCCGTTCTCTTTTAAATAATTTCATTCTTCTACATTTTAATCACCTCCCCTATCCAAATCAGAATGATGACTCTAGTATTATATATATACTAGAATGTTATTTTGTTAATGGAATATCTTTCATCAAATCTTTTCTCTTCTCATTTTTTTCCAAAAATGGGAAAATTTTCCACGATATATCGGTTCACTGCCTTCGTGGATGATGAGTTTTCATTTTCCACTACCTCCTTCAAATATGCTAATAAAACCAATATTATGGTTATTTTTTTTAATATTTATACTATAATTAATTTCATGTCCGGGAACTAATATATAGAAATAATATTAAGTAAAATGAAACTAGGATGTGATGATTATAACCCCCCTAAATAACCTAAACAATTATCATTTATGTTTTATAAAATGAATCATCCTCATACCAGAAAAAATGATATTTGGGAATAATTAAATTTATAGAAGTTTTTTAATACTATATAATAACAATTCTATAGAATTATTCCCATTTTAAAAGAACTTCTATAATTATACAAAAGTAAAACGGCCGTGAAACCATGAAAACAAACGCTCCCGTAACGACAAAATTGAACCCTATAACACATTGAAACGAATATAAATGAACTTAATAAAATTATAATAAATGAAATAAATTTATAATAGGTTCTTAATTAATTAATTAATATGTATAATCTAATTATCAAGGACATTAAGTTGAATTTAAAAATTCATTTGTACATAATGTAAGGGATCTCTCTGAACCCCCATTTTTCCTTTGGGTTACACTTTATGTCTCTTTACCCCAAAAATATTTCTTCATTATTATTATATAATTTTTAGAAATTGTATTTATATGTTATAAAAATATTTATCTAGTTCAATTAATTCTTATTTTTTTGGTAAATACATGCTTTATAAGGTTCCCTTATCAATTCAGTTCGATAAGCAAGCCTGATTAAAGGGAACTTCTCCGTTTCTTACCTATTTTCAAATACACTCCATAAAATATTTTAAGCCACCAATAATTTTATAAAACCTCTAATTTTATCATGAAAATATATTTTAGTTAATTTTTTTACATGAAATTATTCATTTTTCCCCATTAAATATTCTTTAATAATTTCCTTTAAACCACACTAAAAAGGATTATTTCTAAAGTTTCCTAACCACTCATTTTTCATGAATTTATTTTAGTTGGACATAATTATTAATGAAATATTCTTATTTTTAATATATTATTGTCTAGAAATGATTTAATCCCCTCTTTCATGGATATCATTATGACACACTATTTAGTTATGCTCTATTGTATGATTACGATGCTCATTTCATTCCATGGGTAAATCTTATGTTCATTCCATTTCATTCCTTATGTTTGCGTTGGTCCTTGGTGGCCCAGTTTGGGATTTCCAAGCCCCCACTTGGGGTTTTAAAAGAGTTCATTCATGGTTGGGACCTCAACCAGCCAGCTAGGGTGTCATCTCTCAATCGAAGATCATTCCTCATCATTTTGGATTCTTGAGAGGACTTTGTTCATGCTTGGGTCAGATGTACTCACTCTTTCAGTCAATGAAGATTCTATCTTTATCGATGCTCCATGGAGGTCTATCAAGACTGGGAGACACTGATCTTTACAGTTTGGATATCTCTCCCTAGTCTCCCCTTTCCATTCATGAATGAAACTTTCTAATAGAATATGGGAAACTCCCATGGTTAATTTCTCTATTTAGATGAGCGGAATGTATCCCTCCACAACTTGGAGGTAGCTAGGATCTTCATGATGATGGAAATCTATTATCATCCTATATCCCATATTTTTCTTCAGGTTGGGGTGGTTTTGGAATGGAGGAAGGTAATTGTGTCCCCCTTGGTGCCTCAGTTCTGCTCTGTCTGCCATTTGGTTGGCCATGTGTAGTCAGAGTGCAGAAGATCTTCAACTTCCAGGAATTCCTCTCACGTGTGAACCAAAATTTCTTTGTTGGGCGGGAGTACTGATTATGTGGAGATGGACATTGTTAAGCCTACCTTGTCTCATGTCCTCACCCCTAGACCTCTTTTATCTAGTCCCTCCCTTCTTCCTATTGTGACCTCTCCTGAGCCTCCCATCCATCCAGATTCCCCCCTCTCTCTAAGCCTCCCAACCCTCCAACCCTCTCCTCATACTGGGCTCTCATCCCTTATGTCCCTCAGAGCCTCTCCTCGAACCTTCATCCCTCCCTCTACCTTCTTGGGTCATTCCAACTAGCTTGCTAAAGGGAAATATGTCCCACTCCTTGACCCCCAGTCCTCCTCCCCCTTATGAGCCACTGATCTCCCTTTCCTACCCATTTCCATGGACAAATTTTACAATACACTTGCACATGACCCCTCCCCTCTATACCTCCAGTCTGGGCCAGCCTCTTGGTCTACTTCCCCACCCATCCCTACCCCTTAGGCTTCCTCCCCACCCAAGCCAACTACTCGGCATGCGTACCCACCTAGGATGGCCTCACGACCTTCTCCTCATAGCTCTCCCTCTGTCAGGATGTGCACATGATCCTTGGCTAAGTCACTTCATTTCTCTCTAAGGGAGATCACCCGGGGACCTTGTTCTCCTAGGGTTAGGACTAGGAGATCTATCTATTAATTCTCTATCTATTTATCTATAATTCTTGAGGTCTCGAGGCCTGTTTCAAGATGGAATTTATTTCCAATGAGGTGGTTAAGATAAAATATTCTCTTGTAGTCATTCTTGAGGAAAATGATAGCTCTTCCAAAATTGGGGAGTGAGCTAGGAGATCTGGAATGAGGTTCTTTATGCATGATGATCCAGATAATCATCACATCTGGGTCTTTTGGAAGGCCCCTATTTCTGTGGACATGCTAGAAGATTTCGATAAAAATCTCTTGGTCAAGGTGGATTTTGGACATTAGTCTTGTTTCTTCTCCTTTCTCTATACTAAATGTGAGGTGTGACTCTGTGAGCAGTTATATATTGACCTTAGATACTTTAACCCTGGATATTAACCTTGGATGGTATGGGGTGACTTCAAATCTATCTTGGATCTATCAGAAAATAAGGGGGTAGTTCTCTCCCTAGAAATGATATGATACAATTTTTTTCATTTATAGCTTAGAAGGGGATCTATGACTTGGGATTTTTTAGTGAAAAAATCACATGGTGTAATAACTAGAGGGGATATTGAAGAACATGGTGTAGATTGTACCACTGCTTTGGGAATATCTAGGCTATCTTTGACTTCCCCAGCTTAGAGGTTATTCACCTGACACACACTTTGTCTGACAACTCTCCTCTTCTTGTTCACCTCATGTCTGGTTCACCTTAGGGATGAAGTTTATTTTTCAGAAAAAATTGTATGTCTCACCATGAGTTCTTTGATTTGGTACATTCCTCTTGGATGGATTCCTACTAGTAGAGGATTTGTCTTCGTATCTACAAAATTGTGGCACTTAAAAAATATTCTCATGGAATGGTAAAATGTGCTACCTTATATAAAACCTTCTCTAGAGGATATCAAGAGGGATATAAAAAGAGATGAGGTGAGCCCAGAAGAGTCTTGGGATGAGGAGTATCTTGCCTCTCTCAGTCTCAATAAGTATCAGTTCAATGATATGTTACTGGAAAAGGAAAGGTGCTTTTGTGAGTGCTCTCAAGCCACCTAGATAAAGGAGGAAACCACTTCTCGACCTATTTTCATGCTTTTTTGAGAGAGAATCAGTGGCACAGAGCTCTGAATATCCAACTTTAATATGGATATTTTACTAATGACATAGATGTTATTGGTGGTATGGTCGACTCTTATTTTACATCCCTCTTGTGTAATCATAACTCTCATTAGAAAAATCGTTATCTCTAGGTTCAGACCGATCTCTTCAGCTCGGTCATAAGGGTTGTCTCTGCTCACACCAATGAGGTTCTTGAGCATGTACCAGAGGAGAACGAGGTGTGGGACTCAGTCATCTCCCTAAACCAAGAGAGTGCACTCAGTACTGATGGTTTCCTATGGTCTTTTTATGTTAGCTCTTGGGCCATCATCAGGGAAAAAATAATTGGTTCCATTCGGGACTTCTTATTTGGTAGAGGGATTCCATGGGTTGTCTCTACTACCACCCTAATTCTCATTCCCAAGGTGAGTGATCCCATCTCCATTTCTTAGTATCGTCCCATCATCATGTTCAACTTCATGTACATGGTGCTGGAAAACCTCATCAATAGAAGATTATATCAGTTTATCCAAAAGTGGGTTGTGAAGGAACAACATGATTTTATCTAGGGGTCTATCTAGGGGGCAATAACTATTGCAAAGGATATGATTGTTGAAATTAACATGAAGGTCTAAGGGTCTAACATTGCAAACATGGTGGATATGGACATGGCCTATGATAGACTGGAGTGGGTCTTTATCATTTGGGCTATGAGGAACATGGGGTTTTCTGAAGGGGCCATTGTCTTGTTATTTTGTTGCTATAACTCATCGTGGCTCAATATAGTCTTTATGGGGAGGCAATGTGGTTGCTTGAAACTAGTTAGGGGAGTCAGGAAAGGTGACCCTATCTCTTAGATCATCTTTATCATAGTATATGATTTCCTAAGTAAGTATGTGGCCTCCTCTATAAAATTTGGTTGTGTCTTACCTTGTCACTTCAGGGATCATGTTTTGGGGGGTGTCTCATCTCCTCTTCACAGATGATCTAGTATTCTTCATTAATGGGTGTAGGGATTCCATAAAAGGCTTTAACTGAATCATAGATGAGTATACTGACTGGAGTGGGTAGATTATGAATATAGATAAGAGTAAGGTCTACTTTCTCATCCTACCCAACTAGGTACAAGGATAATATTGTATCTACTATGGTAATTTAGAGCAGGAACTTCCCTATTATTTACCATGGAGCTCCCATTTCACCTGGTAGAATTGGGTTATATATTTTGAAGGTTTGGTCAGAAAGATTACCAATCTTATCAACAACTGTAAGAACATGTTCTTGTACTTCGGTTGAAGGATCCCTCTATTTAATTGTGTTCTCTCATCTATCCCTATGCATATTCTATCCACCCTAAAGGTTCCCAAGACCATGATTAATCAGATTCAGAAGATATTGAATGGAATTATTTGGGATAGCCAAGGGTGGGGGAGATGCCGATGGACTTCTTGGAGAAAAATTTCCAGTTCTGTGGAGCTTGGAGGCATTGGAGTTAGATATGTGGGGCAACCTATGTATTTCTTCCAAGTCAGGCTTTCATAGGAGGTCATTGAGGGGAATTCCTTGTGGAGCTAGCTTATCTGAGGGAATTATGTATTTGGTTCTCGTGATAATGGTAGATCTACCTCAAGCCTTTGGATCTCTCTTCGGGTCCATATTCCTATTCATTTTTGCCATTCCCAGTGGCTTCTAGGCCAGGGGGACATCAAATTTTAGTAGTATGACTGGGGGGGGGGGTTTGGATTTACCAGGTTTCCATGCACCCAATATTTATTTCAAGGAATATAGCTCTCACCCAACCTTCATCCAGGAGATTATCAACCCCACTAAAAAGGTCCTTTTTGATAGAATCAGCTTGGATGGATCCCCTGATCGATGCATATTCACTATATCTTCTGATTGTAGGTTCTTGGATAAGTCATATAAATTGACATCACTTGTTTAAACAACATATGACTAGTGGGGGAGGTGCCTCTGGTGCAAAGATATCCCCTTCAAATTCTCTTTACTACTGTTTAGAATCCAACACCATGACATCCCCTCAGAAATGGTGATAAAAGGCAAGGATGTTCATCTTTCATCAAAGTGTGTCTACTATCCATCCCCTTAGGAGGAGTCCATGATGCACCTTTTCTTTAAAAGTGCATGGGCTGGTCTGATCTGGGAAATTCTTGGTGAGTTCTCTATGCCTTCTAATATAGTGGTATCCATAGATGATTTATTTCTAAGATAGTTTGGTGGATGCCTCAACAATATGTAATATGACACGACTAGGGTGATCATTCTAGTGGTGAGATGCTTGTGCATCTGGAAAGAACAAAATCAAGTGTGGCATGAGTCTTGTTGCTCTGATATTACTATGGTGGCCAGAGCCAGGTTCCTTGCATCAGAGCTAGCTAGCCTCTAGTTTCTATAGGATGCAGAGTCGTCCCTCTTGCGTTTCATTTCCAGAGATCCCTCACTGGACCGATCTATCCCCAGGAAATGGAGTAACTGAGCATGTTGGTTTCCTCCTACCTTGAGCCTCAAACTCAATGTTGATGGTGCTTATGGTTATAGTAGAATGCACGATGGTGGTGTGGTATATGAAGTATTGGGCTCAATGTTTTTTGAATTTAGTGCATTCTATGGACCAAGAAATTCTCTAAAGGCAAGGGTGATGAAGATTCTCAGTGCCCTCTCTTTATGCAGATCCAAGAACATCATCCTTTCCACTGTTGAAACAAACTCCATAATGGTGTAGAGCTCTCTCCCTGGCTCGAGAGACTCTCCCTGGAAAATCACTTATTTAATCTGCAAGTGGAATGGACTTCTTTATTGTGACATGGAGATTCATCATATGTGTTGCAAGGGAAACTGTGTGGATGATTTATTAACTACTTTTTCTACCCATAAATGCCCCCTGTTAGAGCTTTGTACCCTGGGCTCATTCCCCTCTAATGGTGTGGCTCATGTAACCGACTATGACCTCAGTCTTCACTTCTTTAGGCCTCATTGACTTGTGTTTCCCTTTCCTCCTTTAATAAAATATTTTTTTTGAGGAAACCTAGTCCATTATATAACTTTTTCCACCATGTGATACAGTCTTGGAAGTTATCGTTGAACAATGCTTATGTAATTTAAGGTTTCACTATCACATTCATATTTTTCCTTGATCTTATGATTCCTTGTTCTATATGATATGTATCTACATGTTTAGTCATGTTTAATTCATGTTATTTTATCATGTTATGCCTTTGACTCACGTGTTATGATTCCTTTTCCATGCTTATTCCCTTACCATACTTTTTAGCTCATACCTTTTGTTTATGTATTCCCCAGGTTATCCTATGAAGATGTTGGATCTCAAAGGATGTTAGAAGATAATTAAGGAATATTAATAAAGAGTTTTTTATTATAGTTCAATTTTTTTTAATTTTTATATACCTATTCTTCCAAATACATGAGACTTTATCATCCATGGTTTGTATTTCATGGATAATTTTTCTTAAAATTGTGTAATAACATGCATAAAAGGATAGGTTCACTATACAAATGGTATCAAGACCTTATACAGGGATACATTAAAAGTAATGTACCCCCAGAAACCATGTATTCAAAATTCCATGAAAACCCAATTAACAATAAAACATTATTTCTTGATTTTTTGTCAAAAAAATTTATTCATCAATCAATTATATAATTTTAAAACCATCATTTTAAAATTATAAACAAATGGGCTTTCTGATATCCATCCAAATCCACAAAATTTCAAAATTCATAACCAAACAGAAATTCCATCAAGAATCAAAAAATGATTTCACAAAAAATTCAAGAAAATAATTTAATCAAAACCAATCCATCAATCTCTAAGTTAAGAAGAGATGATAGAGAATCCAACTACCTATCAATGATTGGTGAAAACAAATAATGACACTAATATATTCTAGATCTTTCCTTGTATATTATTTCCTTTAATAGATTCAATCATATCTCATCAATATTCCTATAATAAAACATATATATATTGATAACAGACTATATAGACGATTATGGGAGAAAGGATAAGTGTAGATCTAAGAATAACGAGAAAGAACAATGATTTATTGATGAATCTAAATCTTCAACACATTTTGATTCGATAAAAGTTGTCTTTGGATAAAAAATAATCACCAAAGGAGCTTTGAGAGAAAAGTTAATTGCAAGTCTTAGGATATTAGGAAACTAATGAGGGTTTTGGGACATAATTTGGATTAAAACCATAATTTTTGTGGATTAAATCCATGATTCATGGTTTGTTCAGATGAGTTTCCAAACCATGCATCAAATTTGATCATTCTATAAATAAACCAAGTTTCCATATAGTTTAGTCCACACATTTTGGAAAACCATGCACCAACTATGTGGTGTTACTGTTTAAAGCCAACCCCTCACATGGTTGGTTCGCATGTTTAGAGAAACAATGAACCATATTTCTTTTCCCTCTATTTCATTTTTCTCAATTTACCTTAGGAACTCACATGGTATGTAAAAACCATAAAACAACCATTTTACTTCTCAGTGACTCCCAAAACATGTTTCATGGTTTCTTAGAGGTGGTGTATGGGTTCCTCTAACTGTGAACAAACCATAAAACTCCAGAAACACCTTTGAAACTTAATAAAATCATCCCAAACTTCCCAAAACTTAACACAATAATTTTAAAAGATTAAAAAATATATATAAAGGGTAAATTACCTGAATATAATGGTTCTACATTCATAAATTATTTTTTTCCATGAAGCATGTCTCTATTAATAGAGGATCCTCCAATGGTTGTATACCACAATCTTCAAGTTCAGTTGTAACAATATCGATAACATATTACTATTCATATTTCGACGGACTCAGTGTCTCACCATATCTACCAATGAAGTTATTACACAATACTACAATTATTATTCATCCAATTAATGTATTGTGATTCAATCATTCAGGTTACTAGTTTTTCATAATTCCTTAAATCATCATTATTTATAAATTACTCAGATCATCAAATTTTTAAAAATAATTAAACCATATATATTTTAAAATACCTTAAATTATTGTTAAGCCTTTTAGTGTTTTTTTATTTTTCCTTCATCAAGTATAAAATAGTAAACTCAAATTAAATCAAATACTAAATGAATTGTATTGTGATTTTATAAAATAAGGGATAAATTGAGTCTTTGAATCAATACAATATACCCACATTAAATTATATATAGAATAATTAGAAAATTCCCCATGAACTACATCCAACTAAAGAGCCACCAGGTACCCATATATCTAATAATATCTTTTGCATTAGTGAGGAGATCATGGTCATAAGAATCTATCCATTAATTTTGACAACATCTTGGATATTGGAACCCAACCATCTCACATGTGAATTGTAGTCATGAAAAAGAAATAAAAATTTAAAATATAATAATAATATCTCATATACCATTATAGTTTATAATATAATTAATCACATTTTATCCACCATTATGAGATAGTAAAATAATACACAGCTCCATTGATCTCCTATCAGATCTACAATGAAATATATTGTCTTTCTCAAACCCTGTGTTGTGGGTGAAAAAGAATTAAGTACTCAGTACATTTCCGTCTACCAAAATACCAAAGATTCAACAGATAAATATAATGGTCACTCAGAAGAATTATATTCTATCTCAATCCCATTTATCATTAATAAAATTTAATTTAATAGTGTGAAAGAATAAGAACTGATATATATATATATAGGTAATCATAAGTCTCTACTCACAATAGTTAGTGATAAAGGTAAAATTTATCATCAATATCTTTTAGTAACTAAACTACATCACATGACAAGAATATGAATAGGAAAATCAACCACTTCACTCAAATCAATGATGTATATATTTATCATATATGATTTCCCATATAATAGTCCAAATTAATTTTTCTATACTCAATAAATTTAGAAATTCTTATCTCTTTTAAATCTAATAAAAATTTAATAACATTTAGTGTTAATTGTATAATTATTTTTCTAACCACATAATAACATTACCAATTATCAATATTCACCTTTTGTATCACATCCACATCTTCTAATGTGACCCAGAGTATTACCACTATTCTTTTCAACATTCTCTTAGTATGTTTAAATATTTATAAAAATATTATAATACTTATCTTAATTATATTTATATGATCATTACCCATTGTATTCATATAATACAAGTTATTCATAAAATATTTGAAACCTTGTTAAGGGAATATTAAATTATATCCCAGTTTATCTCTTTAATCATTAATATACACATTATCCTTTAAATTTTATACTTCCCATTATTATAATTAAAGATTATCTTTATATAGTTCATCATCTTGTAACTCATTAGTCCACTTTAGTGAATGACATAAATATGAATATTTGTTAAACTAATTTTTTTTCAACCTTAACAAAATAATTAAAAATTACTAATTTTTCTTAAGTTATAACATTTACTTATATAATTAACATACTTTATTTTACTCTATTAATAATTATCATAATTTTATGATAACCATATTTTTTATCCATTAATTATAAAATATAATCTCTCTTATTTCAATTCACTCTTCACATCCGTCCCATATTATTTAAGTCATTTCATGAAATTCATTTAATCATAATGAATTCATTAATCTGACTTAAATTTGTAAATATATCACATGGTAAGTATTGATAATATTAATGGTTTATTTATTATAATTAATATTTAATCATTTTATTTCAATCTTAAAAATCATCATCATAATTCAATTAAAATTATACAATAAGTAAACAATTCTCATGTCATCATTAATTTTTTTAATAAATTTATTTAAGGAATAATAAATTCAATAAAGAAATAATTTATATCTTAATGACCTTACTATCATTTCATTTATATTATAAATATATAATTCCATCATATCATTTTATAAACATTAATACAATTTTTTAACCCCCCTTTGATTGATTTCAAAATATCATAATTAGATAAAGCTCTTAATTTATAGTATATAATATCTCATTCAATTCTTAATTCAAAATATCATAGCTTGTATAATTATGTAAAATCATCATTAATTAACAATAACATTTTTAATAATTATAAATAAATTAAATTAATATTTTTTTGGAGGGATTAGCTCATCAAACACTTCAAGATATTAAAGAAACAATTATTATTAACTTAATAATAATAATTTTCAAAATAAATTGAAAATTTTATCTACCAATAATCTTAAAAATTATGGAAAAATGATTCCATCAGGATCGAGATATTAATATAAGGAAAATACAGTTTTTGGTGTCATATTTGGGCCTCTCAAAAACCCCCATTCACACTAGATGTTTTTGGTAAATGAGGTAGTTCCATATAGCACTGCCATGTTCAAACACATGTGTTCCTATGTGAGTTTCAACGCACTTCCATTCCACTCAAATACAGTCTTCTGAGCTTTGATTGGATGGTTGTTTCATTTACACATGGATCTAGTCAGCATTAACCCCATGTGGTGACTTGTCCATACTAGGAACCCATCCAATTAAGTAAATTATATGACCATACATGAGGTGCATCATGTTTTTTCCATATATAGACTAGTTCAGATGTGCCATACCTCCCACTATTCTATTTTAGATCAAATTTCTATCATCCTTTGCTACGTATTCACTAGTTTTACATTATTTACACTCTTCTTTATCTCTCACCACTGTCCATGGTTGAATTTTAAATAGAGAAAGAATAATATTTATTCCAAAATTTCAATAAAAGCTCATATCATCATGAGGATCACATAAATGTAAATTTTATGTTGTGAATCAATAATTAAGATCACTAAAAGTTAGTGAGAATATGAATACAAGATAAAATTATATCTTTAATAAATTTTTATTTGTAAGTGGAATAATCACATTCCTATTATTATTAGATTCATTTATTTATAACCTTTGAAAGATAAAATAATTTGTAAAATGATTATTTATATATTTATATTAATATTAAATTTTTAAAAAAGCACTCGAAACATCTATAAAATCGTGAAACCAAATTTTATTTACTTAATGAAATTAGATTTGTATTTAAATATAGAATAAAAATATAATATCCGTTAATCATGAATTTTAGGTTTCAACCGTAACATATTTGATAGATATTTTTTATAATCAAATTTCACTCTAAGAATAATGTCAATCTGTAACTCATATTGATGTCATTATAATTTCATTTAATTAATAATTATTTAATATTTAAAATCCATTAAATTCACATAAAAATTATAATAATAGGAAAATATAAGATAATAATTATATTACAAGGAATTAAATTATCATACATGAAAAGTATAAACAAAGAACCATAACCTTTTCACATTGAATCTCTATCAAATTATCTATCTCTAGTAGTGATATCCTTGTTGTGAAGTTCCTCTAACCCTATACTTAATCTAAAAGCATATAAACTATGAATATATATAGTCATTTTAAATGAAATAATATTTTTTAAATAATATAGTATTTATCCAACGATAATGCCCGATTCTCATTTCGACACCCTATTAAGAGGGAAATTACTATTTTACCATTCAAAAAATTAACTTTTTTCATAAAACCTTTCATTGTTTTTCATATAAACCTCTATAATATATAATTTGATTACAATTATTTATAATATATTCAATGGAAATAAAACATATTTTAACTTTATAGGACATGAATAATCATTCCCATAATAAAACTCATATAATCACTATAACCATGGGCTAATTTAATCTTATTTCTCCATTACACATTCATTATCTTAACTACAATATAAGATCAAATTTACCCATGTAGAAATTAGTGTATTTATACCCACTCATAACTACTTTCTTATCTTCTATATATAATAAGATCATATCCTTTCTAAAACTCTGACACTTTAGGATAATTTTAACTATTATTTAATACAGTTCTCTTGGATTTACTAGTACATAGAACACCATACTTGATATATCCAATTATCAAAGTGAAAGGAATTATAATAATTCTTTTTTCATGGGACATAGGAAACAATACTCTCTTTATTTATCTATCCTATATATTTAATACATTTTTATTGTATTTACTTTTAAATCATTAAAAAAACTTCTTAGATATATATATATATATATATATATATATAGATATAGATAGATAACAATCCTAAGAATATAGGATACTTTTTCTAGATATTTCATTGAATTTTTTAACCAAGTATTAACTAATTATAAGATCAGTTTCTTATTTCTGTTAATAATATGTATTTAAAAATGATTATTAGAAAACTATGGCACTCCCACTAAATTTGTATAGACACACAACTCAATTTCATTTAAAAGGAATCCAAATTTTATTATAGAATCATAAAAATGAACATTATAATATTTTTATTCTCTATTTAATCTATAAAATGATCTCAATAAATTTCATTTCATATTCACCTCCTTTAGTTTCCCAAACCATTATGGTTATTTTATATAGATATCTTTTACAAGTATCCCATTTAGTACAATAATTTTCATATCCATTTATAAAATACTATAATAATATTATGTGTATATTTACTATATCCTTTAGTATAGTGGTTTATTTTCCTTAATGAATAACTTTCCACCTTACTTGGTAAAAATAAACCCATATTTCTCAAGTTATTTAACTTCCCTATTTGATAGAAATAATATTTTGTATCTATAGAAACACTTCTTCCACAGATCCTTATGATTTTTTTATTCTAGTGCTAACCATTGTACATCACAGGCCTTGAATTTAATAAATTATATCTTTACCCTAATATAAATTTTTAATATATGATTACTTAGAAGAAATATGGATTGTGTTTCCATAATTAAAAATATATCTCTTGGATCATTAATGATACACTTCATTCCTTGTGGTGATAACTTGTTTCTATGATCATCCTTAACCAATAATTTTAATCCCTAGACATGTATATGCAATTACCTAATATTATTTCTATACCATAGCTCATATAGAATCCCAATTATCAATTTTTTTGGAATAATTGATTATGTTTGCATGAAAATATTTTAAATGATTATTCCTAAAAGGATTATGGAAAAATTTCATGAGTAAATATCAATATAAAAATGTATAATAAGATATGGATTTATTTGGGATATTATCCCATACTATTTTAAATAGTTCATGAAGCCTTAGTTAAGATATTCCCTTCATTACTCTAATTGGAGTTTCTTTATATTATAATAAATTTTATTCTATTATTTACTTTTATGTTACATAAATTTCAAAAAGTAATATTATTTATACCTCATCAAGTAGATATATCCATATTTATTTTTTTCATCAAAAAATGAAATTAAGTATGGAAATCCAACTCTATATTTTACTAGAAATAGTCTACATGCATTTTTATGAACTAATTATAGAAGTTCTATGGTTTTTTGACATTTAACTATAAAGGTGAATTAATACCTTTTATTTTTAAAAACAAGATAATTAAATAAGTGTTTTAAGTTATAATAATATGAATTCCCTTCTTAGCTTAACTTCGCCAAATTCTTGCAGTTTATATAAAAAAGTAGACCACACCACAACTGTTTATAATATGATTCAAATGAATTTAATTTATTACTTATTTATAACTAAGGATTTAACTATTAAAGTATATATTTAAACTATTATTTAAATATTCCATATCATAACATATTTTTCCATTATAAAAGAAACAAATTTTTATTTCTCAAAACATGAAATAATAATCACTAGTGTCTAAAATAAACACATAAATAATGTTATGGAAAAGAAATTAAAATAAAAATAGTTTATCAATATAAAAATAATTCTTCAAGGTATTATAAAATGGTAATCATGTATACTTAATTTAATAATTTTATATCCATTTACTACTTGAATATCCAATTCACTTCTCAAAATTTTTCATAATATAATTAGTTTTCTTATATTAATACTAATGTATGAGAAAAAAATTATATCTAGTAACCAAATTGAAAAAATTAAAATATTTATTAAATAATGACTATAAATAAATATTCACCATGATTCTTCACTTTATTGTAACTATTTGTTCAATGGAATTTCTTTTCATATGTAAAAGAAACAAACTACTTCCCATTTCCCCCCTCTGAATATTGTATTTCTCAAAAGAATTTACACATGTACCATGAGATTTAATCCTTCCATTACCCTCTTAGACTTTATATTTATCTTTTTCCCCCTAAAGTTTGGTGACTTATCTTTCTTCATGTATTTATTATCTAAGAAAATCATTATAAAAATATAATAAAACAATTTATCTTAATTATTAATGTTAAAATTAGTAATAAAAATTCATAAACTAGGAGGTTGATATTAAATAATAATATTTATGGACAACTCATTGTAAAACTCAAATCTAAATTTTTTCAATAACTATATATACACTATCATCTTGAGAACCTGATCCCCAAAAATGTACCCCTCTCCTTAATTACATTTAAAATTTTAATTGGATATTTTTTATCTCTCTGTTATTTCATTATCAATGTAAAGATCCTCAAGATGAGATAACATATAGTATTCAGCTTTTTCTTCATGATAATTTTGTAGCCCACTTTAAATTTATGGTATAATAATGTACTAATAATAGAATTAATCTTTCATATATCTCAACTAAACATTTTCCTTATCCACAATATCTTTTTAAAGAGGCTTAGTTGGTAGTGGGGATCCAAACACATAATATTTCTTTCTTATCATTATACGATGCACAAAAGATTCTACCACTGCAACACCTTGAGTTTTTATGTATTATTATTTTTAAATAAATTAAATTTATTAGATAGCTTCTGTTACAAAAAAAATATTATTTCATTACATGAAACACCAATTCAATCTTGCGTTATATGAAACACTAGGTTAGTATGCGTTACACATGACACTGAGTTTTAACAAAACCAAGATATATTGTTAATATTATTCAAATGTGACTGTTAAAAACTAGCTGTTAAACATAGTGGTATACATAGTAATAAATTATGTTTAAATATAATCTATAATGGGTTTATAAAAAGAAATCATATTTATAAATAAGTACCCAATTTTTCAATAAAGTCATCATATGTTTCAAAAATACTATATTCTCAAAAAAAGTTATTTATTTTTGTGAATAATAAAAAAATTAATTTTTTAAACTTTTATAAAATTAATTAGATTAGATAAGTTTATTTTTCTATATCATAATGTTGAAATAATATTTGGGTTATTTTGGATAATTTTTTGAAAAGATTATTGTTTTGATGAATAGTGAAAAATACTGAATTTTAATTGAAAACCACATTTTCATTTAAATCATTTACAACTATAAATTATATTTTAAATTGGTTTTAAAGTGAAATTAGTTTATATATATATATATCCAATTTAGGTCCTTGGAATAAATTTAATATTGAAATTGTATATAAAAACTATGTAAATTTTTGAACATTTTCACTTTTAAAACATGATTTCTCGTTGTGTCTATGAGATTAATTTTAAATAAAACATTTCCAATTTTTTAAACTGAATTTATAAAAATGTATTGAATAGTTGTAATAATAATTATTATATCATCTAATATTTTAAAATTAATTTTTTACCAAAATGAATAGTGAAGACAGAAAAAAGTAATTACCATAGTTAAGGTAAAATTGAGTTTATTGGCTAGTTAAACTAAAAAGGATATGGGTTAAAATGACAAAAAATGTTGTATAAAATTTATTTTATGGACTCATTTCGGAAATATAATGTCTAATTCTCTATAATACTCCAATTATTATCCTTTTATCATGATTCAATCATGGATTTGTCTTTTTCTTTTCAAAAATTACAGGTGTGACACTCAAGTCACTTATAAAAGGCCACCACCTCTATTCTCTTACTAACACCTTAAAAACATTTTTTAGGATAATAACTAAGAGAGTAACTTAAAAAACTATAATATCATCATATAATCCCTATTTTCTATAGAAATACAACCTAGTAAGGCTTTGAGTGCAAGCCTAAGGAGGTTACCCGTAGAAGTGGTAGCATTCCTCAATGAGTGTTTTTATTTTATTTATTCATCCACCCATAAAATTATTATTAAACCATGATTATATAAAAAAATAAGTATATTAAATATAATGAGATGTTTTTATGTTAATTTTTTTACCTAAAAACATATCCACCTCCATCAAATGTGTTACAAAATCATTATTTTTGTGTACGAAAATATTCCACCTCGTGAACTTGTGTTGTTCATTTTTACATTACCACCTCTCCCTACTAGTTATGATGTTGAATATAAAGTATATATGTGATATTAATATAAAACAATATACATATGGAGTCATTATATAATATATAAGTTTTTTACATTCCATTTTGTAGGAGATAAGATAACATCGCTCGTGTGTAAGGTGGACTACCACCTCGTGAAGTGATGTGATTCATTTTTACTAACACTTTACTTGGAATATATTAAAGATAAATTTATTGAATATATATTATAAATAGGACACAATTATGATATTAACTGAATATTTATCATTTTTAAAATATAATATATCATTTTTTTCTTACATGTTCACTTACTAAAAGATGATAACGTCATTTGTGTCTGTGTGGGCTATCAACTTCACATAGCGATGTGACTATATTTTCATAACCATACCACATTGAAAAAATGTATAAGTACATATACAGTAATAATATGTTATTTATGATATTATAATAATTCTTTAATGATAAAATATTACTTACCTTCTTTCCATAATGATCATTGAATAATTGGAATGTCACTCTTGTGTATGCACGACCTACCATCTCCATGATTGTAGAAAACATCATTTCTAAAAACCATATTTAAAGATTGGTATTAAAATTAAAATTAATGTATAAATATATTAAATATGTAATTATTATTATTCTATATATGATTAAACCATGAATAATTTAAGATGACTGAAAATAAAAAATCAAAAACATATCTGAAAAACAAAGAAACTATTACACGAAACATGATTTTAGAAAATAATTATTAATACATAGATAATAAAGGGTTATAATTAAATAACATATGTTATAATATATAAAATTATAGTTCTATAATATATTTATAATAAAATTATATTAATCATAAATTAGTTTCAAATGTATACTAAAGAATTCAAGACTTATTGTAAAGGATTTCTAGTATCTCTTTTATGTCTGAGAGACATATGAAAATTCACAAATCCTTTATTTCATGTGGTTTATATACCACCCATTTGAGATTTTAAACCATTAATTTACTTATTTTAATTAAATTAAATTTTTAATTTGATATTATTATTTATTAGGGCTTATAATTCAAAAGTTTACTAAAGTGTAAGGGAGTTCTGTCTCACTTTTTAACTCTATAAGACACATGCCATATTCACCACCTATTTATTATATTTTATGTTTATATAGACCATTAATTTATTTTATTATTAATCTACCAAAAATTATTGTGATTTACATATCCATTTTAGGATCTCTGTTTCTTGAGGTTTACGATACAAGTGTAACCAAGGAGGTAAGATATTTTTTGTCTCAATTTCCCTTACTTGAGACATATTGTTATGTTATGCACCTACCTTAATTTATGAGGTGTATATACAAAAAATTTGAAATATAATATCATGAATTTATTTATTCTCATTTTACTCTCATTTTCATTTAGTTTTATTCTTTCATGGGTATTACAATTCAATGTTTCCAAAGTGGAAAGGGGTTTATATTAAAATCTCATTGTTTATCAAGATTGTTCATGACTATGCTTCCAATAATGAAATATTATGATATATCTATCAATAAACTCATGTATTTTTTATATTCTATGGTTATGTCATGAGAAAAAATATCCTCCCTTAATTTTCCTTTATCCATTTACTTAAGAGTTCATAATAATGTTTTCAATAAAAATCATTTTTATTTATCTATTCAACCAAAAACCTTTTTTCTTCCAAAACTATGTTTTCTAAAAATGAATTCAAAAATATTTTTAACATTATCTAAATGATTTATAAAATAAATTTTACCCATAAATTAATTTTGTACAAAATGTTCCGAAATGGATCTTCGTGTTGGTTTCCAAACAATTTCCATTTTTCTTTTACTAAAAACAAAAAAGAAAAATTTGATTTAATGTGTAATAAATGAATATAATTTACCACCCTCATGGATTTTATTTGATTTAAAGATATTTTTATAAATTTTCAAGGTTATTTTCATAGAAAAGGATTCTAAAAGTGTTTTATTTTTTAAAAATTATTTTCAAAGGGGAAAGGTTATTTTACTCAAGAAATATTTAAATTATTTTTAAATCCCCCTTTATAAGTTTTGATGTTTAGTTTCAAAGAAAATTATTTCCAAATTAGTTTTTGAATTTTTATGTTTAAAAAGTGATTTTTAATTGAAATTAATTTTCCTGAAGAAATGTTCCAATGGATATTTGAAAATAATTTTCCATCTATGATGACTTCTTTTGATGTTAATTATGCCTTATCAGGGATGTAATCCAAGGGCACCATTCTAATTCTTTCTCTACATAGTTTATGCTTATAATGGAACAATGTTTATGAAATCCATTTCAATTTATAGGTCTATACCTTGATAAAAGTTTTATGAAACCCACTAATTTTCATGGTTTATGCTATGATAAAATATAAAAATGATTATAGAAACATATCAATTTTCCATAGGTTATGATATGATTAAATGTTAGTAAAACCCTTTCATTTAATGGGTTATGATATGATGAATGTTTTATGATATTTCTGAATGCATACATATGATTTTAATTATGTGATGGGTGATACCTATATCTCCTTCTATTGTATTGGGTAATGATTTATATCTCATGAGATAAACATGAAAGGAATGGGGAGTGGACCTAGTTCAGTAAGGTAATTTGTCCAATATGATGGTCTTGGGAGTGGACCTTGACTATTATGATGGTTTGTTGAGTGAACCCATTATACTATTACAACCATGTAAATTAGAATTTACTAATATTGAAATGATTTTCTATTCTTATGTGTATTCCACAAATCCAAGTATTAAGAAAATGTTATGATCTTAGGTCTCATGTTCTTTGATTATCTAATGATTCATGTCTTATGAAATTATAATATTTATGACATTACTCAAGATTGTGATATTTTATATACATGGTATGGTTTCTAAATGTTATGTTCACTTTCTCATACCATTATACTCAATTTATGATTACATTTTCTCCTTGTTTACCCTTACCGAGAATCTAATCTCACACTTTTTTATGTTTTATTTCACCACGTTATGAAGAGTAATAAAGGGGGAGATCTTTATAAGAGATTTTAAAGATATTTCACCAAATTATTAAATTGTGTACCTAATATCCAAGGAAAATAAACTATTATTGTCCTTAGGCACATGTTGTGTAATGTATTGAATATTCATTTAAAAAGATTTAATATCTACACATGAAAATCCTGGATCTCTATAGTTAGTATCATATGATAGGTTTAGTAAAAATTTGGAAACTAGGATGAAAAAAATGTATTAATATCCCTAAGTACATGTCTAAGGATAAGTATAAGGACGAGTCAATGTGTAGGAAAATGTCCTAGAATTTTGGTAAAGGATAGAACAAGTGGTTCCATGAAATTAAATCCCTATTTTGATATTACAAGTGTTTGTGGATCTCAAACAGAGATACCTATGGGTAATAACTATAAAAACTGTGTGTTGATATGGAATCATTCTTTACCTGGTGTATGATAATGGGCCTTGCTACACACATGGTTTGGTACTCCCTGGGTATATGATTTTGAAATTCACAAACACTTTACAAACCATCATGAAGTATCTAAGTAGATGATGAATATATGTGACCTAGGATAAACCTAAGGTGTCATAAATTAAGAATCATAGGTCATTATTTATACATATTATATGTTATATTTTCTGATGATTATGTGGTTTTGAATTATGATTTTTGTTACTCACACTATGTTTTTTTTATTTTAGTCAATGGTGAGAACCAGAAGGAATTGGGTTAAAATTGAATACGATGGATAATTTTATGATGAATAGTCAATGGGATGATGACTGGATTAAAGGATGTTGTGATTATCCCTAATTTGATATTAAGAAACATGATTAACAAAATGGTCCTTAAACAAATCTCAGACTCAATAAAGAAGAGAAGGATAGAGTTCACTAAGAATTTTTGTATTGGAGACCATGGTGGAAATAAGATTCAATTTTTGATATGTTGAGAATGTGGGAAGAATAATTCAAGGGAATGTATTAGAGGGAAAAGAATATGTTTTGGGTATGGAAAATAGGGACACAAATAAAGGAATTTAAAAGAAAAAAATTAAAATTTTGGTTAATGTAATGGATAGGAATAATAGTGTACCTAAGGTATCATCGACTATTAAATGTTTTAAATGAATATGAATTATTAAAACTGATTTCCTAAGGGGGATATATTGAAGATAATTAACAAGTTTTTATGAGTAATGGTTTTACTATTGATGATAAAGAGACTACGAATGAAATATGAAAGTAAAGATGTATTAATGAATAAGAGGATGAAGCCTAGTTAAGGGTTTTATAAGTAAGTGGGATGATTGAAGTATTAATTTATTATAATTCAAGTATTATATTATATGAATTAAGAAATATATAAGGATTGTTCAGTATAAATTTTTTATTAAGTATTTTAAAAAATATGTTAAATTGTACTAATGTAAAAGAAAAGTTATTTAATGGAAATTAGAGATTATGATTATGGAATATAACCCATCAAATGTTTTGGATGTTGAGATAATGACAATAGTTTAAATATTTATTGGATATGAAAAATTAAATGAGATAGTACTAATTACATTGGAACAAATTAAGGATTTGTTGACAAAGTGGTTTATTATATCATTGATAGAGTTTACACGATTTTTTTATTTATGCAATATATACAATAATCTATGTTTTCTATAAGTAATTTGGAATAATGTATGTTTTTAATAAGGGTTTATGATAATTTAGGTTATTACTATGTTTTAAGAGAATACATGATGAAGGTATTCACATGTCTATCATGTGACAATTAAGAGATACTTTATGTTATATGAGGGATTAATGTTAAGTTTATTTTTGAGAAATTTAGTGACATTATTTATATTTTTTTAATTTTGGGAGTTTTATAAGTTTAAACATTTATAGAATGTATTAAGTGAAACTTTGGATGAGGTTTAAGATATTAATGTGTTAATTCACCATAGGAATATTTATCCATATTGGATAACCAGTGCTAACCTTTTTCTTTACTAGAGATAGAAGGAATGAATTATCATTAAATTATGGATCTTATAATCCATTTTTGTTTCAGGCATAAAAAAATTCATCTTAATTTGTTGGAGTAGGATAAGAATTGGAAATTCATCAAAGAATAACCAAAGGGTGCAATTGTGCTTATGATACAAAGAAAAGCTAAGAAATAGGTATATTAGTCCCATTAAAATAATTGATCATATCCGGACAATAGCTTATCATTTGGAGAGTACACTAAACCTCACTCAGGTTCATGATGTGTTCCATGTATCACTCTTAAGTAAGTATATATATGATTTATCACATATACTGAACTTAGGGGTTATATCACTGGAGAATGATTTTTTTTATAAGGAACAAAAAATGGAAATTCTTGGTTGCATAGAGAAAGTTCTATGAAAAAATACCACTCACTTGTTCAAAGTTTATTTAAAAAACCAGAAGTTTGAGGAAGCTATGTAGGAACCCGAGGAAATTATGTGGAATAATTATCCTCATTTTTTTGTATCAGAGTGACAAATTTCGAAGGAAAAATCCATTTTAAGGGGGCTAGAATATAACACCATAAGTTTATATGTTTAATTTTTCTCAATTAAATAAAATTTATTGGATATATTTCATTACATGAAACACCTTGATAATATCACATTAAACTTAACACCATGTTAATGTTGCTTTACATGTAACACTAGTTTATCTTGTGTTACACATGCAACTTAGTTTTAACAAAACCAGGTTATATTATTAATATTATTCAAACATGACTATTATAACCTATCCATTAAACATAGTGATATGAATTTTAATAAATAATTTTTAAATATTAATCATAATTTTTTATATTAACAAAAAATATTGATAAAAAAGTACATAATTTTTATGATAATGTCTTTATATGTTTTGAAAATACTATTTTCTCAAAAACATTATTTTTATTACTTTTTTTGAACAGTAATAAAATTAAATTTTGAAAATTTTAGAAAATTAATTTGATAAAATATAATTTATTTTTTAAATCATCATTTAAAAATTTGTTTAGGGTTAATTTTTGAGAATTTTATGAAAAGATTATTTTTTTTGATGAATAGTAAAAAATACTGAATTTTAATTGAAAACCGCCTTATTGTTTAAATCATTTATTAACTAAAATTATATTTAAAATTTGTTTTAAATTAAAATTAGTTAAATTATATATCTATTAATAAAATGTAGTTCATTTTAATCAATTACATATTAAAATTTTGTATAAAAATATTATATGATTTTGAACATTAGCTCTTTGAAAACCCGCTTTCACATTGTGTCTGTGATATAAATTTTAAATAAAAATTTCCCACTTCTTGGAATTGAATTTCGAAAAATGGATTCCATATTTAGAATCATTATAATTTTTATCATTTATTAAGGTTAAATTATTTTTCTACCAAAATGAATAATGATAAATGTTAAAATTAATAACTATGGTTTAGGTAAAAATGGTTTTATGAGGGGATAAACTAAAAATATAAGTGTAAAAATGACCAAAAAACTTGTTTAAAATATTTTTTATGGATATAACAATCATATATTCCTCACACATTCAAAATAAATTGGCCAAGATCTTCCCAAATCACTTCCAAAATTACCTACTCTCATCCTAGAAGTCATGTTTTTTGCATAAAGCCAGCCTGGGAAGGTTTTTTGTTCAAACCTAAGGATTTCACCCTAATAAATAGTAACATTTCTTAATGATAATTTTTATTTTATTTATTAATCATCATCCTACAATTATTATTAAAAAATGATGAAATAATAACCTCAATATATTCCATATAATTATATGTTTTTATGTTAATTGAATGACATACAACCATCTCTACTCCCATCAAATTGTTTATGAAATCATCATTTATATGTACAACCAATTACATCCTCACAAATAAATGTCATTAATTTTTCCATTACCACCTCTCACAGTTGGGTATTTCAATGAATATAAAGTATATATATAATAGTTATAAAAAAATTAGGAATTTGGAGTCATTATATCATATGAAAATTCTTATACATTTTATTCAGTAGGAGATATGATAACGTTGCTCATGTGTATGATGGAATACCACCTCAAAAAGTTATGTTATTCATTTTCACAAAAATTTTACATGGAGGACAATAAGGATAAATTTATTAAATATATGTGATATACATGACATAATTATGATATTCATGACATATTAATCATTTTTAAAATATAATATATAATTTTATTTCTTACATTTTTACTCACTTAAAGATGATAACGCCATTCGTGTATGTATGGGCTACTACCTTCACGTAGTAATGTGACTCTCTTTTCATCACCATAACACATTGATGATATTTTTAAGTATATTTAAAGAAAAAATATTTTATTTATGTTATTATCATTATCATTGAAAGATAAAATATTACTTACCTCCTTTCCATAATGATCATTAAAAAATGGAAATGTTACTCCTGCTTACGTATGACTTATCGTTTCCATGATCATAACATATTTTATTTATAAAAAAATAATTCATAATTGGTCTTAAAAGTATAATTGATTTAAAAATATGACAATTATTACATTATTATTATTTTTTATATCATGAAACCATGATAAATGCAATATTACTAGAAATAACAATTCAAAACTAATTTGAAAAACAAAGTAGTTATTACCCAAAACATGATTTGAACAAGTAATTGTTAATAAAAAGGTAATAAATGGGCATAAGTGAATCTTATATGGTGTAATATATAAAATAATATTTCTATAATAGATGTATAATAAACTTATATTTATTATAAATGAGGTTATAATGTGTACAAAGTAATTCAAGACTTAATGTAATAGATTTCTAATCCCTCTTTTATTTCTGGGGGACATGAAAATTCACAAATCGTTTCTTTTGTGTAGTTTATATTCTAATACCTTGAAATTTTATATCATTAATTTCATTATTTTAAAGATACTTAAAGTTTCATTTTTTGTTATTATTTATGGTGGATTATGATTCAAAATATTTATAAAATGGTAAAGAAGTTTGGGATCACTTTTCTTACTTCTGTAAGACACATTCCATATTCACCACCTATTTATTTTATATTATGTATATATTTCCCAAGAATTTATATTATGATTATTACCCAAAATTCTGTTATTTACATGTCCATTTTAGTATCTCTCTTTCATGGGGTTTACAGTTCAAAATTTACCAAAGCGGTAAGGGATTTTTTTTTCAAATTTCCTTGAGACATCTATTATGTTATGCACCTAACTTATTTTATGATATGTATATTCATCTCCTTTAACATATAATTACATGAATTTATTTATTCTAATTATATTCTATGCTTCATTTTATTATATTCCTTCACGGGGCTTACGATTCAAAGTTACCAAAGTGGTTAGGGGTTTAGGTTATAATCTCATTATTTATCGAGATTATTCATGATGATACATAAAATAATAAAATATAATGATATATCTATCAAGGACATAATTTATTTTATTACAATATGGTTATTTCATGTCAATACATGTTTTAACTTAATTTTCCTCTCTTTATTTACTAAATAGTTTAAAATAAAGTATTTTAGAAATTTATATTTATTTCTCTCTTTAGTTAAAAACAATTTTCTTCCAAAAATATTATATTATAAAATTATTTTCTAAAATTATTTTAACATTCTCCAAATGATTTATTTAAGAAATTTTTTTCCATGTTTTAATTTTTTATTTTTTATAAATGGATACTTGATGTCATTTTCCAAACAATTCCTATTTGGTTTTTACTAAAAATGTGAAAGGAATATCTGTTTTCATGTGTACAACATGAATAAAATTTCTCACCATCATGATAATTATTTGATTTGAATATTCCATTATAATATTTCATAGTTATTTTAATAGAAAATGATTACAAAATTTATTTAATGTTTTAAATGTTTTTCAATGTAAAAGGATATTTTCTTCAAGAAATTTTTAAATGATTTTTAAAGATTATTTTATAAGTTTTGGAGTTTATTTTAAAAGAAATTTATTTAAAAATTATTTTATAAAATTTTTGGATTAAAAATGAATTTTAAAGTGAATTTTATTTTCCTTAAGAAATGTTGAAGTGACATTTCAATATCATTTTCCATCTATGATGTCATCATTTAATGTTAATTTTTCTTTATTAGGGATATAATGCAAGGGTACCATTTATATTCTTTCACTGAAAGTTTATGTTTATAATGAAAACATGTATATGAAACTAGTTTCTCTTCCATGGGTTATATTGTGATAGAATATTTAAGAAACTCACTTCTTTTCAAGGGTTATTCTATGATGAAATGTTGAAATGAATATGAAACCTGCCTCTTTTCCACACGTTTTGATATAATGAAATGTTTATGAAACATATTTCATTTCATGGGTTATGATATGATTAATGTTTTATGGACTAGTATAATAGATATGTATTTCATTATATTATTGGTGATACATATATCCCTCCCCATTTCATTGGGTAAATATTTATATCTCAAGAGATATACATGATTGGAACGGCGAGTGAACTTAGCTTAGTAAGGGACTTTGTCCACTATGATGGTATTAGGAGTGAACATTGACTACTATGATGGTTTGGGGAGTGAAACCATTCAAATATGATATTAATGGTAGTGATACTTGACTAATATGGACATGATTTTATATACTTATGTGTATTCCCCAAATCCATGTATTATTCCAATGTTATGCTATCAAGGAGCATGTTCCTTGATTATCTTATGATTTATGTCTTATGAACTTCCAATATTTATTCCATGACTCAATATTATGATCATTAATATGAAGGGTGTGGTTTTCAAATGTTATTCCCATGATCTTATACCCTTATGATGGAATTATGTTTATGAGTATCCCTTTTACACCATTACTGATCATATAAGCTTACCCTTTCTTATTGTTTTTATTTCCCCAATTTATAATGAAAGGTTTTAATTAGGGTATGTTTGTGAAGGGTAATAAATAGGTATATATTTATGGGATATATTTAATATCTTTCACTAAATTAGAATATTTTGTACCTAGTCTCTAAAGACACTAAACTATTATGGTCTTCAGGTGTGTCTTGTGTAATATATTGAATATTCATCTAAAAAGATGTAGTATCTATATATTAAAAGATAGGGTCACTATAACTGCTCATAAAAATATAATGTCGGTAAGGAAATTTTCATTTTCAATGATTTATTGTAATGATAATGTATATGTGTTTCTCCTTTACAAAATCTAAAAAAATTAATACTTTATATTGATTACCAATTAAGATGTTATTGATTTATGAATTATTTATGTCTCTCACTATTATTTCAAATCCCAATAGCCCTCACTAATGGATTTTAATATAGAATAATCAAGATATTATAGTGGAAAAGATCCACATTTAGATTTTTTGTACATAAAATGGCCCTACTACTCAATGCTATTAAGGTTTTGTTGACTATTTCTGTTACGACCTGTCCCCCAGGGCTTATACCATGACTACCCCAAACCCGCCTTCTATAGGCCAGAGGATGGATACTAGCACCAAAAGGCGTATTACCTAAAACCGGGAAGGCATTGCCTTTATATCCTATAAACACACTCAACCAAGGACACATTAATATAGGAACCCAAGAAAAATTTATAGTAAAAAGATTGTGTACAATAAGTAAAAGGGGTCGAATACAAGCCCAACTAGAAAGTACAAGAAAAATGAAAAGTACAAGTAAACTGGAATAGCTCCCGTGAACACCCACCAAGGATCCTACCTGAAGGGTTGGTACAACTCTCGAACGATCATCTCTACGGTACACCTCGTCTAAGGTCCACCTCTGAGAAACCTGCAGTCCTGGTACCCTCGTCTTCAGTCAGTGATGTCCGTCATCTGCACCAAACACAACAAGGTGAGGGCATTTCTCGTGTAGGGGTGAGTATAACGATACTCAGTAGGGTCCCCAAGAGCCTCAAAGGTCTCAGAAAATCCACAAAGGATAAACCACAAATCATAAAACAACTAACAAACCTACTTAGATATATGCCCATCCATATACCTAAGTTATCAAGTATACCCATCTCACTCGTGATAAAACACAAGGCCCAACTCATGATCCCAAAGATCAACAGTTCCATGAAGGAAGAAATACCACAAAGGTAACACCACAAAGGTAAGTACCACAAAGGTAACACCACAAAAAAGAATACCACAAAGGTATCACCAAGAAGGTAAGTACCACAAAGGTACGCCACATAGAAGAATACCACAAAGGTATCACCACAAGGGTAATAACCACAAAGGTACGCCACATAGAAGAATACCACAAAGGTATCACCACAAAGGTATGGACTCAGCTCAAACCAGGTATAACTTAGGTATGGTATTAAAGATGATAAGATGTAACTATCGAATCAACTTAATCTGTTAAGAGGCAGACCCACGTAGGATCCTAAATCATCAGACCCACATAGGATCCTAGTACAACAGACCCAAATAGGATCCTAGTAAAGCAGACCCATGTAGGATCCTTGAGTAGCCCCACGTGGATTCCTAGAGGCGATCCAAGTGGCACTCTCAAACAGAGACCCACGTAGGATCCCAAAGCACCGACCCACATTGAATCAAAAAGCACAGACCCACATAGGATCCCAAAGCACCGACCCACATTGAATCCAAAAGCACAGACCCACATAGGATCCCAAATCACAGACCCACATATGATCCTTTTCTCATGTTACAACAAGCTACAGGGTTCCCGCACTAAGCTCGCTTGTTTCCGGGAGGGTCCACTCCTCAAGCCACAGGTCGAATACACCAACTTCCACGAAGTCCCCCAAAAAAGTATCCCAAAGGACCACCACATAAAAGGGGTCTCAACCCAACAAATGGTGCATCAATTAGACACCCAATCTGTAAGTTATTAGCCTTTTATTCTCGTGGGTCCGGTTGGATTTGTGCTCTATCCAACCCGACATACCCACAACTTTATCCAAAAGTCATGTGGGGTATACCAAAAGGACCGTCTCGATCCACGATTTTTGGAGCTGCAGATAGTTCATCAAATAGATTCCCGTAGCTCAAGATATGGACGAATGTGCAAAAAGGGCCAAAGTTGGTCCGGGTCCGGTCGGACCGACCCGGCCTGACTTAGGTTTGGCCATGGGTCTGACCCGCCCTGTTGGGTCCAGCGCAGCCCACTGGGTCCGGCCCGGCCCACGGTGGCGGCCCGCGCTAGGTGGTCTGCTGGGCAGCCATGGCTGGCTGGATGGCCAGCCTCTCCTCAGCGCGGCACGGTTGCGTGCCGCGCCACCACCAGCGGCTGATAGTGAGTTGGCCGCCTCTACACCACCACCGTGGCCTTTCACCGCGACACCTCCTTCGCCGGGTGGTGCGGCCGCATGCCACCGCCTCCCCATCACACGACAGGCCATTGCCGACCGCCGCCCTTGCTCCACCACGGCCGATGGGCCACATATCTTCTCTGATGGCGCAGTTGCGCCACTGCCATCTTCATGGCCGACCGGAGTGCCGGATACCATTCCCATGTCCCACCGGTTCCAATCTCCAGCACTGGTCGCTGTCTTTTTCCATCATGAAGAACGCAACAAAAACCACAAAGTTTGCGAAGTGGTTAGGCCATGTTCGTTTGGCCGACATCCTCCGTGTTAGAGTGGTAACAAGCTCCTCATAGGCATTATTAATTTAAGAAGGATGTCAATAATGGGGTAAAGTTATTCAAAATAACATTCCATACCTCAAAGGCTCTATTAGATATCATCCTCTATTGAAGATGGATTGGCGTTTGTCGATCCCGAAGCAAGCCTCCTCCAATGACGCCGATTTTTTGACAATCCTCCGTTCTTCGGTTCCTCATTGGTGAGAAATGATCTTCCTTAATAGTATCCTCCAAGAACACCCTTTTCCAACAATTTCCCCAACCCCACCAAAAAGAAATGCCAAATTATTTAATTAGGTTTTTAATTTAATTTGATATGGCCATTAATTAAGTGGTGTTGGCATAATTAAAGTGCAAGAAGTCCATGGGACTTCCCCACCTTAAGGAGGGTTCGGGTGGTCCCCATCACTAGAATTCAAAATGGGGGTTTCTGTTTCGGTTGGTCCCCAAAGCTCAACTGTTCCACAAAGTAAGAAATACCACGAAGGTAACACCACATAGGTAAGTACCACAATGGTAACACCACACATAATAATTCCACAAAGGTATGACCACAAAGGTAAGTACCACAAAGGTACGCCACATAAAAGAATACCACAAAGGTATCACCATGAATTTAGGAACCACAAAGGTATGCCACATAGAAGAATACCACAAAGGTATCATCACAAAGGTAAGGACTCAACTCACACTAGGTATAACTTAGGTACGATAGTAAAGATGATTAGATGTAACTACTGAATTATATTACTCTGTTAAGAGGAAGACCCACATATTATCCTAAATCATCATACCCAAGTAAGATCCTAGTACAACAGACCCACGTAGGATCCTAGTAAAGAAGACCCACGTAGGATCCCAGAGTAGTCCCCCATGGATTCCATAAGTGGATCCATGCGGAACTCTTGAACACAGACCCACATAGGATCCCAAAGCACAGACCCACATAAGATCGAAAAGCACATACCCACATAGGATCCCAAAGCACAGACCCACATAAGATCCTTTTCTCATGTTAAAACCAGCTACAAGGTTCCTGCACTAAGCTCTCTTGATTCCAGGAGGGTCTGCTCCTCAAGCCATAGGTCCAATAATCCAAATGTCATGGAGTCCCCTGATGAAGTATCCCAAAGGACCGCCACGTAAAAGGGGTATTAACGCAACAGACGATGTGTCAATTAGACGCCTGGTCTGTAAGTTATTAGCCTTTTAGTCTTGAGGGCCCGGTTGGATTCGTGCTCAATTAAACACATCCATACCACCAAATTTATCTAAAACTCAACTGGGTTATACAAAACGGACCGTCTCAATCGAAGGTTTCCAGCACCGTAGATGATTCATCAAACAGACGCTCGTAGATCAAGATATGGCCGAAAGAGCGAAAAGGGTCGAAGTTGGTCTGGGTCCAGTCCGACCTGGCCCGATCGGGGTCCGGCCCTGGGTCCGACCGAGCCCACTACATCTGTCCTGACCTGCTAGGTCCGACCCAGCCAACCGACGCGGCCTAGCCTGCCGGCGCGGCCCGACCCATGGTGGTGGCCCGCGCTAGGTGGTCCGCTGGGCAGCCCCAGCTGGCCAGATGACCAGCCTCTCCTCTGCATGGCGCGGTCACGCGCCGCGCCATCACCGGTGGCTGGTAGTGAGCCGGTGGCCCCTCCACCCCCTCCACAGCCTTGTGCCACAACACCTCCTTCGCTGGGAAGTGCAGACATGCGCCGCTACCTCCCCATCACGCGGCCGGCCACCGCCAGCTGCCGCCCTTGCTCCGCTGCAGCCGACGGGCCGCAGCTCTTCTCTGGTAGAGCAATTGCGCCTCCACCTTCATAGCCGGCCAGAGTACTGGCTGCCTTTCCCGAGTCCCACAAGTGCCAATTTGGCATCGGTCGTCGTCTTCCTCAATCGCATAGAACACAATAAAAACCACAAAGTTTGCGGAGTGGTCAGGCTATGTTCGTTTGGCCCGAACCCTCCACATTAGAGCAGTAACAAGTGGATCATAGGTGTTCATAATTCAAGAAGGATTTCAAGAATGGGGTAAAGGTATTAAAAATAACATTACCTACCTCTACGGTTCCATTGGATATCATTCGCGATTGATAATGGATTGTCATTTGTCGATCCCAAAGAAAGCCTCCTCCAACGACGCCACTTGTTTGGCGATCCTCTATTCTTCGATTCCTCCTTGGTGAGAACTAATCTTCCTCAAGAGGCACCTCCAATAACACCCTTTTCCAATGATTTCCCTAACCCAACCAAAAAAATGCCAACTTATTTAATTAGGTTTTTAATTTAATTTGATATGGACATTAATTAAGTGATGTTGGAATAATTAAAGTGGAGGAAGTCCAAGGGACTTCCCCACATTAAAGAGGTTTTGTGTGTTCCCCACCACTAGAATTCAAAACGGGATTTTCTAGTTCGGGTGTTCCCCACCCCCATAACTCAAAAGGAGGGGTTTCAAAATAAAAATAAAAATGTTAAATATTTTATTTTTCTTCTTCCTCCATTAACAGTACAAAAACAAACTTTCACCCTCTACCTACTATGGTTGAGGTGAAGGTATCCGGAAGAGAATACTGTCGCTATGAATGAAGTTAAGGATGCAAGCATGCAACATATCCGCGAGGGTTTGAATGGTCTGCTTAGTCTGGCCATCCTTCTGAGGATGGAAGGCAGTGCTCAAAAGAATCTGCATCCCAAAAGCCTCCTGCAACCCCTTCCATAGTTGGGAAGTGAAACTTGCATCACGGTCGCAGACAATCATCGAGGGTAATCCATGTAGCTGTACAATCTCCTGTATGTAGAGGCTTCCCAAGCTCTCTACTGAACCTTGCTCTTTGATTGGTAGGAAGGGGGCCGACTTGGTGAGTCTATCGACGATCACCCAGATAGAATCATGACCTCTGGATGTACGTGGAAGTCCTATCATGAAGTAAATGGATATCCCATCCCACTTCTACTCTCGGACCTCTAAAGGATGAACTAAGCCTGTTGGTACCTGATACTATGCCTTTACTTGCTGACAAATGAGGCAACGAGAGACAAACTCTACTACTGCTTTCTTCATTCTCGTCCACTAGTGCTGTCTTCGGAGGTGCTGGTACACCTTCTCCACTCTTGGATGTACCTCTAGAGGGGATGAGTGAAACTCACTCCATAATTCCTCCAGAAGTGACATTGGTACCATGATATGTCCTCTGAAGAGGATGATGTGCTCCCCACCTTCAGAAAATCTATCAGGTTCTTGTCCTATAGATATCTGAGCATGTTGAGCCTCGTATTTAGTGTCACCATGTTGTGCCTCCTTGAATCGCTGAAGAAGTGGGGGAGTGACTATAAGAGACTGAAGAAAATCTTCTCCATCTCTTTCCACAAATGATATCTATAAAGCATCCAACTGCTCTGTCGCCTCACCTAGCATCTGTATAATAGATCTCCTACTGAGTGCATATGCTACAACATTCCCCTTCCTAGGAGTATAGACTATTTTGAAGTCAGATTCCTGGAGGAACTGAAGCCAAATTCACTGTCTCAGGTTTAGGTCCTTCTAAGAGAATATATACCTGAGACTCTTGTGACCATAGTAGACTTTAAAGCATTCTACCATATAGTAATGTCATGAAATATTCAAGGCAAATACCACTACTGATAACTCCAGGTCATGGGTAGCATAGTTCTTTTCATGTTGTCTCAGCTATAGAGAACTATACATGATCATTGTTCTCTCCCGCATCAGGACACATCTGAGTCCGGTCCCGGATGCGTCGCAGTAGACTACGTATCGAGCGCCCTCCTCTGATAGACTCAAGATAGGGGCACTTGTCAGTCTTTTCCTTATCTCATGAAAACTCCACTGTCATCTCTCAATCACACAAAGGGTTTCCCCTTCTTTTTTAATGATGATAAAGGAGCTACAAATCTAGATAAATTTTGCATAAACCTCTGGTAGTATCCAGAAAAACTCAGGAAACTCTGTACCTCTGTCACACACTTGTGTGGCTCCCAAGTAAGTACCCGCCTCAATATTTTCTAGATCAACCGAAACTCCAGCCTCTGAGATGACATGTCCCAGAAAGTGAACCTCTCAGATCTAGAACTGGCACATCAAGAGCTTACCATAAAGCTGGTGATCTCGGAGTGTGTCCAGAACTATCTGCAAAGGATAGGCATGCTCCTCCTCAGTAACCGAATAGATCAGAATGTTGTTGAGGAAGACTAATACAAAGCGATCAAGGTATGGATGAAATATCCTATTCATGAGTCCCATGAACACTGATGGAGCGTTAGTCACACTGAATGGCATAACCAAGAACTCGTATTGGTAGTACCGACATCTGAAAGTCGTATTCTACACATCCTCATCTTGTACTCTGAGCTGGTGATAGCCTGACCTGAGGTCTATCTTCAAGAACCACTATGCCCTCTTCAGCTGAACAAATAGTTCATCAATCCTCAAGAGTTGGTACTTGTTATTCACAGTGACCTAGTTCAGACTCCAATAGTCAACACAAAGCCTCAAGATCCCATCTACCTTCTTGGGGAATAAAATCGGGGATGCCCAAGGGGAAACACTGGGCCGGATGAACCCCTTCCCCTATAAGTCCTCCAGCTATACCAGCAGCTCACAAATCTCGGCAGGAGCCATCTGATATAATGGTGTAGATATCGGTGTCATCCTGGGGTACAAGTCAATGTAAAATTTCACCTCTCTGTGAGGAGGTAGACCCAGAAAATAATCAGGGATGACATCCGTGTACTAGTCCACCACTACAGGATAGCTCGAACTGTCACATCAACCACTCCGAGGGTAAGGCTAGTAAACTGATGAGTGATCAGCTGCACTCTCCTCCGAGTAAGTCCATTCTGTACTACAAAGGCTCCCTTCTCACCGGTGAAGGTAAACCTAGTCCCATCCGTGTAGACACACCACACTTTGTGCCTAATATAGTCAATCTAAGCATGGACTATAGATAACCAGTCTATACCCAAGATGACGTCGTAAGGACTCAACGCCACTAATAAGAGATCCTATCTGAGGCTCTCACCTCCTAGAGTAAGCTCACACTGCCGGAACCAGTGTGAAATCGTCGAATCCACTCTTACAAGACTCTCTAGACGTAAGGATCAAATCAATGCCTCTACCAGAATCTCTGAGATCTGAACAAAGGCAGTGACAATAAAATAATGACTGGAACCTGTTTCTATAAGTACTGCAACTAAGGTGGAGTAGACATAGACTGTACCTCATATCATCTCCAGAGTGCCATGGTTATAGGCCTCAGCTACCTGGAGTTGAGCTTACCCCTATCCACCTGCTCCCTCTGGTCGGGGTCGACCACCGGGTGGTGGTGGCAGTAACACCTCGAATCTTCGCCCACCACCAACTGCATAGCTAGCTCCTCTGCTATGCCCGCATGCCACTTGCGGACCTCCTTGGTCGAACATCTGTCTCTACCTGGGCGGTCCTTCGACCATCTTCTTATCCTCCTTATGGAAGGTTGGATAGTCATGAGCCTTGTGACCCTTCCCACCACATGTGTAACACTGCCTACTCCTCGAATGAATGGCTCTGTCTCTAGTTTCCTGCACAACCGACCCTAAATCCTGCGGTCATCTACCTGTAGGTCTGGTCCTCTTGGACCTCTGCGACATCTGTCTGCTGCTTCCTATAAAAGACTAAAAAAAATGATCACCATGATATCAGATGGTGTCCCTACTTGTTGGAAGACTCTCACCACGAACTCTATCCAATTCTCAGCCACTTGTGGGTCCATCACTCTCTTGAACCTGGGTGGCCTATGGTGCTGGAACTCGTGCAACGGGCTTAAGCAGCATGAACCCTCTTCTGCCGGGGCTGGTGGCATCAGTGCCTGAATGGGTAATGGTACCGTTGGTGCCTCCACTGGTGCCCCAACTGAAATAGGGCCTTGCACTGAGGCCTCATTGCTCAGTGGGATATCCTCGCATACTATACCTAAAACCCTAGCTGGCTGTCTATGTGGAGGCATCCTCAAAAGAAACAGGTGCGCAATGGTCAATAAGTTATACCTGGTGAGCTGACTCAAGGATTACACAAAGAAAACTTCTCAAAACACACACACAATATGTGTTTTCGTTCTCTGAATCAAAAATCAGAAGTCAGGGTCTTGGTGTATTGATACGTCGGCCACCGAACCAACACTATATTCCCTAAAGTGATAACCACACTCACTACAATTAACACTATTGCTGTTAAAAAGATCAGAGTCCAATGTTCAATGGTATAACTGACTATTTTGATACCAATTTTTCATGACCCATCCCCAGGGCCCGTGCCGTGACTACCCCAAGCCTGCCTTCCATAGGTCAAGGGCTGGTGACTAGCACTGAAAAACGTATTCCATAAAACCGGGAATGCATTGCCTTTATTTCCTGTAAACACACTCAACCAAGCACACAGAAAGATACGAACCCAAGTAAAATGTATAGTAAAAAGAGTGTGTACAGTAAGTAAAAGGGTCCAGAATACGAGCCCAACTAGAAAGTACAAGAAAACTGAAAAGTAAAAGTAAACTGGAACAACTCCTACAAACACCCGCCATGGATCCTACCTGATGGGTAGGTACATCTCTAGAATGATAGTCTCTACGGTACGGCTCATGTAAGGTCCACCTCCAAGCTACCTCTTATCGTTGAACCGTCATCCCTAGTCAGCACTGTCCGTCATCTACACCAAACACAACAAGTTGCGGTCATATCCCGTGCAGGGGTGAGTATAACGATACTCAATAGGGACCCCAAGACCATCAATGGTCTCAAAAAATCCAAAAAGGATAAACCACAAATCATAAAACAACTGACAACCCTACTTAGTTATATGACCATCCATATACCTAAGTTATCAATTATACCCATCTCACTCACAAGAAAACACAAGGCCCAACTCATGAGTCCAAATCTCAACAGTTCCATGAAGGAAGGAATACTACAAAGGTAACACCACAAAGGTAAGTACCACAAAGGTAACACCAAAAAAAAGAATACCATAAAGTTATCACCATGAAGGTAAGTACCACAAAGGTATGCCACACAGAATAATACCACAAAGGTATCACCACGAATGTAAGAACCACAAAGGTATGCCACACAGAAGAATACCACAAAGGTATCACCACAAATGTATGGAATCATCTCACACCAGGTATAACTTAGGTACGGAAGTAAAGATGATAAGATGTAACTATTGAATCATCTTAATCTGTTAAGAGGCAGACCCACATAGGATCCTAAATCATCATACCCACATAAGATCCTAGTACAACAAACCAAAATAGGATCCTAGTAAAGAATACCCACATAGGATCCTAGAGTAGTCCCACATGGATTCCTAGAGGGGATCCAAGTGGCACTCTCGAACAGAGACCCACATAGGATTCTAAAGCACCAACCCACATTGAATCCAAAAGCACAGACCCACATAGGATCCCAAAGCACAGACCCACATATGATCCTTTTCTCATGTTACAGCCAGCTACAGGGTTCCCTCACTAAGCTCGCATGATTCCGGGAGGGTCCTCTCCTCAAGCCACAGGTCGAATACCCCAACTTCCATAAAGTCCCCCAAAGAAGTATCCTAAAGGACCACCACGTAAAAGGGGTATCAACCCAATAGATGGTGCATCAATCAGACGCTCAATCTATAAGTTATTAAACTTTTAGTCCTGAGGGTCAGGTTGGATTCGTGCTCTATCCAACCTGACATACCCCAAACTTTTTCCAAAACTCATTTGGGGTACACCAAAAGGATCATCTCGATCCAAGATTTCTGGCACTATAGACAGTTCGTCAAACGAATGCCCGTAGCTCAAGATATGGCTGAAAGCACGAAAAGGGCGAATGTTGGTCCAGGTCCGGTCAGACCGACCCGACCCATTGGGTCCAGCGTAGCCCACTAGATCTGGCCTGGCCCACGGTGGCGGCCCGCGCTAGGCAGTCCGCTGGGCGGCCACGACTGGCTTTATGGCCAACCTCTCCTCAGCACGGCGCAGTCACGCGCTGTACCATCATCGGTGGCCGATAGTGAGCCGACCGCCTCTCCACCGCCGCCGTGGCCTTGCACCGTGACACCTCCTTCGCTGGGAGGCGCGGATGCACTCCACCACCTCCCCATCACACGACATGCCATTGTAGGCCGCCACCCTTGCTCTGCCGCTGCCGATGGGCCGCAGATCTTCTTCGACGGCGCGGTTGCGCCACCGCCATCTTCATGGCCGGACGAAGTGCCGACCGCCATTCCCAAGTCCCACCGGTGCCAGTCGCCATCACTGGTCACCGTCTTTTTCTATCATGAAGAACGCAACAAAAACCACAAAGTTTGTGGAGTGGTCAGGCCATGTTCGTTTGGCCCGCACCCTCCATGTTAGAGCGGTAACAAGCTTCTCATAGGCATTATTAATTCAAGAAGGATGTCAATAACGTGGTAAAGGTATTCGAAATAACATTCCATACCTCGATGGTTCCATTAGAGATCTTCCTCAGTTGAATATGGATTGGCGTTTGTCAATCCCGAAGTAAGCCTCCTCCAATGACGCTGCTTTTTTGATGATCCTCCATTCTTTGGTTCCTTATTGGTGAGAACCGATCTTCCTCAAGAGGCTCCTCCAAGAACACCCTTTTCAAAAAAATTTCCCAACCCCACCAAAAATAAATGCCAAATTATTTAATTATGTTTTAATTTAATTTTAGATGGCCATTAATTAAGTGGTGTTGGCATAATTAAAGTGCAGGAAGTCGATGGGACTTCCCCACATTAAAGAGGGTTTGGGTGGTCCCCACCACTAGAATTCAAAATGGGGGTTTCTGGTTCGGTTGGTCCCCACCCCCATAACTCAAAAGGTGGGGTTTCAAAAGAAAAACAAAAATGCTAAATATTTTATTTTTCATGTTCCTTCATGAAAAGAAAAAAAAACTAAATTTCACCCCTAACCTACTATGGTCGAGGTGAATGTATCCTTAAGATAATACCAGTGCTGCGAGTTCAAAGGTGCCCTTAGATTTCAATTATGAGAACCGGTTCAAAAGTTATAAAAACCCGCTCGCACGTTTATTGAACGTACTTAAAAAAAGTTCAGAAATTCATTCCGGGGACACCGGGCCTTGAAATCACACGCCGTCAATTTTTGTGGACTCGTAATATTCCAATGTAATTAAAAAAAATAAATGAAATTTCTAGGTCTTTACATTCTCTCCACCTCTGGGATTTGCATCCCCAGAATCCACATTACAAAAACTAGTAAAAGAAGTGGGGGTACCGAGCACGAATCTGAGCCTCCCACTCCCATGTGCTTTCCTGGAGGTTCCCGTGCTACCAACACATGTGCACCAAAGGTATTCACTGCCCACAAAGGACCCACTCCTGTCAATCCTCAATCTCCACTTGAACCTCTGTAAATGTCTCCCCATCGTTGATGTCCAGATATATGTGGTCAATGATGTGAGATGGGTCGTGCATGTATCTCCTTAGCTGGGATACGTGGAAAATATCATGCACCCGGTGCAACTGAGGTGGAAGAGCTAAGCGGAAATCCACCTTTCCAACTCTGCTAAGGACCTGAAAGATTCTAATGAACCTCATAGATAACTTGCCACCCCTGCCAAATCTCCACAAACCTTGTCTGTGTGAGACCCATAGAAAGATGTGGTCTCCATCCTTGAACTCTAGAGGTCTCCGTCTCCTATCGGTATAAGACTTCTGTCTGCTCTATGCAGTCTTCATCCACTCCTGGATGATCATCACCTTCTCTATGGTAGCCATACCATATCTAGTCCCATGATTGCTGACTCCCCAAGGTTAGTCTAGTACAAAGGCAATCTGCTAGGTCATCCGTACAAATCCTCAAAAGGTGTCATCATAATGGTGGAGTGATAGATATCGTTGTATGCAAAATCCACCAAGGGAAAGTGATCCTTTCAGCTGTGACCAAATTCTAGGACACAAGCACATAACATGACCTCGAGGGTCTGAATGGTCTGCTCAGTCTGGCCATCCGTATGAGGATGGAAGGTGGTGCTCAAATGAATATGTTTCCCAAAAGCCTCCTGCAACCCCTTCAATATCCGGGAAGTGAAACGTGCATCATGGTATGAGACAATCATCAAGTTTAATCCATGTAGCTGCACAATCTCCTGCACATAGAGGCGTCCCAAGGTCTCTACTAAACCCTGGTCTCTGATTGGTAGGAAGTGGGCCGATAAAGTGAGTCAGTCGATGATCATCCAGATAGAATCATGACCCCAAGATGTACATGGAATTACTATCATGAAGTCCATGAATATCCCATCCCACTTCTACTATGGGACTTCTAAAGGCTGAACTAAGCCTGCTGGTACCTGATACTCCGCCTTCACTTGCTGACAAGTGAGGCACCGAGAGACAAACTCTACTACTAATTTCTTCATTCCCGACCACCAGTGTTGTCATCGGAGATCCCGGTACATCTTCGCCACTACTGGATGTACCTCTAGAGGGGATGTGTGGAACTCCCTCAATACTTTCTCTCAAAGAAACCTTGGTAGCATGGTACATCCTCTGAAGAGGATGACATGCTCCCCACCTTCAGAAAATCCATCAGGCACCTATCATGGGGATATCTGAGGACGTCGAGCCTCGCAGTCATTGTCCCCATGTTGTGCCTCCCTGACTCGCTGAAGAAGTGGGGGAGTGACTATAAGATATTGAAGAAAAGGTGCTTCATATCATTCCACAAAGGATATTTGTAAAGTAGTCAGCTGCTCCATCGCCTCTCCTAGAAACTGTATACTAGATCTCTTGCTGAGTACATATGCTACAACATTATCCTTCCATAGAGTATAGACTATATTGAAGTCATAGTCCTTAAGGAACTCAAGCCAACGTCGTTTTCTCAGGTTTAGGTGCTTCTGAGAGAAGATATACATGAGACTCTTCTGATTAGAGTAGACTGTAAAGCATTCTCCCATCAAGTAATGTCACCACATCTTGAAGGAGAAGACCACTACTGCTAACTCCAAGTCATAGGTAGCGTAGTTCTACTCATGCTATCTCAACTATCAAGAACCATACGTGATCACTAGATTCTCTTGTATCAGGATACATCCAAGTCTGTTCCCTGATGCGTCGTAGTAGACTACGTATCCAACGCCCTCCTCCGGTAGCCTCAAGATAGGGGAACTCGTCAGTCTCTACCTCAGATCCTGAAAACTCCTCTGGCATCTCTATGACCACACGAAGTGTAAAGACCTGGAAATTTCAAGGAAAGTTTTTTTCTTCAATTATTTGGAATTTTACAAGTACACAGTTTCTGACGGCACATGATTCTGAGGCCCGGTGTGACCGGAATAATTTTCTGAAGTTTAGCTCGGGTACGTTCAGTGAAGGAATGAGTTGGTTTTTCTATCTTTTGAAGCGGTTCTCAGAATTGAAATCTGAAGGCACCGATGAACTCTCACCGCTGGTATTTGCTTAAGGGTACCTTTACCGCAGTTGCGTTTTAGGCGGGTTGAAAGTTAAAATTGGGGTTAAATTAAGAAGTTAAATAAAATTGTTAGAAAAATTTTATTTATATCTATGGAAGTTAATTTCTCCCATGAGACGTTATTGGTGGGACCCACACCCACCCAACTTCCCATGTGTGGATATTTGAGAGGTGGGGCCCACACGAGCCCCAACCTTTCACCTCCCATAACTCTTTTCAAACCCCCTTTAAACTCCCATGTTTAATTCAGGACAACCCCCCTTAATTATGAGGACTCTTCCTCTTCCTCTCTCCCTCTTGAATGTTTTCCAACATACCTTAATTAATGAATTGAACCTCTTCAATTAATTAATTAATTGATTTGAATTTTTAATTTTAAATTGCATGTGTTAATAAAATAATTGCATTAGCCTATTATTTTATTTTTGGGGCATTCGGTGTGTTAATGAGAGTTGGGAGAGAGCTATTGAGAAAGGGAGAAAAGTATTTCTTACCTCAACGAAGAACGATTTTCTTCTTCAACGAAGAACAACAACCTTTAATGAAGAAAGACTCAGTGAAGAACGCTCCACGATTCTCCATCCTCTACTCCCTCCGTGTCAGGGGAAGAAACATTGACGCGGGAAACTCGCCAATGACGACGGTTCTTTCCCGGCGTTGACAGAGCAGCATCACTTTCCGCGTCTACGATGAACTAACCATTTTCGAGGTAGGGGGATTATGTTCAATTTTAATGGATTAAAATTGTGCCACGTTTTTCATTGAGCATCTTTGTTTGTCCCGACCTATTGCTATTGCCTAATGCGGAGGGCGCAGGTCAAACAAACACGGCCTAATGACCGTCTGTTGGATCTTATTTATTTATTTTTGGAATCAGCGACCAGAGGGGGAACGTGGAAGAGGCCGGCAGCGCAAGGGGCATCGTTGCACAGGAAAAAAAAGCCATGGCCAAGAAGGCCGCAACGGAGGAATCACAGAGCCATCACGCCATGCCAGGAACGCGGAGCCGTGGCCAGGGTAGGCCGTGGAGGAGGAAGTCAGTGTCGTCACGTCGACTGTGTGGAAGGAACCACAACCCGATTTGTGGGCCGCTTCCGTAGAAGAACCGGCCAGCCCGTCGGCCGGCCGGGCAGAGGAAAGCCACGACGCCAGGAGGGCGCCCTGATGGACGAACCGCGGCCCGCATGAGCGGGTCGCTTGCTCCTGGAGGCCGACCGTCTTCAGCCGGCGATTAGGGAAGGCTGCGTCGCCGGTTTGGGCAGCCAGGCCCCCCCGGACCGCTCGGCCTTCGAGCCGAGCCAGCGGGGACGCGCCCAGCCGGGCCGCACGATTATTCAGGCTGGTACGACACCCCTGTAGGGTCGGACCTGCCAAAACTGGGTTAACCCGACCCGTCAGCCCTCTGGGCTTAACGAGCCGGGTCAGTTTTCACTTAAACGTGAATAACTTAAAGACCGCGCGCCCGATCGACGCGTCGTCTGCGACATTGGGAATCTTTCAACGAGGTGGTCCTTTTGCGATACTCTAAATGAGTTTTGGAAAACTTTGGAAAACGTTCGGGTTTGGAATGAGCATATTTCCAACCGGGCCCCTGGAACGGAAAAACCAATATCTCTCAGATTGGGCGTCTGATTGACGCGCCGTCTTTCACATTGAGTTCCTATTGACGAGAAGAAACTTTGGGATACATCAAATCTGGACTTTGTGATAGTTTATGTATCGACCCCCCTTGACTCGAGGAGCGGACCCTCCCGGAATCGAGCGTGCTGTGTGTGAGAACCCTAGAGCTGGCTGCGACTGCGACGACTACCGTGCTGGGATCCTACGTGGGTTCGATGATGATGACAATTTTACTTGGATCCTTCATGGGTTAGGCAGTGAGGATGACTGTACTTGGTTCCTCCATGGGTTCGGCAGTGATGACGACTATACTTGGATCCTACGTGGGTTCGACAGTGATGGTTACTGTACTTGGATCCTATGTGGGTTCGGCAGCGACGACTTCTATACTAGGATCCTACATGGGTTTGGTAGAGGAGATGATTCAGAGGCTACATCTAATAATCTCCATGCTTCTTCGTGAGTAGTATACCTGTGTGAGCTGAGTGTTGACTTGAAATCATTACCAACGGTGTGATTAACTTCTTTCCTATGTAGACTGGGTTGTGCTTGGGTACTAGATTAGGCGCCGAACTGGAATTGATGAGTTAGGTATATGTATGGGCATATACCTAAGTAGATTCAGTTGATACTTCGTGATTGTATCTTTACTTTGTGGTTTATCCTTCGTGGAGTCTGGGAGACCTTTGGGGGTCTCGGGGTCTCTACTGAGTATCATATACTCACGCCTGCATGGGCTACGCCAACACTAATTTGTGTTGGATGCAGACGACGAACAACACTGATCGGGGAAGAGGTTGTGGAGCTAGACAGTACCCGGAGGTGGACCACTTGGCGGGATGTACACGGGGTGGACGACCAGACCTGAGGAGTTGAGGAGACCATCTATACCCACCCTTCATGTGGGATATCCAGAGGACAACTCAGTGGTTTCCTCTTTTCTTTACTGTTGTTGTACTTTCCATTCAGTTGTACTGTACTATAAGTTGGGTTTGTATACTAGCCCATTTACTTTTCAACACTTAGTTTTGTACTCAGTTTTACTTAGTGCTTACTTGACTTGCGTACTCTGTTGTGTTTTTTTATTTTATAAAGGCAATTCCTTCCCTTTTACTGGGATTTATGCCTTTGGTGCTAGTTGCCAGCCCCTGGCCTATGGAGGGCGGGCTTGGGGTAGTCATGGCATGGGCCCCGAGGATGGGTCGTGACAAATTGGTATCAGAGGAGTCGGTTCTACCGCATAACTCAGGACTCTGATCTTTCTCCACTATAAGCAATAGTGTTAAGATTAATGAGTATGGTTTTCAGTCTCGGGAGTCCAGTGTTGGTGCGACGACCGACATATCCATACACTAGGACCATGACTCCTGATTCCCGACACAATGCATGAAAACATTGGTTGAATTTGTGTTTCAAAAGTTTTCTTTGTGATTACTTTGTGTCAGCTCACCAGGTATATTGTTTGACCGTGGAACACCTTTTTCTCTTCAGGATGGCCCCATGAGGGAAGCTAGCTAGGGTTCCTAGTTATGTGTGAGATGGCAGCCCACCGAGCGACGGGGCCTCGGTGTAGGGCCCCATTACAGAAGAGGCACCAGTGGTACCACTACCCGCTGAGCCACCAATGCCACCATCCCCAGCAGCATAGAGTGCACGCCGCCTGAGTGCATTGCACGAGTTTCAGCAATAGAGGTCGCCTAGGTTCCGTGGAGAGACGGACCCTCAGGCAGCTGAGGATTGGCTGGAGGCTATCGTCAGAGTCTTCAGATTGGTAGGGACACCATATGACCTTATGGTGATCCTTTCTGCGATTCTACTACATGCAGAAGTAGGTAGATGGTGGAGCCTGATGCTCTAGGTACATGACAAGGCATCTCTACTTTGGACGGACTTCGAGAGTCTCTTCCGCTTGAAGTTTGTTCCAGCCACCCTCTGTACGGTGCGCATCCAGGAGTTACTTCATCTGTGGTAGGGTAGTATGACGATAGCTTAGTACTCGGAGAGATTTACCAACCTCTCGCACTACTCCACGGACATGGTATGAGACCCATTCTTCCGGTACCAGACCTTTGAGCAAGGACTGAGGCATGAGATCAGGACTTCGATGATCTCCCTCAGCATTCCGATGCAGGAAGGAGTGCTAGAGCGAGCCCTTCTTGTGGAGAGCTTTCTTGCTGAGCCGACGCCAGCAGTGAGACCCACCGCAGGGTGATACGTAGCAGAGTCTTCTATAACTATTAGTAGACAGATGTCGCATAGGTCAAAGAGGACCGGGCCATTAGGTGGAAAACCTCAGGATACCAGTTCAGATGTGCGGGGCACACGAAGCAGAGCTAGCCATACGAGGGGCAGACAACACTATGCATGCAGCGGGCAGGGCCACATGGCTCGTGACTTCCCGACCCGCAATGCAGATGAGTAGCAGACAGTAGAGGGAACTCCTAGACAGAGGTAGAGGTTTGACCGTGGCGGTATGCAGGGATCAGGTGGACGAGGTAGAGGAGATGGCCGAGAATCGGGTGGTGGACGACGCTTCGAGGCTATACCACCACCACCACCAGGAGGACCAGCCCGACAACAGGGAGCTGGAAGACAGGGGCAGGCTCAGCTCCAGGCAGTCGAGGCCTATGACCACAACACACCTGAGATGATTTGAGGTACTATCTGTGTCTAATCCACCCTTACTGAAGTTCTTATAGACATAGGAGTGAGTCATTATTTTTTTTCCGCTGCCTTTATTCGGAGCTCGGAGATTCTGATAGAGTCGTTGGCTCGATCCTTATGGCTAGAGACTCCTACGGGAGAAAACTCAATGATTATGCACTAGTTCCAGCAGTGTGAGCTTACTCTAGGAGGCGAGAGCTTCGGCTGTCATCTTCTTGTAGTGGCGTAGAGGCCTTACGACGTCATCTTGGGTATGGACTAGTTATCTACAGTTCATACCCAGATCGACTGTATTAGGCGCAAAGTGTGGGGTGTCCGCACAGATGGGAGTAGGTTCACCTTCACCGGTGAGAAGGGAGCCTTTGCAGCATAGGATGGAATTACACAGAGGAGAGGGCAGCCGATCACACATCAGTTGGCTAGTCTCATCCTAGGAGCGGTTGATGTGCAGAGTCTGAGTTTTCTGGTTGTGGTGGATCAGTATGCAGATGTTTTTCCTGAAGACATTCCAGGACTACCCCCTCACAGAGAGGTAGACATATACATTGACTTATACCCCGGGACATCACCGATATCTACTCCATCATATTGGATGGCTCTCGTCGATCTACGTGAGCTACGGGTACAGCTAGAGGACTTGCAGGGAAAGGGATTCATCTGACCCAGTGTTTCACCCTGGGCTTCTTTGATTATGTTTTCCAAGAAGGCGGATGGAAGCTTACGACTATGTGTTGACTACCATCACCGGAATCAGGTGACCGTGAAGAACAAGTACCCACTCCCAAGGATTGAAAACCTCTTTTATTAGCTCAAGGGAGCATGATGGATCTCGAAGATAGACCTCATGTCAGGCTATCATCAGCTCAGAGTTTGAGACGAGGATGTGCAGAAGACAGCCTTCAGGTGTCGGTATGTCCACTACGAGTTCTTGGTTTTTCCCTTTGGCATAACCAATGCTCCAGCAGTGTTCACAAGTCTCATGAACAGGATATTCCAGCCTTACCTCGATCGTTTTGTCATAGTGTTCATTGACGACATACTGATTTACTCGACTACTGAGGAGGAGCACGCCTACCACTTGCGGGTTGTACTGGACACACTTCGAGAGCACCGGCTTTATGGTAAGCTCCCAAAGTGTCAGTTCTGGATTCGAGAGGTTCATTTCTTGGGACACGTCATCTCAGAGGCTGGGGTTGTAGTGGACCCAGCGAAGATCGAGGTGGTACTTGCTTTGGAGCCACCCAGGAGCGTGACATAGGTGTGGTGTTTCCTAGGTATGGCCGTATACTATCGGTGATTTTTGACAAAATTCTCTAATGTTTCAGCATCGCTTTCAGCTTTGATGAAGAAGGGGAAATCCTTCATGTGGTAAGATAGATGTCAGTAGAGCATTCAGGAGCTGAGACAGAGATTGACCAGTGCGCCCATCTTGAGGCTACCAAAGGAGGGTGTAGGGTAAGTAGTTTACTTTGACGCATTAGGAACAGGACTCGGGTGTGTCTTGATGCAGGAGCGAGCAGTGATTGCTTACGGTTCACGGTAGTTGAGACAGCACGAGCAGAACTAAGCTACCCATGACCTGGAGTTATTAGTAGTGGTCTTTGCCTTGATGATGTGGTGACACTATCTTATGGGTGAGTGCTTTACAGTCTACTCTGACCACCAAAGTCTCAGGTAAATATTCTCGCAGAAGGACTTGAACCCGAGACAATGGCGATGGCTCGAGTTATTCCAGGACAATGACTTCGAGATAGTCTATACACCTGGGAAGGGTAACGTGGTAGAAAATGCTCTCAATAGGAGGTCGGACATTCAGCTACTTGGAGAGGCAACATAGAAGTTATCCACTTTGTAGATATCCTTCGTGGATAGAGATGGATCAGCCTTTCTACAGTATCTCACAATCACTCCTCCACTACATTGGCAGGTCAGTGAGGCACAGTGTGGGGACGTTGACTGTGAGATGCGATGTGCTCAGATTTCCATAGGGCAGGCGCCTGATGGATTTCCTAAAGGATGAGAGCACTTCATCCTCTTCAGGGGACGTATCATGGTACCTGTTGAATTACAGGAGGAAGTGCTGAGGGAGTTTCACACTTCCCCTCTAGCAGTACATCCTGGAGTGGAAAAGATGTACCAGGACCTAAGACGAAAGCACTGGTGGTCGGGTATGAAGAAGGTTGTAGCAGAGTTTGTTTCACAATGCCTCATTTTCTAGCAAGTAAAGGCGGAGCACCAGGTATCAGCAGGCTTGGTACAACCCTTAGAGGTTCCGGAGTGGATATGGGATGGGATATCCATGGATTTCGGGGGCTTCCACGTACTTTCAGAGGACACGACTCCATCTGGGTGATCGTCGACTGACTCACCAAGTCGGCCCACTTCCTACCTATTAGAGAGCAGGGCTCAGTAGATAGATTGGTACGCCTCTTCATTCAGAAGATTGTACGACTTCATGGTGTGCCCTCTACTATTGTCTCTGATCGAGATGCCTGCTTTACTTCCTAGATTTGGAAGGGGTTGCAGGAGGCATTTGGGACGTAGCTACACCTGAGCACCTCCTTTCATCCTCAGATGGATGGCCAAACGGAGAGGACCATTCAGACTCTCGAGGACATGCTCCGAGCATGTTTCCTTGACTTTGGTCACAGCTGGGATGATCACCTATCCTTGGTGGAGTTTGCGTACAACAACAACTACCACTCCACCATCGGGATGGCACCTTATGAGGCACTGTACGCCCAAACATGCAGATCACCTCTGTGCTGGACTGACTCTGGGGAGTCAGCACTTGTAGGACCAGAAATGGTCCAGGCTACGACAGAGAAGGTGCAGATAATCCATGAGCAGATGAGGACTGCACAGAGAAAACAGAAGTCCTATGCGGATAGGAGACGAAGACCACTGGAGTTCGAGGATGGCGACCACATTTTCTTACGGGTCTCACCTCGATGTGGACTGCGGAGATTTGTCCAGGGCGTCAAGTTATCTCCGTGCTTCATCAGACCATTCTAGGTCCTCAACAGGGTAGGTGAGGTGGCTTACTGCCTGGCCCTTCCACCTCAGTTGCACCGGGTGCACGACGTCTTCCACACATCTCAACTGAGTAGATACGTGCACAACCCGTCCCACATCATCAACCATGGGGAACTGGACATCGATGATGGGGCGACATTTGCGGAGGTCCTGGTGGAGATCGAGGATCAATAGGAGCAGGTCCTATGTGGATGGTCGATTCCTCTGGTGTGCATTATTTGGCAGCACGAGAACCTCCAGGAGAGCACATGGGAGCGGGAGGCTCAGATGAATGCTCAATACCATCATTTGTTTCCCTAGTATTTGTTGTAGCTTTACAGGCATGTAAAACCCTGAGGTGGGGGTAATGTAAAGACCCGGAAATTTCAAGGAATTTTTTTTCATAAATTCTTTGGAATTTTACGAGTACGCAATTTATGACGGCACTTGATTTCGAGGCCCAGTGTGCCCGGAATAATTTTTTGAAGTTTATCTTGGGTACGTTCAGTGAACAAACGAGCGGGTTTTTCTATCTTTTGAAGCAGTGCTCAGAATTCAAATCTGAAGGCACCGATGAACTCGCATCACCGATACTCTCTTAAGGGGACCTTTACCACAGTTGCATTTTGCGTGGGTTGAAAGTTAAAATTGGCGTTAAATTAAGAAGTTAAATAAAATTGTTAGAACAATTTTATTTATATCTATGGAAGTTAATTTCTCCCATGGGAAGTTATTGGTGGGGCCCACACCCACCCAACTTCCCATGTTTGGATATTTGAGAGGTGGGGCCCACACAAGCCCCAACCTTTCACCTCCCATAACTCTTTTCAAACCCCCTTTAAACTACCATGTTTAATTCATGACAACCCCCCTTAATTATGAGGACTCTTCGTCTCCCTCTCTCCCTCTTTAATGTTTGCCAACATACCTTAATTAATGAATTGAACCTCTTTAATTAATTAATTAAGTGACTTGAATTTTGAATTTTAAATTGCATGTGTTAATAAAATAATAGAATTAGCCTATTATTTTATTTTTGGGGCATTAGTTGTGTTAAGGAGAGTTGGGAGAGAGCTCTCGAGAAAGGGAGAAAAGTATTTCTCTCCCCAATGAAGAACAATTTTCTTCATCGACGAAGAACACCCTCCTTCAACGAAGAACGACTCGACGAAGAACACTCCACGATTCTCAATCATCAACTCCCTCCGTGTTAGGGGAAGAGACACTGGCACGAGAAACTCACCAACGACGACGATTCTTTCCCGGTGTTGACGGAGTGACATCGCTTTCCGCGTCTATGATGAACTAACCATTTTCGAGGTAGGGGGATTATGTTCAATTTTAGTGGATTAAAAGTGTGCCTCGTTTGTTGTTGAACATTTTTGTTTGTCCTGGCCTATTGATATAGCCTAATGAGGAGGGAGCGGGATGAAAAAACACCGCCTGATGACCCTCCTCTGAATCTTATTTATTTATTTTTGGAATCGGAGACCGGAGGTGGAATGCGGAAGAGGCCGGCGGCACAAGGGTTGTCATCAAACACCCAAAAAAAAGCCACGGCCAAGCGGGCCACGGCAAAGGAAGTACAGCCTCGTCACATCGTGTCGGGAACGCGGAGCTTCGGCCAGGGCAGGCCGCGGCGGAGGAAGCCAGCGCTGTCATGCCGGCTATGCGGAAGGAACTGTAGCCCACGTTGTGGGCCGCTTCGTCAGAAGAACCAGCCGTCCTGTCGGCCGACCGAGCGAAGGAAAGCCATGGCATCAGGAGGGCGTCCTATAGGATGAACCGTGGCCTATCCAAGTGCGCCGTTTGCACCAGGAGGTCGGCCGGCTTCGGCCGGCCGGTTAGGGAAGGCAACGTCGCCGGTTCGGGCAGCCAGGGGACCGGCCCTCCGGACAACTCGGCCTTCGGTCCGAGCCACTCAGCGGGGACACGCCCAGTCGGGCCGGGCCACGCCACTACAGGACGGGTCGCGCCTCTTCGTGCTGGGTCGCACCCCTTGGGCCGGGCCGCGCGATTCTTCGGACCAGTCCGACACCCCTGCCAGGTCGGACTTTCCAAAACTGGGTTAACCCGACCCGTCGGGCCACTGGGCTTAATGGACTGGGCCCGTTTTCACTTAAACGTGAATAACTTAAAGACCGCGCGTCCGATCGATGCAACATTTGTGGAATTAGTACCCTTTTGACAAGGCGATGCTTTTGCGATACTCGAAGTGAGTTTTGGACAACTTTGGAAAACAGATGGGTTTGGAACGAGCATATTTCCAACCTGGCCCCTGGAACATAAAAGCCAATATCTCTCAGACCGGGCGTCCGATTGACATGACGTTTGTCGCGTTGAGTTCATATTGATGAGACTGAACTTTGGGATACATAAAATCTAGACTTTGTGATAGTTTATGTACCAAACCCCCTTGACTTGAGGAGCCGACCCTCCTGAAATCGAGTGTGCTGTGTGCGGGAACCCTAGAGCTGGCTGCGACTGCGATGACTACCGTGATGAGATACTTCATGGGTTCGACGATTATGAAGACTGTACATGGATCCTTTGTGGGTTTGGTAGCAAGGACGACTGTACTTGGATCCTCTGTGGGTTCGGTAGGGATGGCGACTATACTTGGATCCTATGTGGGTTCGACAGTGATGGTTTCTGTACTTGGATCCTACGTGGGTTTGGCAGCGATGACTTCTGTACTAGGATCCTTCATGGGTTCGGCAGAGGAGATGATTCAGAGGCTGCATCTAATCATCTACACCCTTCTTCGTGAGTAGTATACCTGAGTGAGCCGAGTCTTAACTTTCAATCATTACCAATGGTGTGATTGACTTCTTTCCTATGTGGAATGGGTTGTGCTTGGGATCAAGAGTTGGAGCTGAACTAGAATTGATGACTTAGGTATATGTATGGGAATATACCTAATTAGAGTCGGTTGATACTTCGTGATTGTATCTTGCCTTTGTGGTTTATATTTCGTGGATTCTAGGATACCTTAGTGGGTCTCAGGGTCTCTACTGAGTATCGTATACACACCCCTGTATGGGCTACGCCCGCACTACTTTGTGTTGGATGTAGACAATGGACATCACTGATCGGGGTAGAGGTTGTGGAGCTAGAAGATAACCGTAGGTGTACCACTTGGCGGGACATACACGGGGAGTACGGCCGAACCTGAGGAGCTGAGGAGACCATCTATACCCACCCTTCAGGTGGGATATCCAGAGGATGACTCAGTGGTTTCCTCTTTACTTTACTACTGTTGTACTTTCCTTTCAGTTGTATTGTACTATCAGTTGGGTTTGTATAATGGCCCATTTACTTTTCAACACTTACTTTTGTACTCAGTTTTACTTAGTGCTTACTTCACTTGCATACTCTGTTATGTTTGTTTACTTTTATAAAGGTAATGCCTTCCCTTTTACCGGGATCTACGCCTTTGGTGCTAGTCGCCAGCCCCTGGCCTATGGAAGGAAGGCTTGGGGTAGTCACGACACGGGCCCCAAGGATGGGTCGTGACACGAAGGGTTTCCCCCTCTTCGTCAATGCTGATAAAGGTGCTGCAACTCAGAAAAAATCTGGCACAAATCTCTAGTAGTATCCGGCCAATCCCAGGAAACTCCGTACCTCCATCACACTCCTGGGTGGCTCCCAAAAAAGTACCGCCTCAATCTTCACGGGATCCACCGCAACTACAGCCTCTGAGATGACATGTCCCAAAATGTGAACCTCTCGGATCCAGAACAGGCACTTCAAGAGCTTACCGTAAAGCTGGTGCTCTCGGTGTGTGTCCAGAACTATCTACAATTGATAGACATGCTACTCCTCAGTATCCGAGTAGATCAGAATGTCATCGATGAAGACTACTACAAAGCGATCAAGGTATGGCTGAAAGATCCTATTCATGACTCCCATGAACACTACTGGGGCGTTGGTCATGCTGAATGGAAAAACCAAGAACTCTTAATGGCCGTATCGACATCTGAAAGCTGTCTTCTGCACATCCTCGTATCGTACTCTGAGCTGGTGATAGCATGACCAGAGGTCTATCTTCGAGAACCACCGTGCTCCCTTCAGCTGATCAAAGAGATCGTCAATCCTCAAGAGTGGGTATTTGTTCTTCACAGTCACCTGGTTTAGGTGCCGATAGTCAACACAAAGCCTCAAGCTCCCATCCGCCTTCTTGATGAATAAAATTGGGGCTGCCCAAGGGGAAACACTGGGCCGGATGAACCCCTTCCCTTGTAAGTCCTCCAGCTATACCTGCAACTCACGAAGCTCCACGGGAGCCATCCGATAAGCTGGTGTAGATATCAGTGTCATCCTAGGGTACAATTCAATGTAAAATTCCACCTCTTTGTGAGGAGGTAGACCCGGAACATCATCATGGAAGACATCCACGTACTGGTTCACCAATACAGGATAACTCGGACTCTCCACATTAACCGCACCGAGGGTAAGGCTGGCCAACTGATGAGTGATCAGTTGTATTCTCCTCTAGGTAAGTCCATCTTGTGCTGCAAAGGCTTCAATCTCACTGGTGAAGTTAAATCTAGTCCCATACATGCAGACACACCTCACTTTGCACCTAATACAGTCAATTTGAGAATGGATTGTAGATAACTAGTCCATACCCAAGATAACGTCGTAAGGCCTTGAAGCCGCTACTAGGAGATCCCAGTCTAAGCTCTCACCTCCTCGAGTAAGCACACACTACCGGCACCAGTGTGAAATTGTCGAATCCGCTCCTATAGAAGTCTCTAGCCATAAGGATCGAGCCATCGGATCTACCAAAATCTCTGAGCTCTGAATTTGGGAAGTGGCAATAAAAGAATGATTGGAACCTGTGTCTATAAGTAATGCAACTAAGGTGGAGTAGACACAGATCATACCTCGTATCATATTCGGAGTGCCATGGTCGTAGGCCTCAGCTTCTTGGAGATGAGCTCTCCCCTGTCCACCTACTCCCTGTGGTCGGGGTGGACCACCTAGTGATGGTGGCAGTAACACCTCGAATCGTCACCCACCACCAACTGCACAACCACCTCCTATGCCATGTCCGACTGCTCCCTGGAAACCTCCTCGGTCGAACCTCTATCTCTGCCTGGGTGGTCCTTTGACCATCTGCTGATCCTCTGTATGATGAGTTAGACAATCACAAGCCTTGTGACCCTACCCACCGCATGTGTAACACTTCCTGCTCCTCGCATGACTGGCTCTATATCTAGTTCCCCGCACAACCGACCCTAAATCTTGCGGTTGTCCACCCATAGGTCTGGTCCTCTTGGACCTCTACGACATCTGTCTACTTCTGCCTGTAGAATACTGGCGACAAGGATCACAATGAGATCAGCTGGTGACCCAACCAGTCAGAAGACTCTCACCACAACCTCTAGCCAATCCTCACTCGCCAGTGGGTCTGTCTCTCCCCTGAACTTGGGTGGCCTCTGGTGCTGGAACTCATGCAACGCGCTCAAGTGGCGTGCACCCTCTACTGCTGGGGATGGTGGCATAGGTGAACCAATGGGTAATGGTACCACTAGTTCCGCCCCTGGTGCCCCTACTGAAAGAGGGCCTTACACTGAGGCCTCATCACTTGGTGGGCTATCCTCGTGTATTATACCCGAAACCCTAGCCCGCTGTCTGCATGGAGGCATCCAGAAAAGAAACAGGTGCGCCACAGTCAATAAGTTATACCTGGTGAGATGACTCAAAGAGTTCCCAAAGAAAACTTCTCAAAAAACACACACAATCATTGTTTTTGTGCTTTGAGTCAGAAATCAGAAGTCAGGGTCCTGGTGTATGTATACGTCGGCCACCACACCAGTACTGGATTCCCTAAACCAATAACCACACTCATTAAACTAAACATTATTGCCATTAAAATGATTAGAGTCCAATTTTTTATGGTAGAACCAACTCTTCTGATACCAATTTGTCACGAACCGTCCCTCGGGTCCCTTTCCGTGACTACCCCAAGCCCACCTTCTATAGGCCAGGGGCTGGGGACTAGCACCGAAAAGCGTATTCCCTAAAACCGGGAAGGCATTGCCTTTATATCCTGTAAACACACTCAACCAAGCACACAACAAGATATTAACCCTAGTAAAATATATAGTAAAAAGAGTGTGTATAGTAAGTAAAAGGGTCCAGAATACATACCCAACTGGAAAGTAAAAGAAAACTGAAAAGTACAAGTAAACTGGAATAGCTCCTTTGAACACCCACCAAGGATCCTACCTGAAGGGTAGGTACAGCTCTCGAATGGTTGTCTCTATGGAACACCTCGTCTAAGGTCCACCAAGGAGCTACCTCCAGTCCTCATACGCTCGTCCTCAGTTAGCGATGTCTGTCGTCTGCACCAAACACAACAAGGTGCGGGCGTAGCCCGTGCAGGGTTGAGTATAACGATACTCAGTTGGGACCCTGAGACCCTCAAAGGTCTCAAAAAATTTATAAAGGATAAACCACAAAGCATAAAACAACTGACAACCCCACTTAGGTATATGCCCATACATATACCTAAGTTATCGGTTATATCCATCTCACTCATGAGAAAACACAAGGCCCAACTCATTAGACCAAAGATCAAATGTTCCACGAAGGAAGGAATACAATAAAGGTAACACCACAAAGGTAAGTACCACAAAGGTAACGCCACATAGAATAATACCACAAAGGTATCACCATGAAGGTAAGTACCACAAAGGTATGCCACACAAAAGAATACCAAAAAGGTATCACCATGAAGGTACGAACCACAAAGGTACACCACACAGAAGAATACCACAAAGGTATCCCCACAAAGGTAAGGACTCAGCTCACACCAGGTATAACTTAGGTATGACAGTAATGATAATTATATGTAACTACTGAATCATCTTACTCTATTAAGAGGCAGACCCACATAGGATCCTAAATCATCAGAACCACGTATGATCCTAGTACAACAGACCCCCGTAGTATCCAAGTAAAGAAGACCCACATAGGATCTTAGAGTAGTCCCACGTGGATTCTTAGAGCGGATCCAATTGGAACTTTGGAACATAGACCCAAATTGGATCCCAAATCACATACCCACATTGGATCCCAAAGCATAGAACCACATTAGATCTGAATGCATAGACCCACATAGGATCCTTTTCTCAGGTTATAGCTAGTTACAGGGGTCCCGTACTAAGCTCGCTTGATTATAGGAGGGTCTGCTCCTCAAGCCACAGGTCGAATACTCTAACTACCATTAAGTCCCGTGAAGAAGTATCCCAAAGTTCCATCACATAAAAGGGGTCTCAACACAATAGACGGTGCGTCAATCGGACGCCCGATCTGTAAGTTATTAGCCTTTTAGTCTCGTGGGCCCGGTTGGATTCGTGCTCGATCTAACTATTTCATACTCCCAACATTACCCAAAACTCAAGTGGGGTATACCAAAAGTACCGTCTCAATCAATGGTTTCTGGAACTGCAGACGGTTCGTCAAACGGGCGCCCATTGCTCAAGATATGGCCGAAAGAGTGAAGAGGGTTGAAGTTGGTCTGGGTCCGGTCTGACCCGGTCGGACCGACCTAGCCTGGGCTGACCTGACCCTGTTCAGGTCGACCCAGCTTGACCTAGGTCTGGCCCTGGATCTGACCCGACCCGCTGGGTCCACTCCGGCCCACCGACGTGACCCAGCCCACTAGGCGGCCCGCGGGGGCAGCCCCGTGGGGGCAGCCCGCAGTGCGACCTATGGTTTCAGCCCTCTGGGTGCCCGATGCTAGGCAGTATTCTTGGTGGCCCACACTAGGTAGTGTGCTGGGCGGCCCATGCGAGGTGGTCCGCTGAGCGGCCCCAGCTGGTCAGATGGCCAACCTCTCCTCCGCGTGGTGCGGTCGTGCACCGCACTATCACCGGCAGCTAAGAGCGAGCCGACCGCCCCTCCAACCCTGCCGCGACCTTGCTCCATGACACCTCTTTCATCAGGCGGTGCGGATGCGCGCCACCACCTCCCCATCACGTGGCCGACCACTGCCGGCCGCCGCCCTTGCTCCACCGTGGCCGACCGGCCGCAAATCTTCTCCGGCGCCGCGGTTGTACCGCCGCCATCTTCGTAGACGAACGAAGTGCTGGCCGTCGTTCTCGAGTCCCACCGGTGCCAGTTTCCAGCACCAGTCTCCGTTTTCCTCCATTGCAAAGAACGCAACAAAAACCACAACGTTTGCAGAGTGGTCGGGCCATGTTCGTTTGGCCCGCACCCTCCACGTTAGAACAGTAAAAAACAGCTCATATGCGTTCTTAATTCAAGAAAGATGTCAAGAACGGGGTAAAGGTATTCAAAATAACATTCCATATCTCAAAGGTTCCATTGGAGATCATCCGCGGTTGAAGACAGATTGGCGTTTATCGAACCCGAAGCAAGCCTCCTCCAACGACGCCTCTTGTTTGATGATCCTCCATTCTTTGGTTCCTCCTTAGTGAGAACTGATCTTCCTCAAAAGGATCCTCCAAGAAGACCATTTTCTAACTATTTCCCCAACCCCACCAAAAAAAATGCCAACTTATTTAATTAGATTTTTAATTTAATTTGAGATGGCCATTAATTAAGTGGTGTTGGCATAATTAAAGTGGAGGATGTCCATGGGACTTCCCCACTTTAAAGAGGGTTCAGGTGGTCTCCACCTCTATAATTCAAAATGGGGGTTTCTGGTTTGGGTGTTCCCCACCCCCATAACTCAAAATAAGGGGTTTCAAAAGAAAAACCAAAATGTTAAATATTTTATTTTTCTTCTTCCTCCACGAAAAGCACAATTACTCACTTTCACCCTCGACCTACTGCGGTCGAGGTGAAGGTCTCCTTAAGCGAATACCAGTGCTGTGAGTTCAACGGTGCCCTCATATTTCAATTCCGAGCACTGGTTCAAAAGTTACAAAAACCCGATTGCACGTTTACTAAACGTACTTAAAAAAAGTTCAAAAATTCATTCCGGGCACACTGGGCCTCAGAATCACACGCCGTCAATTTTTGCAGACTCGTAATATTCCCATGTAATTAAAAAAATTACACGAAATTTATGAGTCTTTACAATTTCCAACCATATTAAACTATATATCGATGATCAATTCTGTTGACTCTCCAATCTATAAATCCTATACCTTGATTTACTCAACACATACTTCCAAATTACACTAAGAAAACTATGAACTTTACCCCAGAGTTAATTTTGATTAATTAAACCCATCATTATCATTAAAACCCTTATATAGGTAAAATTACTATAACATCCTATGATTTTAAAATAACTTCTTTTTTTGATAACATACAAAATACACAACACTGAGCATAAATAGACCACAGAATATTATTATTTAAATTTGAACATTATAACCTAGACATTGAATTTGTTGGTATGAATAGTATTATTTGAATTTTGAGATATATTTAGAGTTCCAAATCAATAAAAATTTACTAATTAATTATTTATATATATACACTTAATTTTTAGAAAAGTCATTTTATGATTCAAAAATATGTTTTCTTCAAAAACTATTTTTCATCCATTATATGAGAAAATATTATAAATAGTTCTTATAACTTTTATAAAATTTATTTGATAAAATGAAATTAATTTTTTAAATAATAATATAAAAATTATCTTGAGGTTAAATTTTTATAATTTTCTGAAAAGTTTGATTTTTCATTGAATAGTGAAATATATTATTTTTTATTAAAAACTATATTTTATTTTAAATTAATTACAATGTAAAATTATATTTTTAATTTTTATTAAAATTTAATTAGTTAATTTTTATTTAAGATAATACAATTATGGTTTTTGAAAGTAATTTTATACTTGAATTTAGTATAAAAAATTTATACTTAAAAGGGTAATTTTCTAAAAAACCGTTTTCACCGTGTTTTTCTATTTTAATTTGAAATTAATTTGTGAAACATATATTTTTTAAATTTTTTAAAATGGATTTAATATTTTTAATTAGTGGTTTATAATTATTTGAATAGTTTCTTTTTATTTTTGGGCATTATGAATTGCAACACTATTACTTTTTGTTACCACGATAAAGGGAAAATTTGATAATTAAGGTTAAAAATAAAATGATAAGGATTAAAAAATGACCATAAAAAATGAATTAAATTTATATTATGATTATATATCATTAATAATAATCCAAAATTAAAATATATGGATTTTTCCATTTGTACATGATTTTGACCTTTATAACATTTAAGTGAATATAGAGCCAAAAATGTCACACTATTGCTTTTAATAACTATAATATCTTTAATATAGGGATAATAAGAGGATATGTTCAGTTATAAATAGATTTTTTAATGGCATAATATTTTGTTTATAATTGTAATTTATTTTAATTTATTTGATGATATATTTACCTTAAAATCTCATGCAAAGATGTTGGAGTAATTATTCAATTAATAGAAAATAAATTAAATGATATTAAAAAATATAAAAAGTAATATAATTTGAAAGAATTATTATGATAATATATTTTTTTGTAAATATAACGTGTTATGGAAGTGTTAGGTGATTATATTTGAATTCTTTTTTTGAATTGATTTTATTAAAGTCAAAGTAATTGAATAGTTCTTAAATTGTCATTAATGATATTTTATAATAAATAATATTTTATTAAATGATTTAAAATTATTGAAAATAAAATCCTTATAAAATTTCATGGGATATGGTTTATTAAATAAAAAGAGATCCATTTAGGGGATTTTTCCATTTGTTTTTACTATATTAACCCCATAAGCGTAAAAAACATTGATATCACCATAATTGTCAAAAGTGTAAAAAAATTGTTCAAATAAAATTATAAGGGTAAAAATATGTTCAAAAAATTTCCAAAATTTATTATATTATAGTATTTAGACCCATAATCATATAAGATTCGAGTCTTATCAGTTTTTAACCATTTTGAAATCAAAATTAATTTATAATAATTTAATATTTTAAGAAATTCAAAGAGTTCTCCTATCCTTTATTATAAAAGGGAACCCCTTATTCTCATTTATTAACACATAATATTCATTTCAGTTCTCCCAATACCTAACCAAATATATTATTTACATCCCTAATCACATCCTAGGGGGATTTTTTATTATAAAACCAACCTAGTAAATATTTTGGTGTAAATCTGAAGTGGTTCTCAATAAGAGGTATTGTTCTTAACAAAGGGGTGTTTTTTATTTCTTTTACCACCTCCTACATGTATTATTAAACCATGATGAAATAATAACACTAGTATATTACATATAATTTTATTTTCTTATGTTAATTAAACAAACTATATCTATCTCATGTTCCATCAAATGGGAAACGAAACCATGATTTGTGTGTATAGAGGACTTCCACCTTGCGAACCGATGTAATTCATTTTTCATCCTCATATACCACGATTGGTTATAATTATGGATTTAATATATATAGGTATATATATTTTATAATAATGATATATTTATCAATATTAAATGATAATACATTATTTAATTTCTTATCTTTCTATTCACTAAAAATGATAACATCGTTCGTGCGTACGTGTGAACTACCACCTCTACAAAGTGATGCGATGCATTTTTCATCACTAAATCATATGGATGATTAATATAACTATATTTAAATAAATATTTTGTCTTTATTATATAATTATAATTATGTAAATATAAAACAACATTTATATTTTATCCATAATGATCGTTGAAAAATGGAAACAGTACTCATGCGTACATACGACCAACCATCTCCATGATTATTAATTTTTTGCATCCATATTTAATTATTGGTTTTATGAGTATAATTTATTTATAAAAGAATAATAATTTCATGATTATTATTTTGGATATTATGTAATAATGACCTCTTTGACCATATCCATCCAACCGAATTTGTTTTCAACAAACAAGATAAATATCGTTGAAACATTTGACATGAACTTAATTAATTAAGTAGATGATTATAACATGGTAAAAGGAATAATAAAAATGAAAATTTTTATTAATAAATTAAATAATTAACATGATTTTATTATTCAGGAAGATAAAGAACGTATTGACGAGCCACACTTGCAGTATGGGACACATTACTTTTGAAACCACATTTTAAACATTTTCATGTTTTATTTTCTAAATATTTCACTTACATGTTCATGTAATTATAAATGTTTTTAAAAATTATTATTTATACTTAAATGGTTTCAAAAGAAAATTTTTACCATAATTTACTTCTTTACAATGTTTTTATAATAAATTATTATTTTAATATTTTATTTATGGGTCATTATTTTAAAAACCCTATTTTAAAGTTTCCCTTTAGACTCTTTTTATTCCATGTCCAGATATTTTAAAATTATTTTATGGATGTATTTATATGGGTATAAAATAATTATAAATTTAATTTATTGCTTATTTTGAATTTATTTCAAAAAAATTCAAGTGAAATATTTTTACAGAATGTTTTAACATTCATTACAAAAGACTAAAGGAATGATCTATTTTAATGTATACGACAACAATGATTTTTCCCACCACCATAACTTTTATTTTATTTTTTTTGGTTTAATTTAAAATATTTCTTGATTTATTCAAAGAAAAATCTTATTTCACTTCCTTTTGGATATTGTATATTTGAAAATGAGTTTTGAAAAGAATTGGTATTTCAGTATCTAAAACTATTTTTGAAATGGGTTTAAAATCATCTTCCAATGGTTTTATGATTAAGGTGAAATAATAAAATTTTATATTAATGATATGGTGCTTGAAAATATTATATGTGAAATAGGTGATCCCGATAAAACTTATATGATGGGATGATCCCCATTATAGCTCATGAAAAATCGGTGGCCATCATATAGTTTATATGAATAGTGAGACTCATTATAGCTCCTTAACGCATTGGGTATTTTACTTATCATAAATAGAAATAATGAGGAAGTTACCAATGTGGTTTCTCACTTGGATTTAATTAGGGTCCAATTATTTCAGACTTGGGTTTAAAATAGGTTATGAATACGAGGCACTAGGTTTCCTAAAGAGGTTTTCAATTTTTTGATATGGGTTTTAAAGGTTTTATTTGACTAAAAGGTGTGTATTTTCATGTGGAAATTATTTATTTAATATTATCAAATAATAATTTGATCAAGGTAAGTATTTTATGGGTTTTCATATATTTTTCACTGGGTAACAATTTTATTTCTTTCTTTATATATCAATTATTGATCTTTTCATACTGATACAACATTTTAAAGATTTTTCCACATGGTTTTAAGGATGAGTGGGGACAAGGATGAGGTCAATATGAGAATTATAAAGATGTTTCATGAAAATAAAACTTATGATATCTTAAGAGTTTTGATTTTTTGGAAAAAATGGATACTTAGTGGAAGTGAACACTTTGGTATGTAATACTAAATTATGTAATGGTGATGAACTAATTATCTAGAAATATAAACCAAAAAATATCATTAGGAATTCAAGAAAATGAATTTGAGTATAAGGTTACCATATTATGTAATGTTTAAGGTTAGGTCCTTACAATTGTGACTAATTAGTCAACTTGAAATATGGTTATATTCCAATTCAAGTAATCTAAGGAATTTAATGAATTAGTATTTTTTTAATATATTTTTATTTAAATTTTCTATGGAATTTAGTTTTACCAAAAAATATGTTAATTACATTATGCGAAATATTACATAAATAACTAATCATTCACTATAAAACATTTATAATGTGTAATAATAAATTCTTATCTAGGAATGATTTTTAATTACTATAAACTATTTTATCATTATCATATTTATTAATTAACCATGAAAAGATAAATAATCTAATGTGACCATGATTTTTTAACAACTGGTTAGTATATCAAGTGATCATAATCAAACCTAGATCCTAGGAAAAGTAACTCCTTGATTCTGAATTAAATCAAGCTATAAGATCTTATATTCTCCCATGATTCACCATTATTTGGATTTAATATTGATTATTCAATTTAACCACCACATTAGATTATCTATATCTTTAAAATTTTATATTCACATACTTGTAATGGGATCTTAGGTATAAAGAATTATATTTAATAGTTAAACAGGGTCACAAAAACCCATATATAGTTTAAAGGATAGATGATACATATTTATAAATATTAATTTAATAATAATTATCGTAGATTTAAACCATGAAATAATTGAATTGAATAAAATAAATATATCAAAACATACATAGGTCAGTTTAGCTCAGGATTATTTATGATGAAATAATAATTTTAAATGAATAAAACTCCTACGATATATCTCGATGCCTATGAAAAAGTATAAATCATAATATTTTTCTAGATTCCACTTATGGTCTTTGAGTCCCCTTTAAAATTTATAATTTTTAGGATTAATTTTCATAATATTATATATATATATATATATATATATAGTATGGGTTAAACCCACCCATGACTCACAATTTTTTTAAAAAATTAAAATAAATCCCTCCATAGGGGGGCTTGTGACCAAAGAAAAACATGGGGGGGGGGGGGGGTAATTCCCCATTTAAAAATATTTATTTTTTTAATATATATATATATACACATTTCATAAATACCTATGTTAAAATTAAGCACTGATTTTTCCCATATAAAACCACACCAAATATTTTATTTTATCTATTTTATCTCATCGAAATGAAATAAATAAATAACAAAACAATAATCATGTTTCTGTGAATTATTTTTTCCTCTTTTTTTGTGACCATGAAAACTATGATTAACATGTGGTTTTGAGAATTGTAACCATAAAAAAATTATTTATATAAATATTAGTAAATAAAATAAAAATAATAATTATAAATTAGGGTGATCGCTCTTATACCACATATAAGATCCGTGCACAACACAAATGGTAAGGTTTAATTCCAATTTAAATTTATTTCTCTATACTAGATGAAATTTTACCAAAAAAAATTAGCACTATTGTTACACATAATTTATAATCAATTATTTAAATAAGAAAAATAACTCAAATAATTTTTTTTTGATTTGATTTCAAATATTCATTGACATCATTGTTCTGATCATATATCTTCTTATCATTGTCTTTACTTCAAGAATAAAAATTATGATTCCTTTTATGATATGTACACATTATCCCTAATGATTGAACATAATTTTTGATATCTTAGGTTCTACCTTGAAGGAATTAAGGGCTTAATGACGTTCCTTATCGATTTAATATGAATATTATTCTATTTTTACCTCTAGATATTGTGTGAGTAAGTGTGGATGTTCTTTAATTATCTCTCTATGTATTGAGAAGATAATTGGAAAAAATAATTATTTGTAAAAAAGAGACATATTCCTTTTTTTATATTTAGGTTAAACTTAAAATCATTTAATAAAGTACCTTTATTTTAATTTAATCAAAATAATAAACCATGTAACTTTTTAAAATGATATTTATTTATTTTTATTATTTTAAGTGACATTTTCTTTTAATGTAAATTAATAAGATAAATAAATAATTCACTTATTTTAAATTATATTAAAATATGTTACTTGGACCATTAAATTATTTCTTATTGTCTAATAAAAATTTATTGAACCTTGAACTATAAAATATTTATGTTATTTCATAAAAAAAAAATATTTACTCATATTATAAATAAATAAATTTTACATTTACTTACCTCTTGAATAAATCAGCATTAAAATTTAACCCACATATTCTTGAATAAAATAAATTTTTATTGATTTTCACTAACCAATATATCTTGAATAATTTTTTTTTTCAAAATTCTTATAATGAATTTATTCTTTAAATATAGATAAAAAAAATATTATATTCTTTCAGATATACTATTGGAACTAAGAATTTTGATGGTTGAGATTGTTAGAGTCATGATAGAATGTTATAAGTATAGTATTGTGTTTGTTGTCAATGAAGGTATATAAATAATTATTTATGATGTTGTTATACTTGATACAAGTATAGGATAAGATTGGATAAATTTTGTTAAATCATAAAAGAGTTTTTGGGGAAGGATGGTGACAACACATTGTATATGTTTGGTATATTCCATGGTGAAGATAGAAAATAGGGAGTACATTATCTATATAAGAATGTTAGAGCTCATGGTGTGAGGTTAAAGTTCATGAATGAAAGCACATGTTAATTATTCCATATAATAAGATCATTAATAGATGAGAATTGAGGGAAAGTACTTTTTGAGACAGAAGTTTTAACATATAAACCTTGATTATATGGAAACAATTATTAGGGAATAATAGATCCAAATTAGAGTAATTACAAAATGGTGAGAAAAAATATGTTTGGAATGTACATGATGTTTCTAGACGATAATATAATTATTATTATAAAAATATTATTATTCTAAAAATGGATTCAAAGTAAAATATATATTCCCTTCTTATTTTACTAATTTTCCAAACGCCACAAATAGGGGAGGGAGATCTTATCCTCTTCTATCCATGTATGGATGAAAAGGGGAGATCCAAGGTATTTCACCCCTATCCTTTTCTCCACATCCCTTCTGCTCTAACTCTCATATATTTCCCTAAATTATTTTATCTAATTAGGGATCATGGTAATATGGGTATTTTCCATGTCAATGGACCCCAACCAAATTCTCAATGGTATTTTTATCTTGGATATTAGAGAATCCCTTTGTGTGACATCATCAACCAGTCAGTGGTTGTGATTTCATCTTATGAATCACCTATATTGGGGTCTACTTCCATGATTTTAGAATATTATATGTTTATTATGTTTTTTTGTTTTAAATTTGTTAATGATGATTCCTAAGATCTAAATATAGATTATTATGTGAATAATACCTATTTAAATTAATTTACATGGCCTTAAAAGGTAATTAGATCTATATGTATTATTTTACTTGAAGAACCATTAATACTTGATGTTTTAAAATATTGTTTTGACTTAAATAATATTTTTTTAATTTATAATAAATACAATATATTATATACTAATAATTTCTATTTTTTCAACTTATTTAAGGGAAATGATTCCTTATAAAGCATAAACTAGATTTCATGCAAAGTAACACACTCAACGTGTTTGTTAAAATGTGAGGTTAATTTTAGTGTGATTTAACTATGCTTGTTTACTTAGTATGATATTTTATGTTTTATCATGAATTTATAGTACATTTTATGTGATATGTTTTATAAATAGAGGGGTGTTTGACCTATATAAATTATTTATTATAATAATATTCATTCTTTGAATAATTATTACTTTTTATGATGGGTCTCTGCATAGGATTTATATTTTATAAAGATTAATGATCAATTTTAAAATAATTATACCCAATATGATGTGATGAATAAATTTAATCCCTTGGTTTTTCTAATTCCTCATGGGAACCCTTGGGTACTTAGGTGGGACCTTTTTAAAAATTACACAGGTTAAATAATGTAGCTATCATGGGGACATACTGATTTGTGATAATCTTAATCAAGGGACATGATTATCCTTTAGAAATATAAATTTTTAGGTATGGTGATCCTTTGAAAACAAACAAAATGAATATAGAAATACCATGAAAATCATATCCCATGGACATAGTGATAAAAATGATTCTTAGTTTTTCCCATACTTATTTTCCATAGGATATTTCCCATGAATTTTGACTATTTTTAGTATATTGCAATAATTTTGATTTAAATATACATTGGTGTTCTTGTATGTTTTAAATTTTCTTATAATAATTTATTTCTTTTTAATTAATGACTTAAAATTGATTTCTTAATGTTAATTGTTTTTAATAAAATAAAATTGTAATTTTTATATATTTAATTTAAACTACTATGTTGTGGTTTATTTTATAAATTTTATACATAGAGCATGTGGCGTAATCCCATTGGGAATGTACCATTAAACCCAACATACACACCTTGATGTGTATGTAAATCATATTCTCTAAATTTTTTATATAAATATGGAAATATTCACCTTTATTTATAAGGATTGTAGTATTGGAATATATATGGAGCAATGAAGGTGGTAGAATATGAATGTGTTTATGTTTTATAAGGAGTTACCCATGTTTCTCTTTTACTTATTATTTCACTTGTGTCTCTAGTTCTAGTTGTGTATTCTTAGTTCCCATTTTTTGAAATGCATATTATTTTTTTACATTTTAAATTTTGGATAATTGGTTGGTTAATTTTAATTTGGTGTCATGTATTTTTCATAGTTTTTATTTTCGGTATAAATCATTCCCAATGATTTAAATAGAATTTTGTAGAACTTTTTTGCAACCCATGGTGACCAGGAATGTGACTCAGGACTTATGGAATAATTTATTGAATGTCATGATAAGTTATTATGAGTTGTTTTATTATATAAGTGTTAAATGATGTACTTGAATATGGAAGGTGAAACAGGGATAAAGAAATGGGAATTACATAATGTGTTTTGGTTATTCTGGTTTAGGTTTATGTTTTGTAAATGAGGAACATAAGTGGTCAAAAACCTATTTCCTTAACATGGTGTAAATACTAGACTAACATGGGGATTTAGTTTTAAACATATAGTGGTGGATGATGTTCTATGTTACAAAAAACTCTTATGAGAAAAAAGTATTTTGGAAAGGGAACATAGGATGTTATATTGGATTTTATATATAAATAACTGAAATAGGGATTGTAAGAAATATATGCCATGGTTAAAGTTATTTTATACATAAAAATTTATAAAGAAATTTTTGAAATTGGGAAAATTTGTGGTAAAGGTAATTTACCATGATGTTTCAAACATTTGGATTTTTTTTTCTATTTCAAATGAGTAATATGTCACAGGGGTAGCTATAGTGAAGGTTTCTATTTAAGATTTATTATGTTGTTTTTAGGAGATCACTATATCATGGTTTATCATGATATAGTAATAATTAAAATTAAAAATATCTAAATTTATTGTTTGATGTTGGAATTTATTCTATAGACCTCAGTGGTTGAGGGATTAAGTAGAATTGAAAACATGCATTTTTAGGATTGATCATTCCTTGGTATTCTAGGTTTTCTAGATAATTTAATATTAATCTAATCTGGATAGAGTATTTCAAATGAAATTAAATGAGAAGTAAATTTTCTTAATTATGGATAAATTTAAGGTCATATCATAAGGTGAAACATGAAAATTCTACAGAGGAAATTCATATAAGATTAAAGAGTGCTTACTTAAATAGGAATTGTGAAGAATGAGATGTTAACAGAGAATAAAATAAAAACTATAACATATAGTTATCTAATAAGAGGAGAGGAATAAAAATAGTTCACATATTGAAGATCTAAAATTTTAAAGGATATATTTTACTAGAATAATCACTTTGATGTTTTTGAAGTTAACTGTGGAATATGAAGTAAAAAAATATTTTCATTGTTGTTTGGTGTTAATTATCTCATAGAGATTATTTTTGATAAATTTTTGAGTTATATATTTTCTTATAACTGTTTCATGAAGTAGTGAGTGAATTTGAAGAAAGAGAGAGTTACCCTTGACTAATAGTGATACCTTCTTAAACTTTTAATCATATAAAATGTATAGTGACATTGTTTGGTATGTCTATACAGCGTTGGTGTATGATCTTTGGAATATCCTTTCTTGTAGATCCAAGTAAAATCTCAAAATTCCTTGAATTTAACTAGAATTTGTGGATATAATATTGAGAAAAAAATATGTTAATTGTGACCTTTCCAACTTGAGAATGTGATATAGTTAAAGATAAATTAAAAATTGATACTCTAATTCACCACCCTCTTAGGGTGTGTTTAGTGAAACGTTTTTACAAAAAGTGAATCAGAGACACATGTTCTTCTTGGAGAATCTGTTATAGAAAGTTTTTGATTATGGAAAACACAATTAATTTGAAATGTGTTATCATATTATATGGTTATAACTATTAAATTTGAAAGAATAAAATAGGATCATATTTGTATTCTATTGGGATAGATATTTTCTATATTTCCATAAATGGGATATGTTTAAGTGATTCTATAGAGTTATTAATGTATAAAGTGGGCATAAATCTACTTAATATAGATGAAAAGGTATAAAATTTATTATCTGGTGTTTTTACAAATCCGATATACATGAATATTATATGATTAATATTAGAGAAATCAATTTGGGATAAAATTTCAAACATTTATGAGGGTGATAACAAAGTGAAGGAGGTGAAGATATTAGTTTTACATAAAAGGTATGATGATTTCAAGTGAAAATAATGACGGTTTCTTTAACTATATCATTGAGTTTATTGAAGATACTCATGGACTTAGCGATGATACGAAATATGTTAACATCATGAAGAATATTATAATAAAATATCAACCACTATATATTTTAAATTTGTTGTCTTTAAAAGAGTAAAATCTTACAAAGTTATCTGATTATGATCTGTATAGAAATATAGATTCATATGAAATTAATTTAAATACAAAATAAAAATGAATACATTAATCAAAAAGATATAATTCAAGAAAGCAGATAAATTATACATAAAATAGACCAAACTAGTGGAAGAATGTGTTGGTAATGATTACTTATCACTTGTGGAAGGAAAGATCAAGTGAGTTAATGTTTGGTTAGAATGGATGCTACTATTGGCATGTTTTAACTATGGAATGGTTAGTAATATTTTTGTGAGATTTATAATGAATTCCATTGGATAAATTGAAGGTGAATACAAAAAAAACAATAATGTAAGTTTCTACCTAAATGAAATTTAAAATCTGAAAGCACATCTCGAAAGAGGTTTCAAAGGAAGATCTTTTTGAGTAAATAAGAGGATGAATATTAGGAATGATTCAAAGAATACTAAACTGAATTTATTTTATACATAGAGGATGATATTATATCAATGATCAAGAAAGTGAAACAAAATGAAGAAGAAAATCAACTGAAATGTGTTTTTGATATGCGGTTTATTCTTGAAGGTGAACTTGACGATCTTGATCCACAAAAAAAATATTAATAGAAAGAGAGGGGGATTATTGAAAGAATATTGATAGTATATTAGAAAAATTGAACCCTATTTCACTTTGTTAGATATTATTTTGTAAATAAAGAGAAATTAAAGAATAATTCATTGAAGTAGTAGACGTCAAACTGAAATTTAAAGAATAATATTAGGTAACTAATGACATCAATATCTATATCATGGAATGGAAAAATTAGGGTGAGTATTTTTAAGGGGATGTGTTTTCCATTAGGAGTAAATTTGAAGCATAAATAAAATAAATTGGTCCGATGAAGAAGCTATATATTTTGATGTTCTATAATTAATAACTAAAGTAAATGATAGAATGAGGTATAATACATATTAAAAATGAATTTAATTTAAAAAATTCCCAAGTTTAAGGGTTAAATAGAACTTGGATTTAATTCTTAAATATCAAATTCTAGAATAGAAATTTAAAATAAAAATGGGAAGTATAAGTTGAGAGATAACCCTCAATTACCAATGGTTTATAAAAAGTAAGGTGTTATTCAAAATCTAGAAACATATGTAGAGAAGAGGTGAAAAAATATTTCACTATATGAAGTGATGATTTCATGGATATTCAAGATACAATAAGACATATTAAAATGAGGCATAAAGTTACTTGAAATGAGATGTGTAACAAACCAACCTATATACCCTCTTAAAATGGGCACATGACCTGATTTTCCACATACCTGAAGGGAATTTCCTATCCCAACAGGTTGAAGACTAGCACCCAGGCATTAAAAAAAAGAGGGAATGATTTCACCCAACTTGATGAAAAAAAACATGGCATGTATGAAAATAATATAGAAATAATGGAAGACAAATATGTATTCCTTAATAGAAAGAAAACAATAGAAGTGATACAACTAAAACAATATAAAAAAATCATTAAGAGACAAGTCTAACTACGAAGGAAGAAGAAGCTAGAAAACTACTCCAGAAACTCCATGTAATGTTATGGGAACACTCCCACCATCTCACCATCTAGCTACCTAAAACCCAAAAGACAGAAAAAACCTCTCCAACTCACTACAATTCCTTTCCTTTCCCTAAATCAAAATACATAACCAGTTTTACACACTACCCAAGGGGTACATAGGGTGTAAGATAACAGTACCAGTAGGGTCCCACCTAAGTGCTCCATATCAAGTATATGAACAATAATACAACAATTATCAACTTTAAATTAAACAAGGCATGCTATACAATTTATAAGCTTTTATATCAAAGGAATGGAAAAGAATTTTAATTTATCTTTTTTTGACATTTCCAAATAAATTAGGTAAATCATTTTCAAATAATTTTACATAAATATATCAAATAGATATATAAAATAATACCAAATAATTCATTACATATCATATCACATGATGGAAGTCCAAAAAATATAGCACAATTCAAAATAGCCCAAATCATCCAAAAATGCATGCAACATCATGTCGAGGGTCATAATGGGCCAGGATAGATGGGACACTTATACCATACATAGACAATAAAACACACATAAATCCTATAGAAATACACATCGAGTCTAGAGAGTATAGGAACACCCTAAAAAGTAAACCTCCTAAAATTTCTAACATGTCCCTAAAATAATAGGGCTAGAGAGAAGAGGAAAGCCCCAAGAGAAACCCCCAATGGTGGATAAGAAATTTTACTACACATTCCAACTATTTACCCAAGGCTTCTAATTTTCTCTATTTTACAAAACATTTCACATAAAATTGAAAACCATTTACCATTTACCTAAAATAGGGGAAATCCATATTTTATAAAAAACTATTTCCACACACACAAATCCAATCAGTTAATCATGTCATTTCATTTATAAAGAAATTTATTAAAAAATATGAGTAATTAAGTTCACCAACACAGGCTAGAGATGGAACCACCATCATCAAAAATTAGGTTACACATGCTCTTAATGGGATACACCAATATGTAAGAACTCACAATAACAATGGATCCATTATTATTAATTTGTACCTATCATAATTGATTCAATTTAAAAAAGGGACAGTAAAGAAGAGGAAATAACATATACCTCAAGAAAACACACCCACCACATGAAGAATAATAAGTAATTGGCCCCCAGAACAAGATCACACAACTGATCTAAAAAGAAATTAGAAGAATCATCACATCGAGTCAATGAGTATGATAACACAGAGAAACAGTGCTACCATGATGAAAGGAAATGAATATGAATAAAGGATATCTTACACAGAGAGAAGAAACATAATTTCCCTAATGATCCAACATCGAACAAATCAATTTGGAATGAACAGAGGCTCCCAAAATCAATGGAGAAGATCCCTAGGTCATGAGTAAGGAGGGCTCTGGAAGAAGGAAATAAGAATCAACTGATAAAATGCCATAAAAAGATTTTTTTTGTGACATTTACATGGTATGAAATCCCTTTAAACATCATGTAATCCATGGGGAAAATATAAACTGAAAATATGTCACCTTTTTATTAAAAATATGATTTTTAACATTACGTGGTGTGTAACATTTACACGGTGTGTACTCTATCCATGCTATATACCAAGTTTGCTTCATCTGCCTTATGAAAATTACACACTATATACTCCCATTACACAACTTGTATTTCTCTTGTAGACTGAAAAACCCCCAGTTTTCAGTAGAAACCCCAAAATAGATCAGTCATTCTCCAAACCCATAGATAACCCCAAAAATAAATTAACACATTTATACTTGGAATCTATTAATTCAAATAAATATACACCCATAAACTTTAAGTTATTTTCTCAAACAAATTTCTCTATCCCCAAGAGTCCAAAGACACACTCAATTAATGTAGAAAATATGTAAAGGGAATGGATTTACCAGAAAATAGGTAATGGGATGTTACAAAATCCCCATGACAATACTTTCCATCCCTAATAAGTAATGTGTAATAATTAATTCTGGTAATGAGGTTAGGACACTGCTACCTCATCAATGAATCACACCCCCAAGTATCATGAGAATATGATCCATACAACCATAACACTCTAACTAATGGAATTTACATCCCATGTAATATTTTCACTTGAGATCCAATGATCTCTTTTGTCTGATCCACAATATAAACACCTAGTTATAACTCAATATCTTTTTCTCTCAGAACATGAGATGGATCATGATGTTATTTATTGAGTTGCAATTTGTGGAAAACATCATGGAATCCTATCAACTGAACCAAAAAATATAACCAATAATAAACCTACCCAAGCTTCCCAGTGACCTCAAGAAGTTCAACATATCTTAGAGTAAACATTACATGTTTTCCAATATGATTTTGACCCAATAGAGGAAAAAATTCAAGAGAACTTGGTAACCTACAGAAAAATCCCAAGGAAGAAACTTTTGATCTATGTAAGATTTCTATCAAATATTCTCTATAACCAAATTCTGACATCTATAAGGAAATTCTCATTAACATCTCCTAAACAAAACTCAGTCCCACCATAGAAGATTCACCAACAACTTCCCAACAAAGTGGTGATATGTGCAGGTGACAATACAAATCCTTGAAATGATATATTACGATAAATGAATCATTACAATTTTTATAAAAAAACTCAAACATTCCTAGATGGATATCCCATGATCCACCAAAATCCATGAAATATGAGCAAATAATGTCCTCCATTATATGAATAGTATGCTTTGCCTGACTATCTATTTATGGATGATAATCTGTAATCAATTTAACTTGAGTTCTCATAACCTTCTGGAGACTTCTCTATAACCTCAAAGTAATCCTAGGATCGTAGTTTTATGTAAAATATGAAGGAATCCAATGTATCCTCATGACCTATTGAATATACAACTTACCTAGATTTTTATATTTTGTTGTGTCTTTGATCGAAATGAAATGATATGACATTATCAACTAATCAATCACCAACCAAACAACATTCATACCTTAGGAAGAGCATGGAAATCCAACAACAAAATCCATGGATAACTCATCCCATTTCTAAATTTGAACCAAAATATGATGGAGAAAACCATAAGGTTTCATATTCTCTTTCATTATCTATTGGTAGGTGTAATAGTGGGGCACATAATCAGAAATGTCACACTTCATACCCAACCACTAAAAATTACATCTTATGTCACAATAAATCTTTATAGAGCCTAAATGAATGAACCATGAATAACTTTGATATTAAAAACAATGATCTCCTCACTAATTATGAGACTAAAAATTGATCCCAAAAATAGAGAATATTATCTGAAGAGAGGGGAGCACCATAAATGGTTTTCACACCATATAGTGTTTCTTTAATTTCTACGAACTCTTCATCCTTCTACCAAAACTTCAGGATAGAATCATGGAGAGTTTATGATAAATGAACAATAATAAAAATCATTCCTTAAATTTACTATTGGTTATCCAAATGTAATTGAATGAATAGCCCCAAAATATTCCACTCTTCCTTCAATTTCAAAACAACTTGTGATGAAAATTTCTTGTTAAGAGCGTATGTAGGGACATTCCCCTTCCCCAGGGTATAAGTGATATCAAATTCAAATTTCTAAAGGAATTACACCCATCTTCTCTATCTGATATTCATGTATTTTTGAGAATATATATAGCTCAAACTCTTATGGTTGGAAAAAACTGTGAGCCTCTTCCCAAAAATATAGTTCCAACCACACTTTAGTGCATACATAACATAAAAAATCTCTAAATCATGAGTGGGTGATTATTCTCATTCGATCAATGATGAAGAGAGTTGTAAGCTACCACATGATCATTTTGAATTATAAAACAACCAAAACTAGTTCCAGAAGCATCATTGAAAACAACATACCTCTTATCAGGATCAAGTGAGATCAAAATAGGGGACAATGTTAGAATTTGTTTCTATTATTCAACAGAAGATTGACACTTTGGATCCCATATGAATTTTACTACTTTCTTGGTAAGATCAGTCAATTGTTATTCCAAATTTCAGAAATCCTTGATGAACTATTAATAATATATAGAAAGAATAAGGATGTTCCGAATCTCAGACATTCCTTGGTTCTTCACATGAAAAAATAGCCTTCACCTTCTCTTGATAAACTGATAAGCCTTGATCATAAATCACATTCCCCAAGAACATCACTTCTTAGAACCAAAAATTATATTTCAAAATCCTTCCATAAAAATGTTTACCCCTTAGGATTTCTAAAACCAAATTGAAATGGTGCTCATACTTGATCTTGGATCTCGATTACAGCAAAACATCATCCATGTACACTACTAAAAAAATTCTATGATATTGATGGAATATAATATTAATCAAATAAATAATAACAACACGAGTGTTACTTAGAACAAACAACATTACAAGATATTCATAATGTATATACCTTCTCTCGAAGAACATTTTGGGTATATCAAACTTGTGAACACTAAGCTGATGTTAACTCGACTATATATCGATCTTTAAAAACTATTTCCACATTTAGCTGATCAAATAAATCATCCATAAGAGGAAAAAGATACTTATTCTTAACCATTATCTCGTGAAACATCCAATAGTTCATGAAAAATCAGAGTGAACCATCTATATTCTTGTAAATGAGCACTGAGGCCACCCATGGTGAATCACTAGGGAGAAAAAAAGCCTTTTTCATCATGTTTCCCAATAATGTCTTGATCACTTTTTGATATGCTGGTTCCATATGATAATATTGTATCAAGACAGGATGTGTACCTAGAACCAAGTCAATTGTAAACTTTACATCCCTCTCTGAAAGAAGTCCAGAGAAATCATCTATGAAAATGGAAGGAATATATTTAATGACAGTAGGAAGTTCAACAATAGAGAAAACATCATTATGAAGAACTGCAAAAGTATACGACAAACTCCTAAGCTCTGGGCAGGAAGGTCTTACCTGACTAGACCTCAGATCCCACTCTCATTAAAACACCCATGAACTCCCATAGGACTCAAGAAAAATGACATGAAAATGATTAAAATCAATCTATTCATGATGAGAAATAATGAAATCCATCCTTATGATGATTTCAAACAGATCCAGATCAAGAAAAAGAAAATTCTAGACTAAATATGCATCAACTATTGATAAATCATAAGAAGGACATCAATACCCCTACTCTTTACTCTTCCCAATATGTTTTTCTATCTCTATAACAAAGGATATTATCTTCATTAGAAGGTTAAAAATAAATAAAACTAGATATAAATGAGTAGGAAGAATGATTATCAAATAAATAAATTTCTTTTGAAGGTGAAAAAATATGGAAGCTCTCACTTTCACTGGACCCATATCTACCTCCACAAGAAACACATCTACTACGTGAATGTTATTCATTCCTAAGGATTTTTGATAGAGACCTGTAGTCATAAAATAACTTGAATACACCATAGTATCCTTTGGATCAAAAAATAACTAACCATATTGAGGTGTAGACATAGTTGAGAAGAAATACTAAAGATGGCCAGAACATCCAAAACTATTAAAAATATTTATAGGTGAAGGAAACTAACAACATATGTGTTTGAACTTTCCACACTGATAACAAGTTAGAGGCACACTAGTAGCTAAAATTAGAGGTGCTGAAGAGGTCTACTACTGAGAACCACCTCCACCACTCCTATGATGATCACGCCACTTTCTCTTATTCCCTAGTGCACTAATGAAGTACATCTAGGTGGAAGGGAAGAGGAATAATATCCTAAAATTGCTTTCATATTCATCTCTTCCATCATAGTTCTTCCTACTGTCTATGCATAGGTCGAAAGATTCAGCATAAATACCTATGATCCGATATTCAGTTGCAAACACTACATGTACTTATAATATTTTAGCTGGTCATTCTTTGTAACCTATGGTAAAAAACTAACCATATATTCAAACTGATTGGTGTATTCCAACACCAAATTATCTCCCTACTATAAAGAGAGGAACTCTATAAAATTATCCATAATAAGTGGATATGGACAAAACTGTAAATATATGGAAATTCCGTGGATTTTTTTTAAATATATGGGATTTTTACGAGTTTGTGAAAATTAACGGAGCTTGATTCTGAGGCCTTGTGTGCTCGAAATCAATTTCTGAAGTTTTGTTTGGGTACGTTTAGTAAACGTACAAGCGGGATTTTATAAATTTTGAACCGGTACTCGGAATTGAAATCTAAGGGCACCGTTGAACCCTCAGTGCTAGTATTCAATTAATAAGGCTTTCGCCTCGACGACAGATGGTCGAGAATGGGAGTTAGATTTGGGGGTTTTTAATAAAGTTATATAAAAATAATAGTTAGCTTATTTTTATTTTTGAGGTGGTTTAAACCCTTAAGAGGTGGTTAGTGGTGGCGGCCACCACACCCTAACCTCCTATGGGAGGTTTTGGTGGTGGGGCCCACCCACACATAACCTCCCTTGGGAGGATATTTTTTGTGGGGACCACATGGCCTTTAAACCCCCTTAACTCCCCATAAAGGGGGTGAAAACTGTTCACCTTCCCCACCATTTAATGGATCCAAATCCACCCATTTAATTAAGTGAGATAACTCATTTAATTAAAACACCTTTTAAATTATTTTGAATATTTTGGCCAACAAATTAAATATTGGGTTATATTAACCCATTATTTTTGGTTGGAAATTCATTTGGTGGAGATTTGAGAAAGGGCTTGGAAGAACATGGAGAACCTTTGGAGAAATTAATTCTCCAACGAAGAACAATCTTCAATCGTGCCAAAAGAGAAGGAGTCGACTGCGAAGAACGTCGTATTCAACTTCGTCACCTCTGAACACTCATCCGTCAATGACAAATATCCTCTTCCTTTTCCGACATTGACGAATCAACACCACCTTTCCACGACTTCATCAACGATCATCATCATATGAGGTAGGGGTTTTAGTTGAATTTTTTCCCGTTCTACATCGTTCAATTTATGGATTGAGAATTTCCGATTGATATCAACATAACATAGAGGGCTCGGACCGCACGAACATGGACCGACTCTCCCCCATTGATTGTTCTCGTCTGTTGACGATAGTGGCGGAGCAATGGCGGCCAGCGTTGGGCCAAGCGTAAGGAAACCGGTAGCGCAAGGCCACCAGGTCGCTGAAAGGGTGCGACACCGCCATGCCGCGCATATGAGAAGGGGGTCGCGGCCAGGCCGGGCCACGACGGAAGGGCGCGGTGCTGTCACACTGCGTGGAGGAGGAGAGCCGCGGCGGAGGGGCGTGGAGCTGTTGCGTCATGCGAAGGAGCAGAACCGTGGTGCCGTCGCACCATGGCAGAGGAGCCGAGACGACCGACATCGGACCGGCTGCCGGTGGTGCGGAACCGCTTGGCAGCTTGGCCAGCCAGACAAGGTGGGACCCCCCAAGTCCCATGGGATACTGAACCGACGCCTAGCGCCGGTTCTATTTTGAAGTTAGGGGGTGCAACACCCCCCCCCCCCACACACACACGGCTATGGCGGTCCCCACAGGGCGCCTCTAGCCGCTGGCCAGCCAGGCCACACGGGCCACCAACCAGGCCACGTGGGCTGCCCCCTCGGGCGGGGCCGCCCTCGAGCCGGGACTCCCCCTCTGTCCGGGCCGCCCTCAGGCCGGGAAGCTCCCTCGGGCTGGGCTGCCCCCTCGGGCCGGGTCGGACCCGCGGACCAGGTCATACCCCAGTCCGAAACCATTTGACCCGAACAAACCTTTTCACCCATAACATGGGTTACGTGTGTCTGATCGATGAACCATCTACGAAGATAGAAAACTTAGAGAGAGTTGGTTCTTTTTGAATAACCCAATTGAGGTTTGGACACAGTTGGGGTATGGTCGGGTTGGTTTGAACCTAAAATCCAACCTGGCCCCCGGGACAGAAATGCCAATAACTCACAGACCGAGAGTCCGATTGACGCGATGTCTATTGCATTGAGACCACTAGGATGAGATGGATCATTGAGATAAATTTGCATGGGGCTTCGTGAAATTTGGAGTATTGACCAGTAGCTCGTGGAGCAGATCCTTCCAGAGGCGAGCGAGCGGAGTACAGAGACCTAGTAGCTGGCTGGTACCTAACAACTACTGACCTTTCGACTCGGAGTGTTTCGACTAGCCTTGTGGGAAGCACCTCTTATGATGCGGCAGACCCATAGTGGAGAACACCACTATGTGACGCGGCAGACCCACGGTACTTGATAGGAGGAGTACCTTAGCCGGCTATGAGGAGGAGTGGCTCTGTGTGACACGACATACCCACAGTGGGGAGCCTCTCTGTGTGACGCAGCAGACCCATGGTAATCGACAGGAGGAGTACCACAACACTCCAGGATAGTGGGAAGCACCGCTATGTGATTCGACATGCCCAAAGTACTCTATAGAGGAAGAGTACACCAGCAGTTGAGGTTTCGACAGTTTGACTGGGGGTGTTACATGTTACCACCTCTAGAATTAAATCCTAGTTTTGAGCTGAGTGAATGACTTTTTGTGATTTTCCTCATGATTGTGATGGGTTATTAGATAACTTAGGTACATGTATGTGCATATACCTAAGTATTGGTTATCCATCGATTTCATACTTTGTGGTTTATCCTTGTTGGATTTTGTGAGATCTTGAGGGTCTCGGGGTCCCTACTGAGTATCGTTATACTCACCCCTACACGAGCTATGACCGCACCTCATTGTGTTGGTTGTAGATGATAGACAACACTGACTAAGGATGAGAGTAGCAGGACTGGATGGTAACCGGAGGTGGACCACTCGGTGTGATGGTGCACGGAGCGGACAGAGGGATATGGAGTGCTGAGGAGGCCATCTGTACCTACCCTTCAGGTACAAACCTTAGAGGACAACCCAGTAGCTGCTTTACTTTTTTTTAGTTGTACTTTCTTTCAACTGTACCTATACATTACTATTGGGATTGTATTTCCAGCCCCTTTTACTTTTCAGCACTTCTTCTGTATACAGTTTTTCTTAGTATTTTTCTTCTAGTTGTGTACTCTGATTGTGTGTGTTTACTTTTTATAAAGTCAATACCTTCCCAGCTTAGGGATTTACGCGTTTGGTGCTAGTTTCCAGCCCCTGGCCTATGGAATGCGGGCTTGGGGTAGTCACGATATGGGTCCCAAGGAAAGGTCGTGACAAATTGGTATCAAAGGAGTCAGTTCTACCGTAGAACTTAGGACTCTGATCATTATTTTATGTGCAGCAATAGTGTTAGGGTACTAAGTGTGGTTTTCAGTTCAGGGAGTTCAGTGTTGGTCCGGGCGGCCGACGTATCCATACACCAAGACCCTGACTTCTGATATCTGACTCAGTACATGAAAACATTGATTGCATGTGTAGTTTCAAAAGTTTTTATTTAAGTCATCTCAACTAGGTCAACTCACCAGGTATAATCTTTTGAAGGTGTCACATCTGTTTCTTTCAGGATGCCTCCTCGCAGAGCCCCGAGAGTCATATGCTCTGACAGCCCACCGAGCGATGATGCCTCGATGCAGGTCCCTTTACCAACAGAGGCACTAGAGGTACCACTTCCCGTTGGGCCACTGATCCCACCAGCCCCATCAGTAGATGATGCACACCATTTGAGCGTGTTGCATGAGTTCCAACACCAGAGGCCACCCATGTTTTAGGGAGAGACGGACCCACAGGCGGCTGAGGATTGACTGGAGGCTGTGGTGAGAGTCTTCAGGCTAGTAGGGACACCGTCAGACCTCATGGTGATCCTTTCTGCGAGTCTCCTTCAGGCAGTAGCAGGTAGATAGTGGAGCCTGATGATCTAGGTGCACGATGAGGTGGCACTACTCTGGACAGACTTTGAGAGCCTGTTTTGGGCGGAGTTTTTTCTAGTGACTCTACGAGCGGTGCGGATATAGGAGCTACTTCATCTACAGTAGGGCAGCATGAAAGTAGCACAGTACTCAATGAGGTTCACCGAACTCTCACGCTACTCCATAGATATGGTGCATGACCCATTATTTAGGTCCTGGACCATCGAGAAGGGGCTCCGGAGAGAGATAAAAGCATCGATGATCTCCCTCAGCATCCCGACATAGGTGGGGGTGTTTGAGAGAGCCTGCATAGTGGAGAGTTTCCTTACTAAGTAGTCTCCGGCAGCGAGACCCACCACTAGTCGACTTGCTGCGGAGTCTTCTACAGCTAGCAGTAGACAGATGAAAACAGAGGTCCAAGAGGACTAGACCCATGGGTGGAAAACTGCAGGACTCAGGATCTGTTGTGCGGGGAACTTGGGGTAGTGACATATATGCCAGGAGCAGACAGTGCTACTCATGCGGCGGGCAGGGTCACATGGCCCGTGACTGTCTGACCTGCCATTCAGATGGTCAGCAGACATTTGAGGGACCTCCCAGAAAGCGGTAGAGGTTTGATCTAGGCGGTCTGCAGGGAGCATGAAGATGTGGAAAGAGATTTGGTTGAGCAGCTGGTGGTGGATGACGTTACGAGTTGCTACTGCCACCACCACTTGGAGGACCACCCCGACCGCAGGGAGCTGGCGAACAGGGGAGAGCTCAGCTTCAGGCAGCTGAGGCATACGACCATGGTGCTGCGGAGATGATTTGAGGTATGATCTATGTCTACTCCACCTTAGATGTTGTAATTATAGACACAGGTGCTAGTCACTCTATCATTTCCACTGCCCTCATTCAGATTTCGGAGATTCCGATGGAGCCGTTGGCTCGATCCTTATGGTTAGAGACTCCTACAAGAGCAGACTCGATGATTACACACTGGTGCTGGCAGTGTGAGATTACTCTAGGAGGAGAGATCTTCAGCTGGGATCTCCTCATAGCGGCATTGAGGCCTTACGACGTCATCTTGGGTATGGACTGGTTATCTACTATCCATGCTCAAATTGACTATATTAAGTGAAAAGTGTGGTGTGTCCGCACGGATGGGACTAGGTTCACCTTCACCGGTGAGAAGGGAACCTATACAGCACATGATAGACTTAATCAGAGGAGGTTTCAGTCGATCACTCACCAGTTTTGTTGCCTTACCCTCAGAGCAGTTGATGTGGAGATTCCGACTTATCTTATAGTGGTGGACCAGTACGCAAATTTTTTCCCTGACAATGTCCTAGGACTACCTCCTTGCAGAGAGGTAGACTTCTACATTGACCTATACCCTGGGACGACACCAATATCTACTCTAGTATATTGGATGGCTCTCGTTGAGCTTCGTGAGCTGTAGGTACAGCTTGAGGACTTTTAGGGGAAGGGATTCATCCGGCCCAGTGTTTCTCCCTGGGCAGCCCCGATTTTATTCACTGAGAAGGCAGATGGGAGCTTACGTCTTTGTGTTGACAACCGTCACCTAAACCAGGTGACCGTGAAGAAAAAGTACCCACTCCTAAGGATTGACGATCTCTTTGATGAGCTCAAGGGAGAACGATGGTTCTCGAAGATAGACCGTAGATCAGGCTATCACCAGATCAGAGTTAGAGATGAGGATGTACAGAAGACGGTTTTCAGATGTCGATATGAACACTATGAGTTCTTGGTTATTCCCTTCGGTGTAACCAATTCTCCAGCAGTGTTCATGTGTCTCATGAACAAGATCTTCCATCCATACCTTGATCGATTTTTTGTAGTTTTCATCGACGACATTTTGATCTACCCTAATACTGAGGAGGAGCATGCCTACCATTTGCAGGTAGTACTGGATACACTCCAAGCGCACCAGCTTTGTGGTAAGATTTCAGAGTGACAGTTTTGGATTTGAGGGGTTCACTTCTTGGGAAACATCATCTTAGAGGCTAGAGTTGTAGTAGATCCAGCAAATATTGAGGCAATACTTTCTTGGGAGCCACCCAAGAGTGTGACAGAGGTACGGAGTTTCCTGGGCTTGGCTGGATACTATCGGAGATTCATTCCAGACTTCTCCAGAGTTGTTGCACCACTATCATCCTTGAAGAAGAAGGGTAAACATTTCATGTGGTCAGAGAGATGCCAACAGAGCTTTCAGGAGCTGAGGTAGAGGCTGACTAGTGCCCCCATCTTGAGGCTTCCAGAGGAAGGCATATGGTACGTAGTCTACTGTGATGCATCAGGGAGCGGACTCGGGTGTGTCCTGATGTAGGAGCGAGCTGTGATCACATATAGTTATTGGCAGCTGAGACAACACGAGTAGAAAAATGCTACCCATGACCTAGAGTTAGTAGCAGTGGTCTTTGCCTTGAAGATGTGGAGGCACTATCTGATGGGAAAACATTTTATCGTGTACTCTGATCACAAGAGTCTCAGGTATATCTTCTATCAGAAGGACCTGAACCTGAGATAGGGAGATGACTTGAGTTCCTCCAGAACTATGACTTTGAGATAGTCTATACCCTGGGGAAGGGGAATGTTGTTGCAGATGCACTCAGTAGGAGATCTGGTATTCAGCTACTAGGAGAGGAGACAGAACAGCTAGCTGCCTTAGAGATATCCTTTGTGGATAGGGATGGAGCAGCCTATCTATAGTCTCTTACAGTCACTCCTCAACTTCTTCAGCGAGTCAGGGAGGCCCAGTGTGGGGACGCCGACTACGAGACACGACGTGCTCAGATATCCACAGGGCAGGTACCAGATGGATTTTATGAAGGTGGGGAGCATGTCATCCTCTTCAGAAGACATACCTTGGTACCAGTTTTACTTCAGGAGGAGGTGTTGAGGGAGTTCCACACTTCCCCTTTAACGGTACATCTAGGAGTGGTGAATATGTACCAGGACCTCATATGACAGCCTTGGTGGCCAGGTATGAAGAAGGCAGTAGCGGAGTTTGTCTCACGGTGCCTCACTTGTCAGCAAGTGAAGGTAGAGCCCCAGGTACCAGCAGGCTTGGTTCAGCCCTTAGAGGTCCCAGAGTAGAATTGGAATGGAATATCCATGGACTTCGTGACTGGTCATCCACGTACATCCAGGAGTCATGACTTGATTTGGGTGATTGTTTCCCAACTCACCAAGTCGGCCCACTTCCTACCGATCAAAGAGCAGGATTTAGTAGAGAGCTTGGGATGCCTCTATGTATAGAAGATTGTGCATTTTCATGGAGTACCTTATTATATTGTCTTTGACCATGACACACGGTTTATTTCCTAGCTATGGAAGGGGTTTCAGGAGGCTTTTGGGACACAACTTTTATTGAGCACTGCCTTCCATCCTCAGACAGATGGTCAGACTGAGCGGACCATTCAGACCCTTGAGGAAATGCTCCGTGCATGTGTCCTCAACTTCAGTCGCAACTGGGAGGATCACTTTCCTATGGTGGAGTTTGCATATAACAACAGATATCACTCCACCATCGATATGGAACCTTTTGAGGCCTTGTATGGTCAACCTTGCAGATCGCCACTATGCTGGACAGACCCAGGGGAGTCAGCACTGGTGGGACCAGAGATGGTATGCGCTACCACAGAGAAGTTGCAGATCATCCAGGAGCAGATAAAGACTCACTACTAGAAATTTAGGCTATAGCCACGGTTCTAAACTGTGGCTATAGGTTATAGCCATGGTTTCATGAACCGTGGCTGGTATTGGCGTGGCTATAGGTCGGAGCCTATAGCCACAGTTTGAAACCGTGGCTATATACCTATAGCCATGGTTCGAACTGTGGCTATATCCCGAAATCCACGAATCCAACCGTAGCTATATCCCTATAGCCACGGTTTGGAACCGTGGCTATAAGACTTTCCACTGCGTAAAAACAAAAATCCAGCACGATTCACCATGATGGTTGTTGGGAGGAGACTACCAACTCCCCCCTCCCCCACCCACAGCTCCCCCACCCTACACCAGCACCCCCACCCCCTGCTCCTGCACACCTCCCCTACCCCACCTCCTCCACGACAGTTTCGGGCCATAAGAATTCAACCCAACCAGATCGGGAAACACCACCCTATTAGTCTACTCTGAAAAAAAGGGGTGGCATCAAAGAGATTAGAATGGATCCTTGGGTAACCCTCAAGAATGTAGGTGTTTGGGTCAGCCAAAATAGACTGTAAATTGGTAACATCAAGGCCTCAAACATAATTTTGATCAGCCATAAAGGATCCATATTCTTGGATTATGTTAGGCCTAGTATGGTGGTGTCTCTCTTTAATGCACACATGAAAAATTGTAGAGTTTTTTCCTCTCTAGAATCCATTTAATTAGATCCCATTCCCAAGAAAGAAATTCCTTTTCCAAAAGGCAGACCACCAAATCATTATTCATTGAGATCAAATGACTAAACATGTCATTATCACAGTAGGACAACAGTTGTGTTTCTAAAAAGATAACATCTGCACAAAAGTTATCTGTGTCTTGACATCACAGAAGTAGGTTCTTTAACCATTCTTGAAGATCATTTTGAAGTTCCTTCACCCTGTTATGAAGACCAATCCATAGGTTATCACGAACTGGCATGGACTAGGACTCAGAAACCATGTTGAGAAAACATGGTCCAGAGATCTATATGTGAGAAAAGATGAAGCGATCACCTCTATTATCAGCCTAACAAAGGGTCACAAGAATTAGTGAATGGTCTGAAAGATCACAAGAAAGGTGAAAAAATTAACACTTAGTATGAATTAAATGGAATTCAATTTTTCTAGGTAGCGGTCAAACCTACTCCATGCATGGGGTTCCCCCCTTTGGTTGTTAAACCATGTGAATTGGTCTCAAGAATAACCAATGTCAATTTAACCCTTTTGAGAGAGGATTGAAGCAAATTAATCACTCTCCCTCCATGGTAAAACTCTACCACGTTTCTTTTCAGATGGACCAACTATAACATTGAAGTCACCTCCCATGATCCATGGAATTTCCCTAGGATCAATGGAATGAATGTCTCACCAAAGGGTTTCTCTAGAAACCATCTCACATTTTTCATAGACAAAATTTATAAAGAGTTTTCAGTTATCGACAAAAATAATTAAGGTGATTAATTGATCATTGGAAAAGAAAAGGTCTATATAAATGATATAATGATATAACATTCATATATGAATGTTGTTTGGGTCAGCATGCATGATGTTGTGTACCCTGATCCGATGATCAAACCCCACAATGCGAGAGGAGGTTTGTATAGGCTCAAGGTAGAAATGTAATTAATGGATGAGATGATCAAGTTCATGAACAAGGATGATAGTCTTATCCCAGGTGATGAGGCCCTAGGAATTCCAATGTAAGAGGGATGTCATTAATGAATGGTGGTGGTGCTGGGAAAGAGGAAACTCTATTGCAGGATTTGGAATCCTGAAGGATCCTGGACTAAGATTTGGTATACGTCTCTCACGTGGGAGAGATGCATGAAAATAGAGAGATATCTATTTCCCATTCACATGAGGCCTAAACACCACAAAAGAATTGTATGATGTAGAATCATAGGGTGGGACACAACTGGGGAGGAGGGGTAGTGGCGGATCCGAAGGCCACACATCTGGAAGAGTGGGAAGATCCCTTGGACCAGGTATGTAAGGTGGGGGAAGTAGGACAATAAGAACTAGGGAGTCACTGTAGGAAGTTGAAGGACCACCGGGGAAATAGCAGGAGGTGAATTAGAAGTGGGGGAAAACTAAGACGCACCCTTGTCATGAGGATCCATGGAAACATTAGTCTTCATTGAAGGGATATGAAGAGTATAAACACCACTGTGGGGGCCTAAGGACCAACTTGAAAGTGTTTTCACATATATGATAAGTGTCCTTGCAATAGGAAGTGGGAGATGAAATGCATTAGGAATTAATGGAAGATATTTTTTCACAAGGAGAAAGTCCCAACCATGAGGAGGATGCAGTTAGGGAAGGGTTGGAGAGATCCATATCCATACAGATCTGGGAAGAGGAAGCATCAAGAAGCTAATAAATGTGCTTGTCCACAAAAAAATATCCAAACACGTCGCTGATAAAATGATGGAAATCCAGGTTATGAAAGGGCAAGGGGAGGCCTAGGAGAAGGAACCACACCACAGCCTAGGAGAATCTACAACCCATGTGAACAATGAGTTTCCACCGAAAGAGTTGGAATAAATAGTTTTCACATGAACAATAGGAAGAAGACCAAGACAAGGTAAATTACTCCCAAGAAGAAATAACCACACAAAAATCCAACCATTAAATAATTGAAGTCACCAATTATAGTCCATGGATCTATGATAAAGCTGCACACTAGTCTCGGTTTTTCATCCACATGGAGGATGGAGTTGAAGTCACCAATTATAGTCCATGGATATATGATAATGTTGCAAAGATTCTAGATTTTCATCCATAGATCTCTCCTGACCATGTAGCTGTTAAAAGAATATACAATTGAGAAGAACATTTTTTGTCCAGATATATCAAAACTATATGTGATGATTTCTCCATCTTCGTGGATAATGACAGGGTTTTCAACCCTTCTATGAACCAATATCCAGATTCCTTCAAAGATGGATTCAGACAGAATAATTCACAGCCTGGAGTATCCCCTGCTATTGAAAAGAGTAGTTCGATCTGATGAAATAATATTTGGCTCAGAAATACCAATTTTATTAGGTTTGTACATACCTTTAAGGAGCCTGAGGTATCCTTCCCTGTCAGGGTTGAATATTCACTGGTAGTCCCAAAAGAGTATCCTCATTTTGGTTTTGGTTGGGGGTGATTCCTCCTTTGCCTTTCCTATCTATTTGCCTTTGTGATTTTTTGACAACAGTGCCTGCCTTTGCAGGATTTGAAACATATTTAGAATCTTTGGGTTCATCAGTATATTGAGTTTGTGCTGAGGTAATGTTATCATTTATCAGAGGTTTTTCCATAGGAGAGTCCTCATTGGGGATGTCAGTTCTTCCCTAGACCTGAATATTGTCCAGACCCTCCTTGTCTTCCAGCATGTGTTGGGTTTGTTCACAATTTCTTACATCCTCTTACATTGGGATTTGAATGGGGATATCTTCACTGAGACTGTGATTTATGGCATGTGCATGAGTCACTGTTTTCTCCTTATGATTTTCTAGGTTGTGGTGATTCATACCTACAGTACTCGAGAGTGCATCCACATGAATTGCCACATCAATGTCTGAGGAGACCAGAGCTAGCTTAAACTCCTCGGGTTAAATAGAAATAACAGTAGAAACAACATCTGATGAGATGTCCAAGAAACATGATTTAGGTTCACACTGCATGTTAATTTTAGGTGTATATATATTTACTACATTTTAATTCTTCTTCTCCTTCTCCTCTACTAGAGCTACCCATGAAGAACTCATGGGAACAAATTTGTTATCCACAGCTCATTTTAGAGGATCGAAAACATCCTATTTCATATAACTCATCTAATTAGTCTTTTTTCCTTTGGAAATTTCCTTCCAAGAAGTGGTGTTAGAAACTGACTTTACCATTATATTAACCACTCGACAATTTTTAATAGCATGCTCGACCATCTTGCATTGCTCACAAAAGGGAGGAAGATTCTCAAACTCAGAGTTGATCTCCATTTGATTCTCATCTAAATCCAGGGATATGCATGTTGGAGGAGGTAATTCCATATTGACCTCAATTAGTACTCTAGCATAAAGACAAAGATCTCTACTGATAGTGTGCTGATCAATATTAAGAACAGTGTCGATGCCAGATGCTAGATCATTTTGAAAATTCTATAGCCATCAATACCTTCACTTCATTATGAAAGAATTCTAAATGAACAATGCCTTGAAACTTTTCCAAGAATAGTCTTTGTCTGGCTTAGTCTGAATAATAGACTTCCACCACTTATAACACGGACCATTTAGTGAGATGGTTACAAAAATAACCGTAAGAGACTCATAAATCTAAAGCTGGATAAAAATATCCTCAACCTTCAGTACCAAAACCAATTCACCCTAAGAATATTTTTACCCAGGAATTATTTTGAGGCTACCATCTTGATTCTAGGGGGCTGTTGTAGGATGAAATGAAGGTGGAAGGGCGATGGTGTGGACTGGCTGTGGCTGGAGCAGGGCCAAATCACAGCATAAATGCGGCGTGACTGCGGCGTGACGGTGGTGTGACCGCGGTGTGACCGCGGTGTGACCGCGGCGTATTGGCCCGGTCCAGCGACGTTTGTGGGGAATCATCTTCTGACCAGGAGCGAAGGGAGCGGGAGGAGGCTAGAATGCTGGTGGAAGGGGATGGTTGCAAGTTCTGGGGGGATAATGCGGGATGATTAAAAGTGGAAGGGGGGCTGTTTCGGGCTGGAATGCCGATGGAAGCGGGCTGAAATGAAGGTGGAAGGGGGCTGGTGTGGGCTAGATGTGGCTGGAGCAGGGCGAAATCACGACATTAACACGGTGTGACCACGACGTGACCGCGGAGTGACTGCGGCGTGTTGGCCCCGTCCAGCGACATCTGCAGTGAAGCATCTTCCGGGCAGGAGTGAAGGGAGCAAGAGGAGGCTGGAATGTTGGTGGAAGGGGGATGGTTGCAGGTATTGGGGAGATGGTGTGGGCTGATTCGAAGGTGGCGGGGGGGGGGGGGGGGGGGGGTCTGTTGCGGACTGAAATGCTGGTGGCAGTGAGATGAAATGAAGGTGGAAGGGGGATGGTGTGGGATGGATGTGGCTGGAGCAAGGCCAAATCATGGCGTGACCACGGCGTGACCGCAGCATGACTGCGGCATGACCGCGACATGTTGGCCCGATCCAGCGACATCCACAGGGCATCATCTTCCAGCCAAGAGCAAAGGGAGGGGGAGGAGGCTGGAATGCTGGTGGAAGGGGGATGGTTGCAGGTGTTGGGAAGATGGTGTGTGCTGATTCGAAGGTGGAAGGGGGGCTGTTGCGGGCTGGAATGCTGGTGGCAACGGGCTGAAATGAAGGTGGAAGGGGGATGGTGTGGGCTGGATGTGGCTGGAGCAGGGCCAAATCATGGCGTGACCACGGCGTGACCGCGGCGTGACCGCGGTGTGACCGCGGCGTGTTGGCCCTGTCCAGCGACATCCACATGGCAACATCTTCTGGCCAGGAGTGAAGGGAGCAGGTGTTGGGGAGATGGTTCGGGCTGATTCGAATGTGGCAGGGGGGGATGCTGCGGGCTGGAATGCTGGTGACAGCAGGCTGAAATGAAGGTGTAAGGGGGATGGGGTGGCTGGATGTGGCCGGAGCAGGGTAAAATCACGGCATGACCGCGGTGTGACCACGACGTGACCGCGGCGTGACCGCGGCGTGACCGCGGCGTGACCGCGGCGTGACCGCGGCGTGACCGCGGCGTGACCGCGGCGTGACCGCGGCGTGACCGCGGCGTGACCGCGGCGTGACCGCGGCGTGACCGCGGCGTGACCGCGGCGTGACCGCGATGTGTTGGCCCGGTCCAGTGACATCCATGGGGAATCATCTTCCAGCCAAGAGCAAAGGGAGCGAGAGGAGGCTGGAATGCTGGTGGAAGGGGTCTGGTTGCAAGTGTTGGGGGGATGGTGCGGGATGATTCGAAGGTGGAAGGGGGGGCTGTTGCGGGCTGGAATGTTGGTGACAGCGGGCTAAAATGAAGGTGGAAGGGGGCTGGTGTGGGCTGGATGTGGCCGGAGCAGGGCCAAATCATGGAATTACCGCGGCGTGACCGCGGCGTGTTGGAGTTTTCTAACTAAAAGTTGTTACTCCCCCACTGGGTATACGCACCTTCACACATTAAATGTATTTTACAGAAACCTTCAAATTAAATGGGCAATGTCTCACATACAATTTATAGAGAAAGGTGGAAAACATAAAAAACATTGAAAAAAAAGTAGAAACATGAACCTGGATGTTTGTTTATGCTTCCAACAACAGTTTGATTCGATCTTCAACAGGTGCATGAGGTGCTATCCAGCTTTTTTCGTGCCCAGAAAACACAAGAAAAATGTTATTAAATAGTAAAATAACTAAACGAAATAAAATAAAAGAAAAGGGAAAAGAATTTTTAGGTTTCAAACCCGGAACAGGGGCTGTTGTTAACCTGTCCACAGCTGCACCTCTCCACCCCCTACCCCTTGCCCCCTACCCCCTACCCCCCTGCCCCTCTGCAACCTGCCCCTACCCCCTACCCCCTGCCCCTGCCCCCTGCCCCCTACCCACTGCAACCTGCCCCCCTGCCCCCTGCCCCCTGTCCCCCTCCAACCTACCCCCTGCCCCCTACACCCCTGCCCCCTACCCCCTGCACCCATGCCCCCCTCCAACCTGCCCCCTCCAACCTGCCGCCCTTCCCCCTGCCCCTGCCCCCCTCCAACCTCCCCCTCCCTCCTGCACCCCTGCACCCTACACCCTGCCCTCAGCCCCCTGCACCCTTCCCCCCCTCCCCTTGCCCCCTCCACCCTCCCCCCTGCCCCCTGCCCCCTTCCCCCTGCCCCCTGCCCCCTGCCCCTGCCCCCTGCCCTCCCCCCACCCTGCCCCCCCATGCACCCCTCCACCCTGCACCCTGCCCTCTTCCCCATGCCCCCTCCACCTAGCCCCTAGCCTGCACAGCACCCCCTGCACCCCCCTTCACCCCCACCCCCTGCCCCCTGCCCCCCTCCACCCTCCCCCTACCCCCTGCCCCCTGCCCCCCACCACCCTGCCCCCCTTCCCCTACCCCCTGCCCCCCTCCACCCTACCCCCTAGCCTGTACAGCCCACCCTGCCCCCCGCCATCCATTCCCAGTTGCTAAAAAATGTTTTTTTATTATGTACATGTGTTTTATGAACCTAAGTTTCCTATGATACTAAACATTTAGATAATTGAATGTATTATTATTTCAAAGGAGCCTTGGTATCCAGTGACTCACTAGCTAGAGAAGCATAAAACACATGTTCCCCATCAAGATGAGTGCTATATTAAGCCTTGAATATACCTTTGGCCTGAGACTCTAGTAGTTCACTATAGAATTTCCTATGTTTCCCAGACAATGTGTTGTTTAAATTTGAACTGTTTTTCAGCAGAGAACCAAATAAACTCTAGATGCTTCTTAGACAAGTCAAGCTCTACAAACAAAAAATATTGAATGAGATGTTTCCCTTTAAGAATCTTTTGATTGACCTAAAATATTTCCAATAATGTTGCTGCAAATAGTAAGAAAAGAAGGATTTTAAAAAGGAATATGTAATCTAATAATCTAAATCCATTGGGATGAAAATCGAGAGTCTCTCCTAGAGTGAACAATTAGGTTCCAGTGGTAGAGGAAACATGGTTAATAGTTGAAAGAACATGAATATTTGGACAAAGACAAAGCCAGATCCACCACTTCATGAAACCTGAGAAAGAATTAATGAGAACTCAATTCAGTACACCTATGGTGGATCAATTCTTCTATTAGGGAAGTTAAGAATTAGCAAATTTGAGGGAATAATGTTTCACTGCTAGAAAACATTTGAAAAATACTGAAACATTCTGGTTAACCTGAATACTAGTGATCGATCTTAAAAGAAGTTATTTCAAAATTGATGCATGTCTAACCACAGGAAAAAAATACGTAGAAGTAAACGAGACATCAAGGTACCGAATAATAGATAAGGTGAAGGATGGGAAACTATGAAGGGAAGGAGTAGGCCTGATGCCAGCTCCAAACCCCTAAAACCTCAAGTCACCAATGATGCTTAGTAATGTTTCTCATGGATGAGAAGTCGTATAGTAGATAGTTTGTAATGACTATGGATTTATTTTTTGGGTTAATTGAAATTTTATGTTACAAGTGGATGGATTTAGTAAAGAGGGGAATAAGTATGTGGTGTTCCTAAAAATTAGTAGATGGGGCCACCAGTTAGCTATTATAAAGCACCATGAACATATTAATAGTGATAGTGGCGGAGGGTTGGATTTAGACTAACTACTGGATGGTTGATGGTTGGAACCAAAAACTTTGTGGCCATTGGTTGGTTGGTGGTTTTCCATTGGGTAATCAGTGCCTTCCTTGACCTTTTTTTCCATAAGGGCAACTTATGTCATTTTTATCCTGGATTTTGGAGGTGGATTAGAATGGAATTGGAGTATTTTTTCCACTTAGTTTAAAATAGGATGATATGGATGCCATGAGAGGATGTTTTCTCAGAAGATTTAAAGAAATGAATGCTAATCTATGATAACTAGAGGATTGGATGACCACTGATATACCTAATTCAGTGAGGTTTGGAGATATATCAATGTGTAGGAATACCCCATGGGATCAGGAAAATCACAGGTTACATAACATGTAATCTGACATTATTGGTACTGTGGGACCCCTGGGCTGTGGAACTGGGATTTTGGTTGGATTTAAATATCACATGCCATGTGACATAGTAACACAACATGGGACCCATCTTAAAAGTCTAACAACACATAAAGAGTGTCTTGGTTCAAACAACCGTTTTAATAAAAATAGGTAAACCCCCTACAGGGATATAAAAAGGGTCAAGTACGATGTGTGCTTTATGACTAACAATGACATCAAGTATAAGGAAAACATCAATGCAATAATGTTAAGCAAGGTATACCATTGTGAGTTTTTGTAGACAGCGCACCTCTGTTGGAGGGGTTTTATTACAAAACCATAACTTATTTATCAAACGAAACAATTATCTTAACTAACACTTATTCAATAATTGCAATTTAATATAAACATGCAGAATTAATAAGGCAACTAAATAAAATTTAAAACATTATTGAATTAAATAGGCTAGGAGAGGGACCCTACCTCAACCTCAAGGCGTGTTTTCTTTTGACAACGACAACTCAAATCTTCCTTTTTTCTTCTTGCACACATATGCAACTTAACATATATATAAGGACACCTAGCCCCTATGTACATATTTTCGTGGCCAAATATGCACAAGGGGGTCCTTAAATATATGTTTATACTTGCATATACCCCTTTACACTTACACGTGTATGCATTTTTCATATCTATATATAAGCACACCTAGACCCAATATATATATTCATACTGCCATGAGTGAATATATATAAAGGGGGAACTTATATATGCATATGCCTACCTATGCATACACATGTAATCCTTCGTCAACAACGACTCAAATCCACCTCAACGAAATCAAAAACACAAAAAAAAGGAACCCAAAAATCAAAAAAGCCCTAATTAAAATTGGGCCAAAGAATAAAAACAAAATAAACCGAACCCAAATCTTGAACTCATTGTCTTCGATGGTGGTGGAAAGAACTGGTCTTATCATAAGAAACCACCTCTAAGAAAATAGTGGGAAAAGAAATGAGATATAACAACTTCTTATATATATGTGATCAGTGTGTCAACTATACATGATAAAGGATACATGAATCCATAACCAAAAATGAACAAATAATATTCAAATTGATATGTACATCCCAATACTAAATAACATGATCATTAATAAAGCTCTTTATTTTTCAAACATCACCTTCAATTTCATATTCAAAAATTAAAAATCACCCAAATATGAGAATAAGGTAATCCTCCATCATCACTTAAAAGTGAGAAATAGGGATTAGACAATGTTCTTAACCTATAAAATCTATTCCTTGAATGTATAAAATACCTAAAACGCTTCATTCCTATATCCTTCTTAATTTTCTAGATTGAAACCTCATTTTTTAGCATGTTCTTCTTATGGAATTCACCTTTATTCTTAGTTTCTATAGGTTTATCAATTTTATAAAGTAGAGAATTCTCCTTCTTTTATTCTTACTCAATCCACTTGTATTTTTCAAACCAGATTGCTAATATAATTAGACAATATTTTGGTGCATGATCTTCCTTCTTCTTGATTGTATATTCCTTCTTTGTAGAAACTATTTTTGAACATGTGATAATTGGTCCTTTCCTTTTATCTTTCAACAATTATTATTGTTATGGAATCTATTTCATAAATTCCTAACAATTTGGACTTCTTGGTTTTCCTTCCACACACACTTTCAACAGCCTTTAGAGTACCCCTTTTAGGCTCCCTTTCAAACTCCACACGAGAATTATCAAGCACTAGCCCACTACAATATCAAATATTGATACATAACCTAACACATTGATATGAATGACATCTTAGAAATAAAAAATCTCTAAATAGAATATTTACCAATATAAACTCCTCATAATTAACTTAACACACTAACTATACCAACCACTATAGGTAAATCATTAATTTTGGTGTGGTTTTCGAACCAAATATGGTTCATCCGACATCCATCTCTAGAAACTAAATTCATCCATTTACTGTCTAAGTTCATACATTTCACAACCTTGATAATGATCACCATCCCTTGATATGGATTTCCCTCAAAAAAGGAGAAGTATGAATCTCCCTACTATAGTATTATCGATATCATCATCAATCCTACATACACATGTCTAGTGCCTCATATCAAATTATGATCACTATAAAAGATCCTAGCCCAATAATCTCAACAAAATTTCTTCATTTAAAATCTATAATCTTTCAAACACACATTATATCCAACAAAAATAATACATTAAAAGATATTAGATAGAGAAATCCAAATTATAGAAAAAAATAATAACTTTAGGAATACCTCATGAAGTATGGTACTAAAAGTCACTTCACCTAGGATGGATTATCCCAATAAAATAATATAGAAACCCACATCTCGACACATACATTAAACCTATTTTTCTCATCCCAATACTAAGGGAATTCATGCACATTCTTGATACATGAGAAATAGACCAGGGTTCATTTATTTTTCTAATATTGAGCTGAGATATTACTCATTTAATTTACTTTGTCACCCTACTGAGGCTCACCAACCAACATTCATTCCTACTTGGTTTCTATCCTTCTACATGCACCTTCCTATGCAATGGATGTATCTACATAGATAACTCAGTATTTCTTGAATATATCCTAGTAGGTGCCCAGATAAAAGGAATCTACTCATGCCCATAATGAGTACAAAAGACCATTTAAAAACTAGAATTCCTTTATGAATAAATTTCATTTGAAGGATGGCATGAAATGAATAAACTTTCAAATTTAGTGGCATACTCCATTACTAATTCTCATAATGATATAGCTCCATGAATCCCCAAAACATGCTCTTATTCTGTAAATCTACCATAGCCTCTCATAGAAGAGGGAATGAAACTTGATCCATAAAACCTCCTCATTCCTTCTTTTATGATCAAATGTATTTATCCATTCTGATTCATTTCCTTTGAATTTAGAAACTTCTAGTTTCAGCCATATATCCTCTAGAGTTCCAATCCTTTCAAATAGGAACTAAACTTTCTTCAACATATTCTAAACATCCTATGATCCCATGTCACTATTGAAAATTAGATACTGCTACTCCTAGAACTAATGGATAACTTAGAAAACCATTTCTTTTCCTTTTCGAAGTCCTTGGTCAATGGATCAAAGTAGTTGTAACATAATATGAGGGAAACAACCACTTGAGAATATTTCCCATGAGAACACAATTCCATCCTAATTAGATGCTTTGTTGATGAATTTTGACTCAACATCATCTCGTAATAACAACATTACATATTAGAAACCCATTGCGCCACAATCCTAAGCGTGCATTATTACCGCAAAATCATAAAACTACCTTTAATCCTTACTTCATAACAAAATATAATTTCAAAAACACCAAACCCTAGGGTTTATCATAATAATCTAAGGGTTACTCTCCTACACACCAAGCATATCAACCAAAACCCGCACATTCACCCTTGATAATAAGAAACCCTCCACCCCCTTAACTGATCTAACAAGCAACTTCCTAATAAAAATACATAATCAAATCACCTAGAAATCAAAAAAATTCTCTATATCGAGATTTTTACATCAAAACATCAAGAAAAACCCCAACAAGATCCACCAAATTGAGGGATTACCACCAACCCAAACCCCCAAAGACAAATCCAAACCATACCCAATACATAGCCATCATACTCTAAACTCCACCCTAACACCCGAAATCACCTGATTTGAATAACACAAATGTATCTAGTTTTTCATCCATCATCTGATATTTTAAACTACATAAAATCCCATTAACATATAAATTCCAACCATTGGAGAAAATACATGAGTGAAATTTGAGGGGTTAAAACCCCAAATACCTGGTTCTTGTTGAGAACATCATAATATATTTTAAGGAGTTCACTTCCAAGCTGACCACCACTTTTGGAGTTGATGAACACCAAAATAGGACAGGTTGGTGAGTGGGAAGCATTTCTGACCATGGATCCGAGTTTAAAAATATAATTAGTAATGAAGAAAACCTTCACATTGGTATTGTTTTTAGTTTCTCTCATGAAAACTTTTCAACTACACGTTCAAATCAGATCGGTATGGCGCTATAGAATCAAAGATTTTCAATGTAGTTAACAAAGACATAGAGAAAGCTCCCCTCAATTTTCATTAGGCAAACACCACATGCTAACTCAAAGGCAAGAATCAACAGCCACATATATAAAATTCTGAACTCCTTAAAATTTGAACCACAAGACATGCTAACAATATTATCAATAAAAAAAGTAGCATTTAATAAAATAAATAGAGAACATCATACGAGGATAAATAAAACCCAGCATCCCCAATTACATGGAACACAAGACAAAGGGGGCTTTCATTTAATGCACCATGCAAGCGTAGGTTCTCTAGGAAAAAATATAAGAAAGTGATAAATTAAATAAGCATGGGATGTAAAAGGAAAATCGAATAAAAATTAACAAACTTCTTCTAGAAAGTAACTTCACCTGACAAGAAACGAATCAATAAGGAAAAACCGGAGGCACGTGGAAATTACAAACAGGCCATCGAGTCTACTACCACATGAATCAAAAAAAAAACAGCCCGAGCAGATAAAATTTCTTTGAACAAACAAAAACTAAAGGCAACTGCCAATGAATAAATAAATTGAAACGATGATCATAAATTCCCAACTGTATAGGAAGTAAAAATATAATCCACTCTGTCTTCCTCCCCCAACACTCCATAGTCATCCGGACCATGTGATTATCATTCCACAATGGAAATAAAAAAAATAAGATCACCATCCAAAGGAGGAGGATTCTTCGATCGACAAAACTTAAGAGGTTTATAGTGGGAGGGAAATAGAAGGAGGGAGATTCAGAAAGTACACAGAAATTGCAAGCTGAAGCGCCAGTGGATTCCTGCTTCAGAAGGGCCGTCGTGAACAGTGTGAGAGAGTTCGTGAGATAGGTCTATGGTTCGGAGTGGAGGGTTGCAGTGAGAGAGGTCGACGACAGTGTGAGAGACCACGTTGATTGGGAGCGTCGGGAGGAGGGCGCCGCAGTGAGATCTGTAGATGGTTCGAAGAGTAGGGTTGTGGATCAGGGGAGGAGGATAGGAGAGGACATCGCGGATCGGGGGAGGAAGAGAGGAGAGGCCGACGAAATCCAAAGAAAAAAAAGAAACACCTGTGTTTAGAAGTTTATCCACGGATGTTTAATTAAAGTGTGGATATAAATAGTCTATAGCCACGGACCTATAAAACCGTGGCTATAGGTCCGTGGCTATAGCTTAAATTTCTAGTAGTGACTGCACAGAGCAGAAAAAAGTCATATGCTGATAGGATATGAAGACCTATGGAGTTCTAGGATGGTGGCCACGTCTTCTTACAGGTCCCACCTCGATGAGATCCACAGAGATTTGGACGAGGCAGTAAGTTATCTCTGCATTTCATCGGACCTTTCCAGGTCCTCAACAGAGTAGGCGAGGTGGATTACCACTTACCTCTTCCACCACAGTTGCACCGGGTGCATGACATCTTCCATGTATCTCAGATGAGGAGATACGTGCACAACCAATCCCATATCATCGACCACGGGGAGTTGGAAATCGATGATGGGGCGACTTTCACGGAGGTTCCAGTGGAGATTGAGGATCGACAAGAGCAGGTCCTATGTGGACGGTCGCTACCTCTGCTGCACGTTTTCTAGAATCACATGAACCTCCAGGAGAGCACATTGGAGCGGGAGGCGCAGATGCATGCTCAGTACCCCCATTTTTTCCCTTAGTTCGAGTTGTAGCTTATGGGGACGTAAATCCCTGAGGTGGGGAGAATGTAAAGACCCGGAAATTCCGTGGAATTTTTCTTTAAATACAAGGGATTTGTACGAGTCTTCGAAAATTTACGGCACTTGATTCTAAGGCCCTGTGTGCCCAGAATCAATTTCTAAAGTTTTGTTCGGGTACGTTTAGTAAATGTACGAGCCAGATTTTATAACTTTTGAACTGGTGCTCGAAATTGAAATATGAGGGCACCGTTTAACTCGCAGCACCTATATTCACTTAAGAAGGCTTTCGCCTCGATGGAAGATGGTCAAGAATGGAAGTTAGATTCTGGGGTTTTTAATAAAGTTAAATAAAAATAAGAGTTAGCTTATTTTTATTTTTGAGGTGGTTAAAACCTCCAAGAGGTGGTTAGTGGTGGGGGACACAACACCCTAACCTCCCATGGGAGGTTATGGTGGTGGGGCCCACCCACACATAACCTCCCTTGGGAGGATATCCTTGTTGGGGACCACACGGGCTTTAAACCCCCTTAACACCCCATAAAGAGGGAGAAAACTCTTCACCTCCCCCGCCATTTAATTGAGAAAACTCTACCCATTTCATTAAGCGAGACAACTCATTTAATTAAAACACCTTTTGAATTTTTTTGAATATTTTGGCCAAAAAATTAAATAATGTGTTTGCTTAACCCATTATTTTTGGTTGGCAATTCATATGGTGGAGCTTTGAGAAATGGCTTGGAAGAACATGGAGAACCTTTGTAGAAACTAATTCTCCAACGAAGAACGATCTTCAACCATGCCAAAAGAGAAGGAGTCGACCACGAAGAACGTCGTCTTCGACTTCGTCACCTCTGAACGCTCATCCACCAACGACGGATATCCTATTCCTTTTCAGACATTGAAGAATCGATACTTCCTTTCTGTGACTTCTTCAATGATCATTATCATACAAGGTAGGGGTTTGATTTGATTTTTTTCCCGTTCTAGGTCGTTTAATTTATGGATTGAGAATTACCGATTGATATCAACATAACGTGGAGGGATCGGAACGCACGAACACAGCCCAAACCTACCCCTTTGATTGTTCTCATTTGTTGATAATGGAGGCGGAGCAACGATAGCCAGTGTCGGGCCGACCGCAAAGAAACTGGTGGCGCAAGGTCGCCGGGTCACCGAAAGGGCGCGACACCGCCGTGACGCGTGGATGAGAAGGGGGTTGCGGCGCTGTCGCGCAGTGCGGAGAAGGAGAGCCACTGCGGAGGGGTGCGGTGTCGTCGCACCGCACGGAGGAGCAGAACCACAGTGCCATCGTGCCATGGCAGGGGAGCCGAGAGGGCCGGCGTCGGGCCGACCACCGGCGGTGCAGAACCGGCTAGCTGCTCGGCGAGCCGGACAAGGCGGGACCCCCCTGGTCCCGCGGGATACTGAACTGGCGCCTATCGCTAGTTCTGTTCGGAAGTCAGGGGGCACATAACCCCCCCCCCCCCCACACGCTACTAGGGCGGGCCCCGTAGGGCGCCGCCAGCCGCTGGCCGGCCAGACCACGCAGGCCGCCAGCTGGCCACGCGGGCAGCCAGCCTGCCACACAGGCCGCCTACAAGGCCACGCGAGCCGCCCCCTTGGGCCAAGCCACCTTCTCAGGCCGATCCGCCCTCGGGGCAGGCCACCCACTCATTCCAGTCTCCCCTTAGGCTGGGCCTCTCCCTCTAGTCGGGCCGCCCCCTCGGGCTGGGTCGGAACCGCGGACCGGGTCGGACCCCAGTCCGAAACCGTTTGATCCGAACACACCTTTTTGCCCATAAATTGGGCTACGAGTGTCTGATCAACGAACCATCTACGGCGACAGAAAGCTTATAGAGAGATGGTTCTTTTGGAATAACCCACTTGAGGTTTTGGACACAGTTGGGGTATGTTCGGTTTGGTTTGAACCTAAAATCCAACTGGGTCCCCAGGACGGAAATGCCAATAACTCACAGACTGGGCGTCCGATTGACACGCCGTCTGTTGCGTTGAGACCCCTATGAAGAGGTAGAACTTTGAGATACTTTATCATGAGAATTCATCATAGTTTGAGTATTGACCAGTAGCTCATGGAGCAGATCCTTCTAGAGGCGGGCGAGCGGATTATGGAGATCTAGTAGCTGGCTGATACCTGATGACTAATGACCTTTCGACTCGGAGTGTTTCGACTAGCCCAGTGGGAAGCACCTCTGTGTGACGCACCAGACCCACAGTGGGGAGCGCCTCTATGTGACGTGACAGACCCGCAGTGGGGAGTGCCTCTGTGTGACGCAGCAGACCCACAGTACACGATATGAGGAGCACCACAACAGTCCATGATATTGGGAAGTGCCTCTTTGTGATGCGATAGACCCACAGTACTCTATAGAGGAAGAGTACACCAGCAACCGAGGTTTTGACAGTTTGATTGGGAGTGTTTCATATTACCAAACCTAGAATAAAATCTTGGTTTTGAGCTGAGTCAATGACTTTTGTGATTTTACTCATGATTGAGAGGGGTTATTAGATAACTTAGGTATATGTATGGGAATATACCTAAGTAATGGTTATCCATCAATTTCATACTTTGTGGTTTATTCTTGTTGAATTTTGTGAGATCTTTAGGGTTTCAGGGTACCTATTGAGTATCGTTATATTCACCCCTACACGGGCTATGCCCGCACCTCGTTGTGTTGGTTTCAGATGACAGACAACGCTGACTGAGGTAGAGATTAGCCGGACTGGACGGTAACCGGAGGTGGACCACTCGGTGTGACGGTGTACGGAGCGGACGAACGGATGTAGAGTGCTGAGGAGGCCATATGTACCTACCCTTCAGGTAGGAACCCCGAAGGATGACCTAGTAGCAGGTTTACTTTTCTTTAGTTGTACTTGCTTTTAGTTATACCTGTACTTTACTATTGGTCTTGTATTTCTGGCCCCTTTTACTTTCCATCACTTCTTCTGTATACAGTTTTGCTTAGTGTTTTGCTTCCAGTTGTGTACTCTGATTGTGTGTGTTTACTTTTTATAAAGGCAATGCCTTCCCAGCTTTGGTATTTATGCCTTTGGTGCTAGTCTATAGCCCCTAGCCTATGGAAGGTGGGCTTGGGGTAGTCACTGTACGGGTCCTGAGGACGGGTCGTGATTGTTGGAAGAATAGAGTCTTGAAACACTTCCAGTGCAATCCGATATGCCTATCCACTTGTAACATATAATCCCACCAAAATTTTCTAGGACCCTCAAGATTGAACATTTCTCACTTCATCTTGATACTCATAGGTGTATCTAGAAATTCAAATATCTGATCAATATTTTAAATAAATTCTTTCACCTCGTTAGGTTTAGTTGTACCTGTAAATGAAGGTGGGTTTTCATGAAAAAACTCTCATGATGAATCCCTATCTCCAAAATGTCATGGATGTACCTTAACAACTATGTTTTGATATTTTAGTCTATAATTATCCACATGATGAACTACTCACATGATTTCCTTAATAACATTATAATCCATAGGAGGATTCCATTAAGGAGAATCAGTTGAATCCTTTTAAGGAACACCTAGGATCTGAATCGGAGGTATACTATTGCACACCAAAAGAAAATAAATGAATAGACACTGAAAAGTACCAGTTCAAACTAAAAACCAATATTAAAAAACTAAGAATAAGATCAAAAGTCAAAACAAGAGACAAAAATCCCAACATCCCATGGTAACTTTAGTCTTTTCATGGTAAAAGCTATCCATGTACTCACAAAATCCCACTTATCGGGTTACGATAATCCTATATCAAATTTACCAAACTTCCCAATACATGGACTCTTGAGGATAAACCAGCTTTGATACCACTTTGTAATGAAATAACCTAGATACACTCTTAAAACTGGCAACTGACCTGATTCTCTACATACTTGAAGAGAATTCCTGATCCCTATGGGTTGGAAACTAGCACTCGGGTTTCAAACAATAACAAGAGGGAACGATTTCACCTAAGCTAAAGAAACAACACAATATAATGTATAAAAATCAGAGAGAAACAACATAATATTAAAATATATTCTATAATAGAAATAAAATAATAGAAGTGATACAACCAAAATGGTAGAAAAACAATCTTTAAGATACAAGTCCAACTGAAAATGATGATGATGATAAATGGCTACTCTAAAAAATCCAAGCTATAGAAAGGGAACATGACCACTATCTCACCATCCAGCTACCCAAAATCTAGCTAACATAAAAAACCTTTCAGCCTCATCATAGCATCTTCCCTTTCCCTTTATTCAATAACATAACCATGTATACACACTACCAAAGAGGTGCACATGGTATGAGCTAATAGGATTAGTAGGGTCCCACCCAGCTGTTCCATATAAAATATATGAATAATAATCCAAACATCCTGATCTTTAAATAAAACAAGGCATGATATATAATTTAGAAGTTTTTATATCAGAGGTATATAAAAAATTTAATTTCCAATTTTTCCACATTTATAAATAAAGCTTTAAATCAATTTCAAATCATTTCATATACATATATCAAAAAAATATATCAATTAAAACTAAACCATGCATCATATATAATATCACATCATGGTAGTATAAGCAAAATAGTATAAGAAAAAATTACCCAAATCAACCAAAAGCATAGGTAACATCACACCAAGGATCACACTAGTTTAGGATAGCTTGGACACTCATACATAATATAGATAATCACATGTTCATCAAGACTCTAGACATATGCACCGAGTCTATAGAGAAGAGACCAGTAAGGGAACCCCCCAAAAGGTCTAATAAGTAACCAAAACAACATGCCTAGAGAGTATAGGAAATCCCCATGAGAAAACCACCTGATAGTGGATGAGACCTATTAATACACCTTCCACCTAAGTACATAATGCTTTATTGTCCAAACCATTTCACAATCCCTTGAAAACAATTTTCTATTTACCAAACTAGAGGAAAACCATATTTTATAAAAAACCATTTCCACACACAAAAATCCAATCATCCAATCATGATATTTCATTTTTAAAATAATTTATCAAAAAATAGGATACATGTAGTTCAACAATATAGGATAGAGACTGTAACATCCCAGGTAAATAAAGAATATGAAATTTTCATATTTATTAATATTTTTAAATTAAATATTAATTTTTCTTTCAAGGGTTTTCTATGTATGATAGCATACTCAACACGCAACAATGAGTTTCTTTTAAATCTTACATTGCACACAACTTTGAGTTATACCAAAAAATAATATAATAATATTATTATTTTAAATGGTAGTTAATGCCTAACCATTGTATTAGCATAAATGAACAAAACTAACTAAAATATTATTAAACATGTTTTTTAAATGTTTTTACTTTTATCCAATAAATTTTAGAGGCTTAAAATAATAATGAATCTAATTTTAAGCATGAAATATTCTAATATTCCTTAAAAGGTCGATTTACCGCCTTTTGATGGAGAACCCTTTTTAAATATAGTTTTTGTCACTTTTATATGTTCCATTTGAAAAAATAAGCATCTTCTTTAGAATAGAGAAATCAAAATTTACTTTGGGTAATTTTTTGGTATTTTTATGATAAAGTTCATTTTTTAATGAATAGTGAAAATACTGCATTTTAAGTCTAAACTATCTTTTCATATGATTTATTTATATGGTTAGATTATCTTTTTAAATGGTTTTAAAGTGTAATTGGATTATAGTTTTACCATTTAATCTAATTTTGGTCATTGGAAGTAATTTCACGTTGAAATTGGATGTAAACACATGTCAATCTTTTTGTAGTTTCTACAACTTAAAAACACGCTTTCTAGTTTTAACAACGAAAATTAATTTTAAATTAATTAATGAAACTTCTATGTTTTTAATTTGGTAAAATAGAAATAATATTTGAATTTGGAATATAAAATTTATCTTTGGGTGAATTTTTGGTATTTTTTTGAAAATGTTCAATTTTTGATGAATAGTGAAAAACACTGCATGATAGTTTAAAAACCGACTTTTTCATTTAAATAAAATTATACCACTTCTTTGAATTGAATTTCAAAAATCCGACATAAATGGCTATCATAAGTAAGTAAAACGTGGTTCAATAGGATGAAAATAATTTTTGGTGAATAGTAACTTTTGATTTTTATTTTTCGTGGTTAAAGGTAAATAGGGTAATTCAAGGTAAAAATAATTTTATAATAATATACAATTACATTAACACTTTTCCTAAACTTATTTTATGAGTCTTGAACGACCAATAAAATCCTTGGGTAGAACTTTTGGCCTTTGGAATCCACTTAGGTAAGATAATTACATTCATAACTTTTTATTTAAAGTAAAAATAAAAATATCATAAACAAGTATTGTTTTCCCAAAAAAATTTTAATATGGGGATGTATAATTTATATATTTGACTATAAATGATAATTAAAAATATAAAATTATTTCCTACATAATTATATTTTATTTATAATTTTTAGACATCAAATAAATATATTTATTTATGAAACAATGATGTTGTAATAATTACCTCATTAATGAATATTTTAAATAAATGAGATTATAAATATTAAAATAAATTTATTTTGAAACTTTTTATTCCTTCCACGAATTTTATGGATGATTATGATTTTTTATTTTTGAATTAATAATTTTTTTATAAATTTATAAAGTTGTTATGGATTTTTAAAAAGTCATGATATGAATAGTAAAAAAAATCACATAAATGAGTTTTTAAATAAATTAAAGTTTTATTAAATGATAAAATAGTCCTAAAAATATAATATTTGTCCAAATTACATATATGATGTTAACAATGTCATTAATGATTAATTTTAGGTATCTTGTAATTTTATTGTAAATATATTAACCATATAGTATAAATATACAAGAAGACATGGTAAAAGTTAAATAAGTTAACAAAGGTTTATATAAATATGATAAGGATTAAAAAATATCCAAAACCTATTCAATTCTTATTGGATGATTTTATTTCTACTTATATTAATCTTATATTCTAATTTAATCAGTTTTGGACCTTTTGAAACTGATAATCATATTATAATAAAATAATACTTTCAAACTTCCTAAAGATCCCCTCCCACCTCTTATAAAAGGACACCCTCTCTAACCCATTACTCACACCTATAAAGCCCATTTTCTCATCCGAACTCTTCTCAAATAAGCTCCCAATGTCCCTATATTAGTCCTAGAATCCTTCTCCTAGGAATAAGGCAATTCAATAGAGCCCTTTGGCTCAAATCAAAAGAAGTTACTTGATTTGAGGTAACTTCTTCTCTCAAGTTTCTTTCCATTATTTTTCCTTCTTCGCTCCCTATGATATTATTATTCTTTTTTTATATAAAAACACCAGTATAATAAATATACTAGGTTTTTTATGATAATTATTCTAACTACACTTACACACCCCTCCATCTAATGTATACGAACATACTGTTTCTATGTACGGCGAACTACTGCCTCATGAAACAATGATTGTTCGATTTTCCCCTACCACCTCTCATGGTGTCCATTATGATGGAACTATAATTATATATGATATTTATGATATTTATTTTATCTATATGATTCTTTAATTCTAATTTATAATATACCTTTATGCTTTTTATGTTGTATAAATATGATAATTTCATTTGAGGAAGTGCAGACAACCGCCCCCTCGAAGTGATATGACTCATTCATACCATACATGGAACGTATAAAGGATGATGTTAATGAAATTATGTAATGTATATAAAATATTATATTATACTGGAATAATAATATACCTATTTATCATTTTATTTTTATTCCTTTAAAAATTAAAATATGAAATGAAAGCAGCGTTCATGCTTACGTACGACTTACCATCTCCAGGAACAGTGCATTTCATTTTCATATATTCAAATGATATGGAATATTATAAATACATATATAAAAGATATATATGATATATATGATATATAAATCATTAATTTCATTCTGAAGATAATATACTTTTGACCACATGGACAATTTGTAATTATAACAAGTTCATTTTTGACTCAAGTTTCGAACATCGACAAAATATTTGATATGAACTCAAATAATTAACTAACTGTTATAGCAAGGTAATAAGTGATATAAATGGTATAATAAACTTGAAAAAAGTTTATTAATCAAGTATAAATTAACTTAAGTTTATTATACAGGAAAAACAAGGAATATACAAGACAAGTTGGACTCGAGGTATGGGAACCTCTTAACCCAAATTCCATTATTTGGGTTGATCCTCTACTTATTGTCGTGCTATGATTATGTAAAAAATGAATTTTGATATATTATCTTTTATTTATACTTGATTTATTTGTGCTTATATTGAATAAACATACTCGATCTATTTTATTTACAAATTGATCTTTGTAAGGGAACCTTTCACCCTCCTCTTTTAGTAAAAGACTTCTTTTATGTCATGAATTTTAGTTTCCATTTTCTTATTTTGGGATATGTTCTTATATATACTTATTTCTATAAATTTTATGTCCAAGTGACGAGATACCATTTTCAATATCATCAAATCATTTTCTGAATTTTAAGTGACGATGTTAGGCTGTCGAATTTTAGTAAGGGACTTCGTCTCAATCTCTTTTTATTGAGGCCTACTTTGATTTATACATGAATTTCCTTTATATGATGTATAAACCCATTTGAATTTTAATTTCATTCAAATGGAATCTTTTCTCTACAAAGCTTTTTACTAAATAACAAAAATATAGTTTCTTTTTAACGTACACCATGGAAACGACCTTTCCACTGCTGTGAGCATTATTTGATATTTGGATTAGTCTACAAGACGTAGTGTTTTTAAAAGGAAAATAAATACCATATACCCTTTTTAAGTATTTTTGTATTGAAAATGGTTTTGAGAATGGATTGATTATGTCAATATAATAAAATTTTATTTCAATGTTGAAATGATATATTTACTTTATTCTTGTTCATGTGTTATGATTATGATATGGTTTTTGGGAATTGTTTACGTATACAAGTGGTTCCATGATAAACCTAGGGTGGGTGGGCCCAAGATTGCTCTCCAATGAATTGGGTAATGTGATAGAGGTAAATGTTAATGTTTATCCGAATTGATTAAGGTAATATATTGTGATGGGTATTACAGACGTAACTCCCTATGTAGCTATGAAAGCTACAATGTAAGTATGATATGGATGCCACAATTTATCTTTATGATTTATGATTTCTATGTGTTATTCATAAATATTATGATTTCATGAGGGATATTAAAGAGCTTATGTTTGGTATATATTTATGGAATAATTTTTTCTTTCTTTATTTTATATCCCTTATTTAGTATTTTATGCTCATCCTATGTTTTTGAAATTTTTTTCATAGGGTATAAGGAAGGGAAAGAGAACGGAAGAATTCAAGAAGATTTATATCAAGAAAAAAATTTTTGTTTTCTTTTAAGAGTTTTTATTTTATAAAAAAATGGATACTGAGTAGAAGTGTCTAAATTGTAATATTTGATATGTAATGTAATAGTTATGGCCTAATTCTATAAACCTATAAACTTGAAAAGATCCTCAATGTTATATCTTGATTTAACTCAAGGTTAAGTAATGTTCTAAGGCTGAGGCCTTATAGTCAGCATCATAGGTCGGTTTATACATATTTAGGGATTAACAGTTTTTGTTAGACACATGGTTAGTCTTTATGTATACTCTTTATATTAAATCCTTATTTTGTAACATTTTAAAATCAAGGAAATTCTGTTACAAATGGAAGGAGGAGGATCTCAAACGACATTCTTATCTCTTCCTAATGACTTGCTTACAATAATTATTGCAAAGTCATGTACAGAAGATTATGAATCATTTTTCTAACATATAACTCACTTTAAAGAAATTGTCTGAGATATCAAACACCTCCGCTATACATCGATACCATCGTGGATCATGGGTTTTATCTAATCAAATCCTATTTTCTCAATATTTATATATTTTCAAGGAAGTTATATATTATCAAGGAATTTTCAAATATTTTACCTTATCATAAGATTTTGAAGCATATTGTGATTTTGAAAAATGTGCTGAAGAAAGATACCCTTGCACAACCTATTTATATTTGATTTTAAATCATAGTCTTTTAGTACATACTTATGGTATTTTAAAAGGACCGTTAATTGAATGTTTCAACTCAAACTCGGTCCGACTATTTTATATAAAGCAAGTTTTATCAAATGTTTTGAAATTATATGTCATCCATGATTATTTTCTGATACTATTTTTTAGTGAACACACATATGATCCATGTTGTATGATGTGTATTTGGATAAATGAAGCAGATGATTTTTAAGGATATCTAAATCATTATTGCAATGCATATACCATCTATATACGTGAACAAGATGACAATGAAACTAGGTGGACACCATGATCAAGGTACGATGATCTTTCTTTGAAAATAATGTTATTTTATGGAGGTAAAAAATGTCAATATATATAAGACTTCATGAATTATGATTTTGAGGTCATTACGAGTTGAGATGAAAATGAGAGGCATAAGGAAACATTTGAGGTTAAATCATGTTAGGGTTATTTTTGAGTTTTATAAAATGGGACAATACGCATAATGGGAGAAAACCTATCGCATCCAGAAAGGTCATAGGAATCAAACCCACAACCGAAGGGCGATAAGGGAGCATCGCCTACCACTGGCCTACATGAAGTCCCTGGTTAGTATGACTTATTATTTTTAGTTAAATTATTTTATTGATCAAGAATAAGTGGATTTGGGATATTATGTTTTATCAAATGGGTATCCTTAGTATAAGAAAATGATTTGGTGATTAAGTGATAAATGTTATTTTGGAAGATGTTTTCTCTTTTGGGAACACTATATGCCTAATGAAAATATAATACTTTGGGATTTTAATTGAGGATTAATGGTGGAATTTTATTTGGAAGAATATATGTTTTTATTGTGGAAATATAGAGATTCATGTTATTAATGGAAATGATTAACCTATCATGGAGAATATGTGATTAGGTTAATTACTTTTCAGTATGAGACTTTAAAAGTAGCTGATTTTATTTGGAGATAAATGTTAAAATTTTTGTGGAAGAATATGTGATCAAATCCTTCTGAATTTGGGGTTTCAATAATAGTTTGGATTATATTTAAGGATTTTAAGGAAAATTGTTTATTGAATGGTCTTTGTTGAACTTTGGGTATTTTTTGTTCAATTTTAGAGATTAGGAGTAGTATTTCTTTTTATAAAGTATTATCCTTTTTGGTGATTATCTTCTGTAATACTAACCATTTTGGTTTTGGTTGATGTCTAAAGATAGGGGAAACAAATAATTCATTTTTTTTGGATTATGTGATTCATTAGAAGTTGATTCTAGAACTTTAGATGTGAAAAAGTCATATTGAATACTCATCATCTTGAGAAAAGATGAGTTTTTGGTAGAAATTTAGTAAAGGATAAAAGTCTACTTGATAAGTAAGCATTTTTCCTTATTATCTTAGTCTAGGTAGTAAAAAAATTATTTAACTTTCTGAAAAGGATCTTGAAGAAAAAATGTTATACAATTTCTTTTATCATTAGACTTTTACCCAACAACAAATTTATAGTATTATGGTGGTTAACTTTTTGTGATCAAGTTCTCTATCACTCTGTATTAATCTATGAGAGTTAGTTTCTCTTCCATATCCATGTTTTTTACATGTATTTATAGTATTGGTTATCTTGGGTGACCTTTTTACTTATCTTTATTTATTTTAAATTGATATTTTTATTAACTATTTTTTTGATGTGGGACTTTCAATAAAGTTTCTGATCCCAATTTTAAATTGTATGGATGCAATTCCCAAAAGGGGGGAAGGATGTAACATCTCTAGTAAATAAAGAATATGGGTTTTTCATATTTATTAATATTTGTGAATTAAATATTAATTTTACTTTCAAGGGGATGCAATGTTTGATAGTGTACTAAACACACAATAACGAGTTTCTTTTAAAACTTACGTTGCACACAACTTTGAGTTATACCAAAAAATAATATATTATTATTATTATTTTAAATGATAGTTAACGCTTAGTCATTATATTAGAAGAAATTAAAAAAACTAAATATAATATGATTACACATTTTTGTTAAATGTGTTTACTTTTATAAAATAAATTTTAAAGGCTTAAAATAAGAATTAATTTGATTTTAAGCATAAAATACTCTAATATTCTTTAAAAGGTCGATTTACCGCTTTTTGATTGAGAACCCTTTTTAAATATAGTTTTTGTCACTTTTGTATGTTTTATTTGACAAAATAAACTTCTTCTTTATAATTGGGACATCAAAATTTACTTTGGGTAAATTTTTGGTATTTTTCTAATAAAGTTCATTTTTAATGAATAGTGAAAAAATATTGCATTTTAAGTCAAAACATTCTTTTCATAAGATTTATTTATAAAGATATATTATCCTTTTAAATGGTTTTAAAGTTTAATTGGATTATATCTTTATGATTTAATCTAATTTTGTCCATTAGAAGTAATTTCACTTTGAAATTGGACATAAACACATGTCAATCTTTTTGTAGTTTTTACTTCTTAAAAACATGCTTTCTAGTTTTGCAACGGAAATTAATTTCAAATTAATTAATGAAAATTCTATATGTTGAATTTGGTAAAATAGACATCATTTATTGAATTAAAAATATAAAAATTATCTTTGGATTAATTTTTTCTATTTTTCTAAAAACGTTCAATTTTCGATGAATAGTAAAAAACACTGCATAGTAGATTAAAATCCGACATTTTCATTTAAATGAAATTTTATCGCGTCTCTGAATTGAATTTAAAAAATAAAAAATACATTATTTTCATCAGTATGTAATATGTGGTTCAATAGGATGAAAATAATTTTTGGTGAATAGTAACTTTTGATTTTTATTTACCGGAGTTAAAGTTAAATAGGGCAATTCAAGGTAAAAATAATATTATAATAATATAAAATTATTTTAAAACTTGTCATAACCTTATTTTATGAGTAATGGATGACAAATAAATTTTTTGGGTAGAACATTAGTCATTTGGAAGCCACATGGGTAAGATAATTACATTAATAAATTTTTATTTAAAGTTAAAATAAAAATATCATAAACACGTATTGTTTTGCTAGTTTTTTTAATGTGGGGTAATATAATTTATATCTTTGACTATAAATATTAATTAGAAATATAAAATTATTTTCTACATTATGGTATTTTATTTATAATTTTTAGACATCAAATAAATAAATTTATTTATTACATAATGATGATGTAATGATTACCTCATTAATGAATATTTTAAATAAATGAGATTATAAATATTATAATAAATTTATTTTGACACTTTTTATGCCATCCAAAAATTTTATGGATGATTATGAATTTTTATCTTTTAATTAATGAAGTTTTTTTGAATTGATCAAGTTGTTACAGATTTTTAAAAAGTCATGATATGAATAGTATAAAAATTGACATAAATTAGTTTTTAAATCAATTAATATTTTATTAAATGATAAAATAGTCCTAAAAAAATAATATTCGACCAAATGACATATATTATGATAATAATGTCATTAATGATCCATTTTGGGTCTATTAGAATTTTATAGTAAATATATTAACCATATAGTATGAATATACAAGAAGCCATGGTAAAAGTTAAATAAGTTAACAAAGGGTTAAATAAAAAAGATAAGGATTAAAAAATATCAAAAAACTGTCCAATTATTATTGGATGATTTTATCTAGACTTATAGTCATCTTATCTTCTAATTTAATGAGTTTTTTACCTTTTGAAACTGAAAATAATTTTATAATAAAATAATACTTCCAAACTTTCCAAAAGAGCCCCTCCTCCCTCTTATAAAAGGAAACCACCTCTAACCCATTACTTACACCTCTCAAGACACTTGGATCAACTAAAATCTGCCCAAATAATCTCTAAACTTCCCATATTCATCATAGAAGCCTTCTATTAAGCATAATGCAATTCAAGATAGCCCTTTGGCTCAAATCAAAAGAAGTTACCCGATTTGAGGTAACGTCTTTTCTTAAGTTTCTTTCCATTATTTTTCCTTCTCCACTTCCTATGATCTTCTTATTATTTTTTTATATAAAAAACCAGTATCCTCAATATACTAGGTTGTTTTTATGAGAATTATTTGAACTAAAATTACACACACCTCCATCAAATGGATACGAACATACTATTTTTGTGCACGATGAACGGTTGCCTCACGAAACAATGATTGTTCGATTTTCCTCTACCACCTCTCATGGTGTCCATTATGATGGAAATGTAACTATATATGATATTTACGATATTTATTTAATCTCTATGCTTCTTTAATTCACATTTATAATATACCTTTATGCTTTTCATGTTGTATAAATATGATAATTTCATTTAAGGAAGTGCGGACTACCGCCCCCTCAAAGTGGTATGACTCATTCATACCATACATGGATCATATAAAGTATGGTGTTAATGAACTTATGTAATGTATATAAAATATTATATTATAATATAATAATAATATACCTATTTATAATTTGGGTTTCATTCCTTTCAAAATGAAAAAAAATGAAATGAGAGTAGCGTTCATGCGTACGTACGGCTTGCCGTGTCCATGAACGGTGTATTTAATTTTCATGTATCCAAATGATATGGACTATTATAAATACATATATAATGGATATATATGATATAAATGATATCTAAATCATGAATATCATTCCGAAGATAGGGGAATTTTGACCACATGGACAATTTGTAATTATAACAAGTTCATTTTTTACTCATGTTTCGAACATCGATAAAATGTCTGATATGAACTCAAATAATTAACTAATTGTTATAGAAATGTAATAAGTTAAATAAAAGGAATAATAAACTTGAAAAATGTTCTTAATCAAGTAGAAATTAACTTATGTTTATTATTCCAGAAGAACAAGGAACATACAAGACAAGTCAGGCTCGAGGTAAGGGAACTTCTTAACCCAAATTTCATTCTTTGGGTTGATCTTCTACTACTTGTATTTCTATGATTATGTGAGAAATTAATTTTTATATATTATATTGTATTTATACTTGCTTTATGTTTTCTTATAGTGAATACACATAATTGATCTATTTTATTTACAAAATGATATTTGTAAGGAAGCCTTTCACCCTCCTCTTTCAGTAAAAGACTTATTTTATGTCAGGTCTTTTAAATCCCATTTTATTATATTGGGATATATTATTAGATATATATATATTTCTATAAATTTTATTTCCATGTGATGAGAGACCATTTTCTCTCTCATCAACTCATTTTCTGAATTTTTAAGTGACGTCATTAGGCTGCCGAATTTTCGTAAGGGACTTTGTCTCAATATATTTTCATTGAAGCATACTTTGATTTATACACGACTTTCCATTATACGGTGTATAAACCCCTTTGAATTTTAATTTAATTAAAAGGTAATTTTTTTCTCAATGAAGTGTTTTACTAAATGAAAAAAAATAATGTTTCTATTTAATGTATGCGGTGACAATGACGTTTCCACCACTGCAAGAATTATTTGATATTTGGATTACTCTATAAGGCGTAGTGTTTTTAAAATGGAAAATAAATACCATATACTATTTTTACATATTTTGGAATTGAAAATGGTTTTGATAATGGATTGATTATGTCAATATATTGAAATGTTATTGCAATGTGAAAATGTTATCTTTCCTTTATTCTTGTTCATGTGTTAAGATTATGTTATGGTTCTTGGGAATTTTTTATATATACGGGGGGTTCCGTGATAATCCTAGGGTGGGTGATCCTGGGATAGCCCTCCAATGCATTGGGTAACGTGATATAGGTAAACGTTAATGTTTATCCTAAGAGATTTAGGGAATATAATGTGATCAGTATTCCAAACATAAGTCCCTATGTAGTTGTGAAGGCTACAATGTAAGGATGATATGGATGCCACAAGTTACCTTTATGATTTATGATTGCAATGTTTTATTCATAAATCTTATGATTTCATGAGGTATGTTAAAGAGATTATGTTTTGTATATATTTATGGACTAATGTTTTCTTTATTTATTTTATAACCCTTACTGAGCTTTTTATGCTCATCCTATGTTTTTGAAATGTTTTTCATAGGGTATAAGGTAGGGTAAGAGAAAAGAATAAATCAAGAAGATTTATATCATTAAAAGAATTATTGTTTTCTTTTAAGAGTTTTTATTTTATGAAAAAATGGATACTGAGTTGAAGTGTCTACTTTGTAATATTTGAGATGTAATGTAGTAGTTATTACCTAATTCTTGAAAACTCTAAACCTCAAAAGATCCTCAATGTTAATTCAGGATTTAACTCAAGGTTAAGTAATGTTCTAAGGTTGGGGCCTTATAGAGACAGAACCACCTATCTCAAAAATTAGGTCACACACGCCTGCAACAAGATCCACCAACAAGGAAGAACTCGCAATCATAAAATAGGCCTTAGAACCAATATACACATCTCATAATTGATTTAATTTTACAAAAAGGTTGGTATAGAAGCATAAATAAGAAATACCTTAAGAACACACACCCATCAAACCACAACCAATAAGGAATCGACCCCTAGAACAAGATCACACAATGGATCTAAAGATATGCAGGAAGAAACATCACCACAGGTCAACAAATATGATAGCTCAATGAAATAGTAAGAGTGTGATGAAAAATGAAGAAAAAAATTATCTTTTACCTAGAGGGATGAAACAAAACTTACCTGATGATCCAAAACCAAATGAATCAACCTAGAATGAATGGAGGCTCTCAAAATAATAGGATAAGTTCCCTAGGTTAAGATCAAGGATGAATGTGGAAGAATTAAAAAATAAACAACCCATGAAGCATCCTAAAATCCCAATTAACAAAATTTACATGGAATTTAATCCCTTTACACATAGGGTAATCCATGGGGATCATATATGCCAAAAAACCCATTTCCTTTTTATTAAAAATCTCATTTTTAACATTTCATGACATGAAACCTTTACACAATGTGCACTCCCATAAAATTGTGTACAAGGTTCATGAAATATTCCCCATGTAAATTAAACATATTTTACTACCATTACCCGGAATTTATTTCTCATACTGATTTTAAAACCCCCATTTTTTAGCAAAAAATCCAAAACACATCGGGAGTTCTCCAAACTCGGGGAGAGCCCCACAAAGCTGTTAACACATTTATACCTAGAATCAATTAATTAAAAAAACATAAAACCTTTAAATTTAGTAAATTTTTCTCATAAAATGTTCTCCATCCTCAGGAGTCCAAAGTCACAACCAATTAAAGAGGAAAAGATGTAAAGGGAAGATATTTGCCTAAAAGAGGGAAATGTGATCTTAAAAACTCCCCACTGTAATACATTCCATCCTTGGGAAGTCATGTGTATGAATGAAGTATTGTAAAGTGGTGGGGACACTACTACCTCAGTAATGAATCGTGCTCCCAAGTCTCATGAGAATACGATCTATGCTGCTATAACACTCTAACTAACAAAATCAACTTCCCATGAAAAAAATTCACTTGAGAGTCAATGATCTCTACTGGATACTCCACAATAGAAACATCTAGCTCTAAATAAATATCTTATCATCTCATAAAGTGAGAGGGATCCTGGTGGTGATTTATGAACTGTGATATATGGAAAAAATCATGAATTCCTGTGTACTAAACCAACAATTCTAACCCATAATCAACCTTCCCAAGCCACTCAGTGACCTAAAGTGTTACAACATATCAAGAAGTAAAATTTACCCATTTTATAAGATAACAGTGACCCAATAGAGGAGAAGAATTAAATAAAACCCAGTCACCTTTGGAAAACTCAAAAAGATAACAACTTTGATTTGTATAAGATTTTTGTCGACTCTGTAATGTAACTAAACACCGACGTGTATCCTGAATCCACATAGATGTCTACCAAACCAAATCCAGTACCACCAAATAATATTCTCCCACCTATACCCAAAAAAGAGGTGATCTTAATGGGAGATCGTACAAATTATCAAACAAACCAATTCTTATTGATGACTGATAAAATTTGTTATAAGAAAACTCAAACAGTACGAGTTGGCTATACCATGATCCACCAAAATCTAAGACACATTCATGGAGAATATCCTCTAGGATCTGAATAGAATTCTCTATCTTACCATTTTTCTATGGATGATAATTTATAATCAACATGGCTTGAGTCTCCATCACCTCTAGGAGACTTCTTCAGAACCTTGAAATAAACCAAGGATCCCTATATGAATCAACTGTAGAAGGATCCCCATGTAACCTCTTGATCTTCAACACATACAAATTACTCAGATCATTAAATTTTTAAGTGTATTTAATTGGAATGAATTGAAATTACTTTTTCAAAAAATTAGTCCTGATCCAGATAAAAATAATCCCTTATAGAGTCTATGGTAATCTAACAAAAAACTCCATGGATACCTTGTCCCATTTCTAATATGACATAGGAAGAGGTTAGATAAAACCAAAATGTTTCAGATGCTATGGATTTATCTATTGGCAAGTGTAACAATGGGACACATAATTAGAAATGTCATGCTTTATACCAGTCCACTATAAATGTTATTTAATATCATAATACATCTTCATAATGCTCAGATGAATGATTCATGAACAACTATGACAATTAAAAAAAAAATAATCTCCTCACTAATGATGGGACTACAAACCAATCCCCATAACTAAGAATTCCATCTGATTAGAGAGACCAACTATAAACGTTCTCCCACTAATATAGGATTTTTTTTAATTCCTATGAATTCATCATCCTACTACTAACTCTACATGACAGACTTAAGGAGAGATGATGATAACTAAACACTAGTGAAAACCATGCTAGAAACTTCCTCCAGAGTATCCTAGTGAAACTAAGTGAAAACCCAATTAACTTTACACTCTTCCTTCGATTCTAAAATAGCCAGCAATGGGACTTTCCTACTAAGATCATCTACAATGACATTCCCCTTCCCGGACGAGTATGAAATTTCAAATTCAAATTGTTAAAGGTTTTCCACTCAACATCTTTGTCTTATATTCACGTATTTCTAAAAAAATATATAGATCAAACTATTATGGTCATAAAAGACTACAAAACTCTCCCAAAAAGATAGTGCCTCTAAAACTTAAGTGCATGCATAACTGTGGAAAGCTCTAAATCATGAGTGGGTTAATTTTTATCATGGGGTCAAAGATCAAGAGATTTGTATAGTACCACATAATCATACTACATGAGAACATGACCCAATCAGTGCTAGAAGTATAACATAAAAACACATACTCATTACCTAGCTCAGGTAAGATCATAATATGATCCAATTTCAAAAGTTGTTCCAACACATCAAAATAAGATTGACATGTTTCATCCTGTATTACTTTCACCACTTTCCTAGTAATACCAATAAAAGGTTATGAAAACTTTGATAAATCCTGGAGGAATCGTCAATAATATCTGTTAAGACTAAGGAATATCTGAATCTCAAAGAAATTTAATGGTTCTTCCCATGAAAAAACATCCATCAACTTCTTATGATCAAATGATAATCCATGATAAAAATCACATTCCCCATAAACTTATCTTATTGGATCGAGAAATTTCATTTTGAAATATTTCTATACAAATAGAGACTCCTCATGATTTCAAAAACCAGATTCAAATAGTGCTCATGATCATATTTAGATCTTGAGTAAACCAACATATCATCCAAAAAAACTACTAGAAAAGTGTTGAGATAATGATGGAATACCTGATTCATCAAAGAAATAAAAATTACAGGTGTTCTCATGATCATATTTATATCTTGAGTAAACCAAAATATCATCCAAAAAAACTAGTAGAAAAGTGTTGATATACTGATAGAATACCTGATTCATCAAAGTAATAAAAATTTCAGGTGTATTTGTCTGACTAAAAGATATCACAATATTGTCTTAATGTCTATACCTACTCCTAAGGGTTGTCTTCAGTATATCACACTCTCAAACTCTGAGATGATGATAACCGAACTAAATATTGACCATCAAAAACCACTTTTCCCCTTTTAACTAATCAATCAATTTATCCATAAGAGTAAAATGACACTTGTTGTTAACTTCCACTCAGTTTAACTTCTGATAGTCCACACAAAATTGAAGTGATCCATCTGTCTTCTTGGATAAGAGCACTGGGGTTGCCCATGAAAAAACAATAGGGTGAACAAAACCATTTTTCATTAGATCATCCTATTAGATCTTGAGCTCATTCACCTATGCTATTTCTATTCAATAAGAAGGTATCAAAACTAGCTGTGTAACTAGAGATAGTTCAATCCTAAACTCTATCAACATATCTGGAGGAAGAAAAGAGAAATTGTATGGGAAAAAGTCTGTAAAATCCTGAATGATAGACGAAAGATAAAAAATAAGAGAAATTACTTTAGGACTAACTACAAAAGTAGAAAACAAACTCCTGATCTCTGTATGGGAAGATCTTTCATGACCATCCATCAGATTCCACTCTCCCTAAAACACATGAACGATCCAGTCTATGGAAAGAAAAAAGACACACCAATGATAACAATCAAACTTCACATGATGAGTAACAAGTCAATCCATCCAGATGATCATTTCAAATATATCTAGATTAAAAACAAGGAAATCAAAAACCCATGCTCTTTGCTCTTCCTAATAGGTGTCATGAAATCCATAAAAAAAGGACATGAACACCATTGGAAAGATAATCATATAAAAAAATGGACAGATATAAATGAGTGGGAAGCACCAGTATCAAATAAATAAATTTCCACTAAAGGTGAAATTAATATGGTACCTCTAACTATTGTTGTACCCACATTTACCTTCATTCGGGACTCATCTACCAAGTGAATGTGTTTAACTCTTGAGGCCTGTGGCTAGAGTATTTTAGTCTTAAAAGAATATGATTATGTCATAGTAGTCTTTGGAGCCAACTATCTTTGAACATATCAAGGTGTAGAAAAATATTGAAAAAAACTCTATAGATTACAATAACATCCACAACTATTACACATATTTTTAGGTGATGTAAAATAACAATGTGTTTTTTCACCCATTCCACGCTAATAGAAAGTCAGTGGAACACTTCTAGCTACAACTGTAGGTGCTAAAGAGTTCTAATATTGAGAACCACCTCCACCACACCTGTGATGATCCTTCCACTTCTTCTTCTTCCCTAGAACGCCACTAAATCTTACACAAGGTAGAATATAAGGGGTATAATTTCCATATTTCCTACCATATTAATCTCTAGAATCATAACCTTGTACACTATCTCCACATATGTAAAATTCTTCAAAATAAATACATGTGTTTTGATATCCAGTGGAAAACTTTTCAAGTACTTCTGAGCTTTTAGTTGGTCATTATTTACATTCTGGTGTAAAAAACCATCTCTACAAACCGATTGGTTTATGCGGACACTGAATTCTCTCCATAATAAAAATAGTGGAACACCAGAGAATTTTTCATCATCAACAACATTGAAAATATAGCTGCAGGAAGAGTGTGTTTAAACCCTTCCATTCTAAGCCCCAATTCCAATATCCCTATACCATAGAATCCCACCAATGCTTACTAGTACCCTCATGTTTGAATGCTATGAAATTCACCTTGATACTCTCGAGTGTATCTAGGATATTAAGGATCTGGGAAATATTTTCAAGCTAGTCATCCACCTCTTATGTTTGATTCGTACTTTTAAAGGAATTAGGATTCTCACAAAAGAACTCCGAAGATTGATCCCCATCTCCTATAGCTCTTGGATATACCTCAAAAACTATGTTATGAGATTTTGATATATTCTGATCCATGACATGAAATTCTCACATGATTTCCTCAATAAAGTTTTTATTTATAAGAGGATTTACTTGAGGTGTATCAACTGTATCCTATTGAGGAACTTTCACAAGACAACTCAGAGGCATACAACTGAAATACAAAAAATAATAATTAATCAGACATTGAAAAACATCAGTTCAGACTATAAAACCCATAAGTGAAAACTTAGATTAATAAAAAAACTAAAAATAGGAGACACACAACCTAACATCCAATGGTAACTTGAGTCTCATCATAGAAAGAGATGTCTAGTCACTCATTAAAACCTACCTCTCATGTTCCAAAAATCCTACATCCATTTTACCAAATGTCCCAAGATAATAACTCTTCTGATAGACCACCTTTAATACCACTTTTTAATAAACCAACCTGGATACCCTCTTAGAACTGGTACCTAACCTGATCTACCACAAACTCAAAGGGTGTTCCTGATCCCCATGGGCTGAGGATTAGCACCTGTGCATGAAACAAAAATAATAGGGAAAAATTTCACCCAACATGAAGAAACAAAAATATGGAATGTATAAAAAGTATATAGAAACATCAGAAGATTAAAATATATTCCATAACAGAATGAAAAAAATATAAGCAATACAACTAAAAAAGTATAGAAACAATCTCTAAGATACAATACCAACTGCAAAGGATGAAAAAGATAAAAAACTACACCAATAGATCCATGTGATATTGTGGTAACACTCCCACCATCTCACTATCTAGCTACCAAAAACCCATATGACAGAAACAACATTATCACATCACTATGACGCCTTGACCTTACCTATATCGAATGTAATAACCCTATATATGCACTGATGAAGGGGTACGCTGGGTCTGAGCTAATATGATCAGTAGGGTCTCACACATATGTTCTATATCATGTATCTAAACAATAATCCAAGCATGCTCAACTTTATAAGAAATAAGACATGATTTATAGTTTCACGATTTGTATATTAAAGGCATGGAAAAACATTTAATTCACCGCTTTTCCACATTTCCAAATAAACAATGTAATTAGTTTCAAATCATTTCATATACATATATCAAAAATATATATCAATTCAGTAAAAATCAAGCATCACATATCATATCACATCATGGCAGTACAAACAAAATAATAAAAGAATTTTTTTCCAAATCAGCCAAAATCATAGGTAACATCCTGCCAAGGATCACACTAGGTCAGGATAGGTAGGACACTAATACATAACATAGAAAATCTCAAACACATCAAGAATATAAACATATGCATCCAGTCTAGAGAGTATAGGAACACCCAAAAAAATAAAACCCCCAAAAGGACTAACATGTCCCTAGAAAACAAATCCTAGATAGATGAGTAAATATTCAAGAGAAAACCCAATGATAGTAGAGAAGACCTATTACCACACCTTCCACCTAAGTACCCAACGTGTCCCATGTGATATATTTTGCAAAACATTTCACAAAACATTTAACAATGATTTGAAAACTCTTTTCCATTTTCCAAAACCAGGGGAAAACCATATTTTATAAAAAACCATTTCCACATAAAAAAATTCAATCATTCAATAATTATTTTTCATTTATAGAAAAATTTATCAAGAAAACAAGAGTAATGTATTTCAATAACACATTCTAGAGACAAAACCACCCACCTCAAAACTCAGGCCGAACATGTTCATAATGGGATCCACCAGTAAGGAAGAACTCACATCAAAAAAATATTCTCTAGAACTAATTTTCACATATTATAATCGGTTAAATTTAACAAATGGGTCAGCATAGAAGAGTAAAAAAACACATACCTCAAGAACACACACCTTCTACACCACAAAAAAAAAAGCAATCAACCCCCAACACAGGATCACACAATGAATATAAAGAGAAACATGGAGAATCATTACCATATGTCAACATATTTGATGAAAAAAAATGAAAAAACACTGCCACGATCAAAGGAAATGAAGAAGAAGAAAGGATCTCTTACCTAGAGAGGTGAAATGAAACTTCCCTAATTATTTAATGCTAAAAAATCTATCCAAAATGAATAGAGGATCCCAGAATCACTGGATAATATCCCTTGGTCAAGAGTAAGGAGGGAAGAGAAATAGTGAAATAAGAATCAATTGATGGAGCTCAATAAATTCCCTATCCGTGATATTTACATATCTTGTAATCCATTTACATGTTTTTTCATCCACAATGATCGTATACACCAAAAAACAGTAACATGTTTGTTAAAAACAATATTTATAACATTACATGGTGTGTAACATTAACACAACTTGTAATCACTTCACACTGTGTACCGAGTTTACAACATCTTCTATATTGAAATTTCACTTCATATATTCCCATTACAAGATGTACATTTATCTTGTAGACTACTAGAAACCCCGGTTTTCAGTACAAAACCCAGAAAACTAGAGCATTATTTGAAATCATGGTGAACCCTGAAAATACATTAACACATTTATACCCAAGCTCTATTAAATCAAACAAATATACTGCCCTAAACTTTAGGTCATTTTTCTTAGAAAATTTTCTTCATCCTCGACAGTCCAAAGAAACACCCAATTAAAGAGGAAAATAAGTAAAGATAAGGGATTTACCAGAATGTGGGAAACAAGATGTTACAAACTCCCCACCATAAGACTTTTCATCCCTCAGAGGTCATGATGAAGAATGAAGTCTGATAAAGAGGTGAGGGAACTGATCCATCATAAATGAATTTCCATACCAAGTATCATGATAATATGACCTATGCTAATATAACACACTAACCAATGGAATAAAATTACCACATAAGACTTTAACTTGAGATTAAACAATCTCTACCGCCTAATCCTCAATAGAGACATATGGCTCGAACCTAATATCTTCCCACCTCAGAATGAGAAAGGTATTAGGATGGTATTTCCTGATCTATTATTTGTGGGAAATGTTATGAATACCTGTCAACTAAATCGAAAATGCTAACCGATAGGAAAAAATCCCAATTCGATCAGTGTCCTCAAATAGTCCAACATATCATGGATCCAACACTACCAATTTTATAAGCTGATAGTGACCCAAATGTGGAAAAACATTCAAGAAACCATAATCACCTATGGAAAACATAAAAGGATTACTACCACAAAATGGGGCAAGGCCAATGCCACACTTTTATCAGTACTAACGAAAAAGTAATGATAAAAGGGGGGGGGGTACCTTTATCAGCACTAAAAAATTGCTGATAAAGGTACCCCCTTTAACAGTGTTTTTTTTAAGCGCTGTTAAAGGGACCCCCTTTATCAGCACTTTTTTGTTAGCGTTGATAATGGGGGGTCTTTATCAGCACTTTTTTTAAAAGCGATGATAAATGGTCTACTTCAAAAAAGAAATTAATTAAAAATATATATTAATATTTAAATATATAGATATAGTTATATTGATATAAATATAATATATATTTTTTAATTATAATTTTAAGTATATTTTAGATAAGTATAAATATACAATTACACTTAATATATAAGATATTTAGTGAAAATGGCTTTTAAAAAAATCAAAAAAATATTTTTAATTAATAATTTTATAATTATTATGGATTAATAGTCATTTAATAAAAATTTAAAGACTAAAACAATTAAAAAAATTAAAAAAAGATCCAAAATATGTTGAAAACGCAACTCGAACTTCAAACGGCCATAACTTTTGATCCGAGTGTCCGTTTGAGCTCTACCACATATCAAATCGAAGCCTGCGGCGATCTCTACGTCATTAGGACTTGGGAATCCCTAATCATGGTTTTTTGGACACCAAAAAAGGCCCAGAAGACCTCCAAAACTGAGTTTTTTTTCGGGGTACTCTGATTTTTTAACATTTTGTTGATTTTCAGCCTCGTTTAAGGGGGTATTATTGGATTTTTTTGGAGGGGACTAAATTTATTCCAATGTATTAAATTAATATTGATATTATGTATTTTAAATTTTATCGTTTCTTATAATGCACTACTATTTATAATCAAATATATAACAATATATACATATTTTTTATATATTCACACATAAAAATTTAATTATAAATATAAATAATAAAATATATTTACATATTAAATATATTAGCTTTATCTAAATAATAAGTAATATCCATTTTATTTAATATAAAAATATATTAATATTTATATACATATATATTAATCTAACTATATATATATATTAATCTAACTATATATATATATATTAATATAACTATATATATATATTAATATTACTATAAATATATATATTAATATCACTATATATATATTAATATCACTATAAATATATATATTAATATAACTATATATATATTAATATAAAAATATATTACTATACGAATAAATATAACTATATATATATATAAATAGAGATATATATTAATATAACTATATATATATACATATATATATATATTAATATAACTATATATATATACATATATATATATATTAATATAACTATATATATATTAAAATAAATATATATTACTATACGAATAAATATAACTATATATATATATATATATATATAAATAGAGATATATATTAATATAACTATATATATATTATTATAACTATATATATATATATTAATATAACTATATAACTATATATATATTAATATAACTATATATATATATATTAATATAAATATATATTACTATACGAATAAATATAACTATATATATATATATAAATAGAGATATCATGAAATGGAAAACAAATCAAAATAGAGGAGTGGTAAGGGCTTAGGTGCGCATGGGGGAGGTCTCGAGTTCAAAACCTGGTGGAGGCAGGGGCGCGCACGCATGGGGGAATATGAGAGCTAGCACTGATAAAGGGTAGAGGGGGTACGTGGGGGCGCTGGTGGGGGGGGGGAAGCACTGTAAAGGGGGGGGGGGGTCAAGCTCTATAAACCCCCCCCCCCCCCCCGATTGGCAGGATTTTTTTAATTTTTTTTAATTTTTTTTAATTTTTTTTTTAATTTCTTTAATTTTTTTAATTTTTTTTAGCTTTTATCAGAGCTTTTAAAAAAGTGGTGATACAAGGGGTCATTTATCAGTGCTAAAAAGAAAGTGCTGATAAAGGAAGCACAGATAAAGGACCCTTTTATCAGCGCTAAAACAAAGCGCTGATAAAGGACCCTTTTTTCAGTGCTTTGTTTTAGCACTGATAAAAGATGTCTTTATCAGCGCTTTTTTGGAGCGCTGCTAAAGGGGACCCCCTTTATCTTCACTGGATTTAACAAAGCTTTTATAGCATTGATAAAAGGGGTTTTTTAGCACTGATAAAAGGGGTATTTGTAGTAGTGGATGATGCCATTGATATTAATAAGATTTTTTTGACTCAGAGCTATAACCAAATATTGGTGTTATCCCTAATCCTCACAGACATCTCCAAAACCAAACTTGGCCCAACCAAAGAAGTTTCATCCACCTCTACCCAAAAAATAGGTGATCTATACAAGATACCATTAAAATCCTCAAAAAAATCCTTGATTATTGATGAATTATAATTTTTTTATAAGAAAAATCAACCATTCGTAGACGGCTATCCCACAATCCGCCAAAATTTAAGACACATGAATGAAGAATATCCTCCATGATCAGAATCACATGCTCTGTCTGAATGTCTTTTTGTGGAAGATAAACATTAATCAACATAAATCGAGCCCCCATTTCCTCCTGGAGACTTTTACCGAACCTTGATGTAAACCTAGGATCACTATATTGATACAATGGTAGAAGGAACCCCATATAACCTCATGATCTATTACACTTACAAATTACCCATATCATCAACTTTTTTGGTGTCTCTGATTAGAATTAAATGATATGACCTTATCTACTCGTGAGTCACCAACCAGATATAATTTATCCCTCAGGGAGTCTGTGGTAATCAAATAATAGTATAAATGGATACCTCATCCCATTTCCAAACCAAAGCTGAATGAGTTTGAATGAAACCACAAGGTTTCAGATGCTCTGCCTTTATTTGTTGGAAATTGTAATAACAGGACACATCATTAGAAATGTTATCCTTCCTAACAAAAAAACAAAAACATCATATCATGTCATAATACATCTTCATTGTCCCCTAATCAACGAACCTCAAATAACTGTGATATTAAAAAAAATTCACTCCTCACTAATGTCAGGAATAAAAACTAATCCCCAAAACTAATAATACCATCGGAATAGGTAGGATAACTAGAGATGGTCTCCCCACCATATAGGGTTTCTCAAATTCCTCTGAACTCATTATCCTACTACTGACTCTATAGGATATACTCAAGGAGATATGATGATAACTAAACCCTGGTCAAAACCATGCCTAAAACATCCCATTAAAAATCCAGATACAACTGAGTGAAAGTCACCATAAGGTTTCACACTTTAATTCCAAAATATCCTGTAATGTAACTTTCCTTCTAAGAGTGTTTGAAACGACATTCTCCTTCCCAAGGGTGTATGTGATATCAAATTCAAATATCTAAATGTATTCCACCCATCATTTCTTTATGAGATTCAATTATTTATGAAAAAAGATATATCTCAAACTATTATGGTCAGAAAAGACTATGAAACTCTCCCCAAAAAGATAGTTCTACCAACACTTAAGCACATACATAACTACGAAAATCTCTAAATCACAAGTGGGGTAATTCTTCTCATGTGGTCAAAACTGAAAATATTTATAAGCTACCAAATGATCATCCTACATGTTCGCATGACCCAAAGTAGCGATAAAAGCATCATAAAAAACCACACACCCTTTATATAGACCGTGTAAGATCAAAATAGGATCCATTGTTAGAATTCATTTTAACTTATCAATAGAAGATTGTCACTTTTCATCCCATTTGAATTTCACCCCTTTGCTAGTAAGATTAGTTAATGGTGATGCCAACTTTGAGAAATCCTTAGTGAACCATCTATAATATATGGAAAGACCATGGAATCATTGAATCTCAATGAAATTATGTGGTTGTTCCCATGAAAAATCAACCCTCACATTCTTATTATTGATAGATAATTCATGATCATAAATCACATGCCCTATGAACTTCAATTCCTGGATCTAGAAATTTCATTTTAAAATCCTTCAATAGAAACAGTAACTCCTGAGTACTTTCAAAACTGTATTCAAATGGTGATCGTGCTCAAATTCATATATCAACAAAAAAATATCATCAATGAAAACTACTAAAAAACTATTGATATATTGATGGAAAATAAAATTAATCAATTCCATAAAAAATGAAAGAGTATTAGTCGAACAAAACAGAATCAAAATATATTCTTAATGGAAATACCTACTTCTGAAGGTCGTCTTTAGTATATCACACTCCTGAACTTTGAGTTGATGATAACCCGACTAAAGATCATTCTTCAAAAACCAAAATTTTCCCTATTAACTGATCAAAAAAATCATCAACATGAGGAAAATGATACTTATTCTTAATCTTTATTCAGATCAACTTCCGATTGACCATGCTCAATCAGAGTGAACCATCTGATTTCTTCGAAAAGGGAACTTGGGATTCCCAAAAAAGAAACAGTAAGGTGAAGAAAACCTTTTTATCCAATTATCCAATTGAATCTTAATCTCCTTAAACTCTACTAGTTCCATATGATAAGAAGGTATCAAAACCAGCTGCGTACCTAGAACCAAGTTAATTGTAAACTATACCTCTCTCCCTATAGGATTACTAGATAAATTGTCTACAAAAATGTTAAGAAGATACCAGAAAATAGTGGGAAGATGAAAAACATAAGAAAAATCATTAAGTTGAACTATAATAGTAGAAAACAAACTCCTGAGATTTAGGCGGGAGGTTCCTATATGACCAAAACTCGGATCCCACTCTCTTTTAAACACCAATGAGATCCCATAAGTTCTATGAAATGAGATTAGTCAATGATAAAAATCAACCTCTCTATAATGATCTATAAGGAAATCCTTCTAGACGATGTCATCAAATATATCTAGATCAAGAATAAAGAAATTCTATACTAAATACACGCCAAACATTGAAAGAGCACAAGGACATTGAAACCCTTTCCTTTTCCTCTTCCCAAGTGGTGTGTATAACTTTATAATAAATGACATTAAAACCATTGAATGGTTAATAATATCAACAAAATTTCTAGATATACATGATTTGGAAGCACTGATATCAAATAAATTTATTTCCACTGAAGTTGAAATACCTATGGTACCCCTCACTATTGCTGGACCTACATATACCTCCACTATAAACTCTTCTAATGTGTTAAGTTTCATTATACGTAAGGCCTATGGATAGAGTCTTGTAATCTTAGAAGAATATAACTGCACTGCAGCATCCTTTAGAACCAACGATCCCTTACCATATCGTGGTGTAGACATAGCCTGGATAAAACATTGTAGAGGACCATAATGTCCACAACTATTACACATATTTGTAGGTGAAGGAAATGAACTCTCTATGTGTCTGACCTTTCCAAACATATAGTAATTAATAGGTACACCACTATCTACTACTGGATTTTCCAAAGATTCCTTAAATCAAGAACCACCTCCACCACTCCTATGATGATCCTTCAACTTTCTCTTCTTCCCTAGTGCACCATTGAAGCTTCTACTAGGTGGAGGATAAGTGGAATAAAATCCAAACTTTACTTTAATATTCATCTCTTCTATCATAGCTCTATACACTGTCACAACATATATTGAAAGATTCAACATAAATACCTATGATTTGTTATATTGTCACAAACCCTGCATGTACTTATGACAATTAAGCTAGTCATTCTTTTCAATCTATGGTGAAAAAAGAACCGAATCTGTAAATTGATTAGTGTATGCTAACACTAAACTCTCTCCCTTATTCAAAGTAAGAAACTCTATATAATTTTCCATCATCACAGATTCTAGAAAATAACTTTTTGAAGTAGTGAGTCTTGATACCCTTACATTCCAAGACCACATGCCTATCCTCCTATACCATAGAATCCCACCAACACTTTATAGGACCGTCAAGTATGAACACTCTAGAATTCACCTTGATACTCTCAGGTGTATCTAGGAATTAAAAGATTTGATAAATCTTGTCAAGCTAGTCTTATACCTCTTAAGGTTCAGTCGCACCTTTAAAATATGGTGGATTATCATGAAAGAACTCCCATGATCGATCCCTATCTCTTATAACTCCAAAATGTACCAAAAAAACTACATTTTAAGATTGAAGTTCATTATGATCCATGACATAAACTTTTTTGCATGATAACATTGATAATGTTATCATCCATAGGAATATTCCCTTGATGAGAATCAGTTGCATCCTCTTGAGGAACTTTCAAAAAATGTCTCAGAGGCATACTGCTACACACCACAACAACAAAAACGAACACACACAAAAAATATCATTTTATACCAGAAAATCCAAAAGAAAAAATGATATTAACAAAAAACACTCAAAACTAGAGACACATATCCCAATATACCATGGTAACTTGAGTCTCCTGATAAAATTTGGCCAGGCACTCACTATAACCTACCTTTGATGTTCAAAAAATTCAGTCTCCAACCTACCAAAAATCCAAAGACAAGAAATACTGAGGAAAAAACACCTTTTATACCGCTTTATAATGAACATACCCAGATACCCTCTCAAAACTGGTACCTGACCCAATCTACTACATACCCGAAGGGTGTTCCCAATCCCTATGGGTTGGCGACTAGAACCTCGACATAAAACAATAATAAGAGGGAATTTTTTTCCAACTTAAAGCAACAATAACATGGAATGTTATAAAATTATAAGAGAAATTATAAGTTAAAAATATATTCCATAATTAAAAGAAAACAATGGTACTGATACAACTAAAATGGTAGAAAAACAATTTCCGAGATACAAGTCCAACCGAAAAAGATGAAAAGGCTAAAAAAATACTCCAATATCTCCATGTGAAAGAATGCGAACACTCCCACCATTTCACCACCCAGTTACCCAAAAAACCGATAATAAGAAACCCCACAACCTTACTATGGAGCCTTTTCATTCCCTATGTCGAGTGACATAACTAGGTCTATGTACAACCGTAGGGGTATACAGGGCATGAGATAACATGATCAGTAGGGTCCCACCTAGGTGCTCCATATCAAGTATCTCAATAACAACCCAATCATACTCAAATTTAAAGAAAATATGATTTTATATATTTTTTAGTAGTTTTTATATCAAAGGAACATTTAATTTATCTATTTCATACATTTCCAAATAAAGAAGGTAATTTTTTTTAAAGAATTTCATATACATATATAAAATTAATATATAAAGTCAAACCAAATATTTTATCACATATCCTACCACATCATGGAAGTGAAACCAAAAAATTACAAGCCAAAATAGCCAAAATTATCCAAAATCATAGGTAACATCACACCAAAGATCACACTAGATCCGGATATCTAGGACACTCGTACCAAAATAGACAATCACATGCACATCAAGACTATAGTCTTATGCACAAATTCTAGAGATTAGAGCAACATCCTAATAAGTGAACCCCCCAAAAGTTCTAACAAGTCCCTAAAACAACTGGTCCAAAGATCATAGGAATGATCCATGAGAAAACCCTACAATAATGGATGAGACATATTACTACACCTTTCACACAATAACCCAAGGATTCCCATGTTCTCTATTTTAGAAACCATTTCAAAAACTGTTTCACATTGCTTTAAAAACCCTTTTACATTTTCCAAAACCCCAAGAATATCATTTTTATAAAGAACCATTTGAACACAATCAAATACAATAATTAAATTATTCCATTTCATTTATAAAACAATTTATAAAAAATATGAGTAATGCAGTTCACCAACATTGGCTAAAGAGAGATCCACCAACCTCAAAACTTGCGTCAAACACACCCATAAATGAATCCACCAATAATGAAGAACTCTAAACAATAATAGAGGCTATAGAACTAATCCTTACATCTAATAATTTATTCAATTTAAAAAAATGGTCAATAGAGATGATAAAACAAGATATACCTCAATAATGAACACCCATTACACCGTAGTTAGGAAGGAATTGTGCCCCCGAAACAAGATCAAACAATGGATCTAAATATAATCAAGAAGAATCATCAACATGTGTAAAAATATTCAATATCACAATGCAATGGAACTATATTTATTAACTAAAATTTAGAATAAGAAAGTATCCCTTAACCAAAGAGATTCAAAGAAACTTCCCTGATGATCCAACTCTGAACAAATCAATCTGATATGAACAGAGAATCCCAAAATCACTGGAGAAGAGCCCTAGTTTGAGATCAAGGATGGTTGTGGAATAATTAAATAAGAAAAAACTAATTTTGTTCCCTAAGAGAAATTTTGGTGAAATTTTTATGATGTGGAATCCCTTTATAAGTCGTGTAATCCACATGGATCATATACGACAAAAATCCCATCATATTTTTATTAAAAACATGATTTGTAACATTTTACAATGTGTAATAATTTTATGTTATGTACCAAGTTCACAAAATTTTTCCTACACAAATTACACATTGTGTACTCCCATCACACAATGTTGATTTCTCTTTAAAACTACAAAACCCCAATTTTTAGCAAAAACCCAAAACACCTTAGACATTCTCCGAACTCATGGATATCCCAAAAAATTCCATCAACACTTTCATACCAAGGATCCATTAATTCAAAAAAAAAACACATCCTTGAACATTTCACCATTTTCCCAGTAGATGTTCTCCATCCTTGGTAGTATAAAGATGAACCCAATTAAATCAAAAACAAGTATAGAGAAGGGATTTACTTGAAAGCACGTGACACAATGTTACAAGAGGCACTTGGGAGTCAACAAAGGAGGCTGAAATCATATCAAATAATTTAAAGATAAAATTATATTTATGGTTTTTGAATATATAAATAAAATGTTAGTCACAATTTTATTGATTACAGGTAAATAAAAAAAGAAATTACTACTGTGTAAATCAAATAAGGATTGATACAAGACAACCTATAATTATTCCATTGGGAAATAGATTTTTCCTGTTAGGGGAGAAGAATATGACCATGTTGCTTGTGCTAAAGAGAATTATGAGACTCTATAACTCTTATCAACTAAAATAGGAAATTATTGGATGGAAAGTAAGAATAAGGGGAACAATATTTTAAATGATATTTATTTGAAGGTGATAAATAATATAAACATATGGATTCCAGATAGTGGGAGATCATCCCAAATGATGATTTGTATGAACATATTATGAAATGTGATATGATGTATTGATTGTATAATTTATATTAGTGATGGAGGTGCATTAAGGTTCTATGTAATTGTTAAAACAAATATTATTAGTGATGATTTTAAGAATATGGATGTTCTCTATGACATAATCTTTCGAGTGTTGGATAACTATGTCACTCAAGACTCGAAGTCACATTAAAATAGAAGGTCTTTCTAATCAGAGCTAAGGAGGAAAAATCTTTTATTAAAGGATGTAACACAAATGATAATCTATTTAAATTTTATGACAAGAAAATTAAATATATCCTTATGGTGAAATAGGATAATAAACTATGGAATAAAAGCATTAAGAACAAAAGTCAACAAAGGATTGAGAATTTATACTTGCTAAAGGATATAATTGAAATTATAATATTAATATAGTACATATAGAGAACTTGAGATTCTTATATGAGGTGGAATGTGGTGAGAAATAAATTCTAACCAAATAAGAAAAGAGAATCCAACTTACTTGATATAAGTCACATTGATGTGTCCGGTCTATTGAAATATCACAAAACATGAGCTGGAAGGTATTTCGTTTTATTTATCGGTGATTATAGTGGAATGGGTTGTATGATGTTCATGAAAATAAATTATAATTTCATGGATTTAATCAAGAATTAATAGAGTTTATATGAAAAATAATTTATAAGATCCATCAAGATTATGAGATCAGATAATGGTTAGAAGTAATCCTATATTGTGGTGTAAAATTACCTATAAATGCATGAAATAAATAATATAGTTACATTAATGAGGATTTCATAACCTAATAATATATTGTAAGGAAGAGCTATAAGATTAATAATATGGACAATAAAGTACTCATTAAGATTATATTTTAGTGAATTATTAGGAGGAAGTAGTGAAAGTGGTTGTTTATACAAAAAATCATGCTTTGTTTAGTCCTTGAGAGAAGTGAACATTGTATAAGATATGTAATGGGAGGAAACTGATACCGAAACATTTTTAGAGTTTTTAAAAGAAAGTGTTATATTCTGAATAAGGAAGGAATTCAAGGAGAATATATTGATTTAGTGGATAAAATAATCTTCATAGGCCACTCAATTAAGATTATGGCTTATAAATTCTTTAACAAGTGGTTTAAAAATATTATGGAGAGTCATGATTTGAATGTAATTGATAAAAGGGATATAAAAATAAATAAATTAGTTTTAAAAAAAATTGATGAAGAATATGATGTTGACTCAAATTCATGAGGTCTTCATGGTCTAAGACAAGAGAAAGATTTTGAGGTTTAGTTGAGAGAATATGATGAAGCTACTAAAGAGATTAAACCATTAACTCAAAGGTTGAATAAATAATTTTAGATTTATGAATAAAATATGATTTGTGATAGATCTACTCAAATAAAAAACATGCATGATGAAGAGTATAGAGAAAACCATACTTTTATATGAAGTGGAGCCATTTATTTTTATATGTATCAAATGATGAATCATAGGTCAGATCCCTAAATGAATAGTAGGACCAAATAGATAATAAAATGACATGGAAGATTATGAAGATACTAGATGATTGATATTCCACTAGAATGAAGTGTTTGTTCAAGAAAAAAAATATTATGAGCATTAAAATATGATTTAGAACAAAGATATATTGGTGTGCATGGGTAATGCATAAATCAAAGGTATTTAATTAGATAAAAAATTATCACCCATGGTGATTATTTAGTTCAAAAGAATCTTCTTGGATTTTTAAACTGAAAGAGTTTTAAAGGTGTATCAAATGGATTTAAAGATAACATTATTTAATATATTTATCAAAGAATAAGTATACATTTAACAACTAGTGGATTTTTTAATCTAAGATGATGAATAAAATTCATATATACTGAAAAAGAATTTGTTTGGATTGAAATAAGTGCCTATATCATGTTATTATTGATTAAATACTTACTTGAAGAAGTTATAGTTTCATAGATATGGGTTCAATCAAAACATATATGTTAAATCAACTAAAGAATCATAATTTATGTTGCATTTCTATATTGAAGATATCATATTAAATGGTAGAAAGATGGAATTGTTGGATGATTTTGCAATATTAATGATCTCTTAGTTTGATATGTCTATTATTGAAGAAATTTCGTACTTTCTAAGGTTATAGGTGAATCAAATGGAGGGATATAAACTAGTTTTTATAGTTAAATATGCAATATATCTACTGATGAAGTTTAAGATAAATGAGAGAAAATTGGTTTCAACATTGATTTCATTTAGAACCAGTCTTGGAAATTATGAAGAAGTAAGTTTTATTGATAAAACATTATATTGGGGAATGATTGTGAATTTTTTATATTAGATAGAAATGAGTATCTATTAAATTATTCTACATGCTTGGGTGTTCAATTATGGTGTAGTATGAATGATAAATTCCTCACTTCTATGAAAATAATTATGAGGCACATTAAAAAAATGATTATGGTTTAGTGTATTGTAAAATGAATGATCAAGATTTATATGTATATTTGTATGTGAGTTGTTCTAAAAACATTATGGATAAAAATACACAAGAGGAGGAGCATTATTTATTATTAGAAAATTAAAAGGGTATCATAGTAAGAAGAAAGATAGTAAATCTACTAGCACGGTGTAAGAAAAACAAATTTTTTCCACAATTTATGTACCCAATTTTTTTTTATATAATAGTAATCATAGGATTTTTTGGAAGTTTTAGAAATAAATATATTGATTCATTATGATATAAATTGTGTAGTTAAAGAGAAACAAAATCATGTATAACATTCATGTACAAAACATATTGAAATCTAGTGTCATTTAATTAAATATATGGTGAAGAAAATATTGATCAAGATGGAACATGTTCGAATACATTATAATGTTTCATATATTTTTATAAAACCTTTGGACACAAAATATTTAAAAGGAATCACTTGAACCTTGGTGTTAAAAAATTAGCCTTGGGTTGAGGATTTTTGAGAATCACCTCTACCCATATGTTTTAGGGCATAATATGACTACTCATGTTTTTAAAGGGAATTTCCCTTTCATTCCCCACAAAAAATCAAGGCTTTAATAGTGATAGTAAAGGGTTTTATTAGTGCATAAAAAGCACTATTATTATGAGCAATTCTAAAAGTTGGGTGGGTGGGGGGGGGGGGTCTTTAACAGTCCTAAAAAATCACTACTAAAGGAACCCTTTATCAGTGCATTTTAGCGTTGTTAAAGGGGGCCTTTAACAACATCTTTTTAATGCTGTTATAGGGTTTCTTTTAATAGCACTAAAAAAGAAATGTAAAATAATATTAAAAAAACATTAATTTTTAACGGATCCCTGTCCCCCTTTCTTTGTGCTTACAACCCAGTTTCTCAGTGGTTTCCACTAACCATCTTCCATCATGCACCCCACCTCCCTTTCTCAGTACTATATGGCTACACTGAATAATTTCATGTGTTTGAATTTGATCCCGGGACCTCCCTCATGAAAATAAATTCTCTTTACCTCTATGCCATGCGTATTTTTCTGTATATTTAATGACTTTTCAATTTAATTGTATAAATTTTGAAATGTGATATATATATATATACACAATTAAATTTATTTAAATATATTATATAATAATATTCATTTATATATATTAATATATATATATATATATATATATCTCTATGTGTGTGTTTTTATTAATACACAAAAATATGTATATATAAAAGTTATATATACATATGAATGCATTTTAATAAGGTAAATAAAATGGATAATGTTTACCTTAAATAAAATGAATAACAAATATTTATTTTATATATTTCAAAATACATTTCTATGTAAATATGTTGATATAACAGTTTATACAAGTAATTTATTATAATTAAATATAAAATTATGCATATATTTAATTTTAAATAAAAATAAACTATGTAAAACGATAAAATTTCAAAACCATAATATTAATATGGATGTAAGACATAGAAATAAATTCAGTCCCCAATAAAAACAAGTAGAAATACCCCCTTAAATGTGCCTAAAATTCTATCGAATTTTAAAAAATTATGGTACCCCAACTTAAAACATAGTTTTAGAGGCTTTTTGTGCCTTGAAAAATGGGAAAGAGTTTTACCTATGTCACTAAGGGTTTATAGATCATTTCAGGCTTCTATTTTATATGTGGTAGAGCCCAAACAGACACCCAGATCAAAAGTTATGGCCGTTTGATGTTCGAGTTATGTTTTCAACCTATTTTAGATCTTTTAATAATTTTATATTTTTTTAATTTCCAATTTATATTAAATGAATATTAATAGATAATAATTATAAAATTATCGATTAAATATACATTTTTAATTATTTATAATCCATTTTCACTAAATATCTTTTATATTAAGTGTAAATTCATATTTAACTTATCTAAAACATATATTAAAAATATATATTATATTTGTATCAGTAGAAATATATTTATATATTATTTTTAATGAAATATATATTTTCTGAAATACACTCTATACTAGTGATAGTAAAAAATCACTGAAAATGGAGGGTCTTTATCAGCGCTTTTTTAGCTCTATTAAAGATCCTCTTTAACAACCCTAAAAAAGTGATGTTAAAGGGGGCCCTTTATTAGTGTTTTTATAAAATTGAAAAAGGGGGTATTTAACAGCTCTTTTATCTAGTGTTGTTAAATCCCTAATGTTGGATAAACCTAATTTTTTAGTAGTGATTAAAGGAGTTAGTGAAATATATAATCAATTTCAAAGGGGGATAATCTTTCATGTTCAATCAAGTTAAGTCAGTGCATGAATTATTACCATAATGGGGAAGAATCTACTTTTGAGGTGGGGGGGGGGGGGGAGGGGAATTCATACAGAATAATTGGGGATATAAAATCTATAAGGATTTGTTGAATGTTATGGATGAATATATAGTGAGTTTGATAAAGCTTCATAATTTCATTATAAGTTGTTAAGTAATGTTTGGAACTGAAGATTGATGGTGGTCATATAATTCTCTCTTGATCATGTATTTTCTACATTGATCATTTCTCATGCATACATAGAGTGAAAAGGTATATTATTTCCCTTTTATATATTCAATATAGCTAAATTTCACCAAAGACCCTTTATATTTCTAACAAAACCAAAGGGGGAGAGTGTTGGAATCAATGATGTCAGTTGTTGAGATTTTTTGGCCTAAAAAATCAGCATGATTAACCTGACGTGTCAGCTAATCCATCTCCCCTAGTCATGAAGAGTATTACTAAACCACACGAGCTAGAAAATACTTCTCAATGATCAAATAAAAATTCTTTGGTAATGATTTCACCCATGAAAAAGAGTAAATGAGTTTTAGATCTTTTACAAAAAAATACATGATGGTACATCCATACATTGAACATCTATGATATAAAAATAATCAAAAACAAATATAAAATGAAACCAATGAAAAAATGTATAATAAAAATAAAACAATCTAATTATATAAATATACAAACATCATTTAGGTTGAATACATACCATTATATTATAAAAAGAAACCAAATTCAACAAATGATGCTCATCTTGGCCGATATGTTAATGTTCCAAAACACAAACAATAATGAACCAAACTGTGATATTACCACCATGAAATCCAAAGTTTTCCTACCATATCCCAAATCACTATCATTGACCTAAGAAAAGGAATCCAATATGAATAAAAAGTTAGGAAAATATGTACAATATAGGAATAACACACACATAGTGTGAATGCAGAGTGTGATCTAACAGGACCAATAGGAACTTACCAAGGAGTCTTTGAAATTAATTTCAGTAAGAAATTATTTTATCCTAGTTAAAAATAAATTATAAAATAAGAGTTTTTCATTTTTTTATAAAAAATAAATTAATATGAAATCATTCCTTATATAATAAAAAACAATGTCACTTAATTATTTGGAAACTAATTGAAAATATCCAGTGTACACCAATAATTTTCATAAAGACCAATAAAACCACCTTTTCTTATTTCAAACTTTTCTTGAAATTATATACAAGAAAACATGTACTTAACATTTTCATACAAAAAAAATACCTTAAATAAATTTTGTAAAAACAATTCAAAATCAAACAAAACAAAAATAAATATAACACAATACAAATTTGTCCCCACTAAGTTAATGAAATATAACAAAAGTAAATAATGAAAATGTTTCCACAACAGTAAAGCATAGGGGAATATAAAAAAATCATATTAGGATCCACTCCAGGGAACCAAAAATCAAGGAATGAGTATCATAGGCTATACCATAGGTCTCAAAGTGAGATGATACAATATTTTATCAAATACACAAGACCAACTGTCAGTCTATGTTGTGTCCAAAACCAATAAAAAATCCACCTGACTTTCCCATACTATAATCTTTAGGGTAACTCCTATCCTTGTCCAATTTTACACAAGATAGTACATTAACCCATGTGTGATCTAAACTAGTGTAGCCTAAGTCAAGGTATCTGATTTTTCTAAATGGGTTACTATAACCAATATAAACTGGGTGTAAGAAATAAGTAAGGTTATAATGCATCAACAAATAATAATGATAAATCTACCTCACCTCCAATAACCTCTCACAAAACAGAGCCATTCCACATCACACAATCATGACATATCAATGAAAAACCCCTTAAGGGGTAGAAAAGAACAAGGGGTAATCAAAGAGGTTCTCACAACATCAAACCATTCATTTAAAAGTTACAAAACGGTTTGCATGAAATTTTACATGGGATGACAAGTAATTTTCATTGAATTAAATTTCCCCTTTAAAAATTATTTAGAAACCATTACGAAGCCACAATCCCTCCCATTTTTAAAATGATCATTATAAATAACTTGGAAATCCACCACACCAATTAACCAAATACAATTAATTTCATTACTTGAAATAAAACCAAGTTCAAAACCACTTCTTTTCCATCATAAAATTAAATCCATAGAAATTATTTTAACACAATTGTTTTTGATGATTCATCAATCATTTTGAAATAAGCATTTGAAATGCATGTGGAATCTCTTTTATGAAAATCCAAAAGTTCTCAAAAACCACTTGAAAACATGTTATATATATCATATGTATCCATAATATCATAAAAATTGAATATATAAAGCATAAAAATAAAAAGAATTTACAAATAAAGGGATAACATAGAATCAACTACCTCAAACCAGGTAGAATCAAGCCTCACTGCATAACCCTCTAAGGTTAATTCGTAATTGAGTCAATAATTAGCCTATATATACCCTTAATAGTCAAACCCAAAAGATTATATGAAGCCAAACCCTAAATACCCTTTATATAGCGATTAAGGTTATTGAATAGATAGAAAACGAAAAAGAAAATGAGGTAGAGAATAGATGAGGAGAGATAGAAGAATGAGATGGATCATTACCTTGAATTAATCACTATAAAACATGAGGGAAAAAATAAAAAATCCAAGTAGGAGGAAGAATAAGTTCTCCCTTAATATTCCTAAGAGTTGGCAACATGATATGGGAGAGGGAGGGGGAGCTAAGCACTTAAATTCAATAATGGTATAAAGGTAAATTCACTTATTAAGTGAATATGTGAAAGAAACATGGTTATGGAACACAATTTGATAAACTATGAACCAAATATACAAATTTCATAGGATAAACAATGGAAATCCACAAGGTTCTTTTGACAACTCCACTTTTATTAGAAACTTAAACCTGATTTATTACAAAAAACCTTCACTTGATACAACATGGAAGATCGAGAGGTCTAGTGTATTTGGGGATCAGGAACATTACGTAACAACTTAAAACTTGAAATACAACACCTTTATTGAAAACTTTCTTTACATGACCACTACATTCCCTCGTACTTATCATTGCATGGGATAACCCGAGGACATGCATAAGAAAAGTGTGATCTATAAAGCCCAGTAAGGGAATAATCATTTAATAACATGAGGAATACAATACATGTTAGACAATAGGCATATCAATAGAGAAAAAGAGGAGAATAAACATAAAGGCATGATAAAGCATGACCATCATAACATGGAAATGTGGCAACAACACTTGACATAGAATTAGCATGAGACAAGGATCATTGCACATGGAGCATGAGTAAATACTCATTGCACATGAAGCACGATTAAAACCTCATTGCACTTGAATTAGCATGAGTTAACACCCATTTCACATGATGTATCATGATACTATAATTTACCCAATGCATTGGAGCGTTATAAGGATGCACCCTTCTTAAACATTTCATTTGATTCATAAGTGTGCCACATGGATCATATAACATGGATTCATAAAACATCACCATTTATTCCAAGATAAAGGAATATGGAATTCATACATGAAACCTTATAATAAATAAGTAAATTTGAATAAATGTGAATACCCTTGATAGATACATGGGCATGGTATTCACTACACAATGATATTGGCTTGGAAAATCGGTGTAATTTTGGCAGCGTAACGGCGTGACGTAAGAATTCATAAAAATGGTTTATGAGAGATAAAGGGGTATCTCATGATAAGTACATAAAATGGACAGTAAGGGTGGTCATATATATACATGTACCAAAACTTTTAATGGAATTTAGAGTCATGATACAAAAGAATTGCTTGAATGTAAGAGGAGAGAGAAATTCCTTTTGGAATTTCGGCATAGTAGCAGGTGTGCATGGGAGACATTTAATGAGAGAGAAAGGGGTATCCCATCATTAAAACATAAAGAGGGTAGTATGGGGGAGGTGAGAAACCATACTCCAACATTTATAATTTAAATTAAATGGGCATAACAACATTGAGAAAATTGGACAAAAATGATAATGGAAGAAAAACCCTTACTTGGAAGTGTGCTTCCAAAGGCCTAAGAGAGGCTTGAGAGAGGCTTCTTAGGAGCTTGTGGCTCCTTGGGAGGATTATAGGGAGAGTAGGGCAGAGTTTAGACGAACTAAAAAGGCTTTTAGTGAGGAGAAAGTGGGATATTGGTTGGGTTTATATAGGAAAGGCGAGTGAATTCTTTATTATTTAGGTTTGGGACACCTCACATTAAAATAATTCAAACCACAAACCAGCCCCTGGTTTTTGCCAATGGTTTTTTTTCAAAGGGGATTGGAAAAAAATATTTTATAATTCCAAAGTCTAAACTTATTAAAATAATGGGGTTGCTTATGTGGAGGTGAGTCACACTCCCAAGGAAAACAATTTAAAAAGACAAGATATTTAATAATCCTTGAAGGGTCCATTAATGCTTTGTAAAATAAGTAAAAAAAACCCAAAATAACATTATTATTTTGGTAAAACATATATTTTCCGAACATAAGTATTATAGTATTTTTTTACATCACTATTGGGTCATTATGATGTCATAAAACACATTATATATTGAAATAGTATTTAATTTTTACCCACAAATTTGACTGTCTCAGAAAATTATGAAAAATTCACTATTGGATAATTTCGACATCTTGATTCCAGAAATAATATTCATTTTATCTAAATAATTTTCTAAAAATGTTAATTTTGACTTTTAAAATAAAAACCGACATTTATCGAAAATTCATGGGTTTTGAGAAAAATGGCTTTCAAACCTTAATAAAAATTACAATTGAATTCATAAAATTATACGATCATTTATATTTAATTAAAATTAATTTAACAATAATAATAATATTTTATTAAAATATTATTTAATTCAAAAATCCATTAATTCATCAAAATATATTTCTTATTTGAATATTAACTAAAAACACTATTTGATCATTAAAAACTATTAACAAGGTAACAAAAATAACATGAAAATATATTCATTTTTATATAAAAAAATAATGTACATAACCATTGTGCTAAGGTATTGTTACATAACCCTTTATAACACCCACATAACACCGAAGAGTAATGTGTGCGATGATGACAGACTCTTCGGGTGGCTTGTATAACATTGTTCTAGTGGTAATCTCTATCAACTTCTACTTCTCTTGTATGAAGTCCCGCTTGAGATTAACCTATTGAAGTTCATCTTGGGCTTGGTCAAGAGTGAATCCCAATGATGCCACCTATTTTCCGAGTTCCGACAAATGGGCTTTTTATGGGGCACGTCTACTGGATGAGGCCATCGCTTCCATTTTCTGAGTAAATTAGATTCGTTAAAGCCCTATATTTATACTAATCATGTGATCACCATTCAACGACTATAATAGAAACGATCAAAATTGTTAACATAAAACCAAAGAAGTTGAAATTTTATATAAAATTTTTACATAAAGTGACATTTAATTAGATAAAGAGGGATTTCCATTAATGAATGTTTGGGTCGTTACAATATTATCCCCTTAAGAAATTTTGCCCTCAAAAATTCCTTTTCCCACACTAAAACAAATGTGGGAAACTCTGCTTCATCACTTCCTCCAATTCCCATGTCGCTTCTTCAAACTTGTGGTTTCGCCACAACACCATGATGAGGGGTATTGTCTTCTTTCGTAGAACTTTTTCTCTACAATCTAATATCTTCACTGGTTCCTCCTCATAAGAAAGATCATCCTCTAACTGTACCACCTCTGAAGAGAGTACATGTGAAGGGTCCAGTATGTACTTCCTTAAGAAGGATACATGAAATACATCATGCACTTTTTCTAGGGTAGGTGGAATTTCTAGTCGATAGGCCACAACCCCGACACGATCAAGAATATCGAAGGGTACGATGTACCTTGGACTTAACTTCCCTTTATTTACAAATCTCATGACCTTCTTCCATGGAGATATGTGTAGAAATACCATGTCTCCAACTTTCAACTCAAGGTCTCATCAACGATTATCTGTATAACTCTTCTGTCGACTCCAGGATGCCTTGATATGTTGCTTAATGGGTTTCACCTTATCCGCCATTTCTTCGACCAATTCTGTTCCAAGAATCTTACGCTCTCTGACCTCATCCCAACATGCCGGTGTTCTGCACCTTTTCCCATAAAGGGCTTCATATGGTACCATTTGGATGCTTGAGTTGAAACTGTTATTATAAGAGAACTCAACCAGAGGAAGATATTGATCCCATCCTCCTTTAAAGTCCATTGAGAATTCTCTCAACATGTCCTCAAGTGTTTGAATAGTCAACTCTGATTGACCATCAATTTGAGGATGATATTCCATACTAAAGTTCAGTTCAGTATTCAGAGCATGTTGAAGACTCTTCCAAAACATAGAGGTGAATCTTGGATCTCGATCAGAAATAATAGATAATGGTACTCCATGCAGCCTTACTACTTCCCTGATATATATCTGTGCCAATTGATCCAATGAGAAATCCTCCCGAATAGCAATGAAGTGTGCAGTCTTTGTAAGACGATCCACAACAACCAGGATTTCATTTTTGCCTTTGGATGTCTTCATAAGTCCAGTGACAAACTCCATGGTGATGTTCTCCCATTTCCATTCTAGTATAAGCAATGGTTGCATCATCCCCTTAGACTTCTGCCTCTCTGCCTTCACTTGCTGACACACCAGGCACTTTGATGTATATTCAGTGATCTCCTTATTCATATTATCCCACTAATAATGTTGTAGGAGATCTCAATACAAGTTTGTGTTTCCTAGGTGAATAGATAAATTTGAACTATGTGCATCATCCAAAAGTTACTTCTTCAGCTCTAGATTTGATGGAACACATAGTATTTTCCCAAATCTCACAATTCCTTCTTCATTAACATTAAACTCTGAGGATTTCCCTTTTCCAATAGCTTCCACTTTTTCTTGAATTCCCACATCATCCTTTTGAGCATCCTTTAAAGTTTCCAAAAGTGATGGTTGAGCTATCGTTTGTGAAATGATTTATGATGTTCCCTTCTTTATGATTACCATGTCTATCCTCATAAAATCTAAGAAGATTTGATCCTTTTAAATTCTCATCAATGATAGAATTACGGGGTCTTTTCTACTTAGAGCATCCACCACCTTTTTGCTTTCCCAGGGTGGTAATGGATTGAGCAATCATAGTATTTGATCAGACTTAACCATCTTTGTTAGAACATATTCAACTCTTTATTTGTGAATATATACTTGAGGCTTTTGTGGTCTGTATATATTTCACACTTCTCCCCAAATAGATAATGCTGCCAAATTTTCACAGCAAAGATCACTACAGCCAGCTCAGGGTCATGTGTTGGATAGTTCTATTCATGAACATTCAATTGCCTTGAATCATAGGCAATAACTTTGTCATTTTGCATCAACACACATCCCATGACCTTCTTTGAAGCATCACTGAATACCACGAAAAGTTCTCCACTTGTGGGTAAAGTGAGCATGGGCGCAGTGATAAGCCTCATTTTCAACTCCTTGAAGCTTTCTTCGCATTAATTACTCTAAGAAAACTATAGTCCCTTCTTAGTTATCTTGGTAAGAGGTTTGGAAAATCATGAGAAATTTCTCACAAATCGTCGATAATATCCAGATAACCCCAAGAATCTACGAATATCTGTTACCGATGTTGGCCTTGGCCATCCCTCAATTGCATCTGTTTTGGAGGGATCCATAGATATCCCATTTCTTGTGATGATATGCCCCAATAATGATACCTCTTTCAAAAAAAACTCACACTTTCTATACTTGGCATAGAGCTTATCCTTTTTCAAGGTCTCTAGTATAGTTATCAGATGCTCCTCATGATCCTCCTTAGTTTTGGAGTATATCTGAATATCATCTATAAAGACTACCACAAATTTGTTGAGGTAATCTCTAAAGACTCTATTCATCAATTCCATGAATATTTCTGGAGCATTAGTGAGTCTGAAAGGCATTACTATGAATTCATAGTGCCCACATATTGTACGAAAAGCAGTGTTGGGGATATCATTCTTCTTCACCCCTACTTGATAATATCATGACCGCAAATCCACCTTGAAGAAGTAATGTGCTCCACACAGCTGATCAAAAAAGTCATCAATTCATGGGAGAGGATACTTGTTCTTTATCATGATTTTGTTGAGCTCATGATAATCGATTCAAAGGCGCATTGATCCATCATTCTTCTTGAATAAGAGGACTGGTGCACCCCATGGTGAAGCACCTGGGCTTATAAACCCTTTATCAAGATTCTCCTTTAGTTTTTTCTTCAGCTCTTTGCGCTCCACGACAAACATTCTATACGAAGTTTTAGATATTGGAAATGCCCCCGGTATAAGTTCAATTGAGAATTCAACATCTGTTCTTGGAGGAAGACCAGATAATTCCTTGGGAAATACTTCATCGAATTCCCTCACAATAGGCATGTCTTCAAGGATGGTTTCTTCCTTGGACTCAATCATCTGAGCCAGATACGCATGCTCATAGGGTAGTAATACCCATGTTTGAGATGATGGTGCTAAAGAAGATTCATCTTCCTCCTTATACTTGTAAAGAATCGGGGGTCGATTCTCCACATGAAGAGTGATTTCCCTCTCCCAAAAATTTATTTTGGATTTATACAAATAAAGACAATCCATGATAAGAAATGCATAAAATTCCACCAGAGGGAGTATGACGAGGTTCTCCGGGAAGTTCAATCCACATATTATGAAAGGGGAGGAGTTATATTCATGGGATGCAATAATCGCCCCATTTTCTGTACTCACCAAAATCTTCACTTCCATGATTTGTGGTGGTGATGGTAGTGTTCAAATAATTTTTTGAGATATAAAAGAATGTGTAGAACCAGAATCAAAAAGTAAGTTCTCTATTCTTGAATAAATAACTAGTGTACCTTTCACCACTTCATTGTCGGGGTTCACTTCGGTAGTAGTTATGGAAAAAGCTCGCCCTTGCTTCCTTGGAGGTTGTTGGTTGCCTCTGAAAACCCATGGCTTAGGGAGCTGATTTGCAATATGCACTGGTTCTTTGCAGTTGTAGCAATGAACCATGCATTGAGGTTCGAATGGAGCGTTCCTCTCCTCTGTCACAGTTGTGGTTCTTTCTTTCCGACAGTTAACAAACATGTGCCCTTCTCTTCCACACCTAAAGAATTTTCTTGTACCCTTCAGTCAATTTCCGTGGTTATTTTTCCACACCTTTGGCAAGTGGGGTGATGGATTTTTTTAGCACCGTTGGATTTATCCATTGGACCACCAGCATTGAATTCCACCTTACGCTTCTTATCCCCATGATACCCCTGAGATTTTATGATCTCCATTTCGACTGTGAGGGCACATCAGACAATTTTCTCATAGTTGTCGAAGTCATGGATTTCCAGTGCTTTCTGTAGGATAGGTTTCAGCCCACCAAAGAAGTGGTAAACCTTGAATTTGGGGGTAACGACAGAGCCGGAAGCGTATCGTGCAAGCTGTGTGAAATTTTCCTCGTACACTCCAATAGATTCGTCGTTTTTTTTGATTTAGCGAAAGGAATCCCCTTTCCATCTTAAGTCGGAGGGTGCACGAAAAATATTTATCAAAAAACATGTTCCAGAAATCCTTCCATTCCAATGCCTCGATCTCCTCCTCAGTATTTGTATTTTTGATCAACATCCACCATTGATCAGATTCACCCTCCATATGATAAGCAGCCAGGAGAACCTTCTCTTATTCAGTACATTGAAGGATGAAGAAGATCTTTTCAATGTAGTTGATCTATTGTTCAACGATTGAGGGATCACATGATACATTAAATGTAGGAGGCCTTTGTCTCAGGAAGACCTCGATAGAGACTTGTTCTTTTTTAGGGAGGGTTGAACGTTCCTCTTGACCCATGTTTCTATTCAAAGATTGAGTCAGCTGGGAGAGAAGCGTGACAATGTTCGCGATTCCCACTCCCATTGAATTGGGCATCTCATTAGTACAATCATCACATTGATCTTTACATCAGTTGTTAGCTCAAGTCCTCCTATTACCAGCCATTGGCTGGAATAAAAGGAAAGTTAGGGGAAACACATAAAGGGTAATATAAGGAAAAAATTGATAACTTATAAGTAAATCTTATTTCCTTAACATATGAATCTACTGGATTCAGTCTATGTTACCCATGATATAATTTATAACATATATTCTTAGGGCATTTTTCCCCTTAATAACGGTTCATACTAATCTTGGGAATTTACCAAAGAATATCCCCTAGGAGTGTCATAACCAAGAGTGCAGTAATGTCCATTGTTGTGCACCAGTTCCCGTTCGAGTCTAGCTCAAAACGGTGTTTTTGGGTTTTACCCCAAGGATACATCTGTGCCAAAGCCGCCTCTACTTGCTCGTATCCACACACGGATGTATTTTCTTGATAAACCACTCACTCAATACCCACTGAAAATTAGGGATGTTTTTATTATACTTAGTCTTGTATCTAAGGTTTTACTAGGGTTTTCTAATCCTAATCCCAAAAATAACTAAACCTCCCTTTGATACCAACTATGACAACCCTTCATTTATTACAAACTTAAACCTGATTTATTATATAAAACCTTCACTTGATACAACATGGAAGATCAATAGGTCTAGTGTCTTTAGGGCTTAGGAACATTACATAAAAACTTAAAACTATAAATAAAACATTTTTATTGAATACTTTCTTTACATGATCACTACATTCCCACGTACTTATCATTGCATGTGATAACCTGAGGACATGCATAAGAAAAGGGTGGGCTATAAAGCCCACTAAGGGAATAATCATGGAATAACATGAGGAATAAAATAAATGTTATAAAATAGGTATATCAATAGATCACAAGAGGAGCATAAACATAAAGTAATGATAAAGCATGATAATCATAACATGGAAATGTGGCAACAACACTTAACATGGAATTAACATGAGACAAGGCTCATTTCACATGAAACATGAGTAAATCCCCATTGCACAAGAAGAATGAGTAAAACCTAATTGCACTTGAATTATCATGAGCCAACACCCAGTTCATATGATTTATCATGATACTATACTTTATCCAATGAATTAAAGCGCTATAAGGGAACACCCTACTTAAACATTTCATTTCATGCATAAGTGTGCCACATGGATCATATAACATGGATTCATAGAACATAATCATTTATTCCATGATAAAGGAATTTGGAATTAATACATGAATCTTTATAATCAATAAGTAAATGTGCATAAAGGTGAATACCCTTGATAGAGACATGGGCATGGTAGTCACTACACAATGACATTGGCTTGGAAAATCGGTGCAATTTCAGCAGCGTAACGACGTGACGTAAGAAATCATAAAAATGGTTGATGAGAGAGAAAGGGGTGTCTTATCATAATTAAATTAAATATACAGTAATATTGGTCATATAGATACATGTACCAACAATTTTAATGGAATTTAGAGTCATGATACAAAATAATTTCTTGAATGTAAAAGAGGAGAGAGAAATTCCTTTCCGAATTTCAACATAGTATCAGGTGTACAAGGGAGACATTTAATGAGAGAAAAAGGGGTATCCCATCATTCAAAAAAAAGTACAGTATGTTAAAGGTGATAAACCATACCCCAACATTTATAATTTAAATTAAAATGGCATAACAACATTAATAAAATTGGACAAAAATGAGAAGGGCGGAAAAATAATTACTTGGAAGTGTGCTTCTAAAGGCCTGAGAGAGGCTTGAGAGAGGATTCTTGGGAGCTTGGGGAACCTTGGGAGGATTATAGGGAGAGTAGGTCCTATTTTTTATGAACTCCAAAGGCTTTTAGTGGGGAGAAAGTGGGAGATTGGGTGGATTTATATAGGAAAGGTGAGTGAATTCTTTATTATTTAGGTTTGGGACACCTCACATTAAACTAATTCAAACCACAAACCATCCCATTGTTTTTGCCCATGGTTTTTGTCAAAGGGGAGGGTAAAAAAATATTTTATAAGGAAAAATCCTAAATTCTTAAAATAATGGGGTTGCTTATGTGGAGGTGAGTCACACTACCAAGGAAAACAATTTAAAAAGACAAGATGTTTAATAAGCCTTGAAGGGTCCATTAATTCTTTGTAAAGTAAGTCAAAAAAACCAAAAATCACATTATTTTAATGGTAAATCATATATTGGCCGAACATAAGGCTTATAGTATTTTATTACATAACTATTAGGTCATTATGATGTCATAAAACACATTATATATTTAAACGGTATTTAATTTTTACCAAAACATTTGACTATCTCAGAAAATTATGAAAAATTCACCATTGGATAACTTCGACATCCTGATTCCAGAAATAATATTCATTTTATCTAAATAATTTTCTAAATATGTTAATTTTAACTTTTAAAATAAAAACAGACATTTATCGAAAATTCATGGGTTTTGACAAAAATGGCTTTCAAACATTAATAAAAATTAAAATTGCATTCATAAAATTATATGATTATTTATATTTAATAAAAATTAATTTAATAATAATAATAATATATTATTAAAATATTATTTAATTCAAAAATCCATTAATTCATCAAAATATATTTCTTAGTTGAATATTAACTAAAAACACTATTTGAGCTTTAAAAACTATTTACAAGGTAACAAAAATAACATTAAAATATATTCATTATTATATATAAAAATAATGTACATAACCATAGTGATAAGGTATTGTTACATAACCCCTTATAACACCCGCATAAAACCGAAGAGTAAGGTGTGCGATGGTGAAAAACTCTTGGGGTGGCTTGGATAACATTGCTCGGGTGGTAATATCTATCAACTTCCACTTCTCTCGTAGGCGGTCCTTCTCGAGCTTAACCTGTTGAAGCTTAGCTTGGGCTTGGTCAAGAGCGAATCCCAATGATTCCACCTCTTTTCTGAGTTTTAAAAAATGGGATTTGTATGGGGCACGTATACTAGATGAGGCTATCACTTCATTTGTCTGAGTAAATTGGATTCGTTAAAGCCCTTTATTTATACTAATCATGTGATCACTGTTAAATGGCTATATTAGCAACGGTCAAAATTCTTAACAAAAAACCAAAGAAGTTGACATTTTATATAAAATTTTTACATAAAGTCACATTTAATTAGATCAATATGGATTTCCATTAATAAATGTTTGGGTCGTTACAGTTTTCCCACATGGTTACTCCAAACCATGTTGAAACCATGATAGTCACCCTAAGAGAAAAATTGGGCCGCCTAGTTTTCTAGAAGAACCCATACAACTTGGTGAACAATTAAATAACCATGATAAATAGAACTCTTATGAATTAAATCAATGTCACCTAATTAATACTAACCATGCAAAAACCATTCGACACACAAAAATCCCTGAATTTTCATAAAATAAAGACCAAAAGTCTCTCAAAATTTATCATACATCAGAATAACAAAAAATAGTATTTAATAAGCAACAATAGTAATACTGGGTTTTTATAGTTGGATTCATGCAAGAATTATTGATGTAAAGTATTGTGTTTATTTTCAATAAAGTCTGAGAACCCATTATTTGAGATAATTTTAGACTTGATACATTTCAGGAAGAATATTTAAGAATGATTTATAAAACTAAAAATAGTTTTTGGTGAAGGATAATCTCTCCCAAAAATATATGTTTCATATATATCATGGTGATGCTATACAATTAGGATTAAATGTTCTACATTGGCATGTTGGAGCTCTTAGTGTGAGGTTAAAGTTGCTAACTAAAATGACATGTTGAGTATGTTGTGGTAGGATATGTTTTTCTAATGATATATAAGGGTAATATATTTTGATATAGAAGTTGTGAATGTGGCCCTTGAGAATGGAAGAATAAATGGGGATAAGGAAAAAAGCATTATAGAATGGATTTTAGTGATTATTATTCAAGTTTGAGTTATTAAAATAGGAATATCAAGTGTTCTGTGACATGATGGATGGATGTGGCATTGAAGATTGAATTAAAATGTGGAGTTAGTTATGAAATTTTCGTGGTTCATGTAATATTGATTTGAAAAAATTCTATGAGAAATGGGGAGGCTAAAAATAGGATAAAAGGTTACCATAAATATATTTCATATATGATTAACTGTAATAGTGATTATAAGCATCCCATTCTATGAATCAAGTCATTTTTTATATCAATAATTCAATATTTATTTTTTAGAAAGGGATTGGATACATTAGAATGTTTTTCAAAATCAATTTTAAATAAATAATTTTCTAGATTCTAATAAAATCAGGAAACATTCTTTAGGAGGAGCTTTGGAATAAGTTTTTTTTCTAGAGAATCATTATTTCATGGTTATGAGATCTAAATGTTATTTTATGTTATAATTTATTTAAAATTGAATTCAAACTACCTAGTTTTATCAAGCAATGGAGGTAGGTATACAGTGGACCTTAGATGTTAAAGGAGAATGCTGAAACTAAAATGGTAAATTCAAGAATTAAAGATCGTGTAGATGACTAGATTTCTAAGAAAATCAAATAATCGATTAATCAATAGAACGGATTTCAAATGATAATAGATGGATATTAATTTTATTAATTATATATGAATTTAAGGACCTATCATTAGTTGAAACATGGAAATTTAATGGAGGACATTCTTGGATGGTCAAAGAGTAGTTACTCAAAGAAGAAATTAAAACATTGAGAGGGTAATAAAAAATATAACAAAAACTTATATATCCAGTTTTATCATAATATGAGTGAAATATCTACTATTAACATATTTATGATATGGAATTTTAGATAATATTTTTTTGGGACTAAAAACATTGAAGTTAAAGAGGTTTGAAGTGGAAGGTGAAGTACAAGGATAATACCCTCAAATTTTTTGGTGATTATATCATGAAGATTATTTATTAGTGATAGTTTAGTTATATATTGTATTTTAAATTTCCCCTGAAGTATTTTGTGAATAGAGATAAAGTGGGAGTGGCCCTTGAATCTATAGTGTGATATTTCTGAACTTTTAATCACATACATTGCATAATAATATCATATGGTACATTGAAAAAACTTAAGTGTATTCTTATTAGTGAAACTCTTAACGATAACCCAAGATAAATCTCCATGTACTTGAAATTTTATTTTTTAATTTAGAATTTTTGGATATATTATTTAGAAATAGACATGTTTATTGTGTTAGTACAAGAATTAGATAAATATTCAATTGAATAAGAAAATAAATTCACACCATAATTCACTCCCTTTTAGGGTGTGTTTAGGACACTGTGGTTGCAACATATGCTTAGTTTAAAACCCTATAGGATTATTTTGAAGAACCTTTGTGATGAATTATTTTAATAATGTTTTTGTATTTGTAAAAAAAATGACTTTTTGTATAATAAGCAGTCCATTGTAAGGAGATTTATAAGAAAGTTGAAAGTTTATGGAATAATTGGATCTATTTGCATCAAATTCAGATCATCAGAACCAAAAGAATTTGAGGAAGAGATTATTGTTTTCATGTAGTTTTCCTTTAACGTAATTAGATAAAAATGTATGTTTCTATGTTAGAAATAGATAAGTTTTTTATTGAAGAAACTGCATTGTTTCTAAAGAGACTTGTAAGATTATTTTGATTTCAGGAGTTAGAAAGTTTTCATACTTTCTAAAACAAATATTACGATGCTTTGATGATCAATATGTTCTCACAAATCAAGAAAACTTTCATTATAAATTTATTTGAAGAAATTTTGGAATTGTTTGAAAATTTTAAAAATTATAGAGTAAATATTTCATCGTAATGGGAATTCCATCATAATAAGAATTCCATTGTAATGGGAATTCTATCGTAATAGGAATTCCATAATTATGAGGATTCCATATATCCGTGATGAGAAAGAAATATAAATCATAATCGGATGAGAAATAAATAGAATTGTTCATAAGATAATAAAGTAATATAAATCATAATGAGAAGGGAATGAAACATAAATCGTAATGATCTGAGAAGGAAACATAATTTATAATCACTGATAAGGATATAAAATTCATAATCAATGAGAAGGATAAAAAATTCCTTATCATGGATAAGGATAAAAAATTTGTAATCAATGAGACGGTTAAAGAATGCGTATTTAGATGAGAAGGAAACATAATTTTTAATAAATGAGAAGGATAAAAAATTAATAATCACTGAGAAAGAAATAGAATTCATAATGATATGGGAAGAAAATAGATTCATAATGAACTAAGAAATAAATAAATTTTGAAATGAGATGATTATGAAGAATACTAAAAAAATATAGAATTTTTATGAATAGTTTAAGTGGTCAAACTTGAAATTCAAATTTTCATAAATATCAGAGAAATCCAAGGAGGATTGAAGAATTCAAAGTTGAAGTTTAAATGTGAGAGATTTTCAGAGTTTTTGAAATTTGAGAAAGTGAGGAAAGTTTACAAGTATTAGGCTTTTGGTTTCTTAGTATCCTATAAATACTGTCTCAGATCATTTGTTCTCAGTGACTTTTCACACAAGTAGAAAAGGAGAAGCACTAAAGAAATCACGTTAAATTAATTACTCGATAGAGATCTCAAGAGGAGGATCAGACATCCGAATGTTTTTCTATTATATTAAGTAAGATCGTATTGAGAAAAAAATATTTAGTAAATCGGATTTAGTCAGTTGGACTAAAGAAGATCATATTGATCATTTAAGTAGAGTTTGAGTATTGTATATTAATAATGGTTTCATCTTATTGAGTCTATTGTATTGAGAGAATCCGATCCAAACTCATCATATTCAGAGAATCAGATCCAGACTCCTGATATTGAGAAAATCAAATCCATCCAACCAAGACTAAGGATTCAGACTGAGAAATTGTGGATTAGTATCAATAAAGTCTTTTTTAATTTATTTGGTGTAATTATTATATAATAAAACAATGTAAACTGATGGGAGTCAGTTTAATATTTCCTATAGGGAGATAGAAGGTGTCTAACAGAATTTGGTACAAGTTTTATTCACTTATTCATAATAGTGGATTTCCATATACCCGCGGGAGTGGATATGGAAAGGAGGAAGAACCTTTTAAATCTTGTGTGATTTACTTGATTTAATAATTTTTCATGCATGAGTATTTAATAAAAGTTTATAAGGAAATAAATCTTAACAGTTTGCTAGGGTTAAGTTTCTAAAAGTTTTGAAACTTATACAAAGTGAAAAACTGATTCACCCCCTTCTTAGTTCTTGTTAGATATTTTGGAACTTCAATTAGAATCATAGGCATGTTCCCTTATTAGATCCTTATCATGGATAATATCAATTATGTCCATAGTAGAGTAATTTTCTATATTTTTTGGAAAAAATTATTATGGATGGAAAAATAGGATGACCCCTTATATCCTGGCCTGGAAGTTGTTGATGATGGTACTATTGGTTTTCCACATATTGATAAATATTCTCCTATGGCATTTACTGATAATAAAAATATATAATTTTATGGAAAGGCTAGAAATGAAATCCTTATGTCCTTATCGGAGAATTTTTATCAGTAGGTGATGTGTCTCAATACATTAAAAAGTATATCAGACAAGCTGTAAATTGTTTTAAAGGTAATACTAGTGTTAAAGAAGTAAAGATGAAAATATGGAATAATAAGTATGAATAAATCAAAATTAAATACAAATAAATAGTTGATGAATACTTCACTAGAGTAAATAAATTATTTTACAACATCATAGGATTCAAAGATGTTTTAGAAGATTCTACAATTGTGAAGAATCATATGAGAAGCTTTCCATACATCTTGATTATAAAATTTCCTCTTTATAAGATAAGGATGATTTATCTCTTGATGAATTTCATAACTTTCTTGTTTCTTATGAAATGAGGGAATCTTCAATGTTTAAAAATAATATGAAATATGAAATGGCTATTAAAGTTGTAAGAAATATGAAAATCCAAGATATTAAATAAGATGATCTTTCTGATTTCGAATATAAATAGGATGACGAGTTTAATGAAAAAACCATGTCTTTTACAACCAAGATATATCAAAGAGGAAAATGAAAGTATGGAGGTAAACATTCACTAATTTTTTTTGAGTGTGGTGGAATCAGACTCTTTTATATGAATTTAACCAAGAAGAATGTTTGATAATATCTAGATGATTCCGATAAAAAACTTGATCAAAGAAATGGAATAATAATTATAAAAATAAAAGTCATCCAAAAATTCCAAGTATAATTTTACTAGAAACAAAATAAATATGTTTATCAATAATGTTTGATCAGAATCAACTGAAAACAATTCTTATAAAGATTAAAGTTCATAAAAATTCAGAACCATCATTACAAAAGTTGAGAAAACAAAAGATTCCTCAGAGAGTGAAGAAGGTGGTGATGAATATTATAGAGAGTATCCGCACAGAGCCAAACTTTTTATCATTTATTGAACAAAAAAATTCTCAAGAAAGAAATTATATTAATGAATAAATATTTTGAATAATTTTATGATGAAATAAAATATTTCATCAAATAGAAGGAAGAATTTATTGAGGAGATTTCATGTTACAAACATAGAATTGATGAATAGGGAAAGATGATTGAAGAACTTATTAAGAAGGTGGATGTTAAGTAAGAATAAGTTAAAAAGTTTTAATCAAAACTTATTGAGTCTAAAATTACCATGAGGAAGATTAATTAAAACTTCAATAAAGCTTTAGAAGCAAAAGCTGATACTTCTAATGATGCTGAGAAGGTTCAATATGAGAATCAAGATAAATATTCTCCTACTAAAAATAATGTTCCATCTAATTATTTTAACATTTAAGGTTTCAAAAAAGTTATTGGGAATGCTTGGGTGGATAATGGATATGAGAAACCTATCAAATCTTCAAAAGTAGATAACCCACTCAAAGGAAAACCAGGTCCACATCCTAAGTATGTTTGTGTTGAAAGGAGTTACCATCCTCAACAATGATTCAATATAGAAAGATCTTATTTCAATAGAAAATCAATATTTGATGGTTATTGTTGGTTTTGGGTAATCTATGATAATATGGATTATAATTTTTTTTCACAACTTATCCTAAACGATATGAAGCTTTTAGAAAAGTGGAAGAAGTAGTGGGTGTAGAATGAGTTACATTGCTCGGTTAAAGGAAGTTGAAAAAGTGAATTCTCAAGATATTAGAAATTTCACAACAAGAAAAATCTATTTTAATGTTTAAAATTTGTTTTTAGAATATGTTATTAAGCTATTAATCATGATTAAATATGTATGGAAATACTTCCAGATCAATTTTCTTATGATAGAAAAGAAAAATATAGATGACAAGAAGAAAGTCAAGGAAAGAGATTTTTTTGTTGAGATAGATTTGAAATAATGTAAAAGGAACAAACCATGAATAATTAATAGTGTTTGTTCTTCAGATATGGCAGGTGGTATAAAAATCTTGAAACAAGGTGAAAGTTATGATGGATTAGTAGTTACCTTTGGTAATGACAGTTCATTAAAAATTAGAGGAATAAGAGAAAATGAGATTGAAGATGAAACATTGAAATCTAAGGAATTTTTATTTATTTATTGGCTAAAACAAAACTTAATTATTGTAAGTCAACTTTTTTATGATGAGAAAAAGTATTTTCTTGAAAATATTTTTATTTCATAAAAATATTGAAATTTATAAAAGTTATTACAAAAGAAGAAAGAACTAGTGGGTATCTATTTTAAATATGAGAATTAAACAACTCCTGTTACTTGAGAGTTGAAGATGAAAACAAATTGTTACACCAAATACTTGTCCACCTTAGGAAGAAAAAAATGAATAAAATTCCTAAATTTTATTATGTATGGAATTTTCCAGAATTAAAAATAATAGATGACAATGTTTGTATTACTTTCCAAAAAGGAAACATGACTAACAAAAGTCATAAGATAATTGAGATTCAATCTACACGACCTATTTATATTATTCATTATGATTTATGTGGTATGATGAGAAATAAATAAACTAAAGGTTATTTATGATTTATCAATTTTATTGATGATTTTACTCAAGTGAAAAACATCATGTTTGTTAAACATAATTTAGAGTATGTGGAAATGTTTAAGTTTTTCAGAAGATAAGCTAATAAATAAACGAGGGATTATATAAAAAGTCGAGAAAAAATAATGGAAATGAAGTCAAAAGAAAATATTTTGAAGAATATATGATAAAACTTGGTAGCAAACATCAGTTTAGTTCTCCCTATACTCCACAACAAAATGGACTAGTAGAAATAAATAATGGAAGTTTAGTGTAAATGGAAAGAAGTATGTTAGCATAATAGAAATATTCAAAGTTATATTGGAGAGAAGCTATTAGTACTACTATATATGTTAAAAATATATGTTTTTTGTGATCAAAAAATAATATGAATCCTTATGAAATGTGCTATTAAAAATAATCGTCATTGAAATACTTCAATGTTTTTTGAATTCCATGTTTTCCCAAAATAAAAAATCTGGATTTGGTAAAGTTAGATGAGACAACTGAGGAATGAAATTTTATGGGTTATTCACCAAATAGAAGATGATAAATGTTTTGGAACAAATGTTTACAAAATCTATTGGAATCATATAATGTGAAGGTAATTAAATATCAAATTTCCTTAAAAAAGGATTTTGAGAATGTTGATTAGGTTAAACCGAAGAATTTGAACAATGGTGAAAGTAATTCAAAACATCCTTATCAAGATTCATAAGAATCGTGTGATGAAGAAATTTCAGCTGGGAAAGAAACTTTGAAATTTCCTACCTTACAAAAACATGTTGAATCTGAAAATATTATTGGGAATTAGAAGGATATGGTTCAAACCACAAGGAAGTTGAGATTATAAAATCATACTTCACTTATCTCAAAAGTTGAACCAGAATCATTTTTAGAGTCTATTCAACAAAAATAATGGGTGGATGGTATGAATGAAGAGTTGGATCTTATTGATAAGAATGAAACATGGGAACCGGTTCCACATCTAATATATAAAAATGTTATTAGAATAAAGTTTGGATATAGAAACAAATTGAATGATCATAGAGAAGTTTCAATAAAAAAGAATGACTTGTTTGTAAAGGATATGCACAAGTGGAAGGTGTGTATTTTGATGAAACATTTTCCCCCATTTCAAGACTAGAAACTATTCGAATGCTTATTATAATAGATACTCATTAGAATTACAAAATTTATCAGATGGATGTAAAGTTAGATTTATTAAATGGTGATATTGAGGAAGGAGTTTACATTGAACAATATTTTCTAGTCATCGAGGGATGGAATTCCATCCAATAAATTACTTTATCCAGTAGTGTGGTTTTAGGAGACTCTTTTTGATAAAGTCTATGTTTTGATAAAAGTCAAAAAACATGAGTTGTTTACAAAATTTGAGTTGTGATAAATTTGTAAAGTTGGAAAATTTGTTAATGGGGGTTGTTAAGAAATCCAGTGAGGGAGATTTAAGAACTTTTTTGATGAATTGTTTTAACAAATGTTTTGTATTTTTTGACAACTAAACTTTTTGTATAAGTATGTTTTTGTTTTTATAGAATCGAACCCAGTCCATAATAATTATATTTTTAAGAAATTAAAATGTTTTTGAAATAATTAGACCCATCTTCATCTTATTTAGATCATTGTATCCAAAAGAATCAAAGGCAGAGATTGTTGTTTGTTTGATTTTTTCCATTTCTATAATCAGATAATGAAATAAGTTACTGAGTAAGAAAGAAAGAAGTTTCTAATTGAAGAAGTCATATTTTTGCTAAATATTTTTCAAATAAGACTGTAATGTCACGAGTTAAAAAGTTTTCATACTTTCTAAAACAAATCAGATGATTCTTTTCTGATCAATAAGTTATCACAAATCATGAAAAATTTCATGATAAAATATTTTGAAGAAATGGTGGAGAGGTTTGAAGAAACTCCAAATTAAAGAGTAAAGAATTCCATCGTAATGGGAATTCCATCATAATAAGAATTCTATTATAATGGAAATTCAATTATAATGGGAATTCTATTGTTAGGAGGATTCCATCAGACTCAACTGAGAAAGAAACGGAAATCATAATGAATTAAGAATGAAATAGAAATCAAAATGTGATGATAAATAAATAGAAACTTTAATGACCAGAGAAAGAAACAAAAATCATAATGAGTTGAGAAGGAAATAGAATTCATTATCACAGAGAAGAATACAAAATTCATAATTATTGAGAAGGATAAAAAATTACTAATCTCTGAGAAGGATATAGAATTCATGATCATTGATAATGAGACAAAAATTTTATTGAGTTGATAAGGAAATAGAATTCCTAATCACTAAGAAAGATACAAAATTCATAATCACTAAGAAAGAAACAGAACTCTTAATGAGGTAAGAAGTAAATAGATTCGTAATGAACCTAGATAGAAAGACATATTGTAATTATTTGATTACAAAGAATACTGAAAAAGAAAATTACAAAAGTTTTATGATAAGATTAAGTGGTCAAACATGTAATTAGAATTTTCATAAATCTGAGAGAAATTAATGGATGATTGAAGAATTCAAATATGAAGTTTAAATGCAAGAGATTTTTAGATTTTTTGAAATTTTTAAGAAGTGGAGAAAAATTTAAAGATTTATGCTTTTGTTTTTTGATTCTCCTATAAATACTTTCCCATATCATTTATAATGAGTGGATTTCTCAAACAATCAAAAAAGTTGGAGCTCTGAATAAGTCAAGTGAAAGTCATTACCAGCCAAAGATCTCATGCTGAGGATTAGAGAACAAAATTTTTGTTTACCGGATTGAGGAAGATCAAATTGAGAAGATATTATTCATTTATTTAGATTAATTAAATCAGATTTAAGAATATCTTATTGAAAATTTGATTAGAGTTTGAGTTTTTCATATTGTGAATGAGGTCATCATATTGAGTCCATTATATTTAGATAATTATATACATACTCATTGTATTGAGAGAATTAGATCTATATTCATCAGATTGAGAAAATTAGATCTAGCGAAATTTGACTGAGGATTCAAACTGAGTAAATGTGGAGTATTTTAAACAATGTCATTATTCTTTTATTTGGATCAATTTTTATAAGAAAACATTGTACACTGTCATGATTTAGTGTAATATTTCCTATCAGGAGATAGTATGTGTCTAACATTAGTTGGCATAAGTTTTATTCAATTATTCATAATAGTGGATTTCTATAGACCCACGGGAGTTGTTATGGCCAGGATGTAGGTTCTCACCATGAGGGTGAAAATTGTAAATCTTGTGTGCTTTAATTTCTTTCCTAATTTTTCATGCATGAGTATTTACTAAAATTTGATAAGGAAATAAATCCTAAAATGTTCCAAGGGTGAAGTTTTAAACGTTTTAAAACATATAAAAAGTGAACAACTGATTCACCATTGTTATATGATCCTTTGGAACTTCACTTTATCAATTGAAGTATATCCAAACAATATAATAAGAGAGGTATGTAGTAATATATCCCAATTTCCATATAGAAAAGGATAAGTTTTAGAAACAACAATGACAACTTTCATTGGAATGATACTGTGAAATATAGTTCCTTTATCAACCAATATCCCATCAAATTGGATTTATCATTGTCTTGTCATCATATTCACCTTATTTTTATTTATTTTAATTACCAAAATGATATTATCTCTAAAATACTATGAACATGGATTTTAGTTAGGCACTTTCATCATAATCAAAGAGACAAATATATCTCCTTTCATAACTTATGAGGTAAAAATCTATCTTGACCATTCAATTAATGTCATACTAGTCATGAAGCATGTGAAAAATCTACTTCACAATGATTAAATACATTGTGGTTTTAATTTTTAATCTATTCATGTGAGTCATGATTCAAATTGATAATTATATTAAGTAAAAGGACCATTGGGCATGCTTTAGATTGAAATATCTAATGACACTTAAATCATATATTATTCTTTTGGGTAGTTATATCTTCAGGACCACCCTTATTTTAGACCAATAAGTCTGAACATTGTGAGAACAAATCATAATGATTATGATCCCCCAACACCTAATAGATAAAAATAATCAGTGTCCCATAAAACTAATATATCTAAACAATTTCACATAGTGTTATGAATGTCATATTGAAATATCTAAATTCTAATTATAGTAGGTAACTATTATAACTCATTTATTTGAGGAATAATCTAAGGTAATTATCAAAAAATGATGAAATAAAGTTAATTTATAATAATAATATAACATGTATAAGTTTAATACAAGTTACAGTAATGAAAAGTAATCAATGATGTTTTTTAGAGAATAGACTCTAACTGATGAATGATGAAAACCATGAAATTTATATTCATTGAAAAATATATTTCATCATATGTATCATGAGTGGTATGACATTTATTGAATTATTAAGATAAAAATTTCCCCTTCCAAGTCTTAGAATAGGATATTTATAACCATTTTATTGAAATATAAGTGTTTGGACTAAAATAAATATCTAAAGTGTTTATCAAAGAAGTTCATATTACTACGTTAGAAAATGATAAATAAATTATTAAGGGTGAAAAAATATGCATAAATATTTATTGATAATACATCATTTTATAAATTTAATATATTATAAAACCTTTTTCATAATAATGTTTTCATTTTAAGGACTTCAATATTTTGATAGGGAGTCCATGATTTGTTATGAAAATTGAGATCTTATTCCATAGTTTAAACTTGATTCCATTGATAAAGAGTCCATGAGTTTCTCAAAATAATTATTTCCATAATCCCATTAGATTTAGTTGAATTTAAATATAAGAATATAACTAGTGACATTTTATAAGCTATTGAATATTTTAGTTAACATCAATCATAGTCTAATTATATGTTAATAAAATTTTAAATAAGTGATTTGAAATTTATCTATTTTTTTAATGGGTTATCTTAGTTTGGATAAGTTAATATAAAATTTATTAATAAAAAAAATTATTCTATGATTGAGAGGTTTAATAAATTATGGGGGAACTTAGTCTTAGTTAATTTTACAAGTTCATATGGTAGTTTTTGTAATAATTTTTTTAATTATTTCATGGAATTTATTTTATATATACCACTCAACACAATTACTTATTTTTATAAGTTATATATTAAAATAGATTAATGTGAGTTTAAATAAGTTTCTATATAAAATATAATTTAACTTAATCCCATATATAAATATATATTTTTCTTTATTTCAGGTTATATATATTTCATTTTTCTAATTTTATTTTCAAGTATCATAGAGATAATTGGAGAGAATCATTCCGTATTATCTAAATAAGTAGAGAGACAATAAGAAAAAAAGTGATAAAGATATGTGATCAATTGGACACTGTAAAGAATTTTTTTTCACCATGATAGAAGATGAGATATCAAGATTAATATTCATAGTATCATGAAACATGTGTGGATATCACAAGATGATAGTTTATTTGGATTATAAAAGTAAAGAAAATGTCATGATGATTAGATATTTAATTAGAGATCTAAATAAAAAGTAAAATAAAATATAAAAGCAAAATATTGATGTAATTTTTTAAATTTAATAATTAATTATAAATTATGTATGACAATTATATTTATAGATCCATGTCTCTTTTGTTTATTTTCAGAAGGATTTTTTAAGGACCATCACATCCTATTTTTTTCACTTTCCTCATATCCTTTATGTAGTATTAGTGTTTTCATGCTTGGTTTGTACTTATTATTTCATTTTGATTTGTTAAAATTAATCTCTAGCGAATCATTATAGATTCAATGGTCAATACTAGGCATGAATCAATGTTTGTATGGAGAATATTGAGCCAAGAGAATTTTGATTAATCGTTAGGAGGTCCGGAAGATTACTAGGAGGGGTGATTGACTATGCATCTACCAGACACCCAAACCCCATGTGAAACACCCACACATGCATGCACACACAAACAAACACATTTGAGATGTAGCATTCTGAATTTATCGACTCTAGGACACTTCAATTAACACCCCCTTTGTGTTAATATATATATATATATATATATATATATATATATCTGTGTGTGTATGTGTGTGCTATGACCAAATGGGATTATGTGATATATAAATAGAAGGGGGTGACTTAGGTTATAACAATTTATCCTGTTTTATCACCTTTTCCACTTCCCTAATAGATCTTTACCTCTTAATGATAAGGTTCAAAAACATTTTCTTTTTAGTTTATGTGTTAAACAAAATAGTTGACTTTCCTTTTATCAATTCGTATTTTGCTGATTATTTTCCCAATTTATTTTATTTTATATTGAAGAATGTAAATCAAAAAAATAAAATAAATTTTTACTTGATTGTATACTAAAATATAGTCCAAGGAGTATGAATCCAATATTGTGTTGGTGCATGAAATTATTAAGCTCATTGCATGGGGCTTAGGCTATGTCACTCCTTCCTAGGTTTAAAACATTTACAAAGTTTTGAGGTAGATTCAATATCTCCTTAGGATCCCTTCTCTCACTATTCACTTTCTTACTTAATGATTCATAGTTAAATGCAATTGCTACACATTTAGAGTTTCATCGAGTATAGATTGGTGCCCTTTGAATCCCATCATTCTCCTTCACATTTTTTCTATGAACTAAAACATGAGAATATACTTTCCCTGGTAGGTCATGGAAATTATATCTACTTTAGAAATATATTAAATATATTCAACGTTAATTGGAAAAAATTATTTATGTTGGAGTTACAGTTTTTTTGGTTGTATGTGTTTGTTGAAAAAGAAAGTCGATAACATTAGTTGTGAAGTTCCAATGAGGTTGTTGAAAAAATATGTTGAGAAACTTCCATGTTGGTAGAAGGTGATCCTGAATGAGTTCAAACTATCCAAGAATGAGGATAATCAAGGTATGTAATATTTTTATGGTTTATAATAAGTTACTCATACAATGTGGCAACATTTTCCAGTGTTTTCCAAAATTTTGGGGTCCAAAATTTGGTGGAAGGTAAGAGTTTGTTTTGATGTAATGGAGATATTTTCATGAAATCAAAGACATTGTGTGAACATGTGAATTAGTATCATGAATTTGTAAGAAAGCGAAAATTCAAGGCTTCCTCATAAAAATATGGAAAAGGGGAGTATTTTTGAAATCTCTGTAGTTTCTCTAAAGATTGAGTTGTGAAAAACATACAATGTTTCATGAATATGGGAAATACATATGGAAGTTTCATGATGGTAGCGAGTTTCTTACTGAAGGCACCTTCAATTACTTAAATTTTAGAGATATAGTAAATCTATATGAAAAATTAGCTGTGTGTTAGTAGGCTTCATGAAGGTCTATCCACACCTATAAATAGGCTTATATACCCTCAATTTCATTATCCAAATATTATTGAATTTTAGGGCTCTAAAATAACATATCAGTTGCATGATGAAATTTATTTCATGAAGCTATTACTAAAACATTATTTTCAGGAAGAAAAGTGATTTTTGTGTATATTATCAAGTTATTTACACAAAAATCCAAAATTTTCATGAAATATTTGAGTTTTGAAACAAACTAAAAAGTTTAATGAAATTCAAAAGTTTTGTGACAATATAAAAAGTTTCATAAATGTTTTGGAGTTGTGAATTTTTTTTGCAAAGGTTTCACTGAAGTAAAAGTTTCATGAACATGAAATAATTTTCCAAAATTTTTATTGTAAATTAATATTAATCATGTGTATAGATGTTGAGATTCATAAAAAACTATATGATTCATAAAAAAATTTATTAAAGAAATAAATTAGAGAATATTATACATTAGTAGTGAACACACTTCAGTTGAGAGAGTAGTGAGGTTTTACACTATAAATGGTAGTTAACTAGGAGGGATAATGAGTCTACTTAAAATAATGGTATAGTAGTGTGATGATAGGGTATTTGGTACAATGACACATTTCCATTGTATGCCCCTTATATGTATCCCAATGTGGGTGAACTCGGTAAAATTTACATATCCTGTACATGTTTAAATTTGTTTTTATTATTTTAAATAAAAAATAGAGAGAATATAGGTTTTTTAACAAAAAATATCAACAAAGGAGGTTTTTGTTTTAATACTTCGCACCTTGATTTACCCACCTCAATGTATTTAACTTGTAAGGGACAAGAGAAGTCTTTTTTTTCTTCTTATTCCTTTCAGGAATACTTTTATAACTTTACTTTACAGTGCTCACAACTGGAATAAATCTATTTTTTTGGATGAATCAAATTCAATTTGGACATAAAGGATGTTTTAATTTATTGTATGGCCAAACACCTTTTTTTTTCTATCAACAAATACCTCAATTTGATCTCTCTCTCTTCTTCTGTATATAATATCATATGGTCTAGATCATATTTCTTTTCCCTTCTTCCAATATTTTCAAATGATGTAGTGATCCTACTCTTCTCTTAGGCTCTTATCCTTTTATAGTACTATATTTCATGAGATGGAATATTTTCATTTTCAAAAATACTAAACATCTAAGAAACCAACACTTATAAATCCTTAATATCTCTATATAGAAATATTTCTATATCTGTAATTGGGAACTCCCCCCATATATTTCATTTTATATTTTCATGAAAATATTTTCATATTTTAAAATATGAAATACCTAAAAAATGAGTATGTATAAAATATATAATTCTCATCTTTATTTTTCATGAACTTTTCCTTTGAAATTATCTATTCAAAACTTCATTTAGGCATCCTGAATATCATTTACAAAAAATATCCAAACATGAATTGTGATATTTTAAATTTACCTTTACATATTTGGAATTATACCCCTACATAATTCATGTTATATTTTACCCTTACGAAAACTTATATATACAACTTGTACCTATATACAAATTATCCATTACATTGATATAAAATTCAATATTATTCTTGTACCCTTATATGGTCTTGTAACAACCCTTACACAACTTCATTAGTTTAGATATCACCTTTACATAGAACAAATAAAACCCTTACATTACTATCACATGTAGTGAAAACCATTAAAAAAGTTTGAATAACCTTCTATATACTTCATACTTTTGAATCACATTTATGTGAGTCATTTATTTACTTTTGTACAACCCATGTTTCTACATCACTACCTTCATAAATATTTAATTCCAATCACCATGACAAGTAAAATGGATTGGTGGTATCTTATATGTTGTTTTAAAACCTCAACGATGCACGAACTCCACCATGGCCACTGAATATACCATGAACAAAAACCATGATTTTACATTCTCATGTGCACACAATCACATGATCTACTATGTGGTTTTATTTGAACTAACGAGGGAATTTTTTCCTTAATATATTGTGATAAACTATTACCACTCCGCTATGACTATTGGATTAACTATGGATTCATGGTTATTAGGTTGATTATGCTAATTTATTATTTCTCCGACACATAAAATTATTGTGTCAATGGTTTAAGATGAATATAATTGTGATGTTTTACTATTTACAAGTGTGATTCCTAAAATGTGAACAACACTCTTATTTCCAAAATCCCAAGTCATAACAAAGCATATAGTCCCAAATTGTTTATCAAAAAAGGAACTTCTCAACAAATCATTCACGTTTGTCTGGTGCTTGTTCTCACCTATAAACTTCTATGTCAAATTTCATATAAGAGTCTAAGAACACATTACCAATAGGCATGAACTCAAAATCCTTCATTCCTTTACAGGCATATGTTCCTATAGACATAGGTTCTCACATGCACATTACTTTTTCCAACAACTTGGCTAAGTGGTTCCATTGAACTCATCCACCAGTTTGTCTAGTGGCTTCTTGAGTGTTGGATTTGGGTGAGCTGGAAAATATTTTTCTATCTCTCCATTGCATTACTTATACAAATACTAAATGCCTTCACTATATATATATATTCTTTAAAAGAACCAAACAAGAAAATCATTCCTTTTATTCATCCTTTTATTAATATGAATCCAATACCAATACCCCCTCTTTAATAATATGGATTTAATCTATAGAAAAATATTCACACATTATTATAAAATCCAAATTAACACATATTGTTAATAAATCCATTAAAAATACCAAGGGGTTAAATAATAACAGCCTCTACATTTAGTTGAAAAAATATACTTCAATTTAAACTTCATTTATCTCTCCCTATTATTATCAATGAAATATAAAGTATAATTTCAAATATAGATCCAATTCCATGCGATAATTCTATAAAATGTATTCCCATTTTATTTAATTTCATATGGATACCTCTATTTTGTGCTTGACATTTATCCCCCTTTGTCAATAATTTTTTTAGACCATTCCTTGAAAAAAGTTGATAAAATTTTCTGGTTGAACTTCCCAAATCCTGACTCCTCTAAGAAAAATTTTAAATAATTTATTCAAAAATAGTTGTACCAATATCTCATGAAATGTAGTGAATAAATTCACCACCTAGAACATGAAATGTTAACAAATCCTCTAAGACTATTGTTTCAATGCTTAATATAGGAGACAATAGTCTTTGCTAACACATGGAATGTTGACAATGTCCCTCACTAGTTTTAATAATTCCAAATAAACTCTACCTTTCCATTTTCTCAAAAACACCTATGAACTCAACCAAACTCACACTAACATGTTAGTAAATAAATTATAAAGATAAAATGGAATTTAACTTACCAATTTCAACATAAATTGATCCCATTTGTAAATTTCAATTTGATAAATCCACATGAATCCTATTTTATCCATAATCTCATAGGTTCCTTTAACCAAGATTGAGGATGAAAAACCTTTGGAAGTTAATACTTCAACTCCCTCTTCCTTTTAGCTTTATGTATTTGAAGTGTTATTCATTTTGGGAACTCCACATATTGAGAGATAACTCTTATTGATCCGAATAATTCAATAACCTAAAAATATAATCCAACTGATACAATATCTTATAATATGGATAAGAATACTCAATATCCATACTCACTACAAATTCAATTTATTATACTCTTTTAGTGGATTGATTACAAAAATGACATGGCCTGAGAACCGTTATTATATATTAGATTAAATATGAAATAATAGATTACTTTAGATTTATCCTCATGTAACATGTTACATTTAAATAAGTTCAATGTTCATTAATTTTAGTAGGAGACTTAAATTAAACATACACCTTTATACTTGACACTAAATTGAAGTTGAAATACCTTAATTGACTATTGATATATGAAATTTCAATCATAATATTAGATCATTTTTAGCTTCATTTCAATCTCTTATGAGAACACTTACCCCATGGATTGTGTCTCCCTTTAAGTACTACACTTGTTTAAACTAGTTAAGGCATGTAATGAATAAGTTGAGAGAGGTACTTTCTATATTTCACAAGTCAAAGAGGATGGTGATCCACTTTGGACCACCAATTTTACTTTAAATTTCACTTTAAATTTAATTTTAGATATGAGAGTGATTTAATGGATTCAAATTTCTTTGTTTTATTCTCCTCTACAAAACCCAATTTACGACTTGTTCTTCCTTGTAAAACATTACCACTAAATATTTTCTTTTCCATTATATTTTTTATTTTATTTTTCCAAGCCTTTTTGCTACCCAATATGTCCCTACAAAATTATGATCCTCTTAAACACATATATTGTCCTATACAATCTCTCTCACATGTTCCATATCAATTTAAATATAATAATATTCCATATATAGACTCCAAAATATTTTTTCCCAAATTGACTAGTTTTTAATTGTATATATACAGAGTTCTTCCTTTAATCCATTCTGAATTTTAACTTATGTAATGGTTAATATGGTAATAAATTTTAGAGTGGTAACCATACCTTTTCTGTTCTGCTTAGTAACTTAACCCTTCAAACGTTCTACTAACTTTACAAAATTTATTGTATTCACATGCCTCAAAATAAAGACATGAAATGTGTCCATGATTCCCATAAAAGAATTCATATTTCCATAAATTCTTGTGGGGATCCTCCAGTTTCCATTACCCATTATAGTAATCATTATAAATATATTTCTAACACCTTTAATACTTTTACTCTTCTTAAGAATTCTCATGGATTTATTCTTCTCATTACTTGGAGGAGTTTTATCAAAACTAAAAAATATATTCCCATAGTGTATAGGCTTTGTGACATCATGAAATTTTTAATATCTATTCTTCAAGATGGAATAATTCTCCTTACTTTTATAATATCATGAAAAATGAGAGTCAAATAATAAATTCAAGGAATCCTTTAAATTTTGATTACATTTAGAACTATATTGCTTCACTTATTTCTTGACTGATTTCCGCACTTCTTCCAAATGTTTAATCTTATTAACCCTTGATCCATGTTGAGTATTAAGTTATTTATTGAGAGTATTTACACTAGAAATATCACCATCCAATTATCGAGATATTTTATCAAACATTTCAATTTACTCCTTCATATTATAATTTATTTGAACAATTTAATCTTTAAGTAATACCTTAACTTGTTTCAACATTTTCTTCTCCTCAACTAGCCGTGATAGGTGTGCATAAAGATCATCATTCATATTTTTGAAATTTTGAATTTATTTTGAGTTTAGTTTCATTTAATTTCCATCAGCTTTGAGTTTTTCCATCTTTGTGGACATTAATTGCAATTATTTATATTGAGAATCATTTTTCTCTCTTACATAAGTAGCCAAAATAAGAATTTTATTTAAAACCTTTAGTTTTTTGACTTCAATTTAATATAACTGGATGTGGAGATATCCATGCTTATTTTCTTATTTAATATACAAATTTTATTATTTAAATTATTAATCCATCTCATCTATCAAGTGTTAGACTTGTAATTTTGGCTTCTTTGGAATCTCTTCAACATTAGCAGTTACCTGTTTCCTTCAACTAAATTACAATATTTCCGAAAATAGTTCCACATATAGAAATTTCCCTAGACTTTTGTTTCTTATTTGAAGATATTCTCTTTTCCATGGAACACCAAAAAATAATAGAAAAATAAAAGTTTTACTTTAATAATAAAATGGATTCAGTTAGATCAGAAAAATCCAATAAAAGAAACTTATGCTCTAACATAATTTTTTAAATCAAGGTAATTCATTTTATAAAATTTTATCAATTTTTCTCAAACTTCATTTCTATAATGGATCATGACCTTATAAAGATAAGGTTCTCAACCTTTTACTCTATATTTTATGTGTTGATCCAAATATCTTACATGAATTTTATCAATTTATCTTGTGTTGATTCTTTTCGCAATTTATCAGATGATATATTATAGAAAGTAAATCACTCAAAACACATGAATTAGTACTTGGATCACCACTAAAAGCTAGTAGAAGGATCACAAAACCAACAATGTGTTAGTTCACTAGAATTACTAAAATTATTACATGATGTTTAAGAAAGGTCACTGTTACCTAGGCTCACTAAATTTAACAAGGTTTGTGGTAGATACACTATCTTCACAGGATCACTTCCCCAACACTTACCTTATTTATTCACTAATCCAAAGGGAAAATAATTGGCATATAGGCCAAAGAACAATATCACATATTATTGAGATTTTCATTGATTGTATTTTAGTGCCCCTTGAATTTCAACCCAGTCGTTCACATGTTTTATATAAAAATAACATTGAGTGTCTCATTTTTATGATAGGATATGGAAACACCATCTCCTTTGGAAATATATTTAATAGATTCCAAGTCTTATTTTCCATTTCTTATTCTACTACTTCTTCTTCTTCTTTCTAGATATATTTTTGTAAATTCACTATTTAGTTCTCAAAACTGTAATGACTTCACTTTGATGGATTAAACAACTTCCATTTCAAAATGAAAGATTTATCTAGGTTTTTCATGATAGAACACATTATTTAATTCTATCCATATGTATCTTGATGTGAGATCTCTCAATCTATTCTTCTAAAAATAAAATCATGTGGTGAAGATCCTCTCTCTCTTCTATTCGGAAATTATTCTTGTATAGTACAGTGCTACTCTTCTTCTCCCAGACCCTTCTCCATTAATACTATTTTATTTCATGTGATTGAATATTTTCATATTCAAATATTTAAAACTCCTAAGAAATTAACACCTCAAAATCCTTTATATCACTGTATAGAAATATTTCTATATCTAAAATTTGAAAACCCCATCATATCTTATTTTATTAATTACATGATAATAGTTTCATGTTCGTAAATATAAAATCCCTAAGAAAACCATACACCAAAACTCTATAATTATCATCCTTATTTGGTATGAATGTTTCCATTTAAATTATCTATTCAAACCATTATTTAAAATTCTTAAATATCGTGGACAAAATTTATCCAGAAATGCATCATGATATTTCAAATTTACCTTTATTCATTGGGTATTCTACCCTTACAAAATTCATGTTAGGATATACCGTTATGAGAGCTTACATATACTCCCTGTACCTATATGAAGATTATCTATTACCTTAATGAAACCTTCATGTTTTTTCCAATACCCTTAAAAGGGATTGAAACAACCCATATAAAAATTAAATAGTTTAGAGATCACCTTTATATAGAACAAACATACCGTTGTATGACTATTTAATTCAATCAAAACCTTTACAAAAGTCAAAATTTCCCATCTATAAAATTCATGACTTCTGATTAGCTTTATGTGAGTTTTTTATTTACCTCCTCATAACCTATGTTTCTACCATGCTCCCTTCATGAATAATGAATTTCAATCACCACACTAAGTGAAATGGTATGGTTAAATCTTCTATATCTTTTTTTAACCTCATGTATGAATGTACTCCATTACGAACACTGAATCTACTATAAAGACCTTTCATGCTTTTACATGTTCTTATGAACACAATCACTTGATCTATCATGTGGTTTTCTTTGAAATCCCAATGGAACTTTCACTTTATTAACCATGTGAACCATACCCCACTCCACTACTACCATTGTTTTTATCCTAGATGCATGATCATTGGAACAACCATGATAATTCATTCACTCTGACAAACATAAAAGACCCTCACCAAAGGTTGAGAAAAAAAATATTTTACAAGCTAGTATTTATGTTTTTACAAAGTGAAATTCCAAAAAATTTATTTTCAAATTTTAGGAAATAAATTGAGACCTTAGTGGGTATATGTGAAATAAAAATATTATTTAAATTAATTTGTTTAATTTAATTTTTTTACATGAGACAACCAAGATAAATTTTAACAGTTATTTTTCTTTTGAAACTATTATTTCATATTAAATGATCATGATGCAGGTCAACATTTTTATGTTTCGATTTTATTTTATTTTATTTTTAATTTTTTCATTAGTTTATATTTGTAATAATTGTTATTAAATTAAACTACATGGTTTGTGTATCATATCTCATTATTTTATGATGTAAAAAATTGCATGTAAATGATTATTTTACATAATACCCAACCCATGGTTTGTATCACATGATTTTGAATGACATTTCAAAAGATATAGATCACTTGAGGAGGTTTAATATACAAACTAAAATGAATCCAAGTAGGGATAATTGCTGGAGAATCATGGATTTTTCAAATTGAGTAGAGTTAGAATCAAGGATTCCCCTAAATAATCAAGTTGGTTAATCAAAGCTCAATAAACTAAACAATAGAAAAATTTCTCATGATTGTGTTGTATTTATTTTATCTATGATGAACCATCCTGGATATCTTGGTATATTGAAACTTGAGATAGCACTAACATGTCCCAAAGGGAATTCCCAATCTCCATGGGTTGGATACTAGCATAGGTAATTATACAAGATCAATATGGAATGGGTTTTGCACAAAACTATTGAAGATAAAATATATAAGTTAGTATTCCCAAAACTCAAAAGGGAGAAAGTATCAGAAAACAAATAGGTAGAAAAACCCAAAGAAGTACATCATCAATGTACTCAAAAGATTACAAGATAAAACTCAAAAATCCCAAAGGAAATATCACTCCAAGACCAAAGGATAAAGAACATCCACCTAATCAATGAGGCACTTCCCCTATGCTTAGACCTAGCATAACTAAATCTACAAACACCCAAAGGAAAAGGTATAGTTAGATATATAAAGCCATGTATGTTTTCACCAAGTTTTAGATAATTGATTCCATAATAATAAGAAAAATCATGCTTTGAATTTAGATAAAATAGGCAATTAAATAATATATCATTTTCATAATTAAAACAAAACATGCTTCTTTTCAAAGGATGGAAAATTTTCAACAATGGATTAAATATTTTTTTATATAAAAAAGTTTATATAAAGCAATTGGCATGGAGAAAATAGTTCTATAATCAGTGGAATATATATTAAAATATTCACAATGAGTACTATGTTCATATTACCTATAGCAAAGTAGTTTTAGTTATAGGATCATCACATATCTCAAATTATTGATTGTGGAAATATTTGTACACACATCCCTCAGGCTAAGGATGAATGGGACTCATAAACACCCAATTGGGTATAAAATCTATCAAACTAGGTTTTGTCATATTTTTCATTATTATTTCATTTCTAGGGAATCATCATCCTAGAATTACTATCCCATAAAACCTACTAACTACCTGGGATTTCTTGTCCTCAATCAATAAATATAAAAATGGAAAATCATATCATTTAAAATAAAACATCATTTATAATTCAATTTCCCAATTTTCAATTTCAATATTCCAATTCAGTTTAAAAATGAAAACATGGGTTTTTATCAATTCATGTATTTTTAATACAAAAAAAATCATAGGTTTTCATTAATTAAATTTAATACATTTTCTAAAATCAATTATCAAATCATTTTGTTAATTACATCAATTTCAAAATACACCCCAAATTTCAATTCCATTATATTTTTTTTCAAAAACCCATGAAATTCCAAATATAAATTACAAATCATATCATATTCTATTTTAATAAATCAATTGAATGATATTTTAAATAAATCAATAATATAAAGGTTTAATTATATGTAAAATTTCAAATGAATCCACCTAACATTAATCAAAGACCATGGATCAAAGGCATACCAGGATTGGGACAAGTTTTTTTCACTAGATTAGGGTCCCTACCTAATGATTTTAATATTATTTTAAGGAATGATTATATTTTTATCTATTACATACATTCTCCTTGAATCTATGAGACCTTTTTTGCTTCTATATTTTCTTGATTTTATTGAATAAAACAATAATTTTCAGTCAGTCAATTAAACAAAATTTAGATCCATCCAATACATGATGATCCAGTAAACTCTAAGGAGGAAGGAAGGAGAGACTCAGATATACTAAATGATAGAGGATTCAATTATTGGAGAAGGATCAAATCATCCAACAACACTTAGATTCACTAATGGAGGGTTTTAGAGGATCCAAGTTTGCTTCAAGTGAGTGTTATCATACCTAAAAATCCAGTACAAACAAGTGGTGTAGTTTAGGTTTCTTAAATAGGTTATCATGTTGTTTTTTATAAATTTTAGGAATTAAAAAAAGTAAACATGCATAGATCTTTAGGTAGGGCTGTACAGCTAGAAAAAATGTTTTTCTAACAGTGAACCCCTATACTAGGGTGAAACATTTCTACTAGGTGGGAAAATGAGTTGTCAAACCATGAACTAAAATCACCAACCCCCACCCTCTAGGTTTGCATGTTTTTTACTTAGGGGAAAATAGTTTGGAAAAATTGTGCCCCAACTGTGCATAGGCCAAAAAACATCCATAATTTACCAAATTTCACCCGAAGCACCTCTAAATGAGACCCAACCAAGGAATTATCAAAAGAAGGGTCGAGGAGTACCTGAAAACTATTAATGTTATATTATAACCTACCAACCATATAAACTTTTTATCCCCACCAAGACTATCAAAAATTTTACATATCAAATAATTGAGGCCACTAATTTCTCATAAGTGATTCCCCCTCCCAAGTATCAGGATAATTAGAACCATGCATTCATATCACATAGACTAAAGGTATCTTCCTCCCATGAAGTACTTTCATCATAGAATCAAAAATCATGTCTGGGTGCTCAGTTAAAGATAAATCAGGCTCAAAATCAAGATCCTTCAAGATCAATACATAGGATGGGTTAGAAAGATATATATGAATCTTTGATACATGGAAACCATTATGTATTGATGTCAACTATGGAGGATTTTCTAAATAGTATGCCACTTTTCCCACCTTCTCAACAACCGAAATAAATTCCAAAAAACAAGGATTAGTCTTATTTTGTCTCCCAAGCCATCGATGACCCCAATGAGTTGAAACTATCAAGAACACCCGATCACCAACAAAGAACTCCAATGTTCTATGGCAACAATAAGTATAGGATATATACCAGCTTTGTGTTGTCAACATTTTCTAATGAATAAACTAAATCTTTGTCATCATCTCATGGAACAAACTTGGTCTAACCAAGGATATTTCACCAATATCCAACCAATACAAATATGAATTTAATTACCTACCATAAAAGTACTTATAAGGATCCATTATGATCACATGGTGATAACTATTACTATTAGAAAACTAAACGAGTCCCAAATGGTCATCCAACGATCCACCAATAGCAAGGACATATGCATAAACTATATCCTCAAGAATATGTATAGCTCTCTATATATGGACATCAGTCTATGGATGGTATTTAATAATCAAATGAACATAATATATATTTCCCCCCTAAAGGAATTTCAAGAAACAAGAGGTAAAATGGGGATCTTTATTAGAGACTATAGCTGATGAAACTCCATGAAAATGAACAATATCATTAAAATAGTTATTTCCCAACTCCTCAACTTTGATTGTGTCATGAATTTTTATAATGTGATATGATTTCATAATCCTATTAGTCACAAACCATATCAAATTATTATTTTAGCGGTACATGAAAACCCAACTAAAAAAGTCCATCGATATCTCCTCCCACTTCCAAGTCATCACTGAAGGTGGCTAATGAAAACCTTAAAGTCTCTGGTGCTCTGAATTAACCTACTAACATGTATAACAATTATAAATAAAGGAATAAATACCTTGTCTCATAGATGGAAGCTAGATCAATTTCCACATTCCATTGAACATCTTTGCGGTTCCAATATTCCCAACCCATTTGGAATTATGGAAATCCCACATCATATATTTTCTTACAATAAAAGGTAAAACTTACTATTTCCTGAAATATAGGATACCCTCAATAGAGCATAACCAGTAAAAATTGGTATCCCCACTATAAAAAGAGTTCCAAATAATAAAGAATTCATCATCAATCTATTTCTCCAGAAGAATCATCTTGAGAAGGGGGGAGTTCAATGAAACACTGGCTAAGACAACCTCAGCCTCATCCTCTTAGACTGTAAAATGAATCTATGAAAAAATATCCATGAGGTACCACTATTTTTTTGATTCCATCATGGCTTGGTTCGTGTGTTTCCTTCTCATGGAATCAACAACAACATTTCCATTCATTGGGGTATAGTAAATGTCTAAATCAAAATATTTTAGGTACTCCGCCCAATACCTCTAATAAAGATTCAAATATTTTTTATAGAATAGAAAACTCAAGCTCCTTTGGTTGGAATGCATGGTAAACCTTTCTGAAAAAGGTAATTCAACCGACTCTTAAGCTCATGCATCATGACCACAAGTTCAAGGTCATGGTATGGATACTTTTTATCATGTGGCATGAGTTTTCGAGAACCATAGGCCATCACATGATTAACATGCATAAGAAAACATCCGAAACCAAAAAATGATGTGTCATAGAAGTTCAAATATCCTTGAAAGACCTCTAGAAGGGTCAACACTGGCACATAAGTCAAAAGATGATTCATCTCAACAAAATAAATATGACATTTTCATCCCAAGAAAAATTTACCCCCTTACGAGTGAGATAAGTCATCATAGAATCAAAACTTGAAAAATTATTTAAGAATCAATGATAATACTCCACTAAACCTAATAATATCTAAATCGTGAAACCATTATGTAACTGTTCCCTTATCATAACAGCTTTCACATTATTAGGTTCAACTAATAAACCATGTTCCAAGACCATGTTTCCTAATAAACTTAATTTCTGAAATCAGAAATCACATTTTGAAAGCTTAGCATAAATTCAATGACTTTTAAATATTTCTAAAAATACTCTTAGATGATGCACATGAACCTCATATGATTGAGACTAAACTAGGATGTCATCCATAAAGACATCCATGAATGTATCAATACACTCACGAAAGATCATTTTCATCAAATATATAAATACTGAAGGTGAATTGGTAAGACTAAATGGCATGAAAAGATAATCACAATGGATATAACTGATTTAGAAGGTGATTTTTGACGTTATATTTTTTGAATCTCAACTAGAGATAACCAGATCTAGGATCGATTATTTAGAACTGTTTTTTCACTTAAAAATAGTCGAATAGATCATTAATACATGAATAAAGATATTTTTTCTTTCCTATAACTTAGTTGAGTTTCTGGTAATCTACACATAGGTGAAGTGTTCCATCATCTTTCTTAGAAAATAGAATAGGCACCACCGAAGGTGACACACTTGGTCATATAAATACTTTCTTTAAATGATCATCAAACCAAGTATTTATCTCTTTAATTTGAAATTAGGAAATGTGGTAAGTAGTAATATAAACAGGTTGAGTACAAGGTACTAAATCAATAGAAAATTCCACCTCTCTTACCAGTGGAAATCCAAACAAATCAAAAGGGAAAACCGTAGAAAAAAAAATTGAAGGATATCATCGCTGAAATATTCCCAATCTAGATAAAAATCAAAACATATATTACATTCACTAACTCCAAATAATAAGGTTCGACTCTACACAACCTCAGTTTCCATTCTCCTAGAAAGATATGTCACACTTCATCGGGCATAGTATAGGAGACACATCAAATATGGTAGTCAATTAGAGCCTTATTAGCAATGAGACAATCCATAATAAGAATAAAATCAAAAGGTTTAATTTTTAGAACCATAAAATATTAGGTAATATCAATATCTGATAAAGATAAGGCATATACAGGACAACAAAGACACAGTTCTCTCTTCTTCCGGAGGGATGTAATAATATCCATCACATAAAAAAATATATAAATATTTATTAGGTTCACAATAAAATTTGATATAAATGAGTGAGATGTACTGGTATAAAATAAAGCGGTCACTAAAGATGAATCTATAGTTATGGAAACTCTCACAACCATTAGACGTATATTAGCTTCTGTTGGAGATGATCCCACTGTGTAAAGAAGTTTTGTTCTAGATGTATGTGGTTGGAACCCATTTATTCACGAAGTGTTAGATTTCAACATAATACATTTAGGTGATGATGATACCATTCTAATATGTGGGGAATAAAATATATAATATAATTTCTTCAAGTTACCTGGGCATCTACAAGTACTTCTGATGTTGGGTGCCTTAGTGCAAACCCATTTCGAATTCCTAAGATTTCAACAATGAAAGAAAGTCAATGTGACTCTTACAGGAACTACAAGAGATCTAGAAGAACCATACTATTTATATCTACCATTATATTCATCAAAAATCGTATTTCCTTTAAATTAACATTCATAACTACCAGTAAGAGAAAAATGAACACCCGTCAACTCGGACTTACCGTCCAGGTCAAGCTAAACCATCAACACCTTATCTAGAACATCTATATAAGAAAAGATATTTAGTAAGAAAATATGACAACTAATATTGGTCCTAATACCTATATCAAACCATTGATTATTCATCTTTTCATTCAATACAATCTCTGGGAAAACTAAATAATCTCATCAAAGTGGTTCAGATACTCCTTTACAGTCCTATCTGCCTTCTCGAGTTTAAAAAACACTATAGCCTTATCCAAAAATGTAGACTATGAATAGAACCAATTAGTGAAAATAACGTTAAAGACCTTCCACTCTAAATGCTCTTGCTTATTCATCATAACCATTGAGTCCCACCATCTCCTTCCAGGTCCCTCTAGCGTGAAGGTGGAATATTTCACCTTAATCAATTTTCTATCTTTATCATAAAATCCTCAGCCTCTTGAGAACCATTAGAGACTTAGAATTATAGTGGATTCTGTAAAAGGATATCTGGAGAATGAATCAGATATTCATCCCTCTAAGCTTCTATAACTGATGCCTAAATAGGAATAGATGCAGGTTACTATCCAAAATATTATACATCATGAATGATAATATCAATAGGTTTGTGGTCCATGGGAGGATCTTATCACGATGGTTCACTAATAGATTCCACTGGGGCTTATTTACATGTCTCTGCAAATAAATGATTCTATAAAACATCAGAAAAAACATTGAAGACATTATAAGATTACCTAGAACTATAACTCAACAAGAGTAACATGAATAATTAATCCCATCATATAATATAATAAGATTTGGATTTCAACTTATCCTAATCAAAATTTGGGAAAATAATATAATTAGATAAAATTATTCCTCAAGATTCCTTTACTAAACCACCCATGAAAACTTAAGGCACATTACAATGAGAGTTGGCAAGGCACTCTCTTGTAACTACCTCCTAAGTCGTAATAAGATATCCAAAACTACATACTAACATAAAATAGATATGATAAACAAGAACCTTTGATACGACTTTTTTATGAACCATCCTAGATACACTAGTACCATAATACCCAATCAAGAACTAACATAGCCCGATGAGTGTTCTTTATCCACATAGGTTGGCGACTAGCACCTAACACCTCACAATATCACAAGGGAACAAATTATCCCAAAAACAATAGAAGTTAAAAGATATAAGTAAGTACACTCATCACTCAAAAAGGATAAAGTACCAGAAACAAAATTGGTAGAAAAACCCAAACTAGTACATCATTAAACCACTAAACAAAGAACATGATACAACTCAAGAATCCTAAAGGAGCCATTAACCCCATCCCAAAGGATAAAGAACATCCAACTCCTATAAGAGGATATTGAAATTTTCTTGTACCTAGAATAAGGTAATTTACAAACACCTAAAAGAAAAGTTAAGGAGTGAGGTTAAATCTTAGTAGGGCCTCACCAAGTGTTCCATAAAATATTCTATAACAATAAAAAAATCATTATTTCAATTTACAAAAAACAGGACATGGAATAATATATCATTTTCATAATTTTAAAAAAATAATATTCTTTTAAAAGGATGTAAAAAATTTCAAACATGGATTAAATAAACATTTTAAATAATATAGTTTATATAAATGAACTGGAATGAATAAAATAGTTCTATAATCAATGATATATATATATATATATCAAAATAATAAAAATAATAACCATGGTCATATTACCTATTATATGATTGTTTCTAGTTATATGATCCTCACACATCTTAAATTAGTGATCTTGATAGTATTTGTGCACATTCCATCAAGATCATTCCAAATATGACTCATCAACATCCCATTGGGGATACGATATGCAAAACTAGGTTTTTTGTAGAGTTTTCATCATTAATTAATTTCTAAGGAATCATCATACTATGAGATTGTCCTAAATAACCCACTAACTACCAGGAATGAATGTACTTAATCAATCAATAGAAAAATGGAAAACCACCTCATTTTAAATCAAACATTATTTACAATTCAATTTCCAAATATTCAATTTCAATATTCCAATTTAGTCTTGAAACATGAACATGGGTTTTTTCATCAATTCATTCCTTTTCAATACAAAAACCATTTATAGGTTTTCATCAATTCAATTTAAACCATTTTCTAAAATCATTTCCCAAATCATTTCATCAATTACATCAATAAAAAAATGCTACCCAAATTCCATTTCCATTAGAATTGGGGTTTTTTAAAAATCCATGCCATTCCATATCTAAATTCCAAATCGTAGAAAATCGTGTTTTCATAAATCAATTTTAAACTATTTCAAACAAATAAATCAAATTAAGGTTTAATTATATACAAATCTCAAATGAAACCACTTGCCTTTAATTAAAGACCATGAATCAACACCCGCAATAAGATTATCCAATAAAGAAAAAAGGATATGGATATCTATAAACCAAACCTTGAATCAAGATCCAATTAAATGGTGTTTAGATAAATCCAATATGTGATAATCTATTAAACTCTAAGGAGGAAGGAAGGTGAGACTGAGAGAAAATAGATAAGGGGATATTAACTTAACAGAGTGGGATTGGATCTTACACCGACCCTTTGATTCTTCATTGGAGGGGTTTATAAGAGATATGATTTCTTTTAGGGAGCCTTATCAACCCCAGAAATCAAGTATGGATGAGTGGGGTAGGTTAGGTATCATAAACGAGGGATCATGAATTTTACTAAAAATATTCAAAATTAAATATATGTGAATGCACAGTTTTCTAGTAAAGGTCGTCCAGTTAGATAAACCATGTGTCCTAACCATGAGCCCCTACATTGGGTGAAATATTTCAACTAGGTTGGTGCATGGTTTTTCAAACCATGAACAAACTGTGTAAACCCCCTTAATCTAGGGTTTCACAATTTTCACTTGGGGGAGCGGTTTAGGGAAACCAGTGCACAACCCAGAATACATCCAAAATTTCTCATATTTCAGATGATTAACACTTAAATGATACATAATAGAAGAATTATCAAAATAAGGGTCATGGTGTACCTGAAAAATAGTAATTGGACATTACATTATCTCTTCATAACTTATTATTTTATGTTATTATGATCACCTAATTTATAAGTTTTAGAAATCATGCCTAGATAAATAATATAATTATGTGTAAAATAAGTTTTATAATGTATGATTAATTATTTATATAAGATCTCATATTGAAAAATTAACAAGAATGATTAGATAAAACATGAATTTTCATATACAAATATTTTAAAAAACCCACCAGATAAAATATTTGTTCATAAAAATCCTTCTATTACTTGAATTAGAGTACCATCATAGTTTGAGTTACTCATTTGACCATATTTGAGGGTATTTTTATCAAAAGGAGAGATTTCAATGTGAAAATAATGCTATTTTTGATGGGTTATTTGGAATATATTCCAATTGGAAACACCTTTTAAAGATGGTATTTTATCTAAAATCGTCCATTTCTCAAAATTGTGCTGTAATTATTAATATTTTTTCTAGACCATCATAATTAATATGGGGTTCATAATATTTTTGAAAAATATTTATCTATTATAAATACTATTATATACAAATTATGAATTCGATAAAAAATAATTTCCTTTCAACTTATTCATGATATATTTTCAATATTTTTCACAAATAACATTTGTTATGAAATGAAATTTTCATTGCAAATACTATTTATGATGAAAATTAAAAATTTATCACAAATATTATCATGCTTAATTTTTAATGGCGAAAGTAAATTTTTTTCACAAATTATATTTGTGATGAAAATTTAAATCCTTCACAAATAAATCCAAATAAATAATAATAATAATTAAAATGAAATAAGAAACAAAAAATAAAATAAACATTCATTATAAAAATGAATTTAATAATAATTTCATTGAGTGGATGGACGATCAACTCCATCAGGTGGAGAGAAATCCATAACTATACCACATGAATTTAACTACATATACTATATCATATCTCCATATTATTACTCTTCATACTAAAAATGATAGTCATGATACTGTCACTATTGTTTCTACTCTCTGGAAAATCTCTATATAGTCTCATCCTGAGCTCACAACCATACCAAACAATCTATAACAGTGAAGCACAATGATCCCACATGGCCTCTATTCAATTTGAATGATGACATTGCTTCAATACTTTAGTAACTAGCCGACATTGATCATGGACCAATACCAATCACCTAACCTTTCCCTATACCACCCATCATCACCCACATCTATGCCACCCATTGAAATGTGGCTCACATGAGGCCTCAACACCCCCAATATCCATCTTAGCCAAAATATACAACATCTAAGAAATATTTTTCTAATATGTCTTTTATAAACATATAAATGGAAATTAAAAATGTAAAATTTTATGTTATATTAATTTTAAAAACAAAAAAATAAATACCAACCACAATATAACATTATATCTTACTATAAATCTACCCAATATTACTATAAATGAACAGATATTTAAATACATAAAAATGTGTAATATTTCAGTCAACCACATGATTCATAAATTCATCAAATAAATTCAGTATTGTATATATAAATATATTTTTAAATAATATTACTCCCCAACTATCGATGATTTACACTAATAGTACGACTCCCATCTTTGTGTGTGACATCCTAGCTCTCCTGATTCTTTAACCAGAAGATGATTTTCCCTTGAAATGTACTATTTTCAAAACTATATTAAATTTAAATGTTTTATTAATATTTTTATTATTTTAATAACTTTAATAAACTTTAATAACTTATAATTATAATAAGTTTTTAATTAGTATTTTTTATTAAATTTTATGTACTTTCATTATTATTTTTCTAAAATTTAAGTAATATTTTTTATTTTTTATTATTGTTTTATTACATTTATTATTTTATTACTTTATTATAAATTATTATTTAATATAATCCTATAGTAATTGTTTAGTTTTTATAAATATATAAATGGTTTTATTAATTTAAAATAATATTTAATGTGTAATTATATTTTAATATATTAAAAATAACATTTTTTAATAACTTTAATTGATATATATTAAATTTTAAATACCTTATAATAATATTACTATTTATCAGGTAAAATCCATCAATAATAATTCCTAAATATTTTTTTGTAGTTTTTTACTCCAATTGATATTACACTGTTATAATTTTTAATTTTATTAAAATTAATTTATTTTAAGAAATTTTAGTAATTTATATTAAATTATAGTAATTAATTATTCTTGTTTATATTAAACTTTCCCATGGGGAACAAACTACTGGGTTCAACCTTATGGTGGCGGCGGAGGCCTCAGTTTTGAGTCTCCCTAAGTGCGAGCATGGTTTTATTTTTATTTCTCCCATGACCTTAACTAGTTGTAATATACTATTTATCTTAAATTATATAAATTTTTATTAATTTTTCATGATTATAGGTAAACTTTATTATTTTAGATTAACATTTTTATTATCAAAATATATTTTAGAAATTAATTATAAATTATTGGTTATTAATGTATTTTTATTATTTGTTGATTTAAATTAAAAATCATAATAATTTAAATAATTAACAATATTATAATTAAATAAAAAATATTCACACGACATGAAAAAATAAATAAAATAAATAAATTAATGTAAAAAAAATTATAAAAAATTATATACAGACTAATGTTTTTATCACAACAAATAGATCAATAATCTCGGGAAAAAATTTATAGAGGAGAAAAAAAATTGAGAAAAAAACAATTTAGAGTAGGATAAAGGAGAGAGTAAGAAACACACAAAAAATTGAAGGAGGTGGAAGAGTCGCATGTTTGAATGAAGGGAAGGGGGATTATATGTTTATAGTTAACTTTTTTTGATGATGTTTTTTGTGATGGTTGGATTCATCACAAAATGTATGTCATTAAAACTGTTTGCGATTGAATTATTATTTATAATGGATGCTAAATATTTCACAAATAGTACCTTCCATAAATAATTTTTCTGCCTATTCAATAAGTATTTATGATGAACTCTATCCATAAAAAACAATCCTCTACTAGAATATTTGTGGTAAAATATCTAGTATGACATAAAAAAGACACCTATTGCGGAAAAATATACATTTCGGTGAAAATAGGATTTTACAAAAGAACTATTTGTGATAGAATAACCTTCATAACAAAAATAAGTATTTCATAGTAATGCTATTTGTGACAGAATTTATATTACATTACAAATAATTCATTCATGAAAACCTAGTTATGATGGAATGTTCTGTCTATCGAAAATAATCCTTCACACATACATATTTTGGAAAAAATTTATATTCCGCCATAAATATGCCTTTCATTCCAAGGATATCTATGATGGGAGTATACATTCTATAAAAAATAATTCTCTCATACCAACCTATATAAATTTCCCCAAACTATACATTAAGAACTTCTAGTCAATAAATAATATATTCCATTGAATTACTTTTCCAATAGATTGGATTTTACATCGTAAAAACCCTTATAAGAAACCATTTTTGATTGACCAAAATTCTGTCGCAAATGCACCATCTTGAAATAAGAAAATTTATTGTGTTTAATGATATTTATAGGTTGACATAATCAAATTTGTGTTAAGTGATGTTTTCATAAACTACATGATGCATTTTTGAGGCAAGCATTGAGTAAATCTGAGCATAGGATTTGAGAAATGAGAGTTTAAACAAAAAATCAACGAACCATGATTTAATGAATTTGGTTAGAGTAAAACCTTCCAAAAACCTTATAAGTATTATTATGATCATATTTTGTACTATAATATTGTAAATATGGATCTTTTTCAACTAAAATATCATAGTGAATAGATATTCAAAATCTTATGGTTATTGATTTTGAGATTTGATAAAATATTGGGATATATATATGATCTATTTGATATATTTTTGCAATAAAATAGGAATTACCATGACACGGTTTATGTCATGGTCCATTCCATGGTACTCCATGGTATAGTTAAATTCACTATTACATAGAGTTGTGTGCATGAACTTATCCCATGAAATGATAACATGATGGAACAATCAATATTTGACTCAAAAAGTAATAATGCTTGGTTATTTATTTTTTATGATGAATGTGAGGAGTTATAACCTTTTAAATGATTTTTTAAATGTTTAATAAACAATGATAAGTCTAAAAGAGAATTTAAAAAGTGGTAAAATTTTTAGAACATTCAGGAAACTCTCCAATAAAAATTGTCCATTTTGTTGAGATTTGATGGCCTATATAAGTCAATTGAATCTCATGAATGTGTGTGGATATCCATTTTATTTAAATTCCAGTTAGAAATCCTAAAATTATGATGAAAATCAATATCATTATCTCTATCTTAAAAAAAATTATATCATTCAATGAATATAGGTAGACCCCACCCATGAATTAGGTGATTCTTATAATACATGGATTACTTTGAAGAAAGGATTATTTCAACCGCTTATCAGTGATCTCAATCAAATACATTTTTAAGGAGTCTAAAGTGTGAATCAACATGGTGAAAGGTACATGTTGGACCATAGGAGACGGTTGGACACCCTCTATAGTATTAATGGTTTTAATGATCAAAAATCATGTCAATTCCTATTAATCATGGAAAAACATTTCAATCATTATTATTTAAGTTTAAATTTTTGAAATTATGTTTATCTATGATTACATATACATTTGATTCATTTTGATAATATTTATGTTGTAAGATAGTTGAAGGAAAAATATTCTCTAAGAATAACAGACTGCTACCGATGCATGGAGATTCCAAAAGTTCAACTAAGTCACCGATAAATGAACTACCAACACAGATGAACTACCAATTCAAATGAAATACTGATACAAGTACTCACCATTAGTTCAAATGAGTCACTGATGTATGGTTATACCATTTTAAGGGCTCAACGATAGTTAAAATGAGTCACCTACACATAGAGAGACCGATATAATGATATACTGATGGAATGAGTCACTGACAGAAGGAAATACCGACAGATGACTCACTTATTCATAGACAGACCAACCGAGGAATCGCCGATAAACTATTTAAAATTTATTTTATTTAAAATTACATCTAATGGTCATATTTTGAGTGTTTTAATGCGACTAATTAATTTAATGATTTTTTTCATATATCTTAAATGAGGCTATCAGAAGTACGAGGTACATCATCTACCTTAAAACATGCATATTGTCCGGCTTCAAGTGTGTGTATATATATATATATATAAAGAAGATAATATAAATTTAAAGACATTCATACATAAGAAGATGTGAGTAAACCCCCACGAGCAACACTCAAAAAGAAGAAAACATGAGGATTTATTTATTATTGCTTTCTATAAACTAGAGAGCTGTTAATCATAGTTTCATCATTTCTGTAGCATCAAACTAAACTAAAGTAGAAGAACATCTTACCCTCCTAGATGACAGAACATAGTGCTTCTCGACACTCTGTTTTTAGTTCTTATTTCTAGAAGAGGACTCGAGCTTCAACTCTGATACATCAGAGAGTCCATAGCTGAATTGCATAACACTCAGAGCATTTCTAATCCCTTCCTATTATATTATTCTCTATGGTGTAATATTTTACTAAAATTTTGAGTAGTGTGTGTGTGTCTGTACAAAAAAACCCTCTCTACTGTACTAAATGGAGGATACTAGATATCTGCAAACAAATGTCTTTTTCCACTTGTTTTTCCCATGAATTACTACGAAAGAGTTCCTATGTGAACTGGTTGTTTTTTTCCCATGTATAGTTGTGGTAGAGGTCTTTTGACCTGGATAGTCTGGTGTACTATTGTTATCCTCAATCTAGGGTGTGGATCAAAATCTTTATCTTTATAGATTTCTTAGTGGCAGGTGATCACCAAGTGGAGAGGACTAAGTCTCTTTTTGATACTGAACCTCTTGTTTGACATCTGGTGTGTTTTTCAATTTAGTCTTTCTCTATTTTAACTTATATTTTAGAAAACAAAATTTTACTTTGATAGTTAGTCTTGAATAGTAGTTAAACTATTTTTCCTTATTATAGTTGTTTCAAAAGTTTTATCCATAACTCATATTGTTATAGCTAATAATTAATCAATCTTATGAGAAACTATTTGAATAGTCAAGCTATTAAAATATTACTACCTTGGTTAACTGGGTAGTTTTATTTTAAATTAGGGGAATCTCTTAAATGAAATTTTTAACAATTTTTTTTAAGGAACTCAATTTACCCCCTCTTGAGTGTCTTACTCCAACCAATAGTACATCATTCTCATTCTTCAATTTTTATTCATTCCAAATGTATTAATGGATTTTGAGATTTTTGGAGTTTTGGAGTTCTTCTTTAGTTGTGATTAGGATGTTTGAAATCCCTCCGAAACCCTTCAGTGGTATTAGGTACAATCTATCAATGTTTGGTTTTAAATTTTAATGGATGAAAAAAATTACAAAACATGTTTTCCAGGTGCCATGGAATAACTAAATCGAACATGCACATTTTTGTTCTTGAGAATTCAAGACCATGGAACGTTCCTTCAGAAAACAGGTGTTTTGGTTATTGATGGTGATAGGCCAAGACATATTATTGGAAAATTGGATGTTTTAAGATTTATAATAATGATTTTACAACTATAGCATCATATCTGATTCTAGAATTCCACGGTTTGATTATTTGTGCATTGGTGGCCTTAAAATGAGGACCACCATGGAATAATGTTAATGGTTTAGTTGTTTTATATATATATAGTTCTTCATAAAATTAAAACATGAAATGATATTTATAGGTAAAAAAAATACCCAAGCACATTTTTTTTATAGTATGTTCATGACTTGAAATATATTCCAAAATGGTCATAGTACTGTGAATTTCAAAAAAAAAAACAAAAATGGATTGCCCTATGCAGTAGTGTAAGTAGTTTTGGATAGAAGTTTAATGGAAAACAATTTTTTATTAAAATTGTAAAAAATATTTACATTCACAAGCCAGACATCAGATCTTGTTAGGTGGAATTATACCATATGAATTTTTTTGTGGTATATATGGTGCCAATTTATTGTGGATTAACATGGTTTTATAATTTTAAAAGTATTTATAAATTATAAAATAAGATAAAACTATAAATTTGGTTTTATTTATTTATTTATTATAGGTAGATGGAATTATGAGAAATCAAACATGAAAAAAAACAAGGAACCCCTGTGGATCCAAACTTTTCCTTCCCCAGAAGGAATGAAAAGCACACTTTAGATCTAATTTATTAAAATATGTTGCCTGAAGACCTAGAGGTATAGAGGCCTTAAAACATAGGTAGATGAAAATACTAGTGGCCTGAAGGCTGAATGCATGGTTTCCCTTTAATGAACATTCATATTCCTTCCATGTCACCAGTCTCACACCTTTCCAATCTTAGTTAGTAATCATCACACCACGTTATTCATTTAAAAGATACATCACCCCACCATGAATAGTTGCATTTTTCTATCCTTAAATACATTGTGAAAAGGAACCCCTTCACCTCACATCAGAGATCTGTGTGGGAAGAGGGATGAATGATAGGTTTTAATACACCCATATCTCTTTCGTGCCTCCCACTCGATGATATATGTGTGGAACCATGCTGCATTTCCTACCTATTGCGCCGCACCAAATTAATTCTCCCACTACATTGATATACACATGGTATAGAAACCATCCATCCCACTTTAGAAATTTGTTGGGATGGATGGTTGGTTGACATGTTTCAATATGCGTTTCCCTCTTTTAAGGTTTCCCACTTGACAGTTCCTATGTTTCTCCGTGACTCATTATTTTCTTATCTCACAAAGCCATTCCCCTAGTTCTACCATGTCTATGAGATTAACCAGTCAAGATCAATGTATCCATGAGAGGGGGAGGGGGTGAGTGAATCATATTTTTTCTTCTAAGTTTTTTTTTTATTTTGAAACAAAATTCACCTCATATTAAATAATTACAATTTTTCTGAAAAAAACTAACACAACCACAAGAACATAAGAATTTAAAAGGTTCACTACTCAGCAAGAGTATTTATTTCCTTGGAATGGTTAAAAAAAATAAAATACCACACAATCCACTAGAAAACAATCATTTTTGGTAGATACAACAAGTATGATTTTCCCTTACACTTGTATATCACAATGATCAATACAATAGTGAATGTGCTTAAAGTAACATGAAATGATGGAATAAAATTTTATGTAATAAGTTAAGAAACTTTAAATAGTTTCTTTAAAACATGATACAGTTATACCTTGTCAACTTTGAAAAATATGGTCTTCAAAAAAATTCTTCACTTCCCTAAAGTGAAAATGTTAAGAAATTCTATATACTTCATAATGATACTCATTTTAATTCCACAGTCAGATTCTCCAATCTAATTACTCAGTCTCATAATATAACTCTACTATAATATCACTGAAATAGTTGTGAATTGCTTCTTTATTTTTCCAGAAACCCCAATCTGATTGCTCAGTCCAATCCAAAAACTTTGAATATGATATTCTTTCGTTATTATTCTTCTATCTGGAAAACTTCCATAGGAATTGCCAATCTAGAAACTAAATCTCTCTAAAAACATTTAGTGATCTACCTTCTCTCTCCACTAATGAATACTACGAGTGTCAGAAAGTAAAAAGTACTCATATTCTTTTATAGGTGTGAAAAAAGTGGTTTAAACAGGATATTGAAAAGTTTCCCCTCCTAAATGTTTTTCCTGAAACTTTAATTTCCCTTAAATTTTAGATACATCTTTGACCTCTTTAGTGCTTCTTAGATCTTATTGATTTTTCTCAAAGATTCTCGAATCATCTCACAATATTAGACCGCTTCATACTTTCTAATAATTCTTTAGTATGATACCGATTTTCACTTAGACTTCCTCATTACGATGAATGAATCTGAACATCATCAAATTCTTCATTATGTTTCTCCACACCAATTAAAATATATGAAAAACACATGTATTCTCTTTACTATTCTCAGAACCAACTGGAAAAACTATCCATTTCTATTCTATATACCAGATGTTAAATGAAAACATTCAAACCATTCTCCCATAAACATTGTTTATACTTCATCAGACTTCAATTACCTTTACATTTTCCTTAAAAATAGTCACAACACCTAAAGATATCAAAGCTTATCAACATTACTTCACCATCATATTCAAGACTTATTCAAACAATAACTTTTTTTAAACTTCTTAAAACTCCCTTTAAAGACTCCCCTTGACAACAATTATATGAAATATTTAAAAAATCATCATTTTATTATTTTCTTACGATCAATGATTTTTAATTCGATGTCTTTTATTGGTGTCAAGAAATATATAATGAGTCAGTATCTATTTCAATTTGATAATCAGTTTTAGTGTAAGTCTGATGAATTTTAACCCAATTTAAACCATATCAAATTTATTATTTCATTCGTGACCCAATTAATAAATAATTTATCATGATAAAATGGTTCATTATATTATTAATTAATCTATGATCCAATTTTGCATCAGTCCCAAAAACGCTCAATAAAAATAATTCGTCCTCTGATTCCCTTTTTTAATCATCACTTCATTTGATGATTGTTTTCAGGATTACTCTAATGATAAAATTCACACCACGTATGATGAACTGGTGTCAGTAGATTCATCTTCAAAAACTTATTTCATTTTATAAATATCATACACCCAAATTTCATTTCTTACAAATCATTTTTATCTTATGGATTGTTGTTATGAATAAAATCTAGTATCTTCTTCTTCTCACATTCCAATAAAAAATTCACATCCTTAAAACAATTATATGACTGGTGACCTTCACAACGATGAGCTGAGACGATAAATCCAAACATTATTCTTCCACAAACACCTGATTGAAATCATGACTTCCTCATGACTTTGAGAACAATTAATAACTTCATAGAATTCTATGACTTACATTGGAATTTATTATAACTTTATATCCTTCCAGAAACTTGTTTCTTTCCAACCAAGGCTTAATACGATTGGCATATCTTATTCTCCCCCTTCCTTCATAAGGATTTACTATGAATTTTTTTAGATAACCAATGATTTATGAAAACTCCAACATCATAAAAGAATCATAAAAAATTTATTGGATCCAAGCAGACTTTGATTAACTTCCTCATTATGATAATAACTTTTTTTATTAGAATATAGGTGAGTTTAATAAGAGTTTTCTCCCAAAAAACTTCTTCTTAAAACACAAGGTTTTCTTAATATTTTTTTTGTCCGATTACTTGATTATGATTGTTATTCAAATCAGAAACTTTCAAAAAGTGAGGTGATTTCTTTTTGTTGACGTAAAAATAAAATTCCTTTATTAAGGACTCATTTTGGATTCCATAAACAACTTCCAGCCATCTTGGTCCCAATAATCTCCCCCTTTGGATTTTGTTGTCAACCAGGGTTTATAATTCCCTGAACATTATAAGCTAATGATTTGGAGTACTTATCAAAAATTCTAAGTCAATGTGAGATAACTTATTGTATAAAAAAAGAACCATTAATATAAAAACATACATTCCATAAGTAGTGACTCATGAAACATATTTATCTTTTTTCAAATATTTCTTCACTTCTTAAACATTCTTATAAATAAAAGTTTCCAACAAACACTCCAACAAATTGTTCTAATAGTTCACATATTTATATGATAAATTCCCAAATTACCCACAACTCTCCCTGTATACATGATTCCTTAAAAGTTTTATCACATATAAATCAATATATTTATGAAATGACTATCTACCTTGAAAACACTATCCAAATACATGATGTGAGAGTGGAAGAAACACATACCTAAAACTTTATGATAAAAAGTTTGGATGCCCATGTTCTACCACAATTTATAAAAAGCTTCTTTCGGTATGTTTTTGTGATAGTTTCACCCACTCGTTCTTATGTAGGAACATACTCCATCTTAAAATTTTTATTCTCCACATTCTCTTTGATGAAGTGGTACTTTATGTCTATATTATTTGAATGACAATGTTGTACCTAGTTTCTTATAAGGTAAATTACTCTTTTGTTATCACAGCCCAAGAGAAAGGGTAACTTCACCTCAATAAGTAAGTATTTCAACTGAGTTTTCATCCACATAAGTTGAGTAGCAGCTTGAGTGGAAGAAACATATCAGCTTTATCCGTGATAAGAGTTAGTGATATTTTTTCATTGTATACCAACTAACATAAATTATCCACAAAAATAAAAAACCACCATATGTAGATCTTATTTGACAAACATTTCTTTCTAAATTTGTATCAAAATACCAAAAAAGGTAAACATTTTCTGTGTTATCGCACCTGATTCCAAATTTTTTATGCCTTTGATATATCTAATATTTATTTTTACAGCTAATAGATGTGATTATTTCAGAGCACAATGAAATCTTTCACATAAGGTAAAATCATAAAATGTGTCGGGTCTTGAGTTAGTTGAATATAAAAAACTCCCAATCAACTTTTGAAACTATTTAGAGTCAACTTCTATGACTTCTCTATCTTTATGAAACATGGTTCTCATAAACATAGGTGTGGAAATTGGTTTCTAATTTTCAATGATAAAATTATTAAGATATTCTTAAGCATACGTTTTTGAGAATGAAATATGTGTTTGTTATTTTATGAAAATTTTAATCCAATAAAGTATTTCATTTCTCCTAACATGGACATCTCAATCAAATTTTTCATCTCTTGAATAAATCTTCCACAAGTTCTTTCATAATTCCCAAAAAAGACAGTGTAATTAGAATAAACAATTATAATAGGGGAAAACTCATGACACTCTTTTATTTATAGATTACAATGAACCCTTCCTTTCTTAAAACTCATATTTCTCTAATAGGTATCTAATTTGGAATATGATGCACTTAGTGCTTGTTTTATCCCATACAATTATTTCTTCAACTTGAACAGATAACTTTCATCCTTCCCAACAACAAATCCACATGGTTGTTCAAAATCTTCCTCATAAAGATCACCATTAAAAAATGGTGATTTCACATCCATCTGAATGTTTTTTAACTTTCTTGTGTAGAAATATTAAAAAAGATTATGATTGTTTCTAACCATTCCACTAAGGAAAAATTCTCATCAAAATTAATTCCTGCATTCTATGAGTATCCATCACACATTAATATTTATTTGTTTCTTATCACTTCACCATATTTATTCAACATATTCTAGAAAATCCAATTTTTACCATAATTTTTTTTAATTTTGTTTAGGTATGAGTTTCCAAGTATCATTCCTTTTAAGTGGATTAAAATATTCATTCATATCTTGGACCCATTCTGGATTCAATTAATATTTATTCACATCTTTCAGCTCAACTTTTGAATAAAAATAATTATGTTTAATATCTTTTGATGTTTTTCTTGTTTGAACCATTTGATATTGATCACCAATAAGGTTTTTAGATTCTACTTACTTCCTCAACCTAAGATGTGATTTTGGATATTCTTCCTCATCATTAGAAACATATAAGTTCGATTATTCTTCATCAGTAGAATTAAACTTTTTTGTATCTTTATTATAATTTTTGTCAAAACATATTTCATCCTTTTCATAATCATTATCTTCATATGTTTGTTTATCATCTTCCTTAGTATTTTTAATATTTTTTATTTCAACAGAGTCAAATAATAATCCTATCTCATTGTTAAAACATATATATCCTCTTCCTTCCAAATCTTATCTAAGAAGAATTCCATATTAACCTTTTTGCTCAAACTTCCCTAGGTTTCCACCTTTATTCTTTATGATGCATGGACTCCCAAAAACTATTACGTGATTCAAACAAGAATTTTTATTATAAAACATTTTATATTGATTAATTTTTGAACTTTTCCTAAGAAACATTGGTTTTGAATATAAAAATTAGTTCTCATGGCTAACCTCCAAAAGTAATGAGAGAATCCAAATTTAAGTAACAATGTTATTCCTATTTCAACCACACTTCTATTATTTTTTTCATAACACCCTTTTTTAGGAGTGTATGGTGTACTAAACTCATTCCAAATTACATGCTTCCCAATATAACTTTTAAACTCTTCATTTTAGTTTTCAAAACCATTTTATATTTTCAAATTATTCATTGACTACCCACATTCCTTCCCATATTACCCCCTAAAACTTTTCAATATTTTTGAGCTTCTTGCTTTTGTTTCATATACATAACACAAGAAATGTGAGTAAAGTCATCAATTACAGTAATGAAGTACTTATATCTATGATTTTATTTTTTCTCATTGGACCAAAATATTAGAATGAATAAGTTCTAGGGGTTGTTTTGAAAAAATGTCAACTCTCTTATATATAGAGTATGTTATCTCTCCCTTCTAACCAATATTGCAACACCAATATCTTATTCTTGAAAAATCAAGAATACCATGGAAAATCTCTCATTTTGATAACTTTCTAATGTTTCTATGACATATGTGTCACATCCTTTTATACCACAACTAATTCTATTCCACCATGCCTATGTAAGAAGATTTTTGTGCCCCAACAGCTTGGAATAAGTTTCCTTTTATACGTTGTCCTCTTGTAACAATCTTTCCATCTTCCTTAATTTTTAAAACAAACCCATATTTTTTGGAAATTACTTTTTTTCCTTCATTATAAAGTTGTGAAACACTTTGCAAGTTATTTTTGATCCCATAAAAAGAAAAATATTTCTTAGATTTAAAATTTCTATCCCAAATGACGGCAGATCCAAATATAACTGAGATATTCATCATTTACAAATGTAATTGTTCCTTCATGGAGTAATTTCACATTCTTCAATAATTTTAAATTTCATATCCTGTGAGAAGAACACACACTATCAAAGATCCAAGGTCATTATACTTTTTTTTATCATTGAGAGAGGTTTCTACAATAACTGATTTTTTTCCCATTATCTTTCTTATCTTATAGCTTGAGTGAATTTTTAAGAAAATTTTGTTGTGCTAGTAACAAAACAAGAAATATTTTTCTAAGATTTTCAGGTTGTTGACATCTTTCACAAATTGTTTTTAAAGTTTGGGAGTAATTTTTAAATTTTACACTAACCATCCCAGCTTTCTTCAAAATATACTTTTTAGAATTATTTATTTGACATAAATGACTCCTCCTAAACTTTTGATTTCTGTAATTTTTGGAATATTAGGGATGTTGGTGATTAAAAAAAACATATTTTCTATTTGTTTGAATCAACCAAAATACCAGAAGCACCCATAGAAATAATATTTTCTAATGGAGCTTCTATATTATCCGGTGTTGTGAGAATTCTTCTCACTGACCTTCTTATCTTTCACACCAAAAAATTGTTGACCACAAACCTTTCTATTATCACCATGAGTCATATTGTACAACTTAGATAACTTTAAAACCTTATACAAACAATAAGTAGTAGAAATGTTTTCCAGACTCATAATATTTAAAAACATCTGACATCTATATTTTTTAAATCTTGGAAACATACATAACTTTTCTAGTTTTCATGTTCTCAGGAAAAAATTTCAACTTTATTCTCAACCTTTAAAGGTAAATTCTATTGATCCATCTTAGGTTCATTATTACCAAAGATTTTACAAGTTTCAAAAATAGAATTTCAAAACTTCTAACCCTATTTTAAGCATTATAATGTTTTTTTGGATGTGTTTCAATTATTTTTTTTATATTTCATTTTAACTTATAAGTTCTCATCCCAATTGTTTTCTTTCTCAAGATATTTTAGGATGTCATAAATCTCTTCCAGTAGTTTGAATTTCTCATCAGGAAAACATTATATATTTTTTATTTAGGAAAATTAATTTTTGACTTTATGATTTCATTATCAAGCCTCCCAATATTTATCAGTAACACTTTCAATTATTATTTCATATGAAATTATAATACAGTTTCTTCTTCCTTAGAACTACTACTTCTAAACTCTACATTGTTAACTAATGAAATCAAAATATTATCCTCAGCATACTAAATATTTTTTTTTTCAAATTTAGCTTCACTTTATTATTCTTCATCAGATTTAGACAAAACCTTATCATTTTGGATTTGGAGAAATTTTTATCTTTTCCTTTGGAATAAGATTTACCATTATCACCCTGTTTATTCCTTGATCTTTTCGACCTTCTTTCACCTTCATTAATATCCACTTATTTTATTCCTTTAAGACAATTAACCATAAAGTGATTGACAAATCCACATTCAAAACATTTCAATGGGAATTTCCCCTTTTATTTATATGTATTTATTTATATATTTTTAGAAAAAAAGAATAAAAATTCATCAAGGTTTTTACATACCACATTTTTTGTAATCTGAATCTCCAATTTATTTTTCATTAATCCTTTTAGAATTTTCTTTCTTAGAATCCTTGAAAGGAATTTAATGATACATTTTTTTAACTTTCATAACTTTCTCCCTAATCATTTCATAAATAAATAGAGTACTATGGAAATCCTCCAAATATAATGTTTTAGTATCTCTATATTCTAATGAGTAAACATTAGAATCAAACTTGTCAGGAAGAATTCACAAGATCTTTTCAACAGTAGTACAATCTTAGAATATTTCACCAAGAAATATTATGGTGATAACAATGTCGTTAACCCAGGTAAAGAAGTAACCAATGGATTCATACTCACCCATCTTGATATATACATACTTCAATCTCTATATTTTTAACATTTCCTTCTTCAGTTTGTTATTGTCTTCTTAAATGTTCTTAAACTTATCTCAGATAATTTTAGTAGTAGAAACATCCTCCACACTTATAAATTCACTTTAAAAAATTGATGAGAGTAAATAGTTATTATCTCTTTCATAATTATCAAGATTCATCTTATCGACGAATGTTAAAAGAACTTCTTTATCAATTGGAGGAAATCCATTTATTGTATCTTCGAGAATATCATACCAAAGAGACATAAGATAAAGAAACAATATTTGCTTATAGATATGATAGTTATTGCCATTTAATATCATAACCACATTATTTTATACATAATTCAGATTCCTCAGTCCAAATAATTATTAAAAAACATTAACAAAGAGTAAATTAATGGAACCTTGGATCTAATACCAACTGAGATTACCCAGTCAAGATCAATGTATCAATGAGAGGGGGAGGGGGTGAATCAGTGATATATTTTCTTTTAATATTCCTTTCTATTGAAACAAACTTCACTTATTATTTAATAATTACCACTTTACTGAATGAGAAATAATCACACAACCATAGGAACACATGAATTTAAAAGGTTCACTACTCAACAAGATTAACTCTATACTTGGTATGGTTTGGAAGCAATACAATACCACACAATCTAATAAAAACCAATCCTTTTGTGTGGATACATAAAGTAATATATTCCTTTATAATTGTGCATCTCTATGATTAATAAAAAATTGAAACTGCTTTAAGTATCATGAAATGATGTAATAAAAATTTGTGTAATAAGTTAGGAAACTATCACCAATTTCTTCAAAACATGTTACTATGTCGCATTTTCAACTTTCACAAATATGATATTCAATAAAATTCTTCACTTTCATACCCAACAGTAGGTAAGATCTTACATAGACTTAAAAATGATACTCAATCTGAGTCCCTAATCAAATTCCCCAATTGGATTTGGTAGTCCTATAATATAACTCTTCCAGAATACTACTGAAATAGTTATGAACTACTTTATATTAGTATGGAAATCCCAGTCTGATTCCTCAGTTCAATCCCAAAACACTGAATATGATCTTCATTATTATTCTTAATATTTAAAGAGAACTTCCTATGTAATGATCAATCTGAAAACTCATATCTAAAAACCATCAACACTCCACCTTCCATCTTTACCTGTGAACAATACAAGTATAAGAAAGTATAAGGTACTATCCTCCTTTTATAGGTGTTCCAAAAATGTTTTAGGCATAATTTTTAAATGTTTTACCTCTTAATTGTTTTCCCAAAACATCAATTTCCTTTAATATTTGTATACATATTTTCCTTCTTTAGCACTTCTCAAATATTTTTAATCCATCTAAAACTTTCTCAAATTTTATCATAAATTCTGCTAACATCATAAATTATAATAATTCCTTAGTATGATTCTGATTGTCAATTTAATTTCTTCATTATGATGAATGAATATTTACAACATCAAATACTTCATTATGTTTCTACACACTAATTTTAAGACATGAAAACCACATTTCTTCTCACTACAATTTTCAGAACCAATTGAAAAAAACTTCCTATTCTGATGGCATGTAATAACTGTTAAATATAAACATTAAAACCTTTATCCCACAATTTTTTTTTCAAATTCATTAAATTTTAGTTGAATTTTAATTTTACATAAACATAACCAAAATTTCTGAAGATATCAACACTTCTCGATGGTACTTCAATATCAGCTTATAAATTTCTTTAAACATGAACTTTTTCTAAACTTATTCAAATAAACTTCCAATATCCCCCTTGAAATCAAATTTTTAGATGCTTGATATTATTATAATTTTATTATTTTACTTATACTAATGATTCTCCATCTAATGTCCTTTATCGGTGTTAGGACACATTTGATGAATTGGTCTTTGTTTCACTCTCACAATGGGTGAAAGTTCCAGTATGATAACTCTTGACCTAATTGATCCAAATAAGAGTTATTCATTCATTATTGACCCAATTGAAAAAAAAATCCCAGTGAAAATGATTTAATATATTAATGATAGATCTTTAATCCCATTTCACATCAGTCTCAAAAACTCTAAATAAAAACAATTCTTTCTCTGATTCCCTTTTCAACCATAATTGTATCTGATGATCACTGTCAGGATTTCTATAATGACCTGTGGAAAACCACATTCGATGAAACAATATCAGAAGATTTATATTCAACAAATTATTTCTTTTCTGATTATGGTACATGCCATATTCTTTCTCTGAATATTTGTATCTTATAGATTATTGGTTTTCCTGAAAACCTGCATCTTCATCTTCTCATTTTCGGATGAAAACTTCACTACATTCAAACAATTGTTTGGAAAATGATCTTCACACGAATTAGATGAGAATGGAAATCCCAAATTTCTCATTACACAAACTAATTATTTTAATCATGACATCCCCATGAATTTAAGAACAATTTATATTTACATAAAATCATATGACTTACATTGCAAAGTATTATAACATTCTATCCTTCCTGAAACTTTTATTTTTCCTACCAAACCTCAATATGATTGGAAATATTTTTCCTCCTTGTTTACTTCATAAGGATTTCATCATAAGTTTTTGAAATAACTTTTGGTTTATGATAAATCCAAGATCGACAACGTATTGTCAGATCTTTATCAGATCTGTGCAGGCTTCGATTAACTTCATTACTGTGATCAAAACTTTTTTTCTCAGAATGAAGGTGAGTCTAATGATCCTTTTCTCTTAGAAAAAATATCCTTAAACCACTCAAATTTCTTAAGATTATTTCATCTGATTATCTAGTTATGATTGTGAGTCTGATCACCAAGTTTTACGAAAAAAGGATATTTATTTTATTTGAAAACAAAAGGAAATTATTTTAGTACACACTTCTTTCACCATCCAAAAAATAACTTCTAGAAAACATGGTCCCAATAGTCTCACACTACCCAATAATGATGACCCACAGTCCCTATGTCCCAAAGATATATGATGGCCCATAGTACCTATGGACCATAGGCCCATAGTACCTATAGACCATAGGCCCATAGTACCTATGGACCATAGGCCCATAGTACCTATGGACCAGAGGCCCATAGTTCTTATAGAACACATGCCCAATTTTTGTGGCCCAAAATCTCAATTAAAGAAAATAATATCATTGATACAACACCGCTATAGTAACTATATAAATAACCCCATTCTCAAATTTGATCTTGGATTTTTGATGCAGATTTATGAGGTGTTTACCAATCAAGTGCCTCCCCTATAATAGATTTGGAAATAACCCCCTCCCAGATTTGATTTCTGGTTTTCTCTTTTTTCATTAATGTAAAAATAAAATATTTTTTATATAAATAACTTATTTAAAAAATAATTAATCTCTTTTGAAAAGAATTTTATATATTGATATGATCGATGGTTAAAATTGAATCTAGTGTAATATATTAAATTTATGTACATTGTTTACATAAATAAGAAATATTTATTATTTGATAATAAAAGTGTTGTTAAATTATATAATGGTGAAAAATATGAAGGAGTTCATATTAAAACCATATAAATGATAATATGAAATATTTATAGCGGATAAAAGTAAAAATTTAATGTTTACCCATTCATAAAATATAAAATAATTATAATTTTTTATTTTTGAATTTTTAATAAATTGTTTATCTTAGGCTTAAATAATTTAATTTTTCATTTATTTATTTACTCCTTTATTTATTCATAAATAATTTTTTATTAATTATCATTATTTATTTCTGTATAGAAACCCTAACCAAAATATTAAATTGATACTCTTCTCGGTGTAGACGGTTCCCCTGTGGGTGTACCTGGTCCCATTGCTCAAATGGTAATCGCCCCCAGCTAGGTAAAACTGGCCTCTCCATGCTGCCCTACACTACTGAGGTTGTAAATCACATGGCATGGAATTACCTCAGCTGAATCTTATAACCAGTGGGAATCGAACCCCCAAATCTGAGGAACCAAGAAATGACGCAAACAACTAGGCCACCCCATGGGGGAAAACTACTCTAGGTGTTTTGTCCCAATGGGTTTATAAGGTATAGGTGGGATGCCACAAACCACCAAGAACCTTTATGTACTTCCCCATCTGTAGGCCCAAGTGTAATGGCTCTATGGTCTTTCAGGATAGTTATTCATGGGGTATAGGGTCCCATGAGATGTTTCTAATTATGATTCATAATATCATTTAAAGTGTGAAAATTATTTTATCAATTTTTTACATGCATATAAAGACTTACATGTCAGATATGACAATGGATTTAGTTTTATTTTATATTGATTTTGGATTTTAATAGGTTGTAATCTTAAATTAATTTCTTAACTATGATTTATACATACTAGGTTTTAGAATTATGATAGAAATAAAATATATCTTATTTAAAGTATCATTTAGAAGATGGAATTTGGGTCAGATTTATCATTATCCTGGAATATGTCTTCCTAAGAAAATTAAGGGCCGATTTTATATCTCTTTAATCTCACTCTTATGGGATTATTGATTTCATATTATTATAATAGTTTGTATCAAATTATTTATTAAAAATTACCCATATTATTGATTTAGATATGTATGGATATAGTTCGATTTTAATTTGGGTTAGTAACATAAGCTATGAGTTATGTAAATAGTTACCAATAAATTCGGTTTGAACATATTGATTTGGTGGAATGAATAAGATTCAAAAATAAAACCTTATAAGTATTCTTACATAAATATAATAGCATGAGATAATATGGTGAGATAAAATAACCCTTAAAATCATAATAAGTTTCAAATTCCTTCAAAAGAAAACACATTATATGACCTAGATTATTCAATCATGTAGTTCCATGCTAAATCTAGGTTCTGATGGATTATCTTGTGCAAGGTATAATAGAAATGGTAAACCCTAAAAGTTAGGTAACAAAATACTACAATGATATTTGGTGTACAATTATATCCAAAAACCTTAGTAATAATACCCATTGAATAGTTTTGAGTTCATCCATATGATGGATTTGGAAAAGGGTTTTCCACTCAAATATCAATGATTTATATCTAATATGATTAACATGATGGAATACCAAAATAACTAACTATAGAGGTGAATACTAAATTGGATTCATTTCTTAGTGAAATATAGGTCATGTCATAATAATGTATATGATGAAAATATAAAATGGGAAACTATTCTAGGGGGATTATATTAAAAAAATAACTTATTAAATGTATATAAAACATGATACTCACTTGATAAAATATTTGGTTATAGGTAAAATGAATCATCATCAATTGATATAACATTAAGATCAATATTTATAAAATATAATCTTAATGATAGAAACTTATTACAATTGTAACTTAAGAATTGTTCGTAAGAAAAAAATACAATATTTTATTTATTAGGGAAACCCATTCCTGAGTAACCTACAATTGAAGGTGTAAAACACTTGAACCTAGATTCTTATAAGAATCATAGAATAAATCACTAAAGGTCTCAAAATGAAAACTTCTCTACTAATATAATCAATATGATTATGTTTGGTAAAGACTTTTTGTGACTAAGGTATCTTATAAGGATTATTATGGTTAAGAAATTTATTCTAGTGTTATTATAAAAAATGTTATGACAATGTGAATTAATTTAATGAATTTTAACTCTAATTTCTCAAAGTGTTTAGAATACATGAATTGAATATGTGATTTACAGATTCTAGTGTTTTATTTAAAGTTCTTGTGGGTAAAAGTTTAAATTAAAAGAAGAAAAGTTAGTTAGAGATCAAATAATTTTTCTTCAAATACCCAACCAAGGTCATTGAATCATGGAGTTTTCATTAAGGGAAGGGAATTTTCCATTTGATGGGATTATCTTCAATACCTAATGAAGTCCAAGAAGCTTCATGGAATGTCTATGATAGGTATCAATGTCATGGATATCAATTAATAATTTTTTAAAGGTATATGATAAAAAATTTATACATTAATATTTTTATAAGATAAACATAAGTTTAAAATAAATTAATAAATTTATAGAGATATTTTTTTTGTATTGAAATTAGGAAACAATAGGTTTTGACTCATTAATATAAATGTAAATAAATATTTCAACCTCACATGGATCTATTGAAATGATGTGTATCTTTTTCTAGGGAAGTTGTTTTTTAACATATATTTATTATGAACAATATAAAATGAGGGATTCAATAAACAATAATTATGTTTCACAAGATTCTATAACATTTCATGAGAATATGATAAGGGAGAAATTGTTTTATTGAGGACAAAAGTGTTTATACATTTCTTTGTTAAAATATGAATAATTTCATCCCATTGTACTTAGTGGAAATTTTAAGGAATAAAATATTCATTTTATAGAAATTACCCAAGAAGTTGGGGCTTACCTAACTGTTCATTCCACCCTATAATCTCATAATAATCTAAGGTTGAAAAACATATGGGAGTGAATTTCGACAAATACTGTACTAATACCATAGAACTGTAGTAGTGAAGGCATTATAGTAGGTACTATAGAAGCTATATTATTTATCTTGAATGTGATTTCAGGATTTAATAATTTTGATATTGGGTTATAAGGCCTCCAGACCATTATGGGCCTTCAGGATATAAGGCTTCTAGATAATCCATGGCCATCATGCCAGCAATGGAGAAGCTTCTCACTATTGGAATGAAAAATTAGGGAAACAATAGTCAGTAAAAGTGTTAGGTGTAAGAAGGTAGGTTATCCTTGGTGGTGGATGGATCCAATGTGAAGAGTTCATGAACATCCATATAAGCCCTCTACATCAAGTAGTAATGTTGATTTATATACTTGACATCAAGGGTGAAAGACTAGAGTATATGGAAAGTAGGAAAATGATAATGGTTTATTACAGTGTGGGTCTTCGGGCTTCTATATAGGCCATTAGTCCATGGTCTTGGTCTTCTAACCATATATAATCTCTATAATGTGTACCTCTTGGCCTTCAGTCCATTTAGGAGTTCCCTATAAACCAAGGTAAAATGAGATATTATGATAAATATAAAATTAAATTCCTTCATACAAAGGTAATAACAATGATTCAAAAACATAGAACACTATATATAATATGAAAATAATATTTTATTTGTTAAATACTCCCACTAATGGAAATGAAATTTATTTCCTAGTCCCAAAAGAGTTTGTATCTTAGAATGATATTCTAGAGAGAATATAGTGTCTAAAAGGCTAGTGGTAGTATGTCTGGGATTTGATAATTTTAAAGTTAATAAATAAAATAACATAAATGTCAAGGTTATGTCCCTTTATATCCTAAAAGTTTTTATGTGTGTTGGTAAAAGGGTGGTGTATATAATTACATTTTTTAAAAAAAATATTTTAAGTAAATTTTTTGATGTCATTATTTCAAGGTCGGAGATGAAGGATATGGAATGTGTTCTAAGTTAAAATGGGATTAATTAAAATTGTATCATTATATGTTGTGACGTAAATAATTTTCTATACTATTTTAAACGAGTTGAACATTAGTAATTTGATTTCTAAGTCTTATCATTATTAAAAGTTTATTTCTTCATAAATGTTAGTCTCTAAAGAATTTTAGTGTGAGGGTTTTGTCACATAGTCACAAATTGATGTGGTGGGGATTATATAGAGATTTAATGAGTTTAATAAAACCCATAAAATTTAAACAAACATAAGGTTCATATATAATTCTATATCATATGATATATGATAAGGGAGATACCTATTTATGGTTTTATTTAAATTCATAAACGGTGTTTAAGAATATAAAATGTATCATGTTGTATAAAAATTAAATATCCACTTCATGAAGTTAAATTATAATTTATATCTCAATTTATGAATTTTATTTATCCCTTAACCATGTTCATCAGGGATTATTATAGGTTATTGTGGAATATTACGGTTAGCAAGAGTAGGATTCTTGTATTGTGATATATAATATTCTAATGACACAGACAAAATGATTTGTGTGTTGGGTGACCAGATAAGTATATACCACATATAGTGTTATAGACTATTTTTATAGTATTTTAGGGTTTCATATTTCATTTTGAATACATTTCTGGAGGTTGGTGAGATATCTAGAATGAGAACCTTCATACTTTAAACCCTTTATTATAGAAACCTTGAGGCTTTTCTAATCAAGGGGTGGCTGGTTATGAAACTAATCATGTTATCGATTAGAGATTAACTAATATGGTATTTATCTTTTTTGTTTGATGATTATTAAATTTTTAACCTCAATTAAGATAGACCAAGATGTGTATGGATGTACCTAGATAGTATGTATGATGTGAGAATCTATTTTGATGTGGACCGTGTGATGTGTTCATACACTATAATGAATGACATGTTATATCTTCATTGACTTCTTCTATATATACTTATATAATCAAGAACATATGATTGGATAGACATTATTGAAAATCTCAATTTTCCATAGTTACATGATGTCTTGTAAAAATGGATCATATAAAAATACATACTTGAATATGATGCATTCGATGAACACATGTAAATAGATTTATGTGTTTGATAGATGTCATGCTATATCCCTTTGTATCTTGTGTAGAATTATATTTTTATAAAGATATAGATTTTGTAATTCATAATTTTTTCCAATGCTAAAAAGGTCGATGGGTCATAAATTTTATTCGTAATAATGAGGATCAAGTTTATAAAACTTTGAGAGCTACCCTAAATGTCTTTTAGAGGTTTTTCAGGATAAGTTATAGAGGGATTTTCACAAATAGTTACATATTATGTAATATATATTAAAAATGTATGACATGTTTTCAAAATGGAATTATAGAAATATCCAAAAAGAGTTATTCATGTAGTTTTATGAGTTGTTTCATATAATTTGACATATGGTGAATATTTTCTATTTCTATAATGCTTTAATTATAGTGAGATATTGATGGAGTTACATACTAAAATGGGAATAAATATGGAATAATGTATGCCATGGTCAATCCCAAGGTGATCCACAATATATTGAATGTTAATATTCCATGGTGTTGTATGAATGATATTATCACATAATGAGATAATTTTTTAGATCCTTAAAACTTCTACTATAAATTATTTCATGATAATTTATTTCTTACGTGATGATGAATGTGAGGAGTTAGAAAATATTTCATAAAATTTTAAATGTTGAATAATCAATGAGGATTTCGACCAAGCATTCCATAATGTTGAAACAAATGGAAATTTTTTGAAACACTTCAATCAATATTGGCCAAATTTTTGGAGTTCTTAATTTACTATATAAGTCGATTGAATCTTATGAAAGTGTGTGGAAATATATTATGCCTAAATACTGGCTAAAATCCATCAAATTCATATGAACATAAAGATCAAATTCACATTATTATTTAAAAAATAGGTTTTATAAAAATGTGAATAGTGGGATATACCGCCTGAGGATCAGGAAATTCCTTTGATCTATGTACCCTTCTAGAGGAAGCAGTCTTTTGAATATATCTATCTGATCTAGATCAATTTTTTATTTGAAGCATCGATAATCCCAATTGAAATGGTTAAATGTAAACTATTCTTATTCTTCATATTATATTAATTCCAAACACTTCTATAGATTCTACGATTTATGGTATTTTTATGTTGTTCTTCAATAAATGTTATGATGTTAACCATTAATCTAAAACCCATCACCATTAATCCATAATGTGTATTTTTTAATTAGGAAAAGGTATTGATTTTATTAATATATTTTGTTATAGATTATGAGATGGCTCTATAGTCCCATGGTTCTTGTAATCTCTCTCTACCTGGCTCCCCCTAGGATTTTCATGTGAATATCCCTGCGGCTCCGGCATTGACGCTTATGATCTCTCTCATTTCCTCCCCCTTATCGTCCCTCTAACATTGAGTGTTTCTTATCTTTGATTCCTCTCTACTTCCCCCACATATGGTTTCTTCATGGTCTTCCTTTTGAAACAAACATATTTTTCTTCTTCCCTATGATATTCAGGTCCTCTTCATCTTCTACCCTGAGAATCATCCCCCTATTTGCTCCCTCCTTCTCATCCTTCACATCTTTCTATTCTCCCACCTGCATATTTTTTTTCTCTCTCAATATCTATCCTTTAATCAGTCTTTGGGTTCATGTTTTAGAAGATATGGAGATTCTGTAGCCGAGGGCCTCATTCAAAATCACCACTTCTCTTTTTTCCAACCCCATCATATTAGACCTCATTCTTGGTCCAGCACGATGGTACGCTTGGCAAGTTTGGATTGTGAGTTGGGTGTTGATCGGGTGCTAAATTCATTTGTTTTTATGTGTGGCTCTTGTATTTTGGTTATTTCATCACATGTTGTGGTGTTTTTTTGTTCTTCCTCTTATCTCACCACCAGATTCACCACACTTGACCCCATTTGGTATGGTTTTATGACCCTCAATGGTGGTTTAGGATCATGTTGGGGCGTTTTCGTCTTCACGCGTGTGCAACCTTCATTTTTTGTTTTGGATTTTGTGATCCTATGATGTTTTTAATGTTACTCAGGTGATGATGCTAAATTTTAAGTGTATTTTTTAGTGATTTATACGTTTTGGGGTTCAGTGTCGGTTGATGATGAAGGCTAGTTGATCGAAGTGAAGTATCGGTGACACTATTGTCTTTAGTGTTATTTCTCATGGGTTTTAGTGGTTATGTTTTTTGGGATGTAAGTTGGCTTCAGTAGCTGTGGCATTTGTTCATTGATAAGGGATCTGATGTTATGTGGTTTGGTGTTTTTTGATGACGATGATGGTGCTTTTAAGATGGTGATGATGGACTCCAATTGTCTTCTACACCGGTGATCTGGTGGTATGATGGGTCAATTTCTGTCAGGGTATATGATATGAGGTTGGTGGTGGCCTTAGATGGTGATGTTTACTACAGTTTTAATGATGAATTTTGAAAATTTTAATTTTAATTTTGAATTAGTTTTGTGGTTGTTTGCAATGTGAATCCATTTTTGTGGTTGTTTTCTTTGCATTGTGGTTTTGTAAGGCTCCCACCTATAGAAGGTGATAAGTAATACCAAAATTTCATTATGAAAATGACTAATTATATATATAAATAATGTAATTATCATCACTATTTCTTAGGAGTGGTATTTTATTTTTTTAGTAATACTGAACCAAGAGAAGATATATTATGTGTTGGTACCTCTTCTGCTTGATAAGACACATCTTGAATCCAGTAAGGGTGGGAGGAAAGACTATAAAAAGAACATGGATTTTGAATATAATGTACATCATTTCAATTTTTCATTAATATACATTGATCTATAAAATTAGTATTTGTATAAGGATGTTTACTCTACAATATCATATACTAATGAGTTTTAGTAAGAGATAGTTACGTAAGAATTAAATAAGAACTAAAATAAACTATTTATGTGTAAATAATAATAATTAATAAAGGTTATTTCTCATTCACATAAGATTTTTGGGTAAAACGAACAATTAAAACAATTATTATTCAAATTGGATAATTAATTATTCACACTTCTCATTTGTTCATCCTTACTACCTAGTTTCTCAAGTTTAATTGACAACTATAAACTTAATTTTATAGTGAATATGATTCCATATATTTTAGTTATGCTTTGAAACTTTTATAAGGAAAAAAATGAAGAAAAATATTTAATTATAATGGAAAATAAGAATAAAGGAAGGGTGGTGAGGTCAAAGTAGGAATCAAAGCTAAAGGAACCTACACAACATCCTTCAAAGAAGCTACCGAATAAGAGAGAGAAAATTGACCAGGAGGTTATTTTATTTTCATGTGGGAATAATTTCCACTGGAAGAGTGACCATAATGAAGTGAATAATATGTAAGATGAAACTTTAGGTTTAGATATATTTATCATTGTATATAATATTTTCATTTCCATTTGTTAGATATGAGGCATAATTTTTGGATCATACATATTTATACAAATATAGGAACCATGGATATTCATGATGTTTTTAGAGTGAAGTGGATCTTTAAGTTGTTAATTAATATAGGAATGTTTAATTATTTATAAGAGACTGTCATTTCATATTTTGAGTTGGATAATTTTTATTAGATAACTATTATTATTTTATTAAAAATTACCAAAAATTGTTTTGAGAACTTTAGAAACAAATGGTTTTTGTTAAAGTAATTTTATATTTACATAATAGAACACACACACAATTAAATTCATAAATATGTTGTTAGAATCTGTTGATGAAAGAAATAAATATGACTCAAATTATACTCCTTTATTGACATGACAAAACCCTTGTTGATGTGGATCCTTAGATCAAATTTATTTAATTTTTATAGATAATTACAAAATATCCTATTATTAATGATTTTAATTTTCAAAAACATTAATACCTAGTAAATTTGTCTTATTATATTATACATTTATCAGTGTATGCTTAATTTGGTTAAAATTTATTATTCATTATGTAACATATTTTTAGATTTCATGTTTTAAATTTTTATATCATTTCCTATAATAAACATAATGGGAAACTAGGATAATTATTTCATTTAGACATTTAAATGTCATTTAAACATTTTTTTATTAAGTTACATAAGCGTAAATTTATGTTTATATAGGTTATGTAATGGAAGAACATTTTTTCTAGTGTTATATAAAGGTAACCACATGTTTACAAGGGTTACATAAGGGTAAGTATTATTCCTATAAGTTCCATAAAGGTAACCATATGTTTCCATGAGTTGTATAAAGGTAACCTTAATTGTGAATGTGTTGCATAAAGTTAAGTGATTCTTTATAATAGTTATATAATGGTATCCTTTAAATTTTAATATTTATGTAATGTTATCCTTTTAATTTCAATAGTTATGTAAAGGTAACTTTTATATTTCAATGCTTTTATAAAGTTATAGTTGCATAAAGGTAGTTATATTGTTGTGTAATTGTAATTAAACCTACATAAGGTTACTATTTCTCTTTCATAAAGGTTCCTAAAAACTATGTAAGGGTACTACCGGTATCATGTAAAGGTAACATGTAAATTCTATTACACAGGTAAGGATAACCTGAACCTTATGCATGGGTGACCCATGAATTCTATAACTCATGTAAATGTAACTGAACCTTATGTAAGGGTAATATGAATTTTTAAATACACATGTAATGTTAACCTGAGTCTCATGTAAAGGTAATTAGAATTCTCCAATAGCTACATATGGGTTATATATTCCATAAGGGTAAAAATATGTTACCCCTATACAATATGTGTGTTTCATGTAAGGGTAGAAAAAATTTTCCAGCAAGTTTCTATAGAATGTTATAAACATTCAAATGTGTGATATTTTTCATATAAATTAATCTTTATAATTACTATAGGTTTTTTTAATATAATTATCCTTTTTTTTCCAAAATTACTTATTAATAATTTTGAATTCATGTGAACATTTTTTATATTATTTCTTGTTGAATTAAATGTGATTTACATGGTATTAATCTCATGTTGATAATAATAGTGAAAATCTATAAATTTAAATGTTTAAATTCAAATTGGATGAAATGTGAATATTTAATCCAGAAAATTGTCAGAGATTTTTCCTATGATATTAATAAATATTATTCATTACAATATTAATTGTTCAAATTAGTGACACTATATAGACTATTATTTGTTTTACATGACATTGAGAATGACTCACATAGAAATTATTTTTCATCTATGAAAGATTAAATGTGTAATATTTTCTGGGAAACAAGTGTGGAAGACTATGAAGAAGTTCATTGGAAAAAATAAGATACAATAGATTTCAAATTTAATAGGTGCCATTCATAAAGAAACACAATATTTATATTTGGATGGACTAATTAAAGTAAGAAATTGGTTGAGGATACTCTTAAATAGTATACGCGCTACATTCTTTGGCGATTAAATACTAATCCTGAAAAATAAAAAATCATTTGAACCTTTTTTACTGTACTGTTTCTTGTTATCTCAACTCTCATACTATGAATCATTCATCTAGTTATGTGGATTTTCTTCTTTCTATTTATTTCTCTATTCATAATAGTATTGTGTTTTACTACCCATTAAAAGGTAGGAATGTACATTTTGATTCCCAATTTTTTTTAGGAATTTGGTTGTTCCTTAATGTGGCAAAAAAAGAAACTTCAGTTTCACCTTCATGTATAAAAATGATTGTCTATTTTGGGTTTAAGACATAAGTGATAAAAGACATTATAATGGGGTTGTGACTCTAGGTATGAAAAATTAAGTGTAATATACCATTATAGAGGTTATTGGGGGTGTTATATCTCTCAGTTAATGAGAGGGGGAATAGTGGACTTGGATCATTTATATCTAGAAAACTATAAAAATAACTTTGTCTATTTATATTTATTTTTATACTACTTTTTAATTTAAAAACATTGATATAACCTTAAATCTTTTTAAATTCATATAAAGTTTGATGTTGAGCCCACTCTTGGATATTTTCCATCCTTTCATTGGGACCAATATTTAGTATTAGATATTGATCCCAAGATTGATATATGTTTTTTATTTATTGTAACCATTTATTGATTTATCCACCAAGGGAAAAATATCATTTTGTGATGATATGAACTAGTTCAAATGATGGATGGATACATCAAATACCACAACATTTTGATGTTATTTATTATGGATACTAGAAATACTAGATGGAATTATTCTTAAAGAAAATTATCATTGACCATTGGAAAATTATATAAAACCCTTGTAAGCTTCCCAATGGTGAACCTGAATCGTTAGTAGGAAATGATGCTGTAAATTATGTTTTTAATTACCTGGTTATGAATATTTTTTATTTTTCAATAAATATAAATTTTTATATCTATGTATTCGTACAAAAAAATATACACGAAATATGGAAATTATATAATTGTTACATCATGGATCAGATAATATTATTAAAAATAAATTAGAAATGTTAATATTTGAATATCATGAATTTTAAAATGGGTGAAGATGAAAATATTAACAAAATGTTCCATATATTTTTCAACATTGAAATGATATGACTTATTTAGGAGGAACATCGTAAAATAATATTATTTTTGAAAGATTAAATAGATAAATTTTTAATGATTAGTATTATTAAAATGTTTCTATAAAAGAAAGTAAGAAATTTAAGAAATATGATTTTGATGAGAATATTTTATCAATATTACAATATGAGTTAGAGCTTAAAAATATTACCAAAGAAGAGAAATACAATAAGAATAGAATTAATTTTAAGTCAAATGTTTCTAGTTAATCTTATGATTCTAAGTTACAGAGTAGTCATAAGAATGATAAAGAATATATTAAAAAGGGTGGATAGAGAATAAATAAAGGATATTCAAGAAGATATCGAAAATATTACTTTAAATATGACCACAAAGAGATGAATAATGGGAATTTTATTTCTAATTATTCCAAGAAGTAATTTATTATGATTGAAGAAAAGAAGGTTGATCATACTTGATTTACCTGGATTAGAGATGGAACAGATTAAGAGGAAGAAATACAAGAAATAAAATAAGGAAATGGAATCCATATGGTGTTTCACTGAGGATTCAAGATTTGCTGACGAATCTGGTTCTGAAAAGGATGTGTAAAATTGGTGCTTAATAGATTCCTCAAATATAGTAAGTGAATCTACTTATTATTCACATTTTGAATCTAATTATGAGAAAACCGATGTAGAAAAATTCATTAAATAGGCTGAAATACTTGATAATAAATTTGAAAATACAATTGGTTTATATAAGAAGCATAAGATTCAATATAAGTTTGTTTTTAAGGAAAATGAAAATCTGAAGAAATATGACCAGAATGACATAAATTATGTACATTTAGATATAATTTTTTCTTAAGAAAATAAATTATGCTCATGTTGAAATTAAAATTTTAGAAAGATAAGTTGATTTCATTTCAAAATTACATGATGATAAAATAAGAAATTTTGACAATGTTCTCAAATATAATGAACATCTCAAAAATAAAATTGAATTATTGAAGTGAAATATATTCATTTTTTTCAAGGTAGATAAAACTTTTATTAAATTTAGATATTCAATAAAATAGGGAAAAATTTATATGGTAATTCTTATGATAATAATTTAAACCAAATGTACATGAATTTCTTTGTAAAAATCCTTAATGGAAGTTAATATTGTACAATGTATTTTAGATATCCAATTAAATTGAATATGAAAATGTGTTTTCCTTGATACTTCTAAAATATCTTATATATACTAAGGCTATCATATCTAAATCTTCATCTTCTATATTACATATAAATAAGTGTTTTATGTTCCCATGGATTCCAAATAATTCAAATGTTAATCAAATTGGACCTAAATTTTATTGGGTACCTAAGATTTCATAAATCTATTTTTGTAGGAAAAATGTCTTGGGAGCTTCAAAAATGACATTTTTTATATGGATAGTGCATTGTTGAGGCACATTAATGTTGATATAACTATTTCTATCATTAAATTAATGTGGTAGAGGTAATTATACTTTTGTTGATAATTCCAAGGGAAAGGTAAAAGGTTTCAGTGAGGTTGGAATTTCAAATTCTGTTATTATTTATAATTTTTTATATTTTGGTGGATTGAAACATAATTTAATAATAATTTCACAACTATTTTATGATGTAATGTTTTAAAAACTTAAAAATGATAAATGCATTATATTTAGGGTTAAATTAGTTTTGTTTTATGACAATAGAAAGAAATAATTTATTTAATTAATTTTCCTAAATTGACTAATTAAAATTTAAAATGCTTGAAAGCTATAAAACCTAATTACATCTTGTGGTATATGTGGTTGGTAAATTCTAATTTCATGTCTATTCAGAAGAAATACAATAAATAAATAGTTCATTAGTTACCTGATCTTAACATTATTTAGAACCTTTGTTTTTGAATCCTTATTGAATTATAAACAACATAAAAGAAGTTCCATGTCAATTAAGTAAGTAAAAACTATAAGGCATATTGATATTATTCATTTAGATTTGTTTGTTCCTATCAAACCTGTTAGTTTAGGAGGTAAAAGATATTGTCTTTTTATCATTCATGATTTTAATAGTTACACTTGGGTTTATTTTCTTACACTCAAATATGAATGTTTTTCTAGGTTTACAATTTTTTGTAAATTGGTTCAAAATGAGAAAGTAATAATAAATAAATAAATAATAATTTATCAAGGTATTGAATTAAATATTTTTTTAATTTATCCAATTTTGTGTTCAAAATGAGTATTTTACAATTTATCATCACCTTGAACTCTACAAAAAAATGTTGTAGTAGAAAGGGAAAAGTGGAAATCTTCATTAAACGACTAGAACCATGTTAATTGAGTTCAATCTACATAAATATTTTTGAGAAGAAGATAAAAATAAATCTTGTTATGTTCCAAATAGACTTATTTTATGTCTTCAGTTGAAAAATAAACCTTATGAGTTTTAGTAGGGGTAAAACTTAAAATCATCCATTTTATAGTCATTGGGTGTATTTGTTTTATTCTCAACACTAATGATACTTTAGATAATTTGGAAGAAAAATCCAATGAATTTATTTTATTATGATTTAAAATTAATAATAAGGTATAACTAGTATATAATAAAAGAAACATGGTTGTTTAATAATCAAATCATTTTTTGTTCGATGAAAATCTTTGAATAAAAGAGACGATGATATTAATCAACATGATAATGAATTTAGAGATTTAAATTTTTAATTAGGATAAACTTAAGATAAATATGAAAATATTTAGTGGGATAATATTTATACTCAATCTAAAAATATTCATGAATGATCTTGTAAGATACATTGAGATCATCCTATGGATAATGTGAATGATAACATTGAATAAAATTTTCAAAATAAACAATCTGTTATGAATATTTATTTTTATCATGACTTTATTTATGATTTTGTACCAAAGAATATTAGTGAGGTTTTCAAGGATTATTATTTGATCTTAGATGTACTATATTTGTTAAATTATTTTACTATAAATAATGGTTGGAATTTAGTTATTCCAACAAATGATTCTCGTGTCATTATAAAAAATGGATTTTTATCAAACTTGTTAAATATTGAAATATTGTGAAAAATTAATCCAGATTAGTTTCTCAAATATATTCTCAATAATAAGGAATTGATTTTAAAGATTGTTTTTCACATGTTTAAGGATTATAATAAATTAGGATATTATTATCTTATAATACTTTTCATGGATTCAAGCCATTTCAAATGGATGTCAAAACCACTTTTCTAAACGGTTATATTTTTGAAGAAGTACATGTTTCGAAAAAACAAATTTCTTAAAATGAAAAGTATATTGATCATATTTTTAAAAATTATAAGGATTTATATGATTTGAAATATACTCCTTGAACTTGGTATGAATGGTTAAGTAATTATATTTTGAAAAAAATGATAAGGGAAAGGTTGATCCTAACTTATTTATTGAGAAAATATATAATGATATATTGATTATACAAATTTATGTTTCAGACTTTGTTTTTGGATCATCATGAAAATAGTTTTAATGATTTTTTAGAGTTAATGAATTTTTAACTTGATATGTGTATAATGAGGGAGTTAAAATTCTTTATTTGTTTAGGAATATTTTATGGAAATAATGATATTTTTCTAAATCAATCCAAGTATAATGAATATTTATTTAAGATATTTGGTTTATATTATTTTAAGAGTGAAAATAATTACATGATTACTTATTTAAAATTATATTTAGATAGATCTAGAAAATATATTGATGTTAAAACTTATAGAGGAATGATTGGCCATTTATTATACTTGACTAATTCTAGGCATCATTAATGTTTTTAGTTTTCATTTTTTATGATTTCAAATTGAACCTAAGTAAAATCACATTAAATATATTAATATTATTATTAGATATGTTAAAGGATCTTTGAATCTTGGTTTATTTTACCCTACTAATATTAATTTTCTTCTAAAAAGATATTATGATTCTAATTTTGGTGGATTCAAGATATAAAAATTACTTTATGTATATATAATTTACTTGGAAAAAATATAGTCTCTTTGGATTAAAATAATAAAAATTCTATTACCATTTAAACTAGTAACTTTTAATATATATCTACTACATATTTTTGTGCACAATAATTATGGATTAAGAAAATAATTTCTGATATTGGTTTTTATTTTGATACGATTACTATATTCCATGACCATAATTATACTACTTCTATTTCCAAAATACCCTTAATTGACTATAGGAATAAGAAAATTATTGTTAAATTTCATTTTCTTAGAGATCAGGATTAAAATGGAAATATAAATCTAGAATTTATACTTATAGAAAATCAAATTCCTGATATCTCTATTATGAATTCAAACGTTACTAAGTTTTAGAAAATTATTTTTCACATGGATTTCCAGAGATTTGAATTTAATTTTTATATGAAATGAATTTAGGGAGATTTTGAGTATCTTTATATGATGGAATTTTCATATTTAAATGAAATATATAAAATCTATAATATATTTTTCATTTTAATATTTTTCAATTTCTTTTTGTAATTTTTTATTAAATCTATATTTTAAGTTTTCTCATATATACTAATTTATTTCAACATACAGTTTAAACACATATTTTTCAAAAAAGGACATTTTTGGAAGGGTTTAATATTATTTTTCATAAAAAAACATTTAAAATTATACTCACAATATATTGCTCGAAGGTTTTAGTTGTCAATATTTAACATATTTTTTTGAAATTTTAATGTCTTTAAAATATATTCCCCACTATTTTAATTCAGTTTTTGGAAAATAAATTTGTTTTTTAGGAATTATTAAATTGAGTGAAGTTATTTTTTGATTATCATTTCAAGGATGTATAACACTTTGTTAAATAAATTGAGGAGAAAAATTATAATCTCAAACAAATAATTTTTCCATTACTACTTTATCATTTTGATAATTTTAAAAAATGGCATGTTTTTTGAAATTATAGTTTGTTTTTTTTATGATTAAACACATTTATTAAATATTATTTTGAAAATAAAAATCATATTACTTTTAATTTTAATTTTTACAAACATTACTAAGTATAAAATTTATCTTGTTATATTATTTATCAATCAAATTATTGTCAACTTTGTTTATATATTATTATTATTTACTTAAATTATTTTGAGATTTCAGGTTTTAATTTTTTATAACATGTTATATAAGTTTTATGAAGCGATACTAGGATAATTATATCATTTAACCATTTATATATCATCTTTAAAAGTTTTTATTTAGGTATATAATGTTAACTATATGTTTATATAGGGTATGTAAGGGTAGAGTCTATTTCCTAGAGATACCTAAAGTCATCATCATGTTTACAAGGGTTATGTAAGGGTATGTATCATTTTCTATGAGTTTTCTAAAGGTAACCATAAGTTTCTATGAGTTGTGTAAAGGTAATATGAAGTTTCAATGGGGTTCAAAAAGGAAATTTTTACTTTATTTTATTTATATAAATGTAACCTTTGAATTTCAATTCTTATGTAAATTTATCCTTTGAATTAAATAGTTACATAATGGTAACCTTCGAATTTCAAATCTTGCATAAAGGTATAGTTTCATAAAGGTATATTTTCATAAATATAGTTGTATAGTTCTGTAAAGGTAACTAAACCTACATAAGGTTACTCTCTGTCTCATGTAAAGGTAACATAACATGTTTAAGGTACTCTCTTTGTTGCATAAAGGTAACTAAACCTGCACAAGCCTACTCCCTGTCTCATGTAAGCTTACCCTGTAAATTCTATTACTCATGTAAGGGTTACTTAAACAGTTTATAAGTGTATCCAATGAATTATATTACTCATTTAAAGGTAAATAAACCTTTCATTATGTTATTAGTACATTTTCAATGCCTAGGTAAGGGTAACATGGGTCTCATGTGATGGTTTGAAGAGTTATCCAATAGGTATATATGGGTAGAATGTCACATAAGGGTAAAAATACATTATGACTATACAGTGTGTGTATTTCACATAAGGGTATATTAAATTTTCCTAAAAGTTTCTATAGTTTCTTCTAAACTTTGAAATTTGATCTTTTTTTCATATTATTTCATATTTACACTTAATAAAAGTTTGTTAGGAATATAATTAGTGTTTTATTTTTTCTAAAATTTATTATTAATTACATAGAATCCTTGATAACATGTTTTATATAGTTTCCTGTTGAATTAAATGTTTTTTATTTGTGATTAATCTTGTGTTCATACTCATGCCAAAATTTAGGATCATGAAATGTTTAAATTGAAATTCGCTGAAATATGAAGAGTCAATATTGAATATTTTAAGGGACTTTTCCTATGATGTTAATACATTTTATTTAATATTTTAATAATTATTCTAAAATGTTACATTTTATAGGATATTATTTATTTTATAAGATATTGAGGATGATTCCTAGAGATATAATTTTTTAGTTATGAAATATTTACAATTTATTATCTAGGAAACAAGCATGTCTAACCCTTAAGTGCTTCTTTGGAAAAACAATAATACAAGAGATTTTAAATTTAGTAGATGTTGAGAATAAAGAAACTCTATATATTGAGTTGGTACAACTGATATAAGTAGAAATGAGGTTGACGATACTCTTGAACTTTATTATTACAATATTCATTGGAGATTAACTAATTCTCTCATTGGAACAAAAATCACTTGATCTTTTTTCTACTGGAGAGTTTCTTGCTACCTCAACTCTTAGAATATGAATTAATCATTTGTTTATATGTATTTACATCTTTATATTTATTTATCTATATTTAATTTTATTGGGTTATACTACCCATTATAATGTAAGAACTTAGATTGTGACTCCCAAACAAAATATAGGCATTAGGTTGTGACTCCAAGTGGGAAAAAGTAAGACTATATGGGTAGTGCATATAGGTATAAAATGGAAGGTCTATTTTGGGATTAAACCTCCAGGTTGAAAATGGATTTTTAACTAGGTTGTGAATCCAGGGGTTCAAAAGTCATTGTAAGACTACATTATAGAGGTTATAATGGGTTTCACCTCCCAATTCGTGAGAGAAGTGGAGAGTGGACTAGGATCATTTAGATCCAAAACCACTTTAAAATTAACTATGCCTAATTCCTTTTTCTCTAATAAATTTTATTTTAAAAACTATGATGCAAACAGAAATATTTTTAAATATATATTAAAAAGATAATTAACCCCCAGTTGGTTATTTTTTCATCTTCTTTTTAGGACTAACAATTGGTATCTGATCTTGACCCCAAGCACATTATATATATTATTTATTTATGCTAACCATTTCTTAACTTAACCATCATGGGAAAAATATAATTTTAGCATGATAGTAACTAGTTAAAATTATGGATGGATATATCAAAGACCACCTCTTTTAATGGGACTAATTATGGATATTAGAATTTCAGAATAAAATATTTCTAAATGAATCTTAGCATGGATTATTGAAAAATTATAGGAAAACCATATTAGTTTGCCAAATGATAACCTAAATAATTAGTTAGAAATGATATGGTATATTAAGTTTTGAATTACATGGGATTTATTATTTTATATTGTAGAATAAATATACACATGTCATGTCATGTATCTGCCTGTTAAAATGCTCATGAATTCTAGAAAATTATTTAATTTAAAAATATTGGCTTGGATATGGTGATTAGAACTAATTTAAGCATGTTAAGAGATAAATATTAATAAATTAAAATGGATTAAGAGGAAACTAATAATGAAATGTTCCATATATTTTCCATTATTACAAATGGTATATGTTCTTTAAGAGAAACTATAGAAAACCTTGTACTTGTTGAAAGATTACTTAGAGAATTTATTAAGATATTACATGATAAAAATGTTTCTATATATGAATGTAATAACTTAAATGATTATAAACATGATTTTATTATTAGATCACTACTATAATATGATTTTGAGCTAAAAAATATTACAAAATAAGAGAATTCAATGAATGAGGGAATTTATTTTAAGTAAAATATTTCTACTTACACTTCTGATTCTATGTTCTGGAATTTTAAAATTAATAATAAATTTTATCTTAAAAAGGGTGCATATAGAAGAAATAAATCTCATTCAAGGATATTGTAACAAATTTACCTAGGTAGACCCAGCCATTCAACTGATCCGTCCTGTCACATGGACTGAAGTGCATTCCTGACCACCACAGACTGGTGGAAATCAATAGGAATAACCGAAAACTTCTTGGGAATAGTGTTTACAATGTTAGACTATCATGAAACATATATAAAATAGGACATCCACACCAATATATTTAGAGTCATCCTAGAGAAATAGATAAACACCTAGAGAAATGAAACAAAGTTAAGCATATTCCTTAAAAAAGATCAACATCATATACAAAAAATTCCTCAAAAGGGCCATATACATGGTATCTCCAGTCATGAAAAAAAAAGTAGAAGGGAACAAATAAAAATACACACATCCTAATGGATAAAAAACACTGAAAATGACTCCTCCTTGATCCAACCTAGTGAGACTACATCTCCTCCAAAAAAACATAGATTATGATATTCATAAAGGGACACATATGTACATGGTACCTTTTCCCTTACCCATTCCCTATAAAAAAAGTCAACACATACCCAAAGTCTCATATAGGGTGTGAGGAATATATCATATTAGGATACCACCATGAATCTATTTAAGGATTTTATCCATTAAAGACTAATAAAATAGTTTTAAATAATATTTCAAAAATAAACAAATATTAAAGTCTTTCCATTTAAAACACCCTTTAGAAATAAATTTTTTCTTTTACTTTAAAACAAAACATGGTTTTAAAAAGGAACTTCCAAACATGGATCAAGTAAATAAGGAGTTACATAAGGAATAAACGTGATCAAACCACCCCAAACAATGACTAATTTATTTTAATAATAAGTATCACCATCAGATAATTAGTAAATGAAAATGGGCCTAATAACAAAAATCACATCAAATATGGAACTATAAAATTTCATAAAATAATACAACCGAAATAATTTTGAGTAAGCTAACCTATGGATCCAACCTCAATAGTCTAATGTTATTGAGTCTAAACAAGTTTTCTAGTCAGATTAGAAAAGTTTAAGATCTCACAATCTTCCCCAAACCCAAATCCAGGAGCTCTCATACTCTCTTAGTAACCAAATGGAATATCTCAATGTTTTCTTACCCAAAGTCTCTCATGGTACCTTGGAAAGAAAAATATAATCTATCATGTTCTTCCTCCCGAAAGTATCTCACAGTTCCTTGGACAACCCCTCACTCACACCCTGGTTAACCCATGTGCTACTCGATGCCAACATAATAAAAAACAAGTTATAGTCCATGAAAAACCATTTCATAATCCAATTTTATTAAAACCATTCCCATTTATGAAATAATATCCCACAATTGAAAACCATTTCAAAAAGTACTTTAGAAATCCATTTCAAATTATAAAATCTCTTCAATACATTTTATCAAACACTTGGGGTGCACATATGCCACCCCCATTTCAAAAACCAAAATTTACAAACCATAACATCAACCATATCAATAATGAGATAAAAATCAATAATAAATCATTTATTTTGAAATTTATAAAAAACCAACAATTATTCAAAATTCAATGGAAAGACATAGAAGATGACCTTAAATAGTGACACCTACCTCATATTCTATTTCAACTTCATCTACTTCAAATATAACATATTAGAATAGTAAGATCAAGGCCTTAAACACCCAAGGAATACATTTTTTTTTGTCATATTACATTCCCTTGATTTTCCTAACACCCCTAATAGGGTTACAAATCTCTAGTAAAAAGGATAAACAAGAAAGAAGAAGGGGAAATGAAGAAGAAATAAAGAATAAAGGGGTTAATTCAAGCCAAAAAACCATGATTCGATAAAGAATACACCAAAAGGGAAGGGAGAAAGAATTCACGCTTGTGTAGGAGGGATGCATATGATGGGAGAAGAAATGAGGCCAAATGGTTATAAAATCGACAATATCATTTTAGTATAATAACCATTTTTATGTTACCTAGATAAGATATAGGTTTTGGAAACACAATTAAGAAAATCATACGCCAACTATGTGGGACTAATGAATCCCCAAAATTTATACCACATGATTACCACTGGTTGTCTCATGGTTTGAAAAAACCAATATCAAACTATGTAAAACCCCACTATCACACTCTACAACCCTCTCAAATGATTATCCCTAGAGTTAAAAAACCAACTTCTAAACATGCAACATGGTATATATTCTCAAAAAACCCTATTCTAACCGCAACACCCAAGAAATCCATGAATGAACCAAAAGTAAAATTAAACTAATAATTAGACATATCAACGATTCAGTGGGCATCACAAACTTCTCACCATGTCACGTTTTACCCCCAAAAGTCCTTAGGAATCCTTAAAAGAAAACAAGTGGGTCCACTAATCCACATCACAAGATTCCTACTCTGATTTCTCATGGATATTACCACCTCATTTCTAGATAACATGGACTTATATGATCTACTTACCATAGAGCACATTGTTCATAAAATAAAAAATATGAACAAGCTACTCCACAATGGTGGTATTAGGATCAAGCTTCAAATATTTATACTCCAACACATGATATGGGTCTGTATGGAATCTATTCAATAGGGAGACCTAAAATATGTAGTGGATCGAGATCCGTTGTGTTGGTAAGTCCAACTAATAGTCTGAATTCCTAAGAAACTTTAAAACACGTAATGGAATAAAATAACATTATTCCATTTCTCCTTGATTTTATAAGGGATGATGTGCCAATCAAACTGATTCCCATAGAAACACCAAATCACCCACCTAAAACTCCAACAGATAATTAAAATGGTTGGTATATGAATTCTGGTGACTATGAGATATCACTAGCCATTTTTTAATCAACCAAACATTTTTTTTCACAGCCTATATGAGACTTGGTCTAAAAAATTAACATTATCCTAACTCATTCCAACTCAATGGGTATTGGTATAACGATTATTACAATTCATTATAAGGGGTTATCATGATTGAGGTTTGGTAGCTGTTATTATAGGAAAATTGGTCCAATAGAATTTTCCTTTGCCATGGACCTATGAAATCAAGAACACATTCTCATAATACATATTAGAGATTTACTCAAACTAACCATCCCTCTACAGGTGACACATGGTACTCAATTTCAGCTGGGTTCTTAAATTCTCCTAGAGTAACTTCCGTAATTAAGATGTAAAATGAGAATCTTATTCTGATACTATTTCTATGGGAACTCTTTGTAGTCGAAAAACCTCTCAAACATATAGGTGTTTGAGGTATACTAACTTATTTGATTCTATGATGGGAACAAAATGGTATAATTCATCAGATGATCAAAAATCTACAATCTTGAATCTCTCCTAATAGATTACAATGTTGTTCAATCCTGAAATACATAGAGATATCCTCCCACTTCTACAATAGAATGGGAAGAGGCTGTAATAACCTGGTTGGCCTATGATTCTCAGATTTGATCCTCCAGTAGATCAAGCATCTAGAAATGACATTCACCACTGTATTTATCATCTCAGGCCACCAATACTGATTGCTCAAGGTAAAAAATCATGGTTTTCCAAGATCTTATGACCCATGTTGAATGATGGGTTTTTTGCATCACATCATACCTCAAGATCAAAGGAACTAGCATCCACATTTGAAAGAGGATAGAACCATCGGGAGATTGAGATCGCTCACCTGAGGTATACCCACCATTTAGAGAACTTCTAAACTATTAGAACTTGAGTTTTTATTCCTTTTCACTCCCAACCGAATCTATAAGAGAGGATATGACATGTATAATGGATAATAAAATCCGATCTCCATCCTACTATAGATCTAGACTCAAATCATCATATTAACTCATCAAACCCAACTCAACCGCTAACTCCCAGTCAACCTACAATATAAGATTACTAGTCAATGTGTCTGTGACCAAATTAACCTTCAAGGGTGTATAAGTAATCTCATAATCACAATTCTTGAGACACTCCACCCAGTGTCTCTATTTGAGGTTTAGGTCCCTCTGGGTGAAAATATACATTAGGCTCTTATGATATGAATACACTATAAAAAAACTCCTTTATGAGATAATGTATATATATAAATTTAGTTCATGCATAACTGATACAAATTATAGGTCATGGGATCCTACATCAACAAACATCTTAAATCCACACTGGATGAATCATGACACACAACAGAATATCATCCAGGCTAATGAAGAATCAAAACTAGCATAGATGCCAAATCATTTTATAGATTCTCAAAAGATATCTAGAACTTCTCATCCCACTTAAACTTCACCACTTTCCTGGTTAAGGCTGTCAAGGGATAATATATATTTTATAAGTCATGAATGAAGAATATATAATACCTATTCAATCCCAGAAATCTATGTATATTGAACACATTATTAGGTTTCTCCCATGACATGACTTCTCAGAATTTCTCTGGATCTATTCCTCAAAAATCACATTGCCTAAAAAAGTTTCCTCTTATATCCAAAAATGGAACTTGGAAATCTTGGAATATAGAAAGTGATCACTAAAAATAACCAAAATGTTACACACATTAGGTCACTGGTACGTCTAATTTTATGTTTTATTTACCATTGGAATCCTTCATATATTTATGGGGTGTTGGGGGTTAAAAAATGAAGTTTTTGGGAAGACATACCAAGGATCATAATTAACACACAGTTTTCCTTACCTTATATATAATCTTGAAAGAGGGATTTTGGGAATATTGTATTATTTGATAATAATGTTTCAAATAGGGGTAATCATGTAGCTTGACTTCTGGGGAGATAATATCCCCATAGAGTTGGTGCACTGCTAATCTAACTGTATGACCTATCCAAGACACATAACACTAGATTATTTTTAATAATTTACCCCTATAAAATTTAATTGGTTTGGAACTCATTTTCCTAAAATGTTGTTCATATCCCCTTATCCATGGTGATAAATCTTCACATATCCTTTTGTGGGGGATTTATCATTGGACTTAAGGTGGTTTTTCTTCATGTAAGTCAATTTCTTGATTTTTCTTCCCCCTTTCCCTTCTCAATGATTTTTCATCCATTTTCATGGAAGTGTGTAACCCAAGGAGTGGTGTTTTATAAATATGTGTTGTGTGATGGGGGTTTTATTTTTAGTTATTATGTATTAGGCGTGTGATGACTTGATCTACCTCTTTTTGGTGGTTTTCATTGGAGTTGATGAGCTTTGGACCAAATATTATGAATGTGTCTCTATTTGTGAATGTATTCCATGGTCTAAACATAAATTATAAATCATTTTTTCAATTTTTAATTTCAAAACAAATTATTTATGGTTTATGTTTGTCCCTTGCTCTATATTCTTGATGTTTTGGTTTAGAAATTTTACTGTTTTAAATGGGTTTTCCAAATAAGGGTGGTATGTGTGAACCCTTTGTGTTTGATAAATTGACTCAAATGAATTTTATATATTTAAATTGAGTTAAAAAGTTATTTTAGAAATGTTTTACTTTATGATAAGGTATTATATAAAATAGGAACTTTTTTGTGAAATTGTAATATGAAATAGTTTTTCATGGATTGGTACTTGTTTTTGATTATGTTGGCATGAAGTAACACATGGTTTAACCAAGGTGTGAGTGAGGGGTAGTCCTAGGGAATGTGATATGATTCATGAAGGAAGATTATGGGAGCTTCTATTTTGGTTTCCAAGGGACCATAAAATATTTTTGGTAGGAAGAAAGTGAGAGCTTCCATTTTAGTTGTTGAGGGTCTGTGAGAGCTCTTGAAGATTGTCCTAGGGTAGACCTTGAGTGACTCCACCTTAAATAGAAATTTAGAATACTTGTTAAGAATCACACACAATATAACCTTGAGGTTAGTTCTCTAGGTGAACTTAATAATTCTATTTTGGGTTGTATGATTTTATGAATTTTTATAGTCCCATGCTTGATGTCATTATTGATGCTATGACTATTTTAATTTATTGATTATGTGATAGTGATACTTATAATTATACCTTATTATGTATTTTTTTATTTGTGGTGGGATAAGCATGTTTATTCCTCATGTAACCACATCTCGACTTGAAACATGTTTGGAATTTCGATTGGAAATCCATATTTTTTTAAAAGAAGAATCCAAAGGGATTTTTAAAGGGTATTTTAAAGTGAAAGAATTCAAATATGGTTTAGTTTGAAAATATTTTCTAAAATCAGTTTATTGGGTTTTCCTGAGTAAGATACTTAAATATATTCATGATGGTATTGTAATGGTATGTGTCCTCCTGGTCCATTACTTTTCCAGTTTCTGGTTTTAGAAGATGTTTGGAGGCGGTTTTGGGAGATTTTGTAGAAGTTGGGTTGAAAAAAAGATGATGTAGGGGTTATACATCATGTAAGTAGATTACATGTTGTGAATATTTTTTTCACAGATTGTTCTAGGTGGTTCACAATATGTAATTTTTTAGGTTTTTAAAAATAAAATAAATTGAAAGGATATGTATTTTTTAGCAGAATCCAACCTTGAGGCAACAGATGATATGAAAGGAGATTACATTTCGTGTAATAACCTACTACTGTAATGCTTTATGTTGTTTCCAGATTCTCTGGTTGTCAAACTCTATGGTTATAGTTACTCACTTAAGACCCTAGGTGACCCAGTAACCCCTCTTCGGAGTTTTAAGGATTCCTTTATCAAGGATCGATTCCTAGATTCTATCTTTCAATCCACAACATTCTGTCTTCTATCTAAGCTGTGTTCTTGCCCTATTCTTATAGTTTCTTTATGGTTGATCTCCTTTTTGTTCTTTTTTTATTACCATATGATGGTAGATGATATCCATTGGTTCTAAAGGGGTTCTCTTCAGTTTTTTTTGAAGCAGTGGGGCTGCGATATCCTCAGGTGGGTGATTATCCCATGGAAGAGATGATCAAAGATCTTTTATGTGATCTGTCTCATGTGAAGAATGTTGACACCATTTCTTGGTAGGATTTCCATCGTTTCTCTTAAAATTTACATCATATGGAAGGGTTTTTTTTTCGAACTTTAGTTTTGTTTTTCCAAATTAAAAAAAGATACAAATTGAATGCATAAAATTGAAAAGGGTATAGGGGTTTTATTTTCATTCCTTTATAGACTTATTATTTCTTGTGATATTATGATTCATAAGGGCTAACTACCCATTTAAAATCTTAGTCATTGGGGGACCTTGTTTGAGCACTAGATAAATTATGGAATGCATGTTGTTCTTTTGTTGGACACTTATATATGAAAATAGGTTAACCAAATATATTCGTCTAAGGAATTGATCCCCTAGGATCATAAAATTTATATGATAACCCCTGAATTAACAAGTGGAATTAAATAATGGATTCCATCTTAAATCTAGAATTTCATTTTTATTGGTACGTGTGGTGATGTGATGTGTATGGGATTTCTATGGGATGTGTTGTAGTACGGTTGTGAGCATAGTTGTGTGTTGTGGGATAGATTGGGTGGTGTAATGGAATATTAGGTTGAGAGATTGATTTATTGTGGGGTGTATGAGAAGTGTTTTGCAGTAGGACTGCAAACTAGTTGTGTGGTAATGTGTTACCAGATGGGGTTGTGAGATAGGGGTTAGTTATATTGGTATGTGACATAAGGAGGATTAATTTGAATAAGGGTGGTTTTGACTGGTATGACTGTTTTTATGTTGATAACATGTAGAAAGATTCACTCTGTATCTTGGGATCGATATTTGATATATAATGAATGTGTGTTAAATGGGGAGGAAATGTTAAGATGCCTTAATCTATTAGGCTTCTTCACCTTTTGAATATTTTTGCCTATTTGGTGTTGTGCTTAGTAGTTTCCCAGGCAGTGATATAATGGATTAATTAATTATTTGATAAAAATGATTTTTTTAAATAATGTGTTAGGGAATGTGGATAAGGTTTTGTGGCATATTGTGTGGTATTGTGAATTTAGAGGTATCAACAAAGGTGGAAGTGTTGTGACTTGGTGGTTTTCCTGAGAAAACATATGTTTTGATTGTGTGTCTGATATCATATATGTATTTACTTGTATTTTCCATGATATTTCTATACACACCCCACCCTAGTTGAGCACTATGTGTCAAACACCACCATCATCTTGAGGGAGGATGTTTTTCGTAACATCTAGTGAGGAGTTGGATGGTTGGGTTCCCACTCTTTTCTTCTCTATCTTATAGGTGATGTAGGTATGTCATAGGTTGTGATGAATGAAGGTTTATTAGTGTCTTATATGGTGGTTGTGATATCCCAGGTGTATTTGGGAGGGATGTTATGGCCCAGGTGTTTTAGGGTGAGGTGGTTTGTTATTTCCCAGGTGTATTCATGATGAGAGGTGACTTAATTTCCCATGTGTAATCGGGATGAGATGTGATGTGGTTTGTGGCCCAGATGTGTGTGGGAATGATGTGTTGTGAGGCCTAGGTGTGTGTGGGCGGGTTGTGATGCGGGTTTTGTCCTAGGTGTGTGCAGGTGGGATATTTTGTGAGGCCCAGGTGTGTGAAAGAAGGTTGTGATTTAATATACATAAGGGATGATAGTGACATGATGTACGACATTGGTCAAGAGCATCATACATGTGGGAAAGAGGGGCAGGGTACCCTATCATCGATTTTATTTATAATACATTACTTGAATTGCATTATTTGGTGAGAGTGCCTTGGTTAGATTAGGATGACTAGTATAGATGTTATGTGTTTCTTGATTCCGTTGTTTTCTCACAGGGGAATTAATATGCTTCTTTCACATTTGCTTCAGATACCTTGGGTTTTCTACTGAGTATCCTTATATGCTCACCATATTCATATAAAATTGTTTTTAGGTTTCCAGGAGGATTTCAGGGACCATGTTGGACCCTACTAGCTCAGATCTAGACAGTTGTTGTGTCACTTCTTAGATTTAATTTTGGGTATTTGTTTTAACTTTGTTTTTTCAATGTATTTTTGATAGTTATACTCTATGCATTCATATGGTATAGTTTTTGGATTTCTTAAATAAAAATATATCTTAGATTTGTTTCGGGGATGGACAATCCTATCTCCCAATTTTTTTCCTATAATGGGCAATGCCTCCCATTTTTGTGATATCTATATCCCCTTGGTCCTAGTCACCAACCCGTGGCCTATTGGAGGAAGGACTAGGGGTTATTATCTATCTTCCTTTATTTCTATCCTTAGAGGGGAATGTTTGGATAATTGGGGTCATGAAAGAATGGTATCAGAGGTGATGGTTGAAAGATAGGATATTGTTTGGGGTTATGAAAAGTAAGGATTTCATGGGTTGTTAGGGAAAACGTTTCAAAAGATACTGGTTCATGACATTTTCTAAGAAAGACAGGCTTGGACACAAAATTTTAGGGGCCCATCATGATCTGATTCAAGTACATTGAGCCTACCGAACAACCATGTGAGGATACACAATATGTAGGGTACAAACCCTAGGAAAGGTACATGCATCATAATGACTTATGTTCTAGTTTGAATTTGGTTTCTTTGGGAAAGGTTAAATAAATAAAAAAATGAGTTAAATGAGTTTATAATGAATCATAAATAAAAATTCCATAAAACTTAGGCTTACAAAATCTTTGTTTACTTTTCAACTATGGATCCTGGTCATCATCCATGTGTAGATCAGGAAATTGAGGCTCATCAGGATGATCCGATTGATCAGAAGAGGGTTGATCTAGTTGAGTAGGATGAATAGTGGTAAGGGAAGTTACATGCATTCTAGAAGAAGGTCTCAGGTTCTAGGACCTTAGAGATTTCGACCGACAGGGATTCGACCTCAACACCTTCCTTTTCGACATTCTGGTAAGAGTGGTTCCCATTCTTTTCCTGTGGGATTAGGGATGAGGTGTTTATTTTTTAGTGTTCATTTCCATATTCAAAAATAGTGTCCAAAAACTATTTATTCTTAGTATGGTGGAGGTGGATAAGTTCCATGCTATCCTAATAAGCAGTTTCCAGTCAAGTTGTTTCAGCAGATGGGGAAGTAGCCTCATGATCTGCTGAGGGGAGATGAAGAAGGTAGAGGCCAACCTAAGGATGTTCCTCATGTTTAGGGGTCCCAACCCTAGTGTTGTTTTGGAGGTGGTAAATAATATAGAGGAATAGAATTTGGGTGTGGTCAGTTGCACATAGTGGAGGTAACAGTTCCATAGGATCCATATATTTTCAGAGGTATGGTCAGTATTTTAGTACTCTTATTTGTGCCTTGTTTGATTCAATACCTTCACATTCATTTATTACACCTTATCTAGACGATTCTATTAGACTAGAGGTTAGGAGGATTCTTGTTCCCCTGGTGTTGAGTATGCCAGTCGGAGGCCAAACCAACTTGTTTTATGTGCACTGAGGGTGTAGACTGATGATGGGACCACATTAGTCCCATGAGGATCTCTTCTTACTACAAAGGCATTAATAAAATTTTATCCTTGTAATAAATTGGTTGTATACCATATGTTCTGTTATTGACTAATTCTAGAGGATTGTCATGTTCTCAGATGTGGATGGTCAATGTGTGGTTTTCATTTGTGAGTGGGGTTATCAGGTGTGCTGTCAGCATGTAAAGCCCCTTCTTTATTTATTTAATAAGAAGTCCGTGAAATTAGTGGATACTGAAAAGGTAGGGGTTCTTAGGGTTTTTAAGGAGTTCCTGGATGTTTTCCCCAGGGAATTTGTGACACTACTTCCTTGACGTAATGTTGAGTTCGAGATAGACATACAACCTAATGCTTCTTTGATATTGACGGATCCTTATCGAATTTAACCTTTTGAGTTACGGGGTTTGAGGATTCTGATAGATGATATGATGCATAAGGTTTTTATAATTCTTAATATTTCATCATGGGGTGCTCCAATGCTGCTAAAAAAAGGTGAATAATGGTCCAAGGTTGTGCATAGATGATCATAGGTTGAATCAGGTGACAATCAAGAACCGTTACCTTCTTCCAAGGATTGATGATATTTTCAACCACCTAAGAGGGGAGAGTTGGTTTTACAAGATCGATCTGAAGTCCATATATCACTAGTTAAGGGTGAGTGAGGGATATAGCCTAAATACTACCTTTAGATGCAAGTATGGACACTTCGAGTTTGTAGTCATTCTATTCGATGCTATGAACACACCAAATGGGTTTATGGGACTTATGAACTATGTGTTATGTGAGTTCTTAGATCGGTTTCTTATCATATTCATTATTTATATCTATATCTACTCGCAGTCATAGGAGGAGAATATCAATCATCTCAGAACTATCTTTCGTGCCCTTTGATGCCACCAGATCTACAAAAAGTTGTCCAAGTGTAAGTTTTGGATGCGAGAGGTACATTTACTTATGTATGTGGTGTCTTAACAGGGTGTAGTAATAGAACCATCAAAGTTTGAAGTTTTTTTCTTGGGCACAACCCAAGAACGTGGCGTAGGTTCTTAGTATCCTAGTTCTAGAAATCTATTATTGAAGGTTTGTACTCGATTTCTTTTGATATGTAGTCCAATTGAAAATTTTGATTGTAAAATACCTATATTTTGTGTGTATTGGTCAGTTCTTGGAAACATTTTGTTATTTTAAGGGAAATTTGGTTAGTTCTTTACTGGTTTGGTTTCTTGAGGAAGGGGTGATGTTTGAGGTGTTTTATGACTCTTCTCATCTGGGCTTCGGATGAATCTTGATGCACCTACAAGAAGTAATCTATTATGGGAATAGGAAGTTACGTCCCCATGAGTGTAACTATTCCACCCATGATCTAGAGCTAGAATTAGTCATTTTTTGCACTGAAATTTTGGTAGAATTACCTCATTGTTGATTGATTTTAGGTCTTTACGGATTTCAAGAGTTTGAGGTATATCTTTTTTTGGTGAGATCTAAACTTGTGATAGCAGATGTGGATATATTTTCTTTTGTAAAATGATTTTGAGATCTCCTACACCTCAGGAAAGGGGAATTTTGTGCTAATTAATTGAGCAGAAAGTCACTAAAGGATGTTTATTTGGGAGTCTGCAAATGCTCAGAGAGAGATGGAGGTCTTGGAAGCCTTAGACATGGTTGATGAGTGGATGGTGGTATAGGATGGTTTTTTCATATGATAGTACAATATTCTCTAATGTAGTAGGTGTAAGAGCCTCAATGGTAAGACTTATCGGTAGAGGAATAGTGTGATAGTGTTGGACATAGTAATGCTCCATAGGGATGGTTATAGGATGGTTATAATCAAATGTTGTTCTGTGGGAGGTTGTTCTTTCCAGTAGCGATGCACGAGGAGTCCTTCAGGTGTTTCATAACTCAAATTTGGAGGTACACCCAAGAATTTATAAGATGTACCATGGGTTGAGGTCACAGTTTTAGTAGCCGAGATGAAGTTAGAAGTATCGGGGTTTGTGGAAAGATGCTTGGGTTTTCAATAGTTAAATGCCAAGCCCCATGTTCCTGATGGTTTGTTGCAGCCCTTGGATGTTCTGGAGTGGAAGTGGGATGGCGTCATGATGGATTTTTTCAAAGGGTTACCCAAAGCTCAAAGATGATATGATGCTATCTGGGTGATAGTGGATTAGTTGATGAAATTTTACCTTTTATTAGAAATGTAGGAGTTGGGGGAAGTGGATTCCTTGTAAAATAGGTATGTGGGTGAGGTGGTGTGGCTACATGGAGTTCTAATGTCCATTTTATCAGATCGAGATGAAATTTTTACCTCGTGAGTCTGGAGAGGATTGTAGCATGATTTTAACACCCAGTTATGCCTCAACAGCAATTTCTACCCTCATACATATAGGAAAATGGAACAGACTATCTATATATTAATGGATAAGTTTTTATCATGCATCTTGGACTTTGGAAGATCATTGGTGTGACACCATCCCTTGGTAGAGTTATCTTATAATTATAGCTATCAATCTTCCATTAGAATGGCTCCATTTTAAGCATTTTATGGAAGACAATGTCATTCAACATCATTATAAATAGAGTTAGGGAGACATATGTTCTTGGTATCGAGGTAGTGAAAATCATGAAAGATAATTTTCATATTGTTCGCAAGAAGATGAAAGTAGCACATGACTGGATAAAGTCTTATGCTGATCACAGGTAGATTCCCTTGGATTTCGAGGTTAGGGACTATGTGTTCTTAAAGGTTTACCCTTTACATGGGTATAAGAGGGTTTTTATAGGTATTAAACTTTATCCTAAGGTTTCTAGACACTTAAAGGTGTTGGGGTGAGTTGGTAAGGTGGTTTACTAGTTGGCATTTCTACTACGGTTAGATAGAACCCATGAAATCTTCCACATATCTCAGCTCCATATGTATCTTCATGATGACTCCTATGTCCTTGAATGGGTAGAGTTGGATATTGAGGATGAAATGATGTTCATAGAGTGACTAGTATAGATCCATGATCATCAATATATGGTGCTGCATGGATGGACCATTCCTTTGGTTCGTGTGTTGTGGAGGCCTGGTGGTTAGGAAGAGTGTACTTGGGAGTGAGAAACACTAATGCATGTCCAATATCATGAATGTTTCTTTGAATTTTCTTACCCTCTATTACTTTTAAATGTGATGTTCGAACCTTGTTGTTTTATGATATGAGATGTTTTCTCTTGGTTTATGATTGTGTTTGGTGTGTTGTGTGATAATGTCTTGATGTGGGTAAATCAAAGGACTTGATTCCTAATCAAGATTCATTGATTAATATGAGATTAAACCTATGAGTGTGAGTCAACACCGCCCATAGTAGATAGTATCTTTCCATGGAAAACGAAATTCCCTGATTTGTTTGTTCGGGATAGTACAGTTCTTTGGCCGTAGTGGTTGCTATTTTGGGTTGTGTAGAGGTTGATACAGTTACACAGTGGTTGTGTGGAAGTGTGGTTGTGTTAGATTATACAACATTTAGTTGTGGTGTAAAGGTTTTGTATTATTTTTTATGGTCATTTGGTTTTTCATGTTTGGCCGGTGGTAGTTATTGATGAGTGGCAAGACTCTTTAGAGGTATCTCCCAAGGTGGCTTTTTAGACCCTATTTTCCTTATGGGTTTGGTTTTGGATTCACAAGGATGAGAATCATTTTATTTGTGTCTGATATAAGGTTTCATGTTCTCCTAGTCCATTAATTTTCAATATTTTGTTTGTAGGCGATGTTTGGAATAGGTTTTGGGAGTTTTTGAGGGAGTTGGGGGTGCAGAAAAGCTGTTTTATGGGCTAGGAATTGTGTAAGTAGATTACATGGTGTGATGATTGGTTTCATAGCTTGTTCTGTGTGTTCCATGAAATTTAATGTTTTGGGGTTTGAAAAATAAAATAAATTGAAATGAGAAGGTTTTTTCAGTGTAAACTATCCTCAAGTAATTGCACGACATGAAATGAGATTACACATTGGGTAATACCCCGTTGTTATAATGTTGTATGTTTTTTCAAGCCACTCGGGTTGTCAAACCCTATGACTGTAATGACTCTCCCTTGACCCTAGGTGACTTGGTTGACCTTATTCGGTTTTTTGAGTATTCCATCATCAAGTATTGATTCCTAGCTTCTCTCCTTCGAGCTATAGAGATCCACCTTTTATTTAATGTGTGTTATTCCCCCGTTCTTGTGGTTTCTTTCAGGTTGATCTCCTTTGTTCTTTCTGTTATCCTTTCCATTTGATGGCGGATGATCTCCCATGGTTCTAATGAGGTTATATTCAGTTTTTGATTATGAGATTGTGCTACAACATCCTTGGGTGGGTGCAGATCTGGTGAGAGAGGTGATCGAAGATCCGTTACATGATTCGTATCGTGTGAATAATGTTGAAACCATTTTGAGCAAAGATTTCATTCATTTCTTTTGAAATGTGCATCATGCGGGAGGGGTTTTAATTTTTATACCTTTATATTTTTGGTGTGAAATTAACCAAATATATTAATTGGATACATGAAATTGAAAAGGGTAGAGGGGTTTTATTTTCTTGCCTTTACAGCCTTGTTGTTACTTGTGATGTTATGATTCGAATGGGATAATGACCCACTAAAAATTGTTGTCATTGAGGTCCCTTGTTTTCCCATAAACAAAATTATAGAATGCATGTTGTTCTTTGGTTGGAAACTTAGATATGAAAATTGGTCAACCACATATATTTGGATAATGATTGGATTTCCTAGAATCATATAGTTTCTATGATAACCCTTTAATTAACAAGTATTATTAAATAAGGGATGCCTTATTAAATGTGGAATTGTGTTTGCGTTGGAATGTGTGGTTATGTGATGTGTGTTGGATTGCTTTGGGTTGTGTTGTAGTATGGTTTTAAGAAAATTTGTGTGTTTTGGGATGGCTTGGGTGGTGTAATGTAATCTCTCATTGAGAGATTGACTAATTGTGGGGTGGATGAGAGATGTTTTGTGTAGTAGGGATGAAAACTTGTTGTGTGGTAATGTGTTACCGAATGGGATTGAGAGCTAGGGGTTGGTTTTATTGGTATGTGACCTGAGTGGGATGACCTTGAAGAAGGGTAGTGGTGACTGGTATGGGTGCTTCACCAATGATAATGTGAAAAACATTAACCCCGTATATAGAGATTCATATATGTTATATCATGAGATGGTGTTAAAGGGGAAGGAAATATGAAGCCACTTTAATCCACCAAGGATCTTGACATTCTAAAAACTATTTTTTCTATTGATTGTTTTTATTAGTAGTTTCTTGGGAAGTGATGGAATGGATAAATGAATTGTTTAATAAAGAATGAATTTTTTTAGATAAATTGTTTGGGAAAGTGATTTGATTTTTTTGGATTTTTGTGTGGTGTTGGGCATTTAGAGGTAGAAACAAAGGTGGTAGTGTTATGACTTGGTGGTTTGTCTAAGAACCCATTGGTTGTTCTTGAGAGTTTTGTATCATATACGTATATACTTCTATTTTTCATTATTATTTTTATACACACCCCACCTTAATTGAGCACTATGTTCTGAACACTCCCATCTTCATGCATGATGGTGTTTCTCCCAACATCTGGTGAGGAGTACAAATGATTGGGTTCCCAATCATTTCCATTCTCTCTCTCTTCTAACTGAGGTAGTTATGGCACACGATGTGATATATGGAGGTATGATAGTGTCTTATATGGTGCTTGTGATGGAATAGGTGTCTTTGGGTAGGATGTGATGGCCCTGGTGTTTTCGGGTGAGGTGGTTTGTGCTTTCCTAGGTGTATTTGAGATGAGTAGTGACCTGCTTTCCCATGTGTCATTGGGATGAGATGTGATGTGGTTTTTATAATAGGTTCATGAAGGTGGGATGAGTTTTTAGTCCCAGGTTTGTGCGGGTGGGTTGTGATGTGGTTTGTAGCCTAGGTGAGTGAAGGCAAGATGTGTTGTGAGGCCCAGGTTTGTGTGGGCATGTTGTGATGTGGTATATTGCAGAGACAGGAGTGCCAGAATGCAAAACATTGTTAAAGTGAAGCATATCAGTTATAAAGTGTTGTGGGGGTACCCTATCACCTTTGTGCATTATATTACATTACTTGACTTGTGTTATTTTGTGAGCGTGCCTTGGTGATATTGGGATGGCTAGTATACATGTTAGGTGTTGTTTGTTTTATCACAAAGGAATTAGTATTATTATTTCATATGTGCATGAGTATAATTTTATTATCACCCTATGTATATAAAACTACTTTAAGGTTTTTAGGAGTATTTGGATGATCATGATGGACCCTACTAGCTCAGATCTTGACAGTTGTTGTGACACCGCTTAACTTTACTTTTGGGTATTTCTTTTACCTTGGAGTTTTTATTTTATTCTTGATAAATCTACTCTATGTATAAATGTGTTATGGTTTTTGGATTTCTTATATATATATATATATATTGTTTTTTTGGGATAAACCATTTTATCTCTCAATCTTGTTTCCTATAAAGGGTAATTCCTACCATTTTGTGAGATTTTTATACCCTTGGTTCTAGTTCCAACCCTAGGTCTACTAGAGGTTGGACTCAGGGGTTCATTATCTCTGTTTATTTCTATCCCAAAAGGGGAATATTTGTAGGGAAGGAATGATGATAGGTATCCTATTAGGATATGTTCCTTACCCCCTATATGCGATATTGTGAATGTATATAATTTTATTCAAAGACATATGTATGGTCAGTGGAATAATATTTATGGGTTTCTCTTCATGATTACAACCATATTTATTTTTTTGGATAAGACATTACCTCACGAGGATCTCTTGAGAAGGATCCGTTTTTTGTATTTTTATCCACTTATATGTGTTCATTGGTATTGTGGACCTTTCTTCTTTTTTAATATTTAGATCCTGACTTGAGATAAAGTGTACATGGCCCTTTTGTGGAATGTTTTTTATATGTTATTGAGGTTGTTTATGGTATCTTATAGTCATTATTTCATTTATTTGGTTTTTTCTTTATTCCACAAGGTTGAATTTAATTTTATTCGTGTGACTGTCTCATTTTATAGATGGTTCATATTAACATACCATGGGAAAAAATGTTCCCAAAATGTTGTTGGTTATGCTAGGTGCTTGTCGCCATCCCATGAGAATCGAGAACATGCTTCACACCATGTGAAGAGAAAAAACTGGTGATAGGTTTGATTGACCTTAGTTTGTTCCTTAAAAATGGTATCAGGGTATTTTTTTATTTGTGATTTAGTGGTAGACTATAGCTAGGACCATGGGTGCTTGGAAGGTAGGAATGGGGGAGTGTATGGACAGATCTTATTCATGTTGGACCTCAAGTCTTAATGGGTGATCCTGGACTGTGGTTATTTTTAGCCTGGTTGTGAGTTATCTTTATGAGATTATTAAGTGTATACTGATCAATATTGAATATTGGGGAAATCTCAGGCATTGTTTTATGTTTTTGGTGTAAAACAGGGAGGTCTGGAATTGGTTTATAGTTACTACACATAATTAGTGGTAATCATGTTCATCCTATGTGACCTTACCTCACAACTCTAGTGATACCCACATGGTTGGAACACTGTTTGAAAAATTGTGATGCCAGGATGCGCATAGTGGGGAATAATTGAAATATTCAAATTTTCCTCCTTTTTCCTTAGAGTTTCTTTAAATTATTATTCTACTTATTTGATACCCATGATGAGGGTTTCATTTGGTTTATTTCATGTGGTTTGAGATGGAATTTTACTTCATGAATTTTATATTTTTTGTCTTTTAGGTGATGCTTCCCAGAAGAACCTCATCTAGACAAAGAGAGGGTGTTTTGGAGAATTACCCATAGGTAAACCCTCCCATTGATACATCTATGGTGGATTCAGTGATTCATATGATCCATTACTTAGTTCAAGTGGGTGTTTGAGAGGATCCCCAGACCATAGATGATTCTCAAGGGTTTTTGAGGAAAATCCCCCTGGTGGTTTGTGGAAACAAGGGACCCAATGTGCTCGAGGAATGGTTGGATCAAATTGATTGTATCATTGAGTTCTTGAATACCCCTAATAAATTGAATGTGGTATTCTCCATGTATATGCTGGAAGGACTGGGTATAAAGTGGCGGGAGTCGATGGTGCTCTCGAGGAGGCACTTTCAATTAGAAGTTCCACGTAGATACCTTGAGAGCGGTGAATTCCCACAAGTTTTTAAAGTTGAAGAAATGGGATCATTCAGTGATGGAGTACTCCACCCAATTTATAGAGTTGGTCTATGTATCTCTATATATCATTTTGAATTAGTACCTAAATGATTTAGGTTTTTATTTATTCTTGAGCTAAGAGATGAGTTCTATACTTATTCGTCCCTATATACCAACTTATTCTAAGGTTATCGATAAGGTGGATATAAAATAAGGTGATCTGAAAAGTATAAAATATCTCTATGGAGCTCTTATAGTGGGTGGAATCTAGAGTTCTTTTTCTAGGTAGATGTATAAGTTGGGTGAGTTTTATCGGGGTAGTGAAAAGAGTGTTCAACAATAATTAGGTATAGATCTTATGGCTTCTTTAGGGTATACACCCATTGTTTTTATCTATATGTGATGGTTGGATGTAGTATCTCTTATTACTCAGAGACTCTGAGGATGTACCATATATGTGGGATGTAAGACATGTACAATGACTATTTAAGTTGTATTTGAGGGGTAGTGGTGTGGGTTACAATTTTTTGAATGGATATCAAGTTAAGTTAGAGGCATCCAAGGGCTGATGAACTTGTCCTTGTGGTTATAGATATTCTCACAGGAGGATTACAGTACAAGGAGGTTATCATTTGGGGAATATCCATACAGTGGAGGTTATACTAGATGAATCAGATATCGGGAGAACCACTGTAAGAGGCAATACATATATTTATTCTTTTATGGCATCAGTTTTATTTGACATTGGCGTATACCATTCCTTTATTTCACATAATATGATTGAGGATTTAGGTATGCAATATTATTTTAGGTCAAATGGTATGTATTTTATAACCCAATTGGGTATGAATAAGGATAATGGTATCAAGTTCCTTGGCGTTTTTGTTTTCATAGCTGATGTAGAAGTCATTTGGGAAACCTGGATGTTTTAAACTTGGTTATCTGCACGGGATGGATGATCATCTTAAATGTGTTGATTGATTATTATTTCTATAGGGTCTATTTACCTACTCCTAATGAGAGCACTCAGGTTTTTAAGGGTGAGTGGGATTATGAATAGGTATGTTGGGACTAGTTTCTTTAGAGTTGGGTTGATCTTGTACCAGCTGTCCAGTCTATTCCTAAATACTATTGATTAGTGTGTGGTAAGTGAGATTTGAGTGGTTGTGGATATTTACCCAAATGAGATTCTAGAGGATGTTTTAGGATTTCCCCCAATGAGAAGTTGAGTTCACTATCGATCTTTTACTGGGTATGAGACCAATTTCTTTTCCATATTACAAGATGTATCCAGCTGAGCTGAATGAGTTGAAATTTCAAATAAAGGATCTTGAGGGAAATGAATTTATCCACCCCAAAATGTCACCATGGGATTAAATAGTGATATTTTAAAAGGTGTATATGGGTATCTGATTCTGCATAGACTACTATATGATTAACATGGTTAATGTGAAGAATAAATACCCATTTACGAGAATTGATGATATATTAGATCATCTTAGGGGATCTCGTTGGTTTTAAAATATCTAACTAAGGTCTGGGTACAACCAATGGAGGGTCTGGGAAGAGTATCTTCTAAATAAATCATTACGAATATGGTACAATTTTTTTGAGTATTTGATTATGCAACTTGGGATTACCAATTATCCCATGGTATTTATGGGATTAATGAACTAGATCTTCTCTTGAATTTTTGACTCCTTTGTGGTCATGTTTCTCGATGAAATCATGGTGTATTCCAAGATAACTGGGGAGTGTGTTTTCTATTGAGAGGATTTTTTGGGTGTTTATATGGATCAATATCTATCTACCAATTTTTTTGAGTGGTAGATTTTAAATCAAGAGGTAATTTTTTTGATCCACTATATTTATAAAGATGGAATTTCAATGGATACCAAGAAGTTTCGAGGAGTCATATCTTGGGAGTAGCCTAAGAATTTGTTTGAGATCGACACTTTTTTAGGATTGGTCAGTTATTATAGATATTTTTTCCTTCACTTATATAGGATAGCCTTTCCATTAATATCCTTAATCTAAAAATGGGTGATGTTTGATGAGGATATGAAGTTAGAGAGTTTTTTTGAGAATCCACTAACCCATTTAACATCTGTGCCAATTTTGATTCTTATCAAGAATGGGGGAGCTTATTATATGTACTGTGATGATTTCGATGTGCGGTTAGGATGTATGCTGATGTAGTATGATCATGTGGTGGCCTATTTCATGAATAATTCATTCCCACATGAGTGGAATTATCTGACCCATGACATGTAATTAGAAGTATTTATGCATGTGTTGGTGATGTGGTTAAATTAATTATTTGAAGATTATTTTATAGTGTATTAAGTTAATAAGATCTTAAATTTTATTTTCACCTAGAGGGACCGGAACCTTATCCATATATTTATGATTTATTATCAATATAATTTTGATTTTGAAATTTTATATACAATTAAGAAGTAGAACGTGGTCCCTGACACGTTGAGCTGGAACCTTCTTGTATATGTTTTTAGGATTAATTAGATAAGTTGGGTTTGATGTTTTTTTTTTACTAATTTGAGTATAGATGTACAGGGGGATGGAGAGTGTGCTTCTTGTATAATGTTTATGCCATGACCTATCTTATCAATTGGGATAGGAGTGATCTGGTATCCGACCTTGAGTTCTATTAGATTAGAAATTCTTTAAATGGTGGGGATACCACATGTGATTAATCTCACTCTCATAATGGTTCCCTCATTTTTCAGTGTAAAATGGCGGTTCCTTTGATCTTGTTCTTGTATTTGATGTGATAAGTGCACCATTACAGTTATGTTGTGAACCCTGGGGTGATAAAGATGTTTAATACCTTGAAAGACTGTAATTGGTGGGCTGTGATGAGATGTGTAGTAGAAGATTTCATTTCCTTATTCTTGACCTATCAGAGAATAAAATATGAGAATCATAAAATAGTTGAGTTATTGTAGTCACATCCCATTCTAGTGTGGGAGTGGGATAAAATATCTACAGATTTCATGATCCGACTACCTCATACATGAAGTGGGAACAATTATATATTTGTGTTTATAATTTTTTTGATGAAATAATCTTATTTTATTCCCATTAAGGAATTAATGAAGGTAGAGGACCTCAAACACCTATATGTTCGAGAGTTTTTTCATCTTCATGGAGTGCCCTCGGTAATAATATCAGATTAGGATGCTCATTTTGCTTTCTAATTCTATAAGGGAATGTATGAGGATTTAGGAAACCAGATGAAATTTAATAGATCATATAACCCATATATAGTTTTTTAGTTTGAGTGGACCATCCAATCTCTTGAGGATACGTTACAAGAATGTGTACTTCATTTCAGAGGTTCAGGGGAACGGAATTTACTCACATGAGTTTTTTAATATTTTTTTCAATATTTGATCATGATGGCCCATTTGGAGACATTTTATGGATTTTTGTGAAAATCCCCATTGTGTTGGTATGGGGTAGGAGAGTATTCTTTGGTTTTACTAAGCCTCGTCTAGGAGACAACATAGATAGTTTGGCTACCTCAAAAATAGTTGGAGAAAACTCCAAGTCACCAGAATTCAAATGTTGACCATCATTGTGGTCCAATAAAATTTTAGGTTGGTGATCAAGTGATTTTTAGTATCATTTCAATAGGGACACCATTGTTTGGGTAAGTAGGGAAAGATAATGTTTCATTATGTCAGACTATTTCTTGTTATTGGGAATCTAGGAAAGGTATCCTATTATTTGGATCTTCTTCCATGGATGAACACAATAAATGATATCTTTCATGTTTCCTAATTAAATAGATACCTCCCATGCCCATGTTAAGAATTTGAGTTAGAATATTTGGATCTTAAACTTGATTCCACTATAGTGGAGCATCCTATTTTTGTCATGGATTGTAAGGGAAAGGTGCTCCCTGGTAATTCGATATTGTATGATTTTGTACTATGGAAGTGAGGTAGAGATATATATAAGACATGGGAGAAGGAATATTTTGAGAGGATGCGATATCCTCAAATGTTTTCTTATGAGGGATCCTAAGGACTTTTTGGGGGAAGAAATTGGCATGGGGGGGGGGGATTTTATGACATCTGTTGTGTCAATGGTACATCTAATATTGAGTTTTATTTTCCTTTTGGTTTTTTTGTGCTTCTATGAGACAAGGGTCTAAAAGGGAATTTATTAGAGGATGAACCAAGGCACCGTCTGAGCACACTATTTTCTTAACTATGTTTCTAACCATATGATTGGGTTGTAGAGTGTGATAGTGGGGTTTTTTTTATGGGGTGATAATGGTTTTTAAAACCATGTGGCATGTAAGTGTAACCATGTGGCTTGATCTTTTGGGGAAAATTTTCCCTTCATGGTTAGTGTATAGTTAGTCTAACTATTTAGCCTATTAAGGCCACTTAAAATTGGATTTTTAATTTTTTCCCCTATGAACCTTTAAGGGTTTTTGCCATTAATTTTTCTCTCCCATAACACAAAGACCCTTATATTTGGTGTTGGAGCTTATCTTATCCCTTTTTGGTGTATTTATTATTCCATTAAAGGTTGTTTGGATTAAGTTAAGTCAATTTCTTGATTTTTCATCCCCATTTTCCCTTCTCTGTGCTTATTATTCCATTTACCTTGAAGTGTGTAACCCTATGAGGGGTGTTGGTCAAATCATGGGTGTGTGATGGGGGTTTATGATTGATTTATTTCATATTAGTTGTGTGAGGCCTTCATATACCTATTTCATGTGTTTTTTATAATAGTAGAAGATATTTGGATTGAATCTGAGGTAGGTGTCTCTATTTAATAGATTTTATATGGACTATATTTAAATTATGATTAACCTTTGGTTTTTGTTTTTTTATTTTCTATATAAATTATTTTTGGTTGATGTTTTCCCCTTGCTTGATATGCTTGATGTTGTGGTTTGTAAATCTTTGTGTTTGAAATTGGTTTTCCAAATGGCGGTGGCATTTTTTTGATAAAATAGATCAGGGTATTTTCAAGTTTTAAATGGATTTCTAAAGTGGTTTTATAAATAGTTTTACCTTTTGTGATGTTATTTTATAAAATTTTCATGTTTTTTATGAAATTTTAATATGAAATGGTTTCAATGGATTGAAATGTTTTTGTGAATATGATGGCTTGGAGTAGCACATGGGTTAACTGGGGTGTGAGTTAGAGGTTGTCTAAGGGACCATGAGGGTCTTAGGGTTGGAAGATCATGAGATATTCTATTTTGGGTTCCAATGGACCATGAGTTCCTTTGGGTAGGAATACCGTGAAATATTCCATTTTTGTTGCTTAGAGACTATGATAGCTCTTAGAGTTGGTCTTGGGGAAGACTATGAGAGCTTATACCTTGCTTAGTCAGCTAGCATACTTATTTAGACTCACTGAAATTATAAACTTGATGTTAGAGGCCAAGGTTAACTTACTCATATCAGTTTGGGTTGTATAATTTTATACATTTTTATAGTTCCATTCTTGATGTGATTATTGATTCTATTCATATTTTAATTTATTGATTATGTGATAGTGATGATTATTCATAAACCTTGTAATGTCTTGCTTTGGTTGGCTGGGCATGTTTATGCCTTTTGGAACCTCTTCTTTACTTGATCCATGTTTGGAAGTATCTTTTGAAAACCATGTTTTGTTTAAATGTAAAAACCAAAGGAATTTATATGGGGTGATTTAAGGTGAAATAATTTATAAGTGTTTTAGTTTTGAAAGGTGTTTTCAAACTAGTTTATTGACTTTTATTGGGAAAAAGCCTTATATAGATTCTTGGTGGTATACTATTTGGATATGTTCCTCACACCCTACACGGGCCTTCATGTTTGTGTAACCATTATTTTATAGGATGTAGGTATGGGTAAAGGAACTATGTACATGTGTGGGGCTTCATGATTGTTGTCGTATGCGTTTTGTTGGAGGAGACGTGTTCTTGATAGTTTGGATCAAGGTGCATCCATTTTTTGTGTTTGGTATCTGTTGGGATGTGTTCATTACCATTGTGTAACTTTATCCTTATTTATGTTTGGAGGATGACCTGAGACCCCATTTATATTGTATTTTGTGATATATTTTTATATGGTATTGTGGTTGTTTATGGTATCTTCTTATCATTTTTTCATTAATATAGATTCTTATTTGTTCAAGTAGGTTGACTATGATTATATTGGTGTGGCCATCCCATTTTATGGATATACCATGTAATTTTACCGTGGGAGAAACAATTCAAAAGATGTTACTGGTTATTAATGGTACATTTTTACGGGTTGTGGTGATTAAGAATACACTTTGAGTCGTGTAATGATCTGACTTGGGTGATGGGTTATGTTGACCTGAGTCGGTTTATTACAAAATAGTGTCAGAGTATATTTTTATTTGGAATTCTATGGTAGATTGGACCTGGGAGGGTCAATTCTCAGGAGTTAGGGATGAAGGTGTGCACAGATAGCTCTTATTTTTGTTGAACCTCAAGCCACCATGGGTGGTTGGGTATTTTAGTTCTGTTTTGAGCATATTTATCAATTATTTCGATGAAATTATGATTCATTTTCCAATTAGTGTCGAGTCCTAGGGTGATCCTAGGGATAGTTTTTATTTATTTTGGTGAAACATTGAGGTTTGTAAGAGGAATATATTTAGGGCACAAGTTTAGTGTTTATTGTGTGTTTTTTATGTAATGTTACTTTATAAATCTATTAACGCCTGCACAATTTGTGAAATATTGTGACCAAACCATATACAATGGGGAATACTTGTAATTTTCAATGTTTTAATCCTATTTTGATGTTGGTGATTCTTTAATTCTTATTATAATTTTTGATACCCATGATGATGGTTTATTTTGGAAGATTTAATGTGGTTTGAAATGTAATTATCCATGATGATGTTTATATTTTATGTCATATGGTAAATAACTCATAGAAAAACCTCATCCATACATAGAGAGGATTCTTTAGAGAATACTCCATAATAAAACCCTCTAGTTTATCTATATTTGTTGGATTTGGTGAATCATAAGATCTAGTCCTTGGGTCACATGGGTGGTCGAGAGGTGACCTAGGCCACTTACCATGCTCATGAGTTTTCAAGAAAAAACCCAATGGTGTTCCTTGCCGGCAAAGGTCCCAATAAGTGTAACACCCTAATATTTTTTGAAATATTTTTTTTCAATAAATTTAATCTATTATGTATTTTTTATTACATGAAATATCCATATTATTCTCCACCACAAATAGGACCAAGTTTTTCCTGAGTTACATGCAACATTGAGTTTTAACAAACCACGACAAAAATAATAATATTATTATTTAAAAAAAAGACTGTTATTACATTGTCATTAAATTAGTAGAAAAAATAGGAATAATTAAATTATAAATATAATTTACACTAGTGTTATAAAAATAAAATATATCTATGAAATGGTACATATTTTTTCAACAAAGTCTTTATATATTTCGATAATAATATTTCATGAAAAGCTGTTCTATTTATTTATTTTTGGGAAATATAATATTATAGATTATTGGAAAAAATAGAAAATGAATATGTTAAAATAAAATATTTTATTTGGAAATAAGTATATAAAAATTATCTTACGATGAATGTTTGATAATTTTTTGAAAAGATTAATTTTTTGATGAATAGTGAAAAATACTGAATTTTAATTGAAAACTGCCGTTTGTTTAAATGATTTAAAAAGTTAAAAAATATTTTAAACTTGTTTCAATGTAAAATTAGTGCAATTATAAATCTATTACTAAAATTTAGTTCATTTTAATACATTTCATTTTGAGTTTTTATATAAAAACTTTATAATGCTTTGAAAATTTTTTCTTTGAAAACCCGCCTTCTCATCGGCTCTATGAGATTAATTTTGAATTAAATATTTCCATTTATGTGAATATACTTTATAAAAATGGATTTCAAATTTGGAATCATAATAATTTATATTATCTAATAAGGAAAAATTTATTTTTTACCATAATTATTAGTGATAATAGTTAAACATTAATTACCATGACTAATGTTAAAAAGGGTTTTGCACATTACATGCGCTTGTGTTGAAATTAACATTAAATAAACCTAGGGTTTTAAAATTATAAATTTAATTTTATATTTATAATACTTATTTAAATTTATCTAATTTTTCTATTTTTATTTTAAGCTTAATGGATAAATTATTAAAGTTAAAAAACTAGTTACTATGGTGAAAATTAAAATGGTAAAAGTGACTAAAAGTTAAAGGATAAAGAATGAAATAATTAAGAAATCTTTTTTTATGGTGGTGGTTTGGATAGAACTTATCATCCCGAACATAAATTATTTATCAATTTTTGAGCCACATGAGGTTAGAGTGACCTCCCATTATTTAATACTTTTGGGTATTTATAAAAATATCACTCCTTAATTATAAAAGGCTACCCCCTCTTCTATCTTCTTCACACCATGAAACCCTTTTAGTTCAGACAATACATACCCAAAAAAATTACAAAAATAAATCATATCAACATATAGTCCTTAGTTTGGACTATATTCTAACCTAGGAAGAATTTTGGTGCCAATGTAATGAGGTTGCCTGAAGAAGAGTTAACGTTCTTCAACGAACATTTTTATTTTATTTATTCCTCCAAATCCTTCTATTATTATTATACCATGATGATATATTATATTTAGTTTATTAAATATAATTATATTTTTTTTGTTAATGTTACTTCCAAGAACCATCTCAACTTCTATCAAATGAGTTACAAAATCATCGTTCATGCGTACGTCAGACTATTGCATTGTGGTCCGATGTCATTTGTTTTTCCATTACCACCTCTCAAGGATGGACATATAGATGGATGAATTATTTTTATATGATAATTAAAATATTACTATAATTATTTAATTATTTTATCACACATACCATCATACAATCTATTTCTTGGGAATATGATAATGTCGCTAATGTGTATGGAAGACTATCGCCTCAAGAAGTGATGTGATTTGTTCACGCTTTACATGGATGGTAATAAGGATGGGTTTAATAAAAATATGTGATATATATGAAATAAAAATAATTATGGAATGATAATATATTATTTATATTATTTTATTTAAATATGAAAAGAAAATATAAATAGTTTTCATGTGTACGTATGACTTACCATCTCCATGAATGTTGTATTTCATTTTATATCACTCCAAATTTTAGATTACTATAAATACATATATACTAAATATATATGATATTTATATCATTTTAACATTATATATATTATTATATTATGATAAATGTAAGAGGACCAATAATAAAAAATGAAAACATATATGAAAAACAAAGCATTTGATACCCGAAACGTAACTTTAACATGGAATTATGAATAACCAGGTAAAAAAAGGTCATAGGAAAATAATATATAGTATGGTATATTTAAATTATTATTCTTTAATATATGTATAATATTATTATATTTATTATAAAATATTTTTGATGATTTATGATGAAATTCAAGAATTAAGGTAATGGATTTCCAGTATCTCTTCTATTTCTTGGAGACATATGAAATTTCAAAACTCGTTTCTTTTTGTGTGGTGTATATACAACTCCTTTGACATTTTATATAATTAATATAACTATATTCAGGGTATTTTTTGTTTCATTTATTTTTTTTCTTTCATTTGGGTTATGTTTTAATGTTTCCAAACTTATAAGAGTTTAATGTTACAATCACATCATTTATCAGGATTTTTTATGATTTTACTTCCAATGATGAAATATTATTATATATCTCCCAAGAATATCATGAATTTTATGCTCCTCTAGTTATTTAATGATAATTAATGTTTTACCATCACATTAATATCTTTATATACTCAATATATCATAATAATATTTTAAGAAAAAATGTCTTCTTTTGTCAAAAAACCTTTTTATTCTAAAACCATGTTTTCTAAAAAAAATTGATTTTTTAACATTATTTAAATGATTTATTAGAGAAATTTTTACCCATTTTTTAAATTTTACAAAAAAATTTAATATGTATTTTCATGTCATTTTATGGAATAATTCTCATTTTGACCCTTCCAAAAATGTGAAAGGAATACTTTCTTTAATGTGTACGATAAGAACGAAAATTCCTATCATCATAAACACTATCTTATTTGAATATTAATTTATAAATTTTCATTTATATTTTCAAATAAAAATACTTTAAAAAATATTTATATCATGAGTAGTTTTTCTCAAAGAAGAATGGGTATTTTATTTAATAAATATTTTAAATAAAATTTAAGTAATCCTTTATAAGTTTCTAATTTTATTTTCAAAGAAAATGATTTACAAAATTATTTATGTTTTAAAAGTGGTTTACAATAAAAATTTATTTTCCTCAAGAAGTATTCCAAGTTTTTTATCTTTAAAAATCATCTTCCATATAAAATTACATCCTTTGATGTAAATTATTTTTTACTGGGGATACGAATTAATGATACCAATTTTTTTTATCTAAATGGTTTATGTTTATTATTTATTATGTTTATAGAACCTATTTATCACAAATTGTTTATACCATGATAAAATTATTTTTAAACATTATTCTCTTTCCATGGGTCATACTAATATGAAATAGTGAAATTATTATAAAATTAGTCTCTTTTCCAAAGGTTATGATACAGTGAAATTTTTGTTAAAACCATTTAATTTCATGGGTTATAATATGATAAATGATTCATGATCTTATGAAATACATAAATATGGTTTTAATTAATATATGTTTGGGACCTATATCTCCCTCCAATTCATTGGGTAATAAGAAATGTTTTATGAGATCATAGAGTACATGGGTGGTTTACCCATATCTGAAAATAAGGGTATAAGGGTGGTTATCCCAATCATGATGCAGGTACATGGTTGGTTATCCCAATACTAACATGTTATGATTTTCCTGGTGAATATCATTGACATGATATTTTCTATTCTTATGTGTATGCCAAGAATCAATGCCTTATGATAATGTTATTCTTTCATGGAACATGTTATTTGATTCTATTTGGATTCATGTCTTCTAAACTATTAATATTTAATCCATGACTCAAGATTATGATATTTTATATGAAAGGTATGGTTTTAAAATGTTATTCTCATGTTATCATACCTTTATGTTCACGTTAGTCTTATTTATCTCCATTGTTTACCCTTACTGATAATATGAGCACACACGTTTTTATGTTCCCTTTCTCTAGGTTATGATGAAAGGTTTTATATGGGGTATGTCTATGAATATTACTAAATGGAAAAAACTATGTGGGAAAAATTGAAGATCATTCACTAAATAAGACTATTATATAGCTACTATCCAAATAAAATTAACTATTAAAGTCCATAGGCATGTGTTTATGTAATTTATTGAATATTCATCTAAAATGATGTAATATCTATGTATGAGAATTCTGGGTCACTATAGTCGGTATAAAATTATAGGTTTAGTTAACCTTTGGAAATTAGGATGATAAAACATTAGTGATATCCCACTGTATATTTATAAGGATATGTCTAAGGATGTATCTAAGGATAATTCAATGGTTTTTTCAATGTATATGAATATGTATTTAACTTTTGGAAAAGGATAGAGTGTGTGGTTTCCATGAAATTACATTTCTATCTAGATACTACTAGTGGATGTGACTCTAGAATAGAGGTATCTAGGGGTAATTAATTTGAAAATGTAACATTTAGAAAGACTATATCATCAGTTAGTTAACAAAAATGGGCCTTCTTGTATACTTTGTTTGACAATCCTAAGGGAAATTATTTTGATATTCACAAAATCCATAAAAACCATCAGAGAGGATTTAAATAGATAATGACTATGAATGAAATTGGTTAAAACAAAATTTTAATATATCAAAAAGAGGGTATCATGATTTATACATCTTATAATTGATTTACCATATTATGTGATTCACCACTATGAATTTTGTTACTCACACTATGATTTTTGGTTATCGTCAATAGCAGGTACTAGAATAAACTAGGTTAAAATTTAATATGATATAAAATTTTCTGATGATCGGAGAAATGGGATGGTGAATGGAATAAATGATGTTGTGATTATGACTAATTAGTTATCATGATATATGATTAAAAATGTGAACCTTAACAAATTTTTGGACTCACCAAAGAAGAGAAGAGATTAGTTTGCTGAGAGTTTGGGTAATGTAAACCAGGGAGGAAATGAGATTCAGTTTCTTACATGTCAAGAACATGGGAAGAATCACTCAAATTAATGTATTACTATAACAACCCTCTATTAACATGAATATAAATTGCATCATTTTTAAAGAATACATAATACCTTAAACAAACAAATCCCTAAATACCATATTAGTTTAGTGCCTTTAGAAACATGAAAATGTAAACACTGGTATATAAGTGAGATAAATTATCTCCCAATAGGTTCTTCATTACTATTAGCCTTTCGAGAAACATCATACATAATACATATCTTCATAACTTGGGGAAAGGAAACATAAGAAAGGGTGATCGCAGATGCCCAGGAAGGTTAAACAAGGGAGATATTTAAGCATAATCACGAGTATAAGGGTATAAGAATGTGATAATAACATTAGTAGATCATACCCTTCATATCAATGATCATAAAAATGAAACATGGAATATAGATTTGTAGTTTATAAGACATGAATCATAATGTAATCAAGATTATAATCAGTGAAATCACAACACAAGAATAATACATGGATTTTTTTTCGACACATAAGAATATAAAATGATTTCTATAGTAGTCAAGGCATTGCTTTTAAGGTTGTCTTAGTTGTATGGGTTCGCTCCCCAATCCATCTTGGAAGTCATGGTTCAATCCCATGACCATATTAGTTGTCAAGGTTCACTCCCAAGACTACCTTAGCTGAAAATGTCCGTTACAAAATTGAGTTCACTCCACATTCCATCCATGTATATCTCATGAGATATACATGTTTTCCCAACGCATTAGAGAGAGATATAGGTCCCACCCATCACATAATGAAATCATACATACGTGTGTCACTATATCATAAACATTCATCATATAATAATTGATGAAATAAAATGGGTATCATAAACATATAATAATATCATAACCTTTGAAAACGCGACAGGTTTCATTATCATTTAATCAAAACTTAACCCATAAAAAGAAGCGGGTTTAATAAGCATATAGATCATGAATGAGAAACATGTTTAATTAACATAATGCTATAAAAAATAGATCATTTAGAGAAAGAATATGAATGATAACCTTGGATAATATCCTTAGAAACGCACAAGTAACACCAATAGATTTTACCTTAGATGAAATCAATTTATAAATCTCTTTAAAAAAAATCTCAATGAAAATGTCGTTTCTTCTTTGAAAATTATTTATAAAACAAAATTTTTTAAACCATTTTCTTTGAATATAGTTTTGAAAAATTATAAAGGAACTTTTGAAATCAATAAAAATTTCTAAAATACATTTTTTTGAAATATATCTTGAGATATAATTTAAAAAAACATTTTTGAAAACATTTCTTAAAACATGATTTTTTGAATAAAACATATTTTCGACTACAAAGAAAAATAAGGTCATATTTTCTTAATTTTTTTATCAAATATCTTTAGTATCGGAGGGTAAAAAAATTGTACTAATACACAAGTATATACTGAATAAATTGATTATAGGGAAATTAATGAGTTTTCATGAGATATTGAACATAATATTTCATTAATGGAAGAATAATCATAATCAATCATGATAAACGATGATATTGTTGCAATAAACTCTTACCAATTTGGTAACTTTGAATAAAACACCCCATGTAAGAAAATAAAATTTTATAAGGAATAAAATATCCTAAAAGGAAATATATTAATTATATAAAATGTAAAAAAGGAATTTTTTTACACCTTGTAAAAGAATATAGGTTCATAGAATGACATGTGACTTAAAGAAGGTAAATTGAGACAAAATTACATTATTGATTTGGTAACTTTTGAACGGTAAACCCCATGAAAGAGAGATCATAAAAATTGATATTTAAATACCCATAAATTCAAGTATAATAATCATATAATATATTCGTGATCAGTATATACACTACAAAAAAGAAACAAGTGGTGAAAAAGGCATAAATCTCAAAGAAATAAACATGAGATGAGAAAACCCTAACCTTATATCTTGAATCTCATCATACTCGTTAAAACCTCCTATAAAATAAATATAAGTTTATTATAAATCTAAAACATACCCATATTATTATATCTAATAACATATATTATTTTATTATGACTTTGTATTACACTTGTATTTACAATTCCATGTTAATGTTACATTTCAGGTAATATCCGCTTTGTTTTTCGTATTTGTTATGACTAATTATTCTTGATCCTATTAATTAGGTAATCATTTAGTTATTTATAGAATTTAAAACATTATACCAGTATCATATATATTCAGTATAAAATATTTATAATAATTTATAAAATTTTGAAATAGAAAATGAAATACACCATTATTGGAGACGGTAAGCCATATGTATGCATGAACATTGTTTCTACTTAATTTTCAATTTGAAAGAAATAATTAAATGGAATATCTATAAATTTAAATATATACTATAATTATAGTTTTATTAGTATCTCAAATTTTTCATATATGTTTACTGAACCCATCCTTAATAAATTAAATGTAAATTGTGAACAAATCACATTGCTTTGAGGATGCGGTAGTCCACACATCCACAAAAGAATTTATCATCTTTAAAAAAATGGAAAACATGAATTCATGTGTTGTATAATTATTAGAAAACATAAATTCATTATAAATATTATATATAAAATATAAAATAATTATTTTCATCATAATTCCCAACCATGAGAGGTGGTAAAGGAAAAAACGAATGATATCATTTCGTGAGATGGTTGTCCTCAGTACACGCAAACGATAATTTAGTTACCCATTTTAGGAAGTGTGTGTAGGAGTAGGTATAAAACATATAATAACAACATAAAAAATATTTAGGATATTTAATTTATTATATAAAAATTTATTATGAATATTTTAAGGGGTAGATAAAGAAAATAAAAAAAAGAGCTTGTGGAAGGATGTTACCTATTCTTTGGGTAACTAATCTTGGTTTTCACTAAAGGGATTCCTTGGTTGTATTTCTTCCAAAAGGAAGGATTCTAGGATGAAGGTATTAAAGTTTTTAATAGATCATGGAATAGTTTAGATGATGAAAATGGCTTTAGAGGTGTGAATAAGTGATGGGGGTGAGCGCCCTTTCATAATGGAGGAGTTACATTCTTATAAATATAAAAAGGTAAACACTATTGAGAGGTTCCATTCAAATCATGTGCCTCCAATAATTTTCCATTTTATATGAAAGTTGGTAATTGGTCGAAATATTTCAAGACAATTTGTTTTGTACATGTTTCTAGGTTATTTTTCCTTTTAATATTAATGTTTAACCATTAAGTACTCATGTTTTTCTTTAATCACTGTAATTAATTTTAATAACTATCACTAATATTTTTGGTAAAAATATATTTTGACCTTATTAGAAATTATAAATTATGAAGATTTTAAATATAAAATACATTTTTATAAATTATAAATAATTAATTTTCTAAAATTAATTTAAAATTAATTCAACGGATATGTTGTGAAAATGAATTTTTAAAGTGAAAAGATTTAAAAGATTAAAAAGTATTTATATCAAATTTTAATGGGATATCAGATCCAATTACCTAAATTGGATTAATTGATTTTAAATTTATCTAGTTATACGTAAAAAACCAAATTACAATATAATTTAACTATATAGATAAATTAAATGAAAAATCAGTTTTGAATATAAATTTAGTATTTTTCACTATTTATCCAAAAATGATGTTTTTAATAAAAATCCCAAAAATTCACCCGAAGATAATTTCAAATCTATGAATTAAAAAATTAATTTTATTTTATCATATTTAATTACTAAATTTTTATGAAATTAATTTTATTATTATTCATTGAAGGACATAAAAAATAGTTTATTTGAGAAAATAGTATTTTCAATCATAAAAAGAATTTAGCAAAATAATATATATTTTATTATCAATTTGTTTTATCTTTATAAAAACAATATAAATAATATTTAATTATTATTATTATTATTCACATTACTATGTTTAACAGATATGTTATAACTGTCTCATTTAAATAATTATATTAATAAAATTTTGTTTCATAGAAACTCAGTGTTGCGTGTAATGAAAGCCAAGTAGATGTTGCATGTAGCAGAAGATAAACCTGTTGTTTCATATAATTAAAGTTTAAATTGGTGCATCATGTAACACAAGACACCAAATTAAATAAATTTATTCGAAAAAAAAATTATAAATACTCGGGGTGTTACATTCTGCACCCCTTAAAATGAATTTCACCCTCGAAATTCATCATTCCGATACAAAAAAATGATAATACTTATGCCTCATAATATTCTAAAGTTCCCACATATCTTCATATAACTGGTAATTTATACAACAAAATTCACTAGTTGAGTGGTTTTTTTTCCTAGAACTTTCTCTGTGCAGTCTATAATTTCAATTGGTTCTTCCTCATAGAAAATATCCTACTCTAGCAGTATGACCTATGATTTCAGTAAAAATGAAGAGTCAGGTATGTAATTACTCAGTAGAGATACATGGATCACACCATGGGCTTGATATAGATTTGGGGTAAGTTCCATGGGATAGGCTACCATCTTGAGACCATCAATAATTTCAAAGGGACCAATATACCTAGGACTTAGTTTTCATTTCTTCCTGAATCTCAAAACCTTCTTATTGGAGAGATTCATAGAAACACATTCTCACCAACATAAAATTAAAGATCAAACCGATGGTTATTAACATAAATTTTTTATCAAATTTTTGTTTCCTTGATATGCTAGTGAATGGTTCTAACCTGGTCAACCATTTCTTTAGTGATATCAGTCCCCAATTGATTTCTTTCTCCAATTTTATCCCATTACATTGGATCTCTAAATTTATTCTCATATAGTGCTTCATAAAATGTCATATGATTGATTTATTGAAAGATATTGTTGTAAAAAAAATCAAATATAGTATGTTTTTTTATCATAACAACCTTTGAGATCCAAATAATTTGATCCCAACATATAATCTAGGGCATGAATAATTCTTTCACACTGATGATCCATTTGAGGATGATATAAAGTGATGAAACTCAATTCTGTATCAAGGGATTGCTGAAGAAATTTATAGAATATTGAGTAAAACCTTGGATCTTTATTAGATATAATATAATGTGGTACTATATGTAACCTTATAACTTTTTTAATTTATATCTTAAAAATCTAATATAGATAGTAGTCTTCTACAATAACAATGAGGTGTGCTGACTTAGTAAGACAATAGACTACCACCCATATAGAATTAAAAAACATTAGAGATTTTGAGGAGTCTAATTACAAAATAAATAGTGAGTTTCTCCCATTTCCATTCTAGTATGGGTAGTGGATTCAACATCCCCATTTACTTTTGTTTTTTATCCTTAACTTGCTAGCATACTAAGAACAAAGATACAAACTCTGTGATATCCCTCTTAATTCAATCGCACAGAAGTATTGTTTCAAATATCTATATGTCTTCATACTTCCAAGATTAATAGATAATTAAGAGCTATTATGTTACTCTAATAGATCCTTCTTAAAATACAGTATGGATTGAGCACATACAAAGTTCTTGAACATTACTATTCCAACCCGATCAAGTTTAAACTCAGAAAAAATTCTAACATTTTTATGCATTTCTACATCTTCCTTCTACACTTCTTTAATCTTCACATAGATAGAGGTCTGAACATTCAGTTTATAAAGATAATATTTTCCCCTTTCTTCAAGATTTCAAAATCCATCCTTTTTAAATCTAAAATATTAGATATTTTTCGATCCTTATCATAGAAAATATACCATTATCATTTTGGCTCAAAGCATCGACCACCTTGTTCATTTTACTAGGGTGGTAATGTATTGAGTAGTCACAATCCTTTATCATATCTAAACTTATTCTCTAGAACATTTTTAACTCTTTCTGTATGAATATATATTACATACCTTTATGATCGGTATGTATATCACACTTTTCTCCATTATGATAATGCCTTCATATTTTTAATGAAAAAATTACCATAACAAATTCTAAATCTAGAGTGGGGAAATTTTTCTCATTAATATTTAATTTTCATGAGGTATAAGCTATAACCATGTTAGTCTATCTAACAAAACATCCCAACCCCTTCTTAGATGAATCATTATATATTAAAAACCCATCTCCAATATAGGGTAATGTAATCACATGTGTGTTAACTTAACTTCTCTTTACATCCTTGAATTTTTCCTCACGTTCATCTATCTAGAGGAATATGGAATAATTTTGAGTTATCTTGGACAAAATATTATATAATCATGATAAATTGTTCACAAAACATCGATAATATCAATTTAAAATAAGAATACTTTGGATATAAGTCATTGTGGTTCATCTGGAAAAAAATTCAGTTGCCTCCACCTTTGATAGATCTATTACAATTACCTATCTTAAGATTATATAACCCAAAAATGAAACATTTTTCTGCCTAAATTCACACTTTTTATATTTTTCATGTAGTTTATCTTTCCTTAGGGTCCTTAGTATAATTCTCAAGTGGTCTTCATGCTCTTATATGATCATTTAATAGATAAGAATATAATCTATAAAGACTTCCACAAATTGATCGACATAATATCTAAAGACTCTATTCATCAAACCCATGATGATAGTAGAGGAATTAGTAAGATCAAAAATAATCACTATATATTCATAGTGTCCATACCTAGTAAAAAATATCGTATTAGGTATATACTCATTCTAAACCCTTAATTTATGATATCACAAACTAATGTCAATTTTGGAAATGTATTGAGCTCCACATAGTTGATCAAATAATTCATCAATATGGGGAAAATGATACTTGTTCTTGACCTTGATCTTGTTCAACTATTGATAATCAATGAAAAGTTGCATTGAACCATATTAATTTTTTCACAAAAAGAATAGGTGCACCTCAAGGTGACACACAAGGTTGAATGAATTCCATAACAAGGTTTTATTGGTGTTTCTCTTTCAATTTCTACAAATCAATTGGGGCCATCCTATAGGTGGAATTCTAAATTTCTCTGGAAATAGGTAGGAGTTCTATTGATAACTCAACTTAACATTCTTATGGAATTCTAGGAAACTCCTCTAGAAAGAAATCCAAAAATTCTTGAAAAATAAGAATATCATATATGTTAATTTTCTCCCCACCCATTTCAGATAACCATCCATTATGAAAGGTAATTAAGGCCCACGAACTAGTTTTCATCTCCATAGGAAGTTAATACTTATCATCACATTTTTAGATGATCATAGTTTGGTTTGAAATATCAAATGTAAGTTCCTCTCTGTGACAATTGATGTGGGATTTATGTATAGAAATCAAATCAATGCCTAATATGACATCAAATATAACTAGTGGAAGAAGAAAAAGATTTATAGGAAGAACATTACCATAAACATCAATCAAAGATGAATCATAGACATGAGATGAAATAATTGTACCATCAGGGGATTTCACTAGTAATTCCACATATAATTGTTTTGGTCGAATCCTAATACACTTAGAAAATTCTTCAGATATGAAAGAGTGGGTAGATCTAAAATAAAATAAGACATTATCCATTCTAGAGTGGATGGTATGTATGACTTTCTCCACATCATTATCTCACCCCTCATCAAAAACACCGATCTCATGATATTTCCCCTTTTCCCTTGGCTTAAGTGGTTGCTGACATCAATCGTTGTTATTAACCATTTGGTTTGGGAACTAGTTATCATAATTCTAGTTATCCATACACTTTTATAACTCAAGCGGAGGAGATTAGTTATGTGAATCTTTCTCTCCATTCTCATTAATAGATAACTTCTTCCCATCACATCAGTAATCAAATTCCTGATGAGATTTCCTTCTAAAAATTTTTGTTAGACCCCATAAGAAAATTTCCTCCATGGTTCTTTCCACACTTAGATCATAAATGAAATATCATCTTTTTCTCTTCATGGTTTTTAGATTTTCCTTTTAAATACATCTTCATTTTCTAGTCAAAACCATGAGATGGTTATGCAACTTAAACTTCCATTTCAACCTTAATTTCCCAAAACAAAATATATTCGTATCTACTAAAGTATCTTATGGAAAACTACCTTCCGAGACTTGGCTTTAATCCATGAAAGAACATATCAACTTTATATTCGGGGTGTACGATAATACAATAATCATTCCTCACAAGTCTTGTAAAATTAACCTCATAGGTACAAAAAAATTCATTATTCCTTTATTTTAACTGAAGGAACTCTTCATCCATATTTTTATAAATAATCTGAGGAAATTAATTATTGATAAATATGTTCTTGAGATCATCCTAACCCATGGATTTAATTTTATCTTTCTACCCTATATTCTTGATTATAGTCCACCATTGTTCCTCTTTTCCTTATGACTGATAAACATCTAGAATGATTTTCTCATGTTCTAAACACTGGATAATATAGAATCTCTTTACAGTGGAACTGATCCATTTTTTTGCCACATGTGGATTAGAAGACCTAATGAATGAAGGTGGATGTTACCTAATGATGGACTCACCGGAATTTTGCTTCCTACATTGCTCATTTGGATGTCCAGTATTATTCATAGCTTGAGAATGTTGGGTGATCATAATAATGAGATTTTTCATTCTATCTCCCATACCATTTGAATTCTCCAGATAACAATCATTTCATTACCCACCATACTCAATATTGATATAGTTCCTTTAAATTCCATCCATTGACTAAAATTGGAAATCATAGAGTAAGAAACAATATTCATAGTGGGGAACCAAATAATCATGAAAAAACACTTATAAGATGTCTAAATTATGGAATATTATTTAACCTATCATAGATTAGGTTCATCCTAGGTTATTGATAGAAAAATTATATTTAAATCCTTCATTATGGTTTGTGAAAAGTTTTTGAATTTTCAAAGAATATCCCCCTAGAGTATAAAACCAGGTTTGTAGTAAGGCCCGTTTTCATACAACAGTTCCTGATTGAGTCTTGAAAAATACATTGTTTTAGGGTTGTTACCCCTATCTATATCTATGCTAGAGACACATCCACTTATAGTATCTAGATGAGGATGTTTTTCCAAGAAACCACTAACTCTATCCTTTACCAAAATTCCAGGACATTTTTCTATACTTTGAATCATCATTATACTTATCATTAGAGAAATGTACTTAGGGATATAACTAATTTTTTACATTATATTTAATAAATTTTAACTAAATTGTAAAAACGAATGATTTTTTTGAATATTGTTTTGAATTAATTTAATATTTTTGATATTTTTTATTTCTCACAACACTGAATACAGATTTTTTTATTCAAAAGTACAAAGTGTGGATTACATTAAATACAAAAAATCAATCTTTAAATTAAACAGGCACTTATATTAGCTTGTGGTGCACACAAAAATATGTTTGGCTTGTATTACACCCAAACTGAGTCCTTTCAATTTCTTTCATTACATGAAATGTTTAGTTTTACTAAACTACAATATACTATTAATATTATTATAGTTAACACATGGATTTTGGAATGGAAGTTAGGAATAAGATTAAATAAATTATGAAAATACCATCTACCCACATATATAAAATGGATACATTGGTTTTCAATTATCTATAAATGCATGTAAGAACAATTTTAGAATGGAGAAATTTCGTTTATAAGAAAACTAATTTTCTTTGTACAAACACAATTTTATCTCAATAAATTAAAAAACCAATTTTGATTAATTTTTTAAATAATATTTATTAATTATAAATTTAATAAATATTTTTTATACTCATCCAATATATTTTATATGCATAATATAATAATACATCCATTTTTATGAATAAAAATATGTATTTTTTTAAAAAAAATATTACTTCTTTTTTACTAGTGAACCCTAAATATGATTTTTATAAATTTTTATATTTTTTATTTGAAAAAATAAAAAATAATTTTGGAACTGGAATATATGAATTTACATTGGGTTAATTTATGATATTTTTTTGAGAAGATTCATTTTTTGATGAATAGTAAAAAAACACTGAGTTTTAATTCAAAACTGATTTTTGTTTAATTTATTTATATATTAGAATAATAATTTAGTTTGTTTTTAAAGTTTAATTAGATAAATTTTACATAAATTAATCCAATTTAGTTCATTTTAATAAATATAAATTTGAAATTGGATATAAAAACTTACCAAACTTTTGAACATTTTATCTTTTAAAACCTGATTTTTCATCCCATATACAGGATTAAATTTTAATTAATTTCTGTCAATTTTGTGATTGGAATTTTGAAAAATGGATTTAATATTCTTAATCATCATAATATATAATTTCAAACTGGTCATCTTAGTTTTTGACAAAAAAAAGTGAAATTAATTAAAATTAACTACAACGATTAAGATGAAAATTAGATTTACAAGGGACTAAACCATATAATTATGGGCCAAAATGACCTAGAAACCTATCAGAAATACATTTTATGGATATATTTCCACCCTATCCTCCCGTTTATATAATTTTTTTCATTATTGGATCCACTTTTCATAGGAAAAAAGTGGGTGGAATTCCCTTCTCAAAAATGTAAAAGACTGTCACTCCTCCTCCATTATAATAAGGCACTCACACCTAAAACTTTTTCACACCTATAAATACATTTTCATCACAAAAAATATGAAAAAATAATCTCACAATATACCTAACTCCATCCTATAATCATATAATTTGGAATAAATATAACCAAGGAATCCATTTTGGGAAAACCAAGAGGAGTTACCCAAAAAAGAGGTAACATCCTTCCTAAAGATCCTTTGTTTTATTTTCATTCTCCACCACCTAAAATATTCTTATTAAATGATTGTATAATAACATTGTTTTCATAAATATGCTTATTTTTTATATGTGTTAATACTGTAATTATTCAAACTTCCATCTAATGGGTAACAAACTTCCAATTCTTTTGTACGATGAACTACAACCTCACAAAATGATGTTCTTTAGTTTTTATTTACCACCTATCATGGTTGGTAATTATGATATGAAATATATTTTTATATTATATATGTGATATTTATGATTTATTTATTCTTATTTAATTTTTATATAAACATATACCTTCGTGATTTCCATGTCGTGTAAATATGATACATTCATTTGTGGACGTGTGGATTGTCGCCTTGTCAATGTGATGTGATTCATTCACACTCAACATGGATTATATTAAGAATGAATTTAGTGAAATTATATGATATATAGGAAACAATAATTCTACAATAATATATATATATATATATATATCATTTACTTTATTTCTTTCAATACGGCAATAAAACTAGAACAACGTTCATGCATACGTACACCTACCGTCTCTATGAATGGTGTAATACATTTAATATTTATATAATTTTTAGATTATTATAAATAAAAATATAATGAATATATATGATATTTATATCATTATTGAGATTATTTAAGGTCTATGTAAGATTTATAATAAACTTATATTTATTATATAGTATGTTTGAATATGTATGAAGAAATTCAAGACCAGAGGTAAGGGAATTTAATCTCATGTTTTATTTCCGTGAGATACATTCCATATTCACCACTCGATTATTTTGTGTTGTGTGTATACTTCTAGTTAACATGTTATATCATGAATATACATATTTTCATTATATTTTAATAATCTTTTGATTTTATTATTTTTTGCGGAGTATGATACAATGTTACCAAAGTGGTTGCAGTTGTTTTCAACAATCTCATTGTTTATCGAGATTGTTTATGATTATGATTCCATTGATAAAATCATATGAACCATCCCTTAATAACACTCATTAATTTCATCCTTCTATATTTATAAATTTTATATCCATGTAATGGTACCATTATTCCACTCTTTGTTACTTAATATAATTAAAAAAATGTTTTTATGAAAATATGACTTTATTTCTCATTTTGTTTAGAAATTGATGTTCTTGTAAAATCATTTTTTCTAAAAAAAATTAAAAAATATTTCACTATTATCCGATAAGGTTAGAAGAAATTTTTACCCATTTTTTACCTTTTTTAGAAATTTATTTAAAAAATTATCTTCTTATCATTTTATGATCGAGGAACATTTCTAAACTATTATGATCTAAATATAATTTTTATCATGTATGGATTTATCCGCCATCATGACTATACTTCCTTTGAATATTCCTTTGAAATCTTGAAAGATTTAATTTTATCAAAAAAATTATCTTCATAATTTTATAGACGTACATTTTTTTATATTGGTTTTCAAATAAATAATTTTCAAATTTTTTTATGATTCAATAAGTGTTTTAAATAATTTTTCAAAGCATCCTTTAATCCTTTTCAAAGATATTTCCAAAGAAAAAGGGGTTTAAAGATTTTTTAGATTTAAAAAGTGTTTTAATTTTTTTCTATATTCATCTATAATTTTTAAGGTTTATTTTCAAAGTAAATGGTTTTCAAAAGTTTTTATGTTTTAAAAATAATTTTTCAAAAAAGAAATGAGATTTTCTTTAGGAGATGTTTTAATTGAAATGGTAATGATTTATTTATAAGAAATTGATTTCTAATATGGTTTTATGAAAATGATATTCAAATAAAGGCTAATTAACTTATGAAATTTTTCATGTAATCATTAAAAATCCATCTCTATATGAGATGACAAAATTTGTTCTTGTTTATTCTTTACTTAGGATATGTTTCCAGAATATAATTGCTATTATTTCTTGAATGGTTTATGTTTAGATTGAATGATGTTTATAACATCAGTTCCTATTCCATGGGTTATATTATTTTGACACCAATTTCTTTTCATGGGTTATGATTTGATGAAAGGATTATGAAACCTATCTCTTTTTTCATATGTAATGATGTGATAAAATGATAAGATACCCATTTCATTTCATGGGTTATGATATGATATTTATGAAACCCATCTCTTTTTATGGGTCATGATATTATGAAAGTTTATTATATTGTGTCACATGTATGTATGAGTTTATTATGTGATGTATGGGACCTATTAATCCCTAAAATTTATTGGGTAAAGATTTATATCTCAGGATAAACTAATGGGAATCAAGTTGACAAGCTTGATATAATATAGAAAATATGGAAACTCAATCCACTCTGGGAAGATGTGTAAACCTGATAAACTATTGGAAGACTGGAAAACCTCATCCACTATGGGAAGATGGGGAAACCTGGCTATGGGAAGATGGGGAAACTTGATCCACTTTAGGAGGATGGGGAAACCACATATGCAATGGGAAGATGGGAAAACCTGGTCCCTTATAAGGAAATTTCTGTGATTGGGGATGTTGGTGTGTCCCACCTAGTAGGTGTAGTCCCCAGGATGTTCCCTAATAAGTTTTTAGCAATGATCCTTGACATATGGAGAATTATTTTACATGTTTATGTGTCTACCAAAAATTCTATGTATTGTTCATTTTTATGCTCACATGATTCATGTTCTTGATTATATTGTGATTCATGTGTTATGAACTGGTAATATTTACCCCATGTCTCATGATTATGATATTTTTATTTATTTTATGATCTTATAATGTTAATATATTATTCTCATACCCTTATGATCATGTTATTCTTACATATTTACCTTATTTACCATTACTGGTCATTTGAGATCACCCCTTTATTATGTTTCCTTTCCTTAGGTTATGAATAAAGGATTTAAGTTGGAGTGCTAAAGGGGAATATATTTATGGGAGATGTTGAAGATATTTCACCAAGTTAGAATATTATGTTTTCGAGTATCCAAAGTCACTATACTATTATTGTTCTCAGGCATGCATTTTTTTAATGTGCTGAATAATAATCTAAAATACTGTAACATCAATGTATATTATTCCTCAGTAGTTATATTTGGTATTAGTGAAATGGTTTATTCTACATTTGGAAACAATTATAAGAAAACTTTATTTAAGATAATTAGGAAGGTAAATAATTATTGGTAATATTATGGAAGATAAAGAGACTTAAAATGAAATATTAAAGGTATGGGATATTCCTATAGTATTATTTACATTAAAAATAAGAAGCATTATTTGATTGAGGTTAATGAACCTTAATACATGATTCATATTTCATATTATAGGAAAGGGGTATTAAGGGATATGATGATGATGTCCAATAAATTACTTAAGAATATATTTGGATTATTTAAGTGTACAGGTATAGGGATTTGAGAATCATGTTATATGAATCATGAAGAATATGTTTTCTCATTAAGGATTTTCCAAAATATATTAAATGGTTATGATGAACTATAAATAGTATTTAATATAAAGGTGATATTTTTATTAAATGAAGGTAACACTTAATTTGTCTTTTATGTTGAGAAAATTGTTTTTATCTTTGATAAAGAGATGATTGATATAGATAAATTAAATAGGATAGTACTAATTACTCTGGAAATGATTATTGATTTATTGAAAAATTGGTATATGTCATCATGGATGAAGTTTATAAATTCTTTTATTTGAGGAATATATCCAATAATCTTGATAATAAGTAAGAATGGATGTTTTTCAAAAAGATTTATGGAAATTCAGGTTATTACCATGTTTCAAGAGAATATGTGATGAGGTTATTCACATGTTATGAATGTGAAAACAAAGAGATAATTTGTGATAAATTGAGGATCAATGTAAATTTTATTTCATGAATTTAATTATAAAGTTTTGGATTTTTCATCTTTTGGAAGGGTTATAAGGTTAACCATTTATGGAAATTTTATGTAAAACATCAGATGATGTTTTTGAGATTAAAGTATTTTACCACCACATGAGGATTTATACATATTTGATGACCTATTTGAAAAGCTTCTTGTTATTGGTAACTAAAGATAGATGGGTCGAATTATAATGGATCTCATCATCTCTTAGTGCTTGAGGAATGAAAATTTCACCTTTATTTTTGGAGAAATAGGTGAAGTGAGAATTAGTCAAGAGACGATGAAAGGTATAGATTTTTCTTATGAAAGGGAATGAAATAAAGTAAGTATATATTTCTGTGCAAAAAGTATTCAACTATAGGAAAATGGTCTTGGAATAATTTTTTTTCACATTATCATCATTTTTGATGATATCAATGTACAATTTCATGCTTCTTCTCTTTATGGTTTTGTGATTGTTTACCTTTACTGGATCACCTTTTTTCTTATGATCAGTGATCTTTATCAATATCTATGATTATATACAATTTTATTCAATGTCCATGTATTCATTTACCATTAGTTTTCTCCAATGTGGAAACCAAGTTTTGTGTTACTTTGGGTAACTGTTTTGTTTCCAACATTCCCTTTTTAAAGGAAGTTTTAGTATTCATTTTTACGATTTGGGTTTTTATGAACGGAACATTCATGTAGTAAACCCATGACAACCCAGAATAATTTATAGGGTGAAATTAATTTAATATCGGGTAGAATGTAACATCTTGTTATTTTGTGAAATATTTTTTCTTAAATTAATTTAATTTTTTTGATATTTTCAATTTCATAAAACACTAAGTATATATATTTTTATTTGAAATCACTAAGTGTGTCTTGCGTTATAAAAAACAACAATTAAATATTTCACTACACAAAAAACATAAATTAGATTGAGGTATATGAAACACTATGTTTTTATTGTATGTCACCCAATACCAAGTCCCTTTGACAAATTGCATTACGCACAAAACCAAGTTTTACTGAACTACAATATACTATAAATATTATTATTAGATTATTTTTTTTTTACCACATTTCCATTGGAATGGAAGTAACAAATAAGATTATTTTTTTTAAATTTGATTTACATATATATATAAAATTAATCATTCGGTTGTCAATTATTTAGAAATGAATGTTATAACTATTTGAGAATGAATAAATTCAATTTATAAGAAAACTATTTTTCTATCAACAAACACAATTTTATCTCAATAAAATAAACAAAAAATTTTGATTAATGTTTTTAATAATATTTATATACTATATATTCAAAAAATATTTTTGATACTCATCCAATAGATTTCAATGTTATAAGATAAGATTAAATGCAATTTTATGTATAAAAAGTTATATTTTTCTAAAAGGTAATTTTACCACCTTTTATTAGAGAACCCATTTTAAATTCGTTTTTTGAAACATATATAATTTTTATTTTAAAAATTAGACATTATTTTTGGAATAAGACTATCAAAATTTATTTTCGGTAAATTTATGGTATTTTTATGAGAAGTTTTTTCTGATGAATAGTAAAAGACACTGATTTTTTATTCAAAACTACTTTTTTATAATTTTTTAATATAGTTAAATTATAATTTAGTTTGGTATTAAATTCTAATTAGATCAATTTTATGTCAATTAATCTAATTTGGGTCATTTGAATCAATTTAACATTGAAATTTGAAATAAAAACTTACTAAACTTTTGAACATTTTTACTTTAAAAACCCGCTTTGTTGTCCCACCTATGGTATTAAATTTGAAATAATTTCTACCAATTATATGATTCTAATTTGTAAAAATGTATTCCATATTCAGAATCAGAATAATATATAAGGTAAAATAAGGTCAAAAAATTTTGTGACAAAAAATGTTACTGGAAGTAATTAAAATTAATTACAACCATTACGAGGAAAATTAGCTTAACAAGAGACTAAACCTTACACTTAAAGGATAAAATGACCTATAAACATGTCCAAAATCCATTTTATAGACATATTTAGACCCAATATTCAACTTTATTGAATTTGGATCACTATTGGAGGAACGTTTTATAGGAAAAATGTGGTTGTAATTCCATTTTTGAAAAATTTACAAGAATGTCACTCATCCTACACTATAAAAAGTCACTCAACCCTTTAACTTATTAAAACCTATAAAGCCCATTTGAATCACCCAAAATCTATTAAAATAATCTTAATAAAACCTTACATTAATACCAGAATCATCATTTTGGGCACAAATCCAACCAAGGAATCCCTATGGTGCTAAACAAGAGGAGTTACCCAAAAAAGAGGTAACATTCTTCCTCAAGCTCCTTCGTTTTATTTTCATTCTCCACACCCTCAAATATTTTTATTCTAGGATTATATAATAACCTTATTATCCTCAATATACTTATATTTTGTTATTATAATGCTTATATCTACACTTACACACACTTCCAACTAATGGGTAACAAATATATAGTTCTTGTGTACAGTGAAATACCACCTCACAGAACGATGTTGTTTATTTTTCCTTTCCCACGTCTCATGATTGGGAATTATGATGGAAAATATATTTTTACAAGATCTATATATTATTTATATGATTTATTTATTCTTATTTAATTATTATATAAACACATACCTTCATGCTTTCCATTTATTATAAATACAATAACTTTATTTGTGGACGTGTGGACTATCCCCTGCTAAATGTGATGTGATTTGTTCACACTCTACAAGTAATGTATTAAGGGTGATTTTAGAGAAATTATATGGTATATATGACATAATAATGCTACTGTAATTGTCATATATATAAATATATTTCATTTACATTATTTCTTTGAATAAGATAATAAAACAGAAACTCTGTTCATGTGTACGTACGACCTACCATCTCCAAGAACGATGTATTCCATTTAATATTTATATATTTTATAGACTATAATAAATTCATACAAACTGAATATATATGATATTTTTATCATTATTTGTATTTTATAAATAAGTAAATAATGATCTAAGTAAGAATATTAAAAATAACAAGCCATAACATATTTGAAAAACAAAGCATATATTACCCGAAACATTACATTAACATGAAGTTGTTAATAAAAAGGTAACATAAATTCATAAAACAATATATAGTATGAGATATAATAATATGGTTCTGTTTTATATTAAAAATAAACTTATATTTTTTATAAGGGATGTTTTAATGTGTATGAAGAATGTCAAGACCTAATGTAAGGGAATTTCATCTCACTTTTCATTTTCATGTGATACATGCCATATTCACCACTCGATTATTTTCTGTGGTGTATATACTACACATTGATATGTTATATCATAAATATATTTATTTTATTGATATTTTAAGAATCGTGTAATTTTATTCTTCCATGGAGAGTATGATAAAAAGTTACCAAAGTGGTAAAATATTATTGATATAATATCATTGTTTTTTCGGGATTGTTTATAATTATGATTCCATTGATGAAATATAATGACCCATATCTCAATAAAACCCTTTAATTTTATCCCGCTTCAGTTATTAATGTTATATCCAAGTAATTTTTCCATTTTCCGACTCTTTGATGATTATGATAATTAAGAAAATGTTATTATGAAAATATAACTTTATTTCTTTTTTTGATTAGAAATTTGTGATTTCTAAAACTCTTTTAGTTTTTGTTACTAATATACTAAAATATTTGAATAACATTTTTACACATGTTTTTCCGATTTTTTGTTTTCTGATCCAGGCACTTTTCTAAACTTTTACGGTGAAAAAGGAATGTTCTACATATATGAATTTATCCACCATCATGACCATCCTTCCTTTGAAGTTTTATTTGAAATATTCCATTATTTATTTTTTAAAATTATTTTATTAATATTATGTGAATTAATTGTTTGTAAATTGGATTTCAAAGAAAAAGGAATTAAAAAATGTTTTAATATTCAAGAAGTGTTTTAAATGAGTTTTCATAGATTCCATTAATTTTTTTCAAAGATATTTTCAAATAAAAATTGTTTAAATGATGTTTTTCATTTAAAAAGTGTTATAAATGGTTTCTAGATTCATTTATATGTTTTCAATTTTTTTTAAAATTTTTTTTTTCAGAAGATTTTATGTTTTAAAAATAATTTTCAAAAAAGAAATGATATTTTCATCAAGAAATGTTTTAAATGAAATGTTAAATAATTATTTATAAGAAAAATATTTTTGAAATGATTTTATTAAAATTATTTTCAAAGAAAGGATTTTTAACTTTATAAATGTTCCATGTGATCATTCAAAATCCTTCTCCATCTATGATAACATACTTTTTTGTACTTTGTTCTTTACTGGGAATATGATCCATAAATACCAATCATATTCTTTCATGAATGGTTTATGTAACGACATAGGTATTTATAGAATAATAATTTTCATTTATATTAATATTTATGAATTAGATATTAATTTTATATTAAAGGGGACACTTTTTTCGATTATGTACTCGACACACAATAATGGGTTTCTCTGAAATCGTGTGTTACATACAACATTGAGTTATAACAAAATATAATAGAATAATAATAATAATATTTTAAATGTTAGTTAACACCAATACATTGGAATGGAGGGAACTAATATTATCAACTGAATTTGGAAATATGGTTTACACATGTTTAAATAATGATTCATTAGTTACCAAATTTATTGAATATAAAGGATGTGTTTTAATGAAAACTTATTTAAAAGAGAATAATTGTATTTATAAAATCACATCACTATTTATGGATTTTTATTTAATTAAAAATATGTGTTATATATTCAATTGAATGTTTTAAATTCATCTTATATGTTTTCTAGATATGATATAAGAAAAAATTCAATTTCTCAGATAAAAGAAGTATTTTTCTAAAAATACAGTTTTACCACCTTTTGATGGAGAACCCTTTTGGAAATTTAGTTTTGGGAACCTTAATATGTTACATATGAAAAAATGGACTTCTTATTTAGAATATAGACTTCAAAATTTACTTTAAATGTTTTTTGTTATTTTTCTAATAACTATATTGTTTTGATTATTAGTAAACATATGCTAAATTTTAATTGAAAAAAACTTTTTCCATATAGATGATTTATATGGTTAATTCATATTATTTAATGTTTTTAATATATAAATTCAATATATTTTTATCATTTAATCCAATATTGGTCATTGGAAGTAATTTCCCATTGAAATTGGACAGAAACACATGTCAATCGTTTGATAGTTATTACTTCTTAAAAACACACTTTTTGGTTTTGACAACGGGAATAAATTTCAAATTAGTTTTTTCCAATTCTATGTTTAAAATTTTGAAAAATGGATTAAATATTTGGAATAATAAGGTAAAAATTGTGTGAATAGGTAACTGTTAATTTTGGACATTATGAATAGTAACTTCAATAATTATTTTATTTACCATGGTTAAAGGGTAAATCTGACAAATAAGGGTAAACAAATTATATTAAAATAATATTAAACTAACAAACACATGTCTTAATCCTATTGGATGAGATATTTATAACCATGGGAATCCTTGATTTGATTTTAGTACCCCATGGAGCCACTTGGGTGTGATGGTGACATGTTATAAGAATTTATTTAAAGTAAAGAGAAATATAACATAAACATGTATCTTTTACTTAAAAAATTTTAATATGGGGTTATATAAATAATATCTTTGACTATAAATATTAATTATAAAGTTAAAATTATTTTCTACATCATGGTATTTTATTTATAATTTTTAGAGAGTAAATATATAAATTTAATTATGACACAATGGTGATGGAGTGATTGATTCATTAATAATGGATTTGAATAAATGATATTATAAATATTTAAATAAATATAATTTGATTGTTTTTATTCCATAAAATAATTTTATGGATGATATTGACATATTATATTTGAGTTAATTCTTTTTTTAAAGGAATCTGGCTGTTATGAATCTTTTTAAAAAAGTCAACTATGAATAGTGTACAAAATTGACATAATTCAAAACATAAAACATAAAATAGTTTATTAAATGATATTAAATTCCTAAAAATCTATTATTCATAAAAATGGTTAATACAAGTAAAAATATTTCATAAATTACTTTTTTATGTATTTTAACATGATATGATAATTATATTAACCCACAATGTGTAAATAACATGATATCACTGTAAGATTAAAAAAGGTAAAATTAGGGTTAATCCAAAAACATAAGGATAAAAATATATTCAAAACTTGTCTAAAAATTATTTTATGATGGTTATACAGACCAAAATCATCTTTTATTTGTATTAAATTGGTTTTGGACCATTTTTAATTGAAATTGAATTTATAATAAATTAATATTTCTAGACCTTCCTAAAGTGCCCCTCCTCTCTCTTATAAAAGGCCACTCTACCCACATAACTCACACCTCTCAAGACCCTTGTATCTTAAAGATTATTCCCAAATAAGCTCCCAAAATCTTTCCATTACTCCTATAAGCCTTACCTTGGGCTGAAATAAATTAAGAAAGCCTTTGGATCAAATCAAAAGAAGTTTCCTGATTTTGAGGTAAAGTCTTATCTCAAGTTCTTTTCTTTATTATCCTTCTACAATGCCTATGATCTTCTTATTATATTATTACATAAAAAACCAGTATCCTCAATATACTACAATTTTTTTATTATAAGGATTAAAACTACACTTATAAACACCTCCATCTAATGGGTACGAATATACAGTTTCTATGTACGGTGAATTGTTGCCTCATGAAACGATGATTGATCGGTTTTCTCTTACCACCACTCATGGTGGCCACTATGATGTGAATATATTTAAAACATGATATAAATTATATTAATATTGTCTCAATTATTCTGTAATTTTTATTTATAACATTCCTTTATGCTTTCCATAATGTGAAAATACGATAATTTCATTTAAGCAAGTGTGGACTACCGCCCCCTCAAAATGATATGACTCATTCATGACATAAGTGGAATGTATAGAGGATAGATTTAATGAACTTATTTAAAATATATAACATATATACTATATTTAAATTATAATATACCTATGTATCATTTAGTATTCATTTGTTTAATATGAAAAATAAATGAAAGTAGTGTTCATGCATACATACGGTCTACCGTCTCCATGAACAAGGCATTTCATTTATTATCTAAAAATTTTATAGAATATTATAAATACCTATTTATTGTATATAAATTATATTTAAATAATTAATAAAATTATGTATGTGATGTAATTTTAAATACATGGACAATTTACATCAAAACAAGTTCATTTTCGACTCAAGTACCGAATATCGACAAAACGATTAATATAAACTTGAATAATTATATGATTGTTATAACAAGTTAATAAGTGATATAAAAGGAATAATAAACTTAAAATAGGTTCTGAAGTAGTTATAAATTAACTTATGTTTATTATTCAGGGAGATAGAGAGTGAATAAGACAAGTTGGACTCAAGGTAAGGGAACTACTTAACCCAATTTCCATTCTTTGGGTTAATCTTCTACCTCTTCATTATTTCATTCTATAACTATGTGAGAAATTAATATTGAAATATATATTGTTTTTGTACATGATTTGTGTGTATTTATAGTAAATATACATAATAAATCTTTTTTATTAACAAAATTATCTTTGTTAGGGAATTTCTAAACTCAAATTCCACTCATTGGGTTTTACACATACTTCGTTGATTATATTATGACAAGATTATGCATGGAATAACTATTTAATTATTTATGTTTTAATTTATACTTCCCTTTTTGTGGATATACTTTTTATACACATAAGAACCCCATTGATAAATTCTTATGTCATTTATATAAACTTTTTCATGGAAATATTAACTCAATTTCCATTCATTGAGTTAAATATCCATTTCATTGGGGTTTTTTCAAGAATATGTGTGAATTAACTATGATTTTTTAACAATTAATATCCACTTATATTGGGTGTATTTATATTTTTTACGCATAATTATTTCATTGATTTATCCTTAATCTAATGATACAATATTTGCAAGGGACTACATCTCTATATTCTTTCATTAAGGCATATCAAAATATTGTGATCCTTTAATATCCTATAAGGTTTATATACAAAACTTTTTAGATTTTTTTGAAATGATTTTCACAGGGTATAAGGAAGGGTAAGACAAAAGAAGCATTCAAGAGTATTTTTATCAAGAAAATAATTCTTGTTCTATTTAAAGGGTTTTTTATTGTGAAAAAATGGATAGAGTATAAGTGTATACTTTATAATATTTGAGATTTAATGTAATATTTATAGCCTAATTATCTAAAACTCTAAACCAGAAAATATCCTTAATGTGAATTCTTGACTTAACCCAAGATTATGTAATGTTTAAAGCCAGAGCCTTGTAGTTGGTATCAGAGGAAAGGTTTAGAAAGCTTTCGAAATTAGGATGTTTTCTTAAGGGATAGGGATATGATCATGGGTTTATAATTTTAAGGTATATTATAAGTTCAATGACATAGAAACATCTTTTGAGGATTGTGTTTTTTGAAGGATATTAATTGTTTTTTTGAGACATTCACCTTTTCAAGAAATTATGGGTTTTTAGTTTTTGGGATGGAAAATGTTAGGTATGAAATAACCTTTTAGGTTAAAACATGTAAGGAATATTTTTAAGGATTTCATCTCATTTTGTTAATTTTGTTAGAATTATACAGTTTTTGAAAAAGGACAACACATAGACGGTGTGATAACCCGGCGCATCGGACAAACCTATGTGAATCTAAGCCACAACCAAAGTGTGATTGGGATTTATCACCTACCATTGGATAACATGAATCCCTTGGTTATTATGACTTATTCTTTGTATTTAAATGATTTTATCTGGATTAATAATAAGTTTATTTTGGGAACTTATGTTTTATAAAATGGATATCCTTATTATAATAAAATGATTTGGTGATAAAGTGATAAATTTTATTTTGGAAGACGTTCACTTTGGTAACTTTATATGATTAAGGTAAATATAATACTATGGGATTTAATTGAGGGGTTATGGTTGAATTATATTTTGTGAATAATCTATGATTTTAACTATGTATTTATGGGAAATTAGATTATTTAACAAGATTATTAACCTATCGTGGGAGAAATTTGATTTGGTTAATTACTTTTGGTATAAGTCATTAAGAGTGGTTGATGTTATTTGGAGATAAATGTAAAATTTTATCTTGGAAAAATATGCTATCAAATCCTTATGAGCTTTAAAATTCAATATTATTTGGATTATTTTGAGTAATTTGAAGGAATTTATTTTTGTTGAATGGTCTATGTAGAACTTGGGTATTACTATTGAATCTTGGAGATTAAAATTAGTCCTTCTCTTTATAAAGGATTAATATTTTTGGGGGATTATCTGATATTGTACTAAACATTTTGGTTTTGGTTAATGTCTAAAAATAGGGGAAATATATAGTTCATCATTTTTAGATTATTTGATTATATAGAAGTTGATACTAGCACTTCAGGTTTGACCAAGTCATCTTGAATTCTCATCGTTTGGAGAAAAGATGAGTCTGTGGTCGAAATTTATTAAAATATGAAACTATTCTTGAAAATTATGAATATTTCCTTATGTTTTTATTAAACCTCATAAATAAATTCCTCAACATTATTCAAAGGAAATTAAAAAAAAACATTTTCTATTTACTTTTCCTATTGGGGAATCAAAGTCCGTTTAACTCATTATAAGTTAATGGTTTTCTAGTTGTTAACATTCTCCTGATCATGTTTTCTATCACTCTCCATCAGAACTTTATGATTATTTTTCTCTTCTATATCCATGTTTTCCTATATGAAATATTAGTATTTGGGGTTTTTAATGAAGTTTCTAAGCCCAATTTTAAAATTACAAGGATGAAATTTCCAAAAGGGGAGAATGTTGTAATGACCCAAGTATTTATAGAATAATACTTTTTTATATCTACTAATATTTATGAATAATATATTAATTTTATGTTAAAGGGGGTGCTTTTTCTGATAGTGTACTCGACACGCAACAATGGGTTTCTCCAAAATATTATGTTGCACACAACATTGAGTTATACCAAAATATAATACAATATTATTATTATTATTTTAAATGGCAGTTAATTCCTAGCTGTTGTAATGACAAGAATTAATTGTATCAACTAAATTTTGAAATATGGTTTACACATGTTTAAATAATGATGCACTGGATACTAAATTTATTGAATAATAAAGGATGTGTTTTTTATGAAAACCCATTTAAAAGGGAATAATTGGATTTATAAAAACAAATAACTATTTATGGATTTTTATTTAATGAAAAATATATTTTATATATTCAATTTAATTTTTAAAATTCATATTATATGTTTTCTAGATATGATATATGAACAGATTAATTTTTTTTGGATAAAAGAGGTATTTTTCTCAAAATGTAGTTTTACAGCCTTTTGATGGAGAACCATTTTTAAATTTAGTTTTTGACACCTTAATATGTTGTATTTGACAAAATAAACTTTTTATTTAGAAAAGAGACATCATAATTTACTTTGGATGAATTTTTGATACTTTTCTGATAACTATCATGTTTTGATGAATAATAAAAATGCACTAAATTTTAATTGAAAACAACTTTTTTCATATAGATAATTTATATGATTAAATCATATTATTTAATGGATTTAAAATATAAATGTAAAATATTTTTATAGTTTAATCCAATTTTGGTCATTTTAAGTAATTTTCCAATGAAATTGGATATAAACACATGTCAATCTTTTGATAGTTATTACTTCTTAAAAACCCGCCTTTTGGTTTTAACAACAAGAATTAATTTTAAATTAATTTTTTCCAATTATATGTTTTAAATTTGAAAAATGGATTCTATATTTGGAATCATAATGTCCAAATTATGTGAATAGTTATCTTTTATTTTTTGACATTATGAATAGTAACTTCAGTAATTATTTTATTTATTATGGTTAAAGGGTAAATCTAGAAAATAAGGGTAAAAAATTTAGATTACAATAATATTAAACTAACCTAACACATGTCCTAATTATATTGATGGGATATTTCCGACCATTGGCATCCTTGAGTCAATTTTAGGATCTCATGGAGCCACTTGGGTATGATAATGACATGTTATAAGAATTAATTAAATGTAAAGAGAAATATAACATAAAGATGTATCTTTTATTAAAACAATTTTAATATGGGGTTATATAACTAATATATTTGACTATAAATAGTCATTATAAATATAAAATTATTTCATTCATCATGTTATTTTTATTTATAATTTTTAGACATTAAATAAATAAATTTAATTATGGCACAATGATGATGAAATGATTGATTCATTAATATAGGATTCAAATATATGATATTATAAATATTAAAATAAATTTAATTTGATTATTTTTATTCCATACACAAATTTTTTGGATGATATTGACATATTATATTTGACTTAATTTCTTTGGTTAGAAAGAATCAGGTTGTTATAAATTTGTAAAAAAGTCAAGTATGAACAGTGTTCGTAATTGACATAATTCATAACATAAAACAAAAAATAGTTTATTAAATGATATTTTCTCACTAAAAATATAAGATTCGTCCAAATGGTTAATAAAAGTAAAAATATATCACAAATGACTTTTTTTGGGGTCTTTTGACATGATATAGTAATTACATTAACCCAAAATGTGTAAATAACATGATATCACCTTAAGATTAAAAAGGGTTAAAAAAAAGATAAGGTTAAAAAAATATTCAAAACATATATAAAAAATATTGTATTATGGTTATTAGAACCAATATCATTTTATATTCTAATTAAATGGTTTGTCAACCATTTTTAATCAAAATTTAATTTATAATAAATTAATATTTCTGGACATTCCTAAAGTGCCCTTTGTCCCTCTTATAAAAGGCCACCACCTCTATCCAAATAAATCACACATCCCAAGCCCCTTAGATCATAAAAATTATTCCAAAATAAGATCCCAACATCACTTTATTCCCCTATAATCTTTACCTTGGGCATAAGGAAATTCAAGAAAGCCTTTTGGATTAAATCAAAAGAAGTTACCTGATTTAGAGGTAACGTCTTCTCTCAAGTTATTTTATTTATTTTCTTTCTTCACTCACTATGATATTATTATTATTTTATTAAATAATAAAACAAGTATCCTCAATATACTAGGACTTTTTTATGAGATTGATTCTAACTACATTTACACACACCTCCATCTAATGGATATGAACATACTGTTTCTGTGTACGACAAATTGCTGCCTCACGAAAAGATGGTTGTTCAATTTTCTCCTACCACCTCTCATTGTGGACATTATTATGGATATATATTTATATATGAAATAAATTAAATTTATATTTTATTTATACTTTTTTAATTTTTATTTACAATATACCTTTATTCTTTCCATAATGTGTAAATAGTATAATTTAATTTGAGGAAGTGCAGACTACCCCGCCCTCAAATTGATATGACTTGTTCATGTCATAAATGGAACATATAAAGGATAGTGTTAATGAACTTATTTTACATATATAAAATATATAATATACTGTAATCATAATATACCTATGTATAATTTAGTTTTCATTTATTTAATATGAAAAATAAATGAAAGTAGCGTTCATGCGTACGTACGGCCTACCGTCTCCATTAACAGTTCATTTCATTTATTATATAAAAATGTTATAGACTATTATAAAAACATATATACTGTATATATATTGTATTTAAATCATGAATACCATTATATAGTTGATGGAATTTTTACTTCATTGACAATTTACATCAAAACAAGTTCATTTACGACTCAAGTACCGTATATCGTCAAAATGAATGATATGAACATGAATAATTATATGATTGTTATAACAAGGTAATAAGTGATTTAAAAAAGAATAATAAACTTTAAAAAAGTTCTGAAGAAATTATAAATTAACTTAATTTTATTATTGAGGGAGATAAATAATGAACAAGACAATTCAAACTCAAGGTAAGGGAACTTCTAAACCCAATTTTCATTATTTGGGTTACTCTTCTACTTCTTCATTATGTTGTGCTATGATAATGTGAGAAAATAATTTTGATGTCCTATATTGTGTTTATAATTTATTTATGTGTATTTTTTGTGAATATACATAATCAATCTATTTTATTAACAAAATGATCTTTGTATGAGAATTTCTAAACTCAAATTCCACTCATTGGGTTTTATGCATACTTCATTGATTATATTATGAAAAGATTATGTGTGTAATCACTATTTATTTATTTATGTTATAATAGACACTTACATTTGTTTGGATATAATTTTTCGACACATAATCACCCAATTGATAAATTCATGCATCATTTATATGAACTTTGTAGGGGAAATCTTAATTCAATCTCTATTCATCGAGTCAAATATTCATGTCATTGGTTTTGTTTTTCCAAGAATATGTGTGAATGACCTACTATTTTTTTACACTAAATATACACTTATATTGGGTGTATTTATATTTTTCACACATAATTATTTAATTGATTTATCCTTAATCTAACGATACAATCTTTGTAAGGGACTGCGTCTCAATCTCCTTTCATTGAGGCATATCATGATATTTGGCACCTTTAATATCCTATAAGGTGTATATCGAACCATTTTGACATTTTATATTAAGATTTTTTGTATCATCATGATATTTAATGTTTTTTTTTATTTTATTCTTTTATAATTTTAATTCAATTTTTTCTCAATTGTTACGAGACTCATTAACTAAAACATCATTTTAAAACTTTTACAGATTTATTCTTCTAATTATTTCCCATTAATGTCAATGTTTTCAAAATGGTTTTAAGGATTTATTTTTATTGACATATATTTTTTAAAATTCTAACTCTATAATTTATTTTAAAAGTTTCAAAGTGGTATGTGATACTTTGATTCAAAAATTTCTTTATTAAATGTTTTAAATGGTTTTGAAAATGAATTGAATATTTCAAAATCTTGAATTGATTTATTGTGATTTATGATTGAAATGTTGTTAATTTCAATATTTTATGTTTTATGATTATGTAATGCTACTTGAACATTTGACGGGTTGTTACGTGATAAACAAAATACATGTGGTTCTGTGATAAACCTAGGGTGGGTGATCCTGTGATAGCTCTCCAATGTATTAGGTAACATGATGAATGTAAACTTTAAGGTTTATACTAATAGATTTAGAGAATATGTTGTGATTGGTATTCCAAATGTATCCATGAAGGTTAATCCCTATGTAGCTATGAAATCTACAAAGTAAGTATGTTTTGGATTCCATAAGTTACCTTTATGATTTATTATTTCTATGAGTTATTCATAAATATTATGATTTCATGAGGTATGTTAAGAGATTTTGTTTTATGAGTGAAAATTACAATTTCATTGATTTGTATGTATTTATGGACTAATATTTTTTTTCCTTATTTTATATCCCTTACTGATATTTTTATGCTCATATCATGTTTTTGAAAAAAAATTCTCAAGGTATAATGGAGGGTAAGAGAAAGGAAGAATTCAAGAATATTTTTATGAAGAAAATAATTCTTGTTCTATTTAAGGAGTGTATTTATTGTGAAAACTTGGATAGGGTAGAAGTGTATAATTTTTAATATTTGGGATGTAATGTAATAGTTATGGAATAATTCTCTTAAACTCTAAACCTATAAATATCTTCAATGTAAATTATTTTCTTAACTCTAGAGTATGTAATGTCTAACACTGGGGCCTTATAGTTTATGTTTAAATGTAATAATGTTTATGAAAATGTTTCCTCTTCCATGGGTTATATTCTTTTGAAACCCATTTTTTAGGGGTTATGCTTTGATAAAATGGTTATGAAACTTTTTTTTCATAAGTAATGATATGATAAAATGTTTAGATACCCATTTAATTTTGTGGGTTATGATATGATGTTTATTAAACCCATCACTTTTTATGGGCCATGATATGATGTGAGTTTTATTATCTTGTGTCACATGTATGTATTATTTTTTTTATGTGATGGTTGGGACATGTATCACCCTTCTATTCAATTGGAAAATATTTATATCTCATGTGATAATGATTAGAATCATGTCAACTAGCTTGATCCGCTATGGAAAATTGGGAAACCCTATCCACTATGGGAAGATTTGGAAACCTGATCCACTATGGAAAGATATGGAAACCCAATTCACTAAGGGGATATGGGGAAACTTGATCCATTATGGGAAGATGGGGAAACTGGATCCACTATGAGAATATGGGGAAACCCAATCCACTATGAGAAGATGGGGAAACCCGATCCATTACAAGGGAAGGACTAAGACTGGTGATGGTGGTGTGTACTACTCAGTAGCTATATTCCATATGAAGTGATAAGTTTTTGGAAACAAGCCTTCAATTATTGGTAATGATTTTACATGTTTATGTGTTTGAAAAAATTATATGTATTATGTATTTGATATACTCACATGGTTCATGTTTTTGATTATCTTAGGATTCATGTCTTATAAACTGCCAATATTTAGGACAGGTCCCATGGTTATGATATTTTTATCTAGGGAATGATTTTCCAATGTTAATATCATGTTCTTATACCCTCATTCTCATGTTATGATTATATATCTCCCTTTTTTACAATTACCGATCATCTGAGATCATCTCTTTCTTATGATTCCTTTCCCCAGGTTTTGAAGATTGGTATTAAGTAAGAGTAGTAAAGGGTAAGATCATTATGGGAGATGTTGTTTATCATAAACCAAGTTAGAATATTATGATTACATGTTTCCAACGACACTAAACTATTACAATCATTAGGAATTTATTTTTGTAATGTGTTGAATATTCATCTAAAATGACGTAGTATCCTTGTATGTTAAGACTGGGTTGTTATATACACATTTTCTTTAATACAAACTATAGTGACCCTTTCTTAACATGAATATATATTACATCATTTTTGTAGAATACTTAATATAATACACAAAAATATACGCAATGACCAAATTAGTTTAGTTACTTTAGAAACATGGAAACATTATACGTAGTAGATAAGTGAACCACATTATGTTCCAAAAGGTTATTAATGACTAGAATCATTCTTAGAAACATCATAAATAATACATATCTTCATAACTTGGGTTAATAAAACACATGAAAGTGTGAGATTAGATGATAAGTAAGTGTAAACAAGGGATGTTTGTATGCATAATCATGAGAGTAAGTTTATGATAATGTGATCATGACATTAATAACGCATACCCGTCATTTCAAAGATAATAAATATGAATCATAGAATAATATTGGTAGTTTATAAGACATGATTTAGAAGGTAATCTTGAGAATAATCCATGAAATAATAATATAGGAATAAGACATTGAATTGTGGTAGACACATAATCATTTAAAATTATTTCCATCGTAGATAAGGCATAAATAAAAATTCCATCTTAGTGATATGGGTTCACTCCCCAACCCATCTTGGTAGTCATGGTTCACTCCCATGACCATATTAGTCGTCAATTTTCACTCCCAAGACTATTTTAGCATGAAAAGTCCTTTACACTACCAAGTTCACTCCCCATTCTAGCCATGTTTATCTAATGAGATATAAATATATACCCAATTCATTGGATGGAGACATAGTTCCCACCCATCACTTAATGAAATCATACATAACAATAAGGTTCAAGAGTCAGAAATATCCTATTTTGAACAAAATTTAATTAAAATAAAGGAAAATTAGCATTACAAAGGGGTTTACGCAAACAAGAATGAAAGACACTACACATATCTAATTCAAAAAAATTAGAACAAAAATCAGGTGTGATGAAGGATCATCTCGAGCTGGTTTTAAGAATTTCTCTTTTGGATAGTTCATCCACAACCTAGTTGGCTTCCTTGTATACATGGGTGACATCCAGTTATAAAAATACATTCAATCCAAAATAAGATCAATTTCAATGAGACTTTTTGGGATTGAGTGTTTAAATGATGAACAGTAGTGGTGGAATCATATTCCACCCAAATACATATATAGTTGTGTTGGACTGTATATTTAATGGCCTTAATAATTTCCCATAATTCTGTCTCAATAGAAAAACCAATGAAAATGTAATGATAGAAGCTGAATTTCATAAAGCCATGATGCATACGGAAGACTCCACCATAGCCCGATGCACCTGGTGAACCCGATGTCTCACCGTCTACATTAACTTTTAACCAAGATGAGATCGGAGGTATCCATCTAATATACTTGATCACCAAAGGTTTCTTGATCTTATCAGCAACACCAAAAGTTTCCAAAATAATAAGATCAGATAGAGCATTGTTCATGGTATCTGTTTTGACCTTCGAGGTAGCATGAACCTCCCTGTAGATAGCCGCGATTCCAGAATGTAGTGAAAAAATTTGATTATCAAAAGCAAGAGCATTTTTTTTCTCTATATAAAGGAAATGAGGGAATCAGGTGCATTATACAACATGTCCTGTATCTATTTGTTGTAGTCCATCTTGCAAAAATCTAGCATTATGTCTTCAAGGCTTCCAGTCCTCAGATTAACATAAAAAACCTCCTAAATGGGCAACCATAGTTGTCACGAGAGAGTGAAATATGTGAAGATATGGTCAATTATTACATTTTAGGAAAAAAGGAAGCATAAAGGTGCAGATGAAATCCAAATAACTACAATTTCCCTTGTGGTGGTAGTCTACATCTCCAGATTCTCCATAAGAGAAGTATGTTGGATGGTGTAATGAAGTATTTCTTGAAATTTCTTAGCCATAAAGGGAAAAAACTTCCTCCATTAAAATTTTTCTTATTGATTCCCCTAGCAGAGAAGAGTCCAACATGGTCAGGATTCCACCTTAACATTTCAAATTTAAAAAATACATACCTCTGAAATTCTAGTATTATAGATGTAGGCAAAGAGGCCTGTACATTTTTATCCAGAAAAGCCTTCTGAATAGAGAAATGCTTTATGTGACCAGGAGTAGTGAAGACTTCACTAATCGTCTTACTCAACCATGGTGTGTTCCAAAAATTCAAGGAATATTTCCTACAAACAACCCATTCTGAGCACATCATGAGATCTTTATAAGAGTTTTTAATGGATTCCATATTGAAGATGGAATATCGGATGATTAATCATTCTGATGTTTTGAAGTGAATCTACTGGAGAGGAATTCTAAGTTGCATTCATTTGATGTTAATAGATTCCAAGTAAACTTACTAAGAAAGGACTTATTAAAATGACCTAGATCCTTGATACCCAAGCCTCCCATATCAACTGTATTTATACAATATATCCATTCCATAGTTAAAATATTCTTTTCATGGATTTATCCTGTCTATGAGAAGTTTTTCATCAAGGCCTGAACTTCTATAAGGATGGATTTGGTACATTTATAAAGAGAGAAGGCATAAACAAACATTGAGGTTATAACTGAATTAACCAATAAAATTATTCCATCTTGCTACATGGTATTCCCCATCAAGGTTGTCATCTAATTGATAATTTTGGTTATAATGTTTTCCAGGTAACACCTTTTAACCTTACCCCCAAAAAAGAGGCACTTTAAGATAGGTGAAGGGGAGAGTTCCCCTTTTTAATCCAATAAATATGGCCACCATATTCTTTTTTGAGGAAATTATTCCATCACTAAACAAAAAAAAGACTTGATCCACCTAATAACATGGCCACAAAATTCATTATAATGAGAAAAGATCCTATGGATGAAAGATATTGTTTTTCTGGTTGCCTTTCCAAATATGATAATATCATCATTATAAAAGAGATGTTAGGGGGTAAAGAGATCCCTCCCTGCACTTATTGTTCTTTAAATAAAATTTTCACAAGATCTTTAATAAAGATACTAAAGTAATCCTCATAAAAAGAGAAAAAATACCCAAAAGTGGATCACCTTGCCTTACCCCTCTAGAACACTGGAAGAAACCTCTGGGGGATCTATGGTTTGGGGTTTTGGAGACTAATTTATGAATGCAATGGGGAATGGATATTTCCACATTGTGTTTCCCTTTGATGATCATAAGAAAAGGGATTGGATCTATGGGTACATATCTTTTAATCATGGAATATTTATAATCCATGAATGGGACATAATTTTGATCCTCTCAGTGTTAAGAACACTCATAATTAGGTGTGGATTCATTTCTTTAAACTCAATTGGGTGTATTGGCATCCTAGGATTATATGGGATATTTCATCCTCATTTGGGAATCCAATAACAATTTATAAGAAAATGGAAAACCCAAGTTATGGAAACTTTTCAAGGGTTCTGGTTGAAGTTGACATGGTTAATACTATGGTGGAGGTGGTTCTTACCAGAAGAGATGAGATATTTTATCTGGATATTGTTTATTAAAGAAAGCCGAAATTATATGGCATTTATATGTTATTTGGTTATCTCTCATCTGAAGGTGACATGTCTAAGGTATATGCAAAAATAAATTTAAATGGTTAAAATATATCATCATATAGAAGGGTTCTGGAAAATGGGATAGAGAAACCTACCATCCTAAACTCTAGTGAAGGTCCAAATTTTATTATAACTGATACTCGACCTGTCAAGGTACCCCTTCAAGGTCTGAAGTCATTTGGAGACTCTTGTGAGGAGACTACTAAACTTGACCCTAATTTGGATGCACTTATTGATATTGTTGAGTTTTAGATGGCTAATAATGATATTCTTATTCAAAATTCTTTTAATCCTGTTATGGTGGTTGACATGAAGAACTTATGCAATGATATTAGACATATGGATAAAAGGAGGTGTGATCATGACTCAAACTAGGAGAGTGATACTAGGGCTATCCCAGTGGATTGTGAACTAGCGAATCCTCACAAGATGTTGTGATTGATCGAGTTAATGACCACTAGAATTTAACTGATGAGGATAATGTTCCCTCTACTATTGTGAGGGAAAATTCTGTACCTACCACCATGGATTTTTAGTGATGTGTAAAGACTAGAAAGGTCCTGAATCAAGACTCTAATTCCCCATACCAGGTAGCTAGAAAATAGCTAGAAAAAAGACCTGTGTGGATCATTTGAGGATGATACAGATCCATAGATGATGTTATCCTCTATCATACATAGGTCTGCCACTAGATTATAGACATTAATCATATCCTAACCCATGAAATGAAATGGATATTTAAAAATTTGTATCATATCATAACCTATGGAAAAGATACAGGTTTCATAATCTTTTAATCTGTACATAACCCATGAAAATTACCCAGTTTCAAAACAATATAACTCGTGGAAGAAGAAATGGTATCACAAAAACCATTCCATTAAAACATAAACCATTAAGAGAAGTAATATAAACGGTACCCTTGGATCATATCCCCATAAAGTCATGGTTAAAACTAAAGGATGACATATTAGATGGAAAATATATGGGAAAGATATTTTAAAAAAATTTCTTGAGAAAATATCTATTCTTCTTTGAAATATTCTTTTTTAAACATAAAACATCATTGAAATGTTTTTTATTTGAAAATAGATTTGAAAACTTATAAATGAAGCTTTGAAAACCATAAAAAAATTAAAAACCTTTTTTCCTTGGCATGAATCTAAAATATCATTTAAAAAAACATTTTTGATAACATTTTTGAAAAGATGATTTTTGGAATAAAATAGATCTTAGACCGAAGAGTAAAATAAGGTTGATCTTCATAAAATCATTTTCTCGACTATCATAAGAAACAAAGAGTAGAAAATAGTAATAATAGAAGAATATATCTTTAATATCTCGAGTATAAGTAAATTCATGAGTATTATTGATAGATGGATCATAATATTTCTTCAATGGAAGAATAATCATAAACTATCGCGATAAATGAAGAGATTGTTGTAATAAACTCTTACCACTTTAGTAAATTTGAATAAAACACTCCATTTAAAAAAATAAAATTAAATGAATATTGAAATATAATTAAATAAATTATATTATTGATATAACATTTAAAATGAAAGTGTATACACATCGTGGAATAATATAGGTTCATAACATGGCGGGTATTCAAAGAAGGAAAATTGAGACAAAAATTACTCTACCGATTTGGAATGTTTTGTACCGTAAACATGTAAAAGAGAGATCATAAAACGGATATGTAAATACCCATTAATTTAAGTATAATAATCATATAATTTAGTCATGGTAATTATATTCACCAGAAATAATAAACTAGTTGTGAGTAAGTCATAAATCTCACAAAAAAAGTGAGATGAGAAAACCCTTACCTAATGTCTTGAATCTCATTGTACTCATTAAAACATCCTTTATAATAAATATAAGTTAATTTAACATCTAAAAAATAACCATATTATTATATATAATACCAAATATTATTTTATGATAACTTTATATTACCTAATTATTAACAATTCTATGTTAATCCTATTTTTCGGGTAATACTTGCTTTGTTTTTCATATATATTTTGATTTATAATTCTTGATCCTCTTACATAGACCACAATTTAATTATTCACAGAATTTAAAACATGATATAAATATAATATAGATTATTTATATAAATATTTATAATAATCTATAATATTTATAAATATAAAATGAAATACATCGTTCGTGGAGACGATAGACCATATGTACCCATGAAAATTGTTTCCATTTAATTGTCATTTTGAAAGAAGAAAAGAAAATGACATATATATGTGTATATATATGTAATAAAATTAAATTAAAATCATTATTTCATATTTATCATATATGTTTTATAAACCCATTCTTTATACATTCCACGTAAAGTGTGAATGAATCACATCACTTTGAGGAGGCGGTAGTCCATACATCTACAAAAACAGTTATCAAATTTACATGAAATGGAAAGAATGAAGTTAGGTGTTATATAATATTTACATAAAAATAAATACATTATAAATATCATATGTAACATCTATAAATAGTAATTACATCATAATTCCCTACCATGAGAGGTGGTAAACGAAAAATGAATTACATCATTTTGTGAGGCGGTAGTCCTTCGTACATACAAATGGAAAGTTCATTACCCATTGTATGGAAGTGTGTGTAGGTGTAGGTAAAAAAATTAGATTAAAAACATCTTAAAATATTAAATATAGTGGGGTTATTATATAATCAATGAATAAGAAGAGTTAATGGGGTGTAGAATTAAAATAAAACAAAAGTGTTTGTAAAAGGATGTTACCTATTCTTTGTGTAATACCCATTGGTTTTCAAAAAAGGTATTACTTGGTTGGATTTATTCCCAAAGAGAGGCTTCTAGAATGAAGATAAGAATGTTTTTATGATATTTGGGAAGTTTTGTTTGAGAAAAAGGGATTTATTTGGGTGAAGGAGTAAGGGGGTGAGTGCCCTTTTATAATGGTGGATGAGCGACATTCTTGAAAATATAAAAAGGTAAATATCATTGAGTGCTTTATATTGTATAATGTGCCCCCAATAATTGTCCATTTTAGATACATGAGGGTAATTGTTAAATATATGTCCATAAAATGTATTTTGGGAATGTATCTATGTTATTTGGCCTTTTAAGATTAAAGTTTAACCATTAATTAAACCTATTTTCCCTTAATCAATGTAATTAATTTTAATTAATTTCACCAATATTTTTAGTAAAAAAATAATTTGACCATATTAAACATTATAAATAATTATTATTTCTAATATAGAATCAATTTTTTCAAATTGTAATCCTATAATTGTTTGAAATTAATTTAAAATTAATCTCACAAATATGCCAATATAGCGGGTTTTAAAGCAAAAAATGTGTAAAAGTATGAAACGGGTTTATAACCAATTGCATCATAATTTTTTTTTCAAAATACCTTAATTGTATTAATTTATATGAAATTGATCTAATTAAACTTTGAAATCGAATTAAAATATAATTTAACAATATTAATAAATTTTTTGAAAATGCAATTTTTGAATTTAAATTTTGTATTTTTAACTATTCATCCAAAAATAACGTTTTTCATAAAAATCCCAAAAATACACCCGAAGCTAATTTTTAAATTATGAATTAAAAATTTCAGTTTAATTTAACAAATTAAATTTCAAAATGTTCTTAAAATTAATTTTATAGTTTTTCATAGATGGACATAAACAACTGTTCATTTGAAAATATATTATTTTCAAACATACAAAGACTTTCTAAAAAAAATATATATTTTATTATAAATATGTTTTATTTTTATAAAAAATTAAAAATACTATTTTAAAAGTAATTTTTATTATAAATATTACTATCTTTAATGATTATGCTATAAATATATCATTTAAATAATTATAATAATAAAATGGTGTGTTATATGCAACACCATGTTTAGCTTATGTTACATGCAACACCGAGTTTTAACAAACCACCAAAATATCTAATATTATTTTTTAAAAAATATAATTTTTAATAGTTATTATATTAGAGTAATAAATTTGTATAATTAAATATTAAATATTATGTATAATGGTTTTATATAAAGTTAAAAAATTGATAAAAAGTACTTATTTTTTCAATTAAGAGTTTTTATGTTTTGAAAATACTATTTTTTTAAAAATATTATATTTATTTCTTTTTGTGAACAATAATAAAAGTAATTTTTGAAACTTTTATAAAATTAATTTTATAAATTTTTTTGAAATCAGTATATGAGAATTTTTATAGGATTAATTTTTGGGAATTTTCTGGAAAAATTAATTTTTTGATAAATAATTAAAAATAATGAATTTTCAATGTAAAATGCCTTTTTATTTAAATAATTTATAAATTTAAATTACATATTAAATTGGTTTTAAAATATTATTATTTCAATTATATATCTATTTACACAATTTAAGTCAATGGAATAATTTTCATATTGAATTTTCAAATAAAAACTTTTTAAACTTTTAAATATTTTTTATTTGAAAACCTACTTTCTCATCGCATTTGTTGGATTAATTTTAAATTAAAAATTTTTTATTTTGTGAATATAATTGTTAACATTAGATTAAATATTTTTATTAATCATTATTTATATTATCTAATAAAGTAAACTTTATTTTTACTATAATAATTAGTGAAAACATTTAAAAATTAATTACCGTGATTATGGTTAAAATAAAATTTTCCCGTTACATAAGATATTGTTAAAATTAACATTCCACAAACATAGGATTTTAATTTAATAAATTGGAATTCATATTTAGAATATTTAGGTAAAAATTTCTTAACTTGGGTCTTTCTATTTTAGGTTTAAAGGAAAAAAATTCAAGGTAAAAAACTAGTTACTATTGGGATAATTAAAATGATAAAATTGAGTAAAACTTAAGTGATAAGGAATTAAAATTTTAAAACATGCTATTTTTTTTGGGAGGTGTCTCATGACCATATCATTTATAAAATAAATTATTTATCAAATTTTGAGCCACATGTGGTGAGGCAGACCTAACATTTCTAAATAACTTTGGGTATTTAAATAAATGTCACTCCTCAAATATATAAGGATACGCACTATCCTCTCTTCTTTAAGCCTTAAAACATTTTTGGATCAGAAAATACCCAAAAAAACACTTACAAAATTTCCTAATATAATCCTAGAAGCATTATTTTTGTAATAAATCCAACCTAGGAATGATTTTGGTGCAAAACTAAGGAGGTTTCTGTAACGCCCCGACCCCAGCTACCCAGAGTCGGTGCATTACTTCGTAACATTGGCATGATCACAAGAAAGATCAAATCTCGAAAGACCGATTGGTTTAGTAGCCTTGGAAACACTAGATATATTCATAAGTTTTACATTACATCATAAAATGAAAAACTAATACAACAACATAATGTTTCCACAGTCCACACTATAATCCCCTCATAAAATCCCTGCAGGTCATTCATAACATACTTCTTCACATCCTGGGAAAAATAAAACATAGAAAAGGGGTGAGCTCAAATGCCCAGTAAGGATAACAATATAGCGGAAACTTTCATAAATAAGAATAAACATTTAAGGCAATGTATAACTAAAACAAAAGCCTTTTAAACATGAACTTTCAATATGGTATGGCATAAATAAAATGAAATAATTCCATTTACTTATTCACATGGATATTCTACTAATCGAATAATCACATGCAAAAAATCAATAACCACTTTCATAATGTTGGAATGCATAATGCCAGACTATCATAACCACATAGCCAAGGCCTCGTGCCAAGACTACAAATAAGATTTTGTCAAGGCCTTGTGCCAAGACACTAGTTTGTCTCATGAGACCTACCGATGCATCGAGGAGCTATAGCGGGCTCCACCCGTCACTTATTAAGTCCAATGCATTCCCATATGAAAAGGTTTAAACATAACATAAACATTCGTATTAAAACTAGCATACGAAATGTCAATAATTTCACCATAAACTATGAATGGTATAAAAATAGCACATCCACAGTCAAACATATCACAAAACCTTAAATACAATATAGAAGTTTTGTATCATAATAAATCAACTTCAAATAAGCGTAAAATCCGTCGAAGGATGTTGACATAGATGAAATCAAAACACTTTTTAGAGAAATATCTCTTTCTATTTTTGAAATTATTTAAGAGCCATATAAAATAAAACATTTTCTTGAAAATATTCTTATAAGCTTGTAAGGGAAGCTTTGACGATTTTATAACGGCGGAAAATAACCGCACCCGCCGTATAAGTAAAAAAACATTCTTATCTTAATTCTGTCGAAAAGGTTAAAAAGGACCTTGTTTTGAAAACGACGGAAAGATTCCTTTATAAACCTCTTACAAAAAGTCAAACAAGGGTATAAATGAATTTAACCCATATTCTTGTAAATAATAAATATGTTTTGAAATACATTTCGAAGAAACATGGATGTGGATGATAAAGAAATCCCAGTAGATTATTACGTATAAACAACCTCGGATAATGAAGAGATTGTGAAATAACCCTTACCTTGTACTTTTCCTTGGTTGGGGTAGGTTAACCTCCTGTATAATGGTGAAATAATTGTTATTAAATTATACAAGAATCATATACATTAATATGATATCATATATGATCTTTTAATGTTGCTTTATTAATAATATCTTAGTATTATCGTCGTTTCGGGTGATAACCGATTCGTTCTTTTTAAATGTTTGGTTACGTAAGACATGTTTATAATGGATAGATTATATCTTATTCATAATCAGAATGATATTAACATTATTTTTAACCCTAAAATGAGAATAATACTTGAATGGATACGATGGAGAATGAATCTCATCGCGTTCGTGGAGACGGTAGTCCGTACGTACGCACGAACACAACTTCCATTTAATTTTTATTTTAAAAGAATCGAATCCAAATGATACTTAGGTATATTACTATTACAGTATAATAGAATATTTTATATATGTTACTTAAGTTCATTAACACCATCCTTTATACGTTCCATGTGTGGTATGAACGAGTCATATCATTTTAAGGGGGCGGTAGTCCGCACTTCCTCAAATGAAATTATCGTATGTATATACAACATGAAACGAATAATGGTATGAAATAAAATGGAATTACAGAAGCTTATATATAAAATATATATCATTAATATCATATTTAATTACAGTGCCATCATAATGGCCACCATGAGAGGCGGTAATATGTATTTGAACAATCATCGTTTCGTGAGGCGTTAGTTTGCCATCCACAGAATCATTATGTTCATCATCCATTAGATGGAGTTGTGTGTATGTGTAGTTTGAATCCTTCTTATAACAACATCCTAGTATATTGAGGATACTGGTGTTGTTACAAAAGAAAGGAAATAAAAAGAGTTTGGGGGTTGGAGAAGCAAAATAAATGAAAATAATTTAAGAGAAATCGTTACCTTTAATTTTGGTAACTCACTTTGGTTGGAACCAAAGGACTTCTTGGAATGCTTTCTGCCTATAGGGAAGCTTCAAGGAGGAGGAGAGGGATGTGGGGAACTTAGTTGGGCAGAGTTTGGACGAGCCAAGTGGCTTGAGAGGTGTGAGGAATGAGTAGAAGTGGTCTCCTTTTATAAGGGAGAGGAGGGGCTCTTTAGGAAAGAGTGAAAGTATTACTTTATAATATAATTATATTCGGTTTATAATGGTCCAAAAATCATTGAGGTCGAAGATAAGATGACTCATATTCTAAATAACATCAACCAATAAGAATTGGACAGGTTTTAGATAATATTTTAATCATTATAATCTTATTTATTTAAATGATTTATTAATGAGGTAAACATTGCATCATTATTGTGTCATTAATAATTTAACTTATTTGATGTCTAAAAATTATAAATAAAATATCATTATGTAGGAAATCTTTTTATCTTTCTAATGAATATTTATAATCGAAAATCCAACATGTATAACCCTATGTAAAAATTGTTCTTCTAAAAGATGTAAGCTTATGCCATTTTTATTTTTATTTTAACTTTATTAATATAAAGTGTCCCTACCACATACAAGTGGCTCCAAGGGGTCCCCAAATTGACCCAAGGATGCCCATGGTCGGGTATGTGTCCACCAATAAGGTTAGGACACGTTTTAGGGTAATTTTGTATTATTATAATATTATTTTTTTTACCCTTATTTACCGGATTTACCCTTTAACCATGGTAAATAAAATATTTACCGCAGTAATTATTCAAATTTTCTAAAAATAAAAGTTACCTATTTACACAATTTAAACATCCTGATTCCAAATATGGAATCCATTTTCCTAAATTCAAAACACAGAAGTGGCAGAAATTAATTTAAAATTAATTCCCGCTGTCAAAACAAAAAGCGTGTTTTTAAGAGATAATAACTATCAAAAGATTGACACTTGTTTACGTTCGGTTTAATTGTAAAATTATGTCCAATGACCAACATTATATTAAAATGTAAAAATATATTCTAAATATACTTTAAAACCACTAAAATTCATAATTTATCACTATTAATTATTTTTATTAAAAAAGTTGTTTTTAATTAAAATTTAGTAATTTTCACTATTCATCAAAATATGAAAGTTATCCGAAAAGTACCAAAATTTCACCTTAGGCTAAATTCGATATTCCGAATCCAAAAATGAAGTCCATTTTGAAATATAAAATATATATGATTTCAAAAATTAGGTATTATTATTCACAACGGCTAGTTTAATTAGTTGTGGTGTGTGTTAGAACTCGAGGTTGCGTACAACACACGCTATCGCATTATTCGAAGGGAAACGTACCGTGGAAGCTTGGGATGTTTCATTTTAAATTTTTGATGTTCCCATTTAGTCAAAAAGTTTAAAATATAGTATTTAAAAATGGTTCACTATTAAAAGTTGATAAAAGTGCAATACTGAAAATGAATTTGTTCTTGTATTATGTCTAAGATACTCATAATATGGAAAAATTATAAGGATTATATAAAGTTTAAAATTTAGTTAATACTATTCATAACCTCTTTTGAATGGCTTTTTGGTAAGTCATGGTGCAATTGAACTCGGTGTTGCGTGTAGTGCAAGTTATTGAACTATTTTGAAGAAATAACACATTATGAATTCTTGGGGTGTTACATTCTCCCCTCCTTCAATAAATTGCGTCCTCGCAATTTGAAATTGTTCTTTGAAAATAAAAGGTTGAAAGTAGAATATATATTTGTGGGAAAACCCACATCGGAAATTGGGTTACTAAAATTTAGTCTTAATATGAGGAAAAGAGAAATGAAAGGGTCACCACCAAATTATGATCTCGATTAGGAGAACATTGGTGGCAATTAGAGACATATAATTGGAGGAAAAACGTAAATATTTATAGGTAGTGATTGAGGTCATCAATCACAAACAAGTATAAAATTGAGGTCCTTAAACTGATCAATCTATGATGATTTGAAGTACCATCGGTTCAACAAAATATAGGGTATTAGGATAACACATTTTTGACGTTTCAAAATATCTTAGTTGAAATCCCACATCGAAAAATGAATTAATGAGGCCTCTATTTAAAATAAAGAGTGGAAAGTATGAAGATTACCGAAAATAACACATACTAGGGTTTCATGTAGGAAAATATGGATATGGAGGAGAAATCTAACCATCAATTATCTGATGGAGAGTGGTAGAGAACATGGCTATGAAAAAGCCAACAATCCCAAAGCTATAAATTAGTGATGATTTAAGGTACCATCTAGGACAACATTTTTGTTCTAAGTTCCTTTTCTTAATGTTGTGGAATTTAATTATGAGATTGGCTAAGATCATAAGGAGATATACTTACTTTATAATTAGATTTTTATCCATTAATAAATTTCTACCACAAATACATCTTTCACTCTAAAAGATAATAGAAAAAAAAATTCTATTTACACTATTCGTATAGGGTTCCAAAATAATCGAATTTATAATTCATCTACAAGATCTTTTAATAAAAACTACATTATTTAATCCAGGACATCTCGTGGGCCAGTGGTAGGTGATACACCCTTGTCGCCCTTCGGTTGCGGGTTCAAGTCTCGCAGCCTTGCCGGACGCGACGGGTTGCCGCCCGACCTCCGGGTTGTCCTTTTATGGAAATCCAAAATAATCCAATCTAGAACTATCCAAAATAATTCTGTCCAAACTCACAGTCCAACATTTATAAGGAAGGTAAACATAATATAGATCCTTTTTACCCCGTAATAGCATATGAATACCTTCATCTTGTATTCTTTTAATACACCGAAACATCCTGAATTACCATATTCCTTATTGATTACATTCATGCTCCCTTATTCCATATAGAAAGCTGGATATACTTCATTAATCCAAAAATGTTTTAAACCCCAAAAATGATGGAATATACAAATCATTAATCAGTTTCAAGAATATCCAATATAATTTATCCAAATCAATCATGTATTATTCTAAAATCACTAACTCGGTATCTGAAGCATATTATGGTTTATCTTGCTCTCAACCATATATTTTCCAAACATTTAACCTGCTACTGAGTCACTTTTCTTTGTTCCACACCATCTCAAGTCCTTAATAAAATAGTACTGCAGTACAATCCTTATATACTCCATAATTATTATAACAAGTACATTGTTGATACAACACTCAATTGATATAATCAACATAATAACTCTAATCATTCCTCTTCATCTGTGGTAGTATCATAACTTGATTATTATCCAATGGCATCATTTGCGGCATAGTCTGATGACTGGGACATAGGTTCGCGTAGTGTCCAAACTCCTTGCAAATGAAGCATTGTACATTTGAAACCATTTTCTTACCCTTGCAGTCATGTACTTTGTGCCCTTTTCCTCCACACTTATAACAAACTCACATTCCTTTAAGTCAAGTTCCAGGGTGTTTCTTTCCACAGTTACCACATATGGGAAAATTCTTCTTTTCCCTCTTCCCTTTATCCATCTTTCTCTCTGCTATCCTTTTCTTCTCTTGCTTCCCTTCAAATCCATAGGACTCAGTAAACTCTTTACTTATCTTATCAACACATGATATTATTTCTTCATATGATGATAATACATGGGAGACTATTTCTCTTATAAATTCTAGCTTAAGACCATGAAAGATATGATCCTTCCTTCTCTTTGGATCATGTGCATTTCTGGAGTTCTCATTCCTTCTACTGGGCGCCATTTCTAAACAATGGCATAAACTAGATCAGTTTATGAATCAAAATACATAATCCCATACTTATAAAACACTTAACATAAATTGAACTATTTATGGATATAATCCATAATCATAAAAATGTTTTCTTTGAGGAAGTATATACTCATAAACCCTTCATAATGATTTGTAAAGAAAATGAGAGTTATCCTAAGCATATCCCCCGGGAGTGTCGTAACCAAGAGTGCAGCAAGGCCCATTGTCGTGCACCAGTTCCCGTTCGAGTCTAGCTCAAAGCGGTGTTTTCGGGTTTTACCCCTAGGTACATCTGTGCCAGAGCCGCCTCTACCTGCTCGTATCCAGACAGGGATGTATTGCTCGGAAAACTCACAAAATCTCTACAATACCAAAATTCTAGGAAGTTCTTCTATACTAATCCTCAAAGTTCATCTTAGGTCTACGTGCTCTAATCAGAGTTTATCTAAATCTAGCATCCAAGGTTTGTACTAAACTTCCTCTGATACCAACTATAACGCCTCGACCCCAGCTACCCAGAGTCGGTGCATTACTTCGTAACATTGGCATGATCACAAGAAAGATCAAATCTCGAAAGACCGATTGGTTTAGTAGCCTTGGAAACACTAGATATATTCATAAGTTTTACATTACATCATAAAATGAAAAACTAATACAACAACATAATGTTTCCACAGTCCACACTATAATCCCCTCATAAAATCCCTGCAGGTCATTCATAACATACTTCTTCACATCCTGGGAAAAATAAAACATAGAAAAGGGGTGAGCTCAAATGCCCAGTAAGGATAACAATATAGCGGAAACTTTCATAAATAAGAATAAACATTTAAGGCAATGTATAACTAAAACAAAAGCCTTTTAAACATGAACTTTCAATATGGTATGGCATAAATAAAATGAAATAATTCCATTTACTTATTCACATGGATATTCTACTAATCGAATAATCACATGCAAAAAATCAATAACCACTTTCATAATGTTGGAATGCATAATGCCAGACTATCATAACCACATAGCCAAGGCCTCGTGCCAAGACTACAAATAAGATTTTGTCAAGGCCTTGTGCCAAGACACTAGTTTGTCTCATGAGACCTACCGATGCATCGAGGAGCTATAGCGGGCTCCACCCGTCACTTATTAAGTCCAATGCATTCCCATATGAAAAGGTTTAAACATAACATAAACATTCGTATTAAAACTAGCATACGAAATGTCAATAATTTCACCATAAACTATGAATGGTATAAAAATCGCACATCCACAGTCAAACATATCACAAAACCTTAAATACAATATAGAAGTTTTGTATCATAATAAATCAACTTCAAATAAGCGTAAAATCCGTCGAAGGATGTTGACATAGATGAAATCAAAACACTTTTTAGAGAAATATCTCTTTCTATTTTTGAAATTATTTAAGAGCCATATAAAATAAAACATTTTCTTGAAAATATTCTTATAAGATTGTAAGGGAAGCTTTGACGATTTTATAACGGCGGAAAATAACCGCACCCGCCGTATAAGTAAAAAAAACATTCTTATCTTAATTCTGTCGAAAAGGTTAAAAGGACCTTGTTTTGAAAACGACGGAAAGATTCCTTTATAAACCTCTTACAAAAAGTCAAACAAGGGTATAAATGAATTTAACCCATATTCTTGTAAATAATAAATATGTTTTGAAATACATTTCGAAGAAACATGGATGTGGATGATAAAGAAATCCCAGTAGATTATTACGTATAAACAACCTCGGATAATGAAGAGATTGTGAAATAACCCTTACCTTGTACTTTTCCTTGGTTGGGGTAGGTTAACCTCCTGTATAATGGTGAAATAATTGTTATTAAATTATACAAGAATCATATACATTAATATGATATCATATATGATCTTTTAATGTTGCTTTATTAATAATATCTTAGTATTATCGTCGTTTCGGGTGATAACCGATTCGTTCTTTTTAAATGTTTGGTTACGTAAGACATGTTTGTAATGGATAGATTATATCTTATTCATAATCAGAATGATATTAACATTATTTTTAACCCTAAAATGAGAATAATACTTGAATGGATACGATGGAGAATGAATCTCATCGCGTTTGTGGAGACGGTAGTCCGTACGTACGCACGAACGCAACTTCCATTTAATTTTTATTTTAAAATAATCGAATTCAAATGATACTTAGGTATATTACTATTACAGTATAATAGAATATTTTATATATGTTACTTAAGTTCATTAACACCATCCTTTATACGTTCCATGTGTGGTATGAACGAGTCATATCATTTTAAGGGGGCGGTAGTCCGCACTTCCTCAAATGAAATTATCGTATGTATATACATCATGAAACGAATAATGGTATGAAATAAAATGGAATTACAGAAGCTTATATATAAAATATATATCATTAATATCATATTTAATTACAGTGCCATCATAATGGCCACCATGAGAGGCGGTAAGATGTATTTGAACAATCATCGTTTCGTGAGGCGTTAGTTTGCCATCCACAGAAACATTATGTTCATCATCCATTAGATGGAGTTGTGTGTATGTATAGTTTGAATCCTTATTATAACAACATCCTAGTATATTGAGGATACTGGTGTTGTTACAAAAGAAAGGAAATAAAAAGAGTTTGGGGGTTGGAGAAGCAAAATAAATGAAAATAATTTAAGAGAAATCGTTACCTTTAATTTGGGTAACTCACTTTGGTTGGAACCAAAGGACTTTTTGGAATGCTTTCTGCCTAAGGGGAAGCTTCAAGGAGGAGGAGAGGCATGTGGGGAGCTTAGTTGGGCAGAGTTTGGATGAGCCAAGTGGCTTGAGAGGTGTGAGGAATGAGTAGAAGTGGTCTCCTTTTATAAGGGAGAGGAGGGTCTCTTTAGGAAAGAGTGAAAGTATTACTTTATAATATAATTATATTCGGTTTATAATGGTCCAAAAATCATTGCGGTCGAAGATAAGATGACTCATATTCTAAATAACATCAACCAATAAGAATTGGACAGGTTTTAGATAATATTTTAATCATTATAATCTTATTTATTTAAATGATTTATTAATGAGGTAAACATTGCATCATTATTGTGTCATTAATAATTTAACTTATTTGATGTCTAAAAATTATAAATAAAATATCATTATGTGGGAAATCTTTTTAGCTTTCTAATGAATATTTATAATCGAAACTCCAACATGTATAACCCTATGTAAAAATTGTTCTTCTAAAAGATGTAAGCTTATGCCATTTTTATTTTTATTTTAACTTTATTAATATAAAGTGTCCCTACCACATACAAGTGGCTCCAAGGGGTCCCCAAATTGACCCAAGGATGCCCATGGTCGGTTATGTGTCCACCAATAAGGTTAGGACACGTTTTAGGGTAATTTTGTATTATTATAATATTATTTTTTTTACCCTTATTTACCGGATTTACCCTTTAACCATGGTAAATAAAATATTTACCGCAGTAATTATTCAAATTGTCTAAAAATAAAAGTTACCTATTTACACAATTTAAACATCCTGATTCCAAATATGGAATCCATTTTCCTAAATTCAAAACACAGAAGTGGCAGAAATTAATTTAAAATTAATTCCCGCTGTCAAAACAAAAAGCGTGTTTTTAAGAGATAATAACTATCAAAAGATTGACACTTGTTTATGTTCGGTTTAATTGTAAAATTATGTCCAATGACCAACATTATATTAAAATGTAAAAATATATTCTAAATATACTTTAAAACCACTAAAATTCATAATTTATCACTATTAATTATTTTTATTAAAAAAGTTGTTTTTAATTAAAATTTAGTAATTTTCACTATTCATCAAAATATGAAAGTTATCCGAAAAGTACCAAAATTTCACCTTAGGCTAAATTCGATATTCCGAATCCAAAAATGAAGTCCATTTTGAAATATAAAATATATATGATTTCAAAAAGTAGGTATTATTATTCACAACGGCTAGTTTAATTAGTTGTGGTGTGTGTTAGAACTCGAGGTTGCGTACAACACACGCTATCGCATTATTCGAAGGGAAACGTACCGTGGAAGCTTGGGATGTTTCATTTTAAATTTTTGATGTCCCCATTTAGTCAAAAAGTTTAAAATATAGTATTTAAAAATGGTTCACTATTAATAGTTGATAAAAGTGCAATACTGAAAATGAATTTGTTCTTGTATTTTGTCTAAGATACTCATAATATGGAAAAATTATAAGGATTATATAAAGTTTAAAATTTAGTTAATACTATTCATAACCTCTTTTGAATGGCTTTTTGGTAAGTCATGGTGCAATTGAACTCGGTGTTGCGTGTAGTGCAAGTTATTGAACTATTTTGAAGAAATAACACATTATGAATTCTTGGGGTGTTACAGTTTCCCGAAGAAGAGGTAACTTTCTTCAGTAAGAATTTTTATTTTATTTATTCATTTAATTCCATAAAATATTATTGTAATATGATTATATAATAACATAATTATATTCCACATTCTAGTATGTTTCTATTTTTTGGTAATTAACTACAACCGTCTCCACTTCCATCAAACGAGTTACGAAATCATCATTCGTGTTTTTAGCAGACTACCGCCTCGCAAAATGGTGTCATTATTTTTTCAATTACCACCTCTCATGGATGAAAAAAATGATGGAATTTTTAATTATATATAATATTTATTATATTATTATACTTATGGAATTATTTTACTACACATACCTTTATAGTCTCCATTTTTTGGGAATATGATAATGTCGCTCGTGTGTATGAAAGAATACTGCCTCGCAAAGTGATGTGATTTGTTCATGATTCAAAATAAAATTAATATGGATGGGTTTAATGAAAACATATGATATATATGAATTTAAAATTATTCTTCAATTATAATATATCAAATAAATATCCCTTATTTCAGTATGAAAATAAAATGGAAACAACGTTCATGCAAACGCAGGACCAACTGTCTCCATGAATGATGTATTTATTTATTTTTTTAAATAAATTTTAAATATTATTATAAAATAATTTATAATGAATATTTGAAATATACATATCTTGTTTAAAATTATGGATATGATTAAATCATGGTCAAATTAATTGTAATAAAAATAAAAAATCAAAACATATAAGAAAAACAATGCAATTATTACCCAAAACGCACCTTTAACATGGAATTTTTAATAAATAGGTATTAAAAGGTCATAAAAAAATAATCTATGATATGATATATATAAATAATTTTATTTTATAGCTTTTAAATAAACATATATTTATTATACATTAGTTTTCAATGTGTATAATGAAAGTGAATACTTAAGGTAAGGGATTTCCAGTCTCTCTTTATTTATGGAAGACATATGAAAATTCAACAATAGTTTCATTTATGTGGTGTATATACTTCCCCTTTTTCTTGTTATATCATGATTATAATTATTTTTATTGTATTTTATTTTTCATTTAATTTTATTATTTCATGGTTCATGTGATAAAATGTTTCCAAAGTTGTATGAGTTTTAAGCTACAATCTCATTGTCTATCAAGATGGTTTATGATTATGATTCTAATAATGAGATGTTGTGATATATCTCTCAAAAATATCATTAATTTTATTATAATCTTATTATTTCATGAGAATAATTTTTTTCCATTTATTTTACACTCTTTATGTACTCAAGAGTTCAAAATAAGTTTTTAAGAAAAATCATCATTCAATTGAAAACCTTTTTTCTTCCAAAACTATGTTTTATAGAAAAAATCATAAATGTTTTTAACATTCATAAAATGATTTATTAAATATTTTTTTCCTTTAAAAAACCTATCTCTTTTCTATAGGTAATCATATGATAAAATTTTAGTATACCCATCTCGTTTCTGGGGTTATGATACGATGTTTATGAAACCCATCTCTTTTTATGAGTAATGATATGATGCATGTTTTACTATATTGTGTCACATGTATGTATGATTTTATTGTGTGATGGGTGGGACATATGTCTCCCTCAAATTCATTATTTAATTATATATATCTCATTATAAAATGATGGGAATGTAGTCAATGATCTTGATCTACTATAGAAAATGGGAAAACCCGATCTACTATGGAATGATGGAGAAACCTAATCCACTAGGGAAAGATGGGGAAACCTGATTAACTATGGGAATATTTGGAAACATGACCCACTATGGGAGGATGGGGAAACCTGTTACACTATATAAATATGGTGAAACCCAATACCTTACAAGGAAATGACTTTTACTAGGGATTTTGGTGTATCCCACCCATTAACTATAGTACCCATGAAGTGCCCTGATATGTTTTTGGAAACAGGACTTGATTTATGGGGAAGGATGTTACATGTTTATGGATCTTCCTAAAATTCTATGTTTTATGCCTTTTATATTCTCACATGGTTTATGTTGTTTATTATCTTATGATTTATGTCTATAAACTAGTAATATTTATGACATGTCTCATGATTATGATATTTTTATTGATTATATGGTCTTCTAACATTAATATTATGTTCTCATACCCTTATGATCATCTTATGATTACATATCTCCCTTGTTTACCCTTACTGAGCATATAATCTCACCCCTTTTATATGTTTCATTTCCCTAGGTCATGAAGAAAATTTTTAAGTATGAGTACTGAAGGGGAAGATCTTTATGGGAGATATTGATGATCTTTCACCAAGTTAGAATAATATATTTCCAAGATTCCAATGTAATTAAACTATTATGTACATCAAGTATGTATTTTGTTAATGTGCTGAATAATAATATAAAATGATGTAATATACTTGAATGTTAAGTCCGTGTTGTTATAGTTTGTATCAGATAAACTTTTTATTCAACCATTGAAAACTAGGATAAGAAAACTTTAGTGATATACCTAGGGATATTTCTAATGATATGTCTATGGATGTCTCTAAGGATAAGTCTAACGATGAGTTAAAGTATGTGAAAAGTCTTAGAATTTAAGAAAAGGATAGGGCAAGTGGTTTCCTAGAAATGAATCCTTTTCTGGATACTATAAGTGGATGAAAATTAGGCACAAATGTACATAAGGGTAACAACCCCAAAAAAACCGCATAGAGTGACTTGATCCGGAATAGGTGTACGATAATGGGCATTACTTTACACTAGGTTTGAGACTCCTAGGGGATATACATTGGGAATTTAAAAACTCTATATAAACCATCATAAAGGATTTAAATAGAATATAACTATGAATAACCTAGGATAAACCAATGGTGTAATATATTAACGAAGTGTGTGTCATTATTTAGACCTATTATAAGTAATTGTTTATGATTACGTAGTTTTTTTGTAATGATAAGTGCTTCTCACCCTATGCTTTTTAGTTTTATTCAATAGTAGGAACTAGAAGTAATTGGGTTAATATTTAATTTTTTAGATGTGGAAAGTATGAGAATGATGATGATCAATTTCCTAAGTGGAAATATCATGATGATAATCAGGAAGGTCCATGAGTATTGGTAATACTATTAAAGATAAAGAGACAAAAAACTACACGTGAAAGGTATGCTATGTTTTTCCAGTATTATATACATTAAATGCAAGAATCATGATTGGATTGAGGTTAAGGAACCTTAAGACATTTTTTATATTTCATATTCTAGGAAAAAGGTTTTAAGGGATAAGATTATGATCCTTGAGAAATAGTTTAAGAATAATATTGTATGATTGAAGTGTATATGTATAGGGACTCAAGAATTATGTTATATGAAGCATGAAGTATCTGTTTTACATTTATGATTTTCAATATTATATTGAATGGGGAAGATGAACTAGAAATGGGATTCAATGGAAATGTGATATTTTGATTAAGGGAAGGTAACCCTTAATGTGTCCTTACTATTGAGAAAATTGTGTTTATCTTTGATAAGGAGATTATTGATATTGATAAAATAAATTGGATAGTACTGATTACACTGGAACTATTTATCATTTTTTTGAAAAATTGGTCTATGTCATCATGGATGAAGTTTACAACTTCTAAGATTTAATTAATATATAAAGTAATATTTGAAATAATTATGAATGAATGTTTTCTAAAATGATTTATGTAAATTCATTTTATTAACATGTTTCAAGGAAATATGGGGTGAGGGTGTTCACATGTTTGGAATATGGAAACCAAGAGATACTCTATGATATATTGGGGATCAATGTTATGTTAATTTCATGATCTTCATTGTAAAGTTTTGTATTATCAACTTTTGTAAGGGTTATAAGGTTAACCATTTATGGAAAGTTTAAGTTAAACATTAGGTGAATTTTGTGAGAAAAATGTATTATCTCACCGCATGTGGATTTATACATATTAGATAACCTTTTCGAATGATTTTGTGTTGATGGTAATTGAATATATATGGTTTCACTTATCATGGATCTCATGATCTGTTAGTACTAGAGTAATAAAAAATTAACCTACCTTATTAGAGAACATGGTGAAGTGGTAATTGGTCAAGACATAACCAAAGGGAAATATTTTACTTATGAAAGGAAATGAAATTAAGTAAATATATATTTTGTAAAAATTATTATTCAATGTTAGGTTAAGGGTCTTGGAATAATATTTTTTCATATTATCATCATTTTTTATGATATCAATGTCATGTTTCATGCTTCTTTAATTTACGGTTTTGTGATTATTAACCTTCACTAGATCACCAAATTTCTTGTGATCAGTTATCTTTATCAACCTCTATGATTATATATGATTTTACTCTATGTCTATGTTTTCACTTCACACTAATTTTCTCCAATGTGGAGACCTAATTATGTGTTACTTTGGGTAACCATTATTTTTTCAGCTTTCCCGTTTTAAAGGATGTTTTAGTAATCATTTTTACGATGTGGGTTTCTATGAACTGAACATTCAAGTAGTAAACCATTGATAACCAAGAATAATTTTTATGGTCAAATTCATTTTAAGGGGGGGTAGAATGTAACACCTAGATATTTTGTGAAATATTTTTTTCAAATTAATTTAATTGTGTTGATATTTTTCATTTACCATAACACATAAAATAGCTTTTGTTATATGAAATCACTAAGTGTGGCTTGCATTATACATAACACCAAGTCAATATTGTTCTGCAAAAATACTTATATTATATTTTGGTACATGAAACTCTCTATTTTTCTCATATGATAACCAATATTGAGTCCCTCCAATAGCTTTCATTACATTCAAGGCCGAGTTTTACGAAACTATAATATACTATAAATAATATTATTAAAATATTATTATAGTTACCACCTATCCATTAGGATGGAAGTAACATATAAGATCAAATAAGTTTTTCAAATATGATTTAAAAATATATATAAAATTAATCCTTTTGTTTTTAATTAGTTATAAATGAATGTAATAACTATTTGATAATAAACAAATTCATTCTGTAGGAAAGTTATTTTTTAATAAACAAACACAATTTTTTCTCAGTAAATTAAAAATAACACTTTTGATTAATTTTTTAAATAATATTTATATATTATATATTCAATAAATATTTTTTATACTCATCAAATAGATTTCATAGGTATAAATTAATAATAAATACAATTTTATGAATAAAAAGTTGTATTTTTCTAAAAGGTAAATTTATCATGTCACTACCCCCTCCCCACAAAGTGTACCCTTCCTGGGCCGGCAATATGAAAAGGGAGATAATGAACCCTGAGTCCCACCTTCAGTAGGCCCTGGGTTGACGACTAGCACCGAGGGTATAATAAACACACAAATGGGAGGCATTGCCCTATAAGAGAACACATGCGGAAGAGAGAGATAAGATAGACACCAACCAACTCCAACTCAGAAATGGAATATAAAAGAAACCCAAGTGCACAAATGGAATATCATGAAAAAGTACTACAACTATAAGGGGAAAACATCAAGTACCCAAAAGAAAGTAAAAACAACAGTAACGACAAGCCCAAACAACTCCTGCAACCCCAAGCTAGTAGAAACTAGCTTGATCTCCAACCTGCTCCAAGTGACCTGAAAAATAGTTTATATATACATTGGGTGAGTATAACAGTATACTCAGTAGAATCCTCCCTGAATCCTCTCATGCAAAAGTAATGAAAACATGCTAAATCACAGTGAACAACAAGTAAAACAAAATCATCACATAAACAGGTATACTTAATTCCCAACCTCACCATGGCCACTATCACCAAGTAACGCATACAATAATATAGCATATAGAAAATAATATCAAGGGTACCTCACTACTAGTTCCCCATTGTTTTTCCACTTTTCCCTAACGTCGCACATCCTAAGCATCTCTCTCCAAAAATGCTTTCCCACAGACACCTGGGTGAACCACCACAATATGCACCTTGTGCACCACAAAGGCTTTCCCGTAGACACCTAGGCGAAGCACCAAACCATCCTCACAACCAAAAGTAACCAGGTAGTTTTCAAGATCCACCACAGCTCGCATAACGTGTATCATACGTCGGGTATTATACCTCAAGCCATTACAGCCCATACACCGAGTAAGGACCCTCAACCCATCACAACCTATACACATTACACCAATAGTAGTCCATAGGATACTATATATAGAATATATGTGTGGGAATAACCACAAGACATTACATCCCTCTACACACATATATGGGGAAAACTAACCGTTGTGCCTAACGACACAAGTATCTACCAAGAGAAGAGAGCAGGGCCAAAGGGGGTAGTCAGCCATTCATCCTCCCACCGGAATGTTGGGGAAAACACCGCCCCAAGGATCAGAATCCCCGGGGTGTCAGTTTCCCTTAATGACAGGGTGGAGTAGCATATAGAAACACAAAAAGTACAAAATATATATATCACACAACCACACTATGGGCATAGCCTAGTCTTAGACACAACTGCAGCTAATGTCTCTCAGACTCTAGGCTGCTACTTCTAAGACTAGGTATCCTATAAGCACACAACCATTTAAAGAGATTTATTAGATTACATCATTCCATTTTTATCAGTTCCACTGTACGTTAATTAATTATTTAAACATTAATTAACCATGAACAATTCCACATTAAATTTCATTAGCATCACACCGAAAATCCACTATTCCTTCAAAATTTCTCAACCTCATCATTAAGTTCCAGCAACTCTAACCCCATGAGTTAAAACAATTTAATCAAACATTCATTACAAAAACACTTTCCCATATTCACAGGAATTCTAGAAAAGAATTATATACTACTAACACAAAGGGGCTCAACATGATGAGTAGGTGTACTACCCGTCGAGTCTTTGCCACCTATAGCAAGAGCGTAGACCCATCCTCCCTAGAGAATCTAAACACAGAAAGCATGTGTCATACCCCATGCGTCTTCTTCTCTTTTGGAAGAAGGGTAAGCAAGACCAGCTGCCTGGAGTAGTGGGGAAAAGTAAAGTTGATAACCAACCAAAAAAATTACCAAGCATCCAATAATCACATCCATCCCATTCCATCATCCCTGGTGTCCTTCCTGACACCCACATGTATTAACCGATGCATCTCACCACTCTAGGCATCATCTGCTGCCACAACAAAAAAGGCCTCTATGCTCCCACATATCACAACAACCATACAATATCACATCACAACACAAACAACAGGAAAGAAAACATTACATCAATTGACTCTTGGCCCTATAACAATCAAGAGGGTAACTAAGAACCCTTTAATGAATTATCAAACAATCAAATTCTTTAATCCATCTTGAATTAACAGATTTATAATCCATTGGTTCCAACCTCGGGAAACCTAACCAGTAAGCTATCACAAATGATTAAACATGATTACTATGCCAATTGATTAACATCAAATTACCACAAGAACTAGATTCATTTTCATGACTCATGATATTTATCCAAAAAATTATCAATTAATTCCAATTTACTTTTTTTACCGATTTCTATCAAGAACGAACAACTAATCAAAGCAAGCATAGATATCACACTATCTAGAAAAACATGAGGCAATAACATATGATCGATAACAATTTCTTTATCCTATTCAAAGTATTTATTATGTCAATTCCATTTTAATTCAGTGGGATTAAACATGATAACAATATAGTTTCAGGTAAAAGAAATATAAGCAATTAATCCCCTACCTCAATGTTTTTGACGAAAACCACGACGGTTAAAGAACGCTCAAGAAACCCGGGTCGATTCTCCAAAACCCGCCTTAGATCTATTCTCCTAGAAAAATCAAGACCAAATCTCATCATATTTGGAATCCACACACTTATATCTACCCATAACGGGTGTAGATCTAAGAAACTGAGAGAGGAGGAGAAGTAGATCCAAGTGTATCTATGAAACCGATCGAGAACGAAGAAGAACGAGCACATACCTCAAAAAATCGGCTTTGATTCTCTAAGAGAAGCCTTCAGATCACCTCTAAAACACTTGGGAGAGGTTCTCCTACCTTCAAGGGAGGGAAATCCTGATTTATGGCCACTTAAGAGCTTAAACGGGCATGTTATAGGCGAAACGGTTGATATCCACAATTTTAAGATCTAAGATTAAGTGCCCGCATGGTTAGTCTGCACGGTTTGACAAACTGCGCGCTAACCGTGCGTTAGATACTACCTCATCAAACACTCCTCGCACAGTTAGGCCACACGGTTAGACAAAACGTGTGATAACTGTGCATTAGATAGTGTGTCCAAAACCAACCTTGCACAGTTTGGCCGCACGGTTTAGGAAAACCGTGCACTCACCGCGCGAAAGCTATTGCCCTTTAGCTTTCCATAAAGTCCACCCGAACTCACCCCCAAGTCACTACTCCAAACCAAAGGTAGTTAGAAACATCAAAATTACCTGAAGACGAAATGTGATGTTACAGTTCACAATTTTCTACCGTTGAAATAGTTCATTTAAAAGGAAGATTTTGGCAAAGTGTTGGGGATAGTCACCTTGACCTCCCGAAACACCTCTAACACAACATTTCCACAAAGTAATGGACCAGAGAGGTCGGGCCATTACATATCACCTTTTAAAGGATAAACCATTTTAAATATTATTTTTTAAACTTTTATAATTATTATTTGATAATATAAACTTCATTTTTTGGAATCATAATATCCAAATTTATTTTGCGTGAATTTCAGGTATTTTTCTGAGAAGTTTCTTTTTTTTGATGAATAGTAAAAAAAACATTGAATGTTAATTTATACCACTTATATGGTTGGAATTTTGAAAATGGATTATATATTCCGAATCATCATAATAAATAATGAAAAATATGATCAACTTATTTTTTGACAAAAATTATTTGTGAAAGTAATTAAAATTAATTACAATGATTACGAGGAAAACTAGCTTAACAAGGGACCAAACCATACACTTAAGGGAGAGAATCAAATATAAACATGTCCAAAATATATTTTATAGAAATATTTCAACCTAATATAACATTTTATTTAATTTGGTTTATTATTGGATCCCCCTTTCATAGGAAAAACATTGGTGGAATTCCCTTTTCAAAAAATTACAAGAATGCCACTCCTCCTCCACTTTAAAAAGAAAGTCAAACATATCAATTACTCACATATATCAAGACCATTAAATCACATAAAATCTACAAAAATAATCTAGAAATTCTTCAATTAATCATATAAGCCTTCTTTTTTTAAATAAATTAAACCAAGGAATCCCTTGGGTGTAAACCAAGAGGAGTTACCCAATGAAGAGGTAACATCCTTTCTCAAGCTCCTTTGTTTTATTTTCATTATCCACACCCTCATATATTCTTATTAAATGATTAAATAATAACCTAAGTATCATAAATATATTGATATGTTGTTATTATAAATTTTATATCTACACTTACACACACTTCCATATAATGGGTAACAAAATTACCATTCTTATGTACGACGAACTACCACCTCATGGAATACTATTGTTTTTTTTTACTTTACCACCATTAATGGTTAATAATTATGATGGAAAATATGTTTTTATATGATATATATTGTATATATGATTTATTTATTCTTATTTCATTATTATATAACCATATACCTTCATGATTTCCATTTTTTGTAAATACGATAGCTTCATTTGTGGACGTGTAGACTACCACCTCCTCAAAGCGATTTGATTCGTTCACAATCTACATGTAATGTATTAGTGATTGTTTTAATGAAATTATATGACATATATGACATAATAATTCTATGTTAATGATATTATATATATACACATATATGTAATTTACCTTCTTTCTTTTAAAATATGATAATAAAACGGAAACAATATTCATGCGTACATACCACCTACCGTCTCCAAGAACAATGTATTCCATTTCATATTTCTATATTTTATATATTTTAATATATACATATATACTGAATATATATTATATTTAAATTATGATTTATATTCTCAAAATATACAAATCAAGATCTATGTAATATAATCAAGAATAAAAAGCCAAAACATATATGAAAAATAATACATATATTATGTAAAACATTACATTAACATAGAATTGTTAATAAACATGCAATATAAAGTCATAAAAAATAATTTATATTAGAGATATAATAATATGTTTCTATGGTATATTTCTAATAAACTTATATTTGTTATTCAAGAGGTTTGAAAGTGTATTAATAAATTCAAGACCTAGCGTAAGGGAATTTCATCTCACTTTTTATTTACTTTGAGATGCATGCCATATTCACCACTCAATTATTTTGTGTGGTGTATATACTCCCGATTGACATGTTATATCATGAATATCCTTATTTTAATGATATTTTAAGCTTTATATAATTTTATTCTTTCATATAGAGTATGAAATAAGGCTACCAAAGTTGTAATAGTTTATTTTTATAATATCATCATTTATATAGATTATTTATTATTATGATTCCATTGATGAAATATCATGACCCATATCTCAATAAAACTAATCAATTTTATTCTAATTTGGTTATTAATTTTATATCCTATTAATTTTTCCATTTTCCACTCTTTGGTACTGAATATAATTAAGAAAAAGTTTAAATGTAAATATGAATTTATTTCAACTTTCAGTCGGAAATATAAGTGCTTTCAAAACTATAAATAGTATTAATTGAATTTTGAATCTTATATAATCTATATAATTTAAACATCCATATTATGTGTTTATTATACATAATATAAGAAAAAATTCAATTTTTCAAATAAAGGAAGTATTTTTCAAAAAATGAAATTTTACCACCTACTAATGGTGAATCTTTTTTTAAATGAAATATTTGAAACTTTTATAATATATTTCACAAATTAAACTTCTTATTTAGAATTGGGACATAAAAATTTAGTTTGGATAAATTTTTTGTGTTTTTCTGATAACTTTCATATTTTGATGAATAGTGAAAGATACTAAATTTTTATTGAAAACAACTTTTTTAATCAAAATAATTTATGGTGCTAAATTATAAATTTGAATGGTTTGGAAGTATAATAAGATTATATTTTTATCATTTAATACAATGTTGTACATTATAAGTAATTTCACATTTAAGTTTGACATAAACACATGTAAATTTTTTTTTATAGTTTTTACTTTTTAAAAACACACTTTTTGGTTTTGACAATTGGAATTAATTTTAAATTAATAAATGAATCTTCTATTTTTTGAATTTGGTAAACTAGTATTAATTTTTTAATTCAAAATTTCAAAATTATCTTTGGGTGAATTTTTGGTATTTTTCTGAAAACTTTCAATTTTTTATGAATAGTGAAAATACGGTGTTATTGTTTAAAACATACATTTTATTTAAGTAATTAGTTATTTTATTTTAATTTATTTTAGGTCAAAATAGATACATAAAACCTATATATGTTCAATTTAATTCATTGGAGTCATATTATAATATGTTTATATATATAAAATTTTATTGAACTTTTTTCCTTCTTTTACCCACCTTCTAGGAGCATTTGAAAATTAGCATAAAACATAATTTTACCACTTCTGTGAGTTGAATTTTAAAAATTCCAGAGACATAGTTAACATAAGTAAGTAAAATGTGATTCAATAAGATGAAAATAATTTTTTTTGAATTGTAACTTTTGACTTTTATTTACCACGGTTAAAAGTAAATAGGGTAATTAAGGGTAAAAATGATATTATAGTTACCCTAAAACATGTCAAAATGTTATTGGATTAGTGTAATTATACCAACAACAACCGTATAAAAAAAATAAGATCCTTTAGGTCCACTTGTATTATAATAGGACATTTATTATTATTTTATTTAAAGAAGAGTTAAAAGTGATAAATTCAATATTAAATAACTAATCCATTTTTAATATAGGGTTAAATATAATATAAATTCCACTATAAATATTATTTAGAAAGATAAAATGATTTCCTAAATAATCGTTTTTTATTTATAATTTTTATACATTAAATAATTAAGTATATTTATGACACAATGATGATGCAGTAATAACCTTTTTAATGAAAGGTTAAAATAATTGATGTTATAAATATCCAAATAAATGAATTTTGAGACTTTTGATGAATTAAACTAAATTTATAGGTTAATATTTCATGTTAGGGTTCAATAGATAAATTTTATTCTAAGTGATAATGTTGTTATGATTTTCAAAAAAACAAAATACCAATTAGTTTCAAAATTGACATAAATTAATTTTTAAAACAAATACTATATTATTGGTTGATATAATATTCCTAAAACTCTAAGGTTCAGAAAAAGGTCTTAAATAATATTATATATTTCATTAATGAACCACTTGAGGTTCTCTTTGAATTTTATAGTAAGTTTATTAACCATATATTGTAATAATATAAGAATATACAGTTTTAGTTAAACTATTTAACTAAGAGTTAAATCTAAAAGATAAGGTTAGAATGGTAACATAAACTTGTCTAAAACCTATTGGTTGAGAGAATTTATAACCATAACCACATAAGGCTATAACTAAATTCATTTTGAGCCATTATAAACCGAATATGATCGTACAATAAATTAATATTTTAATCTTTTCCTAAAGTGAGTCTCACCCCTCTAATAAAAGGAAACTTCCCCTTCTCTCCAAATCACACCTCCAAAGTTGTTTGTCTCGATCAAACCCTGCCCAAATATCCTCCCAAATTCCCTAAATTCAACTTAGGGGCACTAGTATTATCATAAAGCCACCCTATTGAGCCCTTTTGATCAACTCAAAAGGAATAACCCGAAGAAGATGTAATAAATTTACCACCCTTTTTCAAAGTTCTTTTCTTCTTACACTTCCTCTTTCTTTGTTATTCCCATACAAAAATAATAACTATAGCACCTTATAAATACTGAGATGTTATTATAAATATGGTACAATCATATTCATTATTATATCCATCCTATTAATGGCATGTCACCATACGTGCCTACGTACGACTTATCGTCTCCGCGTCGTTGTGTAGTTTGTTATTCAAACACTGCGTTATTTGGATGGGTATAATAATGAGTATAACTGATTTAAATAATAAATATATAATGTTAATGATTCTTTATATATGACATACCATCCAATTACAAATTATTTCACCCTAAATATAATGATATTGTCGCTCATGCGTACGTAAGGATTACCATCTCCATGAACGCGATGAGTTTCATTCCCCATCGTAATCATTAAAGAATAATTTTCATTTTACGATTAAAAATAATTTTTAAGAACTTAATATAATTATGGATTTAAATCAAATACATTTTATCCATAACAAAAATGGCTTAACTAACCATGAATATAAAGGAAAACTAATCAATTAACACCCAAAATGATGATACTACTGAAATATTATTAACAAAACAATATTAGACGATCATATATGATATCATGTTTATGTATATAGTTATTTTAGAATTTAATAAAAATTTTATAACTATTATAAAAGAGGATAACATACCATTGACTAAGGTAAAGTACAAGGTAAGGGTTAATTTTACAATCTCATTATTATCTGAGGATGTTTTTACATAAGTATCTACTGGGGCATCTTTTTCACCCACATCTATGTTTCTTAAAAATGTATTTAAAAATATTTTTACTATTTACTAGAATATGGGTTAAAGTAATTTATAACCTTGTTTTAGTTTTTATAAAATGGGTTTAAAGGATTCTTTCTGTCATTTTGAAAACAAGGTACTTCATGACCTTTTTGACGAATTATGGTAAGAATGTTTTTTTAAATTATATGGCGGGTGCAGTTATTGTTTGATGTTATAACACCTTTGAAGATTCCGTTAAAATCATATAATAATATATTCAAAAATAAATTTTTTCTTTTATTATTACATGACTTTTCAATGATTTCAAAATAGAAATAGATATTTCTCTCAAATAGTTTTGATTTAATCTAGGTCAACATCCTTTAATGGATTTTATATTTGTTTGAAATTGATTTATTATGATACAAATAGTCCAAATTGTATTGAATGTTTTCTGATATGTTTTAATGTGGATGTGTTATTTTTATACCATTCATGGTTTATGGATAAATTATTGACATTTTGTATGCAAGTTTTAATACGAATGTTTATGTTATGTTTAAAGCTTTTCATATGAGGAATGCATTGGACTTAGTAAGTGACAGGTGGATCCCGCTATAGCTCCTTGATGCATTGGTAGGTCTCATGAGACAAAATAGTGTCTTGGAATAAGGCCTTGAAAAAATCTTATCTATAGTCTTGGAATAAGGCCTTGACTATGTGGATATGAAGTCTAGTATTATGCATTCCATCATTATGAAATTGGTTATTGATATTACATGTGATTATTCGACCAGAAGAATATCCATGTGAATAAGTAAATGGAATTATTTGATTTATATTTTCCATATTTCAATGAACTTTATGTTTAAAAGGCTTGTGTTTTAGTCGTATACATTGCCTTAAATGTTTATGCTTATTTATGAAAGTTTTTTCTATATTGTTATCCTTACTGAGCATCTGAGATGACCCCTTTATTATGTTTTATTTTACAAGGATTACCAATTTTTTTTTATTATTGATAATCAGTTTTATGCAAGGGGATTAATGGTGTTATCAAAGGAACATTTATTAACCATATAGTGTAAAAATACCAGAAGACATAGTAAAAGTTAAACTATTTAACTAAGAGTTAAATCTAAAAGATAAGGTTAAAATGGTAACCTAAACTTGTCTAACACATATTGGTTGAGGGGATTTCAATCCATAACCACCTAAGGTTTGAAATAAATTCATTTTGAGCCATTATAAACCTAATATGATTGTATAATAATTTAATACTTTAATCTTTTCCTGAAGTGACCCACACTTCTCTTATAAAAGGGTACTTCCCCTTCTCTTAAAATAACACCTCCAAAGCCATTTGGCTCGAACAACCCCAACCCAAATATCCCCAAAATACCCTTCCTTAATCCTTGAGTCCTTACTTTGGTTAGAAAGCCTACCTAAGGATCTTTTTTTATCAAATCAAAAGGAAAAACCTAAAGAAGAGGTAAATATTTCATCAACTCTTTCATGTTCTTTTCTTCTTCCACTACCTCTTTCTTTGTTGTTTCTATTCTAAAATAATAACACCAGTATCTTCTATATACTATGATGTTATTATAAAAATTTTACAACCATATTCAATATTCTATCCATCATATTAATGACAAAGTCACCATAAGTGCGTACATACGGCTTAACGTCTCCACATTACGGTGTAGTTGTTATTCAATACATTATTATTTGGATGGGTATAATAATGATATATAATTTATTTAAATAATAAATATATCATTTTAATTATTCTTTATACAAGATATAACATATATTTATATAAGATTTTAATATCAAAATAATGATATTCTCACCCATGCGTACGTACGAATTACCGTCTCCACGAACACGATGACATTAATTTTCATCATCGTAACCATTCAAGAATAATTTTCGTTTTATAATTTCAAATAATGTTTAAGAACATAATATAATTCTGGGTATGAATATAATACATCCTATCCATACCAATCATGACTTACGCAACCAAGTATATAAAGGAAAACAGATTAGTTAACACCCAAAATGATGATACTATTGAAATATTAGTAACAAAGAAATATTAGACGATCATATATGATATCATATTTATGTATGCGGTTCTTGTATAATTTAATAAATATTATTTAAATATTATACATGAGTTTAACATACCCTCGATCAAGGAAAAGTACAAGGTAAGGATTAATTTCACAATCTCTTTATTATGTGAGGTTATTTTTACGTAATTATCTACTAAGACCTCTCTATAATACACATCCTTGATTATTAAAAATGTTTTTAAATTTTTTTTAATGTTTAATTTACTATGGGTTATAGTCATTTATACCCTTTTTTGACTTTTTATAATATGGTTTGAAAGGTATCTTTCCATCTTTTTCCAAACAAGGTACTTTTTGTCCTTTTCGACAAATTAAGGTAAGAATGTTTTTTTAACTTATACGGTGGGTGCAGTTATTCTACACCATTATAAAATCTTCAAAGTTTACCTTATAATCTTATAAGAATATTTTCCAAAATAAATATTTTATTTTTAAATTACATGACTTTTAAATAATTTCAAAATTAAAAGAGGTATTTCTTTAAAATAGTTTTCATTTAATCTTTTTCCACATCCTTTGATGGATTTTAAACTGTTTTGAAGTTGATTTATTATGATAAAATTCTTCTATATGTTATTGAAGGTTTTGTGATATGTTTTACTGTGGATGTGTTATTTTTATACCATTCATGGTTTATGGATAAAGTATTGACATTTTGTATTCTAGTTTTAATACGAATGTTTATGTTATATTTCATCCTTTTCTTATGAGGTTTATAATGGCTCCAAATGAATTTATTTTGGGACTTAGGTGGTTATGTGTTAGAATCCTCTCAACCAATAGGTTTTAGATAAGTTTAGGTTACCATTTTAACCTTATCTTTTATATTTAACTCTCAGTTAAATAGTTTTACTTTTACCGTGTCTTCTTGTATTCTTAGACTATATGGTTAATAAAATTACACTAAACTTACAAGAGAACCTAAAGTGGTTCATTATTGAAATATATAACATTATTTAAGCTCTTTTTTGAAGCTTATATTTTTAGGAATATTATATAAACCAATAATATAGTATTTGTTTTAAAAATTAATTTATGTCAATTTTGACACTATTTGGTATTTTGTTTTTTTGAAAGTCATAACAACCTTATAACTTAGAAAATAGTTTATATAATCTACCGTAACATGTAATATTAACCTATAAAATTAGTGTAATACAACAAAAGTATTAAATTACATTTATTTGGATATTTATAACATCAATTATTTTAACCTTTCATTGAAAAGTTAATTATTGCATCATAATTGCGTCATTAATACATTTAAGTAATAAATTTCTAAAAATTATAAATAAAATACCATTATGTAGTAAAATTTTTTATATTTCTAATGAATATTTATAGTAGAATTTATCTTATGTGAAAACCTATATTAAAAATGGTTTAGTTATTAAACATTGAATTTAACAATTTGACTCTTCTTTAAATAAAATAATAATAAATGTCCTAATCTAATACAAGTGGAACTAAAGGATAATATTTTATTCATAAGGATGTTTTTGGTCTAATTACACTTATACAATAGAATTATAACATGTGTTAGGGTAATTATAATATCATTTTAACCCTTAATTACCATATTTTTTTTAATCGTGGTAAATAAAAGTAAAAAGTTACTACTCACCAAAAATTATTTTCATCTAATCGAACCACATTTTACTTACTGATGTTAACTGTGTCTCTAGGATTTTTTAAATTCAACTCATAAAAGTGATAAAATTAGGTTTTATAAAAATTTTTAAAATGCTCTTAAAAGGTGGGTAAAAGACGGAAAAAAGTTCAATAAAATTTAATATATCTAAACTTATTATAAAATGACTCTAATGAATTACATTGAACATATATAGGTATTATGTATCTATTTTGACCTAAAATAAATTAAAATCAAATAAATAATTACATAAATAAAAATTTGGTTTTAAACAATAACATAGTGTTTTCACTATTCATCAAAAATTGAATGTTTTCAGAAAAATACCAAAAAATCACCCTAATCTAATTTTGATATTATGAATTCAAAAATGAAGTGTATTTTACCAAATTAAAAACATAAAAGTTTCATTTATTAATTTAAAATCAATTCATGTTTTCAAAACCAAAATGCAGGTTTTTAAAAAGTAAAAACTATCAAAATATTGACATAAGTTTATGTCAAATTTAAAAGTGAAATTACTTATATTGACCAAAATTATATTAAATGATAAAAATATAATCTAATTATACTTCCAAACCATTTAAATTTATAATTGAAAACTATAAATTATTTTGGTTAAAAAAAGTTATTTTCAGTTAAATTTTAGTATTTTTCACCATTCACCGAAATATGAAAGTTATCAGAAAAACACCAAAAATTTATCAAAAATAAATCTTTATGTCCCGATTCTAAATAATAAGTTTATTTTGTCAAATTGAACATATAAAAGTGTTAAATATTGGATTTAAAAAGGGTTCTCCATTAAAATGTGTTAAAATTTCATTTTATGAAAAATATTTCCTTTATTTTAAAAAAATGAATTCATTCTTATATTATTTATAAGATACACATAATATGGATGTTAAAATTTATATGGAATATATAAAATTCAAAATGCAGATAATACTATTCATAACTGCTTTTGAACAGCTAGTTTGGTAAGTTGTGTTGTGCTTGAACTCGGTGTTGCGTGTAGTGCAAGATATTGAATTACTTTGATGAAATAACGTACTATGAAATATTTTGTTGTTACATTCTATCATCCTTAAATAAATTGTCACCTTGCAATTTGAAATTTTTCTTCAAAAATAAAAGTTTAATAATAGAAAAATACCTTTGTGGAAAACCCACATCATAAATTGGGTTAAAAATTTTTAGTCTTAATAAGAGGAAAAGGGAAATGAAAAATTCACCACCAAATTATGATCTAGATTAGGAGAAAATTAGTGGAAATTAAACACACATAATTGGAGGAAAAATGTAAATATTTTTAGGGAGTTATTGAGGTCATCAATCACAAACAAGTGTAAAATTGAGGGCCTCAAAGCCATCAATCAGTAGTGATTTAAAATATCGTCGGTTCAACAAAACATAATGTATTAGGATAACACATTTTTGGTTTTAAGATCCCTTCCCTAAAGGTTAAGAATTAATTTATTCATAGAATAAGAGGAAAAAAATATACTTGATAATTAGAGTTTCATCGTTCAACTAATTCCTACCACAAACTCATCTTTCACTTTAAAATATAATAGAATTCAATAATATTCTATTTATCCTAATCGTATAGGGTTCCAAAAATAATGAATTTATAATTCATTTTTAAGAATATTTAAAAAACCTAAATTATAAAAAATAGGACATCATGTATGCCAGTGGTAGGTGATCCACCCTTGTCGCCCTTCTGTTGCGGTTTCAAGTCTCGTGGCCTTATCGGACGTGACTGGTTGTCGCCCAACATCTAGGTTGTCCTTTTTATGACAATCCAAAAATAATCTCAAGAAATTATTTAACCTTAACAATAGTATCCAATGTAAAACTTAATCGATTCTAACCTTTAGACTTATCCAAAATACTTCTTGCCAAACTCACAGTCCAAAATTTATAAGGAAGGTAAACACAATGAAGATCATTTTTTCCATGTAATAACATACAAACACCTTCATCATGTATTATTTTAAAACACTGTAACACCTTAAATTACCATAACACCTTATTGATTTCATTCATGTTCCCTTATTCCTTATATAATACTAGATATACTCCTTATATCCAAAAATGTTGTAAACTCCACAATGACGAAATATACAAATCATTAATAAGTTTCAAGGTAGTCAGGAGTATCCAATATAATTTATCCAAATCAATCATATATTATTACAAAATCACTACCTCAATATTAGAACCATATTATAGTTTATCTTTCTCTCAACCATATATTTTCCAAAAAAAATTACCTGCTAGTGATTCACATTTCTTGGTTCCACACAATCTCAAGTCCTTAATGAAATAGTATTGCAATATAAACCTTATATACATTGTTATTAATTTAACATGTACATTATTAATACAATACTCAAATGACACAATAATTTAATAACAACATAATAAATCTAATCATTCCTCTTCATCTGTGGTAGTATTATAACTTTATTATTATCCAATAGCATCATTTGGGGCATACTCTGATGATATGGACATTGATTCACGTAGTGACCCAAATTCTTGCAGATGAATCATTTTTCACTTGAAACCTTTTTATTACCCTTACAAACGTGTACTTGGTGTCTTTTTTCTCCATACTTATAACAAACTAACATTCCCTTCAAGAATTTACCAAGGTGATTCCTTCCACAGTTATCATATATGATAAAATCATTCTTTCCCCTCTTCCCTTTATCCAAATTTCTCTCTTCCATCCTTTTCTTCTCTTGCTTCCCTTCAAAGCCAGAGGACTCAGAGAATTATTTAATTATCTTATTAACACATGATACTATTTCTTCATATGAATATAATAGGTGGGAGACTATTTCCCTTTTACAAATTGGCTTAATACCATGAAATATATTATCCTTCTTAATATTTCGATCATGCGTATTGCTGGAATTCTTATTCCTTCTACTAGGCACCATTTCTAAACAATGAAATATACTAGGTTAGTTTATGAATCTCAATGCATAATTCCAAACATGTAAAATACCTAATGTAACTTTAAAAGATTATGCATATAATCTATAATCATAAAATGTTTTCTTTGAGGAAGTATTTACTCCTAAATCCTTCATAATGGCTTGTAATAAAAATGTTAATTATTATAAGCATATCCCCCGGGAGTGTTGTAACCAAGAGTGTAGCAAAGCCTATTGTTATGTACCAGGATACCCCAGGTCAAGCCCAAAACTCCTTGTCGGAGTTTTCACTCCTAGGTACATATGTGCTAGGTCTGCCTCTACCTGCTCATATCCAGACATGGATGTATTTCTTGGAAAATACACAATACATTACCCAAATTCGAGTAAGTTCTTATATACTAATCCTCAAATTATATCTTAGGGTAATGTTCTCTAATCAGAGTTTATCTAAATCAATTTCTAAGGTTGTTTCTTAACTTCCTCTGAGACCAAATTTAAGGCCCCAACCCCAGAAGCCTAGAGTCAGTTTATTATTTTAATACATTGTCATGATTACAAGGAATCAATTCCTGAAATATTGATCAGTTTAATATTCTTGGAAAATAGATTACATACATGAATGTTACATTACACATTAGAAAATAAAACACAATATAAATGATCCTTTGATAACGCCATTAATCCCCTAGCTTAACCCTACCTATCAATCATGAAATACTTCTTAGAATCCTAGGAAAATAAACCATAACAAAAGGGTGAGCTTAGATGCTTAGTAAGGATAAAAATATAGCAGAAACTTTCATAAATAAGCATAAACATTTAAGAAAATGTATAAGAATAAAACAAAAGCCTTTTAAAATTAAACTACATCATAATATGGAAAATATAAATCAAATAATTCTATTTACTTATTCACATGGATATTCTACTAGTCGATTAATCACATGTAATATCAATAACCAATTTCATAATGATGGAATGCATAATGCCAGACATTATAACCACATAGTCAAGGCCTTGTGCCAAGACTACAAATAATATTTTGGGAAGGCCTTGTGCCAAGACACTACTTTGTCTCAATGAGACCTACCGATGCATCAAGGTTCTATAGTTGTCTCCACCTGTCACTTACTAATTCCAATGAATTCCTAATAGTAAAAATGTTGAAACATAACATAAACATTCGTATTAAAACTAAAATATGAAATGTCAATAGTTTATCCATAAAAAGTGAATGGTATAAAAATAACACATACACATTCAAACATATCATAAAACTTTCAATACAATATGGAAGATTTGTATCATAATAAATCTACTTCAAACAAGTTTAAAATCCATCAAAGTATGTTGACATAGATGAAATAAAAACTATTTGAAAGAAATACCTCTTTCTATTTTGAAATCATTTAAAAGTCACATAATTATAAAATAAAACATTTATTTTGAAAATATTCTTATAATCTTGTAAGGGAATCTTCAAAGGTGTTATAACGGAAAAAATAAATGCTCCCGTTTTATAAGTTAAAAAAACATTCTTACCTTAATTTGTCAAAAAGGTCATAAAGTACCTATTCTGGAAAACGACTCAAAGATTCCTTTAAAACCATTTTATAAAAATTAAAAAATGTGTTTAAATGAATTTAAAACATAGTATAAATGTTTTGAAATATATTTTTAAGAAACATGTATGTGGATGACAAAGAGGTCCTAGTAGATACTTACGTAAAAATAACCTCGGATAATAAAAATTTTGTGAAATTAACCCTTACCTTGTACTTTTCCTTGGTCGAGGGTATATTAAACTCATGTATAATAGTTAAATAATTTTTATTAAATTATAAAAGAACCACCTACATAAATATGATATCATATATGATCTTCTAATATTTCTTTGTTAATAATAAAAATTAAGTAGTCTCATCGTTTTAGGTGTTAACTGATCTGATTTCCTTCATATGCTTGGTTATGTAAGACATGATTGTTATGGATAGGATGTATTTGATTCATATACAAAATGATATTATGTTCTTAAACATTATTTTTAATCATAAAATGAAAATTATTCTTGAATAATTATGATGGGGAATGAATCTCATCACGTTCGTGGATACGGTAATCCATACGTACGCATGGGCAACAATATGATTATATTGATGGTGAAATTGTATGTAATTGGATGGTATATAATATATTCCGAATCATTAACATGTTATATTTATTATTTACATCAGTTATACTAATTATTATACCCATCCAAATAATGAAGTGTTTAAATAACAAACTACACCACGACGTGGAGACGGTAAGCTGTACGTACGCACATATGGTGACTTTTTCATTCATATGATGGATAGAATAATGAATATGGTTGTAAAAATTTTATAATAACATAATAGTATTTATAATATACTGTATTTATTAATTTGGTATGATAATAACAAATAAAGAGGAAGTGGAAGCAGAAAAAAACTTTGAAAAAGGGTGGTGAAATTATTACCTCTTCTTCGGCTGATTCCTTTTGATTTGATCAAAATGGATCCTTAGGTTGAATTTATGATCAAAATAAGGCCTATATATTGAAGTGAGTGAATTTTGGAGGATATTTGGGTAGGGTTTGGCTAATCCAAATGGCTTTGGAGGTGTGATTTTTAGAGAAGGGGAAGTGCACTTTTATAAGAGGGATGAGGGTCACTTTATGAAAAGATTGAAACATTAATTTATTATACAATAATATTCGGTTTATAATGGCTCCAAATGAATTTATTTAAAAACTTAGGTGGTTATGGGTTGAAATATTATCAACCAATATCTTTTAGACAAGTTTAGGTTACCATTTTAAACTTATCTTTTATATTTAACTCTCAGTTAAATAGTTTAACTTTTACCGTGTACTCTTATATTCTTACACTATATGATTAATAAACTTACTCTAAACATACAAGAGAACATAAAGTGGTTCATTAATGACATATATAATATTATTTAATCCCATTGTATGAACCTTATATTTTTAGGAATATTATATCAACCAATAATGTTGTATTTTTTTTAAATTAATTTATGTCAATTTTGACACTATTTGGTATTTTGTTTTTGTGAAAGTCATAACAACCATATCACTTAAAAAAATTATCTAATCAACCCTAAAATTTCATATTAACCTATAATATTAGTGTAATTCATCAAAAGTATCAAATTACATTTATTTTGATATTTATAACATCAATTATTTTAACCTTTCATTAAAAAGGTAATTATGGAATAATCATTGTGTCATAAATAAATTTAATTATTTAATGTCGAAAAATTATAAATAAATTCAATTATGTAGGAAATATTGTTATCCTTCTAATGAATATTTATATTCGAATTTATATTTTGGGTAACCCAATATTAAAAATGGTTTAGTTATTAGACTTTGAATTTAACACTTTTAACTCTCCTTTAAATAAAATAATAATTTGTCTTAATCTAATCGAAGTGGACCTAAAGGATAATATTTTATTACTAAGGTTGTTTTTGGTCTAATTAAACCTACCCAATAGAATTATAACATGTGTTACGATAATTATAATATCATTTTTACCCTCAATGTCCTTATTTATTTTTAACTGTGTTAAATAAAAATAAAAAATTACTATTCACCAAAAATTATTTTCATCTTATTGAAACAAATTTTACTTAATGATGTTAACCTTGTCTCTTGGATTGTTGAAATTAAACTCACAGAAGTGGTAAAATTAAGTTTTATGCAAATTTTCAAATGCTTCTAGATGGTGGGTAAAAGATGGTAAAAAGTTCAATAAAATTTTATATATCTAAACATATTATAAAATAAATCCAATGAATTACATTATATTTTTATCTTTTAATACAATTTTGGTCATTATAAGTAATTTCAAATTTAAATTTGACATAAACGCGTGTCAATCTTTTGATAGTTTTTACTTTTTAAAAACATTCTTTTGGGTTTTTAATAGGGTAATTAATTTTAAATTAATAAATTCCACTTATATGTTTTGAATTTAGTAAAATAGACTTCATTTTTGAAGTCATGATATCAAAATTAGCTTAGAGTGAATTTTTGGTATTTTTCTAAAAACTTTCAATTTTTGATGAATAGTGAAGAACATTGCGTTATTGTTTAAAATTGTCTTTTTATTTAATTAATTAGTTATTTTATTTTATTTTATTTTAGGTAAAAATAGATACATAATACCTATATATTTTCAATGTAATTATTTAGAATCATTTTATAATAAATTTATATATATATAATTTTATTGAACTTTTTACCGTCTTTTACCCACCTTCTAGGAGCCTTTGAAAATTTGCAGAAAACATAATTTTACCACTTCTATGAGTTGAATTTAATAAATATTAGATACAAAGTTAACATCAGTAAGTAAAATTTGGTTCAATTAGATCAAAATAATTTTTGGTGAATTGTAACTTTTGACTTTTATTTAACATCGTTAAAAGTAAATAGGGTATTTAAGTTTAAAAATGCTATTATAATTACCCTAACACATGTCATAATTCTATTGGATAAGTTTAATTCGACAAAAAATAACCTTAGGAATAAAATAATATCCTTTAGGTCCACTTGGATTAGATTAAGACATTTATTATTATTTTATTTAAAGAAGAGTTAAAAGTGTTAAATTCAATGTTTAATAACTAAACCATTTTTAATATAGGGTTACACATAAGATAAACTAGACTATAAATATTCATTATAAATATAAAAATATTTACTACATAATGTTATTTTATTTATAATTTCTATACATTAAATAATTAAATTTATTAATGACACAATGACGATACAGTGATTACCTTTTTAATGAAAGGTTAAAATAATTGATGTTATAAATAACCAAATAAATTTACTTTGAGACTTTTGATGAATTAAAATAATTTTATAGGTTAGTATGACATGTTAGTCCTGATTAGATAAATTTTTTTCGAAGTGATAAAGCTGTTATGACTTTTAAAAAAACAAAATACCAAATTGTGTCAAAATTGACATAATTTAATTTTTAAAATATATAATATATTATTGGTTGATATAATATTAATAAAAATATAAGGTTAGGCCAAATGTCTTAAATAATATTATATATATCATTAATGAACCACTTGAAGTTCTCTTGTAAGTTTATTGTAATTTTATTAACCATATAGTGCAATAATACATGAAGACACGGTAAAAGTTAAACTATTTAACTGAGAGTAAAATCTAAGAGATAAGGTTAAAATGGTAACCTAAACTTGTATAAAACTTATTGGTTGAGATTATTTCGACCCATAACCACCTAAGGCTCGAAATAAATTCATTTGAAGCCATTATAAACCTAATATGATTGTATAATAAATTAATATTTTAATCTTTTCCTAAAGTGACCCTCACCCCTCTTATAAAAGGGCACTTCCCCTTCTCTCAAAATCACACCTACAAATCCATTTGGATCGTCCAACCCCTACCAAAATATACTCCAAAATGTCCTCAATTCAACCTATATGCCTTAGTTTGATCATAAATACAACCTAAGGAGCCCTTTTTATCGACTCAAAAGGAAGCACCCAAAGAAGAGGTAATAATTTCACCACCCTTTTTCAAAGTTCTTTTCTTCTTCCACTTCCTCATTATTTGTTATTCCCATACCAAAGTAATAAATCCCATATCTTATAAATAATTTGATGTTATTATAAAATTGGTACAACCATATTCATTATTCTATCCATCATATGAATGACAAAGTCACCATACGTGCATACGTATGGCTTACCGTCTCCATGTCGTGGTGTAATTTGTTATTCAAACACTTCATTATTTGGATGGATATAATAATGAGTATAACTGATGTATATAATAAATATAACATGTTAATAATTTTTTATATATTATATACCATCCAATTACATCCGATTTCACCATCAATATAATGATATTGTCGCACATGCATACGTATGGATTACAGTCTCCACGAACGCAATGAGATTCATTTCCCATTATAATCATTCAAAAATAATTGTCATTTTATGATTAAAAATAATGTTTAAGAACTTAATATAATAATGGATATGAATCAAATACATCCTATCCATAACAAACATGTCTTACGTAACCAAGTATATAAAGGAAACTGAATCAGTTAACACCCGAAATGAGGATGCTACTAAAATATTATTAACAAAGAAATATTAGAAGATCATATATGATATCATATTTATATATGGGGTTCTTATATAATTTATTAACAAATATTTAACTATTATATAGGAGTTTAACGTACCCTTGACCAAGGAAAAGTACAAGGTAAGGGTTAATTCCTCAATCTCATTAGTATCTGAGATTGTTTATGAGTATGTATTTACTGGGAGATAATTATCATCAATGTCCATATTTAATAATAATGTTTTCAAAAGGAATATTTTAAGGTTTTATAAGAAGGGTATATTTAACTATATAATCATTTTAAATTTTTTAAATATTTATTTTTATTAATCTTTTTAATTAATTTCCCTATTTTCAAAATGATTTTAAGGATTTATTTATATGGACATCATTGTTTTAAAATGTTAATTCCTTTAGAAGTTACAAATTTATATGGGAATATTTGATTAAAAAATGTCTTTAAATGTATTCCTTTATAAATTATGCGACTTTGAAATGATTTAAAAAAAGATATATTTCTCTCAAATAATTTTGATTTCGTCTATGTCAATATCCTTTGATGGATTTTACACTCGTTTGAAGTTGATTTATTATGATACAAATCTTCCATATTGTAATGAAGGTTTTTTGATATGGTTTACTATGGATGTGTCATTTTTATACCATTCATGGTTTATAGATAAAGTATTGGCATTTCTTAGGCTATTTTTAATACGAATGTTTATGTTATGTATAATCCTTTTCATATGAGGAATGCATTGGACTTAGTAAGTGACAGTTGGAGCCCACTATAGCTTCTTGATGCATCAGTAGGTCTCATGAGACAAGCTAGTATCTTGGCACAAGGCCTTGACAAAATCTTATTTGTAGTCTTGGCACAAGGCCTTGACCATGTGGTTATGAATTTTGTCATTATGCATTCTATCATTATGAAATTGGTTATTGATATTACTTGTGATTATTCGACTGGTAGAATATCCACGTGAATAAGTAAATGGAATTAAATGATTTATCATTGTCGTATTACGATGAAGATTATTTTTAAAGGGTTGTGTTTTAGTCTTATACAATGGCATAAATGTTTATGGTAATTTAGGAAAGTTTCTACTATATTATTATCCTTAATCAGCATATGAGCTCACCCCTTTCTTATGTTTTATTTTCCTAGGATTCCAAGAAGTGTTTTATGATTGTTAAGTAGGGTTAAGATAAGGGATTAATGGAATTATAAAAGGATCAATTATGTTGTGTTTTATTTTCTAATGTGTAATGTAACATTCATGTATGTAATATATTTTCCAAAACTGCTAAACTAATCTGTCTTTCGAGACACGATTCTTTATAATCATGCTAGTGTGTAAAATAATGCACCGACTCTCGGATTTTGGGGTCAGGGAGTTACAATAATATTAAAAAAAATATTTTTTTAATATTATAAAATAATATTTAAAGTAAAATTTTACCCTTGTTTTACCTTTTAAAAAAATGGTTTTAAAAGGTAATCTTCATTTCATTTTATGATCGAGGAACTTTTCAAAACTTTTACGGTGTAAATGGAATGTTCAACACGTACTCATTTATCTTTCATCATGACTATCATTCATTTGATGTTTTCTTTCAAATCTTACAAGGATTATTTTTTATTTAATTATTTTCTTAATATTCTAGAAATTAATTTTTTTATAAATTTGTTTTCAATGAAAATGGTTTTCAAAAATGTTTTCACATTCAAGAAGTGTTTTAAAAAAAATTCACATCTCCCTTTAAATTTTATCAAATCTATTTTTAAAGAAAATGGGTTGTAAATATTTTTTTTCATTTAAAAATTATTTTAAATGTTTTATAGATTAATTTATAAGTTTTTATGTTTATTTTCAAATAAAATGGTTTTAAAAATGATTTATATTTTAAAATATGTTTTCAATGAATAAATGATATTTTCCTCAAGAAATGTTTTAAATTAAATTGAATATATTTATTTATAAGAAAATGGTTTTTGAAAATGGTTTTATGAAAATGATTTAAAAAAAAGGATAATCAACATGAGAAATGTTCCATTTGATCTTTCAAAATCCACCTCCATATAAGATGAAATACTATGTTATAGTTTATTCTTTACCGGGGATATGATCCAAGAATACCATTCATATTATTTCTTGAATAGTTAATGTTTAAATGGAATGATGTTTATGAAACATATTCCTCTTCTATGGGTTATATAATTTTGAAACCCATTTCATCCCATGGGTTATTCTTTGATTAAATGATTAAGAAACATATATATTTTCCATAGGTAATGATATGATAAAATTTTAGGATACCAATTTCATTTCATGGGTTATGATATGATGTTTATTAAACCAATAAGTTTTTATGTGAAATGATATGATGCAAGTTTTATTACCTTGGGGAACATGCTTGTATGATTTTATTATGTGATGGGTGGGACTTATATCTCCCTCAAAAGAACTTAGTAAATATTTATATCTCAGGAGATAATTATGGGAATCAATTCGATGGTATTAATCCCCTATAGAAAATGGGGAAACCTGATCAACTATGGGAAGATGGGGAAACCCAGTCCATTATAGGAAGATGGGGAAACCTGATCCACTAATGGATGATAGGGAAGCCTGATCCAATATAGGAATATGGGGGAACCTGATCCAATATGGGAAGATGGGGAAACCCAATCTACTAAGGAAATATGGGGAAACCCAATCCATTATAGGAAGATAGAGAAACCCGATCCACTATGGGAAGATAGGGAAGCCCGATCCACTATGGGGAGATGGGGAAACAAGATCCCTTACAAGGAAAGTATTATGACTATGGATGGTGGTGTTTCCTACCTAGTAAGTGTATTCCCCATGAATTGATAAGTTTTTGGAAAAGTTCCTTGACTTGTGGGGAATTATTTTACATTTTTATGTGTGTGATAAATATTAAATGTCATATTCCATCGATATACTCACATGGTTCATGTTCTTGATTCTCTTATGATTCATGTCTTATGAACTACCAATATTTATTCCCTATCTCATGATTATTATTTTTTATGTAGGTAATGATCTTATAATCTTAAGATAATGTTCTCATACTCTCATGATCATGTTTTGCTTATATATCTCCCTTGTTTACCCTTACCGACCATCTGAGATCACTCCTTTCTTATGTTTCCTTTCCCTAGGTTGTGAAGAAAGGATTTAAATAGGATAAGTAATGGGGAATATCTTAATGTGAGATTTTAAAGATCATTCACCAAGTTATAATATTATGATTTGAAGATTCCAAAGACATTAAACTATTATGGTCCTTGGGAATGTATTTATGTGATGTACTGAATATTATTCTAAAATTGCATAATATCCAAGTATGTTAAGACTTGGATATTGTATAAATTTTTTTTAGATACCAAATATAGAGATCCTCACTTAACATGAATATATATTACATCATTTTGTGGAATATTTTATAAATTACACAAAAGGATTCCCAAAGACCATATTAGTTTACAGCCTTTAGAAACAAGCAAACATTAACACTAGAAAATAAGTGAGCCACATTATCTACCACTGTGTTTTTAATGAATAACATCCATATTAGACACATCATACATAATACATATTTTCATAACTCGGGGAAATGAAACATAATAAAGGGTGATCTCAGATGCTCATTAAGGGTAAAAATGAGAGATATATATATATATAGGTATAATAATAAGCATAAGGGTATAATAAAGTGATCATTACATTAGTTGATCATACATTGCATATCAAAGACCATAAATATGAACCATGGCCTAAATATTGGTAGTTAGTATGACATGATTTATAAGGGTTTCTAGAGAATAATCCAAGAAATAATAACATAAGAATAAGAAATGGAATTGGGGAAGACACATAAGCATTTAAAATTATTTCCATAGTAGTTAAGGCATTGCATCAGAATCCATATTAGTGGTATGGGTTTACTCCCCAAACCATCTAGGTTGTCATGGTTCACTCTCTTGACCATCTCTATTGTCAAGGATCACTCTCAAGACAATATTAGCAAACAAAGTCATTTTATGAACAAAATTTACTCCCATTTCATCCTTGTCTATCTCATTAGATAAAAATATTTACTTGATTAATCGAATAGAGATATAGGTCCCACCCATCACATAATTAAATCATACATATACATGCCACTAGATAACAAACATTCATCATAGCATAACCCATGAATTAAAATGGGTATCATAAAAAATGTAATCATATCATAACCTATTGAAAAGATACAAGTTTCATAATCATTACATCATACTATAACTCATAAAAATAAGAATTTTTCATAAGAATATAACCCGAGGAAAAGGAAACAGTATCATAAACATCATTACATCAAAAAATAACCCATTAATAGAAAAAATATAAATGGTTCCTTTGTATCATATCCCCAAAAATACCTGACTATAACCAAAGGATGTAATCTTAGATGGAAAATAATTTAGAAATATATTTTAAAAACATTTCTTGAGGAAATATCCCTTATACTTTAAAATATGTTTTTTAAAACATAAACATCATTGAAAATATTTTTCTTCGAGAATAACTTCCAAAAAATATAAAGGAAGAATTTAAAACCATAAAAAATTTCTAAAATATTTTTTATTTGAAACTAGCGTAAACTATCATTTAAGAAAACGTTTTTTAAAATTTGAATTTTTGAATAAAATATATTTTTGACCGAAGAAATAAATAAGGTTGATTTTCATAAAATAATTTTCTTATATATCTAAAGTACCAAAGAGTTGAAAATGTTAAGAATACATGATTATATCTTTTATATATTGATTATAAGGTAATTATTGATTGTTCTTGATTGTTGGATAATATTATTTCATCAACGTAAGTATAATCATAAACAATCTTGAGAAATGATGTGATTGTTGCAATAAACTCTTACCAATTTTGTTACTTTAAATAAAACACACCATGTTAGAAATTGAAGTTAAATGGAGAATAAAATATCATTAGAGGAATTATATTCATGATATAACATGTCAAAGGGAAGTTTATACAGCTTGTAGAAGAATATAGGTTCATAAGATGGCATGTGTTTAAAAGAAGGCAAATTGTGACAAGATTACTTTACTGATTTGGTATCTTTTGAATCGTAAAAACCTAAAATAAAGATCACCAAATTGATATGTAAATACCAATTAGGATATGTATGATAATAAAATAATATATTTGTGGTCAGTATATACACAACAAAAAATAAATAAGTAGAGAGTAAGGAATAAATCTCACAGAAATTAAAGTGAGATGATACAACTCTTATCTTATGTCATGACTCGCATCATACCCGTTAAAAAATACTATAAAATAAATATAAGTTTATTATAAATCAACAAAATAACCATATTTTTATATCTAATAACACATATTATTGTATTATGTCATTATATTATATGTTTATTAACAATTCCATGCTAATGTTATGATTCGGGTAATAATCAATTTGTTTTTAATATATGTTTTGACTTATTACTATTGATCCTATTACATAGGTCAGGATTTAATTATTTCCAGAATGTAAAACATTATATAAATATCATATATATTAATTATAAAAATATTTATAACAATCTATAAAAGTTGTAAATAGAAAATGAAATCAGCTTTCATGGAGACAGTTGGACGTACATATGCATGAATGTTGTTTCCATTTAATTTTCATTTTGAAAAAAATAAAATGACATATATGTGTATACATATATATAATATAATTAATTTATATTTATTATTTCATATTTATCATATAAGTTCATTAAACTCATACTTAATACAATATATGTAAAGTGTGAATGAATCACATTTCTTTGAGGAGGCGGTAGTCCACACATCCCCAAAAAAGTTATCATATTTACATGAAATGGAAATAATGAAGTTATGTGTAATATAATAATTAAATAAGCATAAATACATTATAAATAACATATATAAAATCTAAAAATAGTATTTACATCAAAATTCCAAACCATGAGAGGTGGTACAAGGAAAATGATTGAAGGTAGGGAAGGATTTTATGATGAAGGTAGGGAAGTTTGGAGTCGATTTGGGAATGTTTTGAATGAGAATAATGTCTTGAGGTGTGTTAATAAGTTAGTGGGAATGTTCCATTTTATAATAGAGGATGAGTGACATTTTTGTAAATATAAAAATGTAAATACTATTGAGAGGTCTACCTTGCATCATGTTCCTCCAATAATTTTTAATTTTAGATCCAAGAGGTTACTTTGTAAAAATATATATCGAAAATGGATTTTGGGCATGTTTATAGGTTATTTTTACTTTTAAGATTAATGTATGTCCATTAAGCAAACATTTTTTTCATTAATCAGAGTAATTAATTTTAGTGAATTTCACTAGTATTTTTTTGAAAAAAATAATTTGACATTATTAGAAATTAAAAATTATTCATATTTTAAATATGGAATTCATTTATCTAAATTATAATCCCTGAATTTTTATAGATAAATTAAAAATTAATTCCACAGACATGTCGCGATAGTGGGTTTTTAAGACAAAATGTCTAATAGTTTCAAAATGGATTTATAAACAATTTCAATGTGAAATTTTTTCCAATGAATTAAATTAGATTAAATGATATATGATAGATCTAATTAAACATTAAAACCAAATAAGAATATAATTTAACCATATAAATACTTTATATGAAAAAAATAGTTTTGAATTGAAATTATTTATTTTTGACTATTCATCCAAAAATGACGTTTTTTCATAAAAATCCAAAAAATTCACCCAAATATAATTTTTCCATTATGAATTAACAAATACTTTTATTTTATCAAATTAATTTTCAAAAGATTTATAAAATTTATTTTATTTTTTTTCAAAGAAGGATATAAAAAAAATTTCATTTGAGAATATAGTATTTTCAAACATACAAATGCTTTCCCAAAAATAATTATATATTTTATTATAAATATTTTTTGTTTTTATAAAAAAAATTAAATAATATTTAAAAATTAATTATTATTATTTATATTACTATGTTTAATGATTATTTTTTAACTACCAGATTTAAATAATTATAATAATAAAATTTTGTTTTGTATAAACTCAGTATTGCATATAGAAAAATATTAACTTGTTATATAATATAATGAGGTTTTAAATTGTATTAGTTTGTAATTAAAGAAATAAAAGTAAATTAATTTATTCAATTAAATTTTCATAAAAACATTGGGTGTTACACTTAGTGGAACAAGATAATGTTTTGAATGTGGAAAAGGACACAATGAAAGTAATTTCAGAGGAAAAAAATGAAAATTTAAGTTAATGAAATGTATATGAATAATGGTATCCCTGATATATAATATATAGATGAATTTTTCAAATGTATAATGTATGGAAATTATAAAAATCGATGTCCTAAGGGGAATTATTTTGAAGGCAATTATCATGGTTGCATGAGTAATGGTTTTTTATAGAAGTATACTCAGCTGTTAGAACCAAAGTGAAAAATTTATAGGATGAAATTAATTTTGAGGGGGGTAGAATAAAACACCATGAGATTTTGTGATTTTTTCAAATAAATTTTATATTTTATATATTTTTCAATACAATAAATATTGAGTTTACCATGAGTTACACGCAACATCAAATTTAGCTTGCATTACATGAAACACAGAGTTTTAACGAACCACGTAACAAAATTAATATTATTATTTGAAAAAGGTTGTTATTAACAATCAATTAAATTGGAATAATAAATAAGGATAATTAAATTTTAAATATTATGTATAATGGTTTTATATAATTAAAACAAATTGAGAAATTAATACTTATTTATTAAATAAAGTCTTTATATGTTTCTAAAATACTATTTTCTAAAAAATATTCAATTTATTTATTTTTAGGAACAATACTAAAATTAATTATGGAAACTTTTAAAAAATTAATTTTATAAAAAACATATTTTTTTTTTGAAATCACTATATAAAAATTATCTTAGGTTTAATTTTAGGAATTTTATGAAGTGATTAATTTTTTAATGAAGAGTGAAAAATACTTAATTTTAATTGAAAGCTGGATTTTCATTTAAATTATTAGTAAATTTAAATTATATATTAATTTTTTAAAAAAAATATTATTTCAATTATTTATCTATTAATACAATTTAGTACATTGGAATATATTTAATATTAAAATTTTTTAAAAAAAACTTTTTAAACTTCTGAACATTTTTTATTTGAAAACCTGCTTTATCATCACGTTTGCAGGATTAATTTTAAATTTAAATTTTCCAATTATGTGAATCTAATTTTTAAAATTGGATTCAATATTTTGAATAATCATAATTTATATTATCTAATAATGTAAAATTACTTTTTTTTACCAAAATTATTTTTGAAAACAATTAAAAATTAATTAATGTGATTAAGGTTTAAACATGGTTTTTCTCATTACATGAGCTTGTGTTAAAATTAACATTACACACACATATGATTTTAATTATAAAAATTTGATTTAATATTTAAAATAATGAGGTAAAAATTACCTAATAAGTTTATTTTTATGTTCGTCTTAATGGATAAATTTACAATGTAAAAAAATATGTTACTATAGTGAAAATTAAAATGATAAAAGTGAGTAAAACTTAAAGGATAAAGATGGAAATTTTTAAAACAATTGTTTTTTTGTGATGTATGTGTTTCTTAAACATATCATCCATCCAATAAATCATTTATCAATTTCTATCCCACATGTGTTGAGACTGTCCTCCCATTACTGAATACAAATGAGTATTTACAAAAATGTCACTCCTCTAAAATTATAAAAGGCTACCCACTATCCTCTCTTATTCACACCATAAATCCTTTTTGGATTAAACAATACATGAAAAAAACCCTTAATAATTCCCTAATATAATCCTTGATGTATTATGTTTTGAATAAATCTATCCTTGTAATGATTTTTGTTAAAACCTAAGAAGTTTTCCTAAAGAAAGGGCAACTTTCTTCAATAAGCATTTTAATTTTATTTCTCCCTATACTTAATTAAATAATTATTATAACATGATGATATAATAAAATAATAATATTAAATATAATTAGATTTTTTATGCTAAGGTAATGACCTACTACTATCTCCACATCCATCAAATGGGTTGTGAAATCATCATTTGTGTGTTTCGCGGACTACCGCCTCGCAAACCGGTGTCATTTGTTTTCCAATTACCACCTATCATGGATGTAAATAATGATGGATTTATTATTTATATAAGATATTTATTATATTATTATACTTAGGTAATTATTTTATCAAAAATACCTTCATACTCTCATTTTTTTTTAATATGATAACTTCCCTCATTAGTACAATAGACAACTGCCTCATGAAGTGATGTGATTTGTACATACTTTACATTAATGGTAAAAAGAATGGGTTTAATGAAAATTTGTGATATATATGAATTAAAAATTATTCTAAAATTATCACATATCACATTAATATATTTCTTTCAATATGAAAAGAAAATGGAAACAATGTTTATGCACACATAGGACCTACTATCTCTATGAATGATGAATTTTAATTTCTATTAATAAATTTTAAAAATTATTATAAATACATATATTATGAATATAGTAATTATTTATATCATGTTTAAAATTATTTATATGATTAAATCATGGTAAAATTAATAGTATCAAAAATAAAAAATAAAAACATATAAGAAAAACAAACTAGTTAATACCAGAAATGTAACTTTAACCTGGAATTTTTAATAAATATGTTATAAAAGGTCATAAGAAAATAATATATGATATGATAAATATAAATAATTTTCTATAATGGATTTACAATAAACTTATAGTTATTTTATAGTAGGTTTTAATGCGTACAATGGAAGTCAATACTTAATGTAAGGAATTTCTAGTCTCTTCCTTATTTATGGGAGACATATGCAAATTCAAAAATCATTTCTTTTATGTGGTGTATATACTGAACATTTTTTATGTTATAAAACAAATATCCTTATTTTTATGGTTTTTTTGTTTCATTTAATGTTATTAATTCATGGGTATTACTATTACATGTTTTGAAAGTGGTAAGAGTTTTACGTTAAAATCTCATTATTTATTAGAATTATTTATGATTATGATTCAAATAATGAAATATTATGATATATATATCAATAATATAATGTATTTTATTATAATTAGGTTATTTCATAAGAATACATATCTTTACCTTAATTTTCCAATCTTTAGATACTCAGGAGTTCAAAATAACATTTTTAAGACAAATCGTCTTTCATTCGAAAACCCTTTTTCTTCCAAAACCATGTTTTATAAAAATATTCTAATTTTTTTTTACATTATTCCAATGATTTAATAAATACATTTTTACCGACGTTTTATTATTTATAAAATGTTTAAAAATTAATCTTCATTTATTTATTAAAAACAATGCTCATTTGAATTATATCGAAAATACGAAAGGAATCTTAGTTTTAACATTTATTACATGAACAGAACTTCCAACCATAAAGACACTTATTTTAATTAAATATTCCTTTATAAATTTTCAAGGTTATTTTAAAATAAAAGGATATTATAAAAATAATGTTTTAAAAAGTTTTTTAAAAATCTGAAAGGATATTTCCATCAATAAAAGTTCTAAAGGTTTTTTAAAGATTACTTTATAAGTTTTGAAGATTATTTTCGAAGAAAAGGATTTGAAAAAAATTTTATGTTAAAAAAATGTATTTTAAATGAAAAGTTATTTTACTCAAGAAATTTTCAATGTGATTTATCTTTAAAAATAAATTTCCATCTAAAATGACATCCTATGATGTAACTTATTATTTTTTGAGGATATGAACAAATGATACCATTCTTATTGTTTCTATGAATGGTTAATGTTTATGATGCAAAAATGTTTATGAAATTAATTTCCCTTCCATGGGTTATACCATGATAAAAATCCTACAAAACCCTCTTAGTTTTCTATAGGTTATACTATGATGAAATGATTAAATGATTATGAAACCTTCCTATTTCCTACAGTTTATGATATAATGGAATGTTTATGAAACCCAATTCTTATCATGGGTTATGATATGATGAAGGTTTCATGATCTTTTCCAGGAAATAAATATTTTTTTCATTATGATATTAGTGGTACCTATATCTCCCTCCAATGTATTGGTTAATGATAAATGTTCTACGTGCTCATAGTGTAAAAAAGTTGTTATCCCATGCTTAAAAAGAGGGTATATGGGTGGTTAGCCCAAGACTGAAGTAGGTACACTGGTGGGTAGCCCAATCCTAACATGTTAAGAATGTCTTAGTGTTTATACTTGACAATATATTTTCTATTCTCATGTGTATTCCATAAATCTATATCATATGTAAATGTTATGTTCTCATGGATTATATTCCTTGATTACATTATAATTCATGTCTTATGAAATTATATTATTTATTCCATGACTGAATATTACGATCTTTGATATGAATGATATGGTTTGAAAATGTTATTATCATGTTCCCATAACCTTATGTTCATGTTATTCTTATTTATCTCCATTGTTTACCATTACTGAGCATCTGTGCTCACCCTTTTTTATGTCTCATTATGAATATTTGTTTTAGGTACAGTACATCTATGAAGAGTACTAAATGAGAAGATCTTTGTAGGAAACATTGAATATATTTCACTATATAAGATTAATATGTACCAAGTCTCTAAAGACACAAAACTATTATAGCCGACAAGCATGTTTTTGGGTAATGTATGTAATTTTCATTTAGAAAGATGTAAATTCGTGTATGAGAATCCTAGGTTGCTATAATGAGCTTGAATATTTATTGGATCATATTGAGTGGATCTATGGGTTCTTGAATACCTATAACTTCTGAAAGGTGGACATTTCCACATATGTGTGGGAAAAACCATGCCATAAGTGGTGGGGCATTATGGTGCTATCATGGAGGCACAAAGATCTCACATGGACCACTTTTATGGTGGAGTAAAATTGGTAGTTCTACCTAGATACATTGATAGTGGTGAAGGCCCATGAGTTCTTAATGATGGGGAAATGGTATTGTTCGGTGATGGAGTATGATGCCTGATTTACCATGTTAGTCCATGTCTCTCTATATATCCTCACAAACAACTACCTGAAGGCATGATGTTTTGAGATGGGATTCATTACAAAATTATTTATATGCTAATAATTATATATCTTATGACTTATTCTAAGGTGGTTGATATGGTGGGTATAGAAAAGGCTGGTATGATTGGTAATATAGGCCCCTGTGGTTCGCTTCTAGTGGGATAAATCTATATTTATTAATTAGGGAAGAAGTAGAAGTTTGATGAGTCTAAACATGGTAGTGGAATGAGTGTCTAGCAGTCATCAGTTTTAGATCCAATAAATCTTTTAGGGCTTAAGAACATTGTTTTTTATCCATGTGGGAAGGCCAGAAACCCCAATCATCATTAAATAGATACTTTAAAGACATTACATTGGAGTGGGTAGTCAAGATATATACAACACTTATATCAGTTGGCTTTATGGGGGAGCTATGTGGGATCCACATTTTTGAAGGGTTTTTATGTATAGTTAGAGGCTTCCAAGGGTGGAGGATCTCATCTATGTTGTAAGGGATATTCTTAGTAAGGGAATATGGTGTAGGGTGGGTCTTATCTAGGGAGTCTCCAAGTATTAGATGTTATACCAATGGACTCAGATTCTAAGCCGTTCATCGTAAGAGGTACAATGTATATTTATTTTTCTATGAAATAGGTTTTATTTGACATTATAACTTTGCATTTGATTATTTCACTTAAGCATATTAAGACTTTCAATACGTGGGTTGATTTTATGTTGCATGTTTTGTATTTTCCAAACCCTGTTAGGTAGGAATGAGGAGAATTGTTTCATGATCCCTTGGTTTCATTTTTTATAAGATGATGTGGAAGTCGTCTATAACTTCCTTGCTTTGGTCCTAAATGTTTCTAATCTGATTATCAAAATGTAATTATTATTTTTTCTTCAAGACACTGATTGATTATTATCTCTATAGGGTGTAGTTCCTACCTATTTATATGAGAACTTACATTTTTAGGGTGAGTGGGACCAAATATCTTGGAGTGTATGACTAGTTTCTTTATAGTTTGGGTTGATTTTGTGACAATTTTATTGGTCGTCCCTTAATTCTATTGAGTAGTGTGTGGTAAGTGATATTCTAGTGGTCATGGTCAAGTACCCAGACATGTTTATAAAGTATTTTTGGGATTATTTCCCTAAGAGGTTGATATATCGTTTGATCTACTCCCTAGAAGAACTAGATTTTATTTATATCTTACAGGATGGATCTGGGTGAGCTGAAGGAGTTTAAATTCCAATTAGAGGATCTTGATGGAACAAGATTTATCTACCCCAACATGTCATTAAGGTCTTATCAAGTTATATTTGAAAAGAAGTTGGATGTAGGTCTTTAACTTTTCATAGAATTTCGTAGTATTAACCAAGTTACAATGAATAATAAATACACATTTATAAGAATCGAGTACCTCTTTGATCAGCTGAGGGGATCCTGTTGGTTTTCAAATATCCCTCTATGGTCCAACTACTACCAGTTATGGTTTTCGGAAGAGGATGTTCCAATGACGTCCTTTTGAAGATGGTATAATCATTTTTAGAATTTTTTATACCATTTGGGCACACCAATGCTCCAATGGTGATTATTGAGTCAATGAATAGGATCTTACATTGATTTTTGGGATCTTTCTTAGCCATACATGTGTATGAAATGTTGATTTATTCCAAGATGAAAGAGGAGCATGCAAAACATTTTGGGGTTGTCTTGGGTGTTTTGATGGATCACCTTCCATATGCCAAATTTTCTATGTGTTAGTTTTGGATTATAGAGGCAAAGTCTTTGGGCCATGTGATTTCGAAAGTAGGAATTTCAGTGGATGAAAAGAAGGTTTGAGAAGTCATTTGTTGTGAGGATTTGAAGAATGTGTTAAAAATCCATAGTTTTCTAGTATTTACTAGGTATTATAGACATTTTTCAGGACATATCAAGACTGGATTCTCCCTTGACATCATTGTCCTGGAAAGAAGTGAAGTTTCAGTTGGATGAGAAGTGTTAATGTTTTTTTGAGCAGTTGTATACCCATTTAACATCCTCTATAGTTTTAATTATCCTAGTCATGAGAGAGCTTATTCTATATATTGAGATGATTATATTGTGGGGTTAGAATATGTTCTGATGTAAGATGATCATGTGGTGGCATGAGTCATGATGAAGCTATGCCCACATGAGTGTTATCATACCACTCACAAGATGGAATTAGTAGTAGTTATGCATGTGCTGAAGACGTGGGGACAATACCTATTTGGGGAGTATTTTATAGGGAATTAAAATTTTATATCTTGATCCATATTATTACCAAGAGGGACCTGAACCATAGATATAGATATTGGGTGGAGTATCTCTAGAATTTTGATTTTTATATTTAGTATAAACTTGGGATGAGAAACATGGTCACCGACATGTTGAGTGGGAATAACCCCCTACTGGAAATTTGGAAGTCAATAGGTAAGTGGAATTTGATGATTTTGTTTTTTGATCTGAGCCTTGATGTGAATTAGGATGGAGAGAGGGTGTTCTTAAACAATATCTAGGTCATGAACACTATTATTAATTGTTTTAGGAGTGAGTAGGTATTTGACCCTAAGTTCCAGCAGATTAGTAATACATAAAATGGTGGGGAGACTTTGGGTGATCAGTATCTGTCCCCTAAGTGTTCCCTCCCTTTTCAAAGGTCATTGGGGATTCTTATGAGTAGTTGGGCCATACACCTTAGGGTAACCATAATGTTTTTTACCTTGAAAGGTCAGTACTGGTGGTATGGGATTAGATGTGCAGTAGCGGATTTTGCTTCCAGATTCCTAAAATGTTATAAAATCAAAGATAATAATCAGAAACCATCTCTGTTATTGTATCCACTTCTCATTATAGTATGGAATTAGGACAAATCCTCTATAGATTTCAGGATCATACTACCTCATACTACATGTGCGAAAGATTATATATGGGTGATTTTCAATCTTCGAATGAAATTAGTTCATTTTCTTACAATCAGTGAATCGATAAAGGTAACTGACCCTAGAAACCTATATATTTAAGAGTTTTTTTGTCATCATGGAGGGCCCTCAACAATAGTATTAGACCATGATGCCTATTTTATTTCATAATTGTGGAAGGGGCATTTAGGTTTCTTTGTGAACCCAATTGAAATTAAGAACTATGTATCACCCACAGATAAATGTTCAGTCTAAGAAGACCATCCAAACTATTGAGGATATGTTGTGATCATGAGTACAATATTTAATAGGTTTTTTGGAATGGAAACTTACATTTTTTATGTTTTCCTATAATAAAGTCTATCAATACTCGAATAGGATGGGCCCTTTTGGAGAATTGTATTGATGGTCTTGTCAATCCTTGTTCTCTTAGGTTGGGGTGGGTGATCATTCATTAGATGGATTGATACTCATCCAATATAAGACTAAGATTTTTCAGCTAATTCAGATATTATTGGAGATAGATTAGTGTCACTAGAATTCATATACCGGTTGTAATCGTTTTCCATTAGATTTTAATGTAGGTTTTTGGTGTTTTTACAAGTATTAGTTTGACTGAGAATTTGTCATTTTGATTAGAAGTGAAATCTAGTGCAATATTTTTTTTCTATTTCAGGTTATGAAGAATCTATGAAAGGTAGCCTATTTTTTTAGTTGTAAAGATGGCTGACCTCAATTCCTAAAAACATTATAGTTTCCCAATTGAAGACATACCACCTAGACCCATATCATGTGTTGGAGTGGGGATATTTGTATCTTGAACCTGATTCCATCATTATGGAGTAGCCTATTCGTATCATGGATCATTAGGACAAGGTGGTCCATGTAATGTTTATTATGTTGGTCTATATGCTATGGAAGAAATGCAGTGATAACCATGCAGTATGGGAGTGGAATATTTCGCAAGGAAGTAATAGACTCACCTATTTTCTTTTGAGTATTCTTGAGGAATTTCTTGGGGAAAAAGTGGAATGGTGGGGATTTTGTGACATCTTCCAATGTAACATCCAGAACTGAGATCCACTAAATAGTGCCATAAGCCAATTGGTCACAAGGCCATAAAAATTCCTCCAAATAAGCCAAAGGCTCCAACTAGTAGGGAGGGTCTAAAGGTGGCAAAGTTGGGAGACTATACACTATAGATGAGTAATAAAGTCAGTGGAATAAATCATTATTAGAGAGAGTGGAAAATAAAATAATAACAATTAAAAATCAATAAAAAAGAACCATTCATGAACATGATACAATGTATATGCTGTAAGCATAAAGCAGGTGATACAATAAGTAGGGCCATACTATAAAAGTAAAATAAACAAATAAACAAGTACCTTGTATCCTGAAGGAATCTTGAGTGCATTCTCAACCACTAATATGAAGCACCCATGTCTAGTACTTGTATATAAATAGAACAAACATAAATCATAGTCCATCCTATCATGAAATAGAATGATGTTGGTCTGGGTACCAAAACGGAAGCCTAAACAGGGTGTGAGATATACACAGTAGGCAAACACTAATGATGTCAAATAAATATCTATTCCATGAATAAAAAATAATGTAGTGTGTAGGTATAACAAATAATCAGTGAAAAAATAGAAGTAAACAAGTTAGGCTTAGGTTTCTCATGGACACCTGTCTTACCACATCGGCTTTGGCCTATGGTGAAAATGTCTTTGAACATGTGTCTATGCATGTATATATATATATATGTATGTATATATATATACAATATATATGTAGTAACATATATAGACACATATATATAGATCATTAGTGTTATCTAGGACCCAAGGAATAACTTAAGTGTCCATATATAGTCACACAAGTCTCATAGATTAGTAAGGGATGCTATGCCTAAGTACCAAATTTAATAAGGGACACCATGTCTGAGTATCATGTTAAATAAGAGAATCCATGCCTGATTATCACTTTTAATATGGGACTCCATGCCTGAGTAACACATTTAACAAGGGTTTCCATGCCCAAGTATCACATTTAATTAGATATTCCATGATAGAGTATCACATTTAATAGGGGAATCCACACCCGAGTGTCACATTTATTATGGGATTACATTCCCATGAATAATAATATAATCCATGCCAGTTTATATTTCAAACAAAAACTTTTTATTATTTCATTCATACATGAAAAAGAGGGGAAAGTTAGATGGTTTTACCATTCACTCTTCTTTTAATCCAATTTACACAATTATGTTATACAATAGTAATGTATAATTCCATTTACGTGAACATTTCATATTACAATTTATTTAAAAAGTGAAGAAGAAGGTAATGTACACAAACATACCATGTACCATTTGAAGTACTCCCATTTAATTTCCCATTTTTCATTAGATAAGTCAGTACCTCTCACATTGGTTTTTATTAAATAATTTATAAAAGGGATATAATAAATATCATTATCTATTTTACTTTGAAATTATCCATTACATTTATTGAAACATTAGGTTTATGATAAGCACCCATTCCATAATATAATTCATGAGTATGCATTCCATTAAAAAGATTCCAATCATGTTTTATTAATAATATTGATTAGTTTTTAATTTCAAGCATAAATTAAGTGATTAAGTATCGATAGGTTTATCTAAATCATTTAATTAATTAAATAATTTATAAACATGTTAAGGAATTAAAATAACTCACTAATGGGGTGGTTTAATTTGTAATTATCAGCCTCCAACCATATAAAGGGATGCCTAAGGGAATCAAGGATATGGTTTAAACAATTCAAATTTAAGCATTCATCATTTAAGAGATACTCATGGAAAATACATAATGTATCACAACAAAGTATTTTATAAAAGGAAAAGACTTTACAGAAATAAACTAGACCACCTATCATGTACTAAGGAAACCTTACTCAACCATTTTCAGGATTTCATTTGATTTAGAATGAGAGAAAATTAAGAAACAATAAATTTTATGAGGGGTATCCAACGCATCTAAAAACATTAGTTTTAGACCAAAATCGGGAGATATCCCACCATTATAAAAGGAGGATGAGTGCACAGGCAGGAGGCCTCCTGGGAGAACGGGGAATGAAAAAGGGGTAAAAGCATAAAATCACATAATTTAACAAGGGGAATGGTTTGGCCAAATTATTTTACAAATCATGTGTTAAAATTTGTTCCACCATTTCTTATGTGGCACTAACTATATGGGATGGGAACATAGTTTGAAAACTATGCACATCTCATGTGGAGATATACTCCAAGTGCTCCACCACTCACAAAGATATGCACACATTCAGAAAAATTAAGTTCTAATCTTGTGATGTTCTTGAAATTTGTTATAGAGGGTTTCACAGTTATTCATTCCACCTAGAATGGTTCAAAAAATCCCTTAACAAACCTAGTCACACAGTTTTTCCCCACGGTTATCACTAACCATTCACCAACCATGCACCTAAGTTTATCTGCCCCGAAAAATGATTTTTCAATAAGTGATGCTCCCAAAACACATCCAAACATCTGATGCACCTTCTAGGAATTATAAATGGTTCAAATTTTCTTGTAATTTTCTACCCACTCCAAATCATGGGATCTAACAATATCCCCACCTTCAAACTTCAAATCCATGAGAATACTTAGAGAATAAGAAAAAAAAACCTAACCTACCCAGGCCATGTATTCTCATTCAAAGGGCCACATTTAATTTCTAATGCCCAACACACCTACAAGTACTAACTTAAACGTGCAGTATTTAAGCCAATAAAATTCAAGAAAATGCTCAAAAAAATTGAAACATCAATCTATATAATACACACTTTTTTCTAATATTTTCCATGATCACATCATTTTCTCCTCTATCATCTATCTTATGAAACTCTTTACCATTGGTTCTACCCTTCTATGGAAAATCTAGAGTGATTGTGCTCCCACCATCAATGTTACCTATTGGAAAAGGGACCTAACATACTATCAATTATTTTTTCATAAATCCCCAATAAAATAACCATGTTTCACTTGAGTACTCTGATCATAGTCATTGATTAGATCAAATTAGTCAAATTCTAGTTGACCAAGCCCAACAAGTGAACCATATTTTCCTTGAAATTCCATGACTGACCTTAACATTTAAAATCACCATATCAAAATAGCGTGATAAAAATGGTTTCCCACCAAGTAAATGATATGGTTTGAAATTACTAAATTTTAAATACCTCCAATAAACTACTATCATAAATTATTTGGTTTGATGGTTATCGTGTCATCAAAACCATATTCTATAGCCTTATCCCAAGTAATGCCAAGATTGTTCTGAGAACGCTCACTGTAGTCCGTACCTAACTTTCGATGGAGTCACTTGGACAAAACATCTTCTAATCTAGGTCTTCATCATGGTACAACATCAACCCCCAAAATAACCTAATCATGCATACATGGGTCATCATAAGTTAGTCTGGGGGTAACTCACACATATATATTCCACCCAAATATATAAATGAATCCATACCTAGATAATAACAATGATTACATAAAAACATTTATTTATATTTAAATTTACATACATGTGCCATAACTACCACTATATAACCAGTCTCATGGGATCAGAACCTTTTTACACGTGAGGGTATCCGACCAGTGACCAACATTTTTCTCCCCACCTGAGGAGTTTCCTTATCATCACATCAATGAACAATATTTTGATTACCATATCAATTTCCCAAAGCATATCAGACATAATGACTAGAATGTATAAGAAACCAAACATCTAGAGTTCTAATTTAAATGTTATTCGTCACTCATTATTGCACCCTGAGAATGATTTTAATGATGTTTTTTTTCAAGTTACAATGAGGATTACCACTCTTAAAAGGCCACATGTGTACTACAAACCATATAGATTATTTTAAATCGATCCTTGAGTGAAACTACCAAGGTTTAATTTCATCAAACAAAGATGGAAATATAGATATATTTCTCAGCATATAGATGACACTCTGTCTCAGTGTAATTCGGATGATATCAAGATATTGGTCATGATGTTCTCCAAGAAGAGAGTATACTAAGATGTTATCTTTTAGAATGTATAGTTACCTCAAGACACAATCACTTAAAAAATTATATATTTTCATTAATTAAACCTTGGAAACATATATCCTAGCCTTGAATTCTATGGTTTTATCATGGGTCAATTATCTCCTTTCACCCCAATCCATTCTCATTTATCCCTTATCATGAGAAATTCCTTTTAATTAACCCAAAGCGTCGGGTAACTCTACCTGCAACCACCATATGTGAATCCATTGATCCTCAAACCTCACTCATCCACTCATCGACATCTAATTATAAAAAATTATCACATGAAACAGGCATATTCTAATCTTTCCATATGTAATGGGTGTAAATCTCGTACCACCCAATTCAAACCCGAATCATGGTACCGTGAGTCATCCATCATCAACTTCAAGTGGACTATTATACATGGCATGTCATTTTTCATTATGAAAATAGTTATCTTGGAACTACTTTTCAAAATCCCATATCTTACTTATTCCATGATTTATCAAATTACTTCCTATCTCACAATTTTGTTTCTGATAAGGAAGCGCCAGCTATGAACCCACTCATCAACTGGGCTAGACACCTGAAAATCCCACCAAAAAAATATATTTTTGATAACTAAAACCCTATATCATAAAACCAAATAAAATTCCATGTTTTTGTCTCAAGATAAGTGTAAAACCAATCTCATTTCTTTTAAGGAAGACATAAACCCTTTACTAACCCCTCTTGTAGGTTACCCTAGAAAAAAATAATTGATTTCTTACAAGGGTATGAGTAAAAAGTGATGGAATTTGTTTCCTTCAACCTAGTCATAAGGTTTCTCACATGAAAATCATATTCCATTTTAGGTAATTTATTACATAGTATCTAACATTCCTAAAAACACTATATAAAAGAGTAAAGACTGAAGTAGGTATGGAATCATCTACCCGTAAGGGAAAAACCTATTAAAAAAGAATAAAAAATCACCTTCCAAGAACTGGACTACCAATTCTTAGTCCTTTACAAGAATCCTAATAATAAAATTCTCCATAAAGGGTCATGACATCATAAAAAAAATGATAAGGTGCTGACAATCACTATGTACCTGGATACGATAATACCGCCCATAGAGTTCTAACCTTCTAGAAAACCACCCACCTACCTAGGGGTCATTTATTCATCTAAGAGTCCTAGATAACTCAAATGTTCAGGTAAAGTCATTTAACCCCCTTAGGACCTCATCTAGATATTCCAACTATTTACTACCTTCTAGGGTGCTACCATAATGGGCTAACCCCTCATTTTTTGCATAAGGAACCAAAATTTAAAATTGGAGTCATGTATAAAAAGTAAAAAGGCCATAATTCCAATCCATTAAGTCTAAGAAACAATTATAAAGAGTTCAATTGATATCTATATAAAATCCTCACATTCCCGGTTAAAGCATCTCTCAATCCCGTACATGAGGGTTAAAACTAAGAACAACAAATTTAGTTTTCTTTGCAAGTAATTTAACTTATTCTCATTCGTTACTACATCTTTTTTAGTTTACATATAATGGGAATCATGTACCAATTTTTAAAAACAACTATACTAATAACTTTATTTAGCTGATTCCATGTAGTATAATAGGAGAAATATCTCATAATTTCCTTTTGACATTTAATATCTATTTATTTAACCAACAAGTTATCACAATTGTCATAGTTAAAGTATATTTTAACTTTATGATATAGAAGAAACCCCCTTTATGTTTTGATTTCCATTTTCAATAAATTTTTAACACCCCAAGCTTCCATAGTACACTTCTCTTTGAATAATACAATAGATTGTGATGTACGAAACTTCGAGTTCTAAAACACCACGACCAATCAAACTAGTCATTATGAATAGTAATACCCACTTTTAAAAATTTTATTTCTCAAAATGGACTTCATTTTTGGATACAGAATATCAAAATTAGATTAGGGTGAATTTTTGGTATTTTTTGGAAAACTTTCAATTTTTATGAATAGTGAAAAACACTACGTTATTGTCTAAAACTGACTTTTTATTTAAATAATTATTTATTTTATTTAAATTTATATTGTGTAAAAATAGATACATAATACCTATATATGTTCAATGTAATTAATTGGAGTCATTTTATAATAATATTAGATATATAAAATTTTATTGAACTTTTTACTGTCTTTTACCCACCTTCTGGGCGCATTTGGAAATTTGCATAAAACATAATTTTACCGCTTCTGTGAATTGAATTTCAAAAATACTAGAAAATTGGTTGACATCAATAAATAAAATTTGGTTCAATAAGATGAAAATAATTTTTTGTGAATAGTAACTTTTGACTTTTATTTACCACGGTTAAACATAAATAGGGTAATTAAAGGTAACAAATGATATTATAATTACCCTAAAATTGGTCCTAATTCTATTGGATAAGTTTATTTCAACTAAAATCAACCTTAGGAATAAAATATGATCCTTTTGGTCCACTTGGATTAGATTAGGTCATTTATTATTATTTTATTTGAAGAAGATTTAAAAGTGTTAAATTCAAATTTTAATAACTACACTATTTTTAATATAGGGTTATACATAATATAAATTAGACTATAAATATTCATTATAAAGATAAAAATATTTCATAAATAATGGTATTTTATTTATAATTTTTAGACATTAAATAATTTTATTTATTTATGAAACAATGATGATGTAGGAATTAACTTATTAATGAAAGATTAAGATAATTGATGTCATAAATATCCAAATGAATGTAAATTGAGACTTTTGTGGAATGAAAATAATTTTATAGGTTAATATGAAATGTTTTTTTTATTAAATAATTTTTTTCGAAGTGATAAAGTTGTTATGAATTTCAAAAAAACAAAATACCAAATAGTGTCAAAATTGACATAATGAGTTTTTAAGACATGTACTATATTATTAATTGATATAATATTCAGAAAAATCAAGGGTTCAGCCAAAGGACTTGGAAAAGGTTATTTATATCAATAATAAACTACTTGGGGATCTATTGTATTTTTATAGAAAATTTATTAACCATTTATTATAATAATACAAGAATACATGGTAAAAGTTAAACTATTTAACTAAGAGTTAAATCTCAAAGATAAGGTTAATATTGGGACCTAAAACTATCTAAAACCTACTGGATGATAGGTTTTATACCCATAACCTCCTTATCCTTGAAAGAAATCATTTTGGATCCATTATAAAATGAATATTATTGTATAATAAAATAATATTTCAAGCTTTTCCCAAAGTGACACTCACCTCTCTTATAAAGGGGTACTTCCCCTTCTCTCAAAATCACACCTCCAAAGCCATTTGGCTCGGCCAACCCCTACTCAAATATCCTCTCAAATACCCTCACCTAGAACTAGAGGAATTACTTTGATCATAAATCCAACCTAAGGATCCCTTTTGATCAACACAAAAGTAACCACCCGAAGAAGAGGAAATAATTTCACCACCTCTTTCAAAGTTCTTTTCTTCTTCCACTTCCTCTTTCATTGTTGTTTCCAAAAAAATAATAACTCCAGTACCTTATACATACAGTGATGAAATTATAAATATGGTACATCCATATTCATTATTATATTCATCCTATGAATGACAAGTCATCATATGTGTGTACGTACAACTTACCGTCTCCACGTAGTGGTGTAGTTTGTTATTCAAACACATCATTATTTTGATGGGTATAATAATGTGTATAACTGATTTAAATAATAAATATAACATGTTAAGGATTATATATATATGATATACCATCTACTTACATATGATTTCACCATCAATAGAATGATATTGTCCCTCGTGCATACGTACGGATCACCATCTCCACGAACGCGATGAAATTCATTCCCCATCATAACCATTCAAAAATAATTTTAATTTTATGATTAGAAATAACGTTTAAGAACATAATATAATTATGGATATGAATAAAATACATCCTATCCATAAAAAACATGTCTTACAAAACCAATCATATAAAGGAAAAGAAATTATTTAACACCCAAAAAAATGATACTACTGAAATATTATTAACAAATCAATATTAGAAGATCATATAAGATATCATATTTTATTGTATAATTTAATAACAATTATTTAACTTTAATGCAAGAGTTTAGTGTACCCTTTATCAAGGAATATTATAAGGTAAGGGTTAAATCTAAAATCTCTGCATTATCGGAGGTTGTTTATACATGAGTATTCACCAGGATCTCTTTATCATCCACATCCGTGTTTCTAAAAAATGTAATTCAAAACATATTTACTATTTTCTATAATATGGGTTAAAGTAATTTATACCATTTTTTTACATTTTATAAATTTTTTTTGAAATGAATCTTTCTGCCGTTTTCCAAATAAGGTACTTTATGACCTTTTCAACGAATTAAGGAAATAATTTATTTTAACTTATATGGAGAGTGCGGCTATTTTCCGCCGTTATAAAACCTTCGAATATTCCCTTACAAGATTATAATAACATTTTCAAAATAAATGTTTTCTTTAATAATTATGTGTCTTTTAAGTGATTTCAAAATATAAAGATATATTTCTCTCAAATAGTTTTGATTTCATCTATGTCAACATCCTTTGATAGATTTTACACTTGTTTGAAGTTGATTTATTATGATAAAATAATCCATATTTTATTGAAGTTTTTGTTATATGACTGACTGTGGATGTGTTATTTTTATACCATTCATGGTTTATTGATAAAGAATTGACATTTCATATTATAGTTTAAATATGAATATTTATGTTATGTTTCAACCTTTTCATATGAGGATGTAGTTGGGGTTTGGCTTAGTGGTAAACACCCCGTAATACTACATGGAAAATGGGGGTTCAAAACCCATGGGGCTCAGAGACTGTAGCAGTACTATTGTGGTACTGTAGCAGCAGCGACACTGTTCATCAGCGGGTACTGTAGCGGTGGCAGGGCACTGTAGCGGCAGCAGTACTGTGCAAGTACTCTAGCAGCAGGTTACTATTCACAGAATGTGAATTGGGCATAAAATTTGGGCCTATGGGCTTTGTGATGGGCTACAAGCCCACTGAGCCTTTGGGCTATGTAATGGGTTTCCCTCTACCCAGTTAAAAAGAGGTATTTTCTTTGATTTAATAATAAAAATGAGGCTTCGGCCCCAACCTTTAAAAAAATATGAGGAATGAATTGGATTTAGTAAGTGACAGGTGTATCCCTATATAGCTCCATGATGCATCGGTAGGTATCATGAGACAAAATATTGTCTAGGAACAAGGCATTTACAAAATCTTATTTTTATTCTTAGAACGAGGCCTTGACTTTGTGGTTATGATGTCTGGTATTATGCATTCCATCATTATGAAATTGGCTAATGATATTGTATGTGATTATTCGACTAGTAGAATATCGATGTGAATAAGTAAATGGAATTATTTGATTTATGTTTGCCATATTATTATGAAGTTTTAGTTTAAAAGGATTGTGTTTTAGTCTTATACATTTCCTTAAATTTTTATGCTTATTTATAAAAGTTTCTGCTATATTGTTATCCTTACTGAGCACCTGACATCACCCCTTTCTATGATTTATTTTTCCTAAGATTCAAATAAGTATATTAAGAATGACCTACAGGGATAGTCTAAGGGAGATGAATCTATTCACAAGAGACACAATGTTGTTTTTATCTATCATAATGTAATTTAAAACTTAAGTTTTTCTCTAGTACTTCCCAGGATACTAAACCGATTCGTATTTCGGAATTTGATCTCTTTTGATCATACCAATGTTATATAATAGTGGACTGACTCCGGGTAACTAGGGCCAGACATTATAGTTGGTATCAGAGTAAGTTTAGTACAAACTATAGAAACTAGATTTATAAAAACTCTTATTAGGGAACGTTACCTTCAGATAGACTTTGAGGATTAGTATAGAATAACTTCCTAGAATTTTGATAATTTAGAGATTTTTTGTATTTTCCAAGAAATAAATCCCTGTCTAGATACGAGAAGGTAGATGCGGCTCTGAAATAGATGTACCTAGGAGTGAAAACTCTGACAAGGAGTTTCGGTCTTGACATGAGGTATCCTGGTACATGATAACGGGCCTTACTGCACTCTTGGATACGACACTCCCAGGGGATATGCTTAGGATAATTCAATTTTTTTAGAAACCATTATAAAGGATTTATCAATATATACCTCCCCCAATGAAACATTATTATGATAATGGATTACATCCATAAACGTTTCAATTTATGTTAAGTGTTTTATAAGTTAAAATTATGTATTATGATTCATAAACAAATATAGTGTATACCATTGTTTAGAAATGGAGAGTAGTGGAAGGAATGGAAATTGTATCGATGCACGTAATCCATTTAGGGATTTCCCTCCTACTAAAGATAATTATAGTGGAGTTGGTGATGCAACTGGTGCTGATCATCTTTTCACAATACTGGGACAACTCACCCAGGTTATGAATAATAACCTTACCTGTATGGAGCACCCTGATCCACAATGTGGAGGATCAATGTTAGACCACTTAATGAGGAAAAAAACACCAACATTTAGTGAGACTAAAAAAACTATTTGTATCTGAGCAATGGATAAGTTCCTTATAGAAAATATTTCATGCTTTGCAGAGTAGCGAAAGGAAAAAAGTTGTCATGGAATTTTATCACCTCATGGGAGATGCAGATCAATAGTGGTCATTAATTCAAAACAAAATAGAGGATGAAGAAGTATCAAATAAGGAATAGAGGGAGTTTAAATAAATTTTATTAGAAAAATACTTTCTTCGTGACCATCAAGAAGATATGGAAAGAAAATTTTTGAGTCTGAGGCTAAAGAAGGATAATAATGTCGCAAAGTATGAGGCCAACTTTACAAGGATAGAAAGACATGCTATAGATTATATATGTAACCCAAAGAATAATATTGATCAATTATTTGATGGATTAAAAATATTTCTCTATCGAGCATTAGTCTTATAATCCTTCTCATCATACGAAGATATTGTCTCTTGTGATATCAAGACAGAAAAGAAACTCTCGAAGTCTTATGAATTTAAAGAAAAGCAAGAGAAGAAGAGATCTACAGAACACTCTAGAAATGTAAAAAATGGGAATAAGGGAAAAGTTGAATTTCCACCCTACAGTAAATGTGGGAAGAAATTCCCTGGTACTTTCCTGAAGGGAATGGGAGCCTATTACAAGTGTGGTGAAAAATGACACCAAACTCATGATTGACAGGGAATGAAAAATTATTTCAATGTTGAATTCTACAATTATATATAGATGGGGAATTATGAAAATTAATTCCCTAATCATCAAGGAAACTTACCTCAGAAAAGTCCAAGGGAGTAATGCCAATATTATGAGTTCACTACTGCTGAGGTTGAAGCTGCGAATGATGTGGTGGCAGGTAATTTAATGGTTTCCTCAAATTTAGCCAATGATTTATTTGATTCACAATCATCACATTATTTCAGATCTTCCCAGTTAGCTAAGAAAATTAGATATTTCCAATTTGATTTAACAAGGGAGTTGTCAGTCAAAACTCTTAAGGGTAGTATCATTGCAGCAAAGTTTTTTGAATTATTCCCCATTAGGGAATATAAAATTTCTTTATCTACTTGCCTTACTTGGCGCATCATTAAATCTTCTAATAAGGCTACTTATTTCCTTAAACTTAGGTTTTTTCCTAAGATTTTAAAAGGTAATCTAAATTTCATTAACTCTTCCATCTGGCCTTCCATTCGGGACTGTTATCTCAAAATCATGCAAAATTCTAGGTGGATTGTCAGTGTTGATTCTTCCATTAATTTTTGGTGTGCAAAAATGGTGTGGTAGCCCTCTGATTTCTTTGTTACCCCCAGTAATCTTCCTGTAGATACTAATCAATCTATAAAAGGTGTCTTGCAATCTTCTAATTGTGATCTCCCTGATACTATTATGCAAGCTATTGAGAATTATACTTTCTCTTCTGTTGGGTATTTTCTTGTTTGGGAACCTTCTGTTAATGGTATTACAGACTCTAAAATCTTTTATAATCACAATTTTTCTGACCATGAATCTAATTTTTCCTGGGTGAATCAATTTAATAAACCCTGGATTAAGCCTTCGAGGCTTACCCTTATTTGGTGCATTGCGCATAATAGATTAACTACTGAAACTAGTCTTCAAATCTGTGGCATTTCTTTTTGTTCTAAGTGTCGTTTGTGTAACCAACATAGGGAGGATACTAATCATCTTTTTCTATCTTGTGCGACGGCATCTGCTCTCTGGAATTACATCTTTGATCTTTTTAATTGTAGAAGACACATTGATGACTCAATTTCTTTATTCCTAATTAATTTCACTAGACAGGATGCTTCCCTGCAGGTCAAAAATCTGTTTCTTGTAGCAGTGGCGGAGCTCCTGTTTGTTCTGTGGTATGTTAGAAATGATCTCTTTCACAATAATCATTCTCTCAATCTTAATACAGGAAAGTCCTAAATTCTTATTGCGATTCATGAAGCGGCTTCAATCCAAAAGGACTGTTGCAACAACTCTATTGGAGATTTTATGATCCTCCGACAGCTACATGTTCCTGGCATTTTCCCGAAGCCTAAACGATCCTTTCAAGTGTTCTGGCAATCACTAATTCCAGGATGGATCAAGTTGAATGTTGATGGCGCTTCCAAAGGCAACCCTGGCCCTGCCAGTTGTGGTGCTATCTTCAGAGACTCAGCTGGTCAATGTCAGGGATGCTTCTTTGTTGGTTGTGGTCACTCCTCATCCCTAGAGGCATAAATGCTTGACGTCATTCATGCTGTTGACTTTGCTCTTCAGAAAGGCTAGAGAAAGTTGTGGATTGGAAGTGATTCAACCACTATTATTCATGCAATTTGGAATGGAAACTTTCATCTAGCCTGGTCTCTCACTGCTCGTTGGATGAACTGCCTTAATTTGCTCCATGGGTTTGACTATATAGCTACTCATGCCTACCGCGAAGCAAATTCCGTTGCTGATGCTCTAGCCAACAAAGGGGTCCATCAAGGCATGACATGGATGGATTTTGTCCCTTCTGACATTTTATATCTTTTTGATAGAGACTGTAAAAAAATCCCATCCTTTCGCATTTTGTAATTTGTTTTCTGTCTATCAATAAATTATGCTTTGGTCTTTGACCAAAGCATTACCTTTAAAAAAATACCCATGATTGAATTTGATATAATCCTTGATATGGATTGGCTTTCATACCATGATGTGAAAATTTATTATGAGAAGAAGGAGGTTACAACTTCTGATGATGATAAGGAGTACCTTATCATTAAAGTAGAAATGTCACCACCTGATTCTTATCTAGATCCACCCCAGTAGCTCTACTAAATTCAATTATTGGTGAGGAAGATAATGAAATAACTATGGGTGAGGTAAATAATGTTCAAATAGAATATGTACTTATTATGCAAGAATATATTGATGTGTTTCTAGAGGATTTACCTGGACATCCTCCATAATGAGAAATTGAGTTTTCAATTGATTTAATTCTTGGTTCAAGGCCCATATCGAAGACCCCTAATAGAATGTCCATTGTAGAATTAGTGGCACTAAAGAAACAACTAGATGAATTGAGTAATAAAGGATTTATTCTCTCTAGTGTTTCTCCATGGGGAGCCTTTTTTCATTTTGTTAAGAATAAAGAATTTTCAAATAGAGGATGTACCTATTATGCAAGAATATGTTGATGTGTTTCTAGAGGATTTACCTAGACATCCTACAGAATGAGAAATTTAGTTTTCAATTGATTTAATTCTTGGTTCCATTCCCATATCAAAAACCCCTAATAGAATGTCCATTGTAGAATTAGGGGCACTAAAGAAACAACTAGATGAATTGAGTAATAAAGGATTTATTCAACCTAGTGTTTCTCCATGGGGAGCCTTTTTTAATTTTTTTAAGAATAAAGATGGATCTATGAGGTTGCGCATTGACTATAGGGAGATCAGTGCAATAAAAATAAAGAAAAAGTATACCCTTCCTCACATTAATGATTTATTCAACCAAATTCATGGAGATCTATATTTTTCAATGATTTTCTTTCGATCTGGATATCATCAGCTGTGTGTGAAGAAGGAAGACATTCCAAGAATAACATTTAGAACTATGTACGGGCATTACGAGATTACAATAATGCCTTTCGGACTGACTAATGAACCCTCTAATTTCATGGATCTAAAGAATAGAGTTTTCAAGGAATATCTTGATGAATTTTTAGTGGTATTTATTGATGATATCTTGGTATACTAAAAAAGTTTCAATGATCATAGAAATCACTTGCACACTATTCTCAAAACCCTTAGAAGAAATGGATTATTTGGGAAGTTTAGAAATTGTTAATTCCGGATTTAGGAAATTAATTTTCTTGGCCATATTTTCTTTAAGGATGGAATCTCTTTTGATCCATCTAAGACCAAGCTAATCCAAGAATGTCCAGCATCGATTAGTATAATTGAGCTACGCAGTTTTATTGGTTTAGCAGGTTATTCTCGGTGTTTCCTTCAGAATTTTTCCCAATTAGAAAACCCATTAACCAAGCTCAAACATAAAGGGGTTAAATTTGTTTGGAAAAAAGAGTGAGAAGAATGTTTTGAAGAACTTAAGAGAAGATTAGTCAATGCTCCTATCTTGACTCTACCATTGGGGAATGATGGGTTTGTTATTTATAATTATGTATCAAAGAAAGGACTAGGTTGTGTCCTTATGTAGAATGATTGGATTATTACCTATGCATAACGACAGCTAAAAATTCATGAACAACACTATCCCACCCTTTATCTTTAGTTAGTATCTATAATATTTTCTTTGAAGATATGGAGACATTATCTATATGGTGAAAAATGTGAGATATTTACTAATCACAAGATTTTGAAGAATATTTTCTCACAAAATGAACTCAACATGAGGTCAAGACGATGGATTGAACTACTCAAATATTATGATTTCACTATACACTACCACCCGTGGAAGGAACATAAGGTGGAAGATTCTTTGAGCAGAAAGGATCATGGAGTTTTGAACAATATGAGAGTTGAAAGGGATCCTATGTTCATGGATCTAGTAAATATGGATATGGGAATAATCAAGGAAGGTGAAACATCTATACTTTTTCAAATGGTTGTCAAACCATCTTTACTATAAAGGATAAAAAGATATCGGAGTGATGATGAGGTGTTTAAAAATAAAATTAAATCTATGAATGATGGGAGATTGATTGACTTTATATATGAAGATGAAATTTTAAAATTTGGGAATAGAATTTGTGTTCATGATATAACTAATCTAAAAGTGTAATTGTTGGATGATGCTCATAACTTCAATTTCTCTATACACCCTAGTTACACTATGATGTATAGAGATTTGAAGGAAAAGTTTTGGTGGGACAACATGAATAGAGATATTAGTGATTTTGTTCCAAGATGTATGGTTTTTCAATAGGTAAAGGCTGAAAAACAACATCCTAGAGGACTCATGAAACCTATTCTTGTACCTGAGTGGAAATGGGATGATATTATGATGGACTTTGTCATGGGGCTACCAAAGACTCCTAGAAGAAACGATGCAATATGGGTTACTGTTGATCATCTTACCAAGTCAGCATATTTTCTTACTATAAGAGTATATTTAGCACTTGAACATTTAGCAATAATATATATTAATGAAGTATTAATACTTCATGGAGTACCCCTATCAATTATTTATGATTTTGATCCCCATTTTACTTCATGATTCTAGAAAATTCTTCAGAAGGACATAGATAATGAACTTTGTTTGAGCACTGCCTACCACCCTCAAACCGATGGACAATAAGAATGGACTATTCAAATGCTAGAGTACATGTTGAGATATTTCTCACTTGAATTTCAAGGAATGTGGGATCAATATTTATCTATGGTAGAATTTTACTATAACAATAGCTTCCATTCAAGTATTCAGATGGCACCAAATGAAGCGTTATATGGAAAGAGATGTTGCACACCAACTTGTTGGATGATATTGGTGAAAGAAAACTCATAGCCCCATAACTTGTTGAGGAAATAATGGAAAAGTTTAAGGTTATCCAAACCCACATTAAAGTATCTCAATGTATACAAAAGAGATATGCCGATAACCAAAGGAAGGATTTGGAATTTCAAGTAAGAGATCATGTTTTCTTGAAGGTATCTCCTTGGAAGGGTGTTATAAGTTTTTGTAAGAAGGGTAAATTAAGACTCAGGTACATCAGACCTTTTGAAATTCTTAAATGAATTGGAGTTGTAGCTTATCCTTTGGAAATGCCGCTAAGTCTCTCCAAAGTTCATGATGTGTTCCACGTATCACTGTTAAGAAAATATAGGCATGGCCCAATGCATGTACTCACATAGAAAGAAATAGAACTGGAACCCAATATGTCTTATTGTGAAGAGCCTTTCATGATTCTTGATACCAAAGAACAAGTGTTGAGAAACCAAATGACTGTTCTAGTGAAATTTCTATGGAGAAACCATAAGATGGAAGATGCAATGTGGGAACCCGAGGAACTTATGATAAAGAACCACCCAAATTTTTTTATGCTGTAATATTCTAAAAATTTCGAGGATGAAATTATTTGAATGAGGGAAGAATGTAGCACCCCAAGCTTCCTTAGTACGCTTCTCTTTGAATAATACAATAGCTTGTGTTGTACGCAACTTCAAGTTCTAAAACACCACTACCAATCAAACTAGACGTTATGAATATTAATACCCACTTTTTGAAATTTTATTAATTTTATTTTCCAAAATGAACTTCATTTTTGGATTCAGAATATCAAAATTAGTTTAGGGTGAATTTTTGTGTTTTTCTAAAAACATTCAATTTTTGATGAACAGTGAAAAACATTGTGTTATTGTTTAAAACAGGATTTCTGTTTAAATAATTAGATATTTTATTTCAGTTTATATTAGGTAAAAATATATAAATAATACCTATATATGTTCAATGTAATTTATTGGAGTAATTTTATAGTAATATTAGATATATAAAATTTTATTTAACCTTTTACCGTCTTTTACCCACCTTCTAGGCACATTTTCAAATTTGCATAAAACATAATTTCACCGCTTCTGTGAGTTGAATTTCAAAAATCTCAGAAACATGGTTGAAATCTGTAAGTAAGATCTGTTCAATAATATGAAAATAATATATGGTGAATAGTAGCTTTTGACTTTTATTTACCACAGTTAAAAGTAAATAGGGTAATTAAAGGTAAGAAATGATATTATAATTATGATAACACATGTCCTAATTCTATTGTATAAATGTATTTCGACCAAAATCAACCTTAGGAATAAAATATGACCATTTTGGTCCACTTTTATTTTATTAGGACATTCATTATTATTTTATTTAAAGAAAAGGTTAAAGTGTTAAATTCAAATTTTAATAACTACACCATTTTTAATATAGGGTTATAAATAAGATAAATTTGAATATAAATATTCATTACAAATATAAATAGATTTAATAAATAATGGTATTTTATTTATAAATTTTAGACATTAAATAATTGAATTTATTTATGACACAATGATGATGTTATAATTACCTTATTAATGAATGATTAAAATAATTGATATTATAAATATCCAAATAAATGTAAATTGAGACTTTTGATGAATTAAAATAATTTTATAGGTTAATTTTACATGTTGGGGTTGATTAGATAATTTTATTCGAAGTGATAAGGTTGTAATGACTTTCACAAAAACAAAATACCAAATAGTGTCAAAATTGTCATAAATGAGTTTTTAAAACAAATACTATATTATTAATTGATATAATATTCCTAAAAATATAAGTGTCAGACAAAGGACTTATATAAGGTTATCTATATCAATAATTAACCACTTGGGGTTCACTTGGCTTTTTATATTAAGTTTATTAACCATTTATTATAATAATACAAGAATACATGGTAAAAGTTAAACTATTTAACTAAGAGTTAAATCTAAAATATAAGGTTAATATGGTGAACAAAACCTATCTAAAACCTATTTTTTGAGAGGTTTTATACCCATCTCTACCTTATCCTCATAGAAAATAATTTTTGAGCCATTATAAACCGAATATGATTGTATAATAAAATAATATTTCATGCTTTTCCTAAAGTGACCCTCACCTCTCTTATAAAAGGGTACTTCCCCTTCTATCAAAATCACACCTCCAAAGCCATTTGACTCTGCCAAACCCTTCTCAAATATCCTCCCAACTACCCTCAGTTAGACCTAGAGTCAATAATTTTATCACAAAGCCAACCTAAACAGCCCTTTTGATAAATAGAAAAGGAAACACTCGAAGAAGAGGTAATAATTTCACCACCTTTTTCAAAGTTCTTTTCTTCTTCCACTTTCTCTTTCGTTGTTGTTTCCATAAAAAAATAATAACTCCAATACCTTATACATACTGTGATGTTATTATAAATATGTTACAACCATATTCATTATTCTATCCATCCTATTAATGACAATTCACCATATTTACATACGTACGACTTACCATATCCACGTTGTGGTGTAGTTTGTTATTCAAACACTTCATTATTTGGATGGGTATAATAATGAGCATAACTGATGTAAATAATAAATATAATATTTTAAGTATTCTTTATATATGATATACTAGCCAATTACATATTATTTCACCATCAATAGAATGATATTGTCGCTCGTGCGTACGTACGAATTACTATCTCCACGAACGCGATGAAATTAATTCCCCATCATAACCATTCTAGAATAATTTTCGTTTAATGATTAAAAATAATGTTTAAGAACATAATATCATTATGGATATGAATAAAATACATCCTATCAATAACAAACATGTCTTACATAACCAATCATATAATGGAAAACAAATCAGTTGACACCCGAAACAATGATACTACTGAAATATTATTAACAATGAAATATCAGAAGATCATATATGATATCATATTTTCTTGTATAATTTAATAACAATGATTTAACTATTATATAGGTGGTTAACTTACCCTCGATCAAGGAAAAGTACAATGTAAGGTTTAATTCTGCAATCTCTTCATTATCTGAGGTTGTTTACACATGAGTATCCACTAGGACCTCTTTATCATCCACATATGTGTTTCTTAAAAATGTATTTCAAAACATTTTTACTATTTCCTATAATATGGTTTAAATTCATTTTTACCATTTTTTTAATTTTTATAAAATGTTTTTAAATGAGTCTTTCTGTCATTTTCTAAACAAGGTATTTTATGACCTTTTCGACAAATTAAGGAAAGAATGTTTTTTTAACTTATACGGCGAGTGAGGCTATCTTCTGCTGTTATAACACCTTTGAAGATTCTCTTACAAGATTATAATAATATTTTCAAAATAATTATTTTCTTTTATAATTATGTGTCTTTTAAATGATTTCAAAATATAAATAGATATTTCCCTCAAATAGTTTTGATTTCATCTATGTCAACATCCTTTAATGGATTTTACACTTGTTTGAAGTTGATTTATTATGATACTATCTTCCATATTGTATTGAATGTTTTGTGATATGTTTTACTATGGATGAGTTATTTTTATACCATTGATGGTTTATAGATAAAGTATTGAAATTTTTTATGCTATTTGTAATACAAATGTTTATGTTATGTTTCAACCTTTTCATATCAGGAATGCATTGAACTTAGTAAGTGACGAGTGCAGCCCGATATAGCTCCTCTATGCATAGGTAGGTCTTATGAGACAAACTATTGTCCTGATATATGGCCATGAAAAAATCTTATTTGTAGTCTTGTCACAAGGCCTTGACTATGTTGTTATGATGTTCGACATTATTCATTCCATCATTATGAAATTGGCTATTGATATTAAGTGTGATTATTCGAATAGTAGAATATCCATGTGAATATGTAAATAGAATTATTTTATTTATCTTTTCCATATTATGTTGTTGATTAAGTTTAAAAGGCTTGTGTTTTAGTCTTATACATTGCCTTAAATTTTTATGCTTATTTATGAAATTTTCCGATATTTGTTATCCTTACTGAGCACCTAAGCTTACCCCTTTCTATGTTTTTATTTTTGCAAGGATGAAAAAAAGTATATTATAACTAACTTGTAGGGATAGTCTAAGTGAGATGAATGTGTTCAAAAGAGACACAATGTTTTTGTTTTTCATTTCATAATGTAATGTAAAACTTAAGTTTGTATCTAGTACTTCCAAGGCTACTAAATTGATCGGTCTTTTGGAATTTGATACCTTGTGATCATGTCAATGTTATGTAATAATGCAATGACTCTTGGTAACTAGTGTCAGGGCGTTTCAAAATGAATCCTCATAATAATAGAGCTAAAAACAGATAAATGGCCTTTATCAATTAAAGGGGGATAGTCAAGTAATATTTAACCTTATGTTCATATTTAACCTCATATAAGAAGCTAAAGATACATTAAATAACCATCCTATTAGCATAATCATACACCCAGAGGGTTAAGTACTAAGCTATTTGAGATTTTAAAGAGACATATGAGGGTCTGTTTAAGACATTATAGGTTTAGTTATATGGAAAGTAATTCAAAATTTATATATCTAAGGATTTAAAAACTACAATTAGAATCCCATTTAAAATCAACCCATAGTAGTTATTTTATTTAAGGTTTAAAATTCCATTAATGGGTTTAATTCATAAGAAACATGCCCCAACTAAGTTACTTTGGTCCAGTTGTGCATTACAGAATTTTGTCACATGGGTCTTCATGCCAAAATAATATAAGTATAAGCCTTTATATATAGATATATATATATACCATGTTCTAGTTAGATGCTTTAACATTCCCAAATTATAAATTTAATTTCATTTTAAGTTTATATTTTCATTAATGTAACTATAACCAATTTTTCACCTTCAATACCAAAATATAACAAGTTATATTAGATAGTTCAATTGTATGGGTCACACTTTCCAATTTATGAAGGACCATACTCTTTATAAATTGAATTTGTAACCCATTTAATCAAAACCATAAATGTTTCATCTCATAGAACCAATGGTTTATTGGTCAAAAATTTCATAATTGCTTAATTAATGTGTCATCGTTAAGATATATGAGAAAACACCATTTATATTGACCTAGATGATTTAATAAATAATCATATATCATAATCATAACAAAATAATATATCCTAGAGTAATAATACCATTAAATATAGAAATAATCATGTAAGATGACTACATATGAATAAAACACTATAAAAATGATAAAAATAACCCAAGAAGTGTATACTGATATATATGCTAAAAAATCCCACAAGTATGGAATACAAATCATTAAGCATCAATAAAAATCTACCATACAGTCTACATAACCTAGAAAATTCATAGCATGTGAACCTTCAGGTGCCTATAATGATGCATTATCACACTTCATATTCTTTTATATTGGGCCAAGAAGAAAATCACAGAAATACATAAATCAATAGACAAAAAAAGTGAATCAGTCAACCGAGGTGAAATATAGATCAACTATAATAACCAAATTATTAATAATCTCATCCCCAGAAACTTGATCTTTCTCTTACGTGTTGGTTATATAGACCCCGAAATGATAGTTTTACCATGTTTTGACCCATTTCTAGTATCATTTCTACCATTCCAAAAAATAATAAAATAAAAATAAAGGCTCTGATACCACTTTGTAACATCCCAATATGAGAGCTTCTAAATAGTGCCCAGAGCTAATTGGTTGCATGACCTCAAGCACATCTCCTAATTCTCTAGAGTCTTCCAACTAGTAGTGAGGGTCTAAAAGTGATACAGTGGGGAGATTATACCCTCTATATCAATAATAAATTCAATGGGAGAAATTAGTAGAAAATAATAATAACTTGCAATTAATGGTGTAACCATCCATCCTAAATAGGACGGAACTGCAATCACTTGGCTCTTATGTTCCTAGGGTTCTTTCAACCCCCTTATTGCATCGATCCCATCAGTTCTCCATCATCACAATAGGTTTTGGGGGAATTTTAGTTTATTTGATCCTTTCTCTCAGATCTAGTAGATTTTTTGGCCATAATATTCTTGTAATACTTTTCACCGCTTCAAATTTTCATATTTTCCCTCATAGTCATCATCATTCTCATGTTTCTCTCACCCAGGTTGAATTCACTCCAGCCTAGATTTAGTTTATGATATGGGATAATCATCTTTGATTAGTGTTTTTATGGGGTTCATGGACTTCAAGCGAAGGTGATACAATGTTTGGTGGAAACTTTATAGAGTTATCCTGGGTGGTGATGTTTGAATATTGGGTAGTGATCGATGGATTTAGTGGTATGATTCTTGCTTTGGTTATTAGGTGATGAATGTAAGTCATGATTAGCATGCCATGGTGGTAATTTTGAGGGAGGAAGGGTGTCTCTAATGTATTGATTATATGAGAATTAGTCACTGGTCATATTCTAGACGGTGACTGGGAGTTTGATTTCAAGCCTATCACCATTGTTTTGGTCCATGATAGGTTCTTGTTGGTAGCATAGGCATTCTGTGTGCCTTGGAATCCCTCATCTCAATCACAATTTTTTTTGTTTCTGTTATTCATAGGTTGTGATGGTAATTTTTTTTATTGTTTTCTAATATATTTTCAGGCATTAGATTGTGCCTTGTTTCATTTGGATGTTATTGCAACACCTTACAATGGACATCAGTTGGGTAACCATGAACGAGGGATGTGTGTGTTGACACCCACCATCATCCATCTATCTATTTGGGTGGATGGGAACATTTCATGATCATTTGAACATTGTTTTTTATGGTTTTTCTTCACATAAATATGATAGAGTGTGAGTTTTCACATGAATTGTCGGGTGGGTAGCTTGAAAGAGAGATAAATGTGCTAAAACCTATCACCTAATCTTCCTTCCACAAGTTTATGTGGGTTGGAGGGGCTCTCTTCCACATTTTTTCAGTCCAACATGATACAAATTCTTGGTAGGGGTGAGAAATCTCCATTGATTGATCTCACTTTACATGGTATGATAGGGGGTGATGGGGATATTTTTAATTCTTTTACTGACATTTTCTACCTTTTTAACATTAGTGTCCTTATTAAGGCCATTGGGTCTAGTGTTTTAAGGCTTTAGGCCCCTATTTCGTGAATGGTTACCACTAATCCATGTACTAAATAGAGGTTTACTTTATTTTTATATTCAATAATGGTGTCTTATCCCTAAACCTTTTAAAAATACTGAAAATTAATAATCAAGAAAAAAGATCCATGTTTGAATAAGATGAAATATAAAAGTAGTGAACATAAAAAAGGTAATACAATAATCATATCTAGAAATAAAAATGAAAATGAATAAATATCTTTAGACTCTATATCCGAAAGGCAACTAGATTTCATGCTCAAATGCTACTTCCAAGATCCCATGTCCAGTCCTAGTCCAAAAATAGAAACAACAAAAAGAACAATACAATGTATCATGCATCGAGATGATATCTGTTTGGGCACCAAAAATACAACCTGATCAGGGTGTGATATACGCTTAGTAGGCCACCACCAATAGATTCTAATTAATATCCATTACATGAATATAAAATAATGTATTTTGAAAATAAAATAAATAATCAGTGAATAAATGAAAGTAAAGAAGTCAGGATAATGTTCATCAAGGACAACTGGGGGACCCTACCTACTTCTGTCTAAGCCAGAAATGACTCTAAACAAGTTTCAATGCATATATATATAAGTATATAGATATGTATGTATATATTTTAATGATATACATAGTAATATATATATATATATAGATATATAGTGCTATCCAGAAAATGAGGTGTAACTCAGGTGTCCATTCATAGTAACATGAATCTCATAGAATATTAACGGAATCCAGGTCTGAGTATCACATTTAATAAAGTAATCTAGGTTTGATTATAATATTTAACAATGGAATTCATGCTCGAGTATCACATTTAATAATATATTCCATTCTCAAGTATCACATTTAATAAGTGACTCCATGACTGAATATCATATTTAATAAGGGAATACATGCCTAAGTATGAAATTAAATAAGGGACTCCATACCCAATTACAAAATATAATAAGGGAATCCTTTCCCATGTATCACATTTAATAATGGGAGTACCACATTTAATAAGTAAGTCCATACCCATGATTAATAGGGGAATCTGTGCCTATTTGTAGTTCAAATGAATACTTTAGATCATTTCAATCATAATTTCCAAGGTGGGGGATGTGACATGGTCTTACCATTCACTCTTTATTTAATCTAATTTACACAATTAAGTTCTTTCATTTATAATGGGGAAGGCTATGTACATGAAAATTATGTATTTAAATTTTAATTAAAATTAATATGTAAGTCCATGTACATAAGCATGTCATATATCATTTCATGTACTCCCATTTTATTTACAATTTTTTATTATATATAGAAACACACCTCATAGGTGGTATTACTATGAAATAATGGAATGGAATACTGTCCATATCATTATAACTTTAACTATGAAATAATCTATTGTATTTATAACAACACGGGGCCATTAGAAACACCCATGCTATACTATAATTCATTAGGACATATTCTATTAAACAGATTCTAGTTAAAAACAATTAATAATATTGAACAATTTTCAACATCCAGAATAATGTAAGATATCAATGATCGGTAGGATTATCTAAATCATTTGAATCATTAATGAATTTATTAACATACCGAGGAATTTAAAAACAAACACAAGGAGTGGTTCAATGTGATGTTGTCATCCTATAACTATGTAAAGGGGTGTCTTAGGGAATCAATTTTTTTTAAACAATTCAAATTTAAGAATTCATAATATATGATCAACACATAGAATGTTCATTGTGTAGCATAATCCCATATTTAATGTAAAAGAAAGCCTTTAGGGGAAACAAACTAGACCTCCTACATTGTACCAAGGGTGCATCTATCGACCATTCTCAGGAATTTATTTGAGATGGAACAAGATAAAATGAAGAACCAAACAAACACTTAAGGTGATTCCAACACATTCGATGAAATTTTATTCAAATCAAAATTGAGGGAGATCTTGTGATGGGGGGAGGAGGAGGAGGGGTGAATGTGCAAGAGGCCTCCTGGGTGAATGAGGAAGGAAAAGGGTTAAATCTGATTAATGGGGGAAATGGTAAAAATATAAAATCAAACAATTTAAAGAGCCTCACAATTTAACCTCATGGTTTTCTAATCCTTTCACCTAATAGCGTTCCAATTTTGGTTATTTTTCACCAAACATGTAGGCTAGGAGCATGGTTTGAAAAATAATACACAACCCATGATGAGATACTATCCAAATTCTCTAACCCTATTACTTTTTTTAGTACATATTTAGTAAAATAATGAATAAATCATTTGATACATCTAAAATTTATTTTAGAGGGTTTTACAATTTTTGTTTCACCTTTCATGACACAATAAACTATGTCACTTAAAAAAATAAGACACCCAGTTATCACTAACTGTGTGATAACCATGTGCCAAAGGATGTATATCATGAAAAATTAGTTCCAAATATTGAATCTCTAGAAACACATCGGCACATCCAAGACACCTTATAGGGAATAAACCCATATAAAAAATCACTTTTTAGTGATCGAACCCCCATAATCCCAATCTGAGGCTTAATTTAAGATTCATCCCATCCACCAAATGAGAGGTTCAAATTACCATGGAATTTTCAACCCGATCCAAAACAAATGATCTTACTATCATGTCCCTAGTATATGTAATATTTAGTATTATTTACTTCTTGGTTAATTCTTATAGTTTCCAAGGTACATGGTTGAAAAGACAGTTTTGGGGAATACAATCCAAGGCACATAATTAACACATATTTTACCTAACCACATGATATAGATAAAGGGAGTGATAGTGGGGTTTTTGAATTGTTTAATCACGGTATGTCAAACCATGTGACACATATGGGTTTTTATGCATCTTGATATTTGGGGAGACAATGGGATCGCATGTTTGGTGCACAGTTATTGTAAGTATGAAACCTTTCTAGCTCACTTAAAAATCATTTTTACACTTTTATCTCAGTCAACCTTTAAGGTTTTTAGCCCTATTTTTCTTTCTACATAATTCACAACCCCTTGTACTTGGTGGTGGAGCTTCCCATTTCCCTTGGTGGTGGAGTTATCCTAGGATTCAAGGTGGATTGGTTTGAGGTAAGTCAATTTCATGATTTTTCTTCCTCATTTTTTCTTCTCTGTGGTTATTCTTCCATTTCCAAGGAAGTGTGTAACCCTATGAGAGATTTTGGATGAATATATGGTGTCTGCTATAGGTTTTGGTTTTATTTCTTCTATATTTGGAATTTGAGACCTTGATTTACCTCTTCTGGGTGGTTTTCATTGGAGGAGATGATCTTTAGACCAAATCTGAGGTAAGTGTCTCCATTTAGGGGCATTTGGCATGGATTACCTTTAAATTATGAAATTCTTATGGGTTGTGTCTATTTAATTTCCAAATAAATGATTTATGGATGATTCATGTCCTATGATTGATATTCTTGATGTTTTGGTTTGGAAATTTTGGTGTTTGAAATGGGTTTTCCAAATGGGGGTGTCACGTGTGCACCCCATATGTTTGATAAATTAGATTAAAGGGATTTTATGGATTGAAAGGTATTTACAATGTGGTTTTCAAAATGGTTTTACCATTGTGGGAATTTATTTTATAAAATATTCATGTTCATTTTTTAAATTAAATTATGAAGTGGTTTTTCTTGGATTGAAAATTTTTCATGATTATGTTGGCATGGAGTAGTTCATGGGTCAACTAGGGAATGATAGAGGGGTTTTCTATGGGACCATGTGAGCCCTCAGGTAAGAAGATATTGACATATTCCATTTTGTTTTCTAAGGTAATGTGAGAGCCTTTGGCTATTAAGACCATAATAGATTCAATTTTTCTTTCCAAGAGACCTTGGGAGATCTTAGAGTTGTGCTCGAGGAATACCGTGAGAGTTTCCACCTTTCATAGATATCTATCATGCTATTTTAGACTCAATCACACTAGAACCTTGAGGATAGATCCCAAGGTTCACTTACTCATACCGGTTTGGTTTGTATACCTTTATGTGTTTTTATAGAGCTTTTCTTGATGTGATTATTGATGATATGTCCATTTTCATTTATTAATTATCTGATATTGATACTTATTATTATAAATTTTTATTCCATTTTTAGAGTGGGTTGATCATATTTATGCCTTTTAGAAACTCTTATTGACATGATCCATGTTTTCAAGTTCCTTTATAAAACTATGTTTTGCTTAAAATTAAAAACCCAAGGTATATCTAAAGGGTTCCTTAATGTGAAAGTAATTAAAAGTAGTTTCGTTTTATAAGATGTTTTCAAATTAGTTTATTGATTTTTCATGGTTAAAAACCATAAATATATTCATAGTGGTATCCTACTAGCATATGTACCTCACACCCAACACACGCCTTTAGGTGTGTGTAGAATTTTTTTATAGTACATAGGTAAGGGAAAGGGAACTATATACCTAGGTGGATCATTTTGATTTCCAATGTTTTTATTTTATTGGAGGAGATGTGGTATCACTGTATTGACTTGATCAAGATCCATTTTTGGTATTTTTTATCCAATATGATGTTTTCCTTGTTATTTTGGTACTTTCTACATTTTTTTATGTTTTGATCCTAACATGAGATACCATTTATATAGACCTTTTGTGACATGTTTTTATATGATTTTGAGGTTTTTTATGGTATATTCTTGTGTTTATTTCAATTCATTGGATTTCTATTTGTTCCACCTAGTTTAATATAATTATATTACTATGGATGTATATTTTTATGGATGGGTCATGCCAATTTATGGTGATAAAAATCATTCCCAAGAAGATGTTTGTTATACATAGTTCTTGTTACTAGCCCATGGTTGTTGGGAACATAATTCAAGTCATGTGATAGGATGACTCAGGTGATGGGTTGGGTTGTCCCAAGTAGGTTCATTACAAAAAAAAACCTCTAGATGGTAAGAATGGTCCTCCTTCATCTTGAAATACACAAATATGTCATAAAATAGCAAGACCATAAAGGAGTCTAGAAATCGGTGGAAGATCCAGTTTATTAACTCCATAAAGACCACTAGAGAATTGGTAGGACCAATTAGAATAACCAAATACTCAAAAAATTTATAAATTCTTTGAATTATGGTTTTTGGAATATCCTTTCCTTAGACCCTCATTTGGTAGTACTCAGATCATAGGTCTACGTTTGAAAACCAAGGGGTTCTCATGAGATAATAAAAGAATTCATAAATTCTAGGAAATTGGCATTCATTATTCATGTTATCCTATTTAATATTATAATAGTCTATGTAAAGTTAGATTATTACATCCACATTATTTGTAAATAACACCATCAAAGACCATTAGGACAGACTAGGAATGATAAATTCCTTTTCCTCAAGATCCTCTAACTAAACCTTCAACTCATTCTTCTCAGCCAGAGCCATCCGATAAGATTACATGGAGATCAGGCTCATGCCAAGTAGAATATCAATGTTAAACTATGCCTATCAATGTGTTGGAAACCCTGTAAAGTATTTCAACAAATTTTCTAGATAACTATACATAACCACTAGAGGTTAACCAATTGATAAATTCTAAATAATAGTAAGAAACAACCTCGAAAGCTGGTATGAGATCAAACCTATCCCTGAAGTGACATGTTCCACCCTCCCTGATCATGTATCGCACTCACCCTGAAATACGTAAGACTTTACATTAGGAGTAAGGAAATAGACACTATAGTGATAATATTCATTTAGAATCTTGAAGCCGATCAACCAGTCCATGCTAATGATAAGGTCGAAAATGACTTTGTTCAAAACATGGAAGTGCCAAATAAATTCTACACCAACTATTATAACATGGAACTCGGGGATCCAAAAACCTTGATCCTTCATCATACCCAACGTGGCTATAAAATCCACAACATATGGTAGAAAGTATACCCAAATACTGAAATGATTAATAAATTTCAGTAAAATGAATGAATGAAATGCGCTGGTGTCAAAAAAATATTTTGTGGAAGAAGCAATAATCATTGTACCAGTCATTGTGGTTGGCCCCAAATTTTAGTTGTCTGGAATAACCTGTTCATCATGGAGATGCACTGACTCAGACCATACCTATATCATCTTAAATTTTTTAGAATCCACCTTATAATTAGGGATATATACTCCACCAATTGAATCTTTTAACTGTAGTTTATATCCCTTTGAAAAATTGGAGCCCACACCATTCCCCTGTAAAACCAAGTGATTGAAGCATTAGACATGGATATGACATCCACACTGGTGGAATAATATCAAAATCTATGAGAAATGAGGCATGGTGTGTCCGTAATTCCCAAAATGATAACAAAAAATGAAATTATTCCCCGAAGAATCCATATGAGATAAAATCTATGACTATTAGACACTCATTCCACTGCCACACTAAGACTCATCCTGCTATTAGTCTTACCCTAACGAAAAGCCTTGGACTCTACCCACTAGAAGAGAACCAGTGAGACATTTATTACTAGTTAGACCAGACTCTACCATATCCTCATTATCAAACACCTCTTTATAAGTTGATAGGAAGAGAATAATAAGTTTATACATAATATCTATCTTCCTGATCATCTCAAAACACTAAACATTGAGGTATACATTCAGGAAGAGATACAAATATACTTGGAACAATTTGATAAAATGGGTAGCATACTTCATCACCAAATGATCCACTTGTTCCAACTTCAATAACTCATCAACCATCTCCTCCCTCAAGGTCTCTGGGTAGAATTAGCGATTGAAAGATACCTTGAATGTGGATTATCTGAGATCCCCATGAACCTTATAGAGCACCATTGACTCGCAAAACATCCTACCTAATCCATATAGTACACACATAGAGAATTACACATTAGAGGTCTCAAGGATCTTCAAGAACTCATAGATTCACTCAATAAAATCCAAACACTCCTTGGTAAAATTAGGTCCCTTTTCACCATAGAACACCAAAACAATTTCTCATAAACTCATGAGCATAGTCCACTATCATTTTTATCTCCCGACCACCCACATTACCAAAGTATTAGGTCATATGTATCATAGAGTCTACCAGAGTCACTTCAACAAGAGGATTTTACTGTGGGGTGTTCTCCACTACTCATTCTTTACACATAGTTGAGGTTCTTCTAGGATGAATTTTCTACAAGAAACTAAACAAAAGAATCATAATTCATAATTCAATATCAAAATAAATAAAAATAACCAAAATAAACCATTATTATGGGAATCAATAAGAAATAATAACATCATAAGAAACACCAAATGAAAATAGATAAAAAAACATGAAAAATCTCATGTATTTCCCAATGCACAAGGTTTTGGTACATGGTTAGACTAACTGTGCACCAAGTGTGATGGTTTCATTAGAGTTAAATATGAAAATACACATGGTATAGTCACAATTAATAATAACCATGCTCACTAATAGTAAACCTCCTTCATACGTCCCCATTTCAACCCAAGTCTCAAGTTATCATCTAGATTACCCCAACCTCCCCTATACCTCTCTGTTTTATAAGAAGATTGAAACCCATGATATGGTATTGTTATGGTATTTAGAAATATTTATAAGTAAAGTTCTTGTTCTTGAAATTTTCATTGATAAATTCAATTATATGATCATTATAGACAAGGAATTATGGGGTTTACAAAGGTCAAAACATGTCCAAAAACTGATGTCTTTAAAATATATCTTAATAGTAATATTCAATCCAGTTCCCATTTTCTATAAAAAAACAATCCTTTTATTTATTTTAACTTAATTATTTTTATTTTCATTTAAATTTCTTCAAAATCAAAAAACCCTAAAATTTAATTTTACTTTTTTAAAATAAATAAGGTGACAGTTTTGATGACCTTTCTTATAATATCCATGAGAGAAAACCTTGGGATTTCTGTAATGTATTTCATAAGGGATAAAAAATTTAAAAGGGACGTATGAAAAATACCTTCTTTTAATTGGGTTTATTAATGTGTATGTATCCTATATTTCTTTTGTATATACAGGGACTCTAACTTTGATTTCTTTCCTTTATTCTTCAAAATTAAAAGGACTTATAATTCTAGAGACACGGATGTTATAATTTCCCTAGATTCAAGTTGTGAACACAACACTAAGACACAAAAAAAAAATTAAACCTGAAATCCCATTGTCTAACAATATAACTTTTAAATAATTTGATTCATCCTATGAATACAACCAAAAAATCCTATAGAATACCATTATGTAACAATTGGTTTTGAAATTTAACCTTTATTTGATCATCAACTAGAAAAATTTAATGAAATTATTAGAGATTATCCTAATTAATATCATTAAGAGTTTAATAACCTATATGTTAAAATCAAACCACAAGGAGTTAATGGTGATCAAATGAATCTAATGGTTTTTTTCTTTTTCATTATAAGTAATTTCCAAGAAATAGTTTTAATTTAAGGTATTTTTTCTTTTCATTATAGGAAATTTAAAAGAAATACTTTTTCTATTCACATTTAATTTTTATTATAGAATGTAATGAATAAAAAAAATTTGGGAAAATTTTCCCTAGTTCATGAGTATTTATTGTCAAAAAATAAAAATATTGGATAAGGAACAATCAAGGAGAAATATTTCATCTATATTGGGAAATTATAAAGTGAATATTTATTAGTTTCCCCCACCATAAAATTAGTGAAAAACTTATAATTAAATATTATTATGAAGTGTTATTCTTTATTTATTGGATTATGATAAATGATATTATAGGAGTAGATTTAGTCAAAAACATATATACTGATTCTAGGACTCTTAAATAAAATATTTCCCAAAATGTTAAAGAATTTGGAACAATAGGTCTTTTACATGTCAAATTTACCCAATTAGTTCCCACTTATACTATTGTAAATAACATTATTTTGAGTCAACTTAGTGATCTTAACACTATGGTTAGGTCTTTTATATCGTCTAAAACTATACAAACCAAACCAAAACCTAAAAAAAGTTTTCAATTACAAGTTCACTATGGAATTATTGCTTCCAATGAACATTTTAGTGATAAATATTTCAATATTCATGAAACTTTTAAATTATAGTTTTTTTTACAAGATTAACCTTCTAAAAAACAATAATGATATTTCCAGCCCAACCAATATTTAAAACAAAGATGGAATAATCAATTCCATGACATATTTTGACATCCCAAGTGACCAAATAGATTTTTCTAATGGTATTAAAGTAATTTTCAACCAAGATACCTTAATTATAAATCTAATTATCATTATAGAAGAAAATTATAATCTTTAAAAACATTTTATAAACCTAAAAATAGCCTTGAGAAAAATTTGATCCAACAAAAAATAATAAATAAATGCATTGATGTCACAAATAGGAAAAATGGACACTAGAGTTGGTTTCATAAGAAAACAATAAATAGAGGTTTTCCTTTATAAACTAAAGTTAATAAAAAATAATATGGGAAATAAAATGTAATTGAAATACAACATAGGTGTTCTACCAAGTTGAACGTATCCAAACTGGGGAGGAAAAAACTGATTCTAAACTTGAACTTGTTAAATAAACTTCCAAACCTTTTTCATGTGACAGAGACTCTATTAAAGAGTTAATAATTTATATATAACTTGCTGAAAATCCAGAAATATTTTAAAAAGAAAAAATCATGTCTAATGAAGGGTATTTACTTGAACAAATGAAAAATATTTTAAAAAATGATAAAAAAATTATTTTTCTAAAAAAATTTTCCATATAATAAATAAATAACTAAATAAATATTCTTTACCAAATAAGTAACCTAATAATGAGAAGCGTTCTAAAATATAATTAGAAAAAGAAGTATTAGATAAATTTAGGAATGTTTAATTCAATATACCTTTTATTTATGTTGTGAAAAAATATTAATATATAATAATTTTTTAAAGTAAATGTATTCTCATTATAGAAAATTCAATAGAGGAGAAAAGGTGAACCTAAATTGAAATTTTTCCTTTATAATGAAAGATTCCTTACCTATAAAATAAAATTTCCTAGATACTTTTACCATTATTTTCACACAGAGGGGAGTGTGAATTCTAGGTTTTTTATAGAATTTTTAGCTTCAAAAAAATTATTATCCATTCTATTTAATCATATTTATAGGTTGGAGAGATAAAACCTACTGTAATTTTCATTCAATTATCCATCCAAAGCACCACTTAAATAATGGGTCTTATTGAGGTTATTTTTGTTCATCTAAAAGATATTAATTCTAATGATGATTTATATGTTGTGGTAAAGTAATATAATTAGTTTAGTACTGTTGGTCCTCTTAGTCTTGGTAGATATTTTTTTAAAGTATTAAAGAAATCACAAATGTCCAAAAATAAGAATTGTCACTTAAATTTAGAGGTGATATATTTCTCTTTAATATTTTTGAATCCTTTAAACACCAAATAAATGATAATTAAACCATTAAAATGAAAATTATTGATTTATTTTCAATTTATGTTATTGTATTTATCTTTTTATGAAACACAAACTATTGTCTATGAAAGTGAATCCTTGGTTATTACTGAGAATTACTCGAATAAGAGTGAAACTAAATGATATGAAGAGAGTCTGAGCGCTAAAACTATTGTTTTTACGCACTTAGGTTGGAATGGATCAAAGGAATAAAATTTTTATTTATTTTTGATAGTACCCTTTTTAACTAGGTTAAAATGGAAGCCTTACATAACCCATACTCCCATAGGCACTGGTCCCGGTATATAAACTGAAGGCCCTAAGGTATAAGGCCTAATATGTGACCCAAAAGCCCAAAGACCCCAATATAGTTGAACTAACCCTCCTAATATTTTTCTGCATTGATGGAACCATTATCCCCACCTTTCATGGATGGTCATCTAGAATTTCCCAATCTAGAGTTTCATAGTTCCTAGTACCAATGGTGATGTTTTCATACCTCTCTTCTTTCGTAATCCAATTAGCTCTTCTCAAGTAGCTACTACATTATAGGATTTCTCTTTCGAATCATTCTCCTATGTGTTTTGACCTGACTTCTACATGGACCATATGCCCTTTTCCGAAAATCACATGACCCAAAGTCCTATGTCGGCTCAGAGGCCATGTAGTCCAAAGGCCTATATTGTGATAAATGTCTTGTTTCTTATAGGTCCAAATCATTTGAATAGTTCTACTAATACCTTAAACACTATAGTACTTATAAATTTTTCCCTAATGATTTTACACTTTTGTCTTTTGGATGTAGGATTGTAGGGTTTACCACTAAAGTGGCACCACAACTATGTTTGTGAGAAATATTATTTTAAAAATATTTCATCTATATTCTACAATTTTTTGAAAAATATTGATAATGATTAATCAATTTATTGTTTTTAAGAAGGTGGAAATTTTGAATTTAATTCCAATTTTAATTTCGGTGAACTAATTAAAACTATTTCATATGAAGCTATACCTAATGAAAATATTGAAACTCTTATACACTCTTTCTTTTTTAATTGAATGATACTTTTTCATGTCAAATAATAATTTAGTGACTGAAAATTGATAAAATTTATGGTAAAAACTCAAATATTTAATGTTACTTCAAATATGGAATATTTCAAAAAAACAATCTACCTATAAAAAACTCATAAAAATATTTCCACCCCCATATTTAATATGAAATTATAACATTTTATTAATGAATTAAGTGTTGAAATTAATATTCTTGAGTCACATAGCCCTTATTTAACCAATGAAAACATCCAATTTGAGTTAGACTAAAATAATTTCTTCTAAATCCCAAATATACATTCTTAGGTGAGAATGAGAAATTTATTTCCATAATTTCAAACAAGATGTAAAATTAACAAGATAACCAATTATTAGGAGTAATTATAACACACAATAGAGATTTATAATGGACTCTATCTCATTTAGAAGGGATTATTCATTTAGTTTTCTTTCATAATTTTTTTTCAGAGCAGAATGCCAAAATTTTTGGTCAATTTCAAATGTAATTGAACAAAATTTTTTTTTATGTTGTTAAAAAGGAATTGATGGCCTTTTTGTCTAGTAAAACCATTTTTCTATCTATGATTGCTGATGGCTGAGTCCAATCCATATTGTACCAAAAAATAGTGCCTTCAAAATTTCATATAATGAATTTGAGGAGAATTAATGTGTTAGGATTTTAAATAAATGGAAATTGTACATTGATTTTAGGAATCTCAATTTAATGACTAAATAAGACCATTTCACTCTTTTATCTATCAACCAAGTGATTGATATATTAGTTGTACAATACCACCATTTATTTCATAATATATTTTCAAATTATTTTGTAATTCACATTGCACATAAAGATCAAGATAAATCCAGATTATCTTTTCTGTCTGGTACTTTTTTATATTGATGAATTCCCTTTTTGTGTAATATTATGGACTTGGACTAGAACTCTTAGATTTGGTTCTAAACACATAATCTTTACATTTTTGGATATAATCCCAATAAACGTTTCCCAATTTTTTTAATCGAAATTAAAAAATCCAAAAGAAATATTTGATCACTTACATACTAAAGAAAAATTAGGTTCGGAGTTTTAGAAATTTAGTTTAAACTCTTACATTACAGTACATATGTCTTCAAGTGATCTCTTTCCCTACTATACCTATATTTTCACATTTTAAAAAATTTCCTCAATATAATTCATAAAATTATTCACATAGGAAACCTTTTAAAATTTAATTATTTTAATATCATTATTCATAATCTAGGGAAATATAAAATATAAGAAGAGTGTGCTAAAATTCTCAGAGAGTGTAGATATAATAATTAATAATGGAATGTCATCAATGGTCAAAAAATGAGAATAAGGGTATGATGACATAATAAAAGTGCATGATCATAACATAATTAATTAACACCCATGAAAAAGTGGATCATAAATCACGAGTCATGGAATATAGATTTAATATAATTCAAGAGTCATATATTCTAGAAATAACAAGCCACATGAAAAAATTACTTTAGTTAAGGATCCACTAGAACACATAAAATTCATTGAATAACTGTGTAGGTATCCTATAATATCAAACACTGATAACAGAATCAACTAATTGGATAGTTCTAAAATCTCTTAAGGGTTTACTATAATTGGTAAACTCTATCATCTCTTAGGAGTAACTTACAATAAATTAACTCCATATCCTATTAGGAGTAACATAAATCTATTGTCTCTTAAGAGTAACATAAATCCTAATAACTCTATGTCATTACCTATTATATTGGAAGTAAATAAATGCACACCCATCAAACATTAGACAAAGACCATTAATTTTTTGTGTTTATACACTAATCCATAATTAATCAAAAATTTAAATGTACCATATAATGAAAAAAATACATTTAATCATGTATTTAATCAAAACTATCATAGTTTGATTTACCCATTAAAAATAAATTTGATTCATGATAATCTCATCAAAACATGATCATTAAATATTTAGAGAAAATAAGTGAATGACATCATAAAATCTTATCCTCAGAGAAGCATAACAGTATATTCATATAGAGAACAACACCCTAAGAGGGAGGGGTTAATCGGGGTATTAAAGTTAAAAACATTCTTCCTTGAATGAGGATATTGTTTACACACCTTAAGGAATATGTAATCTTCTCTCTACCTCTCCCATAAATGATTGATGAATGTAGTAAACAATATAATGTACTTTAATTGGTTCATCCTCACAGGGATACATATAAGTAGAATGCATTACAATGTTCTTGTGTACTAAATTTACTAAAATATTAGTACTTTAAGTATATTATTGAGTGGTCTCACTGGACCTATTGGTTTTCTACCAAGAGAAATTTGAGAACTCCTTTCCCTCCTTCGACAAGGGAATCATTACTCCAATTATTAAATCTTTCCTTACTCACATGAAGATAATGAATAAACCAAAGATATTGTCTGTCTTCACTACATATATAAAAATTTTATTTCCAGTGAGAATATAAATCCTATAAAAACAGCTTATTTGACCTTAAATATCCCGGATTAGATATGAAAATCCTCTAAGATTTTTTAATGTTTGTATATCTCTCTAAATTTATTCATCCAATATGGATGTCATGTGATGAAAATATACTTTTCATATACAATAATTATCACCAATCTTAGAACTTCCATTTTAAGAGTCATAAATTACCATTCAATTATTTGCATATGTTAGGTTGTAACGTCATGGAAATTTCACAAACACAAAACATGCAAAGAATTTTCCCATATGTATATTTGAAAAACCAAATGTGCACCCACAAAGATCAAAGACTTCAGCATGAACCACAATTTAAGGATAACATCACACACTAACTACATTTGGTAATATATAGGGATCCAAAAATATCCTCATTCAATCTCATATGATCTACTATAGAATAAATATCATTAATTTGGCATTGAATCCTCTCAAATGATGTGGAATATATTCTAGAGGAGAGATACGTAGTCAAATTTGTGGATATGAACATCAATATAGCCAAAATCTATGTACCAGGTACATAATGTAGGTGACATAGCCAAATATAAATGTTTTTCATGTAGCTGATTTCCTCACATAGATTAGTTTCTCACAAATCCATTTTGCTCATGTTGTTTATTTTCTCACATAGCTAGTTTTTATTTTAGGAATTTCTCTGATTGACAACCATGTATCTGATTTCACACATATTCAATTTTCTCATGTAGCCATTTTCTCAGTGGCTTTTCCACATAAGTTATTTTCTAAAGTATCCATATCCTACATCATATATAATTACATAATTCCACGAGACGAAAATCATGTTTTCAATAAACACACTTGTCAAAAATTCCACACTGAACATCATTTGGGGTTCAACAATTGCCCATGTTTTTAGTTGACAATAACCAATACCCACATTAAAATATCACCTCAAAACCAAGTAAACCACCATTTTCATTCTCTCCATTATTTTCAATAAAAGAAAAGGGGTTAGTACATCAGTTTCTACATCCCCTATATTTCTAGAGTACACATTAAAATATCTATAATAATAAATCTATTTAGAAAAATCCCCACTTAGAACATCATATGTCAACTAAATAAATAATCCTACTAAGCCTGATCTCAATTTAAGAAATAAGGGCCTTAGAGATCACCTCCAAGGATGTCAATGTAACTCACCAGGTCCAATAAATTAATTAACCTCTGTTGTTCATCAAAAATTCCCCTGTGTATTTAGAAACTTTTGGGTATCCTAAAAACATCATATGATACAGAATATGAAACCACCTTTTAGGAATAAATATAGGAACATAAAAACAATTTTTTTGTTAAATGTTGTTTCCCATTTAATCCTCTTAAATAGGACTAAAACTACTTGGTTTATGGCCTTATCAAAGAAAATTAATCTCCCATAAAATGTGATTTTCAATAATAAGAAACCCCTTTGGTGGTATCTACCACTTAGTTTTATACAACACCATAAACTATGAGAAATACTAAATAATATGGGGAGAGTGGTTTTCATCCTATAATCAATTAGTTTGATGGATAGGGTTGGGATCTTAGTGAAAAATAATTTTTTTCAAACACCTCTTTCAATATTTCCTTAGTCAATATCTCTATAACATGATCTTAAGTTGACACATACTCCAAAACAACATCTCTATTATCATTATTATCCTTTATAAAGTGATATTTGATGTTAACATGATTGGTCTTTGAATATTGTATAATATTTTTATTGGGATTGATCAAAATTGAGTTTACACATAGGATATATATCGAAGAAATCACTTCAATACCCATATCATTTAGTATTTTTTTCATCCATAGATATTGGGTTCACTCTTGAGTGGCAATAATGTACTCAGTTTCTACGATGCTCAAATATATAAAATACCAAATCCTTCTTTTCCATGATATACATTAACTCCCAAGATAGAAAGAACCACCTAAAGTTTATTTCTCATTATTTACTAAACCATAAATATCTACATCGGTAAACACAAAAAAAAATTATACTCTGAATTATTGAGATAGAAGAAATCATAGTCCATTGTATGATAGATATAACAAATTATTCTTTTTCACATCATTCATGTGGATTTACTTGGGATCACTCTAAAAAAAGTGGTCTGACAAGTATAAAATAAAACATCCAAATGAGTGGATGTCAAATAGAGTAGAATCCAAATGATTTTTCAATACATGGTCACATTCATCTTATTTCCATGATAATATTTTTGATAATTTTAGTCTTCTCTCCAATAGATTCTCCATGGGCCTCGAATCCCCCATCTAAAATCTTCTTAAAACTTTGATGAAATATTTATTTTGTGGGATAAATAACTCATCCACTGTTTGAATAACCTTAATTATAATAAAATTGACATTTTAAAAATTAGTGACATCTCAAATTCACACCTATTTATTTGCGGAAATTTCTTTCATTGTTTTTCATTTGAGCCTCTAAAAATTATGACATAAACTTAGAAAAGCACCATCAGTCACTGCTCAATATCCTTTTTTACATAGAGGTTTTGATCAACTAATACTCAATAAAAATCATGGTTCTTTAGAAATATATATAAACAATAATTTCTTTCCCTTAGGGTATTTTGGAGGCTATATAGATCCTTATTTGGTAAACATGCATTGCCTTCATCTTTACCAGGGAGAAACCCATCATGTTTCCCAACAAACAATTATGTGTCAAGAACACCATTCAAGAAAGAACATTTGATGTCCATTTGACATACTGTGATACACTTTTTAATCTCCATGGTTAGTAATAATCATATAGTTCAAATTCTTGTTATAGGTGAATACATCTCATCAACATCAATTTTATAAATTTGGTAATACACCTTGCACACAATCCATGCTTTGTCCCAATACACCCTAGATTCTTCATTATGTTTATTTCAGAACACCCACTTGGTTCCAATGAAATTATTTTCACTCATCCTTAGAACAAATTCACATTTATTATTTTTATCTATTTGGTCAATCTATTCATACATATCCTTGTCCCAATACTCATCATTTTTATCTCGTTTAATTTTTTTCCAAATAACAACAATAAAGATACTTTCATTCGAGCCTTTGTTATTCTTGTTTGAAATGGGGTTATATAGTCTCCATGACGTTTCATTCAGTGATTTTGAACTTTATCATTTATATTCTTGACACCGCTAGAATTTATAAACTTTAATCACAGTCCAAGTCTTTATCAGAGTTCTCCACATTCATAATAACTCATGATGGACCCTTCACTCCTTCATCAGTTTCATATTCCAAAATTTATAGGTTTTCATGAGAGACCTGCTCATGTGAATATTTTATTTTCCCACATTAAACAACCTCAACATAATTTATATCAATCATATTTTCAATTATCTTATTTGTACTCTCGCAAGAATTACTCTTTGATGACTATTAAAGAAATATGCCTTCATCTCCTTGATCTTATATATTTTTCTTCTCCCATCATTGAGAATAAAAACATTAATTAAAAACTATCATAAGTACTTGAGTGTATGTTTCTTTCCAGAACAAATTTCATTTCTAGTTATCCCTTAATTTTTAAATAAAAATGGTTTATTGGATATGTACATTTCTTCAAGAAAAAATTCTTTCGAGTATCTTCCCAAAAGAGTCTCTTAAATTAATTTTTTTTGGGCCATATTCTTGATTATGTAATTTCTTATATCTAATACACCATTTTTATATGGTGTTTTGACAGCCAAAACCTGATGTTGAATTCTATGATTCTATATAAATTCATTAATTAGATGATTTATAAATGAAATCACATTTCTAGTTCATATTTTATAAATAATCAAAACCTATCATCTTTTTATATATCTTCGGATATAGAGTGATACATCTATAAACCATGGTCATATGAGTGATGGGAATAATCCTTGACATTTTTATTAATTAATCATCTAAAAATACATAATACCCATATCCATCAATTTATGTCCGTGAAATTTTCCAATAAGCATTCACATGAACAAGTTCAAGTAACTCTATTACTTTATCTTCTTTGGATTGTAAGACTTCTATATAATCTTTCCCTTTTAAAAAGAATCCTTTTTTTGTGTTTGGTCATACATGATATGTGGAATATCATGTGTTTTATTATTTTTTACCAACCAATACAAAGATGTTTGTCTTAAATGGACAAGCCACATATTCAATAACATGTTATACTATTGGGAAAGTATACAAAATACTTATCTAACCAGGTATAGATTTCCCTAGGTTCTTCTTAACTATAGAATAACTGAACCATATTTATCTTTGATAGTGGATTCATTCCCATTGAACTCCATCATATTTTTTTGGTCGCACATTTAGATGAAACTGAGAATATTATGACTTATACCATTAACCAAGATAACTTAAATCCTCATGAGATATTTTCCTCTAATCATGGATTTTCTAGACCCAATAATATTAAGGCCATAATCATTCCTAAAATGAATGATACCATAATTATTATACTTTAAATTCAAAATGAGGTATTTATTTAATGTCATATGTGATTGGAATACTCTATCCAATATCCATGAGTTATACTTTTCCATTTACATTAAGGAAATCTTAACAATATTATCCTTCTTAAAACTAAATTTCATTACACATGTTTGTGATGAATGTTCCTCAACCGTTTTCTCTGTGAACTCCTCTTCTTTTTGAAGAATAGAAAATGTCACGACCCCTTCCCCACAAAGTGTACCCCTCCTGGGCCGGCAATGTGAGAAGGGATATAATGACCCCTGAGTCCCTCCTCCAGTAGGCCCCGGGTTGGCGACTAGCACCGAGGGTATAATAAACATACAAATGGGAGGCATTACCCTCTAAGAGAACACAAGTAGAAAAGAGAGATAGAATAGAATCCAATCAACTCCAACTCAGAAATGAAATATAAAAGAAACCCTAATACATATATGAAATGCCATGAAAAATTACTACAACGGAAAGGGAAAACTAAAAGTACCCAAAAGAAAGTAAAACGACAGCGACCACAAGCCCGAACAGCTCATCCTCCAACCGCAAGCTAGTAGTAACCAGCTTGATCTCCAACCTGCTCCAAGTGACCTGAAAAAACAGTTTATATGTACATAGGGTGAGTATAACAGTATACTCAGTAGGATCCTCCCCAAGCCTCTCGTGCAAAAGTAAAGAAAGCATGCTAAAGCCCAGTGAACAACAAGTGAAACTAACTCGTCACCTAAACAGGTATACTATGTTCCCAACCTCACCATGACTACTCTCACCAAGTAACGCATACAAGAATATAGCATATAGTAAAGAATATCAAGGGTACCCCGCTACTACTTCCCCACTGGTTTTCCGCTTTTCCCCAATGACATACGTCTTGTGCATCTCTCTCCAAAGGCTTGCCCGCAGACACCTGGGCTAAGCTCCACAATCTGCTCCTCGTGCACCACATAGGCTTGCCCGCAGACACCTGGGCGAAGCACCACACCGTCGTCACAACCAAAGGTAACCAGGTAGTTTTTGGGAGCCACCGTAGCTCGCATAACGTGTATCATATGTCGGGTATAATACCTCAAGCCTTTACAGCCCATACGCCGAGTAAGGATCCTCAAGACATCACAGCCTATACACGTTACACCTATAGTAGTCCATAGGATACTATATCTAGAATATATGCGTGTGAATAACCACAAGCCATTACAGCCCTCTACACACATATATGGGGTAACTAACCGCTATGCCTCATGGCCCAAGTATCTACCAAGAGAAGAGAGCGGGGCCAAAGGGGGTAGTCATCCATTCGACCTCCCATCAGAATGTTGGGGAAAACACACCCCCAGGGCTCAAAATCCCCGGGGTGTCAGTTGCCCTTACCGACAGGGTGGAGTAGCATATAGAAACACAAAAAGTACAGAATATATATGTAACTCACATCCACACTATGGGCATTACCTAGTCTTAGATACAACTGCAGCTAACGTCTCTTAGACTCTAGGCTGCTACTTCTAAGACTAGGTATCCTATAAGCACACAAACATTTGAAGAGATTTATTAGATTACTCCGTTCTCATTTTATCAGTTCCACTGTACATTAATTAATTATTTAAACATTAATTAAGAATGAAGAATTCCACATTAAACTGAATTGGAATCACATTCAAAAACAACTGCTCCTTTTTAAGATTCACATCACCTTTAAATTCCAGCATCTCCATCCCCGTGGGTTTTCACCATTTAATCAAACATTCATTATAGAGTTACTTTCTCACATTCCCAGACATTCTAGAAAAGCATCCTATGCTACTAAACACAAAGGAGGCTCAACACGATGAGTAGATATACTACTCGTCGAGTCTTTGCCGCCTATAGAAAGAGCATAGACCCATCCTCCATCGAGAGGATAAACATGGAAAGCACGTGGCATACCCCGTGTGTCTTCGCCTCCTTCGGAAAGAGGGTAAGCAAGACCAGCTGCCTTGAGCAGTGGGGAAAAGTAAAGCAGATAAACAACCAAACCAAACCACCAACATCAAACCATCAAATTCATCTCATACCATCATCCTTGGTGTCCTCCCCGACAACCATATGCATAAACCGATGCATCTCGCCACACTAGGCGTCATCCGCTGCCACAACCACAAGTCCCCATGCCTCCACATATCACAACAGCCATCCAGGCTCACATCAAATCACCAGCAGCAGGAAATCAAAGATCACAAAATGGGCTCTCGGCCCTTTAACAAGGCATTCAGCCTTCAAACAAAATGAGCACTCAGAGCTCCAAACCGCAAGGCATTCAGCCTTACAAGCAAGCGGGTAACTCAGAACCCTTTTGAAATTATCGAACTAATAGTTCTTTAATCCATCTTGAATTAACAGATTCATTAACATGCCTCTTTATCTTTAGCCAATTATTTAACAAATAATTCTGGCTTTACGTTCTTTATCAATTTCCATCATGAATGAGCAACTAATTAAAGAAAAACATAGATATCACTCTATCTAGGAAAACATGAGGCAAACCGTTATCACGGTATAAAGAAACAATATGCGATCAACCAATTCTTTTAATCTGGTTCAAGTATTTAATTAGGTCAATTTCATTGTGATCCAAAGGGATAAATCATGCTAATTCTACGATTGCACATATACAATTAGAGAAGCCATGAATCCCCTACCTCAAACAGTTCATCACGTTCTTTATCCACACAACAGGTCACGATCCTCCCCTCGCGACAACTGCATCCACCAGAGGATGCTACGGTATGACAGTACCAACCAACCCCAAGAAAACCCATTAGAATCTTGAAAATTACATGGTATAATTATGGAAAGGAGGATAGGAGAAGATGAACCCCAAAAGAATGACGATACAACATACCTTATATCGAAGATTGATCGAAACAGCTTGGTTGCATCAAAACAAAGCGGAACCAATCCTAGGAGTAAAGATTGATTGTGCAACTCCTACGGAAAGGATTGAAAGGTTATAGCGTCTCTTAGCTGAGAACAAATGGAAAGAACAAGGAAGAATGATATCTCGTCCCTTTTTATGATTTAATGGGGCGACGGTTTAAGATCCGGTTAATTCTATATTAAAAACGGATTGCATTAACCCACGTGGTTTGACCAAGTAAAACAGTCCAAGCCTTAGGAATAATTAATATAGGATTTATGGCATTTTAAACGGCCTTAAGAGCCCTTAAAATAAGGCTTAAAAAGTATTTTACGTCAAAGGAAACGTCAAAAGGGAAAAAACTATAGGAGTCTGGAAACACTGTTCACCCACTGTTACTGTACATGAAACCGATCTGTGAAACCGATCTGTGAAACTAATCTGTCACACCGATCAGTGAAACTGATTTGTCACACCGATCTATGAAACCGATCTGTCAGACCGATCTGTGAAACCGATCTGTCACAGCGATCTGTGAAACCGATCTGTCAGACCGATCTGTGAAACCGATCTGTCACAGCGATCTGTGAAACCGATCTGTCACATCGATCTGTGAAACCGATCTGTCACACCGATCTGTGAAACCGATCTGTCACACCGATCTGTGAAACTGATCTGTCAGATCGATCTGTCAAACCGATCTGTCACACTGATCTGTGAAACCGCTCTGTCAGACCGATCTGTGAAATCTATCTGTCACACCGATCTATGAAACCGATCTGTCAGACCGATCTGTGAAACCGATCTGTGAAACCGATCTGTCACACCGATCTGTGAAACTGGTCTGTCACACCGATCTATGAAACCGATCTGTCACACCGATCTGTGAAACCGATCTGTCACACCGATCTGTGAAACCGATCCGTCAGACCGATCTGTGAAACCGATCTGTCACACCGATCTGTGAAACCGATCCGTCAGACCGATCTGTGAAACTGATTTGTGAGACCGATCTGTCAGACCGATCTGTTACTGTTCATAAAACTGGAAACACTGTTCACAGAACTGGAAAATTGGCAAAGTGTTGGGGATAAGTCCCCTTGACCTCCCGGAACACCTCCAACACCAAAATTCACAAAGTAATGGACCGGAGAGGTCCAGGCCATTACATTAGATACCTCTCAAAACATTCTCGTCCTCGAGAATTAAAAACCAACCCAGAAGAAAAGAGGGGTCCGAATAACCACCCCATAAGATACCTCTCAGGGGAAAACCACCATGAGTTATTCGAAATCTGGAACAAAACTACGACATCCGGGAGTATGGGAACAAACAATCCATACCCAAACAATTCATTCATAACATCACATGAAAAGTACATAAATAAAACATGAAAGGTCTAACCATAAATGAAACATCATTACATGAAAGGAGTTAACCATTAAACAACTCTGGGTACTGAGCACGTATATGTGACTCACGTTCCCAGGTACTCTCCTCCATGCCACCGTGTCGCCACAAGACACGAACTAAGGGGATAGAATGCCCACGCAACACCTTCTCCTTATGGTCTTGGATCTCCACAGGTCGCTCCTCGAAGGTTTCATCATCGTCAATATCGATCTCTCCCCAATCGATAACATGAGATTCATCATGAAGATAACGACGGAGCTGTGATACATGGAAAACATCATGTATCCGACTCATCTGAGGGGGAAGTGCTACTCGATATTCCATAGCTGCAACACGAGCTAACACCTCGAAAGACCCAACAAACCGGGGAGAAAGCTTACTTCCACGACCAAACCTTCGCTGCCCACGACGGGGAGTCACCTTCAGAAACACATGATCCCCAACATTAAACTCTAATGGTCTCCTTCTTTGATCAGCATATGATTTTTGATGATCCTGTGCTGTCTTCATCCTCTCACGAATCACCTGTACCATCTCTGTTGTATTCTGCACTAGTTCTGGTCCGAGAATTGCTGACACTCCGACCCCAGTCCAGCACAACGGAGAACAGCATGGCCGGCCATACAAGGCTTCAAACATCGCTATGTCGATGGTAGAGTGAAAACTATTATTGTAAGTGAACTCTACCAAGGGTAAGTGCTTTGTCCATGAACCTCCAAAATCAAGAACACAAGAGCGCAACATGTCTTCAAGAGTCTGGATGGTTCGCTTTGTCTGACCATCCGTTTGAGGATGAAAAGCAGTGCTAAGGCACAGTTGAGAGCCAAAAGCATGTTGGAGACCTCTCCACACCCTAGAGGTAAAACGAGGGTCTCGATCAGAAATGATCGTCTTAGGAACTCCGTGAAGCCTCACCACCTCCTCCAGATACTGCCTCGACAAAACCTCCACTGAGCTCGACTCCTTGATCACTATAAAGTGGTCCGACTTTTTTAAACGATCCACTACCACCCATATAGCATCATGTCCTCCCGGAGTTCGAGGTAAACCTGTAACAAAGTCCATTGAGATGTCCTCTTACTTCCACTGAGGAATCTATAATTGCTGGAGAAGACCACCAAGAACACGGTGTTCGGCCTTCACCTTCTGGCAGACTAAACATCGAGACACACACTCTACCACTACACGCTTCAGCCCAGGCCACCAAAACCGACTCCTCAAGGACCGGTACATCTTTGTCACACCAGGATGTACTGCTAAGGGTGAACTATGGAACTCTCGGAGAACCGTCTCACGCATCTCCAAGGGAACCAAAAGCCTGCCATGATACAACACTCGGTGTTGTTCATCCTCCGACCAACCATTAGGGGCCTCACCACACACAACTCTGTCTCTCCAAACTTCCACCTCTAGATCACCCAACTGAGACTCTTCCACCTTCTGCTTCAGGGATGACTGCACCATCATCTGGAAAAGACAACCTCTACCCCCAACTTCTCCCATATCAAGATGCAAAGCTGCTAGCTATTCCATCACTCTCCAGGAATCACCAGATTCACGCAAAACATCATTACGCGACTTTCGGCTTAGTGCATCAGCTACAACGTTCACTTTTACAGGTGTATACGATATTTCAAAGTCGTATTCCTGCAAGAACTCCATCCACCGATGCTGCCTCAAGTTCAAGTCACGTTGGGAGAAAACATACCTCAAACTCTTATGATCAGTGAAAACCACAAAGTGCTCACCAATAAGGTAATGTCTCCACAACTTTAGAGCAAACACCACGGCTGCCAACTCAAGATCATGGGTGGCGTAGTTGCATTCATGTGGACGCCACCGCCGAGACCCATAAGAAACAACTGACCTCTGCTGCATGAGAACACAGCCTAGCCCCAGATGTGAAGCATCACAGAAAACATCAAGCTGGACTCCCTCCGCTGGAAGACAAAGGACTGGAGAACTTACCAACTTCTCTTTTAGATATTCGAAAGCTGCCTGACACTGATCAGTCCATATGAACGCTTGATCCTTCTTGGTCAAAGCTGTCAGAGGAGTCTCAACTCGGGAGAAATTGGCTACAAACCTCCTATAATAGCCTGTGAGACCAAGGAAACTTCGCACCTCTGATACGGTCTTGGGGGCTGCCCATGACACCACTGCCTCTATCTTCGAAGGATCCACAGCTACTCCCTGTTGGGACACAACATGCCCCAAGAAACGAACTTCTCGAGCCCAGAACTCACACTTGGACAACTTCCCAAACAACTGATGTTGGCGAAGAGCTCCCAAAACGGCTCGTAGATGTTCTGCATGCTCCACTTCAGATGTGGAGTACACAAGGATGTCGTCGATGAAAACCACAACAAACTTGTCTAGGAATTCACGGAACACAGCATTCATCAACCCCATGAAAATAGCTAGAGCATTCGTCACGCCGAATGGCATTACAACAAACTCATAATGCCCATGACGACAACAGAAAGCAGTCTTTGGGATATCCTCATCCTTTACACGCATCTGATGATATCCTGACCATAAGTCGATCTTTGAGAACCAACTTTCACCCTTCAGTTGATCAAATAAGTCATCAATCCGTGGAAGAGGATATCTGTTCTTTATTTTCACTTTGTTTAATTGACGATAATTGACACACAACTGCAAACTACCGTCAGCCTTTTTCACAAACAAAACTTGTGCACCCCACGGTGACACGCTTGGCCGAACAAAACCACACTGCAACAGACCATCAAGATGAATACGTAGCTCTCGTAACTCAGAAGGGGCCATTCTATGCGGAGACATAGAGATAGGAGACGCTCCTGGCTGTAGCTCGATCCCAAAATCGATCTCTCGTCGAGGGGGTAATGCTACAACCTATTTGGGAAAGACGTCAGGGTACTCCTCTACGACCCTAGGAAATGCCAACTGTTGAACCTCTGAAGAACTCAACATCATCCCAGCCATCATGGATGATAAGGATGAAACTCGTCTATGACTCATTCGAGGATCTCGCTCACCAGCAAACACCACTGTTTCTCCATCTACATCGAAGAAGATGACCTCCTTCCGGAAGCAATCCACAATAGCCTGCACCGAATACAACCAATCCATGCCGAGGATGACATCATATGGTTGTATTCGTAAACATAGAAAATCTCCCCAAGAGCGGTGCTGCCCCAACACTAGCTCACAGTCTCTACATACTTCAAACAAGCTAGCTCGACCTCCAACTGGCGTAGTCAACGCCAAGGGCACTGGAAGCCTCTCTACCTCAATTCCCAAAGCATGGACAAGGGTAGGGGATATAAAGGAGTGTGTTGCTCCTGAATCAAACAAGGCATACACTAAGGTATAAAACAAGAAAAGGGTACCTCGGACGACGTCTGGCTCGCCTGGAGCTGGCAACGCTAGAGCATGAAGCTGACCACGACCACCTCCACGGCCTCTCTGACCCTGATGACGACCACCACCACAGCCGCGCTATGCTATCTGAGGACGGGGAGCATCATGGGGTTGTCCTCTGCCTGCTCCATCTACCCTCTGGTGATCTAAAGCTGGTGCAACCTGCTGCTGCTGCCTCGGCTGGAACTGGCTCAACGGAGGAACCTGGAGTGGAGCGCCTGGTGCACGATGACTGCTCTGAAAAGTCCGGCACTCCCACTGCTGATGACAATGACCACCATAAGAAAAACAAGCGCATGATCCCTTGGCATAGGCCTGAGAGTTTCTGCCTCCAGAGAATCGAGATGGGAAGGGCTGGGACCTACCCCCAGGTGAACATAAACTCTTCTGTCCTAAAAACCGGGTACCCTGGACCACAGCTCTGCTTCATGAGGAATCATGACGATTCCCCTCTCGTGACAACCCGGTCCTAGCCAAAGTCCTCTCAACAACCTCTGCCCTCGCCAGCACCTCAAGATATGTCTTAAGCATCAATGGGGTGACCTGGCGCTGGATCTCTGGATGCAAAGCCTCCTCGAAATGCCTCGCCCTGGCCTCATCATCTGGTAACAGGTCTGAAGCATATCGTAGAAGGTTCTTGAAATGGATTCCAAACTCTCGAACACTGGAGCTCCCCTGCCGAAGGGTGAGAAGCTCCTGGCTACTGGACACCTTCGTAGTCGATGAAAGAAACTTGACTCTAAACCTGTCTCGAAACTCCTCCCACGAGATCGCTGACTCCTCACGATCACCGAGGAATAAGAACCACCATTGTCTCGCTGCTCCACGCAGCATCGTCACAACCAAGGACACCCAGTGTTCCTTCCGAGCACGAATCAAACTGAAGCCTATCTCGACCTCCTCCAACCAGTCTTCTGTGACTGCATCTGAAACGGAGCCCTCGTACTTCTGTAGACTCTGGCGCTGAAACTCTCGGAGTTTCTTCATCCATGTGTCATCATCGTCAACCTCTACCCGGCGGCAATCTGTTGGAACAACCTGCTGGGCACCTTCTGCGCAAACCTGACGAGGACGTCGACCTGGAGCCATACCTGTAAAATAACAACTGTTAGAGCTCCTAATCCTAGAATATGGAAGACTCAACATTAATTAATTAATTGTTTTCTTTTATTAATTTTAGGTTACCTATCCCAAGGTCTACCCATTCAAACACAGGCGCAAAGAATAATGATGCATGATCCTTTCCTAGGTCTCTACCCTGCAACCAGTATCACTTTGTTTAGTAGCCATCGTAAACTTAATGGTCCATGCAACAGATCATAGGGGGCCCTGAACGCCTATGTCTCTGCCGGTCTCCAGGGTTTACCCTACTTGCTAAACATGAATGACACTGTTTCCCTACCATCCCATGCATCCTCACCTGTGCCTAACTCCAAACTCCATCCTATCCCTCAACCAGACCTTTGATACCACTCTGTCACGACCCCCTCCCCACAAAGTGTACCCCTCCTGGGCCAGCAATGTGAGAAAGGAGATAATGACCCCCGAGTCCTGCCTCCAGTAGGCCCCGGGTTGGAGACTAGCACCGAGGGTATAATAAACATACAAATGGGAGGCATTACCCTCTAAGAGAACACATGCAGAAAAGAGAGATAGAATAGACTCCAATCAACTCCAACTCAGAACTAAAATATAAAAGAAACCCTAGTACATATATGAAATTCCATGCAAAAGTACTACAACTGAAAGGGAAAACTAAAAGTACCCAAAAGAAAGTAAAACGGCAGCGACCACAAGCCCGAATAGCTCCTCCTCCAACCGCAAGCTAGTAGTAACCAGCTTGATCTCCAACCTGCTCCAAGTGACCTGAAAAAACAGTTTATATGTACATAGGGTGAGTATAACAATATACTCAGTAGGATCCTCCCCAAGCCTCTCGTGCAAAAGTAAAGAAAGCATGCTAAAGCCCAGTGAACAACAAGTGAAACTAACTCGTCACCTAAACAGGTATACTATGTTCCCAACCTCACCATGGATACTCTCACCAAGTAACGCATACAAGAATATAGCATATAGTAAAGAATATCAAGGGTACCCCTCTACTACTTCCCCACTGGTTTTCCACTTTGCCCCAACGACATACGTCCTGTGCATCTCTCTCCAAAGGCTTGCCCGCAGACACCTGGGCTAAGCTCCACAATCTGCACCTCGTGCACCACATAGGCTTGCCCACAGACACCTGGGCGAAGCACCACACCGTCCTCACAACCAAAGGTAACCAGGTAGTTTTCAGGAGCCACCACAGATCGCATAACGTGTATCATACGTCGGGTATAATACCTCAAGCCTTTACAGCCCATACGCCGAGTAAGGATCCTCAAGCCATCACAGCCTATACACGTTACACCTATAGTAGTCCATAGGATACTATATCCAGAATATATGCGTGTGAATAACCACAAGCCATTACAGCCCTCTATACACATATATGGGGTAACTAACTGCTGTGCCTCATGGCACAAGTATCTACCAAGAGAAGAGAGCGGGGCCAAAGGGGGTAGTCATCCATTCGACCTACCAGCAGAATGTTGGGGAAAACACCCCCCCAGGGCTCAAAATCCCCAGGGTGTCAGTTGCCCTTACCGACAGGGTGGAGTAGCGTATAGAAACAATAAAAGTACAGAATATATATGTAACTCACATCCACACTATGGGCATTACCTAGTCTTAGATACAACTGCAGCTAACGTCTCTCAGACTCCAGGCTGCTACTTCTAAGACTAGGTATCCTATAACCACACAAACATTTGAAGATATTTATTAGATTACTTCGTTCTCATTTTATCAGTTCCACTGTACATTAATTAATTCTTTAAACATTAATTAAGAATGAACAATTCCACATTAAACTGAATTGGAATCACATTCAAAAACAACTGCTCCTTTTTAAGATTCACATCACCTTTAAATTCCAGCATCTCCATCCCCGTGGGTTTTCACCATTTAATCAAACATTCATTATAGAGTTACTTTCCCACATTCCAAGGCATTCTAGAAAAGCATCCTATGCTACTAAACACAAAGGAGGCTCAACACGGTGAGTAGATATACTACCCGTCGAGTCTTTGCCGCCTATAGAAAGAGCATAGACCCATCCTCCATCGAGAGGCTAAACACGGAAAGCACGTGGCATACCCCACGTGTCTTCGCCTCCTTCGGAAAGAGGGTAAGCAAGACCAGCTGCCTTGAGCAGTGGGGAAAAGTAAAGCAGATAAACAACCAAACCAAACCACCAACATCAAACCATCACATTCATCTCATACCATCATCCTTGGTGTCCTCCCCGACACCCATATGCATAAACCGATGCATCTTTCCACACTAGGCATCATCCGCTGCCACAACCACAAGTCCCCATGCCTCCACATATCACAACAGCCATCCAGACTCACATCAAATCACCAGCAGCTGGAAATCAAAGATCACAAAATGGGCTCTCAGCCCTTTAACAAGGCATTCAGTCTTCAAACAAAATGAGCACTCAGAGCTCCAAACCACAAGGCATTCAGCCTTACAAGTAAGCGGGTAACTCAGAACCCTTTTGAAATTATCAAACTAATAGTTCTTTAATCCATCTTGAATTAATAGATTCATTAACATGCCACTTTATCTTTAGCCAATTATTTAACAAATAATTCCGGCTTTACGTTATTTATCAATTTCCATCATGAACGAGCAACTAATTAAAGAAAAACATAGATATCACTCTATCTAGGAAAACATGAGGCAAACCGTTATCACGGTATAAAGCAACAATATGCGATCAACGAATTCTTTTAATCCAGTTCAAGTATTTAATTAGGTCAATTTCATTGTGATCCAAAGGGATAAATCATGCTAATTCTACGATTGCACATATACAATTAGAGAAGCCATGAATCCCCTACCTCAAACAGTTCCTCATGTTCTTTATCCACACAACAGGTCATGATCCTCCCCTCGCGACAACTGCATCCACCGGAGGATACTGCGGTACGACAGTACCAACCAACCCCAAGAAAACCCATTAGAATCTTTGAAATTACATGGTATAATTATGGAAAGGAGGATAGGAGAAGATGAACCCCAAAATAATGACGACACAAAATACCTTATATCAAAGATTGATCGACACAGCTTGGTTGCATCAAAACAAAGCGGAACCAATCCTAGGAGTAAAGATTGATTTTGAAACTCCTACGGAAAGGATTGAAAGGTTATAGCGTCTCTTAGCTGAGAACAAATGGAAAGAACAAGGGAGAATGATATCTCGTCCCTTTTTAAGATTTAATGGGGCGACAGTTTAAGATCCGGTTAATTCTCCATTAAAAACGGATCGCATTAACCCACGTGGTTTGACCAAGTAAAACATTCCAAGCCTTAGGAATAATTAATATAGGATTTATGGAATTTTAAATGGCCTTAAGAGCCCTTAAAATAAGGCTTAAAAAGTATTTTACGTCAAAGGAAACGTCAAAAGGGGCATAACTGTAGGAGTCTGGAAACACTGTTCACCCACTGTTACTGTACATGAAACTGATCTGTGAAACCGATCTGTCACACCGATCTCTGAAACTGATCTGTCACACCGATCTTTGAAACCGATCTGTCAGACCAATCTGTGAAACCGATCTGTCACACCGATCTGTGAAACCGATCTGTCAGACCGATCTGTGAAACCGATCTGTCACACCGATCTGTGAAACCGATCTGTCACACCGATCTGTGAAACCGATCTGTCACACCGATCTGTGAAACCGATGTGTCACACCGATCTGTGACACCGATCTGTCAGACCGATCTGTGAAACCGATCTGTCACACCGATCTGTGAAACCGCTCTGTCAGACTGATCTGTGAAACCGATCTGTCACACCGATCTGTGAAACCGATCTGTGAAACCGATCTGTGAAACCGATCTGTGAAACTGATCTGTCACACCGATCTGTAAAACTGGTCTGTCACACCGATCTATGAAACCGATCTGTCACACCGATCTTTGAAACCAATCTGTCACACCGATCTGTGAAACCGATCTGTCAGACCGATCTGTGAAACCGATCTGTCACACCGATATGTGAAACCGATCTGTCAGACCGATCTGTGAAACTGATCTGTGAGACCGATCTGTCAGACCGATCGGTGAGACCAATCTGTTATTGTTCATAAAACTGGAAACATTGTTCACAGAACTGGAAAAGTGGCAAAGTGTTGGGGATAAGTCCCCTTGACCTCCCGGAACACCTCCAACAACAAAATTCACAAAGTAATGGACCGGAGAGGTCCGGGCCATTACAGAAAAATATTTTTGAGTCTCTATGATTTTATATGAAGGTCCCATAATTTTTATTATTGAAATTTGTGAAATTATTTATGAATTTTTTTATTCTTGATGCATATTTGATTTCCTTATACACACTTCCTTAAGAAAAATATCCATTAAATGAAATGGAATGATTAGAAATTATTCTGGCCTTTTTGGATTAGTTTTGATCCCAGAAGGACCTTATAAGAATAGAGAACACATAGTAAGTGTATCCCAACATTTCACAGTAAAATAATATTTCTCTTCAAGCATTAGAAATTTCCCTCTCATTATAGTAAATTTCTTTCAATTATTTTAAAGATCAACCTTCTTTTGGGGAGTAAGAAATTGGGGTTTTAAAATAAAATCAAATTTGATTTTATCCTTAAACCACTTAACATGAGGTATAGATATATATTCTTCCTAATTAATTTCATTATATTAAAATGATGATGATTACTTTTTTTAAATCATCATTATGGGTGCCATGAATCTTTCTGGATATTTACATTTTTTATGTCAATTCATGAATTTTTCTTCTATCTCCTCAATTCACTTCACTTTATCATTGATAGTTTCCCCTAAACCATAAATGATTTTTCTTTTTTATTCAATTTTGATTTTAAATTTTATTTCTTTCCCCAAGTTTCCTTAATTTATATATTTTAGTTTTTCGACCTCATACTTTGAATCTATGCTTTATTCCTCTTATTTTTTCATGTACAACTCAAAATCCGGCGCCACTATGTTGGACATCTTAGTCTTTTCCCTCCAAATATCCTGTTCATGAAAGGATATCTAAAGTTACAGCTTTAGATAAAACATTCCTAAAACAAATTCATTCTCATAAGTACTATCATAATAAAATGGTATATTTTTAATAGAAATAAACATGCCACTACTATTAAAATTTTCAACTTCTTCTACTTCACTATCACTAGAAAAATCATCTTATTTATAAAAAAATTATTCATTTTAAAGGAACTCCATAGATAGTTATTTGAACCTTATTTTTTTTATCTTCTTGGGTTATTTTTATTCATCATCATCATCCTGATATTTTCTATGACATTTATCCAAAAGATTTCTCACCTCTTCACATTTAAAGCAAGTATGGGGAAGCTTACCCTAAAATCTCCATATTCAAATCTTATGATTAGAGGATATACATCTAATAAACTCATAAACTTCATTAACTTCATGATTATAAATTATATAGTGATTCTTTATATATTTAAAGTAATCCTATTTGATATTTTCTGACATTTTTAACTAATTGTATTCATTTTTTGTCACATAATTTATAAAAGTAATATGAAAACAATAAAGTGATACCTCATTTGGATATTTGTCTTATAGAACCAAATCTTTTCCACTGAAATGAGGAGGGATTATTCTCATTATTTTATCATCTTTGAGATATTATCTAAGTCTTAATATATATTCAACAAGAACATTTATATGATCAAAAAAGTCATCGAGTATCCTGATTTAATTCATTCTCCAATATTTATATTCATTACACAGAACCTACAACATTACCTCTCAAACATTAAAATATCCTTCATAAATATTCAAAATCTTTTCCTACATATCATGATATGTTTTGGAGGAATTTATCTTTTTGAAAATGGGATTTAAAGGAGAACTTCCAAAAACATTATATCTTTAGAATCTTCATCCAATTTTCAATGTCCACTCTCCATCAAAATATCTTCTTTCAATACTTGTAGTGATCCAAAATGGCCATTGTTTAAACATACATTACCAAGGATATGGATTAATATATCATTTGGCTTTTCTACTACTAGAAATTAATTCTTTTAAATATGGGGATTTCTTTATGGGTGTCAAATATTTCTATGCTTATAAAAGGGAAAAAAATAAAAAACACATTAATACCACATTTTAGAGCCCTATATTGGATAACATCCTAAGCGGGTGGTGGAGGATGTTAGATTCAAGATATTAAAGATAAAACAACTCTACCTTTAATGGGGATTTTTCCCTCAATTTGAAGAACACATCAATTTATCTCTCCCATTCCCCTCCATGTGTTAGGAAAATAATATAAAAATAATAGATTTTACTGGGTTTACCCTCAATGTGATGCATCCAAGGAGAATGCATGATATTTCACTGATGCACCAAATTTAAAATAATCTCACTACATACAATGTTCACTCTACAATTAATATTACTCCTGAAAAAACACCTTTTTTGACCTTCAATATTTTATATGAGATCTAGAAAACCCTCCTAGATCTATCTTTATATGTCTCTCTCTACCTTTATTCAATAATGATGTATCTCATGTGGCGTTGATATATTAATATAACACCCTTTCTATCACATATCTTGTGAATATGATTTTAAGAGATGTAAATAAATATTTAATTCTCCACATATCTTCTGTTGTAACTACATGGATATTTCAAAAAGATAAAACTTCCCAATAATATATATAATGTGATATCCTGCATTTATATTTTTTTGTAAACATTAAAAAAATATTCAATTATGATTATCATGGTATTTAGTTTGATAATTCATTTATGGGTAACCACAAAAGTTCACTACATTTGCTCATAGATATTGTTCTCCCAATTTCCACCTTAAAACTCTTTTAGTGTTCTACAATGTAACTATCTTTTCTATAGATTAAACTCCCCTAAAATAGAATAGGTTACTTCCCCACATAGTTTATTTTATCACATAACTGATTTTCTCAAGAAACGTTTTTCTCAACAGCCTGTCCATGTAGGTGATTTTCTTACATATCTATTTCCTCTGGCTTATATAATTCCATAATTCCATAATTCCACCAAAATAAACTCATATTGTAAAAATATACACTTTTTATAAAATCCACAAAAAAAATCATTTTTTGTTTAAAAAGTATGAATCATTAATAGACGTTTACATATATTAAAATACCTTTAAAAAAACATTTGTTACTTTTATTATAAAATAGGGGAAATACATTTTTTTCACATTTAATAAATTAAAATTCACAAAATATTGATGAAATTATTTTCCATTAAAATAGCCATGTAAACATATAAGGTAATCTACAAATATATGAACAGTAATGATGGTGATAAAATCCATTCATTTTCTAAATTTTAAAAATAGACATTCTTTTTAAATTTTTGTAAAGATAGTCAAAGGTGGCCCATATGAAAAATGTTATGAAATTTCATTTCAATATATTTTAAAAGCTGGTAAATTATTAATTAAACCGAATTTTGGAAATATTTTATTTATATAGAATAAAAGTCTTGAAATAAGATACATTATCTACTTGAGAAGTTTGGTTAAAAGTATTTAAAACCCATTATAGTAATGATTTTAATGAAAACCCATTTAAAAACTTTAAAAACCAAAAATCCCATGAAAGAAAAAACATATTAAAAAAAATATAGTAATATTAGTATAAAAATATTCTTGATATTATAATTAAAGATTCAATATATACACCATATAAATGAATATAGGTTCATAAATCAAACCATGTGTTAGAGGATGATATTTGAGATGATAAACCCTTGCATCTTAGATTATGATTGATTGATAAATCCAGTGAATGAAGAAAGATAACATGATTATGTAAAAACCATAATTTCCATTAAATAATATATTAAAACACATTTATGGTTTAGAAATTAAACAATATCAAATAAATCATGATGTATAACATGAATTATGTGTCAAATTATTTAAATTGAGACCATCAAAACCCTTAAAGAAATTTTAACATTTAAATAAATATGTAATGAAAGAAATAACTTAGAAAAAATTTAAATATCATGATCAATAATTCATTCATGATATAATATCTCAATATGAATCACATACATCTTATAAAAGGAATTAGGTTAATAACACAAGACATTTCTCAACGAATTAATATTGAGAGGAATAATCCTGAAAAATATCATCTAATTTAAGGTATAATTTAATCAATGAAGTGATTATGTGTAAAAATTATAAAACCAAAAAAGGGGTCAATACAAAATAAAACAATTATATATAATTTTACACATAATCATTCATAAAATAGTAAAATAATTATAATTATAACCCAATGAATAGAAATGTTTTTAAGAAACCCCTTTCCTCGAGTCCATACATTCTAGGTAGGTCCTTTAACTATGGTATAAAAAAATTTATATTAATCATTTAACTGTTTTAGAACCTTTTCTAGATTTATTCCCTTATCATTAAACAATTTATTTCACTTATTTCTAGAATATAATTAATTACATAATAAATTAATTCCACTTCTGTTGTTTTGAGGACGTTCAATTCATTATTAAAAAAAAATTTGGAAGGTTACTCAGGGTAAAAGAGGTCAATTTTCCATAAAATATATAATAATAAAAAGGAAATACATTTTTATACAACATACAAAATTTTATAGTAAACCATGAAAGGTACATATGAGAAATGAATCACATCACATCATGGAGGTGGTATTCCCGATGTACTCATGAGCTTCGTAATCATTTTTAATGGGAGGAAGGGTAACAAGGTTAGTAATATATTATATTTAAAAATGATAATCATTTCATTAAAATAATATATATATATATATATATATATATATATTGAATCCTTTATAATAACCAATCATGTGAGTTGGTGATGAAAAATGAAACACACCTCTTCGTAGTGGTGGTGTTCCACACGTACACATGAATGATGTATTCATTCCCCATAGGATGAAAAAAGGAGATGAATAAGGTTTCCCCATTAACAAAATAATAAATCATTTTTAGATAATTATGTTATTATATTTTAATGGTTAGGAATGAATTCAAGGATGTAAATAAGAAGTAAAATTAAAGATATATGTCAAAATTATTACCTCCTTTTCGAGCGACCTCATATGTATTTCTTCTTAAGGACCCTAGGACTGGTATTTTGTAGACAATATGACCCCCATAAATTAGATAAGTATGTTTAAAATAGTTTTTAGTAGGTTTTTATCGATAAAAGTGGATCAAGGTGGTGTGAATAATACATAAGATGTGGTGTCCTTTTATAGTGAAGGAAATGACAAACTAGGAATTAGATAAAATATGTAAATATAATAATTTTTGTTATGTTAAAGTGGAAAAAGAGAAAAAAATCAGAATATAAGATATTTTAAGGTTAAAATATTTATAACCAATAAAATTTTTGTAGGTTAATGTGGGATTTTAAACCTTATCTTTGGGTTTAACCCATTCACTAACCAATTTTAACCTTAACCATCGTAACAACTTTTTCAATACTAAAGGTTTATAAATTTACATATAAGGTAAAAATTGGAAATGAAATAGCAAGTGGATGAAATTTTATACCATATATCACCCTTTTTTCTTTTTTATATTTTTATGATATTTAAATAATTAAATAATATATTATTTTATATAAAACACCATTAAAGTAATTTTAAAAAAAATTCACATATGTTCACATTAATGAAATCAAGAGAGTTTTGGAATTAAATAGAAACTATCTAAAAAATATATACAATTTTATTGAAAAAACATTCTTTGGAAACCATAATAAAATCAAAAACACATTTCTTTCAATGTTTTTAAAATCATTTAATTTGAATTTTCTACTCCTTCCACAAGCATTCTGTAAGCATTGTGTAAGCATTTAAGGTTATTATACCATCAAGAAAAAATTAAAATAAATTATCATCATAAATTCTGTAATTACTTTCAAAATAATATTTTATAATCATTAATAACATATTATTATCCATCTCTAAACATATAATAGAAATTTAACATAAGAGAGTGAAATTTTGGAATTTTCCTTTACTTAAAATATTATAAAGGTCTTTATAAAAGAGATATTGCACAAAAATAGAATAATTTAGAATATTTAAATGTTTTGGTAAAAATAAACTGATAAAATATAAATAATTAAGTTTGATATATTTTTAAGTCCATATCAAATTAGTTTTAAGCTTAATTATTTGATTTACCCTTACCGAGGTGATAAAATTTTTCCATAGTTACTACTCATTATGACCAAAAATAAATTTGAAATATCTACCAAAGTTTAACCCCTAGATTTAAAATATGGAATAAATTTTTCAAGATTAAATTTTCACAAGTGTAGAAATCTATTGTAATATAAATGTGCAAAATGCAATGAAAAACTGTTTTTAGTAAAATATTTTTTAAGCCAAAAAATGAACACATAAAAAATAAAATATAAATATTATTCATTTGTAATTAATTATATTATTTATAAATAATGGATAATTATATTAATTTAATGTTAAATTAAAATAATAATTTGTCATTTCAATCAATGTAAATGATAGTTTTACAAAACTACGTATTTTTCATTATTCACTAAAAACAATCATTTCAGAAAAATCACAACATTTCACCCTAGGATAGTTTTGATATGATAATTTTAAAAATGATATAATTTTTAACAAATAAAATATATAAAATTAGAATAATTAATTTTAATATTCTCTCACAAAAATAAATAGAAACCATTTTTGAAGAAAATTTTTTTTTAAAGCCAAAATTTTTTTTATTGAAAATTGGATGATTATTTACTAATAATTAATCCATAAATTTTTATCCAATAGGAAAATTTTATATATATTTCATAATTTTGTTACTCATATTAATATCAAAAACTTCAGTGGATGAGTTATATTATTTTTATTTAAATAATAATATTTCACTTTCCTTGTAACCTCGGTGTTGTGAGTCATATATGCTAAAAAATATAGTATTATTTAAAAATATTGGGGGTGTTACATTATCCAAAAATTTAATTAATTTAATCCCAAGAATTTTATCTTAATATTAATGATCATGGTTTAAACCTTTTTAAATACATTTTTTGAAAACCCAAATTATAAGAAGGTTTAATAAAATTTTCTTTTCAAAAGAGTGGAATGGAAATATTTTCAACTATTTTGAGATCATAAAAAATCTATTTAAAATATATTTAAAATTAGAATAATATTATGATGAAAATAACAGAGTGAAATAGAATAACATAAGAGAATTTATACACAAAAACTTGGATCATAAATCATGAGGCATTAAATAAATATTTTAACATAATACGCGATTCATATAATTTAACGATCATGAGCCATGAGAAAATAATCCTTGAGAAAAGAAACCATTAGAGCTCATAAAAATCATTGAAAAACTATATATATCTTGTAACATTAAACATTCAGCATTGAATCACTTAAATATTTAATTATTATATCTCTTAATAGTATCCTATAACTGGTAAACTCTGTTATCTCTTAGGAGTAACCTATAATCAGTTATCTTGTTCTTCTATTAGGAGTAATATAAATCCATGATGCCTTAGGAGTAACATTAATTAAGTTAACTCTACCTTATTACACAATTCATTAGACTGATATAATGGACCCTTGGGTCACATATTAGAAAAATCCCCTTAAGGATTTGGGTTCAATCCCTAATCTCACTTTCAGAAATAATGTCAAAGTAATATATCAAGAAACAAAACACATGGAATCATTCATTTCATAAAATATATCATTGGTTGAATTACCATTTAAAAAGAACTGACTTTCCAAATAATCTCTTAAAAATATCATCATAAACCATTTAGAGAAGGATATTGAATAGTATCAAAAGATCTTAACCCCACTAAAGCATATGAATCCTTAAAGGATGTTGGAAAAGATGAAAAAATATTTACAAAGTTTATTGTAAAATGGGGTAAAATACTCTTTTTTGGTAACTTTAAAAACTAAAAATTCACAAAATATTTAGACAATTATTTTATTCAAAAATTTCTTGGTCTAAAGTGGGTTTTTTAGTTTTTTAAATATACACATATGAGTGTCTAGAGAAAGTTTCTAAGGAAGATTGGATAATTTTTTGATAAGATATGTTCATAAAACGAATTAAAAAACATTAATTATGGAGTTTAAGAAAGTTTACTTAACTTAGAAAACTTTTCTAATGTTAGATGATGCAATTCTATTCATTATGTTCATAACATTTTTTGCATAATAATGATCCAAGATGTGTTTGTATGCATTCATACTAAGGGAAATGAGTACAGTAGTTCACAAAACACAATGTTAACGGATGGAAAATTAATGATGTTATTAGATGTAGAGTTTTAATAATTTATAATTACTGAGTTTCTATGAGTTTATATAAAGGGTGATAAATTGGATTCTGGAGAATTATTTAGTTTCAAGTTGTATGAAGTTGAACAATGTAATTGGATGAAAAGATCCATTATGAACAAAAGAAACTATATGTAATTTGAGTTATAAATTTTGAAGATGAAGTTGCATGAAAATTAATATATGGATTTGATGTTATACAAATTTTGAGTAGAAAGGTTTTAATTCATGATGAATGGGTGAAGTAGTTGGATAATTTATGATCATTTGGAGGTATTCTATGATTCTTTATCATACAGGAAAATATAATGGGGTCATATAGAGAAATGAGACTTTTATTAATAATGTAAAAGTTGTGAAATCTATACAAAGCATATGGTACAATGGTGAATTATGTATTAAATGGAGGATAACATTACAATGATATCAGAAAGATATACACAATGCGGATCAATAGATGGAGAAATCTGTCAAGTTTCCTTGGATGAAGGTCCATGAGACAGACACTAGAAAGATCCAAAAGATATAGTATTATGATTAAATTAGATGGAGATTTGTGATTTCATAGAATGGAGATACTCTAGGAAGATAAGGGTTTAATAATTTTGAGATGAATTTGAGTTGTATTAGATAGAGATATGTTGAGACCAATGAAATGAGTTTTCCTAACAGAGTTGAACCAAAAAAAGAAATATCAAAAAAAAAAATTTCCTGTGAGTCTATCAGATAGAGAATGATGAATAAGTACCATTAAGATGTGGAGTTCTTGAAAATTACCTCATATATACATTTTTTGAGTAGTGTTATAATTATTTTTACATAATCTTTGTAAATTCCTTAAAAATGATTATGATTATCTTTTCATTTAATGGTTTTTATGTTTACATTGTTAATTGATTTCAATTAATTTTATTAATGATGATTTTAAGGAATTTTGAAGATGGTTACACACAAAGAGCCTATAATAAGCTTAAATAAAGTTATATTTGTTTTTAAAACCATGTAGTGAAATTCATTTGAGTTTAATATTTTAATTTCCAATTTAAGAAGTGTGAGAAAATACTTTTTGGTTCAATCCTTTTACCCTGAAAGTGCACCCATATAATATGGTGCAACATTACATGATAAACATTGTTCATATATGAATAGGAATGAAAGTGTTGAATGACTTTTTCTATGAGTGTCCAACAAAGTATTTATGTGGTTTAATGAGGAGAATTAGATAGAGTAGATTCAAATATGGATCATCGGAATAATTTTCATCAGTTGAAGAAGAATCACCATAATAATTGTGGATGATATTCCTAATTAGTGGAAGAAGATTCATCAGGTTGAGTTTCATTGGTTGAAAAAGGAGGAACATCTGACCAAGACTACTTTATCAGATAGAGACACATTAGATAAAAGAGAATTGGATAGAGGTTCATCAAACAGAGTACATAAAACTGAAGTGTATTTTCTTAATTTTTATAAGATGGAGTTGTTATAGAAAAATATTATGACCCATTTGAAAAAGGTCACATCGGACAGATCTCAATCAGAAATTTTATATGTTAAATTTACAGACAATGATATATTAGGTGAGATAGAGTTATCTATGAATTTTTAGATCAAGAATAAGTTCTAGGACCAATAAAATCTTAACATGGTTTTTGAATATCTTAAATATTGTATACAAGTGAATCTTATCCAATTTACTTATAAAGATATAACATATTAATAAAAAACAATTTATATCGTTTATTAGAAAATAATAAGTAAGATATTATATCTAGGGTGTATAAAATGTTTCTGAAAAGTATTTTGGTTGGGGTGTATTACCAGATAAGAAGGAAGTGTATATGTGTTAGGACCAATAGGGTCCTATATACCTTGAGAGGGGGGGTGAATCAGGGTATGGATATTTTTTTTTAAATTCTTCCTACCCCACTAGATATTGACCTCTTTATTACAAGGGTCAATTTGTTTGAACTTGTGTGTTTATTATGACCACTTATTTTCTTCTTTATCTGATGATGATGCTTTAAATGAAATTCAGGGAAGTAAACAGGCAGACACAAAGATTTTTACTTTTTTCACCCTCACTGGGCTATGTCCAAGGAGTATACAACGACGATTTTCTATTGTACCAAATCCACTATGTCTCACTGCCAATTTACAATGTTCAGGATAGATCACTTCAATGCCCAAGCTCACTACCTTTACAAGGTTTAGGGTTAGGTCACTGCTTTCCCATGGGTCACTCCCTATTCCTCTCTCTCTGGATCACTGCCGGTGGAGAGGATCACCTTCTTCATCTTCCTTTGCTCACTTATTCGGAAAGGATCCACTCACAGTTTATAGACTTGTAGGTCTCTTCATTATCACTAATGAATACATCCTCTGTTGTATGTGGATGCTTATTTGAAGTCCAACTTTCACCCGTAGATGAATTTCACTTTGCACTGAAGGTATCGGGTAATCTTCCAGCTTCCACGCAGTCCTAAATCACTCCGGGAAATGAACCATACTTGGCTCCCTTCTCTAAGTCGATGCGCAAGTCTCAGCACTCAAGTCACAACTGGTGCGCAAGTCCGCCTCAAACACTTGTGCGACACAGGCTTCTGCAACTCCAAACTTGCGCGACTCAATCCCTTTTATGCACAAACCAATATTGGCGTGCAACTACCAACCGGTGTGCAACTATCACCTGGCGTGAAAGTCCTACTTGCGTGACCACACACTACTTGTGCGACCACCACACCTACGCGATAGGAGATCTGATTTTTCTAAGTGTTGAACTTGCTAAAAAATGAGGAGGGGTGGTCTTGTATTTATAGGCATTTGGACACCCTGTGCAACGGCGCGCAAGTCTCCCCTCAGCATGCAAGTCTCGGCGCGCAAGTCTCTGCCCCTTGTCTCTACCACGCTAGTCACTTGCATGACCTAACCTAAAACTTGCCCGACCCTTATCCCATTGCCATATTTTGATGTTCTGATATTGAAAAACATTAGGCGCACAATTTTCTTCTCCTCTAAGACCTCAGAGTGCAAGTCCCTTTTCCAAAAACACTTGTCTCCATTTGTCAATTTTGAGGCCCAAAAATTTGGCAAACACTAGAAAATTGTGCCACCTTGTATCTGCTTTTTTTGTACCACCTCCAGGTCATCCATTCCTTTTTCGATGTTCTTGAATCAAACATGGATCATTAACTGTAGCCCTTGAACTCAACATGTCACCATGAAATACCCTTTGTCAATAAATTTGTATGTCATGGTTTTCTTTGTCAACAATCACAACCCAGATTTCTACTTTGTCAACAAACACAATCTCCTCAAAAATGATTCAATGATACCTTGAGGGATTTTTTCCCAACAATATGTAAAATGTAGTTACTTGGAATAAAAAACTAAGGTAGAAGAGTTTATTTCTAGGGTGAAGAACTATGGACAGCTGGAGGAATGATTTTTGGTGTATAAAAGAATATTATAAAACTTAATTTGTATACATGGAGGAAGATAGTAAAAGGCTCCTTGATGAAGAGGCTATCCAACATGCAAATGTGCAAGTATTTTTACCAAAACTTTTACATGTAATGTGTTGTTCTCTTACTATATTTATTTGTATATGAAGTGATGTTGAAGGATATATATGAGTGTAAATTAGCTCTTAAAAATTTTCATGGTTTAGTTTTTATAAATAGTTTATTAAATATAGTGATCAATAATTCACACCCTCCCCATCTAAGTGATCCTACACAAATCTTGGAATGCCAATTATTATCATAGGAGGCTCTATATGAATGATTCAATGATCTATTGAGGATGGTGGATATAAATTCTAGGAATATGAGGTATGTTCTTATATTTTATGATAGAAACTACCATAGTTGAATGAATAAAATGTTGCCCTATTTTCTATCTCATCGCCATAAAGTTAGAGATGATGAAACTATGGGATTTATTCTAATTAATTTTTTTCCATGATAGTGGCTAATAAGATAAATAAGAAAGTTAATGGAAAATCTCATAATTCTATTTTTACGGACCTGTTAAAGAATGTTTATACAAATGTTATGAAAAATTTAATGTATAAATTACTCTGAGATAAGTTAAGATGCAGCTATGTATGAAATGAAAAAGCTAAGAAAACTATGTAATAAATCTGGATGACCAGGTTTGAAGATATTAATATGGATGATGAAGAAAGTATTGATGAATAATTTACAATTTTTAATGTTATTTATAGTAATATTATAGGTTTTAGTGAGATTCTGGATGATTCTACTGTTGTTAAGAAATTGATGAAAAAATTTATAGATATATTTGATGAAGTAGTTTTATCTCTAGAAGATCGAGTATATTTATCTCAATATAAACATCAAAATATTCATATGTCATGTGAAATGAAAAAAGGAATAGTAATTAAGAAGAATTTTATTGAAGATATATATTTTAAATCACTATAAAAATTGATGTTCATAGATACATAAGTTGAATAATAATCAAGTGAATTAGAAGATGTGTAGAATTAATTGGACTTTAACCTAATAATTTCCCTTGTTTCTAAGAGATACAAAAAAGGGAAATTGTAAAAGAAAAGTTAATATACATATAAAATGATTTAATTATAATAATAGGGACTATTTTTTGTAAATATTCTTATAAAGATATTTTATTATGATAAATTGCAAGAATAATATCGGGAGTCTGAAAAATATAATTGGATGAAACATAAGATAATTTTTCACAGTAATAATTACAAAATTTCATTATGTAGAATAGAGACAGATGATTATCTATGTAGAAGTGTATCATGTTTTCATGTCTAATTATTAGATCATATTAGAATATGAAGTAATTCATCCTAAAATGACAATTAACAAGAATATAGAATATATCTAGAGTTGATTCTAAAAGAAAGTTTTAAATATTCTCTTAATAAAATTACAAAACTCATGAAGGAAAGTAATAATTTGAATAAAGAAGTTAAATAAACAAATTTTCAGAATGGTGATAGAATAAAAAAGGAGGTAATAAACCTTAATTACATTAGAGATAAAAAATTCAATGTATATAAACTTGAAAATAAACTAAAACTTTATGAAATAATATCATTGATAGAGGAGAATCTCGACATGGTAGAAACAACTTTGTTTGAGGAATGTAGGAAGAACAATTTTATGTTCTCTAAATTGAAAATTATGATTAATGTTTCTAAAGAAAGTTTTATTAAGGAAGAATAAGCATTATCATAAGAAAAAAATATTTCTTACAACAAAGAAAGAGTTAATAATTTTCTAAGAATAGTTTACCAAATTAGTTGAAGTTAAAGGTAAATCTTCTCAAGATGGTGAAAAGATGGGTTCTCAAAAGATGATTTTTTATTTTACTAAATAGTATCAATATTCATATTCTTATACTAATAATTTATGTTAAAAACATAAGGTTTGTGAAAAATAACCCTCTACTATGAATATGTGCAATCCATCATGAAATTTTCTCCCTAGTCATAGTTACAAACAATTTATTAAGAAACAAAATCAAACAAACTTCAGAGAAGTACTAATATCAATCTACAAGATCAAAATTCAAATTTAACTACTAGTGTTGAGGAGTATTTATAAAAAAGGAATACTCATCATGGCATAATATGACTCTACCAGAAAAAAGGTATGAAATTTTGGGGAGATATAATGACCATAAAAGAATAATCTTTTCAAGAAAGTATTATGAGGACTATAATAAATTTCAAAATGGAAAGAATATTTAAACTGTAAGTGAGAAGCTCAAGAAAGTTGAGTAATAAAAGAAAAATTTATTAGTTTCTTTTGGATAGAATAAATAAACATGGATTGAATGATGGAGGATGAAAAATATTCCACTATATAAAAAACTAAAGAAACAAGATTCAAAATATAATAACAATGTTGATAATAAGGTTCTAATAGATATTGGCTTGAAGATTCTAAAAAAGATAATGGAATGTGAGAAAGATGGAAATGTTACTAAAAGTTGTATGACTATCGTTATAGGCTATGAAGAAAGCATGAATATGATATTAAAAACTTAAGGTAATATAGAAATTATGAAAGCTAAAGATAACATGATAAAATCATCATATGATTATAAAAATGAAGAGAAATCCATTGAAAAATATATGAAGGTTGATCATAAGGATGAAATAACATTCCATGATAAATCTTAGAATAAGAATAATTTGACTAGAATAGAAGAAGAATCTTATCCCAATTGTAACATATAAGTCATATTGAGGTTCCACTTTTTTCCTAATATATTTTCATAGTTATTCTAACCTGTAAGGAATTGAAGTTGGAGAAGTATGTAATTTTTCTAATTGCTATATATGTTTAACAATAATAAGAGGCATCCATCATGAAACCTAACAGTTATCATGGTGTGGTTTAGAGTGATACCCTTTATGGGGAGAAATTATGAATCTGAGGTATAAAAATCATATTTTTATTAAAATGTTTAGATGTTAATACAAATGGTATTTATTGGGAGTTGTATTTATACACTGGAACTATTTTGATTTGTTTTTTGAGATGGGTTCAGGATATATACTAACATACTTAATCAGATTTATATTGATATAAATGTGCTAGAATGATCTTGAGGAAAGTATTGCATATTAAATGTGTAATGGAAAACACTAATCATCATAATTATACTCTCGTGTAATCTACACTGGGTTTTACCTAATATACTTAGAAGTTTTTAGTTAATGGATCTTTGTTAAGAAACTCATGTGATAAAAATTTTCTCTTGAGGTAAATTTTCATGTTTATAAGATGACGGAAGATTGGAAAAGAAGATTCATATGTTAACCTTTTCATTTGATTGTCAGTAATCTGGAGAAGTAATATAATGGATAAATAAAATTAAAACATCATATAGGGATAATTTATTGATCACACATATTGACTTCGAAGATGTTTGAATTTTTATGTGTATATTGAATACAAATAAATTGGAATAGATCATTGTTACAAAGTGGGTTTTGTTTAATTTTTTCTCAATATATTAGTATGTGTTTATAGAGAATGTTTCTTAAGAATATTAGATAAGTTTGAGAGAATAGATTCAATTTGATTCATGTATGAACCTTCCATTAAATAGTGTAATAAATTTTACTTAACTATGTTTCGAAACATTTTTAATTTTTGAGGATGAAATAAAGATATTTAAGTTCTTATATTCATGAATATAATAATTTTCCATGATGAGTTTGTATAAATTTTTAAAAATGAAAATATGTAAAAAATTTGATGAAATATAATGTTTCTAGATAGAATATAGATGATCTTACGAGACATATATTTATAATAAGATTGAATTGTTGAGTTAGTATAATTCCGTACAAAGGGTGAGAAGTTGGCTTCTAGAGAAATATAGTGTTGCTTCTAGTATAAAGTTGAGAAATTTTATCATGGGTATGAATAAAATATAAGTAAATTTGTCAATATGTAGTCTGAGTTATGATGTTAAAATAGGAAACTATTTTAAAATTTATTTATGGAGTTGCATCCATACATTGGTGGAGTTTTAATTTTAAGGGCACCATGATCAGAAAAATCAGTTGGAGTGGTTCTAATCATTCAAAGGAATTATATGAAGTTTCATCATATGTAAATACACAATTGTTTCAAATATATTAATGTTATACCAAGTTAAAAATTATATGTTGTGATGTTTTTACGAAGTATAGGGGATGAAGATTAAAGATAGCCCAGATAGTGGATAGAATTTCAATGCTATTAGATAGAGATAGCCAGTGTAGATCACTGGATGAATAAATCCATGGGGTTTTATTGGATGAAGTTATATTATATAGAAACTAGAAATATCCAATATATAGAGTATTACAATGACATCAGATGAATAATTATGACTAGATCAGATGAAAATTCTCTACATTAAAAAGGGAGCATAATTTTTGGGATGAAGTTGAGTCATATTGGAAAGAGTGTTCCTAATAGAGTGGAACCAGATGAAGATACATTGAATATATATTTTTCTTTTGAGTCCATCAGATACAAAATACTAAAGATGAACCATCATAATAATTAGTTCTTGGAAAGTAAATCAGATATACATATTCCAAGTAGAGTTCTAAGGATCTTGATATATACTTTGTAATGTACTAACCAAAGATTATGTTGATATTTTAGTTCAATTTTTTTTATCATTACATGGTCATGTATGTTTGAATAAGTTCCTAAATAGAGAGTTCAAGGAATTTTATAGAAGGTATCATAAACCACGTTTTTAATAATATCCAAGAAATTTCAAGAATTGTTGAGAATCGGACAACAAAATTCAACTGATTAGAATGTTTAAATTTTAAATTTTATAAAAGTCAGAAATACTTTTGGTTTCCTTCCATTTATCATGTAAGTGACCTTATATAAAGGGGTAATATAGTATAATATAAAAAAATTCATACATACTGAGGAGTGAAAGTGTTGAAGGATTTTTTCCATGAGTATTGAACCAAGGTTATACCTAGTTTGAGGAGGAGAATAATACTAAGGATCTTCGAAGAGTGTTCATAAAAATGAGTTTCATAGGTCGAAGATAAACTATAATAAATTTTTTTTACTCAATTCCTACTCAATGGAAAAATATTAATAAATCAACATTTTACTGTATCAATAAGGATGAACATTTAACAAATCCTTTTAATTAAACATAAAATAATCAGATGGAGGAGTGACAAATAGAGGCTCATTGGACATAGAACACTAGATTTAAGTTCATTTATTTGAGGATTATAGTACATAGGTATACCAAATAGATCTTGATCAGACAAATTTTTTCTGGGGTAAATTTCTAAATAATGTTCTCTAAGACGAGATTTCATTCTCCAGAACATTCCAAGATTAGGAATAAGTTTCAAGACAAATAAAATCTTCGGAGAGTTGTTGAATATATTGAATATTGTAAATAGGATAAGGTGATTCAAATTTTATATGGAAAAATAACTTCTGATGAATAATATATTTCTAAAGCATAACAAAATAGAAGAAGGAAGAGCTTGTAGCTAGGGTGGTGAACCAGTTGCTGAAAAGGAATTTGATTAGGGTGTATAACTTTCTAGGAAGACAAGGATAGTAGGAGGATATAAAAATCTATATCACAAAAGTTGATTTCTAGGGTTTAGAACCAGGGTAAGCTATAGGAATGATTATTTCTATGTAAAATCAATTTCTTCCTCTTTATTTTTAATTCGGAAAAATGATAGTAAAAGATTCCATGTTGGGGGTGAGGGATAACCAATATGGAAAGAAGTGGTTATTTGTACCAAATCATTTAAATATTATGTCTGTAGCACCCCAAAATTATGAAACAAGTAAATTTTTTTTTGATATCATATGAAACCTGCAACATAGATCTTAAATAACCAATGAAATATTTTGCTTTAAATTTAATCTCTTTGATAACTTGTGAAACATGCAACCCCATGTCAAAATGAAATATAATATAGTATACAACTATAACCTAGATATTAAAATTGGCAGGTATGAATAGTAAATAATAAATTATTATTATTATATGTACTAAATATGTAAAAAAATCATTTTATATTTATTTATTATAAATAAAAAAAGAATTAATTAGAATAAAAAGAATTTTTATTTTAAATTATATTTTTTTAAAACACACTTTAGTCACTCTTCTCACACATAATATAAAATTTATTTTTACCACAATTATAAAATTTATTTTAAAAAATAAACATAATTTTTGAAATAATTTTATAAAAATTATCTTATGGTTAATTTTATGGTTTTTTCAAAAAGGTTTCATTTTTTGATGAAGAGTGAAAATAGTGAATTTTAATTGATAAATTAGTTTTTGTTTAAAATATTTTTAATGGGAAAATATATTATAAATTGGTTATAAATTAAAATTATTTCAATCATATATATATATATATATATATATTTAATTTATTTCATTGTAATCACTTTTTTATTTAATTCTTATATAAAAACTTTGTAAACTTTTAAACATTTTCTCTTTGAAAACTCCCTTTCTTATCATGTCAGCGGGATTAATTTTAAATTAAAATTTTCCTATTATGTAAATAGAAGTTATTAAAATGGTTTAAATATTATTAATAATAATAATATATATTATTAAATATGTTCATAGTAATTTTTTACCATAATTAGCAGAAAGAATAGTAAATCTTATTTACCATGGTTAAGGTAAAAAATGATTTACCGAGGGTTTGAGCTAAAAGGATAAGGGTTAAAATAACCTAAAAACTTATATAGAATATAATTTAGGGAAATATTTATACCTTATCATGTAAAATTCTATATAATAATTTATTTTATATCTTTATGTCATTTTAGAAATGAGGGTACACGTTTTTCTATTCAAAAATTACAAGTGTGTCACTCACCTAAATTATAAAAGACCACCCCCTATCCTATATTATTAACACCTTAAAACCATTTTTGTTCAGAAAATATATATAAAAATATCTTCCTAAATTCATTTCCCTCATCCTAGAATCATTGGTTTTCTGATAAATCAATTCTATATATACTTTAGGTATAATTTGAAAGAGGTTGTCCGATAAGTGGTAAAATTACAAACTATGAATTTTTGTTTTATTTCTCCTGAAACCTCCTTAAAATATTATTTATTTATTACTAAAAAATATCCTAATTTTATTAAATATACTAATATTTTTTATTTTATTCAAATGAACTATTCATTATCTTCTTATATAAAATGGGCTATGAAATCAGCAATCATGTGTATGGAAGAATACCGCCTCGTGAACCGATGTCGTTCGTTATTCTATTAGCACCCGTCATGGTTCGGTATGATCATTTATATAAAAGATATATATTTATATATATGATATTTTTAACATAATTATACCTCTAGATACATTTTATTATATGTACCTATTTTAATTTCCATTCATTATGGGATATGATAACGTCACTCGTGTGTACAAAAAACTACCACCTCATGAAATGATGTGATTCATTTTTCACTAACGATATATATGGAAAATATTAAGGATAATGTTAATGAATATATATAATATAAATTAAATTATTAATATATTAATGACATATTTATCATTCTTAAAGGATAATATATCATTTTATTACTTACACTGAAAAATGATAACAACATTTGTGTATATGCAGATTACCGCCTTCACAAAGTAATGTGAATCTCTTTTATTAACCACACCACATTGATGATATATATAAGTTTATTTAATTTAATAATGTATTATTTAGGATATTATTATTATTATATAATGATAAAATATTACTTACCTTCTTTCAATAATTATCCCTGAAAAATAGAAATGTTACCTTCACATATATACGCCTTATGTCTCCATGATCATAATATACTTTATTAATCAAAAAAATCTTTCATGATTGGTATAAAAAGTATAATTTAGGTATATATTATATTAATTCCATGATTATTATTCTGGATATGATATAACTACATAATATTAATAAGAACCAAAAATTTTACAACAAAGCAAGAATGCGAAAACAAGGTAATTAACACATAAAACAAGGAAAAGAAAGGAGAATTATTTTAATAAATGTGATAAGATGTTATAAAAAGATAATATATGATATTAAAAATATTAATATTTTTATTTAATAAGTTAATAACATTTTTAAAACCACTATACTTGAGGTTATATCATGCCTATCCAAGAGGAAGTCTATGTTATGGGAATTCATCTCAATATCCCTATATTGAGGCATATTGTAATGGTATTCACCTAATTTCTTTTATATGGTGTATAAAATTACACTTTGACATGTAATATAATTATTAATTAAGAATTATTCATATTTTATGTCTCAATTTGAATAATTTTATCCAAGTGGATTTTACTTAAAACTTAACAAGTGCTAATGAATTTTGTAACTCAATTTCTTTTCATTGGGTTATATTACTTCTTCATTGTCTTTGGTAATCTATGATTATGTGTGTAATGGAGTTGGATTATATTTTTTATTTCTAGTCTATTCATGTGGATTTATATTTTATACATTTAATTGATTCATTGATTAATTCTAACTTTAGCAACATGATATTTTCAAGGGTTTATTTAACAATATCATTTTAATCAGGATTGCATATACTTGAATTTCCATTGAAGGAAATTAATTTATCATTTATTAATAAAAAAAATTAATTTTAATCTATTATAGTTATTCATGAATTATTTAAATTAATAGTAAAATTTTCAACTCTTTGTTACTTAAAATTATAGATATAATGTTTTAATATAATTTGACTTTACTTCTCTCTTAAGCCAGAAATCCTTTTTCAGCCAAAACCATGTTTTCTAAAAATTATTTCAAAAGTATTTTTAAAAATTTTACAAATGATTTATTAAATAAATTTTTTCTCATTGTGATATTTTAAAAAAAGTTTTAAAAGAAACATTTGTGTCATTTTCCAAACAAGGTATGTTTGGATTTTACTGAAAAATTACAATGAATATTTGTTTTAACGTACTCACTATGTATGGAATTTCCTATCGTAATGAACAGTCCATGTTTCAAAACATCCTTTATAGGTATAAAATGTTATTTTTAAAGAGAAGTGTTTTTAATTTTTTGTGAACTTTTTGTTTTAAAAGGTGATTTTCAAAATGAATAGGATACTTCCAGTAAGAATGTTTTTAATGATAGTGTTATCATATTTATATTTGTCAATTAAAAAAACCATTTATTTTACATATAATTTTCTAGGGATATATTTAATTTATATCATTCCCATTACTCTAGATGGTTTCTAATTATGTTTATTGATTGGGGAAATTATTCAAATTTGGTTTGCTAGTTTAAATACAAATATTTATGTGTATTATATTTCAACCCTTTAATATATAGAACTAATTAGACTTATTAAGTGATATGTTGGGTCAACTATATACCCAAAATGAATTTTTAGGTCTAATAATACAACGTAGATTGGGTTTTGGCTGAGGCATTAATAATTTATATTGATTTTTGGAAACAACGCCTCGACTATAATTGATGTATTGGAAAAATGCCTCAATGATATGTTTTAGATTATTAAAATTATCATTCCTTCATTATGAATTTATTTATTGATATCATATGCGATTATTCGATAATTTAAAATATACATGGTTATGTTTTCAAGATCATGTGATTATTTATATGTAATTATTTGATCATTATTTATTCCTACCATATTATGCTGAATTTATTGATGAAATTGAATGTGTTTTAGTATTATACCAATACATATTTATTATTCCTTATTCATTATAAGAATCCCAAGTAAAATTACCCTTACAGAGAACATTACCTCACCAATTTCTTATGTTTTTTCTTTCCTAGGGTACGAGGAAATGTTTTTTTATTGATTTGAAGGTATGTGCTATGGGAATAATATAATTATCAAAGAAAATACATTGAGTATTTTATGTTTTCAATTTTAATAATAATTTAATTTTTTTATCTAGTTTACCAAGACTACTAAAATATTCATTCCTTTAAGATGTGATTTCTTATATCTTATGCTGGTGTAAAAAGTAGATGTCTGATCTGAGTTACTGGGGTTGGGGTCACTATAGTTGGTATCATAGGAAGTTTACTAGAAAAATTGAGAACTAGATTTAGTTAAAAATAAATTATGAAACATAAAATTATTATGGAATTTGAGGATGAGTATAGAAGAACATCTAATTTTTTTGGTAAATAAGATATTATAACGATTTTCTTAGAAAATACATTCCTTTATGGACACTAAAAATGGATGTAGTTTTATAAAAGACGTACATGGGTTTAATAAATCTAAAAATGGTGCATTGGTATTGAACCAATCATAAACCAACTCAAAAAAACATTCCTTACTGTGCAATAGTTCTGATACTCCTAGGGGATATGCTTAGGATAATTTAAATTTTCATTACAAACAATTATGAAGGATTAAAAAACATTCCCAAAGAAACCATGTTAATTATTATTAGATTATCTATGAATAAATTTTAAATTTTATGTTATGAATTTCACTAGTTTTTAGATTATAAATTATGTTTTATAATAATATAATCTAATATATTGTATGCCATTTTTTAGAAATGGAACACAGTTTAAGGAATAAAAACTGCACCAATGAACATAATCCCAAGAGTAATAGTGATCATTTATTTGATGGTATTGTGATAATCTATCTAAATGAAACAAGTCCCCAAAAAAATATCATAATATGAGAACGTAATATCATGTGATAACAAGATTGATAGGGAATTATCAAATTATTATGGATTTAAAGGTAAGTGAAGAAGGGAAAAAATCATCTTCTAAAATATGATAATTGTGGAATGAAACACTCTGGTACCTACATAAAAGGGATAGAAGTTTTATAAATGTGTAGAGAGAAAGGAAACTAAGCTCATGATTTCAAGGGTTAAAAAAGGCTTCCAATGTTCAATACATAAATTGTAAGGAGATTGGGAACTACACAAATGAATACTCCAAGCATTAAAGGAATATACCTCAAAAGTAGTTAATGGATCATAGTCAAACTTATGTTATTACCACATCTAAAGTGGAATGATTAATGTTCTTGTGTTTGGATTAAATAATTATTTCATTGGATTATTATATTAATTCTATCATAGTTGTAAAAATTATGAAATGTATAGGGATTTTACTACATTACTTTTTCTTTAAGGATTTGAAATTATATTTTGAATGGTAAAGATAACCATGAAAGGTGATTTAGATTAAAGGTTAAATTCTTGAAAAATACATGATTTAAGTAATGATACACCATAATATGTTCCTTATATAGAGATAATGATGTTTGGATAAAGATATGTTTGATATGTATAATGTAAATTGGATAGTACTAAGTACCTTGGAACTAATAAATGACTTATTAAAAAAGTAGTTTATGCTATCATTGATTTATTTAACAACATTTTTGGATTTGAGGAATATACCAATTAATTTATTTTTTATTTAAGAAATAAGTAATCATTAATGTTTTAAATATGGTTTTATGGTAATCTTAATTATTACCATGTTTCAAGAGAATAAATTATTATAGCATTCACATGTTTTGATTGGGATGATTAAGAGATATATCAAGTTGTTTGGGGGATTACAGATAAGTTTATTTAAGAAATTTAGTGACCTTATTTCTAAATTTTTATCTTAATATTTTGGAAGGTTCATAAGGTTTACCATTAACAAAATAGTTTAAGTCAAACTTTTGAAGAGGGTTTAGAGATTAATATATTACTTCACCATATGAATATTTATGAATATTGGATAACCCATACTGAATATTTTATTATAATAATAAATAAATATATACAGAATGACTTATAATTATTTTATGCATCTTATGATTATTTAAAAGTGAATTTTTTTGGTTCGAGAATAAAAAAATCATTTTCAAATATCTATTTTTTGGAGTAAGTGATGAATTTGAAATTTATTGAAGAACAACCAAAGGATGAAATTGCGCTTTTGAAATAAAAACATATAAAGTATGTTTATTTCCTTATATTATTAGAAACTAAAAAAATCCTCAAATTAAAGAAAATGGCCCTGAATAATAATGTTATCCTATTACCATTATATCTAATGAATCAGATGGTCTTTTAAATCAACACATTTTTATTTTTCGAGGTCCTTAACTTTCCATTGCTCATTTACTTTTTTTTCGATCAATGACCTCAATCATTCTCTCTAATTATTTATTCTATTCTTTCTCATCCACATCATCAATTTCAATGAATTTTATCCTAAATAAAAATCTAGTTATGTGTTTTTTGATATGATCATTGTACTTATCATTACCTATTATCAAGGGGATATTTTATTAATGTTTATTTTATTATGTGAGTTTTAAATAATGTAATTTTGAAATATCAAACCCTCGATTTCTGAGGTCCATATCAAATTGGGAGGAAGAAATTTTTTTATGTATGAAGAATGTACTAACCCAAAATTCTAAAGAAGAATATTTTATTCGATATCTTAGGAAACATGAAACACTGAACTTTAACAACTCACAAAATATATTTCTTTAATTTTAATTTGTTCGATAGCTCAAGGAACATGCATCCCCCGAGTCTAAATTAATTGTATTATAGTATATCATTATAACCTAATCGTTAAATTAGAGGGTATGAATAGTAATATATAAATTATGAAAGTATATGGTTTATATATATATAAATTATTGGTTATCTATTTATTTGAAATATTCCAAAAAATGATTAAACGAATAAGAAGTGTTTTTTGAACAACTCTATTTTTTTTCTAAAAGGTTGTTTAGTCACGCTTCACGAACATGATATAAAATTAATTTTCAAAAATTTTAGAAATTTATTTTGAAAAATTAAAATAAATTTTCAACTAAGTATATCAAAATTATCTTAGGGTAATTTTTTTTGTATTTTTCAGAAAAAAAATTCATAAATGATGAGAAATAATTAATTTTATTTAAAAAGGAAATTTTTTAAATTATTCATAATGTTAAATTATATTTTAAATTATTATATATGTGAAATAAGTTCAATTATATACATATTAATATAATTTATTTCATTAAAATAAATTTCATATTGAATTTTTATATAATAACATTGTAAACTTTAGAACATTTTCTCTTTGAAAACCCATTTTCTCAATGCATCAACATGATTAATTTTAAATTAAAATTTCTAATTATGTGAATGAAAATTATAAAAATAAACATAATATTTTTAATCATAATAATTTAAATTCTATTATAGGTTCATCTTAATTTTGGACCGTAATCAAGAGTAAAAAAAATAAAAATTATTTATCGCGGTTAAGGAAAAAACTGATTTACCGCGGGGTTACGCTAAAAAGATATGGTTTAAAATCTCATAATTGTTTTTATAAAATATATTTTATGGTAATATTTATTTTTTATTATGTTTAATTGTTTATAAAACATCATTTAGGACCCTTTAGAATGTGAAAAATGTGGGTGAAACCTTTTCTATTGAAAAATTACAAGTGTTCCACTCACCTCAATTATAAAAGGACACCCCTCTCCTCTATTCTTAACACCAAAAAAACCCTATGGTTCAATGAATATCTATCCAAGTAAAAATATGAATTATATATACTCATCATATAATCAATTTTTTAAAAATATATTCTAGGAATATTTTATGTATAATCCTAAAGAGGTTGTCTGATAAGATTTAAAATTTATATCTATGGGTTTTTTGTTTATTTCGTCTCCCATATTATTAAAATATAATTAGTTTTATTATAAAATAACCTCAATATATTACATATATTAAAATATTTTATTTTATTTTCAATACATATATCCATATCCTATTTCATCAAATGGGTTACAAAATAATCAATCATGTGTACGACAGGTTACCGTCTCGCGAACCGATGCCATTCGTTTTTTCCATCACCACCTCTCACGGTTGGGTATTATGATGGATATATGGTGTATATATATATATATTATTATATTTTAAACATAATTATACCTATTTATTCTTTATACCGTATATACCTATTTAATTTCCATTTCATAGGGGATATGATAACGCCGCTTCTGCGTAAGATACATTATCGCCTTGCGAGGCAATGAGATTTTTTTCACTAATGATATATATTGAAGATAACAAGGATAATTTTAATGAATATATGTTATATAAATGAAATAAATATTATATTCATGACATATTTATCATTCTAAAAAGATAGTATTTCATTTTCTTTTTTTCACTGAAAAATGGTAACACCGTTCATATATGTGTGGACTACTACCTTAACGAAGCAATGTGACTCTCCTTTCACCACCACACAACATGGATGATATGTATAAGTATATTTAAATAAATAATGTGGTATTAATTAAATAATTATAATTCATGAAAGAAAAAACATTACTTACCTCATTTTTATAATTATCATTGAAAAAAGTAAACATTACTCATGTATACGTACGACCTAACGTCTCTATAATCATAATGTCATCTACTTCCCAAAACCATATTTCATGATCTTAAATATATAGTTTATTTATAACTATTTTATTTATTTCATAATTGTTATTATGGATATTATGTAACTATATAGTATGTTAAAGAACTAGAGCCTTCATAAACAACACGAATGAAAAAACAAGGTAATTAGCACCCCAAATAACCAAAAGAAATAATGATTATTAAAAACCCATTGATAAAAAGTTACAGGAGAATCATATATGATATCAAAAATATTGATATGGTTTTTTAATAAGTTAATAACAAGTTTAAAATCACTATACATGAAGTTAAATAATGTTCAAACAAATGGAAGCATAATGTAAGGGAATTCATCTCAGTTTCCTTTTATTGAGGCATATTCTAATGTTATGCTACTAATTTATTTTATATGGTTTATATACTTACCGTTTGACATGTAATATCATTATTAAAAAATAATTCTTTTTTTAGTTTAAATTATAATTTTTTCATTCAAGTGTATTTGACTTAAAAGTTACCAAGTAGTAAAGAATTTCATAACTCAATTTATTATCCTTGGGTTATATTACTTCTACCTTGTATTTGATATTCTATAATTTTGTGTGTAATGAATTATTTTTTTATTTTTTTATTTCAATTTATTAATGTGTATTTAAATTTGATACATATAATAAAATTGTTGATTAATTTTCACTTAAAAATTATGATCTATGCAAGGGGTTATTTAATAAATTAATTATAATTGTGATGGTTTATACTTGAATTTACATTAAAGAAAAATAGTAAATAATTGTTTAATAAAACATTTAATTTTATTCTAATCTTGTTACAAATTATTTTTTTCAATTAATAGTATCATATCCCACTCTTTGGTACTTAGAATTAATGATAATTTTTTTAATAAAATCCAAATTCATTTCCCTCTTCGGTCAGAAATTTGTTTTCCTAAAAAATAATGTTTTCTAAAAATGTATTCAAATATATTTTTAACCCTTTTATAAATGAATTATTAAAAAAAATTTACACTTTTTTAATTTTTAAATTTTGTTTTCAAATAAATATTCTGGTCATTTTCAAAACAAGGTGCATTTGGTTTTTACTAAAAAATTGAAAGTATTTTTTTAACATACTATACATGTAGTAAGTTTCCTACCATAATTAATACTCAATGTTTTAAAACTTCTATTATAACTTTAAATGGTTTTTTTCAATGAAATATTATTTCAAAATGTTTTTTGACCTTTTGGTTTTAAAAGGGGATTTTATTCTTAATGATATTTTTATGTTATTTCAAATTTTAAATTACAACAAAATTTTATTTAACATATATTCTTATAGTGATATATTTAATTGACTTCATTAACATTATGATTTATGTTTTATGATAGTGTTTATTGATTTGGGAATGTATTTATATTTTATATTATTTTTTAAGTATGAATTTTTATGTGAATTATGTTTCACCCCCTTCAAATGAGGAATACATTAGACATAGTAAATGATGGTTGGGGCCCATTGTAGCTCCTCAATGCATCAGAAGGTCTTGTGAGACAAACTAGTTTAAATTTTGGTTGAGGCATAACCAATTTATATAGATTTCTTGTCATAAGGCCTTGAAAATATTATATTTCTTGGAAGAAGGCTTCAATAATATGTTTTAGAAGTAAAAAAGTATGCATTATATAATTATGAATTCATTTATTGATATTACACATGATTATTTGATTAGTTAGAATATTCATGGTTATGTCATAATGATTATGTCATTATTTATATGTCATTATTTTATCATTATTTATTCCTACCATATTATGATCAAGTTATAGATTAAATGTAATGTGACTTATTTATCCTAAAAATTGATTATGGATTATTTATTCATGGCTTCCACTATGTTCTTACACTTACTGATCATCTCAGGTCACCCATTTCATATGTTTTATTTTCCCTAGGATATTAGGAAGTGTTTTTTGATTGATATGATAATATACACTAATGGGAATAATATAGCTCTCAAAGAAAATACATCTTATATTTTATGTTTTCTATTGAAATAATAATTTCAAGTATGTATCTATTTTATTGAGATTAATAAACTATTCATTCCTTTGGGATTTGATTCCTTATATCTTATACTAATGTAATAAAAGACAAATGATTTGGGATACTGGGGTCATGTTCTATAAAATTTCTTAACATCTATCTATATATTGATTCATACTAAGTTATGTTGACAGATATCATTTAGTGTTACTTAACACTAACAAGTTTCATGTGTTGAGTTTGTAAGAAGAATTTGTAAAATAATGTGATCGAAAATTCACACCTCCCCAACTTAGTGATCCTATAATGATATGGGAACATTATAAATAACCATGGAAACATATAATGTAATATTCAATGAAAATAATGGTCCTAAAAATAATAAAATCCATTAATGTCTGAATCATTAAAAATAAACAATCTTTCAAGGATTTTGTAAAGAGAGTTAAAAGTGACCCATGCAGAAAATATTAAGAATGGTCCTTTATAAATTGTTTAAAATAAGGTATAAGAAAATTTAAAAAAACATTTGGAAATAATAAATATGTCAAAAATAACATTATCAAAATATTAAAAATTATGTCGAGGAAGAGTTTCGTTAATGTTTTGAAAAAAATTTAATCAATTTTCTTAAAAAAACATGTTTACGACATTTTAAAACCGAAACCCCCTTGAAATAATGATCATAACAAAGAAGATAATATAACATGATTATAAAATTATTCATGATGTTATATTTCAATATTTAATATATACACCACATAAATGAATATAGTTTCACAAATCAAAACATATCTAAAAGAAGAAATTTTGAGATGAAAGACTCTTGAAACTCGAGTAATGATTGAATAAAAAATAACATGAATGAAGTAATATTCTGAGATTATATGAAAAAAATAATTCCCATGAAATAATATGTTAACACAAATTAATGGGGAAAAAATTACACCATAAAAAATAAATCACTTTTCATAACATGAAATTTTCCTCAAGGAATTGAAATTAGGACCATGAAAACCCATAGAACATTAATAACATTTGAATCAAAATATAATTAAAGGGATATATTCAAATAAAATTAAAATATAATTATCATATATTCATTCATGATATAATATCTAAATTATCAGCATGTAAACCATATAAAATTAATTGGGTTCATAATACCAGAAATGTCTCAAAGAAACGATATTGAGAAAAATAATCCTTACAAAGATCATATCATTGAAGCTATAATTTAAACAATAGAGTGATTATGTATAACAATTGTAAAATTGAAAAAAGTTTAAATACAGCATAATAAAATTAGAGTTAATTTCACACATATTATTTTTATAACTTATTTAATAAAGTAGAAGTATAACACAATGAATGAAAATTGAGTTAAGAAACCCCTAAACATGAGTTCAAAATTACAATGTATGTCATTTAAATCTTCTATAATAAACATATATTTGTTATATAATTATTTTATAATCTTATTTAGTTTTATTATATTATTATTAAACCATTTATTTAATTCATTAAAATGAAATATTTAATTAAATAATCGGTTAAGTCGACATCAAAAGTTATAAGGACATTTAGTTCATAATTGAAAAATGACATTGGTAGGTTGATCATGGTAAAATGGTTAAGTATTAAATCATATATAGAATAATAATAACTATATTATTATAATTCTATATAATAAATAAAATTTTATAGTATCCCTTTAATGTCAGGTGCAAAAAATGAATAACATTTCTTTTTGGTGGTAATATTCATCATGTACACATGAGTGAAAATATAATTTTTTAACAAGTAGAGGGGTAATAAGGTAAGTAGTGTATTATTATTTTAGAATAAAAATTATTTCATTAATATCTTATATATTTATTTAAACTATCATAAAAACATGATTAGTGATGTGGTGATAAAAAACTAAACACGTCGCTTCATGGATGTGGTAGTCCACATATGCACACAAATGATGATTTTGTCACCCATAGGATGGAAAAAGAGACGAATAATGTTACGAAATTAACAACATAATATCCTAGTATATGGTAGATATTGTTCATTTATATTAGTATGGTTTGGAAATAATTGAAGGAGGTAAAAGAAGAAATAAAATGAAATAGATCGGTTAAAATGATTACCTCTTCTTTGATAGAGAAACATTATATTTATCTTTAAGGAACTTAAGGATGGTATTTTTAAAAGTCCAGAACAACAAAAACCTTTTCAAGTATATTTAAAATATGTTTTGGTGTGGTTTGGTCATGCTACGCTATTTCAACCCATGTCATCATGGGTTATTGAAAATATAAATAAATTTTAACTTTTTGTATTCAGAAGTCTTTTAGGGAAAAAATAGAAATTTATCCCATGAGGTGATAATAAATAATTTTTTTGACCTATAAATTAGTCTTTTATTACAGTGGTTACCCTTTTGTAGGATTTTTTAGAAATCATAGATGTTTGAATCTCACAAAATATTTAATATTTAATGAATTAAATATTAATTTATCCATGCATGTTCATTCAGTGATATATTTTAAACATATAATTGGAATGATATTATATATTTGAAATTGAGTATATAATAATGGTTTTCCTAGTCATGACTTTAACATATCAATGGTGTCGTGGCTAGGACCACACCATTTTTTATTTCATTTTTCTTATATGTTTTCCTTTCTTCTTAATTTTTTCCTTTTATTTTTTTCCTCAATGGGTCTTCACATATGTGGGTTCGTCACTGTTGTTTTAACATGTTTGAGGTATAATAGTTAGACATAAAGGGAGGAAGGGCCTCCTGGGGAGCTCTTCCAGAGCTAGAATGGGCATTATCAGGTGCAATGTATGGATCCAGAGTGAAACTATGATGATTTCCACATGTAAGTGGTCCCATTTTTATTTTTATTCTTAATACCCATAGATTATTTGTTTTTAGTTTTTAATACATTTTATTGGTTGTTAGGGACCCCTTGAGGTTTGATCTATGGTCCTTTTTGGATAATCGGGGGGTTTCAGAGGTTTTACAAGGGATTGGTATTCAAAAAACCTATTTACACTGTATGTAGTTTAGAGAATAGCTGTCTTGTGTTCTTACTTCTGAGTGAGGTGAGGAAGAAGAGGTTACATGACATTTTTGTTTGGGACACATCATGTAGGGGAAAATCATGGTGTTTTAAAGAGTATGACTAGATACCCCTTTTCCATGAACTTAGTCTTTTTGGGCACATGACCAGAGACTGTGTAAGGTACACAGCTAGTGGCTATGTTAATGTAGTTGTCCAAACCCTGTGTGGTGGTATATGGACAAGCATACTTGTGAAAAACACTTATATGGTACACATAATGTACCAGGAAGGTACACCATGTTCTTAGGATAAGTACATGTCGAGTGGGTTATAACACATGGTCAAAGAGGACCATTACGAGTATAAGCTTTGTTCCCAAAGTGTATGTAGTGTACTTTTCCTTGGTGAATTTTTCATGCTATTCAACCAAGGATAATAATTTAACTTTTGAGTATTATTTTCCTAGTATTTTTTATTTAGATCATGATGGTGGTATCCTTTTGTCATTTAAAGGCTGTATAGATGGTGTTTCTGTTTGGCTAAGAATTTATAGGTTGATTTATTCTAGGTTTTGGATTTAAAATCCTTAAAAAGGCTGTCTTGTGTGATGTGATTAACATGTGAGGTTTAAAATATTTTTAGTTAGAATGTAATTTCTATTTGAGTTCAGTATTATTTGAGGTTCTTTCAACAAATCCTTTCGGGTGGGAACAAGTAGAATCTCTAAATAGATCTTGGGTAGTCCCTATATATAGAAACTAGTTTCTAAAATTTAGATCAGTTGAAGTTTATACCCTATGTTTCAAGATCGTAGTTGTTAGAGACCTTGTGATGGGTTTATGATGTGGTATGGTTGTTATGACCATGAATAATTGTGATTTTAAGATACTTTTAAGGGGCCAATTTGGGTTCCCTTATGGGTGAGATAGTACCCAAGCAGGGGTTGTTTACGAAGGGTATTTCTATGGATTTACAATAATAAGATTTTAAATGAGATTTATCTTATGATGAGGAGTCATTGTAGGGTTTCCATCTTTTTAGGTGTTCATGAGGAGCATATAGAATTACCTTATCGACATCATCATGGTTTTGGATGCCCTTGCGGTCATTTTATTGCTCAATGATTAGTTGGAGGTTGTTGAGTAACACTTAAGGATGTTTCTCATGACAAATTTTTTATTTTAGTTTTTGGATAAGATATAATATTGTGTCTTAGGTTTTCCTAAACTTTCTATACCCTTTTGGACATTTTAGGATCACTTGATGCGCATGGCATGACAAATTTGGTGCAATAGGAGAGTCCCTAGTAAGACATCACATTATGGTTTGACTTGAGGACCATGGGATCCCTGATTCAACACTGGTAGTTTAGTTTTTGGATTATGGGTTTGAGGATTATATTGACCCTCATCTTGAATTAAATTTATCCTAATGTTGATTTCAACTTCTAGTTCATCTTTTTGGATGATGGGTTTGAGAGTCATATTGACCCTCATCCTAGATGGAATTTAGATTAGATTTTATCAACACTATTAATTTATCTTTTTTGGATGATTGGTTTGACTATTATATTGATCCTCATATTGGATAACCCTTATCTAAGAGTATATTGACACACTTAATTTACCTTTTTGGATATTGGGTTTGAGAGTTGAATCGACCCACATTCTGGTATCCTTAGGAGAATATGTTTGAGGTATTTTCTTTGAATGACTATGTTTGAGGAGAAGAATGTTGGGATATATTAGACTAGGAATTGGGCATGATTTGATTCCCCCCTATATTCATTGTATGTGGTCAGACTAAATTAGGAAGAAAATATAATATCTAGAATATCATACCCCTCTAGTTGATAGTTTCACACTGGAAAGAGTTTACCTTCAAGGGATGTTGAGCACTTCTAGCTACTTTGGTGAGACCCTTAGGATAATGTATCTATCAGGACAATGGAGATAGGGACCCCTAAGAGACTGTATATGTTTGGACATCATTTAAGGATTTATTTTTTCTATAGGACTTTTAGGAAATTAGAAGTTCTATAGTTTTTAGCATAGAGTCCTTCCACTGGTTAAGATTTGGTCATTGGTTTCCTATATCCTGATAGTTTCATGTTGTCATGTGTATGCCTATGGTTACAACCTATGCTACAGAATTCATACCATTACATTTAGGAATCTTGGATTTCCTAGGTAGTTCTCTAGGATGCACATGATATCATGTGGTGGGGTGAGCCAATACTTTAAATCATATGGAATGGGACAGAGAGTGGGTGGATTTACCCTGACTGTCATGATAGAACCTAGAGTTGGCTATTTTTTTAGAACCAATTGTTTTTATAAAGTAGTTTATTTTATTTTATATATTAGTAGTTTTTGGCTAGGCTAGGCATATCATGTGTGCATACAACTGTAAATGGTAGTAGATTATAGGTTCCCCATTGAGGGTGTCCTATTGATATTTATTCCTGACCCCTATAGGTGAACCTATATGTGCATGAAATAATTATGTATAATTTCATATGTATATAGTTTTTGTAGTATATATGGAATATTCTTAGTATTTCTTGATCAAATGGGGCTTCTCATGCAATGTATTGGTATGGTTATGGAGTATCTTGAGAGTTATAGAAGCAAATTATGAGGTTCAACTCAGTGTTCATAGTAGATTATCATATATTAATTTTCATTTTATTGATTTTTATATGGTTTTAACCTAGTGGGTGATCAAATAGTGTTTGTTTCATATGATTTGGGTCTATATGACTATATTAAAATTTTTATTATTGCATGTTTTTGTTACAATTTATTGATTATGCGTACTCGTATGTTTAAAATAGTGGATATTATGGTTATTTTTTATTTTATTTTAATACAACCATAGGTTATAGTCTCCCGACTTCATCTGTTAGAACCTCAATTCTATTCAAAATACTTTAGTATATAGTGATACATGGTTCAGGACTTGTGGCAGGATGAATCAGGTGACATGTTAGTTCGACTGAGATTGGTTCACTACAAAATGGTATAGTAGGGGTTGTTTTATGATTTTGGATTTTTATAGATATGTGGTTAAGGAATGTATCATAACTAGTGATAGATATCTGACCAATGTATCGCAAACACATTTACTGATAAGAATTAGAGGTTTTTAGGGAATAGGATTACTATTTTTAGGTATTGTTTTCATAAATGTGTCATTTAACCAAGTTTTATGCACATAGTTTTTTGATTTATGTTTTATTCTAGTTTTTTGATTTTAGGCTCTGGGTAAGAGGCCATTTTTCTTCAACCATTCTGGGTGAATAAGTTTCACATGACATATGTCTTTCTGTTTGTTATTTCACTAACGATGGATGTTCAATTGTTAAAAGTGTCTACAATGACCTATATTGATTGTCACAAATAGATCCTTGGTGAAATTTTACATTACTGAACCACATGTATTTATATTTTATACTCATGATACATTATTTGAATATTGTGGTGAGATGTTTTTTCATAATTGAGTTGAAATCCCTTCATTGAGGGATGCATCGATACCCTTATGGGTCAGCAAGGGATCTAAGTGCCTTATTGGTTGATTGGGTAAGGCAAGGATGAATGAGATAAGTTTTTGTAGATCTTGAGTATCCCAAAGGTAGTGGTTCCCCTAAATTCATGGGTTCAATCTTCTTAGGAGGGAGTTTTTGTTTCAACATGTTGCATTCTAAGTGCCTTGCTGGGGCCAGTGTTATTGTTATTATAGATGTCTTCGGAGTGTATGTTTGTTCTTCCATGGTGGGTCCATTGAGTTCTATTATCACCACATTGTGGTTAGGAATGAGGATTTTTTTTGGATAAATGGAGTTCTAGGAGTTCACCTAGTCTCACGGGTTCCTTGAAATGGAACGTTTTGTTGGACACCTTGCCTTGTTCATATAAGTTACACTTTGGGTTAAATGATGAGAGAAAAGTTGGATTATTTTAGATTTTAATTGATTATTGACTAGAGTCTAATCATGTTGTCAATCATGGTATGAGGGAGATGTATCAATATTTTGGAGTTATGCCATGGGCACTATAATTTTTTGTAATTGATTAGCATGAGGAGCATAGTAAGTGGTTTTAGTTTGATAATTCATTTATGGGTAACCACAAAAGTTCACTACATTTTCTTATAGATATTGTTCTCCCAATTTCCACCTTAAATCTCTTTTAGTGTTCTACAATGTAACTATCTTTTCTATAGATTAAACTCCCCTAAAATGGAATAGGTTACTTCCCCACATAGTTTATTTTCTCACATAACTGATTTTCTCAAGAAACTTTTTTCTCAACAGCCTGTCCATGTAGGTGATTTTCTTACATATCTATTTCCTCTGGCTTATATAATTCCATAATTCCATAATTCCACCAAAATAAACTCATATTGTAAAAATATACACTTTTTATAAAATCCACAAAAAAATCATTTTTTGTTTAAAAATTATGAATCATTAATAGATGTTGACATATATTAAAATACCTTTAAAACAACATTTGTTACTTTTATTATAAAATAGGGGAAATACATTTTTTTCACATTTAATAAATTAAAATTCACAAAATATTGATGAAATTATTTTCAATTAAAATAGCCATGTAAACATATAAGGTAATCTACAAATCTATGAACAGTAATGATGGTGATAAAATCCATTCATTTTCTAAATTTTAAAAATAGACATTCTTTTTAAATTTTTGTAAAGATAGTCAAAGGTGGCCCATATGAAAAATGTTATGAAATTTCATTTCAATATATTTTAAAAGCTGGTAAATTATTAATTAAACTTAATTTTGGAAATATTTTATTTATATAGAATAAAATTCTTGAAATAAGATACATTATCTACTTGAGAAGTTTGGTTAAAAGTATTTAAAACCCATTATAGTAATGATTTTAATAAAAACCCATTTAAAAACATTAAAAACCAAAAATCCCATCAAAGAAAGAACATATTAAAAAAAATATAGTAATATTAGTATAAAAATATTCTTGATATTATAATTAATGATTCAATATATACATCATATAAATGAATATAGGTTCATAAATCAAACCATGTGTTAGAGAATGATATTTGAGATGATAAACCCTTGCATCTTAGATTATGATTGAATGATAAATCCAGTGAATGAAGAAAGATAACATGATTATGTAAAAACCATAATTTCCATTAAATAATATATTAAAACACATTTATGGTTTAGAAATTAAACAATATCAAATAAATCATGATGTATAACATGAATTATGTGTCAAATAATTTAAATTGAGACCATCAAAACCCTTAAAGAAATTTTAACATTTAAATAAATATATAATGAAAGAAATAACTTAGAAAAAAATTTAAATATCATGATCAATAATTCATTCATGATATAATATCTCAATATGAATCACATACATCTTATAAAAGGAATTAGGTTAATAACACAAGGCATTTCTCAACGAATTAATATTGAGAGGAATAATCCTGAAAAATATCATTTAATTGAAGGTATAATTTAATCAATGAAGTGATTATGTGTAAAAATTATAAAACCAAAAAAGGCGTAAATACCAAATAAAACAATTATATATAATTTTACACATAATCATTCATAAAATAGTAAAATAATTATAATTATAACCCAATTAATAGAAATTTGTTTAAGAAACCCCTTTCCTCGAGTCCATACATTATAGGTAGGTCCTTTAACTATGGTATAAAAAAAATTATATTAATCATTTAATTGTTTTAGAACCTTTTATAGATTTATTACCTTATCATTAAACAATTTATTTCACATATTTCTAGAATATAATTAATTACATAATAAATTAAGTCCACTTCTGTTGTTTTGAGGACGTTCGATTCATTATTAAAAAAATAAATTTGGAAGGTTACTCAGGGTAAAAGAGGTCAATTTTCCATAAAATATATAATAATAAAAACGAAATACATTTTTATACAACATACAAAATTTTATAGTAAACCATGAAAGGTACATATGAGAAATGAATCACATCACATCGTGGAGGTGGTATTCCCGATGTACGCATGAGCTTCGTAATCATTTTTAATGGGAGGAAGGGTAACAAGGTTAGTAATATATTATATTTAAAAATCATAATTATTTCATTAAAATAATATATATATATATATATTGAATCCTTTATAATAACCAATCATGTGAGTTGGAGATGAAAAATGAAACACACCTCTTCGTAGTGGTGGTGTTCCACACGTACACATGAATGATGTATTCATTCCCCATAGGATGAAAAAAGGAGATGAATAAGGTTTCCCCATTAACAAAATAATAAATCATTTTTAGATAATTATGTTATTATATTTTAATGGTTAGGAATGAATTCAAGGATGTAAATAAGAAGTAAAATTAAAGATATATGTTAAAATGATTACCTCCTTTTCGAGCAACCTCATATGTATTTCTTCTTAAGGACACTAGGACTGGTATTGTGTAGACAATATAACCACCATAAATTAGATAAGTATGTTTAAAATAGTTTTTAGTAGGTTTTTATCGATAAAAGTGGATCAAGGTGGTGTGAATAATACATAAGATGTGGTGTCCTTTTATAGTGAAGGAAATGACAAACTAGGAATTAGATAAAATATGTAAATATAATAATTTTTTTCTTGTTAAAGTGGAAAAATCGAAAAAAATTAGAATATAAGATATTTTAAGGTTAAAATATTTAAAACCAATAAAATTTTTGTAGGTTAATGTGGGATTTTAAACCTTATTTTTGGGTTTAACCCATTCACTAACCAATTTTAACCTTAACCATCGTAACAACTTTTTCAATACTAAAGGTTTATAAATTTACATATAAGGTAAAAATTGGAAATGAAATAGTAAGTGGATGAAATTTTATACCATATATCACCCTTTTTCCCTTTTTATATTTTTATGATATTTAAATAATTAAATAATATATTATTTTATATAAAACACCATTAAAGTAATTTTAAGAAAAATTCACATATGTTCACATTAATGAAATCAAGAGAGTTTTGGAATTAAATAAAACTATCTAAAAAATATATACAATTTTATTGAAAAAAAATTCTTTGGAAACCATAATAAAATTAAAAACACATTTCTTCCAATGTTTTTAAAATCATTTAATTTGATTTTTCTACTCCTTCCACAAGCATTCTGCAAGCATTGTGTAAGCATTTAAGGTTATTATACCATCAAGAAAAAATTAAAATAAATTATCATCATAAATTCTGTAATTACTTTCAAAATAATATTTTATAATCATTAATAACATATTATTATCCATCTCTAAACATATTATAGAAATTTAACATAAGAGAGTGAAATTTTGGAATTTTCCTTTACTTAAAATATTATAAAGGTCTTTATAAAAGAGATATTGCACAAAAATAGAATAATTTAGAATATTTAAATTTTTTGGTAAAAATAAACTGATAAAATATAAATAATTAAGTTTGATATATTTTTAAGTCCATATCAAATTAGTTTTAAGCTTAATTATTTGATTTACCCTTACCGAGGTGATAAATTTTTTCCATAGTTACTACTCATTATGACCAAAAATAAATTTGAAATATCTACCAAAGTTTAACCCCTAGATTTAAAATATGGAATAAATTTTTCAAGATTAAATTTTCACAAGTGTAGAAATCTATTGTAATATAAATGTGCAAAATGCAATAAAAAACTGTTTTTAGTAAAATATTTTTTAAACCAAAAAATGAACACATAAAAAAATAAAATATAAATATTATTCATTTGTAATTAATTATATTATTTATAAATAATGGATAATTATATTTATTTAATTTTAAATTAAAATAATAATTGGTCATTTCAATCAATGTAAATGATAGTTTTACAAAACTACGTATTTTTCATTATTCACTAAAAACAATCATTTCAGAAAAATCAAAACATTTTACCCTAGGATAGTTTTGATATGACAATTTTAAAAATGATATAATTTTTAACAAATAAAATATATAAAATTAGAATAATTAATTTTAATATTCTATCACAAAAATAAATAGAAACCATTTTTGAAGAAAAAATATTTTTGAAGCCAAAAATTTTTTTATTGAAAATTGGATGATTATTTACTAATAATTAATCCATAAATTTTTATCCAATAGGAAAATTTTATATATATTTCATAATTTTGTTACTCATATTAATATCAAAAACTTCAGTAGATGAGTTATATAATTTTGATTTAAATAATAATATTTCACTTTTCTTTTAACCTCGGTGTTGTGAGTCATATATGCTAAAAAACATAGTATTATTTAAAAATATTGGGGGTGTTACATTATCCAAAAATTTAATTAATTTAATCCAAAAAATTTTATCTTAATATCAATGATCTTGGTTTAAACCTTTTTAAATACATTTTTTGAAAACCCAAATTGTAAGAAGGTTTAATAAAATTTTCTTTTCAAAAGAGTGGAATGGAAATATTTTCAACTATTTTGAGATCATAGAAAATCTATTTAAAATATATTTAAAATTAGAATAATATTATGATGAAAATAACAAAGTGCAAGAGAATACCATAAGAGAATTTATACACAAAAACATGGATCATAAATCATGAGGCATTAAATAAATATTTTAACATAATACACGATTCATATAAGTTAACGATCATGAGCCATGAGAAAATAATCCTTGAGAAAAGAAACCATTAGAGCTCATAAAAATCATTGAAAAACTATATATATCTTGTAACATTAAACATTCAGCATTGAATCACTTAAATATTTAATTATTATATCTCTTAATAGTATCCTATAACTGGTAAACTCTGTTATCTCTTAGGAGTAACCTACAATCAGTTATCTTGTTCTTCTATTAGGAGTAATATAAATCCATGATGCCTTAGGAGTAACATTAATTAAGTTAACTCTACCTTATTACACAATTCATTAGACTGATATAATGGACCCTTGGGTCACATATTAGAAAAATCCCTTTAAGGATTTGGGTTTAATCCCTAATCTCACTTTCAGAAATAATGTCAAAGTAATATATCAAGAAACAAAACACATGGAATCATTCATTTCATAAAATATATCATTGGTTGATTTACCATTTAAAAAGAACTGAGTTTCCAAATAATCTCTTAAAAATATCATCATAAACCATTTAGAGAAGGATATTGAATAGTATCAAAAGATCTTAACCCCACTAAAGCATATGAATCCTTAAAGGATGTTGGAAAAGATGAAAATATCTTTACAAAGTTTATTGTAAAATGGGGTAAAATACTCTTTTTTGGTAACTTTAAAAACTAAAAATTCACAAAATATTTAGACAATTATTTTATTCAAAAATTTCTTGGTCTAAAGTGGGTTTTTTAGTTTTTTAAATATACACATATAAGTGTCTAGAGAAAGTTTATAAGGAATATTGGATTATTTTTTGATAAGATATGTTCCTAAAACGAATTAAAAAACATTAATTATGGAGTTTATGAAAGTTTACTTAACTTAGAAAACTTTTCTAATGTTAGATGATGCTATGCTAGTCATCATGTTCATTACATTTTTAGCATAATAATGATCCAAGATGTGTTTGTATGCATTCATACTAAGGGAAATGAGTACAGTAGTTCACAAAACACAATGTTAACGGATGGAAAATGAATAATGTTATTAGATGTAGAGTTTTAATAATTTATAATTACTAAGTTTCTATGAGTTTATATAAAGGGTGATAAATTGGATTCTGGAGAATTATTTAGTTTCAAGTTGTATGAAGTTGAACAATGTAATTGGATGAAAAGATCCATTATGAACAAAAGAAACTATATGTAATTTGAGTTATAAATTTTGAAGATGAAGTTGCATGAAAATTAATATATGGATTTGATTTTATAAAAATTTTTAGTAGAAAGGTTTTAATTCATGATGAATGGGTGAAGTAGTTGGATAATTTATGATCAGTTGGAGGTATTCTATGATTTTTTATCATATAGGAATATATAATGGGGTCATATAGAGAAATGAGACTTTTATTAATAATGTAAAAGTTGTGAAATCTATAAAAAGCATATGGTACAGTGGTGAATTATGTATTAAATGGAGGATAAAATTACAATGGTATCAGAAAGATATACACAATGCGGATCAATAGATGGAGAAATCTGTCAAGTTTCCTTGGATGAAGGTCCATGAGACAGACACTAGAAAGATTAAATTAGATGGATATTTGTGATTTCATAGAATGGAGATACTCTAGGAAGATAAGGGTTTAAAAATTTTGAGTTGAATTTGAGTTGTATTAGATAGAGATATGTTGAGACCAATGAAATGAGTTTTCCTAACAGAGTTGAACTAGAAAAAGAAATATCAAAAACAAATTTTTCTTGTGAGTCTATCAGATAGAGAATGATGAATAAGTACCATTAAGATGTGGAGTTCTTGAAAATTACATCATATAGACATTTTTTGAGTAGTGTTATAATTATTTTTAAATAATCTTTGTAAATTCCTTAAAAATGATTATGACGATCTTTTCATTTAATGGTTTTTATGTTTACATTGTTAATTAATTTCAATTAATTTTATTAATGATGATTTTAAGGAATTTTGTAGATGATTACATACAATGAGCCTATAATAAGCTTAAATAAAGTTATATTTGTTTTTAAAACCATGTAGTGAAATTCATTTGAGTCTAATATTTTAATTTCCAATTTAAGAAGTGTGAGAAAATACATTTTGGTTCAATCCTTTTACCCTGAAAGTGCACCTATATAATATGGTGCAACATTACAGGATAAACATTGTTCATATATGAATAGGAATGAAAGTGTTGAATGACTTTTTCTATGAGTGTCCAACAAAGTATTTATGTGGTTTAATGAGGAGAATTAGATAGAGTAGCTTCAAATATGGATCATCGGAATAATTTTCATCAGTTGAAGAAGAAGCACCATAATAATTGTGGATGATATTCCTAATTAGTGGAAGAAGATTCATCAGGTTGAGTTTCATTGGTTGAAAAAGGAGGAACATCTGACCAAGACTACTTAATCAGATAGAGACACATTAGACAAAAGAGAATTGGATAGAGGTTCATCGAACAGAGTACATAAAACTGAAGTGTATTTTCTTAATTTTTATAAGATGGAGTTGTTATAGAAAAATATTATGACCCATTTGAAAAAGGTCACATCGGACAGATCTCAATCAGAAATTTTATATGTTAAATTTACAGACAATGATATATTAGGTGAGATAGAGTTATCTTTGTATTTTTAGATCAAGAATAAGTTTTAAGACCAATAAAATCTTAACATGGTTTTTGAATATCTTGAATATTGTATACAAGTGAATCTTATCCAATTTACTTATAAAGATATAACATATTAATAAAAAACAATTTATATCGTTTATTAGAAAATAATAAGTAAGATATTATATCTAGGGTGTATAAAATGTTTCTGAAAAGTATTTTTGTTGGGGTGTATTACCAGATAAGAAGGAAGTGTATATGTGTTAGGACCAATAGGGGCCTATATACCTTGAGAGGGGGGGTGAATCAGGGTATGGATATTTTTTTTAAAATTCTTCCTACCCCACTGGATATTGACCTCTTTATTACAAGGGTCAATTTGTTTGAACTTGTGTGTTTATTATGACCACTTATTTTCTTCTTTATCTGATGATGATGCTTTAAATGAAATTCAGGGAAGTAAACAGGCAGCCACAAAGATTTTTACTTTTTTCACCCTCACTGGGCTATGTCCAAGGAGTATACAACGACGATTTGCTATTGTACCAAATCCACTAAGTCACACTGCCAACTTACAATGTTCATGATAGATCACTTCAATGCCCAAGCTCACTACCTTTACAAGGTTTAGGGTTAGGTCACTGCTTTCCCATGGGTCACCCCCTATTCCTCTCTCTCTGGATCACTGCCGGTGGAGAGGATCACCTTCTTCCTCTTCCTTTTCTCACTTCTTCGGAAAGGATCCACTCACAGTTTATAGACTTGTAGGTCTCTTCATTATCACTAATGAATACATCCTCTGTTGTATGTGGATGCTCTTTTGAAGTCCAACTTTCACGTGTAGATGAATTTCACTTTGCACCGAAGGTATCGGGTAATCTTCCAGCTTCCACGCAGTCCTAAATCACTCCAGGAAATGAACCATACTTGGCTCCCGTCTCTAAGTCGGTGCGCAAGTCTCAGCATGCAAGTCACAACTAGTGCGCAAGTCCCCCTCAAACACTTGTGAGAAACAGGCTTCTGCAACTCCAAACTTGCGCGACTCAATCCCTTTTATGCCCAAACCAATATTGGCGTGCAACTACCAACCGGTGGGCAACTATCACCTGGCGTGCAAGTCCTACTTGCGCGACCACACACTACTTGTGCGACCACCACACCTACGCGACAGGAGATCTGATTTTTCTAAGTGTTGAACTTGCTAAAAAATGAGGAGGGGTGGTCTTGTATTTATAGGCATTTGGACACCCTGTGCAACGGTGCGCAAGTCTCCCCTCAGCACGCAAGTCTCGGCGCGCAAGTCTCTGCCCCTTGTCTCTACCACGCTAGTCACTTGCATGACCTAACCTAAAACTTGCGCGACCCTTATCCCATTTCCATATTTTGATGTTCTGATATTGAAAAACATTAGGCGCGCAATTTTCTTCTTCTCTAAGACCTCGGAGTGCAAGTCCCTTTTCCAAAAACAGTTTTCTCTATTTGTCAATTTTGAGGCCCAAAAATTTGGCAAACACTAGAAAATTGTGCCACCTTGTATCTGCTCTTTTTGTACCACCTCCAGGTCATCCATTCCTTTTTTGATGTTCTTGAATCAAACATGGATCGTTAACTGTAGCCCTTGAACTCAACATGTCACTATGAAATACCCTTTGTCAATAAATTTATATGTCATGGTTTTCTTTGTCAACAATCACAGCCCAGATTTCTACTTTGTCAACAAACGCAATCTCCTCAAAAATGATTCAATGATACCTTGAGGGATTTTTTCCCAACAATATGTAAAATATAGTTACGGGGAATAAAAAACTAAGGTAGAAGAGTTTATTTCTAGGGTGAAGAACTATGGACAGCTGGAGGAATGATTTCTGGTGTATAAAAGAATATTCTAAAACTTAATTTGTATACATGGAGGAAGATAGTAAAAGGCTCCTTGATGAAGAGGCTATCCAACATGCAAATGTGCAAGTCTTTTTACCAAAACATTTACATGTAATGTGTTGTTCTATTACTATATATATTTGTATATGAAGTGATGTTGAAGGATATATATGAGTGTAACTTAGCTCTTAAAAATTTTCATGGTTTAGTTTTTATAAATAGTTTATTAAATATAGTGATCAATAATTCACACCCTCCCCATCTAAGTGATCCTACACAAATCTTGGAATGCCAATTAGTATCATAGGAGGCTCTATATGAATGATCCAATGATCTATTGAGGATGGTGAATATAAATTCTAGGAATATGAGGTATGTTCTTATCTTTTATGATAGAAACTACAATAGTTGAATGAATAAAATGTTACCCTATTTTCTATCTCATCGCCATAAAGTTAGAGATGATGAAACAATGGGATTTATTCTAATTAATTTGTTTCCATGATAGTGGCTAATAAGATAAATAAGAAAGTTAATGTAAAATATCATAATTCTATTTTTACGGACCTGTTAAAGAATGTTTATACAAATGTTATAAAAATTTAATGTCTAAATTACTCTGAGATAAGTTAAGATGAATCTATGTATGAAATCAAAAAGGTAAGGAAACTATGTTATAAATCTAGATGACCAGGTTTGAAGATATTAATATAAATGATGAAGAAAGTATTGATGAATAATTTACAATTTTTAATGTTATTTATAGTAATATTATAGGTTTCAGTGAGATTCTGGATGATTCTACTGTTGTTAAGAAATTGATGAGAAAATTTATAGATATATTTGATGAAGTAGTTTTATCTCTAGAAGATCGAGTATATTTATCTCAATATAAACATCAAAATATTCATATGTCATGTGAAATAAAAAAAGGAATAGTAATTAAGAAGAATTGTATTGAAGATATATATTTTAAATCACTGTAAAAATTGATGTTCATAGATACATAAGTTGAATAATAATCAAGTGAATTAGAGGATGTGTAGAATGAATTGGACTTTAACCTAATAATTTCCCTTGTTTCTAAGAGATACAAAAAAGGGAAATTGTAAAAGATAAGTTAATAGACATATAAAATGATTTAATTATAATGATAGGGACTATTTTTTGTAAATATTCTTATAAAGATATTTTATTATGATAAATTGGAAGAATAATATGGGGAGTCTGAAAAATATAATTGGATGAAACATAAGATAATTTTTCAAAGTAATAATTACAAAATTTCATTATGTATAATAGAGACAGATGATTATCAATGTAGAAGTGTATCATGTTTTCATGTCTAATTATTAGATCATATTAGAATATGAAGTAATTCATCCTAAAATGACAATTAACAAGAATATAGAATATATATAGAGTTGATTCTAAAAGAAAGTTTTAAATATTCTCTTAATAAAATTACAAAACTCATGAAGGAAAGTAATAATTTGAATACAAAAGTTAAATAAACAAATTTTCAGAATGGTGAGAGAATAAAAAAGGAGGTCATAAACCTTAATTACATTAGAGATAAAAAATTCAATGTATATAAACTTGAAAATAAACTAAAACTTTATGAAATAATATCATCAATACAGGAGAATCTCGACATGGTAGAAACAACTTTGTTTGAGGAATGTAGGAAGAACAATTTTATGTTCTCTAAATTGAAAATGATGATTAATGTTTCTAAAGAAAGTTTTATTAAGGAAGAATAATCATTATCATAGGAAAAAAATATTTCTTACAGCAAAGAAAGAGTTAATAATTTTATAAGAATAGTTTACCAAATTAGTTGAAGTTAAAGGTGAATCTTCTCAAGATGATGAAAAGATGGGTTCTCAAAAGATGATTGTCTATTTTACTAAATAGTATCAATATTCGTATTTTTATACTAATAATTTATGTTAAAAACATAAGGTTTGTGAAAAATAACCCTCTACTATGAATATGTGCAATCCATCATGAAAGTTTCTCCCTAGTCAGAGTTACAAACAATTTATTAAGAAACAAAATCAAACAAACTTCAGAGAAGTACTAATATCAATATACAAGATCAAAATTCAAATTTAACTACTAGTGTTGAGGAGTATTTATAAAAAAGGAATACTCATCATGGCATAATATGACTCTACCAGAAAAAAGGTATGAAATTTTGGGGAGATATAATGACCATAAAAGAATAATCTTTTCAAGAAAGTATTATGAGGACTTAAATAAATTTCAAAATGGGAAGCATATTTAAACTGTAAGTGAGAAGCTCAAGAAAGTTGAGTAATAAAAGAAAAATTTATTAGTTTTTTTTGGATAGAATAAATAAACATGGATTGAATGATGGAGGATGAAAAATATTCCACTATATAAAAAACTAAAGAAACAAGATTCAAAATATAATAACAATGTTGATAATAAGGTTCCAATAGATATTGGCTTGAAGAATCTAAATAAGATAATGGAATGTGAGAAAGATAAAAATTTTACTAAAAGTTTTATGACTATCGTAATAGGCTATGAAGAAAGCATGAATATGATATTAAAAACTTAAGGTAATATAGAAATTATGAAAGCTAAAGATAACATGATAAAATCATCATATGATTATAAAAATGAAGAGAAATCCATTGAAAAATATATGAAGGTTGATCATAAGGAAGAAATAACATTCCATGATAAATCTTAGAATAAGAATAATTTGACTAGAATAGAAGAAGAATCTTATCCCAATTGTAACATATAAGTCATATTGAGGTTCCACTTTTTTCCTAATATATTTTCATATTTATTCTAACCTGCAAGGAATTGAAGTTGGAGAAGTATGGAAATTTTCTAATTGCTATAGATGTTTAACAATAATAAGAGGCATCCATCATGAAACCTAACAGTTATCATGGTGTGGTTTAGAGTGATACCCTTTATGGGGAGAAATTATGAATCTGAGGTATAAAATCATATTTTTATTATAATGTTTAGATGTTAATAAAAATAGTATTTATTGGGAGTTGTATTTATACACTGGAACTATTTTGATTTGTTTTTTGAGATGGGTTCAGGATATATACTAACATACTTAATCAGATTTCTATTGATATAAATGTGCTAGAATGATCTTGAGGAAATTATTGCATATTAAATGTGTAATGGAAAACACTAATCATCATAATTATACTCTTGTGTAATCTACACTGGGTTTTCCCTAATATACTTAGATGTTTTTAGTTAATGGATCTTTGTTAAGAAACTCATGTGATAAAATTTTTCTCTTGAGGTTAATTTTCATGTTTATAAGATGACGGAAGATTAGAAAGGAAGATTCATATGTTAACCTTTTCATTTGATTGTCAGTAATCTAGAGAAGTAATATAATGGATAAAGAAAATTAAAACATCATATAGGGATAATTTATTGATCACACATATTGACTTCGAAGATGTTTGAATTTTTATGTGTATATTGAATACAAATAAATTGGAATAGATCATTGTTACAAAGTGGTTTTTGTTTAATTTTTTCTCAATATATCAGAATGTGTTCATAGAGAATGTTTCTTAAGAATATTATATAAGTTTGAGATAATATATTCAATTTGATTCAAGTATGAACCTTCCATTAAAGAGTGTAATAAATTTTACTTAACTATTTTTCGAAACATTTTTAATTTTTGAGGATGAAATAAAGATATTTAAGTTCTTATCATCATGAATATAATAAATTTCCATGATGAGTTTGTATAAATTTTTAAAAATGAAAATATGTACAAAATTTGATGAAATATAATGTTTCTATATAGAATATAGATGATCTTACGAGACATATATTTATAATAAGATTGAATTGTTGAGTTAGTATAATTCCGTACAAAGTGTGAGAAGTTGGCTTCTAGAGAAATATAGTGTTGCTTCTAGTATAAAGCTGAGAAATGTTATCATGGGTATGAATAAAATATAAGTAAATTTGTCAATATGTAGTCTGAGTTATGATGTTAAAATTGGAAACTATTTTAAAATTTATTTATGTAGTTGCATCTATACATTGGTGGAGTTTTAATTTTAAGGGCATCATGATCAGAAAAATCAGTTGGAGTGGTTCTAATCATTCAAAGGAATTATATGAAGTTTCATCATATGTAAATACAAAATTTTTTCAAATATATTAATGTTATACCAAGTTAAAAATTATATGTTGTGATGTTTTTACGATGTATAGGGGATGAAGATTAAAGATAGCCTAGATAGTGGATAGAATTTCAATGCTATTAGATAGAGATAGCCAGTGTAGATCACTGGATGAATAAATCCATGGGGTTTTATTGGATGAAGTTATATTAGATAGAACTAGAAATATCCAATATATGGAGTATTACAATGACATCATATGAATAATTATGTCTGGATCAGATGAAAATGCTCTACATTAAAAAGGGAGCATAATTTTTGGGATGAAGTTGAGTCATATTGGAAAGAGTGTTCCTAATAGAGTGGAACCAGATGAAGATACATTGAATATATATTTTTATTTTGAGTCCATCAGATACAAAATACTAAAGATGAACCATCATAATAATGAGTTCTTGGAAAGTAAATCAGATATACATATTCCAAGTAGAGTTCTAAGGATCTTGATATATACTTTGTAATGTACTAACCAAAGATTATGTTGATATTTTAGTTCAATTTTTTTTATCATTACATGGTCATGTATGTTTGAATAAGTTCCTAAATAGAGAGTTCAAGGAATTTTATAGAAGGTATCATAAACCACGTTTTTAATAATATCCAAGAAATTTCAAGAATTGTTGAGAATCGGCCAAAAAATTCAACTGATTAGAATGTTTAAATTTTCAATTTTATAAAAGTCAGAAATACTTTTGGTTTCCTTCCATTTATCATGTAAGTGACCTTATATAAAGGGGTAATATAGTATAATATAAAAAAATTCATACATACTGAGGAGTGAAAGTGTTGAAGGATTTTTTCCATGAGTATTGAACCAAGGTTATACCTAGTTTGAGGAGGAGAATAATACTAAGGATCTTCGAAGAGTGTTCATCAAACTGAGTTTCATAGGTCGAAGATAAACTATAATAAATTTTTTTTACTCAATTCCTACTCAATGGAAAAATATTAATAAATCAACATTTTACTTTATCAATAAGGATGCACATTTAACAAATCCTTTTAATTAAACATAAAATAATCAGATGGAGGAGTGACAAATAGAGGCGCATTGGACATAGAACACTAGATTTAAGTTCATTTATTTGAGGATTATAGTACATAGGTATACCAAATAGATCTTGATCAGAAAAATTTTTTCTTGGGTAAATTTCTAAATAATGTTCCCTAAGACGAGATTTCATTATCCAGAACATTCCAAGATCAGGAATAAGTTTCAAGACAAATAAAATCTTGGGAGAGTTGTTGAATATATTGAATATTGTACATAGGATAAGGTGATTCAAATTTTATATGGAAAAATAACTTCTGATGAATAATATATTTCTAAAGCATAACAAAATAGAAGAAGGAAGAGCTTGTAGCTAGGGTGGTGAACCAGTTGCTGAAAAGGAGTTTGATTAGGGTGTATAACTTTCAAGGAAGACAAGGATAGTAGGAGGATATAAAAATCTATATCACAAAAGTTGATTTCTAGGGTTTAGAACCAGGGTAAGCTATAGGAATAATTATTTCTATGTAGAATCAATTTCTTCCTATTTATTTTTAATTCGAAAAAATGATAGTAAAATATTCCATGTTGGGGGTGAGGGATAACCAACATGGAAAGAAGTGTTTATTTGTACCAAATCATTTAAATATTATGTCTGTAGCACCCCAAAATTATGAAACAAGTAAATTTGTTTTGATATCATATGAAACCTGTAACATAGATCTTAAATAACCAATGAAATATTTTGCTTTAAATTTAATCTCTTTGATAACTTGTGAAACATGCAAACCTATGTCAAAATGAAATATAATATAGTATACAACTATAACCTAGATATTAAAATTGGCAGGTATGAATAGTAAATAATAAATTATTATTAATATATGTACTAAATATGTAAAAAAAATCATTGTATATTTATTTATTATAAATAAAAAAAGAATTAATTAGAAGAAAAAGAATTTTTTTTTAAATTATATTTTTTTAAACACACTTTAGTCACTCTTCTCACACATAATATAAAATTAATTTTTACCACAATTATAAAATTTATTTTAAAAAATAAACATAATTTTTGAAATAATTATATAAAAATTATCTTATGGTTAATTTTATGGTTTTTTCAAAAAAGTTTCATTTTTTTATGAAGAGTGAAAATAGTGAATTTTAATTGATAAATTAGTTTTTGTTTAAAATATTTTTAATGGGAAAATATATTATAAATTGGTTATAAATTAAAATTATTTCAATCATATATATATATATTTAATTTATTTCATTGTAATCACATTTTTTGTAATTCTTATATAAAAACTTTGTAAACTTTTAAACATTTTCTCTTTGAAAACTCCCTTTCTTATCATGTCAGCAGGATTAATTTTAAATTACAATTTTCCTATTATATAAATAGAAGTTATTAAAATGTTTTAAATATTAATAATAATAATAATATATATTATTAAATATGTTCATATTAATTTTTTACCATAATTAGCAGAAAGAATAGTAAATCTTATTTACCATGGTTAAGGTAAAAAATGATTTACCGAGGGTTTGAGCTAAAAGGATAAGGGTTAAAATGACCTAAAAACTTATATAGAATATAATTTAGGGAAATATTTATACCTTATCATGTAAAATTCTATATAATAATTTATTTTATATCTTAATGTCATTTTAGAAATGAGGGTACACGTTTTTCTATTCAAAAATTACAAGTGTGTCACTCACCTAAATTATAAAAGACCACCCCCTATCCTATATTATTAACACCTTAAAACCATTTTTGTTCAGAAAATATATATAAAAATATCTTCCTAAATTCATTTCCCTCATCCTAGAATCATTGTTTTTCTGATAAATCAATTCTATAAATACTTTAGGTATAATTTGAAAGAGGTTGTCCGATAAGTGGTAAAATTACAAACTATGAATTTTTGTATTATTTCTCCTTAAACCTCCTTAAAATATTATTTATTTATTACTAAAAAATATCCTAATTTTATTAAATATACTAATATTTTTTATTTTATTCAAATGAACTATTCATTATCTTCTTATATAAAATGGGTTATGAAATCAGCAATCATGTGTACGGAAGAATACCGCCTCGTGAACCGATGTCGTTCGTTATTCTATTAGCACCTGTCATGGTTCGGTATGATAATTTATATAAAAGATATATATTTATATATATGATATTTTTAACATAATTATACCTCTAGATACATTTTATTATATGTACCTATTTTAATTTCCATTCATTATGGGATATGATAACGTCACTCATGTGTACAAAAAACTACCACCTCATGAAATGATGTGATTCATTTTTCACTAACGATATATATGGAAAATATTAAGGATAATGTTAATGAATATATATAATATAAATTAAATTATTAATATATTAATGACATATTTATCATTCTTAAAGGATAATATATCATTTTATTACTTACACTGAAAAATGATAACAACATTTGTGTATGTGCAGATTACCGCCTTCACAAAGTAATGTGAATCTCTTTTCTTAACCACACCACATGGATGATATATATAAGTTTATTTAATTTAATAATTTAGTATTTATGATATTATTATTATTATATAATAATAAAATATTACTTACCTTCTTTCAATAATTATCCCTGAAAAATAGAAATGTTACCTTCACATATATACGCCTTATGTCTCCATGATCATAATATACTTCATTAATCAAAAAAATATTTCATGATTGGTATAAAAAGTATAATTAAGGTATATATTATATTAATTCCATGATTATTATTCTGGATATGATATAACTACATAATATTAATAAGAACCAAAAATTTCACAACAAAGCAAGAATGCGAAAACAAGGTAATTAACACATAAAACAAGGACAAGAAAGAAGAATTATTTTAAAAAATTTGATAAGATGTTATAAAAAGACAATATATGATATTAAAAATATTAATATTTTTCTTTAATAAGTTAATAACATTTTTAAAACCACTATACATGAGGTTATATCATGCCTATCCAAGAGGAAGTCTATGTTATGGGAATTCATCTCAATATCCCTATATTGAGGCATATTGTAATGGTATTCACCTAATTTCTTTTATATGGTGTATAAAATTACACTTTGACATGTAATATAATTATTAATTAATAATTATTCATATTTTATGTCTCAATTTGAATAATTTTATCCAAGTGGATTTTACTTAAAACTTAACAAGTGCTAATGAATTTTGTAACTCAATTTCTTTTCATTGGGTTATATTACTTATTCATTGTCTTTGGTAATCTATGATTATATGTGTAATGGAGTTGGATTATATTTTTTTATTTCTAGTTTATTCATGTGGATTTATATTTTATACATTTAATTGATTCATTGATTAATTCTAACTTTAGAAACATGATATTTTCAAGGGTTTATTTTACAATATCATTTTAATCAGGATTGCATATACTTGAATTTACATTGAAGGAAATTAATTTATCATTTATTAATAAAAAAATTAATTTTAATCTCCTATAGTTATTCATGAATTATTTAAATTAATAGTTAAATTTTCAACTCTTTGTTACATAAAATTATAGATATAATGTTTTAATATAATTTGACTTTATTTCCCTCTTAAGCCAGAAATAATTTTTCATCCAAAACCATGTTTTCTAAAAATTATTTCAAAAATATTTTTAAAAATTTTACAAATGATTTATTAAATAAATTTTTTCTCATTGTGATATTTTAAAAAAAGTTTTAAAAAGAATATTTGTGTCATTTTCAAAACAAGGTATGTTTGGATTTTACTGAAAAATTACAATGAATATTTGTTTTAATGTACTCACTATGTATGGAATTTCTTATCATAATGAACAATCCATGTTTTAAAACATCCTTTATAGGTATAAAATGTTATTTTTAAAGAGAAGTGTTTTTAATTTTTTGTGAACTTTTTGTTTTAAAAGGTGATTTTCAAAATGAATAGGATACTTTCAGTAAGAATGTTTTTAATGATAGTGTTATCATATTTATATTTGTCAATTAAAAAAAACATTTATTTTACATATAATTTTCTAGGGATATATTTAATTTATATCATTCCCATTACTCTAGATGGTTTCTAATTATGTTTATTGATTGGGGAAATTATTCAAATTTGGTTTGCTAGTTTAAATACAAATATTTATATGTATTATATTTCAACCCTTTAATATATAGAACTAATTAGACTTATTAAGTGATATGTTGGGTCCACTATATACCCAAAATGAATTTTTAGGTCTAATAATACAATGTAGATTGGGTTTTGGCTGAGGCATTAACAATTTGAATTGATTTTTGGAAACAACGCCTCGACTGTAATTGATGTATTGGAAAAATGCCTCAATGATATGTTTTAGATTATTAAAATTATCATTCCTTCATTATGAATTTATTTATTGATATTATATTTGATTATTCGATAATTTAAAATATACATGGTTATGTTTTCAAGATCATGTGATTATTTATATGTAATTATTTGATCATTATTTATTCCTACCATATTATGCTGAAGTTATTAATTAAATTGAATGTGTTTTAGTATTATACCAATACATATTTATTATTCCTTATTCATTAAAAGAATCCCAAGTAAAATTACCCTTACTAAGAACATTACCTCACCAATTTCTTATGTTTTGTCTTTCCTAGGGTACGAGGAAATGTTTTTTGATTGATTTGAAGGTATGTGCTATAGGGAATAATATAATTATCAAAGAAAATACATTGATTATTTTATGTTTTCAATTTTAATAATAATTTAATTTTTTTATCTAGTTTACCAAGACTACTAAAATATTCATTCCTTTAAGATGTGATTTCTTATATATTATGCTGGTGTAAAAAGTAGATGTCTGATCTGAGTTACTGGGGTTGGGGTCACTATAGTTGGTATCATAGAAAGTTTACTAGAAAAATTGAGAACTAGATTTAGTTAAAAATAAATTATGGAACATAAAATTATTATGGAATTTGAGGATGAGTATAGAAGAACATCTAAATTTTTTGGTAAATAAGATATTATAACGATTTTCTTAGAAAATACATTCCTTTATGGACACTAAAAGTGGATGTGGTTTTATAAAAGATGTACATAGGTTTAATAAATCTAAAAATGGTGCATTGGTATTGAACCAATCATAAACCAACTCAAAAAAACATTCCTTACTGTGCAATAGTTCTAATACTCCTAGGGGATATGCTTAGGATAATTTAAATTTTCATTACAAACCATTATGAAGGATTAAAAAAAATTCCCAAAGAAACCATGTTAATTATTATTAGATTATCTATGAATAGATTTTAAATTTTATGCTACGAATTTCACTAGTTTTTAGATTATAAATTATGTTTTATAATGATATAATCTAATATATTGTATGCCATTTTTTAGAAATGGAACATGGTTTAAGGAATGAAAACTGCACCAATGAACGTAATCCCAAGAGTAATAGTGATCATTTATTTGATGGTATTGTGATAATCTATCTAAAGGGAACAAGTCCCCAAAAAAATATCATAATATGAGAACTTAATATCGTGTGATAACAAGATTGATAGGGAATTATCAAATTATTATGGATTTGAAGGTAAGTGAAGAAGGGAAAAAATCATCTTCCAAAATATGATAATTGTGGAATGAAACACTCTGGTACCTACATAAAAGGGGTTGAAGTTTTATAAATGTGTAGAGAGAAAGGAAACTAAGATCATGATTTCAAGGGTTAAAAAAGGCTTCCAATGTTCAATACATAAACTGTAAGGAGATTGGGAACTACACAAATGAATACTCCAAGCATTAAAGGAATATACCTCAAAAGTAGCTAATGGATCATAGTCAAACTTATGTTATTACCACATCTAAAGTGGAATGATTAATGTTCTTGTGTTTGGATTAAATAATTATGTCATTGGATTATTATATTAATTCTATCATAGTTGTAAAAATTATGAAATGTATAGGGATTTTACTGCATTACTTTTTCTTTAAGGATTTGAAAGTATATTTTGAATGGTAAAGATAACCATGAAATGTGATTTAGATTAAAGGTTAAATTCTTGAAAAATACATGATTTAAGTAATGATACACCATAATATGTTCCTTATATAGAGATAATGATGTTTGGATAAAGATATGTTTGATATGTATAATGTAAATTGGATAGTACTAAGTACCTTGGAACTAATAAATGATTTATTAAAAAAGTAGTTTATGCTATCATTGATTTATTTAACAATATTTTTGGATTTGAGGAATATACCAATTAATTTATTTTTTATTTAAGAAATAAGTAATCATTAATGTTTTAAATATGGTTTTATGGTAATCTTAATTATTACCATGTTTCAAGAGAATAAATTATTATAGCATTCACATGTTTTGATTGGGATGATTAAGAGATACATCAAGTTGTTTGGGGGATTACAGATAAGTTTATTTAAGAAATTTAGTGACCTTATTTCTAAATTTTTATCTTAATATTTTGGAAGGTTCATAAGGTTTACCATTAACAAAATAGTTTAAGTCAAACTTTTGAAGAGGGTTTAGAGATTAATATATTACTTCACCATATGAGTATTTATGAATATTGGATAACCTATACTGAATATTTTATTATAATTATAACTAAATATATATGGAATGACTTATAATTATTTTATGGATCTTATGATTCTTTACAAGTGAATTTTTTTAGTTCGGGAATAAAAAACTCATTTTCAAATATCTATTTTTTGGAGTAAGTGATGAATTTGAAATTTATTGAAGAACAACCAAAGGATGAAATTGCTCTTATGAAATAAAAACATATAAAGTATGTTTATTTCCTTATATTATTAGAAACTAAAAAAATCCTCAAATTAAAGAAAATGGCCCTGAATAATAATGTTATCCTATTACCATTATATCTAATGAATCAGATGGTCTTTTAAATCAACACATTTTTATTTTTCGAGGTCCTTAACTTTCCATTGCTCATTTACTTTTTTTTCGATCAATGACCTCAATCATTCTCTATAATTATTTATTCTATTCTTTCTCATCCACATCATCAATTTCCATGAATTTTATCCTAAATAAAAATCTAGTTATGTGTTTTTTGATATGATCATTTTACTTATCATTACCTATTATCAAGGGGATATTTTATTAATGTTTATTTTATTATGTGAGTTTTAAATAATGTAATTTTGAAATATCAAACCCTCGATTTCTGAGGTCCATATCAAATTGGGAGGAAGCAAATTTTTTTATGTATGAAGAATGTACCAACCCAAAATTCTAAAGAAGAATATTTTATTCGATATCTTAGGAAACATGAGACACTGAACTTTAAAAACTCACAAAATATATTTCTTTAATTTTAATTTGTTCGATAGCTCAAGGAACATGCATCCCCCGAGTCTAAATTAATTGTATTATAGTATACCGTTATAACTTAATCGTTAAATTAGAGGGTATGAATAGTAATAAATAAATTATGAAAGTATATGGTCTATATATATATATATATAAATTATTGGTTATCTATTTATTAGAAATATTCCAAAAAATGATTAAACGAATAAGAAGTGTTTTCTGATCAACTCTATTTTTTTCTAAAAGGTTGTTTAGTCACGCTTCACGAACATGATATAAAATTAATTTTCACAAATTTTAGAAATTTATTTTGAAAAATTAAAATAATTTTTCAACTAAGTATATCAAAATTATCTTAGGGTAATTTTTTTGTATTTTTCAAAAAAAAATTCATAAATGATGAGAAATAATTAATTTTAATTAAAAAGGGAATTTTTTAAATTATTCATAAAGTTTAATTATATTTTAAATTATTATATATGTGAAATAATTTCAATTATATACATATTAATATAATTTATTTCATTAAAATAAATTTCATATTGAATTTTTATATAATAACATTGTAAACTTTAGAACATTTTCTCTTTGAAAACCCATTTTCTCAATGCATCAGCATGATTAATTTTAAATTAAAATTTCTAATTATGTGAATGAAAATTATAAAAATAAACATAATATTTTTAATCATAATAATTTAAATTCTATTATAGGGTCATCTTAATTTTTGACAGTAATCAACAGTAAAAAAAATAAAAAATATTTATCGCGGTTAAGGAAAAAACTGATTTACTGCGGGGTTACGCTAAAAAGATATGGTTTAAAATCTCATAATTGTTTTTATAAAATATATTTTATGGTAATATTTCTTTTTTATTATGTTTAATTGTTTATAAAACATCATTTATGACCCTTTAGAATGTGAAAAATGTGGGTGAAACCTTTTCTATTGAAAAATTACAAGTGTTCCACTCACCTCAATTATAAAAGGACACCCCTCTCCTATATTCTTAACACCAAAAAACCCTATGGTTCAATGAATATATATCCAAGTAAAAATATGAATTATATATACTCATAATATAATCAATTTTTTAGAAATATATTCTAGGAATATTTTATGTATAATCTTAAAGAGGTGTTCTGATAAGATTTAAAAATTTATATCTATTGGTTTTTTGTTTATTTCTTCTCCCATATTATTAAAATATAATTAGTTTTATTATAAAATAACCTCAATATATTACATATATTAAAATATTTTATTTTATTTTCAATACATATATCTATATCCTATTTCATCAAATGGGTTACAAAATAATCAATCATGTGTACGACAGGTTACCGTCTCGCGAACCGATGCCATTCGTTTTTTCCATCACCACCTTTCACGGTTGGGTATTATGATGGATAGATGGTATATATATATATATATTATATTATATTTTAAACATAATTATACTTATTTATTCTTTATACCGTATATACCTATTTAATTTCCATTTTATAGGGGATATGATAACGCCGCTCCTGTGTAAGATACAGTATCGCCTTGCGAGGCAATGAGATTTTTTTAACTAATGATATATATTGAATATAACAAGGATAATTTGAATGAATATATGTTATATAAATGAAATAACTATTATATTCATGACATATTTATCATTCTAAAAAGATAATATATCATTTTCTTTTTTTCACTGAAAAATGGTAACACCGTTCATATATGTGTGGACTACTACCTTAACGAAGCAATGTGACTCTCTTTTCACCACCACACAACATGGATTATATGTTTAAGTATATTTAAAGAAATAATGTGTTATTAATTAAATAATTATAATTCATGAAAGAAAAAACATTACTTACCTCATTTTTATAATTATCATTGAAAAAAGTAAACATTACTCATGTATACGTACGACCTAACGTCTCTATGATCATAATGTCATCTACTTCCCAAAACCATATTTCATGATCTTAAATATATAGTTTATTTATAACTATTATATTTATTTCATAATTATTATTATGGATATTATGTAACTATATAGTATGTTAAAGAACTAGAACCTTCATAAACAACACGAATGAAAAAACAAGGGAATTAGCACCCCAAATAACCAAAAGAAAGAATGATTATTAAAAACCCATTGATAAAAAGTTACAGGAGAATCATATATGATATCAAAAATATTGATATGGTTTTTTAATAAGTTAATAACAAGTTTAAAATCACTATACATGAAGTTAAATAATGTTCAACCAAATGGAATAATAATGTAAGGGAATTCATCTTAGTTTCCTTTTATTGAGGCATATTCTAATGTTATGCTACTAATTTATTTTATATGGTTTATATACTTACCCTTTGACATGTAATATCATTATTAAAAAATAATTCTTTTTTTTAGTTTAAATTATAATTTTTTCATTCAAGTGTATTTGACTTAAAAGTTACCAAGTAGTAAATAATTTCATAACTCAATTTATTATCCTTGGGTTATATTACTTCTACCTTGTATTTGATATTCTATAATTTTTTGTGTAATGAATTATTTTTTTATTTTTTTATTTCAATTTATTAATGTGTATTTAAATTTGATACATATAATAAAATTGTTGATTAATTTTCACTTAAAAATTATGATCTATGCAAGGGGTTATTTAATAAATTCATTATAATTGTGATGGTTTATACTTGAATTTACATTAAAGAAAAATATTAAATAATTGTTTAATAAAACATTTAATTTTATTCTAATCTTATTACAAATTATTTTTTTCAATTAATAGTATCATATTCCACTCTTTGGTACTTAGAATTACTGATATTGTTTTTAATAAAATCCAAATTCATTTCCCTCTTCGGTCAGAAATTTGTTTTCCTAAAAAATAATGTTTTCTAAAAATGTATTCAAATATATTTTTAACCCTTTTATAAATGAATTATTAAACAAATTTTTACACTTTTTAAATTTTTAAATTTTGTTTTCAAATAAATATTCAGGTCATTTTCAAAACAAGGTGCATTTGGTTTTTACTAAAAAATTGAAAGTATTTTTTTAACATACTATACATGTAGTAAGTTTCTTACCATAATTAATACTCAATGTTTTAAAACTTCTATTATAACTTTAAATGATTTTTTTCAATGAAATTTCATTTCAAAATGTTTTTTGAAATTTTGGTTTTAAAAGGGGATTTTATTCTTAATGATATTTTTATGTTATTTAAAATTTTAAATTACAAAAAAAAATTATTTAACATATATTCTTATAGTGATATATTTAATTGACTTCATTAACATTATGATTTATGTTTTATGATAGTGTTTATTGATTTGGGAATGTATTTATATTTTATATTATATTTTAAGTATGAATGTTTATGTGAATTATGTTTCACCCCCTTCAAATGAGGAATAAATTAGACATAGTAAATGATGGTTGGGGGCCAGTGTAGCTCCTCAATGCATCAGAAGGTCTCGTGAGACAAACTAGTTTGGCTTTTGGTTGAGTCATAACCAATTTATATAGATTTCTTGTCTTAAGGCCTTGAAAATATTATATTTCTTAGAAGAAGGCTTCAATAATATGTTTTAGAATTAAAAAAGTATGCATTATATAATTATGAATTCAGTTATTGATATTACACATGATTATTTGATTAGTTAGAATATTCATGGTTATGTCTTAATGATTATGTCATTATTTATATGTCATTATTTTATCATTATTTATTCCTACCATATTATGCTCAAGTTATAGATTAAATTTAATGTGACTTATTTATCCTAAAAATTGATTATGAATTATTTCTTCATGGATTCCACTATGTTCTTACACTTACTGGGCATCTCAGGTCACCCCTTTCATATGTTTTATTTTCCCTAGGATATTAGGAAGTGTTTTTTGATTGATATGATAAGATACACTAATGGGAATAATATAGCTCTCAAAGAAAATACATCTTATATTTTATGTTTTCTATTGAAATAATAATTTCAAGTATGTATCTATTTTATTGAGATTAATAAACTATTCATTCCTTTGGGATTTGATTCCTTATATCTTATACTAATGTAATAAAAGACATATTATTTGGGATATTGGGGTCATGTTCTATAAAATTTCTTAACATCTATCTATATATTGATTCATACTAAGTTATGTTGATAGATATCATTTAGTGTTACTTAACTCTAACAAGTTTCATGTGTTGAGTTTGTAAGAAGAATTTATAAAATAATGTGATCGAAAATTCACACCTCCCCAACTTAGTGATCCTATAATGATCAGGGAACATTATAAATAACCATGGAAACATATAATGTAATATTCAATGAAAATAATGGTCCTAAAAATAATAAAATCCATTAATGTCTGAATCATTAAAAATAAACAATCTTTCAAGGATTTTGTAAAGAGAGTTAAAAGTTACCCATGCAGAAAATATTAAGAATGTTCCTTTATAAATTTTTTAAAATAAGGTATAAGAAAATTTAAAACAACATTTGGAAATAATAAATATGTCAAAAATAACATTATCAAAATATTAAAAATTATGTAGAGGAAGAGTTTTGTTAAAGTTTTGAAAAAAATTTAATCAATTTTTTTAAAAACACATGTTTACGACATTTTAAAACCAAAACCTTCTTGAAATAATGATCATAACAAAGAAGATAATATAACATGATTATAAAATTATTCATGATATTATATTTCAATATTTAATATATACACCACATAAATGAATATAGTTTCACAAATCAAAACATATCTAAAAGAAGAAATTTTGAGATGAAAGACTCTTGAAACTCGAGTAATGATTGAATAAAAAATAACATGAATGAAGTAATATTCTGAGATTATATGAAAAAAATAATTCCCATGAAATAATATGTTAACACAAATTAATGGGGAAAAAATTACACCATAAAAAATAAATCACTTTTCATAACCTGAAATTTTCCTCAAGGAATTGAAATTAGGACCATGAAAACCCATAGAACATTTATAACATTTGAATCAAAATATAATGAAAGGGATATATTCAAATATAATTAAAATATAATTATCATATATTCATTCATGATATAATATCTAAATTATCAGCATATAAACCATATAAAATTAATTGGGTTCATAATACCAGAAATGTCTCAAAGAATCGATATTGAGAAAAATAATCCTTACAAAGATCATATCATTGAAGATATAATTTAAACAATAGAGTGATTATGTATAACAATTGTAAAATTGAAAAAAGTGTAAATACAGCATAATAAAATTAGAGTTAATTTCACACATATTATTTTTATAACATATTTAATAAAGTAGAAGTATAACACAATGAATGAAAATTGAGTTAAGAAACCCCTAAACATGAGTTCAAAATTACAATGTATGTCATTTAAATCTTCTATAATAAACATATGTTTGTTATATAATTATTTTATAATCTTATTTAGTTTTATTATATTATTATTAACCCATTTATTTAATTCATTAAAATGAAATATTTAATTAAATAATCGGTTAAGTCGACATCAAAAGTTTTAAGGACATTTAGTTCATAATTGAAAAATGACATTGGTAGGTTGATCATGGTAAAATGGTTAAGTATTAAACCATATATAGAATAATAATAATTATATTATTATAATTCTATATACTAAATAAAATTTTATAGTATCCCTTGAATGTCGGGCGCAAAAAATGAATAACATTTCTTTTTGGTGGTAATATTCATCATGTACACATGAGTGAAGATATACTTTTTTAACAAGTATAGGGGTAATAAGGTAAGTAGTGTATTATTATTTTAGAATAAAAATTATTTCATTAATATCTTATATATTTATTTAACCCATCATAAAAACATGATTAGTGATGTGGTGATAAAAAACTAAACACGTCGCTTCATGGATGTGGTAGTCCACATATACACACAAATGATGATTTTGTCACCCATAGGATGGAAAAAGAGACGAATAATGTTATGAAATTAACAACATAATATCCTAGTATATGGTAGATATTGTTCATTTATATTAGTATGGTTTGGAAATAATTGAAGGAGGTAAAAGAAGAAATAAAATGAAATAGATCGGTTAAAATGATTACCTCCTCTTTGATAGAGAAACATTATATTTATCTTTAAGGAACTTAAGGATGGTATTTTTAAAAGTCCAGAACATCAAAAACCTTTTCAAGTATATTTAAAATATGTTTTGGTGGGGTTTGTTCATGCTAAGCTATTTAAACCCATGTCATCATGGGTTATTGAAAATATAAATAAATTTTAACTTTTTGTATTCGGAAGTGTTTTAGGGAAAAAATAGAAATTTATCCCATGATGTGATCATAAATAATTTTTTTGACCTATAAATTAGTCTTTTATTACAGTGGTTACCCTTTTGTAGGATTTTTTAGAAATCATAGATGTTTGAATCTCACAAAATATTTAATATTTAATGAATTAAATATTAATTTATCCATGCATGTTCATTCAGTGATATATTTTAAACATATAATTGGAATGATATTATATATTTGAAATTGAGTATATAATAATGGTTTTCCTAGTCATTACTTTAACATATCAATGGTGTCGTGGCTAGGACCACACCATTTTTGATTTCATTTTTCTTATATGTTTTCCTTTCTTCTTAATTTTTTCCTTTTTTTTTCCTCAATGGGTCTTCACATATGTGGGTTCCTCACTGTTGTTTTAACATGTTTGAGATATAATAGTTAGACATAAAGGGAGGAAGGGCCTCCTGGGGAGCTCTTCCAGAGCTAGAATGGGCATTATCAGGTGCAATGTATGGATCCAGAGTGAAGCTATGATGATTTCCACATGTAAGTGGTCCCATTTTAATTTTTATTATTAATACCCATAGATTAGTTGTTTTTAGTTTTTAATACATTTTATTGGTTGTTAGGGACCCCTTCAGGTTTGATCTGTGGTCCTTTTTGGCTAATCGGGGGGTTTCGGAGGCTTTACAAGGGATTGGTATTCAAGAAACCTATTTACACTGTATGTAGTTTAGAGAATAGTTGTCTTGTGTTCTTACTTCTGAGTGAGGTGAGGAAGAAGTGGTTACATGACATTTTTGTTTGGGACACATCATGTAGGGTAAAATCATGGTGTTTTAAAGAGTATGACTAGATACCCCTTTTCCATGAACTTAGTCTTTTTGGGCACATGACCAGAGACTGTGTGAGGTACACAGCTAGTGGCTATGTTAATGTAGTTGGCCAAACCCTGTGTGGTGGTATATGGACAAGAATACTTGTGAAAACCACTTATATGGTACACATAATGTACCAGGAAGGTACACCATGTTCTTAGGATAAGTACATGTCGAGTGGGTTATAACACATGGTCAAAGAGGACCATTACAAGTATAAGCTATGTTCCCAAAGTGTACGTAGTGTACTTTTCCTTGGTGAATGTTTCATGCTATTCAACCAAGGATAATAATTGAACTTTTGAGTATTATTTTCCTAGTATTTTTTATGTATATCATGATGGTGGTATCCTTTTGTCATTTAAAGGCTGTATGGATGGTGTTTCGGTTTGGCTGAGAATTTATAGGTTGATTTATTCAAGATTTTGGATTTAAAATCCTTAAAAAGGCTGGCTTGTGTGATGTGATTAACATGGGAGGTTTAAAATATTTTTAGTTAGAATGTAATTTCTATTTGAGTTCAGTATTATTTGAGGTTCTTTCAACAGATCCTTTCGGGTGGGATCAAGTAGAATCTCTAAATAGATCTTGGGTAGTCCCTATATATAGAAACTAGTTTCTAAAATTTAGATCAGTTGAAGTTTATACCCTATGTTTCAAGATCGTAGTTTTTAGAGACCTTGTGATTGGTTTATGATGTGGTATGGTGGTTATGACCATGAATAATTGTGATTTTAAGATACTTTTAAGGGGCCAATTTGGGTTCCCTTATGGGTGAGATAGTACCCAAGCAGGGGTTGTTTACGAAGGGTATTTCTATGGATTTCCAATAATAAGATTTTAAATGAGATTTATCTTATGATGAGGAGTCATTGTAGGGTTTCCATCTTTTTAGGTGTTCATGAGGAGCATATAGAATTACCTTATCAACATCATCATGGTTTTGGATGCCCTTGCGGTCATTTTATTGCTCAATGATTAGTTGGAGGTTGTTGAGTAACACTTAAGGATGTTTATCATGCCAAATTTTTTATTTTAGTTTTTGGATAAGATATAATATTGTGTCTTAGGTTTTCCTAAACTTTATATACCCTTTTGGACATTTTAGGATCACTTGATGGGCATGGCATGACAAATTTGGTGCAATAGGAGAGTCCCTAGTAAGACATCACATTATGGTTTGACTTGAGGACCATGGGATCCCTGATTCAACACTGGTAGTTTAGTTTTTGGATTATGGGTTTGAGGATTGGATTGACCCTCATATTGAATTAAATTTATCCTAATGTTGATTTAAACTTCTAGTTCATCTTTTTGGATGATGGGTTTGAGAGTCAGATTGACCCTCATCCTAGATGGAATTTAGAATAGATTTTATCAACACTATTAATTTATCTTTTTTGGATGATTGGTTTGACTATTATATTGATCCTCGTATTGGATAACCCTTATCTAAGAGTATATTGACACATTTAATTTACCTTTTTGGATATTGGGTTTGAGAGTTGAATCGACCCACATTCTGGTATCCTTAGGAGAATATGTTTGAGGTATTTTCTTTGAATGACTATGTTTGAAGAGAAGAATGTTGGGATATATTAGACTAGGAATTGGGCATGATTTGATTCCCCCCTATATTCATTGTATGTGGTCAGACTAAATTAGGAAGAAAATATAATATCTAGAATATCATACCCCTCTAGTTGATAGTTTCACACTGGAAAGAGTTTACCTTCAAGGGATGTTGAGCACTTCTAGCTACTTTGGTGAGACCCTTAGGATAATGTATCTATCAGGACAATAGAGAGAGGGACCCCTAAGAGACTGTATATGTTTGGACATCATTTAAGGATTTATTTTTTCTATAGGACTTTTAGGAAATTAGAAGTTCTATAGTTTTTAGTATAGAGTCCTTCCACTGGTTAAGATTTGGTCATTGGTTTCCTATATCCTGATAGTTTCATGTTGTCATGTGTATGCCTATGGTTACAACCTATGCTACAGAATTCATACCATTACATTTAGGAGTCTTGGATTTCCTAGGTAGTTCTCTAGGATGCACATGATATCATGTGGTGGCGTGAGCCAATACTTTAAATCATATGGAATGGGACAGAGAGTGGGTGGATTTACCCTGACTGTCATGATAGAACCTAGAGTTGGCTATTTTTTTAGACCCAATTGTTTTTATAAAGTAGTTTATTTTATTTTATATATTAGTAGTTTTTGGCTAGGCTAGGCATATCATGTGTGCATACAACTGTAAATGGTAGTAGATTATAGGTTCCCCATTGAGGGTGGCCTATTGATATTTATTCCTGACCCCTATAGGTGAACCTATATGTGCATGAAATAATTATGTATAATTTCAGATGTATATAGTTTTTGTAGTATATATGGAATATTCTTAGTATTTCTTGATCAAATGGGGCTTCTCATGCAATGTATTGGTATGGTTATGGAGTATCTTGAGAGTTATAGAAGCAAATTATGAGGTTCAACTCAGTGTTCATAGTAGATTATCATATATTAATTTTCATTTTGTTGATTTTTATATGCTTTTAACCTAGTGGGTGATCAAATAGTGTTTGTTTCATATGATTTGGTTCTATATGACTATATGAAAATTTTTATTATTGCATGTTTTAGTTACAATTTATTGATTATGCGTACTCTTATGTTTATAATAGTGGATATTATGGTTATTTTTTATTTTATTTTAATACAACCATAGGGTATAGTCTCCCGACTTCATCTGCTAGAACCTCAATTCTATTCAAAATACTTTAGTATATAGGGATACACGGTTCAGGACTTGTGGCAGGATGAATCAGGTGACATGTTAGTTCGACTGAGATTGGTTCACTACAAAATGGTATAGTAGGGGTTGTTTTATGATTTTGGATTTTTATAGATATGTGGTTAAGGAATGTATCAGAACTAGTGATAGATATCTGACCAATGTATCTCAAACACATTTACTGATAAGAATTAGAGGTTTTTAGGGAATAGGATTACTATTTTTGGGTTTTGTTTTCATAAATGTGTCATTTAACCAAGTTTTATGCACATAGTTTTTTGATTTATGTTTTATTCTAGTTTTTTTATTTTAGGCTCTGGGTAAGAGGCCATTTTTATTTAACCATTCTGGGTGAATAAGTTTCACATGACATATGTCTTTCTGTTTGTTATTTCACTAACGATGGATGTTCAATTGTTAGAAGTTTCTACAATGAACTATATTGATTGTCACAAATAGCTCCTTGGTGAAATTTTACATTACTGAACCACATGTATTTATATTTTATACTCATGATACATTATTTGAATATTGTGGTGAGATGTTTTTTCATAATTGAGTTGAAATCTCTTCATTGAGGGATGCATCGATACCCTTATGGGTCAGCAAGGGATCTAAGTGCCTTATTTGTTGATTGGGTAAGGCAAGGATGAATGTGATAAGTTTTTGTAGATCTTGAGTATCCCAAAGGTAGTGGTTCCCCTAAATTCATGGGTTCAATCTTCTTAGGAGGGAGTTTTTGTTTCAACATGTTGCATTCTAAGTGCCTTGCTGGGGCCAGTGTTATTGTTATTATAGATGTCTTCGGAGTGTATGTTTGTTCTTCCATGGTGGGTCCATTGAGTTCTATTATCACCACATTGTGGTTAGGAATGAGGATTTTTTTTGGATAAATGGAGTTCTAGGAGTTCACCTAGTCTCATGGGTTCCTTGAAATGGAACGTTTTGTTGGACACCTTGCCTTGTTCATATAAGTTACACTTTGGGTTAAATGATCTGAGAAAAGTTGGATTATTTTAGATTTTAATTGATTATTGACTAGATTTTAGTCATGTTGTCAATCATGGTATGAGGGAGATGTATCAATATTTTGGAGTTATGCCATGGGCGCTGTAATTTTTTGTAATTGATTAGCATGAGGAGCATAGTAAGTGGTTTTAGGTGAGTAAGCCAAGATTGTTTAGGACATAGACCATGTGAGAGTGTGACATGTTGTGTGTTCAAGAGTGTTTTGAGGAAATCCTTATGTAAGGGAGTGAATGTATAACTTCTTTGACCTAATAGCCCCTCATGTGATTAGGCTGGATGGGTAAATGAACCTCAAGCCTGCCTCCCTGTACATCAGAGGTTGTCAACTAGTAACAAGGATGTAAGAAATATAATGGGGAGACTATACCCATTTTTTTAGAGTATAAATAACACAAAAAATAATAAAAATAATAAAGTATAGTCATAATCAAAATAATGGAAAAAATTGAACAACCAGAATAATGATAAAAACCATGAAATAAAAAATTTATTTTATATAGAATTATGAAATTTGTATATCTAAAATACTAAAAATGATCAATAAAAGAATCCAAAAACTCAGTTCTAAAGCCTATTTCTATCTCATCTCCAAGATTCAACCCATCTAGAAAGTAATCAATCAACTTAGGTCCCTTTTCTGTTGTCCAAAACTGCAACCATGAGACCTTCCCAAGTACCAAAAAACACCCAAATATGTTGTGGGTACAACTCAGTAGGTTGACACCCATGTTGTCTAAACAACCTAATACGAATATATAGTGAATGAAATATTAAGTTAAATAGGGGTATTAAATAATAAATTAATACTAGACATCAAATGAACATTCTGACTCTTGAGCTCAGGGTTGACACCCTAGGTAATCCAAACCTACTAGAGAATATTTTCAGATACCTTTTCCAAGTGGTGGATCCTCTTCCACCAGGATATATCACCCATAAAAATTAAATATTCTATGTTCTATGATGAATGACCATTAACATGTCTCATGTAACCAAGAAAAATTTGTCTCTAGAGGACTTACACATGTTAGAGTCACTTATGAGCCCCCAAGGCACAACAACATACTAGGGAAAAGGTAACAATATCATTTTGGACTCTATGTGAATTACTCATGATAGAGTCCTTATCTTTTCCATATAACACATCAAAACCTAGGGGAAAATCTACAATATTATACAGGTATCCATGAAAATTACTTATGCTAGAGTCGCATATGTGTTCCCATAGACCACTTACAAACCAAGATAAAAATCAATAATATTATAAAAGTTAAATATCATATTTATGATGAATCATTGATGGTACAAATCAGGTGACCATAAATCTCAGTCAATAGTTGGATTCTCTTACATCTGGATGAATAACTGGTAGAATTCATCAAGTAATCAACACCAAGTCCCAAAAATCCAAAAGCATACCAATCATAAATGTATAAAATAGTACATGAAATTAATAATGTTAAATTAATACAATTATCAATTAATGATCCATTTATTATCATTTTTTTGATTCTCCTGTTTAGGATGAATCACCAGTGCCACATCATGTCATGTTACCACTTATCACAATTCCCATTTTATTCCAATTCACATTATCAGTTTTGTTTTAAAAAAATCTCCATTTAATCATAGATATGTAGTTTCAATTAAATCAAGTTCCAAAATAGGTGGATGGTTGGAAAACCTGTCAGGTGCACATAAGTTATGATCTTAATTCCCACAGACCCAATTAGATACATGGGAGGTCTATATATGTGAATCTCATCAAACTGTGAATTACCCATTTGGTTAGTCCATGCATGTGATATGTCAAAATGAATGCACTTATTGCACAAACTATAAAAAATTAAATAGACATTAGGGAGTTGATAAAGACCACCCACCAAAAATAATCAAATACATATAAATTTCCCATCATCCAAGGTAGAATCTAAATTCCAATTTCCTTCCCTTTAATTAAAACCCATGGAATAAAAAACACAAGATATTTGATCTAGATTCGTTTTATGTGATCCAAATAGGGCTCACCAAAGTGAAAACTAACATGTCATGATGTCGATAAAGGACTAATAGTCCCACCTTTAATCTTTATCCCTTGGAACAATAAGATCCAATGACATGTGGTTCTTGTTGGAAGAGGACCTCTTGAGGTCACCTACAGAAGAGATAAAAATGAGACAAGGTTCACACAATCTTGAGAAATGTAGGTCACTTGAGACTTTAAAGGACCATTGGGTGTTCTATATTCCTAATGAAAATATGGGATTCATTTTGGGAATGCCTCAGTTCACATATAAAATGAGAAAACTATCTCTTCTGATTTATAAATCCAAAAAAACATTTCAAATCATCACATATTCTCATAATGTGAGATTTATATTTGTCAGGTATTCCCATATACATTAAATCCATGAATGAGTTTTATGGGGTTTTCCTAAAACCATTCATAAATTTTATGGGTTTCATGGGGTCTAACAGATTAATTCACATTGGGAATTTACAATTCACAGTGCGAATTAACTCTATAGACAATCTTCACAACCCATTAGGATTCCTTCCAAAACTAACCCATCAGGAAAAATTATTACAACATCCCTACCCTAGAGGCCTATAGAGGATGAATTATTTTAATATATTTTCATGATTAAAATAAGTAAAATCCCAATGGAACAATCAGTTTATCATTCTAGGAAAATAGATTACGCATATGAACATTACATTGCAATTGAAAACATGAAAAAAAACATAGATAATCCTCTGATAATGAAATTATTATACTACATTAACTCAACATATCATTCATAATACCCATATTGGAATCCTAGGAAAGTAAAAAAATAAGAAATGGGTGATCCCATATGTTTAGTAATGGTAAAAAAATATAGAAGAAGCTTTCATAAATAGTCATAAAATTTTAAGGCAAGGTATAAAACTAAAACACAAGCCTTTTAAACATAATCTTTAGAATAATATCAAAATAATAAATAAAATAATTCTATTTAAACATTCACATAGATATTCTACTAGTTGTATAATAACATGTAATATCAATAACTTATCTCATAATGATTGAATGCATAATGTCAAACATCATAGCCATACCGTAAAGGCGTCGTGCCAAGACCATACATAAATGGGTAAAAACCCATACTACTTTGTCTCATGAGACCTATCGATGTATAGAGGGTCTATACAAGACCCCACATATCACATTATAATTACAATGCATTAATCATATAAAAAGGGTAAAACATACCCAATATAATAATTCGTTTTAAAACTAGCATACAAAATGTTAATACTTCGACCATAAGCTTTTAATGGTATCAAAATAGAATATCCACAGTCAAACATATCATAAAACAATAAACACAAAATGATAGATTTTATAACAAGAAAACAACTTCAATTAAATATAAAATCTAACAAATGATGTTGACATAGATAAAAATAATCATTGAAACTCTTTGAGAGAAATATCCCTTTTTTACTTTGAAATTATTTAAAAGGTGCATAATTATAAAAGAAAACATTTATTTTGAAAATAACCTTATATGATTTTAATGGAAGCTTCAAAATCTTAAGGTATCATGACTGTAGAAAAATCCCCTCGTGAAACATATGTTAAAAACATCCCTTCCTTAAATTGTTTGAAAGTACATAATGTACCTCATTTTGAAAATGACAGGGTGATTCCTTTCAAAAAATTTATAAAAAGTCAAACATGGTTAAAAATTAATTTAAAATATTTTAATGAAATTTTCATAATATTTTGAAATACATTTTTAGGAAACATGTACATGGATGAAAAATATTCTACATTAGTTACTTACATACAAACAACCCCAAATAATAATGAGATTATGAAATTTTCCCTTACCTTAGGTCTGATTCTTTCCATACATGTATAAAACTCGTATGTATTGGTTTTAATCATATTATTAACTTGTACTAGAATAATAATAATATTTATGATATCATATATGATTCATTTATGACTTTATATTACCTGTTCATTCAAAAATTCCAAGTTAAAGCAATGTTTCACGTAACAATCACTTTGTAAATGTTTTAACTTGTTATTCAAGATACTATTACATAGATGATGATTTAATTACTTCCATAATGTAAAATATGATTTATATTTCATATATATTCATTATATATATACATATATAAAATATATTGAATAGAATACATCATTTATGGAGACGGTAGGCCTTACATACACATGAACATTGTTTCAGTTTTATTATCATTTTGAATGGAAGAATGTAAAAGACAGATATATATCAATATATATATATATATATATATATATATTATTCTAGTATCATTATTATGTAATATATTTTATAATTATTAATTATATATATTTTTATAGTCAATCTTTAATGGTTAACGTGGAGGATGAACCTCATCGTGACATAGAGATAATAAATCGTACGTTTGCATGAGCGGTAATATCATTCCTTTAATGGTGAAATAGTATTGAATTAGATGGTATATTAATTATATAGAATCATTACCGTGTCATATTCAATATTTATATCTAATTTTAATGTGAAAATAATGCCAATGACCTAAATTAGATTAAATTATTAAAATAAAATCAAATTATACTTTAAAACCAATCAAAAGTATAATTTAACACTATAAATTAATTCGATGAAAAAATTTGTTTTTAATTAAATTTTTTTATTTTTCACAATTCATACAAACATGAAACATATCATAAAAATAAAAAAAAATTGAACCAAAATAAATTTTGATATTACACTTTAATGGAAGAAGTTTATTTTGTAAAACTAGAAATATAAAAGTTTCAAATATTGGATTTAAAATGGGTTCTTTAATAAAAGGTGGTAAAATTGATTTTTAGAAAAATATAGACTTTTAATGAATAAATTGTATTAATTTATATATTATTACTATAAAATCATTTGGGATGGTGTAATTTTTTTATTAATTAGATAATATATAAATTTCATAATTTGGTATATTTTATTCATTCATGTCGATGTAACGACTATGTTATAATGTTCATTTTAAAATAATAATATTTAATTATATATAATTTTTCATCTAAACATGGAATTGTGTGAAATGTAAGCTATAGAAAATATTAAATTTAAAAAGTTACATAATGTAAAATCATGGGGTGTTATATTCCCCCCTCCATCAATAAATTGGATCCTCAAAATTTTTGAATTTGGGTTTGGTAACTATGGTTTGACTATTCAAAATTCCAATAATGAAATCCCATGTCAGAACAAGGGTCAAAAAAATTCAACTTTAAAATAAAGAAAGGGAAGTAAAAAAGGTTACTAGATATAACACATACAAGGGTTCCATGTAAGAAAACATGGACATGAAAGAAAAATCTAACCAGAAAGTTATGATGGAGAGTGATAGAGAACATGGTTAGGAGAAAGTTAACAATCCCAAATATATAAATCTATGCTGACCTAAGGGACCATTTGATTCAACAGAAAAATTTCTAGGATTGAATTTTTGTTTCAGGATTCGTTCCCTAGAGTTGATGAATATTCTACTATTCAGATATAAACATAATTGATTTCTTTCCATGTCATAATAATAATCTCATACATTTTTTGTTCTTCGATCTATTTTCACTTCATCCCTTATAGATGGAAATGAATGTTCAAAATGAGTATTTCTTGCATGATGCACTTTTGATAAATCATAAGGCCAATAAGTATTTCTATCATCCTCTAAATGATTACTGAAACCAAAAAGGGTATCCCAAAGTATCCAATAAATAATACATTAACCTCAAAAACTAATATCAAATGTTAAACATACTCCATTAAAACATTAAGAATTATCCCAAATACTTCTTCTAAATTAACAGTTCAAAAAGGTCACTAAATTTCCAAAGTCAATCGTAATATTAGATTCCCCAAACAATGTAATGTATCTCTTACTAACACATAACTAATATTTAATCACCTAAAAAACCATAATGAAAATGTTCATGCCTCAAAATCATTAAAGAAGAAGTACTTCAGTACAATCCTTTTATATCATATTTTTCTAATTAAATACTTATTGAATCCAAAAACACAAATACATTAATTATTCCACTTTGACCATAGTAACAACATAAGCTTGAACTTGATCCATTTTCTTCTACAAAGCTATATTTACTTTCCACTTTAGAAAATCATTTTAATAATTTCCCATTTTTTTACAATTATAGAATTTCACATTTACATATTCTTTATTTACCTTAAAATCATGAGCTTGGTAACCTTTCTCTCCAAACTTGTAACAAACTACCATTCCTTTCAGGCTTGTACCAGGGTGTTTCTTCCCACAATTATCAAATATGGGGAAATACTTCTTTCCATTTTCCCTTTATCCATCTCTTGACCCACCATTCTCTTCTTCTATTTCTTTCCCTAATAGTCATCAGACTTAGAAAATTCTTTCTCTGTCTTGATAACACATGAGACTATATCTTCATATGATGAGAATATTTAGGAGACCAAATCCTTTTAGAGAAATGGTTTTAACCCTTGAAATAAATTATCAATATTATACCTTGGGTTACATTTGTAGTTTGTATCATACCTTTATAACCTTGTAATGATTGCCTCATACTTTACAACATTCTCATCCTTCTTTTTACTCAGATTCAAGAATTGTCTCTATATATCTACTCTCTATTCTCTAGGTAAATACTTTTCCAAGAAATTTTCCTTAAAATTGATCCATTCCATAATTTCAATTTATTCCTCCTATTTAGTTTTTTGAATCAAATACCACCATTGATCTTCATCTCCCATGAGATGATAAACTTCCAGGAAAACCATCACCCATTCATTGCTTCCCAAAGAAAAAAATATATTCTATAAAGAACTTGTCCATGATTCATTTATAATTAGATTTGTAGTTCCATTTAATGGTGTATGTTGTTGTCTCATGAAGTAGTATAACATTGTTTCTCCACATTTTGGATTAGGATAATCCATACAGGTAAGGATATTTTTCAAAACCTGAGTCAAATTTTCAAGAATAGTTATAAGTTTCTTAGCACCAGTTGAACCTATAGATTTAAAATAATTATCTTTTATAGGTGGTAAATCCCTAAATGGATTATGTGTGTTGATACGGTTTCCATTACTTCCACTATGTTCCATTTCTAGATAATGATATATACTATATTATATTATATCATAATTTATAATCCAAAAAATATCAAAATTATTAACATAACTTGAAATATTTATGTATATATAATCTCATAATCATAAACTTGTTTTCTTTGGGGCCATATTTACTCATAAATCCTTCATAATGGTTTATACAGAAATTGTGAGTTATCCTAAGAATATCCCCCATGAGTGTTGATCCAGGTGTGCAGTAAGGCCCATTTTCATGTACGAGGTTACCCCAAGTCGAGCCCCGAATACCTTGTCAGAGTTATAACTCCAAGGTACATCTGGGTCAAAACCACATCCACTTATAGTGTCCATACAAGGATGTATTTTCTAGGAATACCCATATAACATCTACATTACCAAATTTCTAGGAAATTATTATATACTTATCCTCAAATTATATGTTAGGGTCTTGTTCCCTAATCTAACTTTTCTATGTCTTGTTTACAAGGTTGTTACTAAACTTACTTTAATTCCAACTTTCATAACCCGACCCTAGAAGCTTGAAGCTGATGAATTATTTTAAAACATTCTCACGATTAAAAGGAATCAAATCCCTAAAAGACCAATTTGTTTAGTAGTCTTGTAAAATATATTACATATGTGAACTTTAAATTACAATTTAAATCATGAAAAACAATATAGATAATCCTATGAAAACATAATTATTCTCTATTATTAACCCTCCATATTAGTCATAATACACATCCAAGAATACTGGGAAAGTAAAATATAAGAAATGGTAGAGCTCAAATTCTCAGTAAGGTTAAACAATACAACATAATATTTCATAAATAAGCATAAACTTTTAAGAAAAGGTAAAAAATGAAACAAAATCCTTTTAAACATAATCTTTAGCATAATATGAAAATATTAAATCAAATAATGTAATTTAAACATTCACATGGATATTATACTAGTTGAATAATCACATAAATATCAATAACTAATATCATAATGAGGAAATTCATAATGTTTGACATCATAACCAAACCATCAAGGCATCGTTCTAAGACCATACATAAATGGGTAAAAACCGAAACTAGTTTGTCTCATGAGACATGTAGATGCATTGAGGGGATATAGAAGGCCCCACCCATCACTAACTAAGTCCAATTTATTCCTCATATGAAAAGGGGGAAATATAACCAACATAAACATTCTTATGAAAAATAGTATACAAAATTTTAATACTTTAACCATAAACTGTGATTGGTATCAAAATAACACATCCACAATCAAGCATTTCATAAAACAGTCTACAAAAATGGTAGATTTTATCATAATAAAAAAACCTAAATTAAATATAAAATACAACAAAGGATTATGAGATAGATTAAAATAATCATTAAAACTATTTAAGAGAAATATCCCACTTATTACTTTGAAATCATTTAAACTCCATACAATTATAATAGAACCCATTTATTTTGGAAATAAACTTATAAGATTGTAAAGGATGATTAAAAAAGTTAAAGTATCATGAAGGTGGAAAAATCCCCTCACGCCACATAAGTTATGAAAACATTACTTCATTAATTTGTTAAAAAGTTCATAAAGTACCTCATTTGGAAAATGACAAAAATATTCCTTTGGTAGAGACCCCGATTTTTTGGATTTTGAAATTTTAGCATAAATTTAATTTTTTTTTTCCAGGAGCTTAGTAGGGGTAAAATGATCGGTTTTACATAGAATATTGTCTTAGATAATTTTTCTTTTCACTCCTTTGGTCTTATAATAGGGTGTTTACCCTAGGACATGAATTTTTTGGAATTCTGAGTAGTTTGAGCTTGGGATGATTATTTAATATTAAAATACTTGAATATTTATTTGGTTGGGTTATTTTGGGTGACAGTATCTTTTGAACGGAGCATCAAATTGAGATTATAACTTCGAATTTTAGTTCAAAATGGGGGGTATTTCTTAGGTGAGTTATAAACTCTCTCCAGGTTTTGGGACTCTGGATGGTTGTGAAATGGGTGATTAATTAATTAGTTAATTAATTAATGAAATTAAAATATTATCCCCCCCCAATTGGGGTTCCTACACACAACATGAGAGGGTAGTGTGTTATCCCTCATGAAAAACAACTGAACCAAGAGGTGGGGAAGGGAGACTCCATTGGACTTCATCCTTAGCATAGATCAAGAGAAGATCAAGGTGCATGAGCTTCCAGGAGGGAATTTAAGCCCAAATCTTCTATGTTTATGCCACGAGGCAAAAAAAATTTGGTTTTTATCACCCAAATATCTATATATAATGTGTTTTCAATTTTTAATTATTTATTATGACTGCTAGATACCCCACATGAGTTGATTTATTATTTTCTGGGGAAAACAAGGGTTTAAGGGGAGTTGTAGGGATTTCCCATTCGAAAATCCCAACAACAAAACATGTGGATCTATAAAGACATGTTTTGTGTTCTTCCCATTTGGGGAAGAATTAATTGTTATAAGTGCATGTCGTGTGGTGGTACATGGTTGTGTGTCCGTCCGTGTAAACAAGAACAAGGACTGATGGTTTTTGGAAAGTACATGTTGTTTACTTTAAGTGCATGTCACGTAGTTTTACATAGGTAGAACCAATTTTTCTATATACATGTAAAATTACATGTCCAAGAAGATATATTATAGTACACACCATGTACTCTAATTTACACACCCTTTAACTTTTCCATCTTATAGGGTTTGCGTATTTTTTTCCCTGGAAGTCTGAATTGGGCCTGTGAGTAGTCCATTCTAAGTGTTTTTACATGTATATCTCAATAGTGGGATGATTTTGATGTATATAGGTCATCTAAAAGGTATTTTATACGAATTTGGTATAGAAGTAGGCTCTCTCTATGGTTTGGATTCAGAATCCTTCCATGGGTTGGGTTTTGAGCTGGGAGACCTCGAGCAAGGGTTGTGAGCTCAGTGTTTCATATGGATTTATCATACCATGGTGTTTTGTGTAAGGTTTCTTGGATAAATTCTAGAAGATAGTATTTTATGAATTTCAATGGGATGATCTACTTTTTTTACTAAATATTAAGACTAGTGGCTCATGGATAGATAATTTGGGGTTTGGACCCCACATTTGAGGATCAGGGCGGATAGAGCCTTTGGAATGTGGTTGAGACCATAATATTGTGATTATAGTAGAGTGTTGTGGTGGTGCTGAGTGATTATGAGGTACTCATGATGATTCCCTTGGAGTGAAGGTTTCTGATTAAGTGATAATTGAATGTCGTGGTTGATAGTTTAGATTTCTTGTGTGGATTGGGATTTATTTTAGATGCCTTGGTGGAAAGTCATTGATCAAGGATCAGTTGAAGGCCATCAAGGGCCAGATGATCATTTTTCTATGTTGGGGATTGGTCCAAGATTTTGGTAGTTACCATGGATTAGGGAGGATTCCTTTTCTTGAGTTGTACTTCTGAGGATTTGTATCGATATCATTAGATGGTTTATAGATTTTTTTATTAAAATGAGGTTCTGATCACATCAATTTATATTGTTGAGTACAGTTGATGTTACATCACATGTATGTGGTTTGATACTAGACTGAGGATCTGAGAAGGTGTAGTTTATAGGTTGGTTTAGGCTTTAGAATGATTCTCTAGGAACCACTAATGATATGTATTTAATGATTATAGATGGTCTAACATGGTGTTCCATGTAACGCTTGGATTCATGAACTAACACTCCATGTTTTTTGACCTGTGATTAATGGTTTTTTGAGTTTGGATTAATGATCCACTCCCCAGTGCACTATGGTTTTAGGGAAAATGATTGACGCTACTTAACCAAAGGGTATGGACATGGCATTGAATATCAATATTGGGATGGTTAGACATCGCATTCCAAGTTCCAGTTGGATTCATGGATTCTTGCTCTGTGTCTGTCAACTTGTGACCTAGTGGTTGGGATGGCCGGACATGGGGTACCTGATCTCGATTGGACACTTAGACATAGGCTCCTTATGTGGTGACTGTATACCTTTTTTAATTATGTTTAAGATGATGTAATGATGATCTTGGCATGGATGATTTGATATATGTATGTTTTATGTGATGGAACGATTCTCTATTCACTATGGTTATGATATGTGAGATAAATATCAGACTGAAGGACTAGTTTTGGTAGTGCGCTTGTGTGGCAATCGAAACAGGTTTGTCAAGGTTCCATGTATGATAAAATTTCTAGTTATGAGGATGTGTTATAGGATGACTTAAATTAGTATACCGGGTGAATGGGTTGTCATAGGATCAGTTCTGAGTTTTGTCTGGTAAGTTGTGGCTGCCATGGGTATGGAGCCCATAGGTTGTTTGGGATGCACAGTTCGTGAGACGAGCTCAGAGATATTCTAGAATTGGTTAAAGGAGGTATGGTTGATTGAGGTCTTGGACCTACATATCGATGGTTGTTTATATATATTTTGTTTTCCTATTGTATATCAGCTAGGCAGGCTATATTGTATGAGCATGACCTTATGGAAGCAGTTTGTAGGTTCACCATTGGGGATGGCCAACTGAGTTTTATTTCTCACCCCCTATACGTGCACCTCGATGTTTATACAGAACTTATGGCTTCTTTTAGGTAGATCATGGATTCAGGGTGGATCAGGTTGAGGACCTGAGTTTCATGGTTGAGCGGGATGTTCATGTGGAGTCTACTGATCGAGCTTGAGTAGCTTGACAGGGTACTGAGGAATTGGTATGTTTTTCGACCCATTGTTGGTAGCGGGAACTTTTGTATTTACTTTTTAGTTGTTCATTTGTGTATATATTATCATCCCAGTAGGATATCATGGTTGTATTTATTACATGGCTATTCAGGCCTTCACTTCATTTTCATTTTATTACGGCACCTTTCAGTTTTGGTTTATTTATTTTTCCTTATTAATCTGTTGTGTATGATATTTGTTTATTTACTTCTTTTCATACACTTTGATATGGGGGTATAGTCTACTCATAGAACCACCATAGAACCATATTGTTAGTCAGTAGTCTCTGGCATACGAGGAGTCACGCTTGAGGAATTATGGAAAACCAACTCAGAGTACCGGTTTAGTGGTTATCGATTCAGGATGTTACAAAGTTATATTAAGGGAGTTACTTTATTGTTATTCCACTTTATAGGGTTTGGTAGATAGGATATATTGGAACGTGTCATAACGTTTGATGGATACCAAGATGGTGCATTGTGAAAACTTGTTTCAGTAGGATGTTCAGGTTACCAGGTATTTGGATTAATGTTTTGGATTTGTGATGTTACAGTAGTATATGATTTTTTCCTCAAGATACGCACGTGTTTTTTGTATTTGAACATTTAGGATGGATTTTAGGCTCTTGGACCGTTGTTAAGAGGTTTGTGAGTTGGTTTTGACTCTTTTCCTGCAGAGGAAAGAGGCTTCTCATGCATCATGATAAGCACATAATATCCCCATGTTGTAGTTCTACTAGTGTGTAGTGTTGTAGATTCTCTTGATGATAGTATTATTAGATCTAAGATGATATTCTCAATGGTGGGGACACTGGTGTGGTTTTTTGTGCAGTTGGTGTATTGACCTTGGTCAGTCAGTACTGTATAAATGTAGAGTTTTAGAACCCTTGTAGATGGTCTTGGTTGAAATTGGAAGGGTTTTTGTGTCCTCTATAGAGTGGTCTGATGTGAAGATTCTCAGAGAGGATAGACACACTAATTGGAGGCAGTTGTTTGGTAGATGACATCTTTAGGGAGCAAGACCCTAGAGATGGGTTTCTTCTTTTTGATCTTGTGTGGAGTGATACTATTTCATGTTGATTCCCCATGAGTAGTTTCCTTTTATGAGTAGTCTTAAACTTGATTGGTTGGACCTAGTGGCTTGATATGAGACTTGATCATTAGGGCTAGGTTGGAGAGCCTAGTGACCCATTTGACGTGACTCCAGACCAGGGAGACAGATCTGTTTGATCATGATGGTGAGCTGTGAGAGGACTCAACTGAGTTATGAGATCCTCCAGGTGTGTGAGGAACATATGGTTGTTTTGGATTCTTGAAATTGGTTCATGAAGGGGGTATATGGTTTTGATGTTTAGGATTTTTGGATGAATTTTGTCAGATGGTGTTCTTAGGTGCTGGTGTCTATGCCAAGTGGTTGGTTTTGAGAGGACATATTCATTTTGGTTTCTTTTCTAAGAAATGGTTGTGCATGTGAGTTGAATTAGTGGCCTTGGGTTGGATCGAGATCACATGATGTGCCTGAGTTTCATGTTTTAGACTTCTGATATGAGTTTTCATGGTAGGTGATTTGTTGGGAGTCAGAGTACGTCTTGTGGTTAATTTTCACAAGATCTGTGATAGTTATGTGATAGTGGATCCTTGTATATGTGAGAACTGGTGATGTGATTTTTCATTTGGTTTGTGGATTAGATGTTATGGGAGTGTACATATAAGGTTCTATAATTGGGTTTTTTTTCCATGAGAGGGAATGGAAATTATTTAAAGTGTGATGGGAGGTTTTTCGACATGGTGACCCGATGCCTTGGGAAAGAACTATGATGTTTTGGAATGGATGCGTTTTTTATGGTATTTTTTGATGAAATCTTAGTATACTCTTAGTATACAGACGATCATGACCAATATCTTTACATCATCTTGAATATCCTAATAGTGTGTCGGCTTAATTCGATGCTATATAGATGTTTCCTTGGGTTGATAAGGGTCCTCTTGTGAGGATGTCCTCATGGAGTGGTGTGTTTGAAACCACAAGGTGGGGAGTACACCATCTACATTTAGTGAGTGAGGTCCCTATGATGGGTCACATGTCAATGAATACCATGGGTGTTTTTATCTAACACCAGGAATGGGAAATAATAGATGTTTGGTTTTGTTGCCCAGGTGGGATCAAGGTGGACATGTCTAGATCCTGGATTGGTCTTGATTGGTGAATGGGCTATGGGAAAAGATGTTTGATTATGAGGTGATGACAAGGATACTCCTATGGTGAGGAGTACCATTTCGCTTTTGGTGATGTTACCCTTTTTTGGGTAGGGTTGAGGATGTAGTGTGGACCATGTCGAGTGAGTTTTGGACTGCTAAGATTGTGTTTGAAAGGTAACCTCCATGATGGGAAGCATTGTGGACTAGAATTGGAAAATGTGGGTTGAGATATATGGTGGGGACCACCATGATTTTTATTATGAGTTTTAAATGGTTATGTTGAATTCCTATGTGGACGAGTTCATTTAAGTATTGTACTAGTTGTTTGTTAATGGTTGCAAGTGGTGTCTTGAACTTTATTGTGTTGTATGCCCTCTCTTTGAAGTTATGCAAAGAAACGTGGTAGAAATATTGTGTAAAACAAAATAAGTTGATCTAGTTTCTATGTCCAATGTGTATTAGGATGTGTAGTTATAAAACTACTAAGGATTATTAGGGATGAGAAGGTTTATGGTGGGGCGGTTATAAAGACCCCATTCTTATAGATTTTGAAACATTATTTGAAATTTGAATTCTTGTTCATAGGGTCTCAAGAGGTGTAAAATGATCATTTACCATAGAATATTGTCTCGGATAATTTTTATGCCCACTCCATTGGTCCCGAAATAGGGTGTTTACCCTAGGACAGAATTTTGGTGGAATTCTGAGTAGTTAGAGTTATGTTTGAATATTGAATATTTATTTAATTAAATATTAAATCGGTCTCGTGGTTTCAGGTTATTTTATCTTTTAAATGAAGAATCTTAATGAGATTTTGACTTCGTATTTAAGTTTGAAATGGGGTTTATGTCTTAGGAAATGTATAAACTCTCTCCAGGTTCTGGGACTTGGGACGGATGTTAAATGGGGGATTAATTAATTAATGAAATTAAAATTGTGTCCCCCCATTTGGGGTTCCTACACAAAATAGGAGGGGGTAGGGTTATACCTAATGCACAACACCCCGAACAAGAGGAGTAGTAAGGGATATGCTACTAGACTTTATCCTTGGAATATATCGGGACTGGATTGAGGTGCCACTACTTTCGAGAGCAGATTTAAACCCAAAGCTTCAGCGTTTATTCCATGAGGTAGGTTAATTCTGAGTTTTATGACCCCAATACCCACATATTAGTTGTTTTAAAGTTTTAATTCCTTATTTTTACTACTAGAAACCCCATGGGGGTTAATCTATGCTTTTTTGGGGAGAAATAGGGTATTGGGGGAGTTGCAGAGATTTCCTGTTCAGAAATCATGAAAACATGGCATGTGGTTCTATGAACACACGGCATGTGTTCTTGCCATTCAGGGAAGAAATAATTTTTATAACTACATTCCATTTACTATGAGTACACACTATGTTGTGGTAAATGGTTTTGTGTTTGGCCATGTGAAGAATAATACAGAATTATGGTTTTTGGAAACTACACGTCATGTACTTTGAGTACACGTCGTGTACTTTGAGCACACACCATGTAGTTTTTCACAAGAAGACCCCATTTTTCTATGGCCATGTAAAAATACATGGTATGTAGGAGTGATTTGAGTACATGTTTTCTACTCTAAATTACACACCATGTAGTTTTTTCAACTTAGAGGGTTTGGGTATTTTGTGCCCTTGAAGTCAAAATTGGGAATGTGAGTAGTCCATTTTGAGTGTTCCTTCACATAGATCAAAATGGTGGGATCCTTTTGATATATAGATGTAATCTAAAGAGTTTTTTATAAAAATTTGACATATAAGGAGGATCTCCTGGAGGTTTGGATTCTGAATCCTTCTATGGTTTGGGTTTTGAGCTGGAAGACCCCAGGTGACAGTTGTGAACTCATTGTTTGATATGTATTGACCATACTGTGTTGTCTTGAATGAGTTTTGTTAGATGAATCCTAGAAAATGGTGATTTAGTAGTGTCTATGGAATGTTCTTGGTTTTTCACTACATATTAGGACTAGTGGCATGAGTATAGAGCATTAGTGGTTTGGACTCTACGTTTAAGGATCAAGGTGTATGGTTAATTTGGAACATGGTTGAGAACATAGGATTGTGGTTATAGAATAGTGTTGTTGTGGTGCTGAGTGATTCTGAGGTACTCTTAATGATTCCCTTGAAGGGTAGGTTTCTGGTTAAGTGATAATTTTATGTCATGGTTGATGATTGATATTTCTAGTGTGTCCTGGGATTGATTTTAGATGCCTTGGTGCAAATCATTGATCAAGGATACTTTGGAGGCTATTGAGGGCCACATGCGGATGTTTCCTATGTTAGATCCTGGCCCTAGATTTTGGTAGTTACCATGGTTATAGAGGATGAATTTTCTTGAGTTCTAGTTTTGAGGATATTTATTGATATTGGTAGATAGTTTGTGGATTGAGTGTTATACTTTGGTTTCAAGCACATTGATTTATACTATTGAGCATAGTGGATGTCACATCATATGTATGTGGTTTGGTGTTGGACTAAGGCTCTAGTCGGCTGTAGTTTATAGTTTGTTTTTAGTTTCAGGATGATTCCTTAAGAACAAATAAGGTAATGTATTAAATTATTGGGGATGGTCAGACATGGCATTCTGAGTCCTTGTTGGATTTATGGACTAATGCTCCATATTTTTGGACATGTGATTAATGGTTTTGGGAGTTTGGACTGATGCTACACTCTTTGGTGCACTTTGGTTTTTGGGGTAAAGACTAATGCTATGTAACCCAAAGATTTGGACATGGAATTCCATACCGAGGATGGTATGGTCAGATATAGAATTTTGAGTCACAGTAGGATTCATGGATAGATGCTCTATGTTTGCTGACTTTTGACCTAGTGGTTGGGATAACTGGACATGGAATACCATATCTCGGTTAGACACATGGACTAAGGCTCCTTTTGTGTCAAATGGTGACCTTTGTGAATTATGGTTAAGATTCCATGTTGTTTCTCTAGTCATTTTTATTAGATATATGTATAGTTTTTGTGATGGAATGATTTTTTATGCACTATGGTTATGATACCTGAGATAGACGTTAGACTAGAGGTTTGGGTTTGGTAGTACTATTGTGTGGTAATGGGAAGAGTTGTTTCAAGGTTCCATGTATGTGAATATTTTTGGTTATCAGGACATGGTATATTAGGACTTAGATTAGTATCCTGGGTGAAATTATTATCGTAGGATGGTTTCCTCATGTTGTCAAGTTGGTTGTGGCTGCCATGGGAATGGATCCCGCAGGTTGTTTGGGATGCACAGTCCTTGAGATGAGCACAAAGATATTCTGAAATTGGAGGAAGTAGGTATGGTTGATCGAGGTCTTAGACATAAAGATCTAATTTTTTTTATTTATATTTTGTTTTCCTATTGTATATCGTCTAGATTGGCCATATTGAAAGAGCGTTCACTTATGGAAAGAGTTTATAGGTTCACCATTGGGGTGGCCTACATATATTGGTTTCTCACCCCTTGTATGTGAACCTTAGTCTATGTATATAAATTATATCTTCTTTCAGGTTGTGTATGGATGTAGAGTGGATCAGGATAAGGACTCACGTTTCATGGTTGAGCGGGATGCTCATGTGGACTCTACTAGCTTGACATGAGTAGCTTGACAGGGTACTAGAGATCGGGTATGTGTTACAGCCTAGTATTGGAAGTAGGGCCAATTGTATTTAATTTTCATATGTTTATTTACGTATATCTTATTGGCCCAGTGGGAGATCATGGTTATATATATTACATGTTTTGTCAGGCCTTTACTACATTTTAATTTTATTATGGCACCTTTTAGTTTTGGTTTATTTATTTTTCTGTGTTACTCGGATGTATATGATATGTGGTTACTTAATTTTTGTTGTGCACTCTGATATGTGGGTATAGTCTCCTCATAGATCCACCATAGACACTCATCCCTAGTTGGTAGCCTTTGACATATGAGTAGGCACACTTGAGATCTTGTGTTGAACCAGCTTAGAGTACCGGTTTAGTGGCTATCGGGGCGGTACGTTACACCTTTCAAAACAATTTATAAAAAGTCAAACATGAGTAAAAATGAATTCAAAATATTTTAAAGTAATAATAAGATTATTTTGAAATACATTTTTACTAAACATTGAAATGGATGATAATGATTACCTAGTATATACTTATATACAAACAACCTCAGATAATAATGAGATTGTGAAATTGACCCTCACCTTAGGTTTGATTCCTTACATACGTATCTGAAACTCATGTATAGTGGTTTTAAGCATATTATTAACTTGAAACAGAATCTTAATAATATTTATGATATCAAATATGATTTATTTATGAATTTATATTACCCATTCATTAAACAATTCCAAGTTAATTCAACATTATGGATAATAATCACTTTAGAACATGTTTTGATTTGTTATTCATGATCATATTACATAGATCATGATTTACTTACTTTCAGAATGTAAACCACGATTTATATATCATATATATTTAGTATATATATATATACATATATAAAATATGTGGAATGTAATGCACTGTTCATAGAGGTGGTATGTCGTACATATGCATGAATGTTGTTCCCATTTTCTTATCATACTGAATGAAATAAAGTAAAATACATACATACATACATATATAATTCTAGTAGCATTATTATGTTAGATATTTCATAATTATTCATTACATATATTATTATAATCATTATTGAATGGTTATCATGGAGGATGAATCTCATCGCATCGCGAAGATGGTAAGACTTATGTACGTAAAGGCAACAATATCATCACTTAATGGTTAAATGATATGTAATTGGATGGTATATTAATTATACAGAATCAATATCATCACCAATTTATTATTTATATCCAATTTTAATTTGAAAATAATTCCAATTATAAACATTGTATTAAATGAGAAAAATATAATCTCATTATACTTTAAAACCAATCAAAAGTATAATTTAACACTAAATTATTTTGATGAAAAATGTTGTTTTCAATTAAAGTTTTATTTCACTATTCATCAAAACATGAAACTTATTAGAAAAATAAAAAATGAACCAAAATAAATTTTTATATTACTCTTTCAAAAGATAAGTTTATTTTTTCAAACTATAAAATATAAAAGTTTCAAATATTGTATTTAAAGTGGGTTCTCCATTAAAAGGTGGTAAATTTTAATTTTAGAAAAATATAGTATTTTAATACATAAAATTGGATTAATTCTTATCTTATGCCTATAAAATCAGTTGGATGGATGTAAAAACATTTGATTAATTAGATAATATATAAATTTTATAATTTGGTTAATACTATTCATTCATTTCATTATAACAGCCAGGTTATAATGGGCATCTTCAAATAATGATATTTAATTATATATCATTGTTCATTTACACATGGTGTTGTGTGAAACATGAGCTATCAGAGAGATTAAATTAAAAAAGAGACATAATGTAAAATCTTGAGGTGTAACAAATGATCAATTACCAAGGTAAAAACCATAAGTTAACAAACTAAATGAACTCTAACTAAGAACATAAAGAGATACCTAGAAAAGACTCGATCATACAACCTCCCCACTATATAAAATCTCATCCCCAAGAAATTCTCCAAAGCATATTTGGGGGTATCAGGGAACAAGTATGTCCACTATTATAACATATCAAATTCTATCTCTTCGATCTCTTATTAAAAGTTCCCATGTTTCCACTACACTCGCACTATATGTGCTTCTGAATGTCCCGAAGGCCTTCTTTTTTATTTTATTATAGATAATCCCCCTTTTAAGGGTTGAAGGGGAACCCATACATGACCCATAGTCCCAAGGCACAAGGCCCGAAATGACCAATAATACAAGAACCAAAGGCCTAGAGGCATACCATGAGAGGTTTCAAGGTGATACCATAGATATTCTTCTCACTAGGGACCATGATACAAATATGATACTCCCCAAAGGACACATTAACATCCAGTTTCACATCATAAAAATCTATCTCATGAGAGGGTTCAAGGTGATACCTTTAAAGATACGACATGTTAAACATGTTGTGCATAGTTTAATAGCACTATAGAAGGTACAACTAACATGACACCAGACTAACACATTCCACTATCTTGAACAAACTGGAAAATTAGGCTCACAATTTCCATACTTCTTGATATAGTGTTTCCCCATCCTAGGCTAAAACTTAAGAAAAACTCATTATCCAGCCTCAAAACTCCCAAGTTCATCTCTAATGTTCAGATTGTGATTTCTATCAGATCTATACAGTCACCAAAAGCTTTCTGATTAAATATACATGCTCAGACGTCTCTAAAATGATACTAGGTCCAACAAACACTCACTCTCTTTCCTCGAACTAGAAAAGAGTTGAACAATGAATAATTCCAAACAATTATTTGAATGGATCCATTTGTATTGATTACTAGATTCTTTTATTATAAGAAAAATCCATGAGTTCATGATGCTACTCCTAAGAACCACCAGTATATAGGACACATTATCATAATAGATCCTCCAAATTATAAATCACCTATTGAAATTGGAATTTAGTCTAAGGATGATAGTATTTACATAAAAATACATATGATCCCAATGCATTTTGAAGACACTTTCAGAAAAAATATGTGAAATGAGGACCTCAATTATAAATTATACTCCTTGGAACACCATGTAACCAAACTATTTCTCACATGTAGGCACAACACAGATGATTAATAGTGAAGGTCTCTCTAACATGCATAAAATGGGATACCATTTTCAATTGATCCATGATCAACCATACAAAACCATTCTTGTTAGGTTTCTTGGGTAATCCTATCACAAAATCTATAGTGACATCATCCCATATCCATTTTTTAATGGGAAGAGGCTGCAACAACCCAACAGGCCTCTGGTGCCTGGCTTTAACCTGTTGACAAGTGAGACGTCATGCCATGAACCCACTATCCCTTTCTTCATCCCTGGTCACCAATAATATCAATAGATATCATAATAAATCTTTTTCCAACCCAGATGAACCACCAATAAAGAATCATGAAACTCCATAGTCAACTCCTTTCATAATCCAATTTGAACCCATAAATGACCTAAATAAAAAAGAGCATCCCTGCTACTAAGAGGATGTCCTGATGGTGACTACCCACCACATAAACTATCCATTAGAGCTTTTCTATCACAATCAGATAAGTTGACTCACTTAATCTAGTCTATAAGAAAAATTATAAAAGTTTTCAAATTCATATATACTCATACCTAGGACTCCTGAACATCTAGATTCATGGTTGCAAGAAGTGTCATTTGTCACCACTCACCACAAAACTATTGTACTACCTCTTTTAGTGTATTTCATCTCAAAAAAATATAATTTCATTTCCATTTCCAATATTGTAATCTATCTAGATGTTGCAATATTGTAGATACTTGACCCAATTCCTCTACTGATGGTTTATGTCTTATAAAGAAAAGATGCAGTTGAGGCTCTTGTGGTATGTTTATAAAAAAACTTCTCACTCCATAGATAGTGTCTCTAGAATCTAAAGGTGTGCACCACCACATTTAACTTCAAATATTTAGTCGGGTAATTCCTATCATTCGGTCTTAGCTATATGGAGCCATAAATAACCCATCAGTTCTCCTACATTAGTTTTTCTTTTGTTCTCACTATGGATGCATCACAGTACATGGTATATTCTTTACCAAGAAAAGGTAAGGTGAGAAATAGTGATGAGTTATTCATACTCTTTTTTTCCAGGAAAGACTCCTCATAAGAATCAGACCAAGGAATCTTTACCCCCTACATAGCCATCTCATACAATGGAACTTCCATATGGGAGAAGTCCTAGATGAAACACAAATATTATCCTACTATACCCAGAAATATCTAAACCCTAATGATATTCTTGGGATAATCCAAAGATACCATGGATGAAACCTTCTCTGAGTCCACTTCCACTCTAGACTTTGAGATAACATGTCCCAAGAAGTGCATTCCACCAATCCATAAAATGAATTTGGATAGCCTGGCGTAAATATGAGGGCCTCTTAGTGTACTCAAAATGATGTCAAGATATTGGAAATGATCATCTAAAAACTAGGATTATACCAACATTAAGTCAATAGAAACAACTAAAAACTAATCTAGAAAATTATGGAATATTCAGTTCATCAAGGCGATGAATACCATTGGTGTGTTCGTCAGAATAAATAACATCACCAAAAAAATGTACAAGACATACATTCTCATAAAAGTAGTCTAGGTAATGTAAGAGAGAATCATGTTCAACTGATGCTGCCATAACCTCAATATTATTTTGGATAAAATCCCAACACATCTTATATAATCAATGATATCATGAATTTTTGGAAGAAGGTATCATTTTTTTACTATAAACTAGTTCATACTTTGATAATCCTTACATATGTATAACTTCCATTCAAAATTCTTTGCAAAAAATAATGGTAGAAACCTAAAGGGAAGTACTAGGTCATTTCAATCCTTTTGTATTCATATATTCTTATTGAATATTCAACTCATGAATCTCAGCTAGTGTCATCATGTATGGAAGAATATAAACTGGCTCATATCTCAAAAACAACTCGATCATGAACTCAATATTCTACTTGGGTGATAAACCAAAGAAGTCAGTAGGTGAAATCTCCTAAAAACAGTCTACCAATGGATGAATAGTAACCTAATACAACATGACATCATCTTGAAAAATGATCACAAACTATCCTACGAGGCAATCCAATCTCCACTAAATCATTCTTGCATGACCAACCTAAAGATCCCATCCACCCTAGTGATAATACCAAAAACTATTTTTGATAGAAAGGTAACTCTTCTCCAATAACAATATATATGATATTGATATAGACCTATCCAATCCATAACTATATTTTAATCAAATAATATCATTTACAGCATAAATAGATTCCAAAGGAAGCAATACCCTCCAAATATCCTCTTAGCACACTCCCAATGCTATTTCGATTGTTATAAAACTATCCAAGATATCTACAATAAATTCCAAAAAATTGGATAATTTCATAGATATAAAGGAATGTGATGATCCTTAATAAAAAAGAACAATTAAGGGTTAATTATATAAGAATCATACATCTGATGGTTTAAATTCCTATATCAAGACTAGTTTGAAAATTTGGCACTGCATGAAGCCGACCCGACACTCTTCCCTATGCTTTAGTCTGAGTCCCTTATGCTACTCACTTTGTCTAGTAATGCTACTTCTATATTGGGATACCACGTACCCTATAAAGACCAAAAATGTCAGATGAGAATCTAGCTACCTATTTTTGATGTATTGAAGAGTCCTTTCAATATTATAGTTCATTTCATGACCCCTTACCATTTCTCTCCTACTATGAGTTGTGACATAACCTCCAGAGATGGCCAATCCTCCTAAAATATTGACACTCTACCAAGAGGGATTAAATATATAGGCACTTTTGGAAAAACAGTCCACACTAAAAGGCAAGTAATGAGATGATGTTTTGAGATGGATTCCCACTTATCTTCCTACTATACTCACTACTACCCTTGTGGTTTCTGTAGTCATGGTGCTTCTTGATTCTAGAAGAATATCTCTCCAATTGTCCAACTAAGAAATTCTACCTACCACTTGGGGCCTCCCTCAGGTTTACTTATGTGATGAGAGTCAGATTTATATTTTCTATGAAATTTTGTAAGTAAAATATATTCATTTGTGATCTTACCTCATTTTGAATCCCATTCTAGAAATATTTCACATTGGATACCTCATCATCTATTAAGGATATATAAAAATGTTATAGGTTAGTGAATCATATAGTATAATCAAGAACTGAAATGATTCCTTATTTTAGGTTCATAAACATGTGGTCCCTCTCATACTTTAATGTATCTCGATACAAGTGGCTCCCAAAATCCTCCTTAAATTCCTTCTAAGGTATATTATCTTGTTGAGAGTCTTTCTCTTCAATGTCCCTCATCACTTGGTTAGTCATCACAACATGTAAGCAGTAAGCTATACCATCAATTCTATGGGTTTCTCAAACTTCAAAAAGAATTTTTGGGATGACTTCATCTAGAACTCAGCTAACCGGGGGACACCCTTTCTAGTGAACATAGGTAGATTTTACTTCTGGAAATATATTTCCTGATATGACATTTAAGGTATAGTGAAGGAAGTCTCCCTGTGCAAAGATTGCATGACTGATAGGAAGTTTTCATGAAGATTCTTGTCTATATGGTTCTCCTATATCATTGTAAGTTTGGTTTTAGTTTCATTAGGAGGTTACAATTTTAATCTCTCATAATTCTCAAACCAAAGATGAGGAGGAGTAATTTTATCTACAAGTATTATCATTCTTTTTAGAACATAGGTTACACAATAAGATCAACCTAAAAAGGTGAAAAATAGATAAAAATGGCTTAAGGTTCCTCTATACCTAGATTAACAAAACAATTGTAATTAAATAATATTGTACTTCATCACTTTTCATCAAATATATCAAGTTTTAACACTTCACAGTTTATAAGAGTAAATACATTACATTCCAAAAATATATAACTATCCAAAACAATGAATGTCAAGATATATCCTACATTTATACCGTGATGCACACAAACTAATACCATTCCACACCAATACATGAGTAAAATATTATAAAATAGTAACATCACAAGAAAAGTGAATCAACAAAGGAGAAATTATATCAAAACTATAACAAGAAAACAACATGAACAATAAACTCATCGATAGGAACTATGGTTTTTCCCTACACATGGGCCAACTACTCTCTTACAGAAGATCATTATCATGCATCAACACATCCTAGCCTCCTGTATACCCTCCCAAAATAGTATAGCAATAGAAAATACCAGGGATATAATGTCACTTTGTAACATGCCCATCCAAATAATCCCTAACATGATTGAGGTGGGTGGGTTACTGGACCTTAGTTCACTACTCCCCATATACCAGAGGTAATGAATTTCAGCTAGGGTGTAATGAACATGGTTCATAGACTATACCATATGGTGTACAACTGTAATAAAAATAGGAATAATAAAATAATCAATCATTGTTATAAGATGAATAAAGGGAAAAACTATACAATCCAAATAATGATAAAATCCTTGAATGGAAAAATTGAATGTTACTAAATGGCATGATGAATGTTATACAGGGCTCCATGTGAATTACCCAGGACAAAGCCTCTTAATTTTTCCCATGTAATTATTCCAAAATAAGGGAAAATTTAATAATATTATACAAGTGGATTATTCTGTCTTGTAAAAACCATCGATGGTACACATCGAGTTACCATACATCTCAATCAGTTGGTGGATTCCACTACATCATGATGAATCAATGATGATATGGGTCAAGTAATCAACACTTAGTCTGAGAAAGAAAAAATAATAGTAATCATCAATATATCAAACATGACATATAATCCATAATGGTCAATTCATCTAATTATTAGTTAATTATTATTATTTGGTAGATTCTCTTATCTAGGGAGAATCATTGACTCCACATTATATCAAGTTACCAATTATCACAATTCACATGCTATACCAATTCACATTATCAATAAAGTAATCCAAAAATATCCATTTAATAATATGGATCTAGGTTCAACTAAACCAAATTCCAATGCAGTTCAGTGGTTGGAACATATCTTAGATGTCTGTAAGTTTTGATCTTAGTGAAAACATACCCAACATGATCTAAAGTTAATCGATGCATGTTAATTTCATCTAAAAATGAATTTATTATTTTCTTTGGTCATACACATGGTATGTTAATGACATCACCATTGTTTGATATACAACAGGAAAAATAGACATTAGGGAGTTGTTCTGGACCACCTACATTAAATAATAGAATACACAGAAATTTCAGAATTTCCAATATAGAATATGAATTCGTATTTTCTTCTCATGAATTAAAATATAATAACTAATTAGTATAAGAGGTCATATCTAGATCTGGATAAGGAAATCCAAAATATGGTTCACCTCAAGAGATAAAAAATAGATCATGTTGGAGATGAAGGACTAAGAGACTCACATTTAATCACTAGGCCTTGGAACATCATGATCCAATGGAGGTTTATTCTTGTTTGAAGAGGACTCCAAAAGGTCACTTATGGAGGAGCTGATGTCAAGTGAAGGGAAGCGTGATCTTAAGAAAAAAAGGGAACTAGAGAATTTAAAGGTGAACTATGCACGATATATTCATTATTTGAATATAGAATACATTTTTTGAATTAATTGGTCCCTATACACACTAAAAAGACCTCTCCTTCAATTTATATGCCTAGAAAATAAAATCATATCCTGAAACATTATAATTACCTATGATTTCAATTCCCTAGGTCTGACCATATCCATTCAGGCCATGAATGAGTTTCATGGGGTCTAATAAGAACCATTTAAACATTTTATGGGTTTCATTTGGTATACCTAGATTAATTCACATAATGAATTGGCAATTCATGATTTGAATTAACCATACATTCAGACTTTATATCCCTTTTTTCCTCCTTCCAAAACAATGCAATCTGAAATTAAGGATCAATTTACAAGGTACAAACTATATGATAATGAACTTAATAAATTTTAACAAAAAACATAATGAAATACATATCTAGAAATAAATGGATCTTATAGACTTGTAAATCATTGGTATTTTTGAACTTTTCTTTAAGTGGTTTTTTCTTTTAAAATGTTGTTAATCTGAGTGAGTCAGGAATAAACATTAGTTGTAGTGGTTATTTTATACCTATGATTAGGTGTGATTTTCTTCCAAATATTTTTATTGAATTTGATAATAGACATAGTGTGGGATACATGGTTTACTATTTAGGAATAAGGGATATGATAAGGATAAAACTTTGTTTGGGAGCATCAGATCCGTTGTTCAGTAATATCTTTTATATTTGGAGAGAGTTGTATACTGTGTAAGATTTGGTTGAGATAGATTTAGAAATTCTAGTTTTTAGAGGGAGTTCATGGATTATGGTTGGCCATTGAGGAATCTCATTGGAAATTATCATTTATATTAGGGAGTTTCTAATGGCACTCATCATCTTGGATTTTAGAAAAGTAGGAGAAACTTGTGCATTTTTTCCTTAAAATTATTTGATGGGTAAAATGATATTTTTTTATATGATATGATCTCATATAATTTTGTAGCACTCCATTGGCCCCTAAATAGTTTTTTTACAATATGAGATAAGTTTATTCAAAATCAAAGTCATTCTAAATTCATATAATATTTAATATTTAATTAATTAAATATAAATTTTATTAAGAATATTTTTTTGATGATATATTTTTAATAAATAATCGTATTAAAATTATTTCTCCATGGATTAGTCTGAAACATGGGGGTTTCCTTAGGTGTAGTAAAAACTTATCACAAGAACTGTTCCCATGTTCATACCCCCATTTTCTTATCATTTTTCTTTTCTTTTTCTTATTTTACCCATTTATTTCTTAAAAACATGGGTTCTCACATACACAGGTTACCCCCTATGGGAATCATGTGAATGAGATAGGATCAAAAGAAGGTAAGGGAGGATTCCCTAACCAAGGAACTCATTATAAAGTAGATCGGGCATCGATGGGTGTATAGAACAAACCTAGTGTGATGATACAATAGTTTCCACCTAGTGGTTGTCCTGTTTTTATGTTTTTTTCCATAAATCATTATAGATTAGTTTTTCTAAATTTTAAATCCATTATTTTTTTTGTTTGAGATACCTTAAGGGTATATCAATGATCTTTTTAGGCTAATTGGGTATTTTTGGAGCTTCTTAAGGGATTTCCATTCCATAAACCCATTTACCTAGTGTGCAGTTCAGAGAACACATGGCGCATGTTCTTTATTTCAGATGAGGTGAGAAAGAAGAGGTTATATGATGTGTGTCTTCTATAAATACTATGTTGAGGTGACTCAGGGTGTGGTTAGGTTCACAATCACACCCCATGTTTCAGGGAAAATGGTCGTATATGGAACATGACTAGAGCCTCGGTGAGGAACATAGTCAATGGGTGTGTACTATATTTGAATGGACCTCATGTGGGGGTTCATATCTAGGTACATGGTTGGAAGCCCAATGTATGGTAATATTTATATAATATGAGGAAGAACTATGTACTTATGATATGTACATACTGAGCATGTTGTAACACATGATTAAAGAGAACCTTTTGAGGTATACTCTACCCAATGTACAGATAATATAATTTTCCTGCCTTGTGGTAGTTTTTTAATTATTCACCATGGATTAAGAATTGGACTTGTGGGTAGTGATTTCTAATATTTTTTCTATAGGAATCATGTTAGTTATATTCTTTCAATGTTTATAGGTAGCATGGATAGTGTTTGTTTTGAGGGATTATCTGTAGAATGATTTATTCTATGTTTGGATTCAAAATAATCTAATAGGTTGGGTTGTATGATATATGACATGAGTGAGGGTCATTATATTTATAGTTTTCTTGGATTGTGTATGCCATGTTAGTTTTTTTATAGGATATTTTTTATGGATCTTAGAAGGTGGTATAGAGTAGTTTTTTTAAGGATATCATGGAATGTCCTGGGATATTGGGATCGATTTCTCATGATTAGAGTATTTTAGGTTTAGTACCATGTTTTAGGATCATAAATGTTAGAGTCTGTGGGTTGGGATGATGTTTGGGGATGGTATTGAAGTCTGAGTACAATGATTAAGTTGATATGAGACTGAGGAAAGTGTTTGGATGCCCTTACAGGTGAGATAGTACCTGAGGATAAGTTTTTTACTAGGATGGATGACTGAGTCTTTCTTAGAGTGGGATTTTACATGATGTTTCCCTTTTTACCGAGGATACCTTGAAGGGTTTTTTTTAGTTTTTTATCAAAATGTTTAGAATGTCCTTATAGGTGTTCTCGTGATTTTGGATGCCATTACTAGAATATTACTGATTAAGGATCAGTTGGATACCACTAATTGATACTTGAGGGAATTAATCATACTAGGATTGGCTCGAGTTTTTTGTATTAGATAGATGAACCCCTCATTGGGTGTCCTTCTATTTATGTGGACTTTTTCCATTTGAGGATTATTTTATGGGAATTGACCCAGATCCCGAGTGGATAAGGGGATTTTATAGTTGTAAATTATTTTATTCTATTACCCTAAGACCATGGGAGCACCATGATTTGTGAGTTGAGAGTTGATTATCATTCCTAGTTAAACATTCAGGATGATGGGTTTGAGATTTGGATCCACTATTATCCAAGATGAACTTTAGTTTAGAGTTGATTGATATAGCTAGTTTATCTTTTTTGATGATGGGTTCTAGAGTTAGATCCAAATAATTCCAATATATCCTTTAGTCATGAGTAGATAGAAATTACTAGTTCATCATTGTGGATGAAGGGTTTGAGATTTAGATTGACACTCATCTGGGATGGACTTTAGCAAAGATTACATAGGTGATTCTAGTTCATATTTATATATGTTGGGTGTGATATTTGGATCGACCCATGGAATCGAGTCTTTTGGTTAAGATGTTTGAGGCAGTTTATGCATAGAACATGTTTTGAGGAGGATACCCTTCAGATATATTTGATTGAGAGTTGGCCCTGTGTTTTGATCTTATTCTCTCCTTCATTTTCTAAATGTGGTTATATGGGATTAGGGAGATAATGGGTGATTAGTATGAGTGAAAAACTCTAGTTGATAGTTACGCACTGGATAGAGTTTACCATCCATGGATGTTGAGTGCTCTTTGATACATGAATGAGAACCCTAGGAAAGTGTGTATATTGAGCCCATAGATGGAGGGACCCCTGTGATAGTTTATCTGATGGGACATTGTTTAGATACTAATTTATTTTTCCAGACTTATAGGACAAGATAGGTTCTCTAGAATCCAATGTTGAGCCCTTTCGCAAGATCAAATTCTTCCATTGGAGTCATAGATCCTAGTAGTTTTGTCTTTTTGTGTGAATGCCTATGGTTATATCCTAGGGTTTATCATTCATAACTCTGAATTTATTATTCTTTTAGACCCTATGTATATATGGAACATATTCCCAATTTCATGTGGTAGGGTGATCCATGTTCTCTAAATCCTCTAGCAAGGGCCAATGTGTGGGTAGATTTTGCTTGGGTGTGAGGATGGAACCCGCAGTTGGCTATTTTCTTTGTTTTCATTTATCCAGATTAATTTGATGTAGTTTTTTATTTTAGGACAAATTTTATTATATTTTATATAGTATAGGAATATCATGTGTTCATTAAATTTTATATGATATAAAATTATAGGTTTACGATTGGTTCTGGGCTACTGATATTTATTTCTCACCCCCTGTATTTGAACCTCAGTGTGCATGCAAGAAATATGTTTTCTTTCAAATAGAGAATAGGTTACATAATTGATATAGTGGTAGACTAGTTTTTTTTGATAAATTAGGTATACTTGTTTGGAGACTCAGTATTAGGCTAATACAACTTAAGAGTCATGGATATTGGGAATTTGGTTCATTTCAATGTTGGAAGTATAACATGATGTATTTGTTTTCAGTTTGTTTATTTTGTTTATGTGGTCGGCCTAGTGGGAAACTAACTTTTATTATTTTTACATGATTTGGGTATGTATTATTATATGACACATTATTTTATGTCATTATACTATTTCAGTTTATTTATATCCATATTATTATGTTCATCCTTGTGGATTTTGTTGGTTATTTCTAATTTTATTTTACTCTGACCATAGGATATAGACTTCTCATGGTATCTGTTAGACCCTCATCGCTAGTCAAACCATCTAAAATATGGGGTGGTACCCTTGAGGATTTTTGGTTTTCTAGATGGGGTTATTTGTTAGGTTGAAAAAAATATGCTTCAAAGGCTCAAGATGGTGTGAAGAATAGAGGGGAATTGTCCTTTTTTGTAAAAGAAAGGATGCACATAGAATTACATAGAATAATTAAATATAATAGATTACATTTCATGTGTAATTGAAAAAAAGTAAATTTTATTAATGATAAGATAGGTTAAGTATTATATTATTTCAATGAATAAAATTTGGATATGATTATGTTTAATTTTAATCCATATCATTTGTTTTAACCCCTTCATTAAAAAATTTTAACCATAACCATGGGAACATATTTTTCAATAATAAAGGCTTATGAATTTATTTATATGATAAAAATTGACCAAAAAATATTCAATAAATGAAATTTTATACCATATCCAATACCCCTATCCTCTTTTTTTATTTTTATTATTTTTAAATGTTTTAATAATTTATTGTTTATAAAACAATACCATAAAAGTCATTTTAAAAAATATTCATATATTTTTACTTTAAAGACATCAATATATGTACATAATTTAAATATATACTATTTAAAAAATAATAATACATTATTATTTAACCAAATATTTTAGTTACACCATATTTCATCCAAAAAATATTATTTTTTATGTTTTTGAAATCATTTGCTTTGATTTTTTCTACAACTTGGACAAGCATTGTGTCTCTCTTCTATATGCATTTAGTGTAATTATGACATCAATAAAAATTAAAAATAAATTAACATCATAAAAATAAATAAATTTTGATAAAAATAAACTTTTTTATTAATTTATAACATCTTTTTATCTGTATGCTAACATATAAGATAAATTAAAAGAAAGGGAGTGAATTTTTGGAATTTTCCATTACTTAAAATTATATAAAGGTCCTTATCAAAGAAAAATGGAACCAAAATGGCATATTTTAAAATATTTAAAGTTTTTATTTAAACTAATATCATCAATTATATATAATTAAGGTTTTATATACATTTTTAAATCCTCTTCAAATTATTTTTAAAATTAATTACTTGATTTACCCTTACCAAGGTGACAAATATTTACAACGATTACGATTTATTATGGGAAAACATAAAGAATAAATATTTAAAAAAAAATTAACATCATAATTGAAATTATTCAATAAATTTTGAAATATTAAATTTCTTGAAGTTTCAGAAATCAATTTAAATTTAAATGCGACAAATTGTTCGAAAAACAATTTAAATAAAAATGTGTGCCAAGAAATGAACTTATACCAAAATCAAGTATAAAAATGATTCCTATTAAATTAATTATATTATTTACAAATATAATTTTTTTATAATAATATATGATCAAATTTAACGTATAATTGAGTTCTTTAATGAAATTAAATGATTGTTTTAAAAAAATTGTTATTTTCACTATTCATTAAAAATCAATCTTTTTTGAAAAATCTCAAATTTTCACCATAAGAAATTTTTGATATACTTATTTATAAAATTATATAATTTTTTTAAAATACTATTGATTAAATTTTATAAAATTAATTAAAATATTTCATCTTGAAAATAGAAATAATCCCATTTTTGAAGAAAATGTAATTTTGAAGCATAAAAAGATTTTACTAAAATCTTTGATCTTATTTACTTTTAATTAATCAATAAATTAACATTAGGAAAGAAATTTTTATAAATATATAATTCATAATTAGATTACTCTTATTCATATCAACCAATTCAATGGCTATATTTTAATTGTTTTATTTGAAAAATAATATTTTGTTGTTCGTTTAAGCTCAAAATTGTGTGTCGTATACACTATAGAGAATATTGTTCTTATAAAATCTTTGGGTGTTACTTGTTTTGTTATAAGAACCTTTAAAAGGTGTATGATTAATTTTATATGAATTTATAGAATTTCGTATAGAATTATTTATGGATTACTTTACAATGAATTGATCATATTTTGAAATTTGTTTGAAAATTTTAACTGCTGTTATTGAGCATTGAATTGATAAAAACCTTGTTCACAATATGAAAAATTCCACTTCATGGTAGATAAAGTAGTTGTTATTTGCCATATTTTATCTAAATTTGGAATTAATGTGGACAAATCCAAGGTTGATGTAATTTATTCTTTACCATACCCCAAAAATTTAGAGATGTGACATCATTCCTTGGACATGCTTGTTTTTATAGGGTATTTATTATGGCGTATAGAAAAATATATTTTATGTCAACTATATTGTATTAAAAATAAAAATAAGTTTTATTTTATTAGAGTTATAAATTTTCATTCATAGATATGAAACAATATATGAAAAACCCCACGCATTATTCAAACACTAAAATGTGCATTTCTTTTTAAATTACTAACATTTTCCACTAATTTTTTCTTTTGGGTATATTTTTGAGTCAAAAAATATAAATTAAATATCATGTAATTGAGTATTAATATATAACTTTAGATTAATCCAAATTCGAATACAAAAAAAATATATGGATTTATTGGTCTTTTTTTTACTTTTGAAAAATTTAGTTATTGTTTGTTTGTCTCTAAAGTGATTATTTTCACTAACCATTCTAAAATCATATTTTCATGAAAATATGACAAAAAAACAAGATTTTTGTGATGTATTTTATTATTACAATATTTTTATGTTTAGAAAAATTAAAATAATGGATATTAAATTACTATGTATGACCATTTGATCTGATTAACAACTATTTTTAAAGAGAAGCATTTAATTTTTCCACCCATTAATGAAACATTTTCTGATGAGGAATTATATTCTCTTAAATTTATTAGACTATGGTTTTCTAACCTTTTTAATTATATATATTCTAATCGTGTACCACATTTTTTTCTTAGTAATATGTTTTTAATGTTGTGATTGATAAAATTAATTAAATTTGGGGTATATCTTTACCTGTGGTATATTGGATGTGATCATATAATTAGAAGATGCATTCCAAATTCTCAAATTCATTCAATAATTAATTTTTATAATACTTTAAACCGTGTAGGAAACTTTGTATATCAATTAACCACTATAAATGTGAATGATTACAGTTTTTATTTGAATGCCATTTTTAGTGGTGATTTTGAAATTGGTATGTAAAACATTCCTATATCAAGGTAATATTTCTAAGAGAATGAAATTCTTCAACAAAACACTTTTTATTTTAGATTCATTTGGTGTTTGTGGTATGATATTCATAAGACCATTTCACAATTATTTTAGATATTTTAACCTTTTTATTTTTATTTATTATGTGTCGGATTTAGTTAAAGATATACCTAATAGAGATAATAATTATAAACTTCCTTCTAAATTTGTAAAAGGAAATATATTACATAGATATGATTTACTAAAGTTTTTAATCACTGACTAAGGTACACACTTCTATAATATAACTTTAAAATCTATTTTTATAAAATATGGAGTTTATCATTTGGTCGATACACCCTATCTCCCATAAACAAATAGAATGGTTGATATTTCAAATAGATAAATCAAACATATATTTGAATATTTTCTTCCAAAACATAAAATCTTAGAGTTTTAGATTAGTTATACACATTTGGATTATAGAACTACCTTAAAAACATTATTTGTAATATCAATATTTATAATTATATATTGAAAATATTTTTACCGGCCTATGGAGAGAGAATAAAATGACTTTTGGGCTATTAAAACATGTCAAATGAATATATTTTTTGTTGTAAAAGAAAAAAGTTCCCATTTTAGTATTTCAAATAGATAGAAAAATGAATATAAAAACTCCAATATGTATATAGAGAAATCCAAAGATTTTATATGATGTAATAATCTTGAATGAATTCTTCATAGTTAGAGACAAAGTTATATTTTTTGGATTTAGAATGAAACTATTTTCTAGAAAAATTTATTCTAGATTGGAAGGGCCTTTTATTTTTACTAGTGTTCTTACTTTTGGTGTTGTTAATATTATATAGCCAGGTAAGGTAACACCAGTCATAATTAATGAAAATATATTTAATATTTTTAGAGAGAGTTTTTAAGAACCTTTAGCGGAGGAGATCAACCTTCAAGCTATTGAATACTACTAAACACCAGGTTGTTTACTCTCTTTCGACTTACCTTTTTTTCCTTTATTAATGATTTATATTTTTTATTTCTAATATAATCTATTGTATTATGGTGAAATTTATCAATATAATTATATTTGGTGGGGTTATCCTTTTTCAAAATTGGGTTTTTGTGTGTATGTTTAAATTCTGATTTATATTTTTATTTAATTTACTAATTTTTCATTCATTTTATGTGTTTATTATTAAAATTTCATGTGTTTTTTAGAAAATATAAACTCAAATTAATACCACAATAATTTATTAAATACATTTCACTCAGTTAACTTATTTAAACTATGGAACTAAATTTAAATAAATATTCAAATAACCATACTTTATATTCAAATTTTGAGAAATAATTCAAAGTCCACTAAAATTTGAATCCCATGCCACAAATAACTATCAATTTAATAAAAAAACATTTATATCTGGATTTTAAACCCTTTTTGAAATAATATTTACATTATCCTCGCTTCATGAGAGAACCAAATGATGTTTGTTTAACAATAATTTTCTGAGTTTCTATCAAAACATTAGAGTTTAAGGAACTTTTGTTGAAAATTATTAAGGAAATTAATTTGATTTTAAAATCCCCATTTTTAATATATCCTTTTATATAATAAAAAACCTTTATATTTTACTCTTGTGAGCCCTTACTAATCCATGAATAACCGATTAAGAAGCACATTAAAATCCTGTAATCCTTATCCAAACCTAGTGTAAAAGGTAAAAATGCATGATCTAGTAGAACTTATGTGAGGGGGATACTGTCATGTGGTTTTATACATCATTTGAGTTTAATTTGGAGTAAGATATATTATTGATAAGTTTTCTATAGATCTTCTATATTGCCGATACAGTTTTAGTGAATTTTGAAATGGTGTATCTATATTAGAGGATATTGTGATGAAACTACCATGGAAACAAATAAAAATAATTTCTAAAAAGATAAAAAAATTACTATTATTGAATAAGTTAAATAGGAATTAAAATTGTTAAATTCAAAATAATACCTTACTACCTTTACAAATGAAATTATGGAAATATTTTGAAAACAAAAATTGATGTTCAAATATTTGAAGGAATATGTGTGGAGTAATTAAAACTATTAAAATCAAGATGGTGTGGATTTTATTTGAATATTTTTATAATGACTGGAGATAATTTATTTCCAAAGGGGATTAATGTGGAGACTATTATTGAGTGTAAAATGAATCATGATTTTTTCTTCAAAAGTGTCAATCCTCATTAATCTTTCCTAGGATTTTTTATTTCTAAAACATATAAATTATAAGCCAATGGTAATAATTGAAAATTAATCATGATTAAAAAAATTATTTTACTTATTCGTTAAGATATATAGGAACTTATAAAGACTATAATGACCCTTTAATGTATTTTGGATTATAAAATTTTTTCTAAAAAAAATTAAATCAATGAGATGTTGGAAAATTATTGTGATGTGTTTGTGTTCATGGGAATATAAATGAATTGGTAATGGATTTAATGCACTGAATAGATAATTTATTATAATTCTTTTTAAGATATATTATATGTTTTAGTTCTTTGGTGTTGAATTAGTGTATTTCACAGTATTGGTCTTTGAATTTTCATTGGGGTTATTTTTTATTCTTACTTATCAAGGATTCTAAGTCTTAAGTGTGCAGGAATTGATTGAGGTAATATTATCATAAATTTTTATATGTATTTCAAATAATAAATCTCTAATATTTCTTCTTTTTAATTAAATTTTTAAATTTTTTATATGAATATTTTGTGAATTGTTGAGAAAATTGCTCAAGTCATTATTTTCAACGTTTTCTAATAAACTCCAGAATAAGTTGATAAATGTATGTCATCATTTGTGTTTTTGGAATAAATTTATTTTTAGAACATTCCTTTACATCATTTTAACCAATATTTGATTTAAATGAATTTTCTTATAATTTTTTATGAATTTTGAATAATTCTATAAGTCTTTTAAGAGATTCATGATACTTCATTTAATTTCTACGTGCTTTTATTCTTTATAATGTATTTGATTCTAAATGAATTTTCTATATTGAATGACTTTTTTTAATATTTAATATAAATTTTTAATTTTTATTAGTATTTTTTCCTTTTCTAAAAATAAAAATATTGTATAAATTTCACTTCAACAAATGACTTGTGATGATCCCATATTACTTTCAGTTTTCACATGAAACTTGATGAGTTCAAAGTACTTTGAATTTGTAGGTCCTTCAAATCATAATACTTATTTAAATGAAATTGGAAACTTTAAGAATTGTAGTTTCTTCATATTACTTTAAAAAAAATTCCAAATAACTTTTTCATTTATCATGACTTCATAAGTATTATGAAATTGAACTCAAATGAATTTTTTAAAAGTATTATGATTTTCTATTTTTTGAAAATTTAAAGAATCCATTATATATACACTCCCTAAATGATTATTTCAACTTCATTTTAATAAGGATATAAAGAGTCTGTGTAAATGGAATTGTTAAAATGAGAAATAAAATCCTTCTGTGCATGGATATTTATAGTGTCTAACTCATGACCATGAAGAATAAATTAATACTACTACCACCTAGAGTTGATCATAATTTTTTCATCTATATTAAGGTTCCCTATGAGAAATTAAAGGCTGATAACACTTTAAATTATTTTTCTATCCGTCACTAGAGTATAATAAGAACACAAATTGAACTAAATAGAAGGTGTGAAGTGCATGGTGTTGGGTGTTTCTAGTTGGATTAACATGGACTATTGTAGTTCTGGGATGTTAAGAAAAAATAAAGAAGAAATAGGATGTGAGTTTATTTAACTTTGTGTGGATAAACTCCCAAGAATCTGTAGCAATTGATATCCAATTAAAATCCCATTTTAGATTTTTTATTTCAATCTATCCTTGTATTTTTATTTTTCTAAAATCAGTTTCCTAGAATGGAGAGTATTATTTTCTTTATTAAAATAATTTTCTTTAATATTTTTAAGATTAGGGTAAAATAATTTAATGTATATTGGTTGTTATAGATATTTAAACTCCTTAGGTGGGTTATTTCCTTTTATCATACTATGTTCATTGTGGTTCAACTACTTAATGGTATATGAGCTTTTGAATCACTTCTATAAGAGTATCAACAACCATAATAAAGTGTTTATATGATATTTAGGTAGATTTAGGTGTAATATTTGAGCCCCTAAAGTGTTCATTGAGAAATTAAATTAGATTATCATTATAGAAAAATTTATTAGGGGGTGTCCAGTTGGTCAAAGAATGTCCATAGATGTTGTATTTAAAACATGGTTTTACACTATTCTTTAATCCAATTATATTTTATTAAAAATATTACACCATTAACTTCTTTAAATTTAATTTTTATATTTTACATTTTTATTTCATCAAAATCAAAAATTTCAACTTTTACTTTTTCAAAAACAAATTAAAAAAGTGATAGTTTTGCTTACATATCTTGAAAAATCCTTAATAAATAACCCAGAGACTACTATATTATGTTTCATAAGGGATAAAAATTGTAAAAGGGTCACATTAAAAATACCTTCTTTAGTATTATAATAAAATACTAGTGTGTGTGGTTACTTTTTATTCAAAAAAAATCTAGAAAAACATTGATACACATAAGGTGAGGAACATTCTCCATAGAAATGTATCACATGAATATAAATATAAAAAAATATAAAATGAAATTATATTCTCAATAGAAGTTTATTTAACTAGATACAAAACACACTTCATTCATGTAAAATATTATTAACTAGATATTTAGCATAATTCTTCGTAACAATGTATAAGAAAAAATAATATAACATTCTCTAAAGATAAAACCATAAATAAAATATGGATCATGCTCAGTAGTTCATACTAAAGCAAAAAAAAAGGAATTTTTTAGAAATGAATCTTTAAATAATAAAAAATTTATATCTAATAAATAATCATGTCTATCTAAATAAAACTAACTTCTTATTGGTTCATATTAAACTAATAATCACCAACATAAATATATATATCACTAATTTTTCTATTTATATAAACCTTTATTGGTTCTAGTAATGTTATGAAAAACATAAAAATGATTGTGATATAACATAGCATGCTGCATGTTTCTACATATCAACACCTAACATGATGCATGAATCCAAAATTTAGGGGGTATTATAGTCAATTATTAAATGAAAAATCATGATCCATTCCATTATACAAAATATTAGAGAATAGAAACCTCACTGAAACCTATTATACCAACTAAATATCAGGGTATCCCTTAGTAAGACAACCATCCGCCATACATGGTATATAAAAAATACTAAAATGTAACATATCAAATATAAATAGTATTAACTTATATGAAATCATCATGAATAAAAATATTAGATAACATCATAAGAAATTCTCTAATTCCAATTTGGAGCATTCAAGACTAGAATACCAATGTGGCACCTTGACCTTAACGTCACTACCCTAGGAGCGGTCCTAGATCCCTAGGAGTCGGAGACTAGTGTTGTGGATCTCTTTTCATATTTAGGGACTTGTTTTACCACTTTGATTAAGTAGATAAGTAATAACCAAACTCTAGGATAAATCTAGTATGGGTCATATGAAAGTCACACATATTGAAAAAACGATAAGATATCATGAAATAATGTCGGTGATAGGGAGAATAAAACAAGGATGAATTTTTCGAGTAACCCTTTCTATGAATTCATAAAAATAAAATAACATAAAAAGTTATTAATAACCAACCAATAGTAAATTTGAAAACAAAATGAGGTATAAAAAACACCATAATATGGTGAGTATGTGATGATCCAAACTAGTCCTTCAGAATCCTCTACCATCTCCAATGCTATGGTGGGAAATTGCTCATTCCCTCCGAGGAATTGAATTATTGATATACCTGATTTTTGTATACTTCTCCATATATTTTAATGAGCATAAAAACTTTTTTTCACCAAATTTCAATCATTTTGTGGTTTAAATTTTTTTTATAGGTGATCATGATGATTTTCAGGTATTTCCATGCCAAAGACACAAATTGGGGGAAGTTTATCAAAAAATCCAAACTACACGGCGTGTACTTTAGGAAACATGTCATGTATCAGCATCCAGGCAAAGATTGGCTAGGAAAAGTACATGCCCAAGTTTCCAGAAACCATTACACTCAGTGTGAGTCATACTACATGTCGTGCACCCCCTTCTAGAAGTGGTTGGTGGCTGAGAGCAAGACTACACACCAATGTTGTCAGCTGAAGACTACACGTCGTGTATATCCCCTACACACGTCGTGTGGACCTTATAGAAGTTTTTGGTGTCCAATTAACAACATTACACAGTGTGTGGGGTAGTGATACCTGCCGTGTATCTCCACCTACCAGGCAACACCGTGTTCAAAGTCAAATATGGCATGTTATCTCACCTACCGGCAAAGAAAAGATAGCCAAAATCCGTTTACTAGTAGTAAATGTTGTGTACATCCTGGTACATGTCATTTACTACTAAAACCTATAAATAGGTGGTAGGACCTCTAAGTTTGGGAGTCATTTAGATTCATTCATTCAAAGTTATTCCAAGGGAGAGAACTCCAGAGACGGTCAAGAAGAGAAGAATAAAGAGAAAGAACAGAGAAAGAAGAGAGAAGGTACTTCATTCTACCTTCCAGACGACCTTCTCTCTAAGGCTTTCAAGATAATGTATTCTGGTACTACAAGTTCTTTAATTACTAGCTACTGTATGAGTAGTTAAATCCCCATGTGTTGGGGCTGTGGACTATTGTAAGTTGTAATTTGTCATTTGTGATGTTGTAACCTTCTTGCTTATACTTCATTCTCATAATTCCTTTTTAATTCTTTCTAAATATCACAATAAATCTCTTATCAGACCCAAAATGATATTTTTAGGGATCCTTTAAGGAATTAGAATTTAAAACATCCATCACCATTGGGTGTTTTAATCATCTAAAAAGGGATTACAATTAATAAAATTTAGAGAAATCAATATCCAAACCAAAGAAATTGGTTTCAATTGATTTAAACAAAACTCACCAAAACAAGTTGGTTTTGTTACATAAATAATATTAGAGATGTGAATTATCATGAAAAACATAACCTAATAAGTAAATTGATTTAATAACAACCTTAAAAACACACAACCCTGACACATCATTCTCCCTATTTTCATCGAAACAAAATTTCTGTGTTTTCTCTTTATCTTTCAAGTAATTTTTTAATAAATTAAAATTTAACCACTTATTTATCAAAACAAAACAGATTCAACTCAAAATTTGGTAAAATTCACTAAACCAATTACAAACTAGATAAACAAAACAAAAATAACTCGTTCTCGATGTGGATCGATCCTTTACTGGTCTTATAATTATTACGGTAATATAATTTGGATTTTCAAAAATAACACTTTGATAGGAACCATAAACAAATTTTGGTGTCATGGTTGAGGACTCAGAAGTTATTTTTTTAGTGTTCAATAAATTTGTATCAATTTTAGTAAAAATAAAAAAAAAATCTAAAAATTCCATTATTACTCTCATTTCTCTTATTATTATTTTTTGTCTTCCTATTTTATGCTTGGTGTGTTTAGTGTTGTGAAGATTCTTAAGTGTATGAGTGACCGCATCACTCGTTCCAAGAGTGCTGAGTCATCAGAGTTTTTTACAATTGATTTAGATATTGAACAATCACTTTTGAGGAGATGACATGCTCTTATGGACAAGTGCAACCAAAACAATCCCATGGGACATAATGAAGAGGTAGATCTAGCTTCTGTCCAAGGAGATAGACAACCATTTGTTCTGGATGAAAACCAGAACCAACAAGCTCCACTTGTTCCAGGGTATGTCCCACAACAACTTCAATAGTTCCAACTTGATCGGATGCCATACCTACAGCTAGATCGAGGGCCATACTTTACTTGAACACAACAATTTTCCCCCATCGGCTCGAGAGAACCTTCCCCCACACCATAACCATATAGAGTATGGTCTTACCTATATCCAAGGAGTGGAAACGAGAATAGTTCGACCACCAGTGCAAGCCCAACACATTGAAATCAAACCATCCATTATGTAGCTACTCCAGAACATGGTAAACTTTGGTGGTCTACCAAGTGAAGACATGAATTCTCATCTCTCCAACTTCCTCGAGATCTGTGATACCTTCTGTTACCATGGAGTGTTAGATGATTCCATTTTTATTTTCCTCTTCCCTTTCTCATTAAGGGATAAGGTGAAATACTGGATCAAGGGACTACCTCAATGGTCTATCCTTACCTGGGAGGTGTTATCCCAGGCCTTCTTGTCCAAATACATTCCACCATCGAAGAAGGTGAATCTATTGAATGAGATCCACAACTTTCATCAGCATGACTCAAAATCCTTGTACAAGTCCTGGGAGCACTTCAAGGAGATACTACACAAATTTCCCCACCATAGACTTCCACTCTGGATGTAAGTAAAAACCTTCAATGGTGGCCTGAACATGAACACCAAATCCATGGAGGATGCCACTGCTGGAGGAATGGTAATGGGTGAATATCCAGATGAACTCTTTGAACTGCGGGAGGACATGTCGGCCAACATCTTCCAGTGGCACTCAGAGAGGGGAACTCAAAATCGGGGTATGAACAATATTGACACCACCACAATGCTCGTTTCCCAATTGGATGTGGTGTCCAAGAAGATTGATGTGTCAATCCTAAAGAATGAATCCCATGTTCAAGTAGCAAACCATCCTGCATGCAGTGAACGTAGTGACAACCACATCATTGGTGAATGCCCGGGATCAACTTTCAGCCCTTCAAAAATCGAGTTAATCTAAGTTTCTCAAAGCCGAGGGACAAATCTGTATCCTTAATACTAGAAACCAGCATTTCAAGAACAAACAAACATGGGGTACCAAAATTAATAGCAAAATCCTCTACCCTAGAGGCCACCTGGCTATGGTCAATATTAGTACTAGAACCCATATCCAAGGCAGCAACAACATGGACTTACCAGCAACAAGGGTACCAAAATCCTCACTTGTAACCACTGAGTCAGCCACCACCTCCATCAGTTTCACATCAAACTCAACAAGAACCCCCATCAAAACATGAAGAAATGATGAAAAAATTCACAAAAACTAATGAAACAAGATTTAAAAATGAGGAATCTTCTATTTGAGACCTGGAAAATCAGATTGGGAACTTGAAAAATAGCTATCCTCAAGGAAACCTGGTACACTATGGAGTAACACTGAGAAGAACCTGTGAGAGGAGGCCCATAAAATCACTTTATGAAGTGAGAAGAAGCTACCTCAGACACCAACTACAAAGTAATGTGAGGCTACAACTCTAGCTCAACCTTCACCCTCTCCAGATGAATAAACCATAACAAAGAACCCCTCTTTATCAAAAGAACCATTAAAATATAAGGAGGCCTCACATTCAAAGGTTAAAGAGGTGGTCAAGCCTTTTGATCCCACCTTACCATTCCTAGAGAGGATGAAACGAATGAAACTGGATCACCAGTTTATTAAATTCATTGAGGTGCTCCGGAAACTTCATATCAACATTTATTTTGCAGAGGCATTAACTCAAATTCCATAATATGTGAAATTCATGAAATATATATTATACAATAAAAGAAAGATGGTGGATTTGAAGATCATTCCTCTAACTAAGGAATGTTCAGTAGTGGTACAACATTCTATTATTCCCAAACTATAAAATCCATGTAGTTTCACAATCCACTACAGAATTGGATCTTGTTAGTTTGGGAGAGCCCTTTGTGACTTAGGGGAAAGTTTTAACCTTATTCCCTATGTTGTCTTTAAGAAACTGGGGCTTCATGATCTAAAACCAACACAGGTATCTCTTCAACAGGCGGATCGATCCATCAAATATCCCATGGCGCTTCTTGAGGATGTACTGGTGAAGTTAGGCAGGTTAATTCTCTCAACTAACTTCATCATTCTTGACACATAGGAAGACCAGGAGGCACCTTTGATTCTAGGAAGGCATTTCTGGGACACATGGAACAAATTGATTGATGTACACCAAGGCGAGTTGATTCTTCGAGTGGGAGATGAAAAATTATCTTAGAATATTCTCAAAGCAGTTAAGAAGTTATCACTGATGGAACATGAGGATTGTTATGCATTGACCATTGAGAATGATCACTTGGGTTACATGTAAGAAGACATGGAATTTTGTTCTATCACCAGTAAAAAATTCATCAACAACATCCAATTCAAGTAACAACACTCTCAAGTAAGGTCGAGCCAACTACCTAAAACAAAGGCACTTCCTGGGAGGTAACCCAGAGGATACATGCCGTGTACCACCTATATACAAGGCATGCACTAATATTTTTAGTTTATATTCCTTATTTTAGAAATATATAGATTAACTAACTTCATAAAAGGGGATTATGTCGGTGCTGATGGTTAAGTCATTAGAGTTTATTTGAGTTGTCACTGGTTTGAATCCCTTCATACCTACCTTCAGAACAAGGGTAATCCTTTTTATACTCATATTTTCTTACACGGCGTGTGTGGTATTTTTTAAAATAATATATTAATGTTTTTAAATAAAAGAAAACCCATGATGGGGATGGACCAGCTGGCTAGGGTCGTATATCGATTTCCAAAAGACCTGACTTTAAATCCTGACAACCTGCCCATTTCCATCATTTTTATAATTAATAAAACCACAAAACATGAATTTTGATATACGTCTTGTGTTCCATGTTTTTAAATAATAATAGTTTTTGAAATAATAATATACATGCGGGTAAAGTTGGCAGATTGGAAGAGTCTTGGCCCTGGATCCAAAACACCCGAGTTTGAACTCGGCTAATCTCCCTACTTCATCCCTTTTATTCTAATTAAAAACCACACATCATGACTTTTCATCATCCTGTGTAGTATTGGCCTTATAAATTGAATATATATAATTCATAAACATGATCAGTAGTACAACCTTTTCTCCAGTGGTTCAGGGCTTGTGTTTGGATCAGCTGATCGCCAGTTCAAACCTCGCCCCAACCACTGGACCAAAGGTTGTAATTCTCTTTTTCTAATTTTAGAACACATGAAGTGTATTTCCCAATACATTATGTGTATAGATTTATTTTTAGTAAATAATATATATATGTACACATATATATATATTTCATTTTATTTTAATTAATAATATTAATTATTATATAGTTTACTATAATAATTATATTATATTCATTATAAATAATAATAATAAATAAATAAAAAACAGTGATACACGGCATGTAGGTCTCGGTACACACCATGTACCATGGCTATAAAGGTCGTGACCAACCATGATTGAGCACGTGTCGCGCGACCCCCCCCTCCTCCCTGTTTTCTTCTCCCACACGCCCTCCAAATGCTCGATTTCAAATCCACCATTTTTTTTGTTTTATGTCGGGATTTATTTCACATTATGATCCTTGGTCTAGGTAAACACTTCCTCACCCTTTATTTTTCTATTTTCATAAAATTTACGATGGTTTTTGGATCATTCGACATTTCAATTTCTCGCATAGCACACGACATGCGCGAAGAACACACACCGTGTACTTTTTGTACACTACCACACATGGAAAATTTTCTTCATTTGGATGATACAGGGTGTGTACGTTAGGTAAATTTCATGTATCATCTCCCCCCCCCCCGATCCTTCTCTCCCTAGTTGTGTCTGTTTGGGATACGACCCCCACCCCATGTACAGATACACAACATGTCTGTTCAGGACACGCCGTGTCCTCCAACCCTTTGGCATACCCTATATAGAAGGTTTACATGCCTTGCAAGACATTTCATGACACACGACGTGTACCTCTCATCCACATGGCATGTATATATCTTTTTCCCCTGTCCACTTCAAACCGTGTCTTGTTCTTTACACGAGCCTCATACCATATTGGTGTACACAACATATACACCAGATTACATGTTCAGTACTATGTTTTTTCCTAACACATGACCTCATGGAATGTCTATCTAGGGTACATGGGTTTTTACATAGTTCCTATTAAACATTGTGTATCATGGATCTACATATCGTGTTCTAATACTTTTCCAGTTTTCTAACATTTTATTCTTTTTATTTTTCTTATTCTTTTATTTTTTCAGGTATGGGTAATAGAGATTCTGTGAGTGGAAAGTGGCATGCTTCCGCTGCTGAGGGTGAGTGACCTCCTCACTTTTGGATTTGTCTTCGATAGGTTGAGCGGTCCACCTTATATTTTCATGTTTTCCGTCCCCCAGTATTGGCTGCTCTACCTCCTCTTCTGATTCCACCTCCACCCGCGACTTCTACTGATCTTACTGTTCATATGGCCCCTTCTACTGTTTATCCTATAATGGCGACTTTCGTTCCATCTAATGTGGCTAAGATCTCCTTTTCCACTACTCCATATTACAGCTCCACTCCCACAAATCTACCATCCACACGAGTGGTGGACCTGACCGAGCCCGCACCTCCACCTCCTGGCCATCCATCTGCACCCGCTAAGGTATCCACTATGCCATCTTCTACCTCAACAGCGAGACTATCTACTCTCTCACAAGTCGTTCCACCACAAGCTTCTACCCGGCCACCACTACATCCCTTATTGGTTTTTCCTGCAGAGCATCCTACGAGAGCGTGATTTTGGTGCTTTTCTCACCGCACTATCCAGCTGAGAGGTCACTTCCTTGACATTTTGGTGTCGTGGCACCTTGGCATCTGGGAGGATCTTGAAGGGATTCGAGACTATAAACACATGCTAGATACTTTCCAGGTCAATACTCCTACGTACCATGATTTATTTTTGGAGTTCATGGCCACCTTTGAGTTAGACAGGCCCACATACCGGTAGACGCCCACAGATACAGCTCGCCCAGTTCGTTTCTGGCTGGGGGTGACCTGTTTCACTTACTATGGCTATGGTTGGCAGAGGGTTTAGTTTCTATCCCCATCCTGCCACCCCACATCTTTTCTCCACTTTGACATGTACCAAGCACTCTGATCTTATTGCAATGTGGCGGGAGCTTGCTGGGCCTGACCACAAGTACACCCCCACCTCCTAGAAGAACACGCTCATTCTTGATCCCCATCTTCTCTTTTTCACCGGTGCTTTAGCACCATCCTCTATCCTCGATATGAGGATATGGGTGTTGTGTATAGGTAGGAAATGGATCTCCTGACCTGTATCATCCAACATGACTATCCAGACCTCCCTTGTATAGTCGCCTCCTATTTCTACTCCATGATCCACGACCATCAGGGTAACCTGAATGACGGGTTCTATGCCACCCGTTTGGAACACTTTTTGGGAGTTTTTGAGCAGTATCTCCCTGATGATCACTTGGTTTCTCCTCAAGGTATGAACTTCTTCATGCTTATTTGCACGAGGTTCGTCGAGCATTGGGGAGATTACTTTGTGCTTGTGCAACATTCCCCTACTCTTGCAGGGGTGAGGGACAACCTACATGCTCCCACTGGTGTTGCTGCTCAGGATCCACCCTATTCACAAGCCGATGTCCCTTCCCCTCCCCACCCCACTTCTTCTGACCTTCTTTATTATTGTTCTATTCCTTATTCTTTTGTTCCTTCTACTTCCCCACTTTACTTCGCACCCTCAGTCGATATCCCCTTTACCCTCCACCTAGCCATGGTAGAGCAGCATCAGGTTCGTCTAGATATTCATCTGGGCCGGCTTGAGTAGATGTTGGGGCTTTTTCTTTGGCATAATCTCATTCCAATACCCCATCACTTGCTCCTCCCTCCACTTTAGGCCCTTCTTTAGCAGCTCCACCACCTTTTACCGTGCTTTCCACAGATTCCATTCTTCTCTCCACCACCGACCCCACTGTTACCACTACTGCAGCTGACCCGGGTGTCACTACAGAGCCACCGACATTGAGTTCTGCTCTAGAGGCTTTGAATTCTGTGACTCCTCTTCCAAGCATGGCTCCTGAGCCTACGTCCCCCACAGTTATTGCCACACCTTCATTGTTTTGTCCTTCTATAATATATGACTCCTCTTCTAAGACGACCCCATGACTAGTTTATCGCACATTTATTTTCATTGTATATATCTGTTTTGTGCTATGATTGGGATGTGCTATTTTGGATTCCTCATGCTTTTATTTTTCCATTCCATCACCGGTCACAAGTACCCTAGAAATACATGGGCATCTCTATTTCCAAGGGGAGTATTTTTCAATATTTCTTTTTCTTTCCTATTTTTGGTTTTGTCTTCTTCCCATGCTTCCCCTCATCTTTCACCACTTGTTTTCTGATATTCCCTCTTATTACTTGGTATTGAAATTGGGGAAACATGTGATGTATTAAGTGTAGGGGAGGGCCTCTACTAACTCTAGTCTTTTCCTTCAACTAATCTAAGATACATCATTACTAGTTAACATATTTTAAATTTTAGAAATTTTTTGATTATATATAATTATGAATAATAAAGGCATAAAAGGTAATTTTAAAAGTTATATATTTATTTAAATTTTAAAATAATTTTAAAATTATTGTTGATGTAGTTTAATTTTGGATTTTAAGCATTATACATTTACATTTATTAGACTGGTCATTTTGTATTCATGTCATGACTTGATTGACCATTGTATTCTCTCATTCTTGAGAGGTATTCTAAACCTTTTTAACATATTCTTTATTTTACCCACTTTCTTGAGAGATTCTTAGGATATGAATGAATACCAAAATTTTCAAGTTTCTCTCTTTAAAACATGACAATTTTTGAATCACATTAAAATGATTGAGGCATTTCATTATTTTTCATCCCCTTTGACCCTAATACCTAGCCTACAGCCGATCTTCGTAAACCCTTAGAAACCCTATAATCCCATGATAGGAAGCTACATTCCAAACCTATTTTCCCTTCTTACCTTAATTATTTTATAATTTTTAATTATTATTCACTTGATCTTTAGAGGGGGATTTTTGGTTTTTCATGGTACATTTTGGTGATCATCCAAGAACTTAAGTATGGGGGAGTTTATCACTTGTTCATTTGGGAAAAATGATCTCATAGCCTACTATCCATTGCGTTATTTGTGGTCCCTCAATAAAAAAATGAAAAATGAAAAATAAGAAAGAGGGACCAGCCTTTTTATTACATATTATTGGTTTATGGGCCCCTATTGGCAAAGGAATATCATGATTATGATACCTTTGAAAGATCTTTATTGGGGGAACATTTTTCATTGCACTGTAATTTTTTAATATCATGCATTTTTGTTTAAGAATTTAGCCCCCATTTTCAAGCCACCGAGATTATTTTTCACATTATTACCTACTAACCCTTAGCCTTAGAAACATTCGAACCTTGATGAAATCCCTGACAATTTTTTCAATTTAAATTTCTAAAGTGGATATTGAGAGCACTTTCAAGCCTATAGATAGAGTGCATATACTTAATATTGAGCATAAATCTGATTAAATAAATCTTGAGTGATGAGTTTGGAATCTTGGGGTGAGGTAAATTATAAAGTGGCATGTTTATTTATGAATAGTTAAACAATGTCAATGAAAGAGGATGTAAATTTTCAATTAGATTATATATATGAGTCATGATTAAAATATATTTGGAAATGAAATTTGTTTTTTTCATTTTAGAAATATTCTGCTATGATTTTAGTATTTAAATTTATAATTTTTTAAATTCTTACATTTTAAAGTACGAATTCTATTGATTAGATGTTGATATTTTTCTTGAGGATAAAAATCGACTAAATGTGGGGGAGTTTAATGTACCTGATTTGTGAATACATTTCCATATATTTTAACGAGCATAAAAACTCTTTTTCACAAAATTTCAATAATTTTGTGGTTCAAATTATTTTTATTAGTGATCATGATGATTTTCAGGTATTTCCTTTCCAAAGACAAAATGTTGGAGAAGTTTATCAAAAATTCCAAACTACACGGCATGAACTTTAGGAAATATGTCATGTATCAGCACCCCGACCCAGATTGTCTAGTCCAAGTACATGCCCAAGTTTCCAGAAACCATTAAACGTTCGGTGAGTCATACTACACGTTGTGTACCCCCTTCTATAATCAATTGGTGGCTAAGAGCTAGATTACATGCCCATGTTGCCGACTGAAGACTGCACGCCATGTACGAGCCCGACACACGCCTTGTGGACATTCTAAAAGAGGTTGGTGGCCGATGAACCATATTACACGGCATGTGGGGAGGATCTATATGTCGTGCATCTCAACCTACCAGGAGGAATCATGTTCAAAGTCAAAGATGGTGTGCTAGCTCACCTACCAATGAAGAAAAGATGACCAAAACGCAATTTCTAGTAGTACATGCTGTGTACTTCCCGGTACGCGCTATGTACTACTAAAACCTATAAATAGGTGACAGGCCCTCCAAGTTCAGGAGTCATTCAAATTCATTCAGTTGAAGTTATTCCAAGTGAGAGCACTCCATAAATGGACAATAAGAGAAGAAGGGATAGAAAGAAGAGGAGAGAAGGTGCTCCTGTGCTACCTTCCCGATGACCTTCGCTCCAAGGCTTTCAAGATGATATATTCAGGTACTACACGATCTTTAATTACTAGCTACTCTATGAGTAGGTAAATCCCAATATGTTGTGGATGTGGGCTATTGTAAGTTAGTATTTGTCATTTGTGATGTTGTAACCCTGTTGTTTAAACTTTTTTCTCATAATTCCTTATTAATTATTTATAAATATTACTAGAAATATCGTATCGGACCAAGAACGTAATTTCGATGGATCCATTAAATAATTATTCTTTAAAACATCTATGAACATCAGGTTTTTTTATAATCTCAAAAGGGATTGCAATTAATAAAATTAAGAAAAATCAATCTCCAGACCAAATAAATTGGTTTTTATTAATTTAAACAAAACTCACTAGACTAAGGGGATTCTTTTACCTAAATAATCTTAGAGATGTAAATTATCATGAACAACATAACCTCATAAGAAAATTGGTTTAATAAAAACCTTAAAAATCTACAACCCCGACCCATCTCTCTTAAAATTTTCATCAAAACCAAATTTCTATTTTTTCTCTTTATCTTTCAAGTAATTTGTTAAGAAAGTAAACTTTAACCACTTGTTTATCACAACACAATATAATCAACTCTAAATTTGGTAAACATCACTAAAACCATTAAAAATAGATAAAAGAAACAAAAATAAATCTTTCTCCATGTATATTGATCCATTATTGTTCCTATACTTGTTAAGGTAATATAATTTGGATTGTCGAAAATAATACTTCTATAAGAACGATAACCAATTACCTAATCAAATATCCTACCACCGTGAGTAGATATAAGAACCTGAAAAGTATTAATTGATAGGTTGTATATCCACTGATGTTTCTATGCATGGTATGAGCACATAATACTCCATAGAGAATGTAACACCCAGATAGTTTGGAATATATATATTTTTCTAAATTAATACTATGTTTGATAGCTTATTTCACATGCAACTTTGAACTAAAAATATTCAAATCATATTAGATTAATATTATTATGAAAATTTAATATTAATAAAACTACTATTAAATAAAAATATTTTAATTATATAGAAATGCATAAAAATTGGATTAAGAACACTTAAAGTATTAAAATGGATTTTTTCAATAAAAACAGTTTTCTTTATATATTATATTTTATTTTGAGGGAATGATTTTAAAATTTTATAATTTAAAATAATTAATACCAATTTTTCATTAATTATTTCAATATTAAATTAGGATAATGTTTTCATATTTTTATAAAATAGTTTCTTTTTAGAGGAATTGTGAAAAACACAGATTTTGCTAATATTGTCAATTTTGTGAAATTATCATAATAAAATAACAACTTAAAAGGATTTTAAACATTATATATATATATATATATATATATAAAATAACATAAATCATTTTAAAATACTATGTTTAATTTATTAAATCTATTTTTAACTTTTTAGAAACATAAGTAATATTTTAATTTAAAAATTGTATTTATTTGAATTTATTTAAAACAAATTTTCATCAAATTTAGAAATTAAATATAAAAAAAGGATTTAATATTTTGGATAAATTTTTTTATTTTATTTAATAATTTAAATTTAAATTTTAAAAATAATATGTGATTACTCTAATTAATGTTAAATCCCATGATAATGGAGATAAGGTCATTTTCAATGAATTTTTTTATTAATGTTGTGAAATTGTTATCTAATAGATTAAATTGATTTATTTTATAAAATTTATTTGATATTATTTATAAAATTATGTAAAAATATATTTTTAATAATTAAATTGGTAAAAAAATATATGATATTAAGAACACTTTAATGGTAAAACAACAATTTTCTAAAAAACAATTATATATATATGAAATGTTTTAATTTAAAATTTATGTTTATTTTATTTAGAAATAAAATTAGGACATATTGTGACTGATTTTTTTAAATGAAATAAAAATTGGGATATAATGGTTACCTTGTTTTTTTAATATAATATAAACTATTAGTGTAAATACTAGTTACAATGGTAAAAACAAAAAAATGGTAAAATTTAAAAATCATGTAGTAAAAGGATTGAAGCATGTTTAAAACAGATGGTAAAATGAGTTTTGGGGGATTTAGATGCCCAATATCACCCAAAAATTCATTATTTATCACTTATTGAACTATTAAACCTTGAATATTGTTACTCCATTTTTGAAAAATAATGGGTGTTCAGAAAATCATGATTTTCTTTAGTTATAAATGTTAACACTTTCACCCCTTAATTACACCTCCATAACATCAAATTTCATCCTAAAATTATAAATTTTTTCTCATATTATAAACCTTTATAATGTTTATAAGCCTATGATCTCTCATATATATATATATCCTAAGGACTCCATTTGCAATGGGATCTCCAAGTAAAATTCTATATTCCAAACATAAGTATTTCTTACTCCTTAGTCTTTTATTCTAAATATTCTTATTAAAAAAATATTATAGACACCATAATAGAATAGAATCTATATTATTAATATAATAAAATTTTATTATATTAATGGATCAACCATCATCCAAACCCTACCATCCACTAAGAAAAAAACAACATCAATCATGTAAACATGTGGGCTACCTCCACCATGAAATGAAAAACAAATTGCATCCCCTCCATTCATGATTGGTAATAATGATGTATTTTATTGATAAATATGATGAATATTTCACAATTATAATTTATCACGTACCTTCTTTCTATCATATTTGTATAGAAATTGAATCATTAATCACGCATATGATGGACTACCGCCTCCATGAATAACAAATTTCATTTTTCATCACCAAAATTCACAGATGGTTTTAATAATGAATTTAGTGAATATATATGATATTTATGTAATTTTTAATATTATTTAGATTTTATATTAATATTATATAACAACCTTCATATACTCTTTCAATCATTATATCATACTTTTGTTTGAGTTAGTTTTTACCACCAACATAAATGATGTTGTAATGTTTAAACCATGAATGATTGATGAATTTTTTATAATGTTAATATCTATCAATAATAATTTATTTAATTTTATTTAATTTTTTTGATGATTTTATTAATATTTAGTATATTTATCTATATATCACCTTTCGATCATTAAACAGGTTGAATCTAGTCCATAACAATTTCCTTTTTCAAGAACCATATCATTGTATTTCACCAAATAAAATTGTAATTAAGTAAAAATTTTAAAATAATTATTAGTATATATTTAATAATATATAAATTATGATATTTGAGATAATAGTTATTAATTACACAACTTTTTTGAAATTAGTTCAAAATGATCAAAATGTCTCACACTCGATAATGAAAATAAGTAATAAATAAAAACATGTATAGAATAGTTATAAATTATTTTATAAATTTTTTTATACTTATAAATAAGTTTATGAAATAGATTATTAAGATATTTGTGTTTATTATACATGAGGTTAGATAACATTTGAGTACGTGAGAATACAAGGTAAGGGTGAGTCATCTAAAATTCCTTTATTTGAGTTATTTTTTGTTTGTGTGTCTAATTTCATTTAAATGGTGTGTATAATATGTATTAGATATATAATATCATTAATTGTCATTAATTAATGTTATTTGAAGTTAAATTTCAATCCATATCTTTAAAGGTTTTTTTATTAAAGAAATTATTAATTTAAAATGACCTTCATAATAGAAAACTTTTTCTTTTGAGTTATAATGGTTTATCATTAACATCTTTATTTGATTTTGGTTTCTCCCAAACTAATATATTATTTAATTATAATTTATCTTCCTATATAGGTGAAATGAAAATTTTTATTCATTTCTTCCACCTTGATGAATTTATTACTCATAAAAGTGTGACAATCTTAAGGACAATTCTCACTCTCTTTAAGAATGATTTTTATTGCATGTCTATATTTTCCTTTCCATATAATGTTCTAAATTCTATCTAGAAAATCAATTATGTTAAATCTCTTGAAACATTCATATTTTCATTACTATTTTTTCATAAATATGATTATTTACTCTTTTTACAATGTTGGTTTTCAATAAGGATATTTCAAAATATTAAAAAAAAATTCCATCCTTTCAAAATAAAATATGTTATCTTTTACTCTAACTTTATTTTGATAAAAATTATGTCATTTCAAGGATAAATAATTTGAATTTATTTTAAAAAACTAACAGTTTTCCAAATAAATAAATTCATGGTTAGAAACCTTTATTTATTTATCAGGGTATCTTTATTGGATATTACTTACCAAAATTAAAATATATAACGATGTTTTACATAAAATTTTAAAAATGATTATCTATTTTTATATCCTTCACTATTTAATTTTATCTATAAAATTAATTTTTTTTAGAATTTTCACTTTATATTTATAAAAAATGAGTTTTCTAAGTGTCGTAACAACACAATTTTTTCCAAAGAAAAAATAATCTTCTTAAAAACTCTTTTATGATTTCAATTACATTTTCCCATTTATATATAATGGGTTTATATCCTTAGAAGTTAGTTTTCATGAATAAACATGTAAATATTCTTATAACATTCTAATTTTGGGTTATTGGGTTGTGTATATCAACCGTTTACATTCTTGAGTTCATTTTTAGTGATACAATCTATTAATATTAAGGAACCTATTTTTTCAATCCAGGAGTTCATTATATTGTAATGAATGAAATTTATTTTATCCCATTGGTTTCCATGATATATTGAGATATTTTTTATAATTGGCACACATATTAATGAATGATTGAGGGGTGGGGTCCTATATGTCCCTTTAATACATCAGTTAAGGATTTAAGTATAACGATATAAGGATATTAAGTGTGAGAATTTTGTTTTTTCACAACAGAAAGCAGAAACTTTTTTTTCACAACATGAATCATGAATATTTTGATTGTTCACAATATGATTTATGGACAATTTTTTTGTACACAGTCTTATAATTTTCAGACGCTATTTTTTGTTTTAAAGTTCTTCACTATGATATTTATTATGGACTTGGTGTATTTCCATTCTGTGTGATTGTGATTATGCTCCATAGATAATATTTTTCATTCCACGATTCTCATTCTTTTTTCCATGGTACATGTTTGTTAATTTGATATTACATGTACTTTTATCACTATTAAAGAAAATATATTATTGTTCCATATTATTTTCAGTAATAAATTGACCCTTTAACCATGTTTTATCACATGATTATGATATAATCCTTTATGAAAAGTTGATAAGTATCCCATTATAGAGCATTTTATCTAACCCTTTTCTTATGATTCCTTTCCCCTTGTTTTGAAGATAAGTGTAAATTGTAGGAAGTATAGAAGGTATTATATAGGATTTTGATTATGGATAAATGTTCATATGTGATGTAATATAATTTTATTATATTTGTTGTTTTCAAAGAAACAAAACTAAATGTTTCTTCACGTTTTAAGAGATTATTTTGAGATAAAATGTTAATGTAGAATTTGTGAAATTTTATCTTATATAATCTTACATGGTATCAATGTTAATTTGTTAAAGTATGTGTTTTTAGAATAAAACCCAAGAGTGTGGTTCTAAGGTCCATCATTTAGTATCAAAAAATAGTGTAGAGTTATTTTTGGGGATTAGTTTCGTTAATTTTTATTATGATAAGATAAATTTAATTAAAACCATAGGGAAAAATCAAACACATAAGTCTCTGTGTAGGTAAACATCCTCAAATTTTGGTAAAGAAGAGGTAGTGTGTCTTTACTAGAAATGAAATCCTTGTTGGGATACTATAAGTGGATACAATATTGTGAATATACGTACCTAGGGATAGTTAGCAAGAAATTTGTGTATTGGGTAATAACTCAATCATCACCTGATGCACAAAAAATAACCCTAACTGCATGCCTGGATTGAAGCTCTATGAGGTTATTCTTTAGTTAATCACATTCTTTATACATTCCATTATGAAGGATGTTTTATGTTATGGAATTAGGTTAAGGAATATAAGAGAAACCAACCTAAATACAGCTAGTTATAACCAATAGTTATATAAGTTCAACTAAAATATAACATAATAATTTTGAAGAGTAATATATTTTCAGGTTTAAGTTTTTATCTTATAATAATTATCTTATAGTGTTTATTATTTTCATATGATTAATTTTTTTATGTTTTTTCTTGAAGAAATGTTTTTTGGTGAATAGTGTTAAAACAGATTTTTCTAATAATATAATGTTTATGAAATTATCATAATAAAAAGAATAAAAAAAGTTTTTAAAATGTCTCCTATATAAAAATATATATTTTTAAATAAAAATAAATCATTTAAAAAAATACTATTTCAAATTTATGACACCTATGTTTAACATTTTGAAAACATAAGTAATATTTTACTCTAAAAACGTTTTTTATTCACTTATATTAAAAAAATTAAAATAAATTATATAAAATAAATATAATAAGTTTCATTTATAATTTTTTATCAATAGTTTAAAATTATTTAATAATGATAATTTCATTTTTAGGAATAAAAATGTGATATCCAAGGTTAAAGTTAATGACCATGATAATGAAGAAAGGGTTATTTCAAAGAATTGTTTTATTAATGTTGTGAAATTTTTATCTAATAAATTAAATTGATATATATTATATAATTAATTTTATATAATTTTTAAACATGTATACAAATATATTATAAATAGTATAATTGGTAACAAGTTTTATATGAGATGAAGAACACTTATGGTAAAAACAACATTTTTCTACAAAATATTTTTTTCTATATACTAGGATTTCTAATTTAAATTTTTCTTTTCAATTATTAATAAATTTTATTATGATATAAGGAGAATAAAATTATTTTATGAAATAAAACTTTTCTTTTAAGGGTTACCTTATATTTTTAATAAAATATAAACTGCTAGGTAAATACTAGTTACCAAGGTAAACACAAAGATGATAAAATATAAAAATAATGTTGTAAAATGATAGATTTTTTAAAAAACATAAGGTAAAATGACTGGTGGAGGATTTATTGACCGATGATCGTGCCAAAATACACACTTTTTTACCCATTTACCCCTGAATAGTGTCCTTTTATTATTGAAAAATATTGGGTGTTTACAAAAGTTTCATTTTCTTCACTTATAAAAGTGGACACTTCCACTCCTAAATTACACACACATTACTTCTAGTTTACAAATTAATGTATAAAATTTTTATCCTATTAAAATCCACTATCAATTTTATAATCCTGTAGTCGGAGTTATATAGTCTAAGGCATCCATTTCAAAGGATATTTCCAAGAAAAATCTCGAGTTCTCAATGTAAGTATTTCTCACTCATTAGTCTTTTATTATAGTTATTATTAATAAAAAATTACTCTAGGAATAATTATATAATTGAAATATTATTATTCATATACTGTAATTTTATTATATTAATTGATCATCTATTATTAAATCTTTTCCACCCATTATAAAAAACAAGACAACAACAATCATGTGAACGCACAGACTACAACCACCACGAAATGATGCATTCCATTACTCCTCACCACCTTTCATGATTGGTAACATGGTTTTTTTATGGATGAGTATGATTTATATTTTATAACTATAATTCAAAAATTTTAATTTATCATATACGTTCATTCTATCTCATCTTCTAAGAAACGGAATTGGTAATTGTGCGTAAGGCGAACTACCGCCTACATGAATGATGAATTTCATTTTTCATCACCACCATTCATGTAAGATAATAATAATTAATTTTATTAATATATATAATTTATAAAACTTCTAATATTATTTAAAATTTAGATTAACATTTTATAAAAACATATTCTTAGTATTAAAATCTTTATAACTTCTCTTGTTAAGGTCAGTTTTTAACACCCATGAAAACTATATTATAATGTTTAAACTGTGAGTGATCATATAAGTTAACGTGATGGTTAAATAATTAAATAATAAATTTTTTAATATTATTTAATTATTCTATAAGTGTGTTATCAAAATTTAATATTTCTATTTATATATCATCCATCAATCATTAAACACACTAGAACCCATTTATCACAATTTCCTTCTTCATGAACCATATCAATGTCTTCCAAATAATGAAATTGGACATAAGGAATAATTGAAAAAATATATAATTCTATCCCTAATAATCTATTAATGATTAAATTTTGGAGAATAATTAAGAATAACACTATTTTTATAAAATTAGTTTAAAATGATTTATTTTACTCACACCTGATATTGAAAATAGATATTAAATTACTAATATACATGTAGATAATTATTATAATTGAAGTTTAAAAAGGGATATATATATATATATATATATCTATAATTTTTTGATATTTTTTATTAAGTAATTTTTTTATTATACATGAGTTCATAGTATATTTTAGTAAGTATGAGTACAACGTAAGTGTGTTTCATCCCAATTTCCTTTTGTTTGTAAGTATTTTGTTTATTAACATACTTTATTTTAAATGTATTGTATGATAAAAATTTGATATATCATATCATGAGTTACATTTTATTCATATTATTTTAATTTAAATTTCAAGCCCTCTGTAACACCATGAGCTTCCACGATACGCTTCTCTTTCAATAATGCAATAGCTTGCATTGTAAGCAAGTTCGAGATTCTAATGCGCCGCGACTAATCAAAATAGCCATTATGAATAGTAATACCCACTTTTTGAAATTATATATATTTTATATTTCAAAATGAACTTCATTTTTGGATTCGGAATATAGAAATTATCCTATGGTGAATTTTTGGTATTTTTTTGAGAACTTCCAATTTTTTATGAATAGTGAAAAATACTTAAAAACAACTTTTTAAATCAAAATAATTTATATTGATAAATTATACTATTGAGTGGTTTTAAAGTATAATTAGAATATATTTTTACCATTTTATCCAATGGTGTTCATTATAATTAATTTCACTTTGAAATTGGACATAAACAATTGTCAATCTTTTGATATATATTGTTTCTTAAAAACACGCTATTTGTTGTGACAGCGGGAATTAATTATAAAATTAATTAATTCAACTTATATGTTTTTAATTTTGTAAAATAGACATCATTTTCGAATTTGGAATATCAATTATAGCTTAGGGGGAAATTTTGGCATTGTTCTGAAAAACATCAATTTTTGATGAATAGTGAAACCACTAAGTGGTAGTTAAAAAACTGATTTTTTTGTTTAAATGAAACATTACCACTTCTGTGATTTTATTTTCAAAAATCTGACATACATGGTTGTCATTAAGAAGTAAAATTTGGTTCAATAGGATTAAAATATTTTTTTGGTGAATAGTAACTTTTAAGTTTAATTAATCGCGATTAAAGGTAATTAGTGAAATTTAAGGTAAAGATAATGTTATAATAATATGAAATGACCTTTACACATATCCTACCCCTATTGGATGAGTCATGTACGACCAATACAATCCATGGGTCAACTTGGGGACCCCTTGGAGCCACTTTGGTAGGAAAATGACATTAAAAACTTTTTATTTAATGTTAAAATAAAAATGTCACAAACATGAGTTGTTTTACAAAAACAATTTTTAAATGGGGTTATACAAGTAATGTTTTTGACTATAAATATTCATTAGAAATCTAAAAATATTTCCTACATCATGATATTTTTTTATAATTTTTATACATTAAATAAATTAAATTATGTATGACACCATGATGATGCAGCGATTACCTCATTAATTAATGATTTAAATAAAATGAAAAAAATGTAAAATATAAGGCTTACACCTGTCAAAAACCTATTGGATGAGCATATTTATAACCCTTATCACCTTAGCCTCAAAATATATCATTGTGGGACCTTTAGAATCCGAAAATCATTTCATAATAAATTAACATTTCAATCTTTCCAAAAGTGCCCATCCTCTCCTCTTATAAAATGCCCCCACCTCTACCACTTTATTCACACCTTCAAGCCATTTGGATCGGCCAAAATCTGCCCAAATACTCTCTCAGCTTCCCTCTCTTGCTCATATAATCCTCAATTTGGGTATAAGTCTTCCCAAGGAATCCTTTGGCTCAAATCAAAAAGAGTTACCCGATTTTAAGGTAATGTATTCTCTTATATTATTTTGTTTTATTTTGATTCTCCAATCCATTAAACTCTATTTATTCATTTATTTTGTAACAACCCTAGTATCTTCAATATACTAGGATTTTTTTATGAGAAGTATTTGATTTACACTTACACACACCTTCGTCTAATGGTTAAAGAACATACTGTTTCTGTGGTTGGCGAATTTCTGCCTCACGAAACGATGATTGTTCAATCTTCTTTTAACACCTCTCCTGGTGGCCATTTTGATGACACTATTTTTATATATGATATATATTATGTTTTTTTTTCCTTATTATTCTTTATTTTTCATTTATGGCATACCTTTATGTTTTCCATTATGGGTAAACGCGATAATTTCATTTTAGGAAGTGCAGACTACCGCCCCCTCAAAGTGATTTGAATCGTTAATGCCATATGTGGGATGTATAAAGGATGGAGTAAATGGTATTATACATTATATTATACTGTAATTATAGTATACCTTTATATAATTATAATTTCATTCCATTAAATACAAAATATAAATGAAAGTAGCATTCATGCGTACATACGGCTTACCGTCTCCATGAACGGTGCATTTCATTTCTTACCTCTAAATGTTATGTAATATTATAAATGCATGTATATACTGGATATATATAACATATATGATATCTAAATTATGAATATAATTCGGGATATAATTTATATTTCACCACAAGAACAACTTGTAATTATAAGAAGTTTATTTTTGACTCAAGTACCAAAGATCGACAAAACGACCGTTATGAACATAAATAATTACATAATGTTCATAACATGGTAATAAGTGATATAAAAGGAATAATAAACTTGAAAATGGTTATTAAGAAATTATAAATTAACTCTAGTTTATTATTCAGGAGGTTAAAGAATGGTCGAGTCAAGTCGGACACGAGATAAAGGGACTTCTTAACCCAATTTCCATTCTTTGGGTTAATCTCCTACTTTCAAATTATGTCATGATATTATTATATCCTATATTTTATTTATACTTTCTTTATGTGTACATATAGTGAATACACATAATAGATATATTTTATTTAAAAATGATCTTGGTAAGGGAACTTCTTAACCCAATTTCCATTCTTTGGGTTAATCTCCTACTTTCAAATTATGTCATGATATTATTATGTCCTATCTTGTATTTGTACTTTATTTTTGTGTACTTATAGTGAATACACATAATAGATCTATTTTATTTAAAAAAAATTATCTTTTTAAGGGACTTTTTCTCAATCTCCTTTCATTGAGGCATATTTGGTTTTATACACAACTTTCCTTTATAACGTGTATAACCCCTTTGACTTTTACTTTTATTCAAAAGGAATCTTTTTATACGAAGCATTTTTACTAAACGATAAAAGGAATGTTTTTTTCTTACGTATGCAGCGACAACTACTTCCCCTCCTCCATGACCATTATTTGAGTTTCAGCTTCCTCTACAATCCATAACTTTTTTTAAAAATGAAAAATAAATATCAAGTTTTAATTTTCTTTTATTTTGGTATTGAAAATGGTTTTGAAAGTGTTTTTATTATATCAATGTGTTGTATTGATATCTTGTGATTGAAATGTGGAAAAGTTATGTTTCCTTTATGCATATTTTATGTGATATAATTATGTTATGGTTTATGATATGTTTAAACCTATTCATATGAGGAATGCATTGGACTTAATAAGTGACGGGTGGAGCCCGCTATAGCTCCTTGATGCATCGGCAGGTCTCATGAGACAAACTAGTTTCTTGGCACGAGGCCTTGACAAAAAATTATTTGTAGTCTTGGCACGAGGCATTGGTTACGTGGTTATGATAGCCTGGCATTATGCATTCCATCATTGTGAAAGTGGTTATTGATATTGCATGTGATTATTCGACCAGTAGAATATCCATGTGAATAAGTAAATGGCATTATCTCATTTTAATTTTTCCATATTATGTTGAAGTTCAAGTTTAAAAGGCTTTTTATACATTGCCTTAAATGTTTAAGTTTATTTATGAAATCTTCCGCTATATTGTTATCCTTATTGAGAATCTGAGCTCACCCCTTTCAATTTTTTAGATTTTCCAGGATGTGATGAAGTATATTATGAATGACCTACAGGGATAGTATGAGGGGATATGAAGACAAGATGTTGTTGTAGTTTTGATTTACTTTATGATGTAATGTAAGACTTATGAATGTATCTAGTGTTTCTAAGGATAATAAACTAATCGGTCTTTCGAGACTTGATCTTTTGTGATCATGCCAATGTTACGCAATAATGCACCAACTCTGGGTAACTGGGGTCGGGGCGTTACAGTTGGTATCAGAGGTAGTTTATTACTAACCTTGGAAGCTAGATTTAGATAAACTCTGATTAGAGCACATAGCCCAAAGATATACATTGAGGATTAGTATAGAATAACTTCCTAGAATTTTGGTATTATAGATATTTTGTGAGTTTTCCGAGAAATACATCCCTGTCTGGATACGAGCAAGTAGAGGCGGCTCTAGCACAAATGTACCTAGGGGTAAAACCCGAAAACACCACTTTGAGCTAGACTCGAATGAGAACTGGTGCACGACAACGGGCCTTGCTGCACTCTTGGTTACGACACTCCCGGGGGATATGCTTAGGATAATTCTCATTTTCATTACAAACCATTATGAAGGGTTTATGAGTATATACTTCCTCAAAGAAAAAATTTATTTTTATGATTATGGATTATATCCCTAAATATTTCAATTTATGTTAAGTGTTTTACAAGTATGGAATTATGAATTTTGATTCATAAACTAATCTAGTTTATTCCATTGTTTAGAAATGGCGCCAAGTGGGAGGAATGGAAACCGTATAAATGCACTCACTCCGTGTAGGGATTTCCCTCCTGCTCAAGATAATTATTGTGGAGCTGGAGATAAAACTGGTGTTGATCCCCTTATCACCATACTAGGAAAACTCACTTAGGTTATGAATAATAACCTTACTCATATGGAGCACCCTGATCCAAAACGTGGAGGATCATTGTTAGATCGTTTCATGAGGCAACAACCGCCAACATTTAATGGGGGTATAAATCCATTAGTAGCTGAGCAATGGATAAACTCCTTAGAGAAAATATTCCACGCCTTGGGGAGTAGAAAAAGGGAGAAGGTTGTCATGGCAGTTTACCGGCTCACTGGAGATGCCAATCAATGGTGTTCGCTGATTCAAATCACGAAGAAAGATGAAGAAGTATCTAATGTGGAATGGAGGGAGTTCAAAGTGCTTTTATTAGAAAAATACTTTCCTCGTGACCATCAAGCAGATATAGAAAGACAATTTCAGAGTCTGAGACAAAAGGAGGATGAGAATGTCGCAAAGTATGAGGCTAACTTTACAAGGTTAGCGAGGCATGCTGTAGATTATATACGTAACCCAAGAAGTAAGATTGATCGTTTCTTTGATGGGTTAAAACCATTTCTCCATCGAGCATTAGTCTCAAAAACCTTCTCGTCGTACGAAGATATTGTCTCATGTACTATCAAGACAGAAAAGGAATTCTCTAAATCTTATGACAATAAAGTAATGCAAAAGAAGAAGAGAAGGATGGAACAAGAGACAGATAAAGGGAAAAAGGGAAAGAAGGATTTTCCATTATGCGATAATTGTGGGAAGAATCACCCCGGTACTTGCCTAAAAGGAATGGGAGTTTGTTATAAATGTGGATAAAAATGTCACCAGGCTCGTCATTGCAAGGGAAAGAAAGAGGCTATCAATGTTGAATGCTACAATTCTAGGTAAATTGGGAAATATTCAAATGAATGTCCTAAGAGTCAGGGAAACTTACCTCAAAAAAGGCCAAGGGATCAAGGACAATCTTATGTTGTCACTACAGTTGAAGTGGAATAATTAATGTATTGGTGCTTTTGGATTTAAGGATTATATTCTGGTTATAAGGATAATGTGATATATATATATAAGGATTGTACTGCAGTACTTGTTGTTTCATTAAGGTTTTAATATGATAAAGGTAATCATATTTTTAGTATGTGACAATAAGAGAAACTTTAATTTGTTTGGGGAATCTGATGTTACAATTGATTTTGGAATTTAGAGACCCTTTAGAGAAAGTTTGGACAGAGGTATTTTGGATAACTATAAAGGTTGGAATAGATTAAGTTGATCTTTGGATAGTATTTTTTAAGGTTAAAACATTTCTGATGATTATTTTTGGAATATTATAATAATATAGTTTTAGGAAAAGGACAACCTACAGGTTGGGGGATAACTCATCGCGTCGGAAAAAGCTGCAGGAATCGAACCCACAACTATAGTGTGACAGGCCTTTATTACCTACCACTACCCTACAGGAAGTCCCTGGTTATTAAAAAATAGTTTTCCTAATCTAAATGGTATGTGGTAATATTTGGAACCTTATACAATTAGGATAAATATAATATTTTTGAGTTCTGTTACCATTTGGAGTGAAAGATGGGTTTGTGGTAAAAATTTATTAAAGAATGAAATTCTAAATGACAAGTAAGTATATTTCCTTACATTCTTAGTAAATCTCTTAAATAAATTCCTTAACTTTATGAAAGGTAACTTAAAACAAAAACATCTTCGGTTAACTTTTCCAACTGGGGATTCAATTACCATTTAACCAATCAGAAGTTTGTGATTTTCTTATGGTTAACTTTCTCCTAATCCTATTTTAGACAACTCTTCATCAGACCTTGATGGTTTTTTCCTCCATATCCATATTTTTATATAATCCTAGTATGTTCTATCTCGGATGACCTTTGTACCTCTCTTTATTTCTTTTAATGTTATATTTTTATTAACCCTATTTCCGATGTGGGTTTTCCACAAAGGTTTTTTATATTTCCAAACTTTTATTTTCAAAGAAAAATTTCAAATTTTGAGGACACAATTTATTGAAGGAGGGGAGAATGTAACACCCCGAGCTTCCACGATACGCTTCTCTTTCAATAATGCAATAGCTTGCATTGTACGCAAGGTCAAGATTCTAACGCACCACGACCAATCAAAATAGCCATTATGAATAGTAATACCCACTTTTTGAAATTATATATATTTTATATTTCAAAATGAACTTCATTTTTGGATTCGGAATATAGAAATTAGCCTATGTTGAATTTTTGGTATTTTTCTGAGAACTTCCAATTTTTTATGAATAGTGAAAAATACTTAAAAACAAATTTTTTAATCAAAATAGTTTATAGTGATAAATTATAAAATTGAGTGATTTTAAAGTATAATTAAAATATATTTTTACCATTTTATCCAATGGTGTTCATTATAATTAATTTCAATTTGAAATTGGACATAAACAATTGTCAATCTTTTGATATATATTGTTTCTTAAAAACACGCTATTTGTTGTGACAGCGGGAATTAATTATAAAATTAATTAATGGAACTTATATTTTTGGAATTTTCTAAAATAGACAACATTTTTGAATTCGGAATATCAATTATAGCTTAGGGTGAAATTTTGGCATTGTTCTGAAAAACTTCAATTTTTTATGAATAGTGAAACCACTAAGTGGCTGTTAAAAAATGATTTTTTTGTTTAAATGAAAAATTACCACTTCTGTGATTTGATTTTCCAAAATCCGACATACATGGTTGTCATTAGGAAGTAAAATCTGGTTCAATGAGATTAAAATAATTTTTTGGTGAATAGTACCTTTTAAGTTTAATTAATCGCGATTAAAGGTAATTAGTGAAATTTAAGGTAAAGATAATGTTATAATAATATGAAATTCCCTTGACACATGTCCTAACCATATTTTATGAGTCATGGCCGACCAAGAAAATCCATGGGTCAACTTGGGGACCCCATGGAGCCACTTTGATAGGAAAATGACATTAAAAACCTTTTACTTAATGTTAAAATAAAAATGTCACAAACATGAGTTGTTTTACTAAAACAATTTTTATATGGGGTTATTCAAGTCATATTTTTGACTATAAATATTAATTAGAAATCTAAAAATATTTTCAGCAGCATGATATTATTTTTATAATTTTTAGACATTAAATAAATTAAATTATGTATGACACCATGATGATGCATCGATTACCTCATTAATTAATGATTTAAATAAAATGAAAATAAAATGTAAAATCTAAGGCATAAACTTGTCAAAAACCTATTTGATGAGCATATTTAGAGCCCTTATCACCTTATCCTCTAAATATATAATTGTGGGACATTTATAATCCGAAAATCATTTCATAATAAAGTAACATGTCAATCTTTCCAAGAGTGCCCCTCCTCTCCTCTTATAAAAGTCCCCCACCTCTACCACCTTATTCACACCTTCAAGCCATTTGGATCGGCCAACATCTGCCCAAATACTCTCTCAACTTCCCTATATTACTCCTAGAAGCCTCACTTTGGGCAGAATTATTCCCAAGTATGCCTTTGGCTCAAATCAAAAAGAGTTACCTGATTTTAAGGTAATGTCTTCTCTTATGTTATTTTGTTTTATTTTGCTTCTCCAACCCATTAAACTATTTTTATTCCTTTATTTTGTAATAACAACAGTATCTTAAATATACTATGATGTTGTTATGAGAATTATTTTATTTACACTCACACACACCTTCGTCTAATGGTTAAAGAACATACTGTTTCTGTGGTTGGCGAATTTCTGCCTCATGAAACGATGATTGTTCAATCTTCTTTTAACACCTCTCATGGTGGCCATTATGATGACACTGTTTTTATATATGATATATATTATGTTTTTGTTTTCCTTATGATTCTTTATTTTTCATTTATGTCATACCTTTATGATTTCCATTATGGGTAAACGCGATAATTTCATTTTAGGAAGTGCGGACTACCGCCCCCTCAAAGTGATTTGAATCGTTAATGCCATATGTGGGATGTATAAAGGATGGATTAAATGGTATTATACATTATATTATACTGTAATTATATTATACCTTTATATAATTATAATTTCATTCCATTAAATACTAAATAGAAAAGAAAGTAGCGTTCATGCGTATGTACGGCTTACCGTCTCCATGAACGGTGCATTTCATTTCTTACCTCTAAATGTTATGTAATATTATAAATGCATGTATATACTGGATATATATGATATATATGATATCTAAATTATGAATATAATTATGGATATAATGGATATTTCACCACAAGAACCACTTGTAATTATAAAAAGTTTATTTTTGACTCAAGTACCAAAGATCGACAAAAAGACCGTTATTAACATTAATAATTACATAATGTTCATAACATGGTAATAAGTGATATAAAAGGAATAATAAGCTTGAAAAAGCTTATTAAGAAATTTTAAATTAACTATAGTTTATTATTCAGGAGGTTAAATAACGGTCGAGTCAAGTCAGACACAAGGTAAGGGAACTTCTTAACCCAATTTCCATTCTTTGGGTTAATCTCCTACTTTCAAATCATGTCATGATATTATTATGTCATATCTTGTATGTATACTTTCTTTACGTGTACATATAGTGAATACACATAATTGGTATATTTTATTTAAAAATGATCTTGGTAAGGGAACTTCTTAACCCAATTTCCATTCTTTGGGTTAATCTCCTACTTTCAAATTATGTCATGATATTATTATGTCGTATCTTGTATTTGTACTTTATTTATGTGTACTTATAGTGAATACACATAATAGATCTATTTTATTTAAAAAAACTTATCTTTGTAAGGGAAATCATCTCAATCTCCTTTCATTGAGGCATATTTGGTTTTATACACAACTTTCCTTTATACAGTCTATAAACCCCTTTGACTTTTACTTTTATTCAAAAGGAATCTTTTTATACGAAGCATTTTTACTAAATGAAAAAAGTAATGTTTTTTTCTTACATATGTGGCGAAAATGACTTCCCTACCGCCGTGACCATTATTTGTGTTTCGGCTTCCTCTATAAGCCATAACTTTTTTTTAAATGAAAAATAAATATCAAGTTTTAATTTTATTTTATTTTGGTATTGAAAATGGTTTTGAAAGTGTTTATTATATCAATGTGTTGTATTGATATCTTGTGATTGAAATGTGGAAATGTTATGTTTCCTTTATGCATATTTTATGTGACATTATTATGTTATGGTTTATGATAAGTTTAAACCTATTCATATGAGGAATGCATTGGACTTAATAAGTGACGGGTGGAGGCCAATATAGCTCCTCGATGCATTGATAGCTCTCATGAGACAAACTAGTGTCTTGGAACGAGGCCTTGAAAAAATATTATTTGTAGTCTTGGAATGAGACCTTGGCTACATGGTTATGATAGTCTGGCATTATGCATTCCATCATTGTGAAAGTGGTTATTGATATTGCATATGATTATTCGACCAGTAGAATATCCATGTGAATAAGTAAATGGCATTATCTCATTTTACTTTTTCCATATTATGTTTAAGTTCAAGTTTAAAAGGATTTTTATACATTGCCTTAAATGTTTATGTTTATTTATGAAAGCTTTCGCTATATTTTTATCCTTACTGAGCATCTGAGCTCACCCGTTTCAATGTTTTAATTTTTCCAGGATGTGATGAAGTATATTATGAATGACCTGCAGGGATAATATGAGGGGATATGAAGACAAGATGTTGTTGTAGTTTTGATTTACTTTATGATGTAATGTAAGACTTATGAATGTATCTAGTGTTTCCAAGGCTACTAATCTAATCGTTCTTTCGAGACTTGATCCTTTGTGAACATGCCAATGTTACGCAATAATGAACTGACTCTGGGTAACTGGGGTCAGGGTGTTACGCCCTCTATTTTAAGGTGTTTTTATTAAAATGTTTATTAATCCGTAAAGGATGTTGGTAACTCAAAAAATATTTTATTGAGTTATAATCTCTCATCTTGAAATTATATCTTATATTCTTGGTTTCTTACTCCCTGAGATTAAATTTCTTATTAATTTTTATTCATATCGGGGTAAAATGAATCTTTCCATTCAAAACTTCCACCTTGATGAATTTCTTCTTCATAGAACTCTGACATTTTTATTTTTAATTCCCATTCTCTTTAAAGATGATATTTATTCTGTGTCTATATTTTACCTTCTATACAATCTTCTCCATTATATTTTTATACCTAATTATTTTTTGTCTCATTTTATATTCATGTTTCTATTTTCACTTTTCAAAAAAATCACATTTTTTATAATTTGAGTTGTCAATAAAGTTATTTCAAAATATTAAAATAGGGTTTTCTATCATATAAAAATAAAATATTTTATCTTCCACTAAATGTTTTTTACAAAATTAATATCATTTTAAGGATATATTATTGATTTTTTTCAATAATAATATTCTTATAAATATTTCCCTTCACATTTCAAAAAACTTTCTGTCATTTTTAGGGATTCATTATTAGATATTCTTTTTTTAAAGTAATTATTTTCAAGATGTTTTCACTTTACATTTTTTGAAGTAATGATGTATTTTTCAAGCCTATTCTATTGAAAATTATTCTTAAAAGAAAATTTTATTTAAAAAAAATCACTTCACATTTTAAAAAATGGGTTTTCAAAGTGATCGTAACAAAATATTCTATGGAAATGATAGAATAATTTTCTAAAAAACACTTTTAAAATATCACATTAATTTAACTCTTTATTTTTAATGAATTTTTTTCCTTGGAATTTAGTTTTCATGAATCACCATATAAATTTTATTATAAATCATTTTGAGTGACTAAGTTATGGGTATCAACCATTTATATTCTTTATGTCAGTTTTTTTATAATATCTATAAGTATTGTAAAATCCATTTTTCTTTCCATGGGTATTTTATAATGTGATGAATGAAACCCATATTATCCATTTTATTTTCATTATATATTGAATTATTGTTTTAAATATGAAAACATATATATATATATATATAATTAATGGTTGGGGTCCTATATGAACCTCTAATTCATTGGATAAGGATTTATATCCAATGAGGTAAGGATGTTTAGTGTTAAAATTTTATTTTCTCAAAACATAGAGCCTGGACATTTTATTTTTTCAGAACATAAAGGGTGAGAATTTTTTATATTCATAAATTAATAATGTACATTCATTCACAATATTAAGGATAAGGATTTTTTTCCTCACAACATGAAGCAAATGAATTTTTTTATTCCCAATTTTAAAATTTCCATAAGCTAATTGTTTTTCAAAATTTCTTTGTTATGCTATGTTTCAAGGTTTCGATCTATTTCCATGTCATATTAATATGATTATTCTCCATCGGTCGTGTTTATATTCACTGATCTAACACACCTTTTTATGGTATATGTTTGTGCATTTGGGATTACATGTACTTATATCTTGATTTATGAAAACACTTATTGTTACATGTTATTTTTAATATGAAATTTATCCCATTCACACTTTTTCTCTTATCCTTATGATATAATAATTAACAACATGTTGATAAAATTTTCCTTACTAATAATTTGAGTTCACCCTATCTTATGATTCCATATCCAAGGTTTTGAAGATTATTATAAGTTGTGGGTAGTCTATATAGTGGAGTATAATAGTTCTATTATGTAGAAATGTTCACATGTGTTGTAAATTAAATTGTTTAAATAAATAGTACTCAAAGACACTAAACCAAAAGGTTATCCAAGTTGTGTGATATTATTTTAAAATGTAATACTAATGAGAAATTTTTTCATGTCTATATTATATAATCTCACTTATTATTAAAGTTAATTTGTAAAATTATGTTTTTTTCATTGGACCCTAGAGAGTTGGTCTTGGGACCTAACAAAAACACCAATGATGTCTCAATACGATAGTGATATAAATGGTGTACTCCTAAACATATCTATAAACACACATAGAAAAATAGTGTATTTATTCACAAAAATGGCAATTGGAAAATATTATCTCAGATAGATATTTATATTTTATATAGGCTACAACCAGTAACTTCATATATAAGGAGGGTTGTTACTTATCCTCACCTCATCTCACCTACCTCCATAAATCTCAGTATTGAGGTCAGGATATTGGTAAGGAAATTATGCAACCCCTCCCACCCATAAAATAGGTAAGATAATATTTCATCACATTCCACTTAAGTATATAAATAACTCAAGGAATTAGCATATCCCATTGTAAGGGGAAGGTGTATATAATGTTAATGCCTCAAATTTTCCCATGGAATAGGGGGATAGAAATAAAAAATCCAAAAAATAAAAGCCTATCCCATCACTGGATTTAGATCAATCTTACAACCCACTTCCCTCAATGATTTATAGGTTAATGGTTGGGAATCCTACCCAGGTTCTCAATAATAGAAATATACAATATCCAGTCTAAATACACATGTTTGTATTAAAAGAAACCATCCTTCAATAAAATAAATTGTAAAAATTATATTAATTATTTACAACTGAGTACTTATCAGGATTGGTTCTCTAAAAATAAATAATTTATTACTTATGATAACCCTTGAATTAAAAAATATTTTATCACACTGTGATTGTTCTTCTATATAAAATTAACATGATAATATCCTTATAATATATGTCTCGTTGATTTTTATATCAGTTCCCTATTATAATTAATCCAAGATATGTAATCATAATTTTGTTAAATATATATCTTTTTACATAATTAACATCTTTCTAATGGGACATAGAAGATGTTTTGTTATTAGGTGGTGGTGGATCATAATACATCGGTACTTATTCTCATCAATTTAAGAAATTAATATATATTAATTCTCTAATTGAAATACTGGTAATTGGAGATACTTTTATTGTTAAAGAAAGAAAGGGAAACACAATCAGGTTATAAAAGGTGAAAATGATGAAGCATATGGTAATGTTGTAAATAATCAAACTAGTTTGAGGAGACACATCTCATGATCTGGCCTACCAAAAGGTCTCAAGCATGCCTCCATGAACTCTAAAGGATAACAAATAGCAGAGAGGGTCTAAAAGATACAATGGAGAGACTATACCCTCTGGTCATAGTGTAATAACAATAAAAAATAACCAAAACACAAACACAAGGTTAAAAATTAGAATATTTGGAATGTTTAAGCTGAAACAATAGAAAGCTATAATAAATGGAATGTGGAATATAGTCATACATACTCAAAGTATGCATAAAATATGATAGTCAATCACCCATTGGGATTACCACATATAAAAAATAAAGAAATTAAAAATAGACCCATAAACCAATACCAAAAACTATGAACTAACCCATTTACACAATCTAAACAATTCTTGACCTACACCAGTATGATCTTGAGACTCTAACCATATAGCTCTGCTCGATCAATAAATACTATGTCTCGATACAATCCTTCATAAAACCTATGATTCATCTTGAAATAGGTCATCAAGTATACATGCACACTTGGTTCATGTATATGGGATGAGAAATAAATCTCAGTAAGACACCCCTAATGGTGAACCTATAAACTTTTGTCATAACAAGGTCAAGCACACATGATATGCCTAAACTCGTCAAAAAAATTAATTGATGGGATAAAATAAATGACTGCAAAAAAATTAAGGGGAAAAATACAAAATAATTTTACCATGGGTTGTATCCTGACAAATGCGGAAAGTTTTCCCTAACTCTAGTTCATTCCATAGGATTTATAGAACATGAATCACACAGCCACATGAAATCAGGAATGTCCACTAGATCTTCACAGGATCTCCAAGAAGTCTAAATGAAATGGTATGAATATTGGACCCTAGGGTGTAACCATAATAATACAAGTAACAACAAATAAATAATGGGATCTTGTAAAAAAATTTCATGATCCTAACTAGTTACAGAATCTCCCAATCAAATGTTAGAGAAACAGTAATATTATGAAAGTCCTCTAGAACAAATTCAGCTCCAATATGGACCCAACAACTACACCATCACATAGGCTCCATCCTCTTGGATTTGATGAATGCACTTCCATACATAGATCCATCTATGAAAGAGGGATCTCAAATAATCCACATTACTAAAAATGCATTAGTATCCAAAATATATAACCTATAATCAAGGTATAACACTCAACTAGAGGGGTGCACTCATCCAGATCACCCATTATCTTCTTAATCCCATCTAAACATACCCATCCAAAAGAGGAGGGGAAAACTCAAAACTCATGTCTAATGCCCAGTACAAGATATCCCAATGTTGTCTTCCCTAAACCAAAGTACTATGTAGAACACCTAAAAAATGATATCCAAAGGCCAACTGAACTTGGGAAGACCCAACTCTTGAACCCACCATCCAAATAGATGAAGTAGAAGCACCTATGAACTCTTGACCAAATAATAATGAGCACTCTATCTTTCCCTTGGATCTTAAAATCCAATAAGCATCCACCATAGGATCTCCATGATCCTCTTCAAAGCCAAACAAAAACTCCAGGCTTCCACATTACCTAAGGTGGTAGTGAAAATCATTTTTTTCTAGGGGATCTAATATTACACCCAATCTCTTGAGCTACACCAGTCAAAAAAATCTCAAACGTACCACAAGCCAAAAAAGTAGATGGACACCATAGGATTGGTTCCTCTAGATCATCTAAATCATGAAAAATTACCAGTATAGAAATATCCCAAACATTACTCAATGGACTTCAACTAGTCATTGATCAACAATTTTCCCAAATGGAATCCCAAACCAAAGAATGCCTACAAGAGAATTCCCAACATTCCTTGTGACAACTTAAAAAGATGGACCCTCCAAAAGGGATCCTTGACAGAAATTAAACCTCGAGGGAAATTCCACATAATAAAATCCCATCTGACCTTCTCATTAAGCAACTTATCATTGATTACTAACTTTACCACTAGGGAATCCAAAGAAACAACATGAAACTCTATCATTATAAACAATTTACTATGGAATCCACTTATCACTTGGACTGAAACCAAACCACATGGGAATCCTCAAGTGTCCCTCAGACTCTTATCAACAACAAAATGGACCTCGGGAGTAACATCCAACCCATGATGTCAACCCATCATGAAGGCTCTAATAGATCTAATCAAGAGCAACTGACCCAAACATCTATGTACAATCAAATACCTCATAAAAAATAATATTTATCCTGACTTCTAAGATTCATCCAAATTAAATTAAAATAAAACTATCTTAAAATCTATAATCAATTCCAACTTATAGTATCACAACCCTCTCTCGGGAATTACATCTCACAACACAATTTTTTGTAGGATTCTAAAACTGAGACTCAAATATATCATATCTCCAAACTCTATCAATACATAACAACATCCAGAAGTCATCTAAACACTGAAATTATTCCATCATCATGATTTACTTGACAAAATACTAAGGATGAACTACTCACAACTCCAATTATGACTTTGGGGAAAATAGAAAAAATAAGAAAAGGCGGAAAAAAGTACACAATGTGTACCCCCAAAGGTCATCCCTAGAAACTCAAAATTTACATTCCCAGAGTATAGGATATTTCAGCTTTATACACATTGTGTTCCCCACATGACATACCTACCTATGAACACAACCCCACTCAGGATGTATTTCGCCCAGCTACATGGTGTGTGCCTCCATGTACATGACATGTAAGACATATAGGGTACCCATCCATGTACATATCCATGTAAACCCACATGGGGTTTGGATAAGAAAAATACACAGCCATTGGACATGTACCTCACATGTGCTTTGTCCATGTAACCTACATGACCATGTTCCCATGACACACATAGACTGCCAACTAAAAGATGTGCATCCCTAGCACACAACGTGTAGTCCCAAAAAATCATCTTCCTCAAATAAAAAGAACTCATGGCATGTGTTCTCCAATCCACATGTCATGAACATGGGTTTTCCTAAATTGAAAACCCCTAAAATGGATCGAAACCCTTCCATTTCGATTATTATTCCTAGATCAACCCCCATGGGGCCCCAAAGACCCATGAATGGATTTGGAAACATAGAAAATTGTGCTATGAGTTTTTTATAAAAAAAATTGGTCTACCACTATAATAACTCAAATCTTCTTTTCCGGTATGCTTTTTCTGTTTCTGGTCATTTTTTAGGAAAAGGGGAAATTTTCGACATTTTCTAAGTACACACCGTGTACTTTATGAGTACATGCTGTGTACTTTTCTCCCATGTGAGGCTGGGTTCTGGCCATGTCCAGGCCACACACACGGTGTGTAGCGGTGATGAGGAGGCCCCTTAATGCGGTGTATGGAGAGGGCGAGTACACGTCGTGTACTCATGAAGTACACGCAGTGTACTTTTTTAATTATTTAATTAATCGGACCAGGGTCGCGCCTTAACCCTATTTTTGTCTTCACCGACGTGACCCCTTAGGAACATGATGGCTGCCGAAATGTCATGGTATCTGTCCCGCGTGTCGTCGACCACCGCTGAGAAGACAGCCCCATGTCTAGAGCGGGTCCTCGCGCATGAAATGAATTCTCTTTAGGTGGTCATGGTCGTTACATACCGGACCCAACAACATATGGAAAACCCCAGCTTGGTGTCCTTCCTTTCAAGGCACCCCGCATCCACCAATTCAAGCCCCGATGCCCCTTCAAATTGTCTCACTCGGATGGTATTGTCTCCACGCAATTGTCAGTACGTAGGACCTGACACGCAATGAACCCCGACTAATTCTTCCTAGAGCGTCTGAGGAGGCCGAATCTTCTCTAAGCCACCAATCTGTCACCGGCTATCCGAATCGAACAATGTTGGTTGCAATAGAATCACAGCGGTGAGTTCTTGGTTCTTCTTTGGCCTCATTTCCTGATTCTTCCTCTCGTGTGAGTTATCTGAGGTTGAACGTTTTAGACATTTTTGAAGATCTACTCCGTTATATGCCAATTCACAGGTCGAGGTTCAAGTATATCAATCTATGAGGATCGAGGTAGGTGGTTTGATTCCCTACGTTGAATGTCCTTTATTTTTTGTGCAAAAGTACCAGATACCCATGTATCGGGTATCTCGGGTTAGGGTTCTGGTACTGTTTTGTTATCTGCCATAGATTTCATGTATGCTTGAGGTTATTAAGTGATTAATAAATATTTGTTAACATGTATGAGGATCACCCCATGGGTTTTTTCCTTGTTTTGGTTGTTTATCGCTATTTGGATTAGGTTGCCTGTGAGGCAGACCTTGTTGCTTTGCTTACTTGCCTTGATATATTTGATTTCATGTATTACCTACTTTTTATATGCTTTTGATGAATTGTAGCTATTATCCAAGTAATTTTCTAAACATACTTAGGGCTGCTACGAATCCTTTACGTACGATTGCTTTTACTCAGGGCTGCAGGAACCTGGTGTAGTTAGACCATAGGGGGAATTGATGTTGAGTGCTTCCTCAGAGGGCCTATTTAATTATTACTGTTATGAGACCATAAGGGGGATTGAATTTGTGCTCTCTCAGAGGGTCTGATAATTATCGAATCGAGACTAAAGGGGGAATTAGACTTAAGTGTTTCATCAGAGAGTATGTGGTATCGCAACAAGACCATAGGGGGAATTGACGTTGATTGCTTCCTCAGAGTGTCTTTGCATTTGTTCGAATGCTTGACCATAAGGGCCTGCCCACGTGTGCCACCCATAGGTTTGGTGTAATAAATATTTTTGGTTGGTTGTGACGAGTCAACCAAGCCAAAGAACAAGCTTGGGTTTGTACTTCTTGCAGTTTAGGTAGTCTGTTGATATACCTGTTGTGTTACTTGCTATGCTTTTGGACTATAGAGCTATTTGATAGACTCTTTGGTTGATGATTAATGATTTAATTAAGTTAATAAATAAATGTGAATGGATAATTGTAGGATTGTTTACTTTATTGTACCTCGTTTATCTGCTACATTTATTTCCATTACTTTTGCTATATTGCTCACTGACAGTAGGGCACAGATCTTTTGGTGGTTGCCTACTGGGATTAGTCTCACACTCTGTTTGGGTCTTGCTTTCCAGCCCAAATAGGTTATATGGTTGCAGGTGTGGATTGGGATTGTGTCCCTTCTACCTCAGGTGCTTGATTGCTGGTTAGAGATGGAGAGCATGGGACTGAGCTTAGGATTGCGATGCTGTTGTAGTTTACTTTTTTACTTTTGCTACTTGGGTTTCAGTTGTATTTCAGCATGTTGTTTTTTTACTGCTTTCCATAGAAACATATTCCATGTTGCGTCGTTATTATATTATACATTGCTTATGCTATTTAGTTTCAACCGTCATGTGTTGTTTACTACTTCTGCTATTGTTTATATTATTTCCTTCTGCTGCATACTTTACCAAATAAGGGCATAGTTTCTCCACTAACTCACAAAGACCCTCACTGCTAGTTGTCAGCCTCTACCATTTGGGGAATCTCACTTGAGGTCATGTGGCGAACCGGGTACGGGGCGCCGGTTGAGTGGCTCCAGATTAGGGTCGTTACAAAGTGGTATCAGATGAGTTTTCTTTCTTTTATATTTCCTTACTATTTGGTGACAATAGACAGGGATATGAAGGAATGGGTAGTTGGTACTTAACTGTGCTCGGGAGTAATTAACCCATGTATAGGGAAAATCTATACTACCTTGTAATTGCACTTTTTAGTTTTTGCGAGTGTTACAATTGATTATATTTCACCGTTGGGTGATGCACTTGTTTTGTGTTGTTACAGTTTATATGATTTTGGTTCTATTTTGTTGCGACCCAATGAGATGAGGTTATGCCATCTCTTGCATCATATAGGAACTGGTTAGAAAATCACATGTCATGCATTTTACCATGCCATCTAGGGTGAATTATAAATTATATGTTGTTGCAATAGATGTAGTGATAGATTATGCCTGATGTTATGATAGTTGTTGTGATGGAGATACCTGCTATGCTGATAGGGTATTGTTTATTTTATAGCTTATTTAGCATGGACGCCAAGCTTTGATCATAGAGGTGTTATGGGACCTCGAGGGTTGGAATTTGGCAGATCATGGGATTATCATACTGTTTACTTGTTATATTCATCGTTATGATGTCAATCTTTGATTTACAGGGAGTATGGGCCCCCACGGATCGGAATTTGACACATAGGTGCTAGTTTTCCTTGTTTTTCAGTGGTTTTGGGGAGTTTTGTATGCCTACTACCCAGAAACCCAGAAAACATGTCGTGTGGCCTTATGAACACACGGAATGTGTTCTTATGTTCGATAAGAACTACTTTTTACAGTTACACACTGTGTACTTTGAAGTACACGCCGTGTACTTTTCTTCCGTGTGACCCAGCCATGTAGTTGAATACATGGGCTAGAAAATCTTAGGAACAACACGCCATGTACCATGTTGACACACCATGTAGTAATGGTCCGTATGACCCAGCCGTGTAGTTCAATACATGGGTTGGAAAATCTTAGGGACAACATGTTGTGTACGTTGTCGACATGTCGTGTCGTTTTGGTCTGTGTACCAGTCCGTGTGACTAACAACACAGACAAGGTAAAAACCTTAAAGACATGTTGTGTAGTGGATAGACACTCCTTGTGTTCCTCGGCTGGGACAGTCTGTGTGACTTAGTCGTGTAGGAGTAACCGGGTAGGAGGAAAAAGAACAGTACACGTCGTGTATATTAAAAGAACACACCGTGTAGTCTGGGTTTACATAGCCAGCATGTCCAGTGTACATGCCCAAGTAAAATCTTTATAGAACACGCCGTGTGTGGGAACTACACGTCGTGTAACCATGTTTTTCCAGTTTTAAAAGTTTTCCTCTTCTGTTACGTTTTCTCTCTCTTAAGTTGAAAATGTGCTCGTTGTTAATAAAGGTGTGCTTTTGACCTTGAAGAGTCATGCCTCCAAGACGTCCTCTCGTTGCACGTCAGGGATATGATGATGATTGTACACTGGATATGGCACAGGCAGTTATCCCGGATACTGGTGCAGATGCACAATTCCGTGAGGGATTCCTGAGGTTCATACAGACCTTTCAGGGAGCTCAGCAACCTGCCCAGACTATGGCAGAGCTTATGTGAGTCTTCCAGCAGCAGCATCCTCCCACATTCTCTGGGGATGGAGGAACTCAGGCTGCTGAATCATTGTTCGAAGCTATGGTTTCTATCTTTGATCATCTCAAGACACCCCTAGACAAAAGGGGGAAGCTCACGACTTACATGCTGCGAGATTCTGCCAAGAGATGGTGGGACATAGTTTCTCAGGAAGGGCGTCAACAGATAGTTGCTTGGGACGAGTTTCAGTGTACGTTCTATGACTACTTATACCCGACAACACTGAGGTCTGACAGAGCCAGAGAGTTCATGAACCTACAGCAGGGTACTCTATCAGTTATGGAGTATTCCTCCTGTTTCCCTGAGTTACAGTTTTTCACTCCAGTTCTAAAAAATGATGAGTTGTTTTTAGCGAGGAAATTTGAGGAGGGCCTCAGACCAGAGATCAGATCGTAGGTAAAAGTCTTCCAGTTGACTTCTATTTCATTGATAGTCAACCATGCGTTGATCATGAAGAGTAATCTGAGGGATACTGGAGCAGCGATCCAGGGCGGTTCAGTATCCAGAGTTAGTACTCTTTCTATTGACAGCAGGATGTGTCGTCGAGAGTCTACACAAGGTGACTCGAGGAAGTGAGATGTTCCTTCAGGTAGCAAGGTTGTGTGCTACCAGTGTGGGAAGGACGAAAATTAGAAGCCACAGTGCCCGAGGGACCCAGTGGAGTGCCGAGCTTGCATAAAGATGGGTCACCTGTATCAGTTTTGCAAGGTTCTTCTTCCAGAGGCTTGCGAAGGAGGATCAATTTTGACTCCGCGTACAGGATAAAGTTTACCATTTCCACAGTAGACTGGACGCTGGAGTTCTACAGGCCATTCAGGCCAGGGTAGAGGTTGTGGACGCAGTGGTCAGGCTCAAGGAAAATCAGCTCCGGGATCTCAGGCTACTATACAGGGTTGTGGTACTGGCCAGAAGTTTGTGGTAGAGCAGATTCATCAGGAGCAAGATCCTGAAACTTCCACAGTGCGAGGCATGATCTTAGTAGCCTCATTTTTATCTTCTGCACTTTTCGATACAGGAGCTTCTCATAGCTTTATTTCTGTGCACACTGTGGAGGGCCTTAGACTAACTGTCTTTACTTCTGAGGATATCATGACACTAGACACTCCCTTGGGACATAAAAATACTAGTGTGTGTCAGTGCAAGGAGTGCCCCCTTGAGTTTGGTGGGTGTCACTTCTTGTGGGAGATTTAGGTCCTAGAGATGACAGGTTACGATGTCATTCTCAGAATGGACTGGATAGTTCCTTTTCAGGCCCTTGTCGATTTCTATCACCGTAGGGTGAGTTTCACGTCACCAGAGGGTAGATATTTTCTTCACAAGGGTGAATGGGATGTCCAGGAAAACAGAGATAGACCAGAGCATCATGGGTTGGGCGGTGTTATAGCCCATATTTATAGATTATATCTGGACGATTAGGGGACTTCTCAGATGGATTATCCTCCAGTGGTTGATCGTTTTCCAGATGTCTTTCCAGAAGAATTTTCAGGGTTGCCTCCAGAGCGTAAGGTAGACTTCTCTATTGAGCTTTTTTCAGGAGAAGCACAGGTATCCATACCACCTTATAGGATGGCTATGCCTGAGTTGCAAGAGCTCAAGAAGCAGTTGGAGGAGTTGCAGGCAAAGGGTTTTATCTGACCCAGTACTTCCCCTTAGGGTTTGCCTATTTTGTTTGTGAAGAATGTGGATGGTACTTTACGGATTTGTGTGGATTATCGGATTATGAGCCGGTTAACGGTCAAGAATCGGTATCCCTTACTGAGGATTGATGATCTTTTTGATCAGCTTCGAGGAGTAAGGGTGTTCTCAAAGATCAACTTGAGATCCGGATATCATCAGTTGCATGTCAGACCATTGGATATACCTCTTACAACTTTCCGAAGAAGGCATGGTCTGTACGAGTATTTTGTTATGCCATTTGGTCGCATGAATGCGCTAGAAGTATTCATGGCACTGATGAATAGAGTTTTTCATCCTTACTTGGATTCCTTCATGGTGGTTTACATGGATGATATCTTGGTGTACTCTCACACTCGACACGACCATGCTACCCATATTGAGATCATATTGAGTACACTGAGAGAGCATCAGTTATATGCTAAGATCTCTAAGTGCCACTTCTGGATGGACGAGATTCACTTCCTGGGTCATGTCATCTCAGAGATAGGAGTATCAGTAGACCCATAGAAGGTGAGAGCGGTAGTTAACTGGGAGCAACCAAAGAATGTCTCCGAGGTATGGAGTTTCTTAGGACTGGCTAGTTACTACATGCAGTTTATTCGGGAATTCTCACACTTGGAAGCACCGTTGATGGGATTGACTAAGAAAGGTGTGAAGTATGTTTGGTCAGAAGCCTACGATTGATCCTTTCAGGAGATGAACAGAAGATTGACTTCAGCACCAACTCTAGTTCTACCAGAACCGGCCAAGACTTATATAGTTTTCTGTGATGCATCTGGCATCAGGCTTGGAGTAGTTCTTATGTAGGATAATCATGTTGTTGCATATGGATATCGGTAGTTGAGGCCACATGAGAAGAACTATTCTGCGCATGACCTGGAGTTGGTTGCTGTTGTTCAGGCTTTGCGTTTTTGGAGACACTATCTTCTGGGAGGTCATTTTGTGGTATATACTAACCCCAAGAGCCTTAAGTATATCTTCACGCAGCGTGACATAAATCTGAGATAGCAGAGGAGGGTCGAGTACCTACAGTCTTTTGACTTCGAGCTTGCTTATACGTCTGGGAAAGGCAATGTTGTGGTAGACGCACTGACCAGGAGAACTCCGTTAGAGGCAGTTCGGGAGTCCAGCAGCGAGTGGTAGCTTATGGATCTATTCTATGAGATGCATTTGGAGGTGCACGACAGACAGGGACAGATGGTTCTTTCATCTATAGTTGTTACCTACACTCTTCTGGATTGAGTTCGAATGAGGCAGCTATCAAACCCAGAAGGCCTAGTCCTACGAGAGGGTGTGTCAGATGGAGACCCTACTCCGGGTTGGACAGTGTGTGATGATGAGGTGTTACATTTTCATGGTCGTGTATGGGTTTCAGCAGACATACATGAGGAGATGATGTGGGAGTTTCATGCATCATCTTGGGCAGTTCATCCTGGTGTCACAAAGATGTATCAGGACTTATGTCGTCAGTATTGGTGGTCAGGTATGAAGAAGGAAGTGGCTGGTTTTGTTATGCGGTGCTCCACCTATTAGCAGGTGAAGGCAGAGCATCAGAGACCAGCAGGGATTCTAAAGTAGTTACCCATTCCTGAGTGGAAATGGAATGATGTCGTGATGGACTTCGTGACAGGGTTACCGAGATCTCCTTGAGGGAATGATGCGGTATGGGCTATAGTTGACAGGCTCATGAAGGTTTCTCATTTCTTACCGATCAAGGAGACCTTCGGTGTGGATGATCTTGAGAGGTTGTACATCCGGGAGACTATACGCTTTCATGGGTTTCTGAGTTCTATCATTTCTAATAGGGATGCCTGCTTTACTTCGCATTTCTGGCAGGGGCTACAGAGGGCTTTGGGTACACAGGTACTTATGAGTACAACTTACAATCCTCAGACAGATGGTCAGTCGGAGCGCACGATTCAGGTGCTGGAGGACATGCTATGATCATGCATCCTTGATTTTGGAGGTTCTTGGGAGAAACATATACCTCTAGTAGAGTTTTATTATAATAATAGTTTTCAAGAAACTATTCAGATGGAACCTTACAAGGCTTTGTACGGTAGGTCATGCTGATCACCCTTGTGTTGGATGGAGGCGGGAGAGGCCGCTGTGCAGGGACCTCGTCTTGTTCAGGAGACCACGGAGCAGGTTGAGTTGATTCATAGGAGGATGGTTACTACACAGTCTCGGTAGAAATCTTATGCTGATCAGCATAGATGACCTTTAGAGTTCAAGGTCGCAGATCAGGTTTTCTTGCGAGTTACCTCGAGGTTGGGACATAAGAGTATTAGGAGACAGGGAAAGCTTTCACTGAGATACGTTGGCCCGTTTGAGGTTCTGGAAAGAGTCAGGCTGGTTGCTTACAGGTTGCAGTTACCTCAGACGTATCAGGCTATGCATGACGTCTTCAATGTTTCTCAGCTTCGGTGGTATTTCTTAGACATGTCTCATGTTTTTCAACCCCAGGAGGTTGAGCTGGAGCAGGATGCATCATTCGAGGAGCATCCTATCAAGATTTTTTATCATAGTGCAAAGGTACTCTGTGGTCGGTCTGTCCCTCTGGTACAGGTGATATGGCAGCACGGCCCTGTATTGGATGACACTTGGGAAAGGGAGGCCGACATGCGATCACAGTGGCCGGAGTTGTTCGAGGATTCTTCTTCTACGCCTCATTAGGGAAATTTGGGGATGAATTTCTTTAAGGGGGGAAGTTTTTAAGAACCCATATCTTTGTTTCAGGTATGTTTTTTCATTTCTAGTCATTTTTGAGGAAAAGGGGAAAATCTGTAAATTTTCTAAGTACACGCCGTGTAATTTATGAGTACACGCTGTGTACTTTTCTCCCACGTGAGGCCGATGCTGACCATGTCTTGGCCACACACACGGTGTGTAGTGGTGATGTGGAGGCCGCTTAATGCGTTGTATAGAGAGGGCGAGTAAACGTTGTGTACTCATGAAGTACATGCCGTGTACTTTTCTTTTTATTTCATTAATCGGACTGAGGTCGTGCCTTAACCCTATTTTTGTCTTCTTCTCCACCTAATTCCACCCAGAGTGTCCGAGGAGGCCGAATCTTCTCCGAGCCACAAATCCGTCACTGGCTATTTGAATCAAACACCGTCGGTTGCAATAGAATCGCAGCGGTGAGTTCTTGGTTCTTCTTTGGTCTCGTTTCCTGATTCTTCCTCTCATGTGAGTTATCTAAGGTTGAATTTTTTAGACATTTTTGCAGATCTACTACATTCTAAGCTGATTCACAGGCCGAGGTTAAATTATATCAATCTACGAGGATCGCGGTAGGTGGTTTGATGCCCTATATTTAATTTCCTTGAGTTTTTGGGCAAAAGTATAGGATACCCATGTATCGTGTATCTCAGGTTAGGGTTCTAATCCTGTTTTGTTATCTACCTTATAATTCATGTATGCTTGAGGTTATTAGATGATTAATAATTGCTTGTTAGCATGTTTTAGGATCACCCCATGGGTTTTTTCTTTGTTTTAGATATTTATCGCCATTTGGATTAGGTTTCCTGTAAGGCAGACCTTGTTGCTTTGCTTGCTTGCCTTGATATAGTTGATTGCATGTATTGCATACTGTTTATATGTGTTTGATGCATTGTAGTAATTATCCAAGTAGTTTTCTGAACATACTTAGGGCTGCTATGAATCATTTACATACGATTTCTTTTACTCAGGGTTGCAGGAACCTGGTTTAGTTAGACAATAAAGGGAATGGACATTAAGTGCTTCCTCAGAGGGCCTGTTTAATTATTACCGTTACGAGACCATAAGGGTTATTGACTTTGTGCTCTCTTAGAGGGTCTGATAATTATCAAATCGAGACTAAAGGGGCAATTAGATGTAAGTGCTTCCTCAGAGAGTCTATGGTATCGCTGCAATACCATAGGGGGAATTGACGTTGAGTGCTTTCTCAGAGTGTCTTTTCATTTGTTCGAATGCTTGACCATAAGGGCCTACCCACGTGAGCCACCCAGAGGGTCAGTGTAATAAATAATGTTGGTTGGTTATGACGAGTCCAACAAACCAAAGAACAATCTTGGTTTTGTACTTCTTATAGTTTAGGTATTCTGTTGAGATACCTGTTGTGTTACTTGCTATGCTTTTGGACTATAAATCTATTTGATAGATTCTTTGGTTGATGATTAAATGATTGAATTAAGTTAATAAATAAATGTGAATGGATAATTGTAGGATTGTTTACTTTAGTGTACCCCCATTTCTCTACTGCATTTATTTCCATTACATTTACTATATTGCTCACTGACAGTAGGGCACAGATCATTTGGTGGTTACCTATTGGGATTAGTCTCACACCCTGTTTGGGTCCTACTTTTCAGCCCAAATAGATTATATGGTTGCAGGTGTGGACAAGTATTGTGGCCCTTCTACCTCAGGTGCTTGATTGTTGGTTAGATCTGGAGAGCATGGGACCGAGATTAGGCTTGCGATGCTTCTGGAGTTTTCTGTTTACTTTTGCTACTTGGGTTTCAGTTGTAATTCAGAATGTTTTTTTGTTTACGGCTTTCCATAGAAACATATTCCATGCTGCGTCATTATTATATTATACATTTCTTCCACTGTTTAGTTTCAGTTGTCATGTGTTGTTTACTATTTCTGCTATTGTTTATGTTATTTCCTTCCACTGAATAGTTTACCAAATGAGGTCACAGTTTCCCTACAGACTCACCAAGGCCCTTGCTCCTAGTCGGTAGTCTATGGAATTTGGGGAAATTAGCTTGAGGTCATTTGGAGAATCGGGAATGGGGTACAAGTTGTGTGGCTCCAGACTCAGGTCATTACAACCACCGAGTGGAAATCACTAAAGCTTCACATCATATCTGTGCTGAACACCTAATGATGCCTGATATACCACTGGACAAGCTCCCTAAGTGGAAGCACCTCCTTCATCTCCCTCTTATCTCTATCTCTTTCCCTTAGCCAAAGACCAAAATTGGGATACCCCTATGATCATTAATGAAAATACAAGCTATAATAGAAAAGAAAACGTAAAAAGGAAAAAAATAAAAGTGGAAAAAGAAAAAAGAATGAAAAGGGGGTTTGACCCTAGCCCTAACACTCGTGATTGGATTATGCCGCACATAGGAAAAACCCTTCATTATAGACATATCCATGGAGAGAAAATTTCAATATTGTTGTACATATAAATGATATTACCAAATAAAATGTCATGGATAAATTAATATGTTATTAATTAAAAAATAAATATTCTATGAAAATTTAAATAGAACAGATTTCAACCAAACTCATGTACTTGGGTAAGAAACCCATTACAGTTGTAACCAATTATTTGTAAAAATTATTTAAGATCATATTATAGGAGAATTTAACATTTTTACCATCAAAAACATCTTAAAATTCACGTTACCCACGATTTTCACTACCCATAATGATGTGAATCATCAAAAAACCCCCAAAAATAATAATTCTCACCCCCTAAGATGACATGGTGGTAAAATAGCATCCATTTTATCACCCCTTCACTTGAAAAAACAATTTTATCTTGATCGTCCAATGACCAGTCCTATAAATCACAAAACTCTCTCCCAATATGAGAGATATTCTATCATGACTGATCAGATGCTCCCCAACAAAAGAGTATCCTTTTCGTTACCCACTACAAAAATAGAAAACCACGTGTTCTAAACTCCATCCATCACCGAAAAAATGGATAGAAATGACCAAAATGATCAAACCTAAGTGCTAGAAGAAAAACCGCTACAACCCATCCTCATTACCAACCATCTTGGAATAGTAACCACCACACTCAAAAAATAACATAAAACGAGGTTCACGACCACCAGATCCAATGGTGTACTCCTCACCATAATAATTTCATTAAACCACTCTCAAAATCATAATAGGACTTATGCTCACATTGTAAAAGTCCAAATGAATCTAGGCTTCTATGTCTAATACCACTAACCCTCCTTCTCACACATGATACTTCTAATAAATCGAAGCACCCATAGAAACTCTATTAAAAATTGATTCATATCCCTTATTATATAATCAAAAAAACATCCTCTACTTAGAAATTAATACAAATCCTCTAGCATCATACCACTCTCTTTCCACACTATTTAATACCTAACTAGAAATGAGTAGGGTTAGGGGTCCAACCAAAACCTTTCCTCTAATCCTATCTATGATATATGTACCCTCCTATTGATCTAGTTATCAAACACTAGGTATCCTCATGCCTAACAACACTCTATATAATTCCCTGACACTAGTTACCTGCATTTAGTGCATTATTTTAATACATTGGCATGATTTCAAGGGATCAAGTCCTGAATGAGCGATCAGTTTAGCAGTCTTGGAAAATAGATTACATACATGAATGTTACATCAAACTTTCTAACATATAGTACAACACAAATAATCCTTTGAGAATTCCATTATTCCCTTATTATAACCCTGCATATCAATCATAATACACTTAGTAAGCACAAATAATTTAGCGGAAGATATAAAATTTTAAGGCAAGATGTGTAATAAAAATGACATCCTTTTTTAATATAAACTTTAAAATAATATGAAAAAAATAAAACATTACTGTATAAACATGCACATGGAAATTTTAATAGTCGAATAATCACATGTAATAACTCATTTCATAACAAGGGAATGCATAATGTCGGACATCATAACCACATAGTCAAAGTCGCGTTCTAAGACTAAAAATAAAAAAAGTCATGTCCTAGTTCCAAGGCACTAATTTGTCTCTTGGGACCTACCGATGCATTTAGGAGATGTATCGGGCTCCACCCGTCACTTACTAAGTCCAATGCATTCCTCATATGAAAATGTTGAAACATAACATAAAAATTTGTATTAAAACTAGCTTACAAAATGTCAATGCATAAACCGTAAACCATGAATGGTATACAAACAACATATCCATAGGCAAACATATCATAATTCATTCAATACAATATAGAACATTTTATTAATATAAATAAACCTCAATCATGAATAATATTCAGTAAAGGATGTGGACATAGTTGAAAATGATCAATAAAACTATTTGAAAGAAATATCCATTTTTCATGAAATCATTCAAAATTTACACAATTTATAAAGGAAGAAATTTAAAATAAATTTTTGATTCAATGTGTCCCATACCACTTTAAAACTTTTTAAAGTAATTAATATTTCAAAACATTCATGTCCATATAAATAAATAATTAAAACCATTCTGAAAAGATGGACATTAATGAGAATGATTTAGAAGAATAAATATTTAAACCATTTAAAGTGATGTTTTAGTTAAAGAGTACCTTAAAAAAATCCTTTTGAAAACTCTTTTATGAAACATTGACATGGATAATAAATATTTCCCTGTAAAAACATACACATAAACAATCTCGGATAATAATGAGATTGAAGAATTAACCCTTACCTTGTACTTTCATTTGGTCGAGGGTACGTTTAACCTCTTGTATAATGACTATAGTATGTTATTAAATTATAAAAGAAACATATTCATATTTATTATATAATACTTGATTCATATATATTCAGAATATAAGTATGAATAATATATTTCTATATGAAATGGAAAACACCATTTATTGAGACAGTAGGTCGTACATACACATAAACACAGTTTCCATTTTCATATCGTATTGAACAGAAGTAAGTGAATGAGATATATGTATATATATATATAAATCTAGTAGAATTATTATTTAATATATTACATACTTATTAATAATATATATTTATAATCATCTTTGAATGGTGAACGTGAATCTCATCGCGTCGTGGAGACGGTAAGTTGTACGTACGTATGAGCGATGATATCAATCTATTGATCTTGAAATCATATGTAATTGGATGGTAGATTATTTATAAATAATAATTAACATGTTTTATTTATTATTTACATCAATTATACTCATTATTATACCCATCCAGATAATGAATATTTTAATAACAAACTACACCACGACGTGGAGACGGTAAGTCGTACGTACGCATGTATGATGACTTTGTCATTCATAGGATGGATAGAATAATGAATACGGTTGTACCATATTTATAATAACATCTCAATATGTATAAGGTACTGGATTTATTATTTTAGTATGGAAATAAAAAAGGAAGAGGAAGTGGAAGAAGAAAGGAACTTTGAAAGAGGTGATTAAGTAATTACTTCTTCTTCGGGTTCTTCATTTCGATTTGATCAAAAGGGCTCCTTAGGTTGGATTCTGATCAAAGTAAGGACTCTATGTTGAATTAAGAGTAATTGGGAGGATATTTTAGAATGGTTTGGATGATCCAAATGTCTTTGTAAATGTGAAATTAAGATCATGGGAAGTTCTCTTTTATAAGAGAGGTGAGGGTCACTTTAGGAAAAGCTTGAAATATTATTTTGTCATAAAATCATATTACATTTATAATGGATCCAAAGGGATTTATTTTTCATATAAGGTGGGTAGGGGTCAAGAAAATTTCAACCAATATTTTTTATATAGGTTTAGTTCACCATATTAAACATATATTTTAGATTTAACTCTTAGTTAAATAGTTTAACCTTTACCTTGTATTCTTGTATTATTATAATAAATGGTTAATAAAATTACTATAAAAAGACAAGAGAACCCCAGGTGGTTCATTATTTATATATATAATCTTATATAAGTCCTTTGGACTAAGATTATATTTTTAGGAATATTATATCAATTAATAATATAGTATTTATTTTAAAAACCCATTTATGCCAATTTTGACACTATTTTGTATTTGGTTTTTTTGAAAGTCAAAAAAAATTTATCACTTCGAAAAAAATATTTAATCATACCTAAAATGTCATATTAACCTATAAAATTCTTTAAATACATCAAAATTCTCAATTTATAATTATATTAATATATAAAATATCAATTATTTTAATATTTCAATAATACGGTAATTACTGCATCATCATTGTGTCATAAATAAATTTAATTATTTAACGTATAGAAATTATAAATAAAATACCATGATGTAGGAAATATTTTCATATTTCTAATGAATATTTATAATTGAATTTATATTATGTATAAAACTATATTAGAAATGGTTTAGTTATTAAACTTTGAATTTAACAATTTTAACTCTTCTTTAAATAAAATAATAATAAATTTCCTAATCTAATCCAAGTGGAAAAAAAGGATCATATTTTATTACTAAGGTTTATTTTGGTCGAAATACACTTATAAAATAGAATTAGGTCATGTTTTAGGGTAATTATAATATCATTTTTATCTTTAATTACCTTATTTACTTTTAATTGTGGTAAATAAAATTCAAAAGTTACTATTCATAAAAAAATATTTTCATCCTATTGAACTAAATTTTAATTAATCATCTAAACTGTGTCTCTATTATTTTTTTAAATTCAATTCATAGAAGTTGTAAAATTACGTTTTATGCAAATTTGCAAATTTGCCGAGAAGGTGGGTAAAAGACGTTAAAAAAATCAATAAAAATTTATACATATAATCTAATTATAAAATGACTCAAATGAATTAAATTGAACTAATATAGGTATTATGTATCTATTTTGATTTTAAAATAAATATAAATAATAATAATAATTTTCTAAATAAACGTTGGTTTTAAAAAATAACGTAGTGTTTTTCACTATTCATCAAAAATTGAAAGTTTTCAGAAAAATACCAAAAATTCTCCCTAAGTTAATTTTGATATTACGAATCCAAAAATGACGTCTAGTTTACCAAATTCAAAACAAATGAGTTTCATTAATTAGTTTAAAATTAATTCCCATTGTCAAAACTAGAAAGCGAGTTTTTAAGAAGTAGAAACCATTAAAATATTGTCATGTGTTTATGTACAATTTAAATGTGAAATTACATACAATGAACAAAATTATATTAAATGATAAAAATATAATATAATTATACTATAAAAACACTCAAATTCATAATTTAACATGATAAATTATTTCGATTAAAAAAGTTGTTTTCAATTAAAATTTAGAATTTTTCACTATTCATCAAAATATGAAAGTTAACAGAAATGTATCAAAAATTTATCCAAACTAAATTTTTATGTCCCAATTCTAAAGAATAATTTAATTTCATTAAATTATATATATAAAAGTGTCAAATAATGGTTTTAAAAAGGGTTCTCCCTTAGAAGGCGGTAAAATGGAATTTTTTGAAAAATACTTCTTTTATCTGAAAAATGAATTTGTTCTTTTATTATGTCTAAGAAACACATAATAAGGATTATAAAATTATACGGAGTATATAAAATTCAAAATTCAGTTAATACTATTCATAATTACTTTTTGAACGGCTAGTTTGGGAAGTCATGGTGCGCTTGAACTCAGTGTTGTGTGTAGCGTAAGCTATTGAATTACTTTAAAGAGATAACATACTACGAAATCTTGGGGTATTACATTCTAACCTCCTTAAAAAAATTGTGTCACCGAAATTTGAAATTTTTCTTCAAAAATAAAAGGTTTAAAATTGAAAATACCTTTATGGAAAACCCACATCAGAAATAGGCTTAAAAAATATATTCTTAATAAGAGGGAAAGAGATATGAAAAAGTCACCACCAAATTAGGTTTTTGAATAGGAGAACATAGGTGGAAATTATAGACACATAATTAGAGGAAAACATAAATATTTATAGGGAGTTATTGAGGTCATAAATCATAAACAAGTGTAAAACTGACGGCCTCAAATCCATTAATCTAAGATGATTTAAAATATCATTGGTTCAACAAAATATAAGGTATTAGGATTAAACATTTTTGGTTTTAAGATCCCTTACCTAATGTATAAGAATTAATTTCTTCATAGAATAAGAGAAAAATATATATACTTGACAAGTATAGTTCCGTCCTTTAGCTAATTTCAACCACAAAATTATATTTCACTCCAAAAGATAATAGAACTCAAAATATTCTATTTATCCTAATCATATAGGGTTCCAAAAAAATGAATTTATAATTCATATTTCAGACCTTTTAAAAAATTACATTATTTAATCTAAGACATCATGTAGGCCAGTGGTAGGTGATGCACCATTGTCGCCCTTCGGTTGCAGGTTCAAGTCTCGCGGCCTTGCCGAACGTGACGGGTTGTCCCCCGACCTCCGAGTTGTCCATTTTATAACAATCCAAAAATAATATTAAGAAACTCTTTAACCTTAAAAATAGTATCTAATGTCAAACATAATCCATTCCACTCTTTAGATTTATCCAAATTACTTCTGTCCAAACTCACAGTCCAAAATTTAAAGAAAGGTAAATATAATGAAGATCTTTTTTGCCACGTAATAACATGTGAATACCTTTATCATGTATTCTTTTAAAACACAATAACAACCTAAATTACAATAGAACCTTATTGATTACATTCATGATCCATTATTCCTTATAGAATGCTGGATATACTCCTTATATCCAAAAAAATTTGAAAACTCCAACAATGATAGAATAAATAAACAATTAATTATTTTCAAGGTAGTCAAGAATATCGAAAATAATTTATCCAAATCAATGAAATATTATTCCAAAATCACTACCTCAGTATCAGAACCATATTAAAGTTTATATTTCCTTCAACCATTTATTTTCCAAAAAATTTAACTTGCTATTGGGTCACTTTTATTAGAACCATATAATCACAAATCCTCAATGAAATTGTACTACATTATAATCTTTATTTATTTCCATAATTCATATAATCAATACATCATTGATACAAAACTCAAATTAAATAATTATTTAACAACAATATAATAACACTAGTCATTTATCTTCATCTATGTTAATATCATAAATTGATTATTATCCAATAGCATCATTTGGGGCATACTCTGAGGATTTGGGCATTGTTTCTTGTTGTGTCCGAACTCCTTTCAGATGAAGAATTGTACATTTGAAACCTTTTTATTACCCTCGTAACCATGAATGTGGTGTCCTTTTTCTCCACACTTATAACATACTCCCATTCCCTTCAAGAATTTACCAAGGTGATTCTTTCCACATTTATCACGTGTGTGAAAATCCTTATTTCCCTTCTTCCCTTTATCCATATTTCTCTCTACCATCCTCTTCTTTTATTGCTTCCCTTGAAATCCATAGGACTCAGAGAATTCTTTACTTATACTATTAACACATGATATTATTTCATCATATGATGCGGATACATAAGAGACTATTCCCCTTATAAATGTTGGTGTAGTACCCTGAAAGATGCGATCCTTCTTACTCTTTGGATCATGTGTATTACTGAAGTTCTTATTCCTTCTACTGGGAACCATTTCTAAACAATGGAATACACTAGGTTAGTTTATGAATCGCAATGCATAATTCCAAAATTGTAAAATAACTAACATAAATTGAAATGTTTATGCATATATCCATAATCAATTTTTTTGAGTAATTATTTATTCATAAATCATTCATATTGGTTTGTAAATAAAATTTGATTTATCCTAAGCATATCCCCCAGGAGTGTCGTAACCAAGAGTGCATCAAGGGCTATTGTCGTGCACCAAGATACCTTGGGTCAAGCTCAAAACTCCTTGTCAGATTTTTCACTCCTAGGTACATCTGTTCCAGAGCTTCCTCTACCTGCTCTTATCCAGATAGGGATGTATTTCTTGGAAAATTCAAAAAATATCTATATGACCAAAATTCTTGGAAGTCCTTCTATACTAATCCTAAATGTCTATCTTAGGGTAATTTTATCTAATCAATGTTTATCTAAATCTAGTTTCCATGGTTTGTAATAAAATTTCTCTGATACCAACTGTAACTCCCCGAAACTAGTTATGCAGAGACAGTGCATTATTTTAATACATTGGCATGATTACAAGGGATCAAGTCCTGAAGGAAAAATCAATTTAGTAGTTTTGGAAAATAGATTTCATACATGAATGTTACATTACACTTTCTATCATACAATATATCAAAAATAATAATTTTATAATTCAATTATTCCCTTAGCATAACCCTGCATATCAATCATAATACACTTATAGGAATCATGGGAAAATAAAACATTAGAAATGGGTGAGATCAGATGCTCAGTAATTGTAAATAATTTAGCAGAGGTAATAAACTCGTAAGGAAAGATGTGTAATAAAAACAACAGCCTTTTTAAATAAAAACATTAACATAATATGGAAAAAATAAATCAAACATTACCATATAAACATGCACATGGATATTATACTAGTTGAACAATCACATGTAATAACTAATTTCATAACGATGGAATTTATAATGTTAGATATCATAAAAACATAGTCAAGGCCTCATTCCAAGACTAGAAATAATTTTTTTTCAAGGCTTTGTTCCAAGACACTAATTTTTCTCTTAAGACCTACCGATGCATCTAGGACCTATAGATGGCTCCACACATCACTTACGAAGTCCTATCCATTTCTCATATGAAAATGTTGAAACATAACATAAACATTCGTATTAAAACTATCATATGAAATGTCAATACATAAATTGTAAACAATGAATGGTATAAAAAGAACATATCCATAGTCAAACATATCATAATTCATTCAATACAATATAGAACATTTTATAATAATAAATAAACCTAAATCATGAATAATATCTAGTAACTGATGTTGACATAGTTGAAAATAATCACTAAAACTCTTTGATAGAAATATCCCTTCTTCATGAAATCATTAAAAAGTCACAAAATTTAGAAAGAAATACATTTAAAATAAATTTTTGAATCAAAGTGTCCCATACAACTTTGAATCTTTTGAAAGGAGTTAACATTTTAAAACATTCATGTCTATATAAATAAATCCTTAAAACCATTTTGAAAACTTGGACATTAATTCGAATGATTTTGAAGAATAAATATTTAAAACATTAAAAGTGATGTTTTTGTTAAATAGTCCCTTAAAAATAATCCTTGTGAAAAATATTTTATGAAACACTGACATGGATAATAAATATGTCCCAGTAAAAACTTACACATAAACAATCTCATATAATAATGAGATTGAGGAATTAACTCTTACCTTGTACTTTTATCTTGTTGAGGGTACATTTAACCTCTTTTATAATGACCATATTATGTTATTAAATTATAAAAGAACCATATTCATATTTATTATATCATACTTGATTCATTTATGGCCTAATACTACCTATTTAATAATAATTTCTATGTTAAAATAACATTTGGGAAAATAATCGCTTTCTTTATCATACATGTTTTTACTTGTACTTCTTGATCATATAACATATATTATGATTTAATTGATTCCAGAATATAAAACATTATTTAAGTATCATACATATTCAGAATATACGTATGTATAATATATTTATATATGAAATGAAAAACACCATTTTTTGAGATGGTAGGTCGTACGTACGCATAAACGTCATTTCCATTTTCATATCATATTGAATGGAAGTAAGTGACTGAGATATATGTATATATATATATATATATTTAGTAGCATTATTATTTTTTATATTACATACTTATTAATATTATGTATTTTTAATCATTGTTCAATGGTGAACGTGAATCTCAACGCGTCGTGGAGACAGTAAGCTGTACATACGCACGAGCAATGATATCAATCTATTGATGGTAAAATATTATGTAATTGGATAGTATATTATATATAAAGAATCATTGACATGTTTTTTTATTATTTAAATCAACTATACTCATTATTATACCCATCCAAATAACGAATTGTTGAATAACAAACTAGACCACGATGTGGAGATAGTAAGCCATACGTACGCACATATGGTGACTTTTTCATTCATAGGATGGAGAGAATAATGAACGTGGTTGTACCATATTTATAATAATATAACATTATTTAGAATTTACTTGATTTATTATTTTAGTATGGAAAGAATAAAGAAAGAGTAATTGGAAGAAGAAAATAACTTTGAAAGAGGTGATGACGTAATTACCTCTTCTTTGGGTTCTTCGTTTTGGTTTGATAAAAAGGGCTCCTTAAGTTAGATTCTGATCAAAGTAAGGCCTCTAAGTTTTAAGTGGGGTAGTTGGGAGGATATTTGAGTACTTTTTGGCTGAGAAAAAAGTCTTTTGAGGTGTGAAATTAAGATAAGGGGAAGTACCCTTTTATAAGAGACGTGAGGGTCACTTTAGGAAAAGCATGAAATGTTATTTTATTATACAATTATATTTTGTTTATAATCGCTACAAAAGTATTTATTTCTAGTATAAGTTGGTTCTAGGTCAAAAACCTCCAAAAAGTAGGTTTTAGATAGGTTTGGGTCACCATATTAACCTTATATTTTAGATTTAACTCTTAGTTAAATAGTTTAACATTTACCATGTATTCTTGTATTATTGTAATAAATGGTTAATAAACTTACTATGAAATATTGGGGTGTTACAACCTAGTGATAGTCGACCTCAATAACCCCACCAAGGATGAACAACCACTCCCATCAAAGCCATTGATGACAACCATCACATGGCCCCCAGTGCACAACCCGATAGACAACATGTGAAAGAACAGATCCCTCCCAAGAAACAAGAGCATGAGATCTATGGGTAACCACCACCTCAGAGAAACTCAAACTCGGTCCAAATATCTTGTTGGAATCCTTTCCCTCATAAAACCACAAACATGGCACTCAGAACCCACATCGACTAATACAAAACTCCATGCATCCCTTAGTGAAGGGATTGTATCTCCATAACCAGTGGACCTCTCACCACAGGATCCACATGGCCTTTCATCAGAAGAAAATATATAAAAGTGGTTCAGTTGAGTAGAATTCCAAAAATGATCTATATTTGACACACCATATAGGTCATTGTAGAAAATTTAAACAGCTAAGCCTCTATTATTAGTGAAACCACACATAAAGAATCATATGTTCGGTGAATTCTATGTACCAAGATTAATGTATGAATATTGGCCATTTTTCCATGGTCCAAGTTCCAAAAACCATAATAAAATATAAATACAAAAACCCATGTGCATAAATGTAAGATAAATCATGCAATTGAAAAAATGGAATCAAAGAACAATAATCCAATTCCCTACAAACTTGGATTTCCTATTGGAAAAGGTGTTCATGACACAGTAGTATGATATCCATCACAAGTTCTGTCACATTCCTAGACCACCTAACTACCAAATTCCCAAAACATAAAACTAAAGATATTTGATACCTTTTTGTAATTAACTATCCCAGGTTGACTTGACACATCACCCAATTTGGATTGGCACAAGGCCTCAAGCATTCCTCTTTTAATTCCAGAGGATACCAAATAGTATTCAGAGTCTAAATGATATAGTTGGGAGAGTACAACCTCTGGTCTGAGTGCAACGGAAAAATGAAATAAAATAACCAAATTCAAAAGGATAAGCCTCAATTTATTCATAATAAGTAAATTGAAAAAATAATATTCTACAATAAATTTAATATGGTATGCATTCATATTGACTCAAAGCATGCAGAACATATAATAGTCAATCTCTCAGTGGGGTGACCACATATAAAAAATAATGAAATTGAAAATAAATACATCACAATATACATACAACTATGACCCAACCCACATACTTGGTTTCCACAACACTCGAGCTGCAACAGCTCAATCCTAATACTCTACATGAGGGGATCCTCTTAGTTAAGAAACAATGGGACTCATCCACATCCATCACACAACCTATGATCCAACCTGAAATAATACATCATTTTTTCATGCACATCGAAGTGAGCATATAGTGGGTTAGAAGTGAATCTTAGTAGGCCATCACCAATGGTGAAAAAATAATCTACTTTCATAACAGGTTCATGAGCACATGATATTTCTAGCCTAGTTGAAAAAAAAATAACAGTGGGAATAAAAGAAACAAAAACTTAAAAATAAAGTGGGAAAACTAAAACAAGAATATATAAATCTATGGTTTTTATCCAAACATCCATTGTAAATTTACCCCTACATTGGCTGATTCAATATGATTTATAGAATGTGGCTCACCAAGACACTATACATCAGGGCTATCCTCCATATGTACATAAGAGCTCCAAGACGCCTAAACCCAAAGTTAAAAATGTTGGACCCTAGGGTGTGACCATAGGTGTCCACATAAAAAACTTGAACAACCAAGGCCTAGGAATCCAATGGGAAAATATAAATATGAAAAATATTATCCACTACAAACATCTAAGAAACTTTCATATCTAGAATTTCCTATAGAAAAAATGGAGATCCAATATGGACCCAACATCTATACCATCACATGGAATCTATTCACATGTACCCAAAAAAAATTAGTTCCTTATAGGTATCCATATATGAAACTTGGAGTATAGAGTATCCCCTGTGTGGGGAATGTGTCAGCAAACATGAAATATAACCCTTATCTAGGGAGTAAAAATGATCTAGAGGGGTGAACTCATTGGGATCACCCATTATCTCCCAAATATCATCTAACCACAATGATCCAATGAAAGAGATAACAATATAAAAAATTAGGGACAACATATAGTCCAAGATATCCTAAGCATTACCTCCATAAACTACTATCCAAAATAGAAATTCCTCAAACATCATGACAAAAGGATAACCAAATGTGGGATGATCCAAATCTCAAATCAACTATCCAAATATCTAAAATAGAATGTCTGATCAACTCTTAGCCAGTAAATCAAAAGTATTATCTCCACCCCTAGATATTAGAATCCAAAAAATAGACATCATGGTCTCTCCATGACACTCCTTAGGGACAAACCAAAACTCATGGATCCCATAGTCCCTAGGGTCACAAAACAAAGTGACATCCTACAAGAGACTCCCCTACTTCACACAAGCCCTCAGGTCATGCACATAAAAAAGAAAAATAAAATGTCCCAAAGGACCCAGAAAGAGTAGGAAACCATATGAGGGGTTACTCTAGATATCCAAATCATGGGACACAGCTAGTATATAAACATTACAAACTTCCCTCAATGGTATTTAATCAATCCTTGATCAACAATGTGACCAAAGGTCATTGAAAAGAAAACCATGCCTAAAAGGGAATTCCCAAAGGTCCTCATGATCACCTAAAATATAGTACCCTCCACAAGGGATCTTTAGAACAAACATAACCACATGGAAAATCACACACAAGAAAACCACAACCAGGATTCCAAAAAAAACAACCCATCCCCAGGTACTACTTTTCCCTCATGTAAATCTAAAGAAACACCATTAAAATTGTGAATTCTCAACAGCTGGCTACGGAATCAACTTATCACTTGATCAAAAAAATATGATCGAAAATACTTGATATTACCTCAGACTCATATCAACACCACAATTAAACCCAATTGTAACATCTATCTCTCAATGTTAACCAAGCTCAAAAGATCCAATAACTCTGACCTTGAGAAGATAGTCCCGACATCCATGGATAGACTAGGATCTCTTTAGGGATATTTCTTGATCCTTCCTTTTTGGATCCATCGAAAAGAACCTCAAATATAATGGACATGAAATCCACAATTCATGATGACTAATGAGATCAAAACCCACACACGTTCCTCACAGTTAACAACCTATCTTACTGAAGGATTTTAAAAACAAACATCAAATAAATCATCTTATCAATATATATAAACTTAGAAAATCATTCTAAATGCTTGTAAATGTTGAAATGATTCTAACATCATGATCTATGAGAATAAAAACATGCTATGGACTACACATATTTCCTATTATTACTCCATGGTGTAAAAAGGAAAAAAGCTAATGCATGGCAATGTAAATGATGTGTACGTTGGGTACATGACAATTATCAAAAAAGTTTCTCCCTAGACATGTTCTGAAGTCCACTCAACATTTACATTCAAAAACTAAATAATTTTTTTCGCAATACATAGGGTGTACCCCACATGGGGTATCTACCCATGTATATAGACCCACTCGGTGTGTACAATTCCTGACTGCACAGCATGTACCACACTGTACATGACTTTTATGCCACAAAAGAGGATTATCCTTCTATATGTCCACATACCCCCATAGGGGGTCTACATAAAAAATGTATATATTCACTATTCATGTACCAAAAAGGAGCTCTGGTCGTGTACCCTACATGGACATGTGCCCCTAACACACCCTGAGTCGCCACTACATGACATGTACCCCAGATAATTATAATTCAATCCTAAAACCCCACCTTTAGAAAGTAGTAATAACATATAATGTGTGTTCTCTAAACCGCATTCCATGTACATTGGTTTTCCCAAATAGAAAACCCAGAAACCTTCTTGAAACACCCAATTTTCCCCAATTAAGCATCGATAAAACCCCATGGGGTCACCAAAAACCCATAAAAGGATTTCAAAAATAAAAAAATAATATATGATGATTTAAGAAAAAATAAATAAAATTGCCTACCTTTGGGTGTAAATCGCTGAAGATTCACATCGGTTCTATTCCACACACCTTCCAACACATTATCTACCTCCAGAAAAGCTTCCTGAGTCACACCTCCTCCTACATATCCCTCTTCTATACCTCTCCCTATCCTATTTGAAGACCCCAAAGTGGGAGATCATCATGGTAATGTAAGACAATAAAAGGTATGATAGAATATAAAAAATTAAAAAGGAAAAAAATGTACAAGAAAAATAAAAATAAAAGAAAATGGGCTCCAACCTAGGTGCTCGTGATGGTATTATTCCTCACTTAGGCAAAACCCCCCATTTGAGACTCAACTATGGAGACAAAATCTTAATCTGATGCACTATTTAAAATATATCACTTAATGAACATGCTATAATAAATTAATATTCAATTAATCAATAATTAAATGTTCCATAAAATTTAAAAAAACTCATATTCCCCCAAACTCTTGTAAATGGGTAAAAACCATACCCTGGGATCAAAAAAGTGGTCGGAAAATTATCTGATCTCATCTTACTAGAGAATTTAGCACATTTCACCAAAAACACTTATAGGGAAAAAAATTCCCCTAATTTTTACTAATCATGATGACAGAGTTCATAACCCATCCACTCATTTAATGTTTATAAAATATTGGGGAAGGGAACCATGATTTTAGAAAATAATTGACCTATCCTCCTCAGTACTTTTGGAATCATGAATATTGGCCACTATGTTTCTATTTCTCTTGTTATAGGAAATTTCCACCATAGAATTTATCTTTTTCCTATAGGCTATGATGGTGTATGAAATGTTAAGGAGACTATGGGGGATGTTTGTTAAATAATTGATCAAAATATTAGAGTCATATTTAGACACTAAGAGATTTATATTTTTTATCTTGTAAAGATATTAACTAGTGAGCATATCTTGAAATTCAACCAACATATAATCAACTTTTCTAATGAATGATGAGAAAGATATATGATTTAGTTGTATGATTATTTTACTATTCAATGTTTGATAAATTCCATGAGAATGTTAATAAGTTTAGATAATGATTTTATGTAAGATATATATTTTACTTAATAAAAGATTAAAAAATATTAATTTTTTTATTTATGAAATGATATTTAAATAAATCCATTTCATGAAAATACATTTGTTGTTTTTATTTGACATGGAAATTAAAATGAATAAAAATATTAAAAAGGTTTTGTTATATAATTATCAATTGTTTTAACCCTAAGTATAAATTTTTAACTATGTCATTTTATAGAATAGTAGTGACTTCTTATGAATAACTAAAATCCCTCAAGAATTATCTCAAACCCATAGATAATAATTCTCCCATTGTCCCTCTAAAGAACATGGATAGAATAATAAAACCATATAATTATAGATGAATAGTGGAATGACTGACATGAACCTACCAAACTAGAACCTATAGATTAATGAATGTTGTTCGGTGATTCATAGATAACGTGTGGATAAAAGTAGGGGAGTCCTCATTTATATTATCAATGCAATTAAATTAAAAAAAAAAGTGGAAATGGATTTTTATAAAAGGTAATACTATTTTGAGATAATTCTAGTTCTAAGTTAATTATAAATTAAATTTCAAAATTCTTCATTCCATGGTTGAATTCATCAAGGTAATTGGTATTTATCTTGTGAAACTGATGGAAACCCAAAATTGGGGACCTTCCCAATTCATTCACAGTTCTTCAAAACTATCAAGTTGTATTAGAGTAGTCATGTTATAATTTATAATTTTTCATAATTTATTGGATCAATTACCTGTATTTTTTTTTATTTTCCATTTCAAGATTTCTATTTTCAATCAAATGGCTAAGATAACATATTAAAATGAGTTTGTTTACCAAGAATAAAACAATACATGTGAATAATGCTCAAAGATCCCATTGATAGGTTCTATGGTTGAATGTTGAATGACATGGATACCCAAAATGTAATGGTAAATTATACATCATATACCCATAACAGAACACACAAGGTGTGCATCATATAAATCTAGAGTTGTCATGAAGTTCATTAAGTGGCTTAATTTTATTTGAAGTATTGACTAATTTTGTAAAACTTGGTTTGATAGATATTACCAATGTGTATCCAATGTCAATTCCATGAATCCTCACATAGTTTTGATGTTGTGTAATTTTTAGCAACCCATGTGATCAATATGATCCATAATTACAAGCCACATATTGATTTCTAGTAAAGAAACATAGTATGTGTAATATCCTACCACCTTGAACCACTAATTGGTGCCCAAAATAGTGGTTTCCACTATACCTCAAGAACATATCCATGTATACTAGAGGTCGATGACTAGTAGTTGGGGTTTAGGGTGTGACTAAGGGGCCAATAAACCCCCCATTTCTATGTTAAAAATAATAAATAAAAAATCATTATCAAAAATAGTATAAAAATTATGTATGAAGGAATAATTAATATCTCGTACAATAACAATAATGTTACAGGGAATACATATAGTCTCGATCACGCACTGACCCAATCACAAATAAATAATAATAAAATAAAAAAATTATAAAAGAGGCACCACTATATATTTGATCCACATGAAATACCAATATTTAAATACCATATTAGATACTCTAACTTGGTCAATAAAAACATGGGGCCCTGCCCAAACTGAACCATCAATAGTTAAGGCTGCGGGGGTACCCATGTGAAATGGTGTCTTGAGTAGGATTTTAGTACATTACTCATCATTATTTCACCAATGTGTTCCCATAAATAACTATACATGAATAGATATAATCATGTTCCATGTTCGGAATCATAAAATTAACTACAGAAATAAATGAAGTAAAAATAACCACCATCGATCCCTATTTCAACAACCCTGATCGAACATGCCTGCTTCAGCTAGTGATGGATCATCTCTGAGAAGTTCACGAGATCCGAACTCTTCATATAATCAACCAGAAAAAAATGGAAGGAATAAGAACTCGACCATCAGATACCATGACAATTATAAGTTTCCAACCAGCGCATGACATGAAAACCAAAAGTGTCCGACCAACTCATAGCATGAAAAAAAGTTCAGAGGTAGAACCAAGTCTGACATCCATTTAGTATCCATATTGTCTATAGCATGAAAACCATAAGTGTGTAGCCAGTTCATATAATAGACACATGGTTAAGGGAAGAACCTATCCTAACAACTATTTGGTGTCTGACTAGTGTGTAAAATGGAAACCATGTGTGTCTAGCCAACACTTTGCAAGGAAAACTGGTGAGGGTGAGATCCTATCTTGACAACCATATAATATCATAGTCCTAGGTACATGCCCTTAGTATTCTTTTTTTTTTTGTAACTCACCACTAACTAGGGAAATTCTCATGGAATTCCTTACATGAGGAGATAATCGGGACACATCCTACTCATGAATCAAAATACCTCAGTGGGAAGTACATCCCACCTATATCCTCTTATATGATATCAAATATGGTAATATCACCATCCAATCCATTCTCACACAACCAAATCGTCCCCAACAATGTATGGCCAAAATTTTCTATGGATGTACCTGGTTTTTAGTCAGGATTTGGGTTCTAAGGTGACACCTGAAATCATCACTACCTAGTTCCCATATCTTGAGTAAACACTTGTCACTCAATGAAAATTAATCCCTCAAGATGACCATAAAAATAATATACCCACATTGGGCTACTAGGACAATCCTTATAGGCATCAGTAATGAGAGATAGAATAATAACCTTCTCAAATCCGAATCATCAAAGTTGAGTTATCACACCCAAACAATCCAATAATATATACTTTTTCTATCCACCCACTTAAGAATATCTCAATCGGGGTGGATAATCACACTATCTTCATCTCGCTAACCTAAAGGCTCTGAGGTATTATATGGTTATCCCATGGACAATCACTAGGTTTTCTACCTCAATCCATCACTCACCTCTATATAGAGGTCCTTAAGGGATCTTATACTAGGTACAATCTATTTCATTTATTTTATTTAATTAAAAACCCTCAAATTCCATGCAAATCTGGGCTTAAAATTTATAAACCAGGCATCAACCATCAGTGGATCAGAAATTTAACCAATGAAAAATGTCCATCATGGTCTTAACACATTTTTCATTTCATACATAGAAAATTCATTATAAACTATTGTTTTCAAACTAATTTAAAAGTTCAACAATAAATTCCAATTTGAACATCAATGCCTCTTTGGTGGGAACACATGTCAATGCACTATAACTGAACATACATACAACCACATGGAAAGAATAAAGGTCCACTTACCTCATTTCAAGAATTCCTATTAAAAAAAGAGTCTAAATCTCATCATAAAACTATCCAAGGTCCAAATAAGACCATACATATCACTTGGCCCTCTCAAAACCACATGAGTCCCTAACTCATATCTATAAAATCAAGTAATTTATAATCATAAAATTTTAATTAATTAATACTATTTATAATTATTTTAAAGTTTAATTTAATTTGGCCTAAATTCACAAAATCTCATTGGATCTTACAATACACTAAAAAACTGACAATGAGGTGCATTCCACTCATGATGCTCCCTAAATCCTGGGAAACATGAAATCCCTGATTAGTATCACTGATTTATGGACCAATTTCTTATAAAATTTCTAAAAAACCATGGAAAATTAATACAGGACACGCCTTTGGAAAAATTGAGTGTGATAATGTGAATACCTCATCTCAAGTTCTTCTCTTTCTAGAATAATGAAAATATTCATTAGGATAAGTTTTTTTTACCATAATTTGGTGGAATTGATGACAAACACTAAACCAGTTTTCACCAAAATCAGATACAAGTGAGGGAATAGGGAGAAGGGTGTGAGGAGGTAAAAACATACCTTTAACACCATTATAATGATCCTAAAACTACCCAAAAAAAGTGAATATGGGGGATGGGATGTTCATCCAACACCCTACCCATGTACTAGGTTTTTCTAGAGACAAATTGGGGGGATGGCCTCTTTTTAATATTAAAAACACTATAGTATCAGTCATGGAATGAAAATAAATTCCACTCCATTAATTTTTTGTATATTACCCTAGAAACATTTTATATCAGGAATTCACACCCTAAATCACATGGGAACACCCCATGAAACTTATTCATTGTTTTAATGACCTACTCATGTCATGAATGGCCCAAAATAGTAATTTCTAGCAACCCAATCCCTCAGTCACTCATCCAACATTCTTCCAAACTCTCAATATGTCCATAAAATAACAAACCATGTCCAAAATAATTAGTTAAGAATTTTCATATGATCAAAACCCCATTTTGTGTTCTGTTTCTCAAAAATATCATCTACCAAAATGAAAAATCAAATTTCTGGTGAATTCTGTAACCCATCTAGACACAAGGTGTTACATTCTACCCATTATAATACTTTTGATCCCTAATAAGTCTCAATAAACACTCAACCAATAATCCCGACCTACTCAGGTAACCAAATCATGATCAAACCATCATTTTTGATCTTGAATTTCTGAAGAATCTCTCATTTCACAATTATATGCACACACAATCCAACTCATCAAAATCGGAATTACTTATTTACACCTTCATAAAACTATCAATATGGTTCCCAATCACACCAATCCACCCCTTGGGATCACAATTCCAAAAAAAATCATCATCGGGTCCAAGACACTCTGTACCATAGAACACAATTCACCATGACTATTCTTCCCATATAGTCCTCCAATATCAGAATAACCTATCAAAATACATTCTAAGTGGTCCAATGACCTTATCAGTGTGGGTTCAATATCACCTCACACAAAAACATATAGAAACACATATTAAAGGTTTTTATTTCCTCCTGAATCCATTTTTAAATGAATTATATAATCCTCTTTATCCCATACATAAAGACAGAATACATTGGATTTTCTTTGACATGCTCCGAAAAAATCCTCACAATACACCCACCATAAAAAATATGATGTGTATGAGGTGGTATCAAATTGTCTATATAAAATACCATAAAAACCACAAAAACTATATTTCTCCATATGATTTACTTCTTGAATCAGGAAACAAATCACTTTTACCCTAGAAACACGTCATGAATCCCTGGTTCACCGCATAAACTATGCAATAAAACTGATTCACCCACTAAAATATGTTCCAAATTAAGTTTGACCCCCTGATTAACGTCATGAACATAAATTCACCTCATGAACCATGATATGGTTCTACAAAAATATTCATGAGCCTGATGCTAATGCACTGACTCCATTAACTTTATTATCTAAATAAGAAATATGGTATTTACATGGAAGTAGAAAAAATGGATTTATAGCTCACTGGAATCTAAGAAACATCTTAAACATTGAAATAAAGGTACAAACACATCCACGACCCTGCCAACATGGGTGGTTTCATCAAAGTTCATGATCCATCCACTACTTTATGAAACAACATGTTGTGACTAACCTACTCAATTCAGAGGGCCAATGAAAACACCAATTATTAACCATTCCAACTCATTGGGATATTATCTAGGACATCTATGAAAATTAATCCATAATTAGGGTAATAGCCTAAAACGAACCGTGGTGGACTCCCCACTATATGTATTACCTTATAATTCTTATCAATTGTAAATATTGATGGATCCCAATATTATGTGAATGTTTCTACTTCTGAGCCACAATCACCCATTACCAATCACTGACACTAATCCCCCTGATAATACATGTCAAGGTCCATACTCAGATTGATGATCTCATGGAACTTGGTCGATTTCATATGTTTTCTCTAACTCTAAGGGGAATTTCTCAGTACCATTAAACCTTGGGCACCCAATCCTATAAGCATCACATCAAAACCCTAACTCCTCATATTGCACACAACAGATCATCGATTCACCATTCAATAGTACCATGTGTACCCAGTGTGTGTTTCCTGATCTCATTCAAAAGAAATGGGTTTATTTTCTTATTCCAGATAGTCATAAAACCCAACTCCCACTCCCCTAGAGTCATATCACATAAAAAATAAACCCACATGAATAATCCACAAACCATGCACACATGTATGTTAGTATAACTTAACCAAGGTCACCATCAATACTCCTATTCAAATGAAGTATTTATCCTTTCCCATTTATAAAACATGACGAAACTCCTATCGGTTAATTATCCAAACAAAAGAAGCATCCATCTACAACCTAACATAGGGAGTGTGTGTAAAATTAATATTACCAAACACTCAGCTGGTCCTGCTTTTGATTACTAACTTCATTAAAAATAACTATCAGTCAAGGTGATTCCATGTCCAAGATCATCTAGGGAATCACTAGGACCATGTCATGTACCAGGTCACACCTCATGAGAATCAATCTCATACAAAAAGTACTTATTTTTATTTTTTATCTGTAAGGAGAAAAAATTGATATGATATGTTACTTTGATTACCCCCATACATCTCACCCCAACACATAAATATCACTCAGCAGATTATTGTTTTAAAATTTATCTACAAGAAAATTATTCTCTCCTATCATACCCATAGGTCATATCTCACATAAGTTACACCATATGGGAAACACCTCTCAGTTCCTATCTCAAACGTCACAAGATTACTAAAACAAAAAAAACACCAACTCAAGGGTTCTCGAATCCACATATCTGACTTAATGTTCAAAGATCACTTCCCATACATAGGGCCCCCCATAATCTTTAAGAATATTAATATCAAACTGATACCTACATAATCAGGTCACAACCATATGCACATTCATAAATATTCTTCATCTCTATATGATGACCATGTCTAAAAAACCAAAGTCACATCGTTTATTTATATAGAATGTTACTCCAATATTGATGGGAAAACACAATATAAGTTCTTACCAAAACATTAAATAACCAAACCTAAATATTAACCACCCATAAGGGGTTTGTCACTAATATAGTAAATGCATGTACTAGGATACAATATTTATCACACATCCCTTATACCTAGGGACTACATTAGTTTCATTACCAAGGAGAATCATTCCATAGATCCTAATGACCAACTAACAAAGAAATGTATATACACATCATGGTCTAGCTGAGTAGAACATCTCTATGAACTTATACAGGATAGAAATATATGATTTTTTTTTGAAAAATTGGGATGTTTAACCCCCATCATTAGTAAAATAACACAAAGGTAGGAATACATGTCATGTGATTCCTATGTTTATAGAATGATGTGTACTGATGGATCATGCCACAATAGGCCAAGAGAAAAAAATTCAATAACTAACCTACTGATCATAGGAAAAGTTCCAAAAATAAATCACCCATTAATTATAATTCTCAAACCTCATTTTCATTTTGATAGGTGAAAATACCACACAAGAATAACATGTAATATGAGGACAAAAATCCCATATCCATGCTAACCTTTACTTCCCCCAAGAAATGTGTTCATGGTGCATCAGTTCGGGTTCTATCACAAGATTTGACACATTAGTATGTCTTTTATATACCAACTTCAAAATAGTAAAACAGAATTAAAAAGGATATGATACCACTTTGTAACATTCCATTACCTTGGACCACTAATTAGTGCTTGGACCACCAGTTTCTACTATACCTCAGGTGAGCCTCCCCATAAGCTAGTAGCTGATAATAAGAAGCATGGGTATGGGGTCTTACTGTGGGGAGACTATACCTCCATATCAGAGTGGTAAATAATAATTAACCAATTACCATTAAAAATAGTAAATAAATTGAGTACAAATTAAGAAATATCATCTCATCCCATAATAATAATGATGTTGGGAATATATATAGGCTCAATTTCCCACAAGGTTGATCCCATATATAGAATAAAGAAAATAAATAAAATACCAAAGAAGCATCAATAAATCATTGAGTCATGACATATCCCAGTCTTTAAATCCCATATGAGTTACTATAGATCAACCAAGATAAACCTGGTCCCCTACCCAACCTAAACCTATAATAAGGGAGTCTTTTGAGGTACCCAAGTTTCATAGTAGGACAAGAATGGTTCTAGTACATTACTTGGTAGGGAACCACCAATTAAATCCAATATATAATCCTAAATTAAGTGATATGTTCATGTGGAATTCCCTTAATAAGAAAGTAAATTGTTGAAATAAATAAAATAAATACAACCTATGTTGATCCTTAGGTCCATGACCCTGATCGACCATAACTACTACAATTAGTTTCAGAGTGTTTGTTACCAAATTATGAGATCATTCATCATCATATAACCATCCAATTCATAATATAAAAACCATAAGAACATGACCATCATTTTTCATTGTATCCATAAGTGTTCAACCAGTGCATGGCATGGAAACAAAAACTATCTGGCCAAAACATAGAACAAGAACATGGTCAGGGGGAGAACTAAACCTATAACTATCTGGTATCTATAAAACACATAGTATGGAAACCCTAAGTGTATGAATACTATGTAGCACAGAAACCCAGTCATGGGAGAACCCCTCATAAGAAACATCTAGTATATATCCATCATATAAAATTAAAACCTTAAGTGATCGATTAATTCATAGAATGTTAACAATGTTAGGGTAGAACATGTCCTGATAACCATACTTTATCTATATATCATGTAACATGGAACCCATTATTTTTAGTCCATGTAAAATCGTGAAAACATGGTTAGGAAGAGATCCCATCTTAACAACCATCTAGTATTATAAACCCAGGGATATTCCCATTTCATTATCAGGATGTAACTCATCACTAACTATGTACATTCCCATGGAATTCCTTACCCTAGAAGATTCTTGAGACACTCCATAATCATGCATTAAAATAATTTATTATGTAGTTAATACCACCTAAATCCTCATATATTGTATCAAATAGGGTAGACTCATTTGTCCAAAACCTTCACACCCAACTAGGTTAGCCCCACCAAAGAATGGACAACCTTTACCAAGGTCATACCAATTTACTCTCACGATTAAAGTTCTAAGGTGACACCAGAAATCCTCACTACCTTTCTCTCATATATAGGGTCATCACTTATCACATAGATACATGGAATCCCTCGATATAGCAAGAAAAAATAACATAGTCTCATTACCCTCCCAGGTTATGCCTCGTAGGCATCAAAATTAGGAGACAAAACAGTACCCATGTCACATCCTAATAATCCTAGGTTGTTCCTCATACTAAATTTATTTAACAATTTACCATGCTCTACCCACTCATGTATGTAGATCTCAGATAGGGAGGAATAATCACCCAATACCCATCTCACTATCTTAATGTATTTAAGTATTCACAAGGTTATCACATGGTTAATGCCTGGGAAATCCAAATAAATCCATATCTAACCTTTAAATATAATTTATTATGGGATTATATAATAGGTAAACTCTATTTCATTTATTTTATTTAACTAACACCCTTTTACTTCCTTGAAAATACGATAAAAATTTATAAACTAGGCATCATCCATCAGTGACCGAGGGGTCTAGATAGTATACAAGGTCTATTATGGTCTTGAGAATTTTTCCATTTCATATATGGTAATTAAATTTTAAAATTAACATTTTATCCTAGTTAAAAAATTCAATAAAAAATCTATTTTTGAAGTTGAAGACTTTAGTGGTGGGATGACATGTCCACCCACTATAACTAAACATGCATACAATCATATGGAAAGTACAAAAGACCACCTACATCATTTGATAGATTTCCCATTTAAAATACATGGTTCATCAGCTCTTCCTAATCCAATGAAAGGTGCATCAAAGTTAATCCATCTCACCTAGCCAACACCAACCCACTCAAGGACCTAACTCAAATAAATAAAATTCAATAATGAATTATAATCAAAATATACTAAATTTAAAAAATATACAATTAAATTTAAATGTAATTTTAATTAGGAATATATGACCAAAATCCCATTGGGTCATCCCATCATTCCAAACTACTTCAAAAAAAATTAAAGTCCACTCTTGATGTACCCCTAGGCCTATGGAACTTGAATGCCCAAATTTGTGACTCCAATTCAATGAAAAATGTTACCTAAAATCTCCAAAAACCCTGGGAAGATTTTTATGAAAGCATAATTTCATTGATATTGAGTGTGAAAGCCTATTGATGTCATCTAGAGTTCTCGTAAATCTAGGATGAGAACAACCCCATCATAAATTGTTGATTTCCCCATGCTTTGATGGAATTAGTGTCATGCTCTAAACTAATTCCCAAATAAAACTAGAGATGAAAGAGGGAAAACAAGGAAAAGAGAAGTAAAAGGAATATCCCTACCTTTGATATCATCATAATTAACCCAAACCCACTAAAAAATATGTGATTAGGGGGAAGGGTAGGTCCATCCAAGAACATCCTCACACAATTGGTTAATTAAGATAATAAAGTGGGGTAGATCCCCTTTTTATTTTTTAAAATACCATAGCAACTTTCATTGTGTGTCCAAAAGTGTGATGCTATAATTTTCTAGGCCATGACACTAGGACACTTGAATATCCATCTTTCACACCCTGAATCACTTATTCAAGCTTTATGAAACTTATTCTTGACCCGAATAACCTATAGATGTTATGAATGTCCTGCAAATATAGTTTTTAGAAACCCAATCCCCTAGGCAGTCCTCCAGTGTTCACCTGAACCCTCAAGACAGCAACAAAAACTAAAAAAATGATCAAAAACCATTTAATGATGTTCAAACTCTGAAAACTTATTTCTGAGTCCCTATACTCAAGTATTCTATAAAATGAAAACGCAAATTATCACTAAATTTCATAACCCTTCCAATTATTCAATCTACCCAACATAAAAATTCCTTTCTATAAGAATTCAAACTAACCACTCAACCAATAAAAATGAACTACTTAGGTCACCAACTTAGGATTAAACCATCCCATTAAATCTATGAACACCAAAAATGTAATTAACCAATATTAACGTACATAGACATTATATAACTTTTGCATAATACTTAAAACATTATACAAATATACGCCCAAAGAATGTATTAGCTTAGTGCCTTTGGAATCATGGAAACACAAACATTGGTACATAAGTGAGCTAAAATATCTCCCACTTGGTTCTTTCGAACAATATCCATTATTAGACACATCATACATAATAAAAAACCTCATAACTTGGGGAAGGAGACATAAAAAGTGGTGAGCTCAGATGCTCAGTAAGGGTAAACAAAGGAGACATGCATAAACATGAGCATAGGGGTATGAGAATGTGATTATAATATTATTACACCATATCCTTCATATCAAGGATCATAAACATGAATCATTTAATAAAGAATGGTAGTTTATAAGACATGAAACAGAAGGAAATAAAGAACATAAGCCATGAATTCATAACATTGGAATAAGAAAAGAGATTTTTGGCATACGCATAAACATAGAAAATCATATATCAAGGCTACCTACCAAGACCTTCACAATAATTTAGGCTTGGGATACAACCTGTGTACCTTCTTTCATTGGGGATTGAGATAAAAACCATGTACCTTCTTGCTTTAAATCTTAGGCTAAAACCCATATACCTTATTTTTTTGTGGATTGGGCTACAACCCATATACCCTATTACTTTTAGGATTGGGATACAACCCTTGTACCTTATTGTTTTTGGTATTGTTAAATAACTCTTGTACCCTATTAAATTTAGGCTTGAGTTACAACCCATGTACCTTCTTTTTTTTTGGGCTTGGGTGACAACCCCTATAGCCTTTGAGCCCTTATAAAAATTATCATTACCCAATTAATTGGAGGGAGATATAGGTCCCACCTATCTCATATTGAAATCATACATAAATGTTTCACAAGATAAAAAAATTTGTCATATCATTACCCATTAAAAGATATCATATCAAAACCCATGAAATGAAATGGGTATCTTAATCATTTAATAAAATCATAACCTATGGAAAATATAAAGGTTTCATAAACATTTAATCCTATAATAATCCATGAAAGGAAAAAGGGTTCATAAGATCTTGGTATAACTCATTAATTAGAAATGGATTTTATAAGCATATAACTTGTGGAAGAGTAATCGGTTTCATAAACATATAACCTATGAAAGAGAAACAATTTTTCATAAACTTAATGCCATAAAAAAATTTAGGGAAAGAATATGAATGGAACATTTGGATCATTTCGCATAAAGGCATGAGTAACATCAAAAGATTTTTTCCTAGATGGAAAATAATTTTTAGATGTCTTTTAAAAACATATCTTAAGGAAAACAACCTTTCTTATTTTAAAAATGATTATTTAAACATATAACCTTTTGAAATCCATTTTATTTGAAAATACTTTAGAAACATAGAAAGAATTATTGATATAATTTTGTAACTATTTTTCCTTGGAAACTTATAAAATAATATTTAAAAACATTTTAAATCGTTTTTCTTTGAAAATATTTGGAAATCATAGAAATAATGCTTTAATTTTTTTTAAACCTTTTCATTAAAAACAATTTGAAAAAAATATAAAGAAAGATTCAAAATGTTTCCAAAAAAATTTCATTGAAAATTTATAAAACAAACTTGAAAATATTTTCAAACCTTCTCATTGAAAATAATTTTAAAAAATATAAATAAATCTTGATTTTTTTTATAATACATGGGTAGAAAGAACATATATTTTTGACCAAGGATAGGGTAATGTCAGGTTTTCATAAAAACAAATTCTTGACTTTATTATGTAAAAATGAGTGTAAATAAATGTACCAATACATTAATATTTCATGAATAACAATAAGAGAATAAAATTTATGAGTTTTCTTGATATATGGATCATAGTATTTCATCAAAGTATGAATAAACACAAGTAATCTCAAAAAGTGATGAGATTGTTTCAATTAACTCTTACCACTTGGTAACTTTGAACCATACCCCCCATTTATGAAAATTAAATTACATGAAGCATAAAATATCTTGAAAAGAATTAGATTCATGGTATAACATTTCAAAGGTATTATATACACATCATGGAAAAATATAGTTTCATAACATGGCATGTTTCATAAAGAAGGCAACTTGAGACAAAATTACTTTACCAATTTGGTAACTTTTAAAACATAAACTCAATGAAATAAATACTATAAAATGGATATTTTAATAAAAATAAATTTAATTATAATAATCATATAATTCATCCATTTTTAGTATACACACCACTCAAAAGTAATGGATGGTTAATAAATCATGTATCTCAGAGAAATAAAAAGTGAGATGACATTATCTTACCTTGTGTCTTGAATCTTGTAATACTCATAAAAAACTCATGTATAATAAATATATGTTTATTAAAAATATATAAATGAACCATATTATTATATCTAATACCATACCTGGTTTTATTATGAATTTATATTACCCACTTGTTAACAATTCTTTGTCATAGTTTCACTTCGGGTAATATTATCTTTTTTCCCATGTGTCTTAATTTGTTATATTTTTAGTCTTTATATATATATCATGATTTAAATAAATGTAAAAAGGATATAAATGAATTTTCTATTCACTATATGAGTATTATAATAATCTATATAATATATAAGTATGAAATACAATACACTATTCATGGAGATAGTAAGTCGAACATACGCATGAACGTTGTTTCCATTTTTCTTGTAATATTGAAAGATGGAATTTAAATGATATATATGTTTATAATATCATTAAAGTATAATTATCATGTCATATATATCTTAAAATTTAACTAAACACATCCTTAATAAATTCCATGTAGTGTGTGAATGAATCATGTAGCTTCGAGGGCACGGTATTCCACACTTCCTCAAACGAAATTATCGTATTTAAAAAAAATGGAAAGTATAAATATATGTGTTGTGAAGAAATTAAATAAGAATAAAGAAATTATAAATATGATATATATTTTATATAAATATATTTTCAATCATAATTTCCACCATGATAAGCTGTAAAGGAAAAATGAACAATCATCATTTTGTAAGGCGACAGTTCAACATACACATAAATAGTATGTTAGTTACTCATTAGATGGAAGCATGTGTAATTTTAGTTCAAAACCTTAGCGTAAAAACATATCAGTATAATTAGGATATTGTTTTTGTTGTATAATCACTGAATTAGGATAGTGGAGGGGGTGAAAAATGAAAGTAAGATAAATAGGCTTGAGAGAGAATGTTACCTCTTCTTTGGGTAACTCCTTTTTTCACCAAAGAGATTAGTTGGATATATTTCAACACAAAGTGAGGCTTAAAGGAAGAATGGAGGGATTTTAGGGAGTTTATTTGGAAGATACTGGATGAACATAAGTGGTTTGAGAGGTGTGGACAAGTGGGAGGAGTCGAAGCCTTTTTACAGTGGAGGAGTGTCCCTCTTGTAAATGTTGGGAAAAGAAATTCCATCCACATTTTTCCCATGAAAAGTTGTCCAATAATGGACCAAATTATATCCGTGGGATTATAGGGTCTAAATATGGCCAAAAATGTCTCTTGGACAATATTCTAGGTCATTTGGGTCTTTAAGATTATGGTTTATTCCTTAGTTCAACTTAATTTCACCTTAATTGCTGTAATTAAATTCAATTACATTCATTAATATTTTTGGTAAAAAACAAATTTTATGTTATTAAAAATTATAAATTATGATGATTAAAAATATTGAATACATTATTCCAAATTTCAGTAACAGAAGTGGTAGAAATTAATTTAAAGTTAATCTCGCAAATAGGACGATAATGCGTGATATTAAAGTAAAATCATAAAAAGGTTTTCTATGTTTTTATATTAAATTTCAATGTTAAATTCACTTATATTAGCTAAATTGAAATTATTTGATAAAAATTTAATCTAATTAAACTTAAAAAAAATTATAATTATAATCTAACCATATAAATAAATTATAAGAAAAAGCAGTTTTGAATTAAAATCTAGTATTCGTCACTACTCATTAAAATGTGAAACTTCATAGAAAAATAAAAAAAATCTCCCTAACATAATGTTTTTGTTCCTATTTTAAATATTAAGTTTACTTTTACATATAATATTTATAAAAGATCTAGAAATTTGGTTTAAAATATGTTCTCCATTAAAAGGCTGTAAAAGTGCCTTAATAAAAATATTGGATTTTTAATGTGTGAAATTGAGTTTGTTCCTATATTATGTTTATCAAATTTATTGTATGACTATAAAAAAATTATTTGATAATATATATATATATATATTATTAATATCACTCACTAATTAGAATTAAATTTATTTATTTTGATAAAATAGCTTTGTGAGCATAACAGTAGTTTCCTATAAAAAATTCCTTTTATATACAATTGGTTATTATATTCATTTTTAATTCATTTGTAACAAATTAATTTGACCATGTATTTTTATAATTTATTTAATACTATTCATAACCATTAACGTAAAATCTACGTTATATCTTATTATTTTAAATAGTAATATTTTTAATATTTTATTATTATTCGGTAACACTCGATTTTGTGTGTTATGGAAGCCATAGTGGAAAGTCATTCTTTCATGTAATGTAATATAAACTCAATTTTCTATGTAACAAAAGATAAAATATATTTTACATAAAGTTCATGATTAACTTGGTGTTTCATATAATGGGATCCAAACATGGTGATTTAATATAAATTAAACTATTTTCAGTGTTTTGTAAAAAAATATCAAAAAGATTAAATTAATTCAAAAAAATATATTTCACAAAATCTCTAGGTGTTTCATTCTAACCCCTTAAAATTAATTTTGGTCTTGATATTTTTATGGGTATCAAAGGTTTAATACTTTTATTTTCTTTTAATAAAAACCCACATCGTAAAAATGAACACTAAAACTTCCTTTAAAAAATTTCGGAACCATAATGGTTTCCCATAGTAACACATAGCTAGGTTTTGATGTAGGAGAACATATGTTGCAAGTGAAAATGTGTACATGGAGGAGAAATATAACTATAATGTTCTGGAGGAGAGTGATGGAGAAATTGGTCAGGAAATGTTTGTAACCATAAAGCCATAAATCTATGATTGTCTATGGGACTATTTGATTCATCAGAAAAGAAGGCACTAGGATAACCTTTTTAGTTTCAAGATCCTTTCACTATGGTTGAATAATTTTCATGAGAAGTTATATTTATTTTATTTTATTCCCTTTCATAAGTAAAATGTTACCTTTTTGTGATGTGATAGATTTCCACTTCATCTCTTAGCCTAAAAATTAAAAGGGGAATTTTTCATTCCTAGAGTACTAATAGATCATGAGATCCATGATAAGTCATCCCATATTTCATCATTTACCAACAAAACCATGTGGTTAGAAAAGATTATCCAATATAAATAAATATTAATATTGTGGGTGATGTGTGAGGATTTTTCGTGAATCCTCTGTCAATATTTTATTTACCAAAGCACAAAATATAATGCACACCTAGGGTCGGTCTCAAGGAGGCAGCTCACACAAAAATAAATTTCTATTGTCACATAATATAGAACTAAATAATATTAATTTGTGGGTTTGAAATATGAATGAAATATTAATATATATTAATATATATAAATATAATTCAATGTGGAAAAAATGAATGCAGACAAATTGATGTCAGGTAGAAAGGAGATGCTCCCAGAAGATTACCCAGAGTGAACCTTCACCATCTCTTCATTAGTTTCAAATTTAATTATTAATTTTGATCCATCATATGTGTGAATATAATATTCTAAATATGGTTTTGAATACATATTGAACTCAAAGATCTTTGAGAAACCACACATCCACATCATTTATTGAGGGAAAATATTACAGAAGAGAAAGTTAAGTCGTGGGTGGAAAGTGGAGACACATAGGCACCTTACCCACTAAGAACTTCCTCATCTAAACTATAATAAAATAAGAAAAAATAAAAAAATGTTCAAATACTTGGTTTTAATAATTTATTTATCCCCCAAGTACTTCCTCAGATTAGTTACTCAAGATAATGAGTATTAGAGATCTTAATGCAAAAGAACAGGGAGGAATGAGAAAGAAAGAGATGAAAAGAAAAGAATAAAATACAAGGTGTGTTTGTGTGGAAGAAGACACAAAAATAAAAACCAAGCATAAAATATATTTTCTTTAAAATGAAATAAAATTTAATTCAATTTAAAATAAAACATATTTTAAAAGACTAAAAAGAAAAGTAAAATATGAAAAGAACTGGGTGTCGCGGCTTCCCCTTCATAATCTGTACTATAAAAGTTGGATCCTATTTCATAAACCATGCCCTATAATCACCCAAGGGGAATTTTAATTGGTTTTTCAAACATTTAATTTTCTATCTTCCCTCCTAATTTCACCTTAATTTGACATGTATAGAGAAATTTATGGAATTTTTGTTGATAATTACTTTTTGTGACCAAGATTTCCATTATTCTTCCTTGAAAGTATTTCATTAACTTGTCACCTTAATGATTTCATAATTCCATGAAATTTATTTTTAGAACGTTACTAGGAGTTAAATTTCATATCTAGGTGTAATAATCTTAATTTTATGTGTGTAGATCAATTTATGCTTCAGTTATGGAGGTGGGGTCAACACGGATGACCAAAATAATTTTCCAATGTGATTGTTTTTTTGTGCCCTTAGATAAACTAATCGGATCTGGAGACAATAAGGAAATATGAGTCCTAAAAATATATCAATCCTAAAATAAATAATCACATCGATTTTTGCGATATTGTAAATTTTATCCTATAAATATAGGAGCTCCAAAAAACATTTAAATTTCCATAATGACTCCATTTTTAAAATTAAGCCTAAAAACCACCAAAAATACTAAAATGATGTAAATAAGATCAAATTGATTAATTATAAGGGATTAAATAATTTAAATACATTTAATAAATTATTAAAACATTATATCTGCCATTTCTTGCACACTTAAACCATGGTTTTACTCAAGAATAAAATCTCAACTTTAAATTTCAAAGGACACCAATATTTCCAGTAATTAAATTTCCAAGTAATAAAATCAATAAATTTTCAATGTCAAATCAAATTTTCCAATGTTATATAAAATAAAATTCAATTTCTATTTTTCAAATAAGAAATTATTTCATGTATTTTACTTTTCCCATTGAAAAAATAATGGAAGTTATCCTTTCATTCATTCATGCTCCTTAATTAATTATTATTAAATATACCAAATCATGATTTACCTCACTTTTGAATATTTTCTATCATCTATCATGATACAAGTCAAGTATAGTTATTCTCATATCATGAGAACATTTTCCTTATCCATAGTGTTGTAAATTAACTAATTTTTCTACCTTATAAATACAAAAGGAACATAAAATCATGATGACTGACAATAAAGGTTCAAATTATTCTGAGGCTTAAGGGTGGTAGGATATGATTATTTAAAAATTAAGCCTCAAGGAGGAGGTTTATTTCTTAAGTACAATTCATGATATCAAAAAAAGTGTAATGAAATTCTCCCCTTCAAAGTATCAACTCTTACTCCCCCCATACTCAAAGTAAGGTCATGATCAAATTATGCATAATGAATTATTTATGAACCCCCTTGAATTTTTCTTTCAAATAAGTGTTTTTTCAAAAAAAAAAATTCAAAAGTTATGATTTATACAAACCTCACATCCATCACACTGCCACATATGATAAAAATAATTAGTCTAGTAATTGTGATTATTGTTTTTCCCAAGTCACAAACCATTTTTATTTCATTTTTTTATTTTTTATTTTTTATTCAATAGGGGAAAAAATGAAGAGTACAATGAATGAATCAAACTTTCTTTATCATTACCCAAGATAGAACCCCCACACTTCTTACTTATAATTTATATCATCCCTTCCACCATTATTCTATTTACCCTCACACATCAACTTTAAAATATCATGACAATACCTGGAGTATGGTAGGAATGGATAAAAATGGATATAAACATGGATCATACCTATAAAGTTCATTAATAGTCTATATAAGATAAATAAGGATTGATTTAAATGTGTTATTTTATATATAAGTGGTTTATAAAAATATGCCGAAATCATTTTCAATATGTTTTTCCATAGCTATACATTTTATAAGTTCCAATGAAATTTCTGGCAGGTGACATGTTACAAGATTACTCATGAAATATGCTAAAGAAAAATAGGATTTATTTGGTCAATAAATCCTATTGGGAATGGGAAATATGATATTGGACAATCACTCAAGGCTTGGTTTATAAGAAAAAATAAATTAACATAAATTTTATAAAATCATTTCTCCCAGATATGTCATGTAAATCTTGAATTCAAGTTTGTGCATGAAATTTCAGTTGAAGAATAAAAATAATTTTTTTGAAAAAAATGTATTGAGTTTAGAAGATTAAAAATAAAAGTTAACTCCCTTTTGAAATGAAGCTTAATAAAATTTCCTCCTTGGATATTTAAGACTTCTTTATGTCATTATGAAACTAAAAAATAAAACTACCCAATTAAGCATAAGGATCATTTCATTTATGATAAAAATATAAGAGGGAGTGGGTTATATTCTGGACTAATTCAAAAAATGAAATTGAAATCTAAATTTGAATGTACTAGAAAGAAGCTAAAGGATAAATGTTGGTATAATCCACCAAGTGGGTCCTGAATTTTTACTACCTCTAGAAGGGTTGTAGCAGTTGTTATCCATAATCTGTTATTGGGTGGAGTTTCTTGGACTTCAACAACCACATATTGATCTTACAATCATTCATTTCATTATTCTTATTGAGGATAATTCCATGTATAGAGTACACCAGATATGACCACTTCACAATGTTGTAAAACATGCATGGTAGGCATATGATGACATCTGTAACCTCCTCCACCTTCATTACTACTTGTGATACATATTATTCATAATCTAGTGGTTTCTATAGATGTAATACATTAAAATAATAATCAAAGAAATAATCAAAATATAAATTTATATAAATAATTTCAAAATCTTCCCTTTTAATGTCGGCATTGGGAATCTATTTTTATTCAAAATAAGCCACTTAGTATTCTTCATGTCCTCCCTATAGTAAATATTTAATGTCTTCATGGAGCTCTAAGTGTTTCTCAATACGTGAAATTTCTTTTTCCTAATCATTCCCTAGGGAATATTAAGATTCAACTGATTCAAAAATTTCAAAACAGTTTGGATTAATACTCAAAGAAGATTAAATTAAATTAAATTATTTTGATTTCAATAATGTATCATCTCTATGAGTTGGTTCAACATAAATATATTCTTAGATGGAAAGTGCCTTTGGTATTTGATCATCACTGGATAGAGGTAGGTATCTAGGATCATGCACCTCGAGTTTGGCCTTATTTTCTTGAACTTCCTTTGAAAATTCAGGAAAGACTAGTGTAAGTTCTTTCTTGGCCTTGAATATTTTCAATTCAGTCTAGAGTTAATTTATTAGGCTCATCAAATCTAGAAGTGTGATGACTATCTCTAAGACAATTTTTTTTACTTGACCATTATCCTAAGTGAATCATCCATTAATTGGAGTTCCTCGTTTGTATATTCTATTTATTTTTCTTTCACCTATGAATAGTTGTTCCATGAATTAAATAAATAATTATTTTAATTCATCATGTTGAATTTATTATTAATTTTTAAATTTTTTAAATTATTTTTTTATGAAAAATGGAGTGTGAATGTGTTTTTCCTCCCCAAAAATGGCATAAAATTGATGTGTGATGATTTATTGTGAAATCCTTTTCAATATTTTATTTACCTAAGCATGTAATATATTTCACACCTAGGGTCAGTCTCAAGGAGGAAGCTCACACAACACTGAATTTCTATTGTCCCTTAATATAAAACTAAAAAATATGAAGTAATGTCTTTGAATATTCAAGAAATATTAATATACGTTTATATATTAAAATATAATTCATTGTGGAAAAAATAAATGTATATGGAATTATGTTAGACAGAAAGAGGTTCCTCCCAAGAGATTACCCAGGGTGAACCTTCACCATCTCTTTATTAGTTTTAAATTTATATAATAATCAGGCTACATCGTATGTGTAAATATCCTCTTATACTTACGGTTGTGAATATATAGTGCACTCAACGATCACCAAGAGACCACACATCCAACTCCTAAATCAAGGGAAAATATTACAAAAGAGATATTCAAGCCTCAGGTGGAATGTAGAGAAACATAGTCACTATACCCACTAAGATACCCTCGGCCTACCTCTAAGAAAACAAAAAACAATGAAAATGAATATAAAATTACATGGTTTCAACATTGTATTTATCCTCCAGGAACTTCCTTGAATTAGTTACTCATGATCATGAGTATTATAGATTATAATGTAGAAGAATGGGCTGGAATGAGAAATACTGAGATGAAAAGAAAAGAAGAAAAGATGTGGTGTATGTCTGGGAGAAGACACAAAAATAAAAACCACGCATTAATAAGATTTTATTTAAATTATACTAAATTAAATTTAAATTTAAAATAAAACTAAATTAAAAAAATAATATAAAAAAAAGAATAGAAATTGGTGCAAAAAATTCCCCTCTCTAATTTATCTTTTGAATGTTTCCTCTTGTTTGGTCCACCATATCTTCAAATAACCCAAAGCTCCCTTATTATTGGATTCTAGAAACTAAATTAACTACAATCCTTCCAAATTTCACATTAATTGGAATCGTCTAGGTGAAGTTATGGAATTTATAATAAGTGTGGCTTTTCTTGTTCAGAATTCCAAGAATCATCCTTCAAATTATATCATTCAATGACCACCTTAATGATTCCATAACACCATGAAATTAACTGTTGAAATGATACTATTATTTTTTGTTCAATTCCGAATGGAATCACATATTTTGGAGGTGTTTGTATCATTTTATGATTCATTTATATATGTGGGGTCCATGCTATCTTCCTGGAAGGTTTGGAAACTTCATTGATTTTTTGGGCCCTTAGATGGACTAATTGGATCTAGATCCAAAAGATAAATTTTAATACAAAAAATATATAAATCCTAAAAAAATAATCACATCAATTGGTTCAATATTATAAATTTTATTCTTGATATACAAAATCTCCAAAAAAACTGTTAAATTTATAGAACTAATCCATTTCACAATTAATCCCAAAAATCACCAAATATACTAAAATGATGAAATTAAGATAAAATTGACTAATTGGAAGGGATTAAATAATTTACTAGTCCCCTGAATACAATTCCCTCCATGCTTATTTCCACACTTAGAGCATAAAGGAAGGAAAATATTATTATTTTTGTGGATTTTAGATTTTCCATCAAACTCCATCTTCCACTTTTGGTTAAAACTATGAGATTGATATGTAACTACAACCTTTATTTAATAGTTTATTGAATAATTCATAATATCTTCATATGTAATAATTATCTTATGGCCAACCCCCTTCTAGGACTTGTCTTTAATCCAATAAAGAACCTATCAACCTTAATTTATGGTTGGATGATAATTTCATAAGAATACCTCAAAAGTATTGTGAAATTATCCCCATAGGTACGGATATATTCATTATCCTTTTGGTTAATCTAAAGGAACTCCTTTTCCATTATTTCAAAAAGGATACGAGGAAAGTACTGATTGAATAATACATTTGTGAACTCTTCCTAAACCATGGATTCAATTTTATCTCTCTTAATAGTATTCTTGATTAGGTTCCACCGCTGGTCTACTTCACCTTCCATCTGATATACAACCAAAATTAATTTCTCATGTTCTGAACACTGGATAATGGATAATATCTTTTCAATGGTATTGATCGAGTTTTCAGAAACAAGTGGATCAAAAGGCCACTTAAATATGGTGTATGTTTCCTCATGAAGGAATCAACAATATGTTGTTCACTCCTCTTATCATTTGTAATCTCATTATAATTCATAGCGTGAAAAAAGTTGTGTGATCATAGAAATGAGGTTTTTCATTTAATCTCATATAGAATTTAGATGATCAGGAAAAAAAATCATTTTATTGTCTCCCACAATCACCATTAATGTGATTCTTTCAGGTTCTAGCAAATGACTAACACCAAAAAACATGGAGTAAAAAACATTTTTTATAGTGAGGAACCAAATAATAATGAAAAAACACTTACATTATATCTAAATTATGACACCTTCTTGAATCTATTACACACTATTTTATTCATAGATAAATTATTTTTAAACCCTTCATGATGGTTCTTGAAGAGTTTTTGAATTCTCAAAGAATATCCTATGGTAGTGTCAAACCATGTGTGTAGTAAGACCCATTTTTGTGTACCAGGTTACTCTGAGTCATTCCTAACACACCTCGTTAGAGATTCCACTCCTAGGTACATCTGTTTAAGATCCACATACACTTTTAGTATCCATACAAGGATTTATTTCTATGAAACCACTTGTTCTCTCCTTTACAAAATATCCAAGACATTTTTCTATACTTTTCCTTATCCGTAGACTTATAAATAGAAATTTCCATAGGGTTCTCACTAAAGATTTATAATCCTAGATACCAAAGGTTACAAAACACTTTTTCTTATAAAAACTATAATGAACTAGTCGTAATGTACATATACATTACATAACTTTTTCAGAATATGTAAAACATTATACAAATGGAGGCCCGAGGACCGTTTTAGTTTAGTGCCTTTGGAAACATGGAAACATAAACACTGGTACATAAGCTAACTACGTTATCTACCACTAGGTTCTTAAAAACTGCCACACATCTTATACACATCATACTTAAAAAATATCCTCATAACCTGGGGAAGGATACATAAAAAGGGGTGATATCTGTTGCTCAGTAAGGGTAAACATGGGAGACATATAAGCATAAAAATTATTATAGGGTTATGAGAACATGATCATAACTTTAGAAGATAGCACCCTGAATATCAAAGATCATAAACATGAATCATGGAATAAATATTCTAAGTTCATAATACATCAACAACATTGAAATAAATAACATAATCTATAAAATAATAACATAGGAATAAGACATGGGATTTATTTCATATACATAAATATAAAAAATAATATGTTAGGGATACCTACCAAGACCTTAAAAACATGTTAGCCTTGGGATATGACCTCTATACCTAATTATTTTAGGGCTTGGTCTACATCTCGTGTAACCTATTGCAGTTAGGCTTGGTCTACAAACCATGTACCTTCTTGTTTTATGGCTTGAGATACAACCCATGCACCCTCTTACTTTTAGTGTTGGGATAAGACCCATGTACCATCTTCTTTTTAGTATTGGTATATAACCCATTTACCCCTTACTTTTTGTCTTGGCCTAAAATCCATGAATATTATTGTTTTTGGGCTTGGGATACAACCCGTGTACTATTGGATATCATATAGAACTTATCATTACACAATTCATTGGAGGGAGATAGGGGTCCCACCCATATCATATGGAAATCATATACACATATTTCACAAGATAACAAAACATTAATTATATCATGACCCATGAAAAGAGATAATATCATAACCCATGAAATTAAATGGGTATCATAATAATTTAATCATATCATAACCTGTGGGAGGTTTATAGGTTTCATAATCATTGCATCCTATAATAACCCTTAAAAGGAAGAAGGTTTCATAAGAATTTATCATGGATCAACCCATTGTATATAAATGGGTTATATAAGAATATAACCCATGGAAAATGAATGAGTTTCATAAACATATAACCCATGAATGAGAAATGGGTTTTTATAAATTTTATGACATCAAAATAAAAACCACTCAAAGAAATAAAATGAATGGAATATTTGGATCATTTCCTATAAATACATGTCTAACATAAATATATGTATTCTTAAATGGAAAATCATTTTTTATATATCTTGTAATCACATTTCTTGAGGAAAATATCCTTTATTCTTTGAAAAATGATTTTTAAAACATACATACTTTTTAAAACCAATTACATTAAAGATACTTTGGAAACATAGAAAGAAGTCTTGAAATCTTTTTGAAGAACTTTTTACCTGAAAACATATAAAAAATATTAAAAACCTTTTGAAAACCTTTTTCTTTGAAAATACATTGAAAAAAAAGAAATAATTATTGAAATAATTTTGAAACCCATTTCTTTGAAAACTCATTGAAAACTTATAAAGAGAGATTGAAAATGTTTTGAAAACCATTTTCTTTGAAAACATATAAGATAAATGTAAAAAAAATAAAACCTTTTATTTGAACATAATTTAAAAAATATAAATAAATATTTAAAATTTTTGTAGAAAACGAGGTTTAAAAGAACACATATTTCCTACTGAAGAGAGGGTAAAGTCTGGATTTCTTAAAAATTCTTTATTAAATATCTTATATACAAAATAGTGAAAAAATGGTACCAATACATGAATATATAATCAATAAACATATTAAAAGAAAAATTATAGAGTTTTCTTGTGATATGTATCATAATGTTTCATTAAAGGAAGCATAATCGTAAACAATCTCAAAAAGTGATGAGATTGCTTCAATATGCTCTTACCACTTGGTAACTTTGAAACATACTCACAATTAAATAAAATAAAATTACATGAGTCTTAAAATATCCTGAAAATAATAAGATTCATGATATAACATTTAAAATTTATTATATACACCCTAGGGAAAAAGATAGGTGCATAACATGACATGTGTCTCAATGAAGGAAAATTGAGAGAAAATTACATTACTGATTTAGTAAATTTTGAAACATAAATCCCATGAAATAAAAATCATAAAATTGATATGTAAATACCCATAAATTTAATTATAAGAATAATATAATCCATCCATGGTTATTATACACACCAGTCAAAAGGAATGGCTGGTAAATAAAGCATGTATCTCATGAAAATAAAAAGTGATATGAAATTCCATTACATTGTGTCTTGACTCTCATCATACTCATAAAAAACACCTATTTAAGAAATATAATTTTAAAATAAACATATAAAAACATATTATTATATCTGATATCATACATGGATTGATTATAAATTTAGATTACCCACTTTTTAACAATTTTATGTTAAAGTTACACTTAGGTTAATATTCGCTTTATTTTTCATATGTGTCTTAATTTTTTATATATTTGGTCCTTATATATATATATATATCATGATTTCTAGAATGTAAAAAATGATATAAATTTATTTTATATTCACTATATGATTATTAAAATAATCTATATATTGTAGAATTGTGAAACGGAACACACTATTCATGGAGATGGTAGGCCTCACGTACGCATAAACGTTGTTTCTATTTTCCTTGTAATATTGAAAGAAGGAATGTAAATAAAATATATGAATATAATATTTTTAAATTTTTATTTTCATTTCATATATATTATATAATTTCACTAAACACATCAATTATACATTCCATGTAATGTGTAAATGAATCACATCACTTTGATGGGGCGGTAGTCAACACTTTCTCAAGCAAAATTATCATATTTACAAAAAATGGAAAGTATAAAGATATGTTTTGTAAAAGAATTAATAAAGTATAAATAAAGTGTAAATATATTATATATTATATATATACATATTTTCCATCATAATTCTCACCATGAGAGGTGGTAAAGGAAAAAATGAACAATCATCTTTTTGGGAGTCAGTAGTTCACCGTACACATAAATAGTATGTTCGTTACCAATTAGGTAGAAGTGTGCGTATGTGTAGGTATAAAACATATCATAACAAAATATTATTATATTTACTATAATTGTTTTGTTTTATTATAATGGAATAATGATATTCTAGAGGGTTTATAATGAAAACAAGATAAAGGATCTCGACGGAGGACGTTACCTCTTCTTTAGGTAACTCCTTTTGGTTGTCATGAATGGGATTCCTTGGATTGATTTCATAAAAAAGGGATGAGTTAAAGATTAATGGAGGTATTGTTTGGAGTTTATTGGGATGATATTGGAAAAAATTGATGGTTTTTAGAGTTTTAATGAAGTTGTAGGAGTGGAGGCCTTTTTATAGTGGTGAAGGAGTGACACTCTTATAAATTTTGGGAAAAGAAATTACACCCACGTTTTTATTATGTCATTTGGATCATATAATAGAACATATTTGAGAAAATGGAGTACTATGTTGATATATTTCAATTAAATAGATCTTGGAAAAGATTCTAGTTCATTTAGACCCATAAAATTAAGGTTTAGTCCTTAGTTAAGCTTAATTTTACCATACATGTTGTAATTAATGTTGATTAATTTCACTAATATTTTTTGGTAAATAAAATAATTTAACCATACTAGACATTATAAAGTACTATTATTAAAATTATAGAATCCATTTCTCCAAATTACTATCATATAAGTGGAAAAAAATAATTTAAATTTAATCCTGCTGACGGGATGACAATGAGGGGTTTTAAAGAAAAAACGTTCAAAAGTTTTCTATGTTTTTATATTCAATTTAAATTTGAAATTGATTCCAATGAAATAAATTAGAATATTTGATAAAAATTTAATATAATTAAAACTTTAATCAAACTAAAAATATTATTTTACCATATAAACTAATTATATGATAAAAGAAATTTTGAATTAAAATTCAGTATTTTTCACTACTAGTCAAAATATGAAACTTCACAGAAAAATAACAAAACTTCACCCTACCCTAATTATTTTGTTAATATTTAAAATATTTTGTTTATTTTGACATATAATATTTATAAGAGTCAAAATTTTGATTGAAAATGGGTTCTCTATTAAAATGTGGTAAAATTGATTTAATAGAAATATAGTTTTTTCTGTGTGAAATTAGGTTTGTTCATATCTTATGCCTATCAAATTTATTTGATGAGTATAAAAAATATTTTATTGGAATATATATATATATATATATCATTAATATCACCCAATAATTTTAATTTATTTAATTTATTATGATAAAACAAATTTGTGAACATGGAAATAGTTTTCTATAAAAACATTCCCTTTATATACAATTGGTTCTCATATTAATTTTTAATTAATTTTTAACTAATTAACTCAACCATGTATTTTCATAATTTAGTCAATCCATTTCATAAACATAAAATTAATGACTATTTTATAACATATTATATTAAATAATAATAATTTTAATAATATATTATTGTTTGGTAACACTTGATTTTGCGTGTTATGAAAGCAATTAAGGAAAGAAAGTCTTTCATGTAACATTAACTAACCTCTGTGTTCCATGAAAATCAAGATAAAATTTATGTTGTGTTTGGTGCACAATTAACTTGGAAATTCTTATAATGTTAGCCAAACATGGTTCTTTAATATAAAATAAACTATTTTTAGTGTTGCGTGAAATGAAAAATATCAAAAAGATTAAATTAATTCAGAAAAATATCCCAAAATTTTTGGGTGTGACAAAATGAGATCCCATTACACAACTCCAAACACACAGAATATAACTCATTAGAATCCATGTTACCACCAGCTACCTTCATCAAACTACCAAGACAATTCCTGAATGAACTTTTCCATCCTAAAGAATCACAATTCCACCAAATTATTCATCATTAGGTTTATGGATATCCCCACTATAGAACTCAACTCACTGTGAACATTATGAACCATAGATTTATCCACTATCATTATAACCTATCAAAACATATTCTTAGTGCTCCAATGACTAGATTTATATATTTTACATCTCACCACCCATAGAAAAATATAAAAACACCATTCAAAGATTGATATTACCTCTCAAATCCAATCTAAACTTAATTATATGAGTCTCCACTACCAATGCATATTTCTAGAATATGATGGATATTCCTCAACAATCCTTGGTTATATCCTCAAACACACTTATCACACCAAATATGATGTACCTGAGGTGGTATATAATCCTCCACATCCAATATCATGAGAAAATAACACAGATATGTTTCATCGCGTGATTCTTCCCATGAATTGTGGGATGAATCGAGTTCACCCCTAAAACATATCATGGATCACTGGTTCATAGTCTGATCCATAAGATGAAACTGGTTCACCCCCTGAACCATGTTATATATTGGGTTTCACCCTTGAATAATTTCACAAACTATATTCTATCTCATGAACCACCATAGTATCACACTGAAACTATCCTGGTCCCAATGAAAATTCACTAAATCTATAAAATATCTTATAAAAATCTAATATTTAGTATTTATATGGGACTATATAATATGGATTTAAAACTCAATGATATCCAAGAGACACCTTGAACATCTGAGGACCAGTCCTAATATATCAACAACCCTACTAACCCTGATTAATTCCATCATCGATAATTTAATGTACACTACCACATGAAATGTCTAGATGTGATTGTCCCTCTCATAACTGAGCACCAACACTGACATAAATTGTTAACCATTCTTGACTCATAGAAATGTTATTCATGACATCTTCTAAAATTCATCCATAATGAGTGTTAAAACCCTAAAAGACCATTGGTGATCTTCCCACCATATTTTTTACCTTATATCCCTCCTCAAGTGTAGTTCTTTACAGATCCCAATATCATAAACATGTCACTCCTCTGGATCTACACTCCCCCATTACAAATATCTAACACTAAACCCCTTGAAAATTCATGTTGAGGTATACAATTGGGTTGAAGGTCCTATAGATCATAATCCATTTCATATGTGTCCTCTTACTCATAGGTTAATGTTTCTCTAACATCAAACCTATGGAACCCATGATTACCATCATCACATAAAAATCCTCAGTTATCATATCCCATAAGGTTTCTCACAAACCAACTATTCAATATTGGCACACCTACCCAATTCGTACTACCTTATATCATTCAAAAGAAATGGGTGTATACTATTTTACCACCCTATTAAAAACACAACTCATCTTTCTACAATTATCATCATTTTGAAAAAATACCCATAGGCCTAAACCACTAATCATGCTCACACACAAGTTATTCTCACCTAAACCAAAGTACCATCGGTACTACTCTTCGAATCAAGAATTTACCCATGCCCATTTATACCGCATGACCACCTACCAACCTGGAATCATATTATAAATATAATGTTTAATCCATTCCATATCATTGAGAGTGTGTCCAAAATTAATGGGTCGAGGAAGTCAACTGGATTTTCCATCAATTTCAAACATCTTTACTAAGAACTAGAACTCAAGGTGCTCCCACATCCAATATCTTATATGGAATCACCATACCTATACCAATTAAGAGGATACACATCATTTTCCCTGATATCCTACCCAAAACTAACTATTATTTCCATCTAAAAGGAAAATGAAAACATGATCTAACCTTTCACTCAGATTACCCCTATACATCACAGCCTATCTCATTAATATCACCTGGCTCACTAACATTAAGAGTCGTATCTATAGGAATGCTAGGATATACTACTTAACAAATAGGTTATATCTCATATAGGGGACAACATATAAGTAAAAACTCTATGTCCACATCTGAAACATCATAATACAGCTCAGATTCTAAACACCCACTCTTGGGTTACCACATACACATATCTGGAATCATGTTCCAAAATCACTTCCCACACCTCGGGCCCCAACCATCTTTGAGAATCTCCACATATGACTACTCCCTATAGGACCATGTCACATCGAAATGTGTACACATAAATAATTAGAATTTCCCTATGATAATCATTATTTAATTAACAAAAGTCCCATAGTTTAGGTAAGTATATTTTTATTCTAATCTATATGAAAAAATACCATGAAGGTTGTTACTGAAACATTAAATAACTGAAAATAAATAGTAACTACCACAAATGGGTGTATCTATAAGACATAAAATTCATGTAATAACCCAAAAGGGTCATTTCAAATCCCTTATACCTAGGTATTACATCGACATCATCACTAAAAATCATGATCCCATAGATCCTTGTGACCTACTATCTGAGAAAAATATGTATACGTGATGGTCTTGTTTAGTAGATTTCCACCTAAACATTATATTATAATTCAACATATGAGTTTTTATTTATCACTTTAAATATATAAAACCTCATATTTTGTACAAGTAAACACATAAAGTCATAAATTTCAAGTGATTCCAACATGTCTATAATGATGCATGCAGAAACCTCCAGCTAGTACAGGCCAAGATCCAATAATCCAATAACTAGACTATCGCCAACATGATAAGGGATAAATATAAATTAGCTATTAAATCAAAAAAAAACCTCATGTACATAATTCTATGATAAAATCAAAAAACAAATTGAATACACACAATGAGAACAAGAATCACATACCCATAGTATCCTAGACATCCATCAAAAAAGGTGTTCACGGCCCACTAGTCTCGGTTCTATCAGAAGCTCTGACATATTCCTATATCATATGTCTTACATCACCAAAATAGTAAAATAAATTAAAAATGGACATGATACCAAATTTTAATGTCCCGGAACCCAATACCATTAATTGATTCTTGGACTGATAGTCACTAATGTTCATCATGTTTTCCTCCACATATTCTAGAGGCTTCTAACTACCAGTGGGGGTCTAGGGTGTAAATGTGGGGATACTATACCACCATATGAGATTGAACAATAATAAATAAAATATCATCAACCAAAAATGTAAATAAATAGTGTAATATTGAATAAATAATATCTCATCCAATAAAAATAATGATGCAGGGCATACATATAGATTGTATCGCCAACTGGTCCGATCATATATATATATAACAAAAAATAAAAAATAGTCCCCACTAAATTATGAAACCATGACCCATAATAGCCTCCAAATCCCATATTATCTTCTCTAATTTGATCAATAAAAACCTAATACCCTTTCCAAACTAAACCTGTAAAATGTGAGGCTTCTTGGGTAACCAAGTGCATTAACGACCCAAGAAGGGTGGGAGTACATAACTTAGTAGGGAACCAAAAATGAAGTCACATACAAAGAAAATAATTTAGTGATATGTTTATGTGACACACTCTAAATAAAAAATTATATTATTGAAAAACATTAAACAAAAACAACCACTATCATTCCTTATGCTAAAGACCCCGATTGAACATAATTGCTTTAACTAGTGCAAAGTGTTTCCAAGCACATCGCAGGATTGTGCCTCATTATGAATTTTTACAAAGAACAAAATGAAATCTATAAGTTCCCAGATAATTCATATCATGATAGATATAAGTTTCCAACCATCACATGGCATGAAAACCAAAAGTTTTTGGCAGACACGTAGCATGGAAATCCATTTAGGGGGACATGTTTCGGGGTAACACGTAGAATAGAAACCCGTTCAGCGGTATAACCCATCTAAGAACAATCTTGCATCCAAATATCATGTAACATGAAAAAAATAAGTGTTTGACCAACTTATATTAAGGAAATGTGATTAGGGGGAGAACCTAAGATGACAACCATTAGGTATCCGAACAGTGCATTGCAAGAAAATTATAAGTGTATGACTAGTTAATATCATGGAAACATGGTTAGGGGGAGATACTAACCCAATAACCATTTGGTATCATAGACCTAGGGTCATTCCCTTTTTATACTCTTCTCATGGATCAACAATAATAGGGGATATTCCCATGGAATTCCCTACATAGGGAGGTGATATGGACACTCCCATTTCATGAATCACAATACTTTAGTGGGTAGTGCGTCCCACCTATATTTTTATATACCATATAAAATAGGGTAAGTTATCTATCTAGACACTTATAACATAACTATTTCAGATCCACCAGTATAGAACCAAACTTAACCACAAATATTCTAGTTTTACTCTTATGATTCAAGTTCTAAGGTGACTAATGCAATCATCGTTAATTAGTTCCTATATCTCAAGTTAACACCAATCACTCAAAGGTAAGGTGTGCCTCAACATGACCATTAAAATGACACAACCTCATAGATCTCCCATGTCATTCCTCATATTCATCAGTTTCTAGAGATGGTATAATGCCTATCTCATATCCCAATCATCCAAGGTCAGTCCTCATATCTAACCTATCCAATAGTCTACACATGTTCTATCCACTCAGGTAAGCATATCTCAGTGAGGGAGCAATACTCTCCCCAACCCCATCTCACTAGCCTACGGTATCTAAGGTATCATATTTCTATCACATGGCCATTTCCTAGGTCATCCACCTCAATAAATAACTCACTTATACCTAGGGTTCACTATGGGATCCTATACTAAGGACAATTAATTTCATTCATTTTATTTAATTAACACTGCTCACAGTCTATGAAAATCCAGGAACAAAATTTATAAACCAAACTCTGATTATCGGCTATTGAGGCATCTAGATAGTGTATAAGGTCTATCATGTTATCAATATTTTTTTATTTAAATCATGTGAATATTATTTTAGGTCATAAATGTGAACATAATTTAACAATTCAATAATATATCTATTTTTGAAGGTCAATGAATTTGTGGATGGACCAGATATCTATGCCCATTACTATACATTCACATAATCACAAGGAATGTACCTAAGACTACCTTTCTCATTTTAATGTTTTCCTATTTAAAACACATAGATATATAGCTCTTCTCAAGCCTCCCTAAGGTCCAAACAAGACCATTCATCTCACCTATCCACCAACAACCCATGTGAGGCTCTAACTCATATCTAAAACATCTAAAAATTAATTAGAATCAAATTATAATTAATTTAATAAATTTAAAACTAATTTATAATTTAATTTAATTAGTCATAAATTCACAAAATCTCATAAGGTCACTTTTTCATACTAAATGTTTTGAAAAAAGGTGTAATCTACTCATGATTCACCCTTGGTCCCATATAACATGAAATCTCCAATTAGTATCATGATTTCCCCATCCAATTTCAACTGAAATATCTATAAACCACTAGAAAATTTATATAGTAACGTGTCATCACTGAAACAGAGTGTGATATCATGTAGAATTAATCTTATGTTCTCCTATATCTAGGCTAAGAAAAATACCCATTAGAAATTGTAAATTCCACAATTCTTTGATGGAATAGATTCCAAACACTATACTAATTTATAGAAAAATCAGATATGGTGGATGGAAAACAAGGGAAAGTGATGAAGGGGTAAAAACCTTACCTTTGAGACCATAATAATTCACCCATAACAACCCAAAATAATGTGTAGAAGAGGTAGGGGAGGTCCAACTGAGACCTTTCCCATGCACCTTATTAGTTTGGAGAAGAAAGGGGAGATGCACCCCCATTTAAAATTCAAGAAAACCACCATAGAAACTTTCATGGTGTGACCATAATTGTCACACTGTGAATTTTTAGGCTATTCCCATAGACCCCTCGACTATCCTTCTTTTATGGCATGAATCACTTGATAACACCCTTAAATCTTAACTATGGAATAACTGACCTATTCACACAATAAAATGCCTAAAATTAAACTTTTCAATAAACCGGACCCTGGAACACTCTTCTGGGATTCACATGAACTCTTGGTACATCCACTACACTTTAAACCATCTACCCCAACATCATTTACAAATTTTTAAATGATTATAACCTCATTCTGAGTCCTAATTCTCAAAACAAACCATCTGATAAAAAGAAAAATCATATTCCCACTAAATTTTGTAACCCATCCAGACATGGGGTATTACAATCTCCCTACTAAAATAATTCTCATCTCAAAGATGTATCACTAACCACACAAAAAACAATCCTAATTGAATAGGGTCATCAACTCATGATAAATACATCAAATTAGATCTGTAAATACTGAATTAGATCTTCTGTACAACTTTAGAAACACAGAATCTAACTTGAAAAAAAATGATTTACACATTCAAACATCAAAAAAATACTAAGACGGTTCTTGTAAGGACCCTCCTGTATTAAGGAATAACAATTCCACCAAATTAGTCGACAATAGGTTCAGGTTCTCCCCACCATATAACTCAAGTCACTATGATAGATGTATACCTATGGATTTCTTCACCATCAAAATCACCTATCAGAGCACATTCTTAGCAGTTCAATGACCCAAATTTTTTGTTTCCATCTGACCACACCTAAAAACATATAAAACACTAGTTAAATTCCATTAATTCTTCTTGAATCGATTATGGACCAAGTAATATTAGTCTCTACAACCCATGTGCAAGGTCGGAATACATTAAATTTTTCTTGACAATCCCCACCCAAATCCTTATATTACAACATTCATGTCTAATAGGATATACTATTGGAAGATTCTAATATTCCACATCCAATATATTGAAAAAACCAAAAAATGATGTCCAACCACATGATTCAACCTTTAAATCATCAATGAATTCGGTTCACCCCGGAAACATGTCACTAATCACGGGTTTATCTCTTGAACTATGCGATAAAAATGGTTCATCCCTTAAAACATGTCACAAACTAGGTTTTACCCATTAAATAATTCAACTAAATATAGTTACCCTCACTAACCATCATCTAATAATACCAAAATTGTTATGATCCCAATTGCAATGCACCAACTCCATCCAATATCTTTTCATAATCTCAAATATGGTATTTACACAGGACTAGACAAAATGAAATTATAACTCACCAATTTCCAAGAACCACCTCAATCGTCAAAAACTAGTATTAAATCATCCATTATGCCACCAACATGGGTTTTTTCCATCATGGGTCACACTCTATCAAATACTACACGAAATGACTTGATGTGACCATCCTTCTCATAACCAAGGGCCTATAAAAACTTCAATTATTAAATGTCCCTAACTCATGTGAATGGTATCCACAAAATCCATTAAAATTCATATATAATAAGGGTTATACCATTTAACATCCAATGGTGAACTAACAACTCTATAGATTAACTTATGTCACTCATATATCAAAGTTAATAATGGATCTCAATATTAGGAGTGTGTCCCTCCTCCAAAATTATGCTCACCCACTACCAATATCAGGCACTAGCCACCCTGAAAATATGTGTGAAGGCCCACACATAGGTTGACCATCCCATGGAACCAGAACAATTTCAAATTCTTTATAAACCATGTAGGATCATGTATCACTACTATTAATCTTTTTTCGCCCAAGGTGACAAGTATAACATCAAAACCCTCAGTCCTCACCCCGCACACAACCACTCACTGACCTAGCATTATAGTACACCACAAGTACCCAACATGTGATGTTCGATCTAATTTATATGTAATGGTTATACACTATTATACAACCAAGTCATAAAATTAAAATCATCACACCATGACTCACATCACATCAAAAATAATCCCACATGAAGAAAAAACAGACCATGCTCGCACATAAGCTAGTCTCACTTAACCAGTTGTACCCTTAAAACTCCTCTTCAAACCATTAATTTACCCATGACCATATATAACACATGACCACCCTCCAAAATGAGTTTAACCCCATAAACATATGTTTCCATCCACACCCTAATGTTGGTAGTTTTTCAATAATCAATATGGTCAAACACTCAACTGAACCTACCCTTTATTTTTAACCTTTCTACCAAGAACTAGTAGTCAAGGTGAATCCACATCCAATATCCTCTAAGGAATCACCATGCATATGCTACGTACATGGTCACACCTCACATGCACCTATGTCATTCCCAAAGAACCTATATGTTATTTATTTATATTATGAAAAATAAATTGGGATAACACATCACTCATATTACCCTCATACAACACACTTGATCTCATCAATATCAACCAGGTCACTAATAACCTAATACAAATCCAAAGGAACAATAGGCTCTCCAACTAAATCCATATTATATATATCATGTTGGTAAAACCCAATTGGAAATGCCTCTTTGATCTCATCGTAAAAAAATAATATGAATCATTCTCTAAAAACACCCACTCCAGTGTTATCACATCCACATATATGGGATCATTTTATAAAATAAACACCCACACCTTGGACCCCACACGCTATGAGAATCTACAATCAAAATGATCCATGGAGGATCAAATCACATACCCAGGAATAAACATAAAAAACTTGAATAACCTTATGATTATTCATATAAAATGAACCAAAGTCACGCCATTTTTTAAGTATAATTCCATTCCACTATATATGGGAAAAACATATAGGTTGTTACTGATACTTTAAATAACAACCCCTGAGGAGTATCCACCCCTAAGGGTCCTTCACCAAGGAATAAAATGTATGTACTAACCATCAAGGGTCATCACACATCTCTTATACCTAGTAACTACATTATTCCATCACTAAGAAGAATTGTGCCATAAATCCATGTGACCCACCATTAGAGAAAATTATTTATACATCATGGTCTAGCTAAGTATAATTACACCAATAATTTGTATGGGAAAAAATGTATCTGTTTTTGTAAATGTATAAAATATATAAAACCTTATCATTAGTAAAATAACACATAGGTTGTCATATGTATCATATGAACCCAATGTTCCTTGAAGGATCCATAAAGATGCCTTCAGCCACTATAGGCCAAGATCTGATTGTCCAGTAATTTTCCTCTTCCCAACAGGCCAAGAGAGAAAAATAAATAAATCATAAATCATAAATCTCAAACCTTATGTGTTTCAAAATTGATGAAATTAACAAGAAACATTAAAAGCACAAACAAAGAACAACAATCCCATACCCATAGTAAATGTGACTTCCACCAAAAAATATATTTGTGACAAACCAATCCGGGCTCCATTGAAATATTGGAAACATTCCTATGTATCCTTACCACCATCCCCCAAATATAAAATCCTAATAAGAATTTATTTGATACAACTTTGAAACACCCCACCACCCCGGTACACTAATCAGTTCCTAGATTGTTGGTTACTACTGTACCCCAGACATGCCTCCCCTTATGCTAGAGGCTGCTAACTAGTAGAATTTTTCTAGGCTATAACAATAAGGATATTATTCCACCATATTAGAGTGAAAATAATAAATAACCAATCATCATCCATAGTAGTAAATAAATAGTGTACCTAGGAATAAAAAACATCCCATATAATAACAAAAATGATGTTGGGTATGCATACATGCTTTATCTTCTATTGTACTGATCACATATAAAAAATAAAAAGAGAAATAAAATACTAAATATGCCCTAATACATTATTGAGATATGCCAAATACCACTCTCCAAATCTCATCTAAGTTTCTCTAGCTCGATTAAGTGAAACTGAGGACCCTACCTAACATGAACTTGCAAAAAGTGACTTTGATTGGGTACGTAAGTGTAATGGAATCCTGATCAGGTTGTGAGTACAAAGCTTAGTAGGGAACCACCAATGAAATTCCACGCATAATTGATAATGTTGTGGTATTTTCATGTTACATTCACGAAATAAGATAATAAAATACTAAAATATATAAAACAAAATATAATTTATATCAATCCTTACCTCCATGAACCCTAAAACATCATGGATGAAAGGTATTTTCTCTTGGGGTTTATTAAATTTTCTCTCTAGTTCGAGGACCTAGGATTTTTTAGAGTTTCCAGAGAACCTACTATTTTTGATGGATGCAGATGGAATTTACATGGAAACCCATAATTTACAACTTAAACCATACGTCGTGCACAATCCATGAAAATGTACTATGGTTAAAATATTTTACACCGTAAACACTATTTTCACATTGTAAAATAATCACTCATAGTAATTTAACCCAAGTAGACCTATTTTTTGGGGTAAAAGTAAGATTGAAAATTAATAATATAAATAAGTGATTTACGATGTAAACCCCTCATTCCCATTTAGTTGTATGCACTACAAGGCTGAATATTATTTCATTTTATCTCCTCCTCCTTTCCTCATACCCTATGTTACCTCCAATCATTTTTTGATTCCTCATCCTCTTCCATACTTCTTAATTCATCTCATGAGTTTGAGGTGGGTGGTTCCATATCTATCTAGTGTTAGATGAACCATAATTTGTCTGGATTTTATAAATTATATTATAAATAAATTGAAATTATTGATTTGTGTGCATAAATGGATTTTTAAAAAAGCTTATTTTTCTTTGTTTTTGGTAAAAGAAAATGTGTTTTGAAATCATTGTGAAATGTGTTGTGAAATGAGTATTAAAAGAATTATTTTGATGGCATAAAGGGTTTTTTTTGGAATTGGAAATAAAATGTAATGGATTTTAAATTTTATTTTATAAATAAAAAACATGGTAAGCCTTGGGTACTTTGGTAGAATGTGTAGTATTGCTCCATTTCCATTTTATTATTGTGGTGTTCACTTGTGGGGTATTCCTTTTCTCATTAAGCATGAGTTTTAAGTAATTGAGTGTGAATTAGTCATTGATTATGGTATGAGTAGTCTTCTATCCTAACCTTATATGATCGTTGTCTTGTTTACCTTTATTATTTGGCTTGTACTATTTTGGAATTGATATCCAAGCTTTGAGAAATGAGGATTTATTCTTTGAGATTGTTTTACAAGCCTTTTTTTAGAAATATAGAAATGGGGAAATATTATTCATGATTTTTATATAAAACTACTTTACTTATTATCGTTCCATCATTTGTTCCAAAATGGAATTTGAAGACCCGATGGAAGGCTATGGTAAAACCAAAGCCACCGCCCGATTTGAATGACCTTTCTAGGATCAACAAGGATAGTGCACGCAAGACCATCATGTGTGCTCAAGATCATATTATGTGCTCAAAATCCTTATGCACCAAATACGATGGGATTTTTTATCCCTTACCAGAGGTCACCAAGGATATACAAGGAATTCATGCACATGGTAGAAGAGATGTACACAATAAATCAATGGTGCACCCAAGTGACTGATTTGTTCACAAACCTCTTCAGTTCTAAATAAAATGAAAAATTGATTCCTTATGTTACTGGAATTCCATCAAAGTCTGAATATTTTATTAAATCCTTTTATGTGAATTGACTCTTATATGACCATTGCAGAATATTTCAGCTATAAATAGTAGGACACCCACCTTCTTTAGGGGTTACCCACTGGAAGTTTTAGTGTCCTACTACTTCTTATAAGAATAATCTTTTGTGAAATTGTGAATTAATAGAACACTCAAGGTATAGAATATTGCACAATATGTTTCTTGTGCTCTATTAATGACTGGGACAACAATTGGGCAATCATCTCCTTACCTATTTCAACGTATGTTAGGTGTACGAAAAGTCTCCTCCTACACGAAACCCTGACCTTAAGACCAATCCCCAATCATGCACACATCCCCTCTAGGAGATGCAATGGACTGACCTTGTACGCAACACTCATTCCCTGTGTGCACCTCCTGTATGTACCCCTCCAACATTTTCCATATACAATTCCATGGTCCCTCATGTTATGTCCCTTATGCCTCATGTGTATGTGTTTCCATACCACTTTCTTCTCAACATAGGTACTATAATCCCTATTTATTCTCAATATATGGACCATAACATGGACCACCTGAGAGACCACTCCCTTCATCATTATATTTTTGTAGTTCCAAATCCATTCCCTACCTAGTGGATCATGATTGATTTTCACATAAGCCTCGAGGGTGAGGAGTGTTCCCCCCTTCGTCGGAGCTGCATAACATAAAACAATCTAGTGGAAAGTCATATTCATACAACATTAAACTAAATGACAACATCCACAACATGTGACATTAAACTGTAGTATTACTCTATACTATAGAAATAGGATGAACCATGTACGATCATCATAGGATTCCACCTTATCCTCTCTTGGGGGTGAAACCCAAACACATGGGTGACTAAAAAGCATAATCTCCCACACCATGTCCCCCACCGCAGGACAAATATTCAACAAATGGATGACTTTTTCCCATAATGTGTAATCCCCACATACCATGTTCCACAAGAACAAGATGATCCATGTATCATTCACATGGAATGAGATCCTTCTCAAGCAGCTTCCACGAAAAAGCCCCACCCATATCATTATTGATCTTAGTAGCACCCCAACATTTGTCCACCAGTATAAAAAGGAGATAGCATGATTTTAATATTTATTGCTTCCTCTTATTTATCATACCATTCATGACTCATGAGTGATTTTAGGGTACAAATGTTCGTGAAATCTACATGACCCCGAACCTCCATGGGTCGTTCCTAAGCATAATCTGCTACCATACCGAACTATGTAGAATTTGATTCCCAACTAGTTAGGATATGAATAAAGACTCTCCAATGTGCAAACCCAACATTCACATCCACCCTAATTTTTTATGATCCACATCCATGTTAATATCATTCCCAACCTAAGAGACCACATCTCTTTTAGGTCCCTTAGGAATCTCAATGATTATGTCCCAACCATATTGAATTTCATGGGTTTTGATCCCTATATTTGAAGTAGGGAACATAGGTTGTATCCTTGAGGTTAAAAAAACAACGATAAACCAAGGATCTCCCTCCTAGTCATGTACTTCCTTGATCCATCCCAAGGGGTGTTCCAACCAGCCTTCATGGTGTGACATCTTCCCTTTACAAGATAAACCTCCCAGATCTACCTCCACATGACATTATGATCCATCCATCAGTAAACCTTTCAGGTGATCATTACAAGAGATGTAACTCCACAATACACCCCAAGGGGTGTTCCAATCAACCTTCATGGTGTGACATGTTCCCTTTATGGGACACACCTCTTGGATCTTCCTCCACAGGGAATTCTTATCTATCCATCGGTAAACTTATAGGTGTGACATCTTCCCTCCTAGGGACGCACATCCTTGATCCTCCTACATAGGACATCTTGATCAATCAACTCCATATACACAAGAAGTTAAACTCATGTCCTAATCCATATCAATTGAATTTTCTAATCTATCTCAACAAGACATTAAAATTTTGACATGGCTCCAAATTCATAACTTATAAAAAATATGGGTTTCTTGATGCATAATCATTGGAAGATATGAATCCATAGAGTCTAATAAGTCATAAAAAACATGGCCTTCCTATGGTTAAAGCCTTGGATGATATACTACCTCGATGTTAGATGCCTCATGATTGACATAAGATGCCTTGGGTTCCATTATTATGATTCCTCTATGAGATCCCCTCCCAGGAGGAAGAATACAGGTGACTAATGTTCCTTGTATCTAGATATACCAGTGATGCCCAACGTGACTACTCTCCTGACCAAAGGTTTCTTCCCTTTAAATACCAATTGGAATGTCTAGATAAAAGCAATGTAATTAACTAGTTTCCACAAAGTTGTGGAACCAATAATAAGTTTCATGAAGATGAATTTACTTAAAGGGAGACCCAAATTAAGTGAAGAGTTCCAAGGAGGAATCCATGCAATAAGGAACCGAAATCCCATAAAGAAATTTGGCCAAAAAGTATACATCTCCATTTATTATGTTGAAAACCACAAAAATTTTGAAAGTAGGAATTTATGGTAACAAAGCACCCAACATGCATCGAAAATGTTACGTATGTGTGGGTGCGCCCTGAAAGAAGCTTTAGAAACAAGAATAGAGAACTTGACATGAAACTCCTCTCCTCAACATGGGGACTAATAGCATACAAGGCATCAATATATTAGCATGTCTCCAGATATAGATATCTAACACAAGGTCAAACCAAGAAAATGGTGGGACCATCATGGAACTCACCAGAAAATGGGGCAGTAGGTGTTGGGAATTATTTGATTTGAGGCATTATTATCATGGTTCCCTATATGCCTTCAGAATATTGGATGACACTGGGGAATTTTAAAATGATTCACTTATACATATAATAATGGTTGAATCAACCTTTTTTGTAGGACCCTATCCATAGGAATCCAACCACCCAACACCCAAAGGTACCAGGGCAGTAGAAATATTAATCAGGAAATCCTAAACAACACCACATGCACCATGAGTTCTGCTAGGACCTCATCTGTTGGGTTCCCATGCCCCGTCTCACCCTCAAAAAATCATCCTAAGGAGGGTGATTGAAACCCTCATGCGTTGGTATGAGAAAGAGGGGGTCATTCCCACAATGGAAAAGGCCCACCTAGACCTAGAGGCTTCAACGCCTCACTAACACCACCACCACCAAGGGCCATATTAGGAGAAACCACTCCACATTACAATAGTGAATTACTTCAGTAGTCTCTCATTAATGCAATCCAAAGACTCAATACCCTACATTGAGGTGTAAAGGGATTCCAGAGTCACCCCGACTACAAATACCACCCATGAGCCTCTATGGAGGGCTCCAACCAAGTTATATCAGTTCTAATAATGACTAGTTCATCATGATGAATAACAAGTGGGATATACACAGGCTCTACTAGCCTCGATCTGAATGACCTAACACCAATGTTGGGTGAAAGATCAAGAGAATTCCCTAAAAGGGAAATTGCATTCCATGGCTCCAGTGTAACCCACCACAATATTATCATTCTATTAGATCCCTAAAACATATGAGTAGTGATCAAGACCTTAGACACATTGTAGGAAATCAAGGTTGACTTTTTCAATCCTTGGCGCCACCAACAACCGTTAAGGGATAACCCCTGATTATGTGATTTGGTGAGGAGGTCTCCCCCATACAATCACTAAAAATAGAAGGTCCTATTTAATCTCAAAATAAACAGGTAGGTCCTTAACATTTTCCCTCTGATCAAATAGTAGCCCGTACCTACTTAATCAGCACCTAGTATGGAGGTCCTCCAATGATATCACCATCATTTAGCACGTAGGTCCTCCCCATGTCAAAACCTGTCAGATTGGAGGTCCTCACCACTCCTTCAACAATAAATAGAAATTTCATCTCCATATTTCCTCCATCATAAGAGGAGGTCCTCCCTACACTTTCAGAAGCAAAAATATAGGTATTTTGTATTCATTATCCTCAACCAAGAGGTCCTTACCATGCCCATTTCAATTAGTGTGAAGGTCTTCCTCGTACTTCAACTCGTCCATACATAGGTTCTCCCCCTAAAATTAATACCAATAAACAATGAAGTCCTCCCCATGACTCTTCTAACCAAAGAGGAGTTTCTTCCCACTCCATCAATCTCCAGGGTAGAGGTCATCCCCACTCCTTCACCAATCAACGTGGTGGTCCTCCCTAATCCAAGAACAACCAATAAGGAGTAACTCCCCATATCCCAACTTACCAAAGTGGAGATCATCCCTGTGTTACCACCCACAAACATGAATGTCCTATTGATGGTGAATAATTACCCTGAACTGAATAACCATCCTAGGGAAGAAGGGAGAACCACCACCACCGAAGGAAAAAACCTGGGATGTGCCAAGTTATCATCAACCCTATCAATATCTCAGATTAAAGGGGGTGTGACTCAATGATGGATCAATCATCCTATTTGTTAGCATCATAGTCTGGGGTAGAAACTTGATAGGTTAGGTTCACCATCTGATCAGTTTAAATCAATAGGATACCTAAATATATCCACAAGTACATGCAGGTGGAGGAATATTTCCACCATTCCGGGGGCTCATGGTGCATCCATCTCTATTATCACCTGTTTCCCTCTCTACCTCTACTCAAGATCATATATAGTTATTCTGGAATGGTCTAGATGAATAGTATCCAGTTGATCCATTGATGAGCTTATTCACCCTCACACATGAGGTAATGGTGAACACCCAATCCAAAAGGATGTGATGATGAAGTTGGTGCCTTCCTCGAGTGATGTTCCACCATGTAGTGAATAGTTTAATCACGTAGTGACTCCCCTATTAGCTAGCCTTCCACCACACCGATCTATATTAGTCCCACCACCCATTTTGTATCCAATTCCAAATGAAATATGGGATGATAAAGAATAGGGTCCTACCTTCAAGAAAGAAATATTATGAGGGACTCTGGTTGTTGATCTTTTTTTATTGTGTTTTGGTTAAATGTGACTTCCAAATTCGATATTCTAGAGTTCCTCATTGAGGTCCAGGCAAAATTTTTTTGTCAGACCATTTGGGCAGTGCTTCGTCACCATTGGGACTTTCAGTTGTCCTATCCAAGATGTTGGGATCACCTCGAATACATTGATCAGTAGTGCCGAATGGTTGAGTTAGCAGCACTCCTAGTGGCTTAACACCCTTCGTCACATGGATACCACCAGAACCCCCCAAAAGAGGTGTGTCAAGAGACACATTATTCTCCAAAAAATCATGGAATAGGAATCTCTACATGTGCAAATTTGGGGTTGGGGATAGTATATTTCTCTCTTATTCATCCCTATCCTACGAAATTCTAACCTACCTATTTATATTGAGGATTTCCCTCCAGATTTGGTTAGGTAAACATTGTGATCCCCAACCTGATGGAAAAATAGAAGGATAAGGTCAGTTATGTAGTGATAAATGAGGAAAACCTACCGCCTAGGGTATCACAATACCAGGTAGACCCTCATATAGGATTTTGTACCCACCTATAAAGGTAGACACCTAAGCTCAGAGATCCTTCTAAATAATTTCCCTTCGGTTGGAACATGAATAAGGGAAAGGTAAATATAGATCTCTCTGATCCATCTAAAATTGCACAAAAGATAGAGGCTAAACCCATATTTTTATTCTTACTTTAGATGTTTATATAGAAAAAGTAGATCATTGATGAGCTCTTTGCTATTAATTTCTAGATTATGGTGTTTCTCAAAAAGATCATATTCCTCCTTATTCGGGGAAGAAAATATTCCTCATGGTCAGTGGTATCTAGTTGAGATCATTTTTCCCACACATCCAGATAGAGAAGAGGTGGGAGTGTATGGAAAGAGACCATGATATGAGTCACCAGACCCGCTCAGGCAGAGTAATCACCCTTCTGGAGATCCAGGTTGTGCCGCTCCACAATACAATGAGGCCACCTAATATGTTGATGATCCTGTCAACACATTGGTTGTAAGGGATCCTCAACATGATAGGAAACCCTGTAAAGATGATTTTATTACCACTCTCACTTCTCACCTTAATACATGGGATATGATATAGGTGGAAATTCTACCTAGAGGAAAGCCTTACCCAACATGGGTGGACGACATGTGAGCACCCCCATATTTTGGTAACCATAGCTTCACCTTATTTAATGGGATGGGTGACCCACTATAGAATTTTTTCCACTTCATCTCAAGGTTTGGTTCTATATTGGGAACCCCATAGTATAAGGAGTCCACCATGATTTGACGTTTCATCCATACATTGGAATGACCTATGTTTATCAGGTAAAACTAGTTTCCCAATGGTCAATCCCTAGTTGGGAAGACCTATGCAGATAGTTCATCTAATAGTTCATATCGACCACATATAAGACAAGAATTTATGAAATCTTCAAGTACAAGAAAATGCCTAATGAGTAAGTCTCAGATTTAATTTTTGAGTGGAAAGGCTTCCCACATTCACCAGATATGCCGCTGACTCAATAGTAGCCACTAAAAAAGTGTGTGAGGAACATCAAGACAGAGTTGGTTACTACCCTCATCACTTATAAAATCCCAAGTGGGTTCCAAGGATTTTTTAAAATGACCCAGATTTTGGAGGAATCCATGAAACTGGATAAATAATTGTGTTTGTATTCTCCTATATGTCACATAAGAAGAGCCTCCAAATATGTGTATTCCGCCAAAGTATAGGTAAATGCCCCTGATCCATTTGAGTTGTTAACCCCTTTACCAGATGCGCCTCATAGAGTACAACATCCTCATCAAACTCAGCCTCTCCCAATGAAGAATCAGAAGGAAACACCCCACTAAGAATAGCCTCCAAGATTAGAGAATGTGGCTCCAGCCCACCGTTAGGCTCTATCCACTCATCAGGGTCAGGCTCCCAAAGTACCACTCTCGAATAGAAGGAACAAGACCTATTCCTTTAAGGATGAAAAGGTTATCGATTATTTCCTCAGTTCCCGAGAACATGGGATTCTGATGTTTCCATAGTGAAAGAAGACCATTAAAGGAGAGTGTAATGATCGCCTCGACCATTTCATTTACCACATGATCCTGGGACATACCATCAAATAATTACATGTGTTTAAATATTAGATTCAAGACCAAGTGTATAACAGTTTGTTAATATTTGACAATTTCCCTGCATGGGTGGCACATGTCTCGACTGATCCTGACAATGACATCAAGGATCTAGGTAAATGGTATCAATATTCCAACCAATGTAATCCAAATTATGACAACAAGTTGGCCTGCAGATAAAATTTCCATTCCCATGGTTCCATCCACACCTGTTTAGGATGGAAAAAGCCTTTTGTGGTTTCCTTAACTTCTCTAGATACAACTTATGAATCTACATCATAGACTTCTAAATCTCATAAGAGTAGTAACCAATAATGAAATAGAAGGAAGATTCCCCCAATGGTTCCAAATACCTCCATCACTCTTAGTGATTTACTGACTCCGGAGTTTTTAATTTCACCCAAGATCATTCCATCATTAAAAGACCCCTCTCATGATGTGAAAGAGTGTGCATCCATGAAAATTTTCCAGTTAATAGATAGGTTCATGTTATCAAATGATTAGGAATGTCTAGCAACCCATCCCCAACCCGAGTTCCTTTGGTCAACACCATCAAAGAGGAGGTCAAGGACCAGAATTATTAGGCCAATGCCTCAAACTGATATATGAAAGAAACTGAGACCAAGTGGATGGTGTTATGTTGAGCTTAGTAGGAACAGTCTTTTCAAACCACTCCTTCTAGCATGTCACCACATCTGATTATGTTAACTGAACAGGTAGAGCAGCCATGACCACAACTTGATCATACTCATCCAGATAAATCTTGGCCTCAGCTAGATGAAAGTTAGCCGACAGTGGTTTTGGGAAAGTAAGATGTTGACCAAAAGGATATTAGCAGCACTGGATATAACCTAATGGTACAGATGGTAGAGAACTTTATGCCTCGATCCAAAGAGAACCCCTTGTGGGTAGAAATGTGCCTTTGGAAAGAAAGTACATTATGGTGAAGCACCTATCTATAAAACCTATAAGACTCATGACTCTCAAGGCCCTTCTCTTATCAAAATAAATGTATGAGGCTCTTGAATAATCCTTTAAAATCCCCCACTAGTTCAAAGAAGATGTAGCTTCTGCAAATGCCAACTATGTGGGGGTCAGGAAAGTAGAAAGGAAATACATCATCTCGTTATCCAGATAAGATGAGAGCTCCCTCGTAAAGGGGAACATAAACCTATTGTATATCATAGGCTAGTTCAATGTCATATAGATATGTCATTGTCTAGTAAACATAGGTTATGTGATCAACCTCATTTTGGTTTATGACATGACTCATCAGAAACCATGTGGCAGGACTTGGATGAAGACCTAGATTGGATGTTTGGTAGAAAGTGTTAAATTTATGTTTGTCTCATAGGATACTGACTAGAATGCATTGATGGGTAGTCCCTGGATTCATCTGAAAGTAGTAGTCCCCTCCTCATATCACTAAGGCCTCAAGTAATCCCCTAATGGTTGAGTAGGAATTCCTTAGGGGGATCCAACACTCTTTGATTCCTATAAACCCACTATCTGGATGTTAGATATTACAAGAGTAAGGTAAAGTAGTTTCAAACCAATGAGGTTGAGAACACAACTGTTGTATCCAGCCTAAGGAAGACATTGATGACACTTTCATCTTCCTGATTCACCAGTTAGAAGACATGATTCCATATTGGAATGTTTTTCTGTCATTTTTGGGAGAAAAGGGCATAGCGTCGCTAAGTATAATGAGCATCCAAAGATTACCTCATACTCCTACACTGGATAGGTTGGGGTGATACTATAAGTCCTTAAACCTATGAAGTATCAAGAGTTTCACCCTATAGCCACCATTTCACAACATTCCCACCAACTTTATAGAATTAGGATGAATCGACAAAAGCCATCCCACCACCATTTCTTTGATATCAGGCATAGTCCCTGTGGTTGAAGGCCTATTGGGATTAGATTAAAAGCCTCTATTACCATGGTTCCAGTAGAGCCATATTTCCCCCTAAATTATTCTATATCCACCCAAGATGGAACTAGTTATCCTCCTAAATCAGTTTTCCTAGATGAAGCTCCTACCACTAATTCTCTTGCCTCAAATGATGAAGTGGATTTGGAAGATACCCCTCCTACATTTGAAGAGGGTACTTCCAACACCTTTGATGAGTTGACTCTAGCGAACCTTGGTACTAAGAAAGATCCAAGGGAAATATTGACCAATCAATCCATGCCTCCATAGGGTAAGTAGATGTATGTATCCTTCTTAAAATAGTAATACAACGTATTCACCTAGATCTATGAATAGATTCTTGGAATAGACCCTCAAGTATCTTCCAACCTTCTTGGTCTCCCAAAAAGTCACCAAAAATTCATGTAGCCTCCCGGGAAAATGCACCTGTACCATGGTGTCTTGTCAAGGCCTATATTGACAATCTTATCAAGTCTAAATTCTTCAGAGAAGTTTAGTACCCCAAGTGTATTGAAAACATCATTATTATTATAAAGAATAATGGGTAGATCAAAGTCTACATCGACATTCGAGATCTCAACCTCCATTACCTAAAGGAAAATTTTCCCCTTTTAGTGATGGATCTATTGATCAATGTTATATTTGGTTTCTATGATCTCTCCTTCATATATGGATATTTTTAGTACAATCAAATTCAGAAAGACCCCAAATACGAGGAGTTTACTACCTTTAGGGGACCACAAGGGACCTTTTTTAATCTGTTAATTCCTTTCGGTATAAAGAATGAAAGATCCACTTATCAGTGGTCCATGAACCACATCTTTAAACTGATACTAGGGATACTAGTGTAATTTTATCTAGATGATTTATTTTTCATATCCTCCTAGCTTAAGGACTATCTTAGAGATCCGTATAAATTTTCAATCTTTATCCTCTCCTAGAATTTGAATCCAAACCCCTTGAAGTGTGCCTTCTATATTACCTCAGGGAAGTTCTTTATACTTTTAATCAAATACAGAGGGATTGAGGTCAAACCAGATTATATCAAGTCCATCTACCATATGCCTCCTCTGAGTAACCATCGGGAGCTATGAGGCCTTCAAGTTCACTTAACCAACATACAATGATTCACCATGAATATATCCTGAAAGTTTAATCACATTTATAGGCTCATGAATATAGGTACCTCTAACCAAATGGATGAAGAGTGATAGACCATCTTTGAAGAAATCATGTAGTATCTACTACAATCTCTAGTTCTGATGCAACCCATCTCCAAGAAGCCTTTTGTACTCTACGTGACCACCCTGGAATTATCCATTGATTACCTTCTCAACCAAAATAATAATGAGGAATGATAGAATATTTTATACTATCTCAATCACATGATCCTTGATACGGAGGCAATATATTCCCCTATAAAGAAAAATTGTCTCACGATGGTTTTTTAGTACATAATTTTTTACATTATTTATAGCATCATGAGATAAAAATGGTGTCCCAAGTATAACCATTGATGTATATCATAAATTTCCCAGTACTGGAAGGTTGGCTCGCATGGGAAGTGACCCATCAGTAGTTCAACATCATATTTGTACCTCATAATTCCCTGAAGGGTCAAGCATTGGAAAACTATTTTATCTACACATCTGGTTCCTAAATAATAACATTAGGATGATTATTTCATAGATGTGTCTATCATTTTGGTGAATTAGGACATGTCTTGTTGGAATATTCATTTTGATGGTGTATCCTGGAGACCAACTGGTAGAAGGATAAATGATCCCAAGCTCAAAAGAGTAGGTCTATGAATCATCTTCATCACTCCTATAAAGGCTATCTTTTCGTACTCATTATAGTTATCAAAAGGATTCACCAAAAACAAGGAATCATATCAGGATCTCATCACAGGTCTTGAGAGGGTCCTCTAAATTTATGTCCCCCAATTTCATGTGAAGGGAGAATCTGATGTAGTAATCAAATAGATTAATGGTGATTATGTCATAAAAAAATGGAGCTCATTCCCATTCTAGAGTTCACTTTCCAATTAATGGCCCAGTTCCCTTGTCTCTTAAATGTGACTCGTGTTTCCCAATTGTATAATGGTCATGCTAATTCCTTGGTCAGTCAAGCTTCCTCTCTTGAAGGGCCTAACCAAGATGTTTTTTTCATTCATGTGGCACATCAGAGAGTCATTTCACCCATCAATCCATGTGATGATGATAGATATAATGTGAACTAACTGATCACTGATTCTTCCACATCAAGACCATTGGGTCCACCTATAGTATATGAAACCTCTGATTAGAAAACAATTTTCATTGGGTATCCCCATCCTGGAATCATCCCAGTAGATCGATCCAAGAATGAGAAAATATGTTGGAGTGCATCATAATTCACACTCTAGTGTGGGAAAAACCTTGAGAAGAATCTCAATAAATGGGGGTTTGATGATAATTTCTTTCATTGAATCCAAGGAGATTAGATTCCCTAGGTTATGTAGTAAGTTCATTCTAGGTCCTTTGGTGATCGTTAGGAAGGACTAAAGTTGTCCCACCATATTCGGTGGTTGTTCTGTTTTTGGCCAACCATAGTCCATGAATATATCTCTTTCTCCAAGAGGTTCCACGCATTTCAGATTCATTACAACTTTTGGAATTGACCATCAGAGCCCCTCCACAACACCAATTATTCTTGTCCCTTTGTATTATGGGCACTCAAAGTTATGGGGTCATATCCACTAAAAAAAACTCACCAGTAAAATTTCATTCTGACCATAGAATATTTCCTCTCCATGTGGGAAGAAGCAATTACCCTCAAGGAATTAAGGCCCTATACATGATTTAATTCATGGTCTCCTACATCATTCCTCTATTTGGAGTCCCTCACACCATTCACACTGAAAACGATAACAAATTATCAGCTATGAAGTTGAATAATTTTTATTCCAAGTGAATTATTTGATCCAACCATACATATTTCTCATAGAAAAATATATAGATAGAGGCATTCAACAAGACCCTATCATACATTTTTCAGAATATGGTGGTTAAAAATAAGTACATTTAGATAAAAAATATCACCAACCCGCTCTTGGCCTACCAGAAGATGACTCAAAATTCCACCTAGGTGACTCCATATTCCCTGAAGTATGAAGTAGAGGCTGCTTTTTCAATTGAGATTTAGATACCATCACTCTAAACAGGTTTCTATGACCAATAAATTCAAGAAAGAATGGTATAAGTATGTCTATTTGATATGAAAACCCTTGAATAGAATAGGATTCGGGCCTTAAAAATATATAGAGGAACTATAACAAGATATAAATGGATTTCAAAAAGATGGTTCACCTTCAATCCTTCCTCTAGGGTGACATGGTACTGACTCATAGAATGCCAATGATACCTATAAAGAATCCACCAAAGTTGGATCCCAATTGAGAAGGGTTTTATATCATTCATAGTTTATATTCTAATGGAGTATACACTTAGATCACCATGGATGGAGGGTGTATCACTCATCCCACAAACACCATGTTTCTCAAGTTGTAATTCACATACGGAGTCTAAACAATGTCCATGCAACATGACCGTAAACTATTTCCAAAAAGGTATGATCTCTATGACCTTAAACTAGGAATCCCAATTTGAGCATAGTGACTTTAAAATGTATATAGGTTTTCTTTGGAATGTGTTGTGTGGAGGTAGGCCTCCTAGGCCATCATTCACATTGGTTTTGTTAATCCTCCACCCAACACATATTTATTTGAAAAAAAAATCATCTTTTAGGTATGAACTTCATGAACATTAAATTAGAGTCGAAGTCCCAACATCATGAATATAAACTGTGTGCGAGTCTCCCTGAGAGTGTGTCATGCGGTGCATGCTTCTTTGGTCCTCTTTCATGTGGGGTTATTCTTGTCGTGCCCCACTTTTCCCTTTTTGGTTGAGAAAGAACTCTTTGTTATAAGCTCTATAACCTTAATCATAGAGTTCAAGTCCATGGATAATGAATTTAAACTGTATAAGGGCCATCTCAAGAATATTTATTGTAACACTAGGTCTCTTATGTCGTCATTCATGTTGGGATTTTTAGTCTGTCTCATTAACTTTATTCAATTGAGAATCCCCCCATGGTCCAAACTCTATGACCTTAAACTAAGATCCCATTTGGTCCAAACTCCATGACCTTAAACTGAGAGCCTATGGTCCATGAGAAAAAACCATAAACGGTATGTAGTAGGTCCATGAAATATGAACATATACTATTTATATCCCATATAGTCTATGTTTTATGAATTTAAACTAAAAATACTAACATCCTCAATACAAGACATTAAAATGTGATTCTACCCCATTCAAAACTGGTATTCCTCCAATAAGAATATGATATTTACCCCATAGATTGAACATGGGATGCCTCATGATAATAGTGGGATGCCTCATATTTCCTCTCCATAGAGGGTCACCCCTACTGGATTTGGTCTCTTACCATTTCATACTTCAGAACTATGTGTGGCTTGATTCCCACCCTTAAGGGATATGTACCAATGCCTAAACTCTTCATCTCCAGGCCCAGCTATAAATTTATAAACCCTTTTTACCTCTAAACCCATTTGTTTTATGTGAGCCCCTTTTTCTCAATTATTTTTGAGTATTCACTCCCTTCATACCAAATAGAATCCCATGGAGATAGCATCAGTTCAAGAAATATGACATTAAAACGTTTTCTTCTTTTTTGTGGTACAAAACTTATGACCATAAACTATGTGCTACTTATCCCTTGATAATTATGTGGTGAAGGACCTCCTTGGACTTCATTTACATTAGGATAGTCATTTTTCCACGTTACATATATCCATACATAATCCAAACATGCATTATACTGTGATTATACCTCATCTTGAACTAGGATACCTCTTAAATAAGAGATGATGTTTACCCTATTTGAAATCAGTATTACTCATATGAAAAGTGTGGGATGGTTAACAAACTTTATACCATGTTCCAAACATGGGATGCTCCATTAAAACCATGGGATGCCTCCAATATCCTCACTAGAGAGGATCACCATCGTACCAGCATTGGTCTCTTACCGCACCTTATTACAGAACTATGTGTGTCTTGATTCCCATCCTCATGGGATACATAGTGATGCCCATATATTTTATCTTCGGTCCAACCCCTCTAAAAATTTACCAAGTAGTATTTCCTTACAAGGTGTCATGATTTCACCTAGGATGCGGTTAATAGGGATTTTTTTTGTAGAAGGTCCCTTAGACCATCCATTTAGTATTATAACTCTTTGTGCAACACAATTCCCTTTCTAAACAGACATGTTTCCATTATGGTGCCGACCATATAAATTTAGACTATGTGAAACTCCACAATCACATTACATTAAACTATGAGATGCATCCTGATCACACAATGTTAAACTACACCATGCACTATCCTCACCATATGATGTTCAACCTCATTTATATCATCCTCATTGCATGAAGTAAAACTGCAAGGCATCCTAGGCCCTCTTTAGAGAGGTGATCTCCTCCAGTGTCGTTCAACAACCCCATCATTTTCATTTTCAGTTGTCTCTTGATATCCAAGATGGCACTTTCTTGGAAAATAAGTTTACATTTTTTTTCTTGGACCAATACTCCCACACCAATGTGCATTAAGACACAGTGGCATAATTATAGGAGTTTTGTAATCCATTTGAACTTTCTATTATTTCAATCTCCATTCTTCACATTCACCTTATTTGGATCATCAACCTCCTCCACATATGATGGGACCCTCTAATGGTATGGCGGCTAGCCAAGGCACACCTACCATCTTGGAAAAATGACCTAGAAGAAATTGGGTGACATTCTGATACAGGTTCTATGTTTTGAATATGTTTGGCATCCAAACCTCATTTTTTCCATACCAAGCTAAGAAATATGGAGGATATGTTTTGAACAAGGTTAACTTTTATCCTCCATAGTATTTACACTATCCTTGTGTTCTTGATTTTAGGCATTTTGATTCACATTCTTAATTCCCATTTGTATGAATGGAATTTAATGCCCCTGGGTTTATCTCATTCATGAATCATATCACACTTTAAAAGAATTTCAGATGTTTTAAGAGTATATTTCTCTAGTCACAACTTATCTCTTCCTGAAAACTTTCAGCGATCAGTCAACAATAGCATACCCCAAGTGTTCTATGGTTATTTTCCACACTAATACAAATGAGAAATCATATTTTCATCCCTTTTTTATCACATCGAGCATGACCCATGTGAGATTAGGTATTTTTAATTGGTTATTTCATGAATTTTAGTGTAGTATAGTAATTAAGATCATCAAATCAAATTTTTCCATAGACACCAAATAGTTTGAAAACCAAACAACCAATAATGATAAAGCATTGGAAAGGGTCATACACATGTAGGATTCTCTCTAGAGTCCCATACAATTTCCCCTTCTGATATTCTCTCAAAATTGAGCATTGAGGCTCTTTCAACCCTTGTCATGTGGCATCGAGAGCCTCCTAATGCCACCCAAGTTTTGATTTCTCCTCATCTTCCATAGGGTAATTCTCTTCAGATCGAGTCTATGCTCAGTCCCACTCATCCATAAAATCATCTATTATAAGTGTCACATGCCTCAACTACCTATTGTCCTCCTCCAACTGAGCCCTCAGTTTGATGATGACCTCTTATTGAGTGTTGAGAAAATTAGTACACTCGTTCGTCTAATCTTTGTGACACTAGATTTCATGGTTAACTTATTGGGGGTTATAGATTCTATTATACCTATACTGGTTCTAAGAACCCTCTAAATGATAGCTTTATTCATGAACCTACTCAGCAATAAAGCTGCTTACTTGTGCATCAAGGTTGCGATTGTCTACTCTCTTGGTGCATAGATTATAAAACCAATGGTGAAGAGACCCCATCTAGTACACTCTATGTAGTTCTTGAGTCTGGGTAATGAAACTAAACACACACTTCTATGACCTACACTAGATTATGTGATTACCTTTGACTAAATAGAGGTCGAATTATTACAGTACTTCAGGCGATGCAGGCTCGTACTCAGAAAAAGAAACACGGATGGTGACAGCTAGATTATCCTCTGAAATACTCTTGGATGGGATGGGATCTATATAATGAGTTTATTCATTATCACATGACTCTACCTCAATAACACCATCTCGACTAGCCTTGATTTTCTCCCCATCAGTGGTGTCACTCGCATCCACCACAGACTGTTCGCCCGGAACTCGGATCATATCATCTTGGGGGAGAGTAATTTTTATGATGAGACACCTCAGGAGATCCACTTCCTCAAAAGTGGGGACCACTGTTGAAATTCCAAGATGTGGTCCCCCTAGATAATTAGGAATACCTAAGGATCCGATGTTTCCACCTTGACCTCCTAGACTAGCCCACCAGCTGCTTCAGCCATAGGTACTAGTAGGGCATTCCCTTCAGTCCTCGTCGGTGCACCTTCACCCCCTCTAGTAGGGTATTTTTTCTTATTTTCACGATCCTCATATATAAGATAATACTTAGTAATATAATTTTGATAATTAAATGTTAAGTATAAAGGAAAGAAGGTGAGTTAAGTCTTACCTTGAGAAACATGACCAAGTCTTCTTCAGAGGCTGTAATTTTTCTACTTTTCTTGGATTCTCTTGATGGGTGGAAGATACCTAGGATTGTTAATTATTGTATTAATGTTCCTATTTGTTAGTAAATTACTTCTCAATTAATGATATGTCAACAGGTGGCATCTTTTCCAACTTTGGCTCATTGCCAAGCATCACCCACACTGGGGTAGAAGGAGGTTCATACTTCCCTCACTAACATGCATAGGCATCCATGGCCATCAGGTATACATTCCTATGATAGAAGCTAACCTTGGAGGTGATACTAATGGTCTGAAACTCTAGTAAATTAATCCCATATCTATTCAAATTTTTCCATAAATCCTTTTTTGAAATCGATGCTCATAATGTCCTCCAAGAGGACTAGAGAGAGGGAATGATGGGTTCGAAAGCTAGATGTATCCCATAACTTATATTCTTACAAGGATACTCCATCTTCCTATTATTATCATCATGTAAGCCACTAGATTTTTCCCATGGTCACTTCTGAGGCCATTCACCTTCTGAAGTTAGGGGTGCGACTGCACCTTACGATGTTAGCACTGCAGCTCAAGCTTGAGCTGCCCCAGATGAATGACTTACACCTCAGGGAGAATCTTGCCTACTTACTCACTACTCTAAATCCTTTATCACTTGCTTGATCATATTAATGTGCTTCTTCATGATTTCCTATAGATTGTATACCACCCAGTTTATAGCATATTCTATCGATAGACTAGCATCAACATAGGTTGGTGGCATAACAATTGTTTCCACTAAGCCTGTAATCACAAGCATACACCATATCTGACAAAGGATACAGGGGTGACACTCCCCAAAAAACCCCATGTATATTTTATTCATCACTCTCTGGAGTATCTTGAAATTTATTTCAAAGATGTATGAAATATATGGATCACTATAGACATGGCCGTTGATACCAACCACCAAAACATCACCCTTGAAGATCTTCTGGTACTCCTTTTATTCCCATGTGCCTTGTAGGTTGTCCACTATTGGACTGAATATAGTTGAGAAGGGATGAAAGTTATTATTTTGTGGTTGTCTATACTAATTATGATACCAGCCTCATCAACATTCATTAGACTAACACCAGCAATATTCAAAAAATATGGCCTCAAATATAAATTTAGAGGGATGATGGAATTCAAGAATTCATAACCCCCTAAATTTGTTTCAATCCATATATGTAGGAACTGAAAAGGACCAAATATCATCATTAGTGTGATTCCTCTCATCACATGAACTAGTAGGATATATATCTAGGCCAACACAGGTACCCCCAAGTTGACTCTGTCATCAGGCACCGGAATCACCACCATCACTAGTGTCCCTGAGAATATTCTCGTTTGCATGTCCCCGTCTAGCAACAACCAACTACTCAAGAATGTGGTGATAAATGAGGTATAATTTAATAATGGTTCCGATCCATCCACCATGTTTTATCCCCATCTATCAATCTACCCTTCCTCTAGGATCAACTAGTATAATCATGGTCTCCTCCTCTGCATCACTGTTGGGCACTATTTTCCTCACCCTAGCAGCCTCATGGCTGGGTCCTTCTTCAAAAAAATTCAAACCACACCTTGAACGGTATGTCCTTATCTAATATTGGATCATGCTTAAACTTTTTCTTTATTGCTTCTAGAATTTGTTTTACTAGGATAGGAGTTCAATGGCTATCATTCTAGGTGATCTCTGATGGAATAAACTCGTCATACTAGAATAATTCTATTGTAATTCCACTAATTTAGTGTATTTCTCCAAAATGGATGTTTAATTACCCATGATGAAGATGGAACATGGTTGCATCTGGGGAACATTGGCTGAAAAGATCTAGAACCTTCTCCTATTGCTAGTAGAAGTGTAATTGTGATATAAAAAACTGCATCATACAATCCAACATGGACTTGCTTCACCCTGTACTCTATGAAAGTTTAGAGTACCAAATATTACTAATCCCATTCACTGGTAATGTTTCTTCTTGATCACAGGTCCCGATCCTTATGCCAACCCAAGATATTTTTCCTCTTACTACTCTGGAAAATGGTGGTGTAGTGGGTGGGGAACTCTTTTGGCTATAGATCCCCCCCCCCCCACCCTCATAACTATTTTGGTCCACCCTCTCTACAAATAGATGTAAATATCCCCATGTTCTATGGAATAATGGACTTGTACAGTTATGTTTCATTGATTGAAATTGTCTTATCCTGTGAACCACGATCGCGATTTGTAAACCACAAGAGTTGGGATGGATACCTCATCTATTAACCTAAAGCTCCCTAGTGGGAGGTAGTTGCTTAGTGGGTAGATCCTGTGTGCCTATATCATCATAGAAATTAGAACATTATTGACCGAGATGAACTTCTTGGATCAAGGGATCTGATGAATCCCATCCATTTTAGCTCTCCAAGTAGCAGCACCAAATTCAATATCATATGGGTTCTATAGGTTTCCCATGTTGTATGAGTCTAAAAATTTTAAGGAACACATTAGAATGAAGTCTCATCGTGAAAAAGGTGAGGATGTATACAAGTTCGGTAGTGGGAAGGCAAGATAAGGACACAGTCATGGAATGAGATTCACAAAAGGAGTTCTTCCTTGAAAAAAGTGGTTGATGCTTAGTTTTTCAATAAGAAGAAAGACTTACGTAAATGATAGAAGGAATCACATTGCACATAAAGTCAAGGTATCATACAAGGGACCTCAACACCTATTTATAGGTGTGGGCCATCACCTTGTGTGAATGAAAAAAATTTATTCTACACCTATGAGAAAATTATGTATGGATGTATGGAGATATCTATACCTCTTTAGTGTTTCCCTTAGAACCTAACATTCTAGTCTCCTTTTAGATCTGATTCCAAGGGAGAGAGATTTATTGGCATCAAAATAGAATCTAAAGCCCCAACGTCCAGCTTTTGGAAAATTGAAGCCACTGTCTAACTCAAAGGACCCTTCCAGGATCAACAAGGATGGTTCACGCAAGGTCTTCATGTGCGTGTAAGATCGTAATCCATGAAAAAAACTTTTTCTCCAAATATGTTTTCATTTATCATCCCTTCTAAGAGGCCCCCTAGGATATGAAAGGTAATCATGTGTAAGTAATAATAGGTGTGCTCATGAAGGGAATTGTGTGCCCAAGAGACTAATCCATGCACAAACCTCTTCATTTCCAATTACTACGTCAAATCGACACCTTAAACGGCCATAATACCACTTAAAAGTATGTATATTCCCATAAATACTCTTCTATGAATTGAATTTTGTGAACCCACTATTGAATATTGACCTAAACTATCATTAAAGCTAGTAAAAGTTTAATATTTTTATTCCTACTAACTACAGTATATGTGGCAAGCAGGGTCGAACCCACAGGGAAGGTTATTTTGGCCAGTATTCTCTAAAAGAAACTAACTAAGACCCCACTGTTGTTAGAAGTGAGGTTGAATTTCTAATCTTTCAATTATTTTAATATTTTTATTATAAGGCACAAATGAAGCAACATATTTTTTAAAGTCTTTGTTCTAAACTAGATCAAAGAAAGAAATAGGATCAAAACAGCAAGTAACAGAGGAACAGTGCACTGAAAAGTAAACAATCTGGAGAAAAACGTCCGGGGAGTATATCAACTCTACTGGATTTGAAGGTATACTTTCTCACGATATTGATTACAACTAATACAACTGAAAGGGAGTGATTTATTTCCCTCGCTAGGAGACAAATCACTCAAGCCGGCCAATTTTATAGTTTTCCACCCTTAGATTAACCAACTTGAAAATTCAGATTTGAAAAGATCACCGAACTAAATCTCTGTATGTCCTGTAGCCTTTTATTTCCATTTTAATGTTCAAGAAAATCAATCCATATTTAAACTCACCATATAAATGCAGAAATCTTAGATTAAGCACAAGTGGAACGTAGCATTTGAATGTAATCAGAACTGATCTCGCCAATCAATTATGATCACATTAACAAGATAGTGAGAAAAGAAAAGAACGATAACCCGTAGACTCGATTTATCCCCCGAACTATAAGTATTTATCCAAACATTACTTCCAATATGTATTCTAAAACATTCATTTACAGAGGAAGAAAATTAAAGAGAATATAGAAAGAAAACTCCCTCTTCCTGCATCGAATAATGCTGCTCCTGCCACTCAAGTCTCCAAGGAATGGTTCTTTGGGAGTTTCTCCAGGTTCTCTGCTCTCTAGTGGTGTGTTTCTTTGATAGAATGAGTGTCCCCAACCTAAAATTCTGTTACTGCACTATTTTTGTATCAACCGTCATCTTCTGATCGTCACCTCCACTCTTCACCGACTTCAAATATCCTCCACTTATGCACCGCACACGTGCATTTTTTCATGACTAGCAAGTCATGCTAGTAAAACCCCCATAACTAACTCCCAGTGTGTTGGTTAGATGAATCTGGACGTATATACATCTCGTAATGTACTTGCAAAGTTATAATAGAAAAATAAATAAACAGGAAAGCAAATAACGAAAAATAGTTAGTATTATTATTTTTTAATGTTAAATTTATATTACTCATTAATAGTTAACTAAAGGTAAACATTAAATATCTTAATTGATATTCATTAATTATATAACATTTTTATCAATTCTGTTGAGTTAATTAAATTATAAAAATAAATACTAAATACAAAAAAAATAGTTAATCAAATTTAACTAAATCATTAAAATTAAAAATCATAAGTAAATAAGTAATTATAAATTTAATAATTTATAATGTATTAATAATTTATTATATAAGAAATTATTTTGCTAAATTAATTCATTAATTTGTTAATTTTAATAATTATAATTTAAAACTTTAATTTTAAATATTTTTAAATTATTAATTATATTTTTTAGTTTATTTATAATTATAATTAATTATATATTTTTACAATAAACAATATATTTATTAATTATTAAATTTTATTATTAATTTAGTTTTATAATTTATCTTTTTATTAATATCAAAATTGTTTGAAATTTATATATTTTATAAATTATTTTATATTAATTTGACTTAGTTAAAGTTAACTTTAATTTTAACTTTTCTTCACTTTTCTTTTTTTTCTAAAGATAAAGTTTTCTTTTTTTTTATTTCTTTATATTTTATATTATGTTATTATTTTTTTATCATCTACTCATCTCCCCCCATTTCGGCGCATAAGGGGGAGAATTTCTGCTGGAAACTGCGGCAGTCCACTCCAGCGCAGCGGTCCTTGGCTCTTTCATTCCAGACAGCAGTCCTTTGGCGGTCAGAAGCAACCCGTGGTGGAATGCTCCTCATCCACCACCAGACCAGCCACAAAACCACAGTGGCGGAAGGGGGTCTTCTGCAGCGCGTACCCAAGGCAGCTCGGCTCTTCCCAGCAGCGGACCTGGTTCGACTCATACGGCGACTTCATCCCAGCTCCTCGCGGCGCGGTGCATGCCTCCTCCTTCTTCAGCAGATACAGTGGTGCAACGATTCCATGGTCACACAACCTGGACTTTGTAGATGGTGAGGCGATAGAAGCTCTCCATGGTGAGAGAAGGAGAGTCACGGTGTGTCCGTGAAGTGGTGTTACGGTGTGTCTGTGAGGAGTTTCACGGTAAGACAGTAATGCGCAGAAATAGTGCCACCATTAGTTGAATTACGGTGAGTCTATCAAAGACAAGGTGAGACTGTAAAGAGACCGGTGCTTGGTGACACCGTGACCATAACCGAAATGAAACAGTGAACCTGAAAAATAAACATAGTTAATAAAATAAGTTAACACTTAAATTAAAATTAAACAAAATAATTAATAACAACTAAATATTAATTAAAACAAATGAAAATGTAATTACAACATAAACTTTAATAAATTAATAAAACCAATTAAACTTAAGTTAAATTATTAAAAACTTCAATTAGTAGAATTTAAATTGGTATAAAATTAAAAACTAAAAATTAAAAAGCAATTAAGTTATTAAAAGTAAATATAAGATTTAACCATTTAAATTACAAAGGAAAGTTAATCCTGCTTTAATAAACTAAATTAATTAAAATTGACTAATAATTATCATTTTATTGGACAATTGAATTAAGTCAAGACATAAAATAATAAAGCTTGAATATATTTAGTTTGTTTTAAAACTTTAATTAGTAATTAATGAACTATCAAAAGACCTATGATAAATAATTTTTATACATGAAAAATTAAATTAAGATTACATTAATTATATGAAAATGCAGACTTAATTGATTAATTAATGTTAAATTATTAGATATGCAGACAAAGACAACAAAATAAATAAAAAGTAATTATGCTATAAAATTAAAGTAAGAAATAAATTGATTATTTTAAGGCTTATAATACACAATTAATTATAAAAATTGGTTATTTATTAAATTTAATAATAAAAATACAAAAGATCCATTTTTTATTAAAAAGTATAAAAATAAGTAATTAAATTAATAAAAATTAATTAAAAAGATGGGGCAAAACATGTGTTTTTAAGGCTACATCAAATTCCCCCACACTTAAACATTGTTTGTCCTTAAACAATCCCATGTTTTATTTTCTTTGAAAAACAAGAGTATGGTATAAATGATTTTTCTCAAAATTTATCATGTCCAAAACTTCCAGTAGAGGACTTCAAGGATTTCATTAGGCCTAGATAATAAATTGCTCAAATGAATATTGCTTATAAAAAATAATCAAAGGTAGTTAAGGAAGCTATGAACCATCAAACAATGAAGATTCCATGCCTCATATGCAATACAAATTAGTGACTAACTTCAATCCAAACTCAAATTCTAAATCCAAGAATGATAGGAGATAAAATATCAATGGAATTATGACCTTAACCAAAGAACTTGTACTTTGACATTTTCACCAAGGTTCCAAAAATAGTTAATTTTTTTGAGAATCACCTCAATGATAAAACCTAAATGATTTCCATAAAAACCAATAGACCCATTTTTCATTTGGAGTTCATCATTCCTCTTACCTTAATGAACTCATTTATGACCCTAGACACTTTATTTAATTTTTCCCAAGCCTTATATCATTGTTCTAAGCACTGTGCAATGCACTTATTCAAAGTGTACAGAGGGCTATTAGTTAACTGAAACACACCTAGCATCTAGGGTCTCAGAGACTCACCGTGGGATCCCAGATGCCCAAATTACTCTAGTTTCAAATGATTTATATAAAATTCATTTACATTGGCTCATTAAAGAAATTAATTTTAATAATTAAAAGATGAATGAGGCCCCTAGAATCAGAATCATACTCCCAGTTCCAAGGGTTATGACCTAATCTCCACAAACATGTAACCCATATTAGTATCATAAATATTTCCTAAACCAAATTTCCATTAAATCACTAAGTAAGATCACTCACCAATCATCCAAACTCATCAATTTCAGATTCAAAGCAGCCATTAACTACCAACAAGGAACTTATCCTAAGGCAAGATCCAATTAAAAAAATTATAAAGCCTAAAATTATACAAGAATTTTGAAAAAATTTATCCATTTTTTCCATTTCTTACAAACAATTTGAAATGAGGTGGGAACTGATGGGCTTCCAATAAATCACAGTTTAGCACAGTCAAGAATTGACCCCCTCCCCCACACATAAAACCCATCTTTTTCCCCAAAGTTGACTTCTAAATATGGAGAAGAACAATTAAACAATTAAAGTTCAAAACAGATATTCAATTTAGTAGATTAAATAACATGTATAAATGATCCCAATGAAGTTCAAAGATATTGGTTGACACAAAGGTTAAATAACCATCAGGTTCATTAATAAGTATATGCATTAACATTTAAGTCCATCGACAAAAAATTTCAGTTCAAGATCAAACAAGCATGAAACTTGTGAGTGAACAATTAATCAGGTGTAAGCAAGTTTAGTAGAATTCTTTTCAATTAGATATTCAATAAAGTAGAAAAAATTTATGCTAAACAGCCCAAAATTAATCAGATTAAAAAGACCAGCAACATGTACCCCCCCCCCCACTTAAATTCATGAAGTGAAAAAAAATCTTAATAACAATGCAATTCAATTTCCAGTAGTGAAGTACATGCATATTTTTGTATTTACACAGTGACATATAGCAGAATTACATTCCAATATGTGCAGGATTTTAAACATATACAGAATTTCAAAAATTAATTAGCAAGACATGCAGCAGAATTCTATACAGTTATAATGTATCAGAATTTTCAGTACACATGAAGCCTATTTTTTTCAATAAAAGCAGATTTTTTTAGCAAAAACAGGAGCAGAAATTTTTTCTAAAGCATTAAGGAGTAGAGAGATGAAACAGAATTCAACAGTAAAGTACTTCCCTGACTTAATGTTTTTTTATCAATCCTTCATTATGAGAGTTCCACTCCTCCAAGAAACCAACAGAAACATCCTAGAAACACAGAGTATGTAAACCAAGAACACATATCCAACAAAGACAAAGCAAGTAGAAGGCAACAAAGCAACACTTTATTCAACACCAAACATTACAAAAATGTAAACAATGGAGCATGGGTTGACTCTCATGAAGATCTGATTTTATAGTCATCAGTTAGAATTTATTTAATTAAAAAAAATTATTTATTAGCAAAACAAAGACCATGGGTTGCCTCCCATGCAGCGCTAGGTTTAAAGTCCCCAGCCAGACTTCATTCAAGAACCATTTTCAAGCACAATGAAGGCAGCCAAGCCCTTCGGTTGTCCCTCAAAATACAATTTCACTCTTTGCCCATTGACCAACAAGGGTTTATTCTCTTCACCAACAATTTCAACAGCACCATTCTTTAGTACTCTCACTACATAAAAAGGTCCAAACCACTTGGATTTCAGCTTTCCAAGAAAGAGTTTGAGTCTCGAATTAAAGAGAAGGACCTTCTGTCCAGGTTTGAATTCCTTGTTTTGAATGATAGAATCGTGAAATTTCTTATTCCTCTCTTTATAAATCCTTGAATTATCACAACTCTCTCTCCTAATCTCATCAAGTTCACTCAGCTCAAGAAATATTCTCTCACCAGCACTCTTTAAATCAAAGTTCAGAGCCTTAACTGCCCAATAAGACTTATGTTGCAACTCCACAGGTAAATGACAGCATTTCCCAAACAATAGCCTGTAAGGAGACATAACTATTGGGGTATTAAAGGCTATTCTATAAGCCCATAAATCTGCATCCAGTTTGAGTGACCAGACCTTCCTAGAATTTGAAACAATTTTTCAAGTATTTGCTTCAACTCTCTGTTTGAAATTGCCACCTGTTCAATGGACTGTGGATGATATGGAGTTCCAGTTTTGTGAACACAACCATATTTCTCCATCAAAGCCTTAAATTTTTAATTCTTAAAGTGTGTTCCATTATTAGTAATTAAGGATCTTGGGACTCCAAATCTTGTAAAGATATTATTTTTGACAAATCTTAGTACAGAATTGACTTGATAGTTGGGCAGAGCTACTGCCTCAACCCACTTTGAAATAGATTCAACAGCAACAAGAATGTACTCATTCCCATGAGATGATGGAAATGGACACATGAAATCTAAACCCCAAACATCAAATATCTCTACCTCCAAAATACCCTTTTGGGGTAGCTCTTGTTTCCTACCCACATTACCCAGCCTCTGACACCTATCACACCTAACCACAAAGCTCCTAACATCCTTAAAACGAGTAGGCCAATAAAAACCAGATTGTAAGACTTTTTGAGCTTTCCTTTCACCGCCATGGTGACCTCCCCAAGGTGAAGAGTGACAACTTTCTAAAAAAGGCAGAATCTCTTCCTCAGGCACACACCTTCTAAGAATACCATCAGCACACCTCCTAAACAGTAAGGGATCATCCAAAAGGTAATATTTAAGCTCAGAAATGAATTTATTTATTTTATTATTAGAATGATTTTTGGGAAAGACACCTACTGCCAAGAAGTTGGAAAAATCTGCAAACCAAGAAGATTTCCTGATTGACATAGTAAGAAAGTTCTCATCAGGAAAGGAAGAGTTAATCTCCCTAGGATTTTCAGATTCAAATTGAGTAGAAGGAATCCTAGATAAGTGATCAGCAACTAAGTTTTTAGCTCCCTGCTTATCCCTAATCTCTAAATCAAACTCTTGTAATAGCAGAATCCATCTAATCAGCCTGGTTTTAGTTTCTTTTTTAGACAGAAAGTACTTTAAATTTGAATGATCAGTAAAAATGATGACTTTAGAACCTAACAAGTACTGTCTAAACTTTTCCAGAGCAAAATGAATAGCTAACAATTCTTTTTAAGTGGTGGTATAATTCTTTTGGGAATCATCTAGAAGTCTAATAGAATAATACACCACATGAAACTTCTTATCTCTCCTCTATCCAAGGACAACACCTACAGCCATGTCACTAGCATCACACATAATCTAAAATGGTAGCTTCCAATCATGTGCAGTAATGATAGGTGATGTAGTGAGTTTCTCCTTAAGCAGATTAAATTATTTCAAGCATTTTTTATCAAAATTGAAAGGTGGATCCTTGACCAACAAATAACACAAGGGCTTAGTTATTTTAGAAAAATCATTTATGAATCTCTAGTAGAAACCGGCATGCCTTAGAAAACTTCTAACACCTTTAACATTAACAAGAGGTGGCAATTTTTGGATAAAATCAATCTTAGAAGTATCAACATCTAACCATCTCTTTGACACCTTATGACCAAGCACAATACCTTCTGTAACCATGAACTGACATTTCTCCCAATTAAGAACAAGGTTGGTTTCAATTCATCTCTCCAAGACTAGTTCATGATTTTCAAGACAAGTATCAAAAGTACTACCCACAATAGAAAAGTCAACCATGAAAACCTTAATGATTCTCTTGATCATGTCTGAAAAGATGGCCATCGTACACCTCTGAAAGGTGACTGGAGCTCCACACAACCCAAACGGCATCCGCATATAGGCAAATGTTCTAAAGGGGCATGTGAAAGTGGTCTTCTTCTGATCCTCTAGATCAATATGAATCTGGTTGTAACCAGAATACCCATCTAGAAAACAGAAAAATTCATTTCCAACAAGCCTCTCAAGCATTTGATCCAAGAAGGGAATTGGAAAATGTTCCTTCCTAGTGGTTGCATTAAGCTTCCTATAATCAATACAGACCCTCCATTTTGTGGCCTTCCTAACTTGGACTTCTTCATTATTTTCATTTTTAACAATAGTGAAACCTCCCTTCTTGGGGACAACCTGGACATGGCTGACCCAAGCGCTATCAAAAATAAGATAAATCATTCCAGTGTACAGCATCTTGATCACTTCCTCTCTCACGACTTATTTCATGATTGGATTTAATCTTCTTTGACATTCTACCATAGGCTTATGATTATGCTTCATAGGAATCTAGTGCATACAGACTTAGGGACTAATACCCTTGATATCATTTATTTTCAGCCTATGGAAGATTTAAATTTTTTCAAAACATTCAACAATCTTTCTTCTTGATTTTCATTCGGTTCAGCAGAAATTATTACAGGAAAAGTGGAGTTCTCACCCAAAAATTAATATTTAAGATGGGCAGGAATGGGCTTCAGTTCAAGATCAGGTGGTTCTACACTCGAATGATGAATATTAGGCCTGGTAGGTCCAAGTTCTTCAACATATTTCTTGTAAGGAGTATTGAAAGATGAAAGATTTTCAATTTCATGCTCAGATTCGGAGATAACAACCCTTCTGTCCAAGGTGGGCAGTATGCTGTCCAGACTTTCCATATCAGAATTCAACATCTCAATGAAATCAGAACCATCAAGTTGTCTTAAAAGTTCTTCCTCAGTATCATCAAAGTGCTCAAAAGTGTTGATACTAACAGAAACATCCTCAGTTTCACTCAGAAAGTTCCTAACTTCATAAACAGAGTACTCTCCTTCACCAGAAACTGGACAGTTATCCAGATTTGGAATATTTTACAGATTGGTTGTTACAGCAAAATTTTCAACTTCTAGAACAGATTCACAAAGATTTTCAACTTCACAATTAATTTCTTCAGCAGAGGATTGATTTTCAGATTTTTCAATATGTTCAATTTTATTTTTATAAGAACATCCAGCTTCAAGGAACTCTATTTTTGAACAGTTTTCAGAATAAGTTGGTTCCTTAATAATTTTAAAAACCTTGAACTCTTCATCTTGTTCACCAATTTTGAATATCATTTTACCCTTATAAACATTTATAACGTCACCACATGTGGCCAAGAAGGGCCTAACCATGATGATAGGTACCTCTTGATCACACTCCATATCTAAGACAAGAAAGTCAGCAGTAAAAACAGCTTCCCAACTCCAACTAGCAAGTCATCTACCCTACCCAAAGGATGAGTGAAAGATCTATCAACCAACTGAAGTATGACTATGGTGGGTTGAAGGTCACCTAACCTCAACTGTCTAAACAGTGATTATGGGAGAAGATTAATGCTATCACCTAGGTCACACAAATAGTTAAGCTGACCAAAATTTCCTAGAATACAAGGGATGACAAAGATACCTGGGTCTTTTAGTTCAGGTGGGATTTTCTTTTGAAGTATAGCACTACACTCTTCATTGAGGCTGTAGGTAGAAAATTATTCAAGGGCCTTTTTGTTTGAAACAATTTTCTTCAAATATTTCAGATAAGATGGGATTTGAATTAAGGCTTGGATAAATGGGGTGTTCACTTGTAGCTTGGACAGAAGACCAAGGAACTGAAGAAGTTCAGCCTTGGTATTTCTTTGAGGTTTCAGTTTCTCAGGGAAAGGGATGGGTGGGGAAAAAATTTAGGATAGTAGGAAAATCCCTCACCTCTTCCACAAATTTTTCTTTTCCTTTATTCTTTAGATTTTTAGAACAAGTTTCAGCTTGAATTTCAGGTGACAAATTCAGATTTAGATTATTTTCATTACTTTTTTGTGAATTTCTAGCATGTGTATAGAGCAGATTATTATTTCCAGATTGAAGCAGATTTTTATTTTGGGCATTTTCATGGACTTTTTTAGCAACAGTTTGAGTATTAAGTCCACTTCGAGTGAAAACTGCCATAGCATTCACCCTAGGGTTAAGTTCAGTGGTACTTGGAAGTCTACCTTTTTCCCTAAATGAAAAATCTCTAGCAAGTTGGCCTAACGGTGTTTCCATATTCTGCATTCTAACATCAGTTTTCATTTTATCGATCTAATATTGACTTTGATGTTTGGTTAGTTGATTCAATATTAGATCAATCTTAGAAGACATGTGACTATCATTGTTTCCTTGTGTATTTGAAGACTCACCCCTCTGTTGGTTTTGAAAGTTTACTCTTGGTTGATTCTGAAAATTAGGGGCAGAGGATTGTTTAATTAAGCCTTGATATTTCTGGGACAGATTTGGATGGTTCCTACAGCCTTGGTTGTAATTGTTTGAAAAAGGATCTTCTTTAGGAGGCATTCTAGGACCATTGTTGACAAAGTTTGAATTTTCTTGTTGTGGGGCTGGCATATCAAAGTTAGGTCAAAAATTTTCATTATGCCCAAACATACCACACTGGAAACACTATTCCCTTAAAGATTGGTTGGTATTTTGACATCCTAGTTGATTAACAGTTTTTTTAGAATTTTGGTTCATTAAAGATTGATGTTAGATGGAGATTTCATCCAGTTGAGTTTGAGTTTCATTCATTGAACCAGTGTTTGAATTAACATTTCTATTGAATCTTTTTCTTCTTTAATTTTTGTGTTGTGAATTCAGTGGAAGATTATTAAAGATCTGTCTAAGTTCTTCATCAGTTTTATCATTGTAATTACCCACAACAGCTTGGTCAACTAGATTCTGTCCAGAGGAGGAAAGCCCTTCATAGAAAGTATCCATGAGGAGATGATATGGGAGTTGATGATGAGGATACTGCCTAAGTATGTCCCTAAATCTATCCCCAGATTCATGAAAAGATTCTCTATCCTCTTGGTAAACACTAGTGATCTTAGTTCTCAGTTATCCTTTTAATCTTTAGGGATAAAATTTCATAATGAATGAGTTGTAAACTTGATCCCAATTCTCAAAAATGTTTTCATCTAAACTTAAAAACCAATTCCTATAATTCCCTTTAAGGAAAAAGGGAAAGAATCTCATCCTTAGCTCATTTTCAGTGATTCCTAATAAAGGAAGTTGCTGCACAGTGTTGTAGAAATCTCTAGTGAAGGCTAAAGAGTACTCATTAGAGAGCCAATTAAATGCAGGCAGCAATGAAATATGTGATTGTTTCAGCTCATAATTTCTGGACCTAGGAGATAATATAATAGAATAAGGATTTCTTGAAACTTGAGGAAGTTGAAACTCCCTCATCCTTGGCCTTTCATGTTCATCTAAGAGTTCTAGATGGTTATTTTGAAAGTTATTATGCTCAGGAACTCTATTATCTAAATTTTCCATTTCAATTTTGTTTTTCTTTCTTAGAGCAGTTAAATTTTAATCTAATTAAAGGTTTAGGGTCTCTAATCTAGCTCTATAAGTTCATGTTCTCATACAAACAACAGTAGACAGTACCAGTAGTAAAATTTCAAAATGATGTAACACAGTTTTTTTTTACATTTTTCAAATATTTCCATTTTTTTAAAGATTTTTATATAAGTTTTTTAAACGTTTTTATTTTAGTAATGTCTTGTACCTTCCCCAGAAACGGTGACAAAAACTTGACCTAAACTTTTGTTGAATCTGGTCAAAGTTTAATATTTTTATTCCTACTGACTACAGTATATGTGTCTAGCACAGTCGAACCCACAGGGAAGGCTATTTTGGCCACTATTCTCTAAAAGAAACTAACTAAGACCCAGATGTTGTTAGTAGTGAGGTTGAATTTCTAATCTTTCTATTTTTTTAACATTTTTATTATAAGTCACAAATGAAGAAATGCGTTTTTTTAGTCTTTGTTCTAAACTACATCAAAGCAATAAATAGGTTCAAAACAGCAAGTAACAGAGGAACAGTGCACTGAAAAGTAAAAAATTTGGAGAAAAATTTCCGGGGAGTATATTAACACTACTGGTTTTGAAGGTATACTTTCTCATGATATTGATTACAACTAATACAACTGAAAGGGAGTGATTTATTTCCCTCACCAAGATATAAATCACTCAAGTCGGCCAATTTAAGAGTTCTCCACCCTTAGATTAACCAACTTGAAAATTCAGATTTGAAAAGATCACAGAACTAACTCTTCATATGTCCTGTAGCCTTTTATTTCCATTTTAATGTTCAAGAAAATAAATCCTCATTTAAACTCACTGTATAAATTTGGAAATCTTAGATTAAGCACAAGTGGTACGTTGCATTTGAATGTAATCAGAACTGATCTCGCCAATCAATTCTGATCACATTAACAGGATAGTGAGAAAAGAAAAGAACGATAACCAGTATACTCGATTTATCCCCCAAACTGTAAGTATTTGCCAAACATTACTTCCATTATGTATTATAAAACATTCATTTACAGAGGAAGAAAAATAAAGAGAACAGAGGAAGAAAACTCCCTCTGCCAGCATCGAATACTGCTGCTCCTGGCCCTCAGGTCTCCATGGAATGGTTCTCCGGGAGTTGCTCCAGGTTCTCTGCTCTCCAGTGGTGTGTTTATTTGAGAGAATGAGTGTCTCCCTACCTAAAATTCTGCTGCTGGTCTATTTTTGTATCAACCATCATCTGCTGCTTGTCACCGCCACTCTTGACCGACTTCAAATATCCTCCACTTATGCACCGCATACGTGCATTTTTTCATGACTAGCATGTCATGCTAGTAAAACCCCCGTAACTAACTCCTGGTGAGTTGGTTAGATGAATCTGGATGTATATACATCTCTTAATGAACCTACAAAGTTAGAATATAAAAGTAAATAAATGAGAACGCAAATAATGAAAAATAGTTAGTATTATGATTTTTTAAAGTTAAAAGTTATATTACTCATTAATAGTTAACTAAAGTTAAACATTAAATATCTTAATTGATATTTATTAATTATATAGAATTTTCATCAATGCTATTAAGTTAATTAAATTATAAAAATAAATACTAAATACTAAATTTTTTTGTTAATCAAATTTAACTAAATCCTTAAAATTAAAAATCATAAGTAAATAAGTAATTAGAAATTTAATAATTTATTATGTATTAATAATTTATTATATAAGAAATTAGTTTGCTAAATTAATTCATTAATTATTTAATTTTAATTATTAGAATTTAATACTTTAATTTTAAATATTTTTAAATTATTAAGTATATTTTGGAGTTTATTTGTAATTATAATTAATTATATATTTTTACTATAAACAATATATTGATTAATTATTAACTTTTATTATTACTTTATTTTTAAATTTTATCTTTTTATTAATATCAAAATTGTTTTAAATTTATAAATTTTATAAATTATTTTATATTAATTTGACTTACTTAAAGTTTACTTTTATTTTAACTTTGCTTCACTTTTCTTTTTTTCTAAAGTTAAATTTTTCTTTTTTTATTTCTTTTTATTTTATATTATGTTATTATTTTTTTATCATCTACTCATCTCCCCCCATTTCAGCGCACAGGGGGGATAATTTCTGCTGGAATCGCGGCAGTCCACTCTAGCGCGGCGATCCAGCACAGCGGTCCTTGGCTCCTCCATTCTAGAAAACGGTCCTTTGGCGGTCAGAAGAAACCCACGACAGAATGCTCCTCATCCTCCAGCGGACCAGCCTCAAGACCACAGCGGTGGAAGGGGGTCTTCAGTAGCGCACACCCAAGGTAGCTCGGCTCTTCCCAGCAGCGGACCTGGTTTGACTCATGCGGCGGCTTCATCCCGGCTCCTCGCGGTGCGGCACAAGCCTCCTCCTTCTTCAACAGATGCAGTGGTGCAACGATTCCATGGTGACACAACCCGGACTTTGTAGATGGTGCAGCGACATAAGGTCTCCACAGTGAGAGAAGGAGAGTCACTGTGCGTCTATGAAGTGGTGTTACGGTGCGTCTGTGAGGAGTTTCACAGTGAGACAATAATGCACAGAAACAGTGCCACCGTTAGTTGAATTAGAGTGAGTCTATCAAAGACACGGTGAGACCATAAAGAGACCGGTGCGTGGTGACACCGTGACCATAACCGAAATAAAATAGTGAACCTACAAAATAAAAATAGTAATTAAAATAAGTTAAAACATAAATTAAAAATGAACAAAATAATTAATAACAACTAAATATTAATTAAAACAAATGAAAACTTAATTACAACAAACACATTAATAAATTAATAAAACCAATTAAACTTATGTTAAATTATAAAAACTTCAATTAGTAGAATTTAAATTGATACAAAATTAAAAACTAAAAATTAAAAAGAAATTAAGTTATTAAAATTAAATATAAGATTTAACCATTTAAATTACAAAGTTAAGTTAGTGATGCTTTAATAAACTAAATTAATTAAAATAGACTAATAATTATCATTTTATTGGACAATTGAATTACGTTTAGACATAAAATAATAAAGCTTGAATATATTTAGTTTGTTTCAAAACTTTAATTAGTAATTAATGAACTATCAAAAGACATATGTTAATTAATTTTTATACATGAAAAATTTAATTAAGATTACATTAATTATATGCAAATGCAGACTTAATTGATTAATTAATGTTAAAATACTAGATATACAGACAAAGACAACAAACTAAATAAAAATTAATTATTCTATAAAATTAAAGTAAGAAATAAATTGATTATTTTAAGGCTTATAATACACAATTAATTATAAAAATTGGTTATTTATTAAAGTTAATAATAAAAATACAAAAGAGCCATTTTTTATTAAAAAGTATAAAAGTAAGTAATTAAATTAATAAAAATTAATTAAAAAGATGTGGCAAAACATGTGTTTTTAAGGACACATCAAATATTTTGTCTATAAATAGAATATCATTCCTCCCCCCTTCTTCGGGGGTGACCATATTGAAGAGAAAGTGTTTCTTTTCTATGTGTAAGACCAATCATCCATGAAATCGTGAAATCACGTAACACTCATGGTAGAGACTCCCGCATGACAAGTTTCTTATGGGTCCACAATTTATTAGGCCAAAAGTTGAGTAATCCTTACCAAACCTCTTTCAACCTAAGTTGGGTGCACACAAGGTCTCCTTCTATACGCAACCCTGACCTTGCGTGCAATCTGCAATCTTGCACACACCCACTCTTTTAGACTCCATAGACTACCCTTGTGTTATAGAACCATGTTCAAGAAAAATTTTCTTACAACACCCATAACATGAATGCACCACTTTTTCACACCCCTCCATGCTTACAGGAAACAATTTCATGGTCCCTCATGTGATATCCCCTATGCTTCTAGTGCATGAATTACCAAACCTCTTTCGTCTTAGCATAGGTAGCATAATAAATTTTGTTTCTTAGCATAGGGACATTATGATTAATATCGTGAGTTAACACTCCTCCCATTTTTATAACCTGGAAGTTACAATTCCATGACCCAACTAGAAGCGCAATGATCTGTGGTCACATAATCCCAAAGGGTGAGGAGTGAGCCCCCTTCATCTGAGTTGCATGATGTAAAACTCCCTAGTAACACATCCTAGTTATATGAAATTAAACATCATAACAACATACTCATCACATGATTTTAAACCATAGTCTTACCATATGATATATACATAGGATTCCACATGTAAGACCCTAATGGGATTCCAACTTCTCCACTCTAGGGGGTGAAACCTGAACACCTAGGAAGATCCAAAGAGTAATCTGCAGACCTTATCCCATACTGCAGGATGACTATTCAGTCAAAGGGTGGACTGTTTACACAATGATTAAAACCCACATACACTATAAAAAACCATATTATGCTCCATGTATGACTCACATGGAATGAGATCCTCTCTGGGAAGCCTCCACGTGTATGCCCCAACCGCATCATTGTTACTCCTAGCAGCACCCCAACATCTATCCACCAACAGACAAAGTGGACAATGTAATTTTCATATCAAAATGCTTCCTATTTTTTCCCAAACTGATAATGACTCACAAGGGATTATAGGGTAGTGGTGATCCTGACATCTTCATGATCCCAGACCTTCAAGGCTGCTTTTATGCGTAACACCCAACTATGAAAAACTCCATGGGCTTTGATTCTCAACTAACTCGAATACATGAGAATCCTCCATAAGGTCTAAACCAAACATCCACATCCACCTTGATTTTATTCAGGACACATCCCCAGTATGTTCATGTCCCTCACCTGTGAGACCATATAAACTCCATGTCCATAGAGAAGATCAATGCGTAAGCCCCCACTATTTCGATCTACATGGGTTTTGATATTTGTCTTCTATGTAGGGTATGTAAGATGCCTCCCTAACGATCAATCCTTACCAATAGTAAACTAAGGTTCTAACTCTGATGGATTTACCTCCCTAATCCACCCAAATGGGGGTTATTATCAACATTTAATGTGTGACATCTTCCCCTTATGGGACACACCTCCGAGTTCAACCTCCACAGGGGATTCAGATCCTTCCATCGGTAAAATGTTTAGGTGATCTGTCTTATGGATATACCTCCATGATCCACCCTAAGGGGTGTTATGATCAACCTTCATGGTGTGACATATTCCCTTTATAGGATACAACTCCTGGATCTTCCTCCATAGGGTGTTATAATCCATCAATCTGTAAATTTCCATGTGTGACATATTCACTCATGGAGACACACCTCATTAATTCACCTCCATGGGGAACCTTAATCTACCAAATTTGTCTCCATAAGATGTTAAATTTGTTTCCTAACCCATCTCAACCAGACACCCTGCTCCATCTTCACAAGAGGATAAAATTGTGACCTAACTCCAAATACACACCTCATGAAAAACATGGGACACCTAAGGTGAAATCCTTGGATGATATGTGCCCATGAAGCCATTCACCTCATGTAAAACATGGGACACCTGAGGTTAAATACTAAGAATATATAATACCTAAATGTTAGATACATCCTGATTGACAATGAATTCCTTGGGTTCCATGCCTAATATGCCTCCATGAGATACCCTCCCAAGATGAAGAATATAGTTGACCAATGTTCGCAACATCCACACACACAAGCATTTCCCAATGTGAGTACTATTCTGAATGAAGTTTGTTGCCCTATAAAGACCAATTGGAATATCTAGAGATAATAAGTGTAATTAACCAGTGTCCAACTAGAGATGACATTGGTAATGAACTTCGAAAACATGAATTAACTCTATGAGGGAGACCTTGAATAGGTGATGTGTTCCAAGGATAAACCCATGGAAGGAGGAACCGACATCCCAAAATAATGTTTTGATCAATGAGAATAAATCTCCCTTGAAAACGATGAAAGTTTCCCACCTTTGGAATGCGGGGTAATAAAGCAGAAAGCGCACATTGACAATATTGTGGATTTGTGGGCGTGTCCTCATGAAATCCACAAAAATATCTATGTTTTATTTGAAATTAGAATATTTGGATTATTTGTATTGATAATTGATATAAAACACTTGGGTGGAATCCTACTAAGGCTATTTAGATCACACCCTCCACACACCCCTTTAGCAGTGTGTATACATGGTGTTGTATTTTGATGTAGGGAAAGGAAAAGTGATGTAGTGAGGTAGAAAGGTTTATATCTGTTAGGTATGGGTAGTTAGTAGTTATATGGTGGGTTATTTCCCAAATATGACAAGGAATAGTGGTTGTTTGTTTTTAGTAATCCTCTCAGGTTTTGTTGTACATGATCCTTTTGTTTTATCTTTATTTTGTGTTATTTTTATATTATTGGTTCTCTTTGTTCTGGAATATATTTTATCTAGTTTTCTTCAACTATTTATTTGAATTGTATATATATATTCCATGTATTTTTATCAGTTTTGGGAGAAATTTTTCCCTATGGTTGTTTTTTGTTACACGTGGTTCCAGTTAGTAGCCCATGGGGATCGGGAACTACCATTGGGTATGTAGCAGATCATCTTGGTTTCTAGTTTGGAGGGTAACACAGGTCATCTTATTATAAATTGGTAGCAGATGATGGTTATTCTCTATCTTGGGAAGTTCATAGAATGTAGATTTTATATTCAATACTTGAGAGGTAAGTTGTGGTGAGTACATGAACATCTACAACCATATGAGCCTTATGTCTCTATGGAAATTGGGATGTGTATTTATTATGTTGAGTTTTTTTATTAAATATCTATTTCTAATTATGTTTTTTCTAGTTTAGACTCAAAATGTTCCTATTGTATAATTTTTTTCTTCAGTTTATTGTGTAAATAAACATGCCTCTAAGATGTCATCCATGGGTTCCATAAGAGTGTGTAGGGAGATATGCTGCTCAAAAAAATCCTTATCTATATCAAAATATTATAAAGGCTATCATGTGAGAATTAATTTCAAGGATTATAATGTACCATAATATCAAGACCAAGTTTTTAAGGTACATCCAGGTTCTAGAGGACATAAATATGGATCTCATGAGTTCCTACTTGAGAATCCCTCATATTTTAAATGTACATATGAACCTCAAGAGGTGGAGTAATGGATAGACATGATTTATTATATCTTCATCTTTCTGGAGGCACATTATATTATTATAAAGATGTTCATTACTTTTCGGCATAAGGGTCCCCAAAAAAGGAGGGTTTTATTCCATGGTATAGGTAGAAAGGCATGTAGGCTTGGATTGGAAGGGGTCAAAGACTCTTCTTTCAGTAGTTTTCCCATAGCCTCTGATGATGGAAAATGTTTTGGAGTTCCTCTATTTGAAATAAAGATATCATTTGATGTTGTAATACACCAATAGTTTTGTGTTTCTTATTAGTTTTTCTATGAAGTTGGGTAGTAAGGATATTCTAAAAGATCATAATTACCTATAGGGTTTGAAAGAAGATATCCGATCAAAGGTGTATATGAAAAAAATTACCACCTATAATGATACATTTGGTAGGTCTATGATTGTAGAAATGAACATGGTCGAAAATATTGGTTATTCATCCCTTTATCTTCCACCATGTGGTTAATTCAGTGGTTTATAGGGGAAGAAGAAAATTTTGAACAATCATTGTAGGATTAGCAGTGGTGGTTCTCACCAATAGGTATCCTCTTCCCCATTAGTGTCTTTCAACATTGTTCCATTGAGTTGTTACTAGTGTGACAAGGTCACTCACTCTCAATATTCTTCTCTCTCCATCGAAAATATGTGAAATGCTTGTGGAAACCATGAATATTATAGAGGATCTTATAATCCATCCAATAATTTCATTATGTTTGGGGATCTTCAACTCCAAAATCTACTATGGCATAGTTCGAAACATAAAAATCCCCAGGGATCAATCTATATGACTCAAGAGTAATGTATCCTCTCACAGTGGATGAGTCTCCAATAGATTTTGATATGGGCCTAATGACAGTGAGAGTTACTATAATTATTTCATCTTCTATAGAAAATATTTTTTTAATACAGGTGATTTCATATCATTTATATTATCCCATTTTATGATGTACCAAAACTTCCAAAAAATATCATGTCCTTTATTATGGTGTTACCAACACCTCTTGCAAAGAGAAAAGATAATGGGTTTCTTTTTCAATTTTATTCTTTATTGATAGTATATAAAATGTTATTCTAGAATTTCCTTATCTCTGATCAGAATCTATTTGACATCATCATAGGGATGTATTTCTTGTTTCTCATCATGATGAGATTTAATTCCATCATCACCATGTTTTAATATTTTCTGCATATGTGATCTATTGGGTGCTTTAGGGAAATGGTATCTAAGGTATGGTCATGTATGACCATCCTACCTATATCTAAATAGTCTTTTATCAAACGTAGTAGTTGAATATGATTTCATTTCTTTTATCAGGGATCTTACCTTTGTTGTTAGGTACTTAACTGATGTTTTACTATAAGGATTTTCACGTCATCATCCAAATAGGTAGGTGGAGTTTATTACTGATTAGATTTCATGTACGCAACTAATATAACCTCTTATTTCATAGAACCCATTGAGATGAAAGAGCTCAAGACCCAGTTGTATGATTTGTTGGAGAAATGTTTTGTCCACCCTAGTGTTTTTCCATGACCATCCCCAGTTCTATATTCAAAGGAGTTTTATGGTTCAATTCATTTTTTGTAGAATATCGGAATATTAATTGGGTGATATTTGAGTATAATTACCCTTTTCCCCATGTGGATGACTTGTTTAATGAGTTAAAGGAGGTGAAACAGTTTTTCCAGATTGATCTTTAGTTGGGTTATCATCATCTTTGGGTTTGGGAGTAAGATATTTGGAATAACAATTTTAATAGTAGGTATATCCATTTTGAATATATTTTGATTCCTTTTTTATTTGGCCAATTCTCCTCTAATTTTTATGGTTTTTATGAACCATCTACACCATTAGTACCTCGACACCTTTTTCACTATGTTCATTGATGATATCCTAGTTTATTCAAGATCTAATCATTAGCATGAGAACCACCACAATCATTTTATAGAGATCTTGATAAATCGCTAAATTAATGTAAATCTTCAAAAATTAAAATTATATATTCAATAAGTGATGTTCTTGGGGATCATTATTTCTACGTGGGTAATTTCATTTGATCCTGAGATGTTGATGTTTTTCTTATTATGGGAGGAACCACAAAATGTATTTGAGATTTGGAGCTTCTTAGGTCTTTCAGGATAATATCAATGGATTTTCAAGGATTTCATAAGGTTGGAATCACTTATAAATGAACTTACCATGAAAGGGGTGAGATTTAGTTGGGATCCAGAATGCATGTATTAATTCAATGAGTTGAAATGACTTCTGACAACAGCAACTATTTTGATCTTATCCAAGATCGGTGAGGGGTATGTGGTTTACTTTGATACATCGGGTGCTGGTTTTGGATTCATGCTTATATAGGATGAACACATTATGACCTATGGTTCTCATCAATATTGGAAACATAAGAAACCTTTCCCACACATGACTTAGAGATTTTTGATGTTATGCATGCATATATGTGTAAGTGGAACTATATTTTTGGGGACATGTTCACAGTGTTATTTTATCATAAGATTTTTAGATATATATGTTCTCTGAAATAATTGAATATTAGATAGATATAGTGGGTATAATATCTTAAGACATTTAGATCTGATGTTTCTTACACCCCAGGGAAGGGAAATGTCCTAGATGAAACTCTCAATTGAAAAGTTTCATCATAGAAAGTTATAGAATAAAAGGAAGAGTGGGACATGATGGAACTGTATACTCATATGCGTATGGATTATTAGGGTGATGAGTCATGTTTGGTTTTGACAAGTTCCCAGTTATCTTCATCTTTGCCATAAACTAGCCTGGGTAACCTGGTAACCCGATAGATGATCCGACCCTCACATAGCCCAAAGGGAATTCTCGATCCCCATTTGTCGGTGACTAGCACCTAAAATCATAAAAATGAAAGTGGGAATGATTTTTCCACTAATAATGTAGAAGTAAAAGAATAAATAATGTATGAATAACAAAAGAAACTCCACTGGGAGTAATGTATCAGAAATCAACAAGGAATAAACCAGCCCAATGTAATACAACCCAAGTACCAAAATAGTGGAAAACATCCCAATTTCCTTTTGAAACACCTCACCAAATACAAGGATCAATATCTAGATCCAACTCCAAGAGATCTTTTCCCCTTACTCGAACCAGTATGGAGATAATCTAAAAACACTCAAAGGCGCAAGTAGGGTCTGAGCTAAAAATCCTAGTAGGGTCTCACCAAGGATTCCATAACAAATTCCCATAATAGATTAAACAAATGAATTATTTCAATTTTAAATTAAAAAAATTTGGAATTTTAAATAATATTTTAAAAAAATCATGCTATATAGTTCAAATGATGGAAATATTTTAATAAAAGGCTTTACAAGTGATGAAATATTTCAAAATCTATGGCATAAATAAAACATTTCATATAAAACAGTTTATATAAATTCAAGAGGAATTTAATAGAGTTTAACAACATTAGAATAAATTTATATATCTTATATAAAAAAGAGAAAAAAATGGCCATCTGGAAAATAGGTATGAAATCTCCAAGATATAGGAATTTGCACTTCCTAAGTGATCACGAGCATATGTGTAAACACGCATCCACTAGACACTGGTAAGAGATGAATCTTCACCATCACTTAAGGGATGTGACCTACTATAATTATGTTTTAAAACATTGTATAATTATAGTGTGTGCCCAAATAACTCACAATCTACCTAAGTATTTCGTATTCTCTTACAAAATCAATGATTCCCAATTTATTTTAAGACTTCTTGAAATATAACTAAATCTTTTCCCCCATTTTCAAATTCAAATTTTCCATTTAAAACAAAAACATGTTTTAATCAAAAACATGAATTTTTAACAAGATAAAACCATTATGCTTTTATCAAAACATTTTAAACCATTTTCACAATTTAAAAAATTTCAAAAAACCGGTTTCAATAATTAAATTCAACAATTTAATTGAAACCATTTCCATCCATTTGAAAATTCATCCCAATTCAACGGAATTAGGGGATTTCCCCAATTTCTTTCCAAAAAAAATTTCAAACCTACCAATTCATTAGAATTTGGATTTAATGTAAAATAATTGAAAAAAATTTAAAATAATTTAATTTAAATCAACAATTGAAATAAGTCATGAAATTTAAAGTTAATAAATTTGGCCAAGCTTGATATAATCACTTTCCTTTTTCACAAAACTCAACAACCACAACAAAACCTTCCAATGAGAACGAAGTCCCAAAAGACCTAAAATCAACCTAAAAATGATATCCAACAACACATAGTATATATCCATCAATTTTTGGATGATCTATTAAACCATATGGAGGAGAAAGAGAAAGATATGAAAAAAAGAGAGAATGCTTACCTAGGAATTCACATCGCAAGCTTACTGACAATCAATCGCTGAACAAATGTACCCAAATGGGTAGGATGGATCCAAGATCACTTGGGATAGGATTTATGTTGAGATAATTGAATATAGAGGGGAGGAATATTGGGAATTTCATCCATTATTCTTGAATATAACCAGGATGTGGGGAATTACATGATGTGTAATGCCATTATATGTTATGAAATGGTAAAATTCCTTAGTTTCCAAAAAACCCATCACTTAAAATTAAAAACCAATATTTAATTGACACATCATGTGTAAAAAATCATCGCATCATGTAAATTTCACTATGTGAAATCGTCTCACGGTATGCACCCAACGCCCATTACATGTCGTGTGACCTAGTTAAACGACATGAAAACCTCATACATCCTATAAAAATGAATAGTTAAAGTTGAGAGTCCAAAAAATATATTAATTATCCATTATAGGTATCCTACCAATTCATTATCAATATTTCCCAGTGAATGAAAAGGAAAAACCATGACAAGTTTAAAAATTTAACTATCAGAATGGTAACGGGATGTTACAACCTCCCCACCATAAAAACATTTTATCCCTAAAAATCCTATGAAGAAGATTTCATGTCATAAAGATGTAGCCACTACTCTCTCATTAGTGCATCATGTTCCCATGTATCATGATTATCAAAACCATGCTTCCATAGAACACAAAGAAAAGGTATCATCCTGTCATGGAGTACCTTGGTCTTAGAATCAACTATCCAGACTGGTTTCTTAGTCAATGATAAATCATGTTCAATTTCAAGATCACTCCAAATCAAAAGTTGAGATGCATCAGAGAGATACTTTCTCAGTTGCGATACACGGAACATGTTATGTATTAGTTTCAACTTCGGTGGAAGTTCTAAGTGGTATGAAATTTTCCCCATCTTCTCACTAACTTATAGAGGTTCTATAAAATGAGGAAAAGATTCATTTTCCTCCCAAGCCATCGATGACTAAAACTAGGTCCAAATTTCAAGAACAATAGGTCACCAATTCAAAACTCCAAGGCTCTATGGTGACGATCAGTATAGGATTTATATCATCTCTTGGTCGTTAACATTCTATGACAAAATTACTAAATCTTTGATGTCATCTCTTGAAAAAAACTTGGTCCAACCAAGGAACTATCACCAATATCTAACCAAAATAACAAATATTTGTGAGGAAGGCCATAAAAGGCCTAAAAAAGATCTATTCTGATTTCATACTAATAACTATTGTTATAAGAAAATTCAACCAACCCCAAATGATCATCCCAAGCACCAAAAAATTCGAGAACACAAGCATGAATCATAATCCAAAGAATTTTTATAGCTCTCTCTATATGGAGATATGATTATGGATGGTAGGACAAGCTGATATGAACCTAATATCCTAGTGACTCGTGAAGGAATTTCCAATAGAGATAAGTGAACCGAGAATCCCTATTAGAAACTACAGCAGATGGAACTCCGTTTAAATGAAAAATCTCTTTCACATAGAGGTTTACAACTCCCCAACTTTGGATGAATCATGGATGGGTATGTTGTCAGAAAAATTGGTTATCTCATCAATCACAACCCATATCTCATTCTTCCTTATTTGGGTACAAGGAAACCCAACCACAAATCCCATAGAGATATCATTCCACTTCTATGTACAGACTAGAAGTGGTTAAAGTAGACCTATAGGTTTCTGATGCTCAACTTTTACATGTTGGAGTTTATAGCAGGGAGAAACAAACTAAATAATCCTCGTATCATACCAGGCCATCAGAACTACCGCTGCATGTCTTAGAACATCTTAGTGGTTCATGGGTGCAGATCCCACTGGGAATTATGACAACCCCCCATCACAGCCTTCCTTGCCACTAGGGGAATAACTTAGCAATTATGATAACATAAAACAACCTATTTAGAGAATGAACATTTTGAAACCATCTCCCCACCATAAATAAATTCACTAATGCTACATAATTCATCATCAAGCTATTTTTATGAAGAATCATATCAATAAGAGTGGATGTCAAATGAATTATGGATAATGAAACAACATCCACTGATTCTTGGACTCCAATATGAAACTGTGCAAAGAGTTCCATCAAATTCTAATCTTCTAAAGATTCTTTCACTACCTGGTTTGTTAGTTTCCTACTTAATGCATATTCAAATAAATTAACTTTACCCTTGGTGTAGGTGATGTCAAAGTCAAATGATTCTAGGTACCCCACCTAATACCTCTAGCGAAGGTTCAAATTTTTTTGAGAGAAAAGATATAACTAAAGATTTTGTGGACTCAATACACAGTAAACCTTTTCTCCATAAAGGTAATTCCACAAACTCTTATGCATGTTCATTACCGTTTCATGTTTATGATTGTGGGTTGGATAATTATTCACATGAGGCCCAATCTGATGATATCTATAAGTAACAACATGATTACCTTGCATAATAAAACAGCCCAAGCCTAAACCCAATGCATCACAAAAGACCAGATAGTCGTGCCTAACCATTTTAAGACTCAACACCAATATATTAGTCAAACTACATTTCATATCAACAATAGAACTCTGAAAATTATCATTCTAAGAAAACTTCACTCCAATTCGAGTAAGAGAATTCATAAGAGAAGCAATATTGAGAAGTACTTCACTAACCGATGATAATAACCGACTAAGACCAAGAAGCTCCAAATCTTGAAGAAATTTTGTGGTTGATCCCAGGATATAACAACCTTCACCTTCATAGGATCAAATGATATTCCTTGTTCTGACACCATGTGTCCCAAGAATTTCACTTTTTGAATCCAAAAATCACATTTCAAAAGATTAAAACAAATTTGGTGATTTCTTAGTAGACTCGGAACTATTCTCAGATGATTTCCAAGATACTCCTTATAATTGGAGAAAATGAGGATTTCATCCACAAATAATACCACAAAGGTATCCAAATACTGATGGAAAATATTGTTCATCAAAGCCATGAAAAATGCTTGAGCATTTGTGACATGAATGGTCAAAACAAGGTACTCATAATGGACATACCTTCTCCGAAAGGTGGTTTTATGAATGTCAGATTTTATTATCCTCAACTAATGGTAACCAAATCAATAGTCGATCTTTGAAAACCACTTCTCTACTTTCAATTTATCAAAAATATCATCAATTAGTGGAAATAAATACATGTTCGTCACGGTAACATGATTGAGCTTTGTTAACAAATGCATAGCGAAGAGAACCCTCATATTTCTTAGATAAGATTACAGGAGTTTCCCAAGGTGACATGCTCAAGCATAAACAATCCTTTCTCAATAAGATCATCCAAATGAGACTTCATATCTTTTAGTTTATCTAGTCTAATGTAGCAAGAGGGAATAAAAATTAGTTGAGTACCAAGCATTAAGTCCAAAGAAAACTCAACCTCCCTTACCAGTGTCAAACTAGAGAACTCATAAGGAAATACATCGGGAAACTTGATGAAATCTAGAGGGAGATAGCTGCTCAAATATTCCCACTCAAGATAAAAAACAAATACTAATATTAATTTCCCAAAATCATGATAAGAAGGTCTGTCCCTACTCTAACTTGGGTCCCATTCTCCTTGAAAGGTAAGAGACACACCACTGGGTATAGTATGGTAGAATCATAAAAGATAACAATTAATCAAGGCTTTATTGGTAATAATACAATCTATCCTGAAAATAACATCAATACATTTCATTTTGAGGACTAGAAAACCCCAAGACAACTTGACATCTGATAGAGAGAAGACACATGAATGCCTACAGAGACCCCACTTTCTCTTAGAACCAAGGGGTGTAGTGATATCCCTTGAAAAAGATAAAATATCCATAGGAATATTTAGTATATTAAAAATATAGGGTGAAATAAATTAATGAGATGCACTAGTATCAAATAGAGTAGTCACTAATGAAAATGATATAGTAATGATACCTCTCACAGTCACTGGACTCAGGGCTTCTTCCTCGGGAGACTCTTACACAATTTGAAGTGGCTTCATTTTTGATACATGTGGCTAGAACCCTTTTATACCTGTTGGATATAAATGTCTCATAATTTTAGGAGGATTTTTTTATCTTCTTCTACTATGCAGAGTAGAAAAGATGTGGCAGAATATGTGTAAGTGCCCTAAATGTTCGTAGGAGCCATAGTTATTAGGTACCTCAGTTCAAACCCTCTTAGAATTTCCTAGATTTCCACACTAATAAAAAATAAAAGGATGTTTTCTTGGAACTTTAGGAGGACTAGAACTAACCTACCATCGAGAATTACTGCAAGAATCAACTGTAAAGACCCGTATCTTGACGTACATGGACATTACATTACATTTTCGGAATACTTAGTACATAACAAAAACACACACTAAAGGATCGTAATAGTTTAGTGTCTTTGGAAACTCGGAACGTAATCTTCTAATCGTGGTGAAAGTTCTTCAATATCTCCCATAAAGGTCATCCCTTTTTTTTACCTAAAACCTTTCTTTATATCCTGGGGAAAAGAAAACATAAAAGGGTGAGCTCAAATGCTCAGTAAGGGTAAAAAAAAGAAATATCAATCACATCATATATATAAGAACATAGCTTTTGGAAATCTTAACCTGCAAAAAGCTCATAATATCATAACATGGGATAAATCATAGAAGTGAAATGTAATCCCAATAATCATAACATAAAACATGAAACTTTGTGCCATTCACACATAATCATAGAGAATCATTTCTTGTTAGTCAAGACTCATTGCCAAGACTATCTTAGTGGACAAAGTCCCTTTCTGAATCGAGTAACCCTCGTTTCAGTCCTGTTTCACTGAACCGGTATAACCTACCATTCCAGACATGTCTATCTCATGAGATATAAAATCTTTACCCAATGCATTGGAGGGAGATATAGGTCCCACCCATCTTATAATGAATCCTTTATTATGTGTGCCACATAATCATAAATCATACATCATCGCATAACACATGTAACAAAAATGGGATTCTTGAAACATCATGACATCATAAAACAAATCTTATAAGGCAAATGACTTCATAAAAATAATTCCCTCACAACATAATCAAATCAATGTAATTAAAGGGATAAAAACAGAACCCTTTATTATCTTAGATGGAAAATAATTTTGATAAAACACTTGAACTCCATTCTTGAGGAAAATATCCTTTCTTCTTCAAAAACACTTTTCTTTTCTTAACATGTCATACAATTATAAACTAAAAGAAGTTGATTAAAAATAAACTTGAAAACTTGTAAAGGAAGCTTCTTGGAAATAATGTTTTAAAAATCCATTCATGCCGTATAAGTTAAAAAAACATTCTTCTTGTACTTTTGTCAGAAAAGTCAAAAAGTACCTCGTACGAAAAACGACAAAAGATTCTTTTCATATATTTTACTAAAAACTCACCGAAGGGTAAAATTGGATTTAAAAAAAATTGTAGGTGGAATGAAATAATATTACATATTTAGGAAACATGGATGTGGATGATAAAATACACCCGAGTAAATACTTACGAATAAACAATCTCAGATAAAAATGAGATTGTGATATTTCCCTTACCTTAGGTCCGACTTACTTTGTAAGTGTCCGAACCTCCTGTATAATGATTTAAATCATGTTATTGACTTATTACAGAATCATATTCATTGTTATGATATCATATATGGTTCACTTATGACATTATATTACCCGTTCTTTTGTAAATTCCATGTTAAAGAAGCGTTTTGGGTAAAATCGTTTCATTTATCGTAGGTGTTTTGACTTGTTGTTCTTGACATCATTATTACTTATATCATGATTTACTTACTTCCAGAATATAAAATATGATTTATATATCATATATATTCAGTATATATATATATATAATAGGTAGATAAATAAAATGAAAAACACCGTTCATGGAGACGGTAGTCCGTACGTACGCATGAACGCTGTTTTCCTTTCCTTATTGTCTTGAAATGGAAGTAAGTAGATGACATACATATGTATATATATACATAAATCCAGTAGCTTTATAATGTCATATATTTCATTATTATTTCTTATATATACTTTATAATCATTCTTAAATGGTTAACATGGAGAATGAATCTCATCGCGTCGTGGAGACGGTAGTCCGTACGTACGCACGAGCGATGATATCATTTCCATAAATACTGAATTGAATTGGAGTGGATTATACAATATATCAGAATCAATATGATGTTGTAATAACTATGTATAGTTATTCTTTACACCATTATACCCAACCATGTAAGGTGGTGGTGGAAAATAGATTACACCACGGCGTGGAGACGGTATTCCGTACGTACGCACGCGCGGTGATTTCTTTTCCCGTAGGATGGATAGATGGTGAAATAGGGTTGTTTCATACTTATAATAACATATCAGTATATGAGTGATACTGATGTTATTACTTCATAATGAAACAACCTAAGAAGAAGAAGTGGAAGAAGAAATAAAGATGAAAGAATTGGTATCGGTAATTACCTCTTCTTTGAAGTGCCTCTTTGAGACCTCCTCTTAGGGCACTAAAATTGGTCTTTGAGGAAGACCAGAACCTCTAGGATGTTTCTAGGGAAGTGGAGAAGAGATTTTGGCAGGGGTTGGCCGAGCTTGAGTGCTCAAATTGGTGTGAGGAGGAGGGGGAGGAGGTGTCCTTTTATAAGGGAGGAGAGGGGCACCTTAGGAATATCTCAAAATATTATTTTATATTAAAGTCAAAATCGGTTTATAATGGTTCCAAAGGGTCTTATTTCGAAGCTAAAGTGGGGATGGGTCGAAATCCTATCAACCAATAGAATTTAGACAAGTTTAGGATATTATTTTAACCTTATAAATTAGATTTAACTCCAAGTTAAATAATTTAACTTTTACCGTGTCTTTTTGTTTTCTTTCACTATATGGTTAATACACTTACTATAACATGCCAAACGAACCCCAAATTATTTATTATTAATATATATATCCTTATCTAAGTCATTTGGCCGAACCTTAGATTTTTAGGAATAAAATAACAATTAATAATATAATATTTGATTTAAAAACTATTTTGTGTCAATTTTGACACTATTTGATATATGATTTTTGTGAAAGTCATAACAGAATTAAATGTTCGAACCAAGTTGATTAAATCAACATTAATATATCATAGTAACTTAGAAAATTAGTGGAATTCATAAAAATTTTCAAATTACATTTATTTTGGTGTTTATAACATCAATTATGTCAATATTTCATTAATAAGATAATTACTGCATCATCGTTGTGTCATACATAAATTAAATTATTTGATGTCTAAAAATTACAAATAAAATACCATCATGTAGGAAATCTTTTTAGCTTTCTAATGAATATTTACAATCGAATTTATCTTATGCATAACCCCATATTAAAAATGATTTACTTATTAAACTTTGATTTTAACTATTTTAACCTTTCTTTAAATAAATTAATAATAAATGTCCTAATCTAATCCAAGTGGGCCTAAATGGTCATATTTTATTCCTAAGTTTGTTTTTGGTCGAATTACACTTGTCCAATAGAATTAGGACATGTGTTAGGGTAATATTAATATCATATTTACCCTTAGTTAGCCTATTTACTGTTAACCGCGGTAAAAAAAAAGTAAAAAGTTACTATTCACCAAAAATTATTTTCATCTCATTGAACCACATTTTAGTCCTTGATATTAACCGTGTCTGTCGGATTTTCAAAATTCTATTCACAGAAGCGGTAAAATTAAGTTTTATGCAAAATTCAGTTTTTTTTAACCTACCACTTAGTAGTTTCACTATTCATCAAAAATTGATGTTTTTCAGAACAATGCCAAAATTTCATCCTAAGCTATATTCCATATTCCGAATTCAAAAATGAAATCTATTTTACCAAATTCATAACATAGAAGTTTCATTAATTAATTTTATAATTAAATCCCGCTGTTAAAATAAATAGCGTGTTTTTAGGAAACAATATATATCAAAAGATTGACACTTGATTATGTCTGGTTTAAATGTGAAATTACAACCAATGACCAACATTGTATTAAATTGTAAAAATATATTCTAAATATACTTTAAAACCACTCAAATTAATAATTTATCACTATTAATTATTTCGATTAAAAAAGTTGTTTTTAATTATAATTTAGTAATTTTCACTATTCATCAGAATGTGAAAGTTATCCGAAAAGTACCAAAATTTCACCTTAGGCTAAATTCGATACTCCGAATCCAAGAATGAAGTTCATTTTGAAAAATAAGATTTACAGAATTTTAAAAAGTGGTTATTACTATTCATAACGGCTAGTTTTAATAATACTTTAATAGCATATCATTGTTTCGTGAAACTCAGTATTACGTACCACACACGCTATCGAGGAAGGTTGCGATTGCGTGTAATGCAAGGAAAGTCAAGGATGCGTGTTGTGCAAGCTCCTTTTGGTGTAGCGTACAACACAAGACATTAATAAAATTAAAAAGAATATTTTTTATAAAATCTTGGGTTGTTACATTCTACCCCCCTTAAAATGAATTTCGCCCTCGAAATTCGTCGGGGTTATAAATGGTTTACTATTCGAAAGTTTCTTTAATAGAAACCCACATCGTAAAAAGGAATGTCAAAACCAATCTTTAAAAACAAAAGTATGAAACGTAACGGTTACCCAAATAAACTAATCATTGGGTTTCCACATAGGTGAAAATATGGATATGGAAGAGAAATCTAACCATCATGTTCTGATGGAGAGTGGTAGAGAACATGGCTATGGAAAAGCTAGCAATCATAAATCCATAAATTTGTGACGATCTAAGGTACCATCTGATTAACCAGATATAAGAGCACTAGGACAACATTTTTGGTTTTCAAGATCGTTTCCCTAAAGTTGAAGATTTTGAATTAGAATAAATATTTACTTTATTTTGGTACAATCTCACTGTTGTTCGTGCCTTTAACAATTTCCACTTCATCTCTTAAATAAATGAAGTTGAATTTGTTATTCGTGAAGTGTTAGCAGATCATGTGACAGAATGACGGGTCATTCCATCTGTCTCAAAAGGTTAGCAAAATTTATATACATAAGTCGATCTATAGTGGGATTAATCATATATGGTTCCTAAAATGGGCTTATACTTCATATATCATACTGCTTAATATAATAACACTAGTTTCTACTAAACAGGGACTTCCTGTAGGTCAGTGGTAGGCGATAAAGGCCAGTCGCACTTCGGTTGTGGGTTCGATTCCTATAGCCTTGTCCGAAGCGATGGGCTGTCGCCCGTCCTGCAGGTTGTCCTTTTTCTAAAACTATATTACTATAACATCCCATCAATAATATCGAAAAAACTTCTATCCTTAAACAATACTAACTTATGTCCAACATAATCCATTCCAATCTTTAGGCTTATCCATAATACTGCAGTCCACTCTCGTAACATAGTGAAAACGATTACCAGAGATTTAATACCATCGTTGAACCCCATATATCATAAGATATGTTTTGTTGGTCACATTCCAAACATTCAAAGTCCTTAATCATGTATTCTCTTGAATACCCATTGAACCTTAGTGAAAACTTGAATGCAGTTAAAAGTTTACACTTTCCACATACCAAAATCCTCAAAATTCTATATACTCAAACCATGATATCACTTAGTCCTTATATCAATCATGAGCTCATGAATACTATTAAACATTTCATTTTATCGCATATCATCTTATTTCCAAAAAATATCTCAATCACTTTGAATACCACATCAATAAATATTGCCATACTCAATGATACAACATTATTTTGGAATCCCATTACATAAACACTTAATCATTCCACCACATCGTTGTCATATTCAACATTGCCAATAGTGATCGCATGTGATTTCCCTTTGTCCTTTGCCTTCAGTGGTTGTTCATGCTGATCATCACTAACCCTTGGATTAGGGCAATTATTAGCATAATGCCCCATTTCCTTGCACTTGAAGCATTGAAGTGTTGGCGGTGCGTTCTCTGCAGTGTTTGCTTTATTCACATCATTAGAAACCCTTTTTCCATTACTTCGACACTCAGCTGCTCGATGACCTTCTTTTCCACACTTAAAACATTTTCTAGTCCCTTTAAGACAATCTACACCATGCTTCTTTCCACACTTTGTGCATAAGGAAACATTCATCTTCTTTTCACCATTATTCTGAGATTTCTCCTTGACCTCCATCTTTCGTTTCTTGTCAAAACCATGAGATGGATATGTAACACCAACTTCCATTTCTACCTTGATAGCACAACGCACAATTTCTTCATAGCTACTGAAGTCTCTTATAGCTAATGCCCTTCGAAGACTTGGTTTTAAGCCACTGAAAAATCAATCAACTTTACTTTCAGGTTGGATGATAATTCCAGAAGCATACCTTGCAAGTCTTGTAAAATTTGCTTCATAGGTACCAACAGATTCATCGTCCCTTTGCTTCAGTTCAAGAAACTCTTTCTCCATCTTTGTTCGAAGAATACGAGGGAAGTACTTACTGAAAAATAAGTTCTTGAACTCGTCCCATTCCATGGACTCAATTTCATCTCTTGGCCTCGTATTCTTGATAAGATTCCACCATTGATCAGCTTCACCTTCCAAACGATATACTGCTAAGATGACTTTATCATGTTCAGAACATTGAAGAACTAAAAATATCTTTTCAGTAGTACTGATCCATTGTTCAGCCACAAGTGGATCAGAAGACCCACTGAAAGAAGGTGGACGTTGCCTCATGAAGGACTCAATAGAATATTGTTCCCTTCTCTTCTCATTTGGAAGTCCAGAATGATTCATAGCTTGTGTAAGTATAGCAATAAGATTTTGCACTCCATCCCCCATAACATTTGTTTGTTCAGGAGGGCAATCATTGCATTGTCCATTGCATTGATCAACATGGTTCCTTCGGGTTCCAGCCATCGTCTAAAACCCAAAAAGAATAGTGTGAGAGGCAAAAATCATGCTAGGGAAAACAACATAATAAAGGGGGAGTACCTTCAATATCCAACATCTTAGGTTTAATTCTATGATCGTTAGCGTAATTCTATTACTATAACCTATACGTATACTTATCCCTAGGGACATCCCTAGACATACCTTAGAAATATCTCTAGGGATTTCACTAACGTTTTCACATCCTAGTTTCCAAAGGTTGACTAAACCTTTCCTCTGATACCAACTGTAAAGACCCATATCTTGACGTACATGGACATTACATTACATTTGCGGAATACTTAGTACATAACAAAAACACACACTAAAGGATCGTAATAGTTTAGTGTCTTTGGAAACTTGGAACGTAATCTTCTAATCGTGGTGAAAGTTCTTCAATATCTCCCATAAAGGTCATCCCTTTTTTTTACCTAAAACCTTTCTTTATATCCTGGGGAAAAGAAAACATAAAAGGGTGAGCTCAAATGCTCAGAAAGGGTAAACAAAAGAAATATCAATCACATCATATATATAAGAACATAGCTTTTGGAAATCTTAACCTGCAAAAAGCTCATAATATCATAACATGGGATAAATCATAGAAGTGAAATGTAATCCCAATAATCATAACTTAAAACATGAAACTTTGTGCCATTCACACATAATCATAGAGAATCATTTCTTGTTAGTCAAGACTCATTGCCAAGACTCTCTTAGTGGACAAAGTCCCTTTCTGAATCGAGTAACCCTCGTTTCAGTCCTGTTTCACTGAACCGGTATAACCTACCATTCCAGACATGTCTATCTCATGAGATATAAAATCTTTACCCAATGCATTGGAGGGAGATATAGGTCCCACCCATCTTATAATGAATCCTTTCTTATGTGTGCCACATAATCATAAATCATACATCATCGCATAACACATGTAACAAAAATGGGATTCTTGAAACATCATGACATCATAAAACAAATCTTATAAGGCAAATGACTTCATAAAAATAATTCCCTCACAACATAATCAAATCAATGTAATTAAAGGGATAAAAACAGAACCCTTTATTATCTTAGATGGAAAATAATTTTGATAAAACACTTGAACTCCATTCTTGAGGAAAATATCCTTTCTTCTTCAAAAACACTTTTCTTTTCTTAACATGTCATACAATTATAAACTAAAAGAAGTTGATTAAAAATAAACTTGAAAACTTGTAAAGGAAGCTTCTTGGAAATAATGTTTTAAAAATCCATTCATGCCGTATAAGTTAAAAAAAACATTCTTCTCGTACTTTTGTCAGAAAAGTCAAAAAGTACCTCGTACGAAAAATGACAAAAGATTCTTTTCATATATTTTACTAAAAACTCACCGAAGGGTAAAATTGGATTTAAAAAAAATTATAGGTGGAAGGAAATAATATTACATATTTAGGAAACATGGATGTGGATGATAAAATACACCCCAGTAAATACTTACGAATAAACAATCTCAGATAAAAATGAGATTGTGATATTTCCCTTACCTTAGGTCCGACTTGCTTTGTAAGTGTCCGAACCTCCTGTATAATGATTTAAATCATGTTATTGACTTATTACAGAATCATATTCATTGTTATGATATCATATATGGTTCACTTATGACATTATATTACCCTTTCTTTTGTAAATTCCATGTTAAAGAAGCGTTTTGGGTAAAATCGTTTCATTTATCGTAGGTGTTTTGACTTGTTGTTATTGACATCATTATTACTTATATCATGATTTACTTACTTCCAGAATATAAAATATGATTTATATATCATATATATTCAGTATATATATATATATAATAGGTAGATAAATAAAATGAAAAACACCGTTCATGGAGACGGTAGTCCGTACGTACGCATGAACGCTGTTTTCCTTTCCTTATTGTCTTGAAATGGAAGTAAGTAGATGACATACATATGTATATATATACATAAATCCAGTAGCTTTATAATGTCATATATTTCATTATTATTTCTTATATATACTTTATAATCATTCTTAAATGGTTAACATGGAGAATGAATCTCATCGCGTCGTGGAGACGGTAGTCCGTACGTACGCACGAGCGATGATATCATTTCCATAAATACTGAATTGAATTGGAGTGGATTATACAATATATCAGAATCAATATGATGTTGTAATAACTATGTATAGTTATTCTTTACACCATTATACCCATCCATGTAAGGTGGTGGTGGAAAATAGATTACACCACGGCGTGGAGACGGTATTCCGTATGTACGCACGCGCGGTGATTTCTTTTCCCGTAGGATGGATAGATGGTGAAATAGGGTTGTTTCATACTTATAATAACATATCAGTATATGAGTGATACTGATGTTATTACTTCATAATGAAACAACCTAAGAAGAAGAAGTGGAAGAAGAAATAAAGATGAAAGAATTGGTATCGGTAATTACCTCTTCTTTGAAGTGCCTCTTTGAGACCTCCTCTTAGGGCACTAAAATTGGTCTTTGAGGAAGACCAGAACCTCTAGGATGTTTCTAGGGTAGTGGAGAAGAGATTTTGGCAGGGGTTGGCCGAGCTTGAGTGCTCAAATTGGTGTGAGGAGGAGGGGGAGGAGGTGTCCTTTTATAAGGGAGGAGAGGGGCACCTTAGGAATATCTCAAAATATTATTTTATATTAAAGTCAAAATCGGTTTATAATGGTTTCAAAGGGTCTTATTTCGAAGCTAAAGTGGGGATGGGTCGAAATCCTATCAACCAATAGAATTTAGACAAGTTTAGGATATTATTTTAACCTTATCAATTAGATTTAACTCCAAGTTAAATAATTTAACTTTTACCGTGTCTTTTTGTTTTCTTTCACTATATGGTTAATACACTTACTATAACATGCCAAACGAACCCCAAATTATTTATTATTAATATATATATCCTTATCTAAGTCATTTGGCCGAACCTTAGATTTTTAGGAATAAAATAACAATTAATAATATAATATTTGATTTAAAAACTATTTTGTGTCAATTTTGACACTATTTAATATATGATTTTTGTGAAAGTCATAACAGAATTAAATGTTCGAACCAAGTTGATTAAATCAACATTAATATATCATAGTAACCTAGAAAATTAGTGGAATTCATAAAAATTTTCAAATTACATTTATTTTGGTGTTTATAACATCAATTATGTCAATATTTCATTAATAAGATAATTACTGCATCATCGTTGTGTCATACATAAATTAAATTATTTGATCTCTAAAAATTACAAATAAAATACCATCATGTAGGAAATCTTTTTAGCTTTCTAATGAATATTTACAATCGAATTTATCTTATGCATAACCCCATATTAAAAATGATTTACTTATTAAACTTTGATTTTAACTATTTTAACCTTTCTTTAAATAAATTAATAATAAATGTCCTAATCTAATCCAAGTGGGCCTAAATGGTCATATTTTATTCCTAAGTTTGTTTTTGGTCGAATTACACTTGTCCAATAGAATTAGGACATGTGTTAGGGTAATATTAATATCATATTTACCCTTAGTTACCCTATTTACTGTTAACCGCGGTAAAAAAAAAGTAAAAAGTTACTATTCACCAAAAATTATTTTCATCTCATTGAACCACATTTTAGTCCTTGATATTAACCGTGTCTGTCGGATTTTCAAAATTCTATTCACAGAAGCGGTAAAATTAAGTTTTATGCAAAATTCAATTTTTTTTAACCTACCACTTAGTAGTTTCACTATTCATCAAAAATTGATGTTTTTCAGAACAATGCCAAAATTTCATCCTAAGCTATATTCCATATTCCGAATTCAAAAATGAAATCTATTTTACCAAATTCATAACATAGAAGTTGCATTAATTAATTTTATAATTAAATCCCGCTGTTAAAATAAATAGCGTGTTTTTAGGAAACAATATATATCAAAAGATTGACACTTGATTATGTCTGGTTTAAATGTGAAATTACAACCAATGACCAACATTGTATTAAATTGTAAAAATATATTCTAAATATACTTTAAAACCACTCAAATTAATAATTTATCACTATTAATTATTTCGATTAAAAAAGTTGTTTTTAATTATAATTTAGTAATTTTCACTATTCATCAGAATGTGAAAGTTATCCGAAAAGTACCAAAATTTCACCTTAGGCTAAATTCGATACTCCGAATCCAAGAATGAAGTTCATTTTGAAAAATAAGATTTACAGAATTTTAAAAAGTGGTTATTACTATTCATAACGGCTAGTTTTAATAATATTTTAATAGCATATCATTGTTTCGTGAAACTCAGTATTACGTACCACACACGCTATCGAGGAAGGTTGCGATTGCGTGTAATGCAAGGAAAGTCAAGGATGCGTGTTGTGCAAGCTCCTTTTGGTGTAGCGTGCAACACAAGACATTAATAAAATTAAAAAGAATATTTTTTATAAAATCTTGGGCTGTTACATCAACACACTTACATTTTCCCCTGAAGGAACTCCTGCTTCCAATGGGAGAAAAAGGAGATCCCACCAACCCTAACTTACTAGCTAGGTTCATCTCAACCATCATCACCCTATCCATTGCATCAACATAAGTGGGAAGCTTCAATAAGAAATCCTAAGAATGGATATCTGGTCAAAGTGTCAACTCAAATAATCGAGCCTTCATCCTCTCATCAGATAGAATAATAGGGTAAAACTACATGAGTTCATCAAAGTGATTTAAATACTCAGTCATGATTCTATCATCCTACTCAAGATTGAAAAAAAAACATAGACTTGGACAACACCATTGAATCTTGATAGAATTGGTCAGTGAAAGGAACCTTGATGTCTTTCCACTCAAATCCCTCATGTCTCTTTGACATCGCCATCGTGCCCCATCATCTCCTACTTGGTCCCTCCAGCACAGAGTTGGCACACTTCACCTTGATATCATTCGATGAACATCCCCCTGAGGTTCCAAGCCTAAATCCTAAACAGGGACTGGTGGTGGTGCATGTCCCAAATCATGTACAGTACATATGATCACCTCAACTATATTTAGATCTACCAATGGATTCACTCACTAAGGTTCATAAGAATCATCTTCTGGGATCTAATTCAAACATATTTTCAGAGGCATGATTAAACACAACATCAACAAAAAACAAGGAAGACATTAGATCATGCTCAAACAGACCAACATTGGAAATATAATCCTAATCGGTAGAAAAAATAGGATTTGGATTTCACTCAATCCAAATCAAAATAGGGAAAATAGCAGAACTAAAATACTATACATATTTCCCTAACCACCTCTGGTAAATTAGGGTTCACTGTAGTAAGAGATTTCTAGGTATCAATTGAAACTACCTCCTAAGTCCCAAAAAGATTTCAAAAATGCATTCTGACTTCAAGACAAAATATCAAATTTAATTTAATACCAATTTTTCATGAACCATCCCAGGTACCTTGGAAACCTGATAAATGAGCTAGCCCTAACATATCCCAAAGGGCATTCTTGATCCCCACAGGTTAACCACTTACACTTGTAATAATGAAAAATGAATGTGGGAACTATTTTTTCCACTAATAATGTGGAAGTAAGGAAGTAAGAAAGTATGCATAAAAAAAAGAAACTCCACTAGGAGTAATGTACCAAAAGTCAAAAAGGCATAAACAAGCCCAAGGTACTAAAATAAAAGTACCAAAACATAGAAAAACATCCCAAATCTATAAGGACACAATTCAAAAATCTATGGTCCAATGCCTAGATCCACATTTAAGAGATCCTTTCTCCTTTCTCGAACTTGGAAGGAGATAATATACAAACACCCAAAGGCACAAGTAGTGCATGAGCTAAAAAACCAATTCGGTCTCACCAAGGATTCCATAATAGATTCTAATAATAGATTAACCAAAGGAATACATTCAATTTGAAATAAAAAAATTGGAATTTAAAATAATATTTAAGAAAATCATGTTATATAGTTCAAATGATGGAAAATACTTTAAGAAAAGGATTTATAAGTAATTGAATATTTAAAAAACAATGGATTAAATAAAAAAAATTATATAAAATAGTTTATATAAATTCAGAAGGCATGCAAATCAATTTATCAACATCGGAATACATTTATATCTCAAATATAAACAAGCGATAAACATGGTCATTTTTTTAATAGGTATGAAAGTTCCAAGATATAGGACTCTACACTCCCTAAGTGATCATGAAAATATGTTTACACACATGTCCTCTAGACACTGGTTAGAGAGGAATCATCACTACTGCCTAAGGGATGTGACCTGCTGCATTTCTATTTTTGAACATTGTATAATCGTAGAGTGTGTCCAAACAACACCCAATAAAATTAATTCTTGCTTGTTCTCTTACATAATCAATGATGGAAAATTTATTTTAAGACTCCTTAATATAAAATACAATTCAATTATCCCATTTTAAATGATAATTTTCCATTTGAAACCAAAATATGTTTTAATAAAAAAACAGTCATTTTTAACAAGATAAAACAACTACTTTTCTATCAAATAATTTTAATCCATTTTCACAATTTAACTACTTCCATCAATTCCATTTTAATAATTAAATTGAACAATTCAATTGAAATTATTTACATCCATTTTCACACACACCCCAATTCAATGGAATTGTTTTTTTATTTCATTACAAAACCATTTCAAACCTCCCAATCACTATAATTGGGTTTTAATCAAAACCAATTTAATAAAATTTCAAACTGTTTAATTTAAATAAACAAATAAAATAAATAGATAAATTTATGCTTAATAAATTTATCCACGTGAGATAGAATCAAATACATTTTTCCCAAAACTCAACGCCCATAATGAAACCTCTTAATAAGAACAAAGTCCTAGAAGACCTCAAAACTAAACCTAGAAATGAGATCCAACAACACATAGTATAGATCCATCAATTTTATGATGATCTATTAAATCTCAAGGAGGATAAAGATGATGAGATGAAGAAAAAGGGGAATGTTACTCTGGAATTCACATTGTAAGCACAATAATGGTCGATCACTGAATGAAAGGACTTGGATGAGTTTGAGGTCTCCAAGATCACCTAGGATAGGATTTAAGTTGAGAAAAATGAATCTTGAGAGGAGGAAAAGTGGGTTGTTCAACTGTTCTTCCTATATATAACTGACATGTAGGTAATTAATGTTGTGTAAGACAATTACTTGTTGTGAAATAGTTAAATTCTATAACCACCGAAAAACCCCATAACATCAAATTATAAACTGATCTTTAATTAACTCACAAAGTGTAAAAACTCACACATTTTGTAACTTTCATAGTGTGAACCATTCTAATGGGATGCACCCAACACCAATTAAATGTTGTGTAAAATAATTAAATGGTGTGAAAACCTCTTGAATACTATAGAAATGACCATTTTAAGCTGAGATTCCATAAAATAATTGACTTCACCATTATAGGTATCCTTCCAATTAATTATCAACCCAAAATACTCAACAAAAAGGAAAACCATGACATGTTTATAGATGTACCTATCGTATCAGTAAAAGTATGTTACAATATCTCTTGGAGTTTGTTTTATAGTTTCATCAGTAGTATCAAAGAGTTCAGAGGAATTAAGGAAACCCTTTATGGAGGGGATATATTTCCTAGTTGGTATCTCTCTTATTATGATATTCACAGTTTTGAGGGTCAGTTTTTCATCCCAGTATCTATGAGGAATTCATTCATTCTTTATTTTCATAGTTATTCATTTCCTATTCATCTAGGTGCTATGAAGATGGATTGTTACATTATATGGTGATTCTAGTGGCTGGGTTTGAAGCATGAAATTATTGAATTTTTGTGCCACTAATACAACTGCCATAAGATAAAGATAGATCATTTGAAACCTTCTATTTTTCTCAATCCTTTTTTAATTACCTTTTTTGAAATGGGTTGTGTTATCCATGGAATTTTTTTAGATTACAATGGACTCCTTGATGGGAGAAGTCTATCTATTTGTTGATTGATTATATGAATAAATATTATCATTTAATTTTGAATAGGGACACTAATATGGTTGATGATTTGGGTAATATGTATCCGCAGGAGGTTGTCAGGTTACATGGGGTTTCCAATACTATTATCTTGAAAAGGGAGTCAGGTTTACCTCTTAGTTCTATAAGAGTCTCTAGGATGTGATGGGGACTTAGTATAGATTGAGTACAACATAACATCTGCAAATGGATGGTTAGGCAGATCATGCTATTCAAATCATATTGGATTTTTTCCATTCTTATGTCTTGAATTTCAGTGGATAATGGGATACGAATATGGGGCTGGTTGGTCTATCTTATAACAATATTTACCATTCATTGATCAGAATGGATCCCTTTGAGTCTTTGTATGGTTTCCCATGTAGCTCACCTATTTTTTGGGAAGAGGTGGGAAATACCTCCCATGTGGTACTGAGCCTTGTTCAAGATATGTTAGTAAGGATTCATGAAATAGATCATTTCTTGGTTACTATGCAGATTCATAAGATATTTTATATATAATTTTGATGATTTCCTTTTTAGGTTTCCATTAATGATAGAGTTTTCTTAAATTTTTATCCTCGTTTCGGTCACCGTCAGCTTGAGAAAAGGGGAAATACTTCTCTAAGACATATTGGACAGTTTTAGGTAACTGAGCGGCCTAGTTAGTTTTTATTATCAATTTTAATTTCTAGCTTAGTTGAAAGATATTAAGTATATTTTCCGCATATCTCATCTAACAAATTACCATCACAATCCTTAGCATTATCTGAGTTGGTAATATATTGAATTAGATCCCGATGTTTATGTTGTAGAGAAAATGATGGAGATCATCGATACACAAGTGAAATTATTCCATGGGAAGTATATCTATCTTTTCAGAGTGTTATGGAGATGTAGATATTATTCTCAGAAGACATGGGATCTTGATTCATCAGCGAGGGAGAAGTTTCCAGACCACTTTTTGGATAATTATTCTTCCATGTGACTTCCTTCTTATGGAAAGTCCTATGGTAGGAATATTATAATATCCTAGATAAATAGAACTCCCTCTTGGTGTTTAGTATCTTACAACATAGTTTTTTAGGGAATATGAGTTGTTTTGTATGTTTTTACAGAACCTACTATTTGTGCTGGTGTAGAGAGAACTTACACCATAAACTCAAGATTTATCACAAAAAATAAGCATTGGAAAGAATACAAGAAAAAAGTTTATGAGATAAAATATTTTATATAAATATCTCAAGCTTTAAATTGTAAAATCATCAGTAATAGTAATTTAACCTTAGGTGACATGTTTTTATCCATAAACATAATATAGGAATTTACATCCTAAATCATTTATTTATAACGTGAACCCTTTACCCCAATTAGTTTTTATGAACTAAAATTCTAAATCCAAATTCTTTCAGTATCATCCTCCCCGGACCATACCCTAAGTTCCCTCTATTAGTTAAAGGTGCCTCCTCATCTTTTGGATTGCTTCTTTTAATGCTCTATATTTAGCTCGGTTACGTCACTTATCTCTATGTAAGATACATTTCATCTTCTTAATTTCTCTTGTTATAGTAGCAGTGTTGGGATATGTTTATAGATCTATGTTAATGGGGTGATGTTTTTTTATCCATTCTAGTTCTTTTGTGTGATCGTCTTCTAAAGTAAAACCCTTGAATTGATTATGTTGTTACAAATGAGTTCCTCCGATTGCGTTGTTATCTATCCTATCCACCGACTATTTTATTTATGAAATCGATTATAAGTTTTTGGAATTATTTTTAGGGACTATTTGTTTGTCTCTGTGTTCCCCTTTGTGTGTCTGGTTACCCTGGAGGTAGTTTATGACCTGATTGTGAGGTATTTGGTTCCTTTTATTTCCTACATTGGATGCACCATAATTGTTCTTGATTTTATAAATTGTTTTATAAAAAAATTGGAATGATTGATTTGTGTGTGTAAATGTATTTTTGATAAAATATAGTCTTTACATTATTTTAATAAATGAAAAGGTGTTTTCAAATAATATTGAAATTAATTGAGAAATGTGTTTCTAAAGTATGTTTTTTATGGAAAAAATGGTTGTTTGGAATTGGTTGTGAAATGTAAAGGCCTTTTAAATTGATTTAATAAAAACATCACATGGGAAGCCTCTGGTACTTAGGTATAATGTGTAGTATTCGGATTAATCCGTTTTATTGTACAGGGGTTCACTCATGGGGTGTTTCTATACTCCTTGGGCTATGTTATAGGGACATGATCTTGAAATTTACAATCGGTTTGTTCATGATTTATTCATCTACTCCTTAGGCCTATGTTTTAATGTCTTGAGTACAAATTACTCATTGATTGTGGTATGAGTAGTTTCTTAGCCTAACATATATTTACCCTTTTCATGTTTACCGTTGTTATTTTCATTCTACTATTTTTCCTTTGAAACACCTACATTTATAAATATTCAATTATGCTTTGAATTTTTTTTAACTACCTTTGTTTTTGAACTATGGAAAGAGGGGAGATATTTACCATGCATTTAATATAAAACTTCTTTACTTCTTATTATTCCATGTTTTCATTGAAATGATCATATTTGTTTTATTTGTAAAGATACTTGATATGGAACACCTAGGTGGGACCTACTAATCATATTTATCTCACACCTTACACACCCCATTAGTGGTGTATAGTGTTTGTATTGTATTTTGATATAGGAAAAGACAAGTCACCACAGTTAGAAGGCAAGGCTTATGTCGACTGGGTATAAGTAATTGGTGGTGAGAAAGTGAGATATTTCCTATATATTACATGGAGTAGTGGTTATGGGATTTTAGTTTTCCTTTCATGTTTTTTTACTTGTAACTTTGGTTTTATCAGGATTTTAATTTTTTCACTAAAATTTTTTCTCTATTATTATGTCTTATATTTACTATAGGTTTATTATTCTTTTCTTTCCATTGTATATATATATATTCCATGAATTTTATTTAATATAGGGAAAATAATTACATCTGGTTATTTTTGTCAATATGGTGATAGTCACCAACCCGTGGGGATCCTAAACACACCTCTAATATGTATAGGATTAATTTAGGTTCCGGTTAGGAGGGAAACTGTAGTCAGATCACTACAACCTGATTAACCATACCTACTTTGTCTAGTGTTAGAATATCCCTCATTGCATCATGAGATCTTTCCTCCTCATGTAATAAGCCTTCACAGAGTATGGATTCTAAATGTACCCAAATACCATGTAACGTGGTGGATATAAGCATCCAACTATCATATGGAATGGTAACTAGTAATGTTTGGTCATTTCATAATACAGATACCTGATCAAGGGGTGAAACCAACATGGAATGCATAATTTATCTGATGATTAAGGATAATGGAAACCATAAGTGTCCAACCAGCTCATAACATGGAAACCCAAATATGGGGAGAACCTTGCTTGATAACCATATAGTATCTTACTAGAGATATGATCTTCCCCCTGAGCTTCTTCCTCTTTATGTTCAAGATGTAAACAAAATGCCTTCCTTTCAACTCGTGTAACCCCTTTATTTTATATAATAAATTTTATGTTTTTTCTTTGACCAAAACAATACCTTTTAAAAAAACCATCTAGTATCTAGCTGGTGCATATCATGGAAACCATAACTGTCTATCCAACACTTAGAAAGACATCCTAGTCTGGGGGAGAACCCATCATGATAATCATATGGTATCCTATGAGTACATTGAATGGAAACCATAAGCGCTCTACTAATAAATAGCAAGGAAACCCAATTTGGGAGAGACCCCTTCAGGAAAACCATTCATTATTATAGTCCTAGGGACCTGCCCTTGAAATTCTCATCCCTTACTAATCACTAACCAGGGAAATTTCCATGTCATTACCTAGACACTCCCAAATCATGCAACACAACAACTTATTGGGCAGTGCATCCCACCTCCATCCTCATATATCATATCAAAAAGGGTTGGCTCACTGCCCATCCCCTTATCAACTAACTAGGTTTACCCCACCAATAAATGACCAAAAATCACCAAAATCTTACACATTTTACCCTTGAGATTCAGATTCTAAGGTAACAGCTAAAATCATCAGTACCCATCCCCCATATCTCATTTCAACACCTATCATTCAAAGACAAAGTATCCCTCAACATGACCATAAAAATAACATTGACACATTAGCCTAAATATTTAATCCTCATATGCATCAATATCAAGAGATAACACAATTACCATCACACATCCCAATAATCCTAGGTTTTTTATCACACCCAACTTATCCACCAGTATAACTATGGTCTAAAAACTCATGTAAGCACGTCTCGTAAGGGGAGGAATACCTACTCTAAACTCATCACACTAGCCCAAAATTATTGAGGAACCATAAGGTTGTCACATGGAGAATCCCTATTCCATCCACCTCAATACATCTCTCACCTTTACAAAAAGGTCACTATGTGCTGCTTCACTAGGGCCAATACATTTCATTCATTTTATTTAATTAACACAACTCAATGTCCATGAAACTCAAGGAAAAAAATTCCAAACCAGGGCCCATTCATCAACACCCAAGGAATTTAACTGATGTATTTGGTCTATTATGGTCTAAAAAAATTCATTTCATAGATGGACATTTCATTATATGTTTAATATTTTCACCTAAATTAACAATTCTATAATAAATCCATTTTAAGGCCAACCCCTTATTGGAGGGACCACAGGTTCATTCACCATAACTAAACATGCATACAATCACAGTAAAGGTACAAAGGAGCACCTAACTCATTTCGAATATTTCTCACTTGAAACATATGATTCATCAACTCTACCAAATCTCATCTAAGGTCCAATAAAGCACATCTATCTCACCTGACCACCAAAAATCCATGTGAGGCCCTAACTCATATTCAGAACATCCAAAAATTAATTATAATCAAGATATAATTAATTTAAATGATTTAAAATTGATTTAAAATTTAATTTAATTATTCCTAAATGGACAAAATATTATTAGGACATCTTTTGACACTAAAACCAATATAAATGAGGTGAAATATACTCCTGATGCACCTTTGAGCCAAATAACAATGATAGTCTAAATTAGTATCACTGATTTAGTTTCCAATTTTACCCAAAATCTATAAAAACCCTTAAATAATGTGTATATCAATTTATCCTCCCTAAAATATAGGGATATGACATGAAGATATCATCGTAAGTTATCTTATAGCAAGTTTGAGTAAAATTGATTTTAGAAACAGATGACTCCATTTTGATTTGGTGGAATCCACACTGAACCCTAAATCAGTTTGCACCAAACTCAAAGATAATAGATTGAGAATGAAGAGAAGGTAATGAGGAGGAGGAAACTTACCTTTGATTCCATCATATCACACACTTAACAACCTTAAATAGAGAAAAGGGGGAGGGGAAGTCTCACTGGGACACTCCTCATGTTCCTTTTCTCATCTAGAGAAGAAAGAGAGATTGTGCCTCATTTTTTTTATAATACCATATCATGTTTTGTAGTGAGACCATAATTATGATACCATTACCTTTTAATATATTCTCATATAATCATAGAATGTCCGAATTTCATCCCCTAAATCACTTAGGTACACCCCATGAAGCTTATTGACAATATAAATGACCTATTCACACAATTAATGTTCTACAACTGCACCTTTTTATAAATCAAGCCCCTGAACGCTCCTCATACATTCTCTTGAACCTTAGGTCAATACACTAAACATTAAACCATATCCAAAACAAAATTTATGTATATTCAAATAATTTTAACCTCATTCCGAGTCTTTGTTCTGAAAATGAACATCCAAAAAACGAAAATTCAAATTCCTATTGAATTTCATAACCCATTAATACATAGGGTATTATAGTAGGACACAATTACATATCATTTTTCAATCATTTACATGTTGTATAACATGTGTAAACTCAATCTAGGTATACATGGATTTTTATGTGTTTCTTGTGGTTTTACAAAAAAACGAGAGATGAATAGACAAAGTGTAACTAGTTACACATGTATTGTTTCTTTATTTGGACACATTGAGTATACACTGAATGAATATAAATGTTTCATGTGGGACTACACTATTAAAATTACATTGTGTGTAAAATTTTCCACTATATGACATGTTACATTCATTGTTTACACCATGTGCTTCACTTATATTACCATTAGTATACACATTATATACTACAGAATGTCATGTGGTCATACACGTTTCATGGACTATACGGTTGGACTCAAAGGTATTATTGTCATGTATAATTTAACATTCCATGTAAGGAAATAGTATACATAAAAATATATACATAGTACATGTCACTTGACATGTTGAGTGATAGTATATACCATGAAAGAGTTAAATAGTATAGATGTATTTGACCTAACATAGATATCACATGTCGTTTAACCTACAAAGTGTACAACATGAACTTATTATTTTAAAATTAAAATTAAAATTATTTAATTTATTTAAAATAGTAGAGGATAATATTATTATTTTTAATGTTTAGAATGATCATGATCTTGGTCGAACCATGTATATGTTAGATTTATGTTTTTAATTTAATTATTTATTTCATTATTAATTTGATAATTTATTATAAAATAAAATATGAGGATATTCAAATAATATATCCCTCGTTTATTATATATAGTTTTTTATTTCTAAGGATTATTTTTACATAACCCTAAACCCTTGTTTCCCCTCACTTTCATGTGAGGAATGTTTTTTAAAGGATTGATCTCCCAATGAGATGAAACGGTTCAAGATAGGAACCAAGTTTAATTCATCTAAGAAGATACATATAAGAATGGATAACTACTGAAACTCTATCCAAACATAGGATCAATAATTTATTTTCCCTAGGGACAATGTTGGTTTATCACTAGTCAAAAGAAAAATAAGTAGATAAAATCTCATGATCATATCAAATATTTATTATATTTTTTAGTTCGGGTTTATATATTTATTTATGTCATGAACAATTTATTTGGATTTTTAAACACAATCACATATATTAAATAACTTAATAGTCATTTTAATATGAAATAAAACGAAATTATTATGCATAAATTATTTTATCAGACATGGTATATTAATTGTGTAAAATTTACATAACATGAGAAATCACGTGAAGAATAAAATAAAGGATATTTACATATATGTTAAAAATACATCAATCAAAATATTAAGTTATAAAAAACAATTTATCACTAAATTGAGAATAAAACCATATCTCAATATATTAGTCATGACCTTGTTAATATACTTTCAATTATCAAGGATTTCTTGTGAAAGTATTTAGGTAAATTAATCTAGTTAACATCAATATTTGATTTCCTTATCAAGACTTGGTGTAACATGGAGGTAGGATTTGAGAAAATTTGAGATTAGGAATTTCAAATAGGGGAATCCTTTCAATAGATCAAGGCATTTTTAGTTAATACAATAAGTAAAAAACTTCATAAATACCTTTGAATAAATTGATAAGGCCTTTGGATTCATTATTTAAAGGGGAATATGGATCCTTTACACAAGAATGCTTGAGTGAAGAGATATTCTAGACCCAAAAATTGTGAATTTTCATATTTGATAAAATAATGGGAGACGAATTAATTTATTAATTTAATGAGTTGCAACTCACAATGAAGAAAATGTGTAAATTTATTATAGAAAAATGTAAAATATGACCCAAGAAAAACTAAAATCGATATTGGGAAAATATAATTTCATCATCAATAAAAGAAATATAAGTGAGGTACTTTCACCTAGACATTTCATTACTAAAACTTTTTTTTATAACATGGAATGATATATTCCTAATCTACAACCTCATAGAGCAAGTGAGGGTGAGAAGGATACCTATATGAGGCACATGAATCATGAATTATATGTTGGATTCATCGTGTTATCATCTATTCATAGAGTTATAATGATGTTTTATAAGGACATGTCTTCATACACCATGATAGCATATCTTTCGAAATTTGAAAATGAGAAATAGAGGAAAAAGATTAATATAATTTTTATAGCACTATATGAATGAAAAATAGAAAATAGATACCTTGATAGTGATCATGAACTCAGGATATTAATATAAATTGATCAATTGGTGAATTTTAGTTTCTATATGGATAATTAATTATCTCAATTAATCTCATATTATTATCCTTACCAAATAGATTCCACATTTTAATTATGAACCACATAATGAATAATATGGATAAGATTCTCAAGAATCTTTTGAATATGGTTTTTTAAGTTGTTAAGTATTGGTGGGAACATGGTGCCTCACCCCTTATGGTGAATAAACTAATGGAAACAGTTAAAAACCAATGAAAATTTTATATTCATTGATTTCTATACAATAACCTTAAAATAAAAAAAATATTTATAGGTAAAACAATGAATAATAGGATATCTTCTTCACATATGGTATGAAATTTCAATAAAACTATAATTATAATGAATTGAATAAAAAGAATGTATAAGATTTAACAATAGGTATAGTTATCATTTCATGTAATATTTCTAATTCTATTCTTATATATTTAATATAATATGTAAGTCATATAATTATATCCAAATATAAAAACCATGTGATATATAAAATATTATAATAATTATAGTGAATCTTCAATTTATTGATGGGAATTAAATCTTATAACAACAAATAAGATCGCATCATCAAGATTTCCAGGTGGATTTATTCTCTTGAAACAATTTTTTGTAGTAAAGTTTACCAAAACATGTATCCTAGCATATTTTTCTTGAAACAATGATATATTATTTCAGGTTCGAGATGAATTATATTATGGTATACTATACTTAATTAATAGTTTAAAACTACATCAATCAAAAATTTATAATATCAAGAATTAATTATAAAAATCATAAAATGCTTAGTTTTTAAAAGTTGATCCATTATTATGTAAATAAAACTAAATTCCATAGATATACCCAGAATGGTTTTTAGACTCTTTTAATCTATGATATATTGGTATTTTGACATGATTTCTTATAATTTTTTTAGTCAAATAAACCTTTAGATATTAAAGATGTTATTTCAAAAAATCATCCACAATCAATTTAGAAATATATGTGTGAACTATTATAAGGATAAGTTAAATTTAATCTCATATACATCATGATATTCCTTTAAATAATTTTAGTAATTTAAATCCAAGTAACAAATATTCTTGGTAAAATATAAATTTTGGCATGGGGTGGGTGAGATGAAGTATATCTTAAACAATAATTCATTGATAATTATTATGTAGTGTGCAATAATTCCAAAACTCAAACTATACAAACATCAAAGTGATGATGTTATTAAAATGAGGATCAATGATAATTATTATAACCATTGAAAATCATTGATTGTTCATTTCAAGATATGTGTTCCCAAATAGATAAGTTAATAACACATTAGAAATTATATGTTTAATTTAATATCCTTTAAATAAATGTTAATTATTTATTTAGGAAATTATATTTAGATAAAAAAATTCAGGGAAATAATAATAATAATAATAATAATAATTTATAATAATTTTAAGAATGATTTGTTGACCCAAAACACACCCCAAAAATATATTAAGAAGAAAGATATAAAGTATAATATTATTATTATTTGACATGGTGATACTTAGAATAGACAAATTGATGAATGATTTTTTTTTGAAATTGGTGATTTTTTAATATTAAGTATAAATTATGAATTATATTGTTTTAAATATTATTTGAGTCATGTTATGTAAAAATTAACTCTCTATAATTATCTTAATACAATATAGAATAACCCCCCCCCCCATTAACCCACTCAATAAGATAGAGGGAACATTATAATATTTTTCAGTTGATGGAGAATGTCATGAATCACTTAAACTTATCATACTAAAAATAAAAATATTCAAGAATGCTATTAAAAGATTCATGGATCATAAGAAGATACAACTGTAGGAGTCTAGATTTGTAATCTCATTGAAAATGACAATGAAAAAAGTTGGTAATGGATTTGATCAATGTAATTCCTATTTTCAGGTTATTTAAGATTTAAATTAATAATAAACTAAATGTGAAAGATCATATATAGAATATTCTAGGTTCTCTTTCATCTTGTTCTTCAAAATTTATTTTTCGAAATTGATGGAAATCAAATAATGGGCACCTTCCCACCACTTTCGTTATTCCGTAGAACCTTCATTACTAACATTTATCATGTTTAATAAACACTATTATACACCCCACCTAGTATGATTTTTAATCTGCATTTCAATATCCATTCTAAAGTATATATAACTAGTGATATATTTTACTATGATGTTGACATCAATTTAATTAAATGATAATTATAACTTATTAATTTTTTTAATACCTATATATACATTTAGTAAATATAAAATCTACCAATATAAACTATAATCATGGGAAAAATTGAAATCATTTAAGAGTTCCAGTTTAGCACAAAAAATATCAAAAATGTACTTTGGACACAATTGAACCACACAAGTGAGTTATACTCAACCCTTAAGACACAGTAAAGGAATACTGAAATAGATATGGAAAAATATATCATAAGGTATTTAATGAAGTGTGAATGTACCAACCATGATTTCAACTAAGCTATACGAGTTTTGGTTCCCATGTTAACATAGTAAGGTATAAAAAATATCCAAAGGCATAAGTTATCAAGTAATTTCTTTATATAAGAATCTTTGATGAATATATATCTTTAATAACCAATCCTATAATTAATATTCATAACCAACACTTGATATTACTAGAATATATTTAGGTAACCATGTTTCAAAAGAGTAAAAGTGGGTATTCCCTTGAAAACATAATATTTGGTAAACAATTATTAAAAAATAAGATATAGGAGTGGAGTTAACATATAATTAATTTTCCCACCAAAATAAATCCAAAATGATATTTTGTTAAATTTTTTTAATAAAACCTATAATAAAAATCCTCGATAGTGTGAAGTGTAAATGTTATACATATAATTAATCATTAGGAATATGTATGAGGTTATCTCTTTCCCTCTTAGAAATATAGCTTCCACACACCACTGAAACACTCTCATAACTTCAGGTTATGTGTGGTTCATTGACTTATAGCTAATTCAAGGTTATGTGGGAATATCTGATTTCAATTATAGCATATTTTTCGGGGTTCAAGTAAGTTCACTCCAGTTTTATAATTAACAAAATAAGTTAAGATATGGTAGAACTCTAATCTTATAAGATATATTTTAGTATTTCATGTATTTTAAAACATGAAGTAACTTCATTTCCACCCCTATTTAATTTCAATGTAAAGGCCCAATACCTTAGAAAGGAAGGTATTAATGTAAAATCCAATGAATGGGTTATAAAACAGACTTATCAAGGGAGAATAGATAACAACAATTAAGACTTATAAGGGTTCTAAATGTATAACTGATTTAACAAAAATTGTGAATGTAGTAAAAAAGAAAATTATTTCATGAAAATGTGAAAGTAAAGACAAATCAAATATTTTTACCCCTATTATAATAATACTTTTGAAATACATTCCTTAATATCATTAAAATGTAACTTTTTTCATTATTATTTAAAGAAAATCAAAGGGAGGCATGTTGTAGGAATATCTTGAGAATTAGTCTGTGAGTTGCGACCACTTACCAATAGATAAATATTTATGATCCACCCCTCAAATTCCAATAAAAAAATATCATCTTCTATGAACTAATAAAGAAGATACTATAAAAATACACCAAATATCAAAATCATTATCATCAAATAATTATATAAATATAAAGAAAATATGTTAAAAACTTATAAAATTCATATGATATTTAAATAAATAAAATAAAAATTTTATTTCATTAAAATTATCCTCAAATTTCATAAAAAATTGAAAATTTATAAAATAAAACTCCCTTTAATCACATCCCAAAAAACTATGTTAAATGGAAGGAAGCCGACCCAAAAAATAATCATTCGTCCAAGAGGAAAGGAAACCTAAGGAATAGTGATTTCACTATGATATAGTGAAGTAACAACTCAATATATATATAAGGAAGTGAAAAAAATTATAATAGAAGGACATGAGAGAGGAGATGACATGGAGAGATCCCACCTTAAATCAGCATGAAGAACTCTCCTAGAACCTACTTGATCCATATATGGGACATTGAGAAAAGGTATTGGATGTGAGGATCTTTCTATGGTTATTATAAGGGCTGGGGTAAATGAGTTGTGAGAGTCTAATTCACATAGTCTTAATTGTTTTAAGTCATAAATTTCATTTTTTTCCTTATTTTAAAAGAAAGCAACATGGACGCCACTAGAACTCCTACAACGGTCTGGTATATCACTGGAGGATTCACAATATTTTAAATGGATTCCTAAAAAACTCTATTTCCACCTCCTACCACCACCACATTGATTTTACATATATGAACAACCCTAACACTGAACATGATTTCCAAAACCTCCTATGAAACCTCAAACCAACCCCAAAAGACCTAAAGCCATCCTTGAAATTTTAAAATCAAATTCCAAAATCTAAAATGAAAAATAATTTATCAACCAAATACCATAAATATAAATGACCCATTTCTTAAACCATTATAAATTCCATATTAAGACCATAAACTTACCTAAATAAGACATGAACCATTACAATATTTCCTACATACAAATTTTCATCACCGCAAATTCCTATGAGATGCTCATCCAAACACTCACTACCCCAATGTATTGGATATATAAACAAAAATATTTATGATTACCATGAGGAAAAACATCCAAAACCCTCACTTGTCACCTAAGACACCCAATTATGATTTCCAAAGCACAAAATATTATTATATCATAGATAAAAAACCCAAAACACTTCTCAAGTCACATCTCATATTATTCAGCCTGTTCAAATTCATACTTCCAAATTCGATCTGAATCATTTAGAACTACTAAACCCCATATCCATACCCCCTAAAATATCTAAATACCAATATCAAAGATACATATCAACTTCTATAATTCTATAATACCCTCAAACTCACCATCATGCCCTTATTTAATTATTATGAAAACCAAAATATGTAACTAAACCAACACAATAGATATAAATGAAAAAGGATGCACCGTCATAAATTTTATCCTCTAAACAATATCAAACAATAAAAATAAAACTAATATAACCCCCAATATAGAATTTTACATGTCATATCCATGACTGACATTATATTATGACTTTTTCTATATATAATATTATATTATCTTACATTTTTTAGAAAAATATTTTTCATTTTATAAAAACACACTGTAAATTATTTATGAAAATATTTCATTTTATTTATACTAATAACTAACACACTACCCAACTACTAATTTAGAAGAGATCTCCATTACTATAAAAATGAAATTACAAATAAAATTCATATAAAAGTTTCATTTAATTTAAATCTAAATTAAAATTACATTCCAAAATATCATTTACATCATACTTCTAAATTTAATCATATTTTGAACTATATGAACCTAATTTAAAACACAAACCAAAGAGGAAAAAAATTTAATAAAAACATAATTTCATTTTATAAAAAATATAATTTAAAATAAAATTAATGTAAACATTTTTTCCTACATTGTAAAATATAATATCATAAAACAATATCTTATACCGAATAGAACCAATAGAAAATTCATAGTTAACTACACTAGATGAAAGAAGCTCCTCATAAGCATGGATGGAAAGTATAGAAAGGTGTGTCTGAAGGATTAGTTTTCAAAACAAAAATATATCAACACATCATTACATATTAGATAAGAAACATTCTCTCTATAAATGTGTCACTTGATCAAATATAACAAAACATAGAAACAAATATCTTTCTTGGAAAAGAATTATTTGAATAGTGATAAAAAAGTACATATCCGCCCAACATTATTAACCAAAGATTATGCATCCTGACAAGTAAAAATATGTAAGAATAAATCATAAAATATTCTATTCTAATAAAATAAAAAAGAAAATATAGAACATTCCCAAAAGTAAAAATAAATGTAAAAATCATTGGCTTGATTTGAAAATGAATCATTAAACAAGATAAACTATCTTTCAGGGACATAATCATGTATATCTCTATCAAACGAACCAATTATGGGTTCATATTAACTCAATCATCCCAAGCAGACACACACATACACACATATTGGAAAATATTATATATATAAATATATCACTACTATTTCACATAATACAAAACATTTTTACTCTTAGTTATAATATAACATACATTATTAGACCTACGATATGTCATAACATGTTGAGTGTGCCTACCCATTGATGCCTAATGTGATGGATAAATCTAAGGAGGGTGAATATTGATATAGTACTAAATTCATGTCTCAATATCTATTCAATTGTACATGTTATATAAAAATGGAAACTTCCCTAAAACCAATGTTCTATATTGAACACCCACGCGTCCCTTGGAGACGTAATCTTTCTCCATAGAGGTTCGTGAAACATTAATACATGTCCATTCTAAAATCTTGACTGTAACATCCCAGATTTAAGTATATATTTTATTTCCCTAATTAACATAACCTGGTATAATATAAAATTTAGTATAGAATAAATATTACATGATATAAATAAAATTCATGACACTTTATTCACTCTTAATAGTACGTTAATACAAATGTTCATGAAACAAAGTATTATAAACCATGAGTTACAACATACGATGGACAAGTACTTCCTTTAAATGCCCAAAAATTAAAAAGTTACAATTAATAGAAATATATAATATCTTTACAACTATGAAATCTATTATATTAACTTTCTGTTGGAGAATCGTTGTTATTAAAACTAAACCAACAATGATAAAAGAAATAGTATGAATACACAAATCATTTTTCAAAATCCCAATTGGAATATATATGAATGTGATGTTTGATTTGTGAAGTTATAATGGAACAAATTCTAGAATGTAATGGGGGTAATATAGTTGTTATTTGAATAGTATAAAGGGGTATATAGTTATTGGGTATAATATATTTAAATAGATTACCACCTCAGAATTACCAGTATATAGTTAATATAAATAATAGTTTATTTAGATTTCAAATATATATATTTTCACTATACATAATTTATTTGAATTAAAATAAATGATTGTGGAATATAATTTAAGGAAACTAATTCACTTGTCAAAACTCCTGGGATTTGGAAGATTTTTTGTTGAATAATGTGTTTTCATTAAATTTATTACTTTAAAAGAATAAAATTAAAAAAATTAATGGATTAAATTAAATTAATTATTATAAAATAATAAATAACATCTAAGAAATATTTAAGTAATTTTAAGGAATATTAATTTAATTATAAATGGACAAAGAAATATGTTTTAATGAAAAACATTATTTTTAGTATACAAGAATTTATTTTAAAGTAAAAATTTTCATTATTATATTATGAAAATTAAATAAATTTATTTTATATTTATAAATAAACTAATAAAAATTAATTTCATTTATTATTAACTAGTATAAATAATATATATTTATTTTATGTTAAAAAGAGATATTTTCTTAAAAAATCAATATTTTGGGTATATTTAAAATTGATCACTATTAAAGAATATTTATAATGAAATTAAATTTTTATATATAATAAAATAAATTAAAATTCATCTAATTATTGTTACATGGTAAAGAATAAGAATAAACCTATTTGGGCTAAAAAATATATTTTTTAAAAAAGAAATTTATTCATCCTATATATTAAATTTAAATAAATTTTAAACACATTTTTAAATTTCATTTCATAAAATTGATTTCTTATTTTTTATTTGAATTTAAAAATAATCAAACAAGTTTAATTTTATTTTATATGAAAAAATGTTTTATCGATGTATAATTTTGTTACCATGGTGAAGTAAAGAATGGGAGAAATACTTAAAATAATTTATAAAATTGATAAAATTTCTCCATAACATATCACTTAAATATATTTTTGAGATCATGAATGATCTAACATTCTTACCTGTTAAATTTGGAGTGGATTTCAAGGAAAAATTATTTATCCTACATAAGGATTAATGGTTATTTGTTAAAATGAAACTCTTAATCATCTATAAATGGGACCCTCCACTGGACTTTCTAAACCACACCTATAATTACAATTTCAACAAAAAATATACCATATTTAATTTATTAATAATACACCCTAAAATATTGTATCCCTCAATCATAAAATTATTCCCTTAATCCTTTGAAACTAAGAATACTTCTAACATAGGATATGATTTATTCTTTGCATGTAATGAATTTTTATCCTTATTTTTCATTTACATAATTCTATTAATTCACCATAATTAAAATTTACCACATAAATAAATTCTAAATAATATCATTATACTTATTTAATAAATATATTTTAGTAATATCACTCCATAATCATACTCATCCATTGATTATAGCATGTTATTTTTCAGGTAAATTTAACTCCCTATAAGGACGATTCTATAAATTTTTATCATGGATGGTTTTGAACATATAACTTTTAACAACCCTGAATCCATTAACCTAGATATTTTTTCTACTTTATTATATTATAATAGATATAAGTGGTTTAAATCATAAATAATGGATCATCTTAGTAGTCTAGGAGAGACAGATACATACATGATACCAATTTTACATTGGGAATAAAAATATAAAACATAGTAATGGAAAACATTCGGCATATTTGAACTCATTCAAATAATTATTCTTCATATTTTTGGTAAAGAAAAATAAAAAAGGGTGATATCAAATTCTCGATAAGGGTTACATATAAAAGAAGCTATCATGAATAAAAAATTCATAATTAATATGGAATGGTAAATAGTTTAATATCGATGGAATTTAATAACATGAATATCATGATTATATAAGACATAATCAATATGGAAATGTAAATAACTGAACACACATCCCATTTCATTTATAACTTGATCACAAAATTAATCCATAGATAATATTCATTCAATACTCTTAGAGATAATAATAACTGAATTCTAATTGAAAGTAATGATTAATATTATATTCCATGATCTTAGAAATTATGGTGTTCATACCGTTAATACCTTTCATAAGATGGTGTAAAAATGGAGGTAAAACCCCATTTAATTTAGTCAACCAATATGTCTCATGAGACCAATTAATGCATCGAGAGGCTATATAATTTTTGGCCCCACCCTTCACTACATGTCCAACACAATCCTCATATATGAGATTCTCTGTATAATTCATGGATCAATATTCCTAATAAAAAAATATCAATATTGAGTAAAAACTATGTATATATCAATATTTTCCCTTTTAACCAAATAAATTTAAATGTAATAATAATATATAAAAATAGTATATAGTTTAAGAAATAATTGTATCCAACATAAAAGAATACAAATATTTAGGAGAAATGTAATGTTCAATGAAAAATGGTCAGAAGTAGGTGATTGTACTAATACAAAGTTAACAATCACAAAATTTACCAAGATATGAAAGTTTACCATAGGTTTGTTTCTACCCAAGTTGATGCATTTGGGGGAATTCAGAATGGTCTGATGGGTGGAAAAAAATCTGTTATTATAGAGAATTTCACATCGCCATTTTTATTTCAACTCAATATATGTTTTTATCTTTTAGGGGGAATTGGATTGACCCAGTGGGGACTATGTAGATTAGACACATTTTTTATTATGAAGGAAGTTCCATAGTCGAATGGTCCAAGTGGGAGATTGCATGTGATTAAGTATTTGTGAAATTAGTCCACATAGGATAAGATTTCCTCAGATGGTCTCCAACGAGTTTATTTGTAGAGCCAAAAACACCCAACGACCCTTCTATCCATGATTCATAGACCTGATTTCCAATGGAAGGTGCTAGTTGAATGTTGTTTTATCCAACAACACTTCCAGACTCCATTTGTCTAAAGGATGGGAATTCGGGCTCATCACACCCTTTTGGGGAGAATTATTTCCTATTATTGGACTCTCTTATAGATTTAAGTCATGTTCATATGTTCATGAATCCTTGTTTCATTCTCAAAGAGTGTATCCATGGGTTACCCTAGGTTTTAAAATCAGTCATCAATATGCATGGGTCTAGGTTTGTTGAGACAGTGCTGGTGTGAGCCTTGTGATAAAATTCTCTGGGGTTTATCATCATCTAGGAGAGACATAAGGTGGTCTGATGTTGGGATTTAACCCACGAGATAGGCTTCCTACGTATCCTCATAATAGGAATCAAAATCCATGTATTTTAGTGCTAATAAACATGAAACATCGCCTTTTAGGGTCGTGTGACAAGGACCCATCCACGAAGTTTAACGTCATACTGTGAGGATGCATAGACAAAGTTATATAGCCAAGATTTGGTGTGGGACTCATGTCGAGGCAACCCGAAGTGCCTAGTAGATATGTGGTCTCTTGTGTGGACATGACCCTACCGAGCATATGGCCTGGAGAACATTAGTGTTAATTTAAGGGTCATATTTGAACCTCATGGAGGCTTCCCACATATCCTGGTCAAATGGTAAATCAAAGTATACAAATTTCTAGAAAAATAGGGACTTATACTCTAAGGAATCCCAACATGAGGGCATGGTTTCTAGGTGCTTAAGCAGAGGTTCTACCCATTTGGGGGGACATGGTTGGTGCTTAAACCATAGAGGAGGCCTTAGTTTGGGAATTTCATTGAGACTAAATCAGGAGACCTTCCCTTGAGCTCGCGCCTTCAAGCAAGCATCCTACGTATCCTAGTTGGAGAAGGAATCATAGTTCTCATAGTTTGTTTATGGGTTCTCACTTGATTGGGGATTACGCATTAGAGTTTCCCATCAAAGATAATTGAATCGAGACTTATTCCTAAAGAGGACTCCCTTTTATGGGGATATCTTTAGGGTGACCCTTTTGAAAAAGGGTACCTCTTTAATCTCATGCCTTCAAGAAGGCGTCCTACGTATCCTAGTTGGAGAAGAAATCAGAGTTCTCGTATTTTTTTTATCTTGGGCCTTATACCTGGGAGGAGGACCATTTGTGAGTTTTGAATCAGGACTTACTCCAAAAGAGGATGCCATTTTGTCGAGGGAAAAATTGGGTTAACATTCACGAAGGGAACCCCCTTGAGCTCGGGCCTTCGAGAAGGTGTCCTACGTATCTTGGTTGTAGTAGGAATCAGAGTTATTATAGTTTTTTTGGAGTGGGTCTTACGCATGGAAGTTGCCCATTTTTTGGAACCATGAGGAGGATCTCAACTCATGATGATTTTAAGGTTTGGTTGGGGCTTACACCTATGAGGGTGACCATGTTTTGGGACTATGCAGATGCCATGATCACCACCAACCTTTAATCCCACATGGGTCATGATCGGTGTAAGAAACAAGTAAAGGAAGTGGATCTAAATATTGCATGTCATACATCATCTACTAGTAGATGGTACTAGATCTAGGAGAGAGGGGGATTTGAACATACAACCCTCACCCGAATTGATATCCAGGATAGTAAAATCTTTGTGACCTATCCAGACACATCTCGAGCTGAGGTGAAGAGGGTAAATAGTGACACCCCTTGAAAAAGTCTAGGGGATTACCTCGGGAGGAGTCCCCTAACACAGGTTTCGGGAAAGGGGAGGAGCATCATCCCTAGTCAAAGGGAAAGGTAAGAGTGACATTCTCGCTTGTCACTAGCCCTCATTAAAGTGAAAGGCTATTGATTACCCCTAAACCTGAGAATGGGGAGGTTCACGTCGGTATCCAAACGTTGGTCCCCGTGTTTCCTTGGGGATGTAGACATGAATACAGTTCATGGGTCCAAACCATTGTGGGTAAAGCCTTTAAAACTCCATGTAACTTGGGTATATAAATTCAGAAAGGTGTTCTGATGCACCCGATGATCTGATCATATAGTTTAGGTAGATTTGGAGAGGATTTGGCCTAATTCTAGTGGATTGGTTCATGGAGGAGCTATGGAGGACTAGATGGTAATGGATGGGCATGATTGGAGCTAGGGTAAGGACACTCGAAGACACCCCATTCTTCCTGCTGCTTTCTCATTTGGGATGGGGGTAGCCCCATAGAGTATACTCCTATACAGGTAGAGGGGTCATCTGCATATCGAAGCGATACATGGACCTGGGTATGGATCACTACATATCAAAGTGGTATGTGTTCCTAGATATGGTATGCATATTTTAATGTTATGTAAAGATGGATGTGCTTCACCACATCATCCTAGGTTCCATCCACATATCGATGCAGTACATGATGCAGGGTTCAATCAGCATAGCGATGCACTATATAGAGCACTGAATTGGTGAAGGTTCATGGAGCCTGTGGTCCATGAGGAATTAATCTGTGCTAGATTTATGGTTCTTGATTTCACTAATTAAGTTCACAGTTAACTAATTATTATTAATTTCCTTGTTTTTGTTGTTCGTGAAGGGCTATACCTGCATAAAAAGTGGTTCTTGGTTCACACTTCGTTGATAATTTGAAATCGAAGTTGAAATCTTCTTTATATACAATTTCTTTCTTCTTGCCTCTAGGGTCTCCTTCATGATCTTTTCCATCGGTACCCTTTTAGTTTCTCCTTCACTCTTTTTATAGAGAACTGAGGAAATTGTATCTATTGTAATGTGGCACCATTTATTGAAGCCCATGATTATATACCTCAACCCATGGAAGACTCGGTCAACTAGAGTTTGCGGAGGTTGTGGTTCACAAAACCTACCGACTTGCTTCACCCACAAACTGCATAGTTATATGGAGTGGTATACAGTGGAATTTCATCATTTGTTTCCACCAATCGACATGGTTCACGACATCTTGGGTTTGTTGGCCATCGCCCAATAGTCCAGTACCTCATGGGTTCTTTCTCGTATCGATGGTTTGTGGTTTATGTGCCTCGTGAACCTTTCTCAGTGATGGTATACGATCATCCTAAAACCCTTTGCAAATTTTTATTTTTTTCAAGTTTATTCTAAAATTTTCAATCCAATTTTCATCCATTTTCCTTGTTGGACTTGTAGAAATATTTTCTTCCTTCTACAAAGTTATTTTTATATTATTTACTTCCCATTTCATAGTTTTCATGACCCTAAAAAATTCCCCATTGTAATGGGGTCTAATCAGAATAAATAGAAGGCAATTCTGCTGCATAAGCAGTCCTGGACTGAAGTGGTTTGTGGTATAAAAGTTAGGCTCGGTAGGGTGGACCATTCCTATTTATAAGTGCCTAAGTTATTTTTCATTTACCATTTATCACAGAGAAAAGGGATCTCAGCCTCTAATTGGATTCCTTCACTTCTGTGTACAAGCTCCTCTATGAAATCCGCATCAGTGAACTATTCCATATGTTTTACGAACTGAATTTCTCATAATTTCCTTTTTATGTGAATTGAATTCGAGTTTGTGAACTGTATTGTGGAACATAAAATAGATTTCAAACTTCTATGTAGCGAGATTCTTTCATGGTATTCCTGTTCTACACACTGAACATTAAACTGGTGAAATAACCTTTAAAATCTTTTAACAAAACATAAAATTTTAATCAGAAAACTTTGAACATCTACATAGAGATGGCTTGGTTCAAGGTTTCTTCATTCTTCGAACCACTTAGTTACTTGTCCAATGCTCCATGGTCTAGCACCTCACGAGCCTTCCACATACTGAGACCGTATACGGGATATGCCTTCTGTGTATCATTACAGTACACATGAAACAAATTCCATATACTATTACTATGATCAGTATATAGATCCCCATGTATACTTTCTTTTCAAGTCCTTTTCTCATTTTTGTGGATTTTTTTCAACAACTTTCTCATTGGAATGACTATTTTGTGGCCTTTTGGATCTTTTTGTGTAGATTTCAATAGCTCTTCCTCAAGCTGTTGTCGATGGCATTGTTCCTGTTGAGGCTGTCGATGTTGCCCCTCTTTGTGATCATGATGAAAGATTGAATAACATGGAACACTTATTGGATGAAAAGAATCTAGTTTTCCCAATACATAAATATTAAGAAAATTCACTTACTATGATTCAAAGGGGATTCCATCTTCATATAGGCTTCCTTCTTATGGATTTCTCTTTCTATCAGACACGTCGATTCTAGCACCAAATCAGGATGATCAGCTCGATTCCTGGATAACTAGTACCTCCATTCCAAATGCCATGATATCTTCCATAGGACTATACATTGAAAAATATATCACCTCTATTTCCCTACTAGACTATGCACCTCGTAACTTAGGGGAGGTGTAACAGAGGACATAAAAAAAGACCCACTGTTATCAAATCATTGTGTGTAAGTCCATAGGAAGTGAACATCATAGTTGGTCATTCAAGCGGGACCTTAGTTTTGGAGGTTCATTTAGCTTAGACTAGGGGTAAACTTTCTAGGTCTTCCAGAGTTTTGAAACATTTCAGGCTGAGTTTTAGGTTGTGGTACTATACGAGGCTATCTGGGTGCCTCAGGAATACACTCATCAGCCTAGTGCCTTAATTTCACAACTCTTGAGCTAGTGGATCCCAGAAAACAATACCTTTCATTTGACGCTTGGGGAGGTCCGTATTATCTTTTGGGATATCCGACTTGTTAGGACCAATAGGGGCCTATGTACCCTGAGAGGGGGGGTGAATCAGGGAATGGATATTATTTTTAGTAAATTCTTCTTACCCCACTGGATCTTGACCTCTTTATTACAAGGGTCACTTTCTTTTTACTTGTGTGTTTATTATGATCACTTCTTTTCTTCTTTATCTGATGATAATGCTTTGAACGCAATTCAGGGAAGCAAGAAGGTAGACACATAGATTTTTACTTGGTTCACCCTCACTGGGATACGTCCAAGGAGCATACAACGGCGATGTTCCACTGTACCAAATCCACTAAGGCTCACTTCAAATTTACAATGTTCATGCTAGATCACTTCTATACCCAGGCTCATTGGATTTAAAATGTTTAGGGTTAGCTCACTGCGTTCCCAAGGGTCACTCTCTATTTCACTCTCTCTAGCTCACTGCCGGTGGAGAGGATCGCCTTCTTTCTCTTTTTTTCTCACTGCTCTGGAAAGTATCTACTCATAGTTTATAGACTTGTGGGTCTCTTCATTATCACTAATGAATACATCCTTTGTTGTATATGGATGCTCTGTTGAATTCCAACTTTCACCTGTAGACAAATCTCACTTTTCATCAAAGGTATCGGGCAATCTTCCAGCTTTCACGCAGTCCTGAATCACTATCGTTCTTCAACCATACCTGGATCCCTTCTCTAAGTCGGTGTGCAAGTCTCGACGTGCAAGTTATAACTAGAACGCAAGTACACCTCAACCACTTGCACGACACAAGTTTTTGCTACTCCAAACTTGTGTGACGCACGCCCTTTTATGCCCAAACCAATTTTGGTGCGTAACCAACAACTTTCGCACTTCTTCAAACCCTGGCACGCAAGTGTCACCAAACCACTTGCACAACACCCACTTCTTCATCTCAAAACTTGGGTCACTCACTTCCTTCCTCTCCAAAAACACCTTAGGCGCACAACTATCACCTGGCGCGCAATTTCTACCTGTGCGACCACACCCCCACTTGCGCGACCACCGCACCTGCGTGACAAGAGATCTGATTTTTTCTAAGTGTTGAACTCATCCAGAATGAGGAGGGGTAAACCTCTATTTATAGGCATTTGTACACCCTTTGCGATGGCGCACAAGTCTCCCATCAGCGTGCAAGTCACGGCGTGCAAGTCTCTGTCGTGCAAGTCACTTGCACGACCAACCCTAAAACTTGGGTGCCCCTTTTCCCTTGGCCATATTTTGATATTCTGATCTTTAAAAACATATGGCACTCAAGTTTCCTCTCCTTCAAGAAAACTTCGTGCAAGTCCCTTTTCCAAAAACACTTTTCTCCATTTGTTGATTTTCTGGCCCAAAAATTTGTAAAACACTGGAAAACGGCGCCACCTTGTATCTGCTCTTTTTGTACCACCTCCAGATCATCCATTCTTTTGTCAATGTTCTTGAATCAAACATGGATTGTTAACCACATCCCTTTAACTCTAAATTCTTCCTTGAAATACCCTTTTTCAACAAATTTTTATGTCATGGTTTTCTTTTTCAACAATCACAACACAGATGTCAACTTTGTCAACAAACACAATCACCTCAAAAATGCTTCAATGATACCTTGAGGGATTTTTTCCCAACACGACTAATTTCAAGAGTCCCTATTGTTGTGGACATGTATGATGAGTTTATACCTCCTTCTTACGCTTGGGAAGATAAGTATAGGACTCCTAACTTGTCCACGAAACTCATTGTTCAGGCAAAGGCACTTTTGAAAGAATTTGATCCCAGTTGGTAGCAGAACATTCCTTTTATTGAGCAGTTTGGTTCCTTCATTTAGAAACATTTTCTAGAGCCCCATCTATGAATACATAGGGCCTAGCCTACCAAGATAAACTAGAGATGAGTGGGAACCTATTTTCCCACCTAGGAATATGGGAAATTTCCTGAATGGGGATAGGGTCCCGTTCTAGATGTCGACTGATTATTTTGACCAGTGACCTTCTTGGACATGTTTTTTAAGAGGATGGCTCTTCCAGTGCGGGAATCTAGTGGTGTGAGAATCTCATATTTCTTCATGGATGTTGAGATGGTCACAAGTAGATGCATCAATCTGGATATTCTAGTGTTGGACAATATTTATCACTTCTTGGACCAGATGAGTGAAGGGGAGACACCTTATCTGATGATTGGGTCCTTCCAAATCCATTGGGGATGGATAGGATCTCACATAGGAGGTTATAAATTTATAAATTCCTTGATGATTCCACATTCCATCCTCTGACTATATCTTTAGAGTACTTGCGGGGTTATTCCGATCACTTGGGAATCATAGGATAAGCAAGAGGAGAAAACTAAAAAGAATGAGCAAGACTTAATGGATTGTATCAATAGATATGAATGTTTTTCTTATCATCCTTATGATTCCACTTCCTGTACTATTATGAATAATGAATCTGAAGACCTTGACAACTGAGGATATTTTTTTTTCATTGAGATAATGTGCCTTGGTTGCTCATATCAGAGGGGATATTATATGTGAGGGGTATGGAACTTTCATATTTAGTCATAAATTTAATTATGTCCAGAAGCTATGATGAGGCCTGGGATAAATAATATCTAGATGTCCAATTATATGATCTGGTTCCTATTGTAGAAACCTCCAAAGAATCTAGGAAAAAGGAGGAGGAGAAAAAGGAATTTTTTGGGAACTCTCGGTTAATAAAAGTACGTCAAAAGTCCCCTCGGTTATCCCCCAAGGAAGGTCGTGAAAAACGGGGTTGTGACTTCATGTGTAGCCGAATGGGATGTCTAAGATTCTACTTGGATTCAACCATCCTTCCTACTTGAGGATAATTTTATAGTGTCCTGGAGGCAATGATACATTTTAAGAAGCTTCCAATCCTTTTGTGATCAGTCCCCTCATTCCTTATAGGAGTTCCTATAAACTAGGGAGGTTGCCATCATCGGTATTAGATATGTGTCAGCACCTACTGACATCTCTTTTGATGAGGATACTGATAGTTTAGGTCATTGCATTGAGGGCATCGAGACCCTGATCCCTTCCAAGAGTGGTTGCTTCAAATACTCACATCAGGTACTTTCAATGCTGTGACTTGAAACTGATGATGAGCATGATGATCTTAATGGCTCACTTATTGCAGCTATAATGGTAGAAGCTTATCACCTGATCCCAAAGTCCCATAAAAATTTGACTTTGTGGGTCCCAAGACTGAAAAAGCTCCCAGGAATCATTTTTAGCTAACAATACCTGCACTGATTCCTCGTGTCAATCCTTTAGAACATTCCATCCTCGTTACAACTGCATCTCTAGATTCTTGGAGGGTTTGGGATAAACTGAGGGAAAATGATTCTGATGAGTATATTTAGAGAATACTTAAAGGAGGATGTTTTGACCTTCTGGATTTCGGAGGATTTATTTCCCCAACCTGTATTTCTACTGAAGAATATCCATATAAGGTGGCTACTTATTTAAAAAAAATGGAGAAACACCTTCACATCTCCAAAGATAGGCATTATTGGTCTGACCGAGTAGCATTGATGGTATTACTCTCACGGCCGATGACCATTGAAGGAGATTTTGTTCTATCCACAAACCCTGGATTTAATTTCCTTCATTTTATAGACACTAAAGGACCCAATTTTTTTAAATTTAGGGGAGCCTTTAGGGTCTTGGGAAACGGTTCTTTCCACATTGTATTCCCTCAGAGGAACTATATCTAGGGAGTGTACCCATCTGATTGTGGGGGTACTACAGAAGGTTCACCAGGAGCCCAACATCATATGAAAGAAGTCATCACGGACTCTTTTAGGGAATTTCATCCCCTGGATCCTCTATGGGATCTTATTTAGGAATAATATCTATAGAAAATCAAGAAACACAAACTAGTTCCCCAAATGTCTAGACATGATAAGAGGAGAATCACAGGTAATTGTCTATTCACTTGGTTTTCGAACAGAGTTACCTTATCTTGTTGAATCACTATTATGTGTGTATTTTTATCTGGTGCCCATCAGTTACCAGGTGGTAGCTGCTCAAGAATATGTGGATCCTATTCCATTTATGGCATAGGAATATCCGCTAGAAATTGTGATTGACCGAAGTAGAGGAACGGGACTAACCGAGGAGACTAGGGGTGTTGTCAACCCTTTATTCATGCCTTCTCCTACTAAAAAACCCTTCCTCCATGATAGAAGAACATATAAAAATTAATGTTTCAATTGAAAACATTGAGCCTATTCATATGGATAAATATAATAAAATTTTTATAGTATGGTGTGAATCCAATGAAGAGGCCAAATCATCACATGATGTTAGATGGGCTTCATGTCTTGAGGAACCCATCATTCTCGATCAAATGGACTTTACCCCTGTAGAGTGAGTCCCCTTAGACATTGATGCTCCGCATGCACATGTCGACTCTGCCTATGTAGAAGACACAACCACAGGGGGGGACTATTGTCCCAACTCTCGAAAACATAGAGTGGTGTATTGTTCCTTTTTTCTCCAATTATGATAGAATTTTTTGTCTCACCCTCTAGAATATCGAGACTAGTACCCTTTTCTTGACTAATCATCCATGTAGGCCTGATATCGATGGGAAACCTTTAGGGGGATATCCTAGAAGTTGCTGGTATGGTAGGTCATGGTCTCGGTCCATTAATTCCCTTAAGCGACTATGGGGTGAAACTGTTGATTGATGACGTGGTTCCACCTTCATTGGTTGTGATATTTCTGGGGAGGTGGGAGGTATTGAAGCTTCAGTAGATGGAGGTTAGTTCTCCAGTATCTCAATCACACTTTTTTTCAGGAGTTAATGATATTTACCCATATTTCCTATACTTTCAGTACTACAACAACAAGCATTAACAATTGCGGTTGAAGCTTCCACTCTGCCCCCCCCCCCCATTGAAATCATTAGAGGCAAGGCTATTGAGGGGTTGGGTCATGTTGAACCCATTGAATCAAGTCCCTCTCTTATGATGTTCATCCCTGAATATATTTTTTCATCAGGGATCAACTATATGACTAATCAAGAAGGCTTGGCCAACCTTCTTCCAATCCACCAAAGTTCATGGAATAATGTCTGGAGATTAATCCCTTAGACTCCATTGGATGAGATGCCGATGAAGTTTTTTAAATTACATCGCTAGTTTCTGGTCCTGGTATTTGGTAGATTTGACTATCATGTCATTTATGATATAGTGAGACAAGTGGTTGCTATCAGGGCAGAGGCTAGCACACTTGAATCTCAACTTTTCTCTACACAGTTGATGGATCATCTTGCTACTACGAGGAAAATACTTATTGAAGAAACCTCCAATAAATCTAGAGTGGTTGTGAGGCTGCAAAACGATCTCACAAGGCAATAGTCCTTAGTGACACAACTTAAACAGGATGTGGAGTAGCATAGATAGAAGCTGGAGAGACTTAAGCCAGATTGATCCCATTCCATAGTCTCCATTGAGTAGGGGAGATGGTGGGTTGAAGGAGGAAGGGTTGGCCTTTAAGTCATGGGGGTTGAAGAGGCATTGCGGGTAAGTTTGGAGGTTGAGACCACAAACTTTTTAAAACATTGTGTGGCAATTGGAAAGTCGAATCAATTATTAATACAAATTTACAAGTCTTATAAACATCTCTTGTAATGATCATGTCCTGCCTGCAAGGAGAGGCTCCAAATTTTGGACACCCTTCATATCTCTATGGAATAGAATGGAACTATTAATTGTTTCTCCACGCATACCCTTCCTATTTTTTCCTACAATATCAATCCATCACAATTGACTATATGAGAAATTTTTCAATTTCATGTAACCTAAATCATGATCCGGAATAAGTAATTCTGACATAACTAAATCATGCTCTAGTTTTTTCCTAATTCAAGGGACTCAATGAGCATAGTTTGGATGTTGCTGAGGTTATATGGAAAACCTCATGAACATTGTTCTTTTTCATTATTACCATCTTTTTTTCCTAATCCTGTTTGGTAAGGGGTTAGCGGGTATAACTTGACTATTTCTTATGCCTCCCTTTGCGGGTTTTGACCAAATGATATTTATGACTCTTTTTAATATTTGATTTCTCTACATTTATTCCTAAACCATTCATAGTATAGGTTTAGCAAGATGATACGTGACTTTTATCCAGGGGTTCCTTTTGTGGATTTTCACTCTGGCGAGTATTGCATCTTTTTCATTGGTGGTTTAAAGTCTTCCAAATCATACTTATTACTGATGTTTTAGGTTGAACATCTTTAAAAAAAATTGAGGGGGAGAGGGACCCAATTTGGGATTCCAAAACTAAGGATATCCTAATAACATTCATACATGGATGAGGGATTTTTATTAACCCTGATCTTGTGATTTCTCAGTGTATATATAGAATAGGGTCCATTTTAGGTGTACAGAGGTAGAAATGGACTCTCCTGGGGATGAATTTTCCATTTTTTGATGGATGTTTTGTGAGAAACATATGTAGATCCACCAGGGAATGATGTGCATAGTCAAAAAAATTTGTCTGAAGGACACTTTCCATCCATTTCTGATAGAGTGGGAGATTTATATGAATTTTGGATTTGTTTTGTGGCTTGAAGACCATAATGGGTGGCCTATTAAGGGAGCAATGTCTGAAAGTGAAAAAAATCATTGATATTAGTTTTGAATGAGAAGCCGCTCCCATGTGAATTTTGATTGTGTAAACAAGGGTCATCAAATGGTATAATTTAGCATCATTAAATTGGGGCACTTGAAACTTATTATGGGGTCTATTTTACTCTATCTAAGAAAGAGTAAACAGTTCATCAGTTAAACTAGAAATACGTAAACTGTAATATGTGGGTTCTGATTACGGGGAATAAGATGGGACATAAATGTCATTCAGGCATACAAAAACAGGAAATAACTCTCCTGAGGAATACTTTTCCTTTGGTTGATGGCCATTTTGTAGGAAACATATGCAGATCCACTGGGCCATGATGTGTATAGTCAAAAAAAAGGTGTACATAGGACATTGGCCTTCTGCCTCTAATATCCATGATGGATTATGGGGATTGGGAACTTTATGATAATAGACCATGACTTGTGAATTGGGTGTGCCTAACTATGAAAGGGTAAATTTCTTTGTCTTAACTTTACTTTGAAAATAGAAAATAAGTTAGGTCATTTTCTTTTTCTGTACATGGATTGAGTTCACACATATAAATGGGGTATCTTTATTTTTCAGAAGCCTTGAATAACAAGAGGTAAATTGGGACAGGATGTTCTAGCATATCTAGGATGTGGGTAGAAAAGGTAATTCAAACCATGATATTGCGGTTTCTTGTCCGGAGGTATTTCATGAGGCTTGGGAGCTGTTAGGCGTACCGAGGTAGGAAAGGACTCTCCTAAGGATGAATTTTCCTTTGGTTGACATTTGTTTTGTAGGAAACATATGCAGAACCATCGGGGCGTGATATTTACAGTTAAACAAAGGTGTTTGAAAGACACTAGCCTTCCATCTCTGATGTCCGTGAAGGATTATAGGGTTCCATGATTACTCAAAGTATAGAGTTTGATGTGTGAAAGAAGTTTATTCGAATACATTAGAAATTTCCAGGCTTTGACTTACCCATGGGACCAAATAATCACCTATATAGATCTAGCTCATACATACAGTGGGGAATCTGTTCCATCTTTGGAGTACCCTGTAGTTTAACGTTTTATGGTCAGGACTTGGGGTTCTATATTATGGGGGGGATGGAACCACACCATGCCTTTTAGGTTCATGCTACTAGGACCAAAATCTTGGACTAATTTTCAATGAGTCAATGGTGTATTTCCTACTGAGGTCCCTAATATCATGTGAGTTATGCTCGGTGTGAGAAACAAGGTATGATAAGGATCTCGGGTCACCACTTTAGAATGGTTTAATCAATGGAATGGAGCATTTTATGCTTAGACCAACTTTGTGAAGTTTAACATCATGCAGTAAGGATGAATTCCACACAATTTATTTCCATATGGGGTGGACATAGAGTAATCCCGATGTAAAATAAGGGAAATATAATTACCCTTGAGTATCCTTATAAATAGGAATTTTCTAGCTATTCTATACTTTGACTGAATTTATGCACAAAGAAGGGTGCATTTTAATACTTTCTGTAGTTGAGTCTGAATCGTAGGATTCAAGTATCACCATGTATCTCATCAGGGGGGAATCGAGTCACACAAGATTCCAAATGTACATTCCTTGTGGAGGTCTAGCCCATGCATAGGATGGAAAGACATTTTTTAGTAAATCCAAGCCAAGATAGGAATCAAATAATTACCATTCTACAATATAGTTTAATGTCATGCATCTGGGACACTTCTGGACTTGCAGTTTAACATCTTGTGGTAAGGATGTTGGCCACACATTTTACCAACATATTGTGGGTACAACTTTTCACAAAGACCATAAATAACTATGGGTTGATCATGGCTAGGATATTATGATATTCCTTATACATGAGAGATGATGGGATGTGTAAACCATAGTCCCAGGGGGGGCTTGGATAAAGTGGAATTAAATGAGACTTGGAAGCCATTTGGCATACATAAGTAGTAAAATCCTCTCATGACGACGAATTTTCCATTGATTGGCAGTCATTTGGTAGGAAACATATGCAGATCCACTAGGGCATGATGTGCATATTCAAACAAAGGTGTTTGTAAGACACTGGATTTCCATTTCTGATGGTCGTGAATGTTTACGGGGAAGCAAGATTTTTTGAAGTACTAAGTTTTATGAACAAGAAATATGTTTCTAGGAATTTGAGAAATATCCAAGCCATGATTATCCATAAACTATGGAAGCTTCTACATAAATTTGACTCATATATAGGGGGAAGTATGATCTTTTGAATCCTAGGTGTTGGAATTAAAACATGGAATTTCCATAATCTCATTGAATTTTATTGTGTAGGAAATTGGGGGGCATGTTTGGGATCTCGTAACACCGAGAATTAGACCACACGTGATTCTTGAGGAACCTTGTAATTTAATGTGAAAGTCTGATCTATACACAGAGGAAGGGGAATTTTTTTTTGAATGGCGTATGGAATGGGATGGAAGATCCGGGTGTCACTATGTATCCTTTAAGGGCAAGAATCAATCCATACATAGTTCTAGAAAGGAATTCCCTACATAGTTCTGGACCATATGTGGGGAAAAGGGAATTTTTTCCCTTGTGGCTAGACCAAGATTTGGGGTCAAGGTGTTACTACATATCCTGTAAGGGTAGGAATCAATCCACACGTAGTTTTGAACATATACTCCCTATAAAGTTCTGGTCCATGCACAAGGAGGGGAAAGGAATATTAAATGATGGATGAACTGGGATATGAGATCCGATAATCACTATGTATCCATTGATGAATGGGAATCATGTCATATGTAGTTCTAGAAAATTCCATGTGGTTTAATGTCATGTGGTAAGGACAAAGGTAAACTGATGTGAATTGTAACCATGTTATATTTGGGCTTGAAACTTGTGATTCAGGCGTCAGTATCCCACTGAGATAGGAATTAGGTCATATATAGTTTTGGAATTTTCCCTCCTTATATAGGTCCAGTCCATACATAGGGAGGGGGATTTTTATCTACTATTGATGGTTGGGCCTTGATAGATGATCCCAGCATCACTACATATCCTAAAAAATCATGAATCAAGATGTATGTAGTTCTAGAAGTTCCCTACAGAGGTCTGGTCTATATGCTGGGAAACAAGATGGAATTTTTCTTTGATTGGTGGTGGCTCAAAGATGTTAAATTTGGGCATCACTATGTATCATGAAACGGTAGGAATCAATCCATATGTAGTTATATACATGATATGCTCCCTATATCGATCTGAATTGGGTGTAGGAGTATGGGAATTTTGGTTTCATCATTTATGGGTGTTAGGTCTATCATATTCCTCTATGATTTGTTTAGGCAAGGGGATCCTTACCACTGATCCTAAGCTCGCGTGAGTTGTACTCAATGTGAGAAACAAGGAGTGACATGGATTTTCCTCTTAGTATGTGGTAATGGAGTATATAATAGGGGTATTCTCTTTCATGTTATGGTTGGGCCAAGATTGAGGGTTGAGGTGTCTCTATGTATCCTACTAGTGAATGGGAATCAAGCCATATGTAGTTCTGAAATTCTCTTCCTTTTTCAATCTGATCCATGCATAGAAAGGGGGAGGGTGTTTCTATCTTTTCCTTACATTAATTTGACTTATATTTGATGGATTGATAGAAAGAACACAATACCTAACATGAATTTTAACGTCTTGAGTTAAAAACTAAGAGTCTATTTATTTCAGTGTCATGAAGTAAGGAAAATTTAGGCCTTTCAGTTTAACATCATGCGATGAGGACGATTGATCATTCCTTTTCACGTCATGTGATGAGGACGATTTATGTTTTTTTGTAATTTTACTTTATATGGCTAGGATGGTTTCATTATTCTATATGAAATATTTCTTCAAGAACCTTTCATTGGTATGGGCTATGGTTAGATTGTCATCCATTGAAATCAAGGCATATACTCCATTGGAGTAGACCTTGTGTATGAGATATGGTCCCTCCCATTTTAGCTCCAATTTTAGAGGAAAATTTCTGAGTATAATTGTGGTTATAAGGACCAACACCATCTCTCCTTTAAGGAAAGATCAAAGGTAAGCCTTCTTGTGGAAGGATCATGAAATTCGATTCTGATAGATTTCCGAATGGTGCAAGGTAAGAAATATTTTCTTATAAATTTTCTCTAACTCATCAAACTATTTCTGTGATTTCTCATCGGTAGGAAATTGAACAAAAATAGAAACACAGAGATATGGAACTTGAACTTTGATGGCAAAAACATTCTCTATCCCATATACCAATGAGTATGAGGTCTCTTGGGTGGCAGTGCAGGTCGTGGTATGGTAAGCCTATAAATCATATAGGAGATTTTCCTACCACGATTTACAGTCTTTTTCATCCATCTTCAATATTATGTTGGATAGGGTCTTGTTGAAATCCTCTATCTATCCATTGGAAACTTCATGGTAGCGAGATGAATGGTTGGATTTGATTCCATATTTATGGTATATCTTTTCCAACTCAACAGAGTAGAATTTGGGTCCATTTTCCATTAGTATTGTATGGGGGACACCAAATCCAGTAATGATGATGGCTATCACAAAGCTAATAATGCTTCTTTCCATAACCTCTTTAAGGGGTAAAACATCATCCCATTTGGATAAGAATTTAGTTGTTGTGAGAATGAACTTGAATTGTCTGGCTATGGCAGGAGGATATGGTCCCACAATATCCACCCCCATACGAATAATATCTAGGAGTACTTAGATGTGTGAAGCTGTTCTGAGGGTTTTAGGATGAAATTGGAATGAACATGGCTGGAATGGAACTTCTTGATGAATGTGGCACAATCTGGTATCATAGTGGGTCAATAGTATCCATGCCTTTGAATTTTATGGTAGAGATTTGATATTGATTAGTGTGCTCAAAAAGTTCTAGCATTCACTTCTTTCATAATGGAAGTGGTCTCTTCTCCATCAATGCACCTGAGAAGGACTCTATCAAGGCCTCTCTTGTAGATAACCATTTATTGGTTTTCTATATCATACAGAAAAAAATTGACTACCCACATCTGAATATATTCTCTTCCAGCCCTATCTGTTGGGAGTTCCCCCATATAGAGGTAATTTTCAATAGGGGTAATCTAGATGGTGGTCGGACCGTAAGGCTTAGGAACGGGGCTAATCTTGTTGATATCTTACATGTTGCTTTGATGGAATAATAAGACCATCCAATGGTGGGCAATACTGGTGACTTTTTTATTCCAGTTCTGATTAGCTAGGTCTGTGGCTACATTTTCTAATGCATCAACTTGAGCATTTTGTGACTAGGGGAAATAAGTTAGTATTGTATATGATGAGAATTATTTCATTAGTTCTTGGACATGGTTCATCAAATGAACCAATACCTCGTTTTTGATTGCATAGTCACTGTTGGACTGCTTGATGACCATCTTGGAATCTCATTTTATCTTCGGCCGCTTGACATGTGATTGAAGTTCCATCTCTAGTCCTGCAATGAGGGCCTGGTATTCTACCTAATTATTTTTGCACCCCTCTGAAAGCAGGAAGGATTAAGGTAAGAAAAAACTTTTCTTGAGATATGAGTATAACTCCTAGACCCACTCTATGGAGCTTGGGTTCTTCCATCCATTTCCCTGTCGGGATTCTGGAGGCACGGTCGAAGTACATTTTCCATGCCTAGAGGCCTTCTTGGACAAGGAATACATTTTCATTAGGAAGTTCAGTATCCAATTGGGTCATTTCCACCGAGGGTTTCTCTACCAGGAAATTTTATAACTCAAAGACTTTGATGGATTTATAGGGAACATACCATATGTCAAAATTTTATAGGATGACTTCCCATCGTGATAGGAAACTAGTTAACATAGGATAGACGAGGATATACATGATCAGGTTGCAAATAGGAGACCACATGTATTTCATGGTGCTACAGGTAATTCCTATGTTTCTGAACCACAAATATTAGCTATATGTAGCACTTTTTGATATTTTAATATTGAGTCTCAGTATCGATCATTTTTCAGCAGAGGTAATAGAGACTATTCTCACTACTAACATCATTCTTCTATGTGAGGAAATTTACTAGTGACCATTCCAAATCAATCACATATAGAATGAGTGGTCTTCCCTCAACTGTCCTAATTATCACTGGTGGGCTTAAGATATACCTTTTAACATTGTAAAATGCTTCTTGACAATCATTACGTGACCCCTTTCTTCATCAACATGGTGAAAGGAAAACACATACCTGCAAGGTTTTCTATGAAGCATCGAATGTAATCTAGGTTCCCCTAGAGACTGATGTTATTAATATTTTCATGACTTATTATATACTCCCTTTACTTATTTTATATGAAATGTGCATAATTTGTGTGAAATATTAATGTTTTAATACTAAGTATAATTTTTGAGCATTTTTAGAAGTAGTCAAATTGAGTCAGTATACTATTTTATTTATAACTCTCACCCTACTGATTAAAATTGTGTAGTTATTATTTTTTAGGATTCCTTATTTAATTTTTCACATAACATTAGAATAAATCATGGGCCAATTCTTCCATTTGAAGGCCCATATGGACCACACAAGATGACCCAAAGAATTTGTGAAGAAACTGGACAATCCATTATTATTGAGTTACTGGTCTCACTCCTAAAGCCCATATTTTGTAAAACGGCACCATGTGTTCTTGATTATCCAAAAGAATCATGGGTAAAAATTTCAAGGCCCAACTCTAATAATAGTGGGCCCAAATGAAGATTTTAAATCCAGCCCACCATTTTGGACGAGAATTAAAATCCAGACACTATGCATGACATATCTCATGATGTAATCATAAAATCGAGCTGAGATCTTGCAGTGTGAAAGAGAAGATATAGGTGGCTGACTTTTTTGAATAAATCATCTGGTTTTGAAGGCATATTCCTATTCAAAAACCCATTCACATTTTGGACTTCAAAAAGACTATATTGAAATAGAAAGATTAAAATTTTCTAATCATCCGGCCATAACTTTGGCTACATAGGTCTAAATGCATCCACATTTTTAGAGTAGTCATCCAACATTATTATCTAAAATGTTGAAGAATGAGATATCTTGAGATTCGGCAGTCTGTATGTCCAAATCATCAAGCCAATTGGAGGGACAGATTGGGAATGCAAACATTCCACTTCCTTGGGCTATAAATATATCCCCCTCCACTCCTTCAAAGGGGTTTGCATTTCAGAAGAGAGTAGTATCAATTGGCATGACCAAATCCTTTCCAAAGGCTTGGGAGGACCTACGATACTCAAGTTTTCACTTGATATACCCTTCCACCTCTCTTTGTTTCCTTTCACTTTTGTGTTGTTCTTCGTTTATAATCTTGTAAGTTTGTGTTTTGTAATTTTGTTTTAATGAAATTTTCTTCTTCAATTTCTCTTCTTATCATCCAAATTATGTAGATTAATATTAATTTTCTTAAAATAGTTTAAATAAATTTGAATCCCCTTCCCTTCATTTGCTTCTTCATTCAATCGAAAGTCCATTTTTTTAATAATCATCATTGTCTGTGTGTGTGTGTTCGACACACCACTCTTTTATTATCCCTTTATTTTTCTTCTATTCTTAAATTATAATCATAATAATTATAACCATATTATTAAACACCCAAATGGATGAGTAAATCTCTCATTGGGGTGAGTTATAATTTAGGTATGTTAAGTGATTGAGAGCTTTTTCTAGATGAATATTCTTTGAATTAACATTGTGTATGTTGGACTTAACATGTCATTGGTTAATGACTTGTTTTGTTTAACATGTGGTTTCCATGGATTATTGGAACCATAAATACACCACTATAAATAAGATCTAATTGAGATTAGAACATTAAGTTAAGTTAAGGCTTGGATTAAAGCCTTAACACTTAGTAATTCTAATCAATGTCATCTTGTGACATGGGTGTTAATTTAATGCAATATAAAGAAAAGCTCAATGATATCACAAGCTTAAATACCTAATGATGAACTCACCCCAATATTTATCAATTTTTTAAATAAAACATCATCCATAAATTATTTAATAAGCTTTGAAAACAAACCCCCCCAATCAGAATACAATTAACTAAAAACAAATGACTATTACAAAGTATCATCGCCGAGGATTCGACCCGAGTGCTGCTATACACATTAGCAGAGCACCAGAACCTTGACCGGTCGATAGGGGACAATAGGCCATACGTTTCAAATGGAACTGTTGCCGAGGATGGTGCTTTAAGTAGTCATTAGTTTCTGGTTATTGTAAAAAAATCAAAAAAACAAAATTTGAAGAAAAAAATTGAAAAACAAACACAAAGAAAAACTTGCCTTCTCATAAAAATCATCAACTGAAAAAAACACAAAAAAATTATATTCATCTTTCTTCCAAATATTTCTGAATACCTCATAGCCTCCCAAACAATCCCTTGGAATTTTTTGACCCTAAAATTGAGCGAACACTTCTCCAACTTAAGAGGAACATAAGATATAATCAAATAATTCAAGAATGAGTCCTTGTCCAACCAATTGAATTACATATGGCCAATCCTAGGGAACAAACATTTAAAGAAATCACTGCCCCTAATATGAATTAACAACCTCTTGGTATTAAATATCCAAACATAGAGCCTGAATTTGAACTCAAATCGTGTTTGATTCATCTTCTCCCTCATTTCCACAGGCTAGCCGGTGAGGATCCACATATCCACCTTAAAGAGTTCCAAGTACTGTGCTCTACCATAAAGCCTCAAGGTGTTTCTGAGGAACAAATTAAACTTCGAGCATTCCTTTTCTCCCTAGATGACACTGCCAAGTCATGGCTTTACTACCTTCCTCCTGGTTTCATAACCACATGGAATGACATGAAGCGACTTTTATTAGAGAATTTCTTTACTGCTTCTCGTACTGCTTCTATCTGAAAGTAAATAAGTGGTATCTGTCAGTTCCCAAGTGAATCACTCCATGAGTACTGGGAGAGGTTCAAAAATCTTGTTGCAACCTTCCCACATCACCTAATCCCTGATCAAATCTTGATTCAATACTTCTATGAGGGGTTATTGGCTATTTAGAGAACTCTCATTGATGCCGCAACTGGCGGTGCTCTTGTTGATAAAACTCTCGTAGCTGTAAGAGATCTCATAAGTAGCATGGATGAAAACACACAACAATTCAATACTCGAGCACATGCTCAAGTCAAACAAGCCCAAGATAATCAATCAATTGAGCCAAACAAGATGACCGAGTGGATGAGTGAACTTACATGTCTTGTGTGACAACTAGCTGTGGATACCAAATCCCCAACCGCATCTTCTTCGCAATCAATGTTTCTGGACCTATCAAAAATTGTGGAATCTGCAACACTTCATCTAATCAAACAGACACATGTCCACAACCTCAAGAGGATCAATCTGATTCATCTGGACCAGTGGATCTCAATGCAGCATATGCTCAGCGGAACACCAACCCTCAACTATCAAGTCAGTTTGTTAGAAACTTAAACCAAAATCACTCTAAGCCCTTCTATTCTTCATATAACCAAGTCCTTAGGTATGGTAATCTCATATCTCATCCACCTCAATTCCCTCCTCAAAACCCAAACCAGTTTCAATATGGTCAAGGTGTTGGTAACTTCCAACAACTTTATCCTTTTATTCCTCAACCTCAAAGGAATAATCCTCCTCCTGGATTCCATTATCCTAGTGAGCCTTCCCAATTCCAAAACCAATACAATCGCTTTCCCAAGAACCAAAATCTAGGTAATCCCAATATGGGACAAGCCTGTTGTTCCAAGAAACCATGGGAAAGTGCATTGGAAGATCTTTCCTCCTTCACCCATTCCAGCGTCAAGAACATTGAAACCCAAATCGGTCAACTTGCATCCCACCTTAGTCAGCAACAACCATCCAATTCTTCCAATCTTCCATCTCAACCATTACCCAACCCCAAGGGTAATGTAAGTTCAATTTCACTTAGATCAGGAAAGAAAATTGCTATTCCTCAAGATAAGTCCTCCAACCATCCTTTGAATGTTGACCTAGAAAATGAAAAGAAAAATAAACATGAAAAGGAACCTGAAACCATTCCCTCACCTCCTTCCATTCCACTTAGGAATCCAATTCCTTTTCCTCAAGTTGTTTCTAAACCAAGGAAGTCCTTTAAACCTGATCCTGAAATTCTCGACATGTTTAGACGTGTTGAAGTCAACATTACCCTCTGAGATGCCATAAAACAAATTCCTAAGTATGCCATGTTTCTCATGGAGTTGTGTACCCACAAGAGGAAACTTAGGACCTTTGAAAATGTTTCAACCCAAGAGTCTATACCCATTAAGTGCAAAGATCCATGGACCTTTACGGTTACATGCCAAATTGGAAGTTCCAACTTTGATGATTCACTCATAGACCTAGGAGACTAAATTAATTTCATGCCTAAATCTATATTCTCCAACCTTGGTCTAGGTACCTTACATCCAACGGGTGTTGTCATTCAGTTAGCCAATGAAAGCACAACCAGTCCTGAGGGAATAATTGAAGATGTCCTTATCTGAGTCGATGATCTTATCTTGCCTGCTGATTTCTATGTCCTTGACATGGAAGGTGAGACAAACTCTTCTCGATCTCCCATAATTCTAGGAAGACCATTCCTCATGACTGCGAGAACCAAGATTGATGTCTATTGAGGTATCTTATCCATTGAATTCGGTAACCAACTGGTCAAGTTCAACATTTTCCAAGCCATGCGATACCCATCTGAGGATCACACTACATTCTCAATCCATGCTTCTGAGGACACTTCTAAGAGTCAATAGAACCCCAATCCACCATGTTCTTCATGTTCTAATGATAAAGGATCTTGTAAAATCTGCACCATGATTAACAAAGTCAAAAATGGTGAAGTTGATGTAGACCATTCATTCATAGACTCTATCAATATATAGGATCTTGAAAACTCTCTTGAATCCCACATCAACTCTGATCTCTACTGCTCCACCTTGGACAGTATTAAGGAAAATGAATCTGAAGCAACTGAAGTCCCTTCTTCTATTTCTGAGTTTTCTAACCCAAAAATTAAAGATGATACTGATCTAAAACCACTTCCTAAACACCTGAAATATGCATTCCTTTTCCATGATCACTCATATACTGTCTTTATCTCTGCTTCACTTACTAAAACTGAAGAGTCCAAACTTGTTCAGGTGTTAGAGGAAAACAAAAAGGCCATAGGTTGGACCCTATATGACACACCAGGAATCAACCCTACCCTTTTCATGCATCACATCCATCTTGAGGAGTAATCCAAACCAATTAGACAACCACAAAGAAGACTCAATCCACTCATACATGAGGTAGTTATGGAAGAGATCACCAAGATTCTTCAAGATGGTATTATCTACCCAATTTCTGATAGTGAATGGGTTATTCCAATTCAAGTTATACCTAAGAAGGGTGGGATAACTGTGTCACAAATGAACATGGAGAGGTAGTAACAACTCGAGTGAAGAAAAAATAGTGTGTGTGCATCAACTATAGAAAATGAATGTTGAAACAAGAAAAGATCACTACCCTCTTCCATTCCTTGATCAAATACGGGAACGATTAACCAAAAAGCCACACTATTGCTTTCTTGATGGATACAACAGCTACTTCCAAATCCAAATCGCACCTCAGGACCAAGAAAAGACTACTTTCACATTCCCCTTTGGAACATATGCATATAGAAGAATGGCTCTTGGCCTTTGCAATTCTCCTGTAACATTCTAGATATGTATGATGAGTATCTTTTCAGAATTCATTGAACACTGCATGGAAGTCTTCATGGATGAATTCACCATTTATGGTGAGTCATTTGAATCGTGTTTGAGTTCACTCACTCCAGTCCTTAAAAATTGTGTCAAGTGTAACCTTGTGTTAAATTTTGAAAAATTTCACTTCATGGTTGAAAATGGGATTGTTCTAGGACACATAGTTTTAAAAGAGGGTATTGAAGTTGATCCTGCCAAAATTGGAGTGATCCAATCACTTCCTAAACCCAACTCTATTCAAGACATCCTTTCAATCCTCAGTCATGTTGGTTTATATCGACGATTCATCCATAACTTCAGTAAAATTTCCCTCCCACTCAATCGGTTTCTCCAAAATGATGTCCCTTTCCATTTTGATGAGGTTTGTAAGAGAGCCTTTGTTGAACTCAAAATTTCTCTAACATCCGCCCCAATAATCCAACCCCCAGATTGGTCCTTACCCTTTGAGATGATGTGTGATCCTTCTGATAGAGCCGTTGGGGATGTTCTTGGTCAAAGAAGAGAAAATATTCCTCATGTCATCTATTATGCCTCAAAAACATTGGATGAAACTCAATATCACAACACTGTCACTGAAAAGGAACTTTTAGCAGTGGTTTTTGCCTTAGATAAATTACGGCCCTATCTCTTAGGTTCCAAAATCATCATCTTCACAGACCATTATGCTATAAAGTTTTTACTCAAGAAAAGTGATTCCAAATTGAGGATAATAAGATGGATCCTAATGCTCCAAGAGTTTGACCTTGAAATCAAAGATAGACCAAGAAAAGAAAACTCGGTGGCTGATCACATGAGTAGAATTTCTAATTCTTCTCATTCTGAAATCATCGATCCTAAATTCCCCACTGAGCATCTTTCATCTCTCACTCCAAAAATACTATGGTATGACCTAATTGTAAATTACTTGGTTTCTGGTGTTTTTCCTGGAAATTTTTCAAAAGAACAAAAAATGAAGCTGAAAAGTGATTCAAAATACTATTTTTGAGAAGAAAATAAACTTTGGAAAACTTGGGCTGAAATGGTAATAAGGAGATGTGTCGATGAAAATGAGCATTCCTCCATATTAGAATTATGTCACCCACTTCTCGGAGGTGGCCACTTTGGACCACAAAGGACCTCGTGAAAGGTCCTAGACTCTAGATTCTTCTAGCCTTCTCTCTTCAAGGACTCACATGAGTTCTGTCAATCATGTCCCACTTGACAAAAGTTTGGCACAATTTCCAAGAGAAACAAAATTCCCCAAAATCCTTTAATTTTCTATGAGATCTTATATGTTTGGGGTATTGATTTCATGGGACCATTTCCCCCTTCCAATGGATTCTCATACATCCTTCTTGAGGTTGATTATGTTTCTAGGTGGGTCGAGGCTAAACCCACTAGAAAGGATGATTCACATACTGTTAATGAGTTCCTAAAGACACACATCTTCCACTAATTTGGCACACCATGTACCTTGATAAGTGACTTAGGAACCCATTTTTGTAATAAAAACATAGAATCTCTTTTGAAAAAGAATGGGGTTGTACATAAAACTTCAACTACATATCACCCCAAACAAATGTAATGGATGAACTTTCTAATAGAGAAGTGAAAAGAGTTCTTTAGAGAATTGTAAAACCCACCAGAAAAGACCTGCCTGAAAGACTTGGTGAAGCACTTTGGTCTTATCTAACTACCTATGAAACACCCATTGGGATGTATCCTTTTAGGCTAGTTTTTGGTAAATCAAGTCATCTACCATTTGAAATCCAACATAAGTATTTTTGGGCTGTGAAAACCTATAATTTTGATTGTGAAAAATCTGTTGAAGAAAGATTGTTTCAATTGGCTGAACTAGAGGAGCTTCGACTTGATTCTTATGAGAATTATAATCTCTACAAAGAAACTCCAAGGAACTCCATGATAAACACATCCTAAGAAAGGTATTTCAAGAAGGTGACAAGGTAATTCTCTTAAATTCTCTATTTCGGCTTCACCCAGGTAAGCTTAATTCTCATTGGGAAGGTCCTTTTGTTATTACTAATGTTTACCCATTTGGTGCAATGCAAGTCCAAGACCCCTATTCCAAAAGGACATTCATAGTTAATGGACATAGGTTAAAGCATCACCATGAGAGGACGCATAATCCTGGATCACCATCGACTTCCACTGGATCTTTAACTTCTCCAGTCGACCTACCACTAGATGGAGATGGCGACTCGCCAAATCCAAACCAGGGGGAACCTATTTCACTTTAACTCTCTCTCTATCTCTTCCTCTCTCTACCTCTTTCTTCTTCTTCCTCTCTCTTTCATTTTTTTACCACTTTCTTTATCAAAAACATTCTTTTTCACTTTCTCTTTTGTGAGGGTGTATCTTTATAAAAAAAACTAAAAAACTAAAAAAAACAACCACTTAAAAAAATACAAAAAAAATCAAGAGTCATGCTTACTCACCATCGAGTTTTAAAATTTTTTCCAAACATTTTGGGGAGTTAACATATATGTTTTCATCTCAAAAATTTTGTATTTTCATCATGACTTTGGATAATGAATTCTGTGTCAAAATTAACAAATTTTGAATGCTCAATTATTGATTTGGAAAATTCTTTTCCCGAACCGTGAGGAACAACATTTTCTTCCATGCCAAGGCCACCTATGGCCATCTTCAAAATGTGTGTTTTCACCCCCATTTGTGAGTATTGATTTTGTGGACCTTTGAGCTGAATTTCCTACCTTAGTGTGCTTTAATATGATAGAGGCATTTTCTGAACCACATGAGAATCACAATAGCCAAATAGCCTCCCATTTACCTTACATTAATCCTCCTTTTGAATGCCCCTTCGATCCTATGAAAAAAATTTCTTTGATAGACACTTTACAAGCCCAATACCTTTTCCCACCCAATATCAACATGGATTTTCATTGCATAATTTTTTATGAAATTTAAGTGTGGGGAGGATGGATTTCATTTTGGGTACCCTTTTTTGATTTCACCATGTTATCATATGCTTGAGGGCAAGCATCTATTTCAGTGTGGGTGAGAGGTTGTCATTCAGTGTGTTTTGGGGAATTTAATGTAATTTCATTTATGTAATTTTGTAAATGTTGTTTACAAGTGTTCAAAAAAATCAAAAAAGAAAAAGAAAAAAAGAGAACAAAAAAATTGGGTTGTTTCTTGGGTAGGTCAAAAATCACTCTTTCTCAACCTTTGATCTTGTTATAACTATTACAATTAGTTTCATGAGGAGATCAATCATGGGTTTGGATATGATTGTGAGATCTTTTCCAAGTTCAACTTTCAAAAAAAGAGAAAAAAAGAAAAAAACAACACTTTCATTATATTCATATGTCATTTGGAGAAGTTTTGTGGTTTGTAAATATTTCACCTTCTCATCCCCTTCAAATTTTCATCCTCTATTGTCTCTTTCTTTAAACAATCACTCCCTTTTAAATATGTGTTTTCATTTCATTCCATGTTTTATTTCAAAAAAAATGAGCATTGCTTTTTCTATGTTGGTGTTTTACCCCTCTTCTTATCTCTCTTGGACATTATATTCCTACCGTCCCATAGCCATAGAAAAACTCCATAAAAAGACCTCTTGATTATTTTTCACTTTTTATAGGTATTTGAAGCTGAGATCTCTTTCAAACTCTAATATTTTCACTTTTGGTTGGTGAAAGAGTGAACCTCCAAAAATTAATTTTATTATCTTGAGAGGTGTAAGTTTTGAGTGTCCACATTTTCCATTTCTAAATTTGATCATAAAAAAATAAATTAGTTTTGGAACATTGTTTTTGTAACAACTTTTGGTGGAATTCAAAATGGATGAGTGAAATAGTCTAAACCTCCCCGGATTGGAGAAAACAAAATTTTAATATTTGTTGCTGAGTGAAAATGATTTTGTTATGTTTTTATATTCGTTGCACATGAGGACATGCACAAAAATAAGTGTGGGGTAGTTGATGTTATTAATACTTTAATAACTTATTATATACTCCCTTTACTTATTTTATATGAAATGTGCATAATTTGTGTGAAATATTAATGTTTTAATGCTAAGTATAATTTTTGAGCATTTTTTGAAGTGGTCCAATTGAATAAGTTTACTATTTTATTTATAACTATCACCCTACTGATTCAAATTGTGTGGTTCTTGTTTTTTAGGATTACTTATTCAATTTCTCACATATCATTAGAAGGAATCATGGGCCAATTCTGCCATTTCAAGGCCCATATAGACCACACAAGATGACCCAAATAATTTGTGAATAAAATAGACCATCCATGATGATTGAGTTACTGGTCTCACTCCCGAAGCCCATATTTTGTGAAACTACACCATCTGTTCGGGATTATCCAAAAGATTCATGGGTAAAAATTACAGGGCCCAACTTTAAGAACAAGGGGCCCAAATGAAGCATTTTATTACATCCCACCATTCTGGACGAGAATTAAAATCCGGACACTATGCATGACATATATCATTATGTAATCATCAAATATATATGAGATTTTTCAGTGTGAAATAGAAGATATAGACGGCCGACTTTGTTGAAAAAATCAGCCATTTTTGAAGGCATATTTCTATTTAAAAACCCATTCACATTTTGGACTTCAAAAAAATGGATTGAAATGGACAGATTAAAATTGTTTAATAATATGGACATAAATTTGGATAAATAGGTCCAAATGCCTCCAAATTTTGAGATTAGTCGGAAAACATTATTATATACAACGTTGAAGAAGGAGATATCTCTAGATTCGGCTGTCTGGATGTCCAAATCATCGAGCCAAGTTGAGGGACAGATTGGGAATGAAAACAGTCCACTTCCTTGGGCTATAAATACATCCCCCTCCACTCCTTCAAAGGGGTTGGAATTTCAGAAGAGAGTAGTATCAATTGGAAAGAAAATATCCTTTCAAAAGTCTTGGGAGGACCTTACATACCCAATTTTTCACTTGAGATACTATTCCTCCTCTCTTTGTTTCCTTTCACTTTTGTGTTGTTCTTCGTTTATAATATTGTAAGTTTGTGTTTTCTAATTCTGTTTTAATGCAAGTTTCTTCTTAAATTTCTCTTATTCTCATCCACCTTCTGTAGATTAATATTAATGTTCTTAAAATAGTTTAAATAAAGTTGAATCCCCTTCCCTTATTTTGCTTCCTCATTCAATTGAAAGTCCATTTTTTTAATTATCATCATTGTTCGTGTGTGTGTGTTCGACGCACCACTCTTTTCTTATCCCATTATTTTTCTTCTATTCTTAAATTATAATCATAATCATTATAACCATATTATTAAACACCCAAATGGATGAGTAAATCACTCTTTGGGGTGAGTTATAATTTAGGTATATTAAGTGATTGAGATCTTTTGCTCAATGAATATTCTTTGAATTAACATTGTGTATGTTGGACTTAACATGTCATTGATTAATGACTTGTTTTGTTTAACATGTGGTTTCCATGTATTATTGGAACCATAAATACACCACAATAAATAATATCTGATTGAGATTAGACCCATAAGTTATGTTAAGGCTTGGATGAAAGCCTTAACACTTAGGAAGTCTAATCAACGTCATCTTGTGACATGGGTGTTAATTTAATGCAATATAAAGCAAAGATCAAGGATATGACAAGCTTAAATACCTAATGATGAACTCAACCCAATATTTATCAATTTTTTAAATCAAACATCATCCATAAATTATTTCATAAGCTCTGCAAACTATCCCCACCCCCCTCAATCAGAATACAATTAACTAAAAACAAACAACTATTACAAAGTATCATCACCGAGGATTTGACCCGAGTGCTACTATACACATTAGCAGAGCACCAGAACCTTGACTGGTTGATAGGAAACAATCGGTCATGCATTTCAAAGACCCCTCAAATCAATGATTTTTCCAGGTTATAACATTCCAAGGATTTATTTTGTCTATTCAAGGCCTACTTTGTGGTTGCAATGGCATATGACAAAGCTGATGAATTTCTTGGAGGTAACACTGAAAGCAAACTTCAAGGGATTCATCTTTAGACTATGTTGTCTTTGTATGTCAAAGAATGTTTTGATATTTATTAGGTGTTTGGATAACTTTCAGGATTTAACCACCAGGTTGTCGATGTATAACTCAAACAAATTTCTCAATAAGGTCTTGAAAATGATATGCATGGGGCACTGATATGTGGCGCCAACATTTTTCAAACTGAAGGGAATCATGTGGTAACAAAATACTCCTTTTGGGGCCCTAAATATAGTAGATTCTTCATCTTCTTAAGCCATTCAGATCTGATTTTATCCAAAGTATCCAACCATGAAAGAGAGGGCCTCATATCTGGTAGTCACATCAACCAGAAATTCCATGATTGGGACTAGGGAATCATCTTTTGGGCAGTGTAGATTAAGATCCCTAAAGTCAATATAGACTTTAATTTGTCCATTGTTATTTTTTAAAAGGACTATGTTTTTCAACCAAATCATATATTGGACTTTAGAACTTAATTTTGCATTGATTAGCTTATCAAATTCATCCTCTATTTTTGGCAGCATGTGTCAGGTGGGACCTTCTGGCAGCCTGTTTGTAACCATGATGGTGTTCTGGTTGAACCAGGTGATGAGTGAAGACCTCTAGATCAAGGCCTAGAATTTTTGTGTATTTATAGAAAAAAAACATCTTGATTATTCTTTAATAATAAGGTTTGTTTTTATTTCTCTTTAAAGTAATAGACACACTAATCAGGGTGCGCCGTGGGTCCTCTTCAGTGACAAGGTTTATCTCCCCAAGTTTATAGATTATGGTGGAGATTCCTTCTTTGAATGTGGGAGGAGAATATTTGAGATATTCTTCTTCTTATTCATCCTATTCATGATCCCCTTCTTCATATTATTCTTATTCTGATGGAGATACAATTCTTGAGATGAACTCTACAGCATTGGGAGAGGAATCATAATTCTGATTTCTAGAAACTGAAGTAGTTCCTTTTGCCCCGACTGACTACGGGGGATTTTCTGAATAGGATGGAATGGTGGGTGGAGGAGTGTACTCACTATCTTTTAGTGATAGATCATTGTCTTCTACCATAGTGAGTAAGTAAGGAATGGTCTGAATAACCAAGGGCGGGCTAGAGAAATTTTGGTTTGAGCACTCATCGGCATCATGGGGGCCAATGCTCTTTTTAACGTCCTTGGGCCCGACGACCATAAAAGAGATCGTGAAGATGGTTGAGTCCATGTATGAGCTTGAACTTATGAATCCAACATGATTGATGGGTAATAAATACTCTTCTGCAAGCAGTTTGATGGGATCAATGGGAGCCATTTACAATCCATTTAGAGCAGTGATCCAATCAATGTCGTCGGCCAAATAATTCTTCTCTTTTGGTTCATAGAATCATGCATCAATGTAATGTGAGTTGTAGTATTCTAATGGGGATTTATTAGGATTAAATTTCCCATTTTTTCATTAGATAAATATTTGATGCACTGATGGTATGATGAGGGGATTGCAGTGTGCTAATGCAATCAATGCCTCCCCAACAAGTTGACGAAGGCCGTATTTTTCCGCACTACCAGAAACTTAGAATTAGACATAAGGTCACCAATACAATTTTTTATTTTGATTCATCCAAATATATTTTGATCACTTTTTTCATATCCTAGCAGAGTTGTGGCATAGGGTGTCAGACTTTACTCATCATAGCCCAACCGACAAAGTGTTTACAACAAGAGGAGGTTGACTCCATAGCCATTGTCGATAAAAAATTTCCAGACATCAATTCCATTTATCTTTCCAGACACATATAAGGGTTATATGTGTCCTTTAATGATTGTGTCTTCATGTTGATCTATAAAGGAGATGATATCATGGTATTCTATGGGGCTGGTCTATGTCTGATATACTTAGGCGTTTGCTACTTCAGGTTTGAATTCATGGGGACTTAGTAAAGATTCGATGAGCACCTATCTAAGGTATACTAATTGGTTCAATGCATCCAGGATCGATAGATTTCCCAGTAATTATGATAGATGATTGGAATATTATATTTCCACTCTAAGAGCCTACACTTCTCGACATGGGGATATTATTTTATAGGTTCTTTTGGGACTTGATCCCTAGAGGAGGATAGGATTACCTTTGGGACGGGAACTGATGGTGCTCCCATGCTCTTTGGATTTGGTCAAACCAGTCGGCCTACATGCTTTGGGTGATTAGACATATGTTCTTCCTCCAACAAATACTATAAGATGATAGGTCTAGTATTTCTTCCAAAAAGGGAAGAAAAACACTCTATCTCCCGTTGTGTCTGCTGGAGGGTTTTTCTACAAGTTTCCACAACATGAACAGTTTGAGTTAAGGTGTGGCTAAAAATTTCACTCCTATCATGACTATGCCTTCCTCGAATCCCTCGGCCTCTACAGTCGCTTCCTCTATCTCTCTAATTGGGTGCAATGAATTCAAGTTCATATCCATAGTCTCAATCAGATAAGGGGTCTATTAAGTGAATGAAATTAATGGATCCGAAGATTGGTTCTTGATCCGATAATGATTCTGTCTGAATATATTCTTTTGATGGAGTTGTTTGGTAGGGCGGTGGCCATTATCTTGTTTAGCAGTGCGATGCCTGTGATTTCAATTCTTCTGTTATGAATTTCTAAAGTTTCAATGTTGACTTTGGTCTTGGTGTAGGTTCATCTCCTTACTCTTTTCTTTCTTTCTAACTAGATTGTCTCCTGGATGGCGAACCATTAGAGGTTTTTGGGATGGATAATAATGGTTTTGTTGCATCAGGATCTATTGAGGGAATGTTTTGTTTCTTCAGCTATTACTGGAGGATACCATGAGCTCAGTTGACTATTTTCCAAGTTATACAACTATCAATTTTGTGGTCCTTTTTTCTAGTGATTTTTTCCACTCCCCTTCCTCACTTGTGTCTGCGGTAAAAACATATGCCACTTGTGTTGGTGGCAGTCCTAACTTGATTTTTCTAGAATCTACCATATTTTGTAGGATATCCTTAAAGACGAATCACTCCAAGATGGGTTTTCCTGGTATTTAGTGGTAGGGAAAATAATTTGGATGGACATCGAGAACCACTTAATCAGCTCGCTTTGGCTCTGGTAGCTGGAGTAAGTTGAAATTCATGGAGGCTATGAAGTATCCACGGACTTGGTCATCTTAGAACGAGTAGAATTTATTTCTTTATTCCTCTAACTGATTTCTTTTTGAACCCCTTCACTAATCTTACCAAGGTGGGGGTGGTTGTTGGTTTCCATGGGGTCCCACACAGTTTGGTGGAGGCATCACAACAGGAGCTGGTGTCGTAGGTGGTTTAAGCGTGATAGAATCAGCTTCATCTTTTTCTATTCTTTTTATTGGGGATGGTGGGATCACTCTATACTTGAGATTGGTCTGCTTTAAAGAGTCTTCTATCCTTTGGGAAATGGTGGAGAAATTTCAGAACCCACTCGTGTACCTCACTAGGATAAGTGGTGTCTGAAATTCATCATCGAGATTATTGATGCACATAGAGAGCATTTCATCCTGGGGGAGTGTCTAGTTTAGTGAGTAAGTCAGGCCTTTCCATCTTGTGATGAATTCTAAAACTCTTTCATTCTCTCGCTTCTTGTAGTTCATGAGATCACTGACTATTGTTTTAGGAAATTTTGAACTGACCTAGAATAGAAATTTTCACTGGAGATCCTCTTAGCCAGTGATTGATTTAGCCTATAAACTGGTGTACCATGTGGAGGTTGAACCTTGTATAATTCACAAAAAGCATCTGAGCTTCACATCCTCTTGTTACACTGAATTTACTATCATTCGAACATAGTAGGAAGATTAGTGCATTATATGTTGTACCAAGTCTCCTAATCCATTTAATACTAGAAATACAGGATTCCAGAAATTTTGTAGAGGAGATAAATTGCTCACCCGGCCAGGGTAAGGCCTCTGTTCCGGTTATACGATAGGGCTCCACCCTTCCATGGCTTCTAGTCAAGCTTTCCATTACTCGACGGTATTCAAGATACCTTGATACATATCTTTTTTTACTTGAGAATGAATAGGTGCAGCAAGAGGAAATATTGGAGGTGTCGACATTACTGGGCCTTTAGGCGGATACCCCTCTGGGGAATCCTTTTGTGGATTTGCCTAAATTTGTTCCAGTTGCTTCCTTGATGGAAGGAAATACTGATATCCTACGGGATTAGGTTCAGGTAGAATGATGGTCTTAGAACCACTCTGGATGAGCCTTCCAGCCTTGCTTTATTTTTCATGATGATACCATGAGGTAGAGGGACATATGATGGAAGTGTGTGTTGATGCTACACCTGAGGAACGTACCCAGTAGGATGGTTTTCTCTTAAAAACACAGCATTGAGTCACCTTAACTCTTTCATTTATTCTTCATGTCAAGAAAATATCTCCTAAAGATTAGTGGAATCATCTTCAAGGGGAAGAAGTGGTGGGTCATAGGCCTCACTCTTATTCTTATCATTATTGATGATTCGTGCGGAAGGTAATGGTGGATTGACTGAGGGGGAACCCAGATTTAGGGAAACTCTCTTATTTTGGGTATGCACACACTCAATATTGGTGTGGAAGGAGTCCATGATGGAACCATCTCCTCTTACATACTCTTCATTTGTATCATTTCCTGTGAGGTCTGTGGGACGGAAGGGTAAGGTGTGTGATGGTGAAAGACTCTTAGGGTGGCTTGGATAACATCGCTTGGGTGGTAATCTCTATTAACTTCCACTTCTCCCATAGTCGGTTCCGCTCAATATTAATGTGTTCAAGCTCTACTTGGTCTTGGTCAAGAGTGACGCCCAATGACGCTACATCATTTCTGAGTTCTAAAAAATGGGCTTCATTCAGGGAAATTCTACTGGATGAGTTCATCACTTCTTTTATTTGAGTAAATTGGATTTGTTAAAGACCTATATTTATCCTAATCATGTGATCACTTTTCAATGGCTATATTAGCAACGATCATAATTCATAACATTATTTGAAAATACAAAACATAAAACCAAATAAGTTCATAAGAATTCATTTAAATAGACCAAGATTATTTTTCATTAATAAATTTTTTGGGTCATTATAATCTTCCCCCCTCAAGAAATTTCTCCATTAATGAATTTTGTGGGTCGTTACAATCTTCCCCCCTTAATAAATTTCACCCTTGAAATTTCATTTTCCCACACTAAAAAGATGAGGGTAACTCTACTTAATCACTCCCTCCAATTCCCATGTCACTTATTCAAACTTGTGGTTTTTCCACAACACCTTTATGAGGGGCATTGTCTTATTTCATAAGACTTTTTCCCTATGATCTAATATCTTCACCAGTTGCTCCTCGTAAGAAAGATCATCCTATAACTGTACTACCTCTGAAGAGAGTACATGTTAAGGGTCTAGTATGTACTTCCTTAATTGGGAAACATGAAATACATCATGTAAATTGGCCATGGTAGGTGGAAGTGCTAGTCGATAGGCCACAGCCCCGATACGATCAAGAATCTTGAAGGCGTCGTTGTACCTGGGACTTAACTTCCCTTTCTTTCCAAACCTTGTGACCTTCTTCCATGGTGATATGCATAGAAACACCATGTATCCAACTTTGAACTCAAGGTCTCGTCGATGGTCATTCGCATAACCCTTTTGTTGACATTGGGCTGCCTTGATATGTTGCTTAATAGTTTTCAGTTTCTCCACCATTTCTTTGACCATTTCAGGTGCTAGCATCTTATGCTCACCAACTTCATCCCAACATGCCAGTGTTCTACACCTCTTCCCATACAGGACTTCATAATGTTCCATTTGGATACTCGAGTGGAAACTATTATTATAGGGGAATTCAACTAGAGTAATATTTTGATCCCATCCTCCTTTAAAGTACATTGAACATGATCTTAACATATCTTCAAGTGTTTGAATAGTTCACTCAAATTGGCCATCAGTTTGAGGATGATATGACATACTAAAGTTTAGTTCATTATCCATAGCATTTTGAAGACTCTTCCAAAACATAGAGGTTAATCTTGGATCTCGATCAAATACAAAAGATAGTGGTACTCCATGAAACCTAACCAATTCCCTGATATATATCCATGCCAGTTGATCCAATGAAAAATCCTCCCAAATTGCAATAAAGTGTGCAGACTTTATAAGAAGATCCACAACATCCCAGATTGCATTATTTCCTTTGGATGTCTTCGGAAGTCCAGTGACAAAGTCCATAGTGATGTGCTCCCATTTACAGGATAGTATGGGTAATGGTTGCATCATCTCCTTAGACTTCTGCCTCTCAGCCTTCACTTGATGACACCCAAGGAACTTTGATGTATACTCAATGATCTCATTCTTCATGTTATCCCACCAATAATTCTCTCAGAGATCTCGATAAATCTTTTTGATTCCTAGGTGAATAGGGAAGTTCGAACAATGTGCATCCTCTAAAAGTTCCTTCTTCAGCTCCATACATGATAGAACACATAGTCTTTTCCCAAATATCACAATTCCTTCATCATTAACATTGAACTCTGAGGATTTCCCTTTTCTGATAGCTTCCACTTTCTTCTAAATTCTCACATCATCCTTTTAATAATTCTTCAACCTTTACAAAAAATACATTTGAGCAATCATTTGTGAAAGTATTGATGATGTTCCGTTATTTATGATTCCTGTGTTCATATTCATCAAATCTAAGAAGATTGGATCCTTCTCAATTCTCATCAATGAGAGAATTGTTGGGTCCTTTCTACTTAGAGCATCCTCCACCTTATTCTCTTCCCTAGGGTGGTAATAGATTGAGAAGTCATAGTCTTTGATCAGCTCTAACCATCTTCGTCGGAGCATGTTAAACTCTTTCGGTGTGAATATATACTTGAGGCTTTTGTGGCCGTATATATTTCACACTTCTCCCCAAAGAGATAATGTTGCCAAATTTTTAAACCTAATATCACCATAGCCTACTCCAAATCATGTATTAGATAATTTTTCTCATGAACTTTCATTTTCCTTGAAGCAAAGGCAATGAATTTGTCATTTTGCATCAACACACAGCCCATGCCCTTCTTTGAAGCATCACTAAATACCACAAAAAGTTATCCACATGTGGGTAAAGTGAGTACATGTGAAGTGATAAACCTCATTTTCAATTCCTTGAATCTTTATTCGCATTCATCACTCTAAGAAAATTTTACTCCCTTCTGAGTTAGCTTGGTAAGAGGGTTGGACGATCATGAGAAATTTCTCAAAATCATCGATAATATCTAGCTAACCCCAAAAATATATGGATATCTGTTACCAATGATGGCCTCATCCATCCCTCTATTGCAGTTGTCTTGGTGGGATCCATAGATATCCTATAGCTTGTGATGATATGGCCCATGAATGAGACCTCCTTCTACCAGAACTCACACTTACTATACTTTTCATAGAGCTTCTCCTTTCACAAGGTCTCTAGTACAGTTCCTACATATTCCTCATGATCCTCCTTGGTGTTAGAGTATATTATAATATCCTCTATAAAGACTATCACGAATTTGTCAAGGTAATCTTTAAAGACTCTATTCATTATGTCCATGAATATTTCTAGAGCATTAGTGAGTCTGAAATGAATTGCTATGAATTCATAGTGCCTATATTTTGTAATAAAAGTAGTCTTGGGAATATCTTCCTTCTTCACCCTTACTTGATTATATCTTAATCGCAAATCTACCTTAGAGAATTATTTTTCTCCATGAATCTGATCAAACAAGTCATCAATTCATGAGAGAGGATACTTGTTCTTTATCGTGATTTTGTTAAGCTCACGATAATCGATGCAAAGGCGCATTGACCCATCCTTCTTCTTGATGAAGAGGACCGGTGAACCCCATGGTGAAGCACTTGTGTGTATAAACTCTTTATACAGATTCTATTATAGTAGTTTCATCTGCTCCTCAAGCTCCACAACATCCATTCTATACAGAGTCTTGTATATTGGAAATTCCCCAGGTATAAGATCAATTGATAATTCAACATCTCTTCTACGACGAAGACCAGGAAATTCCTCAGGAAACACTTTGGAGAATTCCCTCACAATATGAATGTCTTCAAGGATGGTTTCCTCCTTAGACTAAATCATCTGAGCCTGATACATGTCCTCATAGGGAATTAATATCCATGATTGAGATGATGGAGATAAAAAAGATTTATCTTCCTCCTTGCACTTGTACAGAATCAGGGGTCGATTCTCTATATAGAGAGTGATTTACCTCTCATATAAATTTATGTTTTCTCTATATAAAGAAATCCAATCCATGCCAAGAATTGCATCAAATTCTACCAGAGGGAGTATGAAGAGGTTCTCTGGGAAGCTTAATCCACCGATTAAGATAGGGGAGGAGTTATATTCATGGGATGTAATGATTGCCCCATTTTCCATACTCACCGACATCTTTACTTCCATGATTTATGGTGGTGTTGGGATAGTTCCACTAAACTATCAGGATATAAAACAATGTGTAGAACCTGAATTAAAAAGTATGTTCTCTATTCTTAAATGAATAACTAGATTACATGTCACCACTTCGTTTTTGGGGATTACTTCGGCAGTAGTGATGGAAAAATCTCACCCTTGCTGCCTTGGATATTGTTGGTTGCCTTCAAAAACCATTGACTTAGGGAACTGATTTTTAAGATGGCATTTTTATTTTTAGTTGAAGAAATGAACAACGTGTTGAGAGTTGAACAGAGTTTTCCTCTCCTCTGTCGCAGTTGTGGGTTTTTATTGTTGGTAGTTAATGGCAAGTTGCCCTTCTCTTCCACACCTAAATCATTTCCTCGTCCCCTTCAAGAAATTTTTGTGGTGCTTCTTTCTTCACCTTTGGAAAGTGGGGTATTGGATCTTCTTAGAACCATTGGATTTATCCATCGGACCACCATAATTTAAGTCCACCTTACTCTTCTTATCCCCATGATACCCATGAGATTAAATGATATTCTTTTTGACCTTGAGGGCACATCAGAAAATTTTCTTATAGCTGTCGAAGTCATGGATCGCTAGGGCTTTCTGTAGGCTAGGTTTCATCCCAAAAAATAAGTGGTCAACCTTGCATTCGGGGGTAAAAAAAATATGTAAGTGTATCATACAAGCACTGTGAAGTTTTCCTCTTATGCTCTAACAGATTTATTTCCTTTTTTCTTGAGGTAAAGTAAGTCCCTTTCCATCTTAAGTTGGAGGGTGCATGGAAAATATTTATCAAAAAACATCTTCCAAAAATCCTTCCATTCCAATGCCTCGATCTTCTACTCAAGCTTCGCATTTTTGATCAATTTCCACCATTGATCATCTTCACCCTCCATACAATAAGCAGCCAGGAGAACCTTCTCTTATTCGGAACATTGAAGGATGGAGAAGATCTTTTCAATGGAGTTGATCCATTGTTCGGTGATTGAGGGATCAAATGATCCATTAAAAGTAAGAGGCCTTTGTCTCATGAAGCTCTCAATAGAGACTTTTTATTTCTTAGGGGGGGTTGAACATTCCTCTTGACCAATGTTTTATTCAAATCATGAGTTAACTGATAGAGAATCGTCACAAATTTTACGATTCCCACTCCCATTGGATTGGAGATCTCATTAGCACAGTCATCACATTGATATTCACATCGGTTGTTATCCTGAGTCCTCCTATTACTGGTTATTGGCTGCAATAAAAGGAAAGTTAGGGGTAACACATAAAGGGAAATCCAAGGAAAAAATATATGACTTATAAATTACTTTTATTTTCTTAACTTATGAATCTATAAGCTTCAATCTATGTTATCCATGATCTACTTTCTAACATGTATTCTTAAGAGAATTGTTTTTTAAAATTCCTTTAATAATGGTTCATACTAAGCTTTTTAATTTATCAAAGAATATCCCTTGGGAGTGTCATAACCAAGAGTGTAGCAAGGCCCATTTTCATGTACTTGGATACCCCAGGTCAAGCCTGAAACTCCTTGTTGGGGTTTTCACCCCAAGGTACATATGTGTCAGAGCTGCCTCTACCTGATCGTATCCTGACAGGGATGTATTTTCTTTATAAACCACTAACTCAATACCCTCCAAAACTTAGGGATTTTTTTATTATACTTAGTCTTGTATCTAAGACTTCACTAGGGTTTTCTAATTCTAATCCCAAAAATAACTAAACATATCTTCTAATACCAACTATAACAACCCTAATTTTATTTACACACTTAGACATGATTTATTACATAAAAAATTCACTTGATACATAATAGAAGATTGATAGGTATAGTTTATTTTGGGATTATGAACATTACATAACAAATTAAAGCCTATAATGAAACATCTTATTAAAAACTTCCTTTACATGACCACTACATTCCCTCTTACTTAGTATTGCACAGGATAACCTGAGGGCATGCATAAGAAAAGGGTGAGCTATAAAGCCCAGTAAGGGAATAAACATGGAATAACATGACGAATACAATACATGTTAGAAAATAGTAATATCAATGTAGTAAAAGATAAAAATGAACATAAAGTCATGATAAAGCATGACAATCATAACAAGGAGATGTGGCAACAACACTTAACTTGGAATTATCAAGAGCCAAGGCTCATTGCACATGGAGCATGAGTAAGCCCTTATTGCACATGAAACATGAGTAAGACCTATTTGAACTTGAATTATCATGATTCAAAACCCATTTCACATGATGTATCATGATACTATACTTTACCAGTGCATTCGATCGCTCTCAGGGCGCACCCTTCATAATCATTTCATTTCATGCATAAGTGTGCCTCATAGATCATAAAACATGGATTCATTGACATCATAATTCATTACACGAATAAGAGATGTGTAATAAATAAATTTAAGTCCTAATTCAACAAGTACATGAGTATAAATGTGAATACCCTTGATAGAGGAGTGGGTATGGTATTCACTACACAATGATTTTGGCATCGAAATTTTGGTGTAATTTTGGAAGCATAACGATGTCAAACAGAAATTTGTAAAATGGGTTAATGAGAGTGAAAGGGGTATCTCACCATTTATACATTAAATGAACAGTAAGGGTTTCATTGGAAATAATATACCAACATACGTAATGGAATTTAGATGCATAATATAAAAGAATTGCTTGAATGTGAATGAGGAGAGAGAAATTCCTTATGGAATTTCGACATGGTAACGGGTGTACATGGGAGGAATTAATGAGAGAGAAATGGGGTACTAAATCATTAAAACATTAATTTGGCAGTATGGGGGAGGTGAAAAATCATACCCAACATTTATAATTGAAAATAAAAGGGCATAACAATGTTAAGAAACATGGATAAAAAGAGGCAGGAATGAATACCTTACATGGAAGTGTGATCCCAAAGCCTTGAGAGGGGATTGAGAGAGACTTAGTGGGAGTTATGGGTGCCTTGGGAGGATTGTATATATAGTAGGGTAGAGTTTGGATGAACTCCAAAGGCTTTGAGTGAAGAGGAAGTGGGAACTTGGGTGGGTTTATATAGGAAAGGAGAAGGAATTCTTTATTATTTAGGTTTGGGACACCTCACATTAAACTAATCAAAACCACAAACCATCCCATGGTTTTTTCCCATTTTTTCCAAATGGAGTGAAAAAAAATATTTTATAAGTCCAATGGCATAACTTCTTAAAATAATAGGGTTGATTATGTGGAGGTGAGTCACACTCTCAAGGAAAACAATTTGAAAAGATAACATGTTTTTTAAGTCATGGAGGGTCCAGTAAGGCATCATAAAATTAATAGAACAAATATAAAATCATATTATTTTAAGGATAAAACATCTATTGTCCGAACATATCATTTATAGTATTTTATTAAATAATTATTGGGTCATTATGATGTCATAAAACACATTATATACTTAAACGGTATTTAATTTTTACCCAAAAATTTGACTGTCTCAGAAAATTATGAAAAATTCACCATTGGATAATTTTGACGTCCTGATTACAAAAATAATATTCATTTTATCTAAATAATTTTTAAAATATTTGAATTTTCACTTTTAAAATAAAAAACAACATTTATTGAAAAATCACGGGTTTTGACAAAAACAGCTTTTGAACCTTAATAAAAATTACAATTCCATTCATTGAATTATACAAACATTTATATTTAATAAGAATTAATTTAATAATAATAATTTTATATTAAAAAATTATTTAATTAAAAAATCCATTAATTCATTAAAATAGATTTCTTAGTTGAATATTAACTAAAAATTCTATTTGTTCTTTAAAAACTATTTACAAAGTAACAATAATAAAATTAATGTATATTCTATATACAAGAATGATGAACATAATCTTAGTACTATGTTCTGGTTAGATAACCCCTTATAACACCTGCATAAGACTGAAGGGTAGGGTGTACGATGGTGAAAAACTCTTGGGGTGGCTCGGATAACATCGCTCGGGTGGTAATCTCTATTAACTACCACTTCTCCTGTAGTTGGTTACTCTCAAGCTTAACGTTTTCAAGATTGGCTTGGGCTTGGTCCAGAGCGAAGCCCAATAATTCCACCTCCTTTCCAAGTTCCGACAAATAGGCTTCATATGGGGCAAGTCTACTGGATGAGTTCATGGCTTCTTGTCTAAGTAAATTGGATTTTTTAAAACCCTATATTTATACTAATCATGTGATCAATGTTCAGAGACTTTATTGGAAACGATCACAATTCTTAATAGTACTTTAAAATCCAAAACATAAAATTAAATAAGTTCATAAGAATACATTTAAATAGACCAAGAGGTATTTTCATTAATGAATTTTTTGGGTCGTTACAATGCTGACATGGTCTTCATATCCCGCATTGTGAAGGAAATTTTCTTTTATCTGATGGAGAGTTTTCCATATATTTAGTTGAATGTTATGTATAAATTATTTTAAAAATTATCTTTGTATGCTAAAATGATAAGTGTTCATGGGACAATATATCACTCGTATGTCTTCTCTAGCTAGTTGTCTTCTCAAGAGAAACATATCCCACTACTACTCTTCCAAAGACTCCTCCTCTTGGTCTTCCCAACATGAATGCTCCTTAATTTCATTCTGAGCATTTGGGCTAGTAGGAGCCTCATTGATATGTGAGCGGTACTGGGGTGGATCAGATGATGAGAATAGCCCCAGACTGCCTTTGAGTTGAGAAATTATATCACTCTTAATAGACAGAGTGTCTAGAATGTCTGAATCCATCTTTCTGAGTACCTCAACGTAGGAATGCTTTCTCACATTTTCCCTGGTAAGGGGAGGACCTTATTTCCATTGTGAATTTTGACTACGGGGAGGACTTTCACAATCGGTGTTACAATGGTGTGGACTACCATTGAAAATTGATGCCTGATTGGGAAGAAGGTCTCTATGGAATATACCATGAGGAGAACCTTTAGGGTGGGATGTAGTAGGGGGAGTACCTTCTTGGTGGTTGATGTCCCTGAGGGGAGAACCTTCTCAATTACTACCATGATGGTGAGGACTACTATCAAAACTTTATATTCGTCTACAGGGAAAATTTATGTTGTTTATATTTTGAGGAGGGACTTTATGATGTACTACAATGAGGTTAGGACCATTTCATTACATGATTTTATTGTGGGGAGGGCCTTCACAGAAACTTCCATTACGGGGAGGGCCTTCGCAGTGGTTGTCATCATGGTGAGTACTACCATCATGGATTGACGTCTTACTATAAGGAGAAGCATATATACAGCATATAACCTAGGGAGGACCATCAAGGTGGAAAATAGTAAGGGGATAGTCTTCTTGATATTTGATCTTCTATCCAAGGGGAGGGATACTCAGACACACATCAGGAGATAAGCTCTTGTGATCAATCATTCCTAGCCCATGGAGTAATCCCCTGTGGGTGTTGTGGCGAAGAACTTCAGAGATGCTGGTAGTAACATTATGGGGAGGTCCTGCACAACTACTACTTCCAATTCCATAAGTTTTCAATGGACCGACAGGATATCAATATTCTATTGATATATGCTTGATTGCGTCGAGAAATATATCTTTTAAAATAGCATAAGTATAAATATAATCTTCATTTTCCAATTACCTTTGGAAAATTTCATCTTTGGGTGCTCTCTTATGGGAAACTGGAGCCTTATTCTGTTGGTAACAACCTTCATATATAGGTTCCTATTTTTTCGGTTCTCGCATTGCTGCCGAGATACGCCGACGAACATCTTGAGTTTTGGTTGGGAAATATGAATTCCTTTGAGTGTTCTCCACGTTATACCAGCATTCCCCAATTGGAATGGATTTGTTTTCTCGATTTGGTTGTCCTTGTATCATGAGATATTGTCACTGACCCTCCTGGACTAATTCAGGTATGCATAACTGCTCCAAAGTGACCAACCCATTTGGAGGATGAGTCATTCCATTTAAAGAAACCGGGTCATGGGTCTGGTTCCTCTCCTTTTTTGTTGATGCAATGTTGTCCTGACATATCAAGAGGATATGTTCTAGAATTGACGTATGATCTTCCATCATTGTCTAAATCTTATGAGATATATCTTTGGTTGGAATGGGTATGAAGGCATATTCCAATGTCGGAGTAGGAGTTTTTTCCTGCTTCAGTCCTCTATAGGTTTCCAATAGATACTGCTAGTTCTACTATGCCAAGACAAAGTAATGAGTCTACCGCTGGTTTTCTTCTCTGGTTTCCACTATATTTTACTGGTAAACTTCATATTTATGAGCAAGAATTTTCATCTACTCTCTTTCCATTATATTTATCTCATGGTATTTGTATGCAACCGTAGGAATTTGACTCTACTCATATTTTTTTGTCGCCCTATTTGGATTGTGGGATGTATGAGTTAGTTTCATAGAACCAACTGGTTGTACTTTTATTACATGAATATTTAATATATCTAAATATTAAACATCCTATTAAATATTTTTCATTGTTCTGCATGACAATAGTGTAATAATGTACGGGGGTATTTGTCACATTGTCAAGGTCATAACAGTTCTCCATTATGATGAGAACCTTGAAGTTCTATGAAAATATTCTTAAATATAGTTTTGTTGTTGGATGACATACTATAATGGGACACATAGTATATAGACCATCAGGTGTGAGTACTCATAAGTAGAGGAGACTTTCTCTCATGATGTTCGTACTTGATAATCTCTAATACAGGAGATTATGTGAATAGACCCTCCATTAGTAATTTTTCATGTTTTGGTGTCATTGAATATTCCTATCCTCAAGCATGTGTAATGATCCTAAGACTTTAAAACTATCATTAATATGTGTCACGACTCGCACACATTGATTTACTGATGAAAACCATCATATAGATAGTTAGTAGGAAGTAGGGAACGTTGGGTGCATCACGAGTGACATGTTATTAATAGATAAGTCGAGGAAGGATTTGTACCTTCCATTTATGGAAGTTGATATCTCATCCCTTTGAAGAAATAGAACTGTCATGCTAAAATTCCATGTCCATCATGTAACAACGAGTTTATTTCAGGTATTCAAAGAACAACATATCAAGCACAAAGGTTGATGGAACTATCATGAAACCCGCTTGATGAGATATTGAGACAAAGGGATTATATTACACAGTTCGTGTTCGTATTTGGATGTCATTTTTATGACTTTAAGTTCTTTCTTTTGGGTACCTTGACCCCTTTCTAGACAGTACTCTTGGACTTTAGGTAAGGCCGCCTAATGCTAATGAGAAATAATCCTATAGGGTCACACACTAAGTGTTTCTCATTGTCTTGGTTAAATTATATTTCAATTTAATTAATGGAATAAATTTTATTATCAAGACAATGGAATAATTTTATTCAAGTTAAATTGATTTCATAAATTAAAGAAATTATTATTCATTGGATTGTGGGTAAAATATATTTATTTATTTTATTGAAAATTTAATTAATATTTATTTACTATTTTGTAAATAAAATATTTATTTAAGAGAATAAATTATTTCTTTATTTATTGAGGTGTTCAATAAATGGAAGTGGATTTCGAGCAAACCAAGGCCAGTCTGGTAATAAAATAATTATTTGCAATATGGTAAATAATTATTTAACTAATTGGCACAAATTAAAATAATAATAATTCTGTCATTACTTTGTGATGCCAAATTTTATTTATAATTCCTTTTTGCACAAGTTGGTGCACCATAAATATGATGTGGTATTATTATCAAAATAATGGGTTTTCTATAAGGTTATGAATTTATTTAATTTTTCTATGAAATTAAATATTGTAATTGAAACCCCATGTCGATAAATAGACAGGTACGATTATTGTGCCATGGACCGAAATGCACGCCCGGTGAATTGAGAATTGTTGAGCTAAAAAATTTCTCTCTCAAATCATCTTCCCACCCCTCTCAAAAATGAGAGAAGTTTTTCAAGGTCTAAGAATAAGCGATCAAGAATTACTGACACAAGACACTTACTTCGCTGCTCTAGCACCTGAAGAACGAGTGATGTCAATCGGAGGCCATCAAAGCATGTGTGGATCACTGCTAGAGGGATTGTAGTTTGGATCCTCAAAAGTGCAATGAGATAAACTGGAAGGGTAATTCCATATGATCAATGTCATCAATGAAGAAAATATCGAAGATCCAGTTATTATTTTCTTTATGAAATTAATTAATTTAATTATAAACATTATGTGCAAGATCCTCTCTAAATATTTCGAGCCTCTACCTTCTTTATCTAAATATTTGATTCTATTCATTTGAGACTGGAGTTCATCATCTTATTGATCCTATAATAGTCATTGATCATGGTAAAAATTAAAGTTAGGCATCAGCCAAACCATGCTTTCACTATGCCCGGAACCCACATAGGCTTGATACACATCAGCAATTGTTTGTGTCTGCCTATAGCTGGTTGTCATCCGATTTAGATGATGGGATTCTTACGCATTGGAAGATATTTCCATATACCTATAACATTCCACCCTGTCTACATGGAGAGACTAGAAAGCACTGGTAGGAATGTTCGCATGCTCGTATTATGTCACACTATTTCTGTGGTGGGATTAAGGGGACGGGTTAGAGTTGCATGTCTACCCATGGAATGCGGTCACGTTTATATGGAGGGTTTCTTCCTTAGGAATCATGGTAATTACTTGCTCGTAGTTATATGTTTTCCACACTCAGTGGGTGGCCCGATGGGCTCATGTCCCTTATAATTTAGTAGGTGACCTCAGCATGAGATCCTCTTCATAGCAAGGATACTTGGTCACCTGACGTTGGTGGCAACGCTCTCCAGTAGGGGCCCATGAGTAAGACCCCTATGCAGATGGGATAACGTCATCAACATCGAATTCATCTTCCTCCCTAAGATAAGGGAGGTAATTTTTACCATTCTCCCGGGACAGGTTCCTGAAGAGGTTTGAGATAGCCAGCGGGGCCACCCTGTGCTGGGGTGCTGGTAGCGGCTGGGGCGGTGACTGGAAATATTTTGCATGTTGGAGGGCCTTTCTTGTGGCTCCACTGTGGGGATAGTACCATTTTGGTGGTACTATCTAATCTGTGTGTTTTATACCCAATGTTGAAGATGCTAGGTTAGTGAGGGGGTTCTGTTATTTATCTGGGCCCCAATCACCCGTGGGATCTCTGAGGTGCGTTTCCATATTTGTTATCAAGATGTCATTTTGATCGAAGGTTTCTATAGAGACTTACAATATATATAGGACACATAGCAAAACAAAACCCTCTCAGAGTAGAATCTTTTAATTTCATTCATAATTGATGATTAAGATTATCCATATTCCTTTTAATGAGGAAAATGGGATTGAGTGAGGTCAAACCACCACCTTGGTTGAGGATTCACATCGGGTTCACCATTTTTGTTTTGGCCCGATTCACCTTGCAATGGATATAAGAAAACAAAATGGTCTGATGTTCCATATTGTCCTATTTTTTATCATTAGGGTAAAATCATCACCTTGGTTGAGGAGTCATGTTGGTTTCACCAATTTTGTTTTTGCCTGAGGTGACGTGTTTGGGGAAATGCAGAATGGTCTGACAAGTGATAAGCATTTGTCTATTATTATTGAGACTTTCATGTATCCATTTTTATTTTGTCCTAATCCATGTCGTTCTTATTTAGGTTTAATTATATTGACCCTATGGGGATTAAGAATCTTACCCCTTTTTTACTATGAATTAGGTTCCACAGTCGAACGGTCCCAGCGGGTGGTTGCATGGAGTTAAGTATATGTGAAATCAGAAAATTAAGATAATATTTTATTGGATGGTATCCAACGGGTTCATTTGTGGACCCAGAAACACCCAACAACCCTTCTATCCATGATTCATGTACCTTCTTTCCCAAGGTAGGTGCACATTGAAGAAATATTTGTTTGACTACACTTCGGGACTCCATTAGTCGAGAGGATGGGAGTTCAGGATCATCACACCCTTTTGGGGGGAATTATTTCCTATTTAGAGACTCTCTTATAGATTTAATTCATGTTAATATGTTCATGAAACCTTGGTTTATTCTCAATGATTTTATCCACAGGTTACCCCTTGGTTATAAAATCAATCTTGTATATGCATGGGTCAAGAATTGTCAAGACAACACTAGGGTGAGCCTTGTCATGAGGCGCTCTAGAGTTTATCTTTATCCAGGAGAGATGGAAGGTGGTTTGATTTTGAGATTGAACCCATGAGATGGGATTCCCATTTATCCTCATGATAGGAATCATAATCCATGTAGTTTGGTGCCACTCAACTATAAACATCATGTTTTAGGGTCATGTGATAAGGACCCATCCATTTATTTTATCGTCATGCGGTGAGGATGCATAGGAAAAATGTATCTAGCTAAGATTTGTTGCGGGACTCTTACCGAGGCAGAACTAAGTGCCTAGGAGATATGTGGTCTCTTGGGTGGACATGAATGTACTGATAATATGTCCTAGAGAACATTAGGGTTGATTTAAGGGTTGCATTTGGACCTCAGGGAGGCTTCCCATGTAACCCAGTCAAATGGGGAATCAAAGTATGTAGAGTTATAGAAGAATGAAGACTTATATTCCAAGGAATCCCAGCATGAGGGCATGGTTGCTCAGGGATTACGCAGAGGTGCTCCCCATATGGGGGGACATGATTAGGTATTACACCATAGGGTATGCCTTAGTGTGGTAATTTCATTGGGACTAACTCAGGAGACCGTCCCTTGTGCTCAGGCCTTCAAGAAGGCATATTATGTATCTTGGTTGTAGAATGAATCAGAGTTCTTGTAGTTCTTTTATGGTTTGTGAATTGATTGGGGCTTACGCATGGGAGATTCCCATCAGATATAATTAAATCGGGACTTATTCATTAAGATAATTTCCTTTTTAGATATATTTTTGGGGTGAACCTTTTGAAAAAGGGTGCCACTTTGAGCTCGGGCCTTCAAGCAGGAGTCCTACGTATCCTGGTTAGAGCAGGAATCATAGTTATCTTAGTTTTTTTATCTTGGCGATTATACCTGGTAGGATTACTACTTGTGAGTTTTGAATCGGTACATACTCTTAAAGAGGAAGCCCATTTTCATGGGAATAATTGGGTTAACCTTTGGTAAGGGAACCCTTTTGAGATCGATCCTTCAAGCAGGCATCTTATGTATCTTGGTTTGAAGAAGAAATAGATTTATCATAGTTCTATTGGGGTGGGGATTATTCATGGAAGCTACCCATTTTTTTGAAACCTTGAGGAGGATCTTGACTCATGATGATTTCAAGGTTTGGTTGCGACTTACACCTAAGAGGATGCCCACGTTTTGGGACTATGAAGATGTCATGATCACCACCAACCTCTAAGCCCATGTGAGTAATGCTCGGTGAGAGAAATAAGAGGAGGTAGTGGATCTGAATATTGCATGTCCTACATCATTTACTGGTATATAGTACTAGATCCAAGAGAGGGGGATTTGAACATTTAACCCTCACCCATGTTGATATCTAGGATAGTAAAATTTTGGTGATTTATCCGGACAAATCCTGAGCTGTGGAGAAGATGGTGAAGAGTGACACCCCTCTCAAAAGGATAGGGGCTTACCTTGGGAGGAGTGCCATGACATAGGTTCTGGGAAAGGGGAGGAGCATCATCCCTAGTCAAAGGGGAAGGGAATGTTGACCATCTCACTCATCACTGGAACTCATCTAAGGGAAAGGCTAGTTATTACCCCTAAACCAATGAACGGGGAGGTTCATGTCGACATCCCAAAGTCGTTCCCCATGTTTCCTTGGGGATGTAGACTTTAAGACATTATATGGGTCTAAATAGTTGTGGGGAAAGCCTTCGGGACACTTCTTACCTTGGGTATGTAAATTTATAAAGGCATGCCGGTGATCCTAATGATATAATCATACGGGTATGGTGGCTTTAGAGGAGGTTTTGGCCTGATTCCGGTGGATTGGTTCATGGGGTAGTTGTGGAGTACTGGACAGTATTGGAGGGGTATGATTGGAGCCGGGTAGAATAAAATCCGAAGACACCCCATTCATCATATTGTTTTCTCATGTGGGATGGGGGTATCCCCACAGAGCATACTAATATTTGGGTAGAGGGGTCTTCCATGTACCGAAGTAGTACACAGACCTGGGTATGGATCACCACGTATCAATGTGGTATGCGGTCCTATATATGGTCCACATACTGGTATGTTATATAGAGCTTCATGTGGTTCTCCATATCATTTCAGGTTCCATCTACATAATGATGTAGTATGTGGTGTAGCGTTCGATCTGCATAGCGATGCACTATGTTGAGCACTGAATTGGAGAAGGGTCCTGGAGCCTGTAGTTTTTGGGGAATTCATCCACAAGGGATTTATGGTTCAGGATTGCATGAACTAAATTTTCATTTCACCAATTATTATTATGTTCCTTCTTTTTTTTGTTCATGGTGGGCTATACCTATGAGAAAAGTGGTTCACGGTTCTCACTTCATCGATAATTCGAAACTGAAGTTGAAATATTCTCTGTATCTGAATTCTTTCTTCCATCCTCTAGGGTCTCCTTTTTTCTCTCTTCCAATGGTCCCCTTTCATTTTTTACTACACTCTTTTTATAGAGAACTAGTGAAATCATATATGTGGGCATGCTGCACCATTTTTGAAAATCCCATGAAGATATACCTCAACCCGCAAAAGACTCGATCAACTAGGGTTTGCGGAGGCTGTGGTTTGCAGAACCCACTAGCTTGATTCACCAATGAATTTCTTAGTTATGAGGAGTGGTATGAGTTGGAATTTCCTTGTTTTTTCAATCGACATGGTTCTTAGAATCCTAGGTTTTCTGGACATCACCCCATGTTCTAGAACCTCGTGGTTTCTTTCCCATACCGATGGTTTGTGGTTCATGCACCCTGCAATCCTTTCTCAGTGATGGTACACGGTCAGCCTAAAACCATTCTCAAATTTTTATTTTTTTCAAGTTTCTTCTCAAATTTTCAATCCAATTTTCAATAATTTTCCTTGTTGGTCATGTACGAATATTTTCTTCCTTATGTAATGTACTTTTGGGAGTATTTACTTCCCTTTGCATAGTATTCAGGACCCTATAACATTCATCGAGAATATAGGTTTTTGCAACAAAATCATGTCCTTTGGAAGAATAAAGTTAATATAATTGAAATATTAAAATAATATTTCATAAAGAATTTTTATTTATAAAACCATTAAAAATTTCTATATTAAGGTACATTTTGTAAAATGGTTATGGTGGTGGGGAAATCTTTTACCATTCTAAACATGAAAAAGACATTCTGTTTTTAATTTTTGTTGAAATTTTACCTTTAAAAAATAGTATAAACATTCCTTTAAGAACCTTTTTAAAATTAAAGGATAATTAAAAAGTCCTTAATAAATAATTTTAGTAAATAATATGAATTTTGTAAAACTATTTTTTAAAACATGGACATGAAATAAAAATATATTCGATTTAAAAAGAAATAAAATCATCTTTTATTTTAAAATTTTCATTTCTTGATTCAAAAAAAGAGAGTAAAATTTTGAATAATATATATAAAATATTTATATATATATATATTATAATAAAATTATTGTTTCTTATGAATGATAAATATTGATATTACTTCAATGAAAGTTAAATCAATATAAAAAACTGAGATTGTAAAATAGATTATTACCTCTTCAGTAACTTTTAAATTGTAACCCATTAAAAGAATAAAGATTAATTTCAAAATTAAATATAATTAATAAATAGTTATTCATTTTATGTATACTAAAATTTCATTATATAAACCACATAAAATTTAATAGGTGCATGTTAACAAATATGTTTCAATGGAATGGAAATTGAGATGAAATCCCTTACCTCCCATTTCCCTTTAGTTAAAAATTATTTAACCTCATGTATAATGGGTTAAAAAAAATTATCAATTTATACCAAAATCATATTAATATTTATATTATAAAATATTATCCTTTTAATGCATCTAACCACATGTTTGTTAACAATCCTGTATTATTACTATTGTTTTAGGTGTAAATTGTCCTTTTCTTCTAATGTATTTTTTGTCATGAAAGCTAAGATTATTGTGTATATAATATAGATAATTTATATAATTAATTATATTAATGCTATTAATATAACATTTACACATTATATACCTTATTATATGTATTATTGAAAGTGGTGTATGGAAAATGAATCCCATCGCTTCTTGTAAACAGTACGACGTAAGTACGCATGAGCGATGATATCATTCCTTTAATGGGTGAAAGGGTAATAAAGTAGATGCTATATTAATTTTATAGATTTAATATCATTTAAAATTTATCATAAATATTCATTATTTTTATCATTATGACTATCCATGTGATTCAGTAATGGAAAACAAATTAAATCGGTTTGTGAGCTGATAGTCCACCGTACACACAAGTGATGTCATTATTTCCCAATTAATGGATAATGTGATGGATAAATATCATGAAATAAAAACAATAACATATCATTATGTGGGATACACTGGTGTTATTATGTTTGGTGTCTTTAGACAAAATTGAATATTGTAAAAGTAGAAAGAAACAAGAAAAAATTCTGTTAAGACGATTACCTTCTATTAGAGAAACCTCTTTTGGATATCCTTCTAAGGACACTATGATTGATATTTTCTTAAAAAATAAACCTATATAATTTGGATAAGGATATTGTGGATATATTTTGGTATTTTTGGGTCAAACAATATGGAATTATATGTGTTAATAAGTGAGGCGAGGGAGTTCCCTTTTATAATCAAATAGTGGTATTTTGGTAAATACCAGAAACTATTAAATAATGGGAAGTCACTCTCACCCCAAGACCCCAAGATTTTATGAATAATTTTTTGTAGGGAAGTTAAGTTCTATAAACATCTCCAAAACATAAAAATAAATTGTTTTTTACATGTTCTTCCCTTATCCCCAAAATTTAAAATATCTTACCATTTTAGTTTTCACCTTGGTAACTAGTTTTATTAACCTAGGTGATTTATCTATTATAAATAAAATAAAATTATCATTGTTATATAATTTTGACCCACTTTTTCTAAATATTAAATCAAATTTATCAAATAAAAATTTTATGTGTGTGAAATTAATTTTAACATAAGTGTATGTAACATGCAAAACCTCATTATAACCTTAACCACATTAATTAATTTATTAATGTTTTTACTAATAATTATGGAAAAAAGGAAGTTGATATTATTAACTATTATTAATTATTATTATTACAAATATTTAATCCATATAATCAAATTCAACTCATATAAGTGAACATTTTTAATTTGAAATAAATCATCAAATTCTGTCAAAAAACATTTCCTTAAGAAATGCATTTCTCATGTATAAGTTGATCTTATATTAACTATATGAATAGTAATAATAATTAAATGGATTTAAATTCAAATAAATCTATATATAATCTTCAAATTTCATTAAAATAATTCATCATTAAATATTATTTTATTTAATTTAAATGGATATACATTAATAATTTTCAAACAAAAACAATTTTACGAAAAAATATACCTTTTACCACTAAAGGATTTTATATTTACTTCTATCAAATTTATAGTTAATAAATGTTTAATTGAAAAATTATAATATATTATTTAAAATAATATTATGAATTCTAGAATACTACATTTTTATTTATTCTTAAAAGATGATTTCTGAGAGACATTTTCAAAAAAATAATTCTTGGCTTGTTTTGACCAAGTATGTTCAAAATAAATATTCATCCTATAAAATTATAAAATTATTACATCAAATATTAAAATGATAATTTTATTATAGTTTTATTATAAATTAACGTTCACATACTAAAATTGAGCCTTGGATTTGCATGTATCATAAGCCATCAAAGTGATTGAATTTTAAAAAGGAAATATGGCATAAAGTCTCGGGATGTTACATTCTTCCCTCCTACAAAAATTTATTCCTTAAAATGTCATAGATATTACATTTTAATAAAATTAGGATAGTTATTCTTCATAGCATACTCTGGTTTCCATGTTGCTTCCTCTAATTTGTTATTTCTCCCAAGTACCTTTACCAATCGAGTTGTTTGATTTATCAATAATTTCTCTTTAGTATCAAGAATCTTGATGGGTTCTTCGCAATAAGATATATCATGTTCCAATTATATTTATTAAAATGTGAGTAATATTTATGGGTATATAATTTTATTTTTTTAAAAATGATATATGGAACACATCATGTACTTTATAGAGTCATTGTGTGATTTCCAACCGGTAATCCACAACTCTAATCATTTTCAAAATTTAAAAGGCTCTGATGTACCCAGGGCTTAACCTCCCTTTATTATTGAACTTTATGTCACCCATACCTGGATATAATTTCAATAAAACACATTCTACGACATAGAATACCAAATATTTCCTTTGTTTATCATCATAACAATTTTTCCTACTTTGAGCTTCTATAATATGAGTCAGAGAAGTCTTTACCTTTTTTGTTGTATCCTCAGAAAGTTATGGACCTATAAGTTTCATTTCAATAACATCATACAACCAAGTTATTTTATTTCATATCTTTCCACAAATTTCTTTATATGTCACCATATGAATACTTAATATTCTTCCAAATTATGTGTGAACAAATTCAAAACCGACAAGTGGACTGAGGAGTAAACCCAATCCACTATCTCGTTATTCCAAAATCCTATGTAACGATATTTTCTATGATTTCATGATGATTACTTATGAGTTTATATATCCTTATCATATGATCAAAAATTATTTTATCATGTATTATGACTAGATCTTCTGATTCTATGCAACATTTAATAATTTATTTCTCTCATGTTTACTATATTTTACACATGTATGATCTAATACTATATTATTTTTTAATATAATTGTCCCTTACTGGGCTTTTGAGATATCTAATATTTATTTTACCTCATTTACCTATATAGTTTTTAGAACAATACATCTTTAAAGAATAATGTTTGGTGATTTTTATAGCAGATATTAAAGACTTATCAAGTAATAAGTTGTATATGAAGCTAATATCCAAATCCACTAAACCTCTAGGTTCACCAAGTTTCTTTTTATATAGATATGATATATAAAATGATGTATATATTTTTTGGTCATATCAATAGGTATTATAGTTTGTTTGTAAATAATTTTTAGCAATGATTTTAGGGGTGTTGTTTTGGGGTCGCTTCAGATAGTATTAGAGTGAGGTTTAGTCATTTTTTGGGATTAGGCTGATAGAGATAAGAGGATAGAAAGTAAGTATTACATACCATTTATTATTATATACCATATATTATTACATAACTTAAATGTTCATAAATTCAAATCAAACAATAAATAAAACATTTAGTATCTTTAAAACTAGAAAATCCCTTGAATCATAATCACCTTTGAAAATCACTGTTAGTAGAGCTTAAACTCTAATGGGGAAAAGCATCATGAATGGAGAAAAATTTTTATTAAATCAAAAATAAAATATATATGAAAAAAAATTATTTATTATGTTAGAATGAAATTAATTTTTAAGAATTATTGAGGGTAATATAGTCATTATTTTACTTTTACAAAAGGGATGTATATTCAATAGTTTTAAGACCAATAAAAATATTACTAGTAAATAATTACCTGTATATATTTGATATACATAAATTTTATTTAATTTTTTAAAAAATATATTTTAATTAAAAATAAATTATTTAAAATAAAATAAATTATTTTGGAATATAATTAGAAAATTCTAATTCACTTGTGAAAATAAATTTGATTCCAAAGTAATTTTTTATAGTAATTATGTATTTTTATTAAATTTATTAGTTTAAAAGAATGTTATTAATTAAATTAATTGATTAAATTAAAGTAATTATAATTAGAATATATAAATTACATTAAATAAATAATTAAGTAAATGTAATAAATATTACATTAATTACTCATGGATAAAGAAATATGTTTTACTTAAAAACAATATTTTTATAATATATGATTTTATTTAAAATTAAAAATTATCATATTGAGACTATGAAATATAATTAAATTATATATATATATATATGAGTAAACATTCATTTAATTATTATCAATTGGTCAAAAATAAAGTTAAAATCATTTAATCTTAAAAATAGTTATTTTCAAAGAATTGTTTTTCATTATTTTAGGTATTTTTGAATTAATAAATTAAATTGATCACTAATTTAAAATGATTATAATGAAATTAATTTCTTTATATATATAATCAAAAAAATAATATTCATCTGATGATTATTACTCTATTATGTAATAGGAATAAATAAATTTTTTGGCTTAAAAATATATGTTTATAAGTTGTTTTTATGCATTATACATTTATATTTTAAAATAAAGTATAATCACTTTTTGAAATTTAAATTCATAAAATATATTTATAATTTTTAATCAACATTTAAAAATTAGTTAATATATTTAATTTCATTTTTATGTAAAAAATACATTATTGAGGTAAAAGTTAGTTACTATGGTAAAGGGAAAGTGGGATAAATAATTAATGTTATGTATAAAATTTTTAAAATATATCAAAAAATTATCACTTAAATGTATATACAAAATAATTATAGACCTAACTTTTTTAATTGAGATTTTTTGAGTGAATTTCATTGTAAAATTGTTGTCTTACACAAGAAGGAATTGTTAATTGTGAAGATATCACTTCCCCTCACTTATAAATGGACCACTCCACTACTCTTTCTAAATCACAACTAAAATTATAATTACCTATATAAAAATACATATTTAAATACATAATTATTCACCCTCACATTTTTATCCCCCTTTCTACTGATTATCCCCAAAATTCGTCAAAACCAAGAAGGCTTACATGAAAAATATGATTTATACATTGTAAGTAATGACTTATTATCCTTACATTTCATTTATATTCTTCCTATAACACCTAAAAATTATAATTTATCACATTGATAAAATATAAATAGTATTATTATACTAATTTAATAAGGAAATTTTAGTCAAATCACTTCATAACCATAATCATCCAATGATTATAACATGTTTATGTTTGGGTCATTTTAACCACCTACATGGACGATGTTATAAATTTTTATCATGGATGGTTTTGAAAACACAATTATTAGTAAGATATGATATTAATAAGTAAATAATTATTTTAGATTTTTTGGAAATGTTTGTATTTATATTTAAAAAATAATTAATAAAACAACTCATGTTTGTTAAAAAACACCAAAAAATATATCTATGGATTTTATAATTATTATTTGTACCTAAAAATCCAATTTAATGAATATAGAACAACATATATCATTATTGATATACTATTGTATTAAATTTATTATTATTTATATGTTTAACTCATGAACATGGAATGATTATTGAGATATTTATACTGAAATATATAATGAATGATTGAAACTACAAACAACTGATGATCAATATAAACTAAAAATAAATAATAAATATATAAAAAATGAATACAAAAGATTAAAATAAAAATTTAATAAATATAAATATTTTTAATAAATATATTAAAATTTTAACTATTACTATAATAAAAGAATTTATATCATTTACAATGAATCTAGAATCCAAGTTATGCTTTTTTGAGAACACAATCTTCTCTCATTGAGTCGTACACCTTCTTATTTGATTATGTTATTCTAAGTATAGTTTATTATTCCATATAATTTTATTATATTTTATTTAATAAATAATTCATAATTATTTTCATTTCATTCTCATAATTTTTTTCAAATGATTCTTATATTATAAATTATGATGTTCATAAGTGTTTTCTTTCTCAATGTCGCCTCATTGAGGAATGTTTCATTTAATACACCTATTTCTCTTTATATGGAGTATATAACACCTTGTTATATTTTTTTATCGTAATGAAATTTGTATTCATAGGATTTTAAACTCCATTTCATAATATTTAATTAATTATATTTTGTTTCAAAAATTACTAAAGTAATATTTGTTTTCCATGACCCAATAACCTTCCCTTAAGTCATAGTCATTCTTATTTGAATATGTTCTTATAAATTTGATATATAATTCCATTTTTTCATCCTATGTGGAACTTACTTGTTATTATGGGGTATAATAAATTTCATTACCAAATTTTTGATTGATTTATACTAAATAAATTTGTTTCTTTATAAAAGAAAAATATTTAATTTCTCTTTTAGTTATTTTATTTCATGTCCATGTTCTATATTCACAAAAAAATTAGTTTGATATTTTTAAATTAAAATATTTATTTTATATTGTGGTTCACATATTTATTTTATTTTTTAAAAAATGAATTTTTATATCATTTTTATTGGTGTGGCTTAATGCAAATTATTAAAGCTATTTTAAAAATGTATTTCTCCCCACATATGTGTATTTATGATCTTCAACTTCAGGTTTCTTATTCGTTAAATTAATTTATTTTTAAGGATCCATTATTGCTTATTATTTTTAAAATAGAATTTTAAAATTTTTCTTCACACTCTTTGGAAATTACTTTAAATGTTATATATATTTTCGTTAAAGCTACATAACTAAGGCATTAAAAAAACTAGTTTTATGAATTTGCTTCCATTTTTATCTTATTTTGATAAGGGTTTATCTTTAATGAAATTATTATAAATATTAAATAATTTTAAAGCCTTTTTTTTTAAATATCCATAAATTGGTTTTATTTCTTGGATATGAGTCTTAATCCAACCCTTTCATTATTTTCAGTTATTTCAACGTTACGTAAAAGGAAAAAATCTTTCTAAAAAAACTATAATTTATTATCATCCACTTAATGGATTTCAAACATGTTAATAATTTTTTATATTTTACCCTTTAAACATTCTTTATAGTATAGTTTCACTTATTATACCTTTTTCTCATGTTTCTCCTAATCTAAAATTATCCATTGAATCATTATCAAAATTTCCATGCATCAAAGGTGCTGAATAAATAATATCTCTTTGAGAATCATGATTTATCACTACCTTTTACTTATCTTTTAACATCGATGAATAAATATAACATTTCTATGAATTCATTTCCACCATGGGTACCATGTTGTACTTTTTCCTGATTAAAGGGTATTCAATTAGATAATATTATATTTTGATTAAAAATGTAAATTTATTTCCATGATTGTATAGATTTTTATTCTATATGGTGTAAATTATTTATAATTAATTATTTTAATTAAAGGGTGTTTAAATAGGTAACCTATTAAATTATTTAGATTATTTTTAAATCATAAAAATTTATATTTATATCAGTTTATTTTCGTAAGTTAATCATGATATGTCTTTTTGATAGATTCAATCAGAACACGTATATATGGTTTATCATTTTGTGATGGGTGGGCCTAAAATTATATATCCCTCAAATGAATTAGGTAAATATTTATATCTCATGATTTGAAATTTATAGGGCTTGATATTTAACCCAATCTAGTATATTTATGGGACTAGGGGGTGGGGGAAATCAACTATATTTATGGAACTAAGGAGGGAACCCAATACACTTTATTTATGGGAATGGAGAGTGGACCCAATCCACTAGGTGATTATTTTCTTATAAGTGAAACTTGATATATGTTATTATTTTATAAGTTTATGAATGTTCCACATTCCTATGTAAAGCCTCATTTCTTATTTCATTCCATGTTCTATTATAATGCTCCATAGATCATGAGTATTTTCTCATGTTTCCAAATTCTTATTCCATGGTATTTTTTATGATTTTATGATGACTCCTTTTAAGTTTATATGTACTTTTTAAATTATATATATTATTCTATTAGGACTTATGATAAACTCTTAAGATTAAATGTAATTTTTAATCTGGTATTTCTTGAATGTTCATGTTTTTTTACACATATGTATGATCCAACCCTCTATGATTTTTTGACATACTTTTCCCTTATTGATAGTTTGAGAACATTCATTAATTATGTTTTACCATTTCCCTAAGAATATATATGTAATAATATGTATAGAAAGAAAGAATGTGTATGGAATTTTATGATATATGTTGAATATTTATCAAGTAAAAAAGTTGTTTATGTAGCTGAGCATTAAATACACTTAACATCTTGGTCTTGGGTTTGTTTTTTATATTTATTTTATATATAAGATTATATATGGGTTTTTAGGTCATCTTAGTTGGTATATGAGTAAGTGTAAAAAATTATTTTTAGTACCATATCCAAGAGTGAAAGAACATATTTTATTTATTTTGTATTAGAGTAGGGTTTAGTTAGTTTTTGCGATTAGGTTGAGGGAAATAAAAGGATAAAAATCTATATTGACCTACATTAATGCCTCAGACCTTCAAGATTTATTACTTTTTGAGGTGTAAAATCTATGGAATGGTTCATAGATAAGTTATTGGTTTGATTGGACACATGTCCTCAAGATCACCTCCCCATATTCTAGAGGATATTGACTAGAAGTGAGGGTCGAATGTGATAAATTTATGAGATTATACTCAAACTATCATCATAGATGATGGTAGTGAAATATAATGACAAAACAATAGAATAAGTAATAATGGAATCAATGAAATAAAATCATCCATATAAATATAAAAAGGCAATATCGATATCCAGTATCCTATAAAAAATGAGTATTTCATGATGCTATAAAAAAATGTTGGGTTCAAGGGAAATACGGTAAGAGGTATATAAAATACATGGTACACAAAAAAAGGAAATAATATATCTCCAATATCATCTTAGGCCCATGCTTGGTCCTCTTCTCTTGTACTCCATCCTAGTATAATAAATTATGCCTCCAAAGTGGGTAGCTTTCCTTTTTCCCTATATGTATACATATTGTATATTTGTTAACCAAATGATAGACTGAATAGGGTGTGAGTAATATTTAGTAGTCCACCACCAATGGTGTCTAGTGTTATCTAGTCTATGAATATACAATGATAACTACACATAAAATAATCATATGGATAGTAAATGAAATACATAATTCTTATGTCGTTCTTGGTTCCAAATGGGACCCTCATCTGATACTACCTTTTTAGGCCTATGCCAGAATGTCTCTAAATGTGTATTAATTATGAGTTAATTATATTATGGGCCTAAGACTTAGGATCATATCCAAACCATCCCTAGATGATCAAACTTATATAAGGGATGAACAATTCCCATTTAATTAAGAACATAATAAAGTAATTATACAAGAAATACATGTATTTAAATAAATGACCAAATCCAATTATGTTCTTTAAATTGGCATACACTTATTTTAATTAATTGGCTTCTAGATCCCATCTAAAGAATTCCATATAGGGAGTATCGGTATTTGTTTAGGTATACTACAAACCCATCACCCTACAAGTTCATCAATGGAATTCCAAATAGGATCCCAGGTATCACCCAAGGCATGATATAATGTCACATTCCTCTCAACATATCCTTGGAATTCTATAGAGCAAACCCATGTTTCACTCAAGGAATAACAAAAATCCATCCTCCATGTGGTCACATCCACAAAATTATATATAAAATTCCATCTATCACCAATGGCGAGAAATGAATTAACTTTTAATACATTTAATTCAATAATACTAATGAGCCTATCTAATGAATTTTCAGTTAGAATCCATATATCACCCTCATCATGACATAATAAATGGTTGAGGACTATTAGACTGTCCATAAAATTTAATAATTAAATTAACTCAAGCATAGAGTATGACGTAATCATGTGGTCAAGGGGAATAGTATCACTATTCTCATTCTATTAAATTTATTAGAAAATTCATTTTTTTTATTTTAACAACCTAATTAAATAGAGGTAAAATAACACACCCCAAGGGTGGTTTTACATCCTAACCAAATCATGTCCATTTAAGATAATTTGAAATTACACTTTAAATGGGATCTCTAGTTGATTCTCTCAACCTCCCTTGATGTTAACATTTTTTAATGTACATATAAGTCTATTATTGAATTTTTTTTTAGGAAAAAAAGAATTGAGAGGGAACTCGTGAGAAGGTATGGTGAGAGGAACAATAGTGGACAACATAAATGGCTATAATTTTAGGGAAAATACCTAGAACACCTACCTTAAATGAGTAAATGACTTCTTGTCCAGTATCAACCATTAATTTGAGATAGAATGGGAGAGATTATAAAAATAGAATAACTCCATGAAAATAGTGCATACCATATCTCACATATTTATCATTCCATATAGAGTGATAAATGAAGAAAAGAATAAATATGATTGTATACAATAAAAATGGCTATACAACATTATGAATTGAGAGTTTTTTTTGATGTTTTATAAAGATTGAGGCACAATTCCTATCTTGAGTCTAAGGGGGATCTCTCAACGAATGGGAGAGGTTGTTGTCCGATTTTGAAAAGAAAAAGGGAAGTTATATATTTAATAGATAGATGTGAAATCATTATTTCAAACTTTTTGAAGTAGAACATAGTTTGGACACACTATTAGGGAATCTTTTCACCAATCATGTTTCACCACTGTCTATATGGTACAACCCCTTTCATGGTTTGTGCACAATTATTCAAACCATGCATACACCATGTGGATCACTATTTCAACAAGAAAACACAATTTTTCATGCATGTGTGGACTCTCACACATAGTTAAGATAACCATGTGGCACCATATACTTCCCATATGATTTAGGTGCATGGTTATCACTAATCACATGTTAACCATCGACCACAACTATTTCCTCAAAACAATTAGAGCTCTAGGATCTAAATAAGCCACAAAAATTCCCAAATCACCCCTTAGGAACATATCCACTTTCATTATAATTAAAAATAAATATTTAAAGTGAAATCTATTGGATCCATACCTCATTAAAAAAATCAAGATCTTATATCCTCCCCTATTTAAAGAAACTGGTCCCTGAGTTTCCCTTTTGAGGGAGGTTGATTAGAATATGAGAATAAATCCAACCATTAAGAATGTACATTGTAATCTCACTCCTAATTCTTGTCTTTTACATGAAAGGTCTAATATAGTAGTCATACTAGATGAACTAACCTTCCTCGTAGACCATTCACGCTCTGATTAGTGATACAGATAAGATGATTCTAAAAAAACATCACTATTCAACTCAACCTCATCAGAATGAAGGATATGAGATGAGTCTGAATGATAATGATATTACTAAAAAACATGAAAAAATTTCATGCATACCCATTTTTTCCATAAGGGACTGCTATCTGATAATCCACTAGTCCGACCCTCTCTAGAATCTCAAATGGCCTGATGAATAAAATCAAGATCTTACCCTACTATCAAATTAATTGATTCCCCAGTCTAGTAAAACATGAATGAATACCTAATCTCCCACCTCAAACTATATAGTTTGGTAGTTAAGATTGGAATAAGACTTATTTCTAGACTAATTTAATGGAATTCAGTTCCTAAAATGTTGTACCTTCTATGAGTTCTCTTGAATGAGATGAGGTCCATGTAGTGCAACATCTCCTACAACTAACCAGTATAGGGGTGAACTGTACGACCTACCATTTAGGGCCTCTTATGTTACCATATGTATAGTATATTTGAAGCTATTATTTTATGTGAATTCAACAAGAGGTATATGATTTTCCCACAAACATTTATAATCAAGGATTCATGTTTGAATCATTTCCTCTAACACCTATATAGCATGCTTAGATTGATCTTTTTTTAGGGTTATTGGATATTATCAGTATCACCTATGAATCTAGAGCCTTGTGAAACCCCTACCAGAACATGATGAAAAAATGACCACCCCTATCTGAGAGGATGGTACATAGAACTCCCTGAAGGTGTATGATTTACCTGACATACAACCTTCTAAGATCCTCAACTAAAAAGGTATACCTAATAGGAAAAAAGTGGGTTACCTTCATCATTCTATCCATGATAACCCATACCGCATCACTAACATGAGGTGACATTGGAAAACCCATCAAAAAATCTATAGTGACGTCATCGTATTTCTACTTTGGGATAGGTAACAAATACAAAATCCCTATAAGTAGATGGTGTCCCACCTTCACCTATTTTGAGATGGAACACCGAGTAACATAACGAGATATCTACCTCTTAATACTCAACCACCAATATTGGTAGCATAAGTCATGAAAAAACTTGGTAAGACCAAGATATACTGCCCAAGTAGAGGCATGAGATTCTCTCATTAACTCATCTTGTATGATGGATAAACCCAAAAAACCCTATGAATGCACAAGATCTCATCCTCATAATAAACTCACCTAGGAGTGGGGTCCTCCCATGAAACACTATCCCTTAAGACCAAGACATAAATATCTAAAAGTTGTATCATATTTACTCATTACAGACATGTAAAATTCACTGCTAAAGTAATAATAATAGGCTTCCTATGAGACTCTTTAACCACCATGTGCATCTCAGAATACAATCCCGTTAACGTCCATTCACTACTTGGTACCTAAACTGACTATGTATGGTTTTTTTATATGGGAGAATCATCCACTACATTTCCATTCACAATTTTAAAAAAATGATCAATGTCAAAGGACTATAGGTCTTAAACCCACCTCCACTATTTGAGGTTCAATTCATATGGGGTGAATATGTATTTGATACTTTTGTGGTGTCTATACACAAAAAATCATTCTCCCAATAAATAATTCTTCTAACACTACACATTGTGAACTACTGCAAGTGATTAGAGGTTATTCATTTGGAATTATTCTCATTAGGCCTCAACTATTGAGAATCGTATACCATGAATCAATCTATTTTCATTATAAATGTTCTGATACTAATTCATGATGTGTCATAATAAATCATATATATTCTACAAAGTTCATGTAATGTTTGGATCAACAATAAATAAAATCTCTTTTTCAACTCTTGAAAGGCTTCCTCATATGCTTCAAACCATAAAAAATTTATGCAATTATTTTTCAACACTATAAGAGGTCATGTAAGGTATGATAAATCCTGAATAAAGTGCCTATAATATCTTGATATCACTAAGAAATTATATAAAACAATATTGAGATAAACCCAGGATACAATGGCTCACACATTCTCTAGAACCATAGATACTCCTGCCTCGAAGATAATTTGACCCAAGAAGTTAATTTTTTCAAACTAAAAGTGTGATTTTGTGATCTTTTCATGTAACCTATTCCCAATTAGTGTACTCTATAAAATTTCAAGGTGTTTGGTATGACCATTTTCATTATTTTAGTAAATGAATATATCACCACTGAAAACCACTATGAAATAATCTAGGTATGGGTGGAAACCTAAATTAATCAAATCCATGAAAATTGTCGGCATTTTTATGATACCCAACAACATAACCAAATACTCATAAAATACATATCTACTAAAAAATGTTGTACATGATATATCTAAAGTTGTAATGCATACCTGATGTTATCCAAAACTCAAATAAATTTTTAATAAAACTTTAGATCCATGGAGTTGGTCAAATAGGTTTTTTTATAAAAGGTAATGACTACCAGTTCTTAACAATAATCTGATTTGGTTTCTTATAATTCATACAATGTTTGAGGGTTCCATCCACCTTGTTATAATAAATGAAAGGTGAACCCTAAGGATTAGTACTGGGTTGGATAAATGCCTTAGCTTCTAGGTACTCTAACTACCAATTATGATCCTAATTTTTAGTAGGAATCATCCTATAAATATGAATAGATGTTGGTAGTTCTCCAGAATCTAGATCAACAGTAAACTTTATCTCTCTCTTAGGAGGAATCCCAAAAAAATAACAATGGAAAATAACTAACATGATCCAACATAGGATGAAAATATATCTAATATTCTCCTTGGTAATCTATAAATTGACTACAAATCTTGGTTGACACTCCTCCCAAGCCATGATGCTCAAGTCCAGCTTGACCTGCATGGACATCCAATTCACCCATGTGAATATTGTTACCAGTATTGAGTGATATAAAGAACACACATGTATGATAATATTATATATGTGTGTGATAGGGTACCAACTAATCCATCCTAAGAATCATGTAAAATATTTTCATATTGATAACAAAAAGGCTCTATATGAAATGATTTTTACCTATCTCCCAGGAATTTCCTTACAACAATGTACACCCTCTAATTGAATTCCAAACATAGTATAGAGAGTCATCACCCCAAAAAATTATTCAATTTTGATAATCTATCTATTAACACCATAGATATGAAATAATTTGAAGGGCCTATATAAAATAAATTCAACACTAAGGTATAGGTTATTAGAATCGTACCTTGAAGAATAGATAGACCAGAACCCCACTCCTCTGGGATAGGTTGCACTACATATATCTATCATAATCTATGATGTTAAGATAAAAATTAAATATATTGGGTAATTACAACCTATTAGGACTTCATATCAGAATTCTGGCTCCATCAAACATGACCACCTCCTCATCCCAATCAATCGATAGTAACCCAGCTCCATACTTGGCGTGGAAGTGTTGATCCTATTGTAGAACCTAGAGTCAGTGGAGAAACTCTCTCACTAACCACTATAGAAGAGGTTCTATAAAACCATTGAAGATATCACATCTTTACACAAGAATGACACTCAACTATATCATTGATATATTGGGACTTCTTTTTTCATATCCCACTATACTTATGGCATACCACCTGGCTAACTGGGTGAACACTCTAACTATAACTACCCCCGTGAGAAAGCTCAAAGTGACACATTATACCACTGGAAGAATTTAATTCCTATCTAGGGAATGAAACACCATGATCCAAACTCTTAGTTTACCTCATGTTATACATGGAGATGAGGTCTTGTTTAACTTTTTTAAAATGTTAGTCAAGAAAAAAACACATTTAACTGAGTTTGGATGGTCAGCCTAAGCCCATACACAAATTATCTTGGTGGGTTCAATTCATCACTAGAAATAATAAGAGAGAAACACTAGAGATTTTTGAAATAAGGTAAATAGTCCATAAAAATAGTATCTATCATAGGTTCATAAAATCCCTAGACCATTCTGGTATTATCATTTACCAGAAGAAGTAATCACAGAAGATATTATGGAAGTCCCTTCAGACCATGATCTCATTATGACCTTCCTAATTTAGAACATCCCAAAAATTCATGGAGGATCCATGAATCATTAAAACTATGAGCTTTAACCTCTTATCTAGAGGCATCTCACGATACTCACTAATCCCAAGAATAACATCTATCCATGACTAAGTAGCCTAGGGGGCATCATCCCTTGAGAAAGAAGGTGGGTGTTTCTATTGAAACTATTCCATATACTATAGCATAGATGATGAAGGATGTGGAACTCCTTTCATAGACATCAAAAATCATGGAAAATCCTCTATGAGTAGAGAATTGATTCCTATTCCATATATAAAAAGTGTTATGATTAGAGGTTCTTTAGGTGTCACTACTTGCAGGTTAGGTCCCCCCACTTTCAGAGCATGGTCGTCACCACCTTTCTAGTGAATGAATTGTGGTTATTGTGGTATCATATATCTAAAATGAAAAATGAATACCTTGTAATAGGTATAATTATATAAATGATCACATGTAATGTAATTTTATAGGTAAAAAATACTTCCTATATAAAAATTAATTCCCCATTATCTCCTAAACGCAGTCTAGGTAACATAGAAGATCAAGAAAAGTATCAATAGATACTCCCAAATACCCATAACTATGGTTGGATAAAGTTCATTTTCTCACATATTATATCAAAGGTACTGGTATATGGAGTGTAAATTTTATGTTATAGTGTAAAAAAAATTTATGTTTCAATTGGAATCCCCAATTAAAGCCAACAATTATGTTTAACCTTCAGAGATTTACATGTTCATATATATATATATATATATATATATATATATATATATATATATATAATGTCCCAATTAGAAGTGTTAATATTACCAAGTTATAAATACCAATTATTTATAAGTTACAATTGGTATATTGTAAAACAGCAACAATACCTTTACATCAAGTATCTTTATTTAAAAATCCATATATAATTATTTGATTAGATGAATCACCATTCCCAATTTAAACAGGTATTAGATTTATTATTTAAAATTTTCATTCCTGTAATCAATATCAAATAGAATTTCAGTCCATGTAACCATATTTACATAGGTCAAACTTGATATAATTGGTTAGTTAAGGTTACGCCCTCAATCCATGAAATAAAATGCCATTTAGGTTGATGCAGAAAAATTAAATAACAAAACATTTATCTCATTAATCCCTTTATTTCAATTAACATTAGTATATTTTATATATAAAAAATTCAACGTACTAAAACATGTTGCATGAAGTGTACACAATAAATTATACATGGCATGGTATATATATGTCATATAAATCCTCGAGTGTGTATAATGATACATGAAACAACTAATTGTTTTTCATATTGTCCAAAGGTAAAATGACAATTCATAATAATAATAATAATAAATGAAAAAAACCATGTGTCCCAACCATTAGTGAAATTAGTACAAATATAATAGGAACAATCTAGAACAAAAATTCACATCCTAAGAAATTTGGATTTTTCATGCATTGGGTTGGCTACTCCTAAACATAGACTCATTACCAAATTCTGACACATCCTAATCTTATTTATACCATCCTAAAATATTAAGGAAAATAAAATGAACCTTTGATATGACCTTTTAGTGTCATGAGTCTGGTTCATAGATAAGTGACCAGTCTGATTGGTCACGTGGCCTCAAGTAAACAACTCCATATACCATAGGCTGATGACTAGTAGTGAGGGAATAAGGTGGTACATTTGGGAGACTATACTCTCATGATTAGAGTAGAAAACAATGGTGAAATATAAGGATAAACCAAAAGAAGTAATAATAAAGAAAAAAATAAAATAAAACCATCCATATAAATATAAAAAGATAGTATCGGTATCTAGTATCCTATACAAAATGATGATTTCTTGTTGTTATACAAAACATTTTTGTACAAGGGAAATCAGGTTGTAAGAATATAAAGTACATGTGATAAATAATATATAAAATTCCTAATATATATCCAATAGCATCATAATACCAAGATTGGTCATATGATCTCATAATCTATCCTAGTACACTAAATCAAACATCGAGAGCAGGATGCTTCTCCTTTTCTCTGCCTGCATCCATAAATTCTTTCCATGTACCAAATGAAAGCTTGAACATTATTTGAGTAAAACATTAGCCAACACCAATGTTTTATAGTGCTATATACTCCATATATATACAATGAAAATTATCTTGTAAATAATCATAAGGATATTAAATAAAATAAATAATATTCTTGTCGGTTTGGGTTCCCAATAGAATACTTGTCTGACACTACCTGCATCGCCCTATTCCGGAATGTCTTTGAATGTGTATTAATTATTAATTTATTATTTTATAGGTATGATACCTTAGATCATAGCCAAATAATCACTAGTTGATCACACTAGTATAATTTATGAATAAGTCTCATAGAAATTATAACTTAATAAAGGGAGTAAATAAGGGAACTTTTTTTGTAATGAAATGAATGAATCCAAGAATGTTTTTTGATGTGGAATATTATTAGTCCAGATAACTAGAAACCTATTTTTTCCAATTCATTCCACATAGGAAAACCATGCATCTTTCTAGGTGTACCATAAAACCATCACCCTATAAGAATGTGCATTTCATTCAACATAGGAACCAAATTATTTTCCAAGGCATGGTATAATGAAATATCCCCCGAGACCATCCTTAGTATTCTACATAGGAAAATGAAGTGTCTCTCAAGTAATAGCATAAATCTTTTGACCAAGAAAGCATGTACCCAATGTTCCATATTGTAATCCATGTATCATCCAGGACATGTAATTAATTAACTTATCGTGCATTTAATTCAGCAAGCCTGACAAGCCCACCCATGGAATTCTAAGTCGGGACCCATGTATCCCCCTCAACATAAAATAATCAATGGTCAAGGAATAACATCTTCTCTATTCTATTTAAGAATTAATTTTACTTAAACATATTGTAAGAAGAAATTATTGGTTCAAGGGGTATAATCTCACAATCCAAATTCTATTCAATTCATTAAACAATTCGTTTAGTTTATCTTAACATCCTAATTAATTAGGAAAAAAATAACACACCTCAAGGGTGGATTAATTTTACAAGAAGTGCATGGTAATTTAAGATAATTTGAAAGCACGCCCCAAGTGGGTGGTTATAATTGAGTCTCGAAACCTCCTTTGATGTTAAAATTTCTCATTGGACACATAATTCTAGTCTTACACATTTAATTTTCGAAAAATTCATTTTATGAGGAGACACATGGGAATCTCCAGTGTATAGAACAATGACACATAATATAAATGAATAAAATTTTAGGGAAAATAAGTGTACCACATACCTTAAATGAGTAGATTAATCATCATGCAGTATGAACCATTAATTCTATATCTAATGGGAGAAATTGTAGAAATATAATTTTTTAGAAAATAGGGCATAATAGCTCATGCAGATTTAGCATTCTATATGGAAATATTAATAAGGAATATAGGAAATAGGAGTGAATTTCCTACTAATGGATATCCAGTGTCTCTAATAGTAGTTGATTTTGACATCGCGTAAATAAGGATGCTCAAAGACTACAATAAGTCCAAGGGGGAGATATCAATGAAGTGGAGAGGATAATGTGCGATTAATGAAAGAAAATAGAGGATATAGGTTAAATATAAGGAATATAAGAATATCCATTTCACAATTTTTAAATGGGGGCACATTTTGGTTGCACAATTGGATAAATAATTAGTTAATCATGTTCCACCACTATCCATATGGTACAACCCCTTGAATGATTTTTTAACAATTATACAAACCATGTTCACAATATGCAGATCACCTATAGAATAGGCCTAAACCATTTTTCATGATTATGAAGCCTCCCACACATAGTAAGATAAATGTTTGGAACTACCTACCAACTACACGGTTAAGTGGAATTGTTAGAACTAATTGTGTGCTAATTGTGTACCTCACTTGTCTCTTCTAAAACATGGATCTCATGGCTTAAAAAAAGCCATAGAAACTCCCAAACCCTCCCTAAATTCCTTAATAACATTAATTAGTTTGAAAGGAATGATTTAATATAAAATGTAAATGATTCATAACTACTAAGAAAATTCAAGATCTTATATGATTTTGGTGTGTTGGAGGTGATTAGATGAGCTCCAATGGATGATCAGTGATGTTTTGTAGAAATGTTTTATGGAAGGAAAGATATTTTCATGTAGGAGTGTCTTTTTCTTTCGAAGGCCTATTATAATGACTATGTATGGCATGGTTTTCGTAGTTACGATGTTGTGACCCATGTGGTAAAATTTTGATGACCCTTCCATCATCAGGACTCATAAAAAATGGGTTTTTAGTTATTTTGTAGTTTTGGTCTGAGCAAGAGGATTGAGGTATGGTCATTATTGTTGTGTCATGGATCTTGGAGTGGCTTGTTTGATATAGGATTCTTTGCACTGTGGAGCTTTAGTTGCACTATATTGTGGTTTAGAGTTTGGATTGTGTTCCATAGTGGTATCCATTGTGTAGTGGTTTCTCCATAGTTTTATAGGTTTTGGGAATGGATCTTGATGTGTTTTCTATGATTTGATTAACTTAAATTTATTTTGGTGTAACCAATAAAACTTGTATTGTGGATTTAAGAAAAAACTATCCATCATGATATGGTCATCACCCTTTCTCCATAATATTATATTTTCCATCTTGAGTAAAAATTTAGAGGGTTCCATGAATTTAATTTATCCACCTCTCTTTCCCTTGACTCTTAGAATACTCGAGGCTATTTTATAAAAATTTATACCCCTTTCCCATTGATTTAACCCTCTTTATCGTTGGATCATGTATAGGTGATACAATGTGAGTCCTCCTTATATCTTCATGGTTATCTCTTCATTCATAATTCAAAATTGGTCGGGGAGATATCATATAGTTTTATTGAGTGATAATGGCATGAGGGGTTGGTTATTGTTTTTTTGATTTTGGTTTTTTAATAATTCCCTATTGTGATCTAAATCTTGGGTTCATATCTTATTTTCCATCTCATTTTCCAGTTAAATATGATGCTTCAGTTGAGGTTGGGGATTCAATAACTATCCCTTATTCTGTATAAATTGTGTGATTAATGAAATTTTTTCTTTTGAAGATTTTTACTCATTGACCAAATAATTATAGTGAACCAAAATTTAGAAAATTGATGGGAAGGGATGTAATCACATGAGATTTACTCAGTTCCACGTTATTGTTTTTATACTTGAATATTATTTCTTTTATTATTAATTTTTTGTTTATTCCATGGTTTATTACCAAAATTCAACTTTTATAAAATTCCAATCACTTAATTATGGTAATTGAACTAGTTTTATGATGTATAAAACTAGATTTTTTTTTATAGTAAATAGAGAGTCGTTGTGGTGGGTATTTTTTTTGGAATTGGTTATATGTTATTGGTATGATTTCTTGTCTTTTGTTGGGGATTTGTTATGGGTATGAATATGTGGTTGTGGGGTGGTTATATTGGGTTTTTTCTATGGCTATGTTTAGATGCGTTGGTTGGAATGTTTTGGCTCATAAGGTGGTGTTAGAAACTATGTGTTGGGAAGTGGGGTTGCATTAGTTTATGTGTTTTAAGAAATAGGTATTAATTGGTTAGTATGTGTTAGGTTGTATGGATATGTTGGTTAGTATGTATTGGTAAATGGGGCTATGTTGGTTAGTATACATTGGTAAGTGGGGTTGTGTTGGTTTGTATGGGATTCATTGTGGGTTTTTTTAATGGTGATTTGATGTTGGATGGGTTGTTCATTTGGGTTGTGTATTGGGGTTGTAGAGGCCTTTATTCTGTTGTCAATATGGAATGTAGAGTTAATCCTGGGATACTTTCGTGGTTGGTTTATGTGGGTTCTTCTAGTATTTTCTTAGAGGTTCATAACATATATATATGTAACTGCTAATATTGAAGTGAAATTATTTTGGGTATTGTGTAGAAGTAGTTTTTCATTAAATATGGAATTGAGTGACTTATTAAATGTAGCAAGGCTTGTAATTATGAATTTGAAAATGGAATAATTGTATGATTATTTAGGTTTTTTTAAATGATTAATAGCTATTTTTGTGTGAAAGTATTATGATTTTTGGTGTTATATATGACAACGGTGGTGGTGTGTGGAAATGGTAGTGTAGTGAAGATGGTGGTGGATAATGGTGTTGTTTTGATGTGAACATGTCTAGTTTTCCTTGTTTGTCGATATTATATAATATGATTAAATTTATTATTATTTTAATACAGACCACACTTATGTGGGAAAACCTTATCAATAATAATATCTTTTTCATTCTATGTTATTTTCCTAGAAAACCGGTTGGTGAGGGTGGATGGTAAGATAATCCCTCTTCCTTGATCTCCCTTCATGTGTATTACATGGTGTTACAAGTACATGGTGGGTGAAATCATGGTAGGATGAGGGTATGAAGATAATATCCTTCACAGTTATGATTCCTTAATATGATTGGTATAGATGTGATAAGATATGGTGGGGGCCATGCATGGTAGGAGGAGGGCATGTGGTTGATGTTATTCATGTTTATAATAACCTACTGTATTGGACATATGATGTTCAGATGATATGTGATGTGAGGTATTGGATATGGGTTAAAGAGGGTTATGTGGATATGGCTTGTGGTGTGGTTGTGGTTATTATTTAGACATACTGATTCCAATTTCAGATGTGGGATCCAATAGGATATAGGGGTAGGTTGGGTTTAACCTTACCCATTTTGGTGTTGGAGGGATAGAGCACAAGAAATTTAACATTGGTGTGTGAGAGTAGAAAATAAGTGGGTAAATGGTTATAGGGTTCTTATTTTTATATATTCCAGATATTATGATTATATATTCCAGATATTATGATTTTACTCATGGATTTGATTCTTGGTGAGGGATCCTTTGAGTAGTTGTGAGATAGTTGAATTTATAGGTGGATATCAGTTTTCTAGTTTTTCACTAATTTATTAACATGTTTCCTCTGAATTTTGACAAGATTTTTTGAGTATGATATTACTAACTATACACGTTATTCTCATCCCTATATTTTTTGTAACTTATTTTATGTTTTTAGGGAAAGTTTAGTTAATGAGTTATATTGTACTATCTTGTAGCTTGGGAGTGGATATAGAGTTATTACCTAAGATTTTATTGGTAATTAATTTTTTTATTTTTATTTGTATGGAATATACCAAAATTGTTGTATTATTGTGGATCTTTTATTTTTAATATGATGGTGTTGTTCGATGGATTTATTTATGTGTTCCTGGGATATATATATTGGGATAATTCCTCTACTATAAATGTATTATACCCTCGGTGATAGTCACAAACCCATGTCCTATTAGAGATAAGATTAATGGGTTACTCTCATATTCATTATAGGCCTAGAATGGGTTCCTAGTGGGGGTGGATTGTGACACAAAGGATTAATATAATTTGGTATCGGTTTAACTAAGTTTTTATTGAGTTGAATAAGAAGGATTATAGATTGAATCAATTATATCATAATTGAAGCGAAAATTTCATAGGTTGAATTGAAGGTGGAATGAAATAATATATATTAGGATATATTTTTGTCCATGTTAATTTTTTTATTTAATCAAATTTTACTATATATTATCTTAACTTTCTTGGTTTCAGTATTTTGTTTGGCACATGATCATAAAAATTTAGTAGCCAATAGTATGTCACTAGAAACTTGGATGTTTTATAACAAAGTAAGGAAGAATATTTAAAATTAAAATATCAACATATTCTTATTATGATGGAAAAGATAAGTTTCCTAGTCTTACCCTAAATAGTAAGGTTGATATCTCATTGAAAATTATATGACCAGACATGGCGATCATATGGATACCAATAGCTATTTTCATTAATAAAAGAAAATTAAAAATTTGAGGATGTAATTTATTTAGGGGGGAGAGAATGTAACATCCCATATTTAAGTATTAATTTTATTTCCCTAAGATACATGTTTATATATAATAGAAATTTGAGTATAAAATAATTCTTGAATGATATTAATAAAATTATTAACACTATATTCACTCATAATTATACATTATAATAAAATAACATGAAGTATTATATACTAAAGATTATTATATACCATGGATGATAAAATATATTAAAGGATTATAAATTAAAATGGTATAATAAATAGAAAAGAATAATATATTTATAACTAGTAAATCCCCTAGAGCATCTTCACCTTTGAGAATCTTTATTAATACAACTAAACCTATAATAAGAAAAAAATCATGAATGGAGAAAAAATCTTGTAAAATCACAATTGAAAACTATAGGAAATAGAAGAGTGGATTATGAAATAAGAATTGAATGAATTTATAAAATTTAATGTGGGTAATATATAAATTACTTAACACTTATAATGGGTTATATAGTCTTTAGATATAATAATAGTTAACATATTATTGAAGAAAAAATTAACAGTACACAATTGATATAAATTAATATTATTTGGATTTTAAAAATATATAATTACATTATAAATAATTTATTTGAAAATGAATAAATTATTTTTGAATATAATTAAAATATAAAAATTCTCTTGTGAAAATACCCTTGATTATAAAATAATTATATTTATAAATTACTTATTTTTGTTAAATTTATTACTTTTATAGAATAATATAAATAAAATTTGATGACTAAATTCAAAGAATTATTAGTATAATATATATATTAAATCCATAAAATACCCCGGTAAGTGAGTCAGAGGAAAAAGACCCCTGAAAATTAATTAAATGAAATAAAAAGTACAGTAAAGCAAGAAAAACGACGTGGACGAACATCTTGCACGCATCTAGACACCAGGTCCAGTAGAAGTGAGACAATTACATATTATATTAGTCATATCATTCACCACCTCCATAGTAATGTGTTTCCTCTGTAGTAGCTAATTCCCACTCGGAATTTGTTTCATATTGCTTTATGAAATTGACGTACTTCTCTATTAGCTTCAACTATTCCAATCATAAAGCCTCTTTATTGGATTGTCCATGAGATAATTTAAAAAAAATCATTATTTTGGATATTTTTTATAAATAAATTAAATTATGTTTTCTTGAATAATTTTTTAATTATTATTTTTTTATACATGTAATAAAATAAATTACTATTCATATACTGATTGTTAATCAATATGGAATAGGAGTAAAATTATTTTTATATTAGAAATATATATTTTTTAAAATTGTAAATTTTTATGTGTTATACATTTTCATTTTAAAATGAATTATTTTTTTAAATTAGGAATTTAATTTCAAATATAATTGATATAATATTTTTAATCATAATTTAAAGATTAGATAATAATTTCAATTCCATTTTTCAAAAAAAAATAAGTTAATGAGATTCAAGTTAGTTTCCATGGTAAAGGGGAAAATGAGATAAGTAGTTAAAGTAATGTATAAAATCGATAAAATATATCCATTATATATCACTTAATTATGTAGATGATATAATTAATAACCTAGATTACTTAATTGATAATTTTGTAGTCACTTTCAAGGAAAAATTATTTAGCTTAAATAAGAAGGAATGGTTATTAGAAAAAATTTCACTCCTCGCTTATAAAAGGAAACCGACACCACCATTTCTAGAATAAATATAATATTTGAATTCCTCCCTATAATATAACATATTACCTTCCATGATAAACCTCTATAATATTTTTATCCTCTCTTCTCAAATGGATTCCACAAATCCTTTAAAACTAAGAAGGGTTTCAAGAAAATATATGATTTCTTATTCATAAGTAATGACTTTTTATCCTTATTTTTCATTTATATTATACTACTGCCTATTAACACTTTTGATCTATCTCATTAATAACATATAAATAATATCATTATAATTCTATAATTATGATATTTTAGTAAAATAACTTCATATTCACACTCATCTCTTGGTTATACCCTGCTCTTAATTGGTTATTTTTAACCATCTACATGGGAGATTCCATATTTTTTCCCATGGTTGGTTACGAATACATAATTACGTGTAAGATATGATATTAATAAGTAAATAATGGGTTTTTGTGATTATAGAGGGGTGATATTACTATTTACTTAATTATAAATATAATAACATTTAAATGCTTAGAATTACTGAAAAAAAAGCTTCATAGGAATTCCATTTTACTAATTTTATATGAAATTCCAATAGAATGAACATAAAATTTTATACCTCATTATGGATATAATATTAATGTACCTTTAATATTATGGATATTTTTAACCATGAACATGAAATGATGATATATATCTTCATACCAAAATAAATAAAGAGTGATTAAAACTTCTGAAAACCAAGGATCAATATAAACTAAAAATAAGTAATAATAATGAAATAGAAGAATATTAATGATTAATAAAAGAGGTAGTGAATTTAAATAAGGTAATTAAATATATTTTTAATTATTCGGTGATCTTTATATAATAATTTTGATTATTTTTATAAAATTGGGAATCTAAGGTAAGGTTTTTTGTTGACTCAGTATCCTTTCATTGAGGTGTACACCTTCTTCTTTGATTATTTTATTATATATTTGGTTTATTACACCCTATTATTGTGTAATATTTTATTTACTCTATATTTTCAAGTTATTTAAATTTACTTATCATATAAATCTTTTCAAATTATTCTTAATATATAAATTGTGATTTATTTAAGGATTTTACCATCTCAATTTCCTTCACTAAGTCTTATTTCATATTATACACTTAATTTTCTTTATATTATGTATATAATACCCCATTTTATTATTTTATCATAGATAAATTTTTATTTATTCGATTTAAAATTATATTTCATGATATTTATTTCATTTTCTTTTTATTTAAACTTTACTGATGTCGTTTCACATTTTTCATGCTTCATTCTTCTTTTCTTGATTCATAATTATTCTTCTTTAACCATTTACTTATATATTTGATAGATTATTTCATTTATATATCATAAGTGATATTTTATCATTTTTTGGGGGGTTGAGACAATTATTATCTTGTTTATTGATTCATACTATATAAATATCTCTTATTATAAAGGTAAAATCAACATTCTATTTTGGAAATTTTCTTCCATGTCCATGTACATTATTACCATAAATTTTTGGTTGGATTATTTTGAAAGTAAAATATATATTTTATAAAATAATTCTTATATTTATTTTTATTATTTTCAAACAAAATTATTTTATCATTTTTACTAATTTAGTTTCCTTTTAACTTTTATAAATTATTTAAAAATGTATTTCTTTCCACATTTGTGTATTTTGTGTCTTCCACTTCAAGTTTTTTATAATTTAAAATTAAATTTTCATCAAGGTTCAATTATTGGTGGTTCTTTTTAAAATTTATCCTTAAAAGTTTTTTTTCACCCTTTGAAAATCATTATGAAGGTGAAAATCAATATCATTACAAAAATATTTAAACAAAACTATTTTTATGAATTTTGTTATATTTTCCTCTAATTCAAATAAAGGCTCATTTTTTGTGGAATTATTAAAAACATTCAAAATATTTAAAACATAATTTATTTAAATATTCTTATATTTATTTAATTTCATGAGATTGATGTTTAATCTAGTCTTTTCCATGATTGTTTCAATTTCAACAATCCATAAATGATAAGGAAGTGTTTTCTTAAATATTTTATAAATTATTATCTTCCACTAAAGGATTTTTCCCGTGTATATAGTCTTTAATATTTCATTATTTGAATATTCGTGTGGTTTATTTCCTCTCACTGTACCTTTTTATCAATTATCTCATATTATAAAATTATCCTTAGAATCATTATCAAAATTTCCTTATATCAAAGTTGATGAGGAAATAAATTCTCTTTGAGAAGTTTTATCCATCTCTAAATTTGTCTTGTTTTTTCAAAATAAAAGCATAAATATAAAATTTATACCAATTACATTCCATCATGAGTAACATATAATATTTTGTTTATGATTGAATGGTATTAAAAGAGATAATATTACCTTATAAATGAGTATAATAATATAGTTCCATAACCACATACTTTTTATCATGTAAAGTATAAATTCTATATAATTTTTAATTTTAAATAATTCTCATTTACCTGGGTATCCTCTATCATTATTTAGATTATTTTAAACCATTAATTTTTATTTATACTCCTTTTACTTTTAATATTTAATCATAATATAACTTTGTATAATTTTTTTGTGAAAAAATATGTATTGTTTATCATTATGTGATAGGTGAGACAGAAATTATAAATCCTTCCAATGTATTGGGTAATGATTTACATCTCCTCAGATGAAATTTATGAGATATAAGATAGAAACCAAACAACTGTATTTATGGGTCCAATGAGTGAACCTAATCCACTATGTTTATGTAAATGGGGATTAAACCCAATCCACAATGTTCTGATGGTCTTGGTTATTCAAATTGATATATTTTATGATTTTATTTTTTATGTATGATCCATTAGAACAAACCTTTTTTGGGGTGAGAAAAATGTAATTTTTTTACAATGTTATGTTTATTTATAGTGGTTAATAATATTATTTATAATATAGGTGTGCGAAAAAATAAGAAGTTTCTTATTAATTAGAGAAACTGCTTATTTTGAATTTCTATTAAAGAGTGCTTTTTATTTCACAAAGAAATAAATAAGGAAACATTTAATTGGATACAACTAGAGATGAGTTTGAGATTAGGTCATGGTTTTGTACCTAATTGAAATGTTATCATAGTTCTATGATTATCTACTCTTATATTGCTAAGACAATTAGAGAGAGACTCTATAATCACTTCCTATTTATCCCCTGGCCGAATGGTGATGATGAGAATAACAAAAACTGATATCTCAACTTGTTCTACCCTCATTCTTATGTGTGAAAGTATTGTAATGGACCCTCCTAGTAGACTTAGGAAATTCCCAATCGAGTATTTCTATTCATAAATAACCAGGAGTTCCCACTACCACTTCCAAACTTGATAAAAATCACCAAACACTTTACCACCTAACTCTAGATCGTTCCATTATATATGAAAAAAATAGGTTGAGGGAGTTTAAGACCATAAAATAATTCAATAATAAATATAAAGATTAAAAAACTAGATACGATCACACTTGATAATATAAGGCGATAAATTTATATTGAAATTTGTTTAATAATAGAGAAATATTATTAATCTATTAAGCATAGAAAATAAATAATCAAGGATAGGTTTAACCTTACCATCCCTGATCACTTAGATTTTACCCCTCCATAATAAGGGTAACAGATATGAGAGGAGAAAAATATTTCATTAAAAATGTAAAATAAAAATTAAAATGAGAAAAGAAAATAAGCAATAGAAATATGATATGAGATCATATGAAAAAGTATAGGGTTAATGTCCCCATCTCTAGTGTACCATAATATTCTCTTATAGATACACAATTTATTACTTCCAACCCATTGGTCAAGATTCTAAAATACCCTCCTTTCTAATTTAAAAAGTCACATTTCTCACATTTCAAATATGTGTTGTGATTTGATCTTAATGAAAATATATTGATTAATTTATTTTATTTTTTTGAAATATATTAAATTTTTTTGATTCATGAGGTAACTTTCTATTGATCTCATGTATTTTTTTAGGGAACCCAAGACTTGATCATGAAGTTTGGATGAGTTTCCCTAGATTCTAAATGTAACCTTAACCCGATCATCATAAGTTATTTTTTAGAAAATCATTGGATTGATTATGAGGCAGTGGATCAATAGATAGAAACTGAGGGTCAAGTGACCACATGAATAGAGATATTTGATATAATAGGAATTTGTTCATGTGAAAGGTTTAGAATCTGGTCAATCAAGTGGTCATGTGGTTGATATAAAATGGTACAGTCGATGGATTCAATGTGTGGTCAATCTTTATATAGTTTCTCAGATTTATCCTTATATTTGATTCGAATACCATGGTTATTTGATATGAAATTTTTGTGATTTCATGATTTTTTTTATTTTCAGTTATACTAACCATCTTCTTATGACCAATTTATTGGAAACATGACTAAAAATCAACCACATGAAAAATTCCATCATATGATTGATCAATATTATCATAGAGTTCATTGGGGACATTATAAAACTCAGGCCATGGTAAGTAGTATGCAACGCTCCCAAAATTAGTAAAAACGGTTTTATTTATTTCTATCAAACTAATATACATTAAAAATTCATCAAAAAATTCATGATTAAGTGTAGTTTTAATTATGTAATTCCAAATATCAAATTAAATTTTTAAAAACCATGTTAAAGTATATTTTCTTAGTAAAACCCCAAATAAACCCCTAATTTGAACATGTGAAAATTAACTAGTAAATAATATAATTGTGGGATTAAAATAGTGAAACAAATCAATGAAATAAATGAAGTATTGGTTCTATCAATTTCCCCACACTTAAACCATAAACTCCAGTTAAGTTTATTTCAAAATTATTACTAAAGAAAAATTCAAATACCTACCCATTGTGAGTTTTTTTTCAACACCATGGTCATCATTTTAATCGTAACTCATTACCAATCTTTATTATATTTTCTTAATTTATTATATTCAATTAAGTTAAACTTCTATCATCTCCTCATACACACATATATATACCTTATAAAAATACACCTCTCAGTACACAAGTATGGTTTTAAACAAAGTATTCTCTGATTATATGTTTATAAAATGGTCACTATAGTATTGATGAATTTATTAAACTCTGTGCAATGATTCAAGTATTTTTTTTTGTGGTCATGAGGGCTTAATTTGGGTTTTTTCTTGCTAAATAGTTGGTAGGATTTGAATGTTAAATTGTTGAGCCCTAATGAGGAGGATGGGCTCTAAGTTGAAGCACAATGCAAGAATTATATTTTCCTTAAAATGCATTATCCCTAAAATTACTTTTACACCTATTTAGCTTCACTTATTTTGATTATATATAGATATACCACACATTTTATCAATTCATAAGTATGAAATTTTCCTCTCCATGTTTCCTCCTGCAGGTTCACAGACATTTTTTATTTTTTTATATTATTTTTTCTCTTGGGACCAGAGAGGGACTTCAAAATTTCTATTACAGATATTGAACCTACATGGCCATTTATTTGGATGTATTATCCATTATATTTTGTTCTGTGGCCTTTCTTCAACCTCTTCAAAACTGTCCTCAAGCATCTCCTACTATAAAACACAATCATAGTAGATTATGTGCTAGATTTTATCTTCTAATTGAATTTAATTGTTATCTTGGGCCCTCTCCACCTTCATGGGTATTCTATCCCCTATGAGTTTCAGCATCGATGAATATATTTCATCTAGATTCCCCACCTTTTTAATTATCTCATCCAACATTCATATCTTTATTTCTCTTTGAAACTCATATTTTTTAGGGAAAGAGATAGAACATTTATATTTAAGAAAGTGAGGGACCTTCACTAACAATATAAGATAAAATCATGAACATTTTTTAGTTATTCCTGTTAGGAATATCCTCAAAAATAATATCAAAAAAGTTTTAATAAATTATTTTTAAATTGAAATAGATTATTCCAAAAATATTTTTCCATCTACTTTGCTCTCTACACACACTTGTATCCAACTTTGGTCATGAATAAGACACTAGATTAAGGTAGATGGATATATTTATCTTATAATGTGGATTTCTAATAATTTCACTCATGGGTGTTAATGGATGCAAGAATTCATGAGTAGGTAGGATTGAAAAATATTTTATTGTAAAAGGGGATTTAATGATCATTGGATTGCTTCAATAATATAAGCACAAAGTCCTTTAATTATCTAAGGTTTATACTGGATTATTATGACTATTTTGGATATTCAAACATGTCTTCTCCCACGAGGTAGGTAATTGTAAATAATATTACAAAGTTCATTTAGAAGCATCAAATATATTTAAATAATATTATATGATAGAAATTTGTGGTATGTGTTTAACAAAATAGCATGTTTTGAATCAAATTACTTCACTTAATTTTAAAAAAAAATCATTTTAGAATATATATAAGTTGATTTGATCGGCCAAATTAGTTTATGAACATTTTCCTAGATTAAAATTTTTAAGGGTATTATAGTTAAGCTCATAGGTTTCAAAAATTTACTAAAATTGGAATAAAAATATACTCAAAAAAAATTAAAAATGGAATATAATTTTGAGAAACAAAATAAATCAAAAAATTTAAAAATTTATAAACTGAGAGGTTCCATCCCTCACACATAAATGATGTAGTTTCATAAATTCATAAAAAATATTTTATCACGTGAGAATATTCTATGTATTACCATATCAATATCAAATTGTTATAAAAAGTTTCAATTTGATGGTATATAATGATAAATTGGTTGGATGAGTGTGGCCTCCTTTAGTAGATCTTGTGGAAATTTTCTTATAATTTCTTCATATTATGACCATTAATAGAGAATGGTTTCTACTCTCCTTATTTCATAATATAAACAAAACAAAAAAAAATTGACCCGATTAGCCATAAATGGACCTTACCATAAAGAATAAATTTTACTTATAATTATATTTAATTATCATTTATATAAAATTATTGTTTCTCTAGGATAGAATTATTTTGGTTTGATCATCCTTTCATAATCCACCCTAGTTATTTATTTATAAATATTAAATTTTCACAATCCACTATTTTAATTTCTTCCAGATCTTATATCTATATCATTTTCACATTTCTAACTCTATACAAGTCCAAATTAATCTCTCATAACCTAATAGGGATTTTTTCACAATTTTATAGATTCTTGGAAAATTTTCCCATAAATAAAACTATATAGAATCATTATTATAGGGGTTTTAGGATGTCTTATAATACTATAAGGTTTATTCAAAAAAAATATCCAATCCATCATATTTGGTTTTATAGTGTTCTATACAATTATTTTTATTTCCTAATTAAACATTTAATCTGGGACATTAATTTAGGTATGATAGGGTATTTAAGTTTTAAGACTCATCCCATAATTTCTTAGAAAACTATCCAATCATCTATTTTGAAAATGAGTCCCTTGATCACTGATTATGGCTATGGGAACTCCAAAAATAAAAGATATGGTATCACTAACAAAATCACACACAAACTAAGAATTATAATTTTTGGTGGCTTTGGATTCTATCTATTAATAAACATAATCAACTAAAAGAAGGATATAGTGATTTCAAAATTAAATTGGGAAATGCCCCATAAAATGTATCCCATAAACTTCAAAAATTTCATCAATGTAACTATTAATTTTGGTAATTTCTCATATTTTTTTAAATATTATCAGAAAAATAATATTTTACACAATATTTATATAATTTATATTCATATTTAAAAATTTTGGGATAATAAAGTATACATCCTAAAACTATCCCTTTTTTCCTTTGAGGTCCAAAGTATCATCCATAAGAAAAAGTTTGAAAAAACTAAAAAATAAATTCAATTTTACATTCTAGAAAGCATCTTCATATTAATTTATCATTATAAAATTTACAATGAAAAGTATCTTACTAAATGTAAAATATATTTTTAGATTTTAGTTTTTTAATTTTATTGGGATTTAAACAGGATGGGACTTGTGATGGTACCAAATATTTTACCATGTCAGCATACCATGGTACTTCTTCTTCATCCAAGTAGAGCTTCTCCCCTAGAATGAGATACAATATAGGTTTTAGGGCTAGAATCTCATCTTTATCCATACTTGGTAGTCTAAATAAGTGATCAAACACTTGGTTCTAATCTCACTTTTGGTCATTTATTTCCAATTTGAACTCTTAAAGTGATAAAATCCATTTCAAAATCTCAGGACTAGAATCTACCTTCTTCATCAAATATCTAATGGTTTTATAGTCAAAAAAGGCAAAAATATTAACCCAAATAAAATTTGATTTGAATGAGTCCAATTAAAGGAAAACATTGAAAAAATATTTTTCAATGGTTGATTAGTCATATTGGGAAGTATATAAGGTTCTTTAAGCATAGGCAATGTATTTTAGTCTACCCTGAATTATTTTAGAAAGGACTACACTAATTTCTTGGTTTGAATAATCACAAAGTAGCTCTAATAGTTTCTCCCAATTTGGTAGTTATATCATCAGTGGGGTTATCAGTACACTTTTTAATTTATCAAATTATATCCTTATATCATTATTAAGATATAAATTAGCATCTTTAAAAGGTAATATAGATATAAGGGGGAATCTTACTGAAATCCATGACAAATCTCTTTTAGAATCTTTATATCCTAAAAACATCTAAAATGTTTCACAAAAGTTGGGTAAGGGAACGATTTTGTCAATTATTTATTTAATGTATCCACTATAATAACATTTTTTGAAAAGATATTCTCAATGAAAATTCCTATATCCACCAAAAAATGAAGTATTTTAAAAATTCAAAGCAACATTTTTTACAATTCAGGTTGTTATGACTTTTTCTATATTTACGAAAAAATGGTTTAAAAATATATAAAAAAAATATGAAATCATACCAGAACACATCTAATAAATCTTTAATGTGATCATAGAATATAATTAACAAGAACCTTTGAATTTTTTTTGGGGAATTGTATAACACAATCGGCATCCATTTATAATAAAAGGTTCTAAATGGGTATGTAAATGTGGTGTTCTCATAGTCCTCTAGAGAAATAAGCACTTGGATGTAACTTGAAAAACCCATCCAAGAAGAAATAATGATTGTTCTTGGATAATCGATCTAAATTTTTCTATATTAAGTGGATAGGAAAATTATATTTTTGAGTGACCTAATATAACTTCATATAGTCAATTCACACTCTCCAAAAATTATTAATTCTCATAGGTAATAATTAAATATTTTTATTCCTCACATTGTTAGGCGATATTTCTTAGGAACTATATGGATGAGGATGGCCCATTGTGAACATAAAATTGGTTATATAATCCAAAATTCTAAGACCTTTCATATTTATTTATTAACAAGATTCATTAAGTTTGGATTTTTCCACCTTTTGGGATGCCTAATAAGTTTGAAATATACCTCAAGAAGAATTTCATATGATGTAGTTTTTAGAATTATACCTAGGATATCACATAATATCCATTATATTTCTCAAAAATATTTCTCAAAAGGTCAATAGGGTATACTCTTGGTTTATAGATTAATTTTAGCAACAATCACTAGTAAATATTATCCTTCAATGAGGTACATATATTTTAATTCAGTTGTAAGTGGTCTTATTTCTATATTTGGGGGTTGTTCAAGAGATAAAATAAAATGAGGCAACAAAATCCTAATTAATTGATATCTTATACATAAATAAACATATAAACTACTTCTTTTAGTAAATAAACTATCCAATTCAACAAAAAAATTATTTACCTCTTCCTATATCACGAATCGTCCCCCGGGGTATGTACGGTGACTACCCTAAACCCACCTCCCATATGTTGAAATAGTGGGTGGCCTAGAACCAACTATGTAGTAATTTTGATTACCATATCATGAGTATAGTTAGTTATACATGATTTCAAATTACCATTATAGTGTAGACTTTTCTGTGTCCATTATTATAATGGTAATTTCTAAAGGTTAATTTTCATGTTGAGAGGTTATAGTAGATCTCAGACAATAATGAGAACCTCAAGATGCAATGACATTAATCATAAATACATGTTCTATAATCTAAATACATCTTACTTACTGGACACAGTAGATGTCTGACTATCAGGTGCAGGGAGCTCATAAGAATAGAGACTTCTTCTCATGAAGTTCACACTTGGTGATCTCTAGTAATGAGATCATGAGGACAGACCCATCAATAGAAACACCACATGTTTTGGGCTCCATTGGTCATTCTAATCTATAAACATGCGTATTGGTATCCTGACTTGAGATCATTACAAGTGCATAGCATTTTATTTCATACTTTGATGTAAGGATAAAACCATGGTATTGAAATCATGGCGAGGTAGCTTGTGTTGGGTGAGTCGTTGGTGGCATGACATTGGTTGAATGGTCAAGAAAGGATTTGTCACTTCCAAGTTTTGGAAGTTTTATATCTCAGGCCTGGTTGATTAGGATGGTGTTGCCTTCATAAGTATATTTTCAAGAAGTAGAAAGGAAATTCCATCTGGTAAGATTAACAAATAATAAAGAAAGAAGAGGACGATGACACAATTGTGCGTTCTGATTTATGAGATATTTAAAGAAAAAGATATTATAGTACACATGAAGTTTTCATAGGTTGGTTTTCATTGCTAGGACAATCTTTATCTCCTTAGGGGCCATGATGGGTTGTTAGACTCTGCTCCTAGTCTGTGGATTTTATTCACTACTATCGGGATAAGGGCCTAGAGGGTCATACACAATAGCGTATTCAAGAATCTGCCCTATTTGGTTGAATAAGTATGTTGACATGGTGGGCCCCACCATGGGTTCCGAGTGTTTTCCAAGTTATCAATCACCAAAATAATTAAATAAATTCATTAACATTCAAGTTGTGAATTTTTGGGATTTTATTTATTTAATGTATTTAAAAAGTTTAGTAAATATGGGAAAATATTAATCGAACGAATATTATTTTAATATTCAAGGTTTATTTAATATTAAGTGGGACAGTGAGTCGAGTTAAATGGATCAGGTTTTATCAGGTAATATATTTTATATATATTACAAGTATGCGATAAAATAATAAATAATATTGATGCAGTTTAGTTCGTCAAAATTAGTTATTTAGTGGAAGTTGAAATAAATAGGGCTTGGGGAACCCAACCATGTATTTCTCAACATCACTATAAATAAAAGGTAGGGCTCTCTCTAATGTGTTTCCATTCCACTATTTATTCATTCATGGAATGCAAATTGAGAGCCTCTCTCTCCTCACGCTTCTTAGAGAGAGAGGCTATTGATCCAACTATTCGGATCAAGATCTTCCTCAGGCATCTCAATGCGGTGATCGTCAGGATGTCAAAATCATCGTCGGATCACCACGCTAGCTCCCAGAGTTCGATGATCGACGTTCCAGCGGTTTTTAAAGTGCGTGTGGACATTCTAGAGGGATCCTTTTATAGATTCTTCAAGCAGTGATCGCCAGTGACAAGTTGAAATCGAGCGTGCCTTCAGATATGGAACAGTATGTATACTATTTATGAGTTATGGTCTTAACAATTTACACGAGATCCTCGGACCTCTCCGGGTCTCAGATCATCGAAATCGACAAGTATCGTTGATCCGCCGATGAAAATTTTAAAATCCTCGGCCCACCGGCTTCTGCTGTAGGCCTTAGATCCTTTCAGTGGTATCAGAGGGATCATGTAGATTTTATGAGCCTAAAAAATAAAATTTTCATTACAATTAACTAGAGGGTTTATAATTGGTCTCAACGGTTCAAACCGCACGTTGATCTGATGCTGAATGGTCGAGTTATGGCCATTTTAAATTTTCAGATTGGATTGAATATGTGGTTTGGTCTCGGGTTCTATATTTTTTATTTCAACCAGCAAAACCGATCAAGTTTATATCGATTCAACCGATATAATTAAAATTGTAAAAATTATAATTTGAAAAATTAAATAATTTTCACAATAATTGTATTATTTTAATAATTATTATATAATTATTAAAATAATATAATAATAATAAATTAATATTTTATTATAATAATTAAATTATTATTTAATTTTAAAGGCTAAAATTTATCCTTTGGAATATTTATGAAGACTTGACTCAAATATAAAACTAAAAGAGGAAGTAGACTTAACATGTAGGAAGACTTGACTTTTTTTAAAAATTAAAAAAGGGGTGGGGCGGCGCCAGAAAGAAAGAAAGGAAAAAGGGGGGGAAAAGGGGGTTCGTGCGGACCCCCTGTCAGTTGTCTTCCACCCCATGTTGTGGTCCACCTTCGCACCAGGTCCTGACTACCACATGGAGCCCACCGCACCTGACCTCCATGGATCCCGCCTCCTCCTCACCTCACTCTGAGTCTGCTCCACCTCCCACTCGACCCGATGTCAGATCATCGTCCCGCCTACCTCCTGACATGGTAAGTCGTAACCCCGGTACGCCAAGACCCGTATGCCCCCCCCCCCCCACACGACTCTTCCCCCGGTCGCCACCCCAGTTGCATTCCACCTCTCACCTGATCATCCGACCTCCAGGCACCTTACCAAGCCCTGTCGTCTCGCTCTCGACCATGATCCGAGCTGCCACCCTGCTTCTACCTCCCGCTGCTCGGCCTCACTCCCAGGCCAAGGTGCCACCGCCTAAGATCCACCCAGGCGACCGAATTCTTCTGCATCCGGCCCAAGTGCCATCAGCTCCTCATCCAGCACGTCGTCACCCACCTCCCGGATGCTGCATGTGACCTGTTGCGCCTCTGTCCAGGTCATCGCATGACCACTAACAGACCTCATCGAGGCCGCACCCTGTCTCCCTGTAGCAGTGCTGCCACACCCTACCGCAACCGCATCGGCCGACCAGCACCAGGTGAGGTCACCGCCCACCTTCCCATTCTTTCGGCACTATACTCAATCTCACCACGCCTCTAGTATGGATCCGAGAGGTACCTCTTCGCTTTTAGATTTTTTTTGCAGGCCAAATATGGCCCCGAAGTGGTCCTGGCGGACCAGCCCAACCCGGAATGGGTTTGGGCGGATCGGTCCGGCCCAGTTTAGCCTTTTCACGGTGTGGTATGGCCCTGCAAGGGTTTGTCCCGACCCGCACAGGTCGTATAGTGATGTTTGGGGGACCAATCTTATAAATTAGTCAAAATTAAATTAAATTAATTAATTTAATTTTAGTATTAAAATTAAATTTATCAAAATTATTTTTTGTTAATTATTTTTTAATACCCAAGATAAAAATTAATTTAATTTTGTAATAAAATTAAATTAATTAGAGGACCAATAATTAATAAAAATATTTTAATTTATTAATTAATTTAATTTAATGTAGATAACCCTCATACTTATTTAATAAATTTTAATTTTATTGCACTTTATTATACCTGCATTCTGGTCTTGAGCATCAACTCGTGTATGTTTCCATTTATTTAATTAATTATTTTAACTGTGTGTTATGATTGTAATTAATTAAATAGACGGTATGTGCATCATCTTTATTTTCAGTTAAAATGAATAAGGACCTGCGTGTCAGATTTACCTGATGTACATTTATACCCTAGTTCCCCTCTCCTGCACACGAGTATCTTTTTACTTCAGACGAAGACGATGAGCAATGTGGACCCCACCAAGATGAGTTGGTAGACTAAGACGTGACGTGGACCTTTCCAAGACAAGGCGATGTTGTTGAAGACACACAAACATACTAAACAAGGGTCAGCTGCATTATGAGTCAAGCATCGACTCAGGTACGATGCCCTTATGTCATTTAGATGCTCAAGACCAGTCATGTAGTAGTTTTCCTTTCTTCATTTATTTATTATTTTATGCATTTTATTTAAGCTGGAAAAATACATAAAATAATAGATAATAAAATGCATAAAGAGGTGGCTTATGTTTTTCTATTAAAGTTTAGTTTTGAGCATGACAACATAGATGAACAAGTTTAATATAAATGGATCACATTCATTGAGAGAAACCAATAAAACCTTCAAAGAAAATATTAAGTCACAATAGCCTTCCATCATTAATGTTTGAACAAAACCGGGTGTTTGAGGTGTCGGTCATTCAATAGTTGAGGGTGACTTTTACTACCATAGAGTTCTTATTAGGGCGGTGGGTTAACTTAAATAAAATTGCAGAAAAAAATAGCCCTAGTTATCTTGTATTTATTTTAGAGGCAAGCGTTGAGTAAATCAAGTAATGATTTCAGAAGCTAGGAGTTCACACAACAGATCAAGGAACCGCGAGTTAATATGGTTGGCCAACCAAAAGCCTACCTAGTACCCTCTAAGTAGTGGTGTGGACATAGCTTGTAGACTATGAGGGAGGTTCAGGGATCCTTTCCACTAGAATACTCAAAAATATTCTGATTATAGTATAGAGGGTTCCTAGAATTAGAAAAATTAGTGAGAGACATTTAAAAATTAAATTAATCGGTAATGTCACATTTGGTAATCCGCAAAAAGTACTCATCTGCTAAAGTTAATTTATAGAAAATGGCAAGTAATACCACAATTAAAACAGCAATAAATATTATAAAAAAATAATGTCTAAACTAAGAACGAATTTCAAATATAGTATAGAGGCTTGCACATAATATTACTATATCAAAATTCAAGGTGCTTGTGTCCCAACCTGTTAAGCCACCTCAGCAAGAGAGGGTGTAAAACTGCTTACAGGAGACTCATGTATCAATAATATGATGGTTCTTTCATAATGATATCATTAATTTATTATTTTAGTTGTGGTCTCTACCTCACAACATGGATGATGTTACATGTAGTCTCATCTCCAAGAAGTTTTCAAAGGAGAAAGCGGAGTAAGATTTGAATGTGATGATTGCACTTGGTTTGTGTAAAGTGAAAGATAGTTCATAAACTTTCATGTTATCCCATTCTTATACCTTTTACACCTAATTAATCTAGTTTCATTTAAGGATACAAATTAACGTCATAGAGAAAGATCTCATATACCTTTAAGGTATAATTTTCCAAGTGATAAGAATATTAAAGGTAGCACAACCTTTTGTTATTATGGAGAATATATATTGAAAAACAAGGCGGAAATTCCTATGAAAAGTTATGCCAAAGGAACCTTAATTATTTCCTTAAAAGAAAAGTGGTTGGTTACTTAATAGAAGGTTATTTTCAACACATATTAGAAATAAATTTATGGAAGTTTAAAAATGAAATAGACTGAAATACTAGAAGCAAGTACCCGCTTTTCATTCAGTTAATATTCATCAAATAATTGTATTGTTTTATCACATACTTCTTGGATATCAAATACAATATTATTTTCACATATATTTATTATAATACAGTAACCAAGTAAGTAGAGAAATATTAATAGGAGTAAGGTGTCTTCTCCAAGCAGCTGAGAAATAGTGATTCCTAAGTCAGTGATGAGAAACACATAACTTCTAATTTCCAAGTGATTGATTAAATTTTAAAAAGTTGTTGAGTATAACCAAAACATTTATCTCACATTACCTTTTGGACATAATGAGACATTATTCCACATTTTGGAAGTAATTTTGTTTTTGGTGTAATATAATCAACAAATTGCATAGACAATCTTGAATCAAAGCCAATACATGATGAATATAAAATGTAAGACCTACCCAGTTTTTGAAATATAATTATTTATAAAGTAAAACTAAAAGTGGACATCAAGAATACACCCAATGTGGTATTTTGGCTTGGCACATCTAAACACCTTTGGTATTATTGAAATCTTTATTTTAGACAAAGAAACCTTTAGAGATAAAGGTATGCCACAAAGCTTCCAGGATTAGTTCAACAAGAAAGTGTAAACTATTACAAAGGAAAGATATAGGTAAAGATACTTCATAAAATTACTTTAAGCTATTACGGTATGTAATAGTGAAGTATATGTATATTTAGAAGATATGAGTTGCTTCGGATCGGCATGTCGAAGAATATCTTGACTATGCAATTGTCGATCATGATAATGTAGCATGGAGTAATTCCTAAACGCATGTTACCTTATCTACAACACCTTATTGATGTTCATAAGTAGGATCGACGATAAATTTTACATGTCTACATTGATGAAAGAAATGTAGTGTGTAGAAATTCTTAAACACACATTTTATACATCAAAGTTATGATGTAGGTGGTATCAATGTTACAACCTTTAGAAACATCCATTATATTTCATGAAATGCTTTGTAAATAATGGAGAAATATCATAACCTATATGCCAACTAAAATGACAAATGGATATCATATGAGTCATAGTATGATGAAAATCCATTATTTCATAGATCATGTGTTAGGATGCAAAGTGTTTGTTAAGATATAAACAAACATGCATCAAGTTGAACACATAGAACATCTAGGTAATTATCCTAACATTTTCTTAGGATATTACATAAATCCCTAAGATAGAAAAGTTGTAGTCAAGTATTAGAATACATTTATATATTAGGGTACACATCTCTATTAAAGATAGTGGGAGATGAATTGACTTGGACTTAGTCAGTGCCCGATATGCACAAATGGTTAGCATAGGAACAAGTTCCACAAGTACATATGGAATAGGCATGATCTAATGACACATACTACATAGGAAGGATGAAACCACGATGATGGTTTCATATTCACCGCGGTTGGTGATAAATTATTCATTGAGAATAATAAATCCTACAAGTAAGCGATAAATGGAAAATGAACTAAGATTTGAAAGATAAAATAGAATTCAATTAATGGATTCCATGTATCAAATTTCAAAGGGGCTTATAAATTGAATACCATGGTGGGTATTCAAATGAGATGATACATAGATTGTACAAGCTAAGAACCAATAAGGCTCGATTTTTCATACCAAGTTGGTATTCCAAAATCCATTATAATTTTACTTGTCATAGATAACTTCTAAGATCATTAAATTGGTCATTGGATGTCAATATCATCTTTTATGGATAGTGTCTATATAATGCAACCAAAAAAGGATGATGACACCATATGATTCCAATGAAGGTTGCAAGTTACTGAAATCCAGTTCTGGATCAAAGTAAGTAACAAAATCTTAGAGAATAAATTTCAAATGAATTTTTTCCATGTGTCTACAAAAGGTTAGTGGGAGTGACAATGTTTTTCAGGTGAAATATGTTCGACAAACAGATATTGATCTTACAGTTAGATAAGATAAGAATAAAATAAATTCTCCAATGATTGACTTAAAGTAGAAACTTGAGTTATATGGAACTGGATATACTGAGGTAGATCCATAGTTTTCTTGGTCTTATTCAATCATACATATAGTGAAATTGTATTGAAAAAATAAAAGTTGGAACAATTCAAGTTTAGAATTGTTTCCAATGTCAAATGGCTTAATCTCTTGAGGATGACATGTTCGGAACATGGGAAGAGATTAATTTTGTGAATTGATACCATATTCTTTAGTGATGGATTAATCACATATGCCATGTTATGTAAAATAATTGATAATTCCAGAAAATAATTTATTGTCTGTAGATATCAATTATATCCAGGAGCACTGCAAGTGATTCAGTCAAAACTATCATCTTGTACTTCAGCGAGTACAAATGATACATACCTAGTGTGAGGAGAAGAAGATATAATAGTTATGGTGGGACACATGCTAGTAATCCTTAGATAAATTTGATCTAGTATCACAATTTGGAAAATGTGATGAGCAAGTAAAGCTCATAAAATCTAGTGGTAGTCATACCTACAAATACCAAGTACATTGCAACTTCTAAGGAAGGTAAGAAGTAGATAAATGCAGTGATTTTCTCCAGTTCTTGGATTCACACCTAGTGATAAAAGTATAATCATAATGTAAATTATGATATTCTTACTAACCAATTTTCAAGTTATGACAGTGGAAAAAAGTGATATACTCAGGGATACCTTATCTTGAGAAGTTTTACTCAAGCAGATGATGTCACATATAGTAGATATGCCACAAGGAGTCAACATGGAAGGCCCAGTAGTTAAATACATTACTCAACAGAAGCATGATATTTATCATGTGAGTAGCTAACAAGTTTGGTTATCAAATTGGCTCTAGTGCAAGTGGGAGTGTTGAAATAGTGGGCTCCCACCCAACAATGCAGTACTTTTGATTACCATATCATGTGTACAATTAGTTATACATGATTTCAAATTACTATTATAGTGTATAATTTTCTATGTCCACTATTATAATGGTAATGAACAAAGGTTAATCATCACGTTGATAGGTTATAGCAGATCCCAGACTATAATGAGAACCTCAAGATACTATGACATTAATCTTAAATACATGTTCTATAGTCTAGATACATCTTACTAACTGGAAACAGCAGATGTTTGACTATCAAGTGTTGGGGGCTCATAAGCATTGAGAATTCTTCTCATGAAGTTCTCACTTGGTGATCTCTAGTAATGAGATCACGAGGAAAGACCCGCCAATAGGAACAGCACATATTTTGGGTGTCATTGGTCATTCCTATCTATGGACACATGTATTGGTCTCCTGACTTGAGATCATTTCCAGTGTGTACCATTTGATTGCATACTTTGATGCAAGGTGAAAACCATGGTACTGAAATCGTGGTGAGGTAGCTTGTGTTAGGTGAGTCATTGGTGGTATAACATTGGTTAAATGGTTAATAAAGGATTTTTCACTTCTATGTTTAATAAGTTTTATATCTCAGGCCTGGTTGATCAGGATGGTGTTGCCTTCTTAATTCTTTGTCCAAAGCAGTATAAAGGCAATTCCATTTGATAAGATCAACAAATAATAAATCATGAAGAGGACGATGACACAAGTGTGTGTCCTGCTTTAAGAGATATTTAAAGACAAAGAGATTATAGTACACAGTTAGTGTTCATAGGTTGGTTGTCATTGTTATGACAATCCTTATCTCTTTAGGGGCCATGATGGGTTGCTAGACTCCGCTCTTAGTCTATGGATTTTAGTCACTACTATCAGGATAAGTGCCTAGAGGGTCACACATAATAGTGTATTCAAGAATCCTCCCTATTCGGTTGAATAAATATTTTGACAAGGTGGGCCCTGCCACGGGGTCCGAGTGTTGTCCAAGTTATCGATCAATAAAAGAATTAAATAAATTCATTAAAATTCAAGTTATTAATATTTGGGATTGAATTTATTTAATGTACTTACAAGTATAGAAAATACTAGAAAATATTAATCGAACAAATATATTTTAATATTCAAAGTTCATTTAATATTAAGCGGGATAGTGAGTAGAGTTAAATGGATTGAGTTTTATTAGGTAATATATTTTATATATATTACAAATATGTGATAAAATAATAAATAATATAGACGCAGTTCAGTTCGTCGAAATTATTTATTTAGTGGACATTGAAATAAATGGAGGTCAGGGAACCCAACCGGGTATTTCTCAACATCACTATAAATACAAGGGATGGATCTCTCACATGTGTGGCCATTACACTATTCATTCATTCATGGAATGAAAATTGAGATCCTCTCTCTCCTACCGCTTCTTAGAGAGAGAATTTTTTGATCTAAGAGTTAAGATCAAGATCTTCCTCAGGCATCTCGATGTGGTGATCATCGGGACATCTAAAGGATCGTCGGATCACCACGCTAGCACCTGTAGTTCGACGATCGACATTCCAGCGGTTTTGGAAGCACGTATGGATGATATAGAGGGATCCTGCTATGGATTGTTCAAGTAGTGATTTCCAGGGATGAGTTGCGGTAGAGCGCACCTTCGTATTTGGAACGGTATGTATACTGTTTATGTTTTATGTTCTTAACAATTTATGTGAGCTCCTCATACCTCTCCAGGGATCAGATCGTCGGTGTCGACATGTACCTTCAATACGCTGATGAAAATTTTAAAATCCCTAGCCCACCGGCTACTGTTGTGGGGCCCAAAACCTTTCACCATAGGCTGGAGACTAGCACTGAGTAGGCATATCCAACAAGTGGGAGTCATTTTCCCAATTACCTATATGCACGCCCTCGTCTCCAAGAAAATGATGAAAATAAAAACACTAAGTAAAAATGGATATAAACCACTAAGAAAACCCACTAAGAGTAAGGTATAAAACTGAAAGAAAAAGGGGCCAAAATACAATCCCAACTGAAAAAGAAAGTACAAGATCCTGGATATCATCAGTAGAAAATCCTACCTAAATGGTATGTACAGTAATCTATCTGAATTTCGCTGAAGCGTACCACATCCGTCGGGTCACCCCCCAAGCAGCACCTGGCCCTAGCCCACCGAGAACTCTATCAAAATGGTCGGTCATCTGCACAATACATGACACGTGCAAGAGAATCCGTTCAAGGGTGAGTAAAACAATTCCCAGTAGGGACCCCAAACGATAAAGTAATTACACAAAGTAAACCCCAAGGAATCAAATGAATTATAATATAAATAATATCACTAATAAATACACCAAGTAGACTACCAAAGAGGTACATGAAGTGTATACTCTAAGAATTATAATCAAGGGAGTCACTAGAGTCATCTCACTCCAAATATAGGTCTATGGTATGTAAACAAGATTGTCATAAGAATCCAAGGTACCCTCAATTAGTAACATGTAGAGCGTTGGTAACACAAGGAGTGTAGGTAACACACTGAGTGTCGGTAACACACTGAGTTTTGGTAACACACGAAGTGTAGATAACACATAGTGTAACGTCCCAGTCCCAGGTGTCACTCAACGGGTGCCCCGAAGCCGGTTCTCCACAAGATCTCAAGTGCATTTCCCCAAACTCTAGAGGTTTCCGACTAGCAGCGAGGGCCCAGGTCTGATAGTGGGGAAACTATACCCTCATTTTTCAAAGTGTAGCGTAGTGGAATTTAAATAAATCATACAACGATAGCGGAATCAGTAAACATACACAATGGAAATAAAAACTGCAGATGATATAAACAATAATATATAAATGATGATGCTACATGTTTCAAGTTCTAAGAAAACAGCCAGAACATGTTATAAATCAATACAGTACAACATAAAGTAGAGTACAGCAAAGCAAAGCAAACAGCTGGCAGCGGCATCGCGAGCCTAGGCTCAGTCCCATGCCCTCCTACTCCTCTGCAACAGTCAAGTACCTGTATAGGGACTCTTGCCTCTATCTACACCTGCTGCAACGTAATCTGTTTGGGCCGAAAAGCATGAACCAAACAGGGCGTGAGAAACATATCTTAGTAAGCACCCACCAAAGGCCCGTGCCCAACTGTGTGTAAGCATGCAACAACAGTGTGCAATAGTACAATGAAATAAAGTATGCAGTACTGAAAAGTAACTAACTTAACAATTAAATTGTCATTTTATTATTCATTTAATCCATTAAATTTAGTATCGTTCTGTGCTCAACAGCACCAAGCCCTCAGGCCAACCATTATCTTTCCCTTAGGCTAATATAGTGAACCACACCCTCGGGCTATACAGAATCCAACCCAAAGGTATTTCCCTTAGGCATAACAGAAATTTCCCTTAGGCGTAGGAAGTGTCTCCCTTAGGCACATAAGTCAAGCCCTCAGGCACGAAAGGTTTCCCTCAAGCTAATCACAACAACGCCCTAAAGCCAAATACAACAATGCCCTCGGGCTAAACAGGTAATCGGGCCATGCCCAACAGGTAAACAAGCAGTAACAAGCAATTCCTCTCAAGGAAATTCTACAATTACTACTTTAAAGTAATACCCTTGGGTATCCTGGCCAAACGACTAAACAGTGAAACACACCCCAAGGGTGGTTCCAGATCCAAGAAACGATCCCAACCTGCATTTTATTATCACAATTTAATCAACTATGCAATTATAGGAATGAAATATATCAATGGACTCAGCCACACGACACCCCAACATGGGTTTGTGGCATGAAAATGCACAAAACGCACGAAAGTTGGAAAAATTAACACAAAGCCACCTACCTTATATGCCAAAGAACGTTATACCCAAATGCTGACTCCAGAAACGCCCAAGAACGACGTAGATCTGACGAAGAACAAAACCCATTCAAACATATATAACTTCTCCTTGGGAAAGAATTGGTAATAATGGTACCAGGAGAGGAGAGGGCTTACCCATGCGGTTCCAACAAGATCATCCGAAGCCGAATCAGATTCCAGATGAACACCCGGTGGATCTTTAAAGGTCTGGGCTCCTCCTTTGGGTCCAAATCGGCTCAAGTGTCTCCTCTACCAAAGGAGGAGGCTACTGCCTATTTTTAGCCAAAAAAACAAAGTACACGGCGTGTAATTTTTAGTACACGGTGTGTACTTCTTTCATTTAACTGTTCATTTGGCGGCACCGCCACACTGTTCATCTGTCGACATGAGTACACGGCATGTACTCCCAAGTACACGGCGTGTACTATTGCCAAGCAGGCGGCGACTCCACCGCATTACTGTTTAAGCCTGCTGACTGACTACACGGCGTGTAAGGTACCACTACACGGCATGTAGTCGGTTCCTACACCCCTCATCGCCGACATGGCTACATGCCTTGTGTACTCATCCCAACATGGCCAAAAGTACACGGCGTGTGGAAAAGTACACGGCATGTAGTTACAAAATTTAGGAGTTTTCCCCATTTTCCATATTTTTCTCAAAAACACTTAAGGAAAAGGAAAAAAGAAGAAGCCCGTACCTCAAAACTAAGAACCAGGTTCTTACAAACTTCTCCCCTTATAGCAATTCGTCCCCAAATTTCCCTTCCAAGGGTGGTGAAGATCTAGCCATGAACAACTCCGGCCACTGAGCACGTATGTCAGTCTCCCGCTCCCAAGTTTCGTCCTGCACTTGGCCATGCTGCCATAGCACCCGTACAAGTGGAACTAATTGGCCCCGAAGAACCTTCGTACTCCTTTCAACGATAAGAATTGGATGCTCCTCAAAGGACACATCTACCTCCAGCTCAACCTCCTCTGGCTGAAAGGTGTGAGACGGGACTGAATGATAGCGACACAATTGAGATATGTGGAAGACGTCATGCATGGCTCGGTACCGCTGTGGTAACCTCAACCGATAGGAAACTAGCCAGACTCTCTCAAGAATCTCAAATGGTCCCACATACCATGGTGAAATTTTACCATGTCTCCTGATCCACTTGTGTCCCAGCCTCGGTGAAACACGCAAGAAAACCTGATCCCCGACCACGCACTCCAAAGGTCATCTGTGGCGATCATCATAAGACTTATGATGAGACTGTGTGGTAGCCATCTGCTTTTGAATCAACTGGACCTGCTCAAATGTCTCCTGTACGAGACGCGGTCCCAGTAAGGTTGCCTCACCTACCTCTAACCAGCATAAGGGTGATCGGCACGGCCTACCGTATAAATCCTCGTATTGTGCCATCTCAATAGTCACCTGGAAGCTATTATTATAGGCAAACTCGTCTAAGGGTATATGCTTCTCCCATGAGCCCCCAAAGTCTAGGATGCATGCATGCAGCTTGTCCTCTAGCACCTGTATCGTACGCTCTGACTGGCCATCTGTTTAAGGGTGGTATGCTGTGCTCAGAAGCACCTGTGTACCCAGTGCCCTCTGAAAACCCTGCCAGAAACGAGATGTAAAGCGGGCGTCCCTATCTGAAATGATAGAACGAGGGACCCCATGAAGACGTACGATCTCTCGGATATACAGCCTTCTGAGCTCGTCAACACCGAAGGTCTCCTTGATCGGAAAGAAGTGAGCTACCTTCGTGATTCTGTCCACAACAACCCACATGGCGTCATTACCACGAGGTGACCTTGGTAACCCCGTCACAAAATCCATCACGACATCGTCCCATTTCCACTCCGAAATGAGTAACTGTTGTAACAGCCCAGCTGGTCTCTGATGCTCCGCCTTCACCTGTTGACAGGTGGAACACCTCGTAACAAAACCAGTTATCTCTCTCTTCATACCCGACCACCAGTATTGAAGTCTCAAGTCACGGTACATCTTGGTAACCCCGGGATGAACTGCCCAAGATGAAGCATGAATTTCCCACATCATCTCCTCGCGTATATCCCATGGAACCCATACTCATCCATGGAAACTCAAAACCTCACCATCGCCTATTGTCCAACCGGGAGGAGGGTCCTCACTTGCCACTGACTCCCGTAGAACTAGGCCTTTTGAAACCGATAGCTGTCTCCTCCTCACTCTATCTAGAAGGGTAGAAGTCACAGCTAAAGATGAAAGATAAGTCTTCCCCTGAATTTCGTGCACCTCCAGATGCATTTCAGAGAACAAAGCCATGAGCTGCCACTCACCACTGGCCTCCTGCACTGCCTGTATCTGAGTCTTCCTTCTCAGTGCATCAGCTACTGCATTACCTTTACCAGGTGTATAGGCAAGCTCAAAATAGAAGGACTGTAGGTACTCGACCCACCTTCGCTGCCACAGATTCAGGTCACGCTGTGTAAATATGTACTTGAGGCTTTTGTGGTTGCTGAAAACCACAAAATGATCCCCCAGTAGATAATGTCTCCAACAGCGCAACGCATGTACAACTGCAGCTAACTCGAGATCATGTGTCAGGTAATTCCTATCATGTGGCCTCAACAGCTGAGACCCGTACGCAACAACTCGATCACCCTGCATCAACACTGCTCCCAGCCCAATAACTGATGCATCACAGTAAACTTTATAGCTCTTACCCTGCTCTGGGAGTATCAGGATCGGTGCTGATGTCAACCTTCCCTTCAGGTCCTGAAAAGCTATGTCGCATGCTTCTGACCAAACAAACTTCACACCCTTCTTAGTTAGTCCCATCAACGGCACTGATAAGTGGGGGAAGTCCTGTATAAAATGCTTGTAGTATCCAGCCAGCCCTAAGAAACTCCGTATCTTAAACACATTTTCAGTCTTCTCCCAGAAAACTACTGCTCTCACCTTCTCTAGGTCTACTGAAACTCCTGCCTCTAAGACGATATGACCCAAGAAGTGAATATGGTCCATCCAAAAGTGGCACTTTGAGAGATTAGCATAGAGATGATGCTCTCTCAGTGTACTCAGTATGATCTCAAGATGGGTGGCATGGTCGTGTCGAGTGCGAGTGTACACCAAGATGTCGTCCACGAATACTACCACAAAAAAAATCAAGATACGGATGGAACACACGATTCATCAGAGCCATGAAAACCGCTGGCACGTTCGTGAGTCCGAACGGCATAACCGTATACTCGTATAGACCATACCTGCTCCTGAAAGCCATGAGTGGTATATCAGATGGTCTCGCACGCAGTTGATGATATCCTGATCTCTGGTCAATCTTCGTGAACACTCGTGCTCCATGAAGCTGATCAAAAAGATCATCAATCCTTGGTAAGGGATATCAGTTCTTAACCGTCAACTGGTTCAGCTTCCAATAATCCACGAAAAGTCTAAGAGTAGCATCTGCCTTCTTTGCAAAAAGGACCAAAGAACCCCAAGAAGAAGTACTGGGTTGGATAAATCCCTTTTCCTGCAACTCCTCTAACTGCCTCTTGAGCTCCTGCAACTCAGGCGTGGCCATCCTATAAGGAGCAATGGACACCGGTGTTGCTCTTGGCATAATCTCGATAGAGAAATCCACCCCATGAACCGGAGGTAGACCTGAAAAGTCATCCGAGAAGACATACCTGAAACGATCAACAACTGGAGGGAAATCCGTCTGACAAGTCCCCTGATCATCTAGATATAAGCTCGCAATCTGGGTTGTGAATCCACCTCGCCCATGATGCTCTGGTCCAGTTTGACTCGCCTGAACATCCCATTCTCCCTTATATAGAAACTATCTGCCCTCTGGTGATGTGAAACACACCCTACGATGATAGTAGTCTACAAAGGATCGAAAGGGAGACAACCAGTCCATCTCGAGAATGAAGTCATAGCTCGTCATCTCTAAGAAATAGAGGTCCCAAAGGAAGTGACACCCACCAACCTTAAGGGGGCACTCCTTGCACTGACGCACACCAGCCGTCCTAGTCCCCAACGGAGTGTCTAGCATCATGTTAACAGAATAAGTAGAAACACAGAGACCAAGGCTCTCCACAATGGGTATAGATACAAAACTATGTGTAGCACCCGTATCGAAAAGTACTGAAGATAAGACAGAAGCTACTAAAATAGTACCTCTGACTATAGAAGGTCTGAGATCCTACTCATGCTGGGTCTGTTGCACCGCATATGTCTGCCCAGTGCTGCGGCCCTGCGACACAGCCTGGATACCCTGAGCTGTCCCGCCCTACTGCCTCTGAGATCCTGGTGTATGGATACCACGACCAAGACCACCATCTCTACCTGCACGCCCTGACGTATTCCAGTTCCCCGACTGGTAAGAAGCCACCGGTCTCGCTCCCACATGCAGAGTCTGCACAGAACCCCTCTCACTATCCATCGGTGGAAATGCCATGAAAAAGCACTGCAGATGACCCATCTTGTCGCAAGCTCGGAACTCCACTGGGTCTCGTGGACACTGCGGTCTCTTGTGCCCCTCTCTTCCACACTGGTAGCACCTGATCGGACCACCTGAAGAAGCTTCCTGGCTGGTACTGCAACCCTGAGAGAAGTCTATTTGTCTCTTCCTCTTGCCAGCAGAAATAGTACCAGTAATTGGTGCTGAACCGCCCTGGCCCACACTACTAGATTCCCATAGGTTCCTCTCTGTAATTAGTGCCTGGTTCATGATGGCGTGTACAGTAGGCAACCTTAAGACATTCACCAGTGCTCAGATGTCATACCGAAGACCATCCTCAAAACATCTGGCTCTCAGCGTCTCATCACCCACCAGCATGGGTGCAAAGCACTGAAGCTCCATAAAATGAGCAGAATAGTCCATCACTAACATAACGCCCTGCTACAGATTCATGAACTCTCGAGCTCTATCTTCCCTCAGCATCTCGGGAAAGAAGAAGTCATAGAAGACTGCCTGAAAATCCTCCCACGCCATGTACCTGTGATGCTCTGACTGGGTGGTAACATCCCACCACCTCTTGGAGGAATCACGCAGCATGTATGTCGCGATCTTGACCCTCCGCCCTGGAGGCGTCTCCAGATGCTCAAAAATGGTCTGCATCGACCCCAGCCAAGACTCTGCAGCCTGTGGTCTGCCATCCCCTGAGAATGTAGGCGGATGCTGCTGCTAGAAGATACGTGTAAGCTCGTCCATAGATGTGGCAGCCTGCGGTGCTCCCTGAAGGGTCTGCATGAACCGCAATAAGCCTTCACGGAACTGCTCCTCCGCACCTGTGTCTGGTATAACAGCTGGTGTTTCATCTGGCTCTGCTGGAGAATCAACTAGTAGCCCATGGCCTGCCATCTCTGGAGTAAAGTCGTCGCCGCTCTCCTGACGAACAATGTGCGGTCGTCTAGGCGGCATGACACTACAAGGTCAAAAGCACGCCTTAGTTTTAAGATTATTAAGGCAGAAACGAAGAAACCACAAAGGGAACAAGAGGAAGAAGGCATCTCAAAATTTGAAAAACAAGACTAAACGACGTGTACACTGACTACACGGTGTGTACTTGACTTCCCTTCCCCTGACTGGGTCCTTCTACACGGCTAAGCCACACAGCTGCCATTGAACAACAACTACATGATGTGCATGATATCTACACGGCATGTACGGTGTTATTTCCCAACTACCTGTGTCGTCTGTGACACGACCGACTACTCGGCTTGACACTACACGGCGTGTTACACCCACACATGGTGTGTAAACCACCCTATTTTCCAGCCACACGGCTAACAAGACACATTCTATCCTCGGACAAGACTACACGGCATGTCCCAAAGGTACACGGCATGTTTAGGGAGAGGTGACACTAGCCCGTATTGTTAGTTACATGGCCGAGTCCCCAGGTCACACTACACGGCGTGTCCAGCATTTGACACGACGTGGTCTGTACAGGAGTTCACAGACTCGTGTTGTTAGTTACACGGCCAGACTCCGGGTCACACTACACGGCGTGTCCATTCGGTACACGGCGTGTTTTTTCCCAAGCTCTTCTCTATCCCGTGTCACTGCCCACACAGTTTGTGACACGAGAAGAGACTACACGGCGTGTACTCAGAGTACACGGCGTGTACTTTAAAAGTTCATTTTTCTTCCCGAACAGAAGGCCATACAGGGCGTGTTTAAAATACTACATGGCGTGTATACTGGGTTTCCAGACAGTATGCCTCAGAAACTTCTTCTGAACCTAGAAAATACCGGAAAATAACACCCAAGTGTCAAATTATGACCCGTGAGGGCCCATACTCCCCACGAATCAAAATTTGGCATCTTATCTGTGTTATAACTAATAAACAGTCAATGATCCACCAAATTCTGGTCAATGGGGGCCCATACTCCCCAAAAACCAAAGTTTGGCATCCATTCTATGAATAGATCACACAAAAATTACCCTATCAAACAGCAGGTATTTATCAAGCAGTTATCACAACAACATGTTTTACTAGAACAACAACTATCACAACAACATGCAATTTATAATGCACCTACTTGGCATGGAAACTATGCATGGCATGTGATATCTATTATGTGCCTAAATGATGCATGAGATGACATACCCTCATCTCATCGGGTTGCAACTAAATAGAACCCACAGATAAATCATAAATAGTATAATCTCAAAGTGAGTCACCCAACGGTGAAATCATATCAACTGTAATATTTGTAAAATCCGTAAAATTGAAATATATGAGGTAGACTGGCTTTTCCCTGTATGCGGGTTGGCTACGCCTGGGCACAGCTTATTACCAACTACCGGTCTATCCTATCCCTGACTACGGCTCCAAATAGTAAGTCAAAGAAAAGAACCCCTTTGATACCTCTTTGTAACGTCCCGGTCCTGGGTGCCACTCAACGGGTGCCCCGAAGCCAGTTCGCCACAAGACCTCAAGCACATTTCCCCAAACGCCAGAGGCTACCGACTAGCAGCGAGGGCCCAGGTCTGATAGTGGGGAAACTATGCCCTCATTTGTCAAAGTGTAGCGCAGCAGAATTTAAATAAATCATACAACGACAGTGGAATCGGTAAAAATACACAACGGAAATAAAAACTACATATGATATAAACAACAGTATATAAATGATGATGCTACAGGTTTCAAGTTCTAAGAAAACAGCCAGAACATGTTATACATCAATACAGTACAACAGATAGCAGAGTACATCAAAGAAAAGCAAACAGCTGGCAGCAGCATTGCGAGCCTAGGCTTGGTCACATGCCCTCCTACTCCTCTACAACAGTCAAGTACCTGTATAGGGACTCTTGCCCCTATCTACACCTGCAGCAACATATTATGCTTGGGCCGAAAAACGTGACCCAAACAGGGTGTGAGAAACATATCTCAGTAGGCACCCACCAAAGGCCCGTGCCCAACTATGTGTAAGCATGCAACAACAGTGTGCAATAGTAAAATGCAATAAAGTAATCATTACTTAAAAGTAACTAACTTAACAATTAAATTGTCATTTTATTATTCATTTAATCCATTAAATTTAGTATCGTTCTGTGCTCAACAGCACCAAGACCTCAGGCCAACCAGTATCTTGCCCTCAGGCTAATATAGTGAACCACGCCCTCGGGATATACAGAATCCAACCCGCGGGTATTTCCCTCACGCATAATAGAAATTGCCCTCAGGCATAAGAAGTGTCGCCCTCAGGCATAGAAGTCAAGCCCTCAGGCACGAAAGGTTTCCCTCAGGAAAAATACTACAGCCCTCGGGCTAAATAGTGCAGTGCCCTCAGGATAATCACAACAATGCCCTTAGACCAAATACAACAACTCCCTCAGGATAAACAGGTAATCGGGCCATGCCCAACAGGTAAACAAGAAGTAACAAGAAATTACTCTCAAGGCAATTCTACAATTACTACTTTAAAGGCATACCCTCGGGTATCCTGGCCAAACAGATAAATAGTGAAACACACCCCGGGGGTGGTTCCGAATCCAAGAAACGATCCCAACCCGCATTTTATTATCACAATTTAATCACCTATGCAATTCTAGGCATTAAATATAGCAATGGACTCAGCCACACGACACCCCAACATGGGTTCGTGGCACGAAAATGCACAAAACGCACGACAGTTGGAAAAATTAACACAAATCCACCTACCTTATACACCAACGAACACTATACCCGAACACCGACTCTAGAAATGCCCAAGAAAAGTGTAGATCTGATGAAGAACAAAACTCATTCAAATGTAAATAACTTCCCCTCGATAAAGAATTGGTAAGAACGGTACCAGGAGAGGATAGGGCTTACCCGTGTGGTTCCAACGATATCGTCCGAAGCTGAATCGGATTCCAGATGAACACCTGACAGATCTTCAAAGGTCAGGCCTCCTCCTTTGGGTCCAAATCGGCTCAAGTGTCTCCTCTGCCAAATGAGGAGGCTACTGCCTATTTTAAGCCGAAAAAACAAAGTACACAGCGTGTAGTTTTGAGTACATGGCATGTACTTCTTTCATTTAACTGTTCATTTGGCACCGCCACACTGTTCATCCGTCGACATGAGTACATGGCATGTACTCCCAAGTACACGGCGTGTACTACTGCCCAGCTGGCGGTGACTCCACCGCCTTACTTTTTAAGCCTGCCGACTGACTACACGGCGTGTAAGGTACCACTACACTGCGTGTAGTCGGTTCCTACACCCCTCATCGCCAACATGGCTACACGCCCCGTGTACTCATCCCAACATGGCCAAAAGTACACGGCGTGTGGAAAAGTACACAGCGTGTAGTTCCAAAATTTAGGAGTTTTCCCCATTTTCCATATTTTTCTCAAAAAAACTTAAGGAAAAGGAAAAAGAAGAAGCCCGTACCTCAAAACTAAGAACTGGGTTCTTACACATATGGTGTTGGTAATAGATGGAGTGTTGTCAAAGACTGGAGAACCTACACCTTAGCGGGATAGGGGAGTACCAACCCATACTTGGTAAGACACAAAGTCTAGATAAGACACATATTCTTGGTAAGACACACATTATAGGTAGGACGCGCAGTCTAGGTAATCACATTACTTCTAGGTCGTATCCAACCGCAGGATTCTATCCTTAGAACGCTTGTTCTGGGAGAACCTACTCCTCAAGCCAATAGGTCGGACATAAACTTCCATAGAAACTCACTTAATTTGTCTCAAAAAGAACTCCCTCGTTATAAGGGTCCTAACACCGCAAATGGATCATCCAACGGACACACGGTATCAAAGTCATTCCCATTTTAGTAAAAAGGGATCGGTTTGACATAGTCTCACTTACCCGACCTGGTCTTCTTTGGCCCGAACGGGCCCGACCCATTTGTTCGTGGGTCCATCTTGTTGCGCCAACTGGACCCGGCCCATTGGGTTGCTGTAGCGGCCTAGCCATTTCATTCTGGCCCACATGTAGTGGGCCAGCTTTCTCTGTCATCCACAACCCAACCTCGGCCTGACCCCCCACACTTCTTGCACACGGATCATCCACATGTTGTCTGATCAATGAAACCGGACCGCATGGTGTGGCCGGTCTGCATGACCATAGGATCTAGAGGCTCTTTTATGGGTCTCTCCACCGACCAACGTGGCTCTGGCGAGCCGTGTCACTCCACCGTAGCCTCCTACTACAGTTGTTCACCTCAGACATGGCCTGACTGGCCACATCATCCACACGCCACCTACAGAATCACCTCTGCAGGCCTCTCCACCGCTGTCATTGAGTCGGTTTTCACTTGGAACCACCTCCTTTAGTGACATCCTGCTACGGGTCTCCCTGCCACCGGTTGTCGAGACAGCGGCTCTACCTGCCACCACCAATGGCCTCCCACCATAGGTTGATTTTCCACCATGGTCCAGACTGCATCGTGGGTCACTGCCACCACTACCGGCCATCGATCTGGCAGCCGTTTTATAGGGTCAACATGGATCATTTTGCAATGAAGAATGTGAAAGAATTTTGGGGAGAAAACAGATCACTAGAATGCCCAGTGTGGACAGATCTAGGACTTGTTCATCTCAGCCTTGATTTGTCCATGTTATAATTTAAGAATGAGTCTTAAACAAAATCAAGTCTAATAAAAATTCAACTTGGAGTCAATTACTAACAACATCTCGAATCTAAACCCCATTCTGCAAAATATGCACAATCCATGAACCAATCCGTTCATAGATTGATTCATGTTCGTCATAGGAAATAAAGGAGGAATAACTCGCAAAGGAAAAAATTACCTACCTTAAGGATTGGATCAATCCCTGATGATTCATGAGTTTTTTTCATCGTTCATCAATTTTTCAATGCCTGTTCCGAATCTGATCGTCGAACTGCCACTATTCGTCGTTCACTGTCACCAGTGAGATAGCTAGCTTCTCCTTCCTTAGGGAATCTTCCAAGCTCTAGGGAAATTATCCAGCATTATTAATTCAAACGCTGGTCTCTTCCCCTTTTTAATAGAGAAAACATGTTAACACATTTCCATGTTTTAAACACGTTTCAGTTCTTCCATGATGCTTCATTACAACATCACTGAGTCGTCACACTATATATTTTCCACATCGTCATTTGAAGAAAAATAAAATAAACATTTTAAGTTTATCTTTACTCTTCCTTAAAACATCTAAAAAATATTTTCCATAGTAAACCCACACCGGTCAAAGTTAGTTACTCTCTATGAAAATCCCACTGCACTGAACACAACATTGCCCTCAGATTTAAAATCCAAGAACTAATTTAAAAGTTACTAAAAACAAGAACACGTGCTATTTTTAATAAACATAAAAATAGCTTGAAAATTTATTCCAGGAACCTTGTGCCTCAGAATCACATGTCGTCTCAGCATCAGATCTTGAAATGATCCCATATAATATTCAAAAAAATACATGGAAAATCGGGGACATTACATTCTCCCCACCTTAGGGATTTATGTCTCAAAAAGCCTAAACAAGGGTTAAACAAAGAAATGGGGTTAATAATCAAGAATAAGAGCCTCCCACTCCCATGTTCTCTTCGGGAGATTCCTATGTTGTCACCAAACGTACACTAGAGGAATCCAACACCAATAGAGTTTACTCTCTTGTCGATCCTTGATCTCCACGAGGTACTCCGCAAAAGTCACCTCATTGTCAATGTCAATATCACCCCATTCAATGATGTGTGATGGGTCATGTACATATATCCTTATCTGGGATATGTGAAATATGTCATGTAGTTTCTCTAACTACGGAGGTATAGCCAAGAGGTACGCCACCTCTCCCACTCTATGAATTATCAGAAAAGGTCTGATGAACCTCGGAGATAACTTACCACCCCAGCCAAATCTCTGTAAACCCCATCGATGAAAGACCCTAAGGAACACATGGTCTCCCTAATTTAACTATAAGGGTTTCCTTATCCTTTTGGTATAGAACTTATGATGGATCTGTGTAGTCTTCATCCCCTCCTAGATGACATGTACCTTCTCTATAGTGGCATGTACCAACTCTGGGCCCATGAGTGTTGATTCCCCAAGGTCATTCCAATAAAGTGGTGACCTGCACGGTCGCCCGTACAAGGCCACCAATAGTGGATTGGTAGCTGTTGTTGTGTGTGAACTCCACCAGGGGTAGGTGATCCACCCAAATATGGAAAAAAATATAGGATTAAAGCATGTATCATATCCTCTAGGACCTAAATGGTCTGCTCCACCTGGCCATCTATCTACAGGTAGAAAGTTGTGCTCAAGCACAGCTGAGTCCCAAACACCTCCTATAATCCCTATGGCAACTAGGATGTAAATTGTTCATCTCTATCTGAGACTATTGGTGATGGGATACCATGGAGTCGTTCCACTCTAGCACCTCAAGGGATTGAGTCAAAATTGATGGAACCATGTGTTCTTCCTTCACTTGCTAACAAGTGAGGCATCAAGAGACAAACACTTCCACTGCTTTCTTCATCCCCTGCCACAAAAACCGACATCGGAGGTCCTGGTAAATTTTTACACACCTAGATTTGCTTCCAAATGGTATGTATGGAACGCCCCCAACAACTCCTCCTACAAAATTTCCAACACAATTGTGTGTCCTCTGAAAAGGATGACATGATCCCTGCATTTTGAATATCCCTCAGGGGCATTCCCTATGGACATATGAGCACGTTTAGTATCACAAATGAAATATTCAAGTTGTGCCTCCCACATGGGTTGTAAGAGTGGAGGGGTAACCACCATCGACTTGAGATGAGCTACTTCATCTCCATCCATGAAAGATATCTGAAGTGAGGCCAACTATTCTGAGGCCTCGTTCAGTATCTTTGAACTCAATATTTGGTTGAGATCATCTGCCAGCACATTCCCCTTCCCTTGAGTATAGACTATCTCAAATTCATAGTCTTAGAGGAACTCTAGACAATGTCATTGTCTTAGGTTTAGATCCTTTTGAAAAAAGATATACCTGGGACTTTTGTGGTCTAAGTAGATGATAAAGTGCTCACCCATAAGGTAGTGTCACCACATATTCAATGCAAAGACTACCACCACCAACTACAGATCATGGTTCGAGAAGTTCTTATCATGTGGTCTCAACTTTCATGAACAGTAGGAAATTACCACTTACCCCTACATCAGAACACAACCAAGACTGGTTCCTGATGCATCACAGAACACCACATACTCTACGCCATCATATGGAAATATTAGGATGGGAGTGCTCTCCAAACTCTACCTCAGTTATTTAAATCTCTTCTAGAATTTCTCCATCCACAAAAAAAATCGAACTTTTCAGGTCAAGGCTGCCATAGATTCTACTTTTTTGTAAAAGATAGGTACAAACCTCCAATATTACCCATCCAACCCAAGGAAACTCTGCACCTCAATAACATTATTGAGTGTCTCCCTAGAAAGCAATTCCTTTATCTTTGATGGATCTACTGTAAATATATCCTCCAAAAATGATGTGTCCTAGAAAGTGGATCTCTCATATCAAGAATCAAAACTTCAAGAGTTTCACATAAAGCTGGTCCTCTTGGAGTTAGTCCAGAAGAATCCTTAAGTGTATCACATTATCCTCATCAGATTCTAAGTACACCAGGATGTAATCAATAAAGACCACTATAAAATGGTCTAGGTAGGGCTGGAAGATACTTTTTATGAGTCCCATGAACACTTTTGGGATGTTTTTCATGCTAAAAAACATCACTAAGTACTTGTACTGGCCTTAGAAACATAAAAAATCCATCTTTGGGATGTCCTCATCCTACACCCAAAGTTGATGATAGCCTGATATGAGGTCTATTTTCGAGAACCATATCTCTCCCTTCAACTGATCAAAGAGGTCATCAATCCTAGATACTTGTTTTTCATGGTCACCTGGTTTAGGTGATGGAAGTCCACACATAACCTCAAGCTCCCATATGCCTTCTTGGAAAACAAAAATGGGGCTTCCTAAGGTGAAACATTGGGTCTCATGAAGCCCTTCCTCTAGAAGTCCTCTAACTATACCCTCAATTCACGAAGCTCTGTGGGATCAATCCAATATGCTAGTGTAGAGATCAGTGTCATCTCGGGGTACATGTCAATGAATAAGTCTACCTACCTATGAGAAGGTAGACCTAGAACATATTCAAGAAATATTTCCTCATACTCTTCCACCACTATAGGAAACTGAGGACTCATCTCATCCACCGAACCAAGGGTCATGTTATCAAGCTGATGTGCGATCGAGGTGGACCACCTAGCGGTGGTGGTGGGAGTTCCTAAAACCTCTATCCACCTCATATCTCTCATCTTGTTACTCTTATATGTCCGCTTCCAGGAAGACCACCATGTTCCTACCTCTTTCGTAGCCTCAAAAGTCCCTCGACTATCTCCTTGTCGGTCGTACAGCTGGTCAGACAATCTCTAACCATATGTCCCTGACTGCCGCATGGGTAGCACAGTCTGTCCTTCATCTGACTCGCTCTACCCTGGGAGTCTCACACCACTGACATCATGTCCTAGGGTCATCCTCTAGAGTGTTTGGTCGACTTGGATCACTGCGTCATCTGTCGGCTACCCACTTATGGAGACTCTGCTACCTGTTTCCTTATGGTAGCTCCCACCATTGATGCCTACTCCACATGAAAGATCTCTACTAGTATAGCATGCTCCAATAAAACAGCATGTGTAGGTATGCTAAGGGATATAATTTACAACATTATCTCCCAGCATAGTCCCTAATCAAACATACGGGCCCTAAAGAATGGGTCTCGTACCATGTCTGTAGAGTGGAGAGAAAGATCCATGAATCTAATTGAGAACTCTACTATAGACTGGTTACCCTATTATAGGTTGCAGTAGCTCCTATATAAACACATAGTGTAATGTCACGGAAAGAAATCCTCCCTGAAGAGGCACTTGAAGTCTATCTAGGATATCGTCGCCTCCTCATGCATCTGAGTCATTAGGCACCACCATCTCCCCACCGAGCCCTGAAGAAGGCTCACGGCTATGAATGAAATCTAGTTGGGAGGCTTCCTCACTAAGCAGAAGACTTTCATCACCACATCCAACCAATACTCAAGAATTAGATGAGAATACACTCAATTCTTACATGACGCATGAACCATTAATTTCCCATGCAACTAGTGTTTTAATGTACTGTGTCGAAAAATAGAATTCATGGTCTTGGTGTATGGATATGTCATCCGCTATACCAACATTGGGTTCCCTGGCCTGAAATCCGAACTCGAAACAATTAACACTATTTACCAAAAACAAGATTAAAACCAACCTCCCTTTGATACCACTCTTTCACGAACCGTCCCCTGGGGCCCATGTTGTGACTACCACAAACCAGCCTCCCATAGGCCAGGGGCTGGAGACTAGCGTCGAGTAGGCATATCCCACAAGTGGGAGTCATTTTCCCAAGTACATGTAAACACACACCCATCTCCAAGAAAAATCTGAAACTGAAAACACTAATTAAAACTGGATGCAAACCACTATGAAAATACACTCAGAGTAAGATAAAAAACTGAAAGAAAAAGGGTCTAGAATACAAGCCCAACTGAAAAGGAAAGCACAAGCTCCAATATTTCATCTGCAGAAAACCCTACCTAAAGGTTAGGTACAATAAGATTTTTGAATGTTACTAAAGCATACCATGTCCATCTGGTCACCCTCCAAGAACCACCTAGCCCCAACCCATCGAGGACTTCTTCAAATTTGTCGGTCATATACACAAGACACGACACGTGTGAGTGAATCCTGTATAGGGGTGAGTAAAACAACACTCAATAGGGACCCCAAAAAAAGTAATTACAAAAATTAAACCACAAGAAATCACACAAAGTATACCAAAAGGAAGATCACTAAGAAATACACCAAGTATACTACCAAATAGGTACATGAAATGTAGTCTTTAAGAAGTATAATCTAGAGAGTCACTAGAGTCAGCTCACACTAAGTATAGGTCTATGGTACGTAAATAGTATTGTCATAAGAATCTATAGTACCCTCAAGTAGTAATAAATGGAGAATTGGTAACACACTGAGTGTAGGTAACACATGGAGTGTTGGTAATACACAGAGTGTAGATAACACACAAAGTGTTGGTAACACATGGAGTGTCGTCAAATATTAGGGGACCCCATCCTAGTGGGATATGGGAGTACTGACTCATTCATGGTAAGACACAAATTCTATATAAGACACATAGTCTAGGTAAGACACGCAGTCTTGGTAGGACATGTAGTCTAGGTGAACACATAGATTCTAGGTCGTAGCCAGTCGCAGGATTCTGTCCTTAGCATGCTCATTCTAGGAGAACCTAATTCTCAAGACAATAGGCCAGACACCAAATTCCATGGAAAATCATTTAAAGTATCTCAAAATGATCGCCTCGTCGCAAGGGTCTCAACACTACAAATGGCCCATCAAATGGACACACGATTTGAGAGTTATTCCCCTTTAAGTAAAAAGGGGATGGTTGGGTCCAGGTCTGATCTGACCCATACGGTTCGTCCCAGACCAAACCAGTCTGTCCAGCCCGGCCAACTGGGCTATGGGTCCAGCCCGCTAGGCCACTGGAGTGGCCCAGCTATTTTGGTCCTACCCGCATGGGGAAAGACAGCTTTCTCTGCCAGTCCCGGCCCCTCGTACCTCTGGTATGTGGCTCAGTCACGTGTTGCATGGTCAATGCGGCCGAACCACAACGCATGGCTAGTCTGCCAGACCACCGAATCTCGAGCTCTATTGTAAGTCCCTCCTCTAATCGACGCACCTCCAGTGAGCTGCGTCCTCAGTTGTGACCTGCTGGTGATGTCGTCTACCACCACCGTGGCCCATCTTGTAGCAGATCCCGCACACTGCCTATGACCACACAACCGCGGGCCTCTCCACCACCAGCGCCGAGTCGGTGGCCGCCTGGCACCGCCTCCACCCATGGCCTCTTGTTGTGGGTCTCCTCACCACCATCCATCGAGTTGGTGAATCTGGCTTCCACCACCCACGACCACCCACTGTGGTCCAATCCGTTGTCGTGGTCCCACCTGGACCGCGGGTCACCATCGCTTCTGGCCATCGATCTGGAGACTGTTCTTCTAGGTCCACATGGATCGTTGCACCATGAATAATGATAAAAAAAATTGGGGGAGAAAAAAATCACAGGAATTCCTGGTATGGAGGGATTCGGGCCTTGTTTATGTCATCCTTGGTCCGTCCACATTAGAATGTAAGAATGAGGATTTAAAAAAATCAAGTCCAACACAAATCTTACATGGATTGAATTCCAAATAATATCCCGAATAAAAAAACCCATCCTGAAAAATATGCACGATCCATGAATCAATCCGTTCGTCAATTGATTAACATTCTTCATAGGAAATCAGAACACAGAATAAATCAGAAAAGAAATAACACCCTACTTCAAGGATTGTATTGATCGTTAATGAAGCGTGAGTCTTGATTTCTTCATTGGTCAATCCACTGATGTTTGTTATGAATTAGATCATTAAACCACCATCATTTTTCATTTGTTATCACCGGAGAGAGATTCCTTCTCCTTCCTCAGGAAAATTCCAGGCTCCAAGGAAACTCTCCATCATTATGAATTATAACACTGGTCCCTTCCCCTAATTAATGGAGGAAACATGTTAACGTGTTTCAGTGTTTTAAATGTGTTTCAGTGTTTCCACGACGTTACGTTGTACTGTCACTGACTCCCTGCACCATAGCATGGATGCATCATCACGAAATATTTAATGAAAAATAAAATAAAATTTTTAAGTTTATATTTATTCTTCCTTAAAATATCCTAAAAATATTCTCCACAATCGACCCTCATTGGTCGAATTTAGGTCCTACCTATGAAAAACTCACTGCTCTAAACACAACGGTGCCCTCAGATTTCAAATCTAAGCATTGTTTTAATGTTACTAAAACCGAGAAACCGTGATATTTTTAATAAAATTAAAAATATTTTAAACATTTATTCTGGTCACCCCGGGCCTTGGAATCACATTTCGGCTGAGTTCCTGATCTTTAAATAATCCCATAAAATTTTCAAATAATTTACAAGGAAAATCCAGGCTTTACATCCTCCAAATTTATTTTTTTTCTATAATTTGGGACAACCACATAATCCATGTAAATTTAAAATAAAAAATATATTAATAAGGATAAAAATTATATAAAATACCCAAATTTTTAAAGTAGTCATCTTATTCAAGGTGGTATAGTGAAAAAATTAAACGGTCGTCAAAAGTGTGCCTCATGGATTAAAAAAATATTAAAGTGCATAGTGTTATCTCTAAACTCCATTTTAATTTTTAATTCATAGATATTGATTATTTACATGGTTTTATTCAAGAAAAGTATCCCTAAAATTATGGGTGATTGGTTTGGTTCTCTATCCTCCTTCATCTCGAGTACATAGAAAGCTATTGGAAATATAATCCCTTAAACTCAAACTAGCACATCTTCCAAAAATCATGTTATGAATATAATGGATCTATTTGAAAGATGTACTACCACACTTGTGGGATCTAAATATACCATATTCAAATAGGTAAATACTAAATAACGTAATAAATTAATTGAAGACTCATTTTTATTTAAATAATCATTTTTAATTAATGATCCAATGGTTTGTGGAATAGAAAATATATCTGGATCTTGAAACATGGTGGGTAAATGGGATGAAGTCAAGGTTGAGACACTTATTCTTAATTTTACACTTTCATTCCATTAAAGTTTCATATTCTTTATCAAAATATCCTTGATAGATATTTAAATCATAGAGATTTATTTGAGATCCTTAATAATGAGAATATTAATTTACACTTTCTAAAATTTGTCTATAATTTCTTTTTGATAGTTATCTTCTCAAATTTTATTTTATTATATCATTTTTGGTGGGAATTTTTAGTGCATATAATTATTATTAATTTTATATCATTTGGACTCGTTTTTCTTGTTTCTCATTCTTTAGTTAATCCCCCACCTATTCCTCTTTCATTTATTCTTATTTGGGATACCTTTCTTGAATCTATCTAGAATATTCAAAATTCTTAGCATCATTCCCCTCTAGTTTGGGTTTACATGGTTCAGTTTTAGATGTGACTAGTGGTGTGATATCATGATCACTTATTTTTATTCTCATACTAAAATTATCCTTAAGGTTAGGAACTATTTGAGATGGTAGATTTCTTAGATTTTGGAAAAAAAATCACTATATTTTCAACCTGATTTGTGAACTTATCTAATCTATTCTTTACTTCCTAAACCTCACATCCATATTTTTGTATTATTGATGTTTCTGAACTAGTATCGGGTTGTTAAATGATCTTATTTTATTTAAATAATGTGATTTTTATGTATGTTGGTTATATGATTTCTTACAAAATTATTATAAGGGGTGGTTGTTGGTATGGTTGGTTTTTATATTAAAATGAGGGTCGGTGTGGGTAGTGGTTTCATGGGGGTGAAGCCTTATTCTATTTATTTCCAAATACAGACCATACTTGGTGAATATTTCACCATAATTTATTTTATTGGAATTTACTTGGTTGAAAGGATACTATACAACTTTCCATTCCCTTCACTCTAGCACTCTAGTAAGTGAAATGAATGGGTGATGAGCATAATCCATATACCTTACATATTTCTTTTTATTCACTAGTTTATTTAATAGCCATATATATCAAAAAACTAGGTTGATATTTATATTCAGTTTATAATAGTAGATATGAATTAAATATTCATACCTCATGAATACCTCTTATTTCGGTACTTTCTATGCCAAATTGTTTTGAGTTCGATATATTCTTCTCAATCAGGCCCTTGGCTTCTACTAATGACCTTTATATAAACTCTCATACAGATGATGAATCATTGATATTTATATTATTATCAAGTATGACTTCATAAATGAATATAAGTAAGTGGTGATATTCTACAATTTTATGTGAGAAGCTAGAATATTGATTCCTAAACATCTCTTATTACTCAAAGAAACTATATATGGATGATTTTGTGGTGGCATAAATATCCTTCATTTGTACTATTATTATAGAGGTGGGGAAGAATCTTCATATGAAGAACCTATTTAAGTCACCTTATTCATTAAATTCACATAATTTTAGGTTGTACGTTCATTCATTAGTTGATACTTTAAGTGAGAAGGAAAATAACCTCCACTTCAAATATTCTTCATCCACTCATTAGGGTCTAAAAGTTATGAAGACGTGTGTGAATGATTTTATGTGTCTATTGGGGTATTCACCTGCAAGACCATAAAAGTTGGGAAACACTTAGATGAGACAAAATTTCAATTCAATGTCATTTTTAAATTCATGCATAGATATTTGGTTATATTGATTGACAAATTGGGGTGCACATAGGTATTTAAGGGAATGGTTGTGATTACCAAACATGATGATGGGATCCGAGTGAACACTTGAGGTTTCACTAATGTTTTTATTATATATATTCTTAAAGTATATTTTTAAATTTAATTTTATTAATTTAGTCAAATTTATTGATATTTTTGGATCAAAATCAAACATTTGATTGTTATAGGTTTGGGTCATGAAAATTAATTGGATGTTTATTTTGGCACTTCCTCCCTAGAAACAGCACCAAGTTTTGTAGTGAACTTATCTTGATGTGTGGAAAAAGTAATTTTTTCTGAAGTTAAGTGTATTTGTAGTGGTTACCTAGGTTTTTCACTAAGATGGGCGTTCACAAAAAATATATTTCATTTTTTAAATTAGAGATAAGGTTTATTTGAGGATTGATTTTAAAATGGAGTTTGTGATTTTAAATGTAATGAATGCACTGAAATAATTAATCAAAATTATTTACTGATGATATAGTGATCATTTTAGGGATAGATAGCCTATTTTAATTCTATCCTATTCCCAATGGTATATACAACTATACTTCTATGATTTTTAAAGAGAGATAGTACATAATCAACTTCCTCTATCTCCATTGAATGAATAGTGATGGTGAGAATAACCATAATTGATATCTCAATTTGGTTTAACCTAATTCATATTTGTGAAATTATTATAGTAGACCCTTCTAGTTAACTTAGGAACTTCTCACTTCGGGATTTCCATTTCTAAATATCTTATAGGTCTCACTTTAAGTTCCACATGTGTTAATAATCAAAAATAACTTCAAAATATAAATTTATACTATTAAATCATGAATAGTCCAAAACTTGGTAGAGGTTGATTAATATCACTGAAAAATGAAATAATAAAGGCAAAAAATTCAAAACCAAATACGAGCACACTTGAAAATAAAAAACTTGTAAAGTAATATTTATATGACTTTAACAAGAGATAGAAATATTTTTATTCCATTAAGAACACAAACACAAGAATCAAAAAAAGGTTCATCAATCCCTTCCCTGATCAATTAGAGTTCACTCCTTCATATGAAGTGCAATAGATATGATATTATAACAATAATTCATTACAAATATTAAATAGAAATCAATATAAAGAAATGAAAAGAATCAGTATAAATACATTTGTAGATTGTGTGAAAAATTCTATGGATAAATACTCCCTCTTAATTGCACCATCCTATTCTTTTGTAGGAAAACTATTTACACCTTCCAAGATATAGGTCAAATATCCTCCTTTAAATTTTATAAATTCCCCTTATTTCTTACTGAATCAAATTTTTCTCATGATTTAATATTATAGTAAATATATAACTTTCCTTATTTGGTTTTTGAAGAATATATTGTATCTTTTAGATCCATGTGGTAACCTCATATTGATCACAAGAATAATGACATGTAATAGAAGGATTTGGTTTCATGATTGGGTGAGTTTTCCCGAATCCTACACAAAAACTTCTCATGATATTTTTATGTTTCTTTTTGGGAAATTATTGGATCAACTATGGTGTATTGGATAAATTAATTGAACATTAGGTTTAAATGACCACATGAGGGACGAGTTACCATATTACAAGAAAGTGATCATGTATTAGGTTTTGTGTATGGTTGATCAAAAGGTATTGTTGTCCATCCATAATGGTATAGTTAATCTACTCAATGTATAATCATTCTTCAGATAGTTTCTTAGATTTCTTCTTATGGTTGATTCAAATTCTATAGTCGGTTGAGTTGAACATAAAATCAATTTTAGGAATTTTCATAACTTTAACTTACTTTTGATCTCTTATATCATTTGATGGATTGAACACATGACTAAAAAGATAATACATATCATTTTCCATCATGCTATTGATTGACATGATCATGTTGTAGGTTGAGGACTTTGTAAAATTCATGTCATGGCCAGCTGGCTACATTACTCAAGGAATTTAGAAAAATACTTTTTTATTTATATCAAACACACCCACATAAAAGATTCATCAAAATATTCATTATTCTGTGTAATTTTAATTAAAATAATTCTAAATATCATATAAAATACTTAAAAACTTAGTTAATAGCATTTTCTCACTGAAATCCAAATTAATCATATAATTCAATAATGTGACCATTACCTAATAAAAGATAAAATTGTGGTATTAAAAACATGAATATACTCAATAATATAAATAATTGTATTGGATTTATTATACATATTCTTATTTCAGTACATAATTATTATTTCATGCCACATTCATATGTTATGCTCCATGACTCATGATTATTTTATAAAGTTTACACATTATTTTTCCATGGTGTATATTATTATTTCATGTTGATTACTTTTAATGTTTAATTCATTTATTAGTTGGACTATTTTTTTATATCATGCCTTATGATCATCCCTTATGATTCTATTTTATTCTTAAATAGGTATTTATCCAATATTCAGGTTGTTTACTTGTTTATGATCTATTCCACTATGATTGAAAGATATTTCTTTTCCCTTATGGAAAATTTCATATCACTAATTTTTTATAATCCTGCATTTCCCTAGGAACTTATATATAGGAATATGTTTATGAATAAATCATGTGTGGAGAATTTTATGGGTTTGGTTGAATATTTATCAATTAATAACTTATTTATATAGACAATATTTAGTGATACTAAACCTTTGTTTCTTAGGTTTGTGTTTTTATATTGATATGATATATAAGACAATTTATTTTGTATTAGGTGAACTTATATAATGTTATTAAAGAGTGAGTTTCTGAGGTCACTTCACCGATAGTAATAACTAATATCTAAACCTAAATAATCTTGATCCTAGATAAACTCAAATGTTCACTTTGATTACAATTTATAATTTTCATTAAATTAATAAATATAAGACACCCAACCCATAGTGTTAATTCCCATGGAGCACTCCCCAATTCATAAGGGTTTGCGACTAGTGATGTAGTTGTATATTTATTTACCCACTTTCATTGAAGTGATAATTCATATCTATGTTCTACTGAAAATCTATCATAACTCATCTATAAGTTCGGTATGCCAAAAAACCTAAATAATTTCATGAAAAAAAATAGGTCACATAGATAATAAAACATAAAAAAATTTAGAGTTAAACCCAATAAATACATGAATAAAAACAACTCATATACAAAACATCTCAATAAACTACCTGTATAAAATTGACAAATAAAACATGGTATAATATTTATGTAGCTAATGTATAAATAAGAGAGAAGGAAAAATAGTCCTCTAGAAACCTCTACCAGCTCAAAATTTGAGGTTAAAAACTAATCCCTCTCCTGTGACCACTTCAATAACCTAATAGAAGGTCTAACCAACAGTAGCACCTTTAGATACCTAAAAAGTAGTAATAGAGAGGTTGTGTTTTCATTGAGTTTTCCAAGAAACATCTGATAAAATATACTTTATACATCACCACAAATAGTATATTAATTAAATAGTGATGTAACAGTTGTATTCATTAGTATATCTACATAATTACATATATATATAGAAAAACAATGTAAAAATTCATAAATGTGGAATGAAAAAATAATATCAGAGGTAGAACTGTATATTATATATAGGCTATGACCAGTAACTTTATATATCAGGAGGGTCCTTAAATTTAATCACTTAAACTCACATGCCTTGAGAAAGAATCATTTCAATGTTAGGCAATATGTAAGGAAATATTTCAACCCAACCCACCCAGTATGGGAATAAGGTAATCTTACAACCTATTCTAACCGGGTATACAATAATGTCAGCATATAAGACTATGTTGTGGTCATGGTAATTTTTATATAAATTTGATGCCTTGACATATCCCATGTAATTGGTGAAGGGGTATAAAAATTAAAGGAATTGTAACCTTATCCCCTCATCAAGGTCAAGTAAATCCTATAACCCATTTTCTTCAAATAACTATACATAAATAGTCTATAAAACCATCCTAAGAAATCTATAATAATAATATTAAATATCTAAAATATAAACATTCTCGCATTTAAAGAAACAAAAATTATATAAAAGAAATAGTAATAATGATAAAAATTATTTAAATATAATTAATGACATGTTTCATGATTCATAAAAACTAATATACTCCCCTTCTAGCATGGCTTATAATCAACATATAAATATCCATGATCATGCCTTTATAACAAGTGATTTCATCTACTATACTATAAAAATTAAGGAAAACAATGTTTTTTATAGTTTATAACACTAGACATTATTGGTACACTTAACTATAAAATCAATCAATATAAAATATAATAATATGAACAATATTATTTGGTAAAACCAAAACATATTATTTCAAAATTTAGGTTTAATAATAATAAAAATATTATTTATTCACATCTAAACAACACATGTGTGTTAAAATCAATCCTCGTGACACACTAGCAGAATACCAAAAAGGAAACATGAAAATTTATGATACGTACTTTAACGATGTGTATATGAATCAACCATGATTTACAACTATGGCATACTATTTGGTGCCTAAGTTGACCCAATAATGAATAGGAAATAAATAATGAAAAAATTAATTAAGGGACTATTTTATATAAGTGAGTTTGATTAAAGTACCTCTTTAATTACCCATATAATACTTGATATTAAAAATCGACATTGGATATAAGAAGAATCCATTTAGGTGCCCAAATTTTAAAATTGGAAGGCTATATGCCATGGAAAATTGATTCCTTAGTAAATTTTATGGAAACGATTTTGGGAGGATTTAACTTAGAAAGGAATTCCAAGGAAAACCATTCCCAACTATGAAATTGGAACATTTTACAAAAACATTAATAAAAAACTTGGTAGTATCATGTGACATGGTTTGGAAACTAATGAAATGCTAGTCTTCTATATGAGGTCTCCTATTTCAACCTTGTAAAACTGGGCTTAACATTGGAATTAAAGCTCTATCTTGACTAAAAGTTATGCCTAGTTCATTGACTTAAATATCATTCATATTAAAATGGGAATAGGTGACCTAAATTATGGAATACGGTTAGGATTAAATGAAGTACACTATAGTTTTAGTTTGATAAACTAAAAATATTTCTTCTCAGTTTGAACTGATATCTAACATATCATCTATATGTTTGCTTATGTTTAACAACACCCAAAGGGTCATCATTTCATCCCATATAAAACATCAAGGGAGTTACACCTTGAAACAATAGAGATTAATGAAATATTTTACGAATTGGTTACAAAACACACATATTAAAGGTAAATCAATAACATGACATGAAACTTACAGGGGATCTCAAAGTGAAATAAATTTAAAATAAGATTCAATATAGTCAAAGGATAATGGTTTCATGAAAAAAATCAAGGAATTGAACATCAAAAAAATTTACCACTATTTTAAAAAACATTGGAAATTTTTGTGTTTATATATTTAAAATATATGTTATTTTATTATTATTTTAAGAAAACTAAATGGAAACATGTTGTAAGTACAGCTCCGAAATCACTCGATTAGTCATGACCACTAACCATTACATAAATATTTATGTTCAACCACTCATATTAAAATAACACTATAGAATCCCCTATTAACTAATAATAATATTTCATATATATATATATATATATATCTGTGTGTGTGTGTGTAACATCAAAATCACTATCATAAAAAAACATAAAATTAAGAGGATAACCCAAAAGAAACTCATAAAATTCACCCAATAATGAACTAATAAAAATATCCAATTTATTTGACCAAGAACATCCTTAAATTTCACCCTAAAAACATGAAATTTTCATAAAAACTCAACTCAATTGCTTTATAAAAAAGTAGTGATGAATGGAAGGAAACGATCCCATAAAATATTCTTTGGGCTAAGAGGAGAAGAAGACATATTATTTTAAATGATTTTACTAAAATTTAGTGAATTTAATTCTTCAAACACCTAGCCATGGAAGCATAAAAAATATTATAAGATAAGGAATGGAAAGAGGAGTTGCGAAATAGATATCTTACACTAAATCAAAATTAATTACTAACTTTTCTACTCATCTATCCATATATGACAAGGTGAGAGGGGTGGTATTAGATGATATCTCCATGTCACACATCGGTGCTTGGTGAATTGAGTTTTAGGGATCCCCATTGATAGATTTAAGTGTTTAAGGTCAAAAGTCCACTTTAACCTTTTAACGAAAATATACACAAACACCATTGGGGATTGAAAATTTTATTTTTTTGATTTTCAAAGATCCACTTTGTGGTTGAGTGGTAACCAATACAAGACGTGTGGGATAAAATTCAAACCATTCCTACTTCAAAATTAAAAATTTGAAAACACATCAAATGACCAAACCAAATGACTATCAAACCTTGAAGTGAAAAAAACTACTTTCGTCATCATCATCTTGAGTCACTCTAGTCATCATTTCTGACCTAACACCTCCATTGTCATTATTGATCATCACAACAACATTATATTTTATATTGATGACAACTAGATCTGATCAATGCCACTCTATAGCCATAATAAATAACCAAAACTAGAAACTAGAAGAAATATCATCGGATCAACTTTTTCAACCACAGAGACATCTTTTCTCTATTTTTTCCCATAATCCAACACCAATGACTAGTATGAACATCAGAATCATCAACCATTAGGACCAAAAAACTTATATATTTCTTCGGAGCTACCATCCTCCAACACACCATACATTTAAGCGAATATATCACCTATTGAAAAACTATTGGCCACCCGAACACCACTTCCCAATGCTCCAAAGAACCACCATACTAGATAGGCCTAGGGAGGGGAGGTAGGACTTGAGGCTAGGGTTTATTTGAGCAGTTTAAGCCTCCATAGAGAGATGATCCCTTCACCTTGAACAAGTCCAACAAATACATAGCCAAATTAAAACATTCTGCAATATCATTCATCTAAATAGTAGCCTAAAAATGAAAACAAAAATAAACAAAACCTAATACCCATCATTATAAAGAAAATACTAATAATAATGAATGAAAGAACTAAGATGAGGAGGTAAGTAAACCAAGGAACTCCATTTGAATTCAAATGGGATCCACTAGAACATTAGTGGTTGTCTGTTATGACCTCAGAGGCTCAACCTCCCTTCTAGTAGAGTCCACCAAAACATTAGTGAATACATCCTTCCAACCCCACTTTTATTTTCCTCTCTTAAACTCCCTTAAACCTCAAAAAGATCTCCCAAAACTCTAAATAACCCTCAAACAAAACTCAAGACACCTCAAATTCATCATTGAATAGCGAAAAAAATCCAAAACATTAAATAAAAACATATACATCAATTGGATTCCATAAATTTTAATTTTATAACATTTTAATTATACTTATGTCCCATATAATACAATAAATCATGGTAAAAATATATGAACAGACACAATTACCAAGAGGAAAACATGTTATCATAACAAATATTCTACAAAAAAATTATAAAAAATGTCTTGGAGAATAAAACTCTCCTAGTTAATCCTTTATAAGTAAATAAATCATTGGATAATACCTCACCTATCATAATTCCAAAAAAATATATTACCCAAATGTTATAAGTAATTAAAGTGAAATTAATTTCATAAAATAGGTTATAACATCATTCTATAACACCCAATCCTAGTGTTTAAAACATTTATTTTTTTGGGTGTTAATTGAATTAGGAAAAAGTCATGTCTGAATTAATTGAAATCAATGTGATATTATTGTTTTTTATTTAGATAAAGATAGAAGCAGACTCCGTATCACAAGAGTGTTTAAATATAGTTTTTGGACATGATATGAGTCATAAAAAATCACAGGAGGTAAAATTAATCATGAAGTGTGGGAGATAAATTAGTTATCTATTTTAGTATCCATTAGTGACTTTAGTGTAATACCATTGAAATATTAGTGGGTTAGACAATGGGTAGTACCACTAACCCATACTCTAGTATATTGAAGGATAATATTGAGACCCAAGAATTTTGGGAAGTCCCTAATCATGTTGAAAAGAATTTGGTGTCTTGATAAAGATTTCATCATTGGGTAAGAAGATTATATTGAGTCTTGGGGGTTTTATTCCATCACTTTTTATGGGGTCAAGGACATTTGAAAGTAGTTATACTATTATATTCAAGGAGATCCAATCTCATGATTTCAATTATGGATACAGGCGTGAGTTTCTACTTCCACTATTTATATGAAAAAAATGGGGAATCCACAATTAGTTCTTATGAATAATTCATTGGATCATATTTGATGAGTTGAAGTTAGTGGTTCTTGGTTCTACTATTGGATATATTAATAGATTCATTCACTTGATAATGATTTATTTAATTTACTACAACTTTGAAGTTGATATACTGATTTTGTTCAAGGAGATTTCAGGAGTTCCATCCTTGGGTTTATTGGTTTCTATTTTATGTGAAGATAAACATGGATGAAATTTAATGGATTTAGAATTTAAAAATTGAGAAACCACCACAAGTATGCTAAAATTCATGTATGTTTTTATTTTTTAATCATGAATACCTGGAGGTTGATTATATGTGATGATTCATGTAATGATCCTTAAGTGAATGAAAATTGATGATGTATCGATGTTCTATCTAAAAAATATTTTTGAAGAGGTTTGAAGATGTATAGCTAGTTATGAACTTGAATAATGGATTATTTTTATTAGTAGGAACTAGATAAATATAATAAGATAAATTATTGGGGTATCAAGAATTATAACTGATATATCGGGTGAATGAATACTTATTAATGATGATTGAAGTTATTTTAAGGTGTTAGGGAATACTAAAATAAGTTTTGAAAAGTTTTTTATTTATTTTGAGTGAAATCTTGATGGTTTAGGTTTAAATGAAAAAATGGTTAAGTCTATATTTTAGATGATTCACTTTGGATGAGTGAAATTAGAGTTTTAATGAGTAAAAAGAACTTCATATGAGTACAATTTAAGTTTGGATGATGCGTCAATGAATTCATATGAGTGATTATGGAATTCAGATGGGTCTCTAGATAATTTAAATAATTAAACCAATACTTTGTATAATACATTGTTTACATTATATGAGTAAACCAAGACTTCATAATAGTATATTATTATTTCAGGAAAGTCATCAATGTTGTTTTATTTTTTATAAATCTATTGTAAGATATAAAATTCCAAGATTTCCAAAATTATTTATTATGATGAAATGAGATTTAAAAGGTTTATGTTGATGATCTGTTATTTATGGATTAAAAATCATGATTAGTCACAAGATCATGATTTAATCCATCTTCCAAGGAGTACTGTTAGAGGATTATGTTGAGATGATTAAATCAGTTATATGCTGTAAAGGGGAAATTTATGTGGTAGTGATGAATGGTACCATTATCACATGGACTATTTTTTAGGAAATTAAATGTTATTATTTCTTATGGAAATAAAAAACCCTGATATTCAAATATCATGTGATTATAGGAATCACTCATGTATTGAGGTAAAATTAAATCTGTACCTTGATCATGTTTTATATGAGATTTAAAAAAGGGAGAAGAGTCTACCAAAATTCAATAAGTTTTCCCTATTTCATCATGGAAATAATATTAACAATTTAGTGAATAAAATAATTGGATGAGAATGAGGAAAAGAGTGTGAGATCAAATTAAGGATTAACTAATACTGTAATAATAATTCATATATTATAATTCGAATAAAATAATTAAGAACTGATGTTGTGCCTATTGTAGACATAAATTTTCAAAGGAAGGAAGAAGGTAACAATTTTTATTCTATGTGCAGTGAAGAAGAAGAAAGAGACAAGTGATTTCATATTACAATGTTAAAAATTATATTTCAATATGATAAGGTGAGAGATCAAGACTATTGTCATTTTTTATAAATGCCTAATGATTCTTAAGGTCATTCACATAATTATTTTAAGTGAGGAATAATATAAATTCATGCATTCTATGCGGAACTCAAGACAACATAGGTGATCTTACTTTAATGAGATAAAATACATTTTTCATTTGGTTAGAGAAAAAATAATGGCTTCAAGAATTTACATTTTCCAATGATTCTTTGGATAATTATAAGGATATTGTGTGTGTATGGGATTACAACCGTGCATAACTAGGAACAAAATTATCGTGTGAAGGAGGTAAATCATGTAAAAAAAATCTATTTTATTGTTATGTTATTTCCTTTTTACCATATTTTCATTAAAAAATTATATGAGATATAATGAGAGAGAGATAGATACATTCATTGAACAATTGAGGAGTTGAAAAGGTATAAAGGTATAAAGGTTTTTTATTGGATAAATATTACCAACACTGATTCATAATCCCTCATTGTGGTATATATTTCTATATGATCATTACAATGAGTATCAAAGTGAGGTCACACCTCTATTGGACTCTCATTTTTTATTGTTTTTTAATAATTTATTTTATATTTTCAAAGGAAATTTTATGTTAAAATTTATTAAATCCAATAAATCTCCCATCAATGAAACAATGGAAGAACCATCTATCAGGAAAATAAGAAACATGAAGAAAATACTTGGATGAAGGATAAGAAAAGACTTATCAATGAAAGGGTACTTTCCAAAATTTGATGAAAATAAAAGTTTACGTATATTACATCTATTAATAAGTCTATACTTGAAGATTATGGTGATGAGAATATAATACTTATGTTTGAAGAGTGAGAGAAGATTATTTACACACATTTTGATTCAAAAGAAGATATATCTGATATAGGGGAATGATTTATGGTAGTTTAACCCACTAAAAAGGTGATATTAAATTATTTTACCTTAGAAGTACCAATTAATTCATGTTTTAAAGAGGTAAGTAAAAAGAATTCAAGAATTTTCACAAGAATAATTTACCACCAGTGATAATGATCTCAAGAATGATAATCTCTATGCTTAATTAGTTACTTCAATAAATTATATTGAACATAACTATCCCAAAGAAATATTTTTTGATACTTGGGGATAATTTATTATTATGTGGAATAATATCACTTATCAGGAAAAAAGTTATAAAATATAGAGAAAGATTTTAAAAATTAATTAAAATTTAGTATAAAGATCTCTAAATAGGTAGGATCCAAAGAGGAAATATTCTCCGATTTGGATAATGAGGGTCTTAATATAATTCATGAGAATGAAAAATTTACATAAGTGTTTTATGGGAAAATCCATTCATTATAATCAAATCAAAATTCTTTTATTAATATTAAAAATTAACAGTTTGAAGCCTATGCTAACAACATTAAATATATTGTCAATTTTTTTGCAATAAATGAATCAAATTTATGAGGATTAAGTAAAATAAATTTCAAAATATCGTGAAGATGGTATTATTAGATATGAAGAGGTAAAAATATCCCCAATATGAAATTCCTTGAAATTCAAATCAAACTGAAATGTCTAGAAATAGTTTATGCTAGGTCTTTAGAATAAGGTAAAAAAGTGCTACTACTTCTCTTAATTATAATGAGGATTCATTTTTCAAAATATATCTAACTTCATGAAAAATATAATACAATCATTTCATGGTGTGCCTAAAGTATCCTTATAAGAAAAGGTAACATCCACATCATAAAAGATTAAATTTTATTAAACTATATTTTCTCAAAATTCATTCTTAAACTAAAAATCTCAAAAAAATGGATGAGGAAAAATGGTGATAAGAGAACTAATTTATCTTGTGGGGTTGGAGTTATTCATAGTTTTTGTTATCACCAAAATAATCCGACAAAGTGAATTAAAAATAGCAAAATAATATGAACTATAATTTGGCCAACTTGTTGTGAAAAGTAGAACAAGAATTTTTGTAGGTGTTTTTTAGTGTTATAATGGTTTTGGGAATTCGATTATAGATTATTAGAACACTTTTCCAACCATTATAAGAAAAGAAGAGAAAATATCAAGGTGGTAAATCTAGAATGATGAAAATCTCATATAATAATGAGAAACGTCAATTTTCCTCAATTATATTTAAATTCATTTGAGATCTATGTGAGACTGACAAACTAGGTGGCTAGAATAAGGATACATAATGGAATTAATCCTCTTAACATTTATCAAAAAAAAATAAAAATAGATAAGACTACAAATTCCAAGTAAAAATTATGTTACGAAGAACTAAAAACCTATTATGGGAAAAAAATAAAGAAATAAAGGCTAAAAGGAATATTTTCTCCTGTAAGTTTAGAAAGGAGACATGTCAGTCATACTTGGGCTATAGATAAAAGAATAATATTTCTCAAACCAATACCAAAAAATAAAATTTGTACGATACACAATAGATATTTGGAATATTATATTATGTAAAATGATTAAATATAATAGACACATAAAAATAATCATTTAATATATACATTAAAGGAAGAAATCTTGAGAAAAATGGAAAATCAATTCAATATGATCACATGAAGGGTGATATTATAAAAAAAATATCTCAGGGGAAGAAATTTTGATAAACTATGAAGGCCGAACACATGCTGAAGGAATGTTTGATCATATAGACTATATAATTTTAAAAAACATAAGAAATTTATTATGGAAAAGGTAATGAAATGATTCTACATGAAGAATAATTAAAATTTCAAGAGAGGTTTTCTAAAAATGATGACAAAGGGACTCAAGGGTGTTATGTGAAAGTTGAAATTAAGCTGGAATTGATTTAATGGATATTCTAATAGACACTCAAGATTAGGAAGAAATTATAGAGTGTATAAATATTTCACCATGTGATCCACATGATTTAATAGACAAATAAAAATAAATTCTTCTATATAATTAAGTTGATTCTTTGAAGATATCCATTCTACCCAAAGAAAATAAACTAAAATTGATATGTAAATGAATGAATAATGGAACATTATCATTGAGAAAAAATTTCAAATTTTCTATTCACATTAAGTTATAAGTTTCTCTACCATATTATCTTATAATTTTTGTTGTGTTTGTAAGCTAACTATATACAGAATTGAAGGTGAATCTATTTCTCAATATGATAACTAACAATGTAAATTAAGAAATAATAGCAATTATCGATCTAATGAAGACTCAGTCTATAAATGATCTATAATTATATATTTTAAAATAATATGTATTAAAGAAGATCATACTTGATAATGATGTGAATATTTTCAAAACTAGATAGCAACATGAAATGATATATCCTAGTTCACTCTCAATATGTGATATCTTGAAATCTAACAATGGAGAAGATCTAACTTTATGAATTCCTTGAGTAGTGTATTCTTTAGGGAGAGACAAGTGAAGAGTAATTTATATGTTCATATAATTCTATATTCTATGTAAATATGTAATTTTTTTAATGTTATTGATAAAATTTCATTGAATTTGTGTGGATGCCTACTCTCTTATTCTTGGTTTCTCAATAATAAAATTTAAAACATGTAATTTTATAAAGACATATGGGATTATTTATAAATCATTCTACATGTACTTGAATATTCTTGAAATGTGTGTTGAGATGAGTTTATGAACTTAGTTTGTTATGTAAATGAAAATATAGTGATCACTTTGCATAATATGTTTTCAGGATAAAGACATCTAAACATATCCTCAATGGATTATGGTAATTAATATGAGTTGGTATCATGTTCTAGAAATTATGCACATCCTATATGTCAAAATCAAGCCCACTTGATTTATACATTTAGCCTAGATCATGTACACATTTAGTGGTATAATTGATGGAACTTTTCATATGTGTGAATTGATACCATCCTATATAATACACTTTGAATTTATTGTAAACAATTTGTAAAAAAAGAAAATTAAAAAAATACAATGAAAATGAGGAGAGAGGAAAGGTGATAAATAAAAATAAATTGACAAAATAATGAAATATCATTTTCTAATATGGATATTTTAAACAAATGCAAAGGGGGATATTTTCAAACCCATATTGTTTTAGTATGTTTTTCAATAAGGATCAAATAACTAAAGAAATATTCCATGATGTTAATATGCTGATATTAGAAGGATTAAAAAAATTCACATAGTTCTCAAGAATATTAATGAGGATTTGGAATTCCTGGAGAATGATGAGAATAATTTGGTGTTCTAAAACAAAATGTCACTATTATGTGAGAATATTATGTTAAGTAATGTAATTATTTTACCACCACTTTTTATACGATCAAGGATATCTAAAAGAAGTTCTTCCATGAGATTCAGGGAGATGTTGTCACATGATGTAACAAATGGATGTAGGTTTCAGTTTCTTCTAGTATTATTTATATGGAAAATAATGAGGATGGTTATAGGAGTTGTTGTATATAATATATTGTAATAGATTTGATGAGGTGAAGTAGATGATTATAGATACTGTTATTGGATTTATTTAGAGATCAATTCACTTAGATATGATGGTTTGAAGATTCCACTACTTGGTAGTTGATATACATATTTATTCAAGTATATTTTAGAAGTTCCATCCTTGTGTTTATATTATACTAATTTATGTAGAGATATATGTGGAAGAACTTTACAGGATTTCATACATGGAAATTAAAAACCACCCAAATTATTCTATGATTCAAGGATTAAGTGATTAGTTAAGATAAAATTATTTATATATTATTAATATTTGATGATTCTTGTGTTTTGTAATGCCTCAATATTTTATAATATATTTTCAAGGTAAATAAATTCAAAGTGTTTGATAGCTTTCTTTAAACACAACTTTGAACGAAAAAACCCTAACATACTATTAAAGTATTATTAATAAATGTGGTTTTCATCACATTTCCATTGGATTGGAATACATGATAAAAACTAACCAAAATATAAAAAAAATTATATAAATTTTATTAATTAACAATTATTTATTAATTCCTAGTAATTAATTACTCAATTATAAATGTTAAAAATAATATCATTTTATTAATTTTTTCATGTATTTTATTTTTATTTTTATTTTTATTAATCACTAATGATCAAGTATTTTTATGAAATATAATGAAATTTAATTTAAATAAATGAATAACCATTCATATATTTTTTTAATAATTGGTTATAAGTGAAGATAAAATCATTTTAAGGTTAAAATAGTTATTTTTCAGAAAACACTTTTTATGTGAAAAATTTATTTTTATCATAGTAACTCTAATTAATCACTATTGAAGAATGATTTTAGTTTAATTTTATGACCATTTATTCAATTAAATAAACTATCACACATAGAATGGTGGTTACTAGGAATATAATGAATGCAAATTCACTTTATTCTTAAAAAATGCATTCTTCCTAAAAATTATTTTATCATGTTTTGTACATTTAAAATAGAATTAATTTATTCTACTTTCAAGAATTTAATTTTTTTAAATGGATTACATATTTTTAATTAAAAAAATAATTATTTGATATTAAGTTTAACTTAATTTTATTCCATAATTAATAGTTACCATGGTAAAAATATTATTTCCACACTAAGTGTTAAAAGGTTTATAAGTGGGTTTAACCTAAGAGATAATGGTTGAGATATAACAAAATAGTTGATTTAAATATATTGTATGATATTAATTTGACCTTACCATTTTTATATTATAATATTTTTCCATTTTGGACCAAATTACTTGAGTAAGGAATATATTATACAATAAATCTTTAAGTATTTATAAGTTTTCCACCCACCTGACTAATAAAAGGGTAACTCATATTCTCACTTATCCATAGAACTTCAAGTCATTATATGAACCAAGATCTTCTTTGATAGAAATGTATATTTCTATGGCACAATACAAGAGGTTGGTGAATTTTAAGTTTAAAAACATTCATTTTTATATTTAATGGAAAATTAGTTTAATATAATTAAACTAATTCAATTCAAAAAACCTCTTAATGTATTAGAATAGTAATTGGATAGATCCCCAGGTCCAATGGATAGAGTATAATAATCAAAAGGTTATGATAAGTATTCCATAGGTCGTATTATAAATTAATCATATTCACAAATAATGAAATGATTTAATCATAGTAAGTTTGATAATGATCATAATCACAATGGTTACGATAAACAGAGTGAAACTATTAATGATTCAATCATGAATCGTATAGAATCTTATTGGATAAATGAAATGATGATAATCACTAAAATTTTAATTAAAAAGATTGTAATCAGTAAATATAGAATAGAAATATGAAAATATACAATATTAACTTTCTATTACAAAGCAGCAGAAATGTAAACAATTAAAAGAATAAAATTATTTTAACCAAAAGAGAATGGTGTCCAATAAACTTAGATAAACATCCCTTTATTTATACTTTCAAGAAATTTTTTCTTACCCACATCATGGTAAGTACTCGATATGATGATTGGATTATGTCTTTCTATCCCCACAAGTCCTCAATCAAGAAGGTGATCAGTGCCTTTGTCTTCATAGCCTCAGAAGCCCTCGATCCGCAAAAGATCGACACAATTGTCTTCCTATAAATGGATTCCCACAATTTTAATCACCAAATATTAGTTTCACACTAAGAAAAAAAATCTTTGAAAGTCACAAATATTTAGAACACGTTGTTCACAACTTGTACTCTTACGGTTTTTCACACAAAGAAGCAATTTGACAGAGCTCTCATAAAGCATCTAGAATTTGTCAAAAGTTCAAATCTTGTTAAAATGACATATCATTTATAGGCTGACGTCCCAATAGTCATCTTGGATTCAAATGTTCATATTTTCTCTTGAAAATTTGGAGTAACTTGGAAACCTGGAACTCCAATGATCATCTTAAAACTGAATCAATGACATCATCTTATAAATCATATCAAAATAGAATATTCAACATCATTTTCATTTAAAAGGTTTTAAATTCATTTTGATATAGTTTTCTTGATATGATAAAATGAGTCTAAATGGAACTGATGATTATCATTATAAGATTCTATATGATATTTATCATTAAAAAATAATATCAATACGAAAAATTGATAGTGTGTACGATAAAGATCATTTTCGGTGTGTACAATAAAAATCATTTCAGGGCTCATTATGATAATCATGTAATGGATTGTTTCTACAAAACTCATGAGAAATTTTTTTATCATATATATATGGAATTATTAAAAGTAAAACAAAATCCTTAAAGTATGTATGATAAAACAAAATATGAATTTATTTAAAAAAAGAGTTTTTGATTTCCAAAACAAAGAGGAATAGAAAAGTCCAAAGAAGGCTTTTGAATCAACAATCTCTTCCTTTTTTGAAAACACAAACCACATGTTAAAAAAATAAAATATTAATTATGAAAATAATTTGTTTATTTAGAATAGAACTCTTATACTTATATCCCTTTGAGTTTTAAAACTCTTATGAATATTATTTGAATACAAGTAACCTCCCCCTTAGGATAAAATAAATTCTTAAGGATAGTATTCTAAAAAAAATATCCCCCTTACTTAAAATATTCTCATTTTTTAATTATTCTTCTCTCATTATCCCATTTATGAAAATTTATCCCACTATTTAATACAATCCCACCTATATAAAAAATTCCCCCTCTTAGTGATTTTCAAAAAGGAATGGGGAATGTATTCTTATACCTGAAAAAAGGGTTAGTGAAACAAGAAATACAAAGTGATAAAAAAATTTATCATATTAGAATAAGTGAAAGAACATTCACACAGGAAATGGAAAACATTCAATCAAAAAATAAGTATATTTCAAAGTATTTAATTAATATTTCAAAAACAACAATACAATAGGAGTTCAAGAAATTAATTTCTTATCATTTTTCTTCTCATTTTCTTTCTTCATGAGGTCAAAGAAAACAATCTTCATTTTCTTGAAATATTTCCTTTCCTCCATAATCTTATCAAGAGATTCTTATTGAGACCATATTTTTTTGCTTGATCTTTAAATAGTTTTTCCTGGGTATGAATCACTTCTTCCTAGGATTTTTCATTCTCTTCTAAAGTACAAATTTTTTCATCCTAGGTGTTGTTGACTTGTTCTTGAACTTCAATTATATCATTTAATAAAAAAAATTATTTTTTAGTTCAATAATATCATCCTTATAAAACATAAAATTTAAAAACATGAATTGAATTTTATTCAACTTTTTTTATTTACGTGGAAATATTTGGATTTTAATTCATCTGGGCCTCTAAAAATTTTAAATTTTTGAGTGGTATCACTTTAAAACTTGTTTAATGTAGCCAATACTTCATTCACGAGCTTTCTGATGTCTTCTATTTTGTTCTTAATGATTCTTTGTACTTTCATCAAAATTACGCGACTATTTTCCCACTTTATTACAATAATCTATGTGTTCCTTGGCAATTTATTCTAATATTTTTAACTCATACTTGAGTTTCATCAGTCTTTTTCTTTGAATCTTGATATAGTACAATTTTTTGTTTTGATATTCTATAAGAAAATAAATATTTAATTCGACTTGTAGTAAATATGGAGTTTCCTTTTCAATTATTCAATGTTCATGAACAACATACTGATCTCTTTTCAACAAGATAGTATTCTATGAATCAATGTCTTTCTTATAATTGGGAAGATTGACAAAATGACATGTAACACCCCGACTCCACTAGGCTGGAGCCGGTGCATTACTTGTGATATTTTCATGGTTATAAGGAATGAAAATCCCGAAGGAACGATCAGTTTAGTATTATTGAAGAAACTAGATACATTGACATAACTCAAATTACATTGGAAAAGGTTACAAAATACAATACATAATAATAACTAAAAAACTGCATCCACAGGAACTCAATAAAATGTCTTCTCATCATCACCTGTTGAAGATAGACAATAAAAGGGGTGAGCTCAAATTATCAATAAGGGTTAAAAATATTGGAAGCATGAATACAATAATAAGTGAACCATAGACATTCTGACATAATCAAAATGGCATGCTGAATAAATGAAATACTAATGCCATTAAAAAACTGAGAATGTAACTGCATCCATAGATTTTGTCATAGTGAAAACCTCATGGATAATAATAACTGATAATGAATAAATATAATTTTTATTAATTGGACCTCATGTATCTATCACATGAAACCATAATACCGTAAAAACGGTTTAGTTCTATGGGTAGAAACCCATCTGATTTTTGGAAACAAACTCGAAGGGTTTCTCGCCAAACTGTTTTGTTTCATGAGACCTACCGATGCATCGAGGGGGTATAGTGGGTCCCACCCACCACTGCATGTACAAATCATTCTTTATACATTGATTCAATACAACAACAATATGCCTTTTCAATATCCATATAGAGTAGAGTATACAAATTCATCAATATTTCCATAATTAAAATAATTTTCCAAATAAACACCGTATGTAAAATGGTATACGGTTTAGACAACAAACATATCCATGAAATGAGATTATGGATATTTAATATAAATATAATTTCAAATGAAAAGTGATATCAAATGGGTAGTAGGTACACCACATAAGGATTATTAGGTGCACAATACAAAGATAGTCACAATGAAAATGGTAGTTGAGACAAAGTCCCTTACCACAATCTAATCAGTCGAATCATATGACCAGAACTTAATGAACATCAAGTGAATCATTGAATAAAATGAATATAAAGAGAATAATGTTATTATATATCAAATTTAGTACACATATACCACATACAAGAAATAAGTGTCGAACAATGAAAATCTCACAGAAATGAAAGTGAGATGAGAAACCCCTTACCTTATGCTCGAGTGTGTTCTTCATTTGTTTTAATGACCTGAATAATCAAATTTAGCTTCATTAATTAATATTTCCAGAACCTCCTATACATTTAATTGATTTATTATAACCTTATTAGGTTCATTAATGGCCCTTTCTATGGGTTCAATTAGTTCAATTTTCATGTTTTGGAAGCATTTTCTTCCTTGGTTTTCATGGTTCGTTTACTTGTTTCCATGAATGAAAGTTCATTTGAAACATGGTTAAACATCCATAATTGTTAATACATATTATTAATGAAATTATGGAGATATAAATGATATTATAATGATTTTGGTTTATATACCATGATGATGATTCATTAATTAAAACATTAATGATGTTTTTTTATATCGTTTTAATGGTTCTTTGATAATAACAACCTCATTTTGTCTTACAAATTAGAACCATGAGTAAAAAAGAATTACAAAACCATGGGTGAGTCATAAAACATATATTATAACCTGGTTCAACCATATAAATGGTTTCATGACCAGACTTTAAATAATTAATGGAAATTTAAATTACAACATCCATGATGTCGGTAATTCGACACATCATAGACAATGTTTTTATTCCTTAAATAAGTGGGAGAGGAGAAGAATAATGATGAAGAATTTTCCATAAACATTAGAAAATACATAATATACAAGATTCTGGAGCATACATGCCTCTTGGTTAAGATGAGGTGAGGAATGAAGAAGAAAATAAGGGAATCTTAAAATAAAAAGAAACTTGATAAATTTCTCACGAAAATTCGGCAGCCTAACGGCGTCTCTTAAAATTTCATAAAAATAGTTTGATTAGAGGAATGGAATATCTCATCATTCTTACATAATATGTACAGTAAGGGGGAATACTTAATGAAATATCCCAACACAAGCCAAAGGTAATGGAAGAGAATAACATAAAATGAAAGAAAAGAAATAAAATAAAAGAGGTTGTTTACCTCTTGATCTCTTCTCCTTGAAATCCTTCTTAAGGGATTTGGTTTTGGTCTTTTGGTGAGACCAAAAGCTCTAGGACGTGGGGAAGAGACTTGGGAGGATTATTTGATAGAACTTTGAGGAGATTCAAGGCTTAGAGTGGTGAAGAGAAGAGGGAGTGGGGGGGTTTATAGTGGAGTAGAGCAGTAAATTTTGAATATTTAATTCTTTATTTTATTATTTACCTCAAGAAAACCAATAGTATTGTTTCATGTGACCCCTAACAGTAGTAAGATCATTTTAGTTCGAATCAAGTGGCCTTACATCACTTATGATGTCATAAATAGTGTATATAACAGATAAATTAAATATATGGTATTTTACCATATTTCATTATTCATCAAAAATTCAAGAATTTCAGAAAAATACCAAAAATTCACCCCTACCATTTTTTGACGTGTAGATTTCAAAAGTGGTCTCCATTTTTCACAAATAGTTTTCTAAATATTATTAATTTAATTTTTAAATAAAGTCATAGTTAATTTGAAAAATAACAATCTTAGGGTATAATTAGTTTTATGTGACATTGAAAAATTAATTACGATCCCATTATCTTATTACCCTAAGAAAATAAAGTAATTTCATTATTTACTATTCAAGGGTCATATTACTATTCATATTACTATTCATACAGGTATTTTACTATTCACTAAAAATCAAGTTTGTTCTATCAGACTCCAAATGACCTACTGAACACAACTCTAGATGACCATTTCTCGAAATTCAAAACATAGAAGAGGAAAAATTTATGTTTAATGGCTAGGTCTTAATTATATCCTAAATAACCTAGTGTTTTTTCAAAGGAACACAGTGATTTATTGGTTGTGAATAGAATGTATTCAAGAGAAGCATACCATAAAATGTTCAAGGCATTACATTATTCCCTCCTTCGTAAATTTTGTCCTCGAAATTTCATGTATAAAGACCACCAAAAAGATATGGGTGGTTCTTTTTTATAACATCTTCAGGTTCCCACATTGATTCCTCCATGTTATGGTTCCTCCAAAGAACCTTTACCAGATGAGTCGTCTGATTTCTCAATACTTGTTCTCTAGTATCAAGAATCTTGATAGGATCTTCACAATAAGATAGATCGGGTTCAAGTTCTACTTCTTCATAAGTGAGTACATGTGTTGGGTCTGGCATGTACTTTCTTAACATAGACACATGGAACACATTGTGAACCTTGGAGATACTTGGCGGCATTGCCAAACGGTAGGCTACATCTCTAATTCGGTCCATAATTTCAAAAGGTCCGATGTACCTAGGACTTAACTTTCCCTTCTTACCGAATCGTATAATACCCTTCCATGGAGATAACTTTAAGAAAACATGATCTCCTTCTTGAAACTCCAAATCCTTCCTTCAGTTATCTGCATAGCACTTTTGCCTACTTTGAGCTATTTTGATATGGTTCTGGATAATCTTCACCTTTTCCGTTGTTTCTTCAACAAGTTCTAGGCCCACGAGCTTTCTTTCACCAACTTCATCCCAGCAAGTTGTTGTACAGCATATCCTCCCATATAATGCTTCATAGGGTGCCATCTGAATACTTGAATGGAAGCTATTATTGTAGAAAAATTCTACAAGAGGTAAATACTGATCCGACATGCCTTTAAAATCAATTGAACAAGACCTCAACATATCTTCCAATGTTTGAATAGTCTGTTCGGATTGTCCATCAGTTTGTGGGTGGTAGGCAGTTCTCAAACTAAGATCAGTATCTAGGGCCTTCTGAAGACTTTTCCAAAATCTTGAGATAAAACGTGGATCACGATCAGAAACAATCGATAGGGGTACTCCATGAAGTCTCACAACTTCATTAATATATATTCTTGCTAGACGTTCAAGTGGTAGATCTTCTCTTATCGCAAGAAAATGTGATGACTTGGTAAGATGATCAACAATGACCCATATTGCATCGTTCCTTCTAGGAGTCTTTGGTAGTCCCATGCCAAAGTCCATCATGATATTATCCCATTTCCACTCAGGTATGGGAAGAGGTTGCAATACTCCTCTAGGTCATTGCATTCCAGCTTTCACTTGTTGACAAACCATACATCTTGACACAAAATCAACAAACTCCCTCTTCATGTTGTCCCACCAAAAATGTTCCTTCAAATCTCTATACATCTTAGTGCTACCAGGGTGTATAGAGAAATTGAAACTATGAGCATCATCCAACAATTCCATTTTTAGATCAGGTATATTGGGAACACATAGTCTCTTCCCAAATTTCAAAATTCCATCTTCATATACAAAGTCACTCTATCTCCCATAATTCATAGCTTTAATCTTTTTTTGGAACTCCTCATCATCAGCTTGAGAACTTTTTATCCTTTCTAGTAAAGATTGTTTGGAAATCATTTGAAAAATCATTGAAGTTTCTCTTTCCATGGTTATTCCCATGTCCATATTTACTAGATACATGAAAATAGGATCCCTTTCAAATCTCATCTTGTTCAAAACTCCATGATCCTTTCTACTCAAAGAAAATTCCACCTTATTTTACTTCTCTGGGTGGTAGTGTATTATGAAATCATAATCCTTGAGTAGTTCAAGCCATCTCCTTTGCCTCATGTTGAGTTATTTCTGTGAGAAAATATACTTCAAACTCTTGTGATCAGTATAAATCTAACATTTTTTCACCATAGAGATAATGTATCCATATCCTCAAGGCAACGATTACAGTAGCTAACTCCAGATCATTAGTAGGATAGTTTTTATCATGAACTTTTAACCGTCGTGATGCATAATCAATAACCCTATCATTTTACATAAGGACACAACCATGTCCTTTCTTTGAAGAATCATTATAAATAACAAACCTGTCATTCCCCGATGGTAGAGTCAATATAGAAGCATTGACTAATCTTATCTTTAGTTCTTTGAAACATTATTCACAATCTATTGTCCAGACAAATTTAACCCCTTTACGTGTGAGCTTCGTTAGCAGGTTAGCCAGTCGGGCAAAGTTCTGAACAAAACATCGATAGTAACCTTCTAAGCCAATAAAACTACGTACCTCGGTTATATTTGTTGGCATGCGCCAATCTTGGATTTCCTTTGTCTTTGCAGGATCAACTAGGATTCCATCCTTAGATACAATATGGCATAGAAAAAGAACTGACTGAATCCATAATTCACACTTGCTAAACTTCCGATATAATTGATTTCTTCTAAGAGTTTTCAGAATAGTTCATAAATGATCCTCATGGTCTTCATAGATTTTTGAGTATACCGGGATATCATCGATGAATACCACAACAATGTTATCAATATATTCCTTGAAAACTCTATTCATTAAATCTATGAAATCATAGGGTGCATTTGTCAGTTCAAAAGGCATAACTGTAAACTCGTAATGCCCATACCTTGTTCAAAATACTATTTTCGGAATATCTTCCTTCCTCGCACGTAGTTGATGATATCCGGATCGAAGGTCAGTCTTCAAAAAGTATTAATCTCCATGAAGTTGGTCGAATAAATCATCAATATGGGGCATACGATACTTATTCTTTATTGTAATAGCATTTATTTCCCGGTAATCAATGCAAAGCCTCATGGATCCATCTTTATTCTTTACAAACGAGACTGGGTCTCCCCATGGAGAAACACTGGGTCAAATAAATCCTTTGTCACTCAATTCTTCTAGTTGTTTCTTCAACTCCACTAACTCCACAGTATCCATTCTATATGGTGTCTTTGATATATGTCTTGCATCGGGAATTAAATCAATAGAGAACTCAACCTCCCGCTCTGGAGGATGTCCAAGTAAATCCTCTGGAAATACATCAATGTACTCTTTCACTATGTTCACATCTTCAATTTGAATATTTCTTTCCTATCAAATAGATATTATTTTATCTACCTCTCTAAGTATTGAATTCAATAGAGCTACTGGGGTTGGTTCTAGATAAGAATCAAGTGGTGAAGTTTCTGCCCTAAAGACAAGGAATTCTACAACATTTTCAAAAATTGTAACTTCCTTTTTCTTGCAATAAATCCTCGCATCATAATTTGATATCCAATCCATACCGATAATTATATAAAATTCAGTCATGGGTATGATGACAAGTCTAGCAACTAAATCACATTTTGGTGCTTGGAGGGGGACTAGTCGACATGCCTTTGTTGCAATGATACATCCCATGGGAGTTTTGATTGACAACTCCTTTCTTAAATCAAATTGGACATATCTAATTTTCTTGGAAAACTGAGAGGATATAAATGAATGCGATGATCCAGAATCAAATAAAGTGTTGGCTAAGTATGAGGAAACAATTAAAGTACCTTCCACCACATCACTAGAAACTTCAACCTCTACGGTAGTAATCACATAGGCTCTCCCTTGCTCTCTTGGATTTTTCTGAGGCATGTTTCCTTGGAGCTTAGGACACTCATTTTCATAGTGTCCCACCTCCCTACAATTGTAGTATTTAACATCATTGAATTTTTTCTTCCCCTTGCATTCATCAGATCTATGACCCTTTTCTCCACAGTTATAGTAGACTCCCTTTCCATTCAAGCATTTCCCGGGATGATTCTTTCCATAGTTCTCACATAATGGGAAACTATTTGTTCCCTTGCTCTTCTTTGGTGCTTCTTCTTTTCCTTTGTTATCAGATTGCCGCTTCTTATCTTGGTTTCATTTGAAAAAATTTGATCTAGCAAATTATTTCTCTATTTTGATGGCACTTGATACAATTTCATCATATGATAAAAATGATTGAGAAGCCAGTGCCCTTTGAAGAGTTGGCTTAATACCTTCAAATAAATGATCAATCTTGTTTGCTGAGTCAGGAACATAATCCACGACATACCTATCTAGCCTTCTGAAGGTAGCCTCATACATGCAATGATGTCTTCTTCCCTTTGTTTCAAGCCAAGGAATTTCCACTTCATTTCAGTTCGTTGCTCATGAGGGAAATATTTTTCATAGAATATTTCCTTAAAATTACTCCATTCCATATCCTCTATCTCTTCTTCCTCTGTGGTATTTTGAATCAAGGACCACCATTGATCAGTGTCTCCCTTGAGACAATATACTACCAATACTACCTTTTCATTTTTATTTCATCTTAATGCCATGAATATCATTTCAAGGGACTTGATCCATTGCTTAGAAACCACTGGATTAGTATTCCCACTGAAAGATGGGGGCTTCTATCAAATGAAACGATCCAACACAGGTGTTTAATGGTTATTCATTACAACTTGAGTAAGTTGTCCCAATATGGTCATGATCTGATATGCTCCAACATTGATTATGACAACTTTATTAGTAGGGAGATCCCTACCTTTCCCATGAGTATTTATTCCCCTTCTTCCATTATACGCCATTTCTAAATAATGGAATACACTAGATTAGTTTCTGAATCTCAAATAGATAATCACTCAACATAGATTCAAATTCTATGCAAAAACATGGTTCCTCTAAGGAAAAATTTACATTAAATCCTTCATAATGGCTTGTAAAGAAAACATGAATTATCCTAAGAATATCCCCCGGGAGTGTTGTAACCAAGAGTGCAGCAAGGCCCTTTTTCGTGCACCATTTCACGTTCGAGTCTATCTCAAAGCGGTGTTTTCGGGTTTTACCCCTAGATACATCTGTGCCAGAGCCGCCCCTACCTACTCATGTCCAGACAGGGACGTATTTCTTAAAATATCCACATAATCTATTCCTTTCCAAAATACCAGGATATTCTTGTACATTTATCCTCAAATAATACCTTAGGTCTTTGTTCCCTACTATAAATTTCCTACTCTAGTTTCCAAGTTTCCTACTAAACTTCCTTTGATACCAACTATAACACCCCTACTCCACTAGGCTAGAGCCGGTGCATTACTTGTGATATTGGCATGGTTAGAAGGAATGAGAATCTCAAAAGAATGATAAGTTTAGTAGTCTTGAAGAAACTATATACACTGATGTAACTCAAATTACATTGTAAAAGGTTACAAAATACAATACATAATAACAACTAAAAAACTGCATCCACAGGAACTCAATAAAAGGCTTTCTCTTCATCACCTATTGAAGATAGACAATGAAAAGGGTTAGTTCAAATGCTCAGTAAGGGTTAAAAATAGAGGAAGCATGAATATAATAATAATTTAATTATATACATTCTGACATAATCAATATGGCATGCTGAATAAATGAAATACTAATGCCTTTAACAAACTGAGAATGTAATTGCATCCATAGATTTTGTCATAGTGAAAACCTCATGGATAATAATAACTGATAATGAATAAAGAGAATTATTATTAATTGGACTTCATGTATCTGGAACATGAAACCATAATACTGTAAAAATGGTTTAGTTCTGTGGGTAGAAACCCTTCTGATTTTTGGAAACAAACTTGAAGGGTTTGTCACCAAACAATTTTGTCTCATGAGACCTACTGATGTATCGAGGGGCTATAGTGGGACCCACCCACCGCTGCATATCAAAATAATTCTTTATACATTGATTCAATACAAGAGAAATATGCCTTTTAAATATCCATATAGAGTAGATTATATGGATTCATCAATATTTCCATAATTTAAATAACTTTCCAAATAAACACTGTATGTAAAATGGTATACAGTTTAGACAACAAACATATCCATGACATGAGATTATGAATATTTAATATAAATATAATTTCAAATGAAAATTCATCTCAAATGGATAGTAGGTACACCACATAAAGATTATTAGGTGCACAATTCAAAGATAGTCACAACGAAAACGGTAGTTGAGACAAAGTCCCTTACCACAATCTAATCAGTCTAATCATATGACCAGAACTTAATGAACATAAAGTGAATCATTGAATAAAATGAATATAAATAGAATCATGTTATTATATATAAAATTTCAGTACACATATACCACATACAAGAAATAAGTGGTTAACAATGAAAATCTCACAGAAATGAAAGTGAGATGAGAAACCCCTTACCTTATGCTCGAGTGTGTTCTTCATTTGTTTTAATGACCTGAATAATCAAATTTAGCTTCATTAATTAATATTTACAGAACCTCCTATACATGTAAGTTATTTTTTATAACCTTATTAGGTTCATTCATGGCCCTTTCTATGGGTTCAATTGGTTCAATTTTCATGTTTTGGAATCATTTTCTTCCTTGGTTTTGAAGGTTCGTTTACTTGTTTCCATGAATAGAAGTTCATTTGAAACATGGTTAAACATCCAGAATTGTTAATACATATTATTAATGAAATAATGGAGATATAAATGATCTTATAATGATTTTGGGTTATATACCATGATGATGATTCATTAGTTAAAACATTAATGATGTTTGTTTATATCATTTTAATGGTTCTTTGATAATAACAACCTCATTTTGTCTTACAAATTAGAACCATGAGTACAAAAGAATTCCAGAACCATGGGTGAGTCATAAAACATATATTAGAACCTGGTGCAACCATATAAATGGTTTCATGACCAGACTTGAAATAATTAATGGAAATTGAAATTACAATGTCCACGATGTCGGTAATTTGACACATCACGGAAAATTTGTTTATTCCTTAAATAAGTGGGGGAGGAGAAGAATAATGATGAAGAATTTTCCATAAACATTAGAACATATAGAATATACAAGATTCTGGACCATACATGCCTCTTGGTTAAGATGAGGTGAGTAAAGAAGAAGAAAAGAAGGGAATCTTAAAATGAAATGAAACTAGATAAATTTCTCACGAAAATTCGGCAGCCTAACGGCGTCTCTTAAAATTTCATAAAAATAGTTTGATGAGAGGAATGGAATATCTAATCATTCATACATAATATGGACATTAAAGGGGAATATTTAATTAAATATCCCAACACAAGCCAAAGGGAATTAAAGAGAATAACATAAAATGAAAGAAAAGAAAGAAAATAATAGAGGTTGTTTACCTCTTGATCTCTTCTCCTTTAAATCCTTCTTAAGATCTTTGGTTTTGGTCTTTTGGTGAGACCAGAAGCTCTAGGACGTGGGGAAGAGACCTGGGAGGATTATTTCATAGAAATTTTAGGAGATTCAAGTCTTAGAGTAGTGAAGAGAAGAGGGAGTGGGGGGGGGGGGGTTATAGTGGAGGAGAGGAGTAAATTTTGAATATTTAATTCATTATTTTATTATTTCCCTCAAGACAACCAATAGTATTGTTTCATATGACCCCTAATAGTAATAAGATAATGTGAGTTCGAATCAAGTGTCCTTAAATCACTTATGATGTCATAAATAGTGTATTTAACTGATAAATTGAATATACGGTATTTTACCTTATTTCACTATTCATCAAAAATTCAAGAATTTCAGAAAAATACCAAAAATTCACCCCTACCATTTTTTGACGTGTATAATTAAAAATTGGACTCAATTTTTCAAAAATAATTTTCTAAATATTATTAATTTTATTTTTAAATAATGTCACAGTTAATTTGAAAAATAACAATCTTAGGGTATAATTAGTTTTATGTGACATTGAAAAATTAATTACGATCCCATTATCTTATTACCCTAAGAAAATAAATTAATTTCATTATTTACTATTCAAGGGTCATATTACTATTCATATTACTATTCATATGTTACTATTCACCAAAAATCAAGTTTTTTCTATCAGACTCCAAATGACCTGCTGAACACAACTCTAGATGACCATTTCTCATAATTCAAAACATAGAAGTGGAAATATTTATGTTTAATGACTAGGTTTTAACTATATCTTAAATAACCTAGTGTTGTTTCAAATTAACATAGTGATTTATATGTTGTGAATAGAATTTATTCAAGAGAAGCATACCATAAAATTTTTAGAGCATTATATGACTTTTTTAAGAATCATCATCATTATGTTTCCAATTTTCATCGGATCTAGTTTCTTCTTCATTTTCTAGGATATGAATGGATTTCTAAGCTTGAAATATCTGATAAAATTTCTTCAAAGGTTGTTCTTTAGGGATGATAATTTTATTTTTTTGGCTTGGAAAGATCTTACTCGAATTGTATCAGAATGAGACCTTTGATCCTGACCAGTTTCTTTTTCATCTTTCTCTTTTTCTCCTTCTTCATTTTCTTCTTTTTCTTCACTTTTATATTTACTTTTCTCTTCACTTTTCTCTTCCTACTCATCAATAGATTCATAAATCTAACATAATTTAGTGTCCTCTTGATCTCCTAAAAAAATTTCTTTAGAGACATCTGGTGGTGCTGATTTTTAAACCACTTTTTTTTCTTTCCATTATCTTGGATAGAGGGAGTGACTGATTTTTTCGAAATCGTTTCTTTGGATGTAATTATAGCACAATATTTTTCAACTCCTCTTAAAATTTTATCAATATTAGAAATATTTTCCTCTCTATTTATCAAATTATTTTTATTTTGATCACCATTCATAATTTCATCAGTTTGGATCTTCTCAGCTAAGGCTTTACTGGGGTTGAGATGAAATTATGGATCTCCTTCTTTTCTTTAGGCATGATATTTTCTCCATTTATCTTTAATTTCAACTGTTTATTTCCTTTTATTTTTTGTCTATAATGAAGATTCAAATGTGGTTTTTTTGACTTTTTCTGAAACAATCATCACTAATTGTTTTGAGATTCCCTGGATTCCTCTAATTACTTATTTTGAGACTTCTACATTATAATTTTTAATAAACTATTTTGATTTGGGATCCAAAAAAAATTAATATCTTAATTGTATCATCACTTATCCAGGAAACTTTTAAATTTATCAGCACAGACTTGAGTGGGATATTTAATAACTTCTACCTTTCTTCAATGAACTTTCTAATGATTTCTAAAAACATGATAAGTTGAGATTTAATTGCACCAGACTACAAACTAATGATCTTTACAAAGTTTTAGACCATTAGATTAAACTTCCTCATGTTCAAAAAATAATCAAGAATGAATAAATCTGAGACCTTGATATTTTCTCTATAACCTCCCCTAGTAATTAAGAAACATTTCATCTAGAGTGTCGTAAGTCTATTGTCCGCTAAAATATGAGTGGTTTTTCTTTTTCCATTATGAACTTTTAAAAGAGATTTTTCATCTCTACTCTTAATGAAATAACCCTTTTGTTTTGTAAACTTATGCGAGGTAAAAATGCATCGTACTGAGATAGAACATTTATGAAGTTATTCACTTGTTTTTAAGACATAATTATCTCTTTATCACACATAAAAAAAGTTACTTTCATGTTTTCATCATCAAATTTAATGGTATTATAAAACTACCTTACTTCATCCACAATAATCGGATCTTGAAAAGTATTGATTTTTTCTACATAGACTGACTCCCATCTTGGGAATTGAATTATTCTTTTTAGCGAAGAATCATAGTTATCATAAAAATCTCATTTTACTAACCTTTCACCAAAGAACATCATGTCGTTGAAGTATTTTTGAGGTATTGTATTTGGAGAAGTTGATGATGATTCGAAAATGATTATGATAAAATACACTAAGTATAGAAATTATTAGCCTCAGCTATTTGAGGAGGATTAGGGCTTCAATACATAGAAGGAGACAACCAATGTGAGACAGGGAGGGTCCCCTTTATATAGGCGATAGAAATATGGCCATTGAGATTTTATGGCTTGTATTTGATCAAGGTTATTCGATAGTTAAAATAATTGAAATCTTGAGGTTTGAAAATTAAAAAAATTATCATATCCTTGATGAATGTGATAATGGTTTTAAAATAAAATGAAATACTAAAAAAATTAAATAAATTAAAAAATTGTAAGGTAAGAAATTTTACCATTTCTAATATGAAGATAGATTTTTTTGGTTTAATTAGATTATTTTCCAAATGGAAATAAAATGTTTTAAAAAAATTGAGAATGATAAAATTTTGAGTACAAAAAAACATGATTATGAAAATAAAGCTCGAGAATAAAAAATATCTTGAGTATGAAAATAATTGTAAAACTATGATAAAAATTTTACCTGACCAGTAAATATGAGTACGTAAAATTTGAGTATGAAAAAAAATTGAGTATGAGAAAAAATATTACTATGAAAATAATTTTATATGTACGGTAAGAGTTTTACACAAATAGTAAATAAGAGTATGTAAAATTTTGAGTACAAAAAATCTTTGAGTAGGATAAAAAAATTAATAATGAAAATAATTTTACATGTACAAAAAAAATTTTACGTGAACAATAATTATGAGTACGTAAAATTTTGAGTACAAAATTTTTTTTTTTCTGTACGAAAAAAAATTTGGGTATGAAAAAATTTTGGGTATGAAAAAAAATTGGGTATAAAAAAAATTGGTTACGAAAAAAAATTGGTGTGAAAAAAAAATTCTATCAAACATAGGTACTCCCTCTTTGTAAATAAATATTTTAATGTAAGGAGATGGTTTAAAAAATAATTAGATATGAATTATTACATTACAATGATCATTCCAAGCTTATATTTAATGTATTCAAATATATAAGATGGTAATGATTTTGTAAATATATCAGCAAGTTGATCTTGCATTATGATAAATTTTAAAATGATATCTCCTTTATTTTGATTTGAAGTAGAAGTAAAATAATATCCTCCATTATTTTCTTTTCCTTTTATGTATCACTTTTCAATCTATCCTCATATTGCAAAAGAGTTCCAAATAACTCATCAAGAGTAACATTTGTAACTTTTCTTGACTCATCAACAGCTGTTCTTTTTTATTCCCATTCATTTGGAATGATATCTATAATATTTTCAACTAGTATCTCATCATCTAATAATTTTTTTCCATGTATTATAATCTTTTCACAATTATTATTAATATTTGTTTTACCTTGAAAACAAGTTCTCCATAAGGGAATTAAAATTCCTAATAGTCTTATCTTAGCATAGCTCTTCTTGTCTTAACCACATTAGATATACCAAAATGAATTATCTCTATCTTTTTTCAAATAATGTTGGATACTTCACAATATGAAATATAACTATATATATTTATATCCATGGAACATAGTATAGTATTTCATACCATGTAATTCATTTAATACCCTTTATTTTCTTGATTGGTAAAAAATCTAACTTCCTTATAAAGAATTTTATAGTAACCAGTCAGCATAACAAAGTGGTCAACTCCAATGTTGATCACAAAGGTCTTCATTCTATATCTACAATATAAATAATAATTTCCATAAAAAATTTGTGGTCTTGTAGTATTGATATCTTCAATTAAACCGTCATTAAGTCCTGTCATCTTTAATATAATACAAAATTTCATTTTCCATAGTACACATTAGTGTAACAAATATTTATAAACAAAAAGTTTATAAAAGAGATATAAATAACCTTAAAAAGTAAAGTAAGAAAATATATTAATAGTGGAAGCCTGCTCTGATACCAATTGTTGGATCTTAATGTAAACGATGATGGAACAATACAAGAGGGTGAATTTTATGTAAAGAAATTTTCATTTTTATACTTAAAGGAAACTTAGTTTAATTAAATTAAACTAATTTAATTCACAAAACATCTTAATGTATTAGAAAAGTAATCATACAGGGACCTAGTTTTGATGGATAGAGTATCATAATCAGAAGTTTGCAATATGTATTCCATAGGTTATATTATAAATTAATCATATTCAAAAATAATGATATAATTTAATCGGAGTAAGTGTGATAAAGATCGTAATCACAATGGTTATGATAAAAAGAGTGAAAAAATTAATGATTCTATCATAAAGCGTATATAAACTTATTGGGTGAATGAATTGATAGTAATCACTATAATAATAATTAAAAATATCATAATCACTAAATATAGAATATAAAGATGAATATATAAATGATTCGCTTTCTATTACAAAGGAGCAGAAATGTAAACAATTAAAAGAATAAAATTATTTTAACCCAAAGAGAAGGGTATCCGATAACCTTGGATAAAGGTCTCTTGATTTATAAATTCATTAAACTTTATCTTACCCACACAAAGGTAAGTCCTCGATATGATTATCAGCTTCTATCTTTCTATACCCTCAATCCCTCAATCAAGAAGGTTATCGGTGCCTTTTTCTTCCTATCCTCGGAATCCCTAAATCCACAAAAGATCAGCCAAAATTTCTTCCTATCCACAAAATCCCTCAATCATAATCACAACCATTAGTGTCGCACTAAGTAAAAAAACTCTTTGAAAGTCACAAGTATGTAGAACGAGAAGTTCACAACTTGTACTCTTCAGAGTTTTCTCACAAAGAAGCAATTTAAAAGAGCTCTTTCACAGTGTCTTGAATTCATAAAAAGTTATGAGCTCATTTAAATGACCTGGTATTTATAATCCAATGTTTCAATGGTCATCTTGGATTCCAACAATCATATTTTATCTTGAAAATTAAATGAGACTTTGACACCTGGCACTCCAATGGTCATCTTATAACTAAAACAACAACATCATTTTATAAAGTTTATTGAAACAAAATACATGACATCATTTTGATTTAAAAGGTTTTCAATTCAATTTAATATAGTTTTATCTTAATTATAAAATGAGTTTAAATGGATCCGATTATTCTTTTTATAATATCTAGTATGATTTTTATCATTACGAAAATAATGTCAGTATGAAAAATGGACAATGTGTACGGTAAAGATCATATTCGGCATGTATGATAAAAATTGTATTCAGTCTCGTTAAAATAATCATGGAATGTCTTATTTCTGTGAAAATCATGATTATGGTTTTTTTCATATGTATATGGAAGAATTTAATGAAAAAATGTATAACAAAATCCTTAAATCAAGTATGAGAAAAAAATATGAATTTATTTAAAAGTATATTTTTTGATTTCCAAAACAAAAAAAAAGGATTTTGACTCAATATATGTAACAAAATATCCTACATAAATCCTTATCCATGACCATTTGGTCCTAATTTTGTATAAAATACCAATCCAAGAAGCCTTAATGTTCTTTTGAAAGGATGATACTTGAAGAAGAGTTATATATTATTATCGATCTTTTTCATGTTAATTTCTCTTTAATCCTTATCCAAATATTAAATAAATATCATAACATGATTAAATAAGTTAATTTACTATCTTTTAATGTTTTAATGTTCATTTAATATCAATTTTATATGTTGTTTCCATCTAATTTTAAATAAAAACATCACTCATGTGTACGCATAGACTACCATCTCCATGAATCGATGTATTTTATTTTTATTCATTGTATCTATTGGATGTTATATTCATGAATTTAATATGTAGACATATTTTTTTATAATATAATTATTATTATTTAAATAATATATATAATATGCCTTCTTACCTTTCATTTGATTGTAAAATGATAACGCCACTCATGCGTATGTATGGACTTCCACCACCATAAATTGATATGATTCATTTTCCATTTATTTTTTACATGGATCGTAATAAGGATATATTTAATGAATATATATCTTATTTTTTATATAATTATAAGTATTTAAAGGTAAATTATTATTTACCTTTGATTGTTTCTATCAATTGAAAAGTGGAAACGTCACTCGTGCGTGCATATGGACTATCGTATCCATGAAGTGATATATTTCATTTTTCATAACCACCCTATATGGATTGTTATAAAAATGTTTTTAATCAATGAAAATAAAACTTATTACATTATTATGACTCTATATATTATGAAACCATGTCTAAGGTGAATTTAAAAAGACCATTAAATCAAAACATGTATGGAAAACAGACCAGTTTTCTCCTGAATTGTGATCTTATTGAAGAATTATTAATAAATGGGTAATTGTAAGTTATAAGGGATTGAAATATAGTAATATATATATGGTTTTGGAATATATTTATAATAATTCTATATTTATTATAAATTAATCTTCACACATATGAAAAAAATTATGAATGTAGGTATGGTTTCTTCATCTCAATATTGTTTCGTTGAGACATGTTTCATGTCATCTACCACATTATGTCTATATGGTGCATATAAGACAAATTTAATATATTATATCATGAAGATAATCATATTAATATTATTTAAATTTCCATTTGAATTTATTTATTTCAAGGTGTTTATGAATGAAAAGTTACCAAAACGGTAAGGGTTTATGTTACAATATCATTTATTTTTGGAATTATCTACATTAAATTTACATTGAGGGAAATTATATTATCATTATATTTTAAACCCTAGGTATTTTATTAAACTCTAGTTATTTTATATGCTTTAATGCTTTCCTTTTATTCTACTCCCTCTAAAACATAAAATAATCGTGCAAATTCCTCTGACAAAATACAACTTTATTTCCACTTTTCTATAGAGAATCCTTCTTCTCCATGTCTATATTCATCAAAATTATCTATATATTTTTTTCCATTACATGAAATTTTTATTAAGATTTCATTTTAAATCCTTTGAATTTATTTAATTTTTCATAAAATACATATTGTCAAAATTTTCCCAACTAATTTGTTTTTTAATTTTTACTAAAGTGTGAAAAGAATGTTCTATTTTAACATATATGACATGAAAAAATTATCTTAAAATCATGTTATTACATATTAATTAAGCTTCCTTTATATGTTTTACATGTTTTAAAAATAGAATCATATTCCCATTTTTCTATGAACATTACATTCAAAAGTCACCAATAGAAAGAAATATTTTCACATGTCTTCAAAATATATTTTTAATGCGCTTAAAAAAGAGATATTTCATATATATAGACATTATTTAAGGATTTGTATTATTCACTAGGTATATTATCTTATAATACCATAAAAATTCCTTCTCTATATGTCTTATGATGATGATTTCTTAAGGATGATTCTTTGAAAGTCGTTACTTTTTCATAGGTTAATTAAGTTATGATGGAATCTTTATGAAACTTGTTTATTTTACATGGGTTATTATTTAAGGAATATTTTTATGAAATTTTTTATAACTTATGTATCATTTTCATTATGTTATGGTAGGAAAATTGACCGTATTGTCGAGCACATCAAATTAAATGTTCATTTTTTACTAGAATTTCTGCAGTATAACAGGAACCCTAGGTCATCACTCAACGGAGCCTTAGATAATTAATTTAAAAAGAAAGTTTTGATTGAGGAAACTGGATTGGGGTTTTGGAAAAAATTTGGTTTGGTGATTTTAGAATCCAAAATAAAATGGAATGCAATAAAACAAAGAAGAAATTAACTTAATTAATTAAGCATGATCAACCTAGAGAAGTATCATGATTCTCATCCTTCATACCATAATGATATTGGGTTTAGATATTTTAATAAATGGTTTTTTATACCTATAACCAGAATTTTACTTATTTTATACTAAAATAACTCTTGGTTTTTAGTTATAAGCACATAATTATTCACTAGATACAACCGATGATTGAGTGATTTGTGTTCGACTTCATAACTGAAACTCACCAAGGAAACACATGAAAAACTCGATGTGTTTTACAGGTTTGTATGTTATTTTTTTGAGATACCATGACATAAATATACATTTACATGATAGTGTTTATTATAGTTCAATTGACTAATATGAACCACACAAACACCACAATTAAAAGAGGAAAGAAGAAATGGTGAACGGTGTGTGAAACATCACATGAAAGGGTACCCCCAAACATGATCATATGAGTTGAACATTACATACCAGTACATAACTCAATTAAATAAGAATATAGGATGATGAAAACCAAAAAAAACATTTAATTTAAAAGATCGTTAAAATATTACAAAAACAATGCTTGGTATTACATCATGTTCCTCCCCAGGTGATCACAAGGGGTTTAGAAATCTATGGGAGGGGAGGAAGAAGAATATATTGAAGTATCACTCCCCATAGCCTCCATAACAGCAAGGAATAATGAGAAGAGTCCATTGGGACTCCAAAATGGTATAACCTTTCCTCTCAATCGAACTCTCAAATGGGGTGCCCAAGGTGCCAATTTATAAGAAAAGTGGTAGGTGGATTTGGGAACCCTGATTTCGAGAATCCTCTTAGTATATGTTTTTGGGAGGACATAAAGTCTTAAATAACTTTTAAAAAAACTAAAAATTTGTTGTAATACAACTTTTATATATCCATTCCAAATTTTTCAAACATGTAATGAATACAATAAGACATATGGCTAAAATACAGAGGATAACTTTTGACTCTGTGAAGATTCATTATATTAGACAGATCAGTTATTTTGGGCCTCCTAATGGAAGAATTGGGCTTCGGTTCCTTAATGAAATTTGTATCCCATGGATCTATGGATCTGATCACAAACTTCACTTTCATTTGGATGCATGGGTTTTTTTATCATGAAAAATATTGGACATATGTTCATGGGATTCAAAGAATTTTGGATCATTTTCATTCCACATCATTGTGGGATCTCTAAATCACCTCCACCTATAATGAAATAATCACAAAAAGTGAAATTTACCTTTTCAGAAGATAAAAGAAAAAATTATTTAATAAATCATGAAGTATAATTTGTTATTATAATTTAAATTTTCAATACAAAATGAGTTTAAAATAGTGGTGTAAGGGTGGAGATGAATAGTGAATCACGGTGTGATCAACCATGAATTATAGATCCCTCTAATGTATTGGATATTGATTTATATCTCATGAGATAATATGAAAATTATTGTGGAGTGAACCAAGTTTTGTAAGGGACTATGTCCACTATGATAGTCTTGGTTGAGATCCTTGATTAAGGAAGTTATTTTCTATACTTATGTGTATTCCAAAAACATGTTTTATACTTATTATATGCTCTCATGGATATTGATTTGTTATTGAAGATTCCAAAATCTTATGACATTTATATTTTTATATAAAAAATACTTATTCCATGATTTATGATTAGTGATCTTTGAATAATTCGGTATGACTTTCATAAGTTATGATCATGTTCTCATACACATATGATTATCTTATGATCACTTATGATAACTGATTATTATCTCCTATTTTTACCCTTACTAAGTATCTGATCTCACTATTTTCTATGTTTTATTTTATCAAGGTTATGAAGAATGTTTTTTATTATGTAATTTCATAGAAGTGTGATTTATGAGAAAAAACTTTGTGGTATATATTGAAGACCATTCATGAAATAATTTGATTATGTACCTAGTCTCCAAACACACAAAAACTTTGTATATCTAGGGAGTGTGTTATTGTTATATGTATTGAATATTCATATAAAATTATTTAATATTTCTGTATATAATTATTGGTTCATATTTTTTGGTATTTTAGAAGGATTTAGTTATTTTTAGAGATTATCATAGATATCATTAGTGAAACCCCTAGGGGTATGACTAATATATGATAATATCCTTATGTTTTGGTAATGTATAGATTATGTGGTTCTATCAAAATGAAACCCAAATCTTGATAAAAATAAGTTTTATGTAGGATGAGGCCCAAATTTTCATGAACTGAACTCCCAGGGCCCTGATCTTATCATATGACCCCATGGGTCTCTTGTAATACCTTATTTTCCATCCAATAACACCACAATATATTACCAACTGGGGTCACTTATCATATTAATGAGCGTCCCCATAGGCCAACACTTTTTCTTTAAGTGTTATTTTTCCTTAGTCACACACACCCTATGACACTACCTAGGAGGTCACCCATCCTGAAACTACTCTAGGAAAAGCCTGCATACAAATCATTTTTTTCATTTTCCAAAGCCGGTTTATGGGTTCCCGATACCCATACAAAGAATACCCAAATTTTACATTTCAAAATTAAAATTCAAACCAAACCACTAACCATCAAACTCCACGTGCCACACCTTTAGAAGATAGCCCATCATCACGCATCGCCATCAATGCAGGTCGTCGGCAAGACCATCGGAAGCACCGTCGCCGGAGACAGCATGCCAGAGAAACCCGCTGGAATCGCCCTCAGTGTCATCCTCAAATTTACCATTGTCTCATGGAGAACAACTTTCATCGATCCATCAAGGTGGACGCCACCGAAGACGACCATCACCCCCCCCCCCCCCCCCCACAGTCAAGATCAACAAAAACTTACAACATACAAATGGGAACTTCATCAGAGAACCACCGAAGGAGAACCAGATCTCAATCGACATCCTCCAGGCTGACACCTCCAACACAGTCACCGCATCACCGCAAACATCAGAAATCACAAAATACATACGACAGGCAGCACAATGCCTTCGACAATCACAAACATCCAAAACACCAACACATTTATACTTTACCTCACCAAGAAACGAGATGAAAGGAAGAAGAAAAACCATTTCTGAAGCGGTTTCAAGCAGATCCACAAAATCAAAAAGGATTTTACTATAAACCAAACCATACCTCACACGGAGCACCACCACCTGCAAAAAACCACCTTCCAAGACCTTCGAGAAGCATCTGCAGAAGATCTCAAAAGCAGGGCAAGAGCGGCCATGAGTTACCAATGAAGCTTCATCGTTCATTCCAAAAAAACAAATCACCTGCCATCACCAAAAACCGACGATCCAAGCCCCAACCGAGAGCGCCAAGGCAACAAATCAAACCAAATTAGGATCCTGGCACCACCAACTGCAACATCCATAAAGAAAGCACTCAACCTCCAACACCCAGATCTATGGACGAAGATACGAACTCGAACCTCCAGCCATGAGCTCAGGCACAGAATCAACACTGTGCTAAGAAGAAACACCAGTGCGCGCAATAAGAGCCAACAAAGGACCACAGTAGTAGAGAGCACCACCTCGAACCGCCGAATCTGGGAGAAGAAGGAGAGAAGATCCAGGATGGGGAGGGTGGTTCGAGACGAACCCTAAAGCGTCGTTGATCCCCTTACAGGCTCATGTTCCACTACTCTAGGAAAATAATTCTTAAATATAGAGTTCTAAGCATGTATTATCCCAAAAATAAAGGTAAACATTATAAACATGGGTTGTAAAATTTTTCCTTTTAAGTCAAAATTTTATAAGGGTGTCACACTCCCCCCCCCCCATGTTGAGAAAAACTCCATCTTTTTGGATGTCAAACCTCAACCCCAGGTAGTTCTACACTTCCAACAGGGTATTGTCTCAGATACCATTTTTTAAGACCCGACCTCCAAGGACCATGAACATAAAAATATGACCTCATGGGTATCTCATAATATAATGATTTTATTCTCAAAAAACTACAATATATTTCTTATTAGGGTCACTTATCATATTAATGATTATCCACACAAGACAATAGATGTTATTTTAGTGTGATTTATCCTTAATCACACACACCCTGGTAAACTATACAAGTGGTGACCCATATTGACACTACCCTAGCCCAAACATGCATAACTATGGAGTAACAATTAGGAAGCCTCTAAAAAAATATTCACTTTTTTTATATTTGTTGTAACATTTAGTCCTTTGAGATTCAAATTTCTAGGGATTTGGAAAATTTTAAATTCTTGTGCTTATAAACGGGTCCTAAAATTTAAGAGACAATAAAATTTATGAATTAATGGAGGTTCCAAATTTTGTAGTGGGATTCCTAGTTGAGTTTGATGGTTAGGACTCCTCAAAGGTGGTATTTTGGATGTATAATGGGGTCTAATTGGTGATGGGGAGTCTCATTCAAGAATCAGAATCATCCCAGAGTGTCTAGAATTACCCTATCCTCTTAATTTTATGATGTGGAATTCCACTCTCCTCTTACTCATTTCTTGCATGAAACCCATAGAGTTATCCCCCTTTACCTATTAGTTTCCCCTTGGTTTGTGGTAATTTTAGTAGGATTTTTAATGGTGGATTCATGGTATATATCTCTTATACTCCCCTAATTAATCTTTCAACTCATTGTTTCTAAATTGTGAGAATATTAATTAATGTTGAAAATGTGAAGTTCACTTAAGAGTAGTAAAATCACCTATTTTCTTAAAAAGTTTTGTGCATCCTAGGAAGAGAACATCTCGATATAAAACCAACCAACCTATGTCCATAAAATTTTCAAATGTATATTTCACCATGAATTTATTTAATGTTTTATAGTTAAATTAAATTAAATTAATAATGGAATTGTTTCCAAATCTTAGGGTCTTGGAACATATTTGTACTAGGGGGTATGTTGTGGGGCTCTCATGGACGGTTGGATTTGGTTCAGATGTGATGTATAGGCATGGGGGGTTTTTTAAAATATTCCCAATATTAATTAAATTTATAAATAAATTATGTTTTATATAATTAATTTTTTGGTTCTCTTGGGGTGTTTTAGTATCTTGGTTGGTGACATGAGATATGAAAAATAATTTTAGAGCCTCAAAAAATCTTGGAAGATCTATCCACCCTTATAAATAAATAGAAATGATTCTTAAAGGCAGGTTGTTCAAGAAACCTCCTTATGAATTTATTCTTTTTTATTACAATGTTTTGTACAATTTCACCACTTTAGTTGATTCCCTTTTGGTTGAATGGTTTATTTAATTTTAATTTAATTTTTTATTTAATTAAAATTTTTGAAGAATTTGAATTCCTTAGACATGTTGGCCAAAGTGTCTCGGTCATGAGGGTCATATTGCACTCCCTTAAAGACTCAAAAACTAATCATTAAGGCATTGACCTTTAGATGTTGTGAATTTCATAACCCTAAGGATATTTATAATTATTGAGGATACATAGTGTCCTTAATTTAGAATCACATGACTTCCACTTGAGGGAGTAGTGTTGTTTCATGAGATGAATAACCCAAGAGGGCCAGGTGAGAACTTTGAGATACCCGGTGGCTTCTAGATCTCTATAGTGGAATATAAATAACTATTGTTCCTTTTTTTACTATGAAGAAGGGGTTGATACACCTATAATATGTAAGTGATTATGGATTTAGAGGACCTTGAATCAGTAGACCTTAAAAGGCCTCATTTTTTCATTCATGTTGTTTTGTTAGGACAAGTACGGGATGAAGGGTCCTCTCCCATCTGATATGATCAGGCCTATATAGAAATACCTTGGACATGATGGATTAGTTACATGATCTGACCTTCCCAGAGTGACCTTGGACAATGTGATGGCACTTGATCCAACTCTTAATACTGACACTGGTGATGTTTTTCCCATAAGTCCCATGTAAATGAGATGTGACTTTGAAATTTCCAAGGGGATTTAAAATCCTCCAAGAGACATGGTTTGGTATTGAAGAACCTTGTGTCATTCTATTGTATATTTTTACCTAGGGGAATGTAGTGGGTACCCCAATGAATGAAAAACACAGTGCGGGTATGGTGGGATACAGATATCATTGACATGTTTTTTTCTAACCAAACCTGTTTTTTATTTTATTATTATATGAATCAACATACACCCTTAAGGATGATGTAAATGTTGATGTGCTACAATCTATTTGGATCTGGTTTTTGGATATACCTTGTATTTTGATCTTCGACGATGGACTACCATGTGATGGGACCTGATAATCACGAGGATGCAGTTATGGTTTCCACATATTTGGAGTCGATCAAACAGTTGGGTTGCCATGTATTTGGAGCCAGTGTACTATTTGAGATACCATGGATATGGATCTCAGTTTTTGGGATACCATGGGATGTGTCCTTGGAGTTTTGAAGATATATTTATTTCTTCCATGTATTTAGAAATGGACATACGATTGGTATACCACAGATTTGTAGATGATATGCCATTATAGCTTCAATGGATTTGGAGATTTATGTTAGACTACCATTAAATGAGTCATCATATTCATAAGAATGTGGTTGGGGATACCATATGTTTTAATACCACATGATACTTCATTTTCACAATCATCATGAAATTTTTATAGACACCCCAACACTAGACGAAGCATGTATGGTTGATCGAGGTCACAGACCATTGGATCGACGATGGTTATTTTTTGTTTATTTTTCAATAGTGTATTTATTTTTTCTAAACTTTTAGCATGAAAATATCAAGTATTTTTTTGGTATTTTTTGGTATTACATTGGTTGTTCCATACTAATTTATGTACTCACACCTTACATGAGAAACCATGTAACTTGGTTATCCTAGAAGATTGTCACTTGGTTGTAGGAAAAGGTTGGTCTCAAGCTTGGGATGATGTTCAACATGGTCAAGAAAAATGACTTAGATTATATCAGGAGGTTGAGATAAGGTATGGATAAACATTATAATATAAATTTTATTTTATTTCCTTTTTTTATTCTTTATATGGTTTCCTCCTATTGGGAGAGTGGTCTTGTATGGTAGAACATTCTGAATTCTATTTGTTATTGTTTAAATTACACATTATTATGTTAAATCTATTTATTTACTACTATGGATGGTTTTTGGACATATTGATATTATTATGTATTCATGTATAGGATGTATAGTCTCCTAAATATAATAAATTAAACCCCCACTACTTATCATAATCCTATGGCATACTAGGAGGTGTGCCTGGGGTCACACGGTGAACTGGTCTGGATAATATTTATTAAGTAAGCTGAGATGGGAAATTAAAAATTGGTATAAAATATTTATTTTATTCTTTTTCTTAATATTTATGAAGATGGTAGATGGGAGACCTAGTAATATGTCATATCTTGTGATGGAGCATGAATTGGTGTGTCAAGAACACCTTTTTCCAGTGAAATTCCAAGTTACCATGGGTTTGAGATTTATATTATGGACCTTCGATGTCAAAAGTTTTTTATTTTCACCTAGTGTGACAAAAATTATGTTGGTGAGTGATGATATATCATGGATTTTTTCTCACTGAACATTTAAAAGAGGCCATGTATTTTACTTTTGAATCCTTTCCTATATTATAAAGAGGTGTAACATGCATCATATCAGGAACATAGGATCTGTATGAAGTGTATGCCATAATGTAACTTATTTTTATCGCTAATGATAGGATCAGTTATTTAATGTGTTAGAAATTTCTCGTAAAACATTTTTACATATAATTACTTAGTGGCATTATACTCATCTTGGATGATTGGTATAGGCATTTCTCTATAGTGGTAGGTCATGTGGATCTACGGTGGGATTATCTTTGATGATGATAATGGTATAAAACTATGTTTATTGGAGGTGTAGTGAACCCAATGGGTTGGTACAAGAACATGATTCCTTATTTATAACACCTTATGGGATGTTATTATTTAGGCTTGGTTACTTAAAGTTTCAGTGATGACCAATATGGTGTTTTCCCATATAATATGGAATGGAATTCTACTTAACTAAGATATTGACCATGTTTTCCTTGATTAGGTTCATCTAGGATACCATCATTGGTTATGGAAGTTTTGACCATTGAGTTTTGATTATATTTGGGGTAATCTCTTGTGCAGATGATAATTAGAATTGGCGCTTTAATGGGAGGATGGTTTTGCATGTGATATGGTTTGTGTTTGAGAACTCAGAGTAGGTGATTAGAAAAGTTGGATGACATTGGATGTTTGAGAAAAGAGTAGGGATAACTCTCTAATGTTTGTGACCTAGTGAGATACCAAACTTTTATGTTATGTGGGAGACCTAGATACCCTGAGATGTGACTCAACGTTTTAGTTATTATGTGCATAGTTTTCTTTATGAGGGTATCCATTAGGGGGTTAGCCCAAGGTTTTGTTTCATTGAGGTTGGAAGCACAAGTAGGTGTTTTGGGGTTTGAAACTAGTGCATATGGGGTTTTGTTGGGTATACTATACAAGAATAATTAATCCTTAATGGATCTAAAATTAAGAAGTTCCATGAGTGATAAATATTTGGTATTGCAGATAGTAATGGCGGGAATCAATGATCATATTTAAAACCCTAAGTTTCTTGGGTATGATTTCAACAATGATGTGAGCATGGGTAATTGCTCGAGGACTTGGAATAACACTAGTTGGAGGATAAATGTGTTTATGATATTGGAATTCTTGGATCATGGATGGATGCCTTTGGTTTAGGAACAAGACATGTGTTGTAAGTTATCATTATACAAAATCTTCAATAAGTTATTTTTATAATTTTAAAGATGAGTTCTATGTGTGAAATCGTTAAATGAAGTTGATATTTCATGGAATGTGTTCATCCCCGTTAGATGATGTGTGAATTCCAGGATTATGATTATGGGATTATGAATCAGTGGCATATAAGCATGAACTGTTTCCTTTATAAGGTACTGAGGTGACACATATTGTTTATGTATGGAACCTATTGAATTTTAGATTGGTTTCAGATGTGAGTGGGATGAGGGTTGGTGAAATTCTGTGAATTTATTATTGAACTAGTATTCTGATGGTCTGGTGGGAATGGCTATAAATTAATGGTATGTGTGTTTGGTAGTGGAAATTTTTATGTTACGCTTGAGGAGTGGTTTGAGAAGAATCCATATGGTGGGGAGTGCACCATTATCCATTTGAGGGAATGACCCTTGCCTAGAGTTTTATTTATTGGATTTTCATGGATGTCATTTCCATGAGTTGAGAGAGGGTAGTGTTTTGGTAGATTCTCGATAGCACTATGTTATGAGTGATTTTTGGGAATTCCTGATATTTTTGTTTGGTGATATATGTGATGTGAACTATAGTAACTAGGTCTTGACGTAGTGATGTGACTAAAAAAACTATCATATATTGGGGATAACAAAGTTTGTCATGGTGATGTCACCCTCCTATGAGGGGGAATTTTGATGTGATAGTCCATTCATTGGATTAATGATGGTGAACTTTGATTTTAGTGTTTATAAGTATGATTTAAACTATATTACTCAAATAATTCCAAATGTGGAATTTTATAATTTATCAGATGGAGTCCGAGTATTAGCCTTAGGCATTGGGTAACTTGATATGGTCTATATATGATTAGGTTTGAAATGATTCATGCTTGAGATAGGGAATTAAAACCATTTTATTGGAATTATGGTTCATCATATGGAATCATATTGAGTATTAGGTACAGAAATTGGAGTGGATCCTTCAAATGGTCAAAATTTTCCTTTGGGGATAAGGGCATTGAGATCAGGTAAATTGATTGAGTGTTGGTGGCTGAAGATGAGTGTTTTCATGGAATGTTGGGAAGGGTATTTATGGAAGGTTATTTTTCATATAATTGGATATAGTGAGCTAAAACTATATCTGGTGCATCAGTGTGGATTTGAAAAGTGTGTTTCAGGATTAAAATGTGATTTTTAGATAAAGTTGGTGTACTCATATCTTTAAAAAGATGGCAGTTACACATCAATCCCAATTTGGATTTAGAAAAAATAATTGGTATGAAAAAGTGAATGATGTTTAAATTTTTATTAGGTATAATAGGGGTAAACCACATTTGGTTCATCATTATAAAGTAGGGATATTTTTTTCATAGACAATTCCAATTGTAGGAGCACTGTAACATTAGAAATAGTCATTTTGAGATAATTCTAATGGTTGGGGGAACTATATTCCTAATGATAAATTTAGAAAGTATTTGATAATGATTTAGGGTGGATATGATTGAGTAAGTTATGTATCTATGTTTTAGTTAATGGTCATAGGAGTTGGCTTCAGTTTTGGTGGTTTGAGCATATTGAGTAGGAGGTTGTGTATTGGATGTGCTTTAAGAATTTTGTAATGGAACATGACTTATTTATAATAAATTAATGACTCTTATAGGTTGATATGTAATTATATGAACAACATGACTTCTCATGGGTATTAAATGTAATTATGGGAGAGTTTGTACTTCCCATGTGAATGCAGGGGTCTTAAATTTTAAGAAAATTTATATTTTTGAATTTGTGGGGGTGATTTTTTAACTAGAACATAGAATTGAGTTCTAATGATTCTAAACCCTAAAATTGTTTATTTTGGATGGTTAATGGGGATCAATTGGTTATAGGGAGGCCTAAACGTGAATTAAAAATAGCTCAGGGTGGCCGAGCTACTATAGTGAAAAAATGCATCCACCACCGGCTAGCTGGTTGCTGGACAGTGGAACTCCCTTATACGGGGGTGACACCAACTTGAAGATGGTCAATTTAAAATGTGTAAGTACCATTTTTTCCTATTTATCTTATTAGGGTAAACCCCCTCTCTTCATCCTCATTTATTACGTGGGGGATATGGGGTCTTCCCCCTGCACCTCTTAGTTTCCCCTTGGGTTGGGGTGGTGTTCGTTAGACTTTTCAATAATTATTCAAGGTATGAATGCCTTCTAATCCTCTCATTATTCTTTCCCATCATTGTAACTAATTTAGGGATGTTTTATTTAGGTTGAAAATTAATATTTTTTCAGATAATGGTGAAATCACCAGATTTCTTCAAAACATTCTTGTAGCCTAGGAATAGGATGTCCCAAGACGATGTCCATTGAATCATAAAATTTACATCTAACCATGAGTTTATTTACTTTTTTTGGTCAAATAAAAGTTAATTATTCATGGAATCTATTTTTATGAATAGTTTTTTTGTTTCGGTTGGTATTAGGACTCTATTTAGGGCCTCCCAATGCTGGAAGGATTTGGTTCTAATGTGATGTGGCGACATAATTATTTTTTTTAATATGAACAATTTTTAATAAATTATTTAATTAATAATATTTTTTATTATTAATTTGTTTTAGATATTTAAATGTATTAGGATCTTAGTTGGTGACATGATCAAGTTTAAGGCATGGACGAACCTCGGTGTGTCTCAACAAAGCAACTAACTCTCAAAAACAAATGGGAAATATTCTTAAAGATAGGTGGTTTCAGTAATATCCCTATAAATTTATGATATTATTAATGTGCATGTGTTATGAAATCTCTCCACTTAAGGTTATTCCCTTTGGGTTAAATGGTTTATTTAACTTAAATTGAATGTTTATGTTAATTAATGTGGCTGAACAAATTCAATGCCTTAGATGAGATGACCAAAGTGCCTAGGCCAAGACGGTCCTAGTGCAATGTCTTAATTCCTCATCCACTAAAGGATGAGGCATTTAACATTGATATTTTTTACATTTGTACCCATAGGGGATTGATAGTGTCGAGGAGACTTTGTTTCCCTAGTGTATAATCCCTTGACTTCCTCTTGAGGGAGGAGTGTTGCTGCATGAGACGATAGTCCCAAGAGAGATAGGTGGGAACATTGAGATACCTTTTGGATTCTAGACTTCTTGAGAGGTGAGTTCATACCTAATGTGACTTTTCAAACCATGCATCGGAGAATAAGATAACTCTAATAAGAAGTTGAGTGTATACATAGAGGACCTTAATAAGGTAAAACTTAGAAGGCCCCATATTCCCCTTCAGGATATTGGGATTTGAGACAAGAGAAGGATGAGTAATCCTCTCCCATCTGATGTGAATAGACCTAGGTAGAAAGAACATGGAGGGTTTTTATTGGTTGTGTGAGTTTACTAACCTATAGGTACCCTGAACATGGATATATCCCTTTAGATATCTCTCAATATTTCTATATGTGAGGTTATTCCCATGAGGCTCATGAGGCCGAGCAATAATTTTAACCCTAGAGAGGGGTGTGACATCCTCTGAGATACATGTGATGATATTTAGAACTCTCGTGGGATTACCAAATGTATGTATTGACCTAGAAAACTATTATAGGTACACTGATTATTGGATTACCTTCATCAGCTATAGTGGAATATGGATAGTATTGAAAGGTTTGGGAGTTTTTACAATCATTACTTTTATTTTATTATTATATGAAAAGGAAGACTCAATTTTAGTGTACAGATATGTGGATGAGATTCCATGGATTATGATAATGGTTTTGAAGAATCCATGTTTTTAGATCTCGGATGTTTGAATATAATTGGATGGGTCCCTAAATCCATAAGATTTAGTTATGGCTACCCCATATTTTGAGTTGGACATAATGTTTGGATGACTCATATTTGGTTTTGTATACCATTATAGCTTCCATGTATTTGGAGAATGGATGTTGTAATATAATGGTATGGGTCCTTAGATTCATTAGTAAATAATTTCCATGGATTTAGGGATTGAAATAAAGTTGTGATACCACGGATTTCGAGTTTATAAACCCTTGAAGCTTCCATGGATTTAAAACATGATGTTGAACTACCATGGGAAGGGTCTCCAGAGTCAAGATGATATGGTTGGGGATTCCATGGATTTGAATCCCACATGTTAGTTGCTTGGAAAATTCATCATGAAATTCTCAAATACACCTTGGTGCTATCTGAAGTAGGTTTGGGTGATCGAGGTCATGGATCTAAGGATCGAATAGGGTTTTCTATTGGTTTATTTTTCTATATTGAATTTATTTATTTTGAGTGTTTCACATGAAAATATAATTGTATTTTTGGAATTTTATGAGGCCACATTGGTGGTTTCCTTATATAATCACACCCTACTTAGGTGGCCATGGAACTTGGGTACCCAAGAAGATTCTCACTTAGTTTTAGGTACAGATTAGGATAAGTCCCATGATGAGGTTTTATGTGGTCGAGTGATATGGATGAGGTGACATTATAAGACTAAGATGAGGTATATATTTGGTTTGTATTAGTTTTTGTATTTTATTTGTATGACTATTTTATATTTTCAACCTTCCCAATGGGAGATTGGTCTTGTATGACATTATTTTCTTCATTCCATTTATTATGGTTCAGATGTCTTATTATTATACACACTCTATTTATATACTATTTTGAATGATGTTTGAAAATTTTGATATTATTACATACTCTAATTTAGGGGTTCTAGTCACCCCATGGTGCTACCTTTGACCCTTGAAACTAATTGGAATCATCAAGTATATGGGGAGGCACACTTGAGGTCATGTGGATAACTGGTTTGGATACTATTCATAATGTGAGTCAAGATAAGATATTACATAGATGCACCTAGGGGTAATAAACAAGAAAAGGTTGGTTGGTTATTTACTCGATCTTTACCCAGTGCATGATAAAGAGACCTAATTGGACACTTATTTTTACGCTTCCATTGGATATTATTTGGTTAAATCACATTATCTTGGTGAATTATTAAGAAGAACAGTATGATAGAATCTATGACAAGCTATAATGAATTGAATGTGATATATGATGAACCTAATGTTCAATAGGTTTATAAGAAGGTTTCATAATTTAGGAAGTATTTAGAATGAATTTAATATGATTTATTACTTTGGTTAATGATGTTTGATGGTCACACTATGTTTTTATTTAATTTAAAGAAAGGATAGAACTAGGAGGAATCATGTGAAGAGTGAATGTGTGGACAATGTAATAAACATCCTCTTGAGAAAAAAAATGAAATGGGATATGGAATGAAAAATATTATAGTAATTCTCACCTGACTATCTTAATATATGAATGGTAACATGAACCATGATAAACTTCCAAATGTCCTATGGAAGGAACAACTCTCCATTGAGTATTTTATGTGAAAAATGCCACCTTCCATCAGTGGTCCCACCAATACACTTATTTATTGCAATATATCAGTGATATAAAAAAGATATTATCTATTCTCCCACACTCATACCAAGAGAAAATTATTTTTTATTTGTATCATGTTTAAGTTGAATTTGATCAATGATAACAAGAATATGACGAAAGAGGATGAAATTGACTCAATGATATGGGAAGAGTTTAAGAAAGTATTTTTCAATAAGTATTTACCCCTATATATTCACACTAAAATAGAGAGGGAACTTCTTCAACAGTATCATATTGATGATGAATAGATTCATACCTATGAGGATAATTTTACAATAATTAAAATTTATTCTTCAGATTTTATCATTGAACTTGAATGAAAAATTTAATGATTCATTAGTGACTTAAGACCAGTATCTGAATTGAATTGGATATAATATGCATTGATAGAAACAATTAAATTTTTTATTGTTCTCTAAATATATAAATATATATTATAGACTCTTCTTATTTTTATGGTTATGCATATAAGAAGATAAAGATAGATTTTGAGGAAATTCCAATAATAAGACCAATGGATTAAAGAAAATTAATCTTAATTCATGTAAAATGTGTTCATGGACACAAGGGGGAAATTTAATTAAGGGCCATGGTAAAAAAATTTAGTGTGGAAAATAATACTGTCAATAAAATAATGCTAAATTGATGTGAAGAAGTCATCTAATGAAATTTATAGAGAGAAAAATAATTTAAACTTTCCACCGACACTCTAATATAGTAAATTTAAATAGAATTGACTTTAAAAAAATCCGTTCATGAATCTATGGGTTAATGATTAAAATCACCACCAATAACCTCTTAATAAAAGAGATAATGGGAAATCTCATGAAATCGACGCTAGTAAAGTGGGTCATGAGAATGAAGTGGTGAAAGGTATACTTACCATTCATAATGGAACTACAAATGTCTATTCTAATTCAACCTCTACCCACTCATTTATATCTGAAGATTTTTCTAAGGGTACCAAATCACCACCTTGATGATTAGGTGTTGAGTTATAAGTAAAAAAAATTAACTGTACAATGATCATATCTCAAATTTATAGATCCTCTCTAATAGAGGATTTTGGGAATATACTTCATGCAATTTTTTCTATTCTTACTCTATTTTAATTTGATTTTATTTTTAGAATAGATTTTCTTTCATTATATATATAACATATCAATTTTTGATGAAGGTAAACCACATTTTATATTCTGAATCAACCTATGATTTTCTATTGATGCAAGGTTGGATATGAAATTCCAATGAAAATTACTTCCATTATATGAAATTACAACTTACTCATGTTGGATATTTTTCTCAAATAGTTGTGGCGGGGGCAATTAACACTGAATATGTGCCACTTTTTTGGGATTATTTTAATCTATTTTATGATGAATTTCTTATTCCTCCCAAAAATCCTGAAGTTGAGCTTTTCATAAAATTCATATATGGTGCTACCCATATTTCAAAGACTCCTTATATAATAACCCCAATTTAGTTGTAGAAATTGAAGAATAAACTCTACGATATTATAGAAAAGTGATTCATATTCCCACGTTTTCCACCATCGGCTGTACCTATTCTTTTTATTTAGAAAAAATATTTTTTTATGAAAATTTATATTTATTATTAAGAACTTAACAAGATAACTATTAAAAAAAAGTATCGTCTACCCCACATTGATGGTTTGTTTGATCAACAAAAAAGATATCAATACTTTCCCAAGATTGGCCTTCATTTTTGATATCATAAATTGAGTTTCAAGAAGGAATATATACCAAATATGACCTTTCTTTTGAGTTATATTCACTAGGAATTTATAGTTATTATATTTTAACTTACCAACTCCTCTATTATCTTCTAGGATCTAACTAATAGAGTGTTTAAATATTACCTTGATCTATTTTTGGTATATGTTTTAGATGAAAATATTATAAATTAAAATATAAAGGAAGAGCATGAAGATCATTTAAGGATTTTATTGAAGACCTTGAGGAAGGAAAATATGTGTGTAATGGCCCGAGTTTTTGGGGTCCATTACTTTGTGAAAATCTTGTGTTGGGTTTTCTGGTCTGGGAATCTTAGTGAATTTTGGCGTAACGGTAGTCCTACCGGTAGCCTTAGCCTACTAGTAGCAGGCCTACTGGTAGCTCGGTCTACCGGTAGCTGCATCATGCCGGTAGCTCTATCTACCGGTAGCTCGGTCTACCGGTAGCTGCAGCCTACTGGTAGCTCGGTCTACCGGTCGCTGCAGCCTACCGGTAGCTTGGCTACCAGTGGCTGACAGCCACCCATAACTCAGCTACCGGTGGCTCTATCCTACCCCACGGGTACTTTCCAGTGGCGCTCCTTGCGCAATTAGGGTTTTAAACCATATTTTGACTCCTTTAAGCATGTTTTAAAGCCCGGTAATGCCCATAAATGTTTTAATTAAGTATTTAATGAATTAACCTGGTGTGTGCGTCGATTTAAACCACCCGACCCCTTTAATAACGTTTGGGGCCGCGTGGTCAACCCATGACCCCCACTCCTTACGCAGTTTCACGTTCTTATCTCAACTGCCCCAGACCCTTATAAACTAAAGGGTTCGTCGTGGGTTTCTTCTTTTCTCATTCACCCTGTGCTAGATTACCCTTCCTTTAGGCAAGCCACATTGCTATGCGTGAAGTTCCGCGCCCGGCCTAAGTGTTGATAGACGAGCCTATTTTCATTCAGGCGAGCCGCATCGCTATCTGTGAAGTTCCACGCCAGTCCTCAGTGTCGATCGTTGACCAATAGGTAGGGAATTTCTCCTTCACCTCTCTCTTTTGTGTATCATGCGGGGTGGGCATGCTTTTGATTCTGTAGAATTGGATAAACCATACCTAAATAAAGATAATGAATGGATTATTTAAAGAAATAAGGGGGGGTTGTGATCATTGATACTGTTTTATATTATGATCTTCTTTCTGAATTGTGTGGCTTACGCCTACTGAAAATCGAGGCTGTTGGTGGTCGTTGTCTGTGCACTAACGAACCCTTACCTCTAGTGATGTTTAAATGGATCGTGTTTGTGGTGGATAACCCTTACTGTGTAAAGGAATTTTGTTTAATTATGTATATTCGGCTAAATGAATTGGAAGCACCGGGATAAATTCTTTTCTGTGATAACCCCAGTTAAAGCACACGGAAATTGAAATCATGGAGTGTGTTAAATCTTATAAATCTGAAAATACTGGCATGGCCCTGCTTTGTGTTGGTGGTAGTGGTTTGGTTGTTTTCTTTTATGGAACGATTGCTGGAGATGTGGGAGGGGATGGTATCCCCTATTTTTATACTCTCGGTGGTTATGAAATTGGGGATGGGATCCCCTATTGTTATGGATTCGGTGGTTGTGAGTTTTAAGACCAGGTGGTTACCTTGTTTATATCACTAATTGGGGTGGGATCCTCTGTTGATGAAAAACCTTTTTGGGGGAGGGGACACGGGGCAGTGTCTCGGGGTTGTCTTTGGTTCCAGTACTTCGAGGGATCTAACTTATTCTTTTTTTGTTGTGACTTTACAGGAGAACTAGGTGTGGATACTTAATTGATGTTTGGCTGGTTTCTTTTCCTTAGTTATGCTTATGGTGTTAGTTGCCCAGTAGTGCTTAAACATATTTGAACATTATTACTGAACATGAAAATGAGAAAGTGGCAATGGGTTTATTGGTGAGAGTCGTGACTCAGACCTGAGTGTTGTTTGTGTCCTTTAGGCTGGCTGAAGAAAAACCTAACTTAGGTGAGTGCTTTTTACCTATATATACATACTTGTAGTTTTTTGTTTCTTATTGGCACCCCACCTAAGTTGAGAACTTAGTGTCGAACACCCCCATTTCATGGGGGAGGGTGTTTTTCCCAACACTATTATTAGTGGCTGGTTATTAGCTCCATTTCTACTCCCTTTCCCGGATAGCCCAAATGCCTTCGGGTAGGCTGTGATGGCCTGAGGTCCATTATTAGCCCAAGAATATTCGGGTAGGGTAGTGTGGGGTTTGTCCAGGTGTGTGAGGAAGGTGGTTTCCCAAGTGTCTTCGGGATGAGGCCCAGGTGTCTTCAGGCGTGGTAGTGGATCTTCTAGCACAGGTGTCTTCGGGCGTGGTGGTGGTTATTCTGGCCTAGGTTTTTGCAGGTGTGGTTACGTGTGACAGTTGTGGCCCAGGTGTTTGCGGGTGGGATTCGGCAGTGGGACTGCGTGTGGTTGTGGCCCAGGTGTGTGCGGGCAGGTGTGGCAGTGGGACTGCGGTGAGAATGACGAGATTGGTTCGATGCGTAGGATGTCTCAATGACCAGTGGGAAAGTGGCACGGGGTACCCAAACATCGATGTGCTCTTATTATATATATTACTTGACTTGCATTATTTGGGGAGTGTGACTTGGTGAGGCTTGGGTGGATAGTTTACCTTGTTAGGTGTTTGGTTTACTCCTTTTCTCACAGGACTTTAGTACGTTCCCCCACTTTTGCATGAGAGTATTTGGTTTTCCCTACTGAGTGTACTTGTATCCTCACCCTACATATATAAAACTGCTTTCAGGTTTTTAGGAGGACTTTGGGGATCACGCAGGACCATACTAGCTCGGACCTTTGGGGTAGTTGCAGTTGCTGATTTTTTTTCTTTCTTTGGTACTTACCTTTGTAGTCACTTTTATACTTTGTGGCTTTTACTTTTTTGAACATGCATGTGGGAATGGTTTACTTTTGGATTTACTTTTCTTTTAGTTTTGGTGTTGTTGGGTTTCATCATCTTAACTCTCGATCTTATAAAACAAAAAGGCGTAATGCCTTCCATTTGTGTGTAATTTTTGTACCCTTGGTTCTAGTCGCCACTCCGGGACCTATTGAGGGCGGATCTCGGGGGTCATTATCTCTCCTTCAACTTAAAGAAGGAAGGTCCTGGCAATCTGGTGACCCTTCCCCCTTTTTGGTGAAGGCGGGTCGTGGAAGAAGGGTATTAGAGGTGATGGTTGAGAGATAGGATGGAGTGTGGAGTTAGGCACAGTGAGGATTTCATGGCATGGTAGGGAAACAGTGTTGGGTGACCTTGGTGCGTGAATTAGGCCAAGGAAGACCGGCTAGGACATGGGATTTTACGGCCCCCCGTGATCCGATGCAAGGACTCTGGACCTACCGAACGACCAAGTGAGGCCACGCTGATTGCAGGGTAGAGAGAAACAAGGAAAGGTACATGCATCCTAATGACTTGTGTTCTTGTGTTTCTGGGGTGTTTTGGGAATGAAGAATAAATAAAAATTTTAAGAAGTTTTAAAGAACGACATTCTGCACTACTTGGGCTTAGGCACTCCTTGTTTACCTTGCAGCTATGGCACCTGGAAGGCGACCGCGTGTGGTACAGGCGATCGAGGCCCCGCAGACTACCTTGGACGATCGGCAGAGATCTGACCGGGAAGAGGAGGATGACCAGTGGTAGAGGAATATTCGGGCCTTCCAGCGATAGACCCTCGAGAAGTATGAGGGAAGCACCTCTAACATGAAGATGGAGAGCTGGCTAGAGGAGCTGGTGATAGCCTTCGGCTTGATCCGGGCTCCGACCGAGTACTGGGTTCCTCTTGCCGTCAGCCAGATGCAGGGAGCGGCGTGTCAGTGGTGGGCGCTTTACCTGGGGGAGAGGAGAGAGGCTGAGGTGGTATGGGCTGGTTTCGAGAGGGAGTTCCGGACGGAATTCCTCTCTTTAACGATGAAGGTGGAAAAAAGATAGGAGCTACTCTCCCTCCAACAGGGGAGTATGTCAGTGAGGGAGCTGGGGATCAAGTTCAAAGACGTCCTACATTTTGCTCCGGACCTAATTCCCGACGAGGAGACTCGGGAAAGATGTTTGGAGGAGGCGCTCCAACCCTCCCTCAAGTATGTTGTTACCCCCTTTACCCTTCTGATGTACTTGGAGGTCCAGAAGAAGGCCGAAGTGGTGGAGAGGATGCATGCTCTAGGAGGAGTGTCACGAGAGGGGATCCAGCTGGGACCATCGAAGGGGAAGGCCGTCATCACCAGGCCTCCAGCGTCAGGACCCTCCAAGTTCCGACCGATAGGGAGCAGGCCGTAGCAGTTTCAGTTTTGATCCCCTGGTCCTCGTCCATTTCCTTCGGGCCCGGGAAGGCGGTGCTTCATCTATGGGAGCCTTGGACATCTCCGGAGTTAGTGCTCGGACCAGGTATAGTACGGTGGTGTCGGACAGCCCCACCACCCTCCCCAGCAGCAGCTTCTATCCAGGCCTTTCCAGTAGCAGCAGCAGCGACAGCGAGCTCCCGCTCCTCCGAGGGAAGACATAGAAGGAGGAGGCTGACCTCAGGGCACTCCTCAGGGACCTTCACCGGGGCGTGGTCGGGGAGGTGGCCGACAGCTGAGGGGCAGAGGAGCTGGGCGTGGACAGTTACACACCGCAGAGGCAGCAGTTCCAGCAGGGCTGGAGGTTTTTCGAGGTACGATCAGTTTTTTTAGTACCCTTGCTTATGCCTTGTTAGATACCGGAGCTTCGCACTCCTTTGTTGCACCCAGTCTAGCTCGTGCCTTGGGTCTAGATGTCGAGAGACTCCCAGTGCCCCTGGTGTTGACCACACCAGTTGAGGGTCAGACCGACTTGTTGTTTGTTTGTCGGGGATGCAGACTGATGATAGGGCCACATCAGTCAGTTAGGGATCTTCTTCTGCTACAGATATAGCCATATGATGTCATCCTAGTCATCGACTGGATATTCTCTATCTGTTTCGTCATCGACTGCTTCCGAAGAAGGATCATGTTCTCAGACTTGGGCGGTCGACGTGTTGTTTTCATTGGCGAGCGGAGCAGTCAGAAGGGAAACAGGTGAAAAGAACCCCTCCTCTCCTTGTTAGCTGAGCTGTCAGTAGGGTCAGTAGATGCTGAAATGGTGGAAGTTTCATAGATCGTCCATGGGTTTATGGACGTCTTCCTTGAGGAGGTAATGACTCTACCCCCTCAACGTGATATCGAGTTCGGGATAGACCTGCAGCCCGGCGCTCGTCCAATCTCAATGGATCCTTACCGGATGGCACCTTCAGAGCTACGAGAGTTGTGGATCCAAATTGACGATCTGGATGAAGAGGGGTTATGTTCGGCCGAGTGCGTCACCGTGGGGTGCTCCAATCATGTTCGCAAAGAAGGAAGATGGTGGTCTTAGGTTTTGCATAGACAACAGGAGGCTGAATTAGGTGACGATCAAGAATCGCTACCCTCTTCTGAGGATAAATGATCTTTTCGACCAGCTGAAAGGGGTAGGATGGTTCTCGAAGATCGACCTACGGTCTGGGTATCACCAGATGAGAGTGAAGGAAAGTAAAATACCGAAGACGACGTTCAGGTGCAGATATAGACACTTCGAGATCATAGTCATGCCCTTCGTCATTACGAACGCCCCAGCTGTGTTCATGGGTCTTATGAACTCCATATTCCGGGAGAACTTGGATCGGTTCGTGGTTATGTTCATCGATGATATCTTGATCTATTTGAGATCAGGGGAGGACCATGCAGAGCACCTGAGGACGGTTTTGGAGGTCCTCCGACAGCACTAGCTCTATGGTAAGTTGTCGAAATGCAAGTTCTGGACACGATAAGTGCACTTCTTCGTGCATGTGGTGTCCGAACAGGGGGTATCGGTGGACCCGTCAAAGGTTGAGGCAGTTGTTTCTTGGGTAGCACCCAAGAATGTGGCAGAGGTCCGTAGTTTCCTCAGGCTGGCAGGTTACTATCATAGGTTCGTACCCAACTTCTCCTAAGTAGCAGCCCCTTTGTTAGCCCTGACCAAGAAAGACTAGGTTTTCGTGTGGAGTGAGCAGTGCGAGTCAGCCTTCAACTATCTGAAGGAGAAGTTGGTTAGTTCCCTAGTGCTGAGTTTACCAGAAGAAGGGGCGGCCTATGAGGTGTTCTGTGATGCTTTAGGACAGGGCATGGGATGTGTGTTGATGCAGCGACAAGGGGTGATCTCTTATGGGTCCAGGTAGCTACGCCCCCATGAGCATAATTACGCCACCCATGACCGGTAGCTTATAGTGGTCATTTTTGCACTAAAGTTATGGTGGCACTACCTCATTGGAGAATGCTTTGTGGTCTTCATATATCACAAAATCTTGAGGTATATCTTCTCCCAGTGGGACCTAAACTTGCGACAGCGGAGATGGGTGGAGTTCCTCCAGGATTACGACTTCAAGATCTCTTATATTGAGGGCAAGGGCAATGTAGTGAACGATGCCTTGATCAGGAGGACGCAAAAGGATGTGGTCCGAGAGTCGGCGGATGCCTGGAAGGTGATGGAGGAGTTGGCTGCCTTACACCAAGATGCGAGGATGGATAGCAGTAGAGGTTTCCTGTATCAGATGATAGTGCAGTCATCTCTGTTTCAGCAAGTGGAGGAGTCTCAGTGGGGACACCCAGAGTGCGAAGTGATGTGTGACCGAGTTGACCAGGGCAATGCTCCGGAAGGATAGACTGAGGATGGTCAGAATCAGATGCTTTTCCAGGGAAGGTTGTTTGTTCCAGAAGTGATGTGTGGTAGGGTTCTCAGTGAGTTCCACAACTCACCTCTGGAGGTACACCCAAGAGTTTCCAAGATGTACCAGGGACTGAAGAGGCAGTTTTGGTGGCTCGGAGTTAAGCGAGCGGTGGTAGAGTTTGTGGCCAAGTGCTTAGTGTGTCAGCAAGTGAAGGCTGAACACCGAGTTCCAGGTGGCCTACTGTAGCCTCTAGATGTCCCTAAGTGGAAGTGGGATGACATCTCGATGGATTTCTTCATGGGACTACCCAAGGTCCAAGGGGGATATGACGCCATCTGGGTGGTAGTGGACCAGTTGATGAAATCAGCTCACTTTCTGGCGACCAGGGAGTCGATTATAGTGGATGCTTTAGCGCAAAGGTACGTGGATGAGGTGGTGCGGTTGCATGGATTTATGAGGTCTATAGTCTCGGATAGGGATGCACATTTTACCTCACGAGTCTAGAGGGGTTTGCAACATGCTTTTGTCACCCAGCTACGACTTAGCACTGCTTTCCACCCCCAGGTAGATGGGCAGACAGAGCCCACCATCCAGACGTTGGAGGATATGCTGGGGGCATGTGTTCTGGACTCATGGGGATCATGGGTGTGATACTTTCCCCTGTTAGAGTTTGCCTACAATAATAGCTACCACTCTACCATTGGTATAGCCCCGTTTGAAGCCTTATACGGGAGGCCATTTCGTTCACCTGTGTGTTGGACCGAAGTAGGAGAGGCAAGCATCCTTGGCCCAGAGGTGGTGCAGAGCACAACAGAAAAGGTTCAGCTCATACGGGAAAGGATGAAGGTGGCCCAGGACCGACAGAAGTCATATGCAGATACCAGGAGGATGCCCTTGGAGTTTGAGGTTGGATACCACGTGTTATTAAAGGTCTCCCCTCAGCGTGGGCAGTGGAGGTTCGGCAAGGGGAGTAATCTTTCTCCCGGGTTCATCGGACCGTTCGAAGTGTTACGGTGGGTCGGTGAAGTGGCTTATCAGCTAGCATTACCACTACCGCTACTAAGGATACATGATGTATTCCATGTGTCCCAGCTCTGTTGGTATCTGCAAGATGATTCACACGTCCTTGATTGGGGTGATCTGGACATCGAGGACGACGTGACTTTTGTGGAGAGACCAGTGATGATCGAGGATCGCAAGGAGTTGGTGCTTCGTGGGTGAACCATTCCCTTGGTTCGTGTGTTGTGGAGACATGGTGGGCTTGAGGATAGTACATGTGAGAGGGAAGCACAAATGTGTACCCAGTACCCGGAGTTGTTTTGAGTTTTGTTCCTTGTTTCACCTGTTGTGGTAGAACGTTTTGTCTTTTTGGCTATGAAATGTACTAGTTTTCCTTCCTCTAAATGTGTGTGAAAAGCCCTGGCTACGGGGGAGGAGAGAACCCGACCCCTAGTCAAGATGCATTAAGGTGGATGTGATTAAACCCGTTCGGGTGAGTCAGTGCTGCCCAAAGCGGATAATATCTTGACATGGGGGAGGAGACTCCCCAACCCACATGTCTGGGTAGTTTGACATGGTATGTTGCTTGGTTCTTGATAGGAATGTGTGTTTAATTAGCATGGGTTCACTCCTAAGAGTTATCTTTCGAGGTGGTTGTTTGGACCCTCTCTTTCCTTTTGGTTTGTTTTGATTCTTGAGGATGAGAATCGTTTAAGAGGTATCTGATGTAATGGCCCAGGTTTTGGGGGTCCATTACTTTGTGAAAATCTCGTGTTGGGTTTTCTGGTCTGGGAATCTCGGTGAAGTTTGGTGTAACAGTAGGCCTATCGGTAGCCTTAGCCTACCGGTAGCAGGCCTACCGGTAGCTCGGTCTACCGGTAGTCGCAGCCTACCAGTAGCTTTGTCTACTGGTAGCTTGGTCTACCGGTAGCTGCAGCCTATAGTTAGCTCGGTCTACCGGTGGCTGTCACTCACCGGTAGCTCTCAGCTACCGATGGCTCTGGCCCACCCCGCGGGTTCTTTCCAGTGGCGCTCCTTCCTCAATTAGGGTTTTAAACCCTATTTTTGACTCCTTTAAGTGTGTTTTAAAGCCCGGTAATTCACATAAATGTTTTAATTAAGTATTTAATGAATTAATCTCGTGTGTGTGTCGGTTTAAACCACCTGACCCCTTTAATAGCATGTGGGGCCACGTGGTCAATCCACGACCCCCACTCCTTACGCGGTTTCACGTTCTTATCTCAACTGCCCCAGACCCTTATAAACTAAAGGGTTCGTCATGGGTTTCTTCTTTTCTCATTCACCCTGCGCTAGATTACCTTTCCTTCAGGCGATCTGCATCGCTATGCGTGAAGTTCTGCACCTGTCCTAAGCATTGATAGACAAGGATATTTTCATTCAGGTGAGCCACATCGCTATCTGCGAAGTTCCACACCAGGCCTCAACGTCAATCGTTGACCAATAGGTAGAGAATTTCTCCTTCGCCTCTCTCTTTTGTGTATCATGCGGGGTGGGCATGCTTTTGATTCTGTAGAATTGGATAAACCAGACCTAAATAAAGAAAATGAATGGATTCTTTAAAGAAATAAGGGGGGCTATGATCGTTGATACGGTTTTATATTATGATCTTCTTTCTGAATTGTGCGGATTATGCCTACTGAAAATCGAGGCCGTTGGTGGTCGTTATCTGTGCACTAACGAACCCTTACCTCTGGTGATGTTTAAATGGATTGTGTTTGTGGTGGATAACCCTTGCTGTGTAAATGAATTTTGTTTAATTACATATATTTGGCTAAATGAATTGTAAGCACCAGGATAAATCCTTTTCTGTGATTACCCCGGTTAAAGTACACAGAAATTGAAATCATGGAGTGTGTTAAATCTTATAAATCTGAAAATACCGGCATGGCCCTGCTTTGTGTTGGTGATAGTGGTTTGGTTTTTTTCTTTTACAGGCCGATTGCTGGAGATGTGGGAGGGGATGGGATCCCATGTTTTTATACTCTCGTTGGTTATGAAATTGGGGATGGGATCCCCTGTTGTTATGGATTCGGTGGTTGTGAGTTTTAAGACCGGGTGGTTACCTTGTTTATATCATGAATTGGGGTGGGATCCTATGTTGATGAAAAACCTTTTTTGGGGAGGGGACACGGGGCAGTGTCTTGGGGTTGTCTTTGGTTTCAGTACTTTGAGGGATCTCACGTATTCCTTTGTTGTTGTGACTTTACAAGAGAACCGAGTGTGGATACTTAATTGACGTTTGGCTGGTTTCTTTTCCTTAGTTATGCTTATGGTGTTAGTTTCCCAGTAGTGCTTCAACTTATTTGAACATTATGACTAAACATGAAAACAAGAAAGGGGAAAATGGGTTTGTTGGCGAGAGTCGTGACTCAGACCTGAGTGTTATTTGTGTCCTTTAGACTGGATGAAGAAAAACCTAACTTGGGTGAGTGCTTGTTACCTATATATACATACTTGTAGTTTTGTGTTTCTTATTCGCGCCCCACCCAAGTTGAGAACTTAGTTCCGAACACCCCCATTTCATGGGGGAGGGTGTTTTTTCCAACACTGTTATTAGTGGCTGGTTATTAGACCCTTTTATGCTCCCATTCTCGGATAGCCCAAGTGTCTTCGGGCAGGCTGTGATGGCCTGAGGTTCATTATTAGTCCAAGAATCTTCGGGCAGGGTAGTGTAGGGGTTGGTCAGGTGTGTGCGGCAGGTGGTTTCCCAAGTGTCTTCGAGATGAGGCCCAGGTGTCTTCGGGCATGGCAGTGGATCTTCTAGCCTTGGTGTCTTCAGGCATGGTGGTGGTTGTTCTAGCCTAGGTGTTTGCAGGCGTGGTTATGTGTGACAGTTGTGGTCCAGGTGTTTGCGGGCGGGATTCGGCAGTGGGACTGCGTGTGGTTGTGGCCTAGGTGTGTGCGGGTGGGTGTGGCGGTGGGATTGTGGTGAGAATGGAGGGATTGGTTCGATGCATAGGATGTCTCAATGACCAGTGGGAAAGTGGCACAGGGTACCCAAACATCGATGTGATCTTATTATATATATTACTTGACTTGCGTTATTTGGGGAGTGTGTCTCGGTGAGGCTTGGGTGGATAGTTTACCTTGTTAGGTGTTTGGTTTAATCCTTTTCTCACAGTACTTTAGTACGTTCCCCCACTTGTGCATGAGAGTCTTTGGTTTTCCCTACTAAGTGTACTTTTATGCTCACCCTACATATATAAAACTGCTTTTATGTTTCCAGGAGGACTTCGGGGATTGCGCAGGACCATACTAGCTCGGACCTTTGGGGCAGTTGCAGTTGCTGATTTTTTTTCTTTCTTTGGTACTTACCTTTGTAGTCACTTTTGTACTTTGTGGCTTTTACTTTTTGGAACATGCATGTGGGAATTGTTTACTTTTGGCTTTAATTTTCTTTTAGTTTTGGTGTTGTTGGGTTTCATCATCTTATCTCCCGATCCTATAAAACAAAAAGGGGTAATGCCTTCCATTTATGTGTAATTTCTATACCCTTGGTGCTAGTCGCCACTCCTGGACGTATTGAGGGCGGGTCTCGGGGGTCATTATCTCTCCAACTTAAAGAAGGAAGGCCCTGGAAATCTGTTGACCCTTCCCCCCTTTTTTGTGAAGGCAAGTCGTGACAATGCGTTACAAATTTATCAAGTGTTATTTTTTCTGTAGAAAGATTCATTCTTGTGTTATATAATCTCAAGAAAGTGTATACTAGTTGATCCTTAAAAGGTGGAAGCTATTGATAAATGGACCAAACCAAACATAGTGATCGAGTTTATAGTTTTCATAGTTTACCTAGATATTATTGATGCTTTATGAGAAACTTATCATGTTTATATAATCTAATATCCATATTACCATGATAGGGATCCATGTTCATTTGGATAGTTGAATGTGAGAAAAATTTCAAGGATGATAGGGATCCAAGTTCATTTGGATAGTTTAATGTGAGTAAAATTTCAAGGATCTTAAGTGAAGGTTAGTCAGTGCATCTATACTCTCACTTCCCTACTATGGAGAATAATTTTAGTTCTATAGTGACCCATGAAAAAAGGAATTGATATGTGTTATTATATAGGATGAAATAATAGTATAATATGTATCACTTTAATTTTAGGTTCATGTGAAAAATTATCAGACTCATGATATGGATCTAGTAGTGTAATTTTTTTATTAAAGATATGGAGGCGTTATTTAGAAGGTTAAAGGTTTGATATACATATACAGATCATAATTTATTGAACTATATATTCACATAGAAATAGTTTAATTTGTGCTAAAGTAGGTGGTTGGAGATGATTAAATATTATGATTCTTCAATACACTATCACCATGGGAAGGAAAACTAGGAAGTTGATGATTCGACTTAGAAGGACCATGATAGTTTTTCCAAGATGAGTATTGAAGGAGATACAATAATGATGTATTTTTAGATGACATATATTGGAATCCTCAAGAAAGGGGACATATATTATCTTTATCATATGAATGTGTAACTATAAATCCATGTATGGATTAAAGAGGAATAGAAGGAGGATGTGGAATTGTAGAAGAAGGTAAGTAATGTTCTAAAGTTAAACCATGATTTTGGTGGAATGATCAAGTTTATGAATCAAGTGTCTTTATTATCAATACTAGACTTGAATAATGATTTGTTAGAAGAATCTCATAGTTCATTAATATATATCCATCCAAGAAGTATAGAGATTTATAAAGACCTAAAATATTATTTTTGGTGGGACAACATTAAATGGGATATTTCAGAGTATGTATCTTGATTCCTAATATGTCATCAAGGTAATTCTGGGAGACAAATGTCAATGTAGTTGTTACAACCATTACCAAACCAAAATGGAAATGAGAAAAAATCACTAGGGATTTCATACTCATACACCCCAAAACATATAAATACCATAAAGATATTTGGGTTTTAGTAAATCACCTCACAAAGTGACAAATTTTATTGTATCTTCTTTATATATTAGGTTTACTTTGAAGTTCTTGAAAAGTATTTAGTAATATTTGAATACATTTTTTAACTTTATCACTTCATGTCATTCTCAGACAGATGGTCAATCTAATACGACTATTAAAAACCTAAAAGATAAGTTCGAATGTTATTATATTTATTTAAAAGGTGGTTTGGATCAACACTTCCCTAGTTGAATTTTCTTAAAAATATATATTTCACTCAAGATTTTAGATGGATCTGTTTGAATCCCTATATGGAATAAAGTTATTAATTCCAATGTGATAGTGTGAGGTTGAAGAAAAAAAACCTATTGTGGACTAATATAGCTAAATAAATGGAAAATAATGTTAGTCTCATTAAATAGCATATCACAACAACTCATATTCAAGAGAAAAGTTTTTTTGGAAATCATCGGTGATCTCTAGAGTTTAATATTTGTGAATAGGTATTCCTAGGAATATATCCATAGAAAAATATTATGATATTTCTCAATAAGGTATATCTAATCCCAAGATATATTTTCCCCTATGAAATTTTGGTTCATATTAGTACAATTTTTTTATTACTTGGAGATTCCATTGAATCACTCTCAATTTAATGATGTGTTCCACGTATCACTTTTGAGGATGTACATACCTAATTCAAAAATTTTCTAAACCCAAAGGTTATACCACTCAATCATAATCATTATTATGAATAATATTTAGTGTATATTCTAGATCATAGAGGGAAAGTCTTGTGGAATAATACCAGTCACCTTGTCAATGTTTTGTGGTGAAACCATAAATTTGAGGAAGAAACATAGGAATCAGAGTATGTGAGGAGGTAGAAGTGTCATTATTTGTTTTTATATGAGTAAAGAAATTGTGGGGATGAAATTCATATAAAGGGGTAGAATGTAACACCCCTATATTTTATAATATAATTACCATTTAAATGTATTCAATGTTTTCGATAGATTTATTTATACACAACCTTGAATTTAAATAAACCACAATATTTTTTTGAAATATTATTATTAAACTTTACTATTATTTCATAGGCAGAAATGAATAGTAATATATAAATTTTGAAAAATATGTATAATATTTTTCACTTAGAAAATATTTATTGATTAATTCATATGAATTAAGTACTCAATTTTAAATGTTAAAAATAATATTATGTTATAAACTTTTTTCAAAGTATTGTATTTTTATATATTATGTATCTTGATGAAAATTTAAATATAATATGGATAAAATATATTCTTATTTAATGTTAAAAATTGAATAATCATTCATAAATTCATTATCAATTAGTTATAAGTGAATAAAAAATCATTTGATAGCAAAAAAGAGTTTTTTTCAAGAATTATTTTTTGTGTGTACAATTTTTTTTAGTAAATTAAATTAATAATTATTAATGAATGATTTTAATGATATTTTTAGATAATTTATTAAATTTAATGAATTAATATTCATTTAATTTTGGTTATAATAAATATAATGAAAGTAAATTCACTTTATGATTGAAAAATACATTTTCCCTAAATATTATTTGGTCATGTTTTGTGCATTTACATTAGAATTAATTGCATACACTATTAGGAATTGAATATAGTAAAATGAATTACATATTTTTAATTATTATAAATAATATGAGTTAATAATTTAAAACTAATTTTCTACATAACAAATAGTTACCATGGTAAAAATATTGTTATCACGTTAAGGACCAAAAGAGATAAAATAGGGGTTAACCTAAGAGATAAGGTTTAAGATATCACAAAATACATTATTTAATCTTATTAGTTGATTTTATTTTTACCATAATCTAATTATATTTCATTATTTTTTCATTTTATACACTTTACTTTGATTAAGACTTATATTATACAATATTGTTTCAAGTAATCACAAGTTTAACACCTGCATCACTTATAAAAGGGAACATCCTCTTATCACTTCTTTACATCAATTCAACACTTATATTTACTAATATCTACCTAAATACTCTCCAAACATCCCCATATATTTCCTTGAGGTTATGGTTATCCAAAAATACACATCTAAGAAGTCATAATGTTCTTTTTAAGGGAGGATACCCAGTGTATAGGTATATGTTCTTACCGACCATTTACATGTTTATTTATCCTTAAACCTTTTTTAAATCTTCCATAACCACATTAAAATGATTAAATAATATATTTACAATAATAATTTTTTCATGTTAATGTTATATTCATTTTCTATCTCATTTCCATCTAATGATAAATGAAAACATCGCTCTTTCACACATGCATACTACCATCTCCATGAAGTGATGGAATTTATTTTCATCACCATCTCTATTGGACTGTTAAATAGATGAAATTAATGGATATATTTGATTATTAAAACATAGTTATGATTTTATAAACAAATTATATAATATAACTTCTTACCATTCCATTCATTTAAAAATAACAATGTAGCCCATGTGTATATGTGGACTACCACCTCCACGATGTGATGTGTTTTGTTTTTCACCTCTACTTTACATGTCTAGTAATAAAGATAAAATTAATGAATAAATATGATATTAATTTTATATTTTTGATTCATTAAATATGAATTATTATTTACCTTTATTTTATTCCATCAATTGAAAAGTGGAGACATCACTCGTGTGTATGTAAAGACAATTGTCTCCATGAAGTGATGTAATTCATTTTTCATCAAAACCAAATATGGTGGGTTATAAATTTTTATATAATTAATAAATATTATATTAAATACATTATTAATATTATTCATATTATTAAACCATAACCATTGTTCAAGGACCTAAATCTTTGAACCAAAACATTCATGGAAAATAGCCCATTTTTCACTCGAATAATGGTTTTAATAAATAATTATTGATTAAAGTGTAATAATAAATTATAATTTAATTATATATAGTAATATATATATATATGGCTCTATAAATTTTTTATAATAAATAATTATTTATTATATACGAGGTTTGAAAGTATATGAAGAAGTTTAAGACTTGAGGTAATGATTCTTCATCTCAATGTTTTTTCATTGAGATATGTTTCATGTTATACACATATATGTATTTATATGATGTATATATTTCCACTTTAATGTATTAAAACAATAATATCTTCATATTTGTGATATTTAAAGTTCCATTTGAGGTTATTTCTCTCACGTGGTTTATGCTTTAAAAGTTATCTATGCGGTAAGTGTTTAGGTTATAATTTCAGTTCTTTTTGGTTGATAATATTTATCCTCCATGTCTATGATCTTATAAATGTTCTATATAAGTCCTTACTTATACTTGAAATTTTCTAAAATCAAATTTTTTGTACCATTGTCTTTATTTACAATGGTTTAAAATTAATCTTTCTAAAAGTCTTTTAATCAATTCATTTTTGACTTTTTAAAAAAGTGTGAAAAGAATTATCTTTTTTAACATATATGAAAATATTTTCACACCATTTTATACTTCATTAATCATGAATTTTCATTTACATGTTTCAAAGAATTTTTAGATAAAATGATATTTCCATTTTTCAGGGAATTTCAGTTTTAAATTTCACTAAAAGAAAATGATGTTTTCTTTAATTTTAAAATTATAATTTATTTCTTTTATAAAAGATATTTTTCATCTCTGTCAACATAATTTAAGTATTTTTATACATAACTAGGGATATGGTATTATGATACCACCTACATTCATACTTTGGATTTTTTTTGGATGATGATATTTTAAGGAAGATTCTATGAAACCAAATACTTTCCAATGGGTTTATTATGTTATGATGGAATCTCCATGAAACACAATTCTTGTCCAAATTCTATGCTATGATGAAAAGTTTTAAGATCTTGTGGAAAAAAATTAGGCTTTTCATTATATCATAGGTGGGATATGAATTATGTATCCCTCGAATTTATTGGGTAAATATTGATATCTAATGATATAATAAGAATTGGAATGGGGAGTAAACATAGTTTACTAAGGGTATTTTTCCACTATAACTATATTAGTAGTGACCCTTGACTAAGGAAATAATGGTATTGGGGAGTGAACCTAATCCACTATGAGAATTTTTTCTATTTGATAGTATTGGAAGTGATCCTTGAATAAGGAAATAATTTTCAATACTTATTTTCATACCATAAACATATGTTTTATGATTATGATATTCTCTCATGTATCATGATTGGTTATTAATGATTCTAAACTACTATGACTTATGTATTTTTTATGATGAATACGTATTCCATGACTCATTATTAATGATATACGACTTATTGGGTATGAATTTTGTAGTTTATGATCATTTTTTAAAAACCATATATTATCTTAAGATCACTTATGATCATTGACTGATACCTAATTAATTTACCCTTTATGAGCATCTAAGCTCACCCATTATTATATATCCTTTCCCCTAGGTTATGTAGAGAGGTTTTGAGTATGGTATATCCTGTAAGGGTACTTTTTGAGAAGAAATTTTTTGGATATATTGAATATCATTCAAAAAATAAGTATATTATTTATATTATCTCTAAAGAAATTAAACCTTTGTGATTATGGGGTGCGTATTATTGGATGATGTATTGAATATTCATCTAAAATTTTATAATATTTTTATATTTAATGCTTAGGTTTTCTTATACTAATCCTAGAATGAATGAAAAGTAATAATGTATTATAGTACTACCTATGAGGAAACCTTTACAATTCTAGTGTATGTATTATTGTGTGATGTATTAAATATTCATCTAAAATGTTATAATATTTATGTATGTAATGCTTGGGTTTCCTTATACTAATCCTAGAGTGAATGAAAATTAATAATCTACCATAGTACTACTAATAACAAAAAAATTAAGAGGTTTGAAGAAGTACAACTAGTGTTGAACATAATGAATTGATTATGCATAAGATAATGAACTACTCAGATAGAGGAAGATCCATCCATTGAGTATGAAGCATACGAGTTGATGTATTAGGTGAAGGAATAATTTTGGATGATGTATGATGTTTTTGAAGGTGTTATAGAAATCTTAAGGATGATCTGAAAGGGTTAATATTGAGTTTGAGTGAAATATAGACTGTTAGGGTGGAAATAGAAAAATTATTAACAATATATTTCATAATAGTCACTTTTGGATGAGTGATATTAGAATTTGAATGAGTAACATAAACTAAAAATAAGTAATTATTAATTTTTAATGAGTCATCCAAGACATTAGATGTAATGTCCCAGTTCCGGAAACCACCCAGAGGCACCCCATACTCGGTTGGTCACATGGCCTCAAGCGCATTTCCCCAAATGACAGAGGCTGCCGACTAGCAGCAAGGGCCTTGGGTGTGATAGTGGGGAAACTATACCCTCATTGGATGAGTAAAATGCAGAAGAAAAACAAATAGACAACAGCAGAAACTGTAACCATCCATACAAGAGTAAATGATAAACATTGGAAGACTAACAGTAAACAACTGGAGCACACACACCTATATATAAAATGATGCATGATACATATGTTTAGGAAAGAAGCCAAATAATTCACAATGTTAAATACAATACTAAACCAAAGTGCAAAAGAAAACATGTAAACTCCTCAGCATCGCAAGCCATAGCTTGGTCCCATGCTCTCCATCTCCATAGCAAGTCAAGTACCTAAAGTATAAGGGTGCTTTCCCTTATCTATACCTGCAACAATATAGTCTGTTTGGGCCCAAAAGCATGGCCCAAACAAGGTGTGAGACCAGGACCCAGTAGGCAACCACCCAAAGATCTATGCCTAATAGTCAGTGAATACATGGCAATTAAAAGTACAGGTAGCAGTAAACAGGAAAGCACACAGCAGCTACAATCCACAGTGTCTAGCATATAAAGTACATAAGTAACATCCAATCAACAAGTAGAACAATAGGTAACCCCTTGGGTAGTTCTCACAGCCTAACCCTTATGGTTCAACCTACAAGTACTAGCAACCCTCTGGGAGGCACACACAGTCTCACCCCTCTGGCTCAGCTGAAGAATAGACTCTCTGAGGAAGCACTCACCGTCAATTCCCCCTATAGTCTCGTATCATACTAAAGGCTCTCTGGGGAAGCACTCAATGTCTCATTCCCCCTATGGCCCACGTCGAGGAACTACATACTCTTTGAGGAAGCACTCATCGTCAATTCCCCCTTTGGTCTCGCATCGAATTAATAAGACACTCTGGATAAGCCCTTACTTCCATTCTCCCTATGGTCCACTACACTAGATTCTCACAACCCTGTGTAAAACAAACATGAATAGCACGCGTATCGCCCCAAGTAACCCCCAAGAACTACTTGGCTATCATTATAAGGTACAACAGCATAACAGTACAATAGTTCCACTATCCTACAACTAGGCATGGCAACTGGAAAAACGCCTAACAGGCAAAACATGCATGGAAAAACATCCAAAGCACAGTAAAAATTACCTTATTCACAAGCATTGACCTCTACTCAAGCAATAAAGAAAAGAAGGAAAACAACAGGGACAAAATAGGAAACACACAATACCCCATTCAAGGGAATTGGTGTAATTACACAAAATATTCAAACACTTCCAACAGAAAGGCACAAACCACCTACCTCGATGCTAGGAGATCGATATACTTGAACCACGATGATTTATTCTCCTTAGAACGTCGAAGATCTAAGAAAACATCCAAAATTATCAACCCACGATATCTTGAGAAAGAGGGAAAATCATGGGACAAGGCTAAAGCAGAAGAGAGAGCTTACCGAGGCGATCCCAACACAATCGACGGCAGCTGAAACGGAGATCGGATGGAAGATCGGGGGCTCGGAGAAGAAACGCGGTCATACGCAAGATCTCGGCCGAACGAGACCTAGAAGAAGGTCGTTCTGGCGATTAAACGTGACCCCGGTGCGTTTAATGAAAAAAAAGTACACGACGTGTACTTCTGGGGTACACGACATGTACTAGGAATTTCTATACTCCACTTTAAGCGACCTCCACATTGCCCCTACACATTGTGTGTGTAGCCCAGACATGGTCAGAACACGGCTTGCGCGGCTTCAAAGTACACGGCATGTACTCATAAAGTACATGGCATGTATTTTGAAATTTTCCAAATTTTCTCTTTTTTCTCAAAAATGTCTAGAAAAGAAAATTCATACCTGAAACGATGATCTGGGTTCTTACAAATATCCCCCCTTAAAGAAATTCGTCTCTGAATTTCCCTAACGAGGTGTAAAAAAAGAAACCCCAAACAGTTCCGGCCACTGCGATCGTACATCGGCCTCCTTCTCCCAGGTCTCATATTGTACTCGCTCGTGCTGCCATAGCACCCGTACTAGAGACGTGGAAGACGTCGTGCATGGTCCGGTACCTCTGAGGTAACTGCAACTGATAGGCAACCGGCCCAACTCTCTCAAATACCTCAAACGGCCCGACATAGCACGGTGAAAGCTTACCCTATCTCTAAATCCTCTTGTGTCCCAACCTCAGTGCGACACACAATAAAAACTAATCCCCGACCTCGAACTCCAGAGGTCATCTCTGCTGATCAGCATAAGACTTATGTAAAGACTGTGTTGTATCCATCCTCTTCTGAATCAACTCTATTTTCTTTGAGGTCTCCTGAACAAGAGGAGGTCCTTGTAAAGTTGTCTCTCCTGCCTCCAGCTAGCATAAAGGTGATAGGCATGGCCTACCATAAAAAATCCTCATAAGGTGCCATCTGAATAGTCTCCTAAAAAATTTTGTTGTAGGCGAACTCCACAAGAGGGATATGCTTCTCCCAAGAACCGCCAAAGTCTAGAATGCAAGCTCGGATCATATCCTCAAGCACTTGGATCGTACGCTCGGACTGGCCATCTGTCTGGGGATGGTATGTTGTACTCAAAAGTACATGTGTACCCAAAGCCCTCTAAAGTCCCTGCCAGAACTGAGAAGTAAAGTGCCTATCCCTATCTGAAAAAATGGAGTGTGGAACTCCATGTAGACGTACAATCTCTCAGATGTATAGTCGTCCCAGATCATCAACACTGAAGTTCTCCTTAATCGGTAAGAAGTGAGCAACCTTTTTAAGCCTATCGATGACAACCCAAACAACATCGTTCCCTCAAGGCAACCTCGGAAATCCGGTCATGAAGACCATCGCGACATCGTTCCACTTCCACTCCATAATGGGTAACTACTGTAAAAGGACTGCTGGTCGTTGATGCTCCGCCTTCACCTGCTGACAAGTAGAACACCTCAAGAAGAAAACAGCAACACCTCTCTTCATACCAGGCCACCAGTACTGGCGATGAAGATCCCGATACATCTCAGTGATTCCAGGATGAACTGCCCAAACTGAGGAATGAAAATCTCGTATCAAATCCTCACGTATGTATGTTGTCACCCATACACATCCCTGGAAACGCAAGATCTCATCCTCACCCACTGTCCATCTAGGAATAGGGTCCTCTCTTGACACACTCTCCCACATGACTAATCCTTTGGAGTCCAATAGTTTCCTCATTCGTACCTGATCAAGAAGTGTAGAGGTAACAGCTATCGAAGATAGGTAAGTCTATCCCTGTCTGTCGTGCACCTCCAGATCCATCTCAGAGAACAGATCCATGAGTTTCCACTCACTGTTGGCCTCCTGAACTTTCTTGAATCTGAGTTCTTCTTCTCAATGCATCTGCCACTGTGTTGCCCTTTCCCAGCATATAGGCAAGCTCGAAATGAAGAGACTGAAGATACTCGAACCACCTATGCTGTCTCAAATTCAGATCACACTGAGTGAAGATGTACTTGAGTCTCTTTTGATCATTGAAAACCACAAAGTTATCTCCCAGAAGGTAATGTCTCCAATAGCGCAAGGCATGAACAACAGCTTCCAACTCCAGATCCTGTGTCGGGTAGTTCCTCTCATGTGTCCTCATCTGCCGAGACTCGTACGCAATGAATCCATCTCCCTGCGTAAGCACAGCGCCCAGCCCGATACCTGAATCATCACAATAAATAGTATATCTCTTGCCTAGCTCTAGCAAGACTAGTATCAGTGCTGACATCAACCTTCCCTTCAACTCCGGAAAGGCTGACTCACAAGAATCTAACCATAAGAACTTCACCCCCCCCCCTTTTGGTCAGACCTTTCAATGGTGCTGCTAGGCATGAAAAGTCCTGAATGAAGCATCTGTAGTATCCATCTAGCACTAGGAAACTCCTTACCTCAAAAACATTCTTCGGCTACTCCCAGGAAACTATAGCTCTCAATTTCTCGAGGTCCACACATACTCCTGTCTCTGAGATGACGTGACCCAAGAAGTGAATCTGATCCATCCAAAAGTAGCACTTTGAGAGTTTAGCATAAATTCAATGCTCTCTTAGTGTACTTAGTTCATCAGTGCCATGAAAAATACTAGTGCATTCGTGAGACCGAACGGCATAATCGTATACTCCTAGAGACCATACATGCTCTTGAAGGATGTCAGAGGTATATCTGATGGTCTAACACACAACTGATGATAACCGGACCTCAAATCGATCTTCGAGAACACCAGGGCTCCTCGAAGCTGATCGAAAAGATCATAAATCCTTGGAAAGGGATATCGGTTCTTGACCGTCAACTGGTTCAGCTTCCGATAATCCACAAAGAGCCTAAGGGTACTGTATGCCTTCTTCGCAAACAGGATAGGCGAACCCCAAGGAGAAGTATTGGGTTAGATGAAACCCTTTTCCTGCAGCTCCTCCAACTGCCTATTGAGCTCCTACAACTCAGGTGTAGCCATCCTATATGGAGGAATGGACACCGATGCCACTCCTGGCATGAGCTCAATAGAAAATTCTACCTCACTCTCCAGAGGAAAACCTGAAAATCCTCTGGAAAGACATATCTGAAATAATCCACCATTGGAGGAAAGTCCAACTATGAAGTCCCCTGATCATCCAGATAAAGACTAGCAATTTGGGTTGTAACCCTTCCTAGCCCATGATGCTCGAGTCCTGCTCGAATCGCCTGAACATCCCATTCGCCTCTATGAAGAAAAGATTCACCCCTAGTGAAATGAAACTCACCCTGCGTCGATAACAGTCGACGACTGCCTGGAAGGGTACCAACCAGTCCATCCTAAGAATGACATCATAGCCTGTCATATCTAGGACATAGAGATACCATAAGAAATGATACCCTTCAACCTCGAGAGGGCACTCTCTCCACTGACATACACTATATGTCCTTGTCCCTAAATGTAGAGACCCGAAGCCTGACGTACATGGACATTACATTACATTTGCGGAATACTTAGTACATAACAAAAACACACACACAAGGATCGTAATAGTTTAGTGTCTTTGGAAACTCGGAACGTAATCTTCTAATCGTGGTGAAAGATCTTCAATATCTCCCATAAAGATCTTCCCTTTTTTTTACCTAAAACCTTTCTTTATATCCTGGGGAAAAGAAAACATAAAAGGGTGAGCTCAAACGCTCAGCAAGGGCAATAAAGGAAATAAAAATCATATCATATCTTTTTTAAAATCATAACCTGCAAAAGAGATCATAAAATCTTAATAAATCATAGAAGTGGAAATGAGATCCCCATAATCATAACATGAAACTTGAAACTTTGTGGCATGCACACATAATCATGGAAAATCATTTCTTGTTAGTCATGACTTATTGCCAAGACTATCTTAGTGGACAAAGTCCCTTTCTGAACCGAGTTCACTCCTCGTTTCAGTCCTGTATCACTGAACCGAAATAACCTTCCGTTCCAGCCATGTCTATCTCATGAGATATAAAATCTTTACCCAATGCATTGGAGGGAGATATAGGTCCCACCCATCTTATAATGAATCCTTTCTTATGTGTGCCACATAATCATAAAACATACATCATAGCATAACCCATGTAATAAAAATGGGATTCTTAAACGACATGACATCATAAAACAACTCATATAAGATAAAGGAATTCATAAAAATAATTCCATCACAACATGATCAAATCAATTTAATAATAGGGATAAAAATAGAACCCTTTATTATCTTAGATGGAAAATAATTTTGATAAAACACTTGAACTCCATTCTTGAGGAAAATATCCTTTCTTCTTCAAAAACATTTTTCCTTTCATAACATGTCATACAACTTTAAAATAAAAGAAGTTGATTAAAAATAAACTTGAAAACTTGTAAAGGAAGCTTCTTGGAAATAATGTTTTAAAAATCCATTCATGTCGTATAAGTTAAAAAAAACATTCTTCGTACTTTTGTCGGAAAAGTCAAAAAGTACCTCGTACGAAAAACGACAAAAGATTCCTTTCATACATATTACTAAAAACTCACCGAAGGGTAAAAATGGATTTAAACAATTGTAGGTGGATGGAAATAATATTACTTATTGATGAAACATGGATGTGGATGATAAAATACACCCCAATAAATACTTACGAATAAACAATCTCGGATAAAAATGAGATTGTGATATTTCCCTTACCTTAGGTCCAATTTGCTTCGTATGTGTCCGAACCTCCTGTATAATGATTTAAATAATGTCATTGACTTATTACAGAATCATATTCATTGTTATGATATCATATATGGTTCACTTATGACATTATATTACCCGTTCTTTTGTAAATTCCATGTTAAAGAAGCGTTTTGGGTAAAATCGTTTCATTTATCGTAGGTGTTTTGACTTGTTGTTCTTGACATCATTATTACTTATATCATAACTTACTTACTTCCAGAATATAAAATATGATTTATATATCATATATATTCAGTATATATATATAATATATAGATAAATAAAATGAAAAACACCGTTCATGGAGACGGTAGTCCGTACGTACGCATGAACGCTGTTTTTCTTTCCTTATTGTCTTGAAATGGAAGTAAGTAGATGACATACATATGTATATATATACATAAATCCAGTAGCTTTATAATGTCATATATTTCATTGTTATTTCTTATATATACATTATAATCATTCTTAAATGGTTAACATGGAGAATGAATCTCATCGCGTCGTGGAGACGGTAGTCCGTACGTACGCACGAGCGATGATATCATTTCTATAAATATTGAATTGAATTGGAGTGGATTATACAATATATCAGAATCAATATGATGTTGTAATAACTATGTATAGTTATTCTTTACACCATTATACCCATCCATGTAAGGTGGTGGTGGAAAATAGATTACACCACGGCGTGGAGACGGTATTCCGTACGTACGCACGCGCGGTGATTTCTTTTTCCGTAGGATGGATAGATGGTGAAATAGGGTTGTTTCATACTTATAATAACATATCAGTATATGAGTGATACTGATGTTATTACTTCATAATGAAACAACCTAAGAAGAAGAAGTGGAAGAAGAAATAAAGATGAAAGAATTGGTAATGGTAATTACCTCTTCTTTGAAGCGCCTCTTTGAGACCTCCTCTTAGGGCACTAAAATTGGTCTTTGAGGAAGACCAGAACCTCTAGGATGTTTCTAGGGAAGTGGAGAAGAGATTTTGGCAGGGTTTGGCCGATCTTGAGTGCTCAAATTGGTGTGAGGAGGAGGGGGAGGAGGTGTCCTTTTATAGGGGAGGAGAGGGGCACCTTAGGAATATCTCAAAATATTATTTTATATTAAAGTCAAAATCGGTTTATAATGGTTCCAAAGGGTCTTATTTCGAAGCTAAAGTGGGTATGGGTCAAAATCCTATCAACCAATAGAATTTAGACAAGTTTAGGATATTATTTTAACCTTATCAATTAGATTTAACTCTAAGTTAAATAATTTAACATTTACCGTGTCTTTTTGTTTTCTTTCACTATATGGTTAATACACTTACTATAACATGCCAAACGAACCACAAATTGTTTATTATTAATATATATATCCTTATCTAAGTCATTTGGCCGAACCTTAGATTTTTAGGAATAAAATAACAATTAATAATATAATATTTTATTTAAAAACTATTTTGTGTCAATTTTGACACTATTTGATATATGATTTTTGTGAAAGTCATAACAGAATTAAATGTTCGAACCAAGTTGATTACATCAACATTAATATATCATAGTAACCTAGAAAATTAGTGGAATTCATAAAAAATCTCAAATTACATTTATTTTGGTGTTTATAACATCAATTATGTCAATAAGATAATTACTACATCATCGTTGTGTCATAAATAAATTAACTTATTTGATGTCTAAAAATTACAAATAAAATACCATCATGTAGGAAATCTTTTTAGCTTTCTAATGAATATTTACAATCGAATTTATCTTATGTATAACCCCATATTAAAAATTATTTACTTATTAAACTTTGATTTTAACTATTTTAACCTTTCTTTAAATAAATTAATAATAAATGTCCTAATCTAATCCAAGTGGGCCTAAATGGTCATATTTTATTCCTAAGTTTGTTTTTGGTCGAATTACACTTGTCCAATAGAATTAGGACATGTGTTAGGGTAATAGTAATATCATATTTACCCTTAGTTACCCTATTTACTATTAACCGCGGTAAAAAAAAGTAAAAAGTTACTATTCACCAAAAATTATTTTCATCTCATTGAACCACATTTTAGTCCTTGATATTAACCGTGTCTCTCGGATTTTCGAAATTCCATTCACAGAAGCGGTAAAATTAAGTTTTATGCAAAATTCGGTTTTTAACCTACCACTTAGTGGTTTCACTATTCATCAAAAATTGAAAGTTTTCAGAAAAATACCAAAATTTCACCCTAGGCTAATTTCGATATTCTGAGTCCAAAAATGAAGTCCATTTTGAAAAATAAAATTTATAAAATTTCAAAAAGTGGTTATTACTATTCATAACGGCTAGTTTTAATAGCATATTGTTATTTAGTGAAACTCGGTATTGCGTACGATGAAAGCTATCGAGGAAGGTCGCGATTGCGTGTAAAGCAAGCCAAGCAAGTGTTGTGTAGAAAAAGATTCCTTTGATGATTTATATAACATAAAAGTCTCGGGTGTTACATTCTACCCCCCTTAAAAAGAATTTCACCCTCGAAATTCGTCACTTTGTAACAAACAGATGAGGATACTTCTCCCTCATCATATCCTCAAGCTCCCAAGTAGCTTCTTCAAGTTGGTGGTTCCTCCATAAAACTTTCACCAATCGAGTGGTCTTGTTTCGTAGAACTTTTTTGCTACGATCCAGAATCTCTATCGGCTGTTCTTCATAAGAAAGATCTTGCTCCAGCGGTACAACTTCTGAGCTGAGTACATGTGAAAGATCAGGTATGTACTTTCTCAGGAGAGATACATGGAACACATCGTGAACTTGAGAGAGATTCGGTGGAAGCGCCAATCGGTAAGCTACCTTCCCAACACGATCCAGTATTTCGAAAGGACCGATATATCTAGGGCTCAACTTCCCCTTCTTTCCAAATCTCATAACCCTCTTCCAGGGAGATATTCGTAAGAACACTTTATCACCCACTTCAAACTCTAGGTCTTTTCTTCGGTTGTCGGCATAACTTTTCTGTCGACTCTGAGCTGCTCTTATGTGTTGTTGAATAGATCTGACCTTTTCTGCCATCTCATCAACGAGATCAGGTCCTAATAGCTTTCTTTCCCCAACTTCATCCCAGCAAGTTGGAGTCCTGCATTTCTTTCCATAGAGAGCTTCATAAGGAGCCATCTGAATACTGGAGTGAAAGCTATTATTATAAGAAAATTCCACCAAAGGTAGGTGTTGATCCCAACCTCCTTTGAAATCCATAGAGCAAGCTCTCAACATATCTTCTAGGGTTTGAATTGTTCTCTCAGACTGACCGTCTGTCTGGGGATGATAAGCAGTGCTGAAACTCAACTCTGTATCCAGAGTATGCTGAAGACTTCGCCAGAACTTCGAGGTAAATCTCGGATCCCGATCAGATATAATAGAAAGTGGTACTCCATGCAATCTTACCACATCCTTTACATATATCCTGGCAAGCTGATCTAGAGAGAAATCCTCTCTAATAGGAATGAAGTGTGCAGACTTTGTAAGACGATCAACTATGACCCAGATAGCATTATTGCCTTTGGATGTTTTAGGAAGTCCTGTGACAAAGTCCATAGTGATGTTTTCCCATTTCCATTCGGGTATGGGTAATGGTTGTAACATCCCCTTAGACTTCTGTCTCTCAGCTTTAACTTGTTGACAAACCAAACATCGAGATACATATTCAGCAACATCTCTTTTCATGCCATCCCACCAGAAGTACTCTTTCAGGTCCCTATACATCTTCGTACTTCCAGGATGAATAGAGAATGATGAACTATGAGCCTCATCCAGCAGCTCCTTCTTTAATTCGGGGATGGGAGGAACACAAACCCGATTCCTGAACTTTATTATCCCATCACAATCAAGGTTGAATTCAGGAACATTTCTCACCTTCTTTTGTAACTCGACATCTTCTTTCTGTGCCTCTTTAATCTTCACATGTATAGATGGTTGAACATTCATTTGAGAAAGATAAGATTTTTCCCCTTCCATTATAATTCCAAGATCCATCCTTTGTAAATCCATAAATATTGGATCTTTTGTGATCCTCATCATGGATAAACTAGCATGGTCTTGTCGACTTAATGCATCTGCCACCTTGTTTGCTTTCCCAGGGTGGTAATGGATTGAGCAGTCATAATCCTTAATCAGCTCCAACCATCTTCTTTGACGCATATTCAACTCATTTTGTGTGAAAATATACTTTAAACTTTTATGATCAGTATAAATATCACACCTTTCACCATAAAGGTAATGCCTCCAAATCTTTAATGCAAAGATTACCGCAGCCAACTCCAAATCATGTGTTGGGTAATTTTGCTCATGGATTTTCAACTGTCGTGAGGCATAAGCTATCACCATATCATTTTGCATAAGAACACACCCCAATCCCTTCTTGGATGCATCACTGTAGATCACAAACCTTTCTCCACTACAAGGCAGTGTGAGCACAGGTGCACTGGATAACCTTCTTTTCAACTCCTTGAAATTCTCTTCACATTCCTCTGTCCAGACAAACTTAACTCCTTTCCGAGTCAACTTGGTGATTTGATTAGATAATCGTGAAAAATCTTTTACAAAACGTCGATAATATCCAGCCAAACCAAGAAAACTTCGGATCTCAGTTACTGTTGTTGATCTCGACCATCTTTCGATAACCTCTGTTTTTGCTGGATCCACAGATATCCCCTCTTTTGAGATTATGTGACCCAAAAATGCAACTTTTTGAAGCCAAAATTCACACTTGGTAAATTTGGCATAAAGCTTCTCCTTTCTCAGTGTCTTCAATATAATTCTCAAGTGATCTTCATGCTCTTCCTTGCTCTTTGAATAGACAAGAATATCGTCTATAAAGACTACCACAAATTGATCAAGATAGTCTCTAAAGACTCTATTCATTAGATCCATGAAGATAGCAGGGGCATTAGTAAGACCAAATGGCATCACTATAAATTCATAGTGTCCATACCTTGTACGGAAAGCCGTCTTTGGTATATCCTCCCTTTTGACCCTTAATTGATGATACCCTGAACGAAGATCAATCTTGGAAAAGTATTGAGCTCCGCGTAGTTGGTCAAATAAGTCATCAATGCGTGGGAGAGGATATTTGTTCTTGATAGTGATCTTGTTAAGTTCTCGATAATCAATGCAGAGTCTCATTGATCCATCTTTCTTCTTAACAAATAGAACAGGTGCTCCCCAAGGTGACGCACTAGGGCGTATGAATCCCTTATCAAGATTCTCTTGGAGTTGCTTCTTCAATTCCTGCAACTCAATTGGGGCCATTCTATAAGGTGTCTTTGAAATAGGCAAAGCACCCGGTACGAGTTCTATTGAAAACTCAACTTCACGATTTGGTGGAAGACCCGGCAATTCCTCCGGAAAGACATCATCAAACTCCCGTACAATGGGCATATTCTTAATCGTGAGTTTCTCACCAACCATTTGAGATAAATAACCTTCATTTAGTGGAATCAATACCCATAAGATGGAAGAAATTTCCACTGGAAGGTTATGTTCATCCTTGCATTGATAGACGATCGTAGATTGATCTGGAATATGAAATGTGACTTCCCTTCTTTGGCAATCGATATGAGCTCCATGTAGAGAAAGCCAATCCATGCCAAGAATCACATCAAATTCCACTAAAGGAAGGATCACAAGATTTGCAGGAAGCACTTTCCCACAAACTTCGATCGGAGAAGAATTATAAACTTTTGATGCGATTGATGTGCCATTAGGTGTTGTCACAGCTAACTCAACATCTAATTGTTGAGGTAATACGGTGATACCCTTAGAAAAGTCTTCAGAAATAAAAGAGTGGGTGGATCCAGAATCAAATAAAACATTTGCTACTTTAGAGTGGATGGTAAGTGTACCTTTCACCACATCGTTATCGTACTCCACATCGCTGATAGAAATTGCATGTGACTTTCCTTTGTCTTTAACCTTAAGAGTTTGTTGACGTCGACCATCATCATCAACCCTTGGATTTGGGCATTGATTGGCATAATGCCCCATCTCCTTTCACTTGAAACATTGAAGTGTAGTAGGATCATTCTGTGTATCCCTTCCTTTGTTTGCATCATTAGACATCTTCTTCCCATTATCACGGCATTCAAATGCCCGATGACCTTCTTTTCCACATTTAAAACATTTACTTGTCCCTTTAAGACAACTCCCTCCATGTTTCTTTCCACACTTGGAGCATAAGGAAAAGCTTATCTTCTTTTCCGTGTGCTCTTTAGATTTTTCTTTGAATTCCATCTTCCTCTTCTTATCAAACCCATGTGACTGATGGGTTACTCCAATCTCCATCTCGACTTTGAGAGCACATCGAACGATTTCCTCGTAGCTATTGAAGTCCCTTATGGCTAACGCCCTTCGAAGACTTGGTTTTAAGCCACTAAAGAATCGATCGATCTTACTCTCAGGTTGGATAATAATACCAGAAGCGTACCTTGCAAGTCTTGTAAAATTTGCTTCATAGGTACTAACAGATTCATCATCCCTTTGCTTCAGTTCAAGGAACTCTTTCTCCATCTTTGTTCGGAGAATACGAGGGAAGTACTTATTGAAAAATAAGTTCTTGAACTCGTCCCATTCCATAGACTCAATTTCATCCCTTTGCCTCGTATTCTTAACAAGATTCCACCATTGATCAGCATCTCCTTCTAAACGATACACTGCTAGGATGACTTTATCATGTTCAGAACATTGAAGAACTGAAAATATCTTTTCAGTAGTACTAATCCATTGTTCAGCAACTAATGGATCAGTAGACCCACTGAAAGAAGGTGGACGCTGCCTCATGAAGGATTCAACAGAATGTTGCTCCCTCCTTTGCTCGTTTGGAAATCCTGCATGATTCATAGCTTGAGAAAGTTGTGTAAGCATGGCTACAAGATTTTGCATTCCATCTCCCATATTGTTTGGTTGCTCCGGGGGACAATCATTGCATTGCCCATCGCATTCCGCATTAACACGGTTCCTTCGGGTTCCAGCCATTGACTAAAACCAAGAAGAATAGTGTGAGCAACACTAATTATAATAGGAAACCACATAATTCAAGAATAAAATTTTCATGCTTATGGTCTTATCCTAGGTTATTCAAGGCCATTTCTAAAACACTAAGATTGTGTTCTATGCCTAGACTTATCCTTAGGGTTCTTACTAAGGCTTTCACATCCTAGTTTCCAAAGGTTGACTATACCTTTCCTCTGATACCAACTATAACGACCCATACTTTACATACATTGTTAATACTTCAAAATTGAAGCACACTTATTACAACATATGACAAAACCACAAAGGACCGTATAAGTATAGTGTCTTTAGAAACTGGGAAACATAAACAACTGGTTCATAAGTCTTCTACAGTGCCTCCCATTTATTTCATCATATCTAGGGTCCCTTTTAGCATATTCTACTTAATATCCATCTTCCTGACCTGGGGAAAAGAAAACATAAAAGGGTGAGCTCAAACGCTCAGCAAGGGCAATAAAGGAAATAAAAATCATATCATATCTTTTTTAAAATCATAACCTGCAAAAGAGATCATAAAATCTTAATAAATCATTGAAGTGGAAATGAGATCCCCATAATCATAACATGAAACTTGAAACTTTGTGGCATGCACACATAATCATGGAAAATCATTTCTTGTTAGTCATGACTTATTGCCAAGACTATCTTAGTGGACAAAGTCCCTTTCTGAACCGAGTTCACTCCTTGTTTCAGTCCTGTATCACTGAACCGAAATAACCTTCCGTTCTAGCCATGTCTATCTCATGAGATATAAAATTTTTACCCAATGCATTGGAGGGAGATATAGGTCCCACCCATCTTATAATGAATCCTTTCTTATGTGTGCCACATAATCATAAAACATACATCATAGCATAACCCATGTAATAAAAATGGGATTCTTAAACGACATGACATCATAAAACAACTCATATAAGATAAAGGAATTCATAAAAATAATTCCATCACAACATGATCAAATCAATTTAATAATAGGGATAAAAATAGAACCCTTTATTATCTTAGATGGAAAATAATTTTGATAAAACACTTGAACTCCATTCTTGAGGAAAATATCCTTTCTTCTTCAAAAACATTTTTCCTTTCATAACATGTCATACAACTTTAAAATAAAAGAAGTTGATTAAAAATAAACTTGAAAACTTGTAAAGGAAGATTCTTGGAAATAATGTTTTAAAAATCCATTCATGCCGTATAAGTTAAAAAAAACATTCTTCGTACTTTTGTCGGAAAAGTCAAAAAGTACCTCGTACGAAAAACGACAAAAGATTCCTTTCATACATATTACTAAAAACTCACCGAAGGGTAAAAATGGATTTAAACAATTGTAGGTGGATGGAAATAATATTACTTATTGATGAAACATGGATGTGGATGATAAAATACACCCCAATAAATACTTACGAATAAACAATCTCGGATAAAAATGAGATTGTGATATTTCCCTTACCTTAGGTCCAATTTGCTTCGTATGTGTCCGAACCTCCTGTATAATGATTTAAATAATGTCATTGACTTATTACAGAATCATATTCATTGTTATGATATCATATATGGTTCACTTATGACATTATATTACCCGTTCTTTTGTAAATTCCATGTTAAAGAAGCGTTTTGGGTAAAATCGTTTCATTTATCGTAGGTGTTTTGACTTGTTGTTCTTGACATCATTATTACTTATATCATAATTTACTTACTTCCAGAATATAAAATATGATTTATATATCATATATATTCAGTATATATATATAATATATAGATAAATAAAATGAAAAACACCGTTCATGGAGACGGTAGTCCGTACGTACGCATGAACGCTGTTTTTCTTTCCTTATTGTCTTGAAATGGAAGTAAGTAGATGACATACATATGTATATATATACATAAATCCAGTAGCTTTATAATGTCATATATTTCATTATTATTTCTTATATATACATTATAATCATTCTTAAATGGTTAACATGGAGAATGAATCTCATCGCGTCGTGGAGACGGTAGTCCGTACGTACGCACGAGCGATGATATCATTTCTATAAATATTGAATTGAATTGGAGTGGATTATACAATATATCAGAATCAATATGATGTTGTAATAACTATGTATAGTTATTCTTTACACCATTATACCCATCCATGTAAGGTGGTGGTGGAAAATAGATTACACCACGGCGTGGAGACGGTATTCCGTACGTACGCACGCGCGGTGATTTCTTTTTCCGTAGGATGGATAGATGGTGAAATAGGGTTGTTTCATACTTATAATAACATATCAGTATATGAGTGATACTGATGTTATTACTTCATAATGAAACAACCTAAGAAGAAGAAGTGGAAGAAGAAATAAAGATGAAAGAATTGGTAATGGTAATTACCTCTTCTTTGAAGCGCCTCTTTGAGACCTCCTCTTAGGGCACTAAAATTGGTCTTTGAGGAAGACCAGAACCTCTAGGATGTTTCTAGGGAAGTGGAGAAGAGATTTTGGCAGGGTTTGGCCGATCTTGAGTGCTCAAATTGGTGTGAGGAGGAGGGGGAGGAGGTGTCCTTTTATAGGGGAGGAGAGGGGCACCTTAGGAATATCTCAAAATATTATTTTATATTAAAGTCAAAATCGGTTTATAATGGTTCCAAAGGGTCTTATTTCGAAGCTAAAGTGGGTATGGGTCGAAATCCTATCAACCAATAGAATTTAGACAAGTTTAGGATATTATTTTAACCTTATCAATTAGATTTAACTCTAAGTTAAATAATTTAACATTTACCGTGTCTTTTTGTTTTCTTTCACTATATGGTTAATACACTTACTATAACATGCCAAACGAACCACAAATTGTTTATTATTAATATATATATCCTTATCTAAGTCATTTGGCCGAACCTTAGATTTTTAGGAATAAAATAACAATTAATAATATAATATTTTATTTAAAAACTATTTTGTGTCAATTTTGACACTATTTGATATATGATTTTTGTGAAAGTCATAACAGAATTAAATGTTCGAACCAAGTTGATTAAATCAACATTAATATATCATAGTAACCTAGAAAATTAGTGGAATTCATAAAAAATCTAAAATTACATTTATTTTGGTGTTTATAACATCAATTATGTCAATAAGATAATTACTGCATCATCGTTGTGTCATAAATAAATTAACTTATTTGATGTCTAAAAATTACAAATAAAATACCATCATGTAGGAAATCTTTTTATCTTTCTAATTAATATTTACAATCGAATTTATCTTATGTATAACCCCATATTAAAAATTATTTACTTATTAAACTTTGATTTTAACTATTTTAACCTTTCTTTAAATAAATTAATAATAAATGTCCTAATCTAATCCAAGTGGGCCTAAATGGTCATATTTTATTCCTAAGTTTGTTTTTGGTCGAATTACACTTGTCCAATAGAATTAGGACATGTGTTAGGGTAATAGTAATATCATATTTACCCTTAGTTACCCTATTTACTATTAACCGCGGTAAAAAAAAGTAAAAAGTTACTATTCACCAAAAATTATTTTCATCTCATTGAACCACATTTTAGTCCTTGATATTAACCGTGTCTCTCGGATTTTCGAAATTCCATTCACAGAAGCGGTAAAATTAAGTTTTATGCAAAATTCGGTTTTTAACCTACCACTTAGTGGTTTCACTATTCATCAAAAATTGAAAGTTTTCAGAAAAATACCAAAATTTCACCCTAGGCTAATTTCGATATTCTGAGTCCAAAAATGAAGTCCATTTTGAAAAATAAAATTTATAAAATTTCAAAAAGTGGTTATTACTATTCATAACGGCTAGTTTTAATAGCATATTGTTATTTAGTGAAACTCGGTATTGCGTACGATGAAAGCTATCGAGGAAGGTCGCGATTGCGTGTAAAGCAATCCAAGCAAGTGTTGTGTAGAAAAAGATTCCTTTGATGATTTATATAACATAAAAGTCTCGGGTGTTACACTAAAGGTGTGTCTAGTGTCAACAAGTTGGCAGAAGAAAAGATACAGAGCCAAAGGCTCTCCACAACAGCAACAGAGATAAAGCTATGCGTAGCATCAGTATCGAAAAGATATGAAGATAAAACTGAGGCTACTAAGATCATACCTTGAACTGTATAAGGTCCAAGATCCTGCTCCTGATAGGTATGCTCTACAGCAAAAGTCTGGCCTGCCCCACGGCCCTGTGGCCCTTCCTGACCACTCTAAGCTAATCCTCCCTGCTGATGCTGAAATACTGGTGACAGACCACCACAGCCTCGACCTCCACCTCGGCCCGAATAGAAGGAAGAACTCCAGTTCCCCCACTTTTGAGAAATTGGTGGTGCAGCTCTTGAACGAGGAGTCATGGAAGAACCCCTGTCACCAGCTACTGGTGAGAAAACCTGGAAGAAACGCTGAAGGTGACCCATATTTCTACAATATCGGAACTGCACTTGGTCTCTCTGGCACTACGGCCTCGTGTTCCCTTCCCTTACACACTGGTAGCATACTACCTAGCTACCTGAAGATGTATCTCGCCTCCTCAAATCACCACACGTAGACTCCCTACGGAACTTCCTGCTATCAACTGGAGGAGTACTAGATCTGGAAGTAGAATTGCCCTGGCTCGCAGCTCCGGAGTCTCTCATATTGCGCTCCATAATTAATGCATGGTTGACAATAGAAGTGATGGAAGTAAACTACAAGATATCCACCTACGAGCGGATCTCCCACTTGAGACCATCCTCAAAATTCTATACTAAGAACATCCCATCTTCACCCCAGAGGGGTGTGAAACACTACAGCTCGGTGAAACGAGAGGAATACTCCATAACAGAAAGAGTACCTTGATCTAGACTCATGAACATCCAGGCTCGATCGGCCCTCAGGGTATCTGGGTAGAAGTAGTTGTAAAATACGTGCTGGAACTCCTCCCAAGCCATAACCTGATGATGACCCTCCTTTGAGATCAAGTCCCACCACCTCTTGGCGGAGTCTCGTAGCATATAGGTAGCGAGCTTGGCCCGCCTCTCTGGAGGCATTTCTAGATTCTCAAAGATAGTCAGCGTGGATTCTATCCATGAATCTACAGCCTGTGTTCCTCCTTCCCCCAAGAAACTAGGAGGATGATACTACTGGAAAACTCACTTCAAGTATGTCATAGTCGTGGAAGGAGGCGGTGCTCCCTGGAGGGTCTGCATCATCCTCATAAAGCCTCACCTAAACTGCGCATCATCACCTGCAACTTTTATGATAGCCGGTTCTAAGGCTGGCACGACTAGAGGATCGGCATGAAGTCCCTAATCATCCATATCTAGCATCTGATCACTATCTTGCAACTGACGTACAACTAGAGGACATCTCGTAGGCATAGCTCTGAAAGATCAAAAGCACACCTTAGATCAAGAATATCAAGGATAGAGAAAAAAGGATTAAAAAACAGAAACAGGATAAGGAAACACTCATGTTTTACAAAACATGACTACATGGCATGTACTTAACTCTATTCCCCTGCCCGAGTCTCTTTGCACGGCTAACCCACATGATCTTCTTAAACTGAGACTACACGGCATGTTCCCTGTGGACACGGTGTGTAGTAGACAAGGTTTCAATGACTCGTGTTGTTAGTTACACAGCCGGTTACACGGATGAGACTACACGGTGTGTTCCGAACAAACGCGGCGTGTACTTGAAGATTTTTCTTGACCCGTGTTGTTGGTGACACGGCTGGGTACACGGTTGACCCTTACACGGCGTGTTCCGATCAACACGGCGTGTATGGGAGGAGATAACACCATCCTATGTTGTTTTTGACACAGTCGGGTACCTAGAACAAGGCTACACGGCATGTTCATACAGAACACGACGTGCATTACACGAGCTTCCCCGACCTGTGTTGTTAGTGACACGGTCGGGTACACGACTCACTACTACACGACATGTACCTACCATACATGGTGTGTTCATGGAGATTTTTCACAACCCGTGTTTCTGCTCACATATTCAGTGACACAGTTTAAAAACTACACGACGTGTATATATAAAGTACACACCGTGTATTCTGGGTTTTTTCGGGCAGTAGCTCTGAAACTGCACTGAAGCCCAGAAAACACTAAAAAAACAAGCATGAAGGTGCCAAATTCTGATTCATGAGGACCCATACTCCTCGTGAATCAAATCTTGGCATCTCCTACATATCATATATAAGGGAAACAAGTCAATGATCCACCAAGTTCCGATTCATGAGGGCCCATAACACCTCAAGAACCAAAATTTCGTGTTCATTTAAGCAAGGTACAATACAAACAACCTCTCTATCAAACTGAAGGGATTCTATCAAATAATCTATCACAAAAGCATGCATAATCTACACAATGTCTATCACAACAACATGCAATTTCTAATTCACCCTAGATGGCATAGCAAGAATGCATGGCATGTGATTTCTAACAAGTGCATATATGATGCATGAGATGGCATACCCTCATCTCATCGGGTTGCGATAGAAATTGAACCACAATATCAACAACAATAACAACACAAAGCATGTTAATCACTCTAAGTGAAATCAGATCAACTGTAACATAGAAAAACCAGAAAACTGTAATAAGCGAGGTAGATTGGATTTTCCCCTGTACACGAGTTAGCTACTCCCAAGCACAGCTTAATACTAAGTACTGAATCCATCCTATCCCTGGATAAAGGCTCCAAACAGTAAATAAAGAGAAAAAACTCTAATACCACTTTGTAACATCATGATTCTGGAAGCCACCCAGTGGCGCCCCGTACCCAGTTGGTCACATGGCCTCAAGAGCATTTCCCCAAATGCCAGAGGCTACCGACTAGCAGCGAGGGCCTTGGGTGTGATAGTGGGAAAACTATGCCCTCATTAGCTGAGTACACAGTGGAAGAAAAACAAATAGACAACAGCAGAAACCATAACCATCCATATAAGAGTAAACGATAAACAACGGAAGACTAACAGTAAAAAACTGAAGCACACACACCTATTTATAAAATGATGCATGATACATATGTTTAGGAAAGCATCCAGACAAGTGAAAATGATGAATACAATACTAAACCAAAGTGCAAAACAAAACAGGTAAACTCCTCAGCATCGCAAGCCATAGCTTGGTCCCATGCTCTCCAGCTCTACAGCAAGTCAAGTACCTGAAGCAGAAGGGTGCTTTCCCTTATCTATACCTGCAACAATATAGTCTGTTTGGGACCAAAATCATGGCCCAAACAGGGTGTGAGACCAGGTCCTAGTAGGAAACCACCCAAAGATATATGCCTAATAGTTAGTGAATACATGGCAAGTAAAAGTACAGGAAGAGGTAAACAGGAAAGCACACAGCAGCTACAATCCACAGTGTCTAGCATATAAAGTACACAAGTAACAACCAATCAACAAGTAGAACAACAGGTAACCCCCTGGGTAGTTCTCACATCCTAACCCTTATGGTTCAACCTACAAGTACTATCAAACCTCTGGGAGGCACACACAGTCTCACCCCTCTGTCTCAGCTGAAGAATAGACTCTCTGAGGAAGCACTCACTGTCAATTCCCCCTATATTCTCATATTGTACTAAAGGTCTCTGGGGAAGCATTCAATGTCTCATTCCCCCTGTGGCCTACGTTTAGGAATTACAAACTCTCTGAGGTATCACTCATTATCAATTCCCCCTTTGGTCTCGCATCGAATTAATAAGACACTATGGAGAAGCCCTTACTTCCATTCTCATTATGATCCACTACACTAGGTTCTCACAGCCCTGTGTAAAACAAACATGCATATCATGCGTATTGCCCCAAGTAACCCCCAAAAACTACTTGTCTATCATTCTATGGTATAACAACATAATAGTACAATAGTTCCACTATCCTACAACTAGGAATGGAAACTGGAAAAATGCCTAATAGACAAAACATGCATGGAAAAACATCCAGATCACAGTAAATATTACCCTATTCACAAGCATTGACCTATAATCAAGCAATCAATCAAAGAAGGTAAACAACATGGAAAAAAATAGGAAACACACAATACCCCATTAAAGGGAATTGGTGGAATTGCCCAAAATATTCAAAGACTTCATACAGAAAGGCACAAACCACCTACCTCAATGCTAGGAGATCGATATACTTGAACCACGATGATTGATTCTCCTTAGATAATAGAAGATCTGAGAAAACTTCCAAAACTCTCAACCCAAGATGTCTTGAGAAAGAGGGAAAATCATGGTACAATGATAAAGCAGAATAGAGAGTTTACCGAGGCGATCCCAACGCAATCGACGGTGGCTGAAACAGAGATTGGACGGAAGCTCAGGGGCTCCGAGAAGAAACACAGTCATACAGGATCTCTTGGCCGAACGAGACCTAGAATAAGGTTGTTCTAGCGATTAGACGCGACCCCGGTGCATTTAATGAAAAAAATAAATTACACGACATGTACTTCTGGGGTACACAGCGTGTACTAGGCATTTTCGTACTCCGCTTTAAGTGGCCTCCACATTACCCCTAAACATTGTGTGTGTATCCCAGACACAGCCATCACATGGCCTGCGCAGCTTCAAAGGACACGGCGTGTAATCATAAAGTACACGGCGTGTATTATGAAAATTTAAAAAATTTTACCTTTTTTCTCAAAAACGACAAGAAAAGAAGAGACATACCTGAAACGAAGATCCAGGTTCTTACATTAGACGAGTCATCATGTACATTATATGAGTCACTGTGTAGTATGTATATGTAATCTAAGACATCATATGAGTCATCAGTTACATTAGATGAGTGAACCAACCCTTCTAAAGATTATATTATTACGTCAAATGATTCATCTACTTTATGAGATTTTAAATAAATCATTTTGTAGTTATGAAATTATAATATTTATAAATTTATTAATTATTATGAAATTATTTTAAAACACATGATGTTGTTGATATTTTATTTATGGATTAAATAGTATGATCATTATTTAATCCATGTTTAAAATAGGGCAGGACACGGAGGATATTGAGTTTCTATGATAGGTTCTAAATAATTAAATGTAAATCAACATAGAAATGATACATTATTCCATTCACACATGGAATATTTCAAATATAATTGAATGTATATATTTTTTGGATAAATAAATGACCATGATGTTAAAATATCATGTGAAGATGGAAACCACCTAAGTCTTAAGGGAGAATTAAAAGAAGAACATGACTAGGGTTTTTATGAGATTAAAAAAAGGATAAGATCCTATTGAAAATCAATGTGTTTTCTATATTTCATTATAGACATAATATTCACAATTCAGTTAATAAAATAATATACAGGGAATAAAGAAAAGTATTTGAGATTAGATTATGGAGTACCCAATGATGTAATCACACTGCATATCTAGTAAGATGAATAAAACTATGAATAACTGATATCATGCCAATTAAAAACTTGAATTATTTAATGAAGGAATAAAATACATAGTTTCATTCTCTATACACTTGAGAAAGTGTCGGTGATAAGATTTTTTAGAATACACTTCCATAGATTATATTCCAAGATAAGAAGGTGACTGATCCAGTCTATAATAGTTTATTGTATATGTCTAAAGAATCTAGAAGAATACCACAAGAATACATTATGTGAGGAATAATATCAATCCATATACTATAGGAGGTACTCAAGAAAATAGGTGATCTAACTTTAATGAGATACAAGATACTTTTCTTATAGTAAAAGGAAAAATTTGGTTTTATCTTTATATCTAATTGGGACCAGAATAATGGGTCCAAGACCATACCCATTCCCATGATTATTTTTACAATAATAATGGAACCATTTGAGTTAGAAAATAAATGTGTATAACCAGGGATGCAGTCATCCTATCAAATATAAAAAACCTCATTAACAAAATCTAATGTTTTTTTTGTACTTCCAACCTTACTATATTTTTATGACAACTAATGATGATATAATATAAGATAGTGAGTGGTATCCATTCATTCAAAAAGTGAAGAAGTAAAATGGGATGAAGATTCTGGATTTGATAAAAATTACCATCACTGATTTTCCCCCCTCCCAGTGTTGGACATGTCCCTATGTGATCCTAATACTCACTGAATATCTCATGAGATAAAATTAATCCTCAAGTATAAGTAGTCAAGTTTTCTTGGATAGTATCTATTGGTACTTGAATGGTATTACATTGAAATCCAAGTTGGCTAGGTAGTGGGAAGTACCACAACTCCTTCCACCAGGAGAGCGGTGGAGAAACTCGTTCCCCTCTTATAATGGGGATCTTAAAAACCCTTTGTGTTTTTTATTATCATGTGGCCAGATAGAGTGAATAAAACCTATAATTTCTTATTATTATTCATCCATTCAACCCTATTGAATAATGGTGGCCTGTGAGGATTTGATTATCTATTTTAGGTAAGATTCCTTCCCTTATTTTCCATTTAACCTTTCCTTTCCCCTTCCCTGATTTAAGTTGATTGAGTTTTAAATTTTGATATGGTATTTTCCAAAAGCATGGTAAAATCACATTATAATGATGGGTAATTTGTGTGTGTTGATTAGAGGTTTTATAGGGTATATGAATTGAGGATTTTTTTATAAATATATGGATTTTGTGTCATCTCTAAGTTTTTATCTCCTTGTTTCTTATAATTACAGTGGAAGGACACTAAAAGTTATTTTTCTCACAATTTATGTAAATTTTTGGAGACTTCATTAAATAAAAAGCTTATAAAATTGTGATATTGATTTAATAGTTACTCATTAGTGTCACGTACAAATAATAATATTTTGGATTTTTAAATTGATGTGTAATTTAGGGATATAGACTTTAATAATTGATTATATTGATTATTTACCTTGTATTTTCATTCTTACTAGTTATATAATGTGCATGTGTTTTTATTATTTTATTCGGTAATTTTTTTATGACATTGTGTTACTTTATAAAATAGAAAATCCTAATTTCAACTTAATAGTCACCAAATGATTACATAGCTAGGCTGAAGGATTTATTTTATGACACCACAGTTGGATGAGTGATGGTGGACCATGTTATGGTTTTTATGGATGTGTGAATTGGTGTTTAGTATGGTTTTATAAAAGTAATTTTTTTATAATTAATGTGTGATTTTAAACTATAATGATTTTAAAATTATGTTTAAAATAAAATACTATTTAAAATTATTGATTATAAAATAATATTTCAAAAAGAAAAATTTGGTGATTTATAAATACGGGTTTTACAAGATTTTTTCCATTATTCTTAGGTTTATAAATATGGAATTATATTCCTTTAGGGTTTTATAAAAGAAGTATTTGGTTTTTGTTTTAAGAAAAGGTAGAAATAATGTTTTGAGAAAAGGTTTGGTATGATTGACCTTATACGGGCAGTACCCTATTTTGAAAGCATGTATACAAGAGTGTTCTCTCTTAATTAATGATATCCTTACATGACATATATTTTTATGTGATAATTTAGGTACTTCATGTGAAATCTTCCACAATGTAAAAATTAGTCGGACTAGGTTGAGATGTATAATGAGTCACTTTTTGGTTATATGTCATTGATGCAATACAGATACCAATTTATATTGATATTGAGTCTAGGAATCTTATTTTTTTGATTTCTTATAGACGAGTCATGAGATTTTACTAAGAGTTCATGATTTATCACACGTGAGTGTTTACTAGGTTATGGGATAATCTATAGGAAGGTATAAGAAAAATTGGGAGAGTTATGTGATTGTGATGATGTTCACTATTGAACATGGGGGTGTAATTTCCATGTTATTGGATACAACCAAAAATTATTCAAGGAACTAATAAATATGGGTTAAGTGATGGTACTCACATTTTCAAAATCATCATTGGGGATAGGATATTGAGATATGAAATGGAGTATATTCTGTCTTTCATGTGGTTGGATTTTTTCATAGTGAGATAGAGAAATTAGGAATTTTTCTTGCTTGGTAATAATGTTTATGTGATAGAACATAGATGTAAAGGTGATATATAGGATTGCCTAATTGATCATGATACAAAAAAGATAAGGATTTGATGTCAAATATGACATCCAAGATTCTAATTGATCTTGATTTAACCACTACTTTTTCTATTTTGTGGTCACGCGTATATATGATTATATACTAAGTTGATGAAAGTGTCTCCCTTAGTGGTTTGTTCTCCATTAGTTGATATAAATTATGAAATAGTGCATTGGATCTTGGATGTAAGGGTTAATTCATTGTAAAATAAGAAAATATATTTTTTAAATGATGTTTTTCTACCATTGGGAAGCATCGTGTAAAATCATTGTCCATTGAACATCATATGTTTGGATAATGTTGATGATTTATGTTTGATATATGATATATAAATATATCCTTATTTTATAAAATCATATAGTGGGATCTAATACATATGATAAAATTCAATACATAGTATAGAGAAAGAGTTTCACGATGGGTAATATAGTATAGAGTTACGATAAGTATGGTGCAATTATATAGGAAATGGTCTGAGAGATGGATCTTTGTTACTTGTGGCTAAAACCCATTCTATTTTCTTAATTATTTTATCATGAGATTTTTAATATATCATTATTTGTTTATTTTTTTCCTTTCTGTATTCAGTTTTTTGTTATTATTTTCACTTGATTTTTTTCAATAATGGTTGGAACTTATTTGATTGTCCATTGTTGGTTTTCTTTAAATGGTCATTATTTATCATAATATTTTTGGGTTTTGGTTAATGATGGGAAATGAGATGATCGATGGACTATTTGGGACTCTCTTAAGTAAGATTTATTGTGAATGTGAGGTGATAACATTGTATCATTATGTCTAATAAGATGATATTGTGTGTCTTTATTACATGAAAAGGAAGGATCGTCAGAGGTTTTTCTTCAATGATAGTAAGGCAAGACCAAGTGGGGTTATGGTAGTACTAATCCGTGTCTTTGAGGGTGTTTGTTTCTTTTTTATTTGTGATATAATGAAGGTATGTTGTTATTTCATATAAAATCATGAGATATGTTTTATGCAGTTGAGTAATACTCACCATGGAATTTCATATGCACCCTCTTGTGTACTAATACTAAATGAGTCAATTTGAGTGAATAAATCCTACTTTTTCATTAAATAAAACATTTACCCATGTACACAACATGGGTTTAAATGTGTATGGGTATACCTCTAAGTTTCTTTATAGATTCAGGTAGATTCTTAAAGATAGTCTTATGACTTGTGATGAGAAGATCCATGAAGGATGAAGATTCAGTGAGATACATTACAGTGATTTTTATCAGAGGTCATTATTCATTATTTATTATATTATAATATATATTTATCATCTAAGGGGATGGCCTTATAATTTATATTATGATGCATTGTTATATTCTTTTTTAATTGATAAACTTTATTTATGAATCATGTGTATTGTTTTAATTTTTTATACTGTTCTACTTGGTGTAATTTTTGGATATATATTTTATGTTTTTCAGGGGTTGGGAATTTCCAACGCATATATGAGTCATGAGGATTTCATAAAATATTTAAGAATGGACCATATGTGTTATTTTAAGGAAAACAATTTCTATATTTGTAGTAGTCCCTTACTATTAGTCGATGGACTTTAATATATTACGAGGAATGAATAAAGTCACATAGAATTATAGGTCGTGCATAGACATGGATAACTAAAATTGGATGTTACGAAATAGTTTCAAAGCATTTTTTCATCTTGAGACAAAGTTGGTTAGATAGGGATACATTGTGTTGGGAGTAAAAAATCTTAGAATTAGTGGGATCTTTGGTTTATATATTATAAATAAGGAATTTATGAGTCTATAGATGAGTTATCATGCTTGATATGGAGATTGATTGTATATATATTCACTCATAATTATAGTTATATTATTAGGTCAGGGTATCCATTCCTAAATTCGATTACAATGGAAATATTTCCTCAATAAAATTAAAAATTTATTAAAAGAAACTAATAATATATTTTATGTTTTCTAAAATACATTATTATAGTGAATTAATTAATTTGTATTAAAGGGGTTGCCTATATTATATACTAATTATTTTATTTTTATTTTTTCCCTTATAATTCATTGGAATTTGGTGCATTGGTTTATTTTAAAAAGAATTTAATTTCTAAAAATAATGGATTAAAGGATATTAGGTGTGTCAAAACCATTTTTAATTTTATTTTACTTAAAATGGTTAGGAATTAATTGGTTCTAAAATGGTTTAGAATTTTGGAAAATGGATGGTTAATAATTATTTTGTTTTTAGAAAATCTATGAAATTATTTTGATGTTCTATTTAAAAATTAGAAATTGGCATTGTAAATAGAAATGGATTTCAAGGAAAAAACCAAAAATTTATGAGATTTTGAGATTTTTGGTTTTGAAAAAAACCCTTCAATGTTAATAGGCGTTTAGTTTTTTGAAAAACATAGGTTGTTTTTAGATGTATAAAATGATTTTGACTAGTTTTTAAAATTGGGAACTGATGGTGTGAAACCAAGTTACCCTGATTTTAATGATGGACCATGAATGGTTTGAGTATTTGAATTTCATGTTTTGTCTAGGGATTGGGTATCCATGATTTATATATGTGTGGTGACAAATTTTAATGATTTTTTTGATTTTGTATTGATGAGTGATGGTTTTGAGTAAGGATCTTGGATTATAATGAGTGAATTTATGATTTTGTGGTTTGGACTATCTATGTTTCATATTCTATAGTCGATTAATATGATGCAGAGTACCCTTTCATCCATCTCTCCTCAACACTTTGTTTTTTGGAAAGGTGCACTGACATGTTGCGCTACCGCCACAGTGCAACTTCTTGACAGAGGGGGCGATGCTTTATCATGACTGATATCACTATTGCGATGATTTTCAAGGGGGTTATGAGGCTTACTGATGACTACTTGGATGTTTGTTTCTTTTGGTCTTGTATTTGTTTTGGACATCTCTTTTTTTAGGATTTTTTCCCATCTTGTAATGGTTTCCCTCATTACCATTTCTCAAAGAGGATCTTCTTTTCTTTGTTCAATAAAAGGGGGCTTGAACCTCAGCCTTTTCTAAAAAAACATAAGATAGGGTTCAGATCAAATTTTGAGTAATGGATAACATAACAAATGCTATAATTGTTAGATCATAATCATATAAAAATTTATGAATAAGGAAAAATATTTTATTTAGAATAATATAAATCACTAAGGGTTAACCATAATCATAAAATATAAAATAAAAACACTTTTACCATGAAATGATAAAATAAAACATGAATATTATAACATGATACATGGAATGTAAGAAGAAATGTGGAATAATCATTAACATGGATTTTTTATCTTTGGGAACATTGATACTCGCTAACTCATTCACTCATAAAACTATGAGTTGATATTTTTCCATCACTATAACCCTTTTTGAACCTAGTAACTTTCTAACTTGTTAACACATAGAATTTTGAGTAGAGATTAATGTCATAACACTAACCATTTATAAACCTAGATACTCACTAAAATATACATATAATATTTCCATATCATGAGATATAATCTTTTACCTAATTAATTCATTGGGGGTATAGGTCTCACCACTCTCCAAATGGAACAATTTTTGTGCCATCAAAAATCACTTACTTTTTAGATCATAATGATCCCATGGAAATAAAATTGATTTCATAAAAATATCTAAATATCATCATGAATTAAATTACTTGATACTGAAAACATGATCACCCAAATTAATCACATAATAAAATAATAATATATGTTGAAACATGAAATATAATTTCATTGGTTATAGTTCACAATGAAAACCAATTCAATATAATATATTTATAAAAATATTTTTTATTCAACATTTTAAAATTCATAGTTAAGATTATATTATCCAAAATTATCAAATGATTTTAAAAAAATGAATATAAAACCTTTTATGAAAATGAATTTGGTTCAAAACAATTTTCCATAGAAATAAAAATATAAAGTGTAAATATTTTGAAAAAATTTACTTCTAAAAAGAATATTTAAATATGGAAACTTTAAAAAGATATTATGTTTTCAAAAGGGGGAATTGAAAATAATTTGAAAATAATTATTTTATAAATAATTCATAATGAATAATTGAAAAATATATAAACTTTATCAAAATAACATTTTTGAGGGGATAATAGAACCTCTTTTTTAAGGGATGAAAAAATATTTTGAACATTTTAGAATAGCCTTTATTTGATAACCCACATCATTAAAATTACAATGTAACCTCATTATTAAAATTAATTAAGTTGAATAAAATTATAACAGGAGATAAAAACAAATTGAGTTTCTATTAGGGTAAGTAGAATATTTGTGGAAAATAAAAACATGGATATAGAGGAGAAATCTATTAAATGAGACAAGAATCATTCTTAAGAAAAATAATTGTAACAAATCAATAGAATCATAAATGAAGAAAACTTTTGTTTGAAATAAGATTTTCCATAGAAAAGAAGTTATAAATACAACATAACATTATAATAGGTGAAATAAATAAATCATGAAATTTTACATTTATAGAAGAGTAAGGATGACCCGAGGAAGTGGTGTGAGTCATGAAAACCCCTTACGAATTTACTAATTATTAAATAAAAAGTAAATCAAGGCATGAAATAATAGGGTTATATAAATCCAAAGAAAAAAATAAAGTACTATTTAAAAATAAATTCTTGTGTATTATATATACTATATAAATATGGAATTGGTGAATAACATTATAATATGTCTCAATGAAGATAAGTTTAGATGAAAAAATATTACAACTAAAGAAATGTTATAATAAAAACCCATTGAAATAAAAAAGATCTTTAATTTGAAATTAATATTACATGATAAACATAATTAATGATATTATATAACTAATAGTTAGTATAAAAATCATTTAAATATAAATAGGTTCATAGAAAAATGTGTGTCTCAAAGAAGGAATATTTGAGACAAAACCTTTCCGGTAATGCTATCATAAGAATTAGATAGAAAGGAGAGGAATTTCATGAAAGGGAACATCAAATATGATTTAAGGAATGATATTTATCATAAATTAAATCAATAGTTGAGTATATATATGACATCATGTAGAATTAGGTACTAAACATGAAATCATGCCTCTATGAAAGTGAACATGAGACAACAAACCCTTACCTTGTTTCCTTTCTTAGTTGATGGCACTATAAAATCCGATAAAACAAAATAAAAATACTTAATATCATATTTCATAACATTACTCATAAATATTACTCTTTTATAATCCTTATTATAATTCTTTTTCATGATTAAATTAATTAGTGATAGCGTATTATTATTATCAGGTGTTAATAACATTAATTTTTTTTCACTTATTTAACAATTGTGATATCATTACCCATCATTTTATACCAGTTAGTTATTTATATATAATAAATGATTATATAATACATAACTTATATTTATTTTAAAGCTTTTTATTTCATTTATTATGTGTTTTGGTTACGTTGTGTTAAAAATGAATTGATAATGAGTTATTTTGGTAATTATAGAGAATGTAAATTGTTACTTTAATAATTTTTTAAGTAATTAATATAATAAATTTTGAAATATATAATAATCATGATTTTATTGATATAATATAAAAAATTATTTTTCATTTTCCTGTATTCATCTATAATATTATTTTAAATCATCGTTCATGTTGGTGATAAAATAAGCCCAAATTTTAATACACTTTAACTCAATTCACGAGTATTGTTAGGAGGTGTTTCATTTGATATAATATCATTTTAACATAATAATAATGATTTTTTTTAACTATATTTTAAGAATTTTAGATAATCTATGAAAATTTGGATGAAAAACAAAAATATTTCATCATGGAGGCGATAATACACACTTATGGATTATTATCATTCTTTTTTTTCAACACGTGAGAAGGGGTGAAAATGTATTTTAAATTAAAATTTCATAATCATTATTATATGTGATATATTATATTTTTTATCATTAAAAGAATTATTACTATCCATTAAAGGTTGTAATAAAAAAACAAATGATGTCGCTTTATGGACGCGAAAGTCTGTGCAATGAACTAACAGTGTTTATTTCTTTTTCTTAGTGGATATAAATAAATAAATATGGGTTGTATCATTAATATAACACCATATTAGTATAATAATAATACATAATTCATAATATTATTATGGTGAGAATACATTTTTTAGACTAATTTTATGAATAAAAGCTTCAAAAGAATATAATACTTACATTGGAGACTTGGTTTATCCCTTGCAAGCCCCATTGAAATTGAAGGGATTATGCTAACTAGGAGTGACCAAGTTGTTATTTTTGTGAGTTAGTCTTATATTGAGATTGAGGGATATATTTTTAAGGATCAATTAGATGGTGAATTGTAGCTCTGAAGGGTGTATGTGGTATCCTTTTATAAGGGGAGAAAAGGGGAAATTTTGGAAACACTCATCATTTTTCAACAAAGAAATGATTCTATATAAGGGTAAATAGATCAAAAGTGGAAAAAATTAGAGTTTAGTAAAATATGAAGTAAAAAAATAATCCCAAATTCTTATTCTAAAACATGTTTTTAAGATGTTTTGTCCATTTCCCTTAATAAAACTCTATTTACCACTTTTACTTTTTATCAGAGCAACAATATTTTAAACTTAGTAATTAATTTGGATAAATAAATTTAATATTTTCATTATTACCTAATTTGAAAATTATAATATTAAATTTTAAAATTATTTTTTCATATAAACTCTCTAATTTTTTGATAAGTTAATTTTATAATAAAATCACTTTATTATGCCAAAATAGTTTTTAGAAAAATGATTTTTTCCACATTAAATTGATGTATAAGATTTTTTTTAATTTCATATTTTAATGAAATAAATTTATTTATTATAAATTGAGTTAAATGTATTAGGATATAAATAAAACTCAAAACTAAAAATCTCCTTGGAAATGATTCATTCAAAGAGATCACTAATATTTTTTTATTAAAATAAAAATTATATTTAGATTTAAAAATGGTGGAAATGGTATTTATAAGCACAAAAAATATATTAAAATCCATAAATTTATTCCTTAAAAGTTTATTTTGTTACTTAAAAAAAATTTTAAAATTCTTGGATACACTTACATAGTGATAAAATCCTAAAAATCATAATTTCCACAAAAACATATTTTTGACTAAAAATCAATCTTTTTAGAATAAATTTAAAAACTCATACTAATTAAATTTTCATGAGAGGAGTTCTGAAATGAATTATGTTTTATCAAATTTATATATTTTTATTTTTTAAATTAATTTTTTAATGAAGGTACATAATAATGGAAAAAGTTTTTCTTATAACCTTTTTCAATATTAAATCATATTAATTATTTATCCACTATAGGTAGTAGATATTAATGGTCTACCATATTAACGTTTATTATAGATTTAATAATAATTCCTTCTTAATATGTTGTGGCTTTTTTATTTGTTTATAGCATTGGAAACATGTTATAGAACAGATTATGTATTTTAAAGGATCAAAAATATCTAGTTGTTACATTATACCCCCTTAATGAAATTGTTTCCTCATAATTTAATTATCAGTTACTTTTTAGAATAGATAAATGTAGTAAAACTATTAAAATTCCAAAACATAATATCTCAAATGTGAAATGATCCTCATTATCATAGGGAATACAACAAAACAGTTATTTTTTCCTAACCACTTGAAAGAAATATATCTCATAACATGGAATTGAGGCATATGTGAAGGATTTGGTTTTCTTCTTAGAAAATTAATAAATAAACTTATAGTAATAGATTGTAAAAGTTTATTTAGAATGTTTTTTTCACTATTCTATAAATAAATTTTGATTCAAATTTAATATGGCTATTTTATTTCTAAAATAAAATCATTTTTATAGGATATTATGATTTTCCATAATGGTTTATTCCACAAACATAATAATAATAAAACTAAATGTTTTATTAAAATATAAATCACTGAGGGTGGTGGATTGATGTTCTTAGAAAACATCCTATATGTAATAGTGTTCATAAAAATAGAATATATCTACTAATTCAAGGTTTATTTAAATTGAAAACTATTTACCATTATCCTCTTTATCGATATACATTGAATAGTATTTTCCTTGATCCCATGGTCTATGAGTCTATTGGTGTGAATTTTGATATTAATCCCTTGGTTTAGTGCACTTTTTCACATTGTTCCCAAATTAATCACATATAAAACATCACACTAATAATAGATCATTAGTAAGAACATTATTTTAATCCATTATATTTACTAAAATTTTATTTTTTACTCAATATCTTGTCTCTAGATTTCCTCCTTCATCAGAGATAAAACATCTTCCAGTTACTTTGAGACATTTCCCTGGGTGTCTCTTACAACATTTTTTACCTGAATAAAATTGAATCTTTTTCCTTTATCATCTTCATCACATGATCTCCTAAGGAACCCCATCCTTATTTTATTTTATGGGTTCATATTTTCAAAAAATATCAAGTATTTATTCAAAACATGAGATAGTTGTGTGATAATTACCATAATATTTTTAACAATAGATTTTATCCCATTTGGTATCCCATTAAGATAATTTATATATTTCCTATCACGGACACTATTAAGTTGGTACATCCTCTATTAATCCATTTCTAAAACAAATAATGTTGACATGGGTGATGAAACATTGAAAATAGGGGTGGATTATTATAATCATAAAAGAAATTAAATATTATACTGGCATGCTCATTGAAATTATCACATTGTCCTATTTCTCAAATAGTTAAACTTATATAAATATTAGTTTTTCAAACTTTTTGGTCAATATTTCAAAATATCATCATTTACTTGACTTAAATATAGGTTTTTCACTAAGGTTATATAAACCCAACACCAATGTTATCTAAACTAATCACCCAAATAAAAAAATTAGTATCCAAAATTACTAAAAAATATCATAATATCAACTATATAAATGCAAGATAATCATTTCATGAATAGTACATTAATATCATAAATTGAGTAATATATCTCACAAATAGTAACACAACACAATGAATGGAAGGTTTAGTGTCGTAGATATTATCTATATAAATAACTTATTACAAAATCCTAAAAACAAATTTATCTATAATAGATCTCTTCTTGACCCTTTCAAGATATCTCACATGATACATTAATCATCATAACCAAGGTATTTAAATGATAAGAAATGGGTGTGCTCAAATTTTTAATAAAGGATAACATAACAAAGGCCACAATGGTTACATCATAATCATACGAAATAGTTTGAATATTGAGAAATGTTTTTAAAAAAAATAATATAAATAATTAAGTGTTAACCATACCCATAATATCTAAAAAGATAAAAATATTAATATAAAATAATAAAATAAAACATGAATCCTATAACATGATCAATGAAATTAAATAAATAAAGTGGAACAATAAAATACATAGGATTTCTTATCATTATGAACCTGGTTAGCCACCAACTTGTTCAATTAGAAAATTTTAGTAGATCTAAAATTCATCACAACCAAACTTTTTAAACCTAGATAGTCACTAACCTATTATAATATAAAATGGTGAGTGGATATTAACACCATCACACTCTACCTTTATGAAACTATATACTTTCCAACATATTCACATGTAAAATTATGAGTGGAGTTTAATTCCATCACACTCACCCTTTATGAACATATCTTGTACCATCCTAATATTTTAAGAAATATATTCTTTAAAATTAAATTAAATTCGTATTTAGATTTTGTTATTTGCAATGCACAATTTATCTTACATTGTATGAAACACAAAGTTTATCTTTCATTGCATGTAACATTGAGTCTCTTCAATAATGTGTGTTACATGTAAGATCAAGTTTTACAGAACAACAATATAATATCAATATTTAATGTTATAGTTATCACTTAGCCATTGGAATTGAGTGATTGAATATTATTATGATAATTATTAATATATGGTTTACATATGTTTATATAATTAATTATTTGGTGTCCAATTAATTAGAAATGAAAATGAAAATCAATTGAATACAAAGGGTTTGATTTATGAAAAACTATTTTTATGAGGAGAAGGGAATTTTATATTAATAAATTAAATTAATCAATATTATTGAAATATATTAATGATATTTATATTTTATATATTCTATAATATATTTTTAAATTCATATAATAATATTGATAGGATTATGATAAGAATAAATCCAATTTTACACATAAAAACCTGTATATTTTTAAAAAGTGGTTTTACGGCCTTTTAAGGGAAGCCTTCTTTTAAAAATAATTTTTTTTATTTTTTATAATTTTCATTTGAAAATTTAAAATTAATTTTTTAAAATATGAATATAATTCTTTTCTTTGGGTAAAAATATGTTATTTTTCTGAGAACTTTCATATTTTGATGAATAGTGAATGACACTGAATTTTAATTGAAAAATTATTTTTCATCTAAATAAATTATAGTTTTAAATTTTATTTTTAATTGGTTTTAAAATATAATTATATCAATTTTATATCAGGTAAATAAATTTAGGTCATTATAATAAATTCAACCTTTAAATTGGATATAATAACATTACAAACTTTTGAACTATTCTCTTTAAAAAAATTTGTTGTCTCATCCCGTCTGTAGGATTGATTTTAAATTATTTCCTGCCACTTCTAAGATTTGAATTTAGAAAAATGGATTCAATATTCATAATCATAATAATTTATATTTTCTAGTTATTTAAACAAACTTTTTTACCCAAAATATTAATGAAAAGAATTATAATTAATTATAATGATTACAGTAAAAAATGTGTTCACTTGGTAGTAAAACATTAATCAAAAGTAGAGAAATGACCTAGAAACACATCCAAAACTCATTTTATGTACACTATTCTACCATATAAAACTTTTTTATAATTTATATCATTATTGGAGGAACATTAAATAAGGGAGATCTCCTAATATTTTTTACCTTTTTATATTTACAGGAATGTCACTCTTCCTCCATTATAGAAAGGCACTCACCCAACCCAATTATAAACACCTCTCAAAACATTTTTATAGTCCAAAACTAGACTAAATAATCTATAACCATCCCTATTATAATCATATAATCCTCACTTTTGGTATAAAGAAAACCAAGTAATTCCTTTGGTGCAAACCAAAAAGAGTTTCCCGAAGAAGAGGTAAAATTAATCATTGAGAACTTTTATTATATTTCATTATCCACCCCTAAAATTATTCTAATTCCATGATTATATAATAACCTTATATTAATAAATATAATAATATTTTTTATTTTAAGTTTTTGAGCTAAACCTTCACACACTTCCATCAAATCAAATATGCAGTCATCGTTCGTGTGTGAGGCGGACTACCGCCTCGTGAACCGATGTTGTTCGTTATTCAATTACCACCTTTAAAGGTTGAAAATAATGATATAATTATGTATTTTATAATATATATATATTTATATATATATATGTGATATGATATTTAATATTTCTTAATAATTATGTAATTATTATATTACACATGCCTTCATTATTTCCATTTTTTGGGAATACGATAACATCGTTTGTGGACGTCTGGAATACCACCTCCTCAAAGCGATGTGATATGTTCACCCTTTACATAGAATGTATTAAATATGGGTTTAATAAAAATATATTATATAAATGGTATATTTATTAATCCATGTGATAATGTCATTGGTGGATGTGTGGACTACCGTCTCCTCAAAGAGATGTGGTTCTCCCATTTTCATCAAAACATCACAAGAATGATATATATAAGTACATATAATTAAATAATATTGTATTTTTTATATAATTTTAAATATTTAGAGATAATCATTACATACCTTCTTTCTATAATGATAATTGGAGAGTAGAAATGTTACTCATGCGTACGTATGACCTACCATCCCCATGTTCATAACCTTGTTTAGTCTTCCATAAACATATTTATTATATAATTTTAAAAGTATAATTTATTTAAAAATTTGATAATTATTTCATGTTTATTATTCTAATTATGTTTAAATAATGATAACATTGACTATAGTCGACCTTTCAAATTCAGTTTTGACATATAAATCGAATATGGTAAAAACACCCGACAAAAACTTAGTTATTTAAGTAGTTTTATAAAAAATTGTAATAAATCAAATAAATTTAATGATAAACATGAAATTTTTTCTAAATAAAGTAAATAATTAGCATAAATTTATTCTTTAGGAATATAAATACTCACGTGGAAATTTTGAGACAAGGTAAGGGACTTTGTCGCAATATCCTTTCATTGAGGCATTTTTTTTATGTTATAAAAAAACATTAATTTATGAGGTTTATATAAAAAAATTGAAATATAATTTATTAAATTTAATTATTATCCTAATATGATAAATTTTATCTCTTTATCTGTATTATGATTCAAAATTTTCAAATTGGTATGGGATACTTTGGAATGTTTAATGCTTATCTTCCTCAAGAATGTTTTTAATGATATTTTAATGGTATTTCCCTTCATAAATATCAAAAACCTTGTTTTTAATTATCCACCATTGGATATATCATTTATTGATACCATACTAATTAATTCTTTGTATGGACTATGATTGTTTCTAAGATTTTTTAGGGAAGACTGTTTCTTTTCCACGAGTTAATATTATTTCAAATATATTGTTATCAAACCCATTTAATTTCCATGGGTTACTCATGTTTTAAATATATTTTTTATAGAATCCATTTCTTTTCCATGGTTTAATCATGGTTCAATGATATTTTTATGGAACCAATTTATTTTCAATGTGTCATTCATGTTTCAAAGGGATTGACACTTAACACATTTCTTTCCCCAGGGTTTATTATGTTATAAATAAACAGTGATTATTTCTATGTGTTTTATAATGAAAGTGTTTTATTAATATAATGGTACATGAGAATTATATGAAAAGGGTGAGCCTGATATTACTTATACTAAGGGTTGATCACTATTATATTTTATGGTTGACTCGATATAGCTTATACTAAGGGTTGAGCCCCAATATTTCTTATGAGAAATAGGTGATCCCGATATAGATTATACAAGGGTTTGATCCACATTATAGCTCAGAGGTGTGCCTAATATATATTTTATAAAGATATATCCCCATTATAGATATTTCATGCATTGGGTAATGATAATGTTGGAATTTAGTTGTATGGTTATTCCAATTGAAATAGTTTTGAGAGTTTTTTGAAAGGGTTTTATGAAATTGATGGTACAAGGTGAAAAAAGTAGTTCTAATTTCTTATTATGAGTTTATAATTTCCTTAATGATTGAGATTGATTACACATGTCTTTTGATTATTAATTCTGATGAGTCTTTCCTTTTACATGTTTACATTATTGATGATCTTGGTATTGATGCTTATGGGTTCTTTTATTACTCGATAATGTACTTTGATTATGTCAGCATACCCTTATCCACTCTTATTCTATTTGGTTACATTAGATTGTTCACGCATAATTTTTCCTATATTGAGTATCTGAGCACACCCTTATAATGTTTCCTTTTCCCTAGGTTTTAGAGAAAGATGTTGAACAAGTTCTGTCAAGAAGGGATTTCATAAGGACAATGATGATGTATTAATATGAAACAGAAAATCCTAGTTAAGTGGGAGGAATTATAATTTAAAGAAATGTGAATTATTTATTTAGGAGTGTTTCATCGGGAAAATGAGGTGGCATAGATGGAATGCACCTGTTGGTCTGATTATGGCGGTGGGGAGGTTAAGGCTTTGATTAATTTCTCACATCGAGTTTTCCATTAGTATAGTCTTCCCTAGAAACTCCCAATAGTTCCTCAATCCATAATAGGGTACAAGCCTGCTTTCCAAAAGAAGGTGGTCATCTTGGTTTTCTGGCCCAACGATACTTAAGGACTTAGATTAGTTGAGAGTATAGGAGGTTAGGCTCATCACACACTTTTAGGGATATGTTTTCATACCCCAAGACTCTCTTATAGATTTGAGATATGTTCATGAATCTCTTTCTAACCTCAATATGAAACTAGTTACCCTAAAAAACAATAATTAGTTAATTTTCTATCCTATGAAAAAGATAGGGCTATAATTTTTGAATTTATTAGTATGTATCAAAGTTTATCCATCCATTTCTAGTAATGGGAGACTAGTCATGTGCGGAATCCATATAACGAGATGCTTCAGAATTTTCTGTCGCACAGAGAGGTTGTTAATATTTCGAGGAGGGGAATGAGACTTTATAAGGCATCATATGTATCCTAGTTATTGCAGGAATCAAAACTCACATAGTTTGTTAAACTTTTTAGTTTAATGTTATGGGAAAAGGAGATATGTGAGGGAACTGAGGCACTAAATGTTTTAGATCATGTCTCGTAGAGATATTCTACATATCTTGGTTATAGTAGGAACCATACTTATCGTAGTTTGACCATTCCCTTTCATACTAGACCCAATATAGACTCCCTTATATAAGTAATTGTATAAATATCATTCCACTCATTAGGGAATTCATACTGAAATTTCCCTGGCTAGTGGAAATTCAGGGTGTCAATGAGGGGTTTATTTAAACTCCTTAATCCTATATGATCTATACTAGGTGTGAAAAACAAGGGATAAAAAGTGATCATCTTCATTGTATATGGATGTGGGATTTGTGTTTTGGGACCAAACTTAATATGTTTAATATGGAACATGGGACTTAGAGAGTCGCCCTACGTATCCTGGTTATAACATGAATCAGAGTCATCATAGTTCAGTTGATTTCTCAATCCACTGAGGGATGATTTAGAGTGATTATCCCATGGGAATTATTGGGTTCGGATGGTTGAAATGTCAGAGACATGGGTATTACATCAAAATGTATGTTTATGTGAGCTCAAGCTTTAGTATGGTGTCCTACATATCCTATTTATTGCATGAATTAGAGTTCTAGTAGTCCAATTGAGTTCTCTGTCCACTGAGGGATGAGGTAGAGTGATTAGACCATGGGAATGATTGGGTCCCAATGGTTGAAATATCTAAGACATGGGGATTACATAGAAATGGAAGTTTATTTGATATCAGGCCTTAGAAAGTCATCCTATATATCTTGGTTATTGCATCAATCAAAGTTCTCGTAGTTCAATTGATTGGGTCTTACACACTGATGATTCCCTTACCTTTTTAGAGTCTTATGATGCAAATGATATGATAATTGCATCTCCCTAAGACAATGTGATCTATTGTCGGTTTGAAAAACAATGGATAAAAATGACTAGTCTCATCACTTATGGGTGTGGGACATATGTATTGTGATGGACCTATGGAGGATTGATATTGAGCTTGAGCCTCAAAGAGGTGTCCTATATATCCTAATTATGGTAGTTATCATAGTTCTTATAGTTCCCTTTTAGGGGATGACACTCTAATTTTTTTCTTATATTCGGGTCTTACACACCAAGGATGAATGAGGTTATCAAATCCTAGTATTACCTTATGACTAGTCCTTCTTCCCTAACTGACATGCACTGATTGTCTTCTAGTCATGCATTTATTTCATGCTTGATATGTAAGAGAGTATTTGACTGGCATATTGAAAGAAAATTAAATGATCTAGTTGGCCAGTCCAAAGAACTTCTCATAACCTAGGTGGCATATCCAATGTTTGTCACATGATCATGGATTACTTGTCCAGAGGACATCGTACGAACGAAATGATTTTTCCTAAAATCCATCACATGACCAAACTAACCTATCTAGAGGGTGTCGGAGGATCTAGTGGACTCTCCCCACTGTCATCACAAGAGTTGACTGAAACATATTGAGGGTTTCATGAGAGTCGGTGTGACATGTCTAGGAGGGTGTCTCATGTCTTGGATGACATGCCTGGATAGAATCGCAAGACCCATCTAGCAGACCCAAAGGGAACCGAGGGAGCCAATTTACATGCATTGGTTTTACCATGACACTTAGCTAAATCAAACTAGCAATGCCATATGAGTCAAGCAAATTTTTTTAATAGAAACATGACAATAGAATTAAAATATCAAAGGACTTCATGAGAACAGGGGTGGAATGTTTGTATGACTCCATGTGACTTTCTTTGACATGTCTAGAGTACATTTCATGATCCAGATAATATATCGAAGGAGTGTTGCATAATCTGGGAGACAAGTCTTGGTGTTGTCAAATGACGTAGGTAGTTCATGCAAAGAGTATGAGTATCAGTGTGTATGTTATATTCTAAAGTCTCTCATATTTGGTATTTATTCAAGCCTTTATATTGTGAATATATTATATTTGTTCAGTGATAGATTATATTATGTCACGTGTGATTTAGAAGATGTGTAGTATGTTCCTCATGTGTCCTACCAAAATTCCTTCATGTGATCTATATGTGATCAGGAAAAGTGCTTATGCATACTGAATAATTTATTTGATGGTTTCCTAGTAGCTTACCTGATAAGAAACTTGATAGTCATGAGATCATTTTCTCTGAGAAATTATCTCTAGCACCAATTCACCTGAATTCAAAAAATACCATATGCTTCATAGTTTAGGATTTTTATTTTTCATGCTGGGGTGGGGGTTTATAGGCCTCTCAACCATAGTTGTTCACCAATTTTCATAGCACGTATCATGTGGATCTAGACTGAAATCGGTGAAGGGATATGGTGTAACACAACTTTATGAGTATCTATAGTGGATCACTCTGAGGGTTCCACCTTATTTTCTATGACCAAAAGTCCATCTCATCAATTCCTATTTTATTGGATTATTTCCAATTAATGGGGACTCATTGAATTATGTGGGTATGCCAAAGGACTCCATTATTTTCATTTTGATATGTCCAAGGTCATTCATAAGATCAAAGTTTCTTCTGAAATGCGTTCACGAGATGCTTGATTCCTTGTCTGTGAAATTTTTCATGGCAAGGATGGCTTGTCAAGAAACTTTTGTGGGATATAGTTGTCTTGTCAAGGAGTCATGTGAAGCCATGATGCAGTCATCCTTAGAACGTAATAATATTTTGGAAACCATGAGATGATCCAACCTAATATTCTTTTTATTTCTTTTGTTTTCATTCCAAAGTTCTAGGTACATGTGAGATTACATGAGTAATGTAAAATAAAATTAATCTACATTTTTATAATGAATCACACGAACAATAAACGTCTTATGAAGATACATGATTACTATATGGGAAATCCCATTCGGTTGTCCTTTTGTAGAAAAAGGGGGAGTGTGACATTGCCTCAATATACCCAAATCCTTTCTCACAATGAGGATGAAAAGCCAGTAGTCATTCATGAGATGAGGCGGACATGTCTTTGGATTCTCATGGTGTCTTGTATACCTCAAGGGGTGGGTCACATGTCTTTTATAACCATGAGTGGTTTTCACACCCTCCACCCCCCCCCCCCCCCCCTCCCCTTATTTCCTTTTTTTATTTTACAAAGGCTCTGGGATTTTGGGATTTTTCCTGATTGTTGTCAAGGACAATCATTATTCCCACCAGTGACCCATTGAGTCATTTTTAAAATCGTAAGAGACCTCCAATGTAAGGACCTGACCCCAGTTGCCCAGAGCCAATGACTTATTGATTACATTGTCATACAAACAAGGAATAAGAATCCCTAAGGACCGATTAGTTTAGTATTATTGGAAACAAGATACATACATAAGTTCATCATTACAACCTGATAAGAAAAAAAACATAGAAACTCGTTAGAAAACTTTCATAACTCCTAGGTTATTTCAGCATGTCATTCATAAAATTCTTCTTGCCCTGTGGAAATGAAACATAAGAAAGGGGTGAGCTCAAATTCTCAGTAAGAGTAAGCAATACAGCATAATATAGCATAAACATAAGACATGGTGAATAATTGAAAACACACACCTTTAATAATAAACTTGAACACATTATGGCATGAATATGAGCTAAGTAAATAATACCACAATAAAACATAATCATGGGTATTATAATAGTCTAATAACCACATGAACTTCAAATACTAGCATCATAATTGAGGGAAGTGCATATGTTGGACATCATAACCATACCGTCCAGGCCTCGTGCTAGGACCATAAATAATCATTTTGTCAAGGCCTTGTGCCAAGACCGTAGTTTGTCTCATGAGACCTACCGATGCATCGAGGGGCTATAGTAGGCCCCACCCATCACATAATAAGTCCAATTAATTCCTCATATGATCAGGGATAAACATAAACAACATATAAATTCATATTGAAACTGTCATATGAAATGTAACTATCTTTCTCTAATCATTAAACCTAAAACACTAATCATTTCGAGTAATATGGTGAATGTTTTTAGGATAGATCATACACAATAGATTTAGTAATAAACCATTAAATAAAATATTCTTGATGACTTCATAAATGACTAAACCCAATAATACATAAGAAACAACAAGAGTGTTGAATTAAACAAAAATACTCTTATAAAATCATTAAGCAGTCTTGATATAAATACTCTTTTATTTGGAAAAGAATAGTTCTTTTGGAAAAATATTTTTATAAAACCATAAGTGAAGTAAGATATTATTTTCATAATAAAATGAGTGATTTTTTAAATATAATGGTTTCCAAAAATAGATTAGAGATTTCCCTAGAAAATAGGTAAGAAGTTGAGATATTCCCTTGAATTGGGCTTGTATTTCAAAAACAATTTTGAAAGCTCCTTTTAAAACATGTAACTTCACATAAAATAAAGAAGTATTATGGTAGGTGTACATATATAGAACACTCACACAGAATTTTTTATGATAAAATAATAATACATAAGAATTTAATTGAGGTAATTAGACAATGAAAATAACACGAATGGAAATGGAAGTTCGGGTGGAAGCTCCCTTACCTTAACTCCGAACATGTTCCTCTCTCAAACTTATGCTCCTGGAATATGAAATTATACTTATTAATAAATTATTTAAGAACCTATTAGACATGTATTTATTTTATCCTAATTCTGGTTAGTTAATTTATGTCCTTATTGATACGTTATTGTATTCAATTTCGTCGTTCCGGAGTGTTCATTTTCTTTATTTTCATATTAGGTTCACTTGTTTTTAAGTATGTGGAATGGATGTAAATATACAGAATTGAAATTATATACTATTTATGAACATAAATAAGTGTTATTGGTCATTTATATAAATTGGTTACATGGAAAGAGGATGAATTATTATATAGAACTTTACTGATAATTGTTTTGATTAATTTGTGGGTTTTGATTACAACGAACTCATTTTTCTTTATAACTTAATAACATTTGTACAAAGGAATTACAGAATATTACATAGGTTATATTAAATATATAATAATATGTTTCAATCATAACAAGAATGGTTTCATGACCAGAATTTAGAATAGAAATCAAAAGTCCATCATCCTTGAATGTGGAAAATTGACACTTCTCGGATGGTGTTCTTGCTACTAGTATAAAAGAAGGTAATAGGGGGAGATGATGATAACTTATTCCACTATCATGAAAACATTCCAGTACATATAAGGTACTGGAGTCGTCACAATATTTGGATAATGATAGGTAATAGAAAAAGAAAACAAATGAACTTGAAAAGAAAGACAAATAATTGAAAAGAGGAATTTACCTCTTGAACCAAACTTTCTTGAGAGCCTCCTTAAGGGAGAGGTTTTGGTCTTTTTATGAGACCAAGGCTTGATGGAAGTGGGAGAGGAGGTTGGGAGGATATTTGTATATAATTTTTAGAAGGCGCAAGTCTTTAGAGGAGTGAAGAAAAGGGGAGTGAGAGGGGAGTTTTATAGTGGAGGAGAGAGGGGATTTCTCAATTTTTTATTCATTAATTTATTATTTCCCCACAAGACAAGGAATAGTGAGTCTTCTATGACCAATAATAGTAATTTTATCATGTTATCCCGAACCAATTGGGCTTACATCAGCAAAAAAATCATGCATGACTCTATAATTAGCCTATTTAGCTAATTTTGTAAATTATGGTATTTCACTATTCATCAAAAATTCAAGTATTTCAGAAAAATCACAAAAATTTACCCCAACCATTTTTCAACGTGTAGAATCCAAAAATTAAGTCCATTTTTTAAAAATAATTTTCTAAATATTATTAATTTAATATTTAATTAAAATCATAATTTATTCTAAAAACAACTGTTTTAAAACATTTATTTACTTATTTTAAAGCATAGTTATATCGTACTTACACTTAAATATTATTTATATACTATCATAGGTAAGGTTACTATTCATTAGGGTATATCACTATTCATAAGGGTACGTTACTATTTATAAGGGTGGGTTACTATTCACCAAAAATTAAGTTTTCCTTATTGGACTGCAAATAACTTACTGATTCCAACTGTGTATGTCGGATTTTTAGAATTCACATCACAGAAGTGACAAAATTATGTTTTAAGGGTCACATATCACTTATTAATTAATTATGTTGTGATTTCATGTGATTATGACATATTTATTTGAAAGGAATTTCCATTAAAAAATATTGGGTCGTTACATTCTCCCCTCCTTACAAAAATTTCTCCCTTGAAATTTCATTTTACAGTCTAGGCCAAGAACAGGTGGGGGTACTTTTCCTTCATTGATTCCTCTAGTTTCCATGTTGCCTCTTCGTACTTATGGTTTCACCATAGTACCTTGACCAGATGAGTAGTCTTGTTGCATAGAACTTTGTCTCTACGATCCAAGATTTTCACTAGCTGCTCCTCATAGAAAAGATCATCCTCCAACTGTACCACCTCTGAAGAGCGTATATGTGAAGAGCCTAGTATGAACTTCCTTAAGAGGGATACATGAAATACATCATGTAATTTTGACAAGGTAGGTGGAAGTGCTAATCAATAGGCCACAGCTCCGACTCGATCAAGGATCTCGAAGGGGATGATATACCTGGGACTTAGGTTTACTTTCTTCCCAAACCGCATGACCTTCTTCCATGGAGATATGCGTAGAAATGCCAGGTCTCCAACTTTGAACTCAAGGTCTCGTTGATAGTTATCTGCATAACTCTTTTGTTGACTTTTGGATGTCTTGATATGCTGCTGAATGGTTTTCACCTTCTCCACCATTTCTTCAACCAATTCAGGTCCTAGCAGCTTTCTCTCACTAACTTCATCCCAACACGTCGATGTTCTACACCTTTTCCCAGAAAGGGCTTCATATGGTGTCATTCGGATGCTCGATTGGAAACTATTATTATAAGAGAATTCAACCAGTGGAAGATGTTGGTCCCAACCTCCTTTGAATTCCATAGAACATGCTCTCAACATGTCTTCCAGTGTCTGAATAGTTTGATCAGATTGGCCATCAGTTTGAGGATGATAGGCCATACTGAAGTTCATTTCACTACTTAGAGCATGTTGAAGACTTTTCTATAACATCGAGGTGAATCTAGGATCACGATCTGATACAATAGATAGTGGTACTCCATGCATCCTTACCACTTCTTTGATGTAAATCCGTGCAAGTTGATTCAATGAGAAGTCCTCTCAAATCACGATAAAGTGAGATGTCTTTGCAAGACGATCCACAATGACTCATATAGAATTTTTTCCTCTGGATGTCCTTGGAATTCCAGTGACAAATTCCATGGTAATGTTCTCCCACTTCCATGATGGTATGGGTAGTGGTTCCATCATCCCCTTAGACTTTTTCCTCTCAGCCTTCACTTGTTGACATACCAGGCACTTTGATGTATATTTCATGATCTTTCTTTTCATATTGTCCCACTAAAAGTTTTCTCAGAGATCTTGATACATCTTTGTGATACTAGGGTGTATAGAGAAATTAGAGCTATGAGCATCATCCAAAAGTTCCTTCTTTAGCTCAGGAATAGCGGGAACACAAAGCCTCTTCCCAAATTTCAAAACTCCACCATCATATATGAAGTTAGTCAACTTCCCATCATTTATAGATTTAATTTTCTTTTGAAACTCCTCATCATCAGCCTGAGAAATTTTGTCCTTTCCAGTAAAGAAGGTTCAGAAACCATTTGAAAAAGTAGTGATGTGTTACCTTCCTTGATAATTCCCATATCCATCTTTATTAGATCCATGAACATAGGATCCCTTTCAACTCTCACCTTGTTCATAATTCCATGGTCCTTTCTACTCAAATCATCTGATACCTTATTTACTTTCCTTAGGTGGTAGTGTATTGTGCAATCATAATCTTTGAGTAGCTCAATCCACCACCTTTGTCTCATGTTGAGTTCTTTCTATGTAAATATATATTTCAAACTCTTATGATCTGTATATATCTCAATTTTTTCTCCATAGAGGTAATGTCTCCAAATTGTAATGTCCCGAACCCACCTGGTCCATTACTTTTCCAAAACACGGCTCCACCGAAACAGTGGCACCGGTCACGGGGGCACCGGTTACGGTGGCACCGTGACGGTCGAACACAGGTCACAATGGCACCGTGAGGGTGACGCCGTGATGGTGGCACTGTTTCCTCACCGAGAGGTCTTCGTTCTTTTCCAGTTCCTGACTTTTCCACTCCCGCAACATATCTTTTGATGTGAAGATGATTTAATACCCTCTTTCAATCCATTTAAATCCCATAAATAATATCTAAAATCCCCCAAGAGTAGGAAAAACATTAACTTACCAAAACTTGTGTCTTTTCCTCGGTGTCACGCACTTCCCCATACCTTCCAGATCCACCCCTGTTATGTGTTTCCTTATGATTAAAGAAAACTATTTAGCGCATAGCCGTTATGACCACCCCTCTGAGGAGAATTGTTAAATGACAATTAATTCCATCGTGTGTAACTGCCCAACCGCGTGGGGAACCATGATCCGACTTTAAATCCATTAAAATTTCCATATCCCATAACAAAGGGATCTCATCCTTATATCGCACAGTAATTCCTTCTTCTTATTCCTCTTGGCTGGTCTCCTTTTCTTCCTGGTGCGTTCGGAGTTCCCCTTCCCGAGGCAAGTGGTGCGCCTGTGTCGGAGCCTTTCTGCTCACCCTTAGAGTCCCCAAAGTTCCTCCCCTTCAAGTCACACGTCCCCAGTTCTTGGCGCATGGAGAAGAACTTCGATCCTTGATCAACCAGGTAGGGATTTTTTTCCTTCGTCTCTTCTTACAATGTATCATGCCGGGTGGGTACACTACTGTTTATATGGGAATGGATGAAACCAAACCTTAACATAGATAATAAATAGACTGTTAAAGAATGATGGGGTGTGTTTGACAATTCTGTTGTACTCTTTTATATTTGTTATATGTTGTGAACTGTATGGGATTATGCTCACTGAAAATCATGGTCGTTGGTGGTCTTTCCTTGTGCACTAATGAACCCTTGTCTTCTGTGATGATTAAATAACTGTAACATGGAAATTTGTTAATCACATAAACTCGTTTGGTTAAATGTATACCCAGTGAACATCAATCCTTGTGTGGTAACCCAATTAACTAATAGAAAGAAGAACCTAATGAATGATGTGCTTGAACCTGGAAGTTTCCCTACTCTGTTTTGGTAGTAGGTGTATTGTTCTGTTTAATGTTTATGGGGTGATCTGGATGGGGATGGGATCCTCTGTTGTGGCACGGTTGTTGGTTGTGAATCTGAAGCTATATGGGGATGTATCTCGAGGCTTGGTTTGGTTCCAGTACTTTGAGGGATCTCATTGATCCCTTTGTTGTTGTGACTTCACAAGAGAACCAGGTGTGAATGCTTAAATTATTGTTTGGCTGTTTCTCTTTCTCTGGCTTGTGGTTATGCTGGTTAGTTTCCCTATAGTGCATAATTCACCTAAATGGGATCACTTGAACATGAAATCAATAATGGGTTAAATGGGGAATTGGTTTTGGGAATGATTTGTGACTTGGTCGTGAGTGCTGAGCTTTTCTTTTATGAAGGAATAGTGGCGAGGGTGTTTGTGCTTAGGTTCGATTTGGAAACCCTGGGTTGGGATGAGTTCTTGTTACCTATACATATAATTGTAGTTATTACGTTTCTTATTTTCACCCCACCCAAGTTGAGCACTTAGTGTCTAACACCCCCATTTCATGGGGGAGGGTGTTTTTCCCAACACTCCTATGAGTGGATGGTTAATAGCTCCTTTTCTGCTCCTTTTTCCTGAATATCCCAAGACTCTTTAGGTAGGCTGTGAAGTCCTGAGGTCTATTATAGCCCAAGATTCTTTGGGCAGGGTAGTTGTGGTGGTTAGCCCAGGTGTGTGCGGGCAGGTTGTTTCCCAAGAGTCTTCGGGATGAGTCCCAGGTGTCTGCGGGCATGGCAGTAGTTGTTGTGGACCAAGTGTTTGCAGGCGGTATGTGTGGTAGTGATGTACTAGGTGTGTGTGGGTGGGGAGTGGCAGTGGGAATGCAGTGAGAATGGTAGGAGAGGTTCGATGTGTAGGATGTCTTAAATAACTAGTGAGAAAGTGGTGCGGGGTACCCAAATATCGATGTGTTATTACTAAACCTTACTTGACTTGTGTTATTTGGGGATTTTGCCTTGGTGAGGCTTGGGTGGACAGTTTTCTTTGCTAGTTTATTGGTTATCTCTTTTCTCACAGGGCATTAGAATGCCTACCCACTTGTACATGAGAGTCTTTGGTTTTCCCTACTGAGTATACTTGTATGCTCACCCTACATATATAAAACTGCTTTCAAGTTTCCAGGAGGACTTTAGGGATCGTGCGGGGCCGTACTAGATCGGACGTTGGGACAGTTGCAGTTTATGTTTTCCTTTTCTTTAGTACTTTACCTTCGTAGTCTCCTTATACTTTGTGGCATTTACTTTTGTAACATGCATATGGGAATAGTTTTCTTTGGCTTTACTTTTACCCCCCAGTTTTGGTGTTGTTGGGATTTACTATCTTATCTCCCAATCCTATTAAATAAAAGGGTAATTCCTTCCATCTTGTGTGTAATTATATACCCTTGGTTCTAGTCGCCACTCTGGGACCTATTAAAGGTGGTTCTTGGGGGTCATTATCTCTCCTTCAACTTGAAGAAGGAAGGGTCTGGAAATCTATTGTCCCTTCTCTCATCTTGGTGAACGCGGGTCATGACAGAATGGTATTAGAGGAGGTTAGGTTGAGAGATAGGATGGAGTCTGGGGTTAGGCATAGTGATAATTGCATGGGATGGAAGGGAAACAGTGTTGAGTGATCTTGTTGTGTGAAATAGGCTAGGGAAGACCGTCTAGGACATGGGATTTTAGGGCCCCCTGTGATCTGATGCAAGGACTCTGGGCCTACCGAACGACCAAGTGAGGCTGCACTGATGACAGGGTAGAGACCCTAGGGAAGGTATGTGCATCATAATGTCTTGTGTTCTTGTGTTTCATGGGTATTTTTTGGTGATTTAAAATTAATAAGAAGTCTAAGAAAATTTAAGTACAATATTCTACACTACTCGAGCTTTGGAATTCCTTGTTTACCTTGTAGCTATGGCACCTGGGAGATGACAACGAGTAGTGCAGGCGATAGAGGCCTAGGAGGTTGACTTGGCTGATCGATAGAGGGCTGACCGAGAGGAGGAGGACAATCAGTGATAGAAGACGCTTTGTGCCTTTCAGCAGCAGACCCTCGGGAAGTATGAGGTCAGCATCTCTGACGTGGAGACAGAGAGCCAGCTAGAAGAGCTATTGATAGCTTTCAGGTTGATCCGGGCTCCGACGGAGTACTGTGTTCCTCTGGCTATAAGCCAGATGCGTGGGGCAGCACGTCAGTGGTGGACACTTTATCTTTGGGAGAATAGGGAGGCTGAGGTGACATGTACTGATTTCGAGAAGTAGTTACAGGTGGAATTCTTCTCTCCACGATGAAGGATGAGAAGAGGTAGGAACTACTCTCCCTTCAGCAGGGGAGTATGTCAGTAACAGATTTGGGGATCAAGTTCAAGGATCTCCTTCTCTTTGCTCCCGACCTCTTTTCGGATGAGGAGTCTCGGGTGAGACATTTGGAGGAGGCACTTCAACATTCTCTTCAGTATGCTATTACTCCCTTCACCCTACTGACGTACATGGAGGTCCAGAAGAAGGATGAAGTGGTGGAGAGGATGCACACACTAGGAGGTGTATCACGAGAGGGAATCTAGTTGGGCTCGTCGAAGGGGAAAGCTGTCAGCAGCATGCCTTCAGCATTAGGGCCCTCTAGGTTTCGACCAGCAAGAAGCAGGCCTCAGCAGTTCCAATTCTGATCTCCCGGCCCTCGCCCTTTCCTTTCGGGCCCAGGACCGAGATGCTTCATCTGTGGTGGTCATGGGCACCATCGGAATCAGTGCCCGGACAGAGTACAGTACAATGGGGGTGGTCCAGTGCAGCACCCGCCCCAGCCACAACAGTTTCCAGCTAGGCCCTTTCAGCAGCAGCAGCAGGGACAGCAAGCTCCCTCTTCTCCAAGGACAGACGTCGCAGGAGGAGGTCGACCTCAGGTCGCTCCTCAGGGACCTCGACCAGGTCGCGGTCGGGGAGGCGGCCGACAGCCGAGGGGAAGGGGAGCTAGGTGTGGGCAGTTACATGCCGCGGAGGCAGCAGCTCCAGCAGGGCCGAAAGTCGTTCGAGGTGAAATCAGCTTGTTTAGTACTATTGCCTATTCCTTGTTCGATACAGGAGCTTCACACTCCTTTGTTGTGCCCAGTCTGGCTCGTGCTCTAGGTCTAGATGCCAAGAGACTTCCAGTGCCCCTGATGTTGAGTACACCAGTCAGAGGTCAGACCGACTTGTTTTATGTTTGTTAAGGGTGTAGACTAATGATAGGGCCACATCAGTTAATCATGGATCATCTATTGTTGCAGATACATTCATACGATGTCATCCTAGGAATTGACTGGTTGTTCTCTGTATGTGTCTTTATTGACTACTTCCGAGGAAGGGTCGTGTTTTTCAGATTTGGGCAACCGACGTGTAACTTTCATCGGTGAGCGGGGTTTCCAGAAAAGTAGCAGGCGAGAGGAGCCACTCTATTCCTTGTTATCTAAACTATCAGTGGATTCGGTGGATTCAAAAATGATGTAATTTCCATGGATCTTCAGTGAGTTTATGGATGTCTTCCCTGAACAGGTGGCGACTCTACCCCCTCGACGTGATATTGAGTTAGGGATAGACTTGAAACCTGGTGCTCGTCAGATTTCGATGGCTCCCTACCGGATGGAACCTTCTGAGTTGCGGGAGTTGTGGATTCAAATTGAAAATCTGATGAAGAAGGGTTTTTTTCAACCAAGTGTGTCACCATGGGTTGCTCCAGTCTTGTTCACAATGAAGGCAGATGGTGGTCTGAGGCTGTGCATAGACTATAGAAGACTGAACCAGGTAATGGTCAAGAACCGTTACCCCCTCCCGAGGATAGGAGATCTCTTTGACTAGCTGAGGGGAGCAGGTTGGTTCTCTAAGATCAATCTGTGGTCTATCTATCACCAGTTGAGGGTTAATGAGGGTGACATCACTAGTGGAAATACGGGTTTTCGCGTCGGCGTAATAACGTCGGTTTTTTAAAACCCGACGCGAATAGTATGTGCGGGGAATTAATGGCATCGGTTCTGAAGAAAACCGACGCCAATAATATTAGTTAACATATTTTCCACGTCGGTTATTATAATAACCGACGCCGAAAACCGACGCCGAAAAACACATTCGGCGTCGGTTTTCCTAAAAACCGACGGGGAAGATAGTTTTTAAAAAAACATTCGGCGTCGGTTTTTCTAAAAACCGACGCCATAAGTTAAAACTTTCGCGTCGGTTTTCCTAAAAACCGACGCCGAAATGTTTTTTTAAAATTTTCGGCGTCGGTTTTCCTTAAAACTGACGCGAAAATTCTTATAAAATTATTCGGGGTCTGAAACCCTCATTTTGTTCTACCGTCGAAATCGAGCTCCGCTGTCCCGAAACCCTCGTTTTTTTCCATCATCGAAATCAAGCTTCGCTGCGGCCCTTCGGACATCCGACTACCTTGGAACCTAATTTGCGATCTCGGCCGAAACCCTTATTTTGTTCGATCATCGAAATCAAGCTCCGCGGCTGCACTTCGGACTCCCGACGACCTTCGAACTTGATTTGCGATCTTGGACGGACATTTTTGAAGGTTTTTTTCATTTGCACGATTTCTGGTAAGCGTTCTTCCTCTTTCTCTATTGCTATCACACCATTTTTGCACTTGAAATGTATAATTGGGTCAATACATGGAAATGGTTGAATATTATTTGGATGTGCCACTAGATTGGATAGTTTATAACAGAAAACTGGTTATTGACTATGGATTTGCACTATATACTGGTATTTGATTCCAAACTGAGTTCCTCCACGGATTTCCTCTAGATATATTTAAGAGATTCCATTTATTATCTATCTGTATGTTCTATTTATTTATACTTCTTATTGGTCATTATCCCTTCAAGTTTATATCATATTATTTGTTTCATTTACATTCATTATATTCACTATTTGATCATCTAGTAATAAATTATATTTTTGGTTTTGTTTTTAAAATGAATTTTTATTGTGAAACCATTTTTGAAAAGAAATGATGCATGTGTGATTTTTAAAAAAGGGAATTTGTGGAAATATCTGTTTTGTTTTTTAGAATAATTAAAATCCTACTTTATATATGTATTTTAACCTTTTTGGACTTTTTTGGAAAGGAAATGCATTGAATAGGGTGTGATAACCTACTGAGCTATTTATGATCACATCATACTTGTTCCAAACAACATTGGTTGACCTAATATATTTTTTAGTTTATTATTTATAGTTAAATATTCCATTAGAGCATGTTGGCGTTGTGTTTGGTGGTGACAAAGAGGTCACATGGAGATCACGATTTCATGGTGTATCATAAGTTTTTTTTCGTTTTTTTTATTTTGAAGTTTTTGTATTTGGATTAGTTATGTATTAATTGATGTTTATTATTGTTAGTTCTACCGTGTATTCAGTTTAGATATTGATATTGGTAGTTTTTTGGGATAAATCATTCCTTTTTTATTCTTTTGATTCCCTATAGTAGTTTCCAGCTTTGGGGGATCAAGAACGCCCTTCAGGCCATATCCTAGACTGTGTTGGGTTTCTGGTTAGATGGCATCTCATCTTGGTTCTTGAAAAACCATAAAAAAATCATTTCCAGTAATAATAGTTCTCTAGACCTTCCCAAACTCACAATTGATGACATTTATGTAGGTGATTCATTTATAAAAGGGAATATTGGCAAGAAAAAAATAATCTAGAAAAAGTAAAATCATTGATGTTACTCAAGATAGTTTATGGTGTTGTTTTTGGGCCGATGACACCTAAATCCCTTGATAGAATATGTATTATGTATTATATGTTCAATAATAAAATAATATAGATTGGATTATGGTGATTATCCACTGAAATGTGGAATTGAAATGCATTGATCTGTTAGATATGGATAAAGAGAAGTGTCTTAGTATCAATATAAAGATATACTAAAATGATAATGACATATAATTTACAAAAAACTATGTGGGAGAATAGAAAAAAATCATGGGAAACCACATCAAGTGTCAGTGGTGAGGGATCATAAACTGATGCCATGAGTCATATTACCAATGAACTCAAGCATGCGTCCCAATATAATTGAGGCTCCTAAGCATCATTATAGGTTTATAAACGTATAATGTGGAGACTATACCCACTATTCGGAGTAAAACCATATTATAAATAATGTTAGGAGATAAATAAACCAAATGAGCCAGTATGAATGATACACTTATTTGGATGTCTTATATTTTACCATGTGACCCAACTGCAAAATGTCAATTTCGACCAAAATTTAAATATTGAGGAATTTTATCTTTGTATTTGACTCTTTCATTTATTATGTTCACAAAAATAAGAAGTATTTTATTAACATACTCTTCATCATGTTCATTAATATCCTCAGAATAATCAAAGAACCAATCATTAATTTATTTTATTATAAACTACATCATTGATTGAAATGACATATCATTTTCTTTCTTGATCTTATTTTTTAAATTTTGATACTTTATAATTTTTTATGAAATTAGAATGTCGTTAACACACATGTATATAATATGAAAATAAACTGTTTACTCTATTTGTAAACGTGTTTCATATCTGATGTCTTTTATCTGATTATCAATAGTTTATATGGAATATGTTTTTGTTTACAATTTATCTGATAGATATTTAAATGTTTCTATGTTTTAATATATTCATCAATTATATTGTGATATCAGGTATTAATGGATCATAATTGGATTTATCTACGAAGAACTACTAGTGAATATGAAAGAGGAGTTGACAATTTTTTGGAATTTTCTAAACGGCATAATCAAAATATTGATTTGATTTTCTGTCCATGTGTGAAGTGTGTAAATATGAGAAAGTTAAACTTCAGAGAAATCAAGGATCATCTCATTTGTTATGGTTTTAGCCTTAATTATACACGTTGGATCTTGCATGGTGAAAGAACTGAAAATTCAACATCCAATGTTGATGACGATATTCATAATGAGGAAGAGGGTCGTATTGAAGAATTAATTCATGATTTAGGTGTTGAAACCATCGAAAAAACACCAACTGTTGAACGATTGTATGGAGATTCTGAGAAACCATTATTCCCAGGTTGCAGTAAATATACAGTGTTATCAGCAGTTTTGAGATTAGTTAACTTAAAAGCAAAAAATGGGTGGAGTGATAAAAGTTTCTCCAGTTTACTTGAGCTTTTAAAAGAGCTTCTTCTAGAAGGCAATGGGCTTCCAGATTCCAATTATGGGGCGAAGAAACTATTATGCCCAATGGGATTGGGGTATAAAAAGATACATGCTTGCCCCAATGATTGTGTACTGTATAGGAAAGAAAATGAACATTTATCAAGTTGTCCTACATGTGGAACATCGCGCTATAAGATGGATGAGAAAGTCAACTCAGATTCATTTTCAGGTGATGTCATGTAACGTTATGAAAAATCAATTTTTTTACTTTCCAATGATGTCATCCAATATTTTTTTCAAACAATTCTGATAATTCAATCCTGATTTATTTTTAGGTACCAAAATCAAAACTCCATCTAAAGCAATTTGGTACCTTCCAATTATTCCTCGTTTGAAGCGTCTATTTGCAAATTCAAATGATGCAAAAAGGTTAAGATGGCATTCAGATGAGCGCATTTCTGATGGTAACTTACGTCACCCTGCCGATTCACCACAGTGGAAGAGTTTTGATAAAAAATTTCATGATTTTGGAAGTGAAGTTAGAAATCTCAGAATGGGATTGTGTACTGATGGAATGAATCCATATCGGAGCCTCAGTAGCCAACATAGTTCATGGCCTGTTTTGCTGGTACTTTACAACTTGTCCCCACATCTATGTATGAAGAAAAAATATGTTATGATGAGCTTGATGATTTCTGGACCAAAACAACCGGGAAATGATATTGATGTGTATCTTACACCATTGATTGAGGATTTAAAATTGCTATGGGAGAAAGGTGTTACAGTTTTCGATGCATACAAGAAAGAGTATTTTCTTTTGCGTGCGATGATAATGTTCACTATAAACGACTTTCCTGCATATGGAAACTTATCTGGATATAGTGTTAAGGGACATAAAGCATGTCCAATTTGTGAATAACAAACTTCATATTATCAATTGCAGAATGGAAGAAAGACAGTTTACATGGTACATCGAAGATTTTTGCGAATTGATCATCCTTATCGTAGATTGAGAAAAGCATTTAACGGTTTACAAGAATACAACCTCCCCCCTCAACCATTGTCAGCTGAAGAATATTATGACAGAGTGAAAGATATTGATTCAACATTTGGAAAGAGAAAAAGTTCTGGTTTACAAAAACATATCTGGAAGAAGCAGTCTATTTTTTTTGAACTACCTTATTGGAGATTTTTAGAGATAAAACATAACATTGATGTTATGCATGTTGAGAAAAACATATGTGATAGTTTGATTGGAACTTTGTTAGCCATAAAAGGAAAGACAAAAGATGGATTACATGCTATATTGGACTTGATATTAATGCGAATACGTTTGGAGTTAGATCCCTCTGTGAAAGGAAAAAGAACATATTTACCTCCGGCTTGTCACACATTAAGCAAGATTGAAAAGATGAATTTTTGTCAGTGTCTTCATGGTATTAAAGTACCCAGCGGTTTTTCTTCAAATGTGAATAATTTTGTGTCATTGAAGGATTGTAAATTAATAGGTATGAAATCACATGATTGCCATGTGTTAATGCAACAAATTCTACCAGTATCAGTGCGTGGTATATTACCGAAAGCTGTCAGGAAGACAATCATCAGGTTATGTAATTTCTTTAAATCCATTTGTAGCAAATTCGTTGATCCAAATTTGTTAGATTTGTTTGAGAATGAAGCAACTCTTATTCTTTGTCAACTAGAAATGTATTTCCCACCCACATTTTTTGATATAATGGTTCATCTATTGGTTCATTTGGTGCATGAGATAAGAATGTGTGGGCCTGTTTATTTAAGATGGATGTATCCTTTTGAAAGATATATGAAAATTTTGAAAGGATATGTTAAAAATACTTATCGACCAGAGGCCTCTATTGTTCAAAAATATGTATCAGAAGAGGTGATTGAGTTCTGTACTGATTATTTGAATAAGGTGGAGCATATTGGTCTCCCTCTATCTCGACATATGATAGTTGACAGAGAAGGTAGAGGGGTTCGAGGCTTAAAGGTAAAGTTCATTCCACGTGATGAAGTGATGCAAGCACATTTATACATTTTGAACAACACAGATGAGGTTCAACCATATATATCCTCACATATTGCTGAATTAAAGTTACGATATCAGAAAAGAAATGAAAAGTGGTTGATGATTGAGCATAAGAAGACATTTGTTTCATGGTTTAAAGAGAAAGTCACCCCAGATATATCTGTATCAGAAACATTGAAGTGGTTATCAGGGGGACCATCTTTTAATGTGATCACTTGGTCTGGTTTTGATATCAATGGCTACACATTTTACACAAAAAACCTGGATGACAAGAGTACCGTTCAGAATAGTGGTGTGATGGTATTCGCTGAAGCAGTGCATTTTTCGAGTGTCAAAGATAAAAACCCAATTTCTGCATCAACATCATATTTTGGAGTTATTGAAGACATATGGGAAATTGATTATATTAAATTTCGAGTCACTATTTTTAAGTGCAATTGGGTTGATAGTAATAGTGGCGTGAAACATGATGAATATGGGTTTAAACTGGTTGATTTGAAAAGATTTAATCACAATGAGGAACCATTTATCTTGGCGACACATGCAAAACAAGTATTTTATGTCATTGATCTGTCGAATGATCAGTGGTCAGTTGTTTTGCAAGGGAAAAGATATCATTTGGGTGATTATGATGATTCTGATGATGCTAGTGATTTACATGAGCCTTATTCATCTATTATGCAATTTTCAGATGATTACAATGAATATAAGACAGACATAGTGCATGCAGTACGTACCGATCATGATGAAGGGACGTGGGAAAACAATAAATTAGTCTCCTAATTTTTCTGGTAAATATTTATATTTTGTGTCTATTTTTAAAACTTACAAATGCATGCCTCTATTTTTACATATTTATTTTTCATTTCCTTGTTTCTAATTATTCAGTTTTCTAATGATATGCAGGTACCCAAAATTTCATTACACTTTCTAGTAGCAATGTCAAATACAGAAAGAGAGGAGCAGTTACCGAGGTATATCTATTTTGACATATTATTAAATATTCAGTAATATACATATTTAATGAAATAAAACATTTAATTTATAAAAAAAAATTGTAGGACTACTGATGCGTCCTCGGCGGAGGAGACTTCTCCAGTTACTACTCAAAAATCAAGTTCTCTAGTTGGTAAACGTGGTATTACACGTTTACCAAAACTATCACTCGCTCGTGATGATAAGAAATCACACATTCGTTTTGATGATAATAATAATGTAGTTGGCCCAAATGCAGTTCAGTTTGTCAGTTATATAGCGATGCAGAGCCGTTGCAGGATTAGTATTTTATATCCTGATTGGAAGTCAGTGGACAGGACGGCGAAGCAACAGCTTTGGGAGGCCGTGACGGTAAAATATCTTTATTTATTTATTTTATCTCATTTTTTTAATATTATATAGTTTAAATGACATATTTAATTTTTTCAATTACAGATGACATTCAATTTTGAGAAAACCAAAGAAATTAGGAAAAGACATCTCTCTTTAGCGGCGGTTCGATGGAGAGATTTTAAAAACAAACTGACGAAAGATTATGTTTTTGGAAAGAGAAGGTTTGAAAGCCCATGTCTTAAGTATCCATATATAGATGAAGAAACATGGAAGCGATTTGTTGACAGTCGTCAGGAAGAGAAATTTCAGGTATTGTAATTGTTTTATATTTTAAAATTTATGCTATATTTTCCTTATTACTTATGTGTTTATTTTTATGTAACAGGCCTCCAGAAGATCTCATCAGGAGATCTAGTTGAAAAACGTATACCCTCATACTTTATCACGTGGAGGATACTCGTATTTGGAGCAGAAAATTATTGAAGAAAAATTTGAAGCATTAAGAGCTCGATCAAGTAGTGGTTCAGAAGAGGTCCAGTATGGTCCTCCATCTCCTCCCACTCGCCATGAGAAATGGAAACGAGCAAGAAGAAGAAAAAATGAACAATATCTTACAGACGAAGCTCATCAAGTGGCTGATAGAATTGTAAGTAAATATTAATTCTTTGTTAACAATTTTCCTTTTTTATAATTTATAAACACTAATATAAATTTTTTTATTTTTCATTTCAGGATGAACTTCAGGAGAAAGAGACACAGGGCTCTTTTATCCCCGAGGGTAGGATGGATATCCTAGCCACTGCTTTGGGAAAGGCTGAACACCCCGGCCGTTTTAGAGGATATCAGGCGGGTGTTAGTATTCGGAAGGTTTTTGGTAAGAGTAAGCAACCAAGAGACTCGGAAATCGAATCCTTAAAAGAAGAGTTGCAGGATATGAAACGGTCTATGGGTGATCAAATTCAAGCAGCAGTACAGAAGGCTTTATTAGAACACTTGGAAAGACAGTCACAGTCTACTCATCCTTCCGAGGTATATTATTTACTGTTAACAATTTTTCTTTTCTATAAATTATAAACACTGATATAACTTTTTCATTTTTCAACATTCTCAGCCTACTCACTCAGACTATCCTGCCTCATATGCTTACCCAACACCGTCTGGGCAGCCTTCCGAGGTATATTATTTAATGTCATCAATTTTTCTATTTTATAAATTATAAACACTGATATAACTTTTTCATTTTTCAACATTCTCAGCCAACTCACCCGGACTACTCTGCCCCATCTGCTTACCCTGCCCCGTCTGCGCAACCATTTGAGGTATATTATTTTATTTAATTTTTAATCAATTTTTCTATGTTATAAATTTTGAACACTAATATACCCTTTTCATTTTTCTAACTTCTCAGCCTGCTCACCCTGACTACCCTGCCCCACCTGCTAACTTTGAGCGTCCACCTCCTCCATCGGATCGAACCTTATATTGTGAGTTGTTTGCGGGAGATCCTCATGTACATATTGTTGCGTTAGGACAAGTGTATTTTTTGGGGGACTCGGTACATCATCAGCCTATGCAGATGAGTCAGGTTAAAGTATCAGTACTTGTTATTATAGATCCTACTGCTCTACTACCATTTCCTACTGCAGATATCACCAGTGTTGGGGAATGTATGGGCCATTTTTTACTTTGGCCAACTGCACTTCTTCGTTATATTTCACATGAGGTATGAGTTTTTTTAAATAGTAATTAGAAATGATTCCAAATTACTTATAATGTTTTCTGACATTTAACTTATATAGGAATATCTGAAAGCAAAAGAAACTGTACAAATGCAGTAAAATGTTCAGAAACAGTCGGCTGTAGATACTTCTGATATTTCTTCTGGGTTGAAAAGATTATCTCAGTGCTCTTCTTCCTTGAATTTTATCTATGAGTTTCGGATGACGTCCGATATATGTGGAAGAAATTATAAATTGAGAATATTGAAAGAAGATATCATGAATTTAGTTGATTTTGAAGATATCGGGCTGAATGTGGTGCAGTTGTTTTCCATGTAAGTAAATTGACGTTTGAATTGCTATTTCTTTAATAAAATATTGTTATGTCATTGACTAGCTATATTTTCTTTTTAAATTAGGTATCTATACAGGATTCTTTTACAAAATGAAACTACAAGCATTTACAGCTTTATAGATCCAGAGTACATTTCCTTGGAAGTCAAACATGTGAAAAATGATGAAAGAGTTCAATATATATCCGAGAGATTATCACAAACAGATATTCAGTGCTGGTTTTTGCCATTTCTTGATAAGTAAGAATATCAACATAATTTTGAACTCATGATCATTATAATGTCATTAATTGTGAACTTTTTGTATTATAGGGGGCATTGGATGTTAGGTGTATTTTGCCCAAATGAATGCACCTTATATTGGTTTTGCTCTTTATTAGGAAAAGTGCGTAAACCGTTTTCCAACTTATTAAACAGGTAAGCTGTTTTTTTATTTTTAGAAGTTTGTTATGTTTAATTTTAATTGTTTACACAAGTTTTATTAGTTCTTATATAAAAAAATGCAGTTCATGGAAACATTTTACAAAGGAAAAGAAACCAACGAAAATCAAATATGTGGAAGTACAGGTAATTAGTTTTTATATTTTTGTTATATATTGGGTTTCATTATTAGTTAAATGTTTTATAACTGCAGTGTCATCGTCAAAATGGACATGTTGAATGTGGTTATTATATTCTACGATTTATGTACGAGATAATCACAACTGGGGAAACTACTGATTTTCATAAGGTTAGTTGTATTAATTTTTTTATATATTTTCATCCACTTTCTTCTATTTGTTAATTTCATATCATTCGATATTATTGTAGGTATTCAATGATTCACAGTCATATTCTCAATCTGATATGATCCATATTCAATCTACTTTTGCGGACTATTTGTTAAGTCTGATTAAGATTTGAGGTATGTATATACTAATATTTATAAATAATAATATATATGGGTTTAAAAAACTAACTCTTATGATATATTAGGTGTTTGAACCTACTAATAATCAAATGAATGCTTCAACAATAACAAACAATGAGCATGTCATATATTTCAGGTACGTGTATTTTAATTCTGCTTTACTGAGTTTTCTCAAGTGCCTCTGCAAAAACTGTTTTATTGAATCTACTAATAATCAAATGAATCCTTCAACAATAACCAACAATAAGCATGTCGTATATTTCAGGTACATGTATTTTAATTCAGAATTAGTTATTATATTTCTTTTCATTGTTATTTCTTAAAATCATTTGTCTGTACAGTGACAGATCTGGAGGGTGGTACTTGGATCATGAACATAGAGATTCGTATAGCGAAATAACATTCACAAACACTAAAAATTGTCTCCCTTGCATGCACATAAATATCTTCTAGGACTTTTTATTTTTTATGCAAATAAATATTGGAAAATGATTGCCGAGAATCATATCACATAATACCTGAAACAGCGCTTAGTGGGTTTTCACAAAGATAAAATAGAAGGCGTCAATTTTTAAGGTATGTTTCTTTATGTCTTCAATCTGCATTTGATTTCAATTTTCTAACCTATTTTTTGCACTCAAACTTATTTCTCTGTTATTCCATAACTTAAACAAATAACAATAGTGAATGGGTAATGCACGTCTATACAGAGCAAATATAAAAACCTGAGGTTGGGGGTGGTGGGGATCCTATGGTGAAAAGACACCCCCAACATCTTCAGTGGGGGAGGTGAGGAAGAGGTTGCATCGGCTGAGTGTTCCTGGAATTTTGATCAGGAGTCGTAACATTTCATTTTGGTAATTTACTTTGTGAAAAAATTAATGATTCAAATAAATTACACATTTTCATTTAATGTTTATTCATTGCACTAATATCTTGGATTGATTTTTTCACGCACATCTCCTTAGTTTCATTACTGTTTTGATAGGATTGGTGCTATCTATGGGAGGAAACTTACAATGATTGATACTGAGTATGGTTAGATTAAGAAAATTCACCATGTAGGTACGTGTATTTTAATTCTGCTTTACTTTGATTTTTCTCAAGTACTTCTGTTAAAGCTGTTTAATTGTTTTTGTATACTTCGTTTTTTTTTCAGGGTTCCGATTTTTTTGGAGGAGAAAATATATTTATTTTATTTAAAAAAAAAATTATTTACGGCGTCGGTTTTTTTAAAAACCGACGCCGAAAGTTTGCTATGGCGTCGGTTTTTTAGAAAACCGACGCCAAAAATCCTGTCTAAATTAGTTTCGGCGTCGGTTTTTAGAAAAACCGACGCGGAAAACCGATATTTCGGCGTCGGTTTTATATAAAACCGACGCCGAAAACCTAGTCGACTCTATTTTTCGCGTCGGTTTTTTAATAAACCGACGCGGAAAATAATGTCTAAATGTAGCTTCGGCGTCGGTTTTATAAAAAACCGACGCCGAAGCTCATAAGCGAATTATTTTTCGCGTCGGTTTCTATGAACCGACGCAAAAACTGTATTTTTAACGTCGCCTATAAAGACGTCGGTTTATAACCGACGTTAAAAATTAAAAAAAATCGACGCTAAAAAGTGTTTTTGCACTAGTGCATCTCAAAGACTTCCTTCATATGTAGGTATGGACACTTTGAGTTTGTAGTCATGTCGTTCAGCATTACGAATGCACTAGCTATGTTCATGGGACTCATGAACTATGTCTTCCAGGAATAGCTGGATATGTTCGTAGTTGTGTTTATTGACGAAATCATGATCTACTCAAGATCATATGAGAATCACACAGAGCACCATAAAACGGTTTTAGAGGTCCTCTGACAGCACCAACTCTATGGGAAATTTTCCAAGTGCAAGTTCTGGATGTGAGAAGTGCACTTCCTTGGGCACGTGGTGTCTGAGCAGGGAATAGTGGTGGACCCATCGAAGGTCGAGGTGGTTGTTTCTTGGGCAACACCCAAGAATGTGGCAGAGGTTCATAGTTTCCTTGGACTAGTAGGTTACTATCAGAGGTTCGTTCCCAACTTCTCCTGAGTTGCAGCACCTTTGACAGCCTTGACAAAGAAAGACCAGGCTTTCATGTGGAATGGGCAGTGCAAGGCAGGTTTCCAGAATAAGGGGCAGCGTATGTGGTGTTATGTGATGCTTCAGGACAAGTCCTTGGGTGTGTGCTGATGCAATGACAAGAGGTGATCTCTTATGGGTCTTGACAGTTACATCCTCATGAGCGTAATTATGCCACCCATGATCTGGAGTTTGCAGCAGTCTTATTTTCACTAAAATTGTGGTGGAATTACCTCATTGGGGAGCGCTTCGTGGTCTTCATGGATGAAAAAAGCTTGAAGTATATCTTCTCCCAACAGGACTTGAACTTACGATAGTGAAGTTGGATGGAATTCCTACAGGACTATGACTTCGATATTTTCTACACCTCAGGAAAAGGGAATGTGGTGTCCGATTCCTTGAGCAGTAAGTCGCAGAAGGATGCAGTTCGAGAGTTAGCAGATGCATGGAAGGCGATGGAGGAGTTGGATTCCCTGCACCTGGATGCAAGGATGGATGGTGGTAGAGGTTTCCTGTATCAGATGACAGTGCAGTATTCTCTGTTACTGTAGGTAGAGGAGTCTCAATTAGGATACTTAGAAAGTGAAGTTATGTGTGACTAGGTTAACCAAGGCGATGCTCCGGAAGGGTGGACAGAGGATGGTCAGAATCAGATGCTTTTTTAAGGGAAGTTGTTTGTTTCAGAGGCGATGCATGAGAGGGTTCTTGGTGAGTTCTACAACTCACCTTTAACAGTGCACCCGGGAGTTTCCAAGATGTACCAGGGTCTGAGGAGTCAGTTTTGGTGGCCTGGGGTAAAGCGGGCGGTGGCAGAGTTCATGGCCATATGCCTAGTGTGTCAGTAGGTAAATGTTGAACACCGTGTTCCAAGCAATTTGTTGCAGCCTTTAAACGTCCCCGAGTGGAAGTGGGATGACATCTTGATGGATTTCGTCACAGGGCTACCCAAGCTTCAAGGAGGCTGTGATGCTATCTGGGTAGTGGTGGATCGGTTGACGAAATCGGCTCACTTTCCAGCGATCAAGGATTCGGGTTCAGTGGATGCCTTAGCACGGAGGTATGTGGATGAGGTGGTGCGGTTGCATGGATTTCTGAGGTCTATAGTCTCAGATAGGGATGCATGGTTTACCTCACTAGTTTGGAGGGTATTACAGCATTATTTTTTCACTCAGTTACATCTTAGCACTGCCTTCCACCCCCAGACAGATGGGCAGATAGAGCGCACCATCCAAAAGGTGGAGGATATGCTACGAGCATGTGTGTTGGATTTTGGGGGATTGTGGGTGCAACACTTTCCTCTGGTAGAGTTTTCCTACAATAATAGCTATCACTCTACCATTGGCATGGCTCCGTTCTAAGCTTTGTATGGAAGGCCATGTTGCTCACCCGTGTGCTGGAACGAGGTTGGGGAAGTAGGTGTTCTTGGCCCGGAAGTGGTGCAGAGAACGATGGAGAAGGTTCAGCTTATACGGGAGTGGATGAAGGCGGCCCGGGACTGACATAAATTATATGCTGATAATAGGAGGAGACCCATGGAGTTCGAGGTCGGGGACCACATATTCCTGAAGGTCTCCCCTCATTATGGGAAATGGAGGTTTAGTAGGGGGAGTAAGATTTCTCCTAGATTCTTCGGACCATTTGAAGTACTGCGATGGGTCGGCGAAGTGGCTTATCAGCTAGTGCTACCACCGCTTCTACTGAGAATGCATGATGTCTTCCATGTGTCACAACTCTGATGTTATCTACATGACGATTCACACGTCCTCGACTGGGGAAAGCTGGATATCGAGAACGACGTTACGTTTGTGGAAATACCTGTGAGAATCAAGGATCGTGAGGAGAAGGTTCTCCGTGGATGGACCATTCCTTTGGTTCATGTGTTGTGGAGGCATGGCAGGCTCAAGGAAAGTACCTGGGAATGGGAAACGTAGATGCGCGCCCAGTACCCAGAGCTGTTTTGAGTTTTTTCTGTTTTGTTTGTAATTGTTTGTGATTGAACGCTTTACCTTGTTAACTATGGAACGTGCAGTTTTCCTTATTCTGTGGATGTGTGTGAAGAGTCCTGACTATGGGGAAGGGAGGACCTAATCCCTAATCAAGACACATTAAGGTGGATGCGATTAAACTCGTGTGGGAGAGTCAGTGCCACCCAAAGCGGATAGTGTCTTGACATGGGGAAGAAACTCCCTAACCCATTTGAATGGACAGTTTAACCCTCGAATTTTGCCTAGTTAATTGAGGGAGAGGTGTTCCTAGATGTCGATGAGGTTCACTCTTGAGAGGTATCTTTCGAGGTGGTTGTTTGGAACCCCTCTTTTCTTCGGGTCTAGTTTTGATTCTCAAGGGAGAGAATAGTTTGAGAGGTATCTAATGTAATTCCATGGACCCACCTGGTCTATTACTTTGCCAAAACACATCTTCACTGAAATGGTGGCACCAGTCACGGGGGAACCGATTATAGTGGCACTGTGACGGTCTCACACCGATCACGGTGGCACCGTGACGGTGGCACCGTGTCCATACCGAGCGGTCTTCGTTCTTTTCCAGTTCCCGAATTTTCTACTCCTACAATATATCTTTTTATGTAAAGATGATTTAATTCCCTCTTTCAATCCATTTAAAGCCCATAAATAATATCTAAAATCCCCCAAGATTTGGGAAACCCTTAACTTACTAAAACATGTGGTTTTTCCTCGGTGTCACACCCTTCCTCGTACCTTCCAGATTCGCCCCTATTACGCGTTTCCTTATGATTAAATAAAACAGTTTAATGTATCGCCGTTATGACCACCCCTCCGAGGAGAATTTTTAAATGATAATTAATTGCATCGTGCGTAACTGCCCAACCAAGTGGGGAACCATGATCCGACTTTAAAGATGTTAAAATTTCCATATCCCGTAACAACGGGATCTCCTCTTTATATCGCACGAGAATTCCTTCTTCTTCTTCCTCTTGGCTGGTCTCCTTTTCTTCCTGGTGCATTTGGAGTTCCCCTTCCTGAGGAAAGTGGTGCGCCTGTTCCGGAGCCTTTCTGCTCACCCTTGGAGTCCTCGACATTCCTCCCCTGAAAGTTTCACATCCACAGTTCTTGGCGCATGGAGAAGAACTTTGATCCTTGATCAACCAGGTAGGGATTTTTTTCCGTTGTCTCTCCTTATTGTGTATCATGCGGGGTGGGTACGCTACTGTTTCTGTGGGAATGGATGAAACCAAACCTTAACAAAGATAATAAACAGACTGCTAAAGAATTATGGGGTGCGTTTGACAATTCTATTTTACTCTATTATATTTTCTATATGTTGTGAACTGTATGGGCTTATGCTCACTGAAAATCATGGTCGTTGGTGGTCATTCCTTGCGCACTAATGAAGCCTTGTCTTCTGTGATGATTAAATAACTGTAACATGGAAATTGGTTAATCACCTAAACTTGGTTAGTTAAATGGATACCCAATGAACATCAATAATTGTGTGGTCACCCCAATTAACCAACAGAAAGAAGAACCTAATGAATGATGTGCTTGAACCTAGGAGTTTCCCTACTCTGTTTTGGTAGTAGGTGTATTGTTATGTTTAATGCTTATGGGGTGATGTGGATGGGGATGGGATCCTCTGTTGTTTCACGGTTTTTAGTTGTGAATATGAAGCTATGAGGGGTTGTATCTCAAGGCTTGGTTTGGTTCTAGTACTTTGATGGATCTCACTGATCCCTTTGTTGTTGTGACTTCACAAGAGAATCGGGTGTGAATGCTTAAATTGTTGTTTGGCTATTTATCTTTCTCTAGCTTGTGGTTATTCCATTTAGTTTACCATTAGTGCATAATTCACCTAAATGGGATCACTTGAACATGAAATCAAGAATGGGTTAAATGGGGAATTGGTTTTTCGAATGAGTTGTGACTTGGCTGTGAGTGCTGTGATTTTCTTTTATGAATGAATAGTAACTAGGGTGTTTGTGATTAGATTGGATTTGGAAACCCTAGGTGGGGATGAGTGCTTGTTACCTATACATATAATTTTTGTTCTTATGTTTATTATTTGCGCCCACCCAAGTTGAGCACTTAGTGCCGAACACCCCCATTTCATGGGGGAGGGTGTTTTTCCCAACACTCCTATGAGTGGATGGTTAATAGCTCCTTTTCTGCTCCCTTTCCTAAATAGCCCAAGACTCTATGGGTAGGATGTGATGGCATGAGGTCCATTATAGCACAAGATTCTTTGGGCAGGGTAGTTGTGGTGGTTGGCCCAGGTGTGTGCGGGCAGGTTATTTCCCAAGAGTCTTCGGGATGAGGCCCAGGTGTCTGCGAGCGTGGCAGTAGTTGTTGTGGCTCAGGTGTTTGTGGGTGGGATGAGTGGTAGTGATGGCCCAGGTGTGTGCGGGTGGGGAGTGGTAGTGGTACTGTAGTGAGAATTTTGGGAGAGGTTTGATGTGTATTATGTCTTCAATAACTAGTGGGAAAGTGGAGCGGGGTACCCAAATATCGATGTGCTATTACTATACATTACTTGACTTGCGTTATTTGAGGAGTGTGCCTTGGTGAGGCTTGGGTGGATAGTTTTCCTTGCTAGGTTCTAGGTTATCTTTTTTCTCACAGGGCATTAGAATGACTCCCCACTTGTGCATGAGAGTCTTTGGTTTTCCCTACTGAGTATACTTGTATGCTCACCCTACATATATAAAATTGCTTTCAGGTTTCCAGGAGGACTTCAAGGATCATGCAGGTTCGTACTATCTCGGATGTTGGGACAGTTGCAGTTGTTGTTTTCCTTTTCTTTGGTACTTTACCTTTGTAGTCTCCTTGTACTTTGTGGCATTTACTTTTGTAACATGCATATGGGAATGGTTTCCTTCGGCTTTACTTTTACCCCCCAGTTTTGGTGTTGTTGGGATTTACTATCTTACATCCGATACTATTAAAGAAAAAGGGTAATGCCTTCCATATTGTGTGTGATTATATACCCTTGGTGCTAGTTTCCACTCCGGGACCTATTGAATGCGGGTATCGGGGGTTATTATCTCTCCTTCAACTTGAAGAAGGAAGGGTATGGTAATCTGTTGTCCCTTCTCTCATCTTGGTGAAGGCGGGTCATGACACAAATCTTCAGAGCAAAGATTACCGCTTCTAACTCAAGATCATGAGTTGGATAGTTTTTTCATGAATTTTTAGCTGCCTAGATACACAGGCAATCACTCAATCATTCTGCATAAGGACACAACCAAGTCCTTTCTTTGATGCATCTCTATAGATTGCAAACCCATCATTCCCCAATATTAGGGTTAGGATCGGAGCATTCACTAAACTTCTCTTAAATTATTCAAAAAATTATTCACACTCCTTTTTTCATATGAACTTAACTCCTTTTCGTGTGAGCTTGGTTGTTGGGTTGGTTAAACTGGCGAAGTTCTGAACGAAACGCCGATAATAACCTGTTAAACAAATAAAACTATGTACCTCAGTTATGTTCATTGGAGAATGCCATTCTTTCACAGACTTTGTCTTCACAAGATCTATAGATATTCCATCCTTAGAGACAATGTGGCCCAAAAAGGAAACTGATTGGAGCCAGAAATCATACTTGCTAAACTTCCCATATAATTCATTTCTTCTCAGTCTTTAGAATAGTGCATAAGTGATTTTCATGTTCTTCGTAGCTTTTAGAGTACACCAGGATATCATCAATAAACACCACCACAAAGTCATCAAGATATTCCTTGAAAACTCTATTCATCAAATCCATGAAAACAGATAGTGCATTAGTTAGTCCAAAAGGCATTACTGTAAACTCGTAATGCCTATACCTGGTTCATAATGATATTTTTAGAATGTCTTCTTTCCTCACAAGTAACTGATGATATCTAGATCGAAGATCAATCTTCACAAAATATTGGGCTCCATGAAGTTGATTGAATAAATCATAAATTTGTGGCAGATGATACTTATTATTTATTTTAATAGCATTGATTTCCCTATAATCAATGCACAACCTCATAGACCCATCTTTCTTCTTAATAAAAAGAATTGGGGCTCCCCATGGAGAAATGCTAGGGAAAATAAATCCTTTATCAGTCAATTCCTCTAGTTGTTTCTTTATCTCTACTAACTCCATAGTGGCCATTCTATAATGGGTCTTTGGTATGGGCATTGAACCAGGAATTAAGGCAATGGAAAACTCAATTTATTTCTCTAGAGTATGTCCAGGTAAATCCTCTTGAAAGACATAAATATATTCTTGCACAATAGTTACATCTTCTATTTCAACATTATTTTTTTCACCCATAGTTATTTCATTCTCTTCCTCCCTGATAATTGAATTTAGCTAAGCTACTGGGGGTGGATCTAGATAAGAATCAGGTGGTGATTTTTCTGCTCTAAAGATAAGGTACTCATTATAATCATCAAAAAAATGTAAACTCCTTATTCTTAAAATAAATTTTCACATCATGGTCGGAAAGCCAATCCATACCAATTATTATATCAAATTCAATCATGGGTATGATAATGAGATCATCAGATAAAGAACATTTATATGCCCTAATGGGAACTGATTCAAAAAACTTTGTTGCAATGATACTTCCCTTAGGAGTTTTGACTGACAACTCCCTTGTTAAATCAAATTGGAAATATCTAATTTTCATAGAAAACTGGTAAGATATGAAACAATGCAATGATCCAGAATCAAATAAATCATTGGCTATATTGGATGAAATGATCAAAGTACCTACCACCATGTCATGCAGAACTTCAACCTCTACAATTGTGATTGCATAAGCTTGGCCCTGCTCCCTTGGCCTTTTCTATGGCATGTTTCTTTGATGTTTTGGACAATCATTAGCATAGTGCCCCATCTCCTAACAATTATAGCATTGAACATTGTTATCCTCCTTATTTCCCTTACAATCACCAGCAAGATGGCCTTTTTTCCACATCTGAAGCATACTTATTTTCTCTTCAAGTAGGCACCAGGGTGTTTCTTTCCAAAATTATCACAAGGTGGAAATTCAACTCTTCCCTTCTTCCCCGTTTCCTTGTTTCCTTTCCCAGATTTTTCAGTATCCCTCTTCTTCTCTTGATTTCCCTTAAAGTCATAATACTTAGAGAATTATTTTTTTTTCTTGATAGAACATGAAACTATATCCTCATATGATGAAAAACTTTGGGATACCAGTTCCCACCAGAGTAATGGCTTTAGGCCATCAAAGAATCGATCAATTTTTCTCCTTGGATTTCGTATGTAGTCTACAACATGTCTTGCTAACCTTGTGAAATTGGCTTCATACTTGGAAAAAATTTCATCCTCCTTCTACCTCAAATTCAAGAATTGTATCTCCATATCTGCTCTTTGTTCACGAGGGAAATATTTTTCTAAGAATTTTTCCTTAAAATCCCTCCATTCCATCTCTTATATTTCTTCCTCCGCCTTTTAGTTTTGGATTAATGACCACCACTAATCTGTATCTCCCGATATCCGATAAACTTCCATGATGACTTTCTCTCTTTCATTGCATCTCAAAGTAAGAAATATCTTCTCGAGGGAACTTATCCACTGCTCAGCTACAAATAGTTTTGCAGTCCCATTAAATGATGTAGGTTGTCGTCACATAAAGTGATCTAGCATATCTCCTCCACGTGGTGGATCTAGATGCTCTATACAGGTAAGGTTATTATTAATAACTTGAGTAAGTTGTCCTAGTGTAGTTATGAGTTGCTTAGTACCAGTCACGGAACCAGAGCCAACATTATTATCTTGCATTGGAGGAAATTTCCTATATGGGACACGTACGTTCGTGCAATTTTCATTCCTTACACTAGGAGACATTTCTAGATAATTGCATACACTAGATTAGGTTATGAATCATAATGTATAATCTTAACTTAACAAAATACTTAGCACAAATTGAAATCCTAGGCATGGCTAATCCCATAATAAAAAAAATGGTTTATTTGAGGAAAATTTTACATGTAAATCCTTTGTAATGGCTTGTAAAGGAAATGTGAATTATCCTAATCATATCCCCCGGGAGTGTTGTAACCAAGAGTACAGTAATGCCCGTTGTCGTGCACCAGTTCCCGTTTGAGTCTAGCTCAAATCAGTGTTTTTGGGTTTTACCCCTAGATACATTTGTGCCAGAGCCGCCTCTACCTACTCGTATCCAGACAGGGATGTATTGTAGGAAATATCCACATAATCTATTCCTTAAAAAAATACCAGGACATTCATGTATGTTTTTCCTCAAAGATTATCTTAGGGACTCTTCCCTAATCTAAATTTTCTAAATCTAGTTTCCAAGTTTTCTATTAAAATTCCTCTAATACCAATGGTAAGACCCGACCCCAGTTCCCGAAGCTGGTGCCTTATTGATTACATTGGAAAAAAAACAAGTAATAAGAATCCTGAAGGACTGAGTAGTTTAGTATTATTGGAAATAAGATACATACATAAGTTCATCATTACAACCTGACATGAAAAACAACATAGAAACTCCTTAGACAACTTTCATAACTCCTAGGTTATTTCACCATGTCATTCATAAAATTATTATTGCCCTATGGAAATGAAACATAAGAAAGGGGTGAGCTCAAATTCTCAATAAGAGTAAGCAATACAGTAGAAGATTGCATAAACATAAGACATGGTGAATAATTGAAAACACATGCCTTTAATAATAAACTTGAACACATTATGGCATGAATATGAACTGAGTAAATAATTCCATAATAAAACACAATCATGAGTATTCTAATAGTAGAATAATCACGTGAACTTCAAATACTAGAATCATGATTGAGGTAAGTTCATATTTCGGACATCATAACCACACAATCTAGGCCTCATGCTAGGACCATAAATAATCATTTTTTCAAGGCCTTAGGCTAAAATTGTAGTTTGTCTCATGAGAAATACCGATGCATCAAGGGGATATAGAGGGCCCCACCCATCACATAATAAGTTTAATTAATTCCTCATATGAGCGGGGATAAACATAAAAAACATATACATTTATATCAAAACTATCATATGAAATGTAACTATCTTTCCCCAATCATTAAACATAAAACACTAATCATTCCGAGTAATATGGTAAATGGTTTTAGGATAGATCATCCATAATAGAGTTAGTCATAAAACATTAAATCAAGTATGTTAGATGACTTCATAAATTATTAAACCCAATAATATATAAGAAAAAACAAGAGTGTTGAATTAATCAAAAATACTTTTATAAAATCATTAAACAATCTTGAGATAAATACTCTTTTATTTTGAAAAGAAGAGTTCTTTTGTAAAAATATTTGTATAAAACCAGAAGTGAAGTAAGATATTATTTTCATAATAAAATTAGTTATTTTTTAAATATAATGGTTTCCAAAAATAGATTAGAGATTTTCCTTGAAAATTGGTAAGAAGTTAAGATATTCCCTTGAATCGGGCTTGTATTTCGGAAACAATTTTGAAAGATCCTTTTAAAACATGTAACTTCACATAAAATAAAAAAGGATTCTGGTAGGTGTACATATATAGAAGACTAAAACATAATTTATGATGAGTAAATAATAATACATAAGAATTTAATTGAGGTAATTAGACAATGAAAATAACCCGAATGGAAATGGAAGTTTGGGTGGAAAAACCCTTACCTTAAATCCGAACATGTTCCTCTCTCAAACTTAAGCTCCTGGAATCTGAAATTATACTTATTAATAACTTATTTAAGAACCTATTAGACATGTATTTAGTTTATCATAATCCTGGTTAGTTCATTTATGTCCTTATTGATAAGTTATTGTATTGAATTCTGTCGTTCTGGAGTGTTCGTTTTCTTTATTTTCATATTCGGTTAACTTGTTTTTAAGTATGTGGAATGGATGTAAATCTCCAGAATTGAAATTATATATTATTTATTAACATAAATAGGTATTATTGGTCATTTATATAACTTGGTTACATGGAAAGAGGATGAATTATTATATAGAACTTTACTGATAATTGTTTCGATTAATTTGTGGGTTTTGATTACAACGAACTCATTTTTCTTTATAACTTAATACCATTTGTACAAAGTAATTATAGAATATTACATAGGTTATATTAAATATATAATAATATGGTTCAACCATAACAATAATGGTTTCATGTCCAGAATTGAGAATAGAAATTGAAATCCCATCATCCTTGAATGTGGAAAATTGACACTTCTCGGATGGTGTTCTTGCTACTTGTATAAAAGAATGTAATAGGGGGGAGATGATGATAACTTATTCCACTATCATGAAAAAATTATAGTACATATAAGTTACTAGAGTCATCATAAAATTTGGATAAGTATATTTAATAGAAAAATAAAACAAATGATCTTGAAAGGAAAGACAAACAATTGAAAAGATGAATTTACCTCTTGAACCAAACATCCTTGAGAGCCTCCTTAAGGGAGAGTTTTTGGTCTTTTTATGAGACAAAGGATTGATGGAAGTAGGAGAGGAGGTTGGGAGTATATTTGGACATAATTTGGATAAGGCACAGGGCTTGAGAGAAGTGAAGAGAAGGGGGAGTGAGAGGGGGGTTTTATAGTGGAGGAGAGAGGGGATTTATCAATTTTTTATTCATTAATTTATTATTTCCCCACAAGACAAGGAATAGTGAGTATTCCATGACCAAGAATAGTAATTTTATCATGTGATACCGAACCAATTGGGATTAAATCATCTTAAAATCATGTATGACTCTATAATTAGCCTATTTAGCATATTTTGTAAATTATGGTATTTCACTTTTCATCAAAAATTCCAGTATTTCAGAAAAATCCCAAAAATTTACCCCAACCATTTTTCGACGTGTAGAATCCAAAAAGAAGTCAATTTTCAAAAATAATTTTTTAAATATTATTAATTTAATATTTAATTAAAATCATAATTTATTCTAAAAACAACAGTTTTAAAACATTTATTTACTTATTTTAAAGTATAGTTATATCGTACTTACACTTGAATATTATTTATATAATATCATAGGTAATGTTACTATTCATTAGGGTATATCACTATTCGTAAGGGTATGTTACTATTCATAAGGGTGGGTTACTATTCACCAAAAATTAAGTTTTTCTTATTGGACTCCAAATAACTTACTGATCGCTACTGTGTATGTCAGATTTTTGAAATTCACATCACATAAGTGAAAAAATTATGTTTTAAGGGTCACATATCAATTTTTAGTTAATTATGTTGTGATTTCATGTGATTATGACATATTTATAAGAAATTAATTTCCATTAAAAAAATATTGGGTCGTTATATCCAACCTTTGGATATTTTCCTTCTGTTTCCAGGGTATTTTCTAATGGGTTGTTATCAGCTCGCTAGTAGAAAAACCATATGGCCTAGGGGATCTTATACAGCTACCATCGCATGACCACTTGTTATCTGAGGCACCTTCACAAAGAGAAAATTGGCTTCTTCAAGGGTATTTATGGGATCATTTATAGGTTCTGCGATGCACTTGGTTCATCTTCATGACCTTATGATGGCCACGCGATCGAAAATATATTAGAGTCCTACGCAATCCATGAGCTTCATTCACCTTCTCTATTCTTTTTTATTGCAAGGAAAATAATATCAATATCCTATTATTTCTTCCTTTTGGAATTTTCCCATGCTCATTTGGAAGGTGTCAACAAGATTTTTTTCCTAAATCTATGTAACTCTAAACCTAAAGGGTCATCGAGTATGTAAGTTATCCACGTTTTCCTTTCGGTTTTGTAACATTTATTTGAAAATTTTGTGCCATAATTATAGGCATCAATGTTAGGAATGTAAAGTCTTGTATTTTATCACATGATCTAGGAGTGTTGTTCCTAGGTTGTTATAGTTGGTATCAAAGTTTGTTTTAGATGACATGAGAGATTAGGATGTTTTTATATGAGACTATCATAAGAGTAATGGATATCATTATAGGTCTACAAGGTTAAGGATTATCATAAGATCAAAGTATTAGTCACCCCATTGAGGTTTTAAGTAATGATGTATTAAAATGATCATTGGAGATGTTTTTTTAGATGAGTTGTTTTTAACCCCTATTATCAAAATGATGTGTTTTAGGGAGGAATTAGTTTTCATATTTAATGAAAAAAAGGAAAACTCATATGCTCGGTGAGAACCCGTCGCATTGGGCTAGGCATTGAGGATTGAAACCATGACCGAAGGATGATAAGGGTTTTATGCACTACCATTGTTCTATATGATGTCCCGGTTAGCATAAAATTTTTTATAGTTAAATATTATGTTATAAACACATGGGATTTTATTTTAGTAATAATGGTTGATTTATCTTTGAAGAATATATATGATCAAATCCTTCTAATCTTTTCATTTCATACATATTATGGAAATGTCTGACGAATTTTGAGGATACTTATTTATGGAATAATTTAGTTTCAGCATTGTGCATTACTATTGAATTTTTAATATTAGTGTAACATTTTATGATTTACTCATTTTGGGAATTATATTACAATATTCTAACCAATTTGGTTTTTGCTAATGTCTAAAGATAGGTGGAATAGCTTTACTATCCCATTTATGGTTATGTTCTCTTTAAAAGTTTATTTTACTGATTCTGTAATTAAAAATTCATCTTGAATACTCATCATTTGGATGAAAATATAAAATTTTGGAGGAAATTGATTAATGAATGAAATTATACTCATCAAGTAAGTATATTTCATTTTTATTTTTATCTAGGTCTAGATAGAAAGAGAATTTGTTTACACTAAGAAACAGATCTTGAAACAAAATTATTATCCTAATACCTTCAATTATAATGATATGATAGAATTTTCAATCATCGTAGAATTATTTTTTTAAGGCCCTTAACTTTCTATTGATTATTCACTTTCTTATGATCAATGACCTCAATCTCTCTCTATAATTATTTATGCTTTTTCTCAATTCCCACCTATGTTCCCCCTATGTGGAATAATATTTATGAATAACTTCTGGGGACCATTATATTTCCCACATATCCTTTTAAGTTTTATATTTTATTAACCCTATTGATTATGTTAGTTTTGATAAGGGAATTCTAAAAATGTTATTCCCTTGATAACCACAATGAATTTCGAGGGAGAAATTAATTTTAAGGTGGGTAGGATGTAACATCCTAAGATTTTAAGAAATGTATTCTTTAAAAATAATATAAATTATTTTCTAGAATGTGTAACATGAAATTAATAGTTTTTCTTTATTTTTATACAACACCAAGTTTCTATTGCGTTGCATTTCACATTGAGTCTCTTTGATTACTAGTGTTACCCGTAAGAAAGAATTTTATGGAACAACAACATAATATTTATATTTAATAAGATAGTTATCACCTACAAATTGAAATGGAATGATTGAATATGACTAACTAAATTATGAATAAATAGTTTCCACATTTTTATATAATTAATTATTTGCAGACCTATTAATTTGAAATTCAAATAAAAAACAACTGAATATAAAGGATGTGTTTTATGAAAAAACTATTTTTAGGACCATAATGGAATTTTATATTAATAAATAAAATTAATAACTATTATTAAAATATATTAATAAAATTAATATTTTATATATTCAATAAAATAATATTAAATTCATCATGAAATTTTGATAGGATTAAGATAAAAATAAACCCAATTTTGAGCATAAAAAGCTATATATTTTTTAAAGGTAGTTTCACCATATTTTAATGACAGAATTGTTTTAAAAATAAATTTTTATAATATTTATAATTTTTATTTGAAAAAATAAACTTAATTTTTTAAAAATTAATATAAAAATTTTCTTTGGATTAATTTTTGTTATTTTTCTGTGAACTTTCATATTTTGATGAATAGTGAATGACACCAAATTTTAATTGAAAACTACTTTTTCATCTTAATAATATATATTGTAAAATTATATTTTTAATTTGTTTTAAAATATAATTATATCAATCTTATATAATTTTAAGAAATTTAGGTCATTAGAATCAATTTCACAATGAAATTGTATATAAAAACATTCAGAACATTTGAACATTTCTCTTTAAAAACCTTGTTGTTTCATCCCATCTGCAGGATGAATTTTAAATTAATTTCTGGAAATTCTACAATTTTAATTTAAAAAAATTGATTCCATATTTTGAATAATAATAATATATAATTTATATTAATGATAACTTAGTTTTTTAGAAAAAATATTAGTGAAAGATATTAAAATCAATTACAATGATTTAGGAAAAAAATGTGTTCACTTAGTGGTTAACTGTTAATATTAAGTTTTCAAATGACCTATAATCTTGTACAAAACTAATTGGATGGAAATAATTCGAATTTATACCCACTTTTATAAAATTTTGATAATTATTGGAGGTATTTTATGTAATAAGGTTCTCAAAAATGTGTTTATCTTTTTATATTTAGAAGAATTCCACTCCCCCACCACTAAAAAAAGGCACTCACCCTCCCAACTTATTCACATCTATGAAACACGTTGTCTCGTCAAAAACCTTATAAAATTACTTCCCAATATCCATACTCTAATACTATATGCCTAAATTTTTTAATAATTAAAACCAAGGAAGTCCTTTGGTGTAAACTAAAAAAAGTTACCCGAAGTAGAGATAACATTCTTCAATGAGCACTTTTTTTTATGTATTTCTCCACCCATTAAATTATTCTTATTCCATGATTATATAATAACCATAATATCCTAAATATAATTTTATTTTTTTATTTTAAGGGTTCAACTAAAATTTTCACACTTCCATCAAATGGGATACAGAATAATCATTCATGTGTATGGCAGACTACCACCTCGTGAACCAATGTTGTTTGTTCTTACATTGCCACCTTTCAAGGTCAGGAATAATTATGTAAGAAATTATTTAATATTTTATATATGATATTTATTATTTCATAATAATTATTTAATTATTATTTAATATATACCTTCATTCATTACATTTTTTGGGAATACGATAACATCGTTTAAGGACGTGTGGACTATCGCACCCTCAAAGTGATTTGATATGTTCACCCTTTACATGGAAAGTTTTAAGGATGATTTTTTTAAAATTTTATTATATAAATGAAATATTTATTATATTAGTTAAATAATTATCTATTTGTATATATTTTATATCATTTTCTTCTTTCTATTTCACACACTGAAATAGTGATAATATCGTTCATGGATGTGTGGACTACCACCTCCTCGAAGCGATGTGATTATTCATTTTTCACCACCACATCACAAGAATGATATATATATATATATATATATGTACATATAATTAAATAATATGGTGTTTATTATATAATGTTTATTCTAAAAAGATGAACTTTATATACCGTATTTACATAATGATCATTGAAAAATAGGAACGTTACTCATGCGTATATATGGTCAACTATCTCTATGATTGTAACGTTGGTTCATTTTTTATAACCATATTTCATGTATGATTTTAAAATTATAATTTATTTAAAAAATTTCTAATTATTTCATGTTTATTATTATGTATATATTTAAATAATGAAATCATTGACCATAGTCAACCTATCAAAGTCATTTTTGACACATACACCGAACATGGTCAAAACACCCAACATAGATATAATTTTTTAAGTAGTTGTATAAAAAATTATAATAAGTGAAATAGGTGTAATAATAAACTTGAAAATTTTATGAATAAATCAAATAATTAACATAATCTTATTATTCGATAAGATAAAGACACAGGTGACAAGTCATACAGAAAGTAAGGGACTTCATCTCGATCTCTTTTTGTTGAGGCATTGTTTTTCATATTTTATACCCACAAAATTTTATGAGTTTTATACACAACCAATTTGACGTATCACATATTGAATTTATTTATTATCATTTATTTTTAAATTTTATTAATTCATGGAGATTATTATTCAAATGTTTCAATGTGGAATGTACCACTGTGGAATGTTTAAAATTATCTTTCTCAAGAATGTTATTAATTATCATTTAATGGTATTTCCATTAATAAAAGTAAAACCCCCTTATTGTTACTTATCCTTGAATGAGGATATTTTTTATTGTTATAATCCTCATTATTTATTTGGATGGATTATTATTTTTTCGAATAGATTATTAGGGAGCCCGTTTTTTTCCACACGTTAATCTTATTTCAAAGAGATTGTTATTGGACACATTTCTTTTCCAAGGGTTAATCATGTTTCTAAGTTATTTTTTATGGAACCTACTTTTTTCTATGGGTTAATCAAATTTCAATGATATTTTTATAGAATATTTTTTCCATGGGTTAATCATATTTCAAAAGTATTGAAATTAAACCTATTTCTTTTCCATGGGTTTGTTAATTTATAGATGAATAATGGTTGTTTCTATGAGTTTTATAACATAAGTTATTTTTTCATGAAATGGTACTTGAGAATTATATGAAACATGTGATCCGGATATAGTTTATATGAATGATTGATCTCCATTCTAGCTTATGAGTGATCCTGATACAGATAATATGAAGGGTCGATCCCCATTATATCTTGTGAGAAATAGGTGATCCCGATATAGCTTATATGAAGGGTTAATCCCCATTATAGCTCATGGGTGAGCCCGGTCTGGATTATATGAAGGTTGATTCTAATTATAGATCTATAATCCACTGGATACTGAAAATTTTGGAAGTCATCCATATGATTATTCCAATTTAAAGGGTTTAAAAAAAAATTGAAATGGTTTTATGAAATTGATTCTCCATGTTACCAAAAATATTTTTAATTTCTTGTTATGAGTTTATAATTTTTATAATGATTGAGATTGATATCCCTTGTATTTTTATTATTTATTATAATGATTGTTTCTTTTTCCTTTCTTTTATATTTTTATGATTTAGGTATTGATGGTTATGATTTCTTTTATGACTTTCTCATGCACTTTTATTATGTCATTATACCTTTATGAACTCTTATACTCATTGATGACATTAAATTTTTAATTCTTATCTATACCCTTACAGATCATCTAATCCCACCCTTCTTATGTTTTATTTTCCCTTGGTTTTAAAGAGATATGTTGAACAAGTTATGTCTAGAAGGTATTTCATATGGTTGATGATTATGTATTAATATGACAATGAAAATCTTGGTTTAGTGGAAGAGTTTATCATTTAAAGACATGTGAAATTTTTATATATGATTTTTCCCTAAAAATATAATACACAAACATAAAAGGTCCTCTAGTATGTAAGTGATACAACTTTTCCTTTTGATGTTGTAATTTTTAGATGAAAATTTTGGGTCAAAATTATCATCATCAAAGCGAGGGATTTAAAGTTTTGGATTTCATAACAAGATCTAGGATTGCGGGTCCTAGGATGATATATTTTGTATTAAAGGTTAGATTAGATAACATTGGAGATTAGTATTTTTTTCATATGATGTTATCTTAAGAGTTATAGATACTTTCATAAGTCTATAAGCTTAAGGATGATCATAAGTTCAAATTATTAAATACCCCAATGAAGTTTTAAGATATGAGATCCTAAAGTGATATTCACATATGTTTTTTTATGATGATGTATTTGTAACCCCTATGATCAAAATGATGTTTTTAGGGAGTAATTATTATTAATGATTAATTAAAAAAGGATAGCTTGTATGATTTGGGGCAACACATCACCTCTGGGTAGGCGGTGGGGCGTAAACCCGTCATTGAATGATGATAAGAGTTTCACACACTACCACTGGCCTACACAATGTCAATAGTTAGCATGAAATTTTTTTACAAGTAAATATTATTCTAGAGACACATGGGATTTTATTTGAGGAATAATGGTTGATTTATCTTGGAAAAAAATATATGATCAAATCCTTATTATCTTTTGGTTTCAAACATAGTCTATAAATGTTTGAATAATTATAAGGATAATTATTTTTGGAATAATATAGTTTCAAAATTTGTTATTACTATTGAATTTTTAATATTATTATATCATTTTATTGTTTACTTATTTTAGTAATTATCAAACTATGTTTTAACAATTATGGTTTTAGTTAATGTCTAAAGACAGACGAAATTGATTGGTTATAACTTTTATGGTTATGTGGTCTTTAAAAGATGATTTTATTGCTTCAGGAATTAATAATTCATCTTTAATAATCATCATTTAGAGAAAAACATGATATTTTGGGTGAAATTTATTAAATTATTTAATTCTACTCATCAAGTAAGTATATTTAATTTTTATTTTTTACTTGGTCTACATAGTAAGATAGCTCTCTAATAATAGGAAAAGGATCTTGAAGAAAAATTATTTTCCTAGTACCTTCAATTATAATTAACTAATAGACTTTTTTATCATCACATATTTATGTTTTTTAGGCCCCTAAATTTCCATTGATCATTCAATTTTTTATAATCAATGACCTCAATCACTCTCTATAATTATTTACAATTTTCCTTCATTCCCACCTATGTCCCCCTATATGGAATCCTTATTACTCATAACTTGTGGTGTCCTATATGTTACTCATTATTCCTTTTTAAGGGTATTTTTTATTAACCCATTTTATGATTAGAGTTCAAATAAATTAATTCTAAAAAATTTAATCATTTGATAACCAAGACAAATTCTGAGGGAGAAATTAATTTTAAGGGGGGTAGGATGTGACATCTTGAGATATCAAGATAGAACTTTGTTAAAATGAATTTAAATTATTTGATAGCTTCTGTTACATGAAACGCATGGTTTAGATTTTATTTTATGCAACACCAAGTTTATCTTGTGTTGAACGAAACATTCAGTGTCTTTGATAATGTGTGATACACACAAGACCGAGTTTTTGAGAACAATAATATAATATTATATTTAATATGATAGTTATCATCTAGAAATTGGAATTCCATGATTTAATATGATTAACTAAATTATGAATATATGGTTTAAACATGTTTATATAATTAATTCCTTGGTGAAAAATTAATTTTAAATGAAAGTAAAATCAATTGACTATAAAGGATGTGTTTCATGAAAAACTATTAATATTACCATAAATGGATTTTATATTAAGAAATTAAATTAATAACTATTATTGAACTATTTTAATTAAATTTATATGTTATATATTCAATAAAATATTTTTTAATTCATCAAATAAGTTTTATAGGCTTAATATAAGAATAAGTCTAATTGTAAGCATAAAAAAGCTGTATATTTTTAGAAGACCTTAACATTTTAATGGAAGACTTGTTTTAAAAATAAATTTTGAAATTTATATAATTTTTATTTTAAAAAATAAAATTTATTTTTGAAATAAAAATATCAAAATTTAACTTGGGTTAATTTTTTTTATTTTTCTATGAACTTTCATATTTTGATGAATAGTGAATGACACTATATTTTAATTGAAAAAATCTTTTTTATTAATAATTTATAGTTTTAAATTATATTTTTATTTGTTTTAAAATTGTTATTAAATCAATTTTATATAATTTTAACCATTTTAGTTCATTTTAGTCAATTTAAGAGTGAAATTTTCTAAAAAACATTTCAACCATTTGGATTTTTTTCATTAAAGAACTCGTTGTCTCATCCCGTCTGCATGGTTAGTTTTAAATTAATTTACACAAATTAATTGATTGAGATTTGGAAAATGGATTAAATATTTGGAATCATAATATTTTATAATTTCTATTAAGTTAATAATAGTTTTTGACAAAAAAATATTAGTGAAATCAATTAAAATTCATTACAGTGATTAAGGTAAAAAAATGTGTTTACTTAGTGGTTAAACGTTAATCGTAAGTGGCCTAATGACCTAGAAACATGTCTATATCAACTTTTATAGATATTATTATATGATATCCCAAATGTTATGGAATATGGATCATTATCAGAGGTACATGATGTAATGGATACCTCCTCGTAGTGTTTACCTATTTATATTTTCAAGACTGTCACCCCCATCCACTATAAAATGGCACTCACCCTCCTCACTTTATCACACCTCTCAAGCTATTTTTCTCATAAAAAACCTTACCAAATAAGCTCCCAAAATCCATTATTTCATTCTATAATCCTAAATTTTGGTATAAAGTAATCCAAAGAAGTCCTTTGGTACAATCCAAAAAGAGTTACCCGAAGAAGAGGTGACATTCTTCAAAGAGCACTTTCTTTTTTCTTTCTCCACCACTTAAATTTTTATTATTACATTATTATATAATAAAATTAGTATCCTAGATATAATAATATTTTTTTATGCTATATTTTTTACCAAAACCTTCACACACTTCCATAAAATGGGATACACAATCATTGTTCGTGTGTACAGTGGACTACTACCTTACGAATCGATGTTGTTCTTTCCTCCGTTACCACCTTTCAAGGTTGTAAATATGATATAATAACTACTTTTATATGATATTTATTATATTTATGATGTTTTAATACTTATTTAATTATTATATAACACATACATTCATTCTTTCCATTTTATGGGAAAATACGATAACATCGTTTGTGGATGTGTGGACTATCGCATCCTCAAAGCAATGTGATACATTCACCCTCTACATGGAATGTATTAATGATGGGTTTAATAAAAATATATGATAAAAATTAAAGATTTCATATATTCAGTACATAATCATCTATCTTCACATATAACATATCATTTCATTCTTTCCATTTCACACACTGAAAAGGTGATATTGTCGTTCGTGGACGTGGTGACTACCGCCTCCTTGAAGTGATGGGATTCTTCCTTTTCATCACCAAGTCACAATAATTATATATATAAGTACATATAATTATATAATATGGTATTTTTTATATTATTTTAATTATTTAAAGATAAAAATTACATACCTTCTTTCCATAATGATCATTGAAAAATTGGAATGTTACTAATGCGTACGTACGACCTGTCGTCTCTATGATCGTAATGTTGGTTAATTTTTCATAACCATAATTCATGTATTATATTAAAATTATAATTGATGTAAAAAATTTATAATTATTTCATGGTTATAATAATGTATATATTTAATTAATGACATCATTAACCATAGTTGGCCTATCAAAGTCATTTTTGATACATAAACCAAATATGGTCAAAACACCTCATGTTGACATAATTGATTGAGTTGCTTTATACAAAATTAAAATAGGTGAAATAAAATTAATTATAAACATTAAATAAGTTATGAATGAATTAAATAATTACAATAAGTTTATTATTAAATAAGATAAATACAAATTTGACAAGTCGGACACAAGGTAAGGGATTAGGTCTCAATCCCCTTTACTTGAGGCATTATTTTTTATGATTTACACAAAACTTCTTTTATGGGTTGTATAAACAACCCCTTTGAAATAAAACATATTGAATTTATTTAATATCATGTTATATTTAATTTTATTCCTTCATGGGGATGATGATTCAAATAATTCAAAGTGGTATCACACACTTCTGAATATTTAAATATTATATTCCTACAGAATGTTCGTAATGATATTTTAATGGTATTTCAATTCATTAAAGTAAACAAACCTTGTTATTACTCATTATCCGTAGGGATATTTTGTATTTATACCATACTAATTCTTCCTTTTTAGGGATTATGACTGTTTTAAAGGGATTTTTAGGGAACCCATTTCATTTCCATGGGTTACTCATGTTTCAAAGATATTTGTTATGGAACCCGCTTCTTTTACATGGGTTAATAATGCTTCAATGAGACTATTATGGAATCTATTTCTTTTAAATGATTTAATCATGTTTAAAATGGATTAACATTAACCCCATTTCATTTTTATGGGTTTATAATGTTATAAATGAATAATGATTATTTCTATGATTTTTATGATGAAAGTGTTTTATTCATGAAATTGTACATGGGAATTATATGAAATGGGTGAGCTCGATATAGATTATATGAAGGTTTGGTCCCATTATAGCTCACAGGAGATCCTAATATATCTTATTCAAAGGTTTGACACCCATTATATCTTATGAGAATTGGGTGATCCCAATATAGCTTATACAAAGGGTTGATCCCCATTATCACTCACGGGTGAGACCGATATAGCTTATAAAAAGAGTGAAACCCATTTTAGATCTACAATGAATTGGGTAATGGTAATTTTGGAAGTCATATGTATGTTTATTCCAATTAAAAGGGTTTTGAAATGGTTTTGAAAGTGTTTTATGAAATTGATTCTATAAATTACCAAAAAAATTAATTACTTGTTATGATTTTATAATGTTTATAATGATCGAGATTGGTATCACATGGATTTGGATTATTGATTCTGATGAATCTTTCCTTTCCCATGTTTTCATACTTTACGATCTAGTTATTTATGTTTACGAGTTATTTTATGACTCTCTCATGCACTCTTATGCTCATTAATGACATTAAATTGTTAATACTTATGTTTACCCTTACTGATTATATGAGATCACCCTTCTGATGTTTCATTTTCCCTAGGTTTTAAAGAATTATGTTGAATAAGGTATGTCTGAAAGGTATTTTATATGAATGATGATGATGTATTAATATGAAAAATAAAAAGCTGGGTTAGGTGGGATAAATTCTCATTTAATTTCATGTGATTTGTTTATGTAGGAGTTTTTCCAAATTATAAAATACTCTAAACCTAAAATTTCATCCAGTATGTAAGTGATCCAGATTTTTCTTTTAATTTTGTAATGTTTAGATGAAAAATTTGGGTAAAAATATCAACATAAAATCCGATAATGTAAAGTTATGGATCTTAGCATAAGACCCCAGAGTGCGGGTCCTAGGCTATTAAATTTATACCCACAAATTAGTTAAAATAAAATTTCTATATCTTGATATATAATCCTTTACTAAATTATTTTTAGGGATATTAGGTCACACTTGTCTTATAATCTATGAATTTTTGTACCATAATGAAATCATTCACTTTTCACATCATAGAGAACCCATGGAAAAGAAATGGGTTTCATAAATCAACAAAAGAACATCATGAAATACAACACATGATATCAAAAACATGATTATCCAAAATAATTACATAATAAAACAATAATATATGGTGAAACATTAATAATAACTCCATTGTAGATTGATCATAATGGAAACCAATTCATGAAAATAGATTTTTGAAAACATTTTATATTCAATGTTTTAAAACTCATAGTTGTATTTAACTTTTCAAAAAGGATCCATTGTTTTTAAATAAGATGAAAGGAAAACATTTCAGGAAAACATATTTGGTTTAAAACTATTTTCCCCAAGGAATAAAAATATAAATTTTAAATACTTTGAAAATATTTACTATTAAAAATAACCATTAATAATGGAAAATTGAAAAGGACATAATGTTTTCAAAACGGGGAATTAAAAATAATTTTAAAACTTTTAATGTATAAAATGATTATTTTATAAATAAACCATGAAGAATAAATAAAATATTTCAAAATAAAATGTTGATTATATGATAAAACACCTTTATTTTGAAAGGATGGATAATATTTTGGACATTTTGAAGTATCCTTTTTTGAATACCCGCATCATTAAAAGGATAATGAAACATTTTCATTAAAATTATTTAAGGGGATAAAAGGATAAAATGATATAAAAAATGAGTTTCAATTATGTAATTTATAACATTGGAGGGATGTAAAACATAGATATAGAGGGAAATCCATTAAAATAAATGAGAATTATTCTAAAAAATAATGCATTTTAACGAATCAATAAATCCATTAGGGAATACTAATTTAGTTTGAAACATTACTTTTACCATAAAAATGTGTAAATTCAAAAAAACATCATCATAAATAAAATAAATAATTTTTAAAAAGTAATATTTAAAGAATAGTAATTATGGCCCAAGGAAGATATTTGTGTCATTAAAATACATTATTACTTTAGTAAATTTTCAATAAAAAATTTGAATATTAAAAATAATATGGTTCACTAGATACCATAAATTAAATAAAATATTATTTAAAAATGAATTTTTTGGATGTATTTAATCTATATAAATATGGAATTGCATCATAAAATTAAAATTTTCCAAAATGAAAAAAATATGAGTAAAAAATCCTTAAAGATGATGAAAAATTATAATAAAAACCATTGAAAAGAAAATTACCTTAAAATTTGAATTAAAATACCATTATAAAGATGATTTTTAAAATTATATAACCATTAAGTAGTGTGCATCCAATTTAAATGAAATTATGTGCATAAAATAAATTGTGTCTCAAAGAAGGAAAATTTGAGATGAAACCCTTATGTTATTGGTATCAAAATAATTAAATAGAAAAGAGAGGTATACGATGAAATAGAACATCAAATATAATTTATATAACTATATTTTTCATACATTAAAGACACATATCAGTATATACATCACATTAAATTGAAATATATGAAAAATAAGAAATCGTACACCAATAAAAGTGAACTTGAGACAATAAACCCTTACCTTGTTTCCTTGATTAGTTGGTGACACTCTGACCTCCAATGAAACAAAAATATCTAACTTAATATCCTATTTCATAACCTTACTCATAAATATTAAAATTTTATAGACCATATTATAATTATTTATCATGATTATAATAATTATTTATAGCGTATTATGGCCATCAGGTGTTAATAACTTTAACTATTTTGCGCATGTTTAATAAATTTGATGTAATTACCCATTATTTTATAGAATGTTAATTATTGATATATCATTTAATATTATATAATATAAAAGTTATAATTATTTAAAATTTTCTTTTTTCATTCCATATGTATTTCAGTTATGTTATGTGAAATCTAAGTTGACAAAGGATTATTTTGATAATTTTAGTGAATGTAATTTATTACTATAATAATAAGTTAAATACTTAATATAGAATTAATAGGATCATGTAATAATTATTTTATTAATATATTATTGTAATATTATTTTTCATGTTCCCAAATTCATCCATAATCATATTTTAAATCATTATTCACATAGGTGATTAAATCGTCCCAAACATAAACATGCTTTAACTCAATTGGAATATATGGTTAAATATTTGTTTATTTTGATATAATATCCTTATAAACTAATAATAATGAAATTATAATGATTTTTTATGATTTTTAACTATATATTAACATTTTTATATAATTTATGAAAATCAAGATGAAAAATCAAAAATGTTTCATCGTAGAGGTGGTAACTTCTACATACTCAAGATTAGTGTTTCTATTTCTCAATGAATAAGAGGGGTGAAGGTGGATATTAAATTGAGATTTAATAATAATAATTATATCTAATATATCATATTTATTCATCATGAATTCTATTATTATCATCCATGAAATGTGGTTAGTGGTAGTCTGTGTAACACACTAATGATGTTTTTTTGTTTTACTAAGTGTATGTAAATTAATAAAAACATATTGTACCATTAATATAACAGCATATCAATATAATAATGATACTAAATTCATCATATAATTATGGTGATAATATATTTTGGAAGAGTAATAGTAATTAGAAAATCCTAACAAGGTTATAATACTTATGGTGGAGACTTGATTTTTCCCTTGGAAGTCCCCTCGAAATTGAAGGTATTGGGATTACTATGAGTGATCGAAGGATTATTTTTGTGGAAGAATATTATAGTTAGAGTGAAAAGGTATAGTTTAAAGGATTAATTATAATTATAAGTGTAGTTTTAAATTGTTGAGATAATATCTATTTATAAGGGGATAAAAGGATAACTTATGGAAACAGCCATCATTTTTCTATAATGTTGAAACACTATTCATAGTTTAATGAATCAAAAGTGAAAAAACATGGAGTGTGGGAGAATATAAAGTAAAAAATATTCTTATAAAATTATTTTATAACATTTTTCAATTATTTCCCCTTAATAAAACCCTTTTTACCACTTTTATTTTTTACCGAGATAATGTTTTTTAACCTCGGTAATTAATTTTGATAAGAAAAATTAATATTTAAATTATTACATGATTTTAAAATTCCTATTATAAATTTGAAAATAATTTTTTCATATCAAATTTTTAAATTTTTGAAATGTTAATTTTAATGTAAAAAACATAATTTAATATAAATTTTTTTAGAAAAATGATGTTTTCAGTTTTAAGTATACATATTTATAAGAAAAAATAAAAATTATTACTAAATTTAATGACATATTTATATTTATTTTAAATCTAGAAAATTTTATTAATATTTAATGGAAATAAAAAACTGAATCTCACCTTTAAAATACTTCATTTAAAGAGATGATGAGAAATAGTTTTTATTAAATTAACATGTTTTTTTAGTTTTGAAAATGTTGTACATTGTATTTAAATGATCAAAGTGTATATTAAAATGCCTAATATTGTTTATTATATATATATATTATTACTTAAGTTATTTTTTAATATTATAGGATACACTTTAATAGTTATAAATTCATAAAAGTTATAATTTTCTGAAAACCCTTTTTTTCGACTAAAAATCAATCTTTTTAGAAAAAAATTAAAAAATTTAGAATGAGTAAAATTTCATGAGGTGTGTTCAAAAATAAATTTTATTTTACCAAATTTAAAATTTATAAATTTTTAATTATATATTTTTAAATTTGGTACATTAATAAGAAAATAGATTTTATTATAACCATTTTTAATATTCACTCATATTAATTATTTATTCGCTATAGGTAATATTTATTAATGGTATACCATCTTAGATCTTATTATAGTTTTTTAAAAAATTTATTCCTAATATGTTGAGGTTTTTTTACTTTGGGAGTATAATCTGAAAAAATTTACAGAACATAGTATCTATTTTAAAGGATTCAAAATTTGAGGTCATTATAATTAAAAAAATTATGGTGATTCGATCCTATGGATTGTGAACTCGGGTGATTAGTGTAATGTGTAGGAAGTGTGATGAGTGTTTCGATTTATAATATAGTATTTTGGTGACTAAGATAAGGCATTAAAATACATTTTTTTCTTTTGCATGATAGAAAAAGTAGTTTTGAGGAGTTTTCAATGCATAATGTTTTTAGGTGTTGGTGAAATTAGGAAACAGTTGAATTTTAATGGAGTGAAATCTGGATGATGTTGATTTTTTAAAATTTTGATCAGGGGGAGGGGGTTATTTTGGGGTCTTAAAAGAGTTTAAATAGAGTTTTTGACTAGATAGGACATATATAAAATCTGGAGATAAATAGATAATAAATTATTTATTATAGGATTATAGATTTGATGGTTTACTAAAGTAACCTTTGAAACATCAATGGTATCCCACTGTGATTTTATTGGGTAGGAAATGAAAAGTATCACTACCCCTTCCACTAGGTTCCATATATCATGTTAAACTCTTAGTGGGGTTTTAATAGGTATATAGCATAGGATACTGGGGCCCATATAATATTTGGTAATTTCTGAGTGCGGGGGGGGTGATTTTAATATCCCTTTAGGGTTTTAGGTGCTTGACAAAAAATATGGGGCATTGGTCAACACCTCATGCTACCTCTTCTACCTCCCATATCATCAATTGATTCATAGAAATCCATTAGGATTTTTTTCATCTATTGAGGTGGGATTCTATCCATTCTCCCTTTTACTTTCCATTTCCTCATCTATCATTTAGGTTAATGAGGTGAAGGATTTGTAATGTGATTTCATCAAATAATGATAAAATAACCTTATAAATATATGTATTTTTATTGTATTAGATAAAGGGGGCTCGAAAAAGGTGATTTCATGCCACTACATGTTATTCAAATAATAATAATACAGTTATTAAGTTTCTATTTATATTTTGATGAAAATATGTGAAATTTTTAGTTGTTCTTGTTATATTACTTGGGGATTTTTCTTATAGGGGGGACTGAGAGTTTTGTAAAGACTTTGATGGAGGCCAATCAATAGTTTCCCGAATTGGTGTCACCACATCACCTCAGTGCATCTCTTGATATTCCAAAGTCTATAAACTAGTAGTGAGGGTGTATAGTAGTATAGTGGGGAGGCTAAACCCTCTAGTAAAAGTAGCAACAATAGTATAAATAATGGAAATTCACATAAACCATGATAATAGAACATCATAAAAAAGTAAGGAAAGTTCCAAAATAACTACAATTAAAATATTATATAATAATGGAGTGCATTATAATTGTGACAAAATGACCTGTAAGGGAAAATTATATACCTCGAAGAATAAAAGAACCATATAAAAACAAAGCTATAACTCGTCCCTAACTGGTCCCGATTCTTCCATGGAACTATCATTCAAACATCATAATAGAATGCCTTGAAAATAATAATTTATCAGATATTTTACCTAAACCTATAACTTGTGACCAAACAGTGATATCTCCTTGTGTATCCAAGTTCCATGGTTTCCTCAATAGGGTGTGAGTACAACTCAGTAGGTCGTCACTAATAGAGTTCTAAATATAACCATGTTGAAATAAAACTATATGATGAATTTCTAAAAGTTCCTTTTTTACAATTTTAAATAATTTCAATAAAAAATAAGTAAAATAAATACTGATGCTCGAGCTTTGTGGTGAAACATCATATTTGAATATACCATCGTCGATCCTCAGGCTTGTGACCTTGATCAACCATACCACTTCAGCCAATGCTGGATGTATTTGAGTATGTTGTGGGGGTCATGCCAACTATATATCAAACCCACCCTTTTAAGTGTTCTCCATGTAATTTTTAAGGACCCAGTTGGAGCAATGAACCACTAATAGGGGTTGAATCAGTGGTACCCCTTTCTTCCTTTTTAAGTTCCCTTAAAATTGAGAACAACATTTGTCTCCTATTAAAGATATAATTTCCTGTTGAGAAAACAAACAAGCACACATCCAAAGGAACACAGAAATTTACAAGGTTCACTATTCAATAAGAATAGCTATGTCCTTGGTATGGTTGGAAACAATCCAGCACCATACAATCCACTAAGAAAGCAATCCTTGGATTACAACGAGTAGGATATACCCTTACACTCATGAAGCACTGTGAAACAATCACTCTAGTGCGTGTGCACCCTCTTAGCACAATAGGGCAAATTCTCTTTTCTTGTAACAACTTATGTTACCTGAACTTCCTTTCAAATACACAAGTTTATGTAAGTTCAGCACAAATCTTCACTTCCTTACCTAGAAGAAAGGCAAGGACTCCTTGGACTTAAGATAGATGAATTACAGTCCGAACTTCCCATTCTAAATCTCCACTCCAAATTCTTCACTCCAAAATCATTACTCCGAACTTTCTTCTTCACTCCAATTCTTCAATCTGAGTCTTCCTCAGTCTGAGAAACTCAATACAGTGACAGCCAGTACTGTTTCTCCATTCCGAATCTTCACTCCGAATTCTCCACTCTGAATTCTTCACTCTGAATTCTTCACCACTCCAAATTCTTCACTCCAAATTCTTCTCCACTCTGAATCTTCACTCTGAACTTCCCATTCCGAATATCCACTCTGAATTTTCTTCAATCCGAGAAACTTAACACAGTGTCAACCAGTATAAAATTCTCGTTTTGATTGAAACCATAATGAAACTCATTCATCCAAGCTCTTATTCCTCTCTCTAGATTATCAAAGCTTCTCTCTCTACTTTTTCATCATCAGTTTACTTTGAACTCTGATCTCCTTTTATAGGTTCTCCAAAGTGTGCTTAGGCGGGAAACCAAAATATTTTCCTGCTCACTTAAATTCACCCAAATCTTAATTTATAATTAAATCTTGGAGTAATTAAGACTTTTTCAATGCTTCTAGAATCTTCTCGAATCTTCTTCCAATCCTATTGATTTAGAACTTTGGCCTTTTCTGGATCCGACCTTGTTACGGAGGTTTCTCGAAGTCACATTCTTTGATCCTGTCATCTGTCTTCTTGGAATCATATTATCGGATTCACTCTTCTTGATTCTCAGCATCACTTTCTCAGATCCATCCTTCTTGAGTATTCGGCATCACTTTCTTGGATCTAATCTTCTTGAGTCTTTAGCATCACTTCAACTCTCGGCATGACTCTTCATCGCTTCTTCGGCATGACACCATTTCAATTCTAGGTATGACTCTTCATTACTTCTCGGTATGGATTCTCGTTATGACTTCACCAATTCTCAGTATGACTCCGCACTTCTGGCTACGAACTTCAGGTTCAAGAAGTAGACTCTGAACTTCTTCACTCTGAACTTCTGACTCAGCAAGTCGACTCCCAAATTCCCGCTATGAACTTCTGACTCCAGAAGTCGACTCTGAACTTCTCGCAATGAACTTCTTTTTCAGCAAGTCGACTCTGAACTCCCTGCTACAAACTTCTGACTTAGGAAGTTGACTCCAAACTTCTCATTATGAACTTCTTCTTCAGAAAGTCGACTCCGAACTTCTGGCAACGAACTTCTGACTCCGGAATTCGACTCCTCACTTCTGTTCAGGAAGTAGACTTCGCACTTCTGACTCTGGAAGTTGACTCCGCACTTCTGGTTCTTGTAACGGCTTCACCAGATTCTCAGTATGACTTCTCAAACCAACTTTTTCATGTATTGTGATTACTTCCATGTACTCACAAATTATAGTTACAAAACAGCAAAGCATTGTCACAATTGGTGCCTTCACATGTCCTACCAGCCAGCTTTCGGAAATTTTCAATTTTCCGGTTTCGAACTTCTCAATTTCAAGACTCTGAATTTACAAACTCTGAATTCTTCGATCACCGGGTTCTTGATTCCTAACTCCTCAATTTCCAGACTCCAAATTCCATACTCCGAATTCCATACTCTTAATTCTTCGAACACCAGGTTCCAAATGTTCAATATACTCAGTTCTGAATCTTCAAACTTCCAGCTTCCAAATTCTTAGAAAATCAAGGTGCTTTCCTTTATGAAACCATCCTCAAGATCAACAAAAGACAATCCATTCAAACCATTTATTCCTTCATCTTGGTCCTAACAATCTCCCCCTTTGGATTTTGTTGTCAACCAAGTTTTCATAAATCACCAAACTTTGTAACCTCAAACAATGGATTACTTATCAATAATTCTAAGCCTACGTGAGATAACTCATTATAGGAAACAATAATCATTGACAGCAAAACCATGATGTCCATAGGTAGTGAAAATTACATCTTCAGCTTCATACATCCTATAAACAACTTCAAGTTCTTTCCTACAACCACTCCAACAAACAATTAGAATAGTTCACATACACAAACAATGCTGAGTTCACAGCTTACCCACAACTCTCTCTTTGAATAATAGATTTATGATGCAAACAACTTCTCCCCCTTGAAAAAAAAATCCAATGGTAAGAAGAGAGAGGGGACAGAACAACATACCTTAGCCTTGAAGAGAAAGAGGTTGGACACCCATGTTCAACCTCAAACTTGAGAATGATTCCTTAGGCAAGCGTTTTGTGAAAATATCAGCAAATTTTTCAGTAGATGAAACATATTCAAGTTTCAGTTCATTCTTTTCAATCTGATCATGTTCTTCATTCATTTCTTGAACCCATTCCAGATGCTCAAAGGCTTCTTTAACATCATTTGGTTCCACTTTGGAATACAAGGAAGTATGTGATATAGAATTACTTGTTCTTCTTGTTTGAACCGTGTGACGTTGATCACCAAGAATATTTTGAGCTTGCACTTGTTTCATCATCCTTGGATAAGTTTTTCATGTGCCTTCCTCATCACTTGATATGGCTGAATCCGATTCTTCATCATGATTAGGATTATAATTCATTGCATCCTTATCAGAATTGTCAATTTCATCTTCCTTATCTTCCTTGTCTGTCTGGACATTCTTATCTTTCCCCGGAGTTTCAATGACTTTTACATCAACTACATCCACCATTTTTCCTATTTCTTTGTTAAAGAATCTATAACCTATTCCTTCTAGTGCATAACCAAGAAAAATTCCATCTTCCCCTTTTTGCTCAAATTTTCCACTACTTCCACATTTCTTCTTTATGATGCATGGGCTCCCAAAAACTTTAGCATGCTTTATACTTGGAGTAATGCCATAGAAAAGTTCATATAGAGTCTTGTTTGATTGGGGACTGTAGAAACCCCGATTTTGAATATAAACTGTTGTAATTGTGGCTTGCCTCTAAAAGTAATGAGTAAGGCCATGTTCAAGAAACATGGTTCTTCCCATTTCCACCAAGCTTCTGTTCATCCTTTCAGCAACCCCATTTTGTTTAGGTGTATATGGAGCACTATATTCATGCTGAATCCCATACTTCTCTAGATAGTCTTCAAATTCTTCACTTCTATACTCACCACCATTATATGTTCTCAACTTCTTCACAGAGTACTCACATTCTTTCTCAGCTTTCTTTCTGAAGCTTTTAAACATTTTCAGGGCGTCTGACTTGTGCTTCATAAACATAACACACGTAATGCGAGTAAAATCATCAATGAAGGTGATGAAGTACTTGTCTCCATTTGTTGATTGTTTTCTCATTGGCCCACATATATCATAATGTATTAGTTCATGGGGTTTTTTAGAACAAATTTCAACCTTCTTATGCACAACACTTGTAATCTTTCCTTTCTGACAGGCAGTGCAACACCTATCTCTTATTCTTGGAAAATATGGAATATCTCGAACACTATCCCTTTGAGATAACTTACTCATATTTCTCAGACACATGTGTCCAAGTATTCTATGCCACAACTGATTTTCTTCCACTGTGCTCATGTAACAAGATTTTTGTGAATTTCCAACTTGAAACAGATTTCCTTTGGTTCGTTGGCCTCTTGTAACAATCTTCCCATCTTATTTACTTTTCACAATAAATCCAAATTTCTTGAAGATAACTTTTTTACCCTCATCACAAAATTTTGATACACTCAGCAAGTTGTGCTTCAGCCCATCAACATATAGAGTTTTCTTGGACATCAATTTTTCCTTCCCAAGGATGGCTGATCCAACACCTTTGATTTTTAAAGATTCATCATTGCCAAATGTCACAGTACCTTCTTTAAACTTTTTCACATTCTTTAGAAACTTCAAGTCTCCTATCATATGTTAAGAACACCCACTATCAATTATCCAAGGTCGTTCTTCCTTTGTAAATTATAGAGAAGTTTCAACAACAAGAGATTTTTCTTCTTTCACTTCTTTCTTCTCCTTAGGCTTCTGAGAATTAAGAAGTTTTTGTTGAGCTGATAACAACACAAGACATCCTTTTGCAAGGTTTCCGGGTTTTTCACACCTTTCACAAATGGTCTCCAGAGGCTGGAACCTATTTTCTGTCTTGACTTCATTATTCTCAACATTCTTCAAGAAAACCTCCTCACTCTTCTTTATTTGAGGAGATTGACTCCCCCTCAATCTCTGCCTTTCATAACTTGTGGGATGGTGGTAATAATGTTGATTGAACCAACACATATTCGTTGTATTCTCAAATCCACCACAATACCAATAGTACCCATAGAAGGAGTATCTTCCTCTGAAGCTTTTGTTCTGATACTTCTTTGTTCTCTTTCTTCAGCCCCACCAACCATTCTTTTGTTAGCAAGATTGCTCTGTTGGAATTCTGCCTTCTCTAATTTTTCTTGCTTTTCACCAGTTTTAGACTTAGGTTTCCTTGAAACTTCAGAGTTCCCAGTAACTCTGGTCTTGGCCACATAAGTAACTTTCTCAACTTTCTTCTTCACAGCAACTACTTTATTCTTCTGTTGAATTTTCTCAGAATGTGCTTGTTGAGAGCCTTCACCAACATCAGTAGTTGAGTTTTGAAAACAAATATTTTTTTCTTCAACTTCTGAGAGCTTCTTTTGAACGAGTTCTAATTATTACTCTTTTGCCTTTAGCTTAACTATCATGTTCTCGTTTTGGTTTTTCTCATCTTCAAGAGACTTCTTCAAATCTTCAAGTTATTTATCAAGTTATTCTCTAACATTAGTTTGATTGCATGCGGAGGAACATTCATCTTCCAAATTTTTGTTAAGTTTCTCTAGCCTTCTGATCTTCCTTAAAAATTCCTTCAATTCTTCTTTCAGATGCATCTCAAGCCAAGATTCTTCTTCTTCTGAGCTGCTGCTTCCGAAATATTCATCATTCGCTATTTTAATGAAAGTATTCTCAACACTATGCTCAACTGATTTTTCTGATTCAGCATCACTTTCTTTATCTTCTTCATTTATGGATAGAAGGCTTTTTCTCTTGGATTTTAAGAACTTCTTTTCTTTTTTCCTGATTTTCCTTTACCACTCTTCTTCTTCCATAACATTCTTGGATTTCTTTCTTCTTCATCACTGTCTTCTTCATTCTCCCTTCGAGGATAGTTAGCCACAAAGTGGACAATGCCTCCACATTCAAAACATTTCAAGGGATGTTTTCCCTTGTATTTACCTATGCCTCTTTTAACATTTTTTGAAAACAAGGATAAAAAATCATTAAGATTTTTACATACCTCGCTTTTAGAGTCAAAGTCACCACCATCTTCTTTAATCAAGATCTTCTTAGACTTCTCCTTATTCATGGCCTTGAAAGATAATTCTCTGTCAACCTTTGTCTTAGTCTTCATAGCCTTTTCCCTTCTCATCTCATAAGTAATGAGTGTGCTATGCAAATCATCAAGAGATAAGGTTTCCGAGTCTCTGTCTTCTAATGAAGATACCTTCACATCAAATTTATCAGTAAGAATCCACAAGATTTTTTCCACCACAGTAGAGTCTTTCATCTCTTCACCAAGACATCTGATGGTACTAACAATATCGTTCACCCTGGTGAAGAAATCCCCAACAGATTCATGCTCTCCCATCTTCAGGTCTTCATACTTCAACCTCCAGATGTGAAGTTTTTTCTTCTTGACTTTTGTATTGCCTTCGTATATGTTTTTAAGTTTGTCCCATATACCTTTGGTTGTGGCTAATCCTTTCACTCTCAAGAACTCACTTTCAAAAAGTGAAGACAATATAGCATTCTTGGCTCTTCCATCATTCTCAAGAAACTTCTTTTCCATAGGTGTAAGTAGAACATTGTATTCAATGGGGAGAAACCCAACTGTTGCAACTTCAAGAACTTCATAACTAATAGACATGAGATACGGTAGCATTCTATCCTTCTAGATGTGATAGTTCTTTCCATCAAATACCAGAATTACTTTGTTGTTCGCACAATTTAGATTCTCCATCAGCAAGGAAAACAAAGGTAACCTTCCTCTCATACCACTTGTAAGGACCCGGTTGGAGCAATGAACCACTAAGAGGGGGGGTGAATCAGTGGTACCCCTTTTTTCCTTTTTAAGTTCCCTTAAAATTGAGAACAACCTTTGTCTCCTGTTAAAGATATAATTCCCTGCTGAGAAAACAAATAAGCACACATCCAAAGAAACATAGAAATTTACAAGGTTCACTATTTAATAAGAAGAGCTATGTCTTTGGTATGGTTGGAAATAATCCAGCACCATACAATCCAATAAGAAAACAATCCTTGGATTAAAAAGAGTAGGATATACCCTTACACTCATGAAGAACTGTGAAATAATCACTCCAGAGTGTGTGAACCCTCTTAGCACAATAGGGAAAATTCTATTTTCTTGTAACAACTTATGTTACCTGCACTTCCTTTCAAATACAAAAGTGTATGTAAGTTAAGCAGAAATCTTCACTTCCTTACCCAGAAGAATGGAAAGGACTCCTTGGACTTGAGATAGATCAATTACAGTCCAAACTTCCCATTCTGAATCTCCACTCCAAATTCTTCACTCTGAAATCTTTACTTTGAACTTTCTTCTTCACTCTAATTCTTCAATCCGAGTCTCCCTCGGTCTAAGAAACTCAATATAGTGACAGCCAGTACTGATTCCCCATTCCGAATCTCCACTCTGAATTCTCCACTTTGAATTCTTCACTCCGAATTCTTCACCACTCCAAATTCTTTACTCCGAATTCTTCACTCCAAATTCTTCTCCACTCTGAATCTTCAGTCCGAACTTCCCATTCCTAATATCCACTCTGAATTTTCTTCAATCCGAGAAACTCAATACGGTTTCAACCAGTATCAAATTCTAGTTTCGATTGAAACCATAATGAAACTCAGTCGGCCAAGCTCTTCTTCATCTCTCTAGATTATCAGATCTTCTCTCTCTACTTTTTCATCATCAGTTTACTTTGAACTCTGATCTCCTTTTATAGGTGCTCCAAAGTGTGCTTAGGCGGGAAACCAAAATATTTTCCCACTCACTTAAATTCACCCAAATCTTAATTTCTCCTGAAATCTCGGAGTAATTAAGACTTTTTCAATGCTTCTAGAATCTTCTAAAATCTTCTTCCACTCCTCTTGATTTAGCACCTTGGCCTTTTCCGGATCCGACCTTATTACGCAGGTTTCTCGGAGTCACATTCTCAGATCATATCATCTGCCTTCTTGGCATCATATTCTCAGATTCACTCTTCCTGATTCTCGACATCACTTTCTCGGATCCATCCTTTTTGAGTCTTCGGTATCACTTTCTCAGATCCACTCTTCTTGAGTCTTTAGCATCACTTCAACTCTCAGCATGACTCTTCATCGCTTCTTCGGCATGACACCATTTCAATTATTGGTATGACTCTTAATTACTTCTTGGTATGGATTCTCGTTACGACTTCACCAATTATAAGTATGACTTAGTACTTCTGGATAAAAACTTTAGGTTCAGGAAGTAGACTCTGGACTTATTCACTCTAAACTTCTGACTCAGCAAGTCGACTTCGAACTTCCCACTATGAACTTCTGACTCAGGAATTTGACTCTGAACTTCTTGCAACAAACTTATTCTTCAGCAAGTCAACTCCGAACTCCCCGCTACAAACTTCTGACTCAGGAAGTCGACTCTAAACTTCTCGTTACAAACTTCTTCTTCAGAAAGTCGACTCCGAACTTCTGGCAATGAACTTCTGACTCTGGAAGTCGACTTTTCACTTCTTCTCAAGAAGTAGACTTCGCACTTCTGACTCTGGAAGTCGACTCCGCACTTCTGGTTCTCGTAATGGCTTCACTAGATTCTCAGTATGACTTCTCGAACCAAATTTTGATTGCATCGTGAGTACTTGCATGTACTCACAAATTATAGTTACAAAACAACAAAGCATCGTCACAATAGTTTCCTTCACATCTCCTACCAGCCAGCTTTCAGAACTTTGCAATTTCCCGGTTCTGAACCTCTCAATTTCCGTACTCCGAATTTACAGACTCTGAATTCTTTGATCACCAGGTTCTTGATTCTGAACTCCTCAATTTCCAGACTCCGAATTCCAGACTCCAAATTCTAGATTCCGAATTCTTCTAACACCAGGTTCCAAATGTTCAATATACTCGGTTCCAAATCTTCATACTTCCACCTTCTGAATTCTTAGAAAATCAAGGTGTATTTCCTTTATGAAAACTTCCTCAAGATCAAAAAAAGACAATTCATGCAAACCATATCTTCCTTCAGCTTGGTCCTAACATAATTATCATGAACACCCCAGAGGGTGTTTTCCAAATAGGTTTCACAACCACCATTACTAGTGTTTTCATGACCTCCTTTTATGGAGTTTTCACAAACTCCCTAATATGCGTATTCACCCTCCCCATAGGTATTATTCTATAAGAATATAATAAAAAATAAAAACAAATTATCAAGGAAATTCAAATTTTATATTTTCAAGTCTCGTTACCAATTCAAACCCATTTTCCATTTACACCATTAGTTCTATTCCACACATATCAATCACAAATTAAAATAATAATTTAATTCAATTCACAATGTTGTGATTCACATTAAAAAATCCATTAGAACTTTCATAAACCATGGTTTACCAATTTACCATTTCAATGTTATTTATTTTTCCAACCATTAATTTCATGAAAATTAATTTAAATAATAATTCACCATTTTTTAATTCAAAACTCAATAATTCATTAGGCTTATCTCAAGGGTCACATCCCAATATAGGGAATCCCCTTAAGATCAACCTTTATTTGATAATGGGTTATTAATCTTCCAATTAAATTTAAAATATCTATGATTATAAAATTACATTTCACAACCATTGATTTAGTTCACATTTCAATTTTAAACATTTGAATAATACTTATCCATTTAATTATATCAAATCAAAACCAGGTTAAGGTATAAACTAGAATTTTACCTTTAATATTATCCATTTTATTTTTATAAAACATAGTTACAATTTAGTTTTCCAAACCTATGGTTGTTTTCATTTTTAAGTCATCCCACTTGGTATCAACTCTTTCCAAGGTTCCAGAAATTTCAATGGTGTGTTGAACTAAGGTGTTAAAAAGTAGAACCTTTAATTATTATTATTTCAATACTTGGGAAAGTCAGTATGATTTCACAATGAATAAAATAAAGAAAATACGATGAGAAAATGGGTTAAATTCACCTACCTCATAATTAGAGAAGTATACTCACCTAATATTGGCTTTTAGTTCAGCCTAAAATAGAAGGAATCGATAAATAAAAAACCCTATAAATAAGTCATATTATAATAAACAGGATTAGAAACCCAACTAGTTGAAATAATAAAGAAAATGGTGCAAGAATACTTATATACATAACTTGATCTCTTGATCATACCCAATCATAGAAAAAACATACAAGGATCAAGGGGGATCCGCAAAGGGGATAAGAGATGGATAGAAGGGTGTGGGAGAGGGTATAATGGTTTAATAGTGGCCAAAATACAATTAAAGAGGCATAAGTGGTGGTCCCAAGTAAAATTATATGATAACCCCCCAATGAAAAACTATATAGGAGGAAACTATCTAACCGATAGTCTGCACCATCTAGCTAGTGAACACAGTGCCCATAAAGAGCTACTGCCTTAACCATCATCTTGTTAGTGGACCTATACTGTCTAGTTAGTGGTGAAACAACATCATGATATAGGACTAAATTTATATCCTAGATCCCCAAAGCATATCTGGTTCGTCACATTATGAAAAAATGTGACATCTCAAGATCCGCACTCCTACATCCGATGAAAAACATGTTTTATATTTTTTATAAAAATTAACTGAAATTATATAGTATTTTATAAAAAAGAGGATCGTTTTTGGTCAATGTTTTGAAGGAAAATAACAAACCATTACAAAATTTCATAGTTTAATATGAATTATCCATAAGAATTTATTTTACTTTATTCATGATATCTTACTAAAAAATTCAAACTTTATTGAAACTTCTAATGAGCCTATAAAAAACATTTAAAAATGTAGGGGGGTATAAAATTTCTTAATAAGGGGTTTTAAAAAAATCTATCAAAATCCTTTTGTAAATACTATTTCAAAAAAAAATGGAAAAAATTTTCATATATATAAAATATAAAACATTTGATAAATACATATTCAAAATTTTACTATAGGGTTATCAAAATATATAACAATAGAAAATACTTTTCAAAATCCATTCAAAATAAAAATTTCACTGAAAATTTAATTCATTTAAAAATATATAATTTTCGAAAATACAAATTTCATTCCAAAAAACTCTTTCATTTAAAAATATACCTTATTTTAAAAATGTGCTTGGAAATAATTTTTCTTAATAAAATCATCAAGTGATTTTTCAGAAAAAAATACTTCACAAAATCAAAAAAAAATCTTGTGGCCACATAGAAAATTAAAGACTATCTAGGTCTTACCCATCTTGTAGGGCTTGGATCACTCCCCAGATCTCATCATGTTTACAAAGTCCAAGTGATTTTTTTTTAATAAAACATTTTGAGCTTGATCCCTTTTTATTTTTCACTAGAGTGTTTATGTTATGAAAATATGAAAATGAATACTTATATATATATATATAAGTGTTTATATAGGGACCTAGTCTTAATATACATAGATATTAGATCATTTTAGATGAATATTTAACACATTACAATAATACATTCCTGATGACCATAATAGTTTAGTGTCTTTAGAAACTTGGAAACATAATCCTATAACTTGGTGAAATATCTTCAATATATCCCTTAAAGTTGTTTATCTTTTAGTACTCAAACTTTAAACGATTATTCATAACCTAGGTAAAGGAAACATAAGAAATGGGTGAGATCTAATTCTCAGTAAAGGTTAATAAGGGAGATATGTAAGCGTACCATGAGCATAAGGATATGATATCATGATCATAATAATATAAGATCACACCCTTCCATCCACTCCCAATATATTTAGGATTTTCTACTCATGATTCTGATTTTGGGTTCCTTTTTCGGATTCCCTCAAACTTTGGCATTACGATCATCTAATTTTCTCTCTCTCGGGCTTCGGTCTTGGTCTTGCACATGGATTCCCCATGCCTCGATGTTTCAGTTCTATTCGGGGCTTCTCCCATCTTCAGTTTCATCTAGATGTTGACTAGTTTTGAAGTTAAATCCCAAAGTGGTAGTTCTTATATATGGTTATTCCAGATCTGGCCTCGATGGTTCCCTTATGTTTTCGTAATGAGGCATAGAATGAGTGATGTTGTCGAGTTGCTTTTCATCATCAGTTGGTTTAAGTTTCTATTGATGATATTTTTTTTCTTCAATATTTGGATGGTTTTATGGTATGTTATTGTTTCTTGGATTCTATCACTAGTTGGTGTTCTTGGTCAAATATGGGTTTTTCTCTATTATTGAATATTTCAGCTCATTCCTAGTGGCTTTGGTGGATCATTTTTCATTGATTTAGTTTTTCTATCATTTTATTGATGGATATATAGTGGACTAGGATAGAGGTTGTTTGGTCCCAGATTCTAACTGGTTATTTTGTATTTGTTTTGGTTGGTAAGATAACAATAGTGAACATTGAGTCAGCTCAGGAGGGTTTCAAAGGAGATATCTGTTTTGGCATAGGTTGTTTCCTACTGGTGAGGTCAAGTCCACTTTGATCTCTACTCTTCCTTTAAGTTCCTTCTCTCCTCACCCAACTGGATTGGTGAAAAGGTTTCCAAAGTGATCTTGGGATGTGATTATTAAGCAGATGTAGGTGTTCCAGGTGGTAGGTATTTCTCCAACTCTATTTTCTCCCTTTGGGATCCTATTGGAATGCCTTTTATTGTTCATTGGTGATGGTGTTGGGAGGATGATCAGTTCATATAGGCAGCTGGTTTAAGGTGGTGATGGGCTTGCAAGTTTAGTATTCTGGGCTCTAGGCTTGATCATATATGTGTGATGGTCGTAGGTAATTTTAAATTTGAATACTAATTTTTTTTATTTTTGAATTTGGGTTGTTTGTAGTTTGGTGGTTCTATTTCTCCCTATTGATTGTGCAGTTCTGACTTCACCTTTTAAATTTGGTTTGAAAATAACAAAAAAAATGGAGAAGATAACACCCTTTATATCAAATATCATAAAACATGAATCCTGTCATAAATATAGACAGTTCATAAGACATGAATCATAAGGGAATAAATAGCATAATCCATGAAAGCATAACATAGTAGTATGACATGGAATTGTGGAATACACATAATCATAGAAAATCCTATGTTAAGGATTCCTACCAAGACCTCCATAACAATTTTGGCTTGGAATAATCACATGTGAACTTACTTTGGGCTTGAGATTCCCTCCTGTGTACCCTCTTATTTTGTTCTTGGTATTCCCTCCCATGAACCCTCTGGTTTTGGGCATTGGATTCACTCCCATGTACCCTCTTGTTTTGTGCATTGTATCCCCCCATGTACCATCTTGTTTTAGGATTTATATTCCCTCCTATGTACCCTCTTTATTTGGGCTTAATATTCCCTCTTATTTTGGGATTAGGATTCCCTCCTATTTACTATATTTCTTTAGGATTAATATTCCCTATTTTTTCAGGCATGGGATTCCCTCTCATGTATCCTCTTGAGCTTGTAAAACTTTTATTGTTACCCAATTAATTGGAGGGCGACAAAGGTCCCGCCCATCATATAATGAAATCATACATGAATGTTCCACAAGACAAGAAGAAACTCATCATGTCGTGACCCATTAAATTAAATGGGTATCATTAACATTTCATCAAAACATAACCTATGGAAAAGGTACATTTTTCATAATCCTTTCATCAAAGCATAACCCATAAAAATAAGCGAGTTTCAAAATCATATAACCCATTGAAGTGAAATGGGTATCATAAATATTATTACATAAAACATTCAAGAAATAATATGAATGGTATTCATAAACTATAACAAATTATTTCATCTTATATGGAGAATGATTTTGAAATATCACATGGAACATTTCTTAGGTAAAATAGACTTTCTTTGAAAATACTTTTCGTTAAACAATTTCAAAAATCCATTTCTTATAAAGAATTATTTACAATTTAATTTACAACATTTCTTGAGGAAAACATATTTTCTACCTCATAAAAAAATTTTAAAACATAAATCATTTGGAAAATATTTTTCTTTGAAAATACCTTCAAAACTTTGAAAATATTTATAAAGCCTTTTTCTTTGAAAATACTTTGAAAACCTAAAAAGAAGGATTGAAATTATTTTAAAACCATTTTATTTGGAAATAATTGGAAAAACTAAATAAAAGGCTTAAAATAATTTGAAAATAATTTTCTAGAAAATGGATTTTAAAACTTATAGAGAAATCTTGAAATAATTGAAATAATTTTCTTAGAAAATAACATTTTGAAAACATATAAGGGAATCTTTGAAAATAATTTAAAACAATTTTTAAAAATATTTTTGAAAACCTTTTTATTTGAAAACCACATTAAATTTTATTGATTTTGATATTATTAGGAAAAAAATTTCTTTAATAATAACCTTATAAAAATATAAATTAATCTTCAATTAAATTACGTCGGGTAAGTCCGTACCTTCCAAACATTTATTTTTCACCATAAAAGTTTAAAAAATTTATTTGATAAAATAAGAAAAAAAGATTTATTTTAGAATTTTCTTTTAAAAAAGGTAAATCGTTAGTAAAAAATTCTTTTAAGCATTATAGGATAATATTAAATAACTTTTGAAAAAATAATTTTGAAACAACCTGGGTTTCTGATCGAATGGAGAAATAATGTGGGATTTTTATAAAAAAAATATTAATTGAATTAAGTACCAATGAGTGGGGAAATGGTACTAATACATGAATATGTTATGTATATATATAGTAGAATAAAATCCATGAGTGTTCTTGAGATATTGATCATAATATTTCATTAATGGAAACATAATCACAAACAATCCCAATAATGATGATATTGTAGCTATAAACTGTTATGACATTGGTAACTTTGAATCATAATAAAATGGAAAGAATAAAATTAGATGAATATATAAATATCATGAAAATAATTATATTCATGATATAAAATTTCCAAGGTATTATATACACCTCATTGAAAAATATAGGTTTGTAACATGGCATGTGTCTCAAATAAGGAAAATTGAAACCAAATTACTTTATTGATTTGGTAACTTTTGAAACCTAAAACCCATGGAACAAAGAACATAAAATGGATATATTAATACCCATAAATTTATTTATAATATTAATATAATACATCCATGGGAATTATACATTCCACACAAAAGAAGTGTGTTGTGAATAATACATGTATCTTACAGAAATAAAAGGTGAGACGAAATTACCTTACCTTAAGTCTTGACTATCTTTGTACATGCTCAAAACTCATGTATGATATTTATAATTTTATTATAAATATAACATGGAACCATATTCTTATATATATTTCCATATATTATTTTTTAGGACTTTATATTATCCATTTATTAACAACTCCATGTTAATGTTACAGTTCAGGTAATATCTGCTTTATTTTTTGTATAAGTTTTAAATTTTTTATTCACGATCCTCTTAATTTGATTATGATATAATTGTTTAAATAATTTAAAATTTGATATTAATTCCATATATATTCAATATATATGTATTTATAACAATCTATAAAATATAGAATTATGAAATTTAATACACCATTCATAGAGATGGTATGTCGTACGTACAAATGAATGTTGATTATGTTTTATTATTGTATTGGAAAAAATAAATTAAATGTAAGATATGTATATATATATAGTAATTATAGTATAATTATTATTTCATATATATCATATTCATTTACTGAACCCATCCTTAATACACTCCATGTAGAGTGTGAACAAATAACATCTCTTTGAGGAAGTGGTAGTCCACACTTCCCCAAATAAAATTATCATATTTACACAAAATGGAAATCTTGAAGGAATTTGTTTTATAATAATTAAATAAGATTAAATAAATCATAAATATAATATATATAAAATAAAAAAAAATATTTTCCATCATAATCTCTAACCATGTGAGGTGCTAAATGAAAAATGAACAACATCGTTTTGTGAGGCGGTAGTTCGTCGTAAACAAGAACTGTAACTTCATTGCCCATTATATGGAAGTGCATGTAAGTGTATCTAGAACACTTATAAAAACATCTTAGTATATTTATAATACTTAGTAAATTATATAATCATGGAATAAGAATATTTTATGCAGTGGATAATGAAAATAAAACATAGCAGCTTGAGGAAGGATGTTACCTCTTCTTTGGATAACTCCTTTTGGATTGAACCAAAGGGATTCCTTGGATAGATGTATTATCAAAGGGGGGGATTCTGGAATAGATGTAGGGATTTTGGGATATTATTTGAGATGATTTTATCAGATAAAAAGTGATTGAGTGTTGTGAATAAGGGGGCAATAAGTGTCTTTTACAGTGAAAGAGGAGTAGCATTCTTTTAAATTTTGGAAAAGAGAATTAAACCCATGTTTCTACAATGTATAGTGGATAAAATAATGTAAAACATTGTATAAAAGGGATTATAGGGTCGAAATGTTAATATTAAATTGATTTTGGAAAATTTTATAGGTCATTTTGTCCCTTATGTTTCGGGTTTAGTCCCTTGCTCAGCTAATTTTCCTCTTAACCATTATAATTAATTTTAATTACATTCCCTAATAATTTTGGTAAAAAAATAAGTTGAAATTATTATAAATTATAAATTAGGATGATTATTAAAATTTAATTCATTTTAAAAATTCCAATCTTATAAGTGTCATAAATTAATTCAAAATTAATACCACAGACCGGATGAAAATACGGGTTTTTAAAGTAGAAATGTTCAAAAGTTTACTAAGATTTTATATCTAATTTCACAGTGAAATTGATACCAATGACCAAAATTTTATTGAATGATGTATAATTTTTATAATTATACTTTAATCTAGTTATAAATACAATTTAATATTATAAATAAATAATATGAAAAAAACAATTTTCAATTAAAATACAGTATTTTCATTATTCATCACAAATGAAACTTCACATAAAAATACTAAAAATTCCTCCTAACCAAATTTTTATCTCTAAATTTAAAAAATTAAGTTTATTTTTACATATAAAATTACCAAAATATATGTTTAAATTAGGTTCTCCATTAAAAGATGCTAAAGTTTCATTTATAAAAATATAGATTTTTATGTGTAATATTGGATTTGTTCTTATCTTATGCCTACCAAATATATTTGATGAATGTAAAAAAATATTTTATTGAATATATTTAATATATATTTATTTAATATCATTCACTAATAGTAATTAATTTAATTTATTAGGATATAATTACTTTATCAGCGTAAAATTATTTTTTATAAAAATATTCCCTTTATATTCAATTGGTTCTTATATTCATTTATAATTAATTTCCAACCAATGAATTGAACCACATATTTTAATAATTTATTTAATCCTATTCATAACCTTCATCGTAATTTCAACGTTATATCTTGTTAAATAATAATATTTTTAATAATATATTATTGTTTAGTAAAACTCGGTCTTGTGTGTTACGCAAGCCATCAGGGAAATTCAGTCTTGCGTGTAACGTAATCTAACATAGATGTTCCTTGTATAAAAAACTAAACATTATGTTTCATATAATTAATTATTAACTTGGTGTTGTGTATAATGGAAGAAAAAATTTATTCTTTAATAATAATAATAATAAAACTATTTCCAGTGTTGCATGAAATGGTAAATATCAAAAAGATTAAATTAATTCAAAAATATATATTTCACAAATTCTCAGGGTGTCACATTATACCCCCGTAAAATAAATTTCACCCCTGAAATTATTTTGGGTTATCATAGGATTAATACTTAAAAGTTAATTTTATAGAAACCCACATTGTAAAAATGAATACTAACACTTCCTTAAAAAAGGGAAAGTTGTAAACATAACAGTTATTCAAAGTGACACATAAATAGGTTTACACATAGGAGTACATAGGTGATAAGTGAAAACATGAACATAGAAGAGAAATTAAAATATCAATTTTTGATGGGGATTGACAGAGAACATGGTTAAGATAAATTTAATAATGAAAAATCCATAAATCTATGATGATCTAAGGGTCCATTTAATTCATCAGAAATGAAGGTACAAGGAAAAAAAATTTGATTTCAAGATCTTTTTCCCTAAAGTTGAATAATTTTCATGAAAAGATATACTTACATGATTTTCAGAAAACCTTTCCCTTTGTTTTTCCTTGATCAACTTCCAATTCATCTCTCATTCCATGAAATAAAGGGTAATTTTTCATTCCTGAAGCGTTAAAAAATTATGAGATCTGTGAATAGAATGACAGGTCATTCCATATGTTTTTATCACAACAAATGGTAAGAAAATTTTATTGAATATTTATAAATCCTCATATGATGAGATAATACTTTATTCTATAAAACCTTATCTAAATATTAATATAAACCATTTCATAAATGTTTAACCTTTCAAACCTTCTAAAAATATAATTCAACCATTATTCCTTAAATAAGATCTTATCTAATACCAAAACATTTTCATTGGAATATTGGGTCCATACTTGTACTGATAAAACATTAAATGTGATTTTACTATTCCAAAATCCATGTAGAGGGATATAATCACATTAAAATTCACTAAAGGATGAGTAATAATATTTTCATAGGGATTATACATACAAAACCAAACATGAAATTTCTAACTAAGGTGGGGGATAAGTAATACCTAATTACCATGGTTCACTTCATCCATTATAATAGCATATGCTTTACCGTTATCTCAAGGCATAAGAGATTTATGATGTTGATCATTATCATTTTCCTTTGGTTTTAAGAAATTCCTAGAATAATTCCTATAATCATATTTGAATCACTGAATTATGGGAGGTTCATTCATTGGAGCTTTATCTTTATTCCCATCACCATGACATTCTTCCACTCAATAACCTTTCTTTCCACACTTAAAACATTTATCATTTCTGATAATACAATTTCATCCATGTTCCCTTCCATACTTTGAGTATAAAGTAAATCTAATCTTCTTCTCTCCATAATTTTTAGACTTTACTTTGAAATCTATCATTATTTTCTTATCATAACCATGAGATTGATGGAAAACTACAGTCTTCCTTTTTGTAAAAAGAATAATAGTAAGGTGCTTAATGAAAAATAAGTTCTTGAACTCTTCCAATCTATGGAGACAATTTTATCCAGTTGCCTCATATTCATGATAAAGTTCCACCATTGATTTTCTTCACCTTCTAAGCTATAAGTTTCCAACTTAAATTTTTCACATTCTGAACAATGGAGAATGAAAATATCTTTTCAATGGTACATATGCATTTCTCAGAAACTAGTGGATCAGTTGTTCCACTAAAATAAATAAATTTTCTCCTTAATAAGGATTTAAGAAAACGTTTTTCCCTCCTTTGGTCATTTGAAAACTTAGCATGATTCATGGATTGATAAGGTTGTGTGGTCATAGCATTGAGGTTTTTCAATCCATCATCCATAAAATTTTGTTTCTATAGAGGAACATCATTTCATTATCTATTTAATTCCTCATTAACATGATTCCTTTGGATTATAGATACTGAATAAAACCATAAATCATAGCATGAGTATCACTTATCATAGATTAAAACCACATAATCATGAAAAATCACATATTAGGTGTATAAATCATGACACCTAATTTTTAATATTTGAAACCTTCTGTTTATGCTAGATTATTAAGATTAATTATTTATCTATATCATTCTTGATTGTTCATAAAGATTTTATGAGTTCCCAAAACATATCCCTTATGAGTGCCAAACCAGGAGTGTAGAAATTCAAAATGTCATGCACCCGTTTCTGATCTATTCTAGCTCAATATGGTGTTTTTGGGGTTGTTACCACTATCTACATTTGTGCCAGAGTCAGATCCACTTATAGTATCTAGGCATGGATGTATTTATAGGAAACCACTAACTTTATCCTTTACAAAAATTCTATAAAATTTTCCTAAACATTAACTCATCCCTAGAATTATCCTTAGAGACATCCCTAGACATATCCATATAAATAGAAATATCCTAGGTATCTCACTAAAGTTTTCTCATAATAGTTCTAAATTCCAACTAAATCTTTCTTTTGATACCAACTATAGTGACAGAGGCTTAAAAAGCATAGATATTACATCCTTTTAGATGAATATTCAGCACATTACAAAAATACATGCCTAATTACCATAATTGTTTGGTGTATTTGGAAACATGGAAACAAAATATTATAACTTGGTGAGAGATCTTTAATATATCCCTTAATGATATTCACATTTTTTTACTCCTAATATAAACCTTTATTCAAAACTTGGGAAAAGTAAATATAAGAAAGGGTTGAGCTCTAATGCTCACTAAGGATAAACAAGGGAGACATGTAAGCATAACATGAGAATAATGGTATGATATCATGATCATAAAATTAGAATGTTACATCATATATATCAAAGAACATAAAACATCAATCATGGCATAAATATAGGTAGTTCATAAGACATGAATCAAAATGGAATAAATATCATAATCCATAAAAGTATAACAGAGGAGTAAGACATATAAGTGTGGAATACACATAATCATAAGAAATACTATTTCAAGTCTAGCTACCAAGACCTCCATAACATGTTATTTTTTCCTAATAACTAGTGTACCTACTTCGAGCTTGGGATGTCCTTATATGTACCTTCTTGTTTTTTGATTGGGATACCCTCCCATGTACCATCTTGTTTGGGGCATAGGATGTAATCTCGTGTACCCTCTTGTTTTGGGCATGGGATTCCCTCCCATGTACCCTCTTGTTTTGGGATTGGGATTCCCTCTCATGTACCCTATTCTATCAGGATTAATATGCCCTATTATTTTGGTTTTGGGATGATCTCTAGTGTACCCTTTTTTTAGGGATTAAGATTCCATCTTTTTTATGCTTGGGATGCCCTCCCATGTACCCTCTTGAGCTTATAAAACATTTATCATTACCCAAAAAATTGGAGAGAGATATAGGTCCCACCTTTAAAATAATAAAATAATACATGCATGTTCTACATAATAACAAAACATTCATCATATCAGGACCCATGAAATTAAATAGGTATCATTAATGTTTCATCGCATCTTAACCTATGGAAAATGGATAAGTTTCATAATCATTTCATCAAGTCATAACCCGTTAAATGAAGCAGGTTTCAAAAGCATGTGACCCGTTAAAGAGAAACTAGTATCATAAATATCATTACATCAAAACATAAACCATTCAATAAATAATATTAATGGTATTCATAAAATATAACAAAGTATTTCATTTTATATGGAGAATGATTTTGAAATATCACATGAACATTTCTTAAGGAAAATAACATTTATTTGAAAATCCTTTTTATAAAACAATTTCCAAAATCCATTTATTATCAATATGGTTTTAAAATTTTATTTAACAAAATTTCATGAGAAAAATATATTTTCCTCTTAAAAATGGGTTTTAAAACATAAATCATTTTGAAAATATTTTTCTCTAAAAACTATGTGAAAACTATTAAATAATGCTTGAAATCCCTTTTCTAAAATATTTATTTGAAAACTTATAAATAAATCTTTAAAAATTCAAATCCTTTTCATGGAAGATATCCTTTTGAAAACATATAAAGGGAGATTTGAAAATCAATTAAAACACATTTTAAAAATATATCTAAAAAACTTTTTCTTTTAAAAACAATTTAAATTCAAAAAAATTTGATAATATTATGAAAAAAAATTCTTTAAAAATAAACTTGTAAACTTACAAAGTAATATTAAATTAAATGATGATGGGTAAGTCTGCACCTACCAAAAATTCCTTTTTCAGCTTAAATGTTTTGAAAAGATCCTTGATCAGAAAAAACAAAATTTATTTTAAAACGATTTTGTATAAAGGTAAAACATGGGGTAAAATTTCCTATAAACATCATTGGGTAATAGTAAAAAATTTATGAAACAATGGTTTTGAAAGAACATATATTTCTAACCGAATTAGAGAAATAAAGTCATATTTTCATAAAAACATTTTATTAATTTTATTAAGTTCCAAAGAGTAAGAAAATGGTATGAATACATTAATATTTCATGGATATCCATAGGATAAGATAATTCATGAGTTTTCTTGAGAGATTTATCATAATATTTCATTAATGGAAACATAATCATAAACAATCATGATAATGATGAGATTGTAGCTATAAAACATTACCACTTTGGTAATATTGAATCATAATAAAATGTAAATAATAACATTACGTGAATCTTTAAATATAATTAAAAGAATCATATTAATGATATAACATGTAAAATTAATTATATACACCTCATAAAAAATATTTCTTCATAAGATGGCATGTGTATCAAAGAAGGCAAATTGAGACAAAGTTACTTAACTAATTTGGTAACATTTGAAACATAAACCCTATGAAATAAATATCATAAAATGGATATATAAATACCTATAAATTTAATTATAATAATCATATAATACATCCATGGTTAGTATACACACCACACAAAATAAATGAGTGGTGAATAAGACATGTATCCCACATAAATAAAAAGTGAGATAAAATTCCATTACCTTAAGTATTGACTTTCATTGTACACATTAAAACCTCATGTATACTAAATATAAGTTTATTATACATATACCATGGAAAAATATTATTATATCTAATACCATATATAATTTTTTATTACTTTATATTACCCAATTATTAACAAATCTATGTCAATGTTACATTTTAGGTAATATCTGATTTATTTTTTGTATATGTTTTGACTTGTTATTCTTAATCAACTTACATAGATCCTGATTTTATTATTTATATAATTTAAAACATGATACTAATATAATATATATTAATTATATATTTATTTATAATAATCTATAAAATAAATAATTATGAAATGAAATACATTGTTCTTGGAGACGGTAGGTCCTACGTACGCAAGAACATTATTTCTGTTTTCTTATCGTATTGAAATAAATAATTTAAATGACATATATATGTATATAATAATTTTAGTAGAATTATTATTTAATATATATCATATAAGTTTACTGAACCATAACTCAATACATAGAATGTAGAGTGTTAATGAATCACATCACTTTGAGGAGGCGGTGGTCCACACTTCCCCAAACAAAATTATTATATTTACCCAAAATGGAAAGTAAGAAGTTATATATTATATAATAATTAAAAAATAATTATTAAATTATAAATAGTATATATATATAATCTAAAAAAATATTTTCCATCATAATTCCCTACCATGAGAGTTGGTAAAGGAAAAACGAACAACATCATTTCGTGAGATGGTATTTCTCTCTACACAAGCACTATAATCTAGCTACTCATTATATGGAAGTGTGTATAATTATAGGTAGAAAAATTAGAATAAAAACATATTAGTATATTTAGGATATTGGGGTTATTATATAATCATATAATAAGAATATTTAATGTGGTGAAGAATGAAAATAAAACATAGGAGCTTCAGGAAGGATGTTACCTCTTCTTTCGGTAACTTCTTTTGTTTATACCAAAGGGATTACTTGGATGGATTTATGCCAAAACGGAGTCATATAGGATTGAGTTAGGGATTTTTGGATCTTATTTTATTATATTTTGGGTTATCCAAATGCTTTTATAGGTTTTAATAAGGGGTAGGGTAGAGATCCTTTTATAGTGGAGGAAAATTGGTATTCTTGTAAATTTTGGAAAATGAAATTTCACCCACATTTTTCCATTTAAATTGGATCCAATAATGTAAAAATTAGATAAAATATATTATGGGGTAAAACTATGAACACAAATATCTTTTAGACAAGTTTCTAGGTCATTTTAGACCTTATGTTTAAGGTTTAGTCCCTTTTTAAGTTATTTTTCCTCTCAATCGTTGCAATTAAATCTAATTAAATTCACTAATAATTTTTGTAAAAAAATATTTCAAAATTATTAAAAAATATAAATTATTAAGATTAAAAATATGTAATACATTTCTCCAAATTCCAATAATTTAATTGTAAGAAATTAAATTAAAATTAATCCCACTTACGGGACGACAATGCGGTTTTTTAAAGTAAAAATGTTCAAAAGTTTGTTGGGTTTTTATAACTAATTTCAAAGTGAAAATGATCCTAGTGACCAAAATTGGATTAATTTATTTATAATTAATATAATTATACTTTAAAACAAATATAAATATAATTTAACATGATAAATAAATTAGACGAAAAGGCGGTTTTGAATTAAAATTCAGTATTTTTTACTATTTATCAAAAAATGAAACTTCATAGAAAAATTACAAAAATTCACCATAACCTAATTTTAATGCTTATCTTTAAAAATTAAGTTTATTTATAAATATAAAATTTATAAAAGTTCCAAAATTTATATTTAAAATAGATTCTCTAGTTAAAGGTGTTAAAGCTACTTTTATAAAAATATAGGTTTTTATGTGTAATATTGGGTTTGTTCCTATATTATTCCTATAAAATATATTCAATGAATGTAATTTTTTTTATTTAATATATAAAATATATATTTCATTAATATCATTCAAAAATAGTAATTAATTTAATTTATTAAGATAAAATTCTTTTGTTAGTAAAAAATTAGTTTTTATAAAAACATTTCCTTTATATTCAATTGGTTCTTTTATTTATTTCTAATTAATTTGTAACCAACAAATTAAACCATGTATTTTCATAAATTATTTAATCATATTCACAAACTCCGACATAACTTCTAGGTTATATATTTTAAAATAATAATGTTTTTCAATTTATATTATTTTTCATTAAAACTTTTTCTTGCGTGTTGTGCAGGTCATCGAGGAAAGTCAGTCTTGTATGTAATGTAATCTGACCTCAATATTCCATGTAGAGAAATATAAAATTTATATTGCATGTAGTACATGAATAACATGGTGTTTTTTATAAATCAAGTCAAAATTAGTGCTTTAATAATAGAAAAAATATTTTAAGTGTTGTGTGAAATGAAAAATATCAAAAAGATTAAATTAATTTTAAAAAATATATATTTCACCAATTCTCGAGGTGTTACATTATATATATAAATCTTTAATAAATCATTCAAAAATTATGAATAAAATGAACCACATGAAAATAAAACATTTCAAAATATGCATGGATTATTAGTGATAGACATAGTGCGTAAATATACCTATACATATTTGTAACATCCATAAATATTAATGGACATTTTATGCATAAAATAATAATACTTGAACTTGTAAGTAATTATACTCTACTAAAATGATAATATTTATCATTTTAATTTCACGCCAGAATAAAGAAAATAAAATTCCTAGTTTGGGTGGGCATACATAATTTAAAAATTAGGTTTTTGGAAATATAATTTCCTTGCATAAAATAATAGTTTGAAAATATATAAATCCTACATATAAAATATTAATAATTTTATATTACTAATAATTAAATAGAATATAAATTTTAAAATGTAAAATTTTCCTTATAAAATAATCCTAAAAACATTTCTTATAAAATAGTTAATCCCTTTATATTTAATTTTGAATCAAAATTATAATATACATAAAATTATAATTATTCAATAACGGATTTTAAAAAAATAATAGATTTTGATAATAAAAAATACCCTTAAATAATAATATTTTCAAAAATGAAATTTTGTTATATTTTTTTTAAATATCCCTTACAAAATTAAAGTATTCAAAAATAAATAATCTTATAATTTGAAAAAAATCATATCCCATTGCCATAATTGGAAGACAGGAATAAGATATGGTAGTTTATATAGTCTTCTCAAACTCTTAAAACATGTGGTAAGAGAGGTATGGGAGAGATATATTGGTCTATAGGATTCAAATTGGTGAAGGAGAAGGGATTAATTTATTTATTTATAGATATACAGAAGTTTGGATGCTAAAATATTTAAGAAATTATTGAAAGGGGACACCCATTGAAGCTAGGGAAGTATACCTATAACTCAATAATATTCTAAACTTAAATATATTTCATGTTTATTAACTAGAACAATAATAGAAAATTCCATTGTTTCAGTTGTTTTATATATAAAATTATAAATTCCCACTTCCACTATTATTGTTTGAATTTAAATTTAATTATATATTAATATATGAATTTACGCTTATTTCTGGTATTTCTAAGCTTCTTAAGGAATCAAATTTGATATTGGTGATTGGTGTTCTATGTGGTATGATAACATACTAAGGGTACTTTAGGGATATGGTTTTTTCTCTATAGAAAAATTGACATTGGAAGTACATTTTGTGTACGTCATCCGCACTAGTGTTTCCTTGCAGTGGATGAAGATAGAGGAGACAATGAGGATGGCGACGTCAGAGCTTTAGTCTAGCGAGTGGGAGAAGGATGAGGAATTGTAGGTTCCAACAATGAGTAAGATGAAAAACTATGGGATGATCAAAAATTAATTTTTTATTTGATCAGGTGGTTGAGATATGAATGGATGTTTTTAAGCGGGTTAACAATAACCCACAAAATCAATCAAACATCAAAAAATCATTGGGTTGAGCACTCACTTAAGTATCAAACATAGTCAGTAACCACTTGAGCTAACAATGAGGTCAGAACCTGGAACACTAAACAGACACATGTGGGGAAATTCTAACCCTTCCTGACCCCTTGTGCACCTTTGGGTTCACCCAAGCACCAAGCTAGCATTATGCCCATGCCTTCTCAATAGGCACTCATCACCCATCCCTACTTATGGGCCCTGGCAGGCCATCTCTCATGCATGGTTGATCTTGTCTCCCCCAGGTGTGTGGTTGAGGTGGCTAGGTGTCCATTAATGGTTGGGAAATTTTTAATATATTTAATTTTTTAAATATTAAAAATATTATTAAATGTGTGTAAAAATAAGATTACTTATATGTACTCATATTTTTTCTTCATTTTAATTCCAAAATTATAATTAGTAAATTACACATTGTTTTATAAAATTTTAATTGAAGGATTTTTAATAATAATTATTATTATTAAATATTATCACTAAAATTATAATATTATATTTTTTAATTTTCAAAAAAAATTATAATAAATTAAAGCTTATAATTATTATAATTTTAAAACCATTAATTTATTAAATTTTAATAACATAATATTTGAAAACAATGGTTTAAATTAAATTTTATTTTAAATAATTAGTAAACACTTTTATTTTTTATACAAAGTAACTTTTTGAAAAGGACTATCAAGTACATCTAACAAGAAATGTACACATTTAATATTTTTTTTGAAATTATATTTACTAGGTTACTTATAGATTTGATACATAAATAGTATTAAATAATTATTTAAAAAATTATTAACTTATACAATTAGATTATTTTACAAGTTTTTATTATGAAAAATTGATATAATAAATTATATCAATTTAAAATTCTATTCATTTTGATTTATGAATGTGCATTTATTTAATGAGTATAAATAAATAGAAATATTTTCATCAAAATATTCCTTAATAGAAATACCATTTCTACGAAAAAGTGATATTTTATAATTTGAATATTTTAACTTAATTTATAATATAAAATTATTTTAATTATAAAAAACATCTTATTTCACAAAAGATTATGTAAAAACATATATTTTTTGATTAATAAATTAAAAAACAGTCTATTTATTAAACTTTTATAAAAATAAAAATATTGTAAAATGTTGTGATGTAAGATTCTACACCCCCCCTAATGTGAATTTCTTCCTCGAAATTATTTAGTAAGGCTTAAGGAAATTCTGAATTTCCATCTTCAGAATTAGGGAAAGTATAATCTTTAAACTTTTATATTCTAAAAGGTACATGGTTACATATAGTTTCAAATGAAGTCTTCTAAATCATAGATTTTTTCCCTCAAACGATAATGTGTAATCTCCAAAGTTGTCAAAACTATTCCTCTGAAACAACTATGATATCCCAAGAACCGCAATTCCAAATCTAGTGCAAAACAAAAAGTATATTTTTATAAAAAATAACTAAAAAATGTGTAGTTCTTTACATAAATGAGGATCTTTTCCAATCTAGGTTTTTGAGGAAAATGAAACATCGTTACAATATATTAGTGTTTAATACATATTATCCAAAAAAAATATTATTTTACATCACTCATGATATCTTCTTACAAAAGTAAAACTCCTTTGAAACTTCTAATGTGCCTATGAATAGAATTTTAAAATGTAGGGTGAGCATAAATTTTCCCAGTAAGGGGTTTCAAAAAAAATTAAAAATGCTTTTATAAAAACTATTCAAAAAAAAACTAAAATCATTTTCATTTATATCAAATATAAAACATTTGATAAATACATCTTTAAAATATGACTATAGGTTTTTTAAAATATATAAACATAGAAAATAATTTTCAAAACCATTTTAAATTACATATTACATATAAAACAAAATTTATTTAAAAATATAATAACTTTTAAAAATACATAGTTCTTTGAAAACCAATTTCTTTTCAAAATATAATATCTTTTGAAAATGTATATGGAAATAATTTTTCTCAATAAAATCATTTAATTATTTTCAAAAACAAATTCTTCACCAGCTCAAAAAACTAAACTTTAAGGCCACATGGAATATTGAAGGCTATTTTGGGCCAACCCACATTGGAGGGTTGGCTTCACTCTCCATAATCCTATCATGTTTACAAAGTCAAAGTGCTAAAAAAATTATAATTTTTTTGATCTGGATACCTTTTTATTTTTCACTAGATTTTTTAACTTTTGAAAATTAGATAATGAATACTTAAACACACACACACACACACACACATATATATATATATTAGTGTATATATACATCCATAGGAAATCATTCACTAAGTATGAAAAAACTAAATTGAATGGAAAGAAAACATTGTAAAATATTCATGGATTGTTTATGAAATATATAGTACATTTCCATACCTATACATATGTGAAACACCATAATTTTTAAGTGAAATTTTAAACATAAAATAATAACACGTGAAGTTGTAAATAATTTTACTCAAATAAAATGATAATCATTGTCATTTTAATTTCACCCATGTTCAAAGAGAATAAAATTTTGATTTTTAAAGGACTTACATAATTTGAAAATCAGATATTTGTAAATATCATTTCCATAAATAAAATAATTTTTTGAAAATATATAAATCCATCAAAGAAAATAATAGTTATATTATATTATTATTCATTTTATAAAATATAACATTGAAAATATAGATTTTTCCTTATAAAATAATCATAAATATTACTCATATAAACAATTAATCCCATTAAATATAATTTGGAAGACAATTTATAATATACATAAAATTATAATTTTTCAATAAGGGGTTTTTTAAAAAAATAATAACTTTTAATGAATAAATTTTCCTTTAAATAATAATGGTTTTAAAAATAAACATGGATTATATTTGTATAAAAATAAAAATATATCTTAAATTTCTAAAAAATTTAAAAATAAATAATCTTATAATTTAAAAATAACATATCCACTTACCTTAATTAGAAGACATGAACAAGATATGGTAATTCATACAGCCTAGTCAAATGCTTGAATTAGGTGGGAAGAGAGGGAGGGAGATGGAGCTTGGTCGGTGGGTTTCCAATGGGTGGAGAAGGGATTCCACTGTTTATATATAGATATACTTGCCTTTGGACATTACAAGATTGTTGTAATTGTTTAAAGGGAACACCTACTAAAGATAGAGAAGTATATGTATAACTCTATAAGATTGTAAATGTGATGCTCCATGGTGTTTCTTAATAGTATCAATAATGAAAAATTCCATTGTTTTTTTTGTTTTATATAAAAATGTATATATACATATATATATATGTATGTATACACACACTTATATACAATTCCATTTCTACTATTATTATCTAAATTTAAATTCAATTATCTATTTACATATGCATATATTCTTATTCATGGTATTCCCAAGATTCCTTAGGATGAAAATTAACCATTGGTGTTCGGGTTTCAGTGTGGGATGACAACCTATCATGGTTAGTTTGGGGATATGTTTTTTTACCAAGGAAATATTTATAGTGGTAGTACAATGTGTGTAGGTCATCTACAATAGCATTTCCTTGCAAGGGAATAATATAGAGGAGAAAATGAGGAGGGCGATGGTGGAGCTTTGGTCTAGTGCACGGGGGAAGTGGGAAGAATAGTAAAGTTCGTCTATGAGGAATATGAAAACTCACAAGATAATTGAATGATAATCATAGATTTTATCGGTTGGTTAAGATATGAATGGATTTTTTTAAGCGAGTGAACACTAACTCGCAGTATCGATCCCATATCGAAAAAGCACCAAGTTGAGCACTCATATATTCATCAAGCATTGGCACTAACCACTCGAGATGGCATTGATGTTGGAACCCAGATTACTACACACACTCATACGGGAATGAGCCAACCCACCATACCCCTTACACACCTTCGGGTGCACCCAAGCACCATGCATGCGCTATTCTCCCACATCTTCAGTAGGATCTCACCACCTCTACTTTCTAGTGAGCCTTGTCAGGACATCCCCCATGTGTGGTGGAGCTTGTCTCCCATAGGTGCACTGTTGAGGTGGCTAGGTTCCTTGTAAAGGTTGACCAAAATTTTAAAATAATTAAAGTTTTATTTATTAAATATACGTAAAATGAATATTACTTACCTATACTCATATTTCTTTTTTCTTCATTTTAATTCCAAAATTATATTTATTACATTACTCGTTTCTTTTATAACATTTTAATATAAGGGATTAAATACTAATTGTTATTATTAAATGTTGTCACTCAAGTAATAATATTATATAAAGTAAATGTAAAAACCAATTTACAATTAATTAAATCATATAATTATCATAATTCTGAAAATTTTAATTTGTTAAATAATAATAACATAATATTTAAAAATTATGAATTAAATTAAATTTTATTTTAAATAATTAATAAACACCTGTATTTTTTATATAAAGTAATTTTTAAAAAATAATATTAAGTAAATCTAAAAAAAATGTAGACATTTAAAATTTTTATTTCAAAATTTTATATAGTAGGTTACATATAAATTTTTTATATAAATATTATTAAATAATTATGGATAAAATTATAAATTTATACAATTAAATGTTTTTAAAAGTGTTTATTATGAAAAATTAACATAATAAATTATATCAATTTAAAATATTATTTAGATTGATTTAAGGATGTGAATTTATTTAAAGACTATAAATATATAAAAATATTTTCATTAAAATATTCCTTAATAAAAATACAATTTCATAGGAAAATAAATATTATATAATTGTAATATTTTAAATTAATTTATAATCAAACATTATTTTTCTTATAGAAAAAAAAATTATTTCATAAAAGAGTATATAAAAACATATCTTAGTTTATTTTATAAATTATAGAAAATATATTTATAACCCATTCATAAAAATAAAAATATTCTAAATTCATGCGATGTTAGATTATACCCCCCCCCCCAATTGAATTTTTCCATTAAAATTACTTCTTCATTATTAATAAAATGATTAATTTCAAACTTCAAAATTTGGAAAAACTAGAATTGTGGAACATCTATATTCTTAAGTGTTCTTAATTACATATAATTCTAATATATGTCGTCTTACTCTTAGATTTTTTTCGCATATGACAATGTCTAATATCTGAAGTTGTCTAAACCATTCCTTTAATACCAACTATGATATCCTAAGACCCACACTCTCGGATTTGGTGTAAAATATGATGTATATTTTTTTACAAAATAATTGAAAAATAAAAAAAAACTTTTACAAAAAAGAGGATTTTTTTAGTATAGGTTTTGGAATCCAAGGACAAACTATTACAATATGTTAAATCTTAACAATAATTATCTGTAACCATTTATTTTAAATCACTTCCACTTTCTTCTTACTAATGTAAAAATCCTTTGAAACTTTTAATGAGCCTCTGAAAAGAATTTTAAAACATAGGATGAGCATAAAATTATCCAGTAAAGGGTTTAAAAACCAGTGAAAATTATTTTATAAATATTGTTTCAAAAACATTTTCAAAAACATTTTTATATTTATTGAATTTAAAACATTTAATAAATACATCATCAAAATATAAACATAGGGTTTTGAAAATATATAACCATAGAAAATGTGTTTCAAAAACCATTTAAAATTCATATTATAGTGAAGATAATTTTCATTTAAAAATATAATAACTTTTCAAAATACATAATAATTTGAAAAATATATCATTTTAAAATATAATATATTTCAAAAATGTACATGGAAATGATTTTTATTAATAAAATAATGAAATTATTTTTTAGAAAATTACTTCTCAATCTCAAAAAAAAACCTTGTGGCCACATGGAAAATTCAATGTTGTTTAGGGACAACACGTCTTGTAGGGTTAGGTTCAATGCCAAGATTCATAGAATGTTTACAAAGTCCAAGTGCCAATTTTTTTATAAAAAAAATTCATCCTATTCCTTTATTAATTTTCAGTGGATTTTTTAACATTTTAAAAATGATATCTAATACTAACATTTATATTTATATATGTATATGTAGAAGTTAATATATATATATATATCCATAAGAAATTATTCATTCAACAGGAAGAAATTGTACCACATGGTATTCAAAATTTGTAAAATATGCATGGATTATTAGTGAAATACATATTGTATAACCATACCTATACATATGTGTGTCATCCATAATTTTTAACTAAAATTTTATACATAAAATAATAAAATTTGAACTTGTAAATAATTTTACTAAAATAAAATGATAATCTTTACCATTTTAATTTCACCCAAAAGAAAAGGAAATCCCTTTATATATAATTTTAAAGAAAAATTATAATATACATAAAATTATAATTTTTTTATAGATGGTTTTTAAACAAAATTATATCTTTTAATAAAGAAATTTTACCTTACCTAATAATGGTTTTCAAAATCAACATAGATTATAATATTATGAAAATAAAAATATCTCCTACGAAGTTAAATGTTTTAAAAATAATAAATATTATAATTTAAAAATAACATATCCCCTTACATTAATTGGAAGACATGTACAAGTTATGGTAGTTCTTATTGCCTTATTGAGTGCTTTAACCATGTGGTAAAAGAGGGAGGGAGGGAGAGAGCTTGCTTCATGTGTTTCCTACGAGTGAAGAAGAAGGAATTACTCTATTTATATATAGATATACATGTTTTTGGATATTTCAGGCTTACTGTAATTATTGAAAGGGTACACCCATTGAATCTAGAGTAATATACTTATAACACTATAAGATTCTAAACATGAATGATCATGGTGTTTCTTGACTAGAAAAATATTGTAAAATTATATTGTTTCTATTTTTTATATAAATAAATATATATAAAATATATATTTCCACTTTTATAGTTATTGTATGAATTGAAATTTGATTATATATTTACATAGTCATCTACACTTATCCCTGGTTCTACCAAGGTTTCTCGAGAAGAAAATTCACAATTGGTGTTCGGGGTTCGGTGTGGGCCTATAACCTATGAAGGGTTATTTGGGGATTTGTTTTTGTGGACATGGATAACTAAACAGTGGTAGTACACAATGCATAGGTCATATGAAATATCATTTACTTATGGTGGAAGAGGATATATGAGACAAAAAGGATGGAGATTATGTGGCCTTGATCTGCATTGCAGGAGAAGGAGGAGGAACATTAGGGTTTGGTTGTGAGGAAGATAATGAACCACGGGATGATCAAATGGTCATTGTGGATTTGAACAGGCGATCAAGATATGAAAATATGTTTTTATACAGGTGATTTATAACTTGTAGTATCAAACCCACATCAAAAAAGTGGTGGGTTGAGAACTCACTTAAGTATCAAGTGCTTCCACTAACTGATCGAGTCGACACTGGGATCATCACCCAAAACACTTCAGAAACACATATGGGATAGGATGACCAACCTGACCCCTTGCACCATGCAGGCGCTATGACCACTATTATTTAGTAGGCTCTCACCACCCATACAGTACTGTAAACCTTTACCATCCATCCCCCATGTGTGGTAGATCTTGTCTCTCATAAGTGCACGGCTGATATTTCTTGGTGGCTTGTAAAGGTTGCCCAAATTTTTAATATAACTAAAGTTTTAATTATTTAAAATATTATTAAATATATATAGAAATAATATTACTTATATGTACTCATATTTTTTGTTTCTTCACTTGAATTCCAAAATTATAAGAATTACATTACTCATTGATTTATTACAATTTAATATAAGGTTTTAAATACTAATTATTATTAAATATTATCAATAAAATAATAATATTATATTTTTTGACTTTGAAAACAATTTTATGAATAATTAAATATTTTAATTATAACATGTTTGAAAATAGTGAGTTTTTTAATAGTACTAACATAATATTTGAAAACTATAGATTAAATTAAATATTATTTTAAATAATAAACAAAGACTTGTATTTTTTACACAAAGTAATTTAAAAAAAAGAATATTATAAACATCTAACCACAAATGTACACATTTAATATTTTTATTTCAAAATCATATTTACTAGGTTACGTATAAATTTGTTACATAGATAGTATTAAATATGTATTTATAAAATTATGAACTTATACAATTAAATATTTTTAAAAGGGTTTATTATGAAAAACTAACTTGATAAATTATAACAATTTTAAAAACTTTTTTTCTTGATTTAAGAATGTTCATTTATTTAAATAATATAAATATATAGAAATACATCCATTAAAATATTCCATAATAAAAATACCATTTCATCAAAAAAGAAATATTTTATAATTTGAAAATTATAACATAATTTATAATAAAAAATTATTTTAATTATAGAAAAAAATTAATAAAATTGTATGTAAAAATATATATTATTTTGTTTTATAAATTATCAAATAATCTATTTATTAAATATATATATAAAATAAACTAAAATCCTACGATGTTATAAAACTACCCCCGTCAAAGGGGGTTATATGAGGTTTTACCAAAAAATAAACACCCAATTACCTCTATAGTGGAATTGTCTTACAGCATACCTTCCATATAACAATGCATCCCCAAGCATTAAATTCATGTATCACTAAGATCTAACTCTCGAACAAAAAATAATAATCCCGCTGGTTTAGTAATCCTAATATTTCTCCCTGAACTAGTTATATCTCTTAAACCGCCAACTGCCCATACATCACCGCACCGAGCTATTCAACCAAAACCACCATGATGATCCATTCTTGGTGTCACCCTTAAATTATTAAATTACCAAAAAAATTCCTTGTAGGTTGATGTTATTGGTCTGAAAAATATCGTCCTCACCTAAAACAACACCTTAAAACAATGTCCCGTGCCCAACTCAAAATTACAATTGGCATGCCACTCTAGATTACTAAAGTCCCACTGCCTCCACTATCACATAACCAATTCCTGATAGACACATCCAATATCATAACCTGATCATCACCCATATCTAGTGGTTATAAAACACCAACAATGTGTGAATACACCATTTAAGATTCCAACATCTCCCATATCTAGGTCCTGACTCACCATTTTTCTCTAGAAAAACCCAACCTATCTTGAACAACATTCACCACATCTGAAAACCACCTACCTAATGTACTTTTTAACTACACACATTAAATTCTACACAAGGCAATAGGTTTTACCTCCTTGGGAAAACCCAATTCAACATCAAGCTTCTACAATCAATGAGGTATTAAAACACTAGATCACAATGCATCAAACCCTAATTAAAATTCCACAGTCATCCAAAATCCCACACCAATGTACATACCTAAAACCCAATGCGACATCCAAAATTGAAATTCCTATTGGTCTAAACAGTTATCTTTCCCTATGCACATATTGATGTCGTAACAATCCTTCCTATTCTTAGATCACTAAATTCATTCCAATTCTGAGGAAATCCTTTGAACCCATACAATATCACATATAAATTTACCTCTATCAACCTTGAGTAAAACTAGTGAATTTAGTCCACCAACTCATTAGTATTCTAATAGAATGATCAACTAAAAATTATTCTTATTATACTCATAACACTTCCATACAAGGTCTATAACACCATGACCTATAATTAACTTCACACCAGAGGAGTAACCTCAACATCACCCCACTAAACTAAAAAACCTATTTCTATGACTCATTTCATGTTTGTTAAGGACATGATGTTCGAAAATGGTCATGATAATTTCATTACAATTTCAAAATAATCAAAAAAAAGTAGTTCATTTCTGGATCACATGTACATCATCATTATCATATTCCATAATTCATTTTATTAAAGAGTTGTACACCCATTGCAGTCAATGGTGTAATCCCCACCACATGTCTTTATTAAAACCACTCAATGGGTGAAATGTGAGTAGTCTCCTTCATCAAATCATGCATGTCATTCCTCTTAAGAAATAATTATCTTCCAAAAAATGTATGCTCGTAGAAAAAGAAATATGGTTCAACCATGTCATCACACATCGTTCCACCCATCAATATTATACATTAACAAGAGTATAATTCAAATTATACTCAAAAGCCTCAGCCATCCTATTTTAAATTCTTCCACCACATTCCTAGTCACCTCACTTTGAAAGGGACCTATCAAAAAAATAGTCTACAAAACAATAACTCTCTAGTGATCGATCATGGATTTTGTCTCATTATGGTATCACAACCACCAAATTGCTTAACAGACCATCTTATAGACCAATAGGCTCCATATTTAGGAATCGGGTATTACTATGTTATCATCAAAACCCTTGGTCTCATTCTCCCCTATAACCAAATATAGATCCCAACATATGATCCCCTCATCCATAAATCATTGAGACTAGGCTCACACCCCAAAACCACTTACCAATCTCTTACAAAATTCTAGTTTCATCAAGATAGGAGCACCCCCATTGCATCCTTTTTTAAAAATAGGCTCCATAACAAAAAAAATGGTTAAACACATGATTTCCCACTAACCAAAATCATTCTAAAACCTAAATCACGGACCCACGCTCTCATCGCACAAAAAAATGCACCTGAGGTCAACATGGATAAGAACTCAGCAAACCTTTCCATTTAAAACCTATCATTGATACCCAAAACACTAGCATGTGAGGTTATTTATATCACTAAGAACTGGATAACATATATTCCCTTCCACAACCCTTTTTATGTTTATATACTTCCATAAGGTACCACTTTCCTAATCTGACCACACCTACCTGGACTACCTCACCGTATCAAATACCCATGCTTTATGCCTCAAGGCACTCATAGAATCTAGGAAACCCCTATAATGGGTTACCCTCACATTTCACAAGGCTCTGAAACAATAAACATGAGTCATGTATATGGGTCACTAGGTTCTCCCACTTATCCCGCACATCATGTCCCACATAGGTTGCATCTCATGGTTAACCTTATCATCCCTATTTCGTAATTACATGGAATGTAAAGTGCCTTACCACCCATCAATCAGAAAAACCCCACATAAAGATTTTTTTTTATAATATAGGATCTCTTCCAATCCCTATACACTTTTACTCGGATTATTTCAAATCACTAGACATAAATACCAAATAAAAACACACTTCAATGAGTGAGTTTTACAATATCATATCTGAATAGAAGAGAGAAAAGTCCTCAGCCCCAATATTCATTCACCTCGTAATATAATAATCTCATAACTTAGAAACTATAAACATCTTAACTAGTCATCCATAGTGTTAATTCAAGTACACAAGGTATCTAATTCACCTTATTCATTTAAGGTTCATGGTTTTAAAATTTATATTCTTATGATTTTATTATTTCCCAAGGTCCACATGCCAAATTTATCATTATCATAATGTTTTAATTTTTAACCTTTACATTTACTTCTCACTCCTTATCAATTATCTACTCCTGATGCTTAAATAAATATAATTCAATTGAAAATTTATAAGTGAAAATACCTGATAATTTTATTACTTTCATTTCATTTAACTAAACCATCATTTAAAGTGCATTTATCTGTTCCTTTACCTCATGAGATCATCCGAGAATTGTCCAAGTGACATTCTACCATAGTTTTATATGGAAAAACATTATATAATATCCTTATAACACTTTAAATGACCAACCATCATTTTACCAATATGCGGTTATAAATAAAATTTTGATATAAGTCATAAAAATATAATCATAAGTAGTATTTAAGTCAAAAGTAGTATGTGGTTGAAATATGAATCCTATGTCTCAGGAATGATAAGTTTAATGTAAATACTCACATTCTTGAAATAATGCATGAACTAGTTCCCCCTTCTCTACCATAAAAGAGTTTAAATCTCATAAACTAATAACCTTTTTAATCAAGTGTCTCACTGAAGGTTAAAATGAAATAAAACTGTAGCAAATAAATTCCAAGAACAAAAACCCTCAACCTTTATTTGGGTTTTCCCTTATATCTTGGTTGATCAATCCTAGTCATGAAATCATCAATAAAATTAAACACATCATATACTCATTTATACTATGCCCAAATAGTAATATTAAATAAGATAAGATTCGATATCACTTTATAACATCCCTGATGGAGGATACTCAATAGTGCCCCTAACAAGTGGCACTACATCACCTTAGTCACGTCTACTCATACACTAGAGGCTACCAAATAGTAGTGACATTGAAAGGTAGTAAATTGGGAGACTTAAACGTCTAGTCAGAGTAGAAAAGATAATATAAATAATATAAAATCACATAAACCAATTCAAAAGAATATCACATACAAGACATGTTAAGTGCCAAAATAACTACAGTATCAAAATGTTATAGCAATGGAGTATTCAATACATGTTGCAATGGGTCCACCTAGGTTGGATCATATATATGGAATAAAAAAAATAACACTGATGTAATAACTCATCCCTAACTATTCCTTATTATAACTCAATACCATCATCTATAATCCATCTAAGAATTTAAAGAAAATGGACATACATTAGGACCTTGACCAAAACATATAACCTATAAAAAATAGTGATATCTTCTCATGTACCATGTACTAAGGATGATAGAGAATAATCTGAGTAAAACTCATTAGACCGCCACCAATGGTTTTCTAAATATAACTATTTTGGAATAAATTCACATATAGAAGTGATGGAAATTAATTTTTAACAGTTTTAAAAAATTTAAACAATAATTAATTTAAATAACCACATATTCATGAGCTCTATGGTGACATCCTAGATCAGAATATAACATTTTTTATCCTTATTTTCAGGAACCTGATTGACCATACCTTATTGGGACAGTGGTATATTTTCTTGAGCATGTATTGGTGATTGTTCCAAATATAATATCACAACCACCATTTCAAGTGTTTTACATGTAAGTATCATGACCACCCCATAGGATGTTTTCAAAATTGGTATCACAACCACTTTGGGGGTTTTTTCATATAAGAGTATCATAGCATCTCTAAGGCGAGTTTTCACAACTTCTATATTGGGAGTTTTCCTGACCACCCTTACGAATGATTTCAATATGTCCCCATAAGTAGTATTCATAACATCCCAAACAAGAGTAATCGAAACCTCCTAGTATGGAGTAATCATCCCCATTATCCATTTACACCATTGGTTTCATTTGACACATAACATTAAACAATTCAATTAACAATTCAATTCAATTAACATGTCCATAATTCATATTAAAATATCCATTACTAGTTTTATAAACCATGGTTTACCAATTAACCAAGTCAATGTAATTTTACCACCCTAACATTCATTTCATGAAAAAAAAATTCAATAATAATTTGGAATTTTAAAATTCAACAATTACCAATTCATTAGGCCCAACTCAAGGACCACATCCCAATCCAGGGTATACCCTTAGGATGACCCTTCATTTTACAAGGGTTTATTGAGATTCCAATTTACTTTAAAATATTGATGTTTTTTAAATTTCATTTCATAAGAATAAATTTAGTTCACAATTTAATTTTATCCTTTTTATGCATAATTTACCATTTAATGATATCAATTCAAAATAATTTGATTGGATAAACTAGAATTATCCATTTTATATTATCCATTTACTTTTTATAGAACATAAATTAGAATTTAGTTATCCAAACCCAAGGTGAATTTAATTACTAAGGAATCCCACTAGGTATCACCACTATACAAGGATAAATACATTTTAAAGGGGAATTTTACTAAGGAAATATCAATTAAAACCATTAATTTAAAAGTTGGTCAATACCCAGTGAAGTCAATATAAACACACAATGCATTACTTGAAGAAAATAGTTAAGAATATGGGTTAAATTTAGGGACCACCTACCTCATACTTAGAGAAGTCTACTTGCCTAGTATCATAATTCTGTTTGGAATAAACTATAAGGAATAAACAAAGTAGAAAAAATCCCTAAAAATAGGGCACATTAAAATTAAAATCAAAGAAAAAAATAACCAATGAAAAAAAGGGAAAAATAAATGGGGCTTATAGACTTACCATAAGATCTTGGTTTCACATGATAGTGAATGAAATAGACATGGATCAAGGAAGATCCACCAAAGGGATGAAAGAGGGATATAACGGTGTGGGAGGGGCATGATCTTCAAATGGGGTCCAAAATATCGATTAAGATTCTTTAGGGTAGTATTTGGATAATATTATATGTCCACCCCATTAAAATACTACACAAGAGGCCACATTCAAGATTAATTCATCCAAGAGTTTCCTAGTGATGTGCTCATTGGCTAGCTAGTAAGCCTAATGCCTATACAGGGTTACTACCATAACCAATGGCTCACCGGAGTCCCTATACAATATCTTTGATTATGTTTCGTGAATATCCTTTTTTTATTTTTTGATTAAAAAAATTAATTTGTTGAAACTAATTTTTTTAATGATTTTTCAGAAAAATAGGAAAAGAATATTTAATGGTAGTTGAGAAATATTTTTTATGATGTTATTATAGATGAAACAATGGATAATGTTAGAAAGACATAAACATTATAGAGAATAGGAATGTTAGAAAGTCAGAAAGATGCTAGATGTGAAGAAAGTGAGAATGTTTGAAAGTTATAAAAGTTAGAAATTAAGAAATTTGTTGGAGAAGAAGAATGTTATAAAGTAGGAGATGTTAGAACATCAAAAAAATATTATATATGAAGAAAGTGATAAAGTTAGAAATTTATATAATTTATAAAGTTATAATGTTTTTTGGAAAATATGAAGGTTATAATTCTATAAAATTTAGAATTTTAGAAAATTTATGAAATCATAAAATTATATGTTGATTGTTCAAAGTTCTTAACATCATGGAAAACATCATGAAACAATATTTCTATCAAATGGATTGTTTATGATTTTTAGAAAAAAATTGTAATAATTTTTTATGAGTAAACTAAAAATATTTTCCAAAAAACATTCCTTATTAAGAGTTTTATTATAAATTATGAGGTTAAATAATAGTTAGTTTCTACGAAGGGAAGGTTGTAAAAATTGAATCAAATTGGCATTTTTAAATCAAAATAACTTTTGTAATTTGGACTAACTATCATAAATTGGAAAGGAGTTTTCTAATCTGATTTACTTTTGTAAAATAGATAGAATTTTTTATATTATATGGACTTTTTTCAATCAGTTTAAAATTTTTCAATTGGATAGAATTTTAAAAATTAGATAGTCTTTTTAAAATCCTATATAATTTTTTCAATTTTTCAAACTTTTGTGAAACGTATGGACTTTTTTTAAACAAACGATATTTTTTTACTTGAACTAACTATTGTGGAACAGATGATATTTTGTGAAATAGATGGAATTTTTTCAATCATATGAACTTTTTTAAATTGAACAATCATTTTTGAATTCTAATTTTTTTGTGATGATATAAATTAGATGAAATTTTTCCCATTGGGTGAACACTGAAAACCGATGGAGTTCATACAAAGTTTATACAGAATTAAAATTGAATGTTATAAAAAGTTGAGGTTAGAACGTTAAAGTTGATTTATATAAAAAATTAAAGTTAAATTTTTTGAATAATTTACATAATATTGTGTTTAAGTAAGATCAAAGAAATGTTGGTGATGACTTTTTTTAATTAATATTCAATAATTTTCTTGAATTCATGAGAATAGTCCAATTAAATTTAGTAAAGTATGAGTTTTGAAATTTTAATTTATTTGAGTGGGAAAATTAATTTTATTTTCCCACTTTTTCTACTTCTGGAAAACTTATATAAATAGGAGAAAATTACATTATATTGTTCATTATTTATATATATATAAGTTGAATCACTGTATAATTTGTGCTAGAAGTGAGTTTCAAACTAATATTAGTTTCATATTGAAGAATAGTTTTAGATAGAGAAATATTTGATCAGAACCATTATAAAATGATTCATTTTAGAAAACCATGTAGATTGGATCAGATATATTTTCCATTCAGAGTTTATGAAGCACTATGTTTTTTTTAATTGGAAAGAACACATGTTTTGTATTAGGTGTAGTTTTTTTAAGTCATAATAGACATATTTTTTGGACACAAATTATTAGGGAGATTAAGATACATGCTTCATAGTTTCTATTGTAAATCATTATTTATAGGAAAAAAAATTAAACTAGTAGGATTCAGTATAATAACACCTATCAAGATATAGAATGAGTTTAATGGGAGTTAACTCCAATTTGTATTCACTTCTTTTTAATAGTGAATTTCCATGGACCCTCATGAGTCTCCATTATAAGGATGTAGGTTCTCATATTGAGTCTCTATATTGTAAATCATGTGTGATTTTTATATATTATCACATTTGAATTACATTGAGATTGTGACAAAATATGATAATGAAAATAAATAAATAAAATATAGGGGTTAAATTTCATAAGTTTGGAAATTTGTAAAAATATCACCACTGACTCAACCATCCCCCTCCCTTCTTAGTGGTGTAATGATCCCTTAGGAACTTCAAGTGCTATAAAAGGGAGGCTCTCCATGTTGATTTCCTATCATGGAAAATCTAAATTTAGTAAACAGTAGAGTTATTCTAATATTTTATGGAATAAATTATCAATGTTGACAAAATATAATGGCACTCTATCATCTATCACTTGTATTGGATGTTTTTAATGCATCTATTATTGTTTTTCCACCCATTAAGAATAATTTTCCCATGAATATTTCTAACAAAATAAATATTGATAATGATGAAAAGTCTATAAATTATATTCTTATGACTTTTTTATAAATAGTTTTCATGAAGTTGATGGGTCTTAAAATTAATAAAGAAACATGGGACAAACATGAAATTATCTTTGAAGGAAACACCAAAGTGAAGGAGGAAAAGCTACAAATGTTCTGTAGCATGGTTGAAGATATTAGAATAGTTGATGAATAAATATTTAATAATTACTTGACTAGATTTAATAGTGTTGTTTGAAAAATCATAGTTTTTTGGAGATATCTTAAAATATTATACTATTTTAAATAAACTCATGAGAAACTTTTCAGATAGGTTTGATACTAAAATATCATCTTTAGGGGGGAAATACAATTTATCACTTGATAAATTACCTAACATTATTGTTTATTATGAGATGAAAATAACTTTATCATAGAACAAGAAAATAAAGGATTAAATGTATTTGGAAGATATGGGAATGTTAAACCATGATTTTATGAATGCTAATATTAGTTATTAAAAAGATAAATAAGGTCCTAAATTGAATGAGAAAAATATATTTATTATCTCAAAAAGTATTGGATAGATAGAGGAAAGTATAGAGGAAAACAACCACTCGAATGTTTTTAGTGTGGAGGAATTGGAAAATTTTCTATGAATTTCCCCAAGAATAATTTTTTTGAATATAATGATCATTCATAAGAAAAACCTTGGTGGGATAATTCAGAAAAAATATTTTAAGTAAGATAAGATATATATTGGTGGTAAGAAAAATTTCATTAGAAATAGAAGATATGTGTTGAGTCTGAAAGTCAACTATAACTCTATTAGAAAGAATTATTAAAAATATTAATGTTCATAAAAATTCAGAACCTTCTTTGAAAATGTTGACAAAAATGAAGTTTCCTCAAATAGTGAAGAATAAGAAGAAGAAGAAAAAGAAGAAGAAGAAGAACCCTACAGAGAATATCATCTTTGATCAAAACCTGTAGAATGTCTTGATAAAAACACAAAATTCAAGAAATAAATGATAATCATGATTAAATTTTGTGATATGATGTTTTAAGTAAAGAAAGATATTCATAAAATGGAAGATACATACATTAAAGAGATTAAGAACATCAAACTAAAATTTTCAGAAAAAGTAATTATGGTGGATAATCTTTGTAAGAAATTTTCTTCTAAGTAAAATGAGGTTTGTAAATAAAAATCAAAACTTATCAGGGGTGGAATTTTCTAAATAAATATGAATAAAAATTTCAACAAAACATAGGACATAAACACTGAATTAGCACAATATAATGGAAAATATCATTCAAATAATCAGTTCAAATCTCCACCTACTAAATGTCAAAATTCATTTAATATTACTAACCTTTCAGGTTTTAAGAAAATTATTATAAAAACATGGGTTGATAAATGATGTGAGAAATCTATCACTTCTACCAAAGTTGAAAACAACCTTCATAATAAAGGTACTCTACAATATATTTAAATAATAATATAATGATACTATAAACCATAGAAAAATTTATATAGGAAAATATCATACTTCTAACGAAAAACAATATTTTATGGTTTTTATAGGGTTTTGGAATTTATGGTTACAAATCATAAAACTCCAAGAACAACTTGTCTCTTACCAGAAAGAGGCAGGAACAAAGGGGAAGAAATAGGAAAAGATAAGTGAGTAGGTTTCCTAAGCCATTGGAATTTTGAAAAAAAAAATCTCAAGATATTAGAAAATGTTCAATGAAAAAAATAAATTCTAATGCCAAGAAGAAGTATCTGGTAGATGTGACAAATCCAGCCTTCTTTTTGAAGAATTTATGACAACTCCTTAAGATCAAGTTTCTTATGGGATGAAATAAAAAAATATATAAAGAAGAAAGTGGATGAAATATCCTTTACTATTGAGACATCTCTAAAATAAAGAAAAGGGAAGAGACTATGGATTATAGATAATGGTAATTCCTCACATATGATAAGAGATAAAAATATATTCAAATATGTTTAAAATCATGAATGAGGAGATGTTTTTATTCACAATTATAGTTCTATAAAAACCAAATGAATGGTAACAAATATGATTGGAACTGAGAAACTTAAATATATGGATGTTTTAAATGTTTATGGGATCTAGAATAATTTACTCAGTGTAATAAAAATTTGTGATGATGGTATGGAAGTGATATTTAGGAAATATTCATGAATCATCATAAGTGTAGAAGATGATAAAGTTGTAACCAAGGGAGGAATAATGAGTGGAAATTTATTTTATATATAATAAATTTCCAACTCATACTATTTGAGAGTTGAAGAGAAAAAACAAAATTATGGCATCGTAGACTTGGGAACCTTAGGAAAATATTAAAAAAAACTATCCAATTTTGATGTTGTAATAAACTTTACAACATTGAAAAGAAAAGAAGATGATATTTTCATAATAGGTCCGATGTAGAAAACGAATTATAAAATTCATAAGAATATTAAAATATTATCAACTAGACCTCTTGATATTATTCACTCAGATATTGATAGCTCTATGAGACATCAATCATCTAAATGTGGTTTATAATTTATTATTTTATTTATGATTTTACTTAGATGAAAAAAATATATGTTTATGAATCACAAATCAGAGGGAAAAAAATGTTCATATTTTTTAGAAGGGAAGTTGAGATAGAAATGGGTGATTATATAACGAAGTTGATAACTAATAATTGAAAGTAATACAAATGAAATTACTTTGAATCATAGATTAAAAAGAATGGAATCAAACGTCAGTTTAGTACTTCATACACCCCTCAATAAAATGAAGCAACATAGAGGATAGACAAATTTAGTTGGAATGGGAATAATATTTTTGGATGAGAACAAAATTTATACATTTTTATGGAGATAATACATTTGTAATACAATAAATAAAAAATAATATATGTTTTTTATGGCCAAAATGAAACATGAATTCCTATGAAATTTCATATAATAAAAAACCTTCAATGATCTATTTCAAGGTTTTTGAAAGTCACTTCTTATAAAAAAATAAAAAAACTAAATATTGGAAAATTTGATGAAAAAGATAAGGAAGTAACTTTCATAGTATATTCACCTAATGTAATAACTTATAATTTTTGGAAATTTTATTCAAAAAAATTATATGGAGTCATATGATGGGAAATTTGTTGAAAATATAAATTGCTTAACAAAAGGTTTCGAAAATGATGAGGAAGATATATTAAATACTACCAAGATAATAATAAAATTGAATATGAATATGAGCCAAAATATATACATGAATATTTAGATGAGTCATGTGATGATTAAAATCAGTTTATAATAAAAACATTCAAATTTTATACACAATGAAAACTAGTTGAATATGTAAATATTATTAGAAATCAGAAAGACTCAGCTCAGACCAAACTAAAGTTGTGATTAGAAAATAAAACCTCACTTATCCCATAGGTTAAGATGGAATCAGTTATAAAGGAAGATAATCATAAATAATGGTTTGATGCTATAAATGAAGAGTTGAATAATTTTTAGAAAAATAAAACCCAGGAGCTTCTTTCATGACAAGAAGAAAAGAATATTTTTGGGAAAAAATTGGTGGAAAAAAATAAGCTAAATAAAAATGGATAGGTTACAGTAAAAAATGAAACACATGTTTGTATGTGATACCCATATATGGAAGGTGTGTATTTTGGAGATATTTTCACCTCTATTGCAAGATTGGAAACTATTAGAATGTTCTTTCCAGTAGCCTCACATCGAATTTTTAAAGTTTTTAGATGGATGTTAAGTTATATTTCCTAAATGGTGAGACTGTGGAATAATTTTATATTGAATTTTTTTATTTTATTACTTGAAAGAGATGAAAAAAATTAAGTGGAAGAAATCCATGTATGGGTTGAAACAAGCACCATAGGCATTGTACTATAAATTTGATAGTTTCTTGAAAAGTTTAACTTTTCTAAAGGAATGGTTGATAGTAACTTATATGTGAAGTAAGTGATCACATGTACCCTCATTCTCATTTTTTATGTTAATGATATAATTTTTGTAGGATAGAATGAAAAATCATGTGAATAAATTTATAATGAATTGTAGAAGAACATTGAAATGTAATTCTCAATGAATTGTCTTTCTTTATGGGATTATAGGTTAAACATAAGGAGAAATACATCATTCTATCTCAAGAAAATTATGTTAGGAAATTGTTATAAGATTTTGGCATGAAATAGTATAATGATTTTTGTACTCTAATTAATTTTGGTGGAAAGGTTAGTAATGATGATCCAAAAAAACTGTGAATCATAAAGACTTACAAAAATTGATAGGAAGGTTTCTCAATCATATAGCATCATGACCAGACCTTGTTTATCCAGTTACTTTGGGTGAGAAATATCAAATTAATTCTACGGAATATCATATGATGATATAAAAAAATAATTATAAGGTATGTTAAAGTATCAAAGTCACATGGGTTCTTTTATAAAAGAATTTTTTATATAAACATTCCTAGATACATCGTAATGATAAAAAATCAACATTAGGATGAACTTTTTCCTGGGATATTTTTGTGTGAGTTGAAATAGTTTGAAATAGATTTCATGGAATTTGATAAAAGCGAAAGTAGAATATGTTATTATCACCCATGATTTTATACAAATGATCAGGATTAATGGCCAGTTGAAATATTTGACGGTGAATGTCTGTACACCATTAAAGATACTTTGTGATAATCAAAATGTCATTGCTCTTTCTAAAATTCATTTGAAACACTAAATATAAAATCAAATTGATATTAATTTTAATTTAAATATGGAGGAAGTTGTTGTTTTATATTTCATGTAGGAATATATTTCTAAAAATATAAAATTGCTAATGTTTCTGCAAAAAACTTTTCCAAGGAAGAGATTTCTGGAATTGAAGCTGCAACATCATGTTCATCCTCCAATAAAGACTTCCTAAAAATCTTATTGAAGTCACTGCACCATTAATTGGATTATGTTTCAAAATGGGCAGATTAAGTAACAAATATATAAGATTTTTTTTAAAACTCTTTTTGTAATGAATCTGAAGCTGTGTTTATTATAATATGGGGGAGTGAACAAAAATGGGGGACAGTGAAAAATTGTGAGTTGAAAATTTTTGGCGAAATTAGAGAAGATAAAAGTGAGGGGATTTTATACTAATATAGACAAAAATTATCTTATCACTAAGGTATTTAATTTATTAAAAAAATAATTTATCTAGTAGTGTTGTGTTAAGAAAATCTCTTTTGAGAAAGGATGTATTTTGGTAAAAGTAGACAATTTTGAGATGCTACAAAAAGGAGTCATGTAAAATTCTAATTGATATAGAATGACGTGTGTTAAAAGTTGTTAATGAATATTTCCAGCAAATCCAAATGGAGATATTGAAGATTCAACCCAATTTTTTTCTTAAAAAAATTATATTTATTGACAACTAACTTTTGTTAATGATTTGTTTTTCAATAAATGAAGAGAATTTTTTTTTGAAGTTAATAAATATTTGTAATGAGGTTTATGAATATGAATAACGAGATAAATTTATAAATTTATGATGATATTAGACAATAATAAATTTATAATGTTTAAAGGTTTCTAGAAAAATAATGTGATAGAGTTAGAATGTCAAAAAATTTGGGATGTCAGAAAGTTGTTGGAGGAGAATAATGATAGAAAGGATGATAAGTTAGAATGTCAAAAAGTCAATAGAGATGAAGAAGGTAAAAAAAATTAATTTTTGAAAATTTATAAAGTTAGAAAGTTGTTGGAAAGTTGTTGGAGAATAAGGAAGTTAAAATTTTCAAAAAGTTATAAAGTTAAAAAAGTTTGAAATTAATACTATTATATTGAATTTGATGAAAGTTCCTAAAATCATGGAAAACCTCATGAAACCATCTTTTGATAAAAGGGTGAGTTGATGTTTTCTGAATGAAATTTTTTTGAGAATTTTTATTGAGTTTATAGAAAATACTTTCCAAACAAACAATTCAAAAAAGTAGTTTTCTTATAAATTATAAGGTTTAAAGTTACTAATTTTGTATAAGGATAAGAGTAGACAATGTGAATCAAATAAAAATTATTAAATCAGATAGAAGTTTGTAAATTAGGTCAACTTTTCTAAATTAGATAGTCATTTTTCAATAATAGATACTTTTATGAAATAGGTATAATTCTGTAAATTAGATGTACCTTTTTCAATCAAATGGACTTTTATTAAATAGACGTACTTTTTAAAATTGGATAGTCATTTTTAAATCGAATAATTTTTTCCAATCAAATGAACTTTTTTTGAAACTGATAGACATTTATGAATCAAACATACTTTTATCAGTTGGATGAAATGTTCTAAAATAGACAGATATTTGTTAAACAAAAGGATTTTTATTAATTGGATATAGTTTTCTAAATCAGATATTTTTTCAGTTGGATAAACTTTTTTGAGGAAGTCAATCAGATAAAATTTCTTCTATAAAATAAATATTCAAGATATATATAGTGTGTTAGAATTTCTTACAGAGTTAAAATTGAATGATGTGAAAATTTGAAGTTACAAATTCAAAGTTGAAGGTTTTTCAATGTTAAAGTCTTAATGTTTGAAGAAGTTATATAATGTTGTTTTTAAGGATGATCAAATAATTTTTTGTTATTTCATGTTTGTAAGAATCATAATGAATTTTCTATAAGGATTCAAAAGCATGAATAAAAATTCTTTTCAGTGGGAGTTTTGAAATTTAAATTTTAGTGATGGGGGAAATGAATTTGATTTGTAAAAATTTTGTCTCTTGGAGAACCTATATAAAGAGAATAAAGGTGCATTATATAGATCAATATTAACATGTACAAAATTATATTCACTATAGATTTTTCTTTAGAAGTGAGTTTCCAAAAATGATTTGTTTCATTTGAAGAAGAAGAGTTTTGGATAGGTGAATCTTTGACTAGAATCATCAGATAGAGTTTCATTTTGAGGAACTAGAAAGATAGGATCATATAGTGTTTCCATGCATATTTTATGAAGCACTAATTTTTTATTAGTGGAAGAAAATACAAGTTTTGTATCATGAATAAATTTATTTAGGCACAACATATGTACTTTTTAGATAAACATTTGTAAGGACCAAAAGTTACAATGTTTCATAAATTTTGTTGTGGAGCGTGTTTTATAATAAAAAAATTAAAAACTGATGGGAGTCAGGATAATCATACCTTTTAGGAGATATGTGGACTCTAATAAAATTTGATTCAAATTTTTATTCACTTATTTATAATAGTGAATTTCAAATGACACATGGGAGTGGTTATGGAAAGGAAACAAGTTCTTACACTAAAGTTAAACCTTGTAAATCTCGTGTACCTTGTTTACTTTCTAATATTTGAATGATTGTGATATTTTATAAAATTTAAAAATGAAAATTACTCTAACATGTAACATGAGTTAAGTTTCATAAAGTTGGAAATTTTCAAAAATAACACCACTAATTCACCCCGCCCCCCCTTCTCAGTGGTTGAATGGCCATTTTGGAACTTCACGATAGCATCTTGTTGTAGTCTTGGATCCATTTCATAAACCCCAGATAATCTAAGACACTTATCATTTCTAAACAAACTCTATTAGTGAGAGTTACATGAGGTTCTATAAAAATTTAAACTCCCTTGTACCTCTAGAGGGATAGGGTCTTACAAGTCATCTTTGATCCATCTACACCTCTCTCTTGGGATTCTAATATTATGACATCACACGATGCAGTTTTCATGGTTTATATAGAATTTAGGAATATATCAGGGAATTTTATTCATATAGTTGGTAATCATTTGATTCATGTATTTTTGATATGTATATGGGTTTATAAATGGATGTGTCTTCATAGTAGGTGGTTGTGGTGACCTTTAAATTTAATGTTTGAAATGTTTCAAAATTCTCAAGGTTGTTTTGATCTTTTTGAATATGAAGAATAGAAAAATAATTTTATTTGTCTTGAAATGAAAATTTTATTGAGCTGTTGTTTTTGGTATGTGATGTTCACCATTTTGTTTTATTTTTTTATATTTTTATAGTTATTGTAATTTTTGGAAAATTGTAGGTGTTGATTGAATTAATTTAATTATTTATTTTTAAAATAATTATTTTTAATTCATATATTATTATAAATGAATAACATGATATATTGTGGTGTAATTAAAATTAATTGTTAAAGTAAAGAGGTGGATATATATTTTGGTTCAATGACATGACTCATATTCAAGTGAACATATTTATCTGAGGATTTTAATGGGAAAGTAATGGAGTTAATAAGTGTTTATGTATATGTCTTGAGGGGATAGATCATTAACTTAACTTTTGATCTATTATTCTATCAAGTGTTCTTATTAAATTTTATTTATATTACCTCAAGGAAGAAAACATTGGAATCGGTGTGTTTTTTTTGGATTAAAGAGATATTGAGAGAGAGTGGAATTAAAATAATAATCAGTGACAATCAAGGATTAACAATTATCACAGAATAAAGGTTAATGACTTAGGATTCTCATCATTATACTAGCCTATGAGAATGTATTATTTTTTCATTTAGTGGGAGATGAATCATTCTTGATAATTTGAAATAAATTTTATTTTTTAAAATTGAAAATTTGTATGATGAATATGATATTAATGGTATAAATATTCAATATTAATATTTAAAACAAATTTAAATTTTTATATATGGTTTATTGGTGTAAATCGATAACTATTAAGCTGAAATATATTAAATGATGGAAAATATATTATTTCAATATAGAAATTGATTTTTATTGATTTATAATGAAACAATGGTGGAATATGATATCATAATATATCTATGAGAATATTTAAACAATGTAATTCTAGTGACATATTATTATGATGAAATTGGTGAGTATTATTTTTATTGGTTGATATAGGAACATATTGTTATTTTTTTGTGATTATGAGTATAAGTTAATGATAAATTATAAAAATTTCTTAATGTGTCATGAGGTATGGTTTTATGAACACTGCCACATATTATGTCAATTGGAAAAGGGGCATTCCACTTTATATAAAAATGTCCTTAAGTGTTGGTATTGATGTTGGTTTAAGCGGTAGTGTGTTATACAGGGGTGTTCCACATAGGCACTGGTTCGTTCCATGTTCTCATGAACATGGAATTTAATCTAGTTTAGAAGATGGTTTTGGTGTAGTTTTTATGGTGACCTACCCTTTTAATACATTATTTTTAATGTAAGTACATAACAAAATATTAAATTAATTACTTTGAAGGATATTTTGAGGTATTATGTCTTGGAAAAAATTTACATAATACTTAAATTACATAATTAAACTAATTTAATCATTTTTAAGGAATAATTTGATATGCTCTTCTAGTTAACCTCACTGCAAGTTGTTTCCTGGGGATATACGTCAATAGAAAAGGGTGAGTATAAATTCTATTAAGGGGAAAACAAAGGAAATTGAACATGAAAAATAATTGTGAACAAAATATGAGGCATATCATGATATAATAATCATAATTATTTGATACATAACATTGGAATGTGGCTATAACAATAAAATAATTCATTCATAATCATATCAATAGGATTTATCACCAAGGTGTCATAAAAAATAATTATCAAGGTTATTCACCAAGATATTGTAAAATTTGTCATCTCTATAGATTAGTGACTTGCCCAATTCATTTGAGAAATATCAGGGCACACCCATATTATTATAAATTAATATGTGCCACATATATCAAAATAGAACATTTCATAAATAACATATGCAAAATAAATAAAAATTTTCATATAAGATTATTGAGTACAAAAATGTTTCAAGACTTTAACTTTTTTAAATTTTTAACCAATGAGTAGTGAATTTAGGTTAAATGCATGTAAATAACCAATAAATAAATCTAATTTACTTATAGGTGAATACCCATGGATAAGGTATAAGATTTGGTTCTCACAATATCAGAATATTTCATGAAAAATAAAAAAGTTCATGAAATGATTTCATCCGCATGAAGGTATACAAGACTGATTGAAAGAAAATACATAATGTGATAAAATGGAGGTATACCATAGAGAAAAACAATTTGGAAATAAATTGGAATATAAAAATTCTATGAAAATAAAGTATCTTTACATTTATAGGACACACAAAAAGGAGGAACTTGAATGAAAAAGAAGAAGGGGAGATTTCCCTTACCTTGAAGAGTAACTTACTAAATCTTGGAGAGGGAAACCTTCAAACATTGAAGAATACTTGGAGTATATTTAAAATAGGTAAAATTATCATATTTTTCTTCCTACAATATTTTTATTATAGATTAATGGGAATAGGGGATGGGTTTTTATACTTTAGGAGGGGTGGTTTTAAGGGATTTAATATTGGTTATTTTATTATATAAGTCAACCACTTTTGGGTGAAATGAATTCTAACCAATTTTTTTATCTTATTAATGAGTTAATAATAGTTCATGGTCATTCAAATAATTCCCAAATTAAAAATCACCTTCCAACCAACACATTTGATACACAAAAATAGATATTATTTTTAAACTCAAAAAACAATGTTTTTTGGTTCCAAAATGTATAGTATAAATTTATATTTTAAAATTAACATTTTTAAATTAATTTTTATACTTATTCAAGGATTTTTTGATTAAATAAATTTTTTCAATTTTTTTTTATCATGATTACATAATAATAATGTCATAAAATTACAGTTCTCATAAAGCGGAAATTCTCAGTTTTTCACAAAAAAATAACATTGTTAGAAAATTTGTAAAAAATCACACTATAAAAATTTTGATGTTCCAAGTCCATAAATGAAATTTATTTTTTCTAAATAATTGTATAAATATGAGTTTTTTTCTTATTTTAATTAAAAATCCTTATTTAATGAAAATTAAAATTTTTTATAGCATTATAAACATTCTAGCTATTATAAAAATTACTTTGGGCTTCATTAAAATATATTGCCATTTAAAATGTGTTTTATAATATTATTTCATTAAAATATTATTTATTTAAAAAATCTAAATTTATCATAAAAAATATTCTTAATGGAATATATTTATTGTCAACTATAAAAAAAATTAAGTTATATCATTAAATTATACGGACAGACACGTAAATGTGTCTATATAACCAGAAATATTAATGGAAAATGCCTTATTGTATAATAGTATTAATGTAGAATGACTATATAAACCTATAAACACTAAATATTTATCTAATAATTATTCAGTGCTTTACTTAAAAATTTTCTTACACATCCTTTAATAATATAAATTTTTTTCATAACGCTTCACTTTCTTTTCAAGGAGTGACACTTTTCAAACTAAAATGTCAATTTTAAACTTATAATAAACACTTTATGTCATACCAAGAACATCTTATATTGGATAAAGGTGTGGGTGATACATGAATTTCAAAAATTACTTCTGGTTTTTTTCATAATTTTTGGAAACAATCCGATAGAGTATTCTAAGTTTTGAGTAGGTCAGTTGACTTTTTGACTAAAATTAATTTCAATTTAAAAAAATATGCATGTGGAGACATACCAGTCACACCATGAATCGTATTGGGGTGTGTTTTATTTATACAAACCCCAAATAACATATGTATCATTTTTATCAAGTATCAAAACAATCTAAATTCATTTTATTGGTTTTGAGTATGTCACTTGTCTTTTTTACTAAAATGTCATTTTAAACTAGAAATGCACACTTTGAGCCATATTAGTCACATAGTTTTTCATTTTGATGTTATACTAATTCCTAAACATCAAAAATGACATATGAATTTTTTCCCTAAATTATCAAGGAAATATGATCATGTTTTCTCAGTTTTCACTGAGTGATACTTTTTATCTAAATTGTTAATTCTAAAATGATAATAGACACTTTGAGTCATACCATACACATTATGTATTAGGTTGAGGTGAGGATAATTTATACACTTTGAAAATTACTTATGGATCATTTTCTTAATGTATCAAAATAATATAATGGTTTTTTCTGATTTTTGAGTATGTCACTTCTTCGTTTTTACTAAAATTGATGTCAATTTTAAATGAAAAGACACACTTGGAGTCATACTCATCACACTATGCATTAGATTGATGTGAGGGTAATTTATCCATATTTTAAATGAATTGTAGAACATTTTCATAATGTATCAAAATAATATGAATTCATTTTTTCAATTTTGAGTACATTTCTTGTGTTTTTTCTATAATTTCATTTTAAACTATAAACACACACTTTAAGTCATATCGGTAACATCGTGTGTCGGTTTAATGTAATACTGATTCCTACACATTAAAAATGACTTATGAATAATTTTACCAAATTATCCAGATAATCAGAGCATGTTTTCTCTATTTTCAGTGAGTGAAACTTTTTGAACTAAATTGTAAATTTTAAACTGATAATAGAAAATTTGAGCCATACCGAGAACATCATGTTTCAGACTAAGGATTGGATGATTCCAACATTTCAAAAATGAATTATTGATTGTTTTTATAATTTATAAAAAAATTGGATACATTTTCTCCATTTTGAGTATGTCATCTATCTTTTTTACTAAAATTAATGTCAATTTTAAATAAAAGAAACACTTGGAGTCATACTGGTCACGTCGTTCATTGGATTGAGGTGAGAAAGATTACTACACATCACAAATGACTTATGGATCATTTTACTAAAGTATGAAAACAATAAAAATGTGTTTTCTTGGTTCAGAGTATTTCACATGTCTTTTTTACTAAAATGTCATTTTAAATTGGAAATTTTCAATTTGAGTCATATTAGTCACATCATGTGTCGGTTTGATGTGAGACTAATTAATACACATAAATAATAAATTATTAATATTTTCTATAAATTTTTATGATAATTTGAGTCTATATTCATGGTTTTCAGTATGTCATATTTCTTTTTTACTAAAATTAATGATGCTTTAAATTAAAAAGAGAAAGTTATAGTCATAACGGGCACACCATGTATCAGATTGAGGTTTATATTATTTCTACACATCAAAAATGATGTAATGATTTATGTCCAAAATTATGAAAACAAGCATAATGTGTTTCTATCATTTTTTAGTTTGTGATGTTTATTTTCAACTAAAATGAAAATTATAAACTAAAAATAAACAATCTGAGTCATACTAAGCACACTGTGTATCGGATTGAGGTGTGGATGATTGAGTATATGATATGTGTTTTTATTTTAACTATCTATATATTTATAGAAAATTTAGAACATGTTTCATTCTCATGAAAGAGATACTCCATTCTCCCTGAAACGCTTCATGTTTCAGGTAGCATGGGGTTTCCTCTTTGGGTAAAAGGAACATGTTCTCTCTTTTTTGGCTTGTTGAAAACAGTTAAGAGAAAAATACGACTTCCAAAAATATCTGTGGAAAAAACTAAATAAGTATTTGATAAAAAACACAAGGAAATTAACTTATAAAAAGTAGACAAAATGATGAAAAATTTAATTAAATAAGTACTATGAATTCACCTTATCATGATGTTTGTATATATTTTCAACCCATTTTATTATTGTCAATATCTCATTTGTAGCCTCTAAATTTAATATCTCATGAGCCTGAGAAGATACGAACAAACCACCCCAACTCGAAATAAATAATCCACCTATATAAGAAAACAATTTATATGTTATTAATACTAAAAATAAACAAAATAAACATAAATATAAAAAAATTCATTACTTATATAGACAATGGTTTTATTGTGAATACATCAATATTAGAAATCATGTACAAGAGAATAATTTTTTGAAATAAGTAGTAGGAATTCACCTTTTCATGATCATAGTAAAGGAGTGACTCATCCTTGTTGACGAAGTCATTTTATCACGATCTCTGTGAAAATTAAAAAAAATAATTATTAGATAAAAATGATGAATAAATTAAATTAAGAAATTAGATAAAATGGTGGGAAAATAAAATAAGAGGAAACTTTTTCTAGGTATATATCATTAAACTAAAATTTAATTATTCTTGATCATACAAAACTAAAATAAAAGGAATTTATTCAATCTTACATGAACCTAAAATAAAATATTTTAGAAGCTCAATCATAATAACATGATATATTTAACCACTTTATAATAACATAAAATTCATGTATTATACAAAATTAGCGTGATTTTTTATCCTTTATTATTGGTGTAAAACACATATATAAACATCTTCCTACTTAATTTCTACAAAAAACTGGCATAACACATTATATATTTCTAGATTATACTAAACAATAGTGTAACCATTTATTTATTCCTATAAAGAAATATCAATTTGTGTAAACCTACTGGAGTTCATTGATTGAAATGAAATAAATATTTACATTATAGTTTTTATGCAACATAATAAAATCTTTTTTCCCTTTCACTATTATAGAGAGTATAAAATCCATGATAATCTATTTACCATATTTGATGGAAAAAACTTCAATGTGACCCATTATGTATTTTCATAAGAAAAAAACTCCATTATAATTTATTTAATTCTTTTTTATAGTATTAATAATCGGTATAACCATTTATAGCATCCAAATGACACTAAAATATAGTGCATCCAATAAGTCTTCTTGAATTGTGCGATAGATTAGTATATCCTTTTCAATATTATTGGCGATGATAAACTCTAACATAACATCATCATTATTTTTTCATCAAAATGGGAATATCCATATTATCATATATTTTTTATTTTTAATGATTATGAGTTTTTAATTAATGAACTTTTGAAAATGGATCACTTTACAAAATTAATGTGCACATTCATATTAGTGAAAAACTAGTGGACCCATTTTTTTGATAGTATGTTGGTGAAAAAGTATCTATATGCATAATAAGGATAATCTAAACACCTCTAATCCTATAGTAATGATGATATTTTATGTGATATAATGGTGGGATGATTTAATTTCACATCATGCACATTCAAATGAATCATTTTTATTTAATCCATTTCACTAATGTAAAGTTGATGTATTACTTAAGTGGATTTCACAAGCATTAATTGTAACACCCCAACCCTAGAAGCTCAAAACCGGTGCTTTATTTTATTATATTGGCATTATTAAAAGGAATCAAATCTCAATGTATTTATTAGTTTAGTAGTCTTGGTAAACTTGATACATATTTGAAAACCAAGTTACATTTTAAAACATAAAACACACCAAAAAATTCTTTGAGCATACCATTAATCCCCTTAGTGTAACACTTCATATCAGTCAAAATACATATCTTGGAATCCTAGGAAAAATAAAACATAATAATTAGGTGAGATCAGATTCTCATTAAGGGTAAGCGTACAATGGAACCTATGAGAAAATATGACATAAATAATATGGCATGGTAAATAACAGATATAATGACATTTAGATGATCACATGATCTAGGAAACTTAACCATTGATTTTATAACTGGTCAAATAATCACATGGAATATTAATAATGACATAATACATAATTTTGGATGTCTTCACTATCAAGTACTATCCTCAAGATAGCTACTTTCAAGATTTATCCTCATGGCCATTTTAGTATGTGGGTAGAAACCCATATGATTTGTGATAAGATCTATCCTCCTTAGAATTTAAAACTTATTGGAAACAAATGCAAAGGGTTTGTCACCATCTGATTTCATCTTATGAGACCTACCGATTCATCGAGGGGCTATAGAAGTCTTATCTCGTCACTTACTAAGTTCAATGCATTCCTTATATGAAAACATAAACAACATAATCATTCATACTGATAAACTAGCATATGATATGTGAATAATTTAACCATTGGTGATGAATGGTATCAAAATAGAACATCCATAGTCAAAATGATCATAAACCCTTCAATAAAATAAGTTATATTGTATAATAATAGATTAACCTCAATCAAACATATGATTCAACAAATGATGTTAATAAAGATTAAAATACTCTAATAAAATCATTCGAAATATCTTGATAAAAATACCATTTTACTTTGAAACCATTTATTTAAAAGAAGTGAATTTATAAAAGAAAACATTTTATTTAAAACAAACTTTGTAAACAGTTAAATTAAGTTTCAAAAATTCAAAGTGACATGATGGTGGTAAATTCTATACATGTCGTGTATGTTAAAAATAAACATGATTTTCATATTTTTGCCGAAAAATTCATAAAGTAGCTCATTTGGAAAATAGAAAAAAAGATATTCTTTTAGAAACAATTTAAAAAAAATTAACATGGGTAAAAGACTTAAAAAATGTATATGAAAATAGTAAAAACATTTTTGGAATTTTTTTTAGAAACATTGACATGGATTATAAATATTCCCCAGCAGATACTTATATATAAACAATCCAGAATAATAATGAGATTGTAAAATTAACCCATACCTTGCACATTCCTACAGTTTGATGTTATTTAACCTAAAATATAATGGTTTTAAAAAGTATATTTAATTATACTAGAACTATATACATATTTATGATATCATATATGACCATCTTATATTATTTGGATGATAATATTTTGTTATTACCCTTGTTTCGGGTGTTAGCTTCTTCATTTTCCTATGCATGTTTTATCATGTAAGTCTTGTTTCTTATGAATTTGATATATTTATTTCACATATAGAATTATATTATGTACATAGATATTAAATTTACTCATTATATACATCTTTATAATTATTCTTGAATGGTTAACATAGAAAATGAATCACATCGCGTCGTGGAGATGGTTGGTCGTACGTACAGACAAGCGATGATATCATTCCCTTGGTGGTAAAATAGTAAGGAATTGGATGGAATATTAATTATAAATGTTTAATATATTATAATATTTATTATTTATATACATACCCATCCTAATAAAGTGTTTATGGAAAACAAATTACACCATGGTGTGGAGACGGTAAGTCGGACGTACGCACGTGTGGTGCTTTTCTTTTTCGTACGATGAATAAAAGGTGTAATATGGTTGTACCATAATCATAATAACATCTAAGAATATATATAAAATTTTATTTATTAAATTATGATGAAAACAACACAAAAAAGGAAGTATAAGAATAAATTAACTTGAATGAGTTAATAAGAATGATTACCTCTTCTTTGGTGGACTATCTTTAGATCTCTTCTTAAGGGATATAGATTTGGAATTTTTGGAAGACCAAGAGCTCTATAATTTGGATGAGGATATTTTGAGGATAAATTCTAAGTTTTTTTTCAAGATAAAGGGTTCAATGTGGTGTAAGGAAGTGAGGGAGAAGGTTCCCTTTTATAATTGAGGTGGGGGACACTTTTGGAAGTCCTCAATATATTAAGATATTATATGGGTATTCCAGATCTAAAAACATTGATATGAGATATAAATGAACCAGGGAAGACATTTTTTTACCATATCATATCCCCTTTGTGATTATTTTATATTTTTGTGATTTTTAAATAATTTAATAATATATTAATTCAATAAAATATTATTATTGTCAAATTTGATACTATTCATTTAATTTGACTTTAACTACATCAAAAAGAAGTAGGAATTAGAATATAATGATTTAAAAAATCTATAATATATCTTATAGATCTATTAAATTCTCTAGAAACTTTAATTCATCCAAAATATATCAAAATTAATATTATTAAAATCAATTATTTTATTTTTCTAACAATTAAATAAATATTGTTTTAACATTGAAGAAGCATTTAAGGTAATTGTATAATTTATAAAAATTAAAAATAAAATTAAATATTTAAACTAATTTATTTATCATCAAAATAGAAATTTATATTGATTAATACCTTAATTTTTCCCAATGAGAACACATAAAAGATATTAAATAAAAGAGAGTGATACTTTGAAAGTATCTTTGACTTTAAATAATATATGAGTTATTTTCATTGACAAGTGTCTATTACACAACTTCGATTAGATATTATGGTTATAAAGGTCTAATTCCCTTCATCCAATAATTTTTGGACAATTTTTTGTAATGTTTTTAATCCTTAACTTATTTAACACATTTAACTCTTATCATGATATCATGTAATTTATACATTAAGGGTTAATATTATTACTATAAAATTTTAAATGACCACTAAATGATTCATTGATGAATTTTTGAGAATTTTAACAATATTTTGGATGAATTTTATATTTTTATATTTTTTATATCATTTAATAAAATATTATTTATTTTAAAATTTCTATAATGTCAATTTCGACACTATTCATTATTTTGTCTTATATAAAAACCAAAATAACATGATAAATTCGAAAAAAAAAATCTAAAACATTTATAACATATAAAAATACTCAATAAAATTCTAGTAAAACATTAAATCTCTCAAATTATACTTATTTTAATATTTTTAATATCATTTATTTGATTCTTCCATTATTTAAACAATTACTGCATCATCCTTATGTCGTCATTTAAGTTAATTTTTTTATAATTAAAAAGTGTAAAAAATAATCATTATGTAGATAAAAAATTTGGTTTCTGAATTAATATATATAGTCTAATTTATATTTTTTATAACCCTATATTAAAAATGGAATAGTTATTAAAAATATGAGAACGACATTTTGAACATGTCTTTAAATAAAATAAAATAAATGTCATATTCACACCCAAGTGGCATAAAAAGGTTATAATTTATTCCCAATAATTATTTTGGTTTCAACCGACTAATCCAATGAAATTAGGTCAAGTGTTAGGCTAATTTTATAATATATATAATATTATTTTTACCTTAAATTACCTGATTTACCTTTAACCATGGTAAATTAAAATTTACTAAAGTTATTATTTATAATATCAAAAAAATTATTTGATTGTATTAGACTTGAAATATTATACTCATTATAACTATATATGTATGTTTTTAAAAATTCAATTCATAGAAGTGGAAAAATTAAGTTTAATGCTAATCCCGCAGGTGGGAAGACAAAGCGAGTTAAAGTAAAAACATCCAAATGTTTGCTAAGTTTTTATATCCAAAATTAATGTAAAATTGTTTCCAATGACCTAAATTGTTTTAAATGATATAAAATTTTTCTAATTATAATTTAAAACCAAATAAGAACATAATTTTACTATATAAATAAAATAAATGAAAATAAAGTTTTGAACTAAAATGCTGTATTTTTAACTATTCATCATAAAATGAAACTTCTTAGAAAAATACCAAAAAATTACACCAAATTAAAGTTTTATATTCCATATTAATATAAAAGGTTTATATTTTCAAATAAAATATATAAAAGTTTCAAAAATTGGATTTAAAATAGGTTCTTCATTAAAAGGCGGTAAAACCGCATTTAGCAAAATATAGGGTTTTAATGCGTAAAAATGGATTCATTCTTATATTATGACTATAAAATAATTTGGATTAATGTAAAAAAAATTATCAAATATATAATATTTAAATTTCATAATTTGATTAAAACTATTCATTCCATCCAACTTAACGGCTAGTGTAAAAATAATAATATTTAATAGTATGTCACGGTTCGTTTAAGCCCAGTGTTGTGTGAAATATAAACTATCAAACAAAGAAAATTTATTTAAAATGAGATATATCATAAAATATTGGGGTGTTAAATTTTTGATATTATATCATGAATCTAATTGATTACTAATAGATCAAATAATTACACCACCCACTAAAGTGAAACCACTATATTTTTCTTCTATGAAAATTTATGACTCAATCGATGAAATTTTGTATTTATTTATTTTTTATAGGTTTTGGATCAAGATAATAGATTCTTTTTTCAAAGAGGTCTTCATTTTAATTTTTAGTGCTTCATGATTTCATTTGAAGTGGGTTTTTCATTTTTGGATATTTCTTCATAATGTGCTTCTTGTGAATTTGATGGCATGTTTCCTTTAACATCATCCATTCTTGATGAACATGATATCTCAATACTGGTTATCCTCTATTAGTTCTCTCATACACATTTTATCTTCATTGGTTGATTATACACATATTTATTCAAACATTTGAGCTAGATTATATACCTATTTGATGATTGGATTGGTCCTAAATGACTTCCTTGTGACTATTGGCCCCACTACTTTATACATGAATGGTTTATATATGGTAATTAAATGTAATATTTTTGAATTGAGTATGGTTGTAATGTATAATTTTTTATTTTCTTAACATATATATTATTTATAACTACAAATTATGAGCTCTTTAATGCCTGTTATGGCTCTTTCTCCTCAAGAAAAAGAAAGTATTGTTGACATTACTTAAGAAAATATGCTTCCATTTGTGTTTGTATGCATGAATACATTCATCATCATGTGTTTTATTACTAATGTTAAACTTATATTATTTCTATATTTTGTTTTAAAGTTACCTAAATTATGGAATATATAGATTTGGAATCCATGCATTCTTAGTGACATTTTTTGTATAACAATATTGAACCTGAGATTTTTTTGGTTATCGTATGCTACTAAGACCCTTTTATTGTAGTGTAGAGAAGCCATGGGAAATAAAAAAAATTAATAAGTATCCTAAAACACTTTCATGTTAGATCTTAAGTGAAAAGTGTTGTGGAAACTTTCCATCAATTGATCTCAAATAAAACCTTGGCATGAACCACATTCTAATCCATTTCCCAATGATTTTATTTTTATCATGAAATCATGTTGTCTCCTCCTCTGCCTTGGTATCCACCTCTATATCATCCTCCATATCAGTCTCTAACTCTGCCTCCACCTCCACTATTGCCCAAAAAATTTATTATTTACAAGCCAACCCTTCTAAAAAAATTTATTTCCTCCATTATACTTCTCCTTTAGAAACAGATCAAAAATAATATATAAAAATTTTTATACTAATTATTCACAACCATAATATATTTCTAAGGTTATATCTAATACTATATCACAAACATAGTAGGTAATCACATAAATATTTTGTCAAAAAATCATTCTAACACAATGTACGTTGCCCGCTCATATCTAAAAAAAATACTTCTCCTTTTGAGTATGAGGGTTGTGGGAAATCATGGTAGTATATAGAAAATATAAAAAAAATGATTAAGAAATATTTTAATGAAATTTTAATTTTCTTTGGAAATTACCTCTTTTGGGATGTCTGTATTTTCATTGTTTATGAACTCTATTAGAAATTAGAGAACATATTGTCCACAATCATTTCCATTATCTTACTTTGAGAATTACAAAAACATTGACCAAAATATGTAAAAAAATTTTAAATATGTTTTGATAGTTAAATATTTCTATATATACCTTAATTTTTTTCCATTTGATGTAATCCATGGGATTTTTTGTTCAGTGACTGACTTCATACCATGAATTTTCCTATATTTAGAGACTTCCCTATTATAAAAAAATTATTGTTAAAAAATAGAATAAAACATATAATTCAATGTTTATATATAAAATATTGATTTTAGTATATTACAAATTCACAATAGAAATATTGTGTGGTCAATTTTTGAATATCCATGCATTGGATCCAAAAAATAAATATTTGGGGTATCTAGATTGACTGCTATCAGCATCTAGTGTTTCCTAAAAAACAAAAACAAATGAGTAATGAAAAAAATAAAAATATATATTATGTGGTTTGATTGTAGAGTTTTACCCCTTTATTATGGGCATAAAAAAGATTCAGTTTTCTATTATTAATTTCTCATATGAATTGTATATCTCATCTTTATTCTTATCAATTTCATCTTCTACAAAAAAAAATTACATAGAAATGATATAGGGATTAATGAATCCAAATCTTTCATCACATGGTTTTCCCTTTATACATAGTAATATAAATAACCATAGAAAATATGAATAATTATTAACTGTAATGAAAATATTAGATCACTATTTGGAAAAACTTATTATAAAAATGAACCTTATGTGTGTATTCACAACTGAGGGTCCCAACCATTTTAACTTGAGAATCTCATTTAGACTCTAAATACCAATTGTATTTTTAATTAAAGTTCTGAATATTTATTTTTCATATGGAATGTAAGGCATATATTTATCATTAAATGTGGTATCTATATGAATTTTTAATGATAATAAATGTTTATATGGAACTATTGGGGTCAAGGTACTCTAAGAAGGTCCTTTTGATTTCTTGGTCAATTCAATAGATTGTCTTGATTCAACCTTCTATGTCCTCATCGCTTTATCCACATGTAATATCATACATCACTTAAAACCCTTTTTCATCATCTGTTATATGTTTTTCATAATAGAAAATGTATTAATTAGATACCTCATGTATCTATATAAGACTAGACGACCATGCTATGAATGTTACAATAACATCATTGATCATTTTAATATTTGGATCATCAAGTGAAATAAGAAACTCAGTGGTCATATTTTGAGAAACTACAATCCCATATCTCATGTGATCTTTTGGGGGCTATTTATTGTGTAGCTTGTATCCTGGGATATTATACACTATACCCCTCTAAATAAGGAGGTGCATGGGTGTTGAAATATAGAAATAAAATACAACTTTACCCTGTAGAATTTTAGTAATTTAAAGTTATCGGAAGTTTTTTGATTCACATTTAGGAGAAGTCATAATGAAAAAATTGATTACCTCGGGTAAGGTATATGGTTGAGGGGAATGACTTGCCTCTAAGACAGTGGGGTCATTTGTTTCTCTATGTGCGGATCTTTATTCGACCACTGGTTTTCTTTGATCTTTCCTCATATTTTTATCTGCCAAAAAAGACCAGAAAATAATATACTGAAAAGAATCTACTTTTTCCTAAAATTATTTCCTCATCTTGTATTCTTCTTCTTGTGGTTTTTTCTTCTTGAAATTTTTTAGAGGAGACACTCTAAACTCTCTTCCTTTTATGCATTCATATTGTTCCGGCCACTTCAAATCTACTGAAAGTAGTTTTCCGTCCACTATGGTTGATGTCGATTCTTGTGTCTAAACCATATAGAAATCATAAAAACATAAATAGATATTTTAATGTAATACTGCTATAAATTATAATTGTTGGATTAGTGCCTTGGAAACAAATTTTTTGTACTTTATGATAACTCATATTCATGGTTTTTAATATTAATAAATTAATTTTCACATCATGATTGTTCTTCTATGTGGCATTATATGTGACAATGCCCTGAGAGTAATTGTCGCACTAAAAGGTCATATTAGATCCCTGGTAGGATGAGAACCTTTAAGTGCTATGAAACTATTCTTGAATATATATTCTATAGTTGGATAATATCATTTTAGGGACACAAATGATATATGCTATCAGGGTTGGGGACTTATAGGACTTTGAAGCACCTTCTCATGGTGTACGCCCTTGGTAAGGTCCAGGAGGATATTATGAGAACGAGACCCTCCGGTAGAAAATCCACATTTCTATGTGTCATTGGATGTTCCTATCAATGAACATGTGTATTGTTCCCTAGACATTCAGATTATTATTAATGAGTATTGTGAGTTGCGCACTTAGATGTATTGAAGAAAACTGTGATGAAAGATGTTCGTGGTGATGTAGGATATGTTGGGTGCATCACAAGTAATATTTCATTAATGAATAATATGATAAAGGATTTATCCCTTATTTTCTTTAATGTAAGATAATATCTTAGACCCTTTTATCAAGATGATATAGCCTAAATAAATCTATGTCCATGGTGATCAATAGGCAAGTTATATTTCTGGAAAGTCAAAGAAAGAGATATTGAGCATATAGGTTAATGGCACTGGCATGAAAGCTTCTCGATTTGAGATATTTTTATAAAAGGATTACATTACTCTGTAAACATTTGTATGAGGTGACATGTCATTGCAGCATTAACTTCTTTCTCTATGGGTGTCTTAGAATGTTTTTAGATGCTAACCACGAACTTTATGTAGTTCCATCTAATGCCACAGAGAAAGAGGCCTAGAGGGTCACACACTAAGTGTATCCAGTATCTCAGTTAAATAATATATTATTTATTATTTAAAAAGTGTAATATATATTATTCCCAAGTGTGGTTTAATAGATATTCATTGATTCCTGATCTCATTTATTCTGATACTAGTTATTTGAGAGAATATATTACGGGCAGAATATTTAATAAATATTTATTTTCTATTTAGTGAATATAATATTTATATATTTATTGGAGAATAATTTAGTGATATTTATTTAATAAATAAATAGACATTATTCAAGGTCCAATAAATATGGTGGAGGATTGGTAGACCGAGTTCAAGTGTCCGATGAGAAACAATAATGTTGAATATTATTTTATTAAATAACATTTAATTATAATTTACAAGTTAGGCATGTGTCAATAAATAAAAATAATAATACTATTATTATTTGATATGGGGTTTCACTCGAATTAATAAAATAAATAAGGTCACTTGTGTAATTATGTTATTTTAACCCTAACAATATAAATACCCAATTATGATTATTCTTCCATAACCCTTTCCAAGAAAATCGTTGTGCACAAGGGATTGGAGAAATGATCTCAAGCCTATAGAGTTCATCCTTCTCCAAGAATGCTCTCAAGAATGATAGATATCCTCCTCCACCGGATCAAGGAGAACGCATCGGAAGCGGCTCTGAAGGCGATCGAAGGAAGACATTGCAAGCATAAGGATCTCACGTGCTAACACCCAGAGGCTCCTTCAGTGATGCTTATAGATTCGTAGAGTATGTGTGGATCACTACTAAAGGAATTCTATTCTTGGATTCTACAATGCAACGACAATGTACTGTAGATCTGTGGTCGGATCCATTAATGAAGAAATAATAAACTTGGAGGTAATTCTTATTCAATTAAATTAATTATAAACAACATGTTTTGATCTCCTCACTTTTGGTTCCAAGTTAATAACCCTTGATTTTTCTTTGATTAAAATCCATTGATCATGGAATTCATCATCGATTGATCTTGGAACAGTCATTGACAATGGAAAAAAAAGTTGGGCACCACCCCTCTTGTGATTCCATTGTGCCTGAAACCTACAAGTGGTATAAAAGAGGGCATATCATTGTTTATAATTATTTAGTTTCATTAGGGATTTATGCATTCATAATTTAGTTTTTCAATTCAGGTTTAACCATTCTTTAAATATGAATTATGAGATCTATTTCTTACTCTATCATTTCTCACAAATATAATAGAAAAAATTAATTTTATGATTAAAATAAAATTGAGGATCTTATATGGAGGTACTAAGGATCCTGGTCGTACAACACCAGACTAAACTCCGTGTAATCGGCATTACACATCATGTAGTCATGTTCAATGCATAAAGATTGATTCAGAGATCAATTCGGGATTTTGTTTTGATTAGGGATTTAATTACACCATTATTACACCATGTGTTGACCATGATTAATTGGTGCATGATCATCCAGACTACATATCGTGTGGCCCACTGGACACGGCGTGTAGTCCCTTCGGGTTAGGGTCCGACCGTGTATTCCATACTCAGCCTACCTGACCGGTGACTATGTAACACAGAGTCAACACGAAATCTGTCCCACTAGACATGATATATACTCCAAGATTTTTGAAGTACGCCTCACATGATGAGTCCTTAGGCCTGAACTTCTGATAGATGGTGAAGGGTGTACAAGTCGTGTAGAGGGGATCTACACATCGTGTAATTTTACCAGATTACAAAGATTTAAAATTTATTTATTTTACTCTATAAACCTTGAGACATGTACTTGGGTGTGTCCATAAAGATAGGGCACGCCATGTGATAGGTTTTAATATACATAAATATGTAAATGTTTAATTAATATCTTCATAATGTTCAGATCTTCATATCAAGTATGATTTATATTAAAAGTTGTTACTCTATATGCATTGAATCATAACACGTGGCCAAAAAATCATGTAATTCATGTAATCATCTTTGAAGTACATTTCATGAAAGTATGTAATAAGTAATGTATACTATATGTCCCAAGAGTAAAATAGTATATGAGTATAATACAAGTTGTCCCAAATCGGATATGTATTCACTTTGTTTCGGCCAAGGTACAAGATATATAAACAGTTAAATGAATTTATTTAATTTGTTTAAAATTATAAAGGATGAAAATCTCAAGGAAATTCAGATAAGGATGAAGATAAAAGGATTGATTAATTAAAGGTAATAATTAAAAAATTAGAGCATGATTTATCTTAAATAAGAATGATTAATAACTGAATGCTAGTTTTATTAAATGTGTAAGTTGTTGCATGCTAGTGGACGATCATGAGCTAGACCAGACCTTTGTATGTGATTGGTTTCATTTTAATTTATTATTAAATTAAATTTTTGGCATGTTTTCCTTCTATCATCATTAATATGTAGGGTCTATGTACCCAAGGTTTCTTTTATGTAAACCCTCTTTTACCCCTCACCAGTGTGTGAGTAAAAGAATATGTAATGGATGGAGCTCCCAAGCTAGTGGAAGCAGTTTGAGTTAGGAGACAAGGTGAAACCAATCCAAGCAAGATACAAAGGTGGATAAGTAGAAAACTATAAACATGAACCTCAGATTGGTTCAAGGTGTTTCTACCATAGGTCGGTGATTATTTTATCAACAGCTAGATAAACTAACCATTAGAAAAATCTCATGATCATACCCTTTATTTTATTTCGGTCAGTTGTGTGGTTATTCATTGTGGAAGTTTTTTTGTGATCACATTATTAATGACTTAACAAGCATGCAAGATGAAACTAAAATAAAGTGGATTATGCATAAATATTATCTAAATACATGGTTAATCACTTAAGCATTCCCATTTAATATTAACAAGCATGTGATAAATATAATAAATGGTAATTTATGCATAAATGATAAAATCCCTCAATAAAATATTAAGTCGGTATATCCTTCCATTACTTCAGTTAGAATCGAACCATAGTTCAAAGTGCTTGACCAACCGAAGTTGGGGTGCTTTCAATTATTGGGGAATTCTAACATGATATTTTGGGTTTTCTTAACTTGGTTCACATCAAGGGATGACTACCAAAGCAGGACTCGGTGTAACTAAGAGGCAAAGGTTGAGGAAATCTAAAATTAGGATTTCATGATTGGGGAGTCCACTCAACGGATCAAGGAACTGTGAGTCAATGCAGTTGGAATTTAAGATTCCTACCTAAAATCTTTCAAGTTGCTTGACCAACCAAAGTTTGGGTAATGAGAAGGGCAATATGGATCTTTGCCTCTAGATTATCTAATAAATAGGATATTCTGAAGCCAATGGAGAGGGTTGTTAGGTTTAGATAAAATAGTGGGATACTAATAAATATAATATTTATTTATTTGTCTAAATTTATCAGATAATGTACTAAATCTATGCTTATCTTATTTGTAGAAACATCATTAAAAATGACATCAAACATATCATTGTAATATATACTCGAGAAGGAAAACCTTATCACCAGCATGGATTTCTAGGAATGGAAGAGGCGTTTAAGCGACATCCTTCACCATGAAAGGAAATTATATGTGCTGGAAGAAACTTTACCCATTGGGCCTGTAAATGAGGCCATTGATGAAGAGTTATATCTCTATGAGAAATATCTGAATGATGTTGTAGATGTTTAGTGCTACATGCTATCGTCCATGTCCAATGATCTCTTGAAGAAACATGAGGATATGGATGCCTATAGCATGATGTATCACCTTCAGGATCTCTATCAAGAGAAGGGGATACAAGAGAGGTATGAGATCTCCAATGCTTTGTTGACCACTATGATTAGAGAGTATGTGCCAGTTGGACCTCATGTAGTCAATCTTATTGGCTGAATTGAATGCTTGGACATCTTTGGGATTAAATTCTCGGATGAGTTGCGTATAGATTTCACACATTCATCACTTCCCAAGACCTTTTCTAGTTTTATTGTTAATTATAACATGATAAATAATGAGAAGAGTATATTGGATCTTCTAACCTTGATTCTCCAAGTGGATAAGGACATAGGGCATGAAAAACTCACAATCCTTATGGTGAATAAGAAGAGGAAGGACAAGAAAAAGAATCCCAAGACTTATAAACAGTTGACCATGCACATCATTGAGTATGCTCAAATTTAAAATTTATAAACCCTAAAAACTAATAATAGTGGTAAGAAGGGTGTCGAACCACAGGGAAGGACTTAGTGAATGTGCAGACCAAACTAAACTCAAAACAACTCAAAAGTCAAAAACAACAAAAACTAAAGTAAAAGCAATGAAAATGGAGTGCAGTGGATGAGAAAATGAAGGTGAAATGGTGTGATATAGGACTTGAATAGAGAGCAGACAGTAATGATGAACATAGTGTCCTATGGAAACATAAACTGATTAAAAATGATGTTCTATGATCCTACTTATGTTGATTAAATCATTCAGTGCTTAAAAGTATGGAAATTCACTAAGGTACAGCTTCAATGGACTTCCATGGCTTCATGAACCTTCTTGAGTCTTAATCTTTCAAACTTGACCCTCAAATTAATCTGTTCAATATGGAGAAGAGATACATTGACCTTTTCCAGTTTTCGGTATTTTGTTCAGTGATCCATGGTGAACCGATTCACTACCTCACCCATCGGTTATTAGGTAGTGTATATTGATACTTATAAATAAATAGAAAGGAACATCGAACTAAAAAGGTGCACTGAAAAAGGAATTTAACATAAGCAAGATGGATAAAAGGAAATCATAACATAGCAGCCCGATTCCCCGAATCATTTTAATTACACATTAAAGAAGAAAAACAAAACCAAGAAAAAGAAAATGAATGAAGAAACATCTCTCGCGAGATTGTTCCTTTCTCCAACTTCAACTCTGATGTTCTGCTCCTGCTCGATGCATGTCTCCTGCTCTCTATTCTAGTGCTCGGGTGAATGGAGATCATGGAATGGATGAGGTGATGGATGATTCAGAGGGGTCTGAAATAAGGAGGAATGGATGATGAATACAGGTTGTTGTTCTGTGTGTATGGAAGTTCTAGGATGTAGAATCATGTGAATCCCCCAAAAATCTCCCGCCCACTGAAAATGATGATCTAGAATGCTTCAGATGATTTTGGAACTAACTTGCTCCTCTAACTCAATGCCCCATGCATGCCTCTGTAACTGAAATATGTCCCTCTTGTGCAGAATCAACAAAAAAACACAAAATGATGTCAAACACAAAAAAATGAAAATATTATTATTATATATATATATACACACTATATATTAATATCATTAATTAATTAAAAACTATACTTATTAATAAATAAAAATATATATGTTTAAAATACCTATTATTAGTATTAATAATATATATATATGTTATTAGTTTACTATAAATATATATTATTACTAATATATAAAATTATATTATAACTATTATAAATATATATATATATGTTATAACAATTAAATTTATTTATTTAGTATTATAAAAATAATGTACATAATATTATATATGTGTTTATATACATTATATTATATAGAATATATAAAAAATGAAAAATAAAATAAAAAAGAGATGAGAAGTGGGGCGGTCGGGTCGTGGCAGGGGATGAGGGCGAGTTGGTGCTGGAAAGGTTGAAATGGGGGAAAAGGGGGTGGCAGCGCTAGCGAGGTCCGGTTCGGGAGAGGAATAGGGTGGCGAGAGGTGACACGGATGGCGGAGGGGCTCTGATTACGGTGAGAGCAGGGAGCGTCTCATGCGGATCTGCAAACAGCGGGGAGTAGCGGTGGCTCAGTGGCGTGGATCGCGGCTGGTTTCAGGAGAAATCGGGGTTCGTCAACGACCGGAGCTTCTACGGTGGTGTGCGGCTCCAGATCTGGCGGCTCGTGCTGGAGCGGGTTCCGGTGATTCCTTCGGTGTGATTGAGGTTCGGTTTCCAGATCTATCCGAGGGTTACAGTAGTGTTTTCTTTTTTTCGAATCTGAAGATTTCGATTCTGGATTTGATTCTGCTCTTATTCATCTGTGAAACTTGTTTATTGAAATTCTGTTTGTTTGTCACTAGTTTCATGATCTGTTGTTGTGTTTGTATTGTGTTTTCTACTGGTGAGAGATGGGCGATGGTGGCGGGGGGGTGGGGAGCGACATTGGGGTGCAGAGTTGCTGTTGGAAAAGGCAACAGTAATTGGGGTGCAGAGTTGCTGTTGGAAAAGGCAACAGTGACTGTATGGAGTCACCGTTGCAATGGAGTCACTGTTGCAGATGCAACAATGACAGGATGGAGTCACTGTTGCAGATGCAACAATGACAGTGAAATGGAGCAGTAACGGTGGCAGCACCGAAGTCACAAAATCAAGTCAGAAAACTTCCCTACACTCAAATTTTTGTTTCTTTCCAAAGAAATATATGTATTTGTCTTTTTAAAACAGAAGGAATGATTTGTCAGTGAACTCAAAAATGAAGCATGTCTAGACTTTAAAATCGAAGGCACAAAATCAAGTTAGAGTCTGACTTTTCAAATGTGTTCAAAATAAATGGTACTACTTAGTTTTAGTTACAAGCTCGAAACCAAATGCTACACAGATTCATCCACTACTAAAGATGTCATGCCTCCTACATGAAATCACAAACTGTCCTACTTTAATTCCAATTCATGTACTAATTTCAAGAGTGATGACATGGTAGATAAAAGTGGAATTAAAACATTCACCAAAAGCATCTTCAATTCTCACGTTCTTCTAGGTTCCAAAAGTATATATTTTTGAATCATTTCACTGATACTACTCAAATGATCTTTAATTAATTCAATTGCTCCCTTCTTCATTTGGTTTCAAAATTCAACTCACCTAAATACGCTCATTTTTGAAAGGACACTATTTTAATTTTTCTCAGCCATATTTCATGTGCAGAGCACTATGCATAGCACTTATTGAAGGTGAAATTGGATTTTATTTATTCACAGAAACACACTCAATGCACCTGTCTTGGAGACTCACCATGGGATTCTATTTACCCATTTTACTCCATTTACAAAGGGCTTAAAAAATTATCATTTGAGTAAGCTCAATTAGGTGGTGGTTTTTTTATTAAAAGATGCGTCCTCTAAGATCCAGTTAAAATTTACAGTTTTTTAAAGTCATGATCCTCATTCCACAAAAAATAAATCATGTCTCACTCCTTTCCTCAGTTCTAAAATAGAAAATTCATAAAGACAACGTGTTACTCACTCAACAATCACTCATTCTCAACTGCTTTAGATTCAGTGCAACCCTTAATTTCTAGTAGGTAGTTATCCTCTATGAAGGACTGAAATGATTTGCAATATGGAATTCAGATGACCCTTAGGTTGTGAAAGAAATTTTGAAAATTTTTGAAGGAATTTTGAAAATTATGAAAAAATTTGACCATTTTTTGAAAAAAAAAATTTAGGGGAATTTGATGTGGTAAAATGACCCCTCTTCCCCACACTTAAAACTTAACATTATCCCCAATGTTGAATCTCTATGCGGGAGATAGCTTAAGTTCAATACAGATGGAAATTTCAGCTTAAAATGGATGTGAAGGGGTAGTAGTGGAGTAAAAAAAATCGTTGCCACATAAAAAAAGAAAATGAAGAAGAAAAAAAAACAAAAGTGAAAAAGAAAGACCACCAACCACCACATCAAACCGATGATTTTTTTTAAAGTTCATGTTGATGAATTTGAAAAGCATACAAATGATTTCTCAAATCAGTTAAAGAAGTAGCATGATTAGCAATGAAGTGCAACATCAGAAAAATTACATTGAAAGAACCGGGTGCAAGCTGTTTTTATAAATATGCTCAAAATAAATTTTCAACAATCTAGATACTAGAAGCTAGCACCCAGTAAGAACATAAATTCACAAGTTTCAAAAAATTAGGGGGAAGTCCTCTACACTTAATTCATAGAAACATGCAATATAGATGTGCACATTAAAAACAAATGCAGAATTAAAACAATAATTCCCTGAATGTGCATCTGCTCACATTTAAATGCAGCCTCCCTTTGTTTTCTTTCAGTATGTCCCCTATCTATTCCATTCAAGCACCTACAAATGTAAATTGATTAACAATAGTCTTTAGAATTTGAAACTCAAAAGAATTGAAACCAGGTTATGAGTTAAATAGTATTATCCAAAGTTATTCAACTAGAAGCTTCCTTTGGCTAAGATGTTTCAAAAGAGTCTGCCATTGGTAAAAATTCTCACAACCAACCAAGACCATCTGCACCACATGACAACTAATAACCAGAAACCAAAACCCATCAAAAAAGAGCAAAAAACTGTCAATGAAATGCAGCCATTATTTTTCACCAAAGCAGAGATACACACAACTGAGTATGGAGCATTTATTCAACTAAAAATTAAAGCAGAAAACAAGAAAAACCACGGGTTGCCTCCCATACAATGCTAGGTTTAAAGTCCACAACCAGACTTTATTTCCCTAAACGAAATTATAACCATGATCATTCAAGGGGTATGATTCAGCAGTACCTGACCCCCCATTGTTTCTTTTGGACAATTCAGTAAGTTCACACAACACCTCATGTAACTCAACAACTTGAAGAAGTCTTTTAAAAAATTCCATCACTCGAGGATTAAGCATCCTTCCACCAATAGCTTCGAAACTTAGAACGTCACTCACATAAAATTCTAGGGCAGTGAAAACCTCAGTAGAAAATTTAAGGTGATCAGGCACACTCGTAAAAGGATCTTTCACATTCTCCCCCACTCTAATGTCATTAACAGGTTCAGGAAAAAAACAGCAGTTAGTATAGGTGGGTCACTGTCAACCACAAAGTGAATTCATATGAAACTTCCTTTTGAGAATGAGGGGGAGAAGAATCAAATTGTTCTAAGAAGGTCTCGAACTCATGGAAAAAAATTATCCTCTAGTTAGTGCAAAGAAGTAGGGGCAGACCTGTTGTCCACATTTGGTAAAGATTCTAGAAACTCATCCAGCTCATTCTTAACAGATTCATAAGACTCAACTTAAACTTTAGGCTGAATAGGGTTAACTCAAGACTTATCCACACCTCTAACACTTTCACTTTCATTAGTCAAGGCACTAGCAATAGAATGACTTCCCTCAGGTTGTACAGAACATGAAGCAGCGTCAGGGTTGGGAACTTGGGTGGATGAAATATCCTGAATAGTTTGAGAAACGCTATTAGTAAGATAACTTGGACTGGTAAGGATCACTTCATGGTTTTGAGCAATGTATTTCCTAATTTGATTTTCAATTCTTCCCAACCTTTCCAGCTCCTTTGTGGATTCAGACTCAACAAAATTTTCTTGAAAATGTTTGCTAACATATTTAGTGATTAAATCATCAAAGGGATGATGATTTTCTCTTCTCATCTCAACTCTAAAAACCTCATCAATAACATTTATCAACTAGAAGCTCAACTCAAGTGGAGACTCTTTGTACACTTGAAAAACCTCTTGATCCTCACCAGCACAAAGGGTTAGCTTACCATTTGATACATCAATGAGAGACCCATAAGTGGTCAAGAATGTCCTTCCCATAATGAGTGGAATAGTGTGATCACACTCCATATGCAAGATCAAAAAGTCAGCGGGAAAGGAAAGTTTTCCAACATCAACCAACAAGACATCTACCCTCCCATAAGGGAAGGCAAGTGACCTGTCAGCTAGTTGTATGGTGACTAAAGTTGGTTTTAGCTTCTTAAGGCCCACCTTTTTATATAGAGGAAAGGGAATCATATTTATTCTAGATCCTAAATCACAAAAGCACTTAATCTCCTCACATTGAAAAATTTTACAAAAAAATGATAAAGCTTCCTAGAACTTTCAGTTTGGAAGGAATATTTTTCTGGAAAATTTCACTACAATCCTCATTCAAGCTCACTGTTGATCATTCACACCAATCCCTCTTGTTAGCTATGAACCTTTTAAGAAATTTCAGGTATGAATGGATTTTGTTCACTACTTTTACAAAGGGCATGTTGACAATGAAGCTCCTAAACATCTGAAAAAACTTAAGATAGTAAGGATCATTAGTGTTTTTCAGCCTTTGTGGGAAAGGGATGGGAGGGGGTAGTTCTTCAGAACATGTGGGTTAGCCTTCTCATCCTCAAATCTTACCTTTTTATTTTCTTCTTTTACTAACTCCCACTTCATTTTTCTTTGTTCTTGAGATTTTTATTTTGAATTTTCAACACTTTTATCAGTTTCTTTGAATCTTCCCAGATTTCTAAAATTGGGATTTTCTAGGTTTTTAGTTCCAAATTCATCTTGAACATCAATTTCCTCTTTCCTAGGTGGTTCTCTAACTGGTTCCTGAAGATTAAGTCCTGACTGGGTTGTTACTTCCATCACATTCTCTCTTGGATTTGACTCATTTGTATTGGGCAGCTTGGTCTGGTCTCTTCCTCCTAAGTCCTTGGCCATTTGGCCCATTTGAATTTCCAAACTATGAATTCCATAATCAGTGTATTTTTAAGAGAAATTATTTCACCTAGAAATTGTTTCAATATTCCCTATTCCCCATGTGAATTTAAACATTCTTCCCCATATTGGTTTGAGTTATTATTTCTGGGTTGTGGCTGGTAGTTTGGGGGCAGTGAGCTGCTTGATTGTTCCTTGCTCTCTCCATGACAGGTTAGGATCATTTTTGTATCCAGAGTTGTATGTATTTGAGAATGGATCATGGAAACCTTGATTCCTAGCCCTGTAGTCTACAAACTGGGCACTCTCATCGAATTGGACAGAGAGGCCTAAATTGGGACAACATCTCTGAGTGTGACTGAACATCCCAGAGTGACAGCACTAACCCCTAAGAACTTGTTCATTGATAGTAGAAACTTGGGTATTGGCTTCAGCCCTATGGATGACATTGTTCCTAGTGCACTTGTGTTGAGTCTTTTGAGCCAAATTATCAAACAATTATTTCATCTCATCAGTAATGGAGTTAGAAAAGTCACCCATGTAATGACCCAAACTTTTGTTAATGAAAATTCCTCTTGATCTAATTAAATGTCTCATTATGTAAAATGGTTATATAAAATATGCACTTCCTTGGTTTTATGTTTTTGGATTTCAAAATATCTTTAAGAATTGTTACTATTTCTAATATAGTCGTTGAACAGTGATCACATGATTAGTATAAATATAGGGCTTTAACAAATCCAATTTACTCAGACAAAGGAAGCGATGACCTCATCCAGTAGACTTGCACCGCACAAAGCGCATTTGTAGGAGCTTGGAAAGGAGGTGTTGTCATTGAGATTCGCTCTTGACCAAGCCCAAGCCAATCTTCAACACGTTAAGCTTGAACGGAACTGCCTATGGAAGAAATAGAAGTTGATAGAGATTACCACCTGTGTGATGTTATCTGAGCCACCCCAAGAGTCTCTCACCATCGCACACCTTACCCTTCGGTCCAATGTGAGTGTTATAAGGGTTTATGTAACAAGACCTTATCACTGCGATTATGTGCATTATTTTTGTATATAATAAAGACTATACATTCATTTTATTATTGTTACGTTGTAAATAATTTTTAAAGCACAAATAGTATTTTTAGTTAAGATTCAATTATGAAATATATTTTGATGAATTAATGGATTTTTGAATTAAATAACATTTTAATGAAATATTATTACTAAATTACTTTTTATTAAATATAAATGATCGTATAATTTTTAGGAATACAATTGTAATTTTTATTAAGGTTTGAAAGCTGTTTTTGTCAAAACCCATGAATTATTTATAAATATCGGTTTTTATTTTAAAAGTAAAAATTCAAACATTTAGAAAATTATTTGGATAAAATGAATATTATTTTTGGAATCAGGATGTCGAAATTATCCAATGGTGAATTTTTCATAATTTTCTAAGACAGTCGAATTTTTGGGTAAAAATTAAATACCGTTTAAATATATAATGTGTTTTATGACATCATAATGACCAAATAGTGATGTAATAAAATACTATAAACATTATATTTGCCAATATATGTTTTAAAATTAAAATAATGTGATTTTAGGTTTGATTTATTTTACAAAGCTTTAGTGGACCCTCCAAGACTTATAAAACATTTTAACTTTTTAAATGGATTTTCTTAAGAGTGTGACTCACCTCCACATAAGTGAGCCTAATATTTTAAGAATTTAGGACATTGGCCTTATAAAATATTTTTTTCCACTCCCCTTTGTTAAAAACAATGGGCAAAAACCATGGGATGGTTTGTGCTTTTGGTTAGTTTAATGTGTAGGGTCCAAAACCTAAATAATAAAGAATTCCTTCTTTTTTCCTATATAAAATCACCCAAACTCCCACTTCCTCTTCACTAAAAGCATTTGGAGTTAGAAAAAACTCTGAACTCATCTCTATATAATCCTTCCAAGGCACCCCAAGATCCTAAGAAGCCTCTCTCAAACCCCTCTTAAGCCTTTGGGATCACATTTCCAGGTAAGAGATTTCTTCCTTTCTCATTTTTGTCCAAATTTCATTATGTTGTTATACCCTTCTATTTTTATTTACAAATGTTGGGGTATGATTTCTCACCTCCCCCATACTGCCCTCTTTATGTTTGAATGATTATAGACCCCTTTCTCTCTCATTAATGCCTCCCAATGTACACCCGTTACCATGCTGAAATTCTGTAAAGAATTTCTCTCTCCTCATTTTCATTCAAGCAATTCTTTTGTATTATGAATCTAAAATTACATTACTTATGTTGGGACATGTATATATATAACCCCCTTACTTTCTATTTCATTTACATATAATGAAACACTCATTTCTCTCTCATCAACCAATTTTATGAATTCTTATGTCACGTCGTTATGCCGCCGAAATTGCACTGTGATTTTCCAAAGCCAAAGTCATTATGTCATGAATACCATGCTCATTTCTCTATCAAGGGTATTCACCTTTATGCACATTTAATTTTTGATTATAGAGTTTTATTTGTGAATTCCACATTCCTTTATCATGGAATAAATGATGATATTTAATGATTCTATGTTGTATGATCCATGTGGCACACTTATGCATGAAATGAAATGATTAAGAAGGGTGCGCCCTGATAGTGCTCTAATGCATTGGGTAAATATTAGAATCATGATATGTCAAGTTCAATGAGGGTTTACTCATGTTAATTCAAGTGAAATGAGGGTTTACTCATGCTCCCTGTGCAATGAGCCTTGGATCATGCTAATACCATGTTAAGTGTTGTTGCCACATTTCCATGTTATGATAATCATGTTATATCATACCTTTATGATCATGTTTCTTTTACGCTCCATTGATATGCCTATTGCCTAACATGTATTGTATTCTTCATGTTATTCCTTGTTTACTCCCTTATTGGGCTTTATAGCTCACCCTTTTCTTATGCATGTCCACAGGTTATCCCATGCAATGCTAAGTATGAGAGAATGTAGTGGTCATGTAAATGAAGTTTTCAATAAAGATGTTGTGTTTCATGTTTTAAGTTGTTATGTAATGTTCCTAATCCCAAAAGACACTAGACTTCTCGATCTTTCATGTTGTATCAAGTGAAGATTTTATGTAATAAATCTTGTTTAAGTGTGTAATAAAGAGCATGATCATTATAATTGGTACCAGATGGAGGTTTAGTTATTTTTGGGATTAGGATTAGAAAGCCCTAGTGAAAGCCTTAGGGATAAGACTAAGTATAATAAAAACATCTCTAAATTTTGGTGAGTAATGAGTTAATGGTTTATCCAGCAAATACATCCCTATCTAGATACATGTAGGTAGTGGCAGATCTGGCACAGATGTACCTAGAAGTGAAAACTCCGACAAGGAGTTTCAGGCTTGACCCGGGGTATCATGGTACACGACAACGGGCCTTGCTGCACTCTTGGTTATGACACTCCCGGGGTATATGCTTTGGTAAATTCACAAGCTTAGTATGAACCATTGTTAAGGGAATAAAAAAAATTCCCCTAAGAATAAATGTTGGGAATTAGATTATGGATAACATATATTGAAGCCTATAAATTAATAAGTTAAGAAAATAAAAGTTATTTACAAGCCATCCATTTTTTCCTTGTATTACCCTTTATCTGTTACCCCAAAATTTTCTTTTATTCCATCTAATGCCTGGTAATAGGAGGACTCGGGCTAACAACCGATGTGAAGATCAATGTGATGATTGTTCTAATGAGATATCCTATCCAATGGGAGCAGGAATCGAAAGTTTTTTCATGATACTCTCTCATTTAACTCAAGCTTTGAATAGAAACATGGGTCAAGAGGAACATTCAACCCCCCCTAAGAAAGAACAAGTTGTAATCGGAGCTTCATGAGACAACAACCTCCTACTTTTAATGGATCATCTGATCCCTCAATTGCCGAACAATGGATCAACTCCATTGAAAAGATCTTCTCCATCCTTCAATGTTTCAAAAAATAAAAGGTTCTTATGGATGCTTATCGTATGGAGGGTGAAGCTGATCAATGATGGACATTGATAAAAAATACAAAGCATGAGGAGGAGATCAAGGCATTGGAATAAAAGGATTTTTAGAATATGTTTTTTGATAAATATTTTCCCCGCACCCTCCGACTTAAGATGGAAAGGGAATTCCTTGACCTCAAGCAAAAAAGAAGATGAATCTGTCGGAGCGTATGAGGAAAACTTCACAAGCCTTGCACGATATACCTCTAGCTTTGTCGTTACCCCCGAATGCAAGGTCGACCTCTTCTTTTTTGGGCTAAAACCTAGCCTATGGAAAGACCTAGAAATCTGTGACTTCGATAGTTATGAGGAAATTGTTCGATGTGACCTCAAAGTTGAAATGGAGATCAACAAATCTCAGGGGTATCATGGGGATAAGAAGCGTAAGGTGGACTTCAATTCTAGCGGTCCGATGGATAAATCCAACGGTGCTAAGAAAATCCAGCACCCCACTTTCCAAAGGTGCGAAAAGAAGCACCCTAGAAATTGCCTGAAGGGGACGAGGAAATGATTTAGGTGTAGAAGAGAAGGGCAACAAGTCGTTAGTTGCTGATAAAAAAACCCGCAGATGTGATAGAGGAGAGGAACACTCCATTCAACTCTCAACGCATTGTTCATTGCTTCAACTGCAAAGAACCAGGGCACCTTGCAAATCAGTGCCCTAAGCCAAGGGTTTTCAGAGGCAACCAACAACCTCTAAGGCAGCAAGGGTGAGATTTTTCCATCACTACCACTGAAGTGGACCCCGACAATGAAGTGGTGATAGATACGCTAGTTATTCATTCAAGAATAGTGAACGTACTTTTTGATTCTGGTTCTACGCATTATTCTATATCGTGAAAGTTTAGTAGAACAATCCCAACACCACCAAATATCATGGAAGTAAAGATATCGGTGAGTATCGGAAATGGGGAAATCATTGCATCCCATGAATATAACTCTTCCCCTTCCATAATTTGTGGATTGAACTTCTTGATGAACCTCTTCATACTCCCTCTGGTGGAATTTGATGAAATTCTCAGCATGGATTAACTTTACTTATATAGAGCCAACATAAATTGCCGTGAGAGGGAAATCACTCTCCATATGGATAATCGACCCCCGATTCTATACAAGTGCAAGGAGGAAGATGAATCTTCTTTAGTACCAACATCTCAAGCATGGATATTACTACCTTATAAGCATGCGTATTTGGATCATATGATTAAGTCTAAGGAAGCAATCATCCTTGAAGACATGCCTATTGTGAGGGAATTCGCTGAAGTGTTTCCCGAGGAATTGACTGGTCTTTCTCCTAGAAGAGATGTTGAATTCTCAATTGACCTTATACCTGGGGCATTGCTAATATCCAATAATCTATATATAATGGATGTTTTGGATCTTAAGGAGCTTAAGAAACAACTACAGGAGAATCTGGATAAAGGGTTTATACGCCCAAGTGCTTCACCATGGGGTGAACTAGTCCTCTTTGTCAAGAAGAAGGATGAGTCAATGCGCCTTTGCATTGATTATCGTGAGCTCAAAAAAATCACGATAAAGAAAAAGTATCCTCTTCCACGAATTTATGACTTGTTTGATCAGCTACGTGGATCAAAATACTTTTCCAAGGTGGATTTGTGGTCAGGATATTACCAAGTAAGGGTGAAGAAGGAGGATATCCCCAAGACTGCTTTTGTACAAGGTATGAGCACTATGAATTCATAGTAATGCCTTTCAGACTCACTAATTATTTAGAAATCTTAATGGACTTTATGAATAGAGTCTTTAGAGATTATCTTGACAAATTTATGGTAGTCTTTATAGATAATATTCTAATATACTCCAAAACCAAGGAAAATCATCTAAGAACTGTACTAGAGGCCTTATGAAAGGAGAAGCTCTATGAAAAGTACAACAAGTGTAAGTTCTGGTTGAAGGAGGTCTCATTCTTGGGCCATATCATCACAAGCAATGGGATATCTGTGGATCCTTCCAAGACAACTGCAATTGAGGGATGACTGAGGCCAACATCGGTGATGGATATCCGTAGATTCCTTGGGTTAGCTGGATATTATCGTCGATTTGTGATAAATTTCTCACAATTTCCCAACCCTCTTACCAAGATAACTCGAAAGGTAGTAAAGTTTTCTTGGAGTGATGAATGTGAAGAGAGATTCAAGGAGTTGAAAAGGAGGCTTATCACTGCGCCCATGCTCACTTTACCCACAACCGGAGAAATTTTTGTGGTATTCAGTGATACTTCGAAGAAGGACCCGGGCTATGTGTTGATGCAAAATCAAAAAGTCATTACCTATGCTTCAAGGCAATTGAAAGTTAATGAGTAAAACTATCCAATACATGATCTGGAGATGGCTGTAGTGATCTTCGATTTAAAAATTTGGCAGCATTATCTCTTTGGGGAGAAGTGTGAAATATATACGGACCAAAAAAGCCTCAAGTATATATTCACATAGAAATAATTGAACATGTGCTAATGAAGATGGTTAGAGCTAATCAAAGACTATGACTGTTCAATCCATTACCACCTTAGGAAAGCGAACAAGGTGGTGGATGCTCTAAGTAGAAATGACCCAGCGATTCTATCATTGATGAGAATTGAAAAGGATCCAATCTTCTTAGATTTAATGAAGATGGACATGAGAATCATAAATAAGGGAACATCATCAATCCTTTCACAAATGATTGCTCAACCATCTCTTTTGTAAAGGTTAAAGGATGCTCAAAAGAATGATGTGAGAATTCAGAAGAAGGTGGAAACTATTATGAAAGGAAAATCCTTAGAGTTTAATTTTAATGAAGAAGGAATTGTGAGATTTGGGTCAAGACTACGTGTTCCAACGAATTTGATGTTAAAGAAGGAACTTTTGGATGATGAACATAGTTCAAATTTCTCCATTCACCCAGAAAACACAAATATGTATCGAGATCTCCGAGAGTATTATTGGTGGGATAACATGAAGAAGGAGATCGTTGAGTATACATCAAAGTGCCTGGTATGTCAGCATGTGAAGGCTAAGAGACAGAAGTATAAAGGGATGATGCAACCATTACCCATACCAGCATGGAAATGTGAGAATATCACCATAGACTTTGTCACCGAACTTATGAAGACATCCAAAGGAAACAATGCTATCTGGGTTGTTGTGGATCATCTTACAAATACTGCACACTTCATTGCAATTTGGGAGGATTTCTCACTGGATCAACTAGCACAGATATACATCAGAGACGTGGTAAGGATGCATGGAGTACCATTATCAATTGTATCTAATCGAGATCCAAGATTCACCTCTAAGTTTTGGAAGAGTCTTTAACATGCTATGGATACTGGTCTCGCCCAAATTTACCCAAGTTTTTAGGGTTAAGCGGTTAATTGTAGAGTAGCTTGGGTTGTCGATTCCTCAGAGACATAAGAAGAAACCCATAGACACACACATTCTATGGACTGATTTTGGATATTAAGTGGCCAACTTTGGGTTGATTTTAGATAATTTTAAGTGAAAACCACATGACTTAAGTGAATTAAAATTATGAGAAGGGTTTATCCTAGGTTATTACAGGGGGTGGATTGGATGGAATTCCTCTTTAGTGATTTCAATTTCTTATATTTGAGATGAGTTCATTCAAGGAGATCAAACAACTTCATCACTCACTGGTTCATACCAACACATTTTAATACTAATCACCTATACAATTGTAGGATCATGTTTATGAGCACTCTAAGGTAAAGTTTTGTATTAGCACTTGAAGTGAGTGACCTTAAAATTCAATAAGAATGAAGAAGTTTTAAAATCATCAAATAAAAATCTCATTTAAAATAAGTGATTATAGATTAATGGAGTGATAAATAACATCCAATCCATCCCCTTGATACTCCCTTGGATCAACCTATAAGTGGGTTAGCCCTCCATTGATCCTATGGTTTCAATGGAAGCGGGAAGTAGACTCATGAGGGGGGAATTGGAGAAGTAAAAAAAACAATGAAATAACGATCACTCCAACGTTGTGTGATAATCTCAAAAGGTTTCGTGTAAAAAAAGTTCACACCTTGAGGAAATTGTATCAAAGTAATAAGAAGAAGAATATAAAAATAGAATATGAATAACTTTTATAAAGAATCTAAGGTAATTCAAGAACTTACAATTGAAGGAATGCGATTACAACATCAAATTGGTAGCATCACATTAAAATGAAACAAATCTCAAATATTATCAACTCCTCCACCACTACTACCTTAAATAGGTATTTTTGAAGCCTTGGGTCGAGACTCCAATAGTACAAGTCTCCTCAATTAATTGTGGTAGTCCATAAGTGGGTGGAAAGTTGAGGGAGAGTTGATTTTCCCACCCTTGACAAACAATCCGAGCTAACTTTCATGATTTGACATATTGGTTCAAACGAGCATCTAAATGACATAATTTTGGTGGGCTATAGAAGAAAAAAATGAAGATACGGATGTCCCCTGATATCCTGTAAAATTACATCACAAAATAGTTTATGTTTTGAGAGATATGATTAAATGTGTGGGATGTTTTTCTGGGCCGCAGAATCTGGCTCAAAATTTTATCTTCAAATTGGGCCGCATGAAAGTCCATTTAAAACTCTGAATTAGCTCTTATCACCATTGGATTGAATTTTTCACATGATTTCCCCTATCTTCAGTTAAATTTTCAGAATTATTGGTCTTGGATCGTGGCTGATACAGTCTCTTTATTGGGATGTTGTCCAGTTTACTTGGTCTATAATGTTGTTGATTCAAGGCCAACTTTGGTGGTCTTCTAATGAGAATCTTCAAGTGATCCAAAATCATGAATTGTTCCTTATAGCATGGGAAACTTGAAAATAAAATATGAAAATAAAATCAAGACCATTTGTATTTTAGGATTTTTTCAAAAAAAGGACATAGTAATAGTGCACTTTAACAAAGAATTACAATCATAATGTGAAATAATCTTCAAAGTGTAAAATGCACTAAAATGATGTTTATAAAAAAAATTAATATCATGAATATTATAAATATTAACAATGAATATTATCCTATTTCAGTGGCTAATCACACTCCCAACTTGAGTTTTCCTAGTCCCGAGCAAAATGTATCTCTAAAATATGAAATTCTAATTCCCTTTTCCAAAAAAATTTTAATACACAATGATAACAAAAAATCCTTATACCAAACAACTATGAAAACCATCAAAATATTTTAATACAAGATAGTTTCATAAGAATATCTCAATCCCAAGCCCATTCCTTTGTTCAAATTCATCGTCATATTTCATCCAATATCAATTAAGTATGAGGATGTGTTGTGTATCACAATATACATGGGGGTTCATATTTATTCGAGGGGGAAATGACAAAAGCACTAGGTGGAATCACATTTCAATATTAAGATGTGTATTCAAAAAAATATTGAATATATATTTTTTGTTTTTTTGTTTGTTGCAATTTTTTCATGGTAATTGAAATTTCACTCAATAGAGTCAACCCTTGTAGCGAGACTTTGCTGATGAATCCCAAGCTCAAAGACCTTAGGGCACCAAGTGAAGCCCACATACTCAGGCATCATCTCGAGTTAACTTAGTCAAAAACAAATTCAAATTACCACAAATATAGATAAATTACTAACTCTGGGCCAGAAAACTATGGAGTCATGATCCCCAAGTGCCGAAAGCCACACATTAGGTCATTTCATCGCTCTACGCGCAAATTTTTTTTTGAATACTCATATTAAAACTAAAATGATCACCAATCCTATGATATTTATTTGGGGGACCCCATGAACTAAAACTAATACCTCACTATCCAAAGGATGTGCTTTGTGAATTTTTTTTGGATGAAAATATAAATGATGTAATATCACATTAGAAAACCACTCTTTTCAAAAATCTATGCTCATGAAATTATACATGGATTAAAATCAGAATCATGGGATGCTAAATTATTTGATATTCAGTTTCAAAGTTTTCAATGTGTATTATCATGTTCAAAGTTAAAGAAAATTTTCCTTCCATTTACACACATTTTTTTCAAATCATTTTTTTCCACACAAAAGAAATTTTTTTTACACAAAAGAAATTTTTTATTTCATTTCCCCCCCAACTTAAAATAACATTGTCCCTAGTGTTTGAAGAAAAAAAAATTTAGAAGGGGTAGAGTTAGATAAAGGGAGTTCAAAAAGGAAATTGAAAATGAGGATCATGGAATGAAGTCACCTAGTGGTTGAAGTTGAAGTTCGTGCTACTCCAATTTAGTCCTTTGATATCCATGTTACTCGTAGAGTTCCCTAGTAGAAAAAGGAAAAAAACAAACAAACAAAACAAAACATTATATATATATATATATATATTTAAAAGTAAAATATAAGTATATATATAAAAATTATAGAATAAGGAAGCACAATAAGTTGTAGGTCAGTGGTAAGTGTGCACCCCTGTCTCCCTTCGGTCCTAGGTTCAAGTCACTGCGGCTTCGCCGGTTGTGACAGGGTTTGACCCATGGCCTATGACGTGTCCTTTTATATATATTTTTAATTATTATTATATTTTTATTTTTATTTTGTATTTTTATTTTAACCTACAAACACATAAAAATAAAATAAACTGATGATACACTGTCTTCTTTTTAAATTTCTGGGTAAGGTATTACTCAAGGATCACACCATGTGACATGGATGAATATGGAACTCCCCTTTCATACCCATCCATACTCATAATAGATTAATAGGTCAACAGTCTATATTTTTTTATATATATTTTAAATATCAAAATGATTAATTAATCCTATTTGAAAAATAAATATGATTCAAAAAGATTAGAAACATGAAAACCATGGGTTGCCTCCCGTGCAGTGCTTTTGTTTAACGTCATTAGCCCAACATGGATCCTAAATCTATCAATTTTTCCTGGTTCATAGGTTAGCTCAGTTAACTCAACCTCCGTTTCTTGTTTATTGAATGATTCAATGAATGGTTTTAACCTATGACCATTGACCTTGAAAATGTGACCACTTGTGGGATCTTGAATCTATACTACCCCATGGGGGTACACGTGATACACTATGAAAGGACCTAACCATATAGAACTTAACTTTCTTGGGTGTAAATGAAGTTTTAAACTATACAAGAGCACAAAGTTTTTTGGTTCAAAATGTTTGACTTTGATATTCCTGGATTGGTAGGCTTGAACTCTAGATTTATTTATCCTTGAATTTTTATAAGCCTCTATCCTAAGTTCCTCAAGTCCATTAAGATCTAATTTCCTCTTTTCTTCGGCCAAATAAATGTCAAAATTCATTTTTTTGATTTCCCAAAATTCCTTATGCTCAATTTCAACAGGTAAATGGAAAGCTTTTCCATAAACCAACCTATATGGTGACATTCCTAGGATGGTTTTGAATGCTTTACGATATGCGCAAAGAGCATCCAAGAGTTTCTCAGACCAATCTTTCCTAGAGAGATTCACAGTTTTTTCAAGAATTTACTTAATCTTCTTATTCGCTAACTCAACTTGAACATTGGTTTGAGGATGGTATGCAGTGGATACTTTATGAGAAATCCCATACTTAGACATGAGTGAAGAGAATGGACAGTTGCAGAAATGGGTTCCTCAATCACTAATTATAGCCCTAGGAATTCCAAATCAAGAAAATATGTGCTCTTTCAGAAATCTAATCACAACATGATGGTCATTAGACTTGGTGGGAATGGATTCAACCTATTTTGATACATAATCAACAGCTAAGAGGATGTATAGGTATCCCCTAGAGTTTGGGAAGGGTCCCTTGAAATCAATTCCCCAAAAATTAAAGATTACAACGACCAGAATGGGAGTGAGGGGAATTTGATTCCTTTTGGTAATGGATCCTAATTGTTGACACTGAGGGAAACTTTTTCAGAATTGGAAAGAATCCTTAGTAAGGTTAGGCCAGTATAAACCACTTTGGAGGACCTTTTCAGTGGTTTTCTTTGTGGAAAAGTGGCATCCACATGCCTCTCTATGAAAAATTTTTAGAATGGACTATTGCTCAGACTCAGAAACACATCTCCTAATGATTTGATCAGGACAGAACTTAAAGAGGTAAGGATCATCAAACACATAGTGTTTGACATCAGAAAGAAATTTCCTCTTAGATTGGGTCCCTAGGAATTTTGGAATGTCACTCATCACCAAATGGTTTTCTATGTTAACATACCATGGGCAATCACTCACTGAATAGAGGTGCTCATTGAGAAATGAATCAGACACTGAAAGGTGATGTGAGTTGTATTTTAATTCCATCCTAGAGAGGTGATCAGCTACAACATTTTCAACACCCTTTTTATCCTTAATGGTTAAATCAAACTCTTGAAGAAGAAGGACCCACCTAATCAATCTAGCCTTGACATCTTGTTTTTGGAAAAGGTATTTTAGGGCTGAATGGTCGGTGAAGAAAATGATGGGTGATCCTAAGAGATAAGACCTGAATTTCTCTAAATCAAAGACAACAACAAGAAACTCTTTCTTAGTGGCGGTTTAGTTGATTTGTGCATCATTTATAGATTTTCTTACATAAGCAATTACACGTGGATTTTTCTCACACTGTTGCCCTAAGAATGCTCTTACAACGAAGTCACTCGCATCACACATGAGCTCAAAAGGAAGTTTCCAATTTGGAAATTTCATGATAGGTGAAGAGATTAGAGCTGACATGATTGTAGAGAATTATTACTCACAACACTATGTCCATAAAAATAGAGCATCTTTCACCAATATAGTACAAAGTGGTCGATAAATAGAACTAAAATTCCTAATGAACATTCTATAGAAACCAGCATGTCCTAAGAAGGACCTCACTTACTTAACAGTTTTAGGAGAGGGAAGGTGACGAATGATGTCAACCTTAGATTTATAAACTTCAATCCATATAGCAGATACTAGATGGCCTATAACAAGTCCTTCATTTACCATGAAATGACATTTTTTCCCAATTTAGGTTGAGATTCTTATCCTTGCATCTTGATAAAACCCTTTCAACATTCAGAAGGTATCCCTCAAAAGTATCCCCAAAGATAGAGAAGTCATCCATGAAGACCTCTAAACAATCCCCCACCATGTGTGAGAAGATTCCCATCATGCACCGCTGGAAGGTACCAGGGGCATTACATAACCCAAAGGGCATGCGTTTGAAGGAAAAAGTGTTGAATGGACAAGTGAAGGTTGTTTTTCCCTGATCCTCTAAGGAGACCTCGATTTGATTATACCCTGAGAATCCATCTAGGAAGAAATAGAATTGATGACCCGCCACTCGCTCAGGGACTTGATCAATAAAGGGAAAGGGGAAATGGTCTTTCTTGGTACAAGAGTTGAGCTTTGTATAGTCAATACAGACTCTCCATCCACTACTGACCCTTGTGGGGAAAAGTTCACCATCCTTATTGGCGATCATAGTAATTCCATCTTTCTTTGGGACAACTTGAATTGGGATTACCCACTCACTCTCAGCTGTAGGGTAGATGATACCTGATTTCAACAACTTAAGAAGTTCTTTCCTTACCACATCCATAATATTTGGATTGAGTCTCCACTGAGGTTGATGACATGGTTTGGATTCAGATTCGAGGACAATTCTATGAGTTCCAATGAGTGGACTAATCCTAGAGAAAGGGTCCATCCAATTGCTTTCTTATGATTTCTTAGGACATCCAAAAGCCTAATCTCTTGATTGGATTCAAGAGAAGAATAAATGACAACAGGAAAGGATCGATTGCCCCCTAAGAATGCATACTTGAGTGATGAAGGTAAGACCTTAAATTTGAGATCAGATTGGTTACCACTTTCTAATAAAGGACGAGACTTTGTATAGAACTCAGTTTCTCTATTCAGTTTTATTGACAGAATTGGTTCCTTGTGAATAGAATATTCATCCACTAAATTAGCCAGAGCAGTGTCATGAATGGTTATGGGCTCAATGTTATTGATTTCACCTATGGTATCATTGATTGTCAATTCTATAAAATCATCAATAGAGCTATCTGAAAGAGATTCAATCCAAGGAGACAAATTTCCTTTATGTGAACAAATAAAATCAATCTCTTCTTGACTTAAACATCCTTTAGTAATTCCTTGATGTTCATTGAGTTCACTATCAACACTACCAATACAATTAACCTCATGAATCTCTTCATTATACCCAATTTGAGAGTTTTTATTGTAGATGTTCAATTCTAGACTCATGTTCCCGAAGGTTATTGTCATGTTCCCATTTTGGACTCGGATGACTGAGTTGATTATTGCTAAGAAGGGATGACTAATGATGATTGGGGTTTTCTCCCTAGGACCTAAGCTTGGGTGATTGTCAAGAACAATGATGTCAGCTGGGTAAATGAAAATTTCAAACTTTCACCAAAACATCCTTTAAGATCCCCTTAGAAACTGTAATGCTACGATCAACAAGTTGAAGAGTGAAAGATGTGGTTTGGAGTTCTTCGAGCCCTAATTGAAAATACATGGCATAAAAAATGAGATTAACACTAGATCCTAGGTCACACAAGGCTTTGACAACTTTTTTCTCTCCTACTTCAACATTGATGTAAGGGAATCCTGGGTCTTTAATATTTGGAGGAAGGGTTCCTTGGATTATTGTGCTAACATTTTCTTCCATAAGGACATGGTTCTTATGTGAGAATTTCCTTTTAAATGTGAAGAGGTCCTTAAGATATTTTGAGTATGCAGGAATGGTTTTAATGGCATCGAGAAGTGGAATGTTCAACTTGACTTGTGAGAATATTTCCCTCAATGTTTCACTCAATTCAACCTTGGTTTTCCCCCTCATGCGCTGCGGAAATGGTGCAGGTTATGGGATTTTTTTGAAGAGTTGTTTATTTCACATTGCTATCTGTTTCATCAGTTTGTTCATGTGGTTCATTTGAATTTTCATTAGAGTTTGAATCTTCAGATGGTTTTTGATTTATTTGTTCAGGTTTCTCAATTTATTTCCCACTTCTTAAAACTGTCACAGCCTTTAATTGTTCATGATTTGTTTGAGTGTAACTTGACTCTCCCCTTAAATTTGAGGATGGAACCGCCTAAGCAGGCATGAGTGCCTTCCCGGTTTTAATGGTTTGTAGTTCATGTTTAAGGGATGAGACTTCTGAGTTAATTTTCTCCATTTTTTAACACAACTTCTCAAGGATTGGAAGAGGGACAGATTGAGTAGGGGCTTGTGTTGGTTGGTTTATCCCAGGAGGATACTTTGGTTATTGCATGGGTTGCTGGATGGGTTGTTGGTTTTGGAAAGAAGGATGTTGGTATTGGACTGGTTGTGGTTGGAACTGGTTATGGTTTTGAAAATTTTGTGGAGGGTATGGGTTTGGTCCTTGTGGCTAGCTAGGTTGTTGGTTATCTTTCCAACGAAATCCTGGATGGTCATTGTACCTTGGATTGAAAGTGTTTTGGTACTATGGCATATAAAATTTCAGAGAATTGACCTATGCTTGTGGTCCTCCTAGAAGAACATCTTTAATGGAAGGTATGGTTGGGCAATTGTCAGTCTCGTGGTCATGTTTGTCACAAATTGTGCAAATAGGGTCAATAGTTTGAATTTCATGGACCTTCCTAAGACCGATCTCCTCGACCTTCCTAGTGAGTGCAATGAGTTTCTCCCTAAGGATTTCCTCCTCCCTAAGTGTGTGAATTCCACCAGATTTGGGTGGCTTCTCATAGTAAGGTGATGTTCCCCATGTTTGATTTTGTTCAGCAAGGCTTTCTAGATACTCGTAAGCATCATTTGGGGCTTTGTTTTTGAAAGTTCCATTATACATCATGTCAATGAATTGTTTGTTCCCCAAACCCAACCCTTCATAGAAAATTATCACTTGTTCAGGAATAGAAAAACCATGGTATGGAACCATGTTTAGAGTGTCTTTGAACCTCTCCCATGTTTCTTATAATGACTCTCCCTCTTTTTCCAAAAAGTTTTGGATGCCCTTTTTAAGTGCAATTGTTTAGTGGCGGGGAAAGTATTTTTTGAATAATTCTATTTGTAATTGGTCCCAAGAGTTTATGGATGATGGTCTCAAATTGTTAACCAATTCTTTGCTATATCCTTTAAAGAAAAAGGAAATAGCCTCATCTCAGCTGATTCTAGTTGATGTGGGGGACACATGGTTTCTACAATGTCATTGAACTCTTTAATGTGAATGTAGGGCATCTCAGACTCCATTCCATGGAATGTGGGAAGGTGGTTTAGGACATGGGGTTTAAAGTTGTAGTTGGAATCTTTTAGGGAATTGTGTCTAATGCATGAGGGGGAATTGGTATTTTTAGGTGTGGGGTAGTCATTCATGGTTTGATTGACTGCATTCCCCAAGTTTGGGGCTGCCTCATTTGGATTTCCATTTTGGTTCCCACCCGGGTTTATGAGTTGGTTTCTTTGAAGACCTTCCATTGAAATGGACTCAATTTTTGAATCTGGAGTATTAGGAAGTTTAGGATTTAATGGAAATAGTTACCTTGGTGTACTTGACTCCTCAACCCTAGGACTATCCACCCTAATTAGATGGTTTTATTGGTCATGGGTGTAGGTGGACATGCGCCAAAAGAAAAAAAACAAGAAAGGGAAAAGATAAGAGAATTTGGATGAGAATAGATGAAATGGGGGAGAATAAAATGGGTGTTGAGATGTCTTACTTGGGTCCCCAGAAACTATTCCAAAATTTGGTCTCTTCCAAATCTACCCAAGTTTTTAGGGTTAAGTGGTCAATTATAGAGTAGCTTGTTTTGTCAATTCCTCAGAGACCTAAGAAGAAACCTATACACACGCACATTCTATGGACTGATTTTGGCTATTAAATGTCCAACTTTGGGTTGATTTTAGATAAGTTTAAGTGAACACTACGTGACTTAAGTGAATTCAAATCATGAGAAGGGTTGATACTAGGTTATTACATGGGCGGATTGAATGAAATTCCTCTTTAGTGATTTCAATTTCTTATATTTGAGATGAGTTAATTCAAGGAGATCAAACAACTTCATCACTAACTGGTTTATACAAACACACTTTAATGCTAATCACCTATACACTTTAAGGACAATTTTTATGAGCACTTCAAGGTAAAGTTTCATATTAGCACTTGAAGTGAATGACCTTAAAATTCAATAAGGATAAAGAAGTTTTAAAATCATCAAATAAAATCCCATTTAAAATAAATGATTATAGATTAATGGAGTGATAAATAACATCCAATACAACCCCTTTCTACTCCCTTGGATCAACCCATATGTGGGTTATCCCTCCATTTATCTTATGGTTTCAATGGAAGCGGGAAGAAGACTCATGAGGGAGGAATTGAAGAAGTAAAAGAACAATGAAATAATGATCACTCCACCATTGTGTGATAATCTCACAAGGTTTGGTGTGAACAAGTTCACACCTTGAGGCAACGGTATCAAAGTGATAATAAGAAGAATATAAAAATAGAAGATAAAGAACTTTTATAAAGAAGATAAGGTGATTCAAGAACTTACAATTGAAGGAATGCGATTACAACATCAAATTGGTATCATAACATTAAAATGAAACAAAGCTCAAATATTCCCAACTCCTCCACCATTACTGCCTTAAATAGGAATTTTTGAATCCTTGGGTAGAGCCTCCAATAGTACAAGTCTCCTTGATTAATTGTGGTAGGCCATAAGTGGGTGGAAAGTTGAGGGAGAGTCGATTTTTTCACCCTTGACAAACAATCCGATCCAACTTGAACGAATCAACAGATGTGTTCAAAAGATAATCTATATGGCCAAATTTTGGTGGTCCATAGACAACAAAAATGAAGATATTGATGTCTCCAGATATCCTGTAAAATTTCATCCCAAAATAGTTTATGGTTTGCGAGATATGATTAAATGTGTGGTCTATTTTTCGAGGACGCAGAATCTGGAACAAGATTTTATCTTCAAATTAGACCAAATGAAACTCCATTTAAAACTCCAAATTATCTCTTTTAACTTTTTTTATGAAATTTTTCCCATGATGTACCCTATCTTCAGTTCAATTTTCAGAATTATTGGGCTTGGATCGTGGCCGCTACAGTCTCTTGATTCAAGGACAACTTTGGTGGTCTTTTAATGAGAATATTCAAGTGATCCAAAATTATGAATTGTTCTTTATAGCTTGGGAGACCTGAAAATAAAATATGAAAATAAAATCAAGAACATTTTGTATTTTAGGATTTGTTCAAAAAAACGACCAAGTAATAGTGCACTTTAACAAAGAATTACAATCATAATGTGAAATAATGTTCAAAGTGTAAAATTCACTAAAATGGTGTTTATGAATAATTAATATCATGAATATTATAAATATTAACAATTAATATTAGCCTATTTTAGTGGATAATCAGATACTAAGATGAACTTCAGTACGACTTATCATCCTCAAACTGATGGCCAATCTGAGTGGACTATCCAAACACTTGAGGACATGTTGAGAGTGTGTTCAATGGACTTCAAAGTAGGATGAGATCAACATATTCCTCTTGTTGAGTTATCATACAATAATAGTTTCCACTCAAGTATCCAAATAGCTTCTTATGAATCCCTATATGGGAAGAGGTGTATAACACTAGCATGTTGGGATGAAGTTGGGGAGAGAAAACTCATAGGTCTGGAAATGGTCAAAGAAATGGTGGAGAAGATTAAGACCATCCAAAAACACATTAAAGCTATTCAGAGTCGACAAAAGAGATATGCTGATAATCATTGATGAGACCTAGAGTTTGATATCAGAGACATAGTATTCCTCCACATATCACTATGGATGATAGTTATGAGATTTGGGAAGAAGGGAAAGCTTAGTACATGGTACATCAGCCCTTTTGAGATTTTTGATCGCATTGGAGCAGTGGCCTATCGACTAGCACTCCCACAGAACCCATCTCAAGTACATGAAGTATTCCATGTATCACTCTTGAGGAAGTACATACCTGACCCATCGCATGTACTCAATCCAGAGGTGGTACCATTGGATAATTACCTCTCTTAAGAAGAGAAGTCGGTGAAGATCTTGGATCGTAGAGAAAAAAGTTCTACAAAATAAGACAATGCCCCTCGTCAAGGTGTTGTGGCGAAACCAAAAGTTTGAAGAGAAAATGTGAGAATCGAAGGAAGTGATGAAGTAGAGTTACCCGCATCTGTTTTAGTGTGGGAAAATGAAATTTTGAGGGTGAAATTTCTTAAGGGGGGAAGATTGTAACGACCCAAACATTATTAATGAAAATTCATCTTAATATAATTAAATGTATCATTATGTAAAATGGTTATATAAAATATTCACTTCCTTGGTTTTATGTTTTTGGATTTCAAAAATACCGTTAATAATTGTTACCATTGCTAATATAGCTATTGAACAGTGATCACATGATTAGTATAAATATAGGGCTTTAACAAATCCAATTTACTTAGACAAAGGAAGTCATGACCTCATCGAGTAGACTTTCCCCATATGAAGACCATTTGTCAGAGCTCTAAAAGGAGGTGGCATCATTGGGATTCACTCTTGACCAAGACCAAGCCAAGCTTCAACACGTTAAGCTCAAACAGAACCGCCTATGGGAGAAGTGGAAGTTGAGAGAGATTACCACCCGAGCGATGTTATCCGAGCCACCCCAAGAGTCTGTCACCATCGCACACCTTACCCTTCAGTCCTATGCAAGTGTTTTAAGGGGTTATGTAACAAGACCTTAACACTATGATTATGTGCATTATTTTTGTATATAATAAAGAATATACATTCATTTTATTATTGTTACGTTGTAAGTAGTTTTTAAAGAACAAATAATATTTTTAGTTAATATTCAATTATGACATCTATTTTGATGAATTAATGGATTTTTTAATTAAATAATTTTTTAAAAATATATTTTTACTAAATTATTTTTTATTAAATATAAATTATCTTATAATTTTTAGGAATACAACTGTAATTTTTATTAAGGTTTGAAAGTCGTTTTTGTCAAAACCCATGATTTTTTTATAAATGTCGGTTTTTATTTTAAAAGTAAAAATTCACATATTTAGAAAATTATTTGGATAAAATGAATATTATTTTTGGAATTAGGATGTCGAAATTATCCAACGGTAAATTTTTCATAATTTTCTAAGAGTCGAATTTTTGGGTAAAAATTAAATACCATTTAAATATATAATGTGTTTTATGACATCATAATGACCCAATAGTGATGTAATAAAATACTATAAACATTATATTCGGAAAATATAGTTTTAGCATTAAAATAATGTGATTTTAGGTTTGTTTGATTTATTTTACAAAGCTTTAGTGGAACCTCCAAGACTTATAAACATTTTAACTTTTTAAATTGATTTCCTTAAGAGTGTGACTCACCTCCACATAAGCAAGCCTAATATTTTAAGAAGTTCAGTCATTTGACTTATAAAATATTTTTTTCCACTCCCATTTGGCAAAAACCATGGGCAAAAACCATGGGATGGTTTGTGGTTTTGGTTAGTTTAATGTGTATGGTCCAAAACCTAAATAATAAATAATTTATTCCCTTTTTATATATAAACCCACCCAAGCTTCCACTTCCTCTTCACTCAAAGCCTTTGGAGTTGTACCAACCTCTTACCTACTCTCTCTAGAATCCTCCCAAGGTGCCCCAAGCTCCCAAGAAGCCTCTCTCAATCCCCTCCTAAGCCTTTGGGATCACATTTCCAAGTAATGGATTTCTTAGACCCAAATGGCCTGAAGGCCTTCTTTTTATTTTATTATGGATAATCTTCCTTTTAAGGGTTGAAGGGGAACCCTTACATGACCTGCATGCCCAAGTAAGGGATTTTTTCTTTTCTCATTTTTGTCTAAATTTCATTATGTTGTTATGCCCTTTTATTTTTATTTACAAATGTTGGGGTATGACTTCGCACCTACCCCATACTGCCCTCTTTATGTTTGAATGATGAGATACCCCTTTATCTCTCATTAATGCCTCTCAATGTACACCCATTACCATGCCTAAATTTTGTAAGTAATTTCTCTCTCCTCATTTTCATTCAAGCAATTATTTTGTATTATGAATCTAAAATTCCATTACTTATGTTGGGAAATATATCTATATGACCCCCTTACTATCCATTTCATGTTCATATGATGAGACACCCCTTTCTCTCTCATCAACCATTTTTATGAATTCTTATGTCACGCCATTATGCTGCCAAAATTACACTGCGATTTTCCAAATACAAAGTCATTGTGTCATGAATACCATGCCCATTTATTTATCAAGGGTATTCCCCGTTATGCACATTTACTTATTGATTATAGAGTTTCATGTGTGAATTCCACATTCCTTTATCGTGGAATAAATAATGATCTTTAATGATTCCACATTGTATGATCCATGTGGCACACTTATGCATGAAATAAAATGATTAAGGGTGTGCCCTGATAGCGCTCCAATTCATTGGGTAAAGATTAGTATCATGATATGTCAAGTGCAATGAGGGTTTAATCATGGTAATTCAAGTGCAATGAGGGTTTAATCATGCTCCATATGCAAGGATCCTTGGCTCATGCTAATACCATGTTAAGTGTTTTTGCCACATTTCTATGTTATTATAATCATGTTATATCATGCCTTTATGTTCATGTTTATTTTATGCTCCATTGATATGCCTATTGCCTAACATGTATTGTATTCTTCATGTTATTCTTTGTTTACTCCCTTACTAGGCTTTATATCTCACCCTATTCTTATGCATGTCCTCAGGTTATCCCATGCAATGCTAAGTAAAAGGTAATGTAGTGGTCATGTAAAGGAAGTTTTCAATAAAGATGTTGTGTTTCATGTTTTAAGTTGTTATGTAACGTTCTTAAGCCCCAAATACACTAGAAATATCAATCTTCTATATTGTATTAAGTGAATATTTTATGTAATAAATCATTTTTAAGTGTGTAATAAAGAGCATGGTTGTTATAACCCCCATAAGATTGGTCCACTAGGTTTTAGTTGTAAGGGGTGAGGGCATTATAAAAATTATCCATGAGAAAATGGGGAGCAAATTAATGGTTGGGACTCTACCTAATAAGACCTCTGAACCTATCCCATGACTCATGAAATAACTCTCCCTCATCCTAGACAAAGCCAATGATTCTGTGCCTAACCTCAATGGTGGTGTTCTTGGGGTAAAATTTCGAAACAAAGGCATTGAATACCTCACCCCGGGTTTGAAAGATTTCCTCATAAAGATTATGGAACCAAGTCTTAGCCCTCACCTTAAGAAAAAAAAATAGAAAACAACCTCAACCTCAACTCCTCACTCAGATCTCACAGTGGAAACTGCTAGATAAAACCATAAAACTCTCTAATGAACTCTAAAGAATCATTTACTGGAAGACCAATGAAAGAAGGGAGTTGGGAGAGATGAGATTGCTTGATCTCATAGTTCCTAGATCAAGTGGACAGTCTAATGCAATAAGGATTACTTGACATCGTTGGAATTTGGAAATATCTAAGCCTAGATCTCTTAGAGGTAGGAACTAAGGGTTGTGGCACATTCACATGTTTATTCTCAACTAAGTCTTCTGGATGTTCCATTACAAGTTTTATTTATTTCCTATAGTTAGAACATTGTTTGTTAATATCATAAATTGAGGTTTCAAGTTCTACCTTAGAGAATCTAGTGTGCATCCATCTTAAGCAACAGTTTTGAGACATTTTTTGTATCGTTTTTTATGTTTTTTTTATTTTATCTTTTATGATTTTTTAACTTTTGTTGTATTTAATTTTTTTGTGTTGTTTTACTTGTTCGAACGTTCCCTAGCTGGAAACAGTGCCAAAATTTGACCACACACGTCGTTGAGTATGTGCAAATTTAAAATTTATAAACCCTACAAACTACTAGTACTGTGGTAAGAAGGGTGTCGAACCATAGGGAAGGACTTAGTGAATGTGAAGACCAAACTAATCTCAAAACAACCAACAAGGAAAAAACTAAAGTTAAAAACAATGAAAATGGAGTGCAGTGGATAAGAAAATGAAGGTGAAATGGTGTGATGTAGGACTTGAACAGAGAGAAGACAGAAATGATGAAATTAGGGTCCTCGGGCTGCTTGAATTGATTAAAAATGATGTTCTATAATCCTAATTAATTTGATTCCATCATTCAGTGCTTAAAAGTGTGGAAATTCACTGAGGTGCAGCTTTAGTGGACATCCACGGCTCGATGAACCTTCTTGAGCCTTAATCTTTTGACCTTGACCCTCTAATTAATTTGTTCACTATAGAGAATAGATACATTGACCTTTTCCAGTTTTCTATACTTCGGCCAATGATCCAAGGTGAACCGATTCACTACCTCACCCATCGGTCAAAAGGTAGTGTATATTGATATTCATAAATGAACATAAAGGAACATCAAACTAAAAAGATTCACAGAAAATGAATTTAAAATAAGCAAGATGGATAAAAGAAATTCATATCATAGCAGCTTGATTCCCATAATTAGTTTAACTACACATTAAAGCAAAAAAAATGAATGAAGAAATGTCTCTCAAGAGATTGTTATGTTCTCCATCTTCAACTTCGATGTTCTGCTCCTGCTTGATGCATATCTCAGGCTCTTTGTTCTGGTGCTCATGTTAATTGAGAATGTGGAATGGATGAGGAGATTGATGATTTGGCAGGGTCTGGAATGAGGAGGAATGGATGATGAATTTCGGTTGTTGTTTTGTGTGTATGGAAGTGCTAGGATGTATAATCACATGAATCCCCAAAAAATCTCCCGCACACTGGAAATGATGACTTGGAATGCTTCGTATGGTTTTGGAACCAACTTTCTCCTCCAACTCAATGCCCCACACATACCTCCGTAACTAAAATATGTGCCCCCCTGTGTAGAATCAACCGAAAAACAAAAAATGACGTCAAACACAAAAAAATGAAACTATTATTATAAATATATACAGATATATACACTATATATTAATATCATTAATTAATTAACAACTATAGTTATTAATAAATAAAAATATTTATGTTTAAAATACCTAATATTAGTATTAATAATATATATATGTTATAAGTTTACTAGAAATATATATTATTACTAATATATAAAAGTATATTATAACTATTAAATATATATATATATTTTATAACAATTATATTTATTTATTTACTATCATAAAAATAATGTACATAATATTATATATGTGTATAAGTATATTATTATATAAATTATATTATATAGAATAGATAAAAAATGAAAAATAAAATAAAAAAAGAGATTAGAAGTGGGGGGGGGGTTGGGTTGCGGCATAGGGTGAGGGAGAGGCGACGCCACCATGGTGGAAATGGGGGGAAATGGGGCGGCGACGCAAGCGAGGTCTGGTTCGGGAGAGGAATAGGGTGGCCGAAGGTGACACGGATAGCGGAGGGGCTTTGATTACGACGAGAGTAGGGAGCGAGTTTCAGTGGCTGAGCCTCCTGCAACAACAAAAACCAATCAAACAAATTAAAAAGAATAAAAAATAAATAAGGAGTTAAATAAGAAATTAAATTAAACAAATTAACAACTAAACTAAAAAACTAATTCACAGAATAAATTTAATAGAAAAATTATTTAATGAATAATGAATTAATTAACTAAGAAAGTTAAAAAAAATAAATTAAAATAAAATTATTAAATGAATACAATTAAATTGTTAAAACTAATTAAATTAATTAGATAATCAAAAACAAAAGTAATTAATTTATTTACAAAAGAATTAAAGAATTAATTAAATTAATGAATTGAAAATTATTAAATTAAAAATTAATTACATAAAGAATTAATTAAATGAAATTGAAATAAAATATTAATTTTATAATTGAAAATAACAAAAATAAACATGAAAAACACACTTTTTTATATAGAAACACATTTTTAACAATTTAATTTACAAAAAACAACAATTAATAAAAAAAATTGTTGTGGAAAAAAGAAATGAAAAAAAAGCACATAAACAGTCTAAATCTCCCAAGCACCATCACTCCAATAAGAAGAAGATCTAGAGGTGGGGAAAGAAAAAGGAGGTAGTGTGTTTTGCACACAGCAAGCCAGACCACTCGAAGAAAAACTGCACCCAAAAGCATGAGGAAGCTAAAGGTATGTTCGTTATCGAGTGCAATCTTTCTATTTCTATACATTGGGTATTAGATATAGCTTGTGGTCATCACATCTATATACAAATACATGAACCAAGTAGATTTTGAAAAATTTCCATATAGGTGGATCTGTGATCTTCCAATGGCTTGATATTGGCTGCTCTTGTCGTTGGTAAGTACTACCTTTCATTTCCAATGAGAATGATTTTGGTTTTACGTGATTTTTATTATGTACCAACTGTTACCAAAAACATAATTTTTGTATCATGTTTAGATACAGATGGGTTTATTTTCTTGTTCGAAAATAAAAGTTGTTTATTTTATAAGGACAACATATGTTATGGTATGGAACGTTTAAATAACAGTATGTATGTATTAAATTATGAAAACCAAGTGTTGGAAATTGATAATGAATTACGTTCACACAACTCATATAACACCCAGCTTTCACATCACCGTCTTGGTCATGTAAACAAGAAGCGATTGAAAAAGCTCTGTCAAGATGGTTATTTAGATTCATCTGATCTAAAACCACTTGATAGATGTCATGCTTGTTTACAAGGAAAAATGACCAAACCACCATTTTGTGCATAGGGTGAAAGTGACAAAGAGCTTCTTGGATTGGTACACACTGATGTGTGTGGACCATTTTAATTATAATATAGAGGTGGATATTCTAACATCATAACTTTTACTGATGAATTGAGTAGATATTACTATATATACTTGATGAGGTATAAGTTCAAGTCCTTTGAGAAATTCAAGCAATTCAAGAATGAAGCATAGAATCAACTTTGTAAGAAGATAAAGAAGCTTCGACCGGATTGAGGTTGATAATATCTTAACCAAGAGTTCTTCAACTTTCTACAAGAGTTTGAGATTCTATCTCAACTCACCCCACCTTACACACAACAGTGGAATGATGTTAGTGAAAGAAGAAATCAAACATTGTTGGACATAGTAAGGTCGATGACGAGTCATGCAGATCTTCCATTATCCTTTTGGAGATATGAATTAAAAAATGCAGTATACACATTAAACCAAGTACCAACTAAAGTGGAAAACAAAATTCCTTTCGAGGTATGGAGTGGAAAGAAACATGTTTTTTCACATGCACATGTATGGGGTTGCAAGGCGTTTGTTAAGGATTTCTCAAGAAACCAACTAGCACCCTAGGGCATGATGTCTATCTTTATGAGGTATCGCAAGGAAACAAAGGGATACTACCTATACAACCCCTCATACAAGAAAGTGATTATCGTCATAAAATCCATCTTTATTGAGAGGGAGAACATCCTCAAAAAGGATAGTGGGAGAAAGATTGACTTTGATGAATTTGATACTCAAGATACACAAGAGTTGTTAAATGAACAAGTTCCATACGTCCCTATGGAAGAAGTAGTTCCTAAAACCCAAGTATTGTGCATGAGTGTAAGAGAGATAAGAGAACCATAGAGATATGATTTTCTAGTCACTGAGGATGGTAACTCATTATTAGTGGACAATGATGAACCTATCTCCTACAAGGAGGAAATATAGATCACAGAAGCTGCATGATGGTTAGAAGATATGAATTCTAATATGGATTCGATGTATTAGAACCAAGTTTGGGTTCTGGTCGATGCACCATTTGATGTAAACCCTATTGGGTGTAAATGGATATTCAAGAGAAAACTAGACATGGAAGGTAAAGTAAGTACCTATAAAGCAAGGCTAGTGGATAAAGGTTTTAAACAACATCAAGGTATTAATTAAGACAAAACCTTTCAACCAGCTTCCATATTTAAATCCATAAGAATCATACTTGACATAACAGCTTACCATGACTATGAGATTTCACAAATGGATGTAAAAATTTCATTCCTTAAGAGGAACCTTTAGGAATATGTCTATATGACACAACTAGAAGGGTTTGTGATAGCAAGTGATGTCAAAAGAGTTTTCAAGTTACAGATATCTATTTATGGATTTAAGCAAGCATCCAGGTCATGGAATATTCGATTCCATGAATCCATAAGATAATTTTGTTTCATTAAAAATTAACATGATCCATGTGTTTACAAAATCATTAATGGGAATGCAATCATTATCCTAGTAGTGTATGTTGATGACATATTACTTATTGGAAACAACATACCAATCTTACAGTCATTTAAGGAATGGTTGGACAAGTGCTTCTCTATGAAGGGCTTAGGCGAATCAGCCTACATTCTAGGGATCAAGATCATTCTTGATAGATCCAAGAGACTGCTTCGACTAAGACAAATTACATATATTGACCATATACTAAAAAGATTTAGTATGGAACAATCCAAGATGAGATTAGTTCTAGTGTCATATGGTTTACATCTTTCTAAGAAAATGAGTCCCTATACACAATAGTATAATAATAGAATGAGTAATACCCCATATGCTTCCACGACAGGGTCAATCAAGTATGCCATGTTATGTACCAAACTTGATGTCTCCTATGCGTTGAGCATGGTAGGAAGATGTCAAGAAGATCCAAGAGAACAACATTGGACTGCGGTTAAGACTATCCTTAAGTATCCGAGAAGAACTAATGATATGTTCCTGGTGTATTTAGGAGACAAGGAGCTAGTCATTAAAGGGTATGTTGATGCTGCTTTTCAGACAGATCAAAATGAGATGAAGTCACAATTAGGATTTTTTTATCTCAACATAGGAGTTGTGAGATTGAAGAGTTTAAAGTAGTCAGTTTTAGCTGATTATACAATGCAGTCTGGGTATATTGCGGCTTCTGATGCAGCTAAGGAAGCTATCTAGATTCTGAACTTTTTCCAAGAGCTTAATGTGGTACATAGTAGTAAAGACCCTATCACATTGTATTATGATAATACTACAAATGTATCTCTTGAAAAAGAGCCAAGGTCATATCAACAGACAATTCACATACTCTAGAAGTATCACCTCTCAAAGGATTTTTATCAGAGGGGTGACATTGCAGTGAGCAGAGTACCAAAATAAGAAAACATGGCATACCCCTTGAATAAAGGATTTTCTTAGCAGAACCATGTTTATCATGTGAGATCTAGTATATTTAAGGTTGTTATTAGTTGTCTCTAATTCAAGTGGGAGTCTGTTTTAGTTGGTGCCCTAAAACCAACTTATTTGTACTTTATGATAACTTATATTGATGGTTTTTAATATTAATAAATTACTTATCACATCATGATTGTTCTTCTACATGACAATGTATGTGCTATTGTCCTAAGAGTAACTATCATACTAAAAGGTCATAGTGGATCCCTGCTATGATGAGAACCTAAAAGTGTTATGACACTATTTATGAATACATGTTATATAGTCAGATGATATCATTTTAGGGACATAAATGATACAGGCTATCAGGGGTGGAGACTCATAGAACTTTGAGGAACCTTCTAATGTTGTATGCCCTTAGTAATATCCAAGAAGATATTATGATAACGAGACCCTCCATTTGGAAATCCACATTTCTATGTGTTATTGGATGTTCCTATCATCAGACGTGTGTGTTGGTCCTTAGAATTTAAGATTATAATTAATGAGTATTATGATTCGCACAATTAGATGTATTGATGAAAACCAAGATGATAGATGTTCGCGGCGAGGTAGGATATGTTAGTTGCATCATGAGTAATATTGCATTAATGAATAATGTGAGAAATGATTTATCCCTTCTATTATTTAATGAAAGATAATATCTAAGGCCCTTTGATGGAAATGATATATCCCAAATAAATCCATGGACATGGTGATAAATAGGCAAGTTCTATTTCCAGAAAGTCAATGAAAGTGATATCGAGCATATAGGTTGATGGAAATGGCATTCGACCTACTCGATTTGAGATATTTTGGTAAAGGGATTTCATTACACAGTAAACATTCATATGAGGTGACAAGTCATTGTGACATTAACTTCTTTCTCAATGGGTGACTTGGCATGTTGCTAGATGCTAACCATGGACTTTAGGCTGCTTTGCCTAATTTCACTAATAAAGAGGCATAGAGGGTCACACACTAAGTGTATCCAGTATCTCAGTTCAATAATATATTATTTATTATTTATAATTTGAATAAATATTATTCCCTATTGTTGTTTAATAATTATTCATGGATGCTTGATCACATTTATTTTGAAACTAGTTATTCGAGAGAATATATTATGGGAGGAATATTTAATAAATATTTATATTATATTTAGTGAATATAATATTTATATATTAATTGGAGAATAATTTAGTGATATTTATTTAATAAATAAATAGACATTATTCAAGGTCTAATAAATATGGTGGAGGATTGGCAGACCGAGTTCAAGGTGCCAGTGAGAAGTAATAATGTTGAATATTTTTTTATTAACTAATATTTAATTATAATTTGAAAGTTAGGCACTTATCAAGAAATAATAACAATAATACTATTATTATTTGACATGGGATTTCTTTGGGATTAATAAATAAATAAGGGAACTTGTGAAATTATGTTATTTTAACCCTAGTGATATAAATACCTAATTATGATTTTTTTTGCATAACCCTAGCAAAAAAAAATTGTTGTACACAAGGGATTAGAGAAAAGCTCTCAATCATTGAAAGTTCACCCCTCTCCAAGAATGATCTCAAGAATGAGAGAGATCCTCTACCACCGAATCAAGGAAAATGATTTGGAAGTGGTTCTCAAGGCGACCAAAGGTGAACGTCGCAAGCATAAGGATCTTCCACACTAGCACCCGGAGACTCCTTTGACGATATCTATAGATTCATTGAGCACGTGTGGATCAACACTAGAGGAATCCTACCCTTTGATTCTATAACGTAATGGAAGCACACTACAGATTTATGGCTAGACACATCAAAAAAGATAGAATAACCATGAAAGTAATTCTTATTTAATTAAATTAATTATAAACAACATGTGTTGATCTCCTCTCTCTTGGTTTTGGATTAATAACCATTTCTCGTTATTTGATTAAAATCCCTTGATCATGACTTTAATCGTCTCTCGATCTCAGGTTAATAATTGATAATGGAAAAAAGATAAGTTGGGCATTTCCCCTCTAGTTTTTCTGTTGTGCCCGGAACCTACAATAACGAATTAATATTATGAAATACTTACACATGTTTCCTATAATGCTTTTTTGTTTTCATTAACTAGTTTACCCTCCTTATTTACAAAATCCTCATTCCACAGAACATGACATGGGATGGAAGTGTCTTCAGCTTTTGATTCATAAATCTTTATAGAATCAAAGGAATGTATGTTTTTCAAATCACATAAAATGTTTATTTTTAATTTAAATTATATACACATTTATTCTCTAGTGAAGTGTACCCCATCCTTACTTTTTGATAGGGGCACATTATTTTTATTCCTGTACTTTATTTTTATCGCTCCTTTTTTGATTCATAAATTAATAATTTTGAATCAAATTAGATAAAATAAATAAAGTAAAATAATATATTATCGACTACAATGTACCTGAAATGATTTCTCATCATGATAAATGATGAAATAATTCTATGTTTCCTACTTTATAATGTGTGCATAAATAACTGGTGGGTAGGGCTTTACTTTCCCCTCATAATCCCTAAAACGTAACTTAGTAAGAAGAGTCTAGAATCCTCCATAAGCTTTTACAACAACCTTTTAAACATATTTATTATGGAAATATTCTAAAATAAAGAAACTCTATAAGGAATTATTAAAATTAAATCAACATTTCATCATATAACTTTTCGGTAAAATATAGAAAGTATATCATAACATTACCTTTATATCTTTCCAAATGGTTTCCTTTATTACAAGTTTGATGTGAAACCATGAATCTATATCAATCATAATATTCATCCTTATTGTGTCCCAAACAAAACTAATGAACATTGACTTTTTGGGGTCAATAAGTTGGCCACATTGATTCTAGACAACCTAAAATTTTATACCCTTACTTCATTCCTTGATAATTTTATTCAACATTGTGATGCTCATTATTTTTTTCATCAAATTATTTTAAAACCCCAAATAATTATGCAGTTTTAGCATGAACAGTCTGTTCTTCCTAAGGACTAGTAACATCATCATTTGTAGAAGACATTGTTTGTCTGTATGAGTAGTCAAACATTTAATTTCGATTATGTTAATGTAGTAGAAAACATAAAATATTATGACGAAAAAATAGTATAATTAAAAAAACATTAACCTTCTCATTTAATTCTTATTATTTTTTATAAAGGTTAAAGGGATTTTGATCCTCTATCAAGAATCCAAATCCCCTCTTTGTGGTCTCATCTAGTATACAATACATTTTCTATATTGGGACCAGAATGAACTAATTGTTCTTTCCCAATGAAAGGATCATCCTCGATTGAATTTTCATATGACCCTACAATTTTTTTAGTCTCCTGTAGGGAAATTGACCAATTATTATTTACTGGATATGAAATGTCATAATCCGTCCCCTAGAGCTCGTGCTGTGACTACCCAAGCCCGCCTTCCATATGCCAGAGGTTGACGACTAGCACCGGAAATGCGCATCCCTAAAATGGGAAGGCATTGCCTTTAAACCTCTATAAACACACAATCAAAGAACACAGAAAGATGAAATCATGAAGTAAAACTGCATTAGTGAAGGTGTGTACTGAAAGTAAAGGTGCCGAAATACAAGACCAACTGGAAGACACAACTACAAATGAAAAACAGAAAACAACTCCTAGAATCGTCCACCAAGGATCCTACCTGAAAGGTAGGTACAACTAGTCTCCACTGCTGTCCACATTATCCAATCTTCTTCATGTACCACCTAGTCCTAGCTCCTTCAAGTCTCAGCCAAGCTGCTCGTCGTCTGCACAAGACACAACAAGGTGCGGGTGAAGCCCGTGCAGGGGTGAGTATAACAATACCCAGTAGGGACCCCGATACCCTCGAAGGTCTCTCAGAATTCCAAAAAGGAAAACCACAAAGCCTGATCTCTATCACAAATCATGAAGAAAAATACACAGCTCAAACCAGGTATAAATAAAGCACAGAAGAATAGAATATTGGTCAAGAATCTAGATCATCTTATTCTGTCAAGAGGCACTCCTTCTGACTATACGGAGTCTGAACCACACATGATTGATAGGTACTAACCCCCGCAAGCCCCACACAGGATCTGACCTACCTGGAGTCAATAGTTACTAACCCACGCTGACCCACACAGGATCGGTATGCACTGACCCACACAGGATCGTTGAGTGCTGACCCACACATGATCTGACCCACATAGGATCGGTATGCGCTGACCCACACAAGATCACTGAGCGTAGACCCACATAGGATCTGACCCACACAAGATCGATAGGTGCTGACCCACACAGGATCGCTAGGTACTAACCTCCGTATGATCTGTCTCCAACCTTCACCTCACTGCCAACCACTGGATTCCTGCTCATAGTATGCTTGATTCTGGGAGAACTGCACCTCAAGCCATCAACCAAAATTCAACTAGCATTAATTCCTATAAAGAAGTAACCCGATGATCTGTCATGTCATAAGGGTTCCAATGTAACAGACGGTGTGCCAAACGGACACCCAGTCTGTAAGTTATTGACATTTTAGTGCCGAGTGCCTAGTTGGATTCAGAGTCGATCAAACCCGGTCATACTCCAAATTTATCCAAAACTCTCATGGAGTATCTCAAAAGGACATTATTTCTCCAAGTATACTAGCGCCACATATGGTTCATCAAACAAACATCATGTTCGCAAGTTACGGTCACTTAAGCATTTCTAGGCCCAAGAGGGGTCCGGGTCCAGTCTGACCCGGTCGGACCGACCCGACCTGAACTGGGCTGGACCGGCCCATCCCATCAGCTGGGAGCGGCCCTCCAAGCGATGCAGCCTAGTGCGCTGTCATGGCTCGCCAGCTGGGTGGCCGCCAGCTCCTGAACGGCTCAAGAAGAGCCGTTTGGCTCTTCAATTAACAGTGCCACGTGGCACCGCCACATGGTCCGTGGGACCCGCGGGGTGTGGGTCCCCCATCTTGCCGAGAATCCTTCACCACGGCGCGTTTCGGCACACCGTCTCTCCAACACGGCCAGTCAGTTGTCGGTCGCCCCTTCGAGTCTGCCGCGGCGCCACCCTCTTCCGCGGCCGGCGAGTGCCAGCTGCCGGCTTCGTCACCAGAACCAGTTGCCGGTACCATCGTGCCAGTACCGCACCAAATAATCTTCTACAGGCCACCAGGTGAGCTCTGGTGGTCCGTTCTTCTTTTCGAACGTGCCTACAGTTCTCCTGGGATGCCACCGTCGTTGCAAGCCTCTCAGTTTCAAGGTTCCATCAAGTTGGAACAACCCACCTCTGAAGAACGCAATGAAAAATCAAGAGGCAGAGGGTCTGGGCCTTGTTCGTTTGCCCCGCTCCCTCCACATTATCTTTATAACAAATGGGAGAAATTTATACATCATAATAAAATAATGATGAACCCCGTTCAAATCTCCCACAACAACCTCCTGCAAATTCAAGAATAAGGAATAGAATCGAGGGGATTTCTTGAATTAAAAGACAAACCCTACCTCAAGAATTATTGGAGTCATCATGGTGGTGGAAGGAGAATCCACACTTTGATGAAGTCTCCAACACTCATCACTCCTGGTTCGATGCTGCCCGGGCTTCCGTCTTTGTCATTGGAAGGTGTCGCGTCACTGCGCCTGAGGTTTCTTGCTTGGTGAAGCTGTTTCAAAACTCCACCCCAAGCCTCAATTAAATAGAGGGGGAAAAGGTGAGTAACACACCGAGGAATTAATGAGGTTAATTTAATTAATGAACCTCTTAATTCCACAAAGGTTTGGTTACAAATAAAGGAGATTCAAGCCATTAATTGGCTTGTTAAGTCACTGGTCCCCACCAACGCCACTCATCTGCTGGAGAAAAAGAAATAAAATAACTTGTTAAGTTATTTTATTATTTTTCTGTAAAGTCCAAAATTTAACTTTTTCTCCCGACCTATTGTGGTTGAAGTGAAGCTTCCCCTAAGAGAATCTTGACACTGCGTATTCAACGGTGCCCTTGGATTTTTAATCTGAGCACCAATTCAAAAGATAAAAAATGCCGCCCGCACGTTTACTGAACGTACCTAAAAAAGTTCATAAATTTATTCTGGGCACACTGGGCCTTGGAATCAAGTGCCATTAATTTTCACAGACTCATAATAATCCCAAATATTTATAAAAAATTATATAGAATTTTCAGGGTATTTACATTCTCCCCACCTTAGGTCTTTTCCCCAAAAACTACAACAAAACTAAGGGAACAAAAGGGGGTACTGAGGACGTATCTGAGCCTCCCAATCCCATGTTATATCCTAGAGATTCCCATGCTTCCAACGAACTCACACCAAAGGAATCAACTTCCCATGAAGGACCCACTCCTATCAATCCTCTATCTCCATCGGGAACTCCGTAAACGTCACCCCATCATCGATGTCCAGCTCACCCCATTCGATAACATGTGATGGATCATGCACGTATCTCCTTAGTTGGGACACATGGAAAACATTATTCACCCGATGCATCTATTGGGGAATATCTAGACGGTACTCCACCTCTCCTACTCTGCTAAGGATCTGGAAAGGTCTGATGAACCTCAAAGATAGCTTTTCGCCCTGGCCAAACCTCCATAATCCTTATCGAGGTGAGACCTGTAGAAAGACAAGGTTTCCCTCCTCAAACTCCAAGGGTATTTATTTCCTGTAAGCATAAGACTTATACCATCTCTGTGTAGTCTTCATCCACTCCTAGATGATCTGCACCTTATCTGTGGTAGCTTGTACCAACTCTGGACCCATAAGTTCTGACTCCCCTAGGTCTGTCCAACAAAGAATTGATCTATATGGTCTCCCATACAAAGACTCAAAAGGATCCATGAAGATTGCAGAGTGGTAACTATTTTTGAAAGAAAACTTCACTAGGGGAATGTGGTCCTCCCAACTACGACCAAAATCGAGGACACAAGCATGAAGCATGTCCTCGAGTGTCTGTATGGTCCGCTCCATCTGACCATCTATCTGAGGATGAAAGACCGTGCTCAAGTGTAGCTAAGTCCCGAATGCCTCCTGTAATCCCTTACACAAGTAATATATAAAACATGCATTGCGATATGAGATGATAATCAACGGCACTCCGTGAAGTCGCATTATCTTCTGCACGTAGAGGCTTCCCAAGCTCTCTATTGACCCCTGCTCTCAGATGGGTAGGAAGTGGGATGACTTGGTGAGTTGGTCAATGATCACCCAGATAGAATTGTGGTCCCTAAACGTACGTGGTAGCCATGTCACGAAGTCCATGGACATACCATCCCACTTCCACTCTGGTACCTCAAGTGGCTGAGCTAAGACTACTGGTACCAGATTCTCATCCTTCACTTGCTGACAAGTGAGGAATCAGGATACAAACTCTTCCATTGCTTTATTCATCCCTGGCTACCAGTACTGACTCTGGAGGTCCTGGTACATCTTCTCCACTCTAGGATGTACCACTAAAGGGGATTTGTGGAAATCCCTCAACGCCTCTTCTAGAAGCATCACTGGTACCATAGTGCATCTTCTGAAGAGGAAAATGTGCTCCCTACCTTCATAAAATCCCCCAGGAGTCTGTCCTGTGGATATCTGAGCACATCGAGCCTTGCAGTCAACATCCCTAAGCTGTGTCTCCCGAACTCGCTAAAGAAGTGGGGGAGTGATAGTCATAGACTGGAGGTAAGATGCTCCATCTCTATCCACGAAGGATATCTCCAATGCGGCTAGATGCTCAGTCACCTCACTCAACAGCTGTAGACCAGACCTCCTATTGAGTGCATCAGCTACTACGTTCCCCTTACTAGGAGTATATACTATCTAAAATTCATAGTCCTGTGGGAACTCTATCCATCATCGCTATCTCAGGATCAGGTCCTTATGTGAGAAGATATACCTGAGACTCTTGTGATCAGAGTAAATAGTAAACCATTCACCCATTAAGTAGTGTCGCCACATCTTCAGTGCAAAGACCACTACTGCTAACTCCAGGCCATGAGTAGTGTAGTTATGCTTGTGCTGTCTCAAATTCCATGAGTCATAAGTGATCACTGCTCACTCCTGCATCAGGACACAACCTAGTCCAGTCCCTGATGTGTCTAAGTAGACTACATACCCAACACCTTCTTCTAGTAGCCTCAAGATGGGGTCACTCTTCAGTCTCTACCTCAGCTCCTGAAAACTCTGCTGGAACTTCTCTATACACAACATAAGTCTTCCCCTTCTTCTTCAAGGCTGACAAAGGTTCCTCTACCCTAGAAAAGTCAGGTAAAAATATCTAGTAGTACCCAGCCAATCCCATAAAACTCCACAACTCAGTCAAACTTCTGGATGGTTCCCAAGAAAGCACTACCTCTATCTTCTCCGAATCCACAAAAACTCCAGCATCCGAGATAACGTGCCCCATGAAGTTGAATTCCTGTATAAAGAACTGGAACTTCGAGATATTTCCATAAAGCTAGTCCTCTCAGAGTGTATCCATTACTATCTATAGGTGCGTGGCATGCTCCTCCTCCGACTTCGAGTATATCAAGATGTATTCAATGAATACCACCATGAAGTGATCAAGGTATGGATGGATGATCCTGTTCATAAATTCCATGAACACTGCTAGATTATTGGTCACGTCAAAAGGCATCACCAAGAACTCGTAATGGCCATACCGACATCTGAAGGCTGTCTTCGGTACATCCTCATCCTGTACCCTGAGCTGGTGATAGCCTGATCTGAGGTCTATCATTGAAAACCATCTAGATTACTTCAGTTGGTCTAAGAGATCATAAATCCTTAAGAGTGGATACTTGTTCTTCACGGTCACCTGGTTCAGGTGCTGATAGTCTACACAAATCCTCAAGCTCCCATCTGCCTTCTTGGCGAACAAGATCGGGGATGCCCATGGAGAAACACTGGGCCTTATGAACCCCTTTACCTGCAAGTCCTCCAGCTGTAACCTCAGCTCACAAATCTCCACAGGATCCATTCGATATGATGGTGTAGATATCAATGCCATCCTGGGGTAAATGTCGATGTGAAAGTATAACTCTTTACGTGGAGGTAGTCCCAAAACATCATCAGGAAAGACATCAGCATACTGGTCCACCCCTACAGGATAACTTGGACTCCTCACGTCAACTACTCCGAGAGTGAGGCTAGCCAACTGATGAGTAATTGGATTCACCCTCCTCCGAGATAGTCCATCCCATACTTAAAAGGTTTCCTCCTCACCAGTGAAGCTAAACTTGATCCCATCCTTGTGGACACAACACACTTTGCACCTAAAACAATCGATCTGAGCATGGACTATGGATATACAATCCATACCCAAGATGACATTGTAAGGCCGCAATGTTGCTACTATGAGATCCTAGCCGAAGCTCTTACCTCTTAGAGTAAGCTCACACTGTCATTACCAGTGTGTAATCGTCGAATCATCTCCTGTAGGAGTCTATAATTTTAAGGATTGAACCAACAAATCCATAGGAATCTCTGAGCTCTGAACGAGTTCCATGGCAATGAAAGAGTGACTAAAACCTGTGTCTATAAGTAATGTAGCTAGGGTGTAATATACACAGATACTACCTCTAATCATATCTGGAGTGCTGTGGTCGTAGGCCTCAGCTGCCTGAAGTTGTGCTTTCCCCTGTACACCTACTCCATGTGGTCGGGGTAGACCTCCTGGTGGTGGTGGTGGTAGAACCTCAAATCGCCGCCCACCGCCTATTGCATAGCCTGCTCCTCTACCTCGTCTTTCGACCTGTGAAACTCCTTGCTCAAATATCTGCCTCTGCCTCGGTGGTCTCTCGACCATCTAATGATTGTCGGTATGGCGAGTTGGGAAATCACAAGCCATGTGGACCTGCCCACCACACGTGAAAAAAAATCTTCCTCCCAACTGACCTTCTCTACCTCGCGAGCTTCGAACCTATGACCCTATATCCTGGGGTCATCCATCAGTGGGTCTGACCCACTTAGACCAATGAATAATCTGTTTACTGCCTCCTGTAGATGACTCAGATACCTGTCTTCCAGTGGTGGATCTCACCGTTGGTGCCTATTCAGCTATGAAGCTCTCCACAAAAAATGCTCGCTCGTGCACTCCAGTCTACGTTGGGATATTCAACGATATCATTGATGCTCTGATCTCCCACCGGAGACCCCACTCAAAGGTCCAGGACCTGAATAATAGGTCTCGTACCATATCTGTGGAGTAACGTGAGAGGTTAGTGAATCTCACCGAGTACTGGGCTACTGTTAGGCTACCCTGCTGTAAGTGTAGGAACTCATGAATACGCACATAGTGTAGTGTCACTGGAATGAACTCCAACCTGAAGAGGCTCTCAAAGTCCATCCAAGTGATGGTCACCTCATCATGTGTCTGGAGATTCAGACTCCACCATATCCCTGCTATGCCTTGGAAAAGGCTTTCATCTAGGATAACCATCTGCTCTGCTGGTGTCTCAACCAAGAGAAAAACTCTACCCACAGCCTCCAGCCAGTCCTCAACTGCCTGGGGATCTGTCTCGCCTCAAAACCTTGGATTCCTATGTCTCTGGAACTTGTGAAATGCACTCAGTGGGCGTTCACGGTCTGCTGGTGGGTATTGTGGAATCTGCTACCCAACAGGTGGTGGTGCTGTTGGTTCACCACCCGAAGGTGCTGCCATATTAAGAGGACCATGCATCGAAGCCTCATGGCTCAGTGGGCCGTCGTCGTGTACTCTCTCGGGAATCCTAGATGGCTGTCTACACGGTGACATCCTGAAAATAAATAGGTGTTCCATGTTCAATAAGTTATACATAGTGAGATCACTCAAAAGAGATCAAATTAAAAACATTTCAAAATACACGCAATCAGTGTTTCCGTGCACCGAGTCAGAAATCAGGATTCAGGGTCTTGGTGTATGGATATGTCGGCAGCCACACCAACTCTAGACTCCCCGAACTGAAAACCATACTCAAAACACTTAACACTATTACTCCATTAGAAAGTTTAGAGTTCTAGTTCTTTGGAAGAACCGACTCCTCTGATACCACTTTGTCACGACCCGCCCCCCAGGGCCCATGCCATGACTACCCCAAGCCCGCCTTCCATAGGCCAGGGGTTGACAACTAGCACCGAAAAGGCGTATCCCTAAAACATAAAGACATTGCCTTTAAACCTATACAAACACACAATCCAAGAACACAACAAGATACAATCATGAAGTAAAATTGCATTAGTGAAGGTGTGTACTAAAAGTAAAGAGGCCAAAATACAAGCCCAAATAAAAGGTACAACTACAACTGAAAACAGAAAACAACTCCTAGAATCGTTCACCGAGGATCCTACCAGATGGGTAGGTACATCTTCTCTCCACTTCTCTCCACGTCAGCCAATCTCCTCCGCGTACCTCCTGGTCCTGGCTCCCTCAAGTCTCATCCAAGCTGCTCTTTGTTTACATAAGACACAACAAGGTGCAAGAAAAGACTGTGCAGGGGTGAGTATAACAATACCCAGTAGGGGCCTTGATACCCCTGATGGTCCCTCAGAATTACAAAAAGGAAAAACACAAAGAATTCTCTCAATCACAAAGAACGAAGAAAAATACACAGCTCAAACCAGGTATAAGTAAAGCACAAAAGTACAGATGATTAATCAAGAGGCTAGATCATCTTATTCTGTCGAGAGACACTAATGCTGACCATACGGAGTCTGACCCACGCAGTATTGATAGGCACTAACCCCTGCAAGACCCACACAGGATCCAACCTGCCCGGAGTCGATAGGTACTAACCCCTGCTGACCCACATAAGGTCTGACCCACACATGATCGATATGCGCTGACCCACACAGGATCACTGAGCATTGACCCACAAAAGATTTGACCCACACAGGATCCGTATGCACTAACCCACACAGGATCGCTGAGTGCTGACCCACATGGGATATGACCAACATATGATCGATAGGTGCTGACCCACACAAGATTTATTGGTACTAACCTCCGTATGATCTATCTCCAACCTCCTCCTCACTGCCAGCCACTGGATTCCTGATCATAGCACACTTAATTCTGGGAGAACCACTCCTTAAGACATCAGTCGTAATTCAACCAAAACGAAGTCCCAAGAAGAAGTAACAGGATGATCCGTCATGTCATAAGGGTTCCTATGCAATAGGCGACGCATCAACCAGATGCCCAGTCTATAAATTATTGGCATTTTAGTGCCGAAGGCTTGGTTAGATTCGGAGTCGATCCAAACTTTCCTAACTACAAATTTCTCCAAAACTCTCGTGGAGTATCTCAAAAGAACCGTATCTCTCAAAGGATACCAGCACCATAGATGCTTCATCAAATGGACGTCCGATTCGCAAGTTATGATCACTTAAGCGTATTTGGGCTTGAGAGGGGTCCGGGTCCGGTCCGACCCAGCCTGGGCTGACCCAAACTGGTTGGGCTAGGCCATGGACCGGCCCAGCCCGTTGGCTGGGTGTGGCCCACCGGGAAACGCGACCCGGTGCGCTGGCGCGGCTCGCCAGCTCCTGAACGGCTCAAGAAGAGGTGTTCATCTCTTCAATTAGCGGCATCACGTGGCTTCACCACATGGTCTGTGGGACCTGTGGGGCGTGGGTCCCCCATCCTGTTGCGACTTCAATACTGCAGATCCTTCACCCCAACGCACAATGATGCACCACCTCTTCTATGTGGCTGACCGGTTGCCAGTTTCCCCTTTGGGTCCACTGCGGCGCCAAGCGACACCACCCTATTCCACGACTGGTGAGCGTCGGCCACCGCCTTCATCGCCGACACCAATTTTCGGTGTCGCCGCACCGGTGCCGCACCAGTGAATCTTCTGCGGGGCATCGTGTGAGCTCCGATGGTCTGTTCTTCCTTATGTATGCACCTATGGTCCTTCAGGGATGCCACCGTCATTGCATGCCTCTCGGTTTCAAGGTTCTGTCAATTTGAAATAACCTGCCTCCAAAGAACGCAATGAAAAATCAAATGGCGGAGGATCTAGGCGTTGTTCATTTGGCCTGCATCCTTTGCGTTATCTTTATAACAAGTGAGATTAATTTATACATCATAATAAAATAATGATAAAACCCATTCAAATTCCCTGCAACAACCACCCGAAAATTCAAGAACGAGGAATAGAATCGAAGGAATTTCTTTAATTAAAAGACAACCCCTACCTCGAGAATTGTTGGAGTCATCACGGCGGTGGAAGGAGAATCCATGCTTTGATGAAGCTGCCGACGTTCGTTGCTCCCGGTTCCTACCCGAGCTTCCATCTTTGTCGGTGAAATGTTTCACGTCACTTCTCTAGAGGTTTCTTTCTTGGTGAAGCCATCTCAAAACTCCACCCCAAGCCTCACTTAAAAATAGGGGGAAAATGTGAGTAACACACCGAAGAATTAATGAAGTTAATTTAATGAATAAACCTATTAATTCCCCAAAGTTGCGGTTACAAATAAAGGAGAGTGAAGCCATTAATTGGCTTGACAAGTCACTGGTCCCCACCACCGCCGCTCATCCGCTGGAGAAAAAGAAATAAAATAACTTGTTAAGTTATTTTATTATTTTTTTGTAAAGTCCAAAATTTTACTTTTTCTCCCGACCTACTGCGATTGAAGTGAATCTTTCCCTAAGAGAATTCCGACACTGCAGATTCAAAAGTGCCCTCATATTTTTAATCTGAGCACCAGTTCAAAAGATAGAAAACGCCACCCGTGCGTTTGCTGAACATACCTAAAAAAAGTTCAGAAATTCATTCCGAGCACACCGGGGCTCGGAATCAAGCGCCCTTCAATTTTCACAGACTCATAATAATCCCAAATATTTTAAAAAAAATTATATGGAATTTTCCTGGTCTTTTCATGAAACATAAAATAATTTCCCTGATTGTGATGCCATTATAAAAGTATTATCCTTTTTACCTTCCACACTAAAACTCTCCTTTATGAAGCCTATTTCATCAACACTCATATCACTCCTATTTTCAACCCATTTTTAATTGAAAATAAGCAATTCAAATGTTGTACAATCCAACCCGTATATTTATTTGATACTATGAAAATATGACATATTCAAATAAATTGGATTTATATCCTTAGAATCAAATATGTGAATCACTTCCTCTACAAGAATAAATCCACTATTTTTTATAATGTTTTAGTCATTGTTTTATTTTGTATTGAACATATAAGCATTATTTACAAAACTAGTGTAATATATCACATGTGCATTTGGTCCCTTGTTTATCCATCAAAGTCATTCGAAAATTGAGGTTGGATATTTTGATATCCCCTAAAAAATTTTATCTTAGAATCATCCTATAAAATATTGATTATGTTTATTTTATATCCAGCCTTCACCCCTTAATGGATTATAATCTCTAATAATTTATTTGAGGGATTCAACATATGGATCAACATCTTCACTATTATGTGAAATGTAATGGTGAGCTTGCTCCCACACTATTATTGTAATTGTAACAACATCTCTTCTAGAAATCCCTTCACCCATAAGGCATCTATTATGATGAGACATTGAGAGACCAATTTTGACAATAGATGATAGGTAATCGATACAAAATTCAACATCTTCTTCAATAATATATCATTTTGCAATACAACCTTATGGACGACTTCGATTCTTGATATAACATTTAAAAAATCTTCATATACCATTCAATGAGATATATCCATCTACAATGGGAAGGAACACATATTTGAACCTCTCTGACATACTGAACAATTAGGTGGACCATTATATCAAAAAATGATTGTTGGAAGAACATTTATAATTCACATAATATGATTGAAACCTCTTTATTCATGATTGAAAAATTCACCGGGTATATAATATTACTGCATATGGATTTGAAAAAGAAGTAGATTTTGGTTAATGTATATCGTATATTTTTATAAAGAATTCAATATAAAGAAACAAGCATCAAATCTTACATCAAAACACTATAGTTGTGCGATTTTAGTCCCTGTAACATCAAATTAGTCATTGAAATGACATTATTGATATTTGATGAATACCCTTATAAAACTTTTACACCATTAAGTAAAATGAAAATTGAAAATTTTACTCTTTGGATATAGTTTACATTGTTGGAGGAAGAAAAGTCCACCCCTTACCCTTCACCAGTGCCAACGCTTCCCTTATCCCAATGTCAATCATACCCAAACTATCCTTGATGCCATATTTCTTTTTTCCAGGAACATTTAGCAATGTGTCAATAACTCTTTTGAATACATTTTTTTATATATTCATGACATCAAGAAAATATTTAAAGTACAAATAATTCTAAGACTAAAATTCATGGAAAATTGATCTCTTCTCCCAACCCGATTTTTAAAGGTTTTATTTATTATGGTTTACCGAAAAGAATGTCAATATATTTTACTTTATCAAACATTTGAACAATAGTTAGTGTAGATGGTGTTGTACCTTGTTTAGTATTCCCATTTAATTATATCATCTAGTAAAGGTATTTATATCATCAAGGAAAAAAATCAATTTCCTAAAAAATAGTCTTTGAGGAACGTTTCAATCGAACTGAGTGTCTAAATTCTTCAAAAATGTTCCACCCAAACATTCCTTTAATACTTTACCTAAAAAAATTCCATAACCAGAAAAGTAATTTATCATCCTTTACAACATGGAACTCAATGTGAATTCTTCACTTATATGAGCATAATACTTTGTAACACCTGTATCCCACATCAATTTCAGATCTTCATTCAATGGAGTCAAATGGACATTACTAAAATTATCCTGTTTCTTTGGTCCAAATATAAGTAGAGACAACATAATGTATTTTTTTTCATCATAACCATGTATAAAATTTATAATTTACCAACATTATGGGCCATGTACTGGGAGTACTAATCCTTACACTAAAATTATTTATTCTATCTTTAGATAACGCAAGATGAAATTTTCTCGGCTTATTTCCAAATTCTGAACACTCGTAATACATTTTCTTCCCCCGAGGAGAGTCTTATGCATGACATAAGTTCCCATATTTAATTATTTTATCTACATTCCATGTCAATTGTATAATAGTTTCTTGACATCTATATAGTCTTATAAACTGTGGAATGAAATTAAATTACAATATAAATTTTGAAGGACTTGATTAATTATTCTTATATCGATCCAATCCACACATAGTTCATTTTATAAGAGATACATGATCCTTAAAAAACAATTTGAAATAATTTGGAAATGAATTTAGTTTTTTAGAGATAATTCCCATTGAACATAGAATTTGTTTAGCATCATATGTTTGACATGTTAGTTCATTTTCTTCATATATAATATCATTTAGGTGACCAAGTAGTTATGTAAAGTTGTTGTTGCTCCATCTTCTTCCATATTTTATATCATATAACTTCAATATAGCTGATAATGTTATGTATTTAGTATAACCATTATACAATGGTTTTTTATAACAATTATTTAACTTCTCAAACAACTTTGTACAATCACAGAGGTTATATTCAATTTCCATTTTCATTTCTTCTATGCGATCTCCATCATCATTTACACTGGTATTCATATAAAATGATTCATAAACCAAAATATCTTTCCAATTGATGTGAAAGTTCAGTTTTTCCCCATTCTTAGTCCAAAATTTATAGCTCTGATATATTATGTAAAAAATCAAATGTTCTTTATAATCTTCTAGACTAATTTGTTTAAAATAAAACAAATTTAAACACGAACAAAGTATTATAGAAGCTTTGCATGCATTCTATTTTGAAAACATGATGAACTATTTAACTCCATCTTCATACTCATTTCTAAAATGATTAGCATGAATCCATTTTTGATTCATATCCATCCTATTAGGTTCATAAAATATTTACTTTTTATAGTTAATAAATAAATAAACATAAGATATTCCTTATCAAAGTTGAAATTAAAAGATAATTCTAATAAGGGGAAACCAATATTTGATTATTTCAAATAATTTTTGTATGCTTTGAATGAAATGGGTAATTGAATTTAAGAAAAGTATTAATAAGCTTCGGTAGATTTTATCCAATTAATTCATCAAAAATTATCACTAGTACCCTATATGGGACGAATACTGCTCAGAGTAGATAAAGAAACATTTTTGCATGACTAGAAGTGATGGGGGATGAGTATCAAGCAGAAAAATGTAATAATAACTTTTTGAAAGATGAAGCTGATGAGGATGATAGTCGTAACCTTAAAATTTTGTAAATCAACACATATTAATTTAAAATTCCAAATGTCATCTCAAAACCTATTTAAAAATTCCTAAGTTTTTTTTTGAATTTTTAAAACCCCACTTGAAACACATTTTTTAAAATTACACATTTAAGTTGGCCAATTTTTTTTTTGAAAACACTTAATGGGATATGAAACCACTTTCCAATAAAAACTTTTAGCATCAGGTGATTTTTTTTAAAATCATATTAAAAAACCATTAACAATATATTAAAATCTTAAAACCATTTCTATGGAATATACTAAAGGTAACCTCTACATCATGGTACTTAGTGGGGTAATTTGAATGGATTTTCGATGTCACATTTAAGTATATCATAATAGATGAATAGTAAAATGACATGATAGTATTAGTTCCACAATAAAAAATTCCCTATACATGTGAAAATTTTATAGAAATAAAAAATTATCAAGTGAACCCCACACTAACATGGAATAGCCATTTGAACTACATTAACCCAACTTCTACCCTATTGACAAGTGGAAGTTTTGATGATAAGGATTTTTAATATGGTGAAATTATATGGGAATGTATTGGTAGAAAACACTCTAATCATAAATGTTTGTTAAGAAGAAAAGAAGAATTTTATGTTGTGTCAATCCCTTTAAAGAGATTTCATATCCATAGAATCATAGGTGTATAAGAACATAGGAAATAGATTTTGGTTCATTAGACTACATTGGCATAGTACATGATTATGTGAAGTAAAAAATGATATAAAATGGGTAATATAACATTCATAATAGATTTAAAGTATGTTATAATATCAAATATAAAATATTATAATCATATAAATTAATTTTTTAAAATCATTTATAACAAAATAATCAAAATTTTAAATCAAATGGAAATGAACTAGAATCTTTAAATTTAATAAGGTGTAGCCTTTGAAAATTGTATAATGATAGTGAATATATGACCCCTAATGGATAAATTATTATGGGGTGATATTTAAATAGAATTATATTCATGAAATCATCTAAATAATGATTTTAAAACCCTTTAAAAAACATTTTATTTAGAATGAAAAAAGAAGATTATAAATTCAGTACATTTCCACGGTAATGCATTAGGGAAAGGGAATAATGAGAATAAATATATGACATCTCATGAAAAATAAATGAAATACATTATAATTAAATGGATATATAAGTATAGAATCAAATTCAAATGATTTTTAAGAGTGACTAGAACAATATTAAAAAATTATTGAATGAAGAATATAAAAGCCTTACATCAACAATGTAATAGATTAAGAAATGGGATTGATGAGGAGGGTGAATAACATATCATAAAAAATAAAGTAAATGTATGATGACATACTACAAATAGAACTGTAGAAATGTATTAAAAGGATGTTTAAAACATAATAGAACATAGGTGCTACAATTATAAATTAATTAGAAAAGATTAGAAATCCCTATATCGGCATAGTAATGGCTTAGGAAAACTGAATTATGATAGTGAATGAATAATACCTCATGAAAAAATTAATTACTATGGATATAATGTACTAGATCATAATGATATAATCTTATTAAATTTTAATTTATAGGAAATTTTAATAAAAAAATACCTATAGGAAAAGGAAGGGATATGAATTTGGAACCTTAACATTCATGAAATTCTTGGCTTAGATTATATCTTCCAAAAACAAAAATAATTTTAATTAAAGATAAATAAAATGAAGATGATCTTTGATAGGTCAATGAAAGAAGAAATTGAGCATCAAATTTGAATAAATGAGAAGAGGGAATGTGTATTTATATGTATGGATATTGGAATCCAATGTAAATAAGTATTCATTATTTTATATTTCCATTATCTCAAGTGATCTACTCCACCCATAATACCCCCATTAACTCCATTAATGTTACACTATATTTTTTTAGTAAAATGATATTGAAAATAATCAAAATTGATGAATTAGATCATTCATAAATATGCATGTTCTCTTATTTATAGTATGTTACCATATTTCACCAATTTATTACCATATTTTATTATTATTTAAAAAAAATCCAAATGTCACCCATTGTTTAATTTTAATATCCTGATTCAAAATATGTATTCTATTTTTTCAAATATGAATATAATTTTTTAATTTATATTTTACATAAATACTTTGAAATCAGTATCCATGTGGTAGATTTTTTTTCCAAAATAACTATATTATTATTCCTACAATAACAATATTATTATAATTCCTAAATTAAATAAATATGATACCCATATCATGATAATAACCCTTGAAATATTACCCATTAATTTCTAAAATAAAATAAAAAATACTATAAAAAATATAATTTCAGTGAAAAATATTTTACAAAATCATTAATAAAATGTTTTGAAGTATCAAAAAATGAACATATAATCTTTTACTTAGTTTAAAAATATAATAATAATAATATTGAAATTAAATTAAATAATAATTAATGATATAAATTCCTCATTAAATATATTTTTAGTGAAAAATAATATTTAAAAATTCATTTTATCATATATTTCACATGAAATTAACTATAACACTAAATATCTATATAACAACATAATAGGTTACATTTTTATATCATTATTAGACAATGTAAAGAATAAAATTCAAGTGAATTCATTACAACTAAAAGGAAATTATTAAAAAATACATAAATATGTCTGACATAGTTATAGAAGAATCATGAATTTGGTAAAATATTTTTTTGGGGGGTGGGGACGCATTACTTTTGCACCTTGAACCTAATCACCTAAAGGAGTATCATGAGAGGAACAAACCGTTAGTGTGACCTGGTGAGACTACCTAACATCCATATTGGCAAGGTGGTATAGTTGCACCTCACAACGTCTCTCACCAAGACGTGTGCCTCAATCCTCCTTTGATAAAAACACCCAAATAGATTTCATAAAAAACCTAAAATAATTTTTAAACACAAAATCAATTTATGAAAACTATCATAAATAATTTATTGGCCAAAAATATAATTTATCCTATGAATATAGAAAAATAAACAAGGCCAAGTCCAAAATAACCCAATTGAAAATCAATTACAATCCCTTAAAACCTTGAGCACCAAGAATATTTAAATACAATTAAACCCAAATAACAATTATAATTATAGAGAAACTAATTTTAAAACACCCAAGAACATGAAAAGATTAAAGAACAGGTAAATCATAAATACACTTACTTAAGGATATTATAAATGTTGCAAAACCTTTAGCAACAACATGTGGATGGCTTGAAGAAGAAGGGACAGTAGCGATGGAACCACATTGGAAAAAGGTATTGAATAATAAGAGAAATTGAAAAAAACATACATAAAGATATTTCCAAATAGGAAATCAACAAGTGAGGAGGAGGAGAAATTAACATACCATGGATTTGTCTGAGATAATTTAGAGATATTTCTAAGGCTTTGATTCATTCAAGATTGGATCCGTTTGAGCTTTGGATCCAAGCCTTGGATTTGTTTGATCCTTGATTCGATTCTTCATTTGAGCTTGGATTCGATGAGCAGGAGTGCCAGTAGGAGGTGGATTACTGAAAAATCTTGAGAAATAAGATCTAATACCGTCACAGTTTGGGTTTTTTAAATAGATCAGAGTACTTTTATCAACGCTTCCAAAAAAACACTGATAAAGATACCTTTTATCATCACTAAATTAATAAGCATTGATCAAAAGAATCATTATCAGTGTTTTTTTGGTGCTGATAAAATACATTTTTATCAACACTAAAACATTAGCACTGATAATGGATTTATAATTCTAATTATAAATAAAAGTAATTATATATATATATATATATATGTATTATAAGTTTATAATTATTTAAAAATATAATTATTTATTTATAATGATATAAATACTTTAAAAAATATATATTTATTATTTATAATTATAAATATATAATTTTATAAATATGGTTAAAATAAATTTATAAAAATATTTGTAAAAATATTTTTAATTATTTATTTATAATTATAAATATATTTATGTCATTATATATATTTATATAATTATATGTATATTTAAAAAATATATATAAATATAAATATAGTAAATATATCCTATATTTAAATATATTTATTATAATTTTATAATTATAAATATATTTATATCATTATATATATTCAAATAATTATATATATATATATTTAATTAATATATGTAAATATAAATATAAATATTGTAAATATATCCATTATTTAAATATAAAAATTATAATATTATAATTATTTAAATATATATAATTATTTATTTATAATTATATAAATACATTTAAAAAAATAATATTTATATATTTATATCATTATATATATTTATGTAATTATATATAAATAATAAATATATAAAAATATAAATATTAATATAAATATAGTACATATATTCATTATTTAAATAAATTTATTATAAATTTATAATTATTTTAATATATATAATTATATATTTACAATTATATAAATATTTTTTTAAAAAATAATATTTATTTATTTATAATTATAAATTTATAAATTTATAAAAATAATAAATATAAATTTATAAATATTTATTTATAAATATACTTTTAACATTATTAATGAATATATAATCTTAAATGTATGCATGTTAAAAATGAGTGAAATTAAATAACTACAAATTAGTGCACATTAAAAATATTGAAAAAATGGATAAGATTTATTAATTAAATATAAACTAGTAAGAAAATATGTATATAAATTGAAATAAAGATGAATATATACCGAAAATATTAAAACATAGTAAATAAATAAATAAAAATAAATAATAGAAAATTATTAAATTCCCCAAAAAATAAAAAATAAAAAACATTAAAAATGAATTAATACCTAACTGTAATAATAGTTAAAATAAATATATAAAATTTAATTATTAATAAAAAATATTTCAAATGTATCATGATATAATGAAATTTTAAAATGAATACTAAAATTTGAATAAATTACATAAATATCAGGTGTTTGTGTTTCTATATAAGATTTCATTAATTATGTAAATATTTGTGTGTGTGCGTTTTATATAAAAATGCATTAATTATGTATATGTACGTGAAATAAATGTAACAAATGTTTGATATATTTTAAATTGATAAATAAAACAACATTCAATTATATCCATTACTTGACGCAATTAATCAGTATTTTTAATTAATATTAATTTTTAATTATAAAACATTCTTCACTAAACATATGACTTAATTAATATAAATCATAAATATTTTTTATTATATAAATCATATATTAGGTAATATTATATACATTCATATATATATATATATATGAATATATATATATATATGAATATATATATATATATATGTTAAATGTATTAATCAATACTTATATATAAAACCCAATAAAAATGATTAAGAAATTAATATATTTTTAATTATTACATTTTATTCATTTTATTTATTTATACTTAATATATATTATTTATTACTATTTATAATTAATATATATTAATATTATTCATATTTATTACTAATTATTTCATTAATAATTTTTTAATAGTTTAGCAATTTATTCATTTTTATATTTTTTAATTATTAAAATTTATTCATTTTTATTTTTTTAATTATAAAAATATATTCATGTTATATATCTATAATATATACTATTTAATAGTATTTATAATTTATATATATGCAAATTAAATTTATTCTTTTTTATCAATAGTTATTTAATTAATAAAATGTTTACTATTTTTATTAATTTACACATTTTTTTATTATTATTCATTTAATTAATTCATTATATTCATTTCAAATATCCACATATTCAATATATACTATTTATTAGTATTTATAATTTACTTATATGGATATTAAATTTGTTCATTTTTATCACTAATTATATAATTAATATATTTTTTAATATATATATATTTTATAAAATTTACTCATTTTTAATTAATTAATTAATTAATTATTTCATTTTAGTTGAGACCATTATGGGCGCTAAAAAAGTGCTGATAAAGGTGGCATTTATCCGTGCTAAAAAACTATTGATATAGGGTGTCCATTATCGTCGCATTTTAGCGTTGATAAAAGGCATATTTATCAGTGTTATTATCATGTGTTGATAAAGGTCAATGCTATTAAAGGCTTGTTTTGTAGAAGGATGTAACGCCATGTTAGAAATGGTGGGTTATATCGTGAGATATGGTAACATGGATATAGAATATTTTTTAGGAATGCTGATGGTTTGGATGTGGGGGTTCAAGGAGCCTTGAAATCTACGATGGTTAATGGATAGAGGGGAAATAGATGGGTTATTCGAGGATGACCATCATGTTGGTAACATGGAATTCATAAGAATTAATTCATAGGTAATTGCTCCTAGAACATCAAATTTGAGAGAGAAATTTCTTATACTGGTTGTTACTTGGTAAAACAACCTTGGGAGTTGGTGCACTGTGAATTTTCAAAACTCTCAAGGGTGGTTTTTTAGAGAGAGATATGGTGGTTTGTTTCTTGGATTTATTGTGAAACATGATAAGGTTTTTAGAGAAAAGTTAGATTGATGCATGAATCATAAAAAAATGAATAATGGGGTGGTTTGTTTCAGTAAAGTGGCAGTGGTCACTATGATGGGTTGAAAATTGGAATTAGGGATTTTGTGAGGTTGAGTGTTGTCAGTTGATAATGGATAAAGAGAAGTCTTAGTTGATGAAGAACTGGGATAATGAAGAGGCATTGTAAAGAACCAGAATTTCCATGTAATTTTTTTAAATATATGGGAATTTTATGAGTCCGCGAAAATTGACGGCGCGTGATTCCGAGGCCCGGAGTGCCTGGAATGAATTTCTGAACTTTTGTTTGGGTACGTTCAGTAAACATGTGAGCGAGTTTTTCTAACTTTTGAACCGGTAATCAGAATTGAAATCTGAGGGCACCGTTGAACTCTCAGTGATGATATTCGCTTAAGAATACTTTCACCTCGACGATAGTTGGTTGAGGGTGAAAGTTAATTTTTTGGGTTTTTCGTGGAAATAATAAAATAAAATAATCACACATTTTATTTTATTTGTTGTAACCACCCATGTGAATATTTCACAGGTGGGGACCACCTGAACTAAAACCTCCCATGAGAGGTTATAGAGGTGCGGACCACCGAGCCTAACCTCCCATGAGAGGTTATGGTGGTGGGGACCACCAAAGGTTAGAAACCTCTTGAACTCCCTATTAAATGGGGAGAAACCTCTTGAGCTCCCCACTTAATTATGCCAACCCTCCCCATAATTTATTATGCCACCCATCAATCAATTAATTAAACCATTTTGAAATTGTGCCAACATAATTTAATTTGAAAACTTAAATTAAGAAGTTGGCTATATTTTCATTTTGGTGGAATTGGGGAAAAGGGTTGACAAAGGGGTGAGCTTTGGAGAATTGGGGGAAAGCTCTCCAATGAAGAATGACAACGCACGACTTTGACTTTATTTTTCAGGACATCCTCCAACATGGGACATCTTCAATCAAAGATCATCTTTCCCTCCCCAATGATGTTGTCTCCTCCCTCACAATCTCCATCAACGAACAATCCAAGTAGGGGTTTAATTTGTGTATGATTATATTCCCATGTTCTTCTTGTTTTTTATTAAAATAAAGAACATGGATGATTTATTTTGCGGGTTGTGGAAAAATATTTGCAAGAGGATAGGATTTGACGTTCAATGTTCATGTTCTTGATAAGCCGCTTGCTACCACTCTAACGCAGAGGGCACGGGCCAAACAAACATGGACCGACCCCTCCACTGTTCTTCTTGAATGGTGTACCCTTCACGAAGGAAGAAGATGACCTTAGTGAAGACAACCAGAGCAGGATTTTGGGCACTGAGGAGGCACGAGAACGGTGGCCGGCAACACCTACGGCCGCGACGAAGGCGACAGTACCGCCCCGTGGCCAAGACGTTGCTCTGTGGCCGAGCCACCATCCGCAGCCGAACCCCGCGGCCGAGCCGTGCCACCGCGGCCCTCCGAGCCGCCCTGCGGCACTTTGCCGTGCCGCTCCGGTCGAGCCGCCCCATGGTCGGGCCGCTCCGGCCAAGCCGCCCCGCGGCCGCTGCGCCATCCACGACCGAAACCCCCGCGGCCCCTCGCGGCCTACTGGACCGCCCAACGGGCCGGGTCAAACCGGACCTGGGCCCACTATGACCCATATATTTTTTTAGCCATAACTTTGGCACCAGACGTCCGTTTGATGAACCGTCAGCGGTGATGGAAATCTTGGTGTGAGACGGTCCCTTTGAGTATACCCTAATGGAGTTTTGGATTAATATGGAGAACAAACAGGTTGGATCGAGCACGAATCCAACTAGGCCCCCGGGACTAAAAGACTAATAACTCACAGACCGGGCGTCCGATTGATGCGCCGTCTATTGCGTTGAGACCCTTATGATGCAGCAGACATTTGAGATACTTCATTGTGGGATTTCATGGTAGTTGGAGTATCGACCATAAGCTCGTGGCGCGGATTCTCCCGGAAACGAGCGAGCATAGTGTAAGAACCCAGTAGCTGGCTGAGACTTGATGACTACTGACCTTTTTGACTCGGAGTGACTTGACAGGCCTAGTGGGGAGCACCTCTGTGTGATGCAGCAGACCCACGGTGGGGAGTGACTCTTTGTGACGCGGCAGACCCACAGTACTTGACAGGAGGGGTACCTCAGCAAGACACGGTGGGGAGCACCTTTGTGTGACATGGCAGACCCACGATACTCAATAGGAGAAGTATCTCAGCAAGTCACAAGAGGGATCAACTTTGTGTGATGCGGCAGACCCACAGTGGGAAGAGCCTCTGTGGGATGCGGCAGACCCACAATACTCGACAGGAGGAGTACCACATCAGTCCAAGATTAGTAGGAAGCGACTCTATGTGACGCGGCAGACCCACTATACTCGATAGAGGAGGGGTTCTCTAGCAGTTTAGGTGTTCAACGATGTGACTGGAGATGTTACTTGTTACTACCCCTAGAATAAATCCTGGTGTGAGCTGAGTCAGTTTCTCTATGTTTTTTCTCATGTTTGATATGGATTACTTGATAACTTAGGTATATGTATGGGAATATACCTAAGTAGGGTTATCTGTTGATTTCATACTTTGTGGTTTATCCTTGGTGTATTTTTGAGACCTTGAGGGTCTCGGGGTCCCTACTGAGTATCGTTATACTCACCCCTACATGGGATATGCCCACACCTTGTTGTGTTGGATGCAGACGACGGACAACGCTGACTGAGGCTGAGAGTACCAGGACTGGACGATACTCAGAGGTGGACCATACGGCGTGTCGGTACGCAGAGGATACGGGTGGACTTGGAGTGTTGAGGAGGCGATCTATACCTACCCTTCAGGTAGGAACCTTGGAGGACGATCGAGTACCTATATTTTCTCTTTCTTCAGTTATTTTGTATTTTATTTGTACTTGTACCTTTACTGTTGGGATTGTATTCCGACCCATTTACTTTCAACACTCTTTTGGTTATACAGTTTTCTTGTGTTCATATCTTGTTGTGTGATTGGTTTCGTGAGTTTACAGGTTATAAAGACAATTCCTTCTTAAATTTAGGGAAAACACATTTCGGTGCTAGTTGTCAGCCCCTGACCTATGGAAGGCGGGCTTGGGGTAGTCACGGCACGGGCCCCAGGGGACGGGTCATGACAGGCATATTAGTACCCTTTGTAGAAGAAATATCGTATATCATTGAATGTTCTTAATAAATATAAGATTTGGGTTGGGGGTCATTTGGATGAATTTAGTTCATCTCTATGGATAAGGTTGTTATACCCTTAGAGGATGGATTGTTTCACTATTCAGCGGTGATGACTAAGGGTCAGCTAGATTAAGTGAGGGTTTTTTGGAATGTTTGGAATTGTAGAACATAGAAGTAGGGATATAGGGTCATAGTTGATGGGCCATGATAGCCAAGTATCCTATAAGTAAATCCCATTGAGATGATTTTTTTGGTATAGTTGTGTTAGTGGGATGATAGTATAAAAAATAATTTAGTGGGGAGTGTCATAGAAATCCTTAGGTATGTGACCCATGCATCATGTGGTGGTAATAATTGTTAAGGATAATGGAATTCAGGTTATAGTATATAAGATATTGAATTAGGAAATGTTTTGTATGGAGTAATGTTTACCCATTTTTGGTTTGAGGACCATGAAATATTTAGAGCTTCATCTACCTTAGTTGTTACTATTATCATGTTTGGTAATTGATGGTGGATGTGATTAAGTTAATGAGTCGATCAAAGATCAAGTGTTTGATGATGTCATCTAGGTTAAGTTACTATGTGTGAACCAATATTTATATCTATAGAATCCTAGTATTATTTTTGAGTAAATTAGTGAAATATGGAGTGGAAGAGTGATAATAAATTTAATTGAGTTTTGGAAATTATTTAATGCATATGATATGTAATTTGGATGATTATTGATTCACATATAGTGCTAGTTCAGATGTTTTTAGAGAAAATATTATGGGGATAGATTTGAATTGGGGGAGAGGACTTATAACTAGTCAAAATCAAGTATGAGTGATGAAATTAGATTATAATGGTTGGATCAATGATTTTGGATTGTACTTGATGCTTCTTGGGTATGAGTGGTGTAGTTGTAAATACCAACATTATTATGGGCTGTGAAATTTAGAGAAAATTTGACTTCTTGGTTTGAGAGTAAGGATAATTTTGAGATTGGGGATTTGTATCAGAATTATAGGAGTTGGAAGACACTTATGGATATTTTTAAATGTGTTCTGAGTGTTTCGGGAGGTTCAAAAGGTGAATTAAGGGGTTTCAGTGAAAGTAGAGACCAGTTAGTGAATTATAGCATTACTATAGTTCATACTACATTCCTAGTAGACAACCACCATATAAAACTATCCTAGGAAGTGGCATTATAGGGCCTAGAGATCCACCAACCAGAAAATGGTGGTGCACTTGTTGGTCGGTGGAGCACCGGGTTCCTGGTGATGGTTTTCCAGGTACCGGGTAAGCCAGAGTGTTATTTCTTCTAGTGATGGGTAAAGGGATTTTTTAGATCCCTTAGTTAGCCCCTACTTAGCAGTATCCTCTTTTGGTTGGATGAACCAATAGGAGTAGATTCCCCCTTTCCCTCTCTAGAACCATATTTTCTACTATGGAACCATGATGTATTAGACTCATTTATTCACACCAAAATTAGGTATCCCTCCCCCTTCTCACTTTTTCATTATTATTTCTTAACATCTTTAATTTTTGGTTGTTCAATCTTGGGTTTTGATGAAAAATTGCACCAAATTATGGTGAATGCATTTTGATATTTTGGGTCTTTGAGTTGTGGGTTTTTATGGATTTTTAAAGATGAAAGATTTAACCCATAACTAGTCTCTTTATTGGAGGTACATCACTAGGTATATTTTTCAATGATTTCTGAAAAATTTGATCTAAATTCCTGATTTATTAGATATTTAATGGTAGATATTTTTTTCATAGGAATAATGGAATCATTCTATGGGATTGTAAAAATGTATTCACTCAAGGTTTTTTCTATGGGAGGGTTCTTAGTGAGATTTTGATGATTACACATTCTTTAATAAAAATAAATAAATAATTATAATTATTTTGAATTAATTTTCTTATACCAAGTGATGTTAGATAAGGTTTTTAGGAATATGGTGAGACTTGTTCCAAATGTGGATATAGATGGAAAAAATTACTTTTGGAAAATAACTCAATTCTGGATGTAGGTTTAGATCCCAATAATTTTTTTAGAATAATATTGAGATCTCGAAGAAGATTTTTTATTGGAGAATATTATTGAGTTCAAAGGAAATGTATCTAAGATCTATTTTTCAAGAATATTCTACTACGATTTTTTATTTTTTATAGAGAAGAAAATTTAGAGAATATTTCAAGTATATATGTTTTGGATTTTATTTTAATGAATAAATTAGATTAAAACTCACATGATATAATGTTTATTATATATGGTGAAGGTTTTATAGAGTCATGGGGTATTATAAATAAAGTTTGGAGTTTTTTTTAAATAACATGGAAATGTAGTTTAAGTTGAACCAAAACTTTTTATGGTTGGATATGGAAAATTGGATGAAAATGAAAAAGGCATAATCTTTTTAATGTTTATAAAGATCATCATAAGGTTTATCTTACTGTGAATAATAGAAAAGGAAAATTGGTATGGTTATTTCCTATCATTTTTAAGGATGGAACAATTATGAAAAATTTTAAAGGATATTTCCTAACATTGTTTTCTAATCTTCATAAGGTAGAATCATATCCAAAAAATGGCAGTGGAAATTTTTTTAAGGTTCATTTTTATCTCTATAAGGTTAAGTAAATAATTTAAAAGGTTGTCTCAAGACATTGTAAGGTTGTTTTTGTGAATTTATAAGGTTGTATCAAGACATTTTAATGTTGTTCTTTTTCAGTTTGTAAAGGTTTCTCAAGATCTTTTTAAGGTTATTTTAATATTTTTAAGGTGGATTCCCATATTTATAAACTTTATTTATGAGGTAAAGGTACTTCATAATGTTTTCCATAGTATTTCATAATATTTCTAGTAATATTTATACAGTTGATCCAACTTCATAAGCTTTTAGACTTAGAAAAATTCTGAAGTTAGATGAGAATATTGGAAGTTTAAAAAATAACTATTGGGAACTACTATAGTTAGATTTAGAAAACATTGAATGGATTAATAATTTCTTAGTGAATCACCTAAATAAATTTACTGTGATTTAAAATGACTAAATTAGATGATTCCTGTACCAAACTTCATTTAAAATAAAAATAAAAATGATTTTTTTATTCTTACATAATAAATAAATGCTTCATGCTGTGAAAAAATATAATTTTAACACAATGAACTAGAATGAATTTTACATAATAAAGAAGAAGTGTCAAATGAATAATAATCATATGTTGTGATTAGTTTCAAGGTGATTATTTCACTATTTTTAAAATTTTTAATTCATAATTTGGGAGTAAATTTTAGTGTTATTGTGAAAGATAATATATTTTTAGTGGTGTGAAAATATTATATGTTTTATTATCAAGTGTAATATGTTAAAATATTAAAAAATAAAAGAATAAAGAAGATAAATAATAATATTAATCTAATATGCATGTAAATATTAGAGGAATAAGAAATAGCATAAATAAACATGATGAGAATATAATTTAGAGGAAGAATCTCATATTATTAAAATAATTTTTATATTATTGTAAATATGTGTAAATTAGATAGATAGTCAGAAGATTTTTTATTACATGAGTTCAAGGATATAACCTTTTCGTTTATAATGAATAAGTTTATATTAGTATACTATAAGATCTTAAGTTAATCTGAATCATACCAAGGGTTAAAATTCTAAACATGAAAGGTGAACCTTGTATATATATTGTTCCTAATATGTGCATATTTTATTGTGTTAAATCATTATACTTTTTATTCACATTAAAATATGGAAAATATTGTTTCTAAAGAAACTTATGAATAATTTTTAAATTAATGATTCATCCCTAGTGATATAAACTTATCCATGGGATCTTTTAAATTAGAATAAAATCCCAGTTACCATCAAAGACTTTATGCTATTTAGAGTTTGAAGAAATATCCCTCTCCCTAGTTGGAGATTTAGTCAATATTTTTATTATAAATATAGACTGCATAAAATCATTGAATAGTAAGGGGATTCCCACTTTAATGGGAAACAATATTACTTTTATAAGGATTAGATAATTACTTATCTACTATTAATTAGTTTTCATGTATTAGAGGATGTAATAGATGGTTTTACTCTGCATTTTAAAGGTTATTTTTTGATTTTTTTGATAGAAAGTAGTTATATAATGATGGAACTTCTAATAATTACATTCTATTATCTATTTTAGAGATATAATTTTTGAATATTAAAAGAATCAAGAAAACAAAAGGGATATGGGATAATCTCAAAAAAAATTATAAAGTAAATAAAAAGATTAAGTAAGAAATAAAAAATATTTTATGATTTAAGTATGAATAACTGAAGATAAAACATGATGAAATTATAGAATAAATTTTTACAAGTGTTAATGAAATAGTGAGAACTGTTGGAATTTTTGGTGAGAAGTTAGAGGATTCAATAGTTTTCTAGAAAATTATTTGCATTCTTCTAGGTAGGTTTGATGCTAAACACAAAGCACATAAAAACCAATATCTAGGTATAGTTTTATAGATGATATATATAGTATTATCATTACTTATGATATAAATAATGGAATAATTTTTAAAAATAAGGTTAATAATTAGAATGAAATTAATTTTAAAGTCTTCAAGAAAGAGGAAAGTAACAAGAATATTTATGAAGATGAAGTTGATTGTTCAGATATAGAAGAATATGTGGATCTGAAGTCTGATAAACTTGCATCTTTTATCTTAGGAAGTGTGAGAAGAGAAAAGGGAAATTTTAAGGGGAGTCTTACATTGAAATGTTTATGGATCCATTTGATATATCATATTAAATTTTCCAATGTTAAAAGATGAAGAAGTTAGTAATGATAAGGTTAAAAGTATAAGGAGATTATATAATAAAAAAGTCACTAAATTTTATAAATTAATGTTTTTATGAAGGGAAAAGTAAGAATATCTATAAATACAAGAAGATAAATTTCATTTATATATTAGATGAAAATAAAGCAGTGTTGATGATGAGAAAATTGAGACATCCAATAAATCTAATGAAAAACTATTGATAACTGTGGTGAATGAGGAAGATATCACCTGTGATGAAACTAATGAGTTTTAAAGTGATTAATATATATAAATTTCATTTATATTAAAGATATAACTCAAGGTGTGAATTTTAAAGATCTAAAAATTTGAGAAGGAGATCAAAAATTTGAAGAAATATCTTCAATCTAATATAAAAGAAGAATTTTTTCATGATAATAAAGAATCAGGGTTATAGAAAAGGATTGATTATTTTTTAATATTATTTATGATGAATATATTTAAAAATTCATGGTTGAAAAATGAGTGTTTATGAATGAAAATGATCTTAAACTTTTTCAATAAAAAGTGGAGGAGGCTGAAAAGTAATTTATCAAATTCATATCCATTTTTTAGATTTATTTTTATTAAGTTAAAGAAATTTATAAGAACAATGATGATGAAATTGAAAATAATATAACACACTCATAGGGTGCAAATTATCATTGAATTTATAGTTTATATCTTATATTTAATAAAATTTTAACCATGCCATTTTCCTGGAAAAATAATGTGGCACTCATAAATAAAGATTTTCCGAGGACTCATAATTATAAAATAATTTCTATAATTGGTGATTCAATTTTTTTTGGAAATAATCCCAAGTAGAATAGGAATGTGTTGGGAGTATACAATAATTCTGGGTTTAGAAAATGGATATGTTATTTATGACTCAAATAATAAATAAAGTTATGTGTCAAATTCTTAACAACATCATATTTTTATAACTAAGTATGCCTTTTATGGATCTTATTGGAACTATGGAGGCTTTCAGAATACAAAAATAATATTTTTGTTTAATAAAAAAATATATTTATTTGTAAAAATGATTTATAAGATAAAGTTTTATGGGAATTAATACCAATAAAATAAGAAAATTCCAATAGAAAATTGAAAATTATGGATTTAAAATTGAGAATAACTTTCAATAATTAGAATAAGTTTATTGAATATGTGACCAACCAGAATGATTTTTTTAATATTTTATCACAATTATACCATAATTCTTGAGTATGAATTATAATAATCATAAGTTTGAGATGTATAATTGGAAAGTAATTTTTTTTATATAAATAATCCAAAGATAAATTTCCATGGATTTAGAATTCCAGATGTTCTTCACACATGAAATGGGATTAAAAGATCATAAAAGGTGTTGAAATGTGCATGGAAGTCATAATTTCTATTCAATATGATGGATAATTTAATATTAAATGTTTTAGTTTAGCATTAATTGGTAATGTAAAGTTTAATCCCAAGAACACTATATATATTGATGGGTTGGAACAAAATATGATAATTGTGTCTCAGTTTTATGATAAAGGAAATGAGGTGAATTTTTAGAAATATGGGTTCTTGGTTATGAGGAAAAAATATGGAAGTGTTATTATAATATTAATTTAAATAAATGGTTACTTTTTTTAGACTTGAGATACTAAAAATTAATAATACTTAAGCTTGATCAAATAAAATATATTATTGCATTGAAGACATCATCATCTAGGAAAAATAATATAACAAATATTACCATATGAGATAATTTCCATGATTTAACCATGATAAAAATTGTAAAAAATTGGATTTTATCTACATATAAAAAAATGTAGATAATTTATTCTTCACACAAGAACATTAAGATTCAAATATTTCATCCATTGGAGCTTATCCATTCAAAAATTTATTGCCCAATAAATAAGTAATCATAAAATAGAGATAAGTGGTTTATTTTCATTATTTATTAAGTTATTTTTATTTTTTTATTATTTTTATGAATCATAAATCAAGGGATCAAAATATATCCAATGTTTCAGGTGTATTGAAAAGGAATGCGGTTTCATTTTGAACATGATTTAAATAGAAAATACTGTGGAATATTCTAGTGGATGATTTGATATTTATCTTCAGAATAATGTTATTTACCATGATATAAATGAAAAATATACAAAAATGGGGTTTAATAATGCAATACCATAAGTTTAATAGATATGGATCATACCATGTTTATAGAGCATGATACTTCTCTGCATTTTGGGATACAAGATTTCAGTTAAGTGGTTCAGATTCAAAATTCTTTTTAATATAGAAAAAATTCAAATATTTCAATATGTTATATATATATATATATTACAATAATACCTATAATTTAAATATATAATGGTTTTTGTAATCCATTGTGTAATCAAAGTGAAAGGTTAACATCATGGGAAGTTTGAGAAGGTAGAGAAGATGATATCTTCCTTGACTATCCTCTAAATAAAAGAGGATTCCATTGTTATAATAAAGATATTGGGAAAATTGTTGATAATTATGATGTGAATTTCCTTGAAGATTCATGAAATAAAAATTTACATGAAGAATTAATTTTCAGACGTGATGATGATGAAGATTTTTTATTTATAAGTGTGAATAATTGACTGTAAATAATGTGAGTTTATAAGAAGTGTAGGATGTAGACTACAAATTATCTAATTATAAGGACGAGTAGGAACCTCTATTATATTATCCATGTCTAGTAAATTAATTATAGGTCTAAAATATATTTGGAAAATAAGGTTAACAAGTTCAAACTATAATAACTTTGAGGGAAACAACACATACATTACTATTTTTTCTTGTTGAACCAAGATATGTGAATGAAGAATTAGATAATCAAGAGTGGTTTGATTCTTTAATCGAATGATTTATAATAAACAGGGAAATATTTTTAATAATAGGTACTAATATATTTAATGAATTTATTTTTATGAGACATTTTCACTTTTTTCTATACTAGAGACCTTAAAGATATTTGTTTTAATTGTAATACAAAGTAAAATGATTTAAAAAAAATCAAGTCTACTATATTCAATAAAGAATTGGAATATGTAGAATATATTGTTAAAACTAATGGATTCTTTCTTAGAAAATATTAGGATTATTTTTTCATGTTAAATATGGTTTTATATGGGTTAAAACAAGATTTAATAACATGGAATTCACAGATAGATACTTTATTAAAGAAGTTAAAGTTTAATAAACAAAGAGTGGACACAAATTTTTACATAAAAAATGAAAATTAGGTATCAATTAATGTTATTTTTTTTGTAAATTATATTATTTTTACAATATTTTTTTCCTTTGAAAATTTTTCTTTAGAGATGATGAAATTGTTTGAAATGTCTATGATTAAAAAAATTGGATACTTTTTAGGTTTATAAATCTCCCAAGAGGAATATCAAATCCTTATTTATTAAGATAATTATTCTTGGAAGATAATAAATATGTTTAAAATAGTGTATTTAAATCATGTTTTTACTCATATTTTAGTGGGAACCAAACTTTCAATGTATGGAGAAGGGAAATAAATTGACCGAAGAGAATATAATTGCATAATTCCTTTATTTGAATTCTTCTAGACCAGACATTGTATATTTTGTTAATATATGTTCCATGTATCAAAATAAACCAAAAGAGTCTCATTTAATTAATATAAAGAGGAATCATTAGAACATAAGGTGCACAATAGATAATGGGATGAAGTATAAAAGTAATGTAAAGTTGTATATATTTAGTTATACTAATACAAGTTGGGTTAGAAATGTAATTTATAGAAGGTCTATATATGGTGGAGTTTTCTTTTGGGGTGAAAGGTGATTATATTTTCATATAAAAAATAAAATTTCTATAACCTTGGCCATTTATTAATTGGAATATATAGATAAAACTCAAGCTATAACCCAACAGATGTGGGTGAGGAATGAGTTAGAAAATCCCAAGGTCGATGTGAAGCTTCCACTACTTTTGGTTATGATAATCAAAGTGTTATTAATTTATCAAGAAATCCTTATCAACATTCAATATTAAAAAACATTGATATAAAATATCATGTCATAAAATAGATTTTTGATAAGAATATATTAAGCCATGAATTTTTTCATACAAAGTAGAAAATAACTAACATGTTTTCTGAACTATTACCAAAGGATAAATTTCAAAAATTGAGGTTGTTTATTAGAGTCCAACCTCATTTCTATCAGGGTAAAGATATGGTGAACACATCCCCTATCTCATCTTATTATTTGGATATTTTTTTCAAAGGGGGAGAAAAATGACAATATAAATATATTTAGTTTTACTCCTTTATACATTTAAAAAATATATTTACAAAAAGAGGAAAAAATGTTTTGGAGAATATTAATTGATATGTGTTTTTCCAAATGGGGTAGATATCTATTATTTAGGGGGAGAATATATTTAATGATATTTTTCAAAAAGGAAAATATGTGAAGCTGTAATTTTTTGAGTGATTTGTGTGGTTGTGAACTATTTTAATAGTTTTTGTGAGAAAAAATATAAGAACATTATTCATAGATTCTAGGAATAGTTTTTGAGAAGTGAAAGAAAATTTTATTATCAAAAGGTATTTCAAAGTGATATTAAGGACCGAGTGAAGTTGCTGTTTTCAAATGGTATCAGGATGATTAAAATATATTATTATGTGAATATATATCACTATTTTATGGAAAAAATTATTTTATTATTAAATTTTCATGTTTATATTTTTATTTCACTCATGTATTCTTATAATTATTGAATGTTGATTCATTTCTATGTTTATTTAGTTTTAAGGTGAGTTATGTTCCTTGATTTCTAAAAAAAACAGGGTGATTATTTTCCTAAGATATGTTTTTAAAATATATTAAGATCATAAAGACAATTTTTTATTATAAGATACTATTGAGAACCTAGGTTAATCTACTAAGGTGTATTTTTAAAGAAGTTTATTCTATAATTTGGTATTTTATCTAGAGAATAAAATTCATAGAATATTTTATACGTATAGGTTTTGGATTTTATTTAAATGCATAAATAATATTCAAACTCCCATGATATAATGTTTATTATGTGACATGAATTCCTTTTGTATGTTTGGATGAGATTAAAGTGGGACTTGATTAGTTTTGAAATAAACTATATTTTTTTAAGTCAAGGGAAAAAATTATAGATTTGGATCTTGAAATTGGGATAAAAATAAAAAAGGAATGAACTTAATAAAGTTCATATAGTTCTTTTTAAGGTTGATCTAATTGAAAAAATGGCAAGGTAAACTTCGAAAGAATTTTTTATGGATCTTCCTATGATTTATCTACTTATTAAAAATGGTAATATAAACTTATATTCCTTTTAATGATATTTAAAAGGATGATTGATATGTGAAGAATGGAAAAGGAAATGTTCATAAGGTTTATTTTTCACTATCATAAGGTTAAGTACAGACTTCATGTGGTTATCTAAAGACTTTATATGGTTGTTTAGAGAATTTATGAAGTTTTTTTTGTGACTTTATAAGAATTTATAAATAACATTTTATGGTTGTTTTTAGAAATAATAAGATTTATTTACACCTTTATAAAATTCATTTCATATAAAAATATCCTTCGTAAGGTTGTTCACAATACTTCTTAATGTTAAGTCATTATCATCCTATGGTTAATCTAGCTTGATAAGGTTCTATTCTTAGGAAAAATCTAAATTTCTATGGGAATCTAAGAAGTTTTAAAAGTAACTATTTTTAACTATAGTTGTGTGATCTGGAAAACTCTAAATTGATCAATACTTTTCTATGGAGTCACAAAAATTAATATAACGTGATATAAATATATTAAATCATATGATTCCAGTGTTGATATTAATTCATTTATTTTTTTAAAATATCATTTAGTAAAAAATAAATGGTGTATGATGTGAAATGTTAAAATCATTTTATGATGACCTAGAATGAATTTAAAAATAGGTTGAAAAAGGTGGATTACGTAGATGAATAAGTTGAGAACAATTTTTAGGCAATTATTAATCTATATTTCAAATTTTAAATTTAGATGTTATGAAAGAAAAATGATTCTACTATTGATTATAATATATTTTTAATTTCATGTATTTATTATCAATTCGAATATCAAGAGAAATATGAACTAAAAATAAATATTCATATATTATCATAGAAAAGAAGAAATAAGTGGAAGAAGAATATATTTTTTTGTGGAACTTAATGAAAAGTGATAAAGAAGAAACAACATAGAATAAAATTATGTTAGTCTCATTTTGTTGAAGACTCTCTTATTGTTAAAATCATTTACATATTATTGTGACTTTTTTTTAAATCATATAAACTATCATGAGACTTTAGTGTAACGTGATTTCAATGATAAATGCTACTCATTTATAATCCCATGTTGATACTAGTAAACCATATGATCATGGGTAAATTTGAATCATACTTAGGATTATCCTTCTCATTTTGAGTGATGAACCTTGTAAATATTTATTGCATATTTTTTGTGCATTTTTTATGTTAAAATGGAACACTTTTCATTCACTTCAGTAGGTATCGATGGTTGTTTGAGAAGAATAATTAAAAGGATTTAAAAATAATTGATTCACCCTCCCCCTATCAGTGATTTCCCTTAATCCATGGGTTATTTTTAGTAGGTGAACTCTTTAATAATAAATAATTTGTGTTTGAATGTGCTTTGAAGTCGTGTTCCACAAGTTTGGATTTATGAATTTACTATGGGGACCAGTTAGGTATATAATTTTTGAATAGGCTTAGATTAAGCCTTGGTTAGTGACTCTAGAAACTCATTCATGAGTTAGAACTTGAGAATCACCATATGACTATGATGATAAAGAAATATTTCGTATAGATTGGTTAAAAGGACCTTAAAGTGGCCATGGATTATGAAATGAGTTTTGTTTTTCCTTATATGGGCCTTAGTAGTCTGGTTAAAGGGATTCCAATTAGTAATCCCTTATGGAGTGGAATATTTGATGTTGACCTTCAGTAATTGTATTAGATAGACTATGGGGATATCCTCAAGATCCTGGTACTCTATAGGTGAGTGGAATTGGATAATTGGAATGAGCCTAGTAGTCATAGTATGAAATTGAGTTTGATAGGTATATATCGTTTTGTTGTGGAATAAGGTATTAACTCTCCTTGGGTGTTCCTAGTATCACATAATGGTTATAAATAAGGAGTGGGGGATCTTTATGGAAAGTGGATCTTGAGGGATCAAGTTGAAAATTTAAAAAGGGTATGGATATCCTAAGGGAAACTATGTTAGGTTTGGATCGTATTAAGGAGGGTATATTATGGGTAGATTGAGTGGGTTTGGTTAGCCGAAATGTGTTACTAGAGTAAGGAAATTTTGGTAAAGGGGACTGAGTGTAATCATATGGTATAGTTGGGTACTATCCATGTTCTAGGGTTTCAGTGGACGTAGTTTGTGTTTCATTAAAAACATACAGAGTATTGCATGGATTAAGTGAGAGGTATGATATTTAGTGTGACTAGGTGTAATATAGTGGTTGAGATTGTGAGTTTGGTATAACCTAGGGGTTTGGGATCAATGTGAGTATTTTATCATTGTAGATTTAGTTGACGGATAGGGATGAAGGGGTTGTTTAGGGCGGTGATGTTGGGATGTATATACTACCCTCTATTTAAGATCTTGGGGATGTAGGTGTGTGTCTAGTTGTGGGATAGGGTCTAGGATTTTATACTATATTCTTCTCTTCATATTATTTATTCTCTGACCATGGTATGTATTTTTTATGATCCCCATCCTGAGTAAGAGGGAGGAGGTCTGAGATATGATAGAGATGAGATATATGAGCTTTCCCTGAGTGAGAAGTTAGTAGTCAAGATGAGACATAGGGAATTAAATTTAGTGAGAGGGTGATGGTTAGAAAGTGATATAAGACTTTACCCTAAGTTAGATCATAGTGGTATGTGATATAGTATTTTTACCCAAGTGAAGCGGTAGTTGTCAATATTTAATACAAGACCTTTCCATTAGTGAGAGGGTTGTGATCTAGATATGATACAAGAACTTATCCTGAGTAAGAGGGAAGTGATCAGTATGTGATAAAAGACATTACCATAATGGAGAGGATATTATTGGGATGTTATATAAGACCCCACCCTAAGTGAGAGGGTGTTGGTTTGATATGTGATATGATACATGGTATTAGACCTTATCCTAAGTGAGAGGGTGGTGTTATATGACTGTATAAGAGATCATGGATTAGTAAAAGACTATAATCTAAGTCATAGGGTAGTGGTTGGTACCTGGTTATGGGACCCTACCATGGGTATCCATTTATGGGTTTAGGTTGTGTTGTGAGACTAATTCACATCTGACATTGGTTGAAGCAGGTGTGTTCAAGCATCCAAGTATCCTGTTTAGTACACATTTACTTGATGTGATTTCTTGTATGTTATTACTATCAATTTAGTTTCCTTTATATTTATATATTGTAATTGATGTCATATATGAGAGAAACTTAGTGAGAGACTACTTATTTTATGCTCACAACCTATATGGGAAACCTAGTGTGCGTGTAAACCATATGTTTGGTTTCTAGGTGATAGGTTATACAAAGGATCTAACTAGAGTATCTAGTCAAATGTTGAGAGACCAGTCCAAGGATACTCCCTACTTTTGTATTTTATTTTTATTTTTTTTTCTATTTTTTTATTGGTAGTCTTAGTAGGTGACCCTTATTATATGTATGTATGTTGATCTTGGGTCTCATTTATATTATTTAATGACGTTTTTTAGTTGTTATTGATGGTTGGATTACCGCCATAATAACTTATTCTTACTCTTATGTTGATTGTTAATTATGTTATTATTCTATTATTGTATGTCATGGTACTGATAGTATTGTCTCCTCCCCATTAGTTACAAACTCTCTTCACTTGTAGATAGACTCTAGCATATAGTGAGGCACACCAATGGTCTTATATATCTTCAACTACATAGTCATTTGAAATATTTTAATTAATTAATTATAGTATTTTCCCTTATACCATGCCATTTTTTTGTATATTTTTTTTGACCATGACATGGTAAGTGGATATGAAATATATTTCTTGAAAAACATCATATACCATGACAAAGTTCTATAATCAAAATTTTTGTTATAAAAAACACTAAATATCATTTTTCAATTTTGATTTAATCAGATCAATTCACCATTGGATTATACTCTGATACCACTAATGGGGTTCATGGGACATCAATAGGCCTCTATGCAATTGAAGAAAACATAAAACCAATTTGATGTGACATTATTTTAGATTGTTTTCCACATATTTTTTTTGATGAATATTGTTAAAATTTTTGATCTTATAGTGGAATATTAACATGGGTTCTTAATATCATTATAATTTGAGTGAAAATATGTTTTATTTGAGTAATTTAATAAAAATTTGATTATTAATGATTTATTGATAATTTTTTCTGAACATTAATCTCTCGATATTTTTTTTTGAAAAATATTTTGCTGAGTGTTTTTGGTGGATTATAATTTAAATATTTATGTTGATGAAATTATATTTTTATTTTTATGGATGTTAAATGATGTTTTTATTTGTTTTAATTGAAAATAATGACATAATTTTTTCACATATTTTTTTAGAATAAAATTTTTTTTAGTTTTTTTATTCTTATTTGATTGAACTAATTTAAAATTAGGACAATATTATATGAGTTTTAGCTTATTATTCCTATTCGTACATATTTTTTATAGTTTAAGATCAAATAGGGATTAGTTTACTTTCATAATAATAAGTGATTATTAGCTAATATTAAATCAAAATTTGAAAATGATGATGTGTTAGAATATTTTTATTGATATAAGGTCGTGTGTAAAAGTAAATTTTATAAGAATCCCACAAATATGAATAATTTTTTCTATGGGACATTGAGTTAGTATAATTGAGATCAGTATATGGTATGTAAGAATAACTAATTTTTTAAATGGATCATAGAATATTAAAAATGAAATCAGATGAATATTTATAGGGGTAATAATTAATAATAAATCAAAAGGGGATAAGAATAGTATCCACCAAAGAATTAAAGAAAAATATTTTTCCAATGGGCTATGTATGAATAATTTGTTGGAAAATTCCAAGAAGTCTCTTTTGTAAGAATATATGGATATGTTAAAAGGCGTATATAAGAGTAAATGAATCAGAAAAAAATTTACTTACACCACCTTATATAATTTTAACCTAAAAAATAAGGCTTTTATATATTAATAGAGTTGTGTGGCCATGGCTATGTAATATTAATTACAAAATTATCCAATTAAATAATAATAATTTATCCAAGATTTGAGGTTAGTTCATATGAATAAAATGGGGATTGAGATATCACATATGAATATACATTCTCATTAAGAAAATTGATTGAGAAATAATTTTCTAAATCTTTGATGGAAAATTGATGGAATTGTATGCCTATGATCTAATGTAAAGAAGAAAAGGGAGATTTTATTAAAATAAATAGAAAATAAAATGGATCGATTTATTTTTTAAAGGCTCAATATTTATTGAGTTAAAACATGGTATTGAAGTGATTGAAATTATTGAATGGGTAAGACTACGCTTCAATTAATTTGATAGAGCTCAACTAAAGAAGGGATTATCATGAAATCATGATGATGAAGAATATTTGGAGAAATTGTGGGTTTCACCTAGAAGATGAGTTATTGATGAATGATTTTATATCTATAACATAATTTTTTGTTGGGTTAAATTTTTTATTGGGATATTAGGTGTTTTGAATGTAATGGTTGTGATACTTGGGGTTGATGCAGTCAATGTTCTTGACTATTTTCTTGATAATTTCTATCAATTTATAATGGGTACAAGGTTTTTTTTGTTGATTGAATGAACATAATTCGATGTTCATGGGGTACAAAAAGGTAATAAATTGGGAAATATAAAAGTGGAGCTAAATTCAATTGAATACAAAATAAATTATAAAAATTCATCGAAATTCAAGTAATGTAGACCCGATTTCGAATCTAGTGTAAGAGTGTCTTTAGTTTAGGGTATTATTTTTATTCACTGTAGGATACATGATGAATAATTAAAAATGAAATGTATCTTATTCAAGAGTTATGTTCAGTGATACTTTATTTATGGATAAGTTTAAAAGAGTCTTTAAAAATCATTTTGGATGATTTATTAAAGAAAAATTCATTCCTAAATAAGCCTTCCATCAAAGAGAGTGTATGAGAGTAGTGTGTAGTGTGTAGTGAATATGAATATTCCAACCTATTTATCCATGTTTGACTAAAATGATTCTTCAAATGAGAATGTGAATACCTATAATTAAATATTCAATGTTAAATTTATTATTAATTTTTCTTTTTCTTTTCTTCCCATATTGTAAATCCTCAATGGTGTTGGTTTTATTATTCTTGGGTGATATTTTAATTTTTTTATTATTGATAAATTATTCGTTAATTATTTCATATCTTTGGTTTCTTATATTAAAATTTTAAATATATTGTGTAAATTTTCATTTAAAATCCAATCATTCTTGTTATTTAAACTTTATAATCTATATTTATCAATAATCTCATTTTGATATGGATTGTGTATTTTTTATGGAAGTTGTTAGATGATTAGATAATTTTATTTAATGAATTTCACACACATACTGAGGTCTCAATTTCATCAACCAAAGTGTGATTAGGTGCATACATTAGGGGTATAATTTGTATATTGAAGTATTTTTATATAAGAGGAACACTTTTCTAGCAATGGGGAAGATATAAAACAAAGACCAAAACTAATTCATTGCTATTATTTATCACTTCTTCACACAAACTAATTTATTTTACTATAATTTCATATTTTATATAGATTATCATAAAGAATATCCATTCAATATAAAATAATAATAATTTATAAATATTATTTTATATATGTGTTTTAAATAAAAATTTATCATTTTTATAGCTACTAAACAATATAATTTTCAATGCTCATTACATGTTGTGGAATTCACACACTAACATAGTTCCTATTGATCCTAAAATTGAAAGAATGTTTTAGTCTAGATCTAGAGTAGTGAGTATTGAAGAAAAAAATAACCCTTTTTTGAACCTATTAGCATATAAAACTTATTGGATGGACTGAAAACCTCTAATACTCTCAATCAAAAAATTAATTCTCCAAAAATCGAGTGTTAAGAAACTATAGAAAACATGAATCGGAAAAAAATAATAATAATGTATCTTCATAAGATGAATATTATCAACAAAACTATTTATAATACCCTAAGGTTTTGGTGGATTTTAGTTAAAGTCATGTTTATTACATCAAATTCTAAAATATCATATACTTATTAGGGAAGTTCCATATAATAACCTTTGAGATTTTAGTTGTCTTTGTATCATCATGAAACCACCAACAATTTATAGATATCAAAATAAATTAATGTTTTTTTCACTTTCCATAGATGGAGTAGCTGAAGAGTTATTTTACTACTCCCAATACACTCTAATAAATAATTGGCATGATATTAAGACATTTTTTTAGAAAACAATTTCCTTTATTATAGAAAACATCCATAAAAAGGATATTTTTGGGATTAAGAAGACCCAAAGAAAGATTTTACATGAATATTAAGAGAGATTCAAGTTGTTCCTCTTTAGTTTACCCCACTATCATATTATTGAGTATCTATTGATCTAAATTTAATATAAATGTTTATTTTTTACTAATGGGATAATGGTAGATGTTGTTATAAGGAGTCCTTTAGTGGATAAAACACGACATACCACTAGGAATCTCATTACAATTATGAACTAAAATTCCCAATAGTTGGAAAATAGGGGAATAATTTATATGAAATTAACCTAGGTTTTTCCAACTTCCAATTCTAAAAATACCATGATTATGAGTCTGTTGAGTGATCTTACCAATGTGATTAGATTGATGATGTTATCCCACACCTTAATAGTGAAAACCCAAGATGAAAACAACTTCTAACCTCAAATTCACTATTGAATTTCTACCTTACTAGAATATTTAGTGACCAATTCCCAAAAATTCAAGAATCACCTGAATCTTGAAATGTTATGTTTCCAAGGATTACCTTCCCAATAAACGATTAGTCTAGTGTAATACAAATTAACAAAAATATAATCAGTGCTACAATAACCAGCATAATGATGCATATTGGAAACCTAACTAGTAAAATATAATTTTACAAGGATAATTTTGTAACCAATATCCCAGATAATTCTAGGGTAAATCCAATTCCCATCCTCATCGAAATTTCTATTAATATAGAGACCATAATAACGAATCTTTTATAAATATCTATCCTACTCAACCAAAAAAAATTCAATAAATATTAATTATTTTTTAAATAAAAAATTGGATTATATAAAATAAAAACGGGAGAAATATCTATTGATATTAGTATCCTAAATAATCAATCAATTTGAGGATTAACTTCACAAACTAATGTTAACCCCTAGGTAATGGAAAAATATCTTTGTAATGTAACTTAGATGTGGTATAAAAATAAACTTCCCCAAGGTTTATTTTTTTAACTAAAACCTATTTTTGAGAGTTCCAAAACTTATGTCGCTAACATAGAGATTTTGGATGAGATTCCAACACCTAATAAGCCTCCTAGTAATATATAAACTATTATTATAAAAAAAATATGCTAAATGTGGATATTTTTATTTAAAAAATACAAATAAATTTATGGTGATTGATGAGTTCTTATAGTGGTAAAAAATTTTAATGATAACTAAGAAATACCAGAAACACCTCTACTTTATCCTCAAGGAATACTCCCATTGAATAAGGAAAATGAGAGTGATTTAAATAATTTAATTTTATAAAAAATAAAAAAATAAGATTTAATGTAGTAGACTCCATAGCATACATTTTTTTGATGTAAATGTCAACTCATAAGAAGAAGATATAAGGATGAGAGAATGGGGAACAAAAGATAAATTTCTCATCAATGATTTAACATTCTCTCCCAATTAAATTCAATAATCCTATAACTTTCACCATTCTATGAATAATAGATTATTTTGAGTTTAAATATATTATTTTATACTTATAAGTTTTCATAAATATTATTCCTTACTTTTTTCAATATACTTTATAGGTTGGGGACCATAAACCTGGTGGAATTTTGATCTAAATAGATAATAGAATAATGGAAAGTCCTGTTGGTGTTATTAAGGTTGTATCAATAAGAGTGAAGGATGTAATGACCTGACCCATTGTGGATTGAGTCGTGACTAACCCAATACCACCTCTAATAGGCTAGGGGTTAACAAGTAGTGCTGAGTAAGAATATGCCACACATGGGAGGCACTATCCAAAGGTAAATGTACACACATAAACATATCTAAGACCAAAAAATGATGAAATGTAAAATAAATGAAACCAATGCATGCATATATCTATAATCACATAATTATAGTATGATAATACAGTATTTTAAATGAAAAAGGAAAAAATACAAGCCCAACTAAAAACTGCAGATAGTCCAACCTTCTCAGAATGTGGATAATACTATCAAATTCAACCACCTAGAAAAGACCTCGTCTTGTCTACCTCAATATATTCTAAAAAATCTCCTTTTCTTATGAGGAAATAGTCAAAAGGGTCATTGTTTTTATAATACATGACATGCACAGGAAGAACCCATGCAGGGGTGAGTATAAAAATAAGTAGCCAGACACCAAAAAAACACTTAACAAATTGCATCAAGAAAAGTCAACTCATAAATAGGATATATTAAATAAAGGAATAAAAAACACCTAGATATACTCAAGAAGGACACTATCCCTCCAGATGGTACCGACCAAATTGCTAGCCACAAGATTCAGCTCTAAGTTTCTATGAAATGATTGTTCCAGGAGAACACACTCCATGAGACATTCTATCATTAGTGACACTGATACAAGAGATAATAATAGTTTTTACCAATCCAAGTAACTAACTGGTATCTGAAGACATAAATACTCCTATAGGGGATCACACCCCGAACCGTTGGGGGATACCACAAACCCAATCTAGACTAACCCGCTATATAGGCGATCGTATGCCAATGATACCATGAACCACACTGAAATGGCCTAATTGATGGAGGATCAATTTTTTACTTAAGGAGGTTACACTGATTTCATGAACCCCACCTAGGGTATAATATAGACTGATAGAGAATCACTCTCCATTCCCATAAAGGGACATAAAAAACTCTATTTATGACTCATCCCCCATAGGGGATCATAGTTCAATGCTATGGATGTAATGCCACATTATACCCCCAAGGGATGGACTAAGAGAACATAGTCAAACAATACTAGCCTTTTCTAAATAAATTAAGGCTAAAAACACCCTCAATGTGGGTACACGACATGTACTAGGGGTACACAATGTATCCATCAAACCCCTAGTCTTATCACGTGCTTCCATATCACATGGAATGTAGATCTCTATATATATGATGTGTAATAAATTATACATGGAATTTAGAGGTATTTCATCATCCTAACCATGTCATCTATCTATGTTCATGTAACCCAAACTTCTCATGCCCGTGTACCCTCTGAGGTACACATCAATCTGGAAACATAGTTACCACAACATGTGACATGTGTTCGATGGAATGTAATATTTTTATCTCTGTGGAACCCATAGTGGAACACAGAGGGTCCCACACTATTTTTATCTACATGTTACACAAAATCTAACCTGATATTTTCTAAAACCCATAGGTTCATATCTATATTACCATCTATTCCACCACTGCTGAAATTCTATAAGGTAATTTTAGATATAGGTTTGGTCATCCCCTAATTTCATTGATCGCTAGGATGGAGGCTCAATCCTCTTATAAATCACCATCATCCGGACACCCATCATCTTTTATGTCAAAACTAGGAAGAACTAGAACCCATGCTCTAATACAATCCACCTCCGATTGTCCTCCATATTAAAAACACAATCTCTCCCTCAACCGTGAACCACACACATGATATTGATCCATTACGCCAATGAACAATCATGAAACGATTAAATACCTATTATTTCATTGAACCATGAGCTAAAGGATTTTACCAATATATACATACAATGAAATGGGGTAGAAATCCATAAACACTAAAATATGAGGAATTAAACTCATCCTTTGTTCATTTTTCGACCTTGATTCATTACCCAAGAATAAGATGAACTTAGAGTAAATAATAAACAAAAAAAATAAACCAACTGTAAATAAAATCAACCATTGATGTGTGAATCAATTCTTGCTCATGGTATTGATCCATTTTAAACCCAGATAAAGAATAGGATGTAAATCACACAAATCAAACATCCTACTTGGTGTTTGGATCAATCAATAATGAATAAAAATTCCATGTTTCTGTCATTGGAAATATCCATGAACTCTATTGATGCATAATCCTTGATCTGATCTTAATACGATGTAATCTTCCAATTATACTACGACACATATTCTCCAATACCTCCTCTAAATTTCTAGGTTATAAGGCTAACACTTGGGATTGAGGCATATACTCTTACTTATAATGGATTTTAGGCTACATATTCAATTTAAATAATTAAATAAATAAATGTATTTATTTTGTTATTTCCACCCGCGATATCACTTTTATCAAATGTCTGACACTGAAAAAGAATATATATAACCTAGGGTAAAAACCACAATCTGAACTAAATGATTCCCTCATAGTTCTGATCCGGGCCTTCATTTAAGAGATATTCTATTTTTATTAAAAACTATGTGCACATGATATTACTATTTTTGATATTTTTTAAATATAATTTCTTGGATTACCGGGCCTCAGAATTTATCATCGTCTCAGTGTTTGGATCTGAATATAATCCATACAGTATTGTAAATACATAGATATATCAGATTCACTATATTCTCCCCACTTTAGAGTTTTCATCTCAAAAAGAAAAAATCATACTAAAAATGACGAGGGTACTCAGCTTACACATGGGTCTCCCGCTCCCAGATTCTCTCTGAAAGATTCATGTACTACCACCAGAAACATACTAGGGAAATTAACCACTCATTAAGAATACCCTCCTACCGATCCTCAATCTTCACAGAGTACTTAATAATGGTATCCACATTCTGAATTTCCACCTCATCCCAATCGATAAAATTTGAAAATTTATATGTATACCTCATCGAATATGAATAGTGGAAGACTTCATGTACCCAGTCTAACTAAAATGGTAGATATAAAAGGTATTCCACCTAACCAACTGTACAGAATATCTAGAAAGGTCCAATGAATCTCAAATATATCTTTCCACCCCATCCAAATCCCTACAATCCATATCGAGGTGAGACTCTCAGGAACACATGGTCTCCCTCCTCGAAATCCAAAGGTCACCATCATTGGTATGCATATTAATTTTGATAGCTCTTTTTAGTCCTCATCCACTTCAAGATAATCTAATTGTTCTCTATCGTATCTCATACCAACTTTGGGCCCATGAGTGCTATAACACCTAGATAAGTCCAACAAAGTGGTTATATACAGGGTTTCCCATACAAGGCCTTGAATGGTACCATTCTATTGGTGTATTTATAGTTATTGTTATATGAAAACTCCAACAAGTTTAGGTGATCCTCAAAACTATGGCCAAAGTCCAACATGGAAGCCCGAAACATGTCTTCCAACCTGAATGCTATACTCATTTTTCCATCAGTCTAGGGGTGAAATGCTGTGTTCAAGAACAACTGAGTCAAAAAGGCCTCATGAAATTCTCTCCATAATCATGATGTGAAGTGAGCATCATGGTTTGAAATAATAATTGAGGTAACTCCATCGAGTCAGACTATTTCTAGCATATATAAACCTCTTAATCTCTCTACTAAACTCTCCTCTTGAATATCTAGGAAGTCTTATGACATGGTGAGTTGGTCTATGATCACCTAAATGGTATCATGTACTCTAAAAATATGTGGTAACCCCATCATGAATCCCATGGATATCCCATCTCACTTATACTCTTTCATCTCAAGGTGTTGATCTAAACCCGCTAGAACTTGGTGCTTAGCCTTCACTTGCCGACATGTGAGGAATTTAGAGACAAAATCTGCAACACAACTCTTGTTACATGGCCACCAAAACTGACATCGGTGGTTATGATATATCTTTTCCACACCTAAATGTGTCACAAAATATGATTTATGAAACTCCATCATCACCTCCTCTTACAACGTCATCATTACCATCATCCATCCTATGAAAAGTATAACATGCTCCCCACCATTAAAAATTTTATTAGGAGAAATTTTAGGGGATATATAAGTATGTATGGCCTCACAGTTGGTATCTTCATGATGAGAATCCCTAAAATTATATAAAATAAGTTTGGTAACAACCATCGACTAAAGATATGAAGCAACATCTTTGTCCACCAAGGACAACTGTAATGAGGGTTACTTTTCTGACACCTTAGAAAACAACTGAGAAAAAGATATCCTATTGAGAGAATATTCTACCATGTTACTCTTCCTAAGTGCATATAAATTATACAAGTCATAGTTCTAGAGAAAATATATCCACCACTAATTTCTCAAGTTATGATCCTTTTGAGAGAATATATAAATGAGATTATTGTGGTTAGAGTAGATGATGAACTACTCTCCTATAAGGTTGTGCCTCCATATCTTCAGGTTCAATACCACCACTGATAGATCAAGATCAGCGGGCACATAATTCCTCTCATGTGGTCTCAAATATCTGGAACCATAATAAATAACTTTCTAACTCTTCATCAAAACACAACAAATTATGTTCCTTGAAGTAAAACAAAATACAACGTACTAGTCACCCTCCTATATAAATCTCAAGATGAGCGCGCTCATCAACCTCTAACCTAACTCCTAAAAACAAGGCTTTCACTTTTCTATCCCCACAAACAACTACCCCTTCTAGTTTAAAGCTGTCAAGGGTGATAAAATTCTAGAGAAATTTGATATAAACCTCCTATAGTACCCCACCAACCCAAGGAAACTCTACACTCAAATAACACTCTTGGGTGGCACCCAATAATAATCACCTTTCCCTTCACAATTTCCACTAGAAATCATGCCTTAAAAATGATGTGTCCTAGGAATTAGACCTCTATAATCTAAAAAACACATATCAAGAGATTCCTATAAAGTTGGTTCTCTTGAATTTTGTCTAGGAACACTCTCATTTGTCTTGTGTTCTCATCCTCAGATGCTTTGTAAACTAGGATATCATCAAATAAGATAACCAAAAATTGGTCTAATAAAGGCTAAAAGATATGGTTCATGAGTCCCATGAACACTAATATGGCATTCTTCATGATGAAAGGAATCAAAAAGTACACATAGTGACTATAGAGACATCTTAATGTTGTCTTAGGTATATCCTTGTATCATACTCATAGATGGTGATAGCCTAATATGATTTCAATCTTGGAGAACCACCACGCCCCTATCAACTAATAAAAGAGGTAATAAATCCTTAGTACTGTATACTTATTCTTCACACTCACCTGGTTCAAGAACTGGAAATCCACACATAACCTCAATCTCCCATCTACCTTCTTATCGAACAATACTGAGGCTACCTAGGGGGATGCAATAATTCTCACAAAGGACTTATTCTGCAATTCCTACAACTGCACCATCAACATACGAAGCTCATTGGGAGCCATAAAATATAATGGTGCATATATCAAGATTATCTTGGGGTTTGAGTTAATGTAGAAGTTTAGATCATGGTGGAGAGTTAATCCTATAAAATCCTAAAGAAATATGTCCTCATACTCTGTCACCACCATAGAGAACTGGTATCCTATAGCATCTACTACTCAAACAGAAATTCCAGAAAACTGGTAATTAATTGGATACAATCTTCTATTATTGATAAAATCACAATATTTCAAGGTTTTCTTTTCACCCATAAAGGAAAAATTCATCCCATCATTGTGGTCACATCAAATCCTCCGCCTATAATAGACAATATATGATTGATCTGTGGATAGATAGTTTATAACTAAGAAGAATTAATAAGGCATAATCATTTATATATTGATATACTATATGAATCTCTTAACTTTAAGAATCAGAGCACACTTTTGGAAGAAATGTTCAATCAAAGAGTCATATCCTATCAGAGTCTCTAAGCGTAAGGGTTGAGTCAATGGATCAATCAGAATCTCTAAGTATCAAATCAGAGAAGTTGAAAGAATAGAATGAATCAAACCCATGTCTATTAGTACTAAAAATATAGTAGAAAAGACACAGATCATACATCATCTAATCCTTAGATATTTGGGATTAGGGGCCTCTATAGCCTACAACTTGGCTTATCCCTAACCACCAACTCCCTGAGCTTGCCATGAACAACCTGGGCATAGTGTGGAAATAGGTCAAACCCTCAAACACCTCCTGATGCTCTACCTACCCCTCTACAACATATGATTATATATGGAACTATCTTCAATGATCTATCTTTACCTTGGTGGTCCCTCAACTGTCTCCCAATGGGATGTACGGGGGTCTAAAAATCCCATGCAAGATGTCCCCGACTATCGCAGGAGAAACACCATCTCTCCCTTAGCTAATTTTATCCATTCAGAGAGCCACATACCATTGATCCTATATCATGGGAATTTCTCCTAAAGAGTATGACATGAAAGGATCCCAATGAACTCCATTGACTACCTGTTTTCATGGTTGTTAGATTCCGGGTGCCCACTACTATTACCCATTTTCGACATCTACTCTTCTAGGAATATATCCACTACTAAGTCCAACTCAGGCTCTCTAGAATATGTGGGAATGTAATGAGATACTAGTAAATCCCTAATATCTCAGCGTAATCCCTACTCAAAGGTTTGTTATTTGATAAAAGGATCTCCCATCATATCTATGGAGTACCGTGAGAGATTAGTTAACATTTTCTAATACACTTCCATAGTCATGCTACCTTGCTAAAAATGTAGAAGCTCTTAGACATGCATTGATCATAATATGGAAAGATAAAACTCCTACTAGAATATATAATTGAAACCAATCCAATAAAGAGTTATCTCATAATCTAACTGAGTCACTATAATCCACCATCGCAAAACGGATTCATGAATAAGACTTTCTATGGGGACTTCCATCATATCTGTATAAATTCTCAAAAGGATAAAAGTAGAGTGACTACCTTTAGATAGTACTCATCCACCTAGGGGTATAAATTTCCCAAAAAACCAGGAATCCACTACCTCTAGAACTCATATATCACACTTAGCCAATATGAATCCTCATATAGTACTTCTGACACTAACTATTGGTCAACGGGTGGTGGTATAGTTGGTAAACCACTTAGAGGCACTATCTCTTATACATTACCCCTATAATGAAGCCTATTCACATGGTAGATCATTCTTATGATCATTTAGGGTAATTATGGTTGGTTGTATTCATAGAGGCATCTTGAAATAAATAATATTTCCAACAATCAATAAGTGTATATGGGGAGATGACTTAAAAAGGACATGGAAAACACAAAATATTCTTATACGATTCATTTATCAAAGTTTTACCTAGAAAAAATGTCTATATGTTCCAAGTCAAAAGGCTTGTGATCAGAGTCCTACTGTATAGACATTATGGATTCCACACCAACACTGGAGTCCCTGGCTTGAAATCCAAACTCAAAATACTAAACACTATCATCATAAAACTCAAACGAATCTCACAAGATCTGGTCTTAAGTTAAAACTAAAACCTCTAATATCACTCTTTTACAACCAACCCATGGAGTCATGAGCTATAATTACCCCAATCCCACCTCTAATATGCCAAGGGCTGGAGAGTAGTTCTGAGTAGAAATATCCCACGCAAGGGAAGAATTATCCTAATGTACATGTACACAAGCACACATCTCTAATAACATAAAATGATGAAATTTAAATCAAATGAAACCAATGCACACACATGACTATAATACAAAAACCAGAGTACAAAAATATAGTACTGGAAGTGATAAAGGGGATAAATAAAATCCTAATTAAAAATTGCAGAGACTCAAACTTTCTTAGAAAATAAGGAATACTATCAAATACAGCCACCAGAAAAAAACCCATTTTTTATATATCAATCTATGCTCCACCAGCCACCTATCATCCCAGGAAACTACCAAAAGGGCATTATTCTATATATGATATGACACATGTGGGAAGAGACTATACTGGGGTGTGTATTATAGTTCCCTATAGGGAACCCAAAAAACACTAAACACATAGCATTAATATTTTTCAGCTCATAACAATGATATGATAATCAAATTAATAAAAAAGCCTAAATATAATTAGGAAGGAGACTGCACATCCCAGTGGTCTCAACTAAACATCCATCCATAAGATTATGCTTGATGTTTCAACGAAATTCTTGTTCCAGGAGAACCCACTCCATAAACCATTCTATCATCAAATACACTCATCCACGAAGTCGTGATCATTGGGCACAATCCATGAGACATGTTGATCTATGATGATTTAAAAACTCAGATATGGGATCACACCCAAGACCACCAGGGGAAACCCCAAACATAATCAGGACAAAGCTACTAAGTAGGGGATCATATGACAATGATAAAACAAACCATATTGAAATGGAATGTAAGATGGAGGATAAAATACATGCTTAAGGAGGTATCACCAATTCCCCAAACCCCACCTTTGTTATATGAAGGAATTATAGAGGATCACACTTGAGTCTCGTGGAGGGACACTAGAAAAAATATTTGAGACTCATACTTCAGAGGGGATCACAATCTAAATATGTCAATTTAATGTCATCATGTACCATTTAAAGGATGGACCAAGGGAACAAATTAAACTGATTCTGGTCCAAACATAAGAAATTAAGGGATCCAAACACCATCAAAGAGGGTATATGGTGTGTATTGGGGATACACGACATTTCCAACTAACACATGGCCTATCTATGTGCTTCCATCTCACAGAACATCTTGATATCCATATAAACGACATGTAATAAATTATAAATGGAATGTAGAGGTCTACCGTCACAATTCATGAGATATTTATCCATGTCTGTGTAACCCAGCCTACCCATGCCCATGTACCCTCTGTGGTACATGCTGAGATTTCAGTACAGTTCCAAAGACATGTGATAAGTATCACACAATGTTTGATACTTTTATCTCTATAGAAATCCTAGTGATGCATAGAGATCCCTACACCATGTATTTCTCCAAATTATACATTGTGTAGCCTTGGAATTTTAAGAACCCATGGGTTCTTTCCCACATCTCCATCCATGCTTCCTTCACCATTATTCCAATAATAAATCCTGAATATAGGTCTAGTCATACCCTATCATCACCGATCACTGGGATTCGGGCTTCAATCCCCTCGAAAATCACCTCCATCAAGCCACACTTCAATATTGCACATCAAAACTAGAAAGAATAGTAATACTTGGTCTAATATGATCCATCTATAATAAATCTCTATTGTTGCACCTTGATTTCACCATCGATCATAAACCACACCTGTAGTAGTGATCCATTTCACCAAATAACTATTAAAAAATGATTTAATAATGGGTATTTTGTTGAATTGTTGATCAAAGGAATTTCCTTTAATAAACATGAGAATATAAAGGGGATATATCCATAAAAAATAAAATGTGAGGAACGAACCTCGATTTTTTTTGTTTTTTTCCTCAATTCGTTGTCAAATAATTAGTCAAATGAAGAGGGAAATGATGAAAAAATAAATAAATCAATTGTTGATGTGTGAATCAATTTTTATTTATAGAACTGATCCATGTTTGATTGGGATAATGAGAAGGTTAGAAATTAAAAAGATAAAACATTCTACCTAGAGTTTGGATTGATTGTTTATGAAGAAAGGTCCTACGATTATATCATTAGCAAGATCTACAAGCTTCGTTGGCACACGATCCTCGATTTGATCTTGATCCAATGTTGTATACCAATGATCCTCCAATGGATCCTCTCAATCTATAGGTTATGAGGTTAATCTTAATAATTGATGAATAACTATTCATTTAAATAGGATTATAGGTTTTTGCGTAAATTTAATAAAATTTATTTATTTATTTTATCAATTTGTCACGTGACTACATTTTTTCAAACACCTGACACTGATAAAGAATATATCTCTCATAGGGTAAAGATCATGCTATGAACTCAAAGGAGGCCTCAAATTTTTGATCTAAGTCTCTATTTAAGAGTTATTCTAATTTTTCATGAAAAAAATTCATGTGTGATATTAATATTTTTTATATATTTCAAATATCATTTCATGGATCAATGGGCCTCAAAATCACACATCATCTCAGTGTCTGGATCTGAAAATAATCCTTAAAATATATTTAAGTACTATATGGGAAAAAAATATCTACTAAGAATGACATGGTATTTCATTATTATTTTTATATTCTAGACATTGAAGATTATATATTCAACACACATGCACCATTGATTTTAGGGAGACCATTTCTTAAAATAGAAAAGGTTATAATAAATGTTCTCAAAGGCACACATTTACTTAAATTTGGAAAATAAATGTTTCAGTTTAGATATATTTGATTCCATGAAATATATAGTGGTTGATAACATAGATCAATAAGATAATATAATTTATTGGTTCTCTACTAATTTATTTCCAAAATTAAAAAGTGGTGAACCACCATTAAATGTCTCTAAAAATAATCCCTTTTCAGCTATTGAACATTAATTTAATGACTATGAGATATTTTATTTTGATAAAGATTTTATTGATAAAAAATATACATGTATAATTTTTTGAAATGAAGTTTATCTTGATGAATAATTTTAAATTATTGATAAATTTTCAGGTTTTTTTTCTTAAAGTACAAGGAATATTTGTGTGTGACTCAATAAATACCTGATAATTTCTAATCATAGAACTTATAACCAAAATATTTCATATTTTATTAAATCTAAAAATAATTATTAACATGAAACATTAAATAAATGTCAAAACCCATTATTTTTTACCACTATCAATGGAAATTAGGCTTGTTTTTGTGGTGTTTTAGGGTCAGAGTTAGTTTCCATAGTGTTAATAAAACCTACCTTACCAAGTGTGTATATTTGACCTCACATAAAGGAATAACCTTTTCTTAAGAATCTTAAATATTATTTTTTAGAGTAGAATGAGAATATTATTGTTATCATCATTAAGGTGAAGTCCACAGGTCAATAAAACAAACTTTTAGGAGTTTTGGGGGAGAATAAGAAGGCAATAGGTTGGACCTTAGCTGATGTGACTATAATTAGTCATTCAATATTTATGAATGCGAATCTTTTAGAAGATAATTCTAAAATGTTTAATAATTTTCAAAGTATGTTAATCCCAAACCTTTGAGGGTTATAAATAAGAAACCCACCACTTTAATGGGTGTTAAAATTATTTTCCTATTTTCTAATAAGTAATGGGTTAGTATTGTCAAAATAATTCACAAAATAGTGGTTTTATAGTTTTAAAGAATGAATTTGGAGAGATTATCCCAGATATAATTACAAATTAATGGATACTTTGTGTAGACTACAGGAAACATAACCTTTTAACTATGAAATACCACTTCCCTCTTATATTCCCAGATTAAATTACTGAGGGGCTAACTGGACAGTCCCAATACTAATTTATAGATGGTTTTACACATTAATATTAGATCTATATAACTCTTAAGGGTCATGAAAATACTACCTTTACCTATCCTTATATTACCTTTAGATATAATAGAATTCCCATTGTATTATGAAATGCTTCAGAAGTCTTATAAAAGTGTTTGGTGATTATTTTTATTATATTTACAAAGTATTGTGTAGAGATTCTTTTGGATTATTTCACAATCTATGGATCTTCATTTGGGATCTATTTATACAGTCTTGGTGTTATCTTTGAAACATGTATTCTGGAAAACCTTATTATTAATTTTGAAAAGTGTTAGTTTATTATTGAGGGAGTTATTATGTTAGGACATGTGGTTTCTAGGGATATATTCTGAGTTTATAAGTCCAAAGTGGATGTTATATCCTTACTAACCCACTAAAAGATAGTAAATGAGGTGACATCTTTTCATGTACAAGCTATATTTTTTTTTTGAAATCTATAAAATATTATAGAAATATTTTCCTTCATTATATATATATGGATCAAAAAATAATCACAATATATATTTGAAAATAGTTATTACGAATCTTTTAGAGAGACAAAAAATATTTATATGTCCTCACCAATTTTTTATCCACATAAACTAAATATTCATTTTCAATTGATAACTGATGCATTTAATTAGTCACTATGGGATATTTTTAGTTAAAGAGTGGAAAAGACTTATCATGCTATAACATTTACAACTGAAACTATAGATTATTCACATACTAATTACATAACCACTAATAAGGATCTTCTATCCACTATTATTATCATAGACAAGTTTAGTTATTAATTGTTGGGATCCAAATTGAGAGTGTTCACTAACCATTCATTCATTGAGAATTTGATGAGAAAAAAAGATACAAAATTGGTTATACTTAGATAGATCATGTTTTTGAAGGAATTTGATGTTCATGTAAAGGATTAGAAGGGTTTATAGAACTTAGTGTTTGACCATTTGAGTAGAATACCCACTATTTTAGGTGGAGAACCTAAAATCTATCTTCATATTAAGGAAAAATTACCTAATAATTAATTTCATATTATATAATGTTTTAATCCATTGTTTTTTTACCATATGAAATACTTTTATGAAAAATAAAGTCCCCACTAGTTTTCAAAGAAACATTTTCCTAGTTAATGAGTTAAGCTATGAAATATACATGTGATAACCATTACTTGTGGAAATTTTAGAGTGACCAAATCAATAGGAGACATTCAAGATTATATGATCATACCAATGATAAATAAAATCAAAATATAAGTTGTGGTGAAAACTTTAGACCAAAAAATACTACTAAGAATGCACTTTATTTGGGTTTGTTTTGGCCCAACCTCTTCAAGGATGCATTTGAGTTTTATAGAACATGTACAACCTAAATGTTTAAAGATAATACATAAAATAGAAATGAAATTCCAAAACATACCTTATATTATTTTATTTTATGCTTGGGGTGAGGATTTTAGGGGTCAATTTCTGAATTATTTTGGATACATTTATATCTTCCCTATTTTGGGTTATGTGTCTAGGTGGATAGAGTCCATTCCAACTATAACAAATGATTCCAAAGTATTTATATAGTTTTTGAGAGATGAACTATTTTTTAATCTTGGATTGGTCATATTTATCATAACTGATTAAGTCACCCACTTTTTTAATATAACCTTATATTATATATTTTGAATGTATGACGTTAATATTAAGGTTTCAAGTCCTTACCATCCATAATAAAATGGCATGGATGAAGTTCCAAATGGTGAAATAAATCACATTCTTGAGAAAATTATCCATCCAAAAAGGAAACATATGTTTTTGAGTTTAGATGATGATTTTTGAGAGATTATAAAACTCTAATTAGAAATTCATCTTTTAGGATAGTTTATGTGAGATATTTCCATTTTACTATAGAGTTAGAAAATAATTTTTATTATGTTATCCAGAGTTTCAATATGGGAAATTTTAAAAATAGGAAAGAGAGGATGTTTTCAGCACAATATTTGGAAGAAAAAATGAATAATTCCTATAAAAATGATATCTTTAAAATAAGAGAACCAAATTTTTCCATGATGAGTTGATTTAGAAGAAAGAGTTCAAAGGAGAAACATTTCTATTTTATAATTACATGTTAAAGAATTTTCCAAGTATATTTCATTCTAGTTGATCTTGTCACTGTATTATTACAAATGTTTTACTTTTTTTGTTGTATAGGATAATGATCTGGAGAATATTTCACCAATTATAGTGAATGCACAAATAATAATGTTTTTAGAAATAATTTTCAAGATCCTTCACGAGAAGATGAACTTATGGTGAGTATATTTAATGTCAGGTTATATCCTTCATTATTATTAATTTTATAGTATCAAATTAATCTTATCTTTCAATTATTATATATAACATCTACAAAATGATTATTTTTCCTAAAAAAAGTTGTTAAGTAAGGGGAATGTTTATTATATTAGGATTTTCATTATTTTTATTTTTGGTTTCTATTTTTTTTATTTGTATTCACACTATTTTAAATAGATAAATTGGAATTTATTCTTGAATAAAAATAGATAGAAACACTTTTTCACTATTTTAAACTTTATATAAACCTTCATCATAATGTCATTGTGTTGGAGGATTGATATTTGGTCCATTTGTTTGACTATATTATGACCATTTTTGAATGATTTTTAACTACTAAAATAAAAAAATTAGAAATTAATTAGTTAAATTAAACATCACAAATTTAAACATTAAAATTTATGGAGGGTTATTCTATTTGAGATGAGATTAAATTAATTAATTCGAACAAAATGTTATCCTTAATTGTTTCAAAAATTTGTAGGATTAAATTTATTGTCTTAATGTATAGTTAAAAAGTAATTTTATCAAAATTTAATGATATTTTTTTTGATTTTAGTTATTAATAAATTAATTTTATCCTTGGAAGTAATATCATAAAATATTAAATAATTGTTTATTGAAAATTCATTCTTTGTACAAATTTAGGAGTATTATTCATATTTTTAATTGAATTTTTAATTCATTATCTAAATTAAACTTTTAAATTTTCATTCAACGTAATTTTAAAAAATAAATCCTCATCCTTGGTTGAGTTTTGTGTGCATGTGAAGTTAATGGTTGAATTTTTATTATTTATGTGTAGTTATTATTTATTGATTGGAAAAACTCATCAATTAACATTTTGGGGGTGTTATATAATTTTTTATCTTTACATATTAATTATATGTAATCGTTGAGTTTTATATGAATCATCCATGAATAATAAGTGAATGTTTGAAATAATACCTAAACGTAGAATGAAGATAGATTAATTAAAATTAATAATTATAAATTTGATAATAAATTTTAAAACTTGAAACTCTTTTTTTCCAAAATCATTACATTTGAGATATTTTTTTTAAAGGTTGGGGCCTAAGCCTCATTTATTATTAAAGCAAAGAAAAGACCTCTTTAACTGGGTAGAGGGAGACCCATTACATAGCCCGAAGGCCCAGTGGGCATTTAGCCCACTGCATGGCCCATAGGCCCATTCTGTGAATAGTACTGCTACAGTACCTGCGTTGCTATAGTACTGCACAGTACCGCCGCTACTACAGTACCCTACCGCTGCTACAATGACCTGTCGCCGCTACAGTGCCAGCCATTGCTACAGTGCCTCCATTGCTATAGTACGCTACAGTACTGCTATAGTACCCTAAGCCCAATGGGTTTTGAACCCCCATTTTGAGATAGTGATAATTCATTTAAAACTGGTTTAATATCATAGTGGGAAACATATATTGAATCCTCATTATTGTGTGTTTTCTTTTCCAATCAATTTTGAGATAAATTATCATGTCTTTGAGTATTTTGGACTATTTTCTTGGGGAAAAACAAGTATTTAGTTTATGGAAATTTGATATGGAATTATCTTTGAATATTTTCCATATATATTTTGATGAAAATTGTTGATAATTTCTTGATAAAATTAAAATATTGATGTCAATTCTTGATATTTTTTGAATTTAAGAGAAATATATTTTCTTTGAATAATTGATTGAAAATTTGTATTTTTCAATATTTATTATTAATTTTTTCTAAAGTATAATTTATGTATATTATTTGTGAAACAAAATTTGATAAATGTTTTAGTGAATTATAATTGAAATAATTTCATTAATGTAATTATTTTTTAGCTATTTTTATGTCAAAAATATGTGTATATTTTGTTTAATTGAAAATAATTATGCAATTTTTTCACTTAGTGTGTTCTTAGAATATAAGTTTTTTAAAGATTAAATTTTTATCTTCTTTTATAATCTGAAATAATTAAAATAATTTAAAATCATGTTAATATTAAATGAGTTTTAAGATCTAATTTATATTATTATGCATTTTGGGTATTTCAAGATCAAATGAGGATCACTTCATTTGTTTAGGAATAATTAACTCTTAAATAAGATTAAATAAAATTTTAAAATGATGATGTGTATGAATAACTATGTTGATAAAAGGGAATAAATAAGAGTAAATTCAATGTGAATCCCTCATATATGAGTAAATTTTTCTATGGTTCCATGAATCATAATAACTAAGATCTTAGTTTGGTATGTAAGAATAATACATTTTTCAAATGGATTGAATAAGATTATAAATGTAGTTTTGTGGAGAATTATAGATAGAATAGATATATATGAATAAATCATAAGGTTATGGGAAGTGTATCCACCAAATTACATAAGAATAACCGGTTTTTCCAATTGCTTGCACTAAAATAAATTTTCCAAAAATTCCATGAAGTATCTTACTAAAGAAAAGATGAAAAAGTTCATTGTCTCACATAATATTAAACACATATCTCAACATTCCACAACACCATATTATAGAATATTAAACTTAAGATTAAGGATTTTACTTAAAAATAGTTTTGATTATCCCAATATATGTAATATTAATTCAAAATTCATCATATTAGGTAAAAATAACTTATCAAGGTTTCATGATGAGTATATATGAAGAAACTAGGGAATGAGATTCCATGTAAGAATATAAATTATCACTAAAAAGATTATTTATGGTGAAAGTTTCTAGAACATTGAAGGAAAATTAATGGAATTATAAGCCCAAGGTCAAATATAAAGAAGTGAATAGAAATTGGAAGAAAATGAATATGGAAGAAGTTAGTTATATTGAATTTTCAAAGGGATTTGCTTCATCTATTTGAGAAATTTTTTTGAAGTAGCCAATGGAATGAAAATAGGTAGAAAAATATTTTATTAAATCGATAGATCTCAACCTAAGAAGAATTTGTTTTCAAGAATGGTGATCATGCATATCTGGATGAAATCATATTTGATCCCAGAGTCCTACTTTTGGGTGAAGAATTTTTTATTATTGGATTAATTATCCTTGTTTACACACCTGAATTTTTTTTGTAAGTCAATTATATCAATTATATTAGTTTTGAAACTTGGGGTCGATTCACTCAAGGTGATTGACTATTTTCATAAGAGGTTCTATCAAGTTGTAATACTATCAAAGTCTTTTATAATGAGTTGACAAATACAATTATTTTTCAATGGGGTATGTGTAGATGATAAACTGAGACTTAAAATTAAAAAAATATTCTCAAAAATATTATCCAAAATATATAGAATCATTAAAATTATCACTACTGGAAAACTAACCTTTACCAACGGTTTGGAACCGTTGGTATAGGCCTCCAAACCGTTGGTATAGTCTATACCAACGGTTTGGAGAACCGTAGCCAAGTAAGCCGTTGGGATAGGTCTATACCAACGGTTTTCCAAAAACTGTTGGTATAGACCTATACCAACGTTTTTGGAAACCGTTGGTATAGGTAATATGAAATCTATACCAACGTTAATGGAACCGTTGGTATATAAATTCCAAAAATAAAACATCCGCTGGGATTTGATCCCACGACCCCTCGTTTATAATCGAACGACTTAACCACTAAGCTAACATCACTTTTGTAAACATAATTTCATGAATATATATATATATATATATATTATCATAATTATTTAAAATTTTGATTTATATAATGTTCTCGGTTAGTAGACCTGGAAAAAAATCAATGAATATATCCCAACGGTTGTCAGAACTGTTGGGATAGGTCTATCCCAACGGTTTTCAGAACCGTTGGGATAGGTTCTGGGAGGTCGAATGCTGGTTTTTTTGGTGATTTTTCCCAACGGTTTTGGTGAACCGTTGGGAAAGGTCACTCTTTCCCAACGGTTCACCAAAACCGTTGGGAAAGGGTGTGTTTTTAGGCCCTTTCCCAACGGTTTTGGTGAACCGTTGGGAAAGAGTGACCTTTCCCAACGGTTCACCAAAACCGTTGGGAAAGGGTGTGTTTTTATGCCCTTTCCCAACGGTTTTAGTGAACCGTTGGGAAAGGGTAGCTATACCAACGGTTTTTACAAACCGTTGGTATAGAAGTGTTGGGAAAGATCATGTTTCCAATAGTGTATGCTGGGTTAAATATGGAATGGAACAATGTGTAATATTTTCTTTAATTGAAGAAATTTGTTTAAGTTATTGCGGGGAAGAATAGGAATAATAAATATGCCATATGTATTCTTTAATAGTTAAGTTCAATGGATATAACTTTTATTTTAGGTTCAAATGAGTCTTTAAAAAACCAATTAAGGGATTCATTAAAGGAAACATCCTTAGAAGACAAGCCTTCTACTGGGGATAGAGTACAACATTAATGAATAATGGTGATGAAGATCCCATCCTATTATGATATATCTGACCTTACTTATTATTTTGATGAGTTATTAAATAACTATAGATACATTTTCTATTTTAAATTACTATTTAATTTATTTTTTAGATTTTCTTCAGGCTTGTAACCTATAAATGGTGTTGTTTATATCATTCATGGATGTTATTTTCCATTGGGTCTTCAAGATAAATTCTTATTCAATTCCTTGATTTATATAGTTTTTTTTGTATTAAATTTTTAAATATATTGTGTGAGATATTCCCTATAATTGTAACATAATTGTTTTTTAAACTTCTAAATATTGGTTTATCATTTAGAACACAATGGGATTGATTGCATATTTTTTTCTATCAGGTGTTAGATGATTGGATCATTTTCATTAAATAAGTTCACACACATGTTGAGGTCTTAGTATGATCACTTAAAATAGGATTATATATGTTTTTTGGATAAATTATATATTAAAGTATTTTTAAGAAGTATAAAAACATTTTTTTACAATGAGGAAGATGTAATTTAAATTTTAAAATTGGTTCATATACATTATTCCTCAATTGATCATACACCTTTTTTTACTGTCATTAAAAAATTTACATAGATTTTTAAATAAATTCTCTATTCAATATAAAAGGAAATTAAAAAATTAAGTGGGATTTGAACTTATTTCTTAAACCTCCATGAGATAAACCCTTAGGTAAAAAATATTATATTTATCAGGAGATTTAAATTGAAATAACAATTTATTAAAAAATCATTCTACCATTATTCCAAGATTAATCATTAGCAGAATCAACAAGTTCAAATAACAAAACCATAAAAAGAATACCTCACCATCCATGCTCTTGATCTTCAATTGAAGTGATTTTCATTGAGTTCCCTTGATAGCAACACATGTGTTCTTTCATTCAATGGTATCTATCATCCATTGGAAACACAAAATGATTTTGTAAGACCAATTCTCTAAAATAGTGTGATAGAACTTCCTCCTCAAAGGAAAATGGAGAGAATAAATATTGAGAGGATTTCATCCAATAGATAATGAAATCTAGTGTCTCAAATGAGGTCAAAAAATTTCCATCATATAGGATTCCTTCATAGAAGACTCTTGGATTTATAATATATCATATATTATGAAATTACCAATCCTATTAGTTTCCACCAAAATGATTAATATAATTTAAGAAATCATAATATATTATCTAAAAAACATCATAGGATGTATCAAAAGGATAAAAAATACACGATAATCAATATGGTTGAAATAAAAAAACGATATCATATATTATTTTATATATTCACCATGATGTTGTATTGGAAAACAGGTGAAGACACTAACCATAACATGGTGAATTTCAACACATCATGGTAAAATAATTAGTTAAAAATATTCACCATCATCCACCAAATTTACTTTTTCAAGAGTATAAAAAATATAAAATTCATAGTCTTGAAGAAACAACACCCACATCAACTAATGAATATTTGAACCACTCTATGATAATATATATCATTTTCTCTTGTGGCCAATAAATTCCAAAAAAAGTGTTTCCCTAGTAGATAATGTGTTTATAGCTTCAATTAAAACACCACGAGTTACAAATCAAGATCATGAGTATAATATTTTTATTTAAAAGTTTGTAACTATCTAGATATGTATGATATAACTATAACTTTGTACATCAAGACACATTCCAATACATGATGTGAAGAATCACAACAATCCTCAAATATGACTCCATCATCAGGGATGTTAATGATAGGGGTGATAGTTATATTATAATTTAAGAACTCAAATATTTCATTATATAAAAAAATCCAACTGTAATATCAACCCTTATTAGTTAAATATAATTAGGTTGTTGAAATTAGAGAAAAATAGAATATAAAAAACCTGTAATATCATAATAAATTGAAAAAACTACTCACTTTACATATGTTCATTGGTACCTTCTAAGAAAAAAAACATAGTGTTTGATTAGTCTAGGATTATTCCATATTAATAAATGGAATTTCCAAGGAAATAAACTCCCTATGCCCAAAACCTAAAATTTGTAACCTTCTTATACAATGTATATTGATGATGGAGTTCTAAAACCATCCATGAATTATAAGTGTTCTCTTCATTAGACCTTGAATAAAATATTATATATTTATTAAATACTGTGAAAAAATGATCTATATGGGGCCTAAATACATAATGCATTAAACCCATAAACACTATTATAGTATAAGTAATTCCAAACGACATCACAAAAAACTCAAAGTGTCTATAATGATACTACAATGAAGTCTTATAAATATCCTAATCTTTCACCCCATATTGTGATACTTCAAAATCCATTATATCTTTTAAAACCAACTACCCCCCATTAACTTGTCAAAAAAATACTTAATACTTGGTAAATTATATCAATTCATCACTATTACTTTATTAAATCCTCCATAATTGAAGGATTCTCTCAAACATCCAGTAGCCATTATAGTGAAAAGTTCCAAGGAACCCCATGAGGATGCACTAGGGATAATAAAGACACTTTACAATATATCATCGATCTGAATTTTCAATTACTAAATCTTATTGGGTTACATCAAATATGTATCCATTGATATAAGAGATATTCCAAGGTACAATTTAATATCATACTCAATCTATGTGATTTATGGAAAACTCATAATATTATTAAAAAATGGATCAATTAAATCTCTCACCACCCTAAGAAACCCCTTTATTTTTACCTCTAATGAAAAAAACATTTATTATAAAATTTGGGAAGTGATAATTTTTAGTTTAAAATGCCACATCTCATTCCATATATTTCCCTCACCAATAAACACCACATGATCTTCATCCACACTAGATTCAATCACCATCCACTGATTAAAATCAATAAAGGATCACATCACATACAACCAATCCACTCCATGTATGAAATTATATGGATACATGTTTAATGAGATGTGGTCCCATCATATAGGATTTTATCCAATCACAAATTCACACCCAAAAGTCTATTTAACCATATTTGATTGATCCCCCTCTATATTAAACAACATGAGTGGTATAAAAAGACTCTCAATGAATAGTTCTCACATTATCACTAATCTTGGTGTAATGAATGAATGTTATTCACCATAATCAAATAAAAAAATATAAAATTCATAAGATACATATCAAACCTATTATGACGTAAGGTCCTCCTAGCTTATCAGTTTCTATAATATGAATTTGACCACAAAAAACTATTTCACCTCAATTTTCGAACTACCTTTCTCTATAACTCTAAACAATACCTTATCCCAATGGGATAAGAATATTCCTAAGATGAAATTTACCATAACTAATCTACATCATGGTTTCATTGAGTTTGTGATACCTTGAGGATATGGCCATAAAATTACACAAAATAATGAAAATAATAAATTACATTACATACCAAATATCTTTTAGGTTAGAGAGTTAGGATAAACCTTTAGCTAAAAAAACCCATGTATTTTTAAATTAACAGACATTTTACCACTATAAATATGATTAATTAATCCATTAAAATTAGTCAAAATCTCCCACATTTTTTTTACACAAGATAACATTCTTGATATATCACACGTATTACTTTCCTATATTACCTCGGGGAAAAACATAAGAAATAGTGAGATAAAATTTTATGTAGGGGTAAGCATAAATGATAACTATCAAATATTATAAGAAAAAAATAGGGGTATGAGAATTTAAGTATGGAAAATGAAAATAAAATATAGAATCTATACCCAATAACACATGGATCATGATCCAAGGATCATATCATGAGGATTTAGTATAAAAAACTGATATCAAATTATCTTTTCATCTTAATATTGTGACCATAATGTAAATTTTTTCCCAATTTGTTAGAGGAATATATAATTCTGGTCCCACCCATCATATCATATTATGTTCATGCATACTTTTTCAATAAAGAATACATCAATAATCAAAACATGATAACCCCATGGAAAAAATGGGTGTCTAATGACATCATGTAACTTTCTAGGTAAATAAAATTGAACAAAGATAGTATGTAATGTTCTAGAAATTCCATGTAATTTTTTTAAATTTTTTAGAATTATTTCGAGACCAAGCACTGATATTGTGTGAGATTCTGAGGCCCAGAGTGTCCGGAATGATCCATCGAAAAATGTTATATTCTAAATAGCGCACATGAGCTATTTTTATAAAAAGTAGAATAACTCTTTAAATGGGTGCCCGAATCCAAAATCTGAGGGCACCATTGTGTTCATGATGGTGGTTTTACCCAAGGTGAGACTTAATTTTAAATGGTGCATACCTCCAGTAAGAAAACCTCAATATGGAATAATTTTAAATAAAATTATTAAATAAAATTATTATATTTTTTCAAATTCTTATAACTCATGAATAGTGACTCAGATTGAAAATACAAGACCATAATTTAGTTCATGAGGGTATACTTTCCTTAGTCAAAGATTAACTTTAGTCAATGCAGGCCAACAATAGAAGTTAGTTTTTGGCCATAAATAAAATAATTAAGTAACAATTATTTTATTGTCAAATCCATATAACCCCTAAACAGTAACTCAGATTAAAAATCTGAGAGTACCATTGAGATCATGAGGATTTTTTCCCTTAGGCAGATCTTAACCTTGACCGACATGGTTCGAGGGTGAAAGATAATTTTTGGAAATTTTTTTAAGAAAATTAAAATGGCACGCATGCGCGGTTTTGACAACTTTTAAACGGTTTTCCTGATAGAAAATTTTGAGGGAACCGTTGCACCCGAAATGATGAAATTAACAAATAAGGGACCTAACCTCGACCAACATAGGTTGAGGGAAAAATTACCTTTCGAAAGATAAATAAAATAAATTAAAAAGTTATTTTTACTTTTCTTTTCCTCACTGTTGAGCGGTGGCACGCCAGCACTGCAGTGCGACAACAAGGAGATGAAAAAATTCGTTAAATGAATCCCATTAATGAGGCTCTTTAATTTAAGCCTAATAGAAATATTGTTTCATAAATAAAACATCGTAACGATGCGATGACTTTGCATAACAGAAACATTGCAACGCGTTTCACTTTTAATGAAATAATGGGTTGGAGAATCAGGGCAGGAATTTTTCTGGAAGAAGGTGAAGGGTTTCTCTCCAACGAAGAATGACAGTAGATTCCCATAGGATCAGAAAGAGTAGATGATTCCTTAGAGGAAGGATCTAGGAGCAGAGATCAAAAAACACCAACAGTTTCGAATGGATCGACACCAATTATAAACCTTCTCCAGGTAGGGGTTACTTTTGATTTTGGATTTCCCCGCTCTTCTTTCTAAAACAAAGAACGCGGATCGACCCATGAACAAGTTGACCCAAGGGTTTATTTTTCTTGTGGGAAGGTGCTTATACTTGGGGTTTGCATGAGGGTTATCTTTTTTTATAATTTTGAACCCCCCTTGTTTTAAAATCTAATGCGGAGGGTGCGGGCCGACATGAACAAGGCTTGAGCCCCTCTACCTTTGTGAGTTATTGTGAATTCTTCATGACCGACCCTACAAGTTGAAGAAAAGGAGTTTTTAAGGCTATAGCAGGGAATATGAAACCCCATGGAGGCCAGAGGTGTAGATGGATTGAAGAACAAGCCATCAGAGCGGACCTGGTGGTCCGCAGAAGGCGCTGCCGACGCGCTATGGCGATGTGCCGAGGGAGGTGTCATGGTCGTCTTGGGCCATAGGGTGTGGAAGGTTCCACCGATAGTGGGTCGGAAACTAGAAAACATGGACACATACACCCATCCGCATCGGTGAGGGGTGGCCTGCGCCGCGTGGGCCATGTTGACCCATTGGAATGAGGTCCAGCGACCGCATGTGGGTCTACAAGCTTGGCCGACTTAGCTGGCTACGGCGTGCAAGAACCAAATGCACTGATGGGTGTCTGAACTAGAGGGGACTGGCCTGTAGGGCAGGCTAGGCCGACAGAATAACACCAAGACACTGGGTGGCCTAGGTTGGGAACAAACTGGCCAGCCGGTTGCGGGCTGGGCTAAATGGAACCAGGTCCCTGGACGACCTGGTGAGCTAGACCCCCAGCCGAACCAGGCCAGCTCCAGCAAAGCCTAATGGGATCGACCCAGTAGCCAAGCTGGACAAGGATGAACCATAACCAAACTAGTTCGAGTCAGATCGATTGAACTAGGCTGGGGCATATAGGGCCCCCAAGTCGGGTTGGTCGGGTCGGTCTGACCGGGTCAGACTGAGCCCCGAAACGACCGACCCCCGATTACTAAAGTACCAATATCTTTCAGACCATGCGTCTGATTGACAATCCATTTGTGTAATTTAAACCCTTGTGATGAGGCGATTATTTTGGAATACCCTTAGGAGGTATTTATGAAAATTTAAATGCGACGAATGGCTTGAGGTGTGGTTTCCACCGAAATCATGCGCACTACGTGCGGGAATCCTGCAGCTGACTGAGACCCAAAGACTGCTGACAAGCGACCCTATTTAGATCAGCTACATGAGAACCTATGTGGATCAGCTATAATGGCTCTGTGGGAATCAGATATGTGTGACCCAGTAGGCCCACAGTGGGGAGAGACTCTGTGTGACCTGACAGACCCACGACATTCATCAGGTATTAATACTTTAGTACGATGGCCACGGTGGGAAGCAGATCTGTGTGGCCCGACAGGCCCACAATGGGGAGTGGCTCTGTGTGACCTAGAATACCCACGGTACTCATCAAGGATGAGTACACCAGTAGTCCAAGGTGTTCAGTGGTGCGACTGATGGTCTTACTTTCTACACTCTAGATTATAATTGTGCGAGCTATCTTGATTCATGATCAGGCATCACAGTTTTCTTTGTGGATTTCATTGTGGTATTTACTTTATGTTTTGGTTCCCTACTGAGTATTGTATTACTCACCCCTACACGGGATTCACCCACACGTGTCATTCCCTATGTTGGTGATCAACGCTTTGATAGAGACAATGGTGCTCTGAGACCTGGTAGTGCTCACTGAAATGGGACAGATGGGTGTACTTATATGGCTACAGACAAATACCCTTCACCTTACCTTTAGGTGGGGTCTTCTACGGACATCTTACAGAGAACTTTTATACTTTCCTATTTTCATTTTGTCTTTTTTTGGGTTTGTATTTTGGCCCACTTGACTTACAACTTGTACCTTTACTCAGTGGTTGTTTAGTGGCATGCGTGTTTTCCTTTCCAGCTATTTGGGACGTGGTTGTGTGTGTGTGCGTGCATACAGGTACTCGGGAAAATGACTCCCACTCAGGGGATAATTCCTTAGTGTTAGTCATTAGCCCCTGGACTTTGGGTGGCTGGCTTGGGGTAGTCATGACATGAGCCTCGGGGGACGGTCGTGACAAGTGGTATCAAAGGCGGTCGGTTCTACTGGAAGAAATATGAGTCTGTAAATTTTGATGGGGCAATAGTGTTAAGTGTTTCGAGTTTAGATTTTAGGCCAAAGAGTCCAGTGTTGGTGCAGCAGCTGAAGTATCCATACACCAGGGCCCTGGATTCTGCTTTCTGACTCGATACATGAAAGCACTAATTTCATGCATCTTCAAATGTTTTCTCATGATCTTTCTGAGTCACATTCAGCTCACTAGGTATAATCTATTAATCGTGATTTATATTGATCTCATTCAAGATGCCTCCACATAGACAACCATCCAAGATTCCAGTGTGTGACCACAAGGATGGTCCACAGAGTGATGAGGCTTTAGTACAAAGATTGTTTCCCTAGATGGAACCTTTGGATGGTGTCCTAGCTTTTCCACCACTCGTTGGTTAGCAGTTACTACTAGAACTACTGGTAGAGGGCACATGTAGGCTTAGTATCTTACATGAGTTTCAGTGAAAGTTACCCCTCAGGTTCTGATCTGAGCTTGACTCGTAGGCAGCTAAGGATTGTCTTGAGGTGGTGACTGAGTTTTTCATCTAGACAGGGCATCATTATATCATATGGTAGTCCTGACAGTGATCCTTGTATGAGGCTCAGTAGGGCGATGGTGTTAAGATCATCTGATCTTATAGTGAGGTGACTTTTCCATATATAAAACTTGATAAGATCTCTCTAATAAGGGGGTATTTCCATAAAATCTAAGGGCTATGCATGCCCAATAGATTCTGCAGCTTCGGCGGGACAACATGTCGGTAGCTGAGTATTAATCGAGGCGTACCGACCATTCCAGGTTCTTGATGAATATGATGAGACCAGTGCTCAAGGTTCAGACCTCTGAGAGAGATTTGTTTAGGGATATCTGAGCCAACACTATTCCTCTGTACATTCCTACTTATGATAGGGTTCTAGAGAAAACCATTGTGGTTGAAATTTCTTTGGTTGAGCAGATGCAGCCAGTGGATGTCAGTAGTGGGAAAGAAGGAAATTAACATCAGTCTCAGAGACATAGACAAGTAAGAGGACATCATTCTAGAGAATTTTCCAAGACTATATCCTCATAGAGAGGTATATTTATTCATGGATATTTACCTCGAGATGGAACCGATATCTAAACCTTCATATCTGATGGATTATGAAAAGATTTGGGAGTTGAGGGTATAGTAGGAAGACTTGTAGAGGAAGGGGTTCATAAGGCCTAGTGTTTCACCATAGGTAATCCTCAATGTTGTTTTCCAAGAAGGAAAATAAAAGCTTGAAGTTATACATGGACTCTCAGTGCATGAACCAGGTGACTATGAAGAACATGTATCCTCTATTGAGGATGTATGAACTCTTTGATTAGCTGAAGGGAGCGAGATGGTTCTTGAAGATAGACCTCAGATAAGGCTATCACCAGCTTTGAGTATGAGATGAGGACATCTTGAAGAAAACTTTTAGATGTTGATACGACCACTAAGAGTACTTAGTGATGCCATTTTTCATGGAGAACACCCCAAAAGTGTTCGTGGTACTCATGAAAAATATCTTCCATCTGTAATTATACCAGTTTTTAGTAGTCTTCATTGATGACATATTAGTATATTCAATTCCTAAGGAGGAGTAAGAGATACACCTAAGGATGGTTCTGGACACACTCTGAGAGAACCATATTTATAGAAAGCTCCCGAAGTCTGAGTTCTAGATACAAAAGGTCCACTTTCTATGAAATTTCATCTCAGAGGCTAGAGTTGCGGTGGATCCAGCAAAGATCGAGGTGACACTTTATTTGGAGACACCCAAGAGCATTACTGAGGTGTACAGTTTCCTTGTGTTGTATGAGTACTATCACAGGTTTGTACCCAACTTCTCCAGAGAGGCAGCACTCATGATAGTGTTAATGAAGAAGGGAAAACCCTTCATGTGGACATAAGGATTCCAGTATAGCTTTCAGCAGCTGAGGTAGATCTTGATGAGTGCTCCTATCTTGAGGTTTCCAGAGGAGGGCGCCAACTACATGGTGTACTCTGACACATCAAGAATCGGGCTTTGTTATGTTATGATGCAGGGGTAATCAATGATTTCTTATGGATCATGACAGTTGAAACCACATGATAAGAACCATGTAACTCATGACCTTGAGTTGGCAGTGGTAGACTTAGCACTGAAGATGTGGCGAAACTACTTGATGGGTGAACGGTTCATCATCTGCTATGACCAAAAGAGTCTCAATTATATATTTTCTCAAAAGGGATCTGAATCTGAGACAACTACATTGGATATATTTACTCTAGGATTAGGACTTCGAGATAGTCAATACTCCTGGGAAGGGGAATGTGGTGGCAGATGCTCTCAGTAGGAGATCAAGTCCACAACTACTGAATGAGGCCTAAATGTAGTTGGAATTGATTCAAATTTCCTTTGGAGATAGATATGAGGAAGCTTATCTTCAGTCGATGGTGGTTTTTCCTCCACTCTTATAGTGAGTCAGGGAGGTGCAACTTGGAGATGCCAACTATGAGACCAAAAGTGCCCAGATGTACTCAGGACAATATCCTAAAGGATTTTTGATAGGTGGGGAGCACGTAATCCTTTTTAGAGGGCACATAGTAGTACCAGTGGCATTTCGAGAGGTGATTATGAGGGAGTTACATACCTTCCCCTTGGTAGTATATCCTAGAGTGGCGAAGATATACCAGGATCTATGATGTCAATACTGGTGGCCAGGGATGAAGAAAGCGGTGGTCGAGTTCATTTCACGGTGCCTCACTTTGTTAGTAAGTGATGGATGGGAATCATGTTTCAGCAGGATTGGCATAGCCACTTAAGGTACCAGAGTGGAAGTGTGATGGTATATCAATGAAATTTTGGGTAGGCTTACCATGTAAGTTCAGGGGGTACGATACCATCTAGGTGATCGTAGACCGACTCACCATGCTGGCTGACTTCCTATCCATTCAAGAACAGAGTTCAGTAGAGATCTTGGGACACCTCTACATGAAGGTGATAGTTCGACTCCATGGAGTCACATTTAAGATAGTATCAGATCATGATGCATGCTTTACATCCCAGTTGTGGAAGGGATTAGAGGAGGCATTGTGACTTAGCTGCACTTGAGCACAACCTTTCACCCACAGAAGGATGGTCAGATAGAGAAGACCATATATACATTGGAGGACATGATTCATGCTTGCGTTCTTGATTTTGGTCACTATTGGGAGGACTACCTACCACTGGTGGAGTTTGTTTACAACAAAAAATACAACTCCACCATTGGTATGACACCTTTCGAGGCACTGTACAGACAACCATACAGGTCACCGTTATGATGGAAAAACCCAGGGTAGTCATCACTCATGGGCCTAGAGATGGTACATGCTACCACTAAGAAGGTGCAGGTCATCCAAGAGCAGATTAAAACTATAGAGAGTCGACATAAGTCCTATGCTGATAGGCAACAGAGACCCTTGGAGTTCAAGGAGGGGGGCTACGTATTCCTTTGAGTCTCTCATCAATGAGGGTGGGGTGGAAATTTATCTCCAAGGTTCATCATCCCTTTCCAGATTCTAAGCAGAGTTCCCAAGGTGGCGCATGAACTAGATCTTTCCCCATATATGCACTGGGTGCACAGTTTGTTTTACGCGTCACAGATGAGGAGGTACGTGCAAGATCCATCACATGCCATCGACTAGGGTGAGCTGGACATTGAAGATGGGATGATGTTTTCTGAGTTCCCAGTGGAGATAGAGGATCAAAAAAAGCAGGTCCATTGTGGATGGTCGATTCCTCTGGTGTGCATTCAGTGGCAGCACTAGAATCTCCATGAGAGAACATGGGAGCGAGAGGCTCAGATTTGTGCTCATTACCCCTATTTGTTTGTTTAGCCATGTTTTGGCTTATGAGGACATAAAGAACTAAATGGGGGAGTAATTTAATGTCTCAAAAATTCCATGTTTTTTTGAATTATATAGAATTATTTTGAGGCTAGGTACTGAGATGACATGCGATTTCGAGGCCCAGAGTGCCCAAAATGATCTGTCAAAAATTGTTATGTTCTAAATAGCGCACGTGAGAGGTTTTCATGAAAAAGTGGAATAAATATTAAATGGGTGCTCGGATCAGAAATCCAAGGGCAACTTTGCATTTAGGATGATGTTTTTACCCTAGGCACAACATAAGTTTAATCGGTTCAGGCGTCCAATGAGAAAACCTGAAAATGGCATAACCATAAATAAAATAATTAAATAAAATTATTTTATTTTTTCAAATACTTATAACTCATGAAAAGTGATTCAAATTAAAAATCAAAGACAACCGTTGATATCATGAGGGTATTCTTTCCTTAGGAAAATCCTAACATTGGTCGGTGTGGGCCAATAGTGGAAGTTAGTTTTTTCGCATAAATAAAATAATTAAGTAGCAATTATTTTATTTTCAAATCCTTATAACTTTTAAACAGTAACTTGGATTGGAAATTTGAGAGTACAGTTGATCTTGTGAGTGCATTTTTCCCTTAGGCGGATCTTAACCTCGACCAGCACAGGTTGAGGGTGAAAGATAGTTTTTGGAACTTTTTTTAAGCTAATTAAAATGGAGCATGTGTGAAATTTAGAAAACTTATAAACAATTGCCTGGATTGAAAATATGAGGGAACCATTGTGTCCAGAATGATGACATCACCCAATAATGGACCTAACCTTGACCATCATGGGTTGAGAGAGAAAGCAAATTTTTGGACCTTTCGTAAGAGAAATAAAATAAATTGAAAAGTTATTTTATTTTTATTTTCCTCACCATTGAGTGGGGGAATGCCAACACTATGGTGCGGAGACGAGGCTAAGATGAAAATCATTAAATGAATACCATTAATGAAGATCTTTAACTGAAGTGTAATAGAAATGCTGTTTCATAAATGAAACAATGTAACGATGCGACGATGCAGTGTAATAGAAACACTGCAACATGTTTCTCTTTTAACGAAATAATGGGTTGGAAAATCAGAGTGGTAATTTCTTTGGAATATGTTAAAGGGTTTCTCTCAATTGAAGAATGTCAGTAGATTTTCGTAGGATCAGAAAGTGGAAACGATGCCTTGGAGGAAGGATCTGGGATAGGATATTGACAAATGCCAACGACTTTGAACGGATCGACATCAACGATGAACCTTCTCTAGGTAGGGGTTACTTTGGATTTTGGATTTCCCTGCTCTTATTTCTAAAATAATGAATGTAGATAAACCCATGAACAGGTTGATCCATGGGTCTCTTGTTCTTGCGGGAGGGTTCTTATACTCGGGGTTTTCATCAGGGTTATCTGGTTGTTATAATCTTGAACCTCTCCCTTGTTTTAAACTCTAACGTGGAGAGTGTGGGCTGACATGAACAAGGGTCGATCCCATATATCTTTGTGCGTTCTTGTATGTTCTTCATGGCCAAAACTTTAAGTTGACAGAATGGAGTTTTTGAGGATGTAGCAGGGAAGATGGAACCCAATGTATGCCAGAGGCATAGACGGCTCGAAGAACGGGCCACCAGATCAAACCCGGTTGTCCGCGGAAGGTGCTGCTAGCACGCTGGTGGTGGAAAACACCAATAGGGGCCCATGGAAATGGCTGTGGGTAGGTGGTGGGGAACTATGACGTCATGCTGAGGGAGGTGCCTCAGCTGGCTTGGGCCGCGGCGTGCAGCAGGTGCTGCCTGCAGCGGGCCGATGACTGGCGAATAGGGACGCGACCACCCAGCCGCGTCGGTGGTGGTGGTTGGGGGGGGGGGGACCACACCGCGTGGGCCACGAAGACCCACTGGCACACGATCTAGAGACCGCGTGCTGGTCCATAAGCATAGTCGGCTTAGCTGGCCATGGCGCGCAAGAACCAGACGCCCCGTTGGGTGTTTGGGCTGGAGGGGATCGGCCCGCCGGGCGGGCCAGGCTGGCAGGGCACAAACTGGGCCATTGAGAGGCCCAGGCCATGCTGGAAGAATAACACTAGGCCACTGGGTGGCCCAAGATGAAAAAAAACTATCCCGCCAGTTGCGTTCTATGAAGGATGAAACTAGGTTGCTAGGCGACCCAGCAGGCTAGACCCCCGACCGAACTGGGCTGAGTCCAGCAAGGCCGAATGGACCGGGTCCAGTAGCCAGGATGGACCGGGTTGGCCCAGACCTAAACCGGGTCAGGTCAGATTAGTCGAACCAAGTTAGGGCATGAAGGTCCCCCAGGCCAGGTTTCTCGGGTCGGTCTGACTGGGTCGGCCCAGGCCTAGTAACAACCAACCCTTGATTACTAAAACACCAATATCTTTCAAACCTGGATTCCAATTGAAGAGACGTTTGTGTCATTGGAACCCATATGATGAGGTGGTAATTTTTTAATAATCTAAGTAGGTTTTCATCAAAATTGAAATGAAACAAATGGATTGAGAAGAGATTTCTCCCATAATCAAGCGCACAACATGCGGGAATCCTGCGGCTGATTGAGACCCAAAGACTGCTGACAAGAAACCCTTTTTGGATCATCTACAAGTGACCCTATGTGGATCAGCTATGATGGCCTAGTGGGAAGTGGATCTGTGTGACTTGAAATTCCCATGGTGGGGAGCGACTCTGTGTGACCCGACCGACTCACGATACTAATCATGGATGTGTAGTTCAGTACGATGGACAAGGTGGAAAGTGTCTCTGTGTGACCTAGAAAGCCCATGGTGGGGAGCAGCTCTATGTGACCCAGCATACCCATGGTAATAATTAGAGATGAGTACCCTAGCATTCCAAGGTGTTCAATGTTGCGACTGATGGTCTTGATTTCTGTAATCTAGATTATAGCTGTGTGAGATGTCTTACTTTCGTGATCATGCTTCATGATCATCTTCGTGGTTTGCTTTGTGGATTTCTTTGTGGTATTACTTTTTTGGTTAGAGTACCTACTAAGTATTGTGTTACTCACCACTTCATGGGTTTCACCCGCAAGTGTTGTGTCCCGTGCAGGAGATCGACGCTTCGACGAAGACCTTGGTGGTCCGGGACTAGGTAGTGCTCAGTAAGACATGATGGATGAGCGTAATTCTAATGCTATAGAAATATACCATTCACCTACCCTTTAGGTGGGGTCATCTACAAACGTCTTACATAGATCTTTTATACTTTCATGTTTTCAGTTTTTCTTTTATTGGTTTTGTATTCTGGCCTATTTTACTTAAAACTTGTACCTTTACTCAGTGGTTTTTTTAGTGGCATGCATGTTTTTTTTCCAGCTGTTTGGGATGTGGTTGTGTGTGTGTGCGTGCATACAGGTACTCAGGAAAATTCCTCCCACTCATGGGATAATTCCTTTAGTGCTAGTCTCTATCCCCTTACCTTTGGGAGGCAGGCTTAGGGTAGTCACGTCATAGACCCCAGAGGATGGGTCGTGACATATTAAATAAAATGGTATTTACACCGTATAGATAAATGGTATATAGCTTTGTCACTAATTTCCCCAGTCAATCAATGTATGAAATCTAGGTGAACACTCTTCAACTAGTGGAAGGAAATATAGAGTATTCATATAGAAAAACATTTGAAGAAAAAATTACGATTATACAACGAATATGATTAGGAAATAAGAAGGTAGTAATGAATCCTTCCTCCAAAAGATAAGAATATAATATATTCCATATATAGATATAATATGGATGAAAACATGTATAGAATACCCTTGATCAATAATAAGGTATATCAAAGGATGTGGGTTTAATTGAAAAACCTTTTTTAGTAGCATTAGTAAAAATGTTACTTTAGAATTGAGAAACATCCATGAATTTATTGAAAAAATTTATTTTTATAGAAATATTTTATATATCAAGTAGAATATGATTTTATTTTATAAAATAAATAAACATTAGAATATAATTATCATATAAAATAGAAATGACGATGTAAATATGTGATTACATGGAAAATGCTAAAAATAGATTCTTTTTATATGTTTATGAAAATAAACCATACAAAAGAACATTGAAAAATTTATTTATTTATTTTTAAATAATTTAAATTAGTATAAAATTTCCTTATAAATTTATTGATTCATAGATGAGGAAAATTTTGAAACCATCCACTTAATACATATATATAAAAGTTAAGGTCCACGAATGATAGTAAGAGATAGTATCATTTTATTTTATAAGAAGCACCTCGGGTAAAATATGAGTCAAGGGGAGATAAAATTTTGGATGAACAAGTAAAATACCATAAATAAAAAAAGAAAATAATGAGTGGTTTAAGAAATAATACACATTCCTCTTATGGATTATCATTCAAAAACAATCTTGATTTGAAAATAATATTGGAAAAAAACCCTAATGGTTTGAGTAACATTAAAATATAGGACCATGAGGGATAAAAAGATTGAAATTGAATGTTGGTACCCCAATTAGGATCTCGGGTAGTGGTGTTTATGCCTCATACAAGGATGCCATCTTAAGTATCCAGACAAAGGTTCTTAATAGCGAGGGTCTCCTCTCTAAGAGGATACCACATAAGGATTACTCTAATGTTCCTAGAAATGTGTCTACTAGATCGTCGTCTAAGGTTTCAAGGAATACAAATACAAATATCTTAAAAATATTCAATCATGAGAAGTCTCAATCTGAGTGGGAGACTGCTTGTGACTCTAATTACGGAAATGATATGTCTTATTATGATCTCTAGACCTGTTCTTGGTGGTTGAGGGTTTTTATGTTGATTTTCCCCGTCCGCTACTCTGTTGTACTTTTTTATTTCTTATTAACAAATGGTCAGAAGCTTTACTTCTGGTTGGACTTTCCTGGTTAAATTGGTTCATAACAAGAATCATGTCCCCAAAATTAATAATTAAAACCAAGAAACCCTTACAAGAATAAAAATATTTAATGTAAGAGTTACTTAATAATGTGTTAATAAGGAATAATTTTCAAAAATAATTAAGTAATAAGGATAAACAATGAATATTATTAATTAGGTATAATAAATAGGACTTGTAACTATATAATTAAATATTTTTGTAACTTAGTGTAAAAAAAATGAGTTATCACAAACCTATACAAACATGGTATCCATTGAATCAAAGCACATTTAAATAATGAACATGATATGGTTATTAAAACCAAAATATTTAAATGAATATGTTAAAATAAATTAATTTGGAATTAATCATACCATTTTAATGATGTTATAGTTCACAATAATAAATATTCTGTAAGAAATTAAATTTGAGATGAGAACCCCATTCCATGTATTCCCCCTTAGCTGAATGTGCTTTAACCTCCTTTATAAAAAATATAAATCTATTAGTAACCTATTTAAAAACCTTAATAATAAATCTATGAATATATATTACTCATTTTTATTTATTTTCCATATGTATACTAGTTAATTTTTACCTATTTTCAATTTTGAGTGTGATAAATCACGGTAGTTTTGAACCAGTGTCATAATAGAGATGTCGTTATTTGTTATTTTCCCAAAGTTAATAATTAATAGACCATTAAAAATAAGGTAATTATTTTTTTATAATTACTTATTATGTTATTTAATTCTATGAGCATTTAGGTCGTGTTCCTTGAAGTTGAAACTAATGACGAGCATGTTGACTTGTATTTTAACAAATAAATGATGATATCTTAATTGATGAGTTTAATATAAATTTTACAATTAAATAAACAAAATAAAGTAATTATTTAATTATGTTTATAATTTTATACTAGTAAATATGTTCCCATATATATCCATGAAAAAAAATTATGACACAATTCAAGTAAGTGGTTAAACTAACCCAAATATGAACATATTGTGATTAATCGATGATTATGAGGAAGTTTTGTGAAATATCATTTTACCAGTAGAATGATACTCTTATTTAGTGTTAATAATTTTGATATATAAAAATTATTATTAATTATAAGTATGATATAATTTATATAAATCCATTATATAGAATAAAAGATCATTTCCTCTTAATTTACTTGTTTTAAGATGATTAATTTATAAAAATTGTTTATTATTAATATAATTAATATATTATTAAATTTGTCTTAAATTAACCTTAATAATTACATTAAAACCATATTTATCCTTTAAAATTGTTCATAAAATCATCTATTGAAGGTGGTAATGAAAAACAAAACACACATTTTTATAGATGTCACGATCTGCATAGATGCATTAAAGATGATTTTGTTTTCTCAGAACATGAGAGTGGAGTGATATGGTTTATCATTTCAGAATATTAAATTTTTAATAGTTATCATAATTATATATTAAATTACCTTTATTAAAGTATCCATGTTAGGTAGTGAATAATAAAAAACATGTTACTTCGTGGTGGGAGTAATTTGTATGTACGATGGATTAAATATATCATTTTTAATGGAAAAGGGAAACATAGTAAATGATTGTATAATAATCATAATACCACACAAGTATACTAATTATACTGATGTTATCATTTTACTATGATGTAATTTAATTTTAGGAAGCAGTCATAGTCTGTATGATTTTCTTAAGACCTACAGGTCATGTAATGTCTCCAAGCCTACGAGCAATGTAATTCCTAATCCTACGGGCCTTGTAAGGGTTCCCCCTCATCCATTTAAAGGGGGGTTATTAAAAAATCAATAAAAAATAATTCCTTCAGGCCATTCAGTCTATACCTCACTTCTTTGATTATCTCCTTTGTGGAGGGGAATATGTCTTTGTGGAAAGGTATTTTAGGAAGACCATAACTTCTTAAAATTGTATAATAATTTGTAAGAGAATTTTGGGTATATTTGGTTCATATATATGTGTTTTTTGTGGGATATGAAGTGAGGAGAGGAGTGTTCTTTTATAAGTGAAAAGGGGTGAAATTTCTATAAATGTCAAAAAAAATCAACAAATCAACATCTCCCTAAAGGGAAGTGTCTCTACAATTGATAAATGATATAGATGGAAATATAAGAGGTATATCCAGTCCCTAAACACCCATCCGCACACAAATTTAAACATGTTTTTAACACGTTACCGTTACATTTGTAACTTTTTCATTTTAGATTTCACTGTGGTAACTTGTTTTTACCTAAGGTGACTTATCCTTTATGAAAAAATGGCCCTTATAAAATAATTAGGACCTATTGATTCTAAATTTTAAATAATTTTTTTTAAAATTTATATAATTAATTAAAATTAGTTTTAAAATATTTAATTTATAATAAAATAAAACAATTTCATGAAAAATACAACTTAAGTTCAATAATATCAAATATGGGTTTATAAATTAAAGTTTTTTTAAAATTTTAAATCCACTTGTAAAATAAAAAATTGGTATTATAATAATTTTTAATGAATTTTAAATACATACTTATATACTAATAATGTCCTAATATTCATGCTAATTATAAAAACAGTGTTTTTCACTATTTACCAAAAACCAATCTTTTTTAAAAAAAATACAAAAACTCATATTAAAGTAATACTGAAAATATAAATTCAAAAATGAATCTTGTTTTTTAAAATTAAACTTCCAGAATTTTCAATATAAACCTTTAAGTAAAATCATATAATATAATTAAATGTTTTTATTTTAAAATAACTATTTAAAATATAAGTTATTATTAATCGTAATTTTATAAAACACTCATAAAGATATATTTAAACGATAAATATTATATTTAATTAAAATAACTATTTAATAATAATATAATTAGTCTTATTTAATTAATAATAATGTTTATAAAATGATATTTTCTTAAACATAATAATTAATTAAAAAAATTTGTATAAAACTACTTATATATATTAATATATTTAATAATTTGGATACTCCTATTCGTACATAATAATTAAATTCCATAGGTTTAATGATCTAAACATATCAAGATATTATTTTAATTATTTTTTGTGTGTGGATAAAGGTATCGAATAGATTTGACTTAATTAGAAGAATGCATATTTTAAAATATTTGGTCGTTAAACTCCCCCTTAAATAAATGGAATCCTCATAATTTTAAAACTCATAAGACGAGAGTAATTTCCAGAGGGAGATCCTAATTAATCATACAAAATTAGTTGATTATGGTTTTATTTAGGATATGAAATGATATTTCCAAATACATAATTTGGTATGAACCCTTTTAAAAAAAACATAGTCCCTTATTAATAGATATGTAATAAGAAGTAACTTTCCAAAAACCATTAATAAGACCCTTTTAATATCGATATAATATTTATACCACCAAATGTTTTATTTATAATTCAATAACTAATGGGTTAAAACATACATAATATAATAGATACATAAATCTAGAGTGAAAATACACAATCTAATTCAATATAAATCAGTGAATAGAATATTCCTTGTTCTCATGGTCTGAGCATTTATTGATGCTTATTTTCCTTGTTATCCCTTATATTAGGAAATTTATTTTCACAATTCCCAATTTCATCAATATATAATAACAAAATGTTTTATCCTTAATATTTCATTTACACTTTTGAGTTTTATGGACTTCATCTCCATACTTGTAGCATCCACCCTTCCCTTTAAGGAAATTTTCTCCAAGCTTGTTTCCACATTTTTAACATGTAGGGAATTGAATATTTTTTCCTTCATTATAGTTGTCAAATGACCCTCCATGATACTCTATCCTCATATTCTTTTGTGTGTTTGTAAAATTAATTTTGTTTATAATATTAATCTTATTCGGTGATTTTTGGTTTTTCATAATCATATGGTTTCACACTATAGATCCCATTCTACTGTGTTTCTCATTGAGTTAATATCTAAATTTTCTCTCGAACCCATGGTTCTATATATTTATATCCATTACTAATACTAAAAGGGTTCAACATGAAGGATGAGAAATTAACATTGTATGATTATAATCATAAATAGTGATTGGAAAAGTTTAACCATAAGATGTCCCATTTTATGATATTACTACGTTAACCTAGAGTTATTTTAGTTTAACATATATATATCTATTAGTTCCACCTATATCATTATTGATTCAACCCATGTTAATTTATGTTGAGTTTTCTCATACTTATTTATCTAATCTCTTTAAATAATGTGGGAATCAATCCTTCATGAAGGTTTATAAAGAGAATATAATTAACCAAAGCATATCCCCTAGGAGTTTCAAACCAAGTGAGGAGTTATGCCTATTTATTATCCTCTAATTCATAATCATGTTAACACCAAATAAAATCTTTTTAGGTTTACTTCCCCTAGATATATCTTTTCCAGATCATGCATCCATTTTTAGTATCCATACAGTGATTTCAATGATAGTAAAACCACATACTCAAAAAATTTCAATGATTTATAATATTATAATATACTTTAGATAATATCTTGGGTTTTCACTAATTTTATCTCATACAAATTCCCAAAATATTAAATACTACCCCCAATAACCTAAAAGGCTATCTATATCTTTGATATTATGATCAATGTTAGCATATAAAGACTTAAATTGTGCTCAACTTACACCCTAACATATAATTTTATCTAAGCCCTACCCTAATACCATCTATGATAGCTCAAGGATGTAACCACAAAATAACATAACTTAAAGAAAATAATTCATTCTAATACACACCCATGATATTTTAGGTTTATATTTTAAGAGAATAATGATTAAACATTAGCAAAAAAATCCCATGGATTTTTAAACCAATGGATACTGTTCCTATTATATAGGTGACTTTTTAATCCATAAAAAGTATTAAAAATATTTTATACATTTTGTACACAATGTAATATTATATACATACCACAAATATTAGCACATAAGACTCAACCCAGTTGGTGATGACTCTCCAAGTGTATCCATGAGACACAGGTTCAAATCCAGGTGGAGGGATATTTCTGGGTAACTATAGCAGTACAGTAGTAGGTAGTGTATCAGGTACTGTTTGGTACTATAGAAGCTTGAACTATTCAACTTTGAGCCACTGGTTTGGGCTTTTATTTCATAAGGCCTTTAGGACAGTTAAATATTTTGGGCCACCTCAAGGCCTTCTGGCCACCTCATTCAGATCATGCAGTGCAGATGAAACCTGACTGACCAAAGGAACTAGATCTAAATAAGGACTCAGAGCATGAAATATTACCAAAAAAAATCTATATAGATATATAATAATGAGAGGGTATGCAAATTACCATCGGGACTAGGCCTGTGCACCTCTACATAGGTATTACTAGATGAAAAAGCAATGAAAAGGTGGAAAGATGACTTCATGATCTAGATGTTGGGGAGGGGAATTTCCAAGTAGTCATATCTGGGATTAATTCCTATAAGGCCTTCAGGACTTTGAGCCATTCATGCATATCACACATATTAGATTTCTTCTTTACCTGGGGATAAAGAGACATTAGAAGGGGTGAATTCAAACGATATGTATGAGTAATTATAAGGTATTAAAATCAAATATCATAAGATAAATATATTGTTATGATAATTTACTCAATGAAAATAAACATAAAATATATAATTCATATCCAATAACACATGGATCATGAGACAAGAATTAAACCATTAATATTTAGGATAAGAAAAATATTATCAAATGATCTTGGAGTCTTAGGATTTTTACCACAAAATAATTCATGACATCAATAATATAAGTCATAGTTTACTCCCAAGACCATCATCACATAGTGTAAAAAGTCCCATAGTTGATTAGGTGTGCTCCCTAATCCCATAGATAACATATCATGAGATAAAAATCTTTTCTAAATTCATTATAGGGGTATATAATTCTAGGACCATCCATAATATCATATTTTTTTACATGAATAAGTTTTCCATAATGAAAAAAATCAATAATCATAATATTATAAACTAATAAAGAATAAATTAGTATCTAATGGAATAAAGTAACTTTCTAGGTAAACCCCATTTAGTCATGATAGTAAACCATACAGTATTGATCTCATATAAATAAATGTAATATGGTTATGTCAATAATTTCCCTAATTAATAGATATATGGCATATATATGAATACCCTTCATTTAGAATAAGGAACTATAGTTTGTTCATAAAGAAAAAAAATTTAAAGAAAAAATATAGTTATAAACTAAATATGATTAGGAAAGACAAAGTTATTGATAGAAAATTCATATAAAAGATAATGATATAAAATAATCCATCCAAAGAAAGAATATGGATGGTAACATTAAGAGAATATCCTTGATCAAGACTATGATGTCAAAGGATGTGTATTCAGATGAAACCCATTTTTATGAGCATTAAGAAATAATTATCTTTGGAAACAGTAAACATCCATATTAAAAAAATATTTATTTAGATTGAAATAATTTATAAATAGAGAATAATATGATTTTATTATATAAAACATTATATCTTAGAATGGATGTTTTATAGAAGACAAAATAGATATTGGAAGGAAGTGTTCACACATAAAATGACGAAACACGATTATTTTTAAACTTTGATGAAAACAACCCCTAAAAAATATTAAAAATTGCTTGAATTTTTTTAAAGGAGTTAAATTAGTATAAAATATACTTAATAAATTATTGATTCATAGATAATGACGTTTTCAAAATAATATAATGAATATGGACATTGATAAAGGGAGGTTCATGGCTGAGAAGAAGAGACGAGGCCGATTTCACTTACAAGAAACACTTAAAGTAAAATATGAGTCAAGGGGAAATAAAATATTATAGGAACTTGAAAACCCTCATAAATAATCTAATAAAATTATGAGGTGTTTTATAAATAATAAAAATTCCTCTGATCAATTGTCATTCAAAAATGTTCTTGATTTGAAAATAAGATTGGAAATAAAACCCAAATAGTTTGAGTGACATTTTAATAAAAACCATTGAAGGGGAAATAGATGGATGTTGAAATTAAAATACCATTAATAAAATACAAAACATGATATAATATAACAAATATGTATTATATGGATGATATAATAGTAAATGGTTTCTTAACAAGAAGCTTTCTCCAATAATTTAGAATTGTGACTAAGAAACCCATACAAGTAGCATTAAAATTAATGTAAGAATAATTTGATAGTGAGTTAATAATAAATAATTTTAAAAAGAATGAAAATAATTATTAAATAAAATAAAATGTATTTATTAGGTAGAATAAATCAACCATGTAACAATAGCGATCAATAGGTTTGTAAAATAATTGAATATAATTTAGATAGAACAAACCCTTAAAACCTAGGTATCCTTTGAATCAATTTTCATTTAAATAAAGAACAATATATGTCTCTTAAAACCCTATATTAAAATTAATATAGTAAAATATATTCATTAGGTATTATTCAAACCATATTAAATATTCCATGGTGCATAATAATAAATATGTCTTAAGAGATTAAATTTGAGACTGGAACCCCTTACCTCATATTCCAGCTTAGTCAAATGTGCTCTAACCACCTATATAAAAAACCCAACTCTATTAATTACCTATTTAAAAACCTTATTAATAACTATAAACATTTATATTTCTCATTTATATTTATTCTATATATGAATAACAGTTAGTATTTATGCTTTTAAATGTTAGGTTTGAGTAATCATGATTGTTTTGAACTAGTTTCACAATAGAGGTGTCATTATTTATTTTTACCCCAAAGTTAGTCAATAATATACAGTTAAATTTTACTATAATTAATTATTTATATTTATTTATAAAGGAAAAAATTTCATTATATGAGTGTTTCAGTTACGTTCCTTGAATGTCAAATCGACAACACACATGTTTCATTGCTTTTTAACAAACCGTGATATCTTAATTGGTGAGTTTAATAACAATATTTAAATTATAGATCAAAATTAAAGTAATTATTTACTTATTTATATCACATATTATCGTTAATTATGTTTTAGTAGTTATCAATGATATAAATTTATGTAATTATTCAAGTAGGTTGTTAAACCGAGCCAAACATGAAGATACAATGATTAATGGATGATTATGTGTTGGTTAGTTTAAATATCATTACACTAGTAACATATTTATCATATTTAGTGTTCATAAGTTTGATGTATAAATTTTTTAAATATTTATAACTATAATATAATTTATTAAAAACTATTACTTAGAATAAAAATATTTTTTTACTCTTAGTGTTCTTGTTTTAATATGGTGAATTTTATAATGATTAATTATTATTAATATATTTAATTGGTTATTAAATTTTACTTAAACCTTAATAATTAAATTAAATTAAAATTTATTCTTGAAAACCATTCATAAATCCTTCCATTAATGGTGAAAATGAAAAATCAAGCACATCATTCCACGGAGGCAATAGTCTGTACATATGCATGGATAATGCTTTCATTTTTCCTTAGAACAAAAGAGAAGAGTAATATGGTTCATAAATTTAGAATATAAATTCGTTATTTTTTTTCATAATTATATATTAAATTCCATTTTTAAAAAAATTTATTATAGGTGGTGAAGTAAAATAATTGCATTACTTTATGATGGAAGAATTCTACACGTACATAGGATTAACGTTTTCTTTTTCTCAATTGAAAGGGGAAAGATGTTAATGGTTGAAAAATCATTATAATAGAATAATGGTATATCAATGAAACTTTTTTTATAATTTTAATTTCTTTTAATTTAATTTTACGAATAATAAGTGTAGATAAATAATTATAAATGAGGAAGGATTTGTTAGAAATTTATACCTCACTTCTTGGATTATCTCCATTATGAAGGGGTTTAATCCATTGAGAAATGGAATTTGGAGGATGCCATAATTTTTTTAAGGTGTATGGGAATTTTTAGGTAGATTTTCTTTTTGAACTAATGGGATTGCGGTGTGAGGGGAAGTCAAAAAATTAGTTCCACTTTATAAGTGAAAAGGGATGTCATTTTTGTAAATACGCAAAACTTTTCAATAATGGGAAGTTACAATCAAGGAATTTTGCTCATAAATTTCACAATAATGGAGAGGGGAATAGATGATTTCAACATATTATCTTACCACCAATTCCCACACATTGTTTAAATACCTTTTTAACTCATTACTATTAAATTTCTAACTTTTACAATTTTAGTATTTACCACAGTAACTAGTCTTTAACTAAGATAAATTATCCTTTATAATAAAAAATAATATGTCCCTTATTACATAATTTCGACCTAATTATTCAAAATTTTAAAATAAATTTCATTTGGTTAAATTTATAAAAGTGATAAAAAATAATTTTTAAAATATTAAATGTATAATGAATTAAAAACAGTATTTTAAAAAATATAACTGATGTTATAAAATTTCAAATATGGATTTTTCAATTGAAACAATTTTTTTTAATTTATAAATTCCTTTATAAAATATATTTTTTCTCTTATAAACAGGTTTCATGAATTTAAAATTCATACTAATATAATAATAATGTTGTAAAATTAACCATAATTGTAAAAATGATATTTTACGCAATTCACCTAAAAAATAATCTTTTTAGAAAAAACCCAAAAAACATCTTAAACTAATATTGAAATTATAAATCCAAAATTGATGCTTATTTTTTCATATTTAGTTTATATAATTATCTATTTTATCTTTAAAATAAAATCATAAAATAAAATGAGAAACTGTTTTTACAGGTAAATAAAATTTTAAAATACATGTTGTTCATATTCTAAACATATATATCTATATATAATTAAGATATTATTAATCAATAAATATTATATTTTAATAAAATTATAAATTAATATTAATATATTTATCTTCTTAAAAAAATTACATCACAAATAAAAGCAGATTCTTAAACACAATATAGAATTAATATTTTTTTTATAAAATAACCATTATATATAAAAATATAACAATTTAGATACTCTTATTCACACCTAAAATTTAATATAATTTTTTTAACGGTCTAAACATATCATTGTTTTATTTTAGTTGTGTGTTTTGTGTGGGGTAAGCTATCAAACATATTTGACTTAATTATAAGAAAACATCTATTAAAATGTTGAGTTGTTATAGAGAAATCAGTTCTACTATGGGTGAAACTATCAAGGTGATTGTTGTGTTTGATGGGGGTGATATGTCTGTTATCACACCATTCTATTTTTATATTGAAATCCATGGTAATGTGGATAAATAAACTATTTAAAACCTCTACCTCCATATAAAAATAATATCACATTACCACTCACTTTTGAGGGATGTAAACTATCGACTCTAGAGAAGAGTTGAAAAAAAATTCTATTTCACTAACCCAATTACCCTAAATAATGAACCCTTTTATCCAACTCTGCTTTGTACCATGATTTGAAATCCTTAGTCACATATTTCCCCATTAGTTTACATAAAGGTCTTCTTAATTCTTAAAAACATATCTTTAGATATAAAGAAATTACTTACTACTAAAACTCATATCCTTGTCCTCTCTCAAACTGGTAAAATATCCACTCCTCACTAGACAAAAACATAGAATGATATTGTAAAAAACTCATAAACTTCTCCCCAATACCCCCAAACATTGATTCTCCCCTATTAAATAGATATTTTCTCTACTAATGCTCTAAATTTATGGTATTATTTAAAATTCATTTTGGATCTATTTCAAAAACTAACTCCACTTTACTAAAAATATGTCATGATCTCTCAGAAACATTTTCAACCAATATTAGGTTACCCCACTCAAGTAACTCATCACTAGTTTAATATAAATATCTTTAAATACCTAAATGATCTTGAAATATATCTCAACCACTTCCATACATGACTTTATCACCTTATCTGGTATAATTTCCATATACATCAATAGATTATCTTACTAGAATTCCCATAGACTAACCCTCTATACCTCTTCTATAATTTTGTCCACCATCGAGTGAAAAACCACAAGTTACTCTTATACCCACTCTTAAGTCACTCCATGATTCTAAAATATTGGACACATAACTACAAATAAACAAACTTATCAACTTAGGGACAATGTGTATATTCATACACAACCTCAAGTCAACCATAGTGAATAGTTCAATAAAACACATGAAATGATCATGAACTAGTATCATATTATACATGAGTACCAACCTGTTTAACTACCTTATTTATAATATCCCATCCCCTTAGAAACAATAAAATGAAAATAAAAGTCCATACTTGGAATCATATAGGGCCTCTACATCCCTACACACTTCCTCTTTTCCATTTTACATAAAATATTTACGTAGTTAAATAACCTTACCAACCCATACATTCCTCACAAATTGAAACTATAAAATACATCCTAAACACTTACTCTCATATAATTCTATCTTAACCAAACCTCATAATGAATCTAATCAAGTCAGTAAAAATATTGAGAGTGACTCCAAAATCCCACCTTCAATATTCCATGAGGTAGTGACAAAAAATAGAATAAAATACAATAAATGGGAGGAATTTTACTTTAAGTATAAATAACCAAATCCAAATAAAAAAATTGAACTCTAAAAATGAAAATTACTCTAAAAATAAATAGAAAAATACATAATCATGAATACTTAAACAAACCAACTAGACTAGAACACTATTTAAAAAGTGATAAAGTATAAAAACACCAATAATGACACCACATACTCTAATATAGATCACTGCATACATGAACTAATTATTCAAAGCACATCGTCAACGCAATTCTAGATATATGAAAAAAACATAAATATAGGGTGAGTGATGATTCAATTTATCCATATTTGTAATCATCAATATCATCACATTTTTGATCATTTGATGAATAAATAAGGATATTTAAGATGTTTTGGGCATTTTTCATAAAATTGCACCTTATCATTATAAGGCCCAATTTTAAACCTATTTGTTATTTCTATTACAACATTCAATAAAATGATCTAATTAGTAAAATTATTTTTTATAGAATTCATAATTTGTGGGGATTTATTTCATTAAATTGAACTAATGGATGGAACTAACCATATGAGTCACTGTGGAGGAACAACACAAAGAAAAAATCTATGTAATATTGATTAGGCCCACCTATTATGTTTAGGTTATAACATGGTCTAGGAAAGTAAAAATGGAAAATTTAAAATCAATTAGAAAGTAATAGTTATGGCCTATAATCTCATAAAATTTTAGGTCATGATTCTTCCAAAAAATTCAGTCTTTCACATGGCTATAGATAGGAATGTGTATTTAAAAAAATATCTCACATACCCCACTAATACCATGACTTTTATTTTAGATAACTTGTAATATTTCTATTTAAAATCACTCCATGTAACATTTTTATATTTTGAATACATAAGGGTATTAATGGGTCTAATTTGAGAGTTTATTTTATCTATTTTCTTCCTCTTCAGATTCAAGTACTTCTAAAACCCTTAGAGGTCAATTTAGGGTGTGTTCTTTGATGTAATACCTAGATCAATGTTTAAAATAATTTGATGGTAATATAATTTTTGGTTTTTTTCCTATTGTTCAAAATTACTATATATATATTTTATACATTTATTATCTCATAAAAATAAATGAAAATAATATCCTCATGTTGTCATGCATGACATGGATCATGTGATGATTTGAGTATAATTTCCACTTCTCTCACCCTTTCTCTTTTGTGAGTTCTTCTTTGGATTTATTTAAATGATGAAATCTATAATCTATCGCCCAATTATATGCATGTTATAGGATTGAGAAATTTTTTATTTTAAACACAAATATTATCACCAAATTATGTTATTGATGTGATTATTTAATGAGTTTGTATCTTACATAAATTATGATTTCATTTAATTTGAGTGATTATCCATAATTAATATTGTTTGATTTAAAAAATTCTAGTAGTTAACCTAATACTAACTTTTTTTCCATACTAGTTACAATGTGAATAAATTAACAAATCAATGATCTATCCCACGTCCCTTTGGACTGATTCCATATGAGTATCAAGGGACACTTAATTGAGGTTAATAAATATTTCGTGAATTATTTATTTTTTTAAATATATTGTTTACAATATATATATATAAATTAAAATCTTCCATATTCATAAGAATGTCCTAAATTATTGAAGATTTAATAAATCAAAATTGACCAATCATTCACTTACATAGGAAAATTACCAAGGTTACACTATACTATAAACCTATAAAGCTTTTTGGAAAAGTTTTATGACATGATCAAATTTTTAGAACCATTTATAGGGAATAAAAGATAATTTTGTATGTTGACACTTTCTGAATTTGTACCCCACTTACTTTCACTTTTTTTATTTTATTTTTTCATGGCCAATTATAAGGAATTGAATATGATTGGGTATACCAAATTGAGGTGTCTTTTTAGAATTAAGCTAAAATTTATTGTTGAAATTTTAACAGTTCTTCAAAATAAGAATAAAAAAGTGATCTAGAGCCTATTTTGGTCAAATTAAACTATTTATATCAACTTTTGTGCTTTTTCTACCATTTTCATTTATTTACATTCTCATTAATTATATCTATCTACTCATTCCTTATTTATTTTATTACTTAAAATATACCCCTTATATTATAAAATAATAAATTCCATTTATAGGTTTCTTCTATCCCTTGAGTGAACTAGTCCTAAAAAGGTAATTTACTTGAAATATACCATGATCTTGAAAAACAATCACACACAAAATCAGTCTTCAAGGGTAAAGAAATCAAACCCCATTGAAGAAAGGATTGAAAAAAAACTAAATTGGTTCAAAATCAAACCAAGAGTGAACTAATATGTGAAATTGAAATAATGTAAGGAAATAATAAGACTATAAATGAATTTATTATCACTTATGATAAGTATCAACTAACAAACATTTATTAATCAAAGAAGGTTGGGAACTTTGAGCTTAGTTATAGTTTTATCTATATCATCCCCAAGTTTCATGATCTTCCAATTGATAACCCAAACAAGCACCTTCCACAGGGTGTTCTCCACCAAGAAACCCCAAGGTGTTTTTAAGGACCTCCCTAAACTGATGGCTTTCCCATTCTCTCTTGATAGTGTAGCCAACGACTGAAAATTATTTATGCCAATCACTCTTAGATGTTGTCATGTCCTTAAACTATTCCTTCTAGAAAAGTTTTTTCTTACCTCCCGCATCACATCATTTAAGAAAGAAATGGGTGGAGTTAGGTTTCACAAGTAGAGGTACTATATTAATATTGGGGGATATTTTAAAGATTGTGTGCCGGTTTCCCTCCGTATAAGGTCAAAAACGAAAAATCAATCTAATACTTCAATGAGGGACATATCCCTATAGATAATGTCATAATATATGTTATATTGGGGGGTTCTTTAATGTAAAAAATCATACTTTCACACATTACTTGATAAAAAAAGTATCTAAAAATTCATAAAACTTAGGACACAAGCGATAATACTAATTAAAGTTGTCTATGAAGTAAAAATTTCAAAACTTTAATAGAAGGTGTAAACTAAAATTGATGAAAATCATACTATTTTGTGAAAAATTTCCATTTATTAATTTAATTAAAAATCTAAAAAATATACTTTACACAATGGTATTTTTACTGATAACACACATTTCCCTAATCAATGCCTCTAACTTTAGGATTCATCTGAGTCTTGTGCAATGGAATTTCCTTGGAATCCCTTTTAGTAATCACCCACTTTCAAAAAACAATTCAAACCAAATTAATAGCCTAGGTTGAAATCACAACTATGGAACTAGAAAGTAGGAAAAAAAGCTATTCTAAACAAAACTAGCCCCACCAAGTCTACGATAAACACCATTATTATCATTAATATTCCCATAGTAACCCTCCTCTTCTTCTATAAATTTAACTAAGCCTAAAGTACACGGTGTAGAAAATAGAACCCTAAAAATTTCAGTTCCAACACACCACTAAATTTTAAATCCATGACCTAGGGAATAAAGTAGTACAACTAGAAAACACCATCTATGAGATAAAGAAAAAAGGTTCCATGAAAAAAACCATCCCAAATTTTTTCCAATCCCAAACAAAAAGGTAATGTATATTCCATTAGACTTAGTATTGGAAAAGAAAATTCTATTTACAATGATTTGACATAATAGTTATATCCTTATCTTGATAACTCTCTCTCTCTCTCAGTCCCCAAAATATTCATTTGATGATAAAAAATAAAAAATGTAAAAAAACTTATCATTGAGGATTACCTTGAATGTAACATTACTCATCCATTTCCTTAATGGGGTTCTCAATAAAAGAAAAAAATCCTAATGAAATTATTAAGGTGATCATAAATAGTTTTAAAAGGTACAAGTTAAATTTCCACTTGTTTTTTTTAAATAATTGTATACTATGGACTTTTATTTGAAAAGTATTTATACTCACTGATGGTCATTGAAGTGGAATGGAAGACTTAACCTTGGATAGAATGTCTCAGACTTAATATAACTATAAATTCCAATAAATACAAGGATATTAACATATCTTTGATACCTTTAATCATTAGTGAGACAATATTTTACAATTTAATTATTGATGTATTTTCTTTGATTAATTTGATACCTAAAACTTTGTATAAATACTTATATGTTAGAGAGCTTCAACAAATAGAATTTTGGTGAAACATTTTAATGATATAACTACACATCAAACTAAATTGATCAATGATGTATTTTTTTGAGTGAAGAATATTATCATTCGTTAAAACTTTTATGTGACCGAGAAGGAAGATACTTAAACCAATGAGAATTATCCAATCATACTTGGGGGGAATTTTCCAAGAATGGAAAATATAATCATCAATGTTAATAATGGAACATTATTGTGACACCTTATAATATTATTCTCTTAATTATAATTATAACATCAATTTCTCCCTTGCATTTGGGGTGTCTTTGGGTTGAAATTTGTTATTTTTGGGGATTTTTTAGACCCTCATGGATAGGTTCATGGTTTGTGAAAATGAACATTAAAAACCATGTTATATCTAATATTTGGAACATTAAAGATTGCACAGTCACCGCACAGTTTTGTAAGCCCTATGATCTTCTCAATTTTTGGAATTTTGGTCTTTAAAATTTATTTTTATTGAGGAAAACTACCTTTGGCTCTCCAAATTTGAACCATATACCCCAGGATCCTTCCTCAATGTATAATATCAATTTACACTTCATCCTTGGTGGATTTAGTGTGAATTCTTGGTTGTTTATTACCCATATTGAAAGGTTATAACTTATCCTTATTTCTCTTCCAAGTGTCTCTATATTTCTATCATCTAGCGACCATTATATCCATTTTTATGGCTATGTTTGTTATAAAATGGGGGTGTTTGGTTTCTTGGGGTTGTAATCCATCTCTTGTGGCCTAATATGGAAGAATTAATTATAGGTGACATGGTTACACCTATTAATCTAAATGTTTCCATTCGATTTACTCTTATTTAAGAGTCCCATGGATTCTTAGTGTTTGAAATATGATTTTGGCCTAAATTAGTGAGGTATACGATGTATATATTTGTGTAGTCACTTATTTATCATGTTTCGTTGGGTTATACTTAGGCATAGATTGGTGAGTTTTATTGTTAAGGAGAAATTTTATTTCAAAATGGTATTTTATGCATTAAAAGTGTTTGAAAAAATTTCATTGATGGTTTTATCTAAAAAAATTATTATTTATGGTAATTTAGGCCATTTTTGATTTTTAAAGAGGGGTTTGTATTATCTTAAAGGGGATTAATTACTTTGAAACGTTGTGTTTGATTTATTAAATTGATTTGTGACATACTTAAATTGATTGTGACTTATTATTTACCTTTTTTTTATGTTTGGTCTCCAAGTTGTTTTAAAAATTAATTTCTAATAATATACTTACTAAGTATTATGTAAAGTCCTAGTTGGCATATTATTTAATGATTATTTTATTGATTGATGGTTATAGACTTGTTGAACCCCGTTATTAACAATTTATTTTTCTTGTATTCATATTTCAATAAATAAATAAATTGTGATTCATGTTTTTATTTTTTATAAGATGGTCCGTCATTTAAGGGGTGTGTTGGATGTGGGATGTATATGGTTTTTGTGTTATGTTTCCATTGGTCTATGTGATTTTCATGTGATTTATGTTGTCTTAATAGTGATCCACCACCTTTAGTTATTCCATGAGTAAACTTTGGATACTATGTGGGATATTGAGGGATGTTGGCCCTAATAATTAGAAGTTTTTCACTGCCTAGTAGCCTTTATTTTAATGTTATAGCATGACTAGTGGATATTTCACTAATGAGGCTAGTTGAGTGTAATTTAGATGATGATTTTGTGACCATTGACCTTCTAGTAGTTGGTTGAACCTATTCACATTGATTACTATCACTTTAGTCCATATGGGTTTGCCTCATGATATGTATCATATTCTATGCTTCGTTGTTGTTTATTAGAATATGATTTGTTATTTATAATTGATATTACTTTGATGCATTGGTTTATTTCATTATTTATCCTTGATGTTTACTAATTTTCCCCTATTCTATTATTTTCATTTGTTTATGAATTTCTATAGATTTAGATTCTATTATGGTTTACCATTTGTCCTTACTTGTATTTGGGAGAGTGTGTGTAAATCCTTTAAATGGAAAAAAGGGAAATATTTTCAAGGTGCTAGAATTTATTAAAATTCCTTTGAGAAAACTTTAAACCATGTGATAGTTTTATTAATGTTTAATTTTTATTAAAAAGTTAAATGTTAGTTTTTAAATGAAAATACCCCTGTGAGGTCGTTTTGAGGCATGTTTTATGAATTTTGTGTTTTATGAAAAGAAATGATGTGTTATTTGTTTTTTTACCATATTATGTGAAGGAAATAAAAACTAATTTTCTCATATCTATTTTCACACTAGAATTATTTTTTTCCTATATAAAAATAATGAAATGGAATCTTATTGGAAACATACTAGTAGTTGTACCAACATGATCACATTTGTTGGTATGTAGTGTCTATGTATTTTATATGTATTTCAAGTTTTGTCCTACAGGTTGAATTACTACCACTCTCCTTTTTTTTCAAGTTATTGATATTGATTTACTTCGTTGACTTGTGAGTCACATGGTTGTAGTGGGGTTTATCTCATAGGTTCATTCGACCAGTTTGTGGTATGTTGTGTATCATCGTCCTCAGCCTTCTATTTTTGTTAGTTTTGATTCTATATTATATCATATAAAAACTTTTTATTAATTCATTTTGTTGAAGTGTAAGGTTTTTTGATTAATTATTTTGTTATATATTATTAGCCTTTCCTTTTTGGGATGTTTTTTATATTTTTAGTTAGATGAATTATATTTTCAGGGCTATCTAATTCATGGAACTCTCATTTCAAATTTCCAGTTGGAGTCTATTGTTTGTCCTTTTTTCTTAAGGGTGATATCTTTCAAAAAATATCAGTTATGATATTCTAGAAATGGCATCCATCCTAGGGTGATTTGGAATTCTTCTTAATCCTTGTAAAATATTGAACTGGTGACATATCTTATTGATAAAGGTTTTATCACTACGAAATGGTTTCAAATTACTCTTGTTATTTAGGGGTAGATGGTGGATGGGAGTTTGGATTATCAGAGAATGAGTGATGGGTTCGAAGGAGTGCATGATAAACTATTATTAATGATAAGACTCAATTTTCCATGTGTGGTTAGGAGTATTGTTTTGTGTTTTGGATTTAATTTTGTTTATTATAGAGATATTTTTATGTTCTTTACTACTACTCTGAGTTCTAGGAATATCAATGGAGAAGTATTATGAAATTCATTGTTTTATATTGAAATTGGAGGCAATCAAGGGGTGAATGGTTTTGGGGAATGTTATGTAATTATTTGGTCATAGGAACCCATTTTGAGCACCTTCCAATGAAACTTAATCAGTTATCACAATGTCTGAAAAAATTTGTAGTCAAACCATACATAGTGGAGAAAGATTGGTATTCTTATTTATTTCAGTAATTTGGTGATTAAAATTTCACTTATGACTGATGATTCTCATTTTGGGGTAATTGAGTGAATTTTATTTTATTTATTTTTAATGTGGTTTGATCAAATTCTCAATGAAATGTCTTATGCCTCGGTGTTGGGAATGCTTTAAAACCATGTTTTGGGTGTTTTTAGTTACCTTTATGAAATGGATTGAACATTAAAAAAATGAATTTAGTGAAAAAAAGTATTTTGGGTTGTAATGGTTTTTATTAAAGGAATATGTGTGGATTATAAGTTAAAAAGTGGTGATTTTTAATATGTTAGAAATTTTAAAATGGTAAATTATTTGTTCTAATGGTGTTCCCTATTTATAAAAGGATTTTGATGAGATTGTATGGTGTTATATAGAAAAAATAAGTCCTTGTTATGTGTTTTTAAATGATTTTTAAAGGTTTTTATATGAACTTGATTATTTGAATTTGTTCTTTTGTATATATTAAACTAGGTTTTAGGATGTCTTGATTAAAATATTGTTCTTTGGTAATTTTTTAGAATGTGAAAACCAGAAAGGAACTGACAAGTTAGGAAGGGAATATCTTGGGTAATAATTCTTGTGTTCCAAGAGTAATACTTTTATTCTATGGATCTTATCATACTCTTAATGGAGTGGAGAATATAAGTTCTTCTTGGCTCATAGATCTTGTATGATATTTTTTGAATCAAAATCTATTATCATTTAATAGTGATCAAGAATCTCATGGGGTGACAAAGTGTCCAGAAAAGGTGAAGAGATATTTGAGTCACTAAGAACTCTAGGAACCATTATGGTGAGATACGACACTAATTTTTTCAAATTAATGGGATTAGATTAGTGGGAAAACACTATTTTTTCCAAATCATTTATGGTTTGTTATTTATGTTATTTCAAGGACACCTTTATCTAGAAGTTTTATCCTGAGGAAGTCATAGTTGAGAAAGTATTAGTATTCTTTTGAGTTCATCAAAGACATTAGTTAGTAAAGTAATTTTTTTAATATTTTACCAAAATAGTATCCTTCTCCCCTATGTTGGACACTGACTACTCGATAAGGCTTAATTCTTTATAATAATCCTTCTCCTAGATATTTGTTCAGTGGTTTTTTGATATGGATTGACTACCTATATAGAATTGATGTATATGGTTAACATCATTCAAAAATGGTTGGAAGGTAATCATTTTTAAAGTGATTATTTGACCCTATATGGCAATGATGAGTGTGATCAAGCTATAAATAAGCGGAATAAGAAAGGTTAAAATGACGGGAAACCATCTTTTCATCTTACTTTCCATGTTTCTGTAAAGTGAAATATGATTGTGTGATTTAAAAATGGGATGTTTGGGCATGCTATAACCTAATGTATAGTAACTAGGATAACCTATCATTGGTGTGAATATATTTGTCACCATCAAAGTATTTTTAAGCTGAAAAAATTAAAGAATATGAAGTCTCAGACCTAGTTTTGATCCAACCAGTAGTTTGGGGTGTTGCTTCCACTAGATATTCAGAATCCATTTATAGTAATGGGCATGTTACATTTTGGGATATTTATTTTTGTGGACCATTTTATATATCTTTTGTATTCTCAATATCTTTTTTCTTTTAATTGATGAAAGATCTTTTGGAATTTTTTCATTATTTTTAAATTTTTAGGCCTCATTAAACTATGATTTTTATCATTGTTTTTGAATGCTGTGGGCCCTGGGTTGAGGATTGATTGATGTATGACATAGGTATGCCTTATGTGTATGTTATGGAAATGGGGATAAGATATTGGTTTTTGGATATATCATGAGAGATACCATGTTTATATTTTATTTTAGGATCACTTTGAATAGGTTTTCCATGAGTTTGGCCCCGAGTTATCATTTTTCCAGTTTTGAGACCCAAGGTTAGAACCATGCCATTCATTGTTGAGTCATGTTAATGTTTTGGGTGTTTCTCCCATTATTATAGAGTTTGGTATTTTTATTATCTGATTTTGTGACCTTTTATGTGTTTTTAAAGGATATTCTCTTTCTAGTCATTTTGACATAGTTGTATTGTGGTCATTTTAGGTTTGTTCATGATCAATAATTTGGGTTTGTTAATATGTTATTTAACCTTTTAAGAAAAATTATAAATGGTTAGGAGAACTTTTGTAGGAATTTCTGTGTTTCCATCATTCATGTAGGGTTTCTTATGTGATTTTTTAGGATTCATTTTCAACTATACTTTTAGTTACCACATATATTCTAAATAATGATTTACATTAATAAAATTTTCTTATTCTTAAATATAAGGTTCATTTATCTAATGGATTTGGGATGTCTCAGGTGGAAATATGATATTTTTTGGTAATTTTCCATGGATTCATACTTAGGTGGATTGTTTGGGAAACCATCTATAATATTCCATGGTTCATCTAAAGTTTTAAATAGTACTGATCACATGGTAACTACATGGTTTAATAAACCATTTTACCTATTAAATTTTATTTATTTTTGTCTTTTCATGTTATTTTTATTTGGGGGAACCTCCTTTGGCTCTCCCACTTTGAAACCTATATCTTAAGAACCTTCTTTAATAGTTCATCTTCTTCTATACTCCCCCATAGTGGATTTAGTGTGGTTTATTGGCGGTTTCTTCCCCATATTTAAATTTTAGGGATTATAATTACTTATCTTATTAGTTTATCCCTATTTATAAAATATTATATAATTATAGGGATCATGTTAGTAGATTTATATGTCTAGGATTATTCTAAAATTTGTGGTTTTTGGTTTATAGGGGTTCTGAGTCATCTCTTAAAACCTAATCTGGTGTCATTCATTATATAAAAAATGTTTATGATTATTGAGGTAGGTATTTCCATTTTATTTTATTTAACTTATGTTTTTTGTGTAATATTGGTGTTTAAAATGTGATTTTGATTTAATATAATGAGCTATGTGATATATATATTTTCATTTTCAATGATTTTACATATTTTTATGGGTCTTCCATTGAACAAAATTAGATAATTTCATAGTTCAATGGAAATTTTATTTAAAATTTTATTTAATTCATTAAAAGTGTTTTGATAAAATAAAAATAACGGGTTTCTCAAAGGAAATTATCATTCATGATGTTTTGGGAAATATTTGATTTCTAAATAGTGCTATTTTAATTTTTAAGAGGTTTATTATTAAATAGGGGTGTGGTTGATTCTTGAAATTTCTTTATTTCTTTGTTAAGTTGAGTATGCATTTTTATTTATATAGGTTTTATTCTTGGTCTCCAATTTGTTTTAAAAAAGGGTTTCAAAAAAAATAATTATTAATGATTATTTAATGGCTCAGTTGGTACCTTATGTAAGGAAGATTTTATTGATTTATGGTCAAACCCTTATTAAGACCCACTTTTATCAATTGATTATGATTATATCCATTTGTTAATGATTAAATGAATTAAGATTCATGTTTATGTATTGGGAAGGGGCTCATTATTGAATGGGGTGTGTGGGAGGTGGGATGTATATTATTACTATTTAATATTACCTTTGGGTTATGTGATTTTCATGTGATTAATGTAGACTTGATAGATGTACACATACTTTAGTTGTCCCATGAGAAACCCTAGGATTATAAGTGGGTGATTGTGAGATTTCATTCTTACTATTTGAGAGTTACAAAAAGGATAGTATCCCCTAGTTGAAGGATGTGACATATATAAGGAATATGTCACTGATGAGGCTAGTTGAGATAAATTTGGGTGATGAGTTATGATATCATTAATCAAGCATTATTTGGTCCCACTTATGCACACCAAGTATTTCCCCATTAGTCTCTATGGTGTTTCCTGATGATATATATTATATGTTATGATTATTTTTTTACTGGAATGAGAGTAACTTATTTATAGGATTGATCTTACTTTGATGCCTTGATTTATTTCAAGGTTTATTCTTATTTTTGACTACTTTTAATCCATCATATTTTGGTCATTTGTTTCTCACTTTCCATGTCTTTACATTATATAATGGTTTAACCTTCTTCCATACATTTATTTATGAGAGTGTATGTAAAACATTAATGGAATAATGGGTGAAGTTCCTTCAAGTCTTTAGTCATTATTAAAATTACTTGGAAATAATTTTAAATAGTGTGATGATTTTTTTTCAAAATATTTGTTTTCAAGATGAAGGGAATGATTGGTTTTGAAATAAAAATTCCCTTACAAGGAATGTTTTATAAATGGTATGTCTAAACAAATAGAATGAGTTTTTGTTTATTTATTTATATATTTTGAAAATAAAATAAAAACCAATTGAATTATATCTATTTTCAAACTGAAATTATTTGTTTCTTTTATAAAAGGACTGAAATTGACTCTATATATCATCATAATGGACATTGTATCACACCCTACATACTCAAATTGGTCGGTATGTAGTCTCTGTTTCTCTTGTAGTTTATTTAGGTTTTTTCTTGCTGTTTGGGTTATTCCATCTCACATTTTTAGGAAGCGGGTGATGTTGAGGTATGAAGATGACTTGTGATTCACATGGTGATGGTGGATTTTTTATCCTAGGTTCATTCAACCAGTTTGAGTCATGTGGTATATTGACTACCCCAACCAGATTTTATTGTTTTAGTTTTTATTACTAATTGTAATATGTAAAATATTTGTATTAAATGGATTTTTTCTATAAGATTTTTTTGATAAAATCATTGGTTATTGTTTTTTAGTTTTTCCTTGTTTGTATGTTGCCTCTATTTGTAATTTTATTTTTTAAATTGGCATAGTTATCCTATGCATGTTGGGTTTATGGTGGGAACCAATTATTAATATTTTTTATCAGGGGTAAAATCATTCCCACATGGTCATTTTTGATACCCTGATACTGGTTATCATCCTAGGGTGATTGATACACACTTCATAACATATAGAGGAATGATCTTGGTGATGTCTGAGGCTTAACTAGGATGGTTCTCTAAAGTTGTCTATGGAGTTTTTTGGGAAAAGGTAAGCATATGTATTCTTTATTCAATGAAACACCTAATTTAGGAACACTCCATTATTCCTCTATATTCAATGGAAGTTCTTCCTAATGACACACACTCACTAAATTATTTCCTTGATCCCTATTATGAATTTTATTTTCTATTTAACCTAATATATTTTTAGACATGTTTTGATTATTTCATGGGTTTGGAAAAGTGATGTTTCTATATTTTAATTGAGTAATATGTTGATTCTGTTGTAACCATGAACATTGAGATTCTACATATATAATTTCTATTTATTATATTTCTATATGAAATAATTATTAATAGATAGATAGTCTAATTAACCTCAATCCCCTAAAATTCACCCCCTTAATCAAAAAACACAAAGTTTTAGAATGAAAAAACATCCTGATAATCTAAAATATATCATTCATAAGGGTATTAAATAATTTACTATCATTATTTATATTATCCTCTCTCCTAAACATAAATCGAAACTATTATACCTATAGAGAAATTTTAAAAAGGTGATATGATGGAAATTGGTTGATAATCCTAGGATTAACCCATCCATTTTCATGCATTACATACTTTTATCAAATGAGTCTATGCCTATTTTTAAAGAACGACATTAGATAAAAACCACCCTCCTTGAAGTGTTAAAAAATTATGTGATAAAATTACATACCAATGGGATCATCTATTCCATATCTAATAATAAATTGAATAGCTTAGGGAAAATTATGCCTAAAAAATATAAAAAAATTGGTGTTAAGTGAAAGCAATTAATTAGTTTGTACTCATGTGAAAAATAGTTTTAAATTATATAATAACTATCATTGACAAAATAAATCCACTTTAAGGATCGCATTCCTCTAACTTTTTTTATTATTTTTTATATTATTGACTAGTTACAAAAATTTTTATTTTATTGTTTTATATCTAGGTCAGTTTCAAATCCATATATTTATCAAGGATCAAAAAAATAAAACTTTTACCTATCCATTTAGAAAATATTTATATAGGTTAATGTCATTTGGTCTATTTAATGGTCCTAGTACCTTTTAACATTGTACGACTTGTATATTCTCTATGTACCTAGAGCATTGCATGGAAGTTTTCATATATGATTTAAATACTTATAACACTTCCTTAGATGATTTTTTAGTATACCAATGTTATGTGATTTTCATTTTATTGAAAAATATCTTATCTAAAATTATGATAAATTTCATTTCATGGTAGAGTAGAGGAGAGTTATTTGGAATGCCATCTCTTGGGATGGAATACAAGTTGAAAAACCAAATATTGATATAATTTCCTACACCTATATCAAAAATGTATTCATGAGTTGAAATGTTTCTTTGGACTTTTTTTATGATCATTCTTCCCCTATCCTAATTATTATATATATATTTTTCATTTTTTTGATGATAAATTTGTAGGTTTATTCAATTCATTAAAAATGAGTCTCACATCCTTTCCCATCATCAAACTACCATGGTGGGGACTCTATTTAAATATCATGTGTGACACCACTAACTATATATTTGGGGTGGTTTTATAAAAATGGGTTTATAGGGATCTTCATGTCATTATATATACTTCACGAACCTTAGATCCTACTTAATTAAAAAAATAACACAAAAAACGAACATATTTCCACTATTATTACCTTATACAGTTTGCATTCAAATCTAGTACGATCAAAAGCCATTTTGTTTTTTGATTATGAACCCCTTTGGTTTCTCCTTAATAATATAATATATGAGCCCTGAATCATACTATGGATGCTACTTCTATAGAATTTTGATCGTGAGATTTGAGACAAAATAAGAGTAAAAAATATTATAATTGACCACATTAATTGGAATTATCCACCATTAGACCCCCATCTTGACTCAACCCTCTCTATTTGGGAGTTTTCCCTAGTTAGAAAAATTGTTATGTAGTGGACCTCATCCCTTATTATGCTAATATTATAATTTTTTCAGTGGCATCTTGGGTCCCCACTAATTTTATCACTACACAATCCCATTAAATTAATATTGATTCAAGATAGTATTTTTGGGATGAAACATGATTATAAAGGATTTTACTGACCAAGTTATTTTTCAGAATGTCCATGACCATCATTTTATATACATTTTAAGCTTATACCACACTTTGGATTATGTCGAGAAATTTGGAACTCAATGCACAACTCAAAAAGGTCATTGATACATGGGTTATCAACTTCATGGGGACCTACCTGAATTCATTTGGATATTTTTATATCCTATTATCTTTTGATTATATATCTAAATGGGTGGAAGAAAAGGTAATGTGGAATAATAAATCTTGAGTGGTTATCAAATTTATGAGATCTTAATTTTTAGCATTATTGGTTTTCTAAGGATTACCATTATTAATTTTTAACATCACAATATAAAAACCATTCTCTATAAGTATTGGGTTGTTCATAAATTTTCTGCCACATATTATCCCTAAACTAATAGATAAGTTAAAAATTTAAATTAATAATTTAGTACAATCCTGGAATAAATTACACAACCCAATAGTAAATTTTGGAGTATGCTCTTGGATGATACACATTGGGAATATTTAAGATCTTTTAAAACCCCCATCAAAATGTCACCTTATTGGGGTTTCGATAGAATGAAATTTCATCTCCCTACGGAGGTAGAGCACAATCCATATTGGTAAATTAAATAATGCTATATGAATCATTTATATGAAAGTGAGAAAGAAAATTGTGGATTCTAGAGTTGGAACAAATTCAATGTGATGAATTTAAGAGCACTTAGGTCTATAAAGAGATGTAAAATTATATACTTGGTGATATGATTCATCAATGGAATTTCAATATTGTTGATAAGTTTCTCATGTAAAATTAAAAGATATAGATCATCCCATTTAATATTTTTTCTCAATGAATCAGTCCATATACCATTAATTTTATCCTTTTGGAATAATATTTTTTTACAAATAATATTGGATAAAGGTTTACCATTAATGAGAAGAATATTAAACAACTATATGAGGATTTTTCAAAGCATACGGTGGAGAAATTCCTTGGTTTCAAAAAAATGTATTCAAATGGGTGTTGATATTGGATTTTTTCTTTAATTTTTATTGACTAAAAATTCTTAGGAGTTCCGAGAATTTTGAATCCTATTCCTTATTAGAAATAACCGATGTTAGTTTTCTCCATCCCAAGAGGAGATCTAAACCAAATTTCTTATACTCTTCTAAGTACCCTCAATTCCTGAGTGAACTCATATTGTATTTTTCATCTAAAACATGGTTTTATAATTTATCAAAACTTTTATGAAATAGGAAATGTGAAAGTGTTATTTTTGTGTTTCTTTCATAATGATCCCATGTTTTCATCAACTTTGAGACCTATTGTTACATATTACCATGAAATCCCCTACTAGATTTGGAATTCATTATATTTTATTCACATTAAAATCATATTTTCCCAAAATTAACTCACAATTTAATTCATTTCATGATCATAGTTTAAAATTATTGTTTCGAAATTAGGGTAATTCATGTGTTATTATGAGGATTATTAACATTTTATGGGAGTGTGGGAAAATATTACATTTAAATAAATATATAAAATTCATGTATGTCCCATTATAATTCATTCATTTACACTTTTTTAAAAGATTATAGATATATAATATTGATAATGGGCATTGAATACTTCATTATACTAAATTTTGTAACTCATGAACCTTATTAAAAGAAAATGTAATGAGTCACTATCAATTCAATGTATTCATTTGAATTACCTTACTCTAATATATATTTAACAGGAAAACACAAGAAGAATAATATTTTCAGAAAATTTACTTATTTCTACGAGTTGGATTTTCCTGGAAAGTGGGGATCGATTTGGGTATCATTTATTTGGGTACTTTGATTAAGGAATCTACATTTTTATGAAATATTGATCAAAAATTATTTTCTAATTGAAAAGCCTCCAATTTGTGGCATTAATTTATTGACTCTTACCCACCAACTTCATGACTCAATTCCAACCCTTGAAAATCTTCATGATTAGAACAATTTTATTTATATTTTTTTTTTTGTAAATTTAGTATTTTACCAATACTATGGTATGGACTATATGATTATGATGTGATAATAACTTTTTATACATTTCACTATTTATAAATGATTGATTTATGATTTCTATGATATAGGTTGTGACATGATGCATGCGTGAATGAATGAAGTTAAATGAATTTGAATATGATAAAAGAATAATAAAATAAAAATTGATTTTAGAAATGATATATGATGGATTTCCGTTTAAAAATAATATTATTTGTTTTTCACTTTTGATTTAGGTGTGGATTTTGATTTTTTTATATAATCTGTGTCTAGGGTGAAAAAAGTAATTGTGGTGGAATTTATTAATGAGTTTAATTCATACTATTTAACATCATACACATCAAATTTTTAATCACTGGATGAATAAATTTGGTTATTTAAGATGTTATGGGCCTTTTTAATAAAATTGGATCATTTCACTAAAATAAAAAACTTTACACAAATTCAGTATTTTTATCATAAAATTCACTACATTTATCCAATATATAAAATTATTTTTGATAGAATTCCTATTTCATTTGGATTCAATTATTTCCACTTAACTAAATGTTATATCTATCTAAAATATAATCAATGGAGGTCCACAATATAAAGAAATTTTCATCGAGAAAAATTTGAACCACCTATGGAATTATGGTTTTAACATTAGATAGTAAAATTTTAATTAGTTAATTATAAAGTAATAGTAATGATATATTGATTACCCTAAAATCCCATAAAATCTCTTGTTAGTTTTTGGATAGAAAGTTAGTACTTCATGTAGCTAAATATAGGAAGAAAATTTTAATAGTACATCTCATGTATCCCAATAAGTGGATGATTTTTTTTGAAGAAAACATGAAATATTTCCCATTAAAAGAACTACATGGATAATTTTAATGTTTTTACATCTAAGGGTATGTTTTTTTTAATTTGTGACCTTATTCCACCAATTTTATTATTTTCACCCTCATATAATTCTAAACCTCTTAGTGATCCATTTAGTGTGTTTAATTTAATCTATTTTCAAACCTCATGTTTTTAATCATCACAAGGTAATTGAATGTATAATGTTTTATATATTTTCACCATTCTTATATTTTTTCTGTTTTTGTTGGTATGATCACAAACAAATCAATGGAATAAATATCACAATTTTTTTATGCATAACTCAAATAATATAATGATTTGAGTGTCTTATATTATTCTCTCACCATTTCTATTTCGCGAGTACTCTTTTGGATTTAATTGGTTGATTGAACCCATAATCTTATACACATGAATATTCATGTCTCAGTCATGAGATTAATATGATTTTGGGGAAAAAAATTAGTCATCACATTACATAATTGATGTGATTCTTTGACGAGTTTTTATCCAACATTGATCATGATTTCATTGGTTCTGAGAAGTTACTGGTAATAAATATCATTTTGTTGATCGAATTCTAGGTTATAAGATAATATTAACTCATATAATATACTATATTTGGTATTTATAAATAAAAAAACCAATGAAATATACCTTATACCTTAAGATAAATGACAAATTAGCATCATGGGAAATTTATCAATGGTTAATCATAATTTCTCGATCCATTTTTTATTTAATATCTGGTTTTTAATACTTGTATAAAAATTAAAATCCCACATTTTTATCACCTCCTTCTAAATTAAAGAAGTTTAAATTATTCAAAATTGACTGATCCTTCACTTCCTTGTGAAAATGACATAGATTACACCATACTGAAAACATAATAAACTTAATTCAATTTTAAAGTGTTTAATGGAAGGATCAGTGGGTATAAAAGTATAATCAGTAGGTTCATAACCCAACCTTACCATTGTTAAGTTAATCCTTTAGGGTCATCTAAAACCTCTAAACCAATCCCCATAAAAATCTAGGGTTAATGGGAGGGTAAAGTAATTGAACAAAATAATAAGGAAAATTCAATTTATAATAAAAAATTTGGTATCTAAATAAATATGTGGAACCCAAAAATATAACAAGTTTTGGTTTGATCAATAATGATATAAAATTTAATATTATTTTTATTCCATTCACTCCTATAAAAAATGATTTCCATTCTCATCTTAAACTCCATAGGTTTAACTAGACCATGAAATGACCATTAAAAATATTGACATGATTTTTTAATATTTTAATTGAACCAAAAAATGACCACATACCAATTCATACCCAATACATCAGCTTATACTATGTACATAACCATGATAATTTCCCACTTCCACATGACACATTATCTTTTGTCTTCAAAAAATGACATGAAAAATGGAAACCTCAACTAAGACCCATCTTGGTAAACAAAACAAAATGTAATTAGATTTAATATTTTCAAAATAAAAATCCTTAAAACCATTACTAGTATAACACATATATGAGCATAACCATAAGGAATCCATAAAAAAATCAATATATGAAAACTAGTCTATGTAATGGTTTCTAAAAAACTAAATCCTCACATCAGATTCCATGATTCACATATAAATTCATCCTTTCCTTCTCAAATAACTAAAAATAACAAAGTAGAGTATTAAGAAAATATATTCCTCTAAAAAATAGTACTCAACCAAGTTAAGGGTATATGTGATTTCTAAACTTTATTAATGAATTTAATTGTTGTAGTTATGTTTTTATATAAATGTTTGAAAAAATAAAAAAAATATTAATCAATAAAAAAGTAAGGTACAAAATAAATTATAAAGAAGTATTAATATTATTAAATTATATTGGAGTAATGGATACATGATTTTGGAATTTACTGATATTTTGAGAGATTTTGGAACTGTTTCACAACTCAACCCTCCAAGAACACTATGTGTAATAATGTTCTTGAGAGGAGTAATATTACCTTGTTGGAGATTCTTTGATTGATAAAAAGTTAGTTATAAAATTATATATCATTATAGGGATATTATGTGTAAAGAGACAAACTGTTATGAGTTGGTATAATTTGTAAATTATCCTTAATCTATTGGAATTAAATTTGTTAGGAATTTGAAAATTTGAAATTTGGAATCGAGGATAGGTATTTGGAAATGTTTTGATTATTAAAATGGATGTTTTAAAGGTATTAAAGTGGGAAGATAAGTAATTTATTTATTTTTGGAGAGATGTGTATTTAAAACCCAATATTTTTGATTTTATAGAATCTTTTGGGATGTAACACCTTGAAATTTTAAATTACATTTCCCTTTAAAAACAAGAATATTAAATAACTTGCTTCATATGTGACATTGATATAAAAAACCACATAACATTATATAAACTCTATAAAGTAACTGTTATGTTGTCCAGTATAAATAGAACCAACCACTTAATGAAATATATATAGAAATAAAGGTCATTTTTGAATACTAATAAAATTCAATTAGTGTATCTGGATAACCATTAAGAACACCTTATTCTTAAAAATGTATATTTTTCTAAAATTATAGTTTTATGAACTTTATTTTAAGAAACTAAATATATTATATATAAGGTCTATTTGTGAGATTAATAATATATATTTTTTAAATGAATAGTATATTAACACTAATCCTATTAGTTATTGATATAAAATAAGCATAATAATGGTTAATAAGTTGAAAAGTTATTTACATATAAAAATATATTTTCATTATATTTTATGATTTTTTTAAAAGTTAAATTATTAAATTTACGAATTTGAATTTTAAAATTTTAAATAAATTCTACTATTCATCCTATCAATATTTTCTTAGCATAATTTTTTGGTATTTTTATAAAATAGATGATTTTAAGATGAAATGGTTAAACCTATTTTTTACCAAAACAATAATTATTACGAAATTTTCATATGATAATATTTAATTAGAGATTTATAAAAAATTATGATATATTTATAGAAAAAATTTATTCATTTCAAAATATTAGGTTGAAAATAGAAAACATATTCATAGATTTTTTTTAACTTAAATAATAATTAGTTCTCATAAAAAAGATATTTTGGACTCTTCTATTAATTAAATATTTTTTGGTAAAATTAATTTTTTAAATATATAATAAAATAATTTTTTTATAAAAAAATTCATGAAATTTAAAACCATTTAAAATCATATTAAATAAATAAATTTTAATCTTAAATTGAACTTTTTCAATAAAATAAACGGTTATTATGCATTATGTGAATTAAAATAAAATTAATTTCTCAAACCATTTGAATTATAATTTATAAAATGAATTTAATATTTTAAATCATCAAGTTAAAATTATAAAATAATTTCCATTTTAATTTTTGTCATTAAATTAGTTAACTAGGGTAAAAATGGATTTACTGCAGTAAGGGTAAATTATGGTAAAAGTGGGTTTAACCTACTATAAAAGGATAAAACTTCTTAAGAACATGTGATATAGTTGATGGTGGAGGGTTTACCAACCTTATATTTCAAAAATTAAATTATTAACCTTTATTTTAGGATCCATCCTTGAAAAATGTAAACAAATATTTGAAATGTAATGATATTTTACAAAAATACCCGTATCTTTACTTACAAAAATTACTCTACACCTCCCTGTTTAACAAGTCATTAAAATTATATATCTCAACAAAAACTATTCTATAGTCTCTTATAAAAATTTCCCCACTTCCTATATGTCTTATTCTTCCCAAAATAATGGGACAAGGAGCTTTCAGGAGTCTCCTAATGGAGAACTTCCAAAGGGAGAGGTAATTCTCTCAACCTAACTTTACCAGTTATTTTATTTTTATAACCCCATAAAGTACCCTATATCCATGAAGGTATAATGAAATAATAATTTTTAATATTATTTAATTTTATTATAGTAATTTAATTTCCATTTTATACTTAAGTTTAAAATCATTGAGAAAAATGAAAATGTCATCATGCATTTATACGAACGACCACCTCCATGAACAACAAGTTCTATTATTCATAAAATATTTTACATAACTAGTCCAAAAGACTTATTTAATGAAAAAATAAAATAATTATAAGATAATTAATTTTATAAAATGAAAATTATTTTATTTTTATACCCTCACTCATTCATTGAAAAATTAGAGCATCTTCTATGTACGTGCGGACTACTACCTTCACGGAATGGTGTTCTTCATTTTTCCATGCCTAAATAACATGGAATATTTAAAAAATATATATATAAAGAATAAAAATGATATTTTTGAACATATTATTAATATGGAATGATACTATTTGATAGTTTTTATGTAATATTAATAATATACAGTTATATTACATTTAACTATATCAAATGAACATCTCAGGGCATCATTATTAATTTGAGTGCATTTTGAAAAAATGTGGAAGTATATATATTTTGTGATAATATAATAATAAAGGAACAAAAATATATAATTATGGATATTATGTAGCTATATTACAACACTTTGTAAGATGGTCAATATATAGAGGATGTTTAAGAGAAATTGATAGAACCACCTCAAGTAACTGACATGAGCAAAATATATATAGTAAACTAGAAATATATTTTAATAAATAGACCATAGATTATTAAATATAGATTAAATAATTTAATAAACTTGATTTTATTATCCCAGACATTAGGAACATGCATAGAATGAATCAGGTCCTATGGTAATGTTTTTTGATCTTAATTTTGTTTCATGAGAAATGTTTTTTATTAACCACTTGTTTATTTTTGTGGTGTATGTATTTGAAATGGATTTATTTTGGTAATAAAATCCCTAAAATACATAGTATTTAAACTTCCATACCATGATATACCTTCCATTTATTTTCATTTTTAAATATTATTATTCTATAAGGGTTTTTTTAACTCATATCCCCTTTCTTAAAGTTATAATGTTTTGTGTTGAACATATTACTTCCATGATTGGTTTCTTAAAAAATAATTATTATTATTTAAATTTACTTTTTTTATCTAAGTATTATAAATATTTTATTTCAAATCATCCTCCAAAAATAAATTATTCCCCATTAATATATGATATTGTTAACAATAATTATCATTCTCTTTAATGATGATTTCTATTTTTTCCACATTTATAATTTCTTCCAATATTATCCACTATATTTGGAAAAACAATTATGTGTTATATCATGATACCTTTATATTTACCTTAAATTATTTTTAAAATAATTTTTCATTACGTATTTTTATGATTTTTTATTTCCATAATTATTTTTAAAACATAAAAAATAATCTTTTGAACTACAATAATTACTTTTGAGTTACATGTTATTTTTATATTTTACCTCTTTGATAAATATTATTATCATATATTTATTATATATTTTTTAAATATATATGCATTGTTTAATATACCTTTAATTTTTTTATGTGATGCATGTTTTATATTCCCTTCAAAGTTCACACTTTTAAGTAAACCTTACTGTAGTGAAATTTTTGATTTCCTATTTTTTAATAAGTGTAACCTCCATGAACTTTTAAAACTTGAATAGATTTTTAAAACAATAATTATGTTTTGTAAAATTATACTAGTTAAATTATGTTATAAAAGTAAATAATAATCTTTTTCCTTCCTTAATAGTTAATATACTAATTTCTAAAAGCATCACATATGTGGTTCAATTTTACTCATACATATCCCTGATCCTTCCCATTAATTTTTATACATTGGTTATCAATGTTCAAGACCATTGTTTATTTATTAAAATATTAATATCCAAAATTATTTGATTCTTATTATCTTTGGAATCCGTATTATATAGCCTTCATTTATTCACATAGACAAGATTATGAAACCTACTTTTTTCTCATGGGTTTAATCATGATAATGAATTAGGTATGGTTTCTTTTCCCCATATGGAACATGAATGTATGAACATATTATGATTTTTATTATATAATAGGTGGAAATAAAATTTTATATCCATCCAATGAATTACGTAATGTTTTCCTCTCATGTTATACCATGTATGGTGCATGAATAGTTAGCCCAAGAGCACTATGTTATTTGACAGGAAATGATGAAATTATATAGCCCTACAATGCATTGGGTAATGATTTATATCTTATTAGATAATATTAAATTGAAATAATAGAAAAACCAATTCATAATGGACTATGTACACTATCTTTATTAGAATGGGGAGTGGACCCAATATAATATGAGACTCTTTTCACTATGTTTATGGGAATGATGATTGAAAACAATATATTATAGGACTACATCCACAATGATAGTATTTTAATTTATCAATGAATTATTCTTATGATATCATGTTTTATGCTATTTAAGTATATTTATTATTTCATGATCTTATGATATCATTTCCTTATGAAAATTTTATATTTCTATATCACACTCTTATATAGTAGTATATGCTTTTTTAATTTTGAGATTAAATTTCGTTCCTTCATGATTTATAAAAAATATTATTCTTATATGATCTATTAGACAATAAAAATTTCCCCTCTTATATTTTATCATATTCTTATAATCTAACCCTTCATGAAACGTTGATAAGTTTTTCCTTACCAGGTTTTTGAGATCACCCATTTATTATGTTTCTAATCCCTAGGAAGTAATGATAATTATAAATTGTGAGAAGTATGGAAGGGGCTCTAAAAGAGTTCAATTATGGAGAAATATTTTAAAGTTTTATTAAAAAATTACTTTGTAACTGGTCATTAATGCTACTAAACAAAAATTTATCTTATTTTTGTGATTTTTTTTATTTTAATGTTTATCTTTTGGTAATTATGTAAAATGAAGATATGTTTATCTTGTGTTCTTATAATATGTATAAAAGGTGTATTATGTTATTTTTGAGGGTTATTTTGTTGTTTTTACTAAATAATATTAGTGAACATTAGTGAAAACCCATGGGAAATGTTTAAAAGATACGTCTAAGTGTAGTATAATATCATGAAATATTAGTAAAGTTGAGTTTTTGTGGTTTTCATAGAAATAACATTCATGTATAGACACTATAAGTACATACTGTCTATTGAACATATGTACCTAAGGGTAGTAACCTAGAGATTTTTTTATTGGGTATTAACTCGATTGTTTCCCTGTGCATGATAAAGAGTCCTATATCTACACCTGGTTTTAAACTCTTAGTAAATATGAATTATTCAATAACATTATCATTACAATCTAGTATGAAGGATTTATTATGTTATAGGATTAGGTGAATGAGTATGAGATAACCCACCCTAAAAAAATTGATTGAACCAATAGTGATTTAGGTTGAACTGAAAGAAAATGTGATGGTTATAGAAAGTAAGAAAATTCATGGTTGACTTTTTCAATAGATAATTTATGATAATTATCTTATGATGTTAATTTTTCATTATTCACATTGACCTATTTTAGTTTTTAAAATGGATAAATCTAGAAAAAACTTAGTTAATGGTGGGTTCCTTATACAATATGAAGATATAACCAATGATAAATCTAATGGGGTAACAGTAGGGGTGAAAAATATTATGATTATACCAAACCAAATATCAATAATTGTGATTTACAACATGGAAATAGTTTAATTTAAATATACACCAAATAAGAATGGAGTCTCATTGAAGTTCAAGTGAAGAAGTTGATGAATTAAATAAGATTCAATTTCCTTCATCTCAAAAATGTTTAAAGGGGACCGATGAGGAATAAATCAAAGAAAATGGAAGATGATTTATTTTTGCAAAAGGAATCCACAAGGAAATCAATTTCTAAGGAATAATAAAGAGATTAAGGAACATGGTGAATGTAAAACGTGTTTTCTTTGAGGTAACACTAACAGTTCAATTTTCTAAATGTGGGGAACTTGGGAATTATATAGGAAAATGCTATAATGCATGGGATACTAAGAATGATAGGAATCTACAAATTCTGAACCCAAGGGAAGAATGGAAAGCAAATATAACCACAACTACTAAATAGATGTTGAACCAACATATTTGTACCTACAATGTTTTATAAGGAAATCAAATCCTCACCTTAATGAATATATGTTGAATTATTAAGAGAAAATTATAGTGTTATGAATATTATATCTCAATTATATGTTTATAGGAGATGGTTTTTCTTCAAATCATATTAAACCTTCTATAGATAAATTTAAAGTTATTTTGAAAATGGATTGGTTCTATCCACTTAGAGGAAAAAATATTATGAATAAGGAGATCACATTCAATATAAACCTATAATATTTTATAAATTCAAAGATGATTATGAGAACCATTTAGAATTAAATTATATCATCTAGGTCTTTATACCGAATAAATATAGACTCGTGGATCAAATGGTTAGAGAAAAACTCAATATTAGGGTTTATCCTGTTATGAGAGAAACATCGTAGGATTTTTTGAATTAATTTTTATTGAATAAATTAATATTTTTTGATTTATTCTGTTACAGAAAACACCAATTCAAGATTTCATTACATGAAACCTTGGGTTATATTTCACTGTATTCCACGCTTGGTTAGCTTGCGTGACACATGACATTGAGTTTTAACAAAACCTTGACATATTATTAATATATTCATTTAAACTCAACTATTATAACCTAGCTATTATAATTAGTAAAACTATTAATAATAAAAATTACTTAAATATTAATTGTAATTTTTTTACATAAAGGAATAATTTTGATAATATAATACATAATTTTCGGTGATGTCATTATATATTGGAAAATACTTTTTTCTCACTGAAATGATTTTAATTTATTTTCTAAAAAATATATAAATTAATTTTTGACAATTTTAAAAACGGAATTTAGTAAAACAAAATTTATTTTTTTAATTCAAATTTTCAAAATTATCTTAGGGTGAATTTTTGATATTTTTTCTGAAAAGTTTCATTTTTTGATGAGTAATAAAAAATATAGAATTTAAATTTAAGATTGCCTTTAATTTTAATTTATGTATAATGTTAAATTACATTTTAATTTTGTTTCAAAGAGTAATTTGTTAAATTATACATCTATTAAAATAATTTAGGTATTTTTAATTAATTTAATTTTTAAATTTAATATAAAAACATTGTAAACTTTTGATCACTTTCGCATAAAAACCTCCTTTCTCCTAACATTTTAAGAATTGATTTCAAATTCAATTTTCCAATTATGTTATTAGAATTGTTAAAAATTATTTCCATATTTATAATAATCCTAATTTATAATTCATAATAAGTTCATCTTATTTTTTCATAAAATTGATTAATGAAAGAAATTAAATTTAATTATAGTGATAAAGGTAAAAACAAGTTTACTTAGTGTTTAGAATTCGAATATAAGGTATAAAAATTCTCTACAAATTTTCCAAAACCCATTTTATGGAAATATTTAAGAATTATACATTCTATTCTATTCTATGTAACATTATTGGGGCTCGATGACATGAAACAATCATGATTGTAATTCACTCTTTCAAAACATTACAAGTGCATCACTCCCCTCCCTTACAAAAGACCACCCCCTCTCCCCCTATTTTCATGCCTTCAAAAACAATTGATTCAGAAGGTAACTACCCAAATCACTTCCCAAAATCCCTCCCCTGATCTTATAATCCTTATTGTTTTTACATAATTCCAACCAAGGATTTATTTAAGTGAAAACCTAAGAAGGACACCCAAAGAAGAGGTAACTTTCATCAACAAACATTTTTGTTTTCTATATACCTAAAAACACTTAAACTATTTTTATATAATAACCTCAATATATTACATATACTAATATGTTTTTATTGTAATTGTACTTCCTAAAACCACACACACTCCCATCAAATGGGTTTCGAAATAATCATTCCTGTGTACGGGGGACTAGCACCTCATGCACCGATGTCATTCAATTTTCCATTACCACCTATCAAGGTTGGTAATAATTATGGAAATAAAATTTATATATTATATTAGTGATATTATTATTATTGATATATTTTTATATCATACATACCTTCAATATTTTCATTTTGTGGGAATATGATAATGTCGTTTGTGTGTATGGCAGACTATCACCTCATGAAGTGATGTGATTCGTTCACTCCTAAAAGAGAATTTATTAAGGGTGGGTTTAATAAAAATATTTAATATATATGAATTAATGATTATTATTTAATGATAATATATCATTTAATTTTTTTATCTCAAAGTAATAATGAAATGAAAAACAACATTCATGCATATGTACAACCTACCGTCTCCATTAAATGTGCATTTCATTTCCTATCACTATTTTTTTTTGATTACTCTAAATACATATATAATGAATATATATTATATTTTAATCACAATTTACATTATTAAGATTATTTTATCATGATAAATATAATAGGACCAAACATAACAAGTTAAAACATTTACAAAAAACAAAGTGGTTATTACTCAAAATGTAACATTAACATGAAATTATTAATAAACTGGTAATATAATGTCATAATAAAATAATATATGGTACGATACATATATTAATATGGTTACATTATTGATTTATAATAAAGTTATATTTATTATAAAATAATTTATAATGAGTATGAGGGAAGTCAAGACTTAAGGTAAAGAGATTTCTAGTGTCCCTTTTATTTCTAAGAGACTTATTCAATATTCACCACTTATTTATTTTGTGTGGTGTATATACAACCAAATAGAATGATATATCTTGAATCTACCTAATTGAATGAAAATTAATTATTCCATTTATTTTACACTTTCATGTGTATTATGATCCAAAATTTACTCAAAGAATAAGGGAACTTTGTCTCAATTTTCCTTCTTTGAGACGTACATTATAATATGCACCTATATTCTATCACAATGTGTATATACATCTCATTTTAAATGGAATATCATGAATTTGTTCATCCCCATGATTTTTTATGTTTTATTTCTTGTTATAACTTCACGGGGTTTACGATTCAAGGTTACCAAAGTGGTAATTGTTTTATGTTACAATCTCATCATTCATTAGGATTATTTATCATCAAGTATACAATGTTTGAAATATCATGATATACCTCTCAATAATTATCCAAAATTTTATTATCTTCTGGTTATTCATGATACCATTAAGTAATGGTACCATTTTTTAACTATTTAGTAGTTAAAATTGCGAAGAAAATGTTTTTCAAGAATATCTGACTTTATTTCTCTCTTTGGTCAGAAATCCCATTTCTTCCAAAACCTTGTTTTCTAATTTTTTTTCAAAAATATTTTATTACTCTATAATTATTTTAAAAATACATTTTTACACATTATTTAAATTTTATAAATGTTTTAAAGGAATATTTATATCATTTTTAAAATAATTACTATTTTAATTTTATCAAAAATGTGAAAGAAATCTTTGTTTTAATATGTACGACATGAACAAAATTTTCTAACTTGATGAAAAATCATTTCTTCTAATATCCCTTTATATGTTTCAAATTATATTTTTAAATAAAAACGTTTTCATAATTTTTTGTGTTTTAAAAAATGGTTTTCAAATAGGAAAGGATATTTTCCTCAAAAAATGTATAAATGATTGATCTAAATTATTCTCCATCAAAGATGACACATTTTGATGGTACCTATGACTTACTAGGGATGTGATTCAATAATAAAATTCATATTATTTTTCTAAATGGTTTATTTTTTTATTAAAAATTGTTTATGAAACATGTTTCTCTTGCATGAGTTATACCACAAGGAAATTCTTGTGAAATATTCTTATTTTCATGGGTTATTATATAAGGAAATGATTGTGAAACCTATATCTTTGACACATGTTATGATATGTTGAAATATTATTGATACCCATTTTATTTTATGGGTTCTTATGTAAAAAGGTTTTATAATCTTATGTAACACATAAATATGTTTTTTATTATGATATGGGTGGGACCTATATCTCCTTCCAATGTACTAGTTAAATATTTATATATCTCATGAAATAGAAATGGCTAGAATGGGGAGTGAACCCAATACTATAAGAATGGGATGGAATATGGTGTGAACCTGGATCAATAAGACAGGGCTGGAATGAGGAGTGAACTTGGTATAGTAAAGGACTTTGTACACTATGAAAGCCTTTGAAATGATCCTTTAACAATATGTATGTGATATTTTATGCTTATGTGTATGACACAAACTACATGTATTATGACAATGTTATGTTTTTATGGATCATGTTCTTTGATTATCTTATAATTCAAGTCTTATAAACTGCCAATATTTATTCCTTGACTCATCTATATGATCTTTGATATGCAAGGTATAGTTTTAGAAAATTATGTTCATGTTATCATAACCTTATGTTCATATTATTTATACATATCACCCTTTTTACCCTTACTGAGAATTTGAGAACACCCTTTATTATGTTTCATTTCCCTTGGTAATGAATATATTCATAATGTATGATATGTCTAAGAAGGGTGATTTTTTGAATAATATAGTAGGAGTTGCGTAAATCATCTATGGACTAGTGTTTCTATTTGCATGTTTCTAAATACAGTAAACTATTGTGGTCCTTAGGCATTTGTTTTTGTAATGTAATAAATATTCTACAAAAATGATGCAATTTTTATGTATTTTAGGACTGGGTTTCCATATATGGTATCAAAGGATATATTTAGTTAACCTTTAGAAATAGGGATGAAAAATTCCTATTGAGATACATAAGGAAATGTATAAGTCTAAGTCTAAGGATGATTTAATATATTGGAAAATGTCATGGAATTTTAGTAAAGGATAGAGTGAGTGGTTTTGAAGAAATTAAATCCCTATATATATACTATAAGTAGATGTGACTCTAGAACTGATGTATATATTAAAAACTCTGAAAACACTGTATTAAGCTAGAATCGATTGAGAACAGGTGCACGACAATGTTCCATTATACACACATAGATTGACATTCCTTGGGGATTTTATTTGGAAATTCATATAATCTTTATGAACCATAATGAAAGATTTAAATATAACATTACTAATAATTACCTAGTATAAACATAAAGTTTCTTAAATTAAAGAATGTTTCATGATTTAGTGATCCTATAAGATATTTTTCATGATTACATGGTTTCCCATCATGGTTACTATTTATTACACCATTCATTGAATTTTAGTCAATGGTTATAACCCAAAGGAATCACGTTAATGTTGATTGTGATAGATAATATAATGATTTTCCTCCTAAGAATAAAAATATCATGGGATATGGAATGAAAAATATCAGTTCTAGTATCAAATATATTTCTCAATATTTGAATCATATTGAACTTCCAAATGATAAAATGAGGTTATAATGTTTTGCTGAGTTCCCAATGAGGTGACATCCACCTTTCCTTAGTAGTACTGCTAATCCATTAGTTCTGTAAGAACCCAATTTTTATCTTAGTTACAGATTCTTTGACTTTAGCTCTAATAATTTTCATTGGGCCTAATATGGATTCCAAATGACTTCATGGAAGTTTCAGGGGTGTCCATGGCTTGTTCAAATCCGAGAGTCCAACATTTGGAGAAAAGAAACCAAGTCTCACAGTTTGTAGAAACCACGTCACACAAGCTACACAGTTTGGTAGAACGATGTGTGGTGGTCCAAGACATTGACTAGAAGATAACAGTTTAAGAAACCATGTATCAGGGGTGATATTCCCGTGCATGATAACCTTTAATTTCTAGTAGAGGAATATCATACGGTTTTTTTATGGTTAGTCAAGATGTGAAAATGAACCATGAAAGGTGACCCTTGAAACAGGGAAGGGTGCATGATTGGAACATAGTTTTACGCTACTTCATAGTATTTGATCATTTTATCTATACAGTGTCTCATTTGATCCCTATTTTTCATGTTGGATGTGCGTGGTTAAGTACTCAATTCCATTTGAGGCCTTATTCATTATTATTTCCCTAGATGAAATTATTTAGATTTAGGATTATATGACCTATTTTTAGGGAATTGATCTATTATTTATATTTATTATAATCCATGCCAAACTAAAGGAAGATACTGGATGTGGAAAGTCATGAGAGCTTATGGTAGGTGGAATATGACTCATCCCTAAAGTCTCACTATTTTATAATTTTTTTTCACTGTGTGGACAATGATTTCATTGGGGATTTCCTCTTTAATTCACAAGTATTTCTTATAGTCAGATTTCTCATGTTCTACAACCTTTTTAATAAATTTTATTCATTTCTTTTGAGGTTACATCCTCAGCGCAATCTACCCTATGTAGTATGTTTCCCTTAATTATGAATTTAGTGGATGTTATACCTATATTCACCACCGTTCGTGTGTTCTTTGACTTGACCATGATTAAGGTAAGTGTTAATTAAATAAATGAAATGTAATTTGTTATATCAGGTATCCTTACCACTTGAACCTTCTAAGGTAAGTGATTCAATATGGTAAAAAAATCTTAAATTTAATTGGCAACTCTATTATATATATCATTTGGCCTATTTAAATTTAATTAAGTGGTTTTAGTTTTATATACAAACAAACCCATTCTATTCATAACTTAAGGTAGTGGAGATAACCTAATGAATTTATTATAACCTTTTTAAACTAAATAATGGTTACATATCCCTTTAGCCTTGTCACCTGTATAAAAGACAATGGAATGGACCAAATGACTTATTAAATGACATGACTATTACATGGCATAATTAATTAAATGAATCAAGTATATGGTGAATATTTAACATGTACCTATTAATTATTATTAGAGTGGTAAAACTATATCTATCCTTAGATTCCAAAGGGAATTCATTGAACACTTGTGGATGCCATTCCGATTTAAGGATGTTGATTTCCAAGGGTGAGACCCACCACAAACCCAATATTATTCTACCAGTGGATGATCGACATGATGTAGTAGGATCCATCCATTATAATTATTGGATTACTTGGGAACACACCTTACACTAATAGAATAAAGGCCTTTAGCGATAATCAGAAGTGGATGCTAAAGGCTTTTAGCAGTCGTCGTAGACTCGTTGGTGATGATCAACACTGACTGCCTATTGAGGTCCCAAAAAGTTCACCTCATTTTCCCATTCAAAAATGTCATAGATAGAGTAAACCATGTGGGGAAATTGGGGATGATGAGAGGGTGTTGGGTATGATGACGAAGCTTGATCTTTGTCCATGGCCAACACATGACAGTCAAAGGGTACCGAGGTATAGTTGAGTTGATCAAGGATTGGTGGAAAAACATCAGTGTGGAAGTCGGATGGCCATAAGGGGTTCTTCAAGGGTCACCAGTGGATGGGTAGGGGATTTGGTGGTGGTGGTGGTGGGGGGGGGGGGGTGATCGGGTGTGGATATGATGATCATCACCGGTTCCGGGTTAGTTACTATGGCATGGGAAAGAGATGCGGGAAAATCCCACCTATTTTTTGGAAGTATCAGTGGCTGCCATTTGCGGTCGCCTGAAACTCCTTATACAGAAACAAAAAGTTCTAGTTGTATTGGATTGAGCATGACATCTATAGAATTATTCCTCCATGGATACACCCATTGGGCCCAATCATTTCTTATCCTATTTTACCATAGGCGAGATCCTTAGACTCAGTTAGAATCATATCATGGCAGAATACCTTAGGAGATTACCTTTGGATTACACTCAGACACCCCTATAGCTAGGATAAAATTTATTAATGAGTTGGATTGACCCCTGATATCAAGTATTCTTTGTTTATTAAATTTCATTCTCTTATTATTCTCATCATTATAGGATGCCTTATTTTACCTTCGATCCTTAAATATTAATATCATGATAGGATGTCACTGTTGGTTGTAACTCATTTGACTAACTTATAAAAACTATAATATCATTAATTAATCAAATAACCACATGGTCAGATTCCAACTGAAATTGAATCAGGTATAGGGGTATTTATATTACAGTACTGGTTTACTTTTATATATACATGTTTTTACATTGTTTTAGTTTATATTACACTAACTGTAGAGTATAGACACCATTGGTGGTGGCCTACTGAGATTTATCTCACACATTATCTAGGAAACCATTACTACATGAGAAGATTACATGTATACAAGTGTTTAAAAAGGGTAGAATCCCACATTAGACACCTGATTTTTCTTTCATTCATTAGGATGGAGCTTTGTATCATATGATCGAGTTAGAGCTCGGGATGCTTGGATAGTTTTTGGATTATTTTTTCAACCTTTGTATAGCATGTATTTCATGCTTCCATGTATACATTTTGTACAATTTTTTAGAAACTTGACATATATTATCATCATATTTTGATTAATATTTTCAGTTTCTTTGGTTATTTATTATTCCTATCTTCTTCCATGATTGTGGGTTACTGGTCCAATGTTTATAGTTTCTATTATCTATTGTGCTATATGTTTATCCATCATGTTACTCTTTGGTAATGAAGGAATAATATATCTAAGAACACACCCTAGGCCCTTCATGCTAGTCATCAACCTCTATCATTTGGGGAGATGCACTTGAGGCCATGTGGCCAACCGGGCTCGGGGTACCTTCAAGTGGAACCCATGGTCAAGATGTCACAATTTGGTATCAGATTGGTTCCATTATTGATGTAAATTTTTGGTAAAATTGACAGGATATGAGGAATTATTTGAAACATGGTTATAATCCATGCTTTGACGTAGCTAACCCATGATTTGGGTAAATTCCAAGAGGCTTGAAATTAGAATTGTTGTTCAGTATTTTTTTATCACAGTTGATATACTTTAACCATTTGGTGACACACATGATATGCATTGGTTATTATTATTATGATTTAGATTTATGTTTTACCTTAATCCAATGATAAGAGGGAAATTATAATTGTTATATTCATCATTATAGGCACTTAGAATTCAAATTCCATGCATATGCCATGCCATATAGGAGCATTTCACTACTTTTATTTCCATATATAGATTGTTATTTTTGAGTCATCTATATATATATATATATATCCCTATGATTCTATTTGGTTGTGGTTGAGTGATTTACATTTATAATTTATGAAATTTATGGGCCCTCATGGGTTCAAATGTGTGGTTTACCAAGTCAATGCATCATATATAAACAGTTACATTATGAGACCGAATGTAGATAGTGTTAAATGAAAATTAAATGGGTTTAGATTTTAGTGATAAGGTGTATGAGCCTAGATTCACTAGGAATAAAAATCCATTTTAATCAAACTTTGATATAAGTTTATAGGAAAATACAACCTAAAAAGTAAAACCTGACTTAAAATAATTTTTTTCCAATAAATAAAGAGGAAAGGTATAGTTGAAACTTCATCTAATAGAACTCCAATAAAATTAACTTGAATAATTTCAAATACCTTGGAATTCTATGTGGGATGTTGGGGTAGTACCTTGGGTAGTGACCCCTTGTTCTTAAATTCCTCTTCCACTGGTTCTTCTATCAATTATTAAATATTTATCTGAGGAATGTTCTATGAATTTTTAGACCTATGATGCCACAATTTACTCATGTCATGTTCCAGGAGGGTGGTGATGAACATGCTGCAGATGTACTGGGACTTGAGCCACTAGTCTTACTGGAATGAGTTCCACTTGAGGCACTTCACCATATACCTGATTTGGGCATTGATTATCAGCTTCATGAGAGTTTCTTACATATAATGCAGTCCATGCTGGATACTCCATGACCTACACCTATGATTGATAGTCTAATGCGTGAGTTCCAATAGTAGAATCTTCCCACCTTCTTAGGGGATAGTGGTTCACAGGCTACTAATTCATAGCTGGAGGCAACCCTATATATCATTGATCATCTGGAGACTCCTCTAGAGTGGAGTGTCAATATTTCCACCTATATTAATAATGATTCGGGCAAACTATAGTGATATGTGATTACCTAGGATTATCTTTATTAGGGCATGGTCTGGGATGATTTTCAGACTACCTTCTATGACCACTTCTTTCATCAGATGCTGATAGATGACTAAGCTAGAGAGTTCATGCATCTAGAGTAGGGTGCTTTGTCAGTTATGGACTATTTAGCATGTTTTAATGAGTTACAACACTTTGCACAGCTTATAGCGGTTGATGAGATATCACATACTAGAAGCTTCTAGGATATAATCCAGTATGCCATACATACTTAGGTGAGTGTATTTCACCTACATACATTATTTAATATCATAAATCAGACTCTTATAACTGAGAACCCCATAACGGGAGGTGATAATATCAGGCATAGAGAACCAGTTCCAAGGCAGGCCAATAGTTCCTTTTGTAGCAGGAAATGTTCCCTCGTGGTTTCTAGATAGATCAGTGGTGGTCAAGGTAAATACACTGGAAGTTCCTTTATATGCCATCAGTGTGGACGATAGGGCTATCTGAAGGCTTAGTTTGATAGATATCCAATGTAGTTTCATGATTGGGGATATATTTGACATCTTATTATATTCTTTCACACCTTTCCATATGTTTCTAGTGGAAGAGGCTCTCCACCAACTCATATTTCAAGGGAAAGATCTTTTACAGTACATCATGCAGGGAATTAGAGTATCACCGAAAGGACTGGTTGAGGAGGAGTTCTGAATGTGGTAGCCAAAATTCAGACCAGAAACACCAGTATAGAAGTCATTCATAGGGTATTCCATTTGTATCACAGGGTTGTGAATCAGGCCATATGCACGATTTTTAGCCAATACCTAAGGATTAGAGTGAATTTATGTCTATAATATGGGGTACTATTGTAGTAGCCTCCACTATAGTACCTAATTTTTTCAATACTGGTGTTTTACACTACTTCATATCTTTATATTTAGTGAAATTTATCAGGTTATAAATTCATTATTACTATGGTGTAATGAACCTAGATACACAGTTGGGAGTATGGTTAGAGGGAATATTCCAATTCAAAGACTTCCCCCTTGAGATAGGTAGTTACCTATTCTTTTGGAACCTTTTTTTGAGATGATAGGCTTTGATTCCATTCTCAGGATGGACTTGTTGGTTCCATACCAAGCCTTTATGGACTTTTATTTATAGTAAGGTTCATTTAAATCATGAGAGGGTACTATTTATCTACAAAAGGGTTAACCAGAAATCTAATATGGTATATGTATACTAGAGAATCATGAGCTACATGGATTGACAACCCAGATTTCTAACTTTTCATGGAGGGGTTGGGAGTACACCTAGAATATTTTCTTCTCATAGTAAATCATTTCAGGGATGTATTTCCAAATGTTTTTTTTACCCCTAAAATAGAGGTAGAGTTTATGATCACACTTGTTCTAGTAGTAGTTCCAGTGTCTATCTCTCCATAAAGGATAAAAACTTCTTAGATCTAGGAGCTCAAGTGATAGTTGGAGGACTTAGAGGATAAATTTTTTTTATGGACCAGTGCTCCCTCTTAGGTTTTACCCTTTCCTTTTGAAAAAAAATTAGATGCGACCCTTTGGCTATGTGTGAATTATAGATGGTTGAGACAGGTTATTGTCAAGAGCCTATATCCACTGCCTCAAATAGATGATATTTTTGACCAGTTTCTAGGAGCTAGGGTTTTATTGAAGATTAAACTGATATTAGGATATCACCAGTTGTGATTCAGACCTTCAAACATACCTCATATATCTTTTATTTACAGGTATGGTTTGTATGATTATCTTGTTATGTTGGTCAGTCATACAAATTCACCTCAATTTTTCAAGGCTTTTATGAATAGGGACATTTATCCCTACTTAGATCATTTTTTCATGGTCTTTGTGGATGGAATATTGGTACATTATCACACTTATAGTGACCATACTAAAAACATTAATATCATTCTGAATACACTGAGAGATCATCAGATTTATTCTCAGCTTTTTAAGTAAAACAAATAGATTGAAAAATTTCAATTCTTGGGTCATATTATCTCTTAATAAGAAGTATTAGTTCACCCATAGAAGGTGAGTGTTGTGGTTTCCTGGGAGTTTTCCAAGATCGTGTTTGATATATTGAGTTTCTTGGGGCTTTCTAGATATTACATTCATTTCATATAGGACCTCCCATTCCTTGATTCACCTTACTGGTCTTATAATTAAGGGAGTCATGTTACTAGGGTCATAATATTGTGAAAAATACTTTCTGGAACTAAAAGGAAGGATTGTTTTGACACTGATTCTGATTATTCTAGATCCTGGAAGAGGCTCTAATATGTTCTGTGATGCATAAATAATTTTCCTTGTAGTAGTGTTGATGTAGGAGGAAAAATTCATTTAATACGGATCTTAATAGTTGAAGCCTCAAGAGGAAAACTACCTAACACAGGACCATGAGCTAGCGGTAGTTGTTCATGCCTTATATTTCCAGAGATGCTATTTGATGTGTGAGTGATTTGTGGTGTATATAGACTACATGAGTCTAAAATATATATTTAAGTTGTGTGAATAAAATCTTCTAAATTAAATATGGTTTGAATACATTAGTTCATTAAATTTTGAGCTTTCCTATATTCCTGCAAAAGGAAATGTGGTAGCAAATGCGCTAAGTCAGAAAATTCAGGCTTAGGCCATGTAGGAATCATGTGATGGATTGAAACTAATGGCCCTTTTTATGGAGTTACATATATATTTTCATGACAGTGTCAAGAATTCATATCTCTTGGCCTTTATAGATACCCATTCACTCCTTGAGAGGTTGAAGAGTAGGTAGTTTTCAAATCCTGAAGGGTTATTTATCCAGGAGATCATTGTTTGAGTGGACCCAGTTTTGGATTTTTATGTGGATAGAGATGACATCCTATGTATATATATACATATCTGGGTTCCTACAGATATTGTTGGGGAACTAATTCATGATTACCATGATTCTTAATGGACAATTCATCCAGGAATCCCCAAGATGTATTGAGATATGTGACTCCAGTATTGGTTTCATAGGATAAAATGTAAGATAGTAGGTTTTGTCACTAGGTGTTCCTTATTTAAGTAAGTGAAGGGGGAGCACCAGCAACCTAACATCTTGTTATATTCAACTCCAGTCTAAAATATAAATGAAATAATGTTGATATGGAATTTTTAGTTGACTTACTGAAGTCACCTCGAGGTAGAAACATTGTTTGGGTAGTTGTGGATCGACTGAAAAAAGTATCCCACTTCATTCCTATCTGAGATACATTATCAATTGATGATAAAGGAATAATGTATGTCCAGAATATCATATGGCTAAATGGTTTTCCTCTTATTATCATCTCTAATAGGTATGCTCGCTTCATGTCATGATTCAGGAATTGGTTTCAGAAGATTATGGGTACACATGTTCTTATAAGCATAGATTTTCACCCTCAGATTTATGTCCAGTTATAATGGATGATACATGTTTTATAGGGAATGTTCCAAGTATTTTTAGTTGATTTCAAAAGTTCTTGGGAGAATAATATCCATCTCATCGATTTCTTTAACAATAATGGCTATCAGGTGACAATTCAGAATGATCCTTTTTAGGCCTTGTATGGTAGGTCATATCATTCAATTTTATACTAGCTAGAGGTAGGAGAGGTATCCCTACTGGTTCCCTATCTCATGATATAGACATCAGAGTGGGTTCAAATGATCCAGAAGTGTATATAGACTCCTCAATCTAGATAGAAATCCTATATTGATTTCCATCGATAGCCTCTGGAGTTTGACGTTGGGGATCATGTTTTCTTACAAGTATCACCCAGGCTTGGGAATAGATGGATAAGGAGGAAAGGGAAGTTTTCTCCTAGTTATATCAGGTCATTTTAGATTTTGGCGAGATTCGATCCAGTAGCTTATCGGTTGTTATTACATCATAGATACCATGAAATGAATAAAGTCTTCCTCATTTTTTAACTTCACTGGAGTCATGCCGACCCATCTCATACTTTTGATCCCAAGGAGGTTTAGTTGGATAGTTTTGCTTCATTAAAGGATTTACTTATACACATCATTGTCTTGAGCATGAATGATATCCAAGTTCAGTATATCCCTTTAGTACGAGCGCTATGGAAGTACAGAAATGTACCATATGAAGCTAGTAAGTGGGAGGATGACATAAGTGACCAGTGGCTTGATGTTTTCTCAAGAGGGGTTTCGTTTCCCTTAGAAGGTGAACTCGAGGAAGGGTTCATTTAAGTAGTAAGACTGTAAGAACCCAATTTTTTTCCCTTTTATGAATCCATAAAATTTTAGTAAAATTAATTTATTTGGACCTAATATAGATTTCCAATGAATTCATGGAAGTTTCGAGGTGTGTTCAGTGCTTTTTTGGAACCCAAAACCCAAATTTTGGGAAAAAAACTATGCCACGTGATCAATGACCTCATCCATAGGTTTATAGTTTAACAAAACATTCTTCAGGGGGCACACACCCATGTGGGAGAAACTGAAATCTTTAGTATAGGAATATCACATGTGTTACCTGCAATTTGTCAAACTGTGCACATGAACCATGAAAGGTTCCCCTTGAAGTAGGGAAGGGCACATGGTTGGTTCATGGTTAGGCCAACCATGAAACTAAACCACATGACCCAATTATTTTTGGGTAAAATACCAAAGTTCCCTTAATGAAATGTTAATCTCACCCCTTCCTCCTTGGATTTTTTCAGTGGATAGGAGAGCTATACCTATCAATATTTAGAGCACCCTTTTACCATAATTCATAGTATTTGATCTTATTCTATGATCTGGTGTCCAATTCTATCCTCAATCATCATGTTAAATGCACATTTCTAAGTACTCAATTCATTTTTAGTTTTTTTCATTATTATTTCCCTCAATGATGTTATTTAGATATAGGCTCAAACAACACATTTTAAAGGCATTGATCCGTTCTTCATATTTTATCAAATAAAATCCAAAATAATGGATGATATCAGATAAGTAGAGTCATTCAAGCTTAAGGTAGGTGGTCTATGACTCATTCCTTAAGTCTCTCCATTTTATAAATTTACATCATTGTGTGCATGCTGATTTACTCAAACATTTCCTGTTTAATTCATATGTATTTCTTATATTCATCGTGCTCTTCATATAGATATTGTTTAATATATTTTATTCATGTTTTTAGATATTAAAACCTCAACATTGTCCACCCAGTTTAGGGTATTTCCCTTAATTATGAATTTAGTGGATGTTATGCCTATCTGTACCATCTTTTATGTCTAAGTTAAGTTAACCATGATTAAGGTGAGTGTTAATTAAATAAATGAAATGTAAGTGGCTTGAACAAGTATTCTTATCACTTAAGGCTTCTAAGGTAAGTTATTCAATATATTAAAACAACATTAAATGTAATAGTAAATTATATTATATATATATCACTAGACCCATTTAAATGTAATTAAATGTTTTGGTAGCATATTCATATCACCCATTTCCAAGCATAATGGAAGGTAGAATAGAGATCCTAATGAATTGATTATAAATTATATATAATAAAGAATAAATGCATGTCTCTTTAACCTTGTCACTTGTATGAAAGGTAAGGGAATGAATCAAATGACTTATTAAACAATATTACTATTACATGGACAAATTCCTTAAATGAATCAAGTATATGGTGCCTATTTCACTTGGACCTATTCATTATTATAGGAGTGGTTATACTTGATCTTTCCTTGGATTCCTGAGGGAATTTTATTAGAAATTATGGACACCAATCCAATTCAAGGATACTGGTTTCCATGGGTGAGACCCACCTTGGAACCTGATCTTTGAATACTAGTGGATTCCCACCATGATACTATAGGGTCCCTTCATTATCATAATATGATACATTTGATACACTCCATGGATCCAGTGTTATGTCTAAAGACATGTTGAACCATGGATACACCCATTGGGCCCAATCATTACTTATACCATTTTACCTTGGAAGAGATCCTTGGACTTATATAGAATCATATCTCGGTAGAATAACTGGGGAGATTCCCATTGAATTAAACCCAGACACCCCTATAGTTATGATATATATTTTTACTGAGTTATCTTAACCCTTGAGGATAAGGATTCCTTGTTTATTAACTTGGATCCTCTTATTATTATGATCATTATAGGATGAATTGTTATACCTTGTATCCTTAAATATTAATATCATTACATGATTTTAGTGCTGGATATACCTTATGTGACATATATATATATATATATATAAACTAGAATATTGATAATTATTCAAATAATAACATGTTAAAATTATAAATAAGGATGAAGTAGGTACTGCGGTATTTACATTATTTTACTACTACACTTTTATATAATCATGTCCACACAATATTTCAGTTTATATTACACTGACTGGATGGTATAGACACAATTGGTGGTGGCTTAAAAAGATTTATCCCGTACCCTATCTGGGCCACCATTGGTACCCAGGTAGATTACATGTATGAAGGTATTGAAAAAATGAAGCATTCTATATTGGACACCATATTTTTTTATTTCTTGAATTAGGATGGAGCTTGGTAGCAAATGATCAAGTTGGATCTCATGTTTCTTGGATATTTTTTGTATTATTTTTTCTTCCATTTTAAATAATGTATTTATTCCTTCCATATATACCTATTTTCCAAATTTTTTAGAATTATGAAATACATTTTCATTAGCTTTTATGTATTATTATCAGTGGATTATATTATTTATTATATTTTTCTACTTCCTCTATGGTGTGTTACTGTTCCAATGATTATAGTTTCTATTATATTTTGGTCCATAGTTTTATTGTACTGATTCCCCTAGTTAGTTGTTATTATCTTTATCCACTATGATCTATTTTGGTAATGAGGGCATACACTATCTGTAGACTAACCATAGGACCACACTACTTATTAGAAGCCTCTAACATTTCGGGAGATGCACTTGAGGCCATGTATCCAACCCAGCTTTGAGAAATTTTGAGTGGAACCCAAGTTCAAGATGTCACAAGTTGTTGAACAATGTATTAGTACCACTGAAAAGATATTTTTTCATTATCCATTATTCAGAACATGGAAAAATAATTTTGGATGTAAACCATTTGGAAGGTGAAGTAGATAAATGGTGGACTCTTATATAGAAAAGGAGGCAATCTGATAATATTGACTCCATTGATTGGGATGAGTTCAATAAAATATTTTTCAATAATTACATTCTTATTATTTTCTCCCAAATATGGAGAAGGAGTTACTTGAGCTAAATCTAAAGTATGATTAATCTCTTGGTACCTAAAAGGATAATTTTACAATAATTGTGATGTATGATTCTGGTATTGTCATCTAATTTGGATGTAGGGTTGATTGATTCTTCAGTGGCTTAAAACTAAGTATCTGAATTAAATTATCCATAAGATACTTCAGTAGCTATGAAGATATTGTTCAATGTAGAATCAAGGTGGAAATATAAGTTGGTGTTATGTATCAATCTCATAATTTTGAAAAGAAAAGGAAGATGGAGTTGAAAGGAAAATATAAAAACCAAGGAGATAAGAGGGTGATCTTTCATTTATGCTAAATGTTTGGGAAGATTAATAGAGGAAATTATCTTAAGGGGATTAAAAAATGTTTTAAGTCTGTAAGAGAAGGTCATTGGGAAATTTATTATTCAATTGATGGGGAGAAGTCAGCTAACAATGTGAATAGAAAGAATGATACATAGAATGAACCTCCCCCACTTCAGTGCTTCATGTATCAGAAGAATTGGCATTATTCTGACCAATTCCTAAACTTGAGGTTTAATGACGATTATAAACATCAGGACACCCTTAATCTAAGTGACAATGGGGAATCTCATGTGATCATTATATTTGATGAGGTGTGAAATAACGACATGGTGAAAGGTACAGTTTCCATCAACCCTTAAACTATCAATTTCTTATTTGACTCTATATATACCTCTTATTTATTATCTAAATATTTTGGTAATGGTGTCAATATGCCACCCAAATTATTATATATTGAATTATATTTGAAAAACCCAAATGGTAGGATGACCACATCACAAGTCTATGATTCCTCTCTAGTTGACGTTAGTGGGAATGTGCTTATGTAAAACCATTTCATTAGTCATCTTGTTGAATTTGATGTCATCTTAGGTATGGATTGGATTTCTCTACATAAATACCAAGCCAATTGGAAAGGAAGGGATTTCATATTTAATATTCCAAACCATCCTATGATCATCTATCAATCTAAAGATAAGTTTGATCTTTCGATGGAAATCGTAGCCATTGTATTAGTCTTAAATCCTATTTAGAAGGGATGTTTATCTCAAATGGCTAGGGATAAACTATACATCAATGATATTCCAATTGTGTGTATTTTTTATGTATTTTTGGAATAATTTCCTATTCTTCCACAAAAACATGAAGTTGAGTTTTCAATAGAAGTTATACCCGGTTCCACATTAACTTCAAATACTCCCTACAGAATGGCCCCAATTGAGTTGTAGGGATTGAAGAAGAAACTCTAGTAAAAACATGGCTAGAGATTCATTAGGAAAAGTGTGTCACCTTAGGGTTCACCGATTCTCTTTGTTAATAGGAATGATGGATTTATGAGACTCTTGATGGTTTATCAATATTTAAAAAAGATAAAAATCAAGAACCAAAATCCTCTTCCCCATATTGATGACTTTATTTATCATCTACATGATGATTAATACTTTTCGAATATTGAAATACATTCTGGATATCATCAATTAATGGTTAAGAAGGAGGATATGCCTAGGACACTATTCTATATAAGTTACGGTCACTATGAATACATAGCTATGCCTTTCATTCTTTCTAATTCACCTACTATATTCATGGATTTAATGAATAGTTTTTAGAGATTACCTTGATCAATTCATGGTATTCTTTATAGATGATATTCTTATCTATTGAAAAAACAATTAATATCTTAAAGATCACATGATAATTATATTAAATAACATAAGGAATGATAGACTATAGAAAAAATTTACAAAGTGTAAATTTTGGATACAAGAGGTGTCAATTTGGGGTCATATAATCTCAAGAGATGGTATATCAGTAGATCCATAAAAGACAGAGGTTATTGGTATTGGACCAGACCAACAATGGTGAATGATATCTATAGTTTTCATGTTTTAGCTGGATATTATCGATATTTTATGGATGATTTCTCATATATATCTAATCCTCTCATAAAGATAACTTAATAGCGAGACAAGTTCCCTTTAGATATATGAATGTGAGTAAACTTTCAAAGAACTAATTAGAATATTAGTTTTCAAAACTATGCTTACATTACCCTATATAGGAGAAGGGTTTTTGATATTTTTTGCTGAATCAAAGATGGGATTGGGATTTGTTCTTATGTAGAATGAAATGGTTATATCTTATGACTCATGATAGTTAATGGTGTATAATAAAAATTACCTAAATAAATATTTGAAGTTAGCTACAATAATTTTTTCATTAATTTTTTAGAGGCATTATATTTCTGGATAAAAGTGTGATATATATAATTATAATAAAAATTTTAAGTATATATTTACATATAAGAAGATAAATATGTTCCAAATAAGATGGTTAGAGTAGATTAAATATTTTGATTGATCAATACATTACCACCCACTGAAATCAGGCTGGGTGGTTGATTCTTGGAGTTGAAAGGATCTTTCTATCTTATCCATGATGAAGATAAAAAATGATCTAATCTTTATTGATTTTTAAAGTATGTATCTAGAAATACTAAATTAATATTAGAAAACTTATCTTTCACATTTGAATGGGGAACCATTTTTCCAAGTGAAGAAAAAATAGGCACTGAAGGAGGATGTAGAGGTTCAAAAGAAGGATAGAAATATTCTTGAGTTTAACCTTGATCATGATGGAATGATAAGGTTCATGAACCATTTATTTGCTCTTTCTATATCATATTTAAAGAAATATTGGTTAGTGGATGCTCACAATTCTTTATTCTCTATTCATCCATAGATTATAAATATGTATAGAGATTTTAAAGTATGCTTCTAGTGCGATGGAATGAATATATATATATCACAAATTTTGTATCTTGGTTCTTGGTATACCAATAAGTTAAGGTTGAAAGAAAAAAATCAGTGGGAGATATTGCATCTATTACCCATACTAGAATAGAAATGGGAAAAAATCACCATGGATTTTGTCATTGGACTCCCCAAAACATCTATATGGAATCATGCTATATGGGTTTTATTTGATCTACTTACTATGTCAGCACACTTCATCACCATCATATATTACATATCTACTGATCTACTTTCTAGGATAAACATTAATGAAGTGGTAAGGTTGTTCAGAGTACCAAATTTTGTTGTATATTATTGGTATCCAAGGTTCACCTCACTTTTATGGTGAATTATTTAGTAATCGCTTGATAAAAAGTTGAATTTCAACACTACACACCATCCTTAGATATATGGTTTGTCAGAACAAAGAATTAAAACCATAGAGGATATGTTGAAATATTGTTCTTTGAATTTAAAAGGTGGTTGGGATACACAACTTTCTATAGTTGAGTTTTCTTACAATAATATATTGCACAAAATAATTCAAATGGAGCCTTATTAATACCTATAAGGAAAGAAATGTAGATCTCCAACGTGCTGGAATTAATTTGGAGAAGGAAAACTATTGGGACCTTAGATAGCTAAAGAAATGGAAGAGAAGGTTATAACCATTAAAAAACAAATCAAGTCAGCTTAAAGTTGACATAAATGTTATGTTAATAATCAATGACATGATATAGGATTTTACGTCAATGATAAGGTTCTTCTAAGAATTTATCCATGGAATAAGTTTGCGAGATTCGAGAATAAGGGGAAACTAAGCCCTAAGTATAATTATCTATTTAAAATATTGGATCATATTTGGACTATAGATTGTCACATGGAACTTCCACCTAACCTATATCAAGTCCACAATGTTTTCTATGTACATCTATTGAGAAAATACTTACCTGACCATTCACATGTACTAAACTCAAAGGTCATACCACTTGAGTATGATATTTCTTATGAGGAACAAATGGTGCATATTCTGGATCATATATAGAATGTTATATAAAATATGACCACTCACTAGGTCAAAGTTTTGTGGTGAAACTACTAGTTTGAGGTTGATAAGTGGGAAATCGAGGATATTATGAGGTAGAAGTATCTTCATTTTTTTTGTATTAGAGTGAAATTTTTTGAGTTTGAAATTCATTTTAAGAGGGGTAGAATGTAACACCCTGAGAAATTATGAATTAATTTTTATTGAATAAATTAAATTTCATTGATTTATTTTATTACACACAACACCAATTAAATCTCATGTTATATTCATCCATATATTATCTTTCACTACACACAACACCCAGTTATCATACATGACACACGACACTGATTTTTAACAAAACCTAGACATATTATTAATATATTCATTTAAACTCAATCGTATTAACCTAGCTATTAGAATTAGAAAACCAAATAGTAGTAACTACTTTTGAAATATTAATTGTAATGGTTTTACATAAAGAGAACTTATTGATAATAAAAGACATAATTTTCAGTAAAGTCTTCAAATGTTTGAAAATACTATTTTCTAAAGGAAATTATATTTATTTATTTTTTGAAAAATAATAGAATTAATTTTAGAAACTTATAGTAAATTAATTTGGTAAAATAGAATTCGTCTTTTATTAATATTTTTAAAATTATCATAGGATTAATTTTTATTATTTTTTCTGAAAAGATTATTTTTTTGATGAATAGTCACAAATACCAAGTTTTAATTGAAAACTGCATTTTTGTTTAATTTATATATAATGATAAATTAAATTATATTATATTTATTTTTTAATTAGCTAAATTATACATATATTAATCTAATTTAGGTCACTGAAATTAATTTCATATTGAAATTGAATATAAAAATGTTGTAAACATTTGATTATTTTCTCTTTAAAAACCCGATTTCTCGTCACGTTTGTGGGATTAATTTTAAATTTATTTTTTCTTATAATTTGATAATAATATTTCAAAATTTATTCCATATACGTAATAATAATAATTTATAATTTATAATAAGGTAAACTTAATTTTTTACTATAGTTATTAGTTAAGGAAATTAAAATTAATTACAGTAATTAAGGTAACAACAAGTTTACTTAATCATTAAACTTAGAATGTAAGTTTTAAAATGACCCAAAATTTTTCCAAAACCCCTTTTATGGACATATTTTTACCTTATAATTTAAATTCTATAGTATGTAACACTATTGGGTCCTTTTTATATGTTAAAAATATTGGTGAAATTCACTCTTTCAAACAGTTAAAAGTCTTCCACTCACCTCCCTTATAAATGGCTACCCATCTCCCCCTCTCTCTACACCTTAAAAGTAAATTGGTTTGGCCAAGACCCTCGAAAATAGCTTCAAAAATTCCATAAAATTATCATAGAGGTTTTATTTTTGATATAAAGTCAACAAAAGATGTATTTCATAGAAAGCCTATAAGGGATACCTAAAGGAGAGGTAATGTTCACCAATGATTTTTTTATTTTATTTCTTCTTAAAACCCCATCAATTATTTTTAGATTATGATTATATAATATAATAAGCTTTTTAAATAATTTGTTATGTTTTTATATTATGGTTATGACCTATAACCACACACAATTCATCAAATGGGTGTCATAATCAACCTTTTTGTGTATGAAAAACCACCGCCTCGCGAAGAGATACAATTCGTTTTTCCATTACCACCTATCAAGGTTGAAAATAATGATGGAAATAATAATTATATATTATATTTTTTATATTAGTAAAATTATTATACTTCTTTAATATTTATATTAAACACACCTTTATGCATTCCATTTTTTGGGAATACGATAATGTCGTTCATGTGTACGGTAGACTATTACCTTGTAAAGTTATGCGATTCATTCATGCTTTACATGTAATGTATTAAAGAAGGGTTTAAGAAAAATATGTTTTATATATGAAATAAGAATTATTATGTAATGATAATATATCACTTACTTTTATTTATTTAAAACTTACAAGAAACTGAAAAATAGTGTTCATGTGTACGTATGACCCACTGTCTCCATGAACAATGCATTTCATTTCCTATCACTAAATTTTATGGATCAATAAAAATACATATATAATGATTATATATGATATTTATATCATGTTTTAAATTCCATATATTATTAAATAATGATCAATGTAATAGTACCAAAAATAACATGTGAAAACATATACAAAAAACAAAGTAGTTATTACCTAAAACATAACTTTAACCGGGAATTGTTTATAAAAAGGTAATATAAAGTCATAAGAAAATAATATATGGTATTATATATATGAATATGGTTCTATGATAGATTTATAATAAACATATATTTATTATAAATGAATTTTTAGTCAGTACGTAGGAAGTTAAAACTTAAGGTAACGAGATTTGTAGTCTCGCTTTCATTTCTGAGTGACTTATTCCATATTCACCACTCCTTTCTTTTTTGTGGTGTATATTCTGCCCTATGAAATGATATATCATTAATATAACTCATTTCATGATAATTAATGTTTCCAATTATATTTTTATTTCATGGGGATTATGATCCAAATTTTACTCAAGCACTAGGGGAGTTTGGTCTCAATTATCCTTCTTTGAGACGTATGTTATGATATACGCCTAAAATAATTAAGAAGGTGCATATAAAACCCCATTTACATATAATATAATTGATTTAATCATCCTCAATATATTTTAATTTTAATTTTTTGTTATTCCTTCATGGGTATTATGATTAATAGTTACAAAAGTGGTAATGATTTTATGTTACGATCTCACCGTTTATTGAGATTATTTATGGTCAAGTCTCTAATGTTAAAATATCACGATATACCTATTAATAATTCTCATTAATTTTCTTATACAATTATTATTCATGATAACATCATGTAATTAATCCATTTTCCACTCTTCAGTCCTTAAAATTATTAAGAAAATTATTTTTATGATAATCATATTTTACTTCTCTCTTCGGTAAAAAATATATTTTATTCCAAAACCATGTTTTCTAAAAAAATAAAAAATATTTCATTACTCTCTTTTTATTTTTGAAAGACAATTTTAATAATGTTTTACTTTTGTAAACATTTCATTGAAAGGGATCTTCATGTGGTTTTTAAAGTAATTCCCATTGGTCTTTTCCTAATAATGTTAAAGGAATCTTCATTTTAACATGTACAACATAAATGGAATAATCTAACATCATGAAAAATAATTGATTAAAATCTAATTATATATATATTTAAATATATTTTAAAAGATTTTTTTTTGAAAATGGTATATATTTTTTAAAAAAATTATAGATTAAAGGATATTTTCCTCAAAAAATGTTTTAAATGATTGAACAAAATCGTTCTCCATCTAATATAACACATCATGATTTTTACTATTCCTTACTAGGGGATACAATCTAAGGATATCATTAATATTATTTCTTATAATGGTTTATGTTTTTATTACATGATTTTTATGAATCTTTTTTCTCTTCCACGGTTTATACCATGATTTTTTTATAAAACTCGCTTCTTTTCAAAGGTTATTCTATGATGAAATAATTATGAAACCTATATCTTTTCCATAGGTTATGATATGATGAAATGTTTACGATACACATTTTATTTCATGGGTTATGATATGATGAATGTTTATAATCTTTTGGAACACATAAATATGGTTTTATTATGAGATGAGTGGGACTTATATATCCCTTCAATGCATTGGGTAAAGAGTAATAAATATCATGAGATTCACATCGTTAGAATGGGGAGTGAACCCGGTATAGTAAGACAATGCTAGAATAGGGAGTGAACCCAGTTATTAAGAAATGGATGGAACGAGGAGTGAACTCATTACAGTAATGGACTTTTTCCACTATTATGGCCTTGGTAATAATCCTTGACCAATATGAAAATTATCTTCTATGCTTATCCATATGATAAAAATTCGATGCCTTATGATAATATTATGATCTTATTGCTAATTATCTTTGATTATATTATGATTCATGTCTTATGAGCTGCCAATATTTATTCCTAAATCATTTATATGATCTTTGATATACACAACATGCTTTTAAAACATTATTCTCATGTTCTCATACCCTCATGTTCATGTTATTATTACGTATTTCCTTTTTTTACCCTTTGTAAATTTTTTGAGGTCACCCTTTCTTATGTTTCCTTTACCAAGGTTGTGAAGATATGTATTTTGGATAATATGTCTATAAAGGGTGATATTTGTGAAAAATGTAGTGAAAAATGATGTACCTCACCTATGGAATATTATTTAGGTTTCTAAGTTTCCAAAGACACTAAATTGTTATGGTCCTCAGGCGTGTGTTTGTGTAATGTTAAAAATATTCCTCAAGAATGATGTAATTTGTATGTATGTTAATTTTAGGTTTCCATAGTGAGGAAAAAGATGTGATTCATATGTTTTTAAGGTTGATATTTCTCTAGAAATTATTCCATGGTTCATGACTTCCGTTTAGACAGACTTTTCTATTTTAATTAGTAGGGGATAATTAAAATTATGAGGACATGATTTATTTAATGGGGGATAATGTAATGCCTCATACTTTTAAATTTAATTTTCCTTTAAAAACTATTGTGTTCAATAACATTCTACACACGCTACAAAGAACCAAAAAACACATATAGCATTATATAACTGTTACAATATAACTATTAAGTGGGTGAGTAAAAATAGAGGTAACCACTTTATAAAATATATATAGAAATAATAATAATTTTTATAATAATAAAATTCAATTATTATAGCTATATAACCAATAATATCATCTTATACTGCAAAATTTATTTTTTATAAAATTATCTTTTTATTCGCTTTAATTTAATAAATTAAATATATTATTGATAAGGAATATTTTTTATATGAATAAAATATTAACCCTAATTTTCTTATTAATTGACAGAAAATTAGAATAATAATGTTTAATAATTTGAAAATTTATTTTCCTATAAAAATATTTTTCGTTATATTTTATGATTTTATTTAAAATCAAAATAATCGAAATATAAAATTTTAATTTTTCAAAATGAAATAATTTTTGGAAATAAAAATAAAAATATTATATTAGAATATAAATTTTTTATTTTTTTTAAATATTTTATTTTTAAGATAAATAGGGGAAAATACAATTTTTACTAAAATCGTAATTTTTATGACATTGTCATAGGAAAATATATACTTATAAATTTATAAAAAATTAATATTTATTTAAAAAAAATAAATAATTTTAAAATATTCTTTTTAACATATAAAATATATTCTTAGCATTTTGGAACTTAAATAATAATGAGTTCTAATAAAAAAAGTATTTTGGAAAACTCTTCAAATTGAATTTTGTTTTTTTTGTAAAATTATGATTTGGTTTTTCTGGAAAGAAAAAAAAAGTAATTTGTTTTATAATAAAAAAATTCATCAAAATCAAAATCATTGATCATATTATCCCTTGGTTAAATTTTAATCTTAAAATGAACTTTAAAAAATAGTTTTTACGTGTCATGTATGCTAATACCAAATTTAATTTCCCTAAACCTTCAAAATTCTATTTTATAAAATGATTTTAATATTTTAAATTATATACTTAGAATTAATAAATAATTCCAATTTCAATTTTTGTTATTAAAATTATTTACCTATGTTAAAAATGGACTTATCGTATTAAGGGTAAATTGGGGTAAAAGGGTTTTAACTTAGTGAAAAATGTTAAACCATGTTAAAATGATGTGTTAAAATTGATGGTGGAGGTATTATACAGCCTATATCTTCTAGAGATTGTTATTGACCTTTCTTGAATAAATTATCCTAGAATAATGTAATTACATATTTGAAAATCAATGACATTTTACAAAAAATGTCATGCTCTTTACTTATAAAAGGAGTTCATCTCATCTCCATTTCACCTCTCTCTCCTACGAAATTTCTCAATAAAAACATTTATATCATATCCCCTTAACTCTATACCCACTTCTTAGAAGACATGGTATTCCCAAAATACCAATCTATAGATCCTTAATGAGTCGCCCTTGGGAGAACTTCCTAAGGAAGAGGGAATTCTCTCAACCGAGCTTTCCTAATTATTTTCTTCATTTATACCCCTCAAGTACCCTTTATCCATGAATTTATGATAACATAGTAATTTTTAATTTAATTTAATGTTATTATAAATATGGAATATCAATTTTTGTAATCCTCTAAAGTCATGGAGATAAATTAAAACATCGTAATGTGTTTGTTCAGACTACCTTCTCCTTGAACAGGGGATTCTATTTTTGATAAATAATTTTACATGGATGATACAAAATAATTATTTAATGAAAAAATATAATAATTACAACATTATTGATATTATTAAATGATAATAATATTATTTTTATTTCCCCTCCCATTGTATGTGCAGACTACCACATTCCTGGAGAGTTTTATTTCATTTTTCCATAACCACTTAACATGGATGATTTTAAAATTAAATATAATTTATAAAAAAAATATTTATTATACTTTTAATATTCATGAATTATATTATTTGAAGAAAGATAAGTATTAATAATATAAAATGTTTATACTAACTTTAACCTCATTAAATGAACATCTCAATGAACCTTTATTAATTTGATTCCATTTTGAAACTTATGAAACTATATATATTTTATGATATTGGAATAAAAGGGAGACATGAATATAAGATTCTTGTGATTATCGATTAATTTTACAACACTTTTGAACATGGTCAATATATAGAGGAAGTTTCTTAAAAATTGACTGAACCACCTCAAGTAATCAACATAAGAGAAAACTATATAGTAAATTTATAAGATATGGTAATAGATAGAACATAGAATATTATATATATATGAATAATAGTATTGATAATGTTTTTATTAAACTTAATTTTATTATCTATGAGATAAAGCACACATTCATAATGACTCAATACCTAAGGTAAGGGTTTTTGAATCTCAATTTTGTTTCATTGAGATGTGATTTGTATTAACCACTTGTTTCTTTTTATAGTATTTATACTGGATATGGATATAATTTTTTCATATATTTAATAAAATACAGGGTATTTAAAAATCCATCTCATGTTCTACCATCCATGTATTTTCAATTCAAAATATTATAATATTGTAAAGGATTTTTCAACTCAAACTCCTTTCTATTGAGTTATAATGTTTCATGTTAAACTTCTTAATTCTATGATTTTTTTCTTCCACCTTAAGATTTTATATTTAAATTTATCTTTATATCATAGGAAAATAATAATTTCTTTCAAATATTCATCATTGATGATATTATTCCCCATAAAATCATGACATTGTTAAGAATAATTCTCATTCTCTTTCATGGTGATTTTTCCTCCTTGTTCATTTTATCACTTACTTATAATGTTATCATTTATATTTTGAAACCTAATAATGATATATCTCATGTTATATTCATATTTCCCATATTCACTTTTCAAAATAATGTTTTATTACCACTTTTGACAATGTATCATTTCAAAAATGGTTTTTAAAACCTAAAAAGGGATCTTTTAACTACACATATTACATTGGAGTTAAATGTTATATTTATTTTTCATCAGTTTAATAAATATTAATTTCATTTAATTATTAGTTATTGGTTATATATTTTCATTACATATATACCAATTTTATGATATTTTTTTTGGGATAATATATGTTTTATGGTCCCTTTAAATTTTCCACTTTTAAGTAAAACCGACATAAAAAAGATTTCTAATTACCTATTTCATGACAAGTGGCACCTCCATAAATTTTTTTTCACCATTAATAAATTTTAAAATTCCTTATAATTGTAATGAAAATAACTCTATTACAATTCTGGTCTAAAGGGGAATAATAAACTAAATCCTTCCTTAAAATATCATATACTCATTTCAGAAAACATCACATATGCTGTTTATTTTTATTCATAGTTCGCCTTGATCCTTCCAAAGGACTTATTGGAATCAAATTTTAAAGAAGTATGTTTATTTATTAAAATATGAACATCCAACATGATATAATTTATTATTCTCTTGTGAATCTTTATGATATAGCTTTCAGTTTTTCTTTGAAACAATATTATTAAACCCACTTCTTTATCATAGGTTTTATCATGGATATGATTTATTTATAGTTTTCTATATCCATGTGGAATGTGTATTCACATAAATATCAATATTTTTATTATGTGATGAGGGACCAGAATTATAATGCCCTCCAATGCATCGAGTGATGTTTTCACCTCATGAGATACCATGTATGGTGCATGAGTAGTTTTCCTAAGCATACTATGTTATGTGGCACACAGACCATGAATTATATAGTTTTACAATTCATTAGGTTAATATTTTCATCTCATTAGATAATTTTAAAGGGAATGGGGAGTGAACTCAATCAATTATGGGACTCTATCCACTGTGTTTATAAGGATTGGGGTTGAACCCAATCCACCATGGGACTTTGATCACTATATTAATGGGAATTGGGAATAAACTGAATCCACTATGAGACCCTCTCTACTATAAAAGTCTTGGATAATATCACTGAATTATGATTATGATTTCTTGTTTTATATTATTGTTAAATATTTTTCCTTCCATGATCTTATAATTCCATTTCCTTATGACATGTTTTTTATGATTATCTCACTCTTATATCATGGTAACTATTTATCCTTTTGAGATTATATGTCCTTAATGATTTATGGCCGACTCTTATTATTCCAAGTTATTTATAATAATAAATTTATCACCATACATGTTTTCTCATATTTTTATGATGTCACCCTTGATGACATGCTGATAATTTTTCCCCTATTGGGAATTTAAGCTCACCATTTTCCTATGTTTCCCTTCCCAAGGTTATGAAGATATGTATAAATTGTGTGAAGTATATAAGGGGGTATAAAATATTTTTATTATGGATAAATGTTCAAAAGTTTTATAAAATAATTATATTATGTAATTGGTCCTCAAAGATACAAAAAATAGGTTCTTTATGCTATATGTTGTTATAATAAAATTAATTGTTTAAAATTTGTTGATAATGTAAAATAAACATATTTTTAGATTGGGTTATTATATAATTGTCCAATAGAGTTTTTATGGTCATCAAATTGGTGTAGGAGGACCTACTATGGGTCCATTGGTGAGCTCTAGAGAGATGGTAGTCCACCGTAACACTGTTGAGGGACAATGTAGTTTCATTTCCCTCTTGAGTGTTTTTTAAAAAAAAGTTGTAATTTTTTATCAAAAAATTAAATAAAACATCTCCCTCTTTTTTTCTGAGCCACAAAACAAGATCCCTCTCCCCTACCATTTTAAAACTTCTATCTCATATTATTTCTTCTCTCATAGCTTTATCTCTTTGAATACTGATGAGTTATCTATGGAATTAGAGTTCTATATTTATTAATAAAGAAACCATCACATTTTTTTCATTTATGTAACTAGTGTTCAAGTGATAAACCCCAATTTAGGAGTTATCTTCACTTCCTATTTTTTAGGTGAACAAGGAAGAATAATTTAGATATACTAGATAGGATAAATATAATTATATAAAGGTTGATTATCCATTATATATATATATATATCCAAATATATCATGTTTTATATTAAATATATCTTGCAATCATGGATGTTCAGAATGGGACAAATTGGTTTACGATAGGGAGAGTGCACATTCACAAGATAATCAAGGAAAAGTTTTTTAATGTCAAAATGGTTATTCCACTCACATTTTAATGAGTATGGGATCGACTATAAACCATTTCAAGATGATGAAAATGTGATAATTATTTGTAATAGACTTCAGAAGGGTCTTCATGCATTGGATAAATTATGAGGTGTATAAGATAGGTTCTCATGAGTTATTGAATATGGTATAATGTAGGTATACCAATAGTTATTGGTTAAGCAAAGTATTCTAATTAGTAATTGGATGTAATTACACTTTTTTGGAATAAATAAAGGTTTGGGTATTGAATTAAATATAAATTTCCTTATAAGGAATGGAAAATTCTAGAAATAAAGTTCCTCCAAGATAGACCATTGGATTAGTATTTGATTATGGTTTTACCTATGAGTGGGTTTGGGGGGTAAGTGAGTGAATGAGTTTTCTTGTGACTTGAGGACTCTTTTAGAAGAGGTGTGAGGGGATTTATGGTATGGGACTTAAGTGGTAATCCTTTTAATTCTAATAAAGAATGGATGATAATTATACCTCAACATGATTTTTTGTATTTATTTTTTGATATGGGTTTAACTTTAGGATTATAGCATGGGTTAGCTAGGAAGTGAGTTCATACACAAGCTTGATGCATGGTCTAGTTTTGAGAAAATATTTTGGGTATATAAACCAATATACTCGGGTATTCCATAAGTGAGATTAGGTAGATAATCAGTTTAACTTATCATGACTCATGAATTGTGTTTGTAAAATAGTTAGGTCTTATATGTTTAAAGTTATTAGGAAGTTATGGTTGTTAATCTAGATATTTTTTAGATGAATGAACCTAGGGATGTGATTTAGGATGTGGAAACACTAAGATTATTTTATAATATCATAGAGATAGGAAGGTATTTATAAAACATGTTAAGACCTAGTTTTTTTGTTTTTTATTCCATGAATTGTTTTTTAATTAACCTAAACATGATGATGAAATCCACTTGGATGATAATGACACTTTTACAATGGATGTGGGAAGATGAAGATATTGGGTTTTCATGATCCACCACTTGGATATTCTCTCTGAAGTGTGGTGTGTCTTATTCCAGCCCTCATATATACATCACACCTAGGTTTATATTCTTGGGACCCAAGGTCTAGTTTCAGTGTGCCTATTAGATACCTCCTCCATCATAATTGGGTTTTTATATGCCCATTTCATGTTGTGGATGCACTACTTCTACTAATCAAAGAGGAATTGAGTTATTATATATCCTCTTACATGATACCAATGAAATATGTTTCCCCATTTATAGACTCAATAGAGTTTGTAAAATTATATGGTTTTTACCATGGTTTGAAAAGTATGATTACCTATCATAAACTATAGTTGGTAGTGTTGAGAATCATAGTTGAACATAATGACCCAAATTGATTTATTTAATGTGGTTTGTTATTGTGTTATCTAAATTTTCATGTATAAACATGGTATATTGTGTTATATATTAGGGTTCCTATTGGTGGTATCCTAATTATCTTTATGCTCACACCCTACACATGAAGATCGATGTATGTTTAGAATTTATTTTTAATATATAGGTCAAGATACACATTTCATAGGTGATAATAGATTGATGAAAATTTTAACATGGTATAGGGGGGATTTGGATTTATTTGTATGGTCTCCTTAGGTATATTTTTAATTTTTTTATATTTTTTATTATCAGAGCAGTTGGTGATTCTTTGTGTTTGTTATGATTGACCTACATGGTTCATTTTGTCATAGAATGTGTGTTGTGTTTATTTATAAGAATGGTTAGCTCCAAGTTGAAATTCCAATTGTATACTCTAGTTTTTATCTATTATTATGATGTTGATATTATTTATCATATATTTATTACATTAATATTGAAGGTATAGTCTCCCTAAAGTGCATCATATACCCACATCGCTAGATAATAGCCACTAGTGTATGGTGTGGCATACCTAAAATAAGTTATTATTTAGATTAGGCCATGAATCATGGGATTATTCATTACACTCTTAAATAAATACCATTTATACTAAATCACATTAAATATAAGGTTTTAATAAAGACACCATATTAAATATGGATATAGAGGCATCTAAATTTGACTTTTATGGGGAAGTAGGGTTGTGAATCATACATCCACATTTGGATTTTGTAAAATGTTTCCTTATTTTAGAGAAATTATATTCATCGTTTACCCAAAAAACATAATGATATATTATTTATATAACCATATTCAGCATAATTTTTTGAATCCTGATGTGAATTATTACTTGAAATGCATAAAATAATTCATTTTTTTAATGGATGTATTATTGAACTAGGGTAAGTTCAAAACTAGAAAACATGAATGGTTTCTAGAATGAAAAGTGAGTTGAATATAAAAGTACTTTTTGAAAATAAATTGACTCACATTACCAAAGAATATCAATGTTTTGGTATGGTTAATCAAGATCCCAATGGATACAAATTTCTTATACAAAATGATGATAGATTAATTTTCATAGATGAGAAAATTACTTCCTAAAGAGAATTTATTTAGAGATTAGATTTTAAGAAATAGATTAAGGCCATGTGATTTGAGATAAAACCCATATACAATAATAAAGTTCTAAACTTGGTGGATTCACTTGAAGGGGGAGACCCAGAGGGTGAAAGTAGGTTTTCAAAAAGAAAACTAACATGGATGGTACAATGACTTTATATAAAAATTGTTGGTCATAAAATGATGTAAATATATTTATTTTATTGAAAATAAAGAGAAATTTTTACTATTAGTGATGATGTATTCCATTTTAATATTTAATTCTATAAAAACTCATTATGATTATGAGATATATCAAATAACTCTTTGAACTAATTTCTTTAATGTGAATTTATCCAAGGATGTATTTTTAATACATCATAAAGGGTTCTAAATGATGTTGCTAAGGTGTAAGAATTACAATAGTACATTTATGGATTGAATTAAGTTTTTCAGAGATGGAAACCCCACTTTGATGATACATTCAAAGAGATTAAATTCATCGATGTTGGAATATTCCATATAATCTTTATTTTAATGGTCAAAAATCATGTTTTTTATGTTATTAGTAAAACTTATGTTTGATGATAGTAAAATTTCTTTCAGTTAAAAACATTTAAAATGGATAAATCTTGAAGTGACCATATCAACCTACCATATAAAGAAATTCAACTAACCATGAATTCTATGTGACCTTATAAAAGTTACTACACATTGAATTCTATGTGATCACATGAATAAACAAGTACACATGTGTATGATGATAAAATTTTTCTTATGTCATGAACTAACTGAATTTATTCAGAACTGACTATGTGAAGTGTTTAGAGTGACTGGATTATGTATTCAACAAACTATATGATGAATTCAAGTGAGTATTTTGATGGATTGTGACTTTTGGTGTTGTATTGATGTGAATGAATGATAAAATAAAGTGAACAGATGAATAAATAGTGTGATCACATGATGAAATAAAGTGAAACCATATGGAAATAAAGTGACCATGTCAAATGACCAAGTCAAGTTACTGAAAACAGGTGATTGTGTCAAGTGACCATGTCACGTTACTGTAAGAAAGTTATGAACAGATCTTGTTACCATAAGTCCAGGTGAACATAATCTATATTTAACATGATTAATTTATATATAATTAAATGTATATAACTTAAGTGGGGGAGAATATTCAAAAACTCCACTTGTAACATATTAAAAAATTTACTAATGAGTTAGGGAATTTATGGATAACATCTCAAAATAATGAGTAAAAAGATTAATTTATCAACATTATAAAGTTTCTAATTAGAGAATGTTATCTCCTTAAAAAGAAGATACATTAATAGATAAAATATACAGTGATTATAGGACTTATGGGGAAATAATGATTAGATAAGCTACTTCATTGTGTTCCTCTATAATAATCCATTTTGATATATCAGTGTTATTCTAATTCTAAGTTTCTATAAAGATAAATTTAAAATAATACTTAGAAGAAGAATGTGATCATTCATTCTCATGTATTTAATGATCATAAGAAGAATGAATATAGAAATATTTCCATATTCATTCTTTATTCTTCTCTGTTTTGTTGAGATTCAAATTATTCTTACTATAATTGCATATTTCTTGAGAACAATCCTTTGCACTAAACTGGAGAGTACTCAAATACCCTCTTCAATCTTGTTTTATATCTTATATCTTGTGAATAAATACAAAAGAGTTTGTGTATAGCATGGACTTATTTTTTGATGTTTTATGTAAAACCCAATCTAGGTTTTGATCTATTTATTATTTAATAAATGTTCTTGACAACAATTGTCTGTCAAGTGGAGAGGACTAGGTCTCTTATTAAGACTGAACCTTGTGTATTTATTTCTTCTATGTGTTAATTTGTTTTGTCTTAATTTTTTTTTGAAAATATGTTTATTATTTTAAAAATATTTTGTAAAAAATACATTTATAGTTAGATAAAATCTGTATTATATATATATATATATTGTGTTTGATATGATTATATCTATTTAAAATGTTAAAGTTGTTTTAAAAATTGTTTTAACTTGGTTGTGATTGAATACTTGAGAAAAATTTTAACAATATAAAATTATATATTTTCACTATTTTAGTTAACCAGGATATTTTTATAAATTGGGGAATATTGTTTTGTAAATTGTTTTAATATATATTTTTTATTTGATACTCAATTCACCCCCCTCTTGAGTACTCCACTCTGACAAACATTTGGTATCAAAGATTTTTTCCCTTCAAAATTTTTACCTTTTACCTTGATCAAGTTTTTATTAATAAATTTTTAATTTAAATTTGTTCTCTAATTTTTTATTATGGATATTAGGATCAAAGGTAATGCTAAAAATAGGCCACCTTATTTTAATGATAAAAATTATGCATAGTGGAAAATAAATTTTGAAATTCCACTTAAGAGAATGATATTTTACAATTAAGGATCTATTAAAGATCAATATAAAAAACTTAAAACTACTAGAACTGAATGGGATGCTTCAAATAATGTTTTTTATGATTCATATTGAAAATACATGAATTAATTATTGTATGCATCAGGAGAGGATGCATTTAATAGGATATATTATTGTGATGTTGGTTCTAAAATTTTTGATACCCTTTTTATGTCGCTTGAAGGCACAGTTAATGTTATCAAAATGATATTAAGTACTTATAATATTATGTATGATACATTCAAAATTAATCCTAATTAATATATCTTTGATATGTATCTTAGGTATAATGAGAGCACAAATACAATGAATACACTTGAAAAAAAGACGAATGATAAAAATTAAGTTCCAAGGATTTTGAGTTGTCTTCAAAATTGTTACAGTGGTACTTCCATATCCATTAGAGAATCATGTGACATCAGAAAACTACTAGTCAAGGATATAATTGGATCAATTGTGTTGTATGAAGAAGCGATAAAAGTAAACAATGAATATGATGAAAAAAATCATATCTAATTCCTTTAAATCATTATAATCAAAATAAAAAGAAGTTGTCAAACTGAATAGTATGATTTAAAGAGAATAAAATAAATATATTAATGAGGAAATGGATTAGTTATATATAATATTTAATAATTTTTATAAATATAAAAAATTTAATAATAAGTCAAATTATATAAGAAAGTATAATAAAAGATGAAATTGGATGAATGGTTGAAAAAATAGTGACTCCTTTAATGAGATTACCTCCTATGAATATAAGAGGAAAGGATATATAAAATAAGATTATCCAAATATAAATTATAAGAATATGTATTGGGATTAAGAGAAAATACCAAAGAAATAAATGAGTGACACTTGGGTTGCATCCAAAGATATCTCCAATAACTCTGATGCCAACTGAGAATATATGAATGAAGAAAATATTTACACTTTCTGGTTACCACTTTAAAGGTACCCTATATTACTTATACTTATATATATATTTACTTTGTAATGAAAAAGGAAGCATTGGAATAATATTTTTTTATTATGTGAGATAACATTAATTAGATAAAATGTAAATTTAAATATCTAAAAATGTTATGTTTTATATACTGTAGAAAAATATATTCTTAATATAGAAAAGGGAAAAATGTAACTCTATTAAAAAAAATTATAATCTTAAACTATTAAATGAGAATCTTATAAAATAATTAGAATAGTTCTCTGGTAGTATAAAAACATTTAATTTCATTCTAGGTAAAATAAAAAAATTCAAAATCCCAATCTACAATTGGGTGTGGATATAGAAAATAAGGGAAACTGCATAAAAATTATTTCATTCCTAGTTTAGAAAACAAGACATTAGTTTCTTGAAAAAAATACTAGTTTTGGAAAAAAATAAAAAATAATTGACCTAAAAAGATTTTATATCTAAATATAATATTTGTTTTAATAAATATTATGAAAAAAATTAGATTCCAAATTCTTTATTTTCTAGCTGCTATGGACCCAAGAAAATATTGGTTCCAAATCCATTTCTTGTTATATTATAATTATGAAACATGTTTAAAATGATACATAAATAATCTATGGTATCTACATAGATTATGTTCTTGTAATATGATGATATAATATTCAATCTTTAAAAATCTTATAAAATTAGATAGTCGATATGTCACTTTTGATGAAAATTCAAAATGAAAATTTTTTGGACATAGAAAATTTTGTAACTATGAATATGTCATTATTTATAAAGTTTTATTTATCGATGATTTAAAATATAACCTTATTGGTAATTATTATTTGTGTGATGTGGTTTTAATGTTAAAATTGAAAGCAATTATTGTAATATTTATAATTCCAATCAATCTTTAGTATTTAATAATTTAAGAAATGATAATGTTTATGCCATTAATTTTGATTCATTATTCTCTCAAAATGTTTCTTAGTTAATAAATTTTAACAAATAATCATAGTTTTGGAATAGGATACTAATCCATTGAAATATATACTTGCATAAAAAAGGAAATTAATAAGGGTTTTATAAAGGATCTATCTAATATTTAATTCTATAAATAAAATGTCTACAATCCTTGTCAAAAGGGAAACCAACACAAAATATATTTCAAACAAAATAAAGTGGTCTCCGCTTCTAAATCACTATAATTTCATCATATATATTTATTTGGACCATCTAGAGTTTCTATCATAGTAAGAAAAAACTATCCTCATGAATTTACTAACTATTATTCAAGAAAAATATGGGATTTTCCTTGCATATAAAAGTAAATCTTCTTCGAGTTTTTCAAAATATGAAATTTCAATAGAGAACCTTAGTAGACTCACCATCAAAACCATAAGAAGTGTTCATAGAAAAGAGTTTGAGATTAAATAGTTTGAATTTATATTCTAAAAACATTTATATATGTACAAATTTTCTACACAACAAACACTTTAATAAAATGAGGACGTTGAATTAAGAAATTGGGATCTTTATTAAATTTCCTGAACTATTCTATGTGAATATGACTTACCTATCAATTTTTGGATTTAAACTATTAAAATTATGTAATTAAAAAAGTTATTATCATAAATATCCTGAAAAATAATCCATCTGAATTATGTAATGCTATAAAACATAAAGTAAATAAAGAAATGTATTTCTGGATGCAAATTATAAATTCTAATTAAAAAGGATAATTTAGAAAAAAATTCACAAAAAATATGTAAAAGAAATTTTATTGGTTATTCAACCACAATTAATCTTATAGAGTATTTAATAAGAAATATAAAGTTGTGGAAGATACTATTCGTATCACTTTGGATGAGATAGATCCACATGAACTCAAACCAATTCTAGAAAACCTTGAGGATGATAAGATAAATTTTAATGTAAATAATACCTCTAATTCTTTTAATGTTTATACTAATTTTCTTGATAAATATAAAATAAAAAACTACCATGTCCTTCCTAACCTAGAGTGAGAATTATAAGAAACAATTACTTTAGCCCCCAGAACCATTAGAACCCTCAAAAACCTTCCCCTGTATGTTGTTGTAAGAGACTAAGATAATGGTACACAAAATCGACCCCCAATAAGAAACTAGGTTGAATAGAAATTATTGTTGTCATATCTTGAACCTAATAACATAAATGAAAAAAATCAATGATGAACATTGGGTAATTTCTATGTAATGAGAATTGAATCTATTAAGGAAATAATGTATCAGAATTAGTAAATAAACATAAAGACAACCTAAATATTGGCACTAAATGGGTATATAAAAAAAGGTTGATGAATCCAATGCAATTATTATATGAAACAAAATATTGGTTGTACAAGAATATATTCAAGAAAAAGGTATTCACTATGAATAAACCATTGCACCAATATCCAAACTTGAATCCATCAGAATATTTCATTCTAATATAACATATCTAGATTTCAAATTATATCAAATGTATGTCAATAGTTCATTCTGTAATGGTTATGTTTTTTAGGATATTATTTTTGAACACATCCATATTTTTTAAAATCCTTATTTACCAAATCACGTTTTTAAAAAAACAAAATCACATTATGGCTTAGAAAAAGAGCGTAGATCTTGGTATGATAGGGTCATCACTTTTATTATTTCAAATGTTTTCTAAAAAAGATTTTTTGACTCTACATAATTTATGAAAATAATTTCAAAGTATATATTAGTAGTTTTAATATATATTGATGATATTATAATTTTTATCATCCAAACAATCCTAGTGAATTAAAATTTTTAAAATGATGAACAATTAATTTAAAATGAGTTTAATGGGTTATTTAAAATTCATTCATGGTATTCAAATTTTTCAAAAAAAAGATGTAATTATTTGAAATCAAAGAAAATAAACAAAGTACCTTTTAAATTTTTTTGGTATGTATAGAACCAAAGGTAGGGACACTCCTACGAGACTAGTATAAACTATATATCTAGATGAAATTGGAAAGTTAGTTGTCCAAACTAATTATAGATGTATGATTGGATGTTTTTTATATATAACTAATAGTCATCCAAATACCATTTTCAGTGCTTATATGTGTTCCCATTTTTAAGAAAAGCCAAAAATAATATCATTTAAATGATATCAATATAATTTTTAACTACCTAAAATATATAACTAATTTTGGACTATTCTATTCTAGGAGAAATGAATTTTAATTATTCAGTTAATTTAATTCTGATTTTGGTGGTTATAAGTTAGATAGAAAAAGAACCTCTAGGATATGTCCCATTTTGGGAAAGCTTCCAGATTCATGGTGTAGTAAGAAATATAATTATGTTTTATTATCTACTACTGAACTAGATTACATAGCTGCAAGATATTGTTGTGAAAAAATCCAATGGATGAAACACACTTTACTATATTGTGGTTATCAATTTTGGTATGTCCCTATATGTTCTGACAATACAAGTTTCTATTAATATTTCTAAAAATATTGTGTCTCATTATAGAAGCAAACATATTAATATAATACCTAAATTTCTCAGATATCATTTTAAAAATAGAGTTATTATTCTTGAGTTAATTGGAACTGAACAATAACTAGCTGATATCTTTACAAAGACTATGAATATTTAGATGTCAAACTATATCAGACTTGATTTATGGATTATTAATTATTTCTAAATATTTTAATTAATTTTATAAACCTTGTATTTTATAATTATTATTCTTAATTAGATTATAGTTATTTACATCTATATTTACTAATATTTCTCTTACTTTAAGTTTTATATAAAGTTTTGTCTTGTCTTATATTTATGTAACCATGAGAATTTATTCCTATGTTCAGTTAAGTAATCCTAACTAATAATTCATGTGGTTAGTTAACCTTCCAGTATCCCTCTATGTCACCGCAAGGTATATGGTAAGTATACTAACTGGGACTTATTTATGTCACCTCATGTATGTATTTATGGTCAGTTATTATACTATGACTATTTGAGTTTGAAATCTTAATTGAATCCTTTCATGGGATTTTTTTAGTTTATTATTATTTTATACCATAAATTATTGAATAAAATTCCACTCAAAATTTGAATCATCAAACATCTCCTATACCATTTTTCTTTTCTAAAATGCTGGAAATTTTCTCAGATATATCTTTTCCAAACTCATTTCTCTCTCAAAATGAATCCCAAGCCTCAAGAGGTTTTAATAAGATTATATGGATGGTTAGAATGAATAGTTATTGCAAAGTTACATCTCATACTGGTTATCCTCCTTCGAAGAGATCTAATAAAGATCAATCAAGATAATGTGCTACGATCAAGCCTCAAAAATTACCATATGCTATATCAGCCTATTTATACAGAAAAAGTGGGTTCTAAATGGCTATAGTCCTGCTAGTCCTTGATTTGGAAGTATATTCAATAGAAATGATGGAGATATTGGTTTAAGTATAATGTTAAGCCATTTTTTCCTCACATGGTAAAATATTTTCTATATAGATAGGGGATTTTTTTTATTCAAGATATACTATTTGGAATTAAATGGGGGAATTCAAATTATTGTTTAAGTTCATCGAACATCTCATTATTCCTAAGAAATAAGTATTCATAATTTTGAGGAATTTTTATTTTTCATTATATTTGATGAAGAATATAGTTCAAATAATATTATCATGGTATATTATGATACATGTGGATAAACTATGAAATACCTACTCTAGATTTAATTATTTGCCTTTCCATTTATATATTTCAATCCAGTTGGAATTCAAAGGGTACATTCTTGAGGGGTATACTAAGTTACTTCCATGGTAGGTTTTTTCCTAATTTAGAAATCATGATGGAATATGAAGGTAAAATATAACCCTTGGAAAAAGGAATGGGTAGCTAATAAATAGAAGGTTTATGAGATATCTTATTAATCATGAAAGACAAAAAGAAAAAGCAAAACTTGGTCTAGAACCTAATGTGGAAGTTCAGTATTGTTTGTATGAAAATAAAGATTTCTTGGAAACTAAATAAGAACAAGAATAAAAATATGTAGTTGTTTTTAGTGTGAAAGTTCGAGAAGTATTTGAGGATGTCAAGGATCTCTGTCTTATTGTAACTTTTGGATCTCTTGACTCTATCATACCATTACCATCTCAAGAAGAACCAAAAGATGAATATATTTATGATAATTAGGTATTTGTGAGTTTTTATAGGAAGTAACATACAAATAAAGTGACTCAGGTGAGTTATAATGAAGTGGAGGTATTTCTATTAAATTTTATTCCTTGGGTAACATCATTGGAAATACTAAAAGGTAAAGTGAAAGTGAAGAATCTTTTTAGGGGTAGTAATATGATAATAATGATGATAATGGGGGAATTATATCTCAGAATGGTGGACAAAATATTTCTCTTATATCAGAGACTACTCAAAGGGTCTCTAATTATTGATATTTATTTTGAATAAATATTTTAAGTATCATATATTATAAATATAGTGGACCAAGCTGTAGAAGTGGTGTTTGTTCTTACTCCTAAATTTTTTGAAGAACTATTTAACAGTAATATTAAAAATCCTCTTGGATATACCCATTTAGATATTTTTGATTTTGATGAAGAATAAACCTTTATATAACTAGAATTTCAACCTTTGAGACTATAACCTATGGTGATTGAAGATTATCTGAATGGTATGATGTTTTCTTCTAATCCATATATATGTATAACTTCTTATACTCCTTCTAAATCATTTGTAACTAACAAATATTTGGATGTTTTTTAATTGGAATTAATGGGGGTTTTGAAGGATTTTTTTATTGGGTTTGGGATCAAAGTGGACCCCATTATAGAAGAGTGCATCTCAAGGATAGTCACTCTTGTTATCTCTTATTTTCAACCAAAAATTCATCTCAAGGTAGAAATTGTGGAAAATAATTTTGAGGATTTAAGAGCATAGGTTAGTGATTTGTAGGAAAATCATCAAGAAATGATTCCAAAGTTATAACATAGAAATCAAAATGTAGTTTTTATCCTTCGGCATCATTTTCCCCTCCTGCATGGTCATCTATTTAACCCCTTCTCTTATTCAAGGAATTATTAGTGAAGATCAAATCAAAAAACACATAATAGATGATTTGAAAAAATTCTTGGATGTGTTTCAAAATACAATGGTAATAGTGTTTGAAGGATTTCAAACACATGATAAAATGAATTTGGAACTAGTTAGAAGGGATGCGAAGAAAGATGAAAGAGACAAAGACATAATTAAAGGGGATATTGATTTTTATCTGAGTAGAATCATTACTAAGTCTGATCTAAATACTATATTCAGATCCTTATCTCGCGATCTATGTATTCTCTATCTAACTAAGGCCTTCAAAACTCAAGTGGTGAGATTAAAAGTTATTAATCCTATTCTAGAATAATTTTGTGTAAATAAGGAATACTATTTTGAGTCCTTGGAGCTCGATTTAAAAGATTTCAAGTACTTCACTATACATATTGAACTATACCATTATACTACTAATTCAGATTTTCTATAATTTCATTTCTTACCTATTTCTTCATCCCCTATTTCTAACACTTCTTATACTAATCCTTTTGGTTTGTATCCTATATAAAATGGTTATTAGACCTATTTCTAATTGTTTGATTATTCAGGAACCTTCTTACATCTCTTCACTATAACCTACACCTCCTACTTTATCCTCTATATCCAATGTAAAATAACATATTAATCCTTATGACATCAATGACATTGATTCGGATTATTTTTCTAATTGGAGTGCCTGATAGGGCCTTTTTTGTAATCATTTTTCCATTATCATTGAAAAAAATTGTTCCCTTCATATATTTTATTTTATTAATTTAATTTTATAATTTATTTATTACACTACTTAACGTATAGTTTTTCATTCTTTCATATCTCTAGAATAATTTTTTGATAATCCCAAAATGGGGAGAAATGTTGTTTAAATTCATTTCATATACATTTTCATGATTTTTTGTCATTAAAAGGGAGAGATTATTGGATTAGTCCAGAAAATCCTTATTTTAATGCTAAAAAAGCATGTTTCATCTGTTATTAATGAAATTTTTATTTTAGGATAGTAAAAAAAATGGAAAAAACAATGAAAATAGATAATTATTGAAGTGGCTGTATAAACCTACCATATGAAGAATTTTAAATTTATGTGAAGGAAAAGTGACTATATAGAAGTGAATGAAGATTGAAGTCTAAGTGACCATATTAACAAACAAGTAACCATGTGTAATACAATAAAATTTTCTATAAGTCTTGAAAATGCCTTATATATTCTGAACAAATTGCATGGAGTATTTATAGTGACCGTATGAAGGATTCAACCAACCACACGATGAATTTAAGTGACCATGTAGATGGAAAATGATTTTGGGTAAAGTATTGAAGTGATTGAATAAAAATATGACGTGACTTCATAAATAAATGATGTGACAGTATATATAAATGAAGTTACTATATGAATAAATGAAGTGAACACATAAAGAAATGATGTGACTGCATGAATAAATGAAGTGACCACCTATGGAAATAAACTGACCCTATCTTGTGACCATAATAAATTCACCATATCAAGTAACTATATGAAAGTGACCATTTCATGTGACTGCAATCAAGTGAACAAAAGATAATGTAGCCACAAGTTCATGTGACTATAAGCTAGAGTGTCCATGCTTAAGTAAAGTATAAGTGAGTGTATCTTACTTAAGTAGTGGAGAATAATCAAAAACTCCAATGGCTATATTTTGAATCATTTATTTAAGAGTCTAATAATTTAAGGATTATAGATTAGATTAATGAGTATGAGGATTAATTTATCAATATTTTATAATGGAAAATTTAATAAGGTGATCTTCTTAAGATGTAGAGCCACTTATAGGAAAAATATATAGTAGTTGAAGGAATTTTTTAGAAACAAAGAAAAATGGACTACTTCATTGTGAGCCTCCATGATACTCTATTTTGAATTATTAGTGAAATAATCATTCAAAGTGTCTTAAGGAAATATTTAAATACAACTAAAAATAATAAGAATAACATTCATAATTATCTATTTCTTGATCATAGAATGAATAAATACAAAATAATTTTATTATTATTTATTTATTAATCTCTTTTTTATTTACATTTTAGTTTTTCTAGATATAATTACATATTTATTAAGCATAATATCCTTCAATTTACTAGAGAGTACTTATGAACTTTTTTCACTCTTATTTTATATCTCTATCCAATGAATAAATATGGAATTGGTTGTATGTCTCATGGAATTATTATTTGTAGTTGTATGCAAAACCCAATCCAAGTGGTGGATCTATTTATTTTTTAAATAATTATAAACATATTCCATTATTATCAAGTAGAGATAATTAGGACTCATCTTGATATTGAACCTATTTTATAAATTTTCACTACATGTTAATTTTTTTTCATGATTTGTTTTTAAACCCATTTTATTATTCCAAAACCCTTATGTAAAGAAATAACCTAATAATTAGCTATAATATATGATGTATATATTTTGTTTGATACGATTTCAAAAGTTAAAGTGGTTTTAAAAATAATTTTAACTAAATTTTTTATTAAATTCTTGAGAAACATTTTGAAAATATCAAATTATATATTACAACTATTTTAGTTAATTGGGATGTTTTTTTAAAATGTGGGATTTTGTTTTATAAATTGTTTTTAATGAATTTTTTTTATTGAATACTCAATTCACCCCATATTGAGTACTCCACTCCAGCCAACAATAGGAAAAATGGACAATTCTTGTATATATAATTAATTTAATGGATGTGTTATTGTATTTATGGTGTCTTATACTGACAACATAATGGGAATGATCTCCCAACATTACATTTTGTAAAGGTATGTTTATGAAGGTTCTTCTTGATGAAAAAAATGAGTGAATAATCATACACAATAGTATAAAAACATATAAATATAGAAATAAAAGGATTCGTGTACTTATTTCGGACACTTATATTTATAAAATACTAAAAAGGTTTAGCAATAATAACTCTATAAAGGGATATTTACTAGTGTTTCTTGGAATGAATCTTACAAAGACTCAATTTTTTTATAATGATCTAGAAAGGAGAAATATGAATAATATTCGATATATGTATGCCGTATGATCTCTCATATATTCCATGTTGTGTACTCAACCTTATGGCTCTTATACTTTGAACACAATAAGTATATACCAATTCAATCCTAGTGAGAGTCACTAAATTATTGTGAGGAACACTCTTAAGTACTTAATAATAAATATTTATTTTTTCATCATCTTTGGAGGTTAGGAAAACTCATTATAAGGGGTTATATCGATTCTATCTTTAAAAATAACAAGGATGATATGAGATCTCAGTCCTTTTTTTGTTTTACCTCAACATTGACTCTATCATTTGGAAGATTTCAATTCAATACATCATAGTGGAATACAAAACAAAGGTAGAGTATATCATATCATCATATATTATAAAAGAATTTATTTAGATCAAGAAGATCATCAATAAAAATATAGAGGTTTATAGAATTTGGGGCTTAATTTAGCATTAATATAATAATAATTGTGAGATTTTAAAGGCTAGGGATCTTCGATCTCACTAAAGGACCAAACAAAATCTCTGAAAATACCCTCAAATTAAATAAATCATTGAGGGATGAGATATTAAAATTGGTTTTGTGGGTAAAAATGAGAATATTTCAAAACCATTTCCAAATCCATTAATTCCTCATAAAAATGAGAGTAATGTAGATTATTTAGGTATTAGATACATGAGAGACCGGATGTAATGATTTGTAAAAATATTAATGTATAATGATTTTATAACAAGGAAATCTCCATTTACCATTCATTTATGTTCATTATATATATTACATGAACATTATATTGAAAAAAAAAACAATAATACATGACTTATAATTTTTCCTAATTAATGATCATGATAGAGTATTATGTGTTGGGATGATAAGATAATATTAGCATAATTAGAATCATGTAGATGATGCATGTTATACTTGTGAGATAAAAAGTGGTGACTTATTATCTTCAATGACTCATCAAAGTATATAACATGGAATGTCACACAATTATTGATATACAAAATCATGTATTATTAATATGAATCCCCATTACATGGGGATAAAATATTATTATCATATTACTCATCATACTTCAGTACCTTTATTAAACTAGCCTTGAGGACGAGCTAATCAGGGGGTAGCTTGAAATTTTATTTATCATGTCTTCAATAGATACAATATTTTCCTCTTATATAACAAGTATAGAATATTCAACCTTAATTTAATTATATTGAGTAAATATAAGGACATTTTTGTGTGTGTAAAATTTGATGTTATAAATTACATAAATTAATGACATGTGATGTTTTCATTCTATCTGGTCGGTCTATTTTAAAGAATTGAAAACATATGATTTAGACTATACTAGATTGACTTTATGTCTTAGGAAAATCGATTATATAAGAATTAATATTATGTATATAGATATATTATATGGTAAATGCATTGATATGATGATATGAGTGTTATTGATCGATATTTCATTAGATTATTTTATGTCTTGAATATAAATGGAATTTTTCTAGAAGATTCTCCTTTATTATAGTTATAGATTAAGGAATTCATAATTTTTGTCAACTCTACAAAGTACCATGGGGTAACATGATAGGTCATAGAATAATGGTAACTTTTGGTAGAAAGTGGTTGTCTAAAATTTAATATATATTATATGATAATCTTATCCAAAAAAGTTTGGATGGATTCATAAAAATGTTTTAATTTGTTTTATAAAATAATGAAGTATTTAGTGAATGTAGGATGTTATTTAAAATTTTAATTAAATTAAATCCCTTGGCTTATTGAAAGTCACCATATCATGGTTTATGTTATGTCATGGTTCTTGATACCACACCACGGAGTATATAATTGATGATAATGGATACCATTTGATAGACTATCGTATAAATACTATCAGTCTTCATTCAACTTGTGATATGTCATGTGATGATGAAGGGAGTTTTTATTAATTATTAAATAAGTTTAATAATCACATATAAAAAATGAGACCACTGTAAATGTTATAATAGTGAAGATATAAGGATTTAATCATTTCATAACATGTGAAAAATTCAAATTCAAATTAGCTCCTTTATTTAATAGAGTTATATATGATGGAGTTCATGAACCTCATTTTTTGTGAGATACATGATAATGTACATCACTCTATAACAAATTTTATGCTCACCCAATTCCCTTCTCTCTATTTTCCTTTAGTAATGAGGTGATAAAAATCCTTTAATTTAGAACCTATCCTACCAAATTATTCAGATATTTTCATACTAGTGGATACCTTTTGAGGTAGGAACATATTTTTTGTTATTGGAATATCTCAATAAAACTCATTATTTGTGTATTTTCAACATTGAATAAATTTTTTTTGTTTGTTAACTTCATTTTATTGAATAATCTATTGATAGTTCTTATAGATGGATTTTATTCATTCATACACTATATTTTGGCATAGAGATATCCAAATAAACCCTTATGGTGTGAACTTTTAGGTACTCATTTGAATTTATATTGAGCTCGGGGCTCTTAGTTTCTCCTATTTCTTAGTGTTAAGTCATTGGAATGTAGTGAGACTTCATAGGTGGTCACACTTGGGTGTTGATCAGTCTATAGTATTACCTTCATGAAGGTATGAGCCACATTTATATATTTAAGTGATGGTAAGGATTCCCAATATCGACATAAAGGGAAACATTGTCATGTTTTGAGTTATAATTAACGATTTTATGATTATTGGTTAAGTTCAAGTTAGAATACTGCCCCACTATGGTTCTAATCATTGGCTTGGACTAGGATTTTAGGATAAGAGTGGAGTGGGTTCCATAATTTTTGTGGATTTATTTTTCTATGGTATGGAAGAATGATAATGAATGTATTCTAATAGATATAAATATATATATTATGGGGATTATATGTGGAGGCGACATCTAGGATGACATCCGTGATAATGATATGACTTATATTGGGAGAAAACAATAGTGACATCCTTAGGGAAAAAGATTGAGATTAAGTGGAGTGATATTTATTTCTTTGTGAGTACATGCACATTAATGTGATACACTCAGTTGATGAAAATGTCTCCTTTAGCGATTATCTCCCTTTTTGGTGAATGACATGATATGATGGTAAATTAGGATCTAGGTGATAAGGGTGAATCTGTCAAAAGAAAATATAGTACCTTCCTTAGAGAAGGTTATTACACCTCTAAGCTTCACATAGTAATATCATTAAAATGATACATCATATTTTTTTGATTATTTTGATGCTTGATGTTTGAATTTAGTGGTCAATGTAAAGACTTAGTGTTATAAGAATGTATAGAGGGACCCTACACCTGTTATAAATTAAAATATATGAGAGAGAGTAGGTTCTACTCTATGGGTAGTCTGAACAGTATCTCTAACAATGACTAGTGAGGTAATATGGGGCATAAAATGATATATGAGATTTATATTACTTCTTATTATTGGGTCTGAATCTATTTTTTTATATTTTTATTATAGTTTTGTTATAATATATCTATTTATTTCTTTAGTCCCTATTCAGTCTACCATATTGGTTTTCATTTTGGTGTGTCAATTTTTAATGACGGTTGTGCAATAGTTGATTACTCATTATCAATTTTGTTCCTATAATAATTATTTCACAATATATTTTGGGTTATATTTGTTGACATGTAGTGGGATAACCAATGGGTTGGGTGGGACTATTTATAGTGAGAGTCATTCTAGGCTTGAGTTGAGACATCATTAAATCAGATTTGATGAGGTGAGAGTGCATGAACATATGGTATCACATGGTGAGATCTGGATACGTGCGTCTTCAATGATATGTAGGTTATACCTGGTCTGGTATGGATATTATTATTTTATATAATTTAGGGTGCATGTGTCTTCTTAACCATGAAAACATGTTAGTATAATGATATTGTATGTGGATGCTTGGAATATGTTTCAGGTGATTTTAGTCACAGTCATTACATACTTGCACATGCATCCACATGATCACACTTATGTGTCAAGTTGAGTGGGGTAATATTACTAAGTGATTTTACTCACCCCTATCCAAATACACAAAATGGGTTTCTATGTACATGGGAAGACCATGTTTATTTATAAATTTTGGTGGTATCTTGGGGATAGAATTATGGATCATGATGATTAGTTTCATTGATGATATAATGGGAGACTATGTAATGGGTTGGGGCTATTTCTTTTATTATACTGTATATTCATCAAACAATGGTTTAATCTATTGACTTATGTCATAATTAATTGTTAAGAATTTACGGATTATTATGTTGTATGTACACACCATATAGAAAATTTTATTTTAATATACTAGAGAAGGGGATACTATTATTTGACCCATGTTTTATTTTTCCTAAAAGTTGAGTATATTTTATGTACAAACAAGTTGTGATTATTTTTTGATAGATTCAAGCATGACCCTTATTGGTTATTTGAAGGAATATTATCCCCATGTTTAGATTAATTCTTTATTTCTAGTCATAATCCTCTAGTTTATAAGGAAGTATACTTGATGTAAAACCTATAGATTTTAATGTGAATTTTCCTCAAAATAAATACTATATTGAATACCATTCTCTAAATGTAACACTAAACCAAAAAAACCAGGAAATATTTTATTAATATAAAATTATAATTAGTAAATATAATTATTGTAAAGCTATTAAAGAATTAGATATTATAAATAAAAGTAACTTAATTATTAAATATGTGTCTAAATAAAAATAAAGGTCACTCTTAATATTAATATGCTTATGTACTTCAATTGAAATAACTAAAAACATAATAATATCATTTTATGCTTAAAAATGTATTTGTCAAAAAACATTATTTCCATGCTTTATAATTTTTTATTTCAAGAAGTTAAGAATATTATATTTTTATGAATATAAAATATATCATTGATATAAATAATATATTAATACAAATTTCTTTAGTAATTGATAGGAAATGAGAATATAAATAGTTTACATCTTAAAAAGTCAATATCATATAAAACAATGTTTCATTATATTTTATGTTTCCATTTTAAAGTTAAATTCCAAATTTGTATTATTTTAATTTGAAAAAAAATATTTTTTTGGATTCATCATGTTAATATTATATTAATATGAATAATTGGGATTTTTCTAAAAAGTTATATTTTTAGGTGAATGGATATCATTTTTACAAATACCATGATTTTATGACTTAATTAGGTAACAAGATTTATTTAAAAATTTATTAATTTTTTTTCTAATTAAATATTTATTTAATAAGTTCAAATATATATTTAAATCGATTTTTTTTAATTTATAAACCCAAAACTAACATTTTTCAACCTATAAAATATTTTTTAAAAAAATTATGTGTTTTAGACTTTTTATTTTAAAATTAGTTTTTAAAAAATTACAAAATTTAATATTATAAAATGGTTCTTTAATTTGTAATTAGAATATACAAGTGAGATAATAAGGATATTTTTATTTTTATTCATTAAATTAAGATATTTAGGTAAAAGAATAAGTTACCATGGTAAAAGTAAATTGGGGAAAAATTATAATCAACGGGGAAATAACTAAAATTCATAAAACCCTATCTCCAAATGAATATTTAAATTATTTCTAAACCAATTATCCTTTATTTATTATTATTTATACATTTGGATCAACTATCTATGTAAATAAGTGAGTTCCTTACACATTAAGTAATGGGTATTTTTGAAAATGACACTCCCCTCACTTATAAAAGGAAGTCACTTACACCCACATCAAACCACTATATACCTTAAAATTAATATTTAATACTAGAAAATTTTATTTCTCTTATAATCCTATTACAAATTCATAACACTCTAGTCATAATAAGTTTTCTAATGTCCTCTATTTTCAAGAATACTTCCAAGTAGAGGTTTAAATTCTCAACGTTAGTACTATCCACTACCTAAACATTATTTATTATTAAACCTACAAAAAATATTTTTTACATTATAATAGCATGAAATAAATATATTTTTTATAATTCAATGTTATTTTATTGATTTTATATTAATTATATACCCTCTTAACATATAAAAATGAGAACATCATTTGTGCCCATGTGAGGAATATCGCCTTCATGAAATGATGTGTTTCTTTTTTCATAGCTACCTAATATAAAGGGGATATAAAAATATATTTTATAAATATATATGACATTATAAATTAATATATATCATGTAGAGTATTAATTAATTATAACACAATAATTAATGAATATTATAATGTTTCCCGTTAATATCGGTAAATTAACCAAAAAAAACTCTCTATATATTCCATTTTCACAAACCATACCCATGAATTACATGGAATGGAAATGGGAAATAATAAATAATTGAAATCCATTAATTATAATATATTTAATAATATGATAATTATGAACTCCGTATCAATTAATAGGGTTCAACATCATCAATAAAAAACATGTACACAACAATCAAAATTACTAACATCATATTATGAAAATAAACATTAACTAAATAAAATATGTGTAATAAATGAAAATTATTAAACATTATGAAAGTTAATATATATAAATAAGGTTATTAAATAAATTATTAATATATTTATATTTATAATACAATATTTTTATAGGATTTTGTAAAATTTTGGAGTAAAAAATATTCTTTATCATCTCATTTTCATTCATTTAGATATGTTATATATTTATCGCCTTCATTATTTATGTGGTTTATATACTACTAAATGATTATATTATTCCATATTATTCATGTAATTCATTTTTTTGAAAAGTTAATTTCTTTTTAATTCCTCAAATTACTAAAAATTAAAAATATTACTAAAGTGGTAAGTGTTTTAGTCTCATATTATCTTCTTTGAGACATGTTTTATATTATGAACCTATTTTCATTTACATGGAAAATATACTAACCCTTTGATAGAATTTACTATGAATATACTTATTCATGCTATTTAAATTTATATTTCATGTTTTCTATTAAAAGGTTTTTTTCATTCAAAATTTACCAAAGTGATAAGGCTTTTCATATAAATTTCTCTTCATTAAATCATGTTTTCATATTATGTACATATTATTATTTTATATGGTATAATTAATACCAAATGTATTATAATAATATTTTTAATTATTATTTAATTTATTTTAATTATCATTTCATGATCGTTCTTTAATAATCATTGATTTCATTTAATGCCAAAGTGGTAAGGGTTTTTTTGTCTCAATTACCCTTAATTGTGGCATGATTTCCCATATTTCAAGTATTATTCTTTTATATAGTGTACCTAATACCCCATTGGTGTCTATTATTGTTATAAAATTTTAATCAATGGGATTTACAAGTCTTTTAATGAATACCTCCTTCCAAATCTTTTGATTCCATGCTTACCAAAGTCATAGTTGTTTCTCATCTCAAATTTTCTTCCTTTGATACATATTCCAAATTCATCAATAGTTTTATTTTATGTGATGAATATATTTCCATATAGATTTATTTTATAAAACATATCATTAAATCCAAGTTAATCATACTTTTATTTCAATTCCTATCTTTAATATGATTTTTATTCTACAGATACCAAATTTGTAAGGGTTCTTATCTTAATTTTATTTCTATAAGGCATATGTCATATTCACCACTTTTATTTTCTATGTTTCTACCAATTTTAAATATTATAATATGATTATATTATATTAATTTTATTAAAATTTCCACTTTAAGTTCTCTTTTTCATGAAAATTTGATTTAAAAGTTACTAAATTTGTAAGAGTTTCATTCACCATTATCAACATTCTTATTCACGAGGCTTCCTTTCCAAGTTTTAAAAATTATTTCCAAATGATTATTAATAATGATAATTTTGAAAATAAAATGATATATTATTATATTATTAAAAATTAATAGTTTTATTTTTAAAAATAAATTATTTATTTTAAAAATATATTTTAAAAGATTTTTTTTTACGAAAGAAGTAGTCAGTATCTCAATTCCTTCTCAAAGAAAGTTTTTCAAAGTATATATATATTTTAAATTTTATTCTAAAAAACATTTTTGGTATTATTGGAAATTTTTAAAAATATTTTTTCATTCTAAAATTATTTCATTTTAAATAAAAAAATTCTAAGGATTTTTCATGAATTTAAAAATGGGATATTTATTCTAGTTTTCCAAAGTGGTTTATCTAATATTATTAAAAATGTTGTTTTATATCTATGTAAACATCCATTAAATATTATAATGTTTCAATGATAATATTCTCTAATGATATCATCCACCTTCTTTTTTTAATGGATTATGTTCATGTTGTTCCATTTATTAACTAGGTAAAGTATTTAAATTCTATAGGTTTATTATTATAGTAAAAATGTTTTTTTATTTCAATGGGAAATTTATTATGTGTTTTATTTTTATTTATTTTTTATATATGGTAAATTTATAAGACTTATTAAGTGATGGGTGGGGTCGAAATATGCTCTTTATATATTGGTAAGTTTCATTAGAAAAACTTGTATGGCTATTTAGTGTATTCCTTCCTAGTTATTTTTAATTTCTTCGTATGAGTACTTTATAGTAATATTTGTGATGTTTATAATTATTAATTACTTCAATATGAATTCAATTATTTTTATCCAAACAATTATTCATATTTTTATTCATGGATATATTTTAAGCTCATATGAGTCTTTATATGGAATTATTTTATTATCATTTCTTATTTCCATATTATCCATGCCTTGTTTATTCTATAATATCTCTTGATGTACACTTTTCTTTACTGAGAATCCGATTTCACACTTTTATGTTTCCATTTATTAAGGTTATTAATAATATTGACATATATTTTATTTCTAGAAGGGTATCATGCATGGATAATTTAATGGGAGATGTTGAAGGCATATTATAAGATAAGAAAATCTTAGTATAAGACAAATAATGTCCAGTGGATGGGAAAGATATGGGTTTTTAGATAAATGTGTTTCCTAACTCTCAAAAACTCTAATAAAGGTACTTGGTGTGTAGATAAATGGATGATTGTTATTGATATTGTATTTATGGATATTTAAATTTGGACTTGTTATGTTGTTTTCCAAATTTTTTTGTAAATGAATACAATATATCTCACTGGATTCTAGGAACATGGATCTGGGGCATCATAGTTAGAATCAAATTAGGGTTTAGATAACTATAATAGTTAGAAAGAGTACACAATCTAGGTATAGGTAACCCTTAGGGTTGGTATTGGATTTGAGGATGAGGAAATTATGGTTATTTTAGGAAAATATTAATATATTTTGGGAGTATACAAGATTAAAGTATATATTAATTAGTATGGGATTTTATATCTTTTAGGGATAAGGATCAAGATGAATTCTAGGATCATAGTATTCCATTATTTTTTTGGGATTTGGATATAGTAAGAAAGAACTTTATTTAATAATTATTTGAAATTATAACTAGGATACAGTACTGTAAACCCTATGGATAATTCTAAATAATGTAAAGAATCCTAAAATTTTTGGTAAAATATAGAATGTTTGGTTTCTTATCAATGAGATATATTTCTGGATAAAAAAGTGGAAGAAATATATAGTATATATTCACATAGGAGTAATAAACATAAAAAATATTGTTATGTATTAAATTAGTCTTCACCTGGTGTATGAAAAAGGTTACTAACTACATACTTGGTTTGATAGCCCCATTAAATATTTATTATTGATTCACATGCTCTTTACGAACCATTATAAAATATTTGAGAACATTTTTATATTATGTTTATATAAAATAATAGGAAATCATCATGGTTAACTTATATTAAAATGAATATATTTATAAGTTATGGTATATATTAATTTATAATTGATTTTAAAGATAAATAGTAAGTTTAGTTTTGAGATCATAGATTTAAATAATTTTTATGTTAGGAATATTGTAAGAAAATTTGTGATAATTTTGGGGAAATTATTTCTACGATTAAGTTAATAAGTATAAGAGAGCCTAAGTTATAGAAATCTATATTAAAAAAAAGTATCATAGGATTATAAAAAAATTCATTAGAGAAGACTTATTAGGATTGATTTATCTTATTCATATCCTCCAATGGCCCTGAAGGCCTTCATTTTTTTATTGATTTTGATAATCCACCTTTCAAGGGGTGAGGTTGAACCATTACAAGGCCCGTAGGCGTAATTATTACATGGCCTGTAGGCCTTAGAGGAATTCAATGCCTCTAGGCTTCAAACATTACATACAACCCAGAATAAATACTTGGAACTGCTCCTCCCCAGAATCTTCATCATGAAATCAGCTCTCCACCTTCGCATGGCTGTTTGGCTAGGCTTTCCCATGCATGCACAAGCTTGTCCTGATGGTAGGTGTCATACCCTCTCATTCTTACAATCTGTTTAGCTTTGCTATGGTGAATGCTCTTTGCTCCTCCTCCTTCGAAGTTTGTTCCTTGTAGGTTGTCTGGTTTGCATCTGCACTTAAGGTGGCCCGAAGGCCTTGAGGTGGCCCGAAAGCCTTACTGACCCGAAGGCCTAGGTGGCCCTAAGGGCTTAAAGGACTTGGGTACCAAATCGGTGGCTAGAAGGCCCAAACGGGGGAATATTTTCAGCTTCTACAGTGCCAAAAAGTTCCTACTACAATCCCACTACAGTACCTAATACAGTTCTGCACAGTTCCTTCTACAGTAATACTACAGTTCCTACTACAGTACCTGTTACAATACTTCTACAGTACAAGAAATTATCCTCCTCCTGGATTTGATCCTAGGTCCCGTGGATGCACTTAAAGAGTCCTCAACAACTGGGCTGAGGCTCATGTGCTATCTTATTCATATGATTTTTATTTTGATAAGAGATTATTTTTTAATATTTGTTTGAAAATAAGATCATAAAAATATTGTTGTGAAAGGTATGTATTTAGAAACCCCTATATCATGAAATAAATTTAAGGAAGAAAATTTTGAACAAATGGTTGTGAAAAATGAAAACATATACATATTTATATTAAGAAGAAAATATGTGTTTCTTAGTCTTATATAAGATAGTATTTTAGGTATCTCATAAGGAATTATATCTTGAGTCTTTTTTATATTATAGATAAACTTAATTATTTCATTGGTAAAAAATAATTAAAAGTGTTGGGACTTAATTTATTTAATTTGGAGAATTTAACACCCCCAATATCTTAATATCAATTCCCATTAAAATAAATTCTATGTTGAATATCCTTCCTCACAAGCAACACCAACCCATAATAAATTGTGATACATTTTATTTGGATAAAATTATAAGAAAAAAATATGACTATCATAATGTATCTATAAAATTGGAGGGTGTAAATATATGAAAATACACTATGAAATAAATTTAGAAATAAAAATAATTGTCACTTTTGACACTAATAAACTAATTAAATTCAATTATTATAGCTAAAATGAGATGAACCAGCTCAGATACCCTGGTATACTAGCACTAGAGCCTATCCTGACATAGTTTGAAGGGGGTTCCTGATCCCCATGGGTTGGAAAATAGAACATGGAATCATAAAATAATCAAGTAGGAACTGTTTTACCACAAAACAACATAAGATAAAATATACAAGTTGGGTTTTCAACACTCCCTAAGGAGAAAATACTAAAATAAAATGGGTAAAGAAAAAACCCAAATAGAACATAATCAAACGACACAACATTTGTCAAGATAAAATATTAAACATACCATTAAATATTTGGATCATATCTCAACTAGCCACCTCCATCACTCTAGGTCCCACGGATCAAGAACATCCACCACCTCCAAGTGGTGCTTTCCATTTGCTTGGATCAAGAAAAAGATAATCTACAAGAGCCTGAGGTTAAAGGTCAGTTGTGATATAAAAATCCCAGTAGGGTCTCAAAAAGCGTTCCATAATAAATTATATAAAAAACCATTTATTATATAAATTTAAATAAAATAATTCATATAATGGAATTTAAATACTTTCAACCAAACATGATTTCAAATTAATTATATGGAATATATATAAAATGATGGTTAAATATAAATTTTATATAAACATTTATATTAATGATTTAGTATGAATAAACAGGTCTATGATCAATTGAATGTATACTAAATACAAACAAATGAACTCACCATAGGAATAAGCCTTGTGGTATGTCAGTTTCTGTGAATTGGACCTTCACACTTATTAGTCATAATTACATCTCAATTTATGTTTAAACACTCAAATAAACACCCCATTAGGTGACCCATCATGGGAAATCATGTCAAAGATTTTTTAGTTATTATTTCCATCATTAATCCATTTCTAGGGAGTCAAAGTTCTTACATGCTTATCATAATCACCCACTAATTACCCATGATCACATATGATTCAACAATAAATCAATAAATAATGGGAAAATTAATCACATTATTATTCATAGTTCAATTTTCCAAATTCATTTTTCGGTATGCCTTTTCATTTCAAAACTGAATCACAGGTTTTCATCAAATTCATTCCCTAAAAATATTATTTCAATTTAAGGCAATTTTTATCAAGAATTATCAGTCACTCACTTTTTCAAATAACTTTTTAAATTAATCCAAAATTTTTTATAAAAATATAACAAACAATTTCAATTTCATTGAAATTGGGGTTTTTTACAAATTTTTTTCCCTTTTAAAATCACACATAAAATCATCTGAAATCCAGTTTTTTAAATAAATTAAAGAATCATTTTAAATAAATCAAGAAATTCAGGTTTTAATTATATGGAAAATCTTTATAGAACCACCTAATTTTAATAATGTTATCAAATTTTCACAACACCTTCAATGGGATCCGCCAATGATTAATGAAGGTGTAAGAGATTAAGGAATCAAACCTAGAATCCACATCCATCTGAATAGAGATTATTTCCATAAAAATGGAGATTAGATCCATAAATTGCAAGAAGATCTTACACTTTTTAAAGAGGAGAGAAATGGTGATTGGTAGAAACCGAAAGACATGATATCAACTTACCTGGATAAGATCGAACACAATCATTGGAGCTTCAATACACAAGAAAAAGGGGTTAGAAGAGTCAATTCCACCACTTGAGAGCCTTCAAGGACCATAGAAATAAATTAATGTTTAGATAGGGTGATTATGGGTTAAACTATGGTTCTTAGGATTTTAGAATTATTTTTAGTGCATTTAATTACTAATTTCATGGTTTTATAGAGGAGGAATTGTTAAAAAAATCATGTTCCCAAACCATGTTCCACTATTATTTGGAGAAAATAGATTACCCTTCATGGGAACGTGGTTTGGGAAAATTGTGTTCCAACCGTGAACCCCCTACCATTAGGGGTTTATGGATTTCAGAAGAGTGGTGCAAAGTTTGGGAAAATTATGTGCCAACTGTGCACTGTAAAAAATGTACCTAGAATTTTACAAATGTCACCGAAAACACCTTGAGACAAGACCGAACCAAAGTAGAATAAAAAAGTTCAAGAATTATGTGAAAGAAGATAATGTGATGTTATAACCTCTTCACTATAAAACCTATATTTCCCAATAATTATTGTCAATAAAGCTTTATGTCAAATAAAATTTTCCATTATTCCTTCATCAGTGCATCATGGTCCCAAGTCTCATATAAATTGGAATCATGCTTACAGATCACAAATATCCAAGGTATCGTCTTTCCATGAAGAACCTTTATCTTAGAATCAATAATCCTGAATGGATTTTTAGTCACAGATAAATCATGTTTAATATAAATACCTTCCTATATTGAGACATGAGAATTTTTAGAAAGATACTTTCAATGTTCTAATATATGAAACACATTGTGGATCCATGTTAGCTATGGTGGAAGTGCTGAATTGTAATGAAAAATTTCCACCTTCTCAACAATATCAAAAGGACCCATAAACCTTGGTGAAATATTTCCTTATTTCCAAATAATTTAGTGACCCAACCGAGGTGAAACTCTCAAAAAAACTTGGTCACCAATAGATAACTTCAACGACCATCTATGATGATCATCATAAAATATATATTGTATTTTTAAAATTACTATCTATGAAAAATAAATTAAATCTTTACTATCGTATCTGAGACCAAGATCAGTCTAACCAAAGAATATTCACCAATATATAACCAATAAAATATATATTTACATGTTTAGTCATGAAATGCCTCAAAAGGATGCATTTTATTGAGAATTAGTCACTATTATTGTAGGAAAACTAAACCATCCCTGAAAAGGCATCCTAAGCTCCACTAAAGTCATGAATACAGAAACATAGCATTTAATTTTGAATCTGTATAGTTAGTAATATCTAGAAATCTATATATAGGTGTTCTTCCATGATCAAATGTACCTAAGATCACATTACATCATTAAGGCCCTTTCAAAAATGAAAAATAAAATGGGGATCCCTATCAGAGACTATAAAAGAAGTAATTCCATGAAAATGTACAATATATTTCACATAGATATTCCCCAAATCCTTAACTTTGGTTATATCTATAATTTATATAAAGTGATCATATTTTTTCATCCTATAGATCACTACCATATCATGTTCTTACCTTGAGGGATATGTGGAAACTCAACCAACAATGTACGTAGAAATCTCATCCCACTTCCATGTCAGAACTGGAATTGTATCAAATAAACCTAAAGGTCTCTAGTGCTAAAATATAACTTATTGGAAGGTGTAACACAGAGAAAAATATTCAATTCTAAACCATTTCATACCTGGTCACAATAATCATCATTGTATATCATAAAACATCTTGGTTGTTCTAGGGTGCACTTCCCACCGGGAATTATAGAAATACCCCATAATAACATTTCTCATAGGAAAAGGTTCCATATACCGATATTGAAAACATAAGATACCCTTTGAAGAGAAAAAACACTCACCAATGGTTTACCACTATAAATAGAGTCCCTAATGATATGGATTTAATCCCCAAGATGTTGTTACTAAATAATAATTAGAATAATAGTGGAGGTAAATTTAAATATATTCAAGAGAACATTGGTCACATCCACTACAACTCCAAAATAAAAATGAGAAAAGTTAGCCATCAGATTACACTATTCTAATTATTCTTTCATCGCCTGGGTTGGAAGTTTCCTACACAATGCATCGGTGAAGACATTCACCTTACCTATGGTCTAGGAAATTTTGAAATCCAAATACTGAAGGTACTCCACCCAATTCCTCTATCAGAGATACATGTTTTTTGAGAGAATATGTATTTCAATATTTTTGGTTAGTATAAATAGTAAAACCTTTCTCTAGAAAGGTAATTCTTCCAAATCATGAGAGAATGCATCACATTTGTGAGTTTAAGATCATGGGTCTAGTTGTTCTTATTGTGTGGCCTATGCTTTCAGGAACCATAGGATACCACATGTTAACACTACATAAGGACACAAACCAAACCCGAACCCGATGCATCAAAAAATACCACATTACCCTGCTTATCCTCTAGAATATTGAACACTGAAATAAAAGTAAAAATAAATCTTAGCGCATCAAAATAACATTGAAATTTTAAATCCCACACAAATTTCAGTCCTTGATGAGTGATAGAAGTCATTTGAGAGGAAAATTTTGAGAAATCCTTAACGAACATGCAGTAATACCCTGCCAAGCCCATGATTCTCCATATCTCGAAAATATTTTGGGGTTTCTCCCATTTCATGATAGCTTTAGCCTTATTAGGATAAAATGAAATATCATGTTCTTAGATTATGTGTCCCAAGAAATTCACTTCCCTAATCGATAAATTACATTTTTAAAGATTCATTTAAGGTCAATCATTTCTCAAAATTTCTAAAAATATTCTCAAATAACACACATGATCCGCTTAATTTTTCAATCAAAACAAAATTTCATCCATAAAACTGGCATGAATGAATTGAGGTTCTCATGGAATATCATTTTCATTTATTCCATGAACACTGTAGGAACATTGGTCATACCAAAAGGCATAACAAGATACTTCGAATCAATATACCTACTCTACAAGGTTTTCTTTTAAGTGTCATATTCTTTAATTATAAAATAGTGGTATCAAAATAAAAGATCAATATCTAAGAACCACCTAATACCTTTTAACTAGTCAAATAAGCCACCAATCCATGGAAATAGATACCTTTTCTTTACTATAACTTGATTGAGTTTTTGATAATAAACACATAGGTGAAGTTTTCCATCAGATTTATTTACAAAGAGAATTGGTATTGCCTATGGTGACATGCTGGGGTGTAGAAATAATTTCTATAGTTGATCATATAACTAATATTTCAACTCTTTCAATGATTTTAGTGTCGTATGGTAGGAATTAATGGAAACTGGCCATGTACCATGTATTAAATCTGTAGAGAACTCCACCTCTATTACTGGTGGAAACAAGAAAACTCATAAGAAAACATGTTAGGGAAATTAATGACATTTGGAGGGAAATAAACTCCCAAGGATACTTACTTCAAGCCAAAATAAAATACTAATATTACTCTACCTAACTCTAGAAAATTAAGTTTGGCTCTACCCAAACCTGCATCTCATTCTCCCTAAAAAATAGAGCACACCCTATTGGGAATGGTAAAATTAACCGCTTAAGAAAACAATGAAAACATACCTCATGATAAATTATCTCGTCCATCCCAAAAATGATATCAAGGGTTTTTTTTCTAAGAACTAAAAAATTCAAAGTATGCTCAGTATATGATAGACCACATAAGACAAATGATCCAAAGGAATATTTTTTGGGTTTATACCACGAGTAGATATAAATGATTGAAATGCACCAATATCAAATAAATCAATTAATAAATATGAATCTAGATTTATCATACCTCTTATAGTCATTGTACCCATCTCATCTTCCTTGGAAGAATCTTCCACTATGTGAAGAAGATTCATTCTGAATACCTTTGTTTGGAACCCCTTAGTACTTGAAGCATAAAATTACATTATATTTATTTTAGGAGATGATCATATTGTGACCCTATATGGAGAATAAAATATATAGCAGAACTTTTACACATATCATGAGTGTACCCATGAACTAAATATCTTGGATGCCTTAGTGAAAAATCATTTTGAATTCCCCACCTTACTACACAGAAATCATGTGAAGGGGAATAAACTAGAAATATTAGGTGGTATAGAAAATGTCTGCTATTGAGATCCACTATGAGACTCATCACACATTATCTTTCCTTTAAATGAACCCATATAACTTCCACTGGGAGAAATGAGAACTCCCATCAACCCTGATATACCATCCAGATAAAGCTCAAACATCAGCGGTCTATCTAGAACGTCAGTATAAGAAGTGATCTTTAGCCTAAAGACTTGAGATTGAATATATGGTCAAAAAACCATCTCAAATATTTGAGCCATTTGTTTCTCATTTATCACCACCTTTGAAGTAAACTTAACAAGATCTAAATATGGTCCACATACTGTTTCACTGTCCTATCACCCTGTCAGTGGCTAAGAAACACCATAGACTTTTCCAAGACCATTGAATCTTGATAAAAAAATCTTTGAAAATTAATATAATATCCTTACACTCCAAACCTTTATGTATCTTAACCATCATCATCAAATCCCACTATCTCCTTATAGGTACCTCAAGATTTAAGGCAACACACTTCCTTTTATCGAATCAGATATTTCCAGGAAGTCAAAAATAAGATCTATATTTTTCAAACAAACCTTAGCCTCTTGAGGATCATTTGACCCCTGGAAAGAAGGTTGTTTTTTGATGAAGAAACTCTTAATAATAATCTCTTATTTCATCCCATTGAAATTCTGCCACTAGATACTGAATAAGAACACAGGTTGCTACCAGTCCCATAGCATAGAAATCATGCACCACTATCTCAACACAATTCTATTCCACCAAAGGATTTTCTCTCTGTGGTTCACTAGAAACTTCCAAATATGGCCTATTAAAACATATTATCAGAGGAATGATGCTATAAACCATCAACTGAAAACGCTGAAGAATCAACAAGGATACTCATATCAATAACTCAATCATTATTTACAAGGATATCAGGGAACTCATATCACAACCCCCTCCCCCAGAGACATCGTAATGAAGGGAGAGAGATAATGAGCCCTGAGTCCCACCTCCAATAGGCTCTGGGTTTGAAACTAACACGAAGGGTATATAAAAATATCAAAAATGGGTTACCTTACCCTCTATAATAGTGGTATTGGTAGGTAAGATGAATCAACCACAAGAAACCACATGAAATGATATAAAAGAAATCCAAAACCATCCCATAATGCATGTATAGATAAAATATGTAAATATATAAGTCTATAAAGTAAATAAAAATAGAAAAATAATTTATAGACACATCAACAGTTCAAAGGTTCGAGTTAGTACTATCTAGCACACTTCGTGTAATCCTCTAGGAAACCAAAAAATCAGTTTACATATATAGGGCGATCATACAACTATACTCAGTAGAAAATATGAAGTTTCTCATGAACATGTGAAGGAAGAATACTAATGCACTTGTGAGTCAGCAGAATAACCAAAATATTTCTACTAAAAAATCCTCATACTCACCAAGGCATGCTCACCCAATAATGAAATCCAATTATAATAACATAATATGAATCATATCGATGAAAGGGAACCCCATAATTGATTTTTTGCTCTCATTCCCCAATATCATACATCCAGGAACTCACATATCTTCTGTACAACATATACCACTACTCCACAACACGTCCACATCACATCTCACCCACTGACACCTAGGCTATCACACTACATCCATTGCCATAACCTAAGTAATAAGGTAACATGAACACAAGGGAAATCAACCTTGTTTCATCCTCCTACCATTCATGACCCCATAATAAGTCTCTTCACATCACATTCACATCACATCTCACCTGAAGACACATGGGCCATCACCTATTGCACTATCAGAACTCTACCATCACAACCTTTTCATATCTACTCACCTTAAGGAGAGATTGGTAAATAGAGGGTAGCCATCCATTAATCCTCATCACCCAGATGTTGGGAAAACACACCCATATGAATATAAGTGTTTTTTTTCACATAGTTCTTGACACAGGTGGGTGAAAATAGAAAAAAATGGAATATTCAATTAAAAATATATATAAACACACAAAAAATCCCAACCAATGGGTCCACAAAAAGTACTATCCAACTCACAATGCCACAACTTTCACTTCCACCACTAAATACATAAATCCACATAACAAACAAAATATTCATGCTAATTTTAATTTCAAGCCAAGTAAAGTTAATAAAAAAATCATATTCCTTTAAATATTTTTAAACTACCAAATTTAAGTACACAAACCATTATTAGTTTATTAATTTTCTATTTTCATTCCCTAAACCAAACCAATCCATTCCAGTTCAATCAATATTAACCATCCAAAACTACCCAGTAAACTAGCATACCAAAACATAGCATAGCACAAAAAAAAAATCACATCAAACATACCAATCCGACCATCCCCACATCACCACCATCTCACAACCACATCACAAACTACCACCCATCACAACCACCCTATAGAATTTCCAAATAAACTATCACATCAATTACCTATAAAACAACCAAACAAACCATCATATCACCACCCCACAACACGACCAAAATAACCATCACATCGTCGCTCCACAATACATCCAAAAAAAACAACAACAACCTAATATTCCCTAACCACACATCGCAACACATCCCAAAAAATTATAGATTTAGAAAGGGGAATTTTGATCTCATTATGCTCCTTTATTTGGGAATTATAACACAAGAAACACTCCATGGGAAACAATTTTATTACCCAAATATATGTGGTTATAAAATTTCCATTTAGAGTGATATCACAACAACAGACAAGAAAGTTTACATATTAAAATATCCATAATACAAAAAAATACCCAATAAACACAATTTTGTCGGGGTGTTTATCCCATATAATCAAAACATCAAAATGATATCAAAGTTTTAAAATCATGTGAGTCAAACCCATTTCCCATAAAATTTCAATTGACCAATTAATTTATCCTGATTAAGCTGGTTCAATATATCTTCCTATAGATAAAAAAAGAAAACCCCTACTACATGTTGCATAATAATGTGAAATGGGGGGCTACCTCCCTCAAAGAATCTTTCTGATCTCATAGTACACCATAGGGCATAGAAGAAAATCCTATAAACCACAACCCCAAAAAGAACCCATGTATAAAGATACTCCACTTCAAAGGATCGTCGAAACACAACCCAAACCACCCCAAAACCATGGAAATATTACTGCATCACATATTTAGGGGATGAATGCAAGAAAAAAACATGAAAGGAGGAAAAATCACCTCAGATCACTAAACCTCGACCACCATAACCAAGGATTGAAGTAGGAAAAGGAGGTCTAGAAGATCCTTCAAATTTTCCTAGGATTCCTAAAAAAATAGTGAAATATTTGATAGTTGAATAGGAAAGAATAGGATGAAAAAACCTATTTGAAACTTGTAAAATGATTGGATTACAACATAAATTACACTTTTATGTCGTAAGTTCCATAAGATGTGGATATTATACCGTAAAACCCACCTTTAACATGTAAAACCCTAAAAAATATGAAGCACATTATAAAACATTCCTCCTAGGCCTTAAAATAATTTATAGTATAACTCCCCATCTTATGGTGTAAACAGATTTTATTCCCATCACCTCACTAAACACATGCCATAAGACAGCTAATTGCTAAAGCTATAAACCACAAGATTATGACTTAATACCCATTATTATGCTAAAAACCTCTGTATAGCTACACAACTATATATATAACTCCAAAAAACCTCCTAAACAGATCAATCCTCTTCTAAAGAACCTCGAATACCTCGAACTAGAAAATTAACAGGCCAAGAAAGCATGAACTGTTACATTACACACATCTAAAATGATTCTCAACCTCAAAAATCAAAACCAAACCCATAGAAAATAAAAATGGTGTTTGAAAAATCACCCTAGGAGATAACTCATAACATATACATCACATCTCAACTACTACAACCATCCAAATGATCTGCACCAAAATGACAACAAAAAAACCACCAAACCACATCACCACCTCTCATCGGGAATAACATAACACATCTGACATCATCCAAAAAATGGCCACATTACCACATGACCAAATCAACCTCAAAATTTCTCGATATAACCACAAAGACATCCATCACACAACACTACATCAACTGAGAAAATAAATTCATGAATCCAATTGTCCATGTCAATATACTAACCACCTTGTGGGGTACTAACTCACCTGCACGGTTTCAATTGTATCATAGTATAAAGAATCCTAATTAGGATTCGATCCTCCCCTCTCCATTTGATAGAATATTTATCATACATCACACCAAAAAAATCTAATATTATTAAATAGTAAGATCTAAACATTAAATCATCCAAGCAAGATGAAAAAAACTCAAAAGAAATTTGGGGACTGGGAACCCATATGTGCCTATTTATCCTAAGAACTCTCTTACAAGACACTATGTATCCACAATAAGCTAACAAAGGGAGTGATCCACCTCTGTAGAACCTTTTATCGATGATCCTAGATCTCTACTGGCCACTCCAAGATCAACTGAAATTGTTTCCATACCAACCCATGAAGACCTCACAGTTACAAAAACCAAACTCCATCATATCCCTCAACCATCACCTTTGATACCACATAGTCATGACCCCCTCCCCCAAGAGATACCACAATGAAGGGAGAGAAAAAATAACCCCCCGAGTCCCATCCCTTGTAAGCCCTAAGTTAGAGACTATCACTAAGGATATATAATAATATCACAAATGGGAGGCATTATCCTATATAATGATTGTATTGGTATATAGGATGAATCAATCATAGTAAACTCATTGAAATTGTATAAAATAAATCCAAAACCATACCACATTTCATTTAGAAATAAAAGATGTATAGATAAAAGTATCCAAAGTAAATACCCAAAAGAAAACTAAGGCAGTGAAACAGAAATAATCTAATGGTCTGAGATAGTAATATCCATAATTTTTTGAGTAATCCTCTTAGAAACCTAAAAATCAGTTTAAATATATATATGGTGAGAATACAAGTATATTCCACAATAAAACCAAATTCTCTTATGTAAATGTGAAATAATCACACTAAGGAACCCATAAGAAAACATCAGAACTACAAAAGAACCTAAGAATTCCAACTAACCAATATATATACTCACCAATTCAAACTAACCAAATGAAACAATCTTATTAGATTAACATAATATTATTCATATCGATGAAAGGGTTCCTAGAAAAACTTTCCCACTAATTTTCCACTCTCATGACCCATAATCATGAATCATGGAACTCCCATATCTTTCATACAACATATACCACCACCCCACAACATTATCACCACACATTTAACCTACAAACACCTGGGACACTACCCCATAGCATGGTATCATCACATATATCCTATAGCCACCTGGGCCATAATACCACATCCACTACTATAACTATAGTATTTGGGTATTGTGAACATGAATTGAATCAACCTCATTCCATCCTTTTACTAAGAATGACCACCAACATAAGATACCCCACATAATGGTTACATCACACATCACCTAAAGACACCTGGTCCATCACCTAACACAATATCAGGCCTCTAGTAATCACAGCCTGTGCATATCTACTTGTCGAAAGAGAGAGTGGGAAGGATTAGGTATCCACCCATCCATCCTCATATTCTGGATGCTGGAAAGAAGAATCCCTATGTGAATATATGGGTACCAACATATACTGAATGATACGGTTTGGTGCATATATAAAATGCAAGGAATATAGAAGTTATGAATTTATATCCAAACACACAAGCCCAACCAATGGGTATACAACAAGAACTATCCAACTCAAGACGTCACAACTTTATATACTACCACTAAATCTATACATACACATAACAAACACAAGCCGAAAGTTGCTTTTAATTTCAATCAAATCTAACTTCATTAAATAATCCTATTCCTTTAATTATTTATCAACAACAACATTGAACCACACAACACATTATTAGTTCATTCATTAAACATTTCCATACCATTTAAAAACCCAAACCCATCCATTTCAACCATTATTAACCAATTCCATTACTACATGTGAAACTAGAACAACACATCACAACACAATGTAAACAAACAACACATCAACCTTACCAAGCCAACCATCCTCATATCACCACTACCTCATATCCAAACCACTACCCACATTCCATCACCTCATCCCTATAGAATGACCAAAAAACCATTACATGGCCTCCCCAAAGCACGACCAAACAAACCATCACATTTTTAAAACACAACAACACTAAACTAAGCCATCATCCCCACATTCCCCAAACCCATATCAGAAAACATTTTATTAATTTATCAAAGGACATTTTGATCACATTAAACTTCTTTATTTAGGGAATTATGACACAATTCATAATCCAAGGGAAACCATTTTATTATACAAATATAAGTGGTTCGACAATTTATATTTTGAGTTATATCAAAATGACACGCAACAAGGATTCCATATCAATACAACCACATTGTAAAAAAAGTCCCCAATAACCACCATTGTTTCTAGGGTGTGTAGGAAATATAATCATATCATTAGAATAATATAAAAGCTGTAATAAAATTTGAATAAAACACCTTTCCCATTAAATTTCAATTAACAGATTAATTTATCTTGATTAATATTATGAAAGCTATATTCACAAATAAAAAAACACTCCCACGTGATGCACATTAAAATAAAGAGTTATTCCCTACCTCAAATAATATTTTTGATCTAACAAGTCACCATATAGAGTAGAAGAAACACCCAAAAACAACAACCATATAAATAACTCATCGATAAACTAAAATCAAATAATAGGATCATAAAAAACTAGCCCAAATCACCCCCAAACTGTGGAAATTCCAACATTAAGGTTCTTTGAGGGGTGAATACAATAAAAAAAAGTTTTTAAGGGAGGATAACTAACCATAGACCACAAAAAAAACCACTAGAACCAAAGGATATATGTAGAAGGAGAGATAAAATATCCTTCAAAATAACCTATGGCTCCTAGAAAAATTAAAGAAATAAGTTACATACAAAAGGAAAATAATTGGCTAAACAAACCTATTTAGAACCTATAAAACACCTGTATTACGGTGTAAATTACACTTTTATGTTGTATGTTCCACGATCAATTGTTTTATTCCATAAAAACCAAATTTTCATAGTAAAACCCTAAAAAATATAAAACAAATAGAAAAACAAGGTGCATAGGTCTCTTATTATCATACACAGTAAACCCCCATATTATAGCATAAACTGATTTCATACCCAACCCCTCGATGAAAATAAGTTTTAAAATGGTCGATTGATAAAGACATTAACCACATGCTTATGGAATAAACCCATTTTTACATTGTAAACCTCCGTTTTACAGAACAACTGAAGCTCCAACTCCAAAAAACCTCTAAAACCTCCTTATTCATCCTCTGAAGTACCTACAACACCTCAAACCATCAATAGAATGGGATGGGACTGGATGGACCATTATAATTAGATCAACTGGGAAAATACTATAATAAAATCAAACATTCTTCAAAGAAACTTTTTCCAAACACCCTTGGTGACTTAAGGATAATTATGATGAGAGTTGGTGAGACACTCGCTTGTAACTACCTCATAAGGACCAAAAATCCTTCCTCCTATATACTAGGACATAACAACTGCATACTAACTTCAAGGAAAGATACACAAAATACACCTTTGATACTACCTTTTCACAAACCATCACAAATAACCCAGTGCACTGATACCCAAACCAGTCTTGAAATAGCCCAAAGGGTATTCTTGATCCCCATGGGTTGGTGAATAGAACCTGGAACCATAAAATAATCAAGTTTTAATGGTTCTACTACAAAACAGTAGAAGGTAAAGATACAAGGTGACATGTCAACACTCCTATAGGATAATTTAATTGAATAAAATTGGCAAAACAAAACCCAAACCGAATGTTAAAAAAGGAAACAATATTAGTTGAGATAAAATCTTATAAATCCTTTGTAATAGGTAGATCACATATCCACTGGTAACCTTCATCACTCTGGGTCCCAAGGATCAAAAACATCAACCTTCTCTAAGTTCCACATTCCATATTATTGGACCTATAAAATGAAAATCTTTATATATCAAAAATAAAATTTAGTGTGTGAGCTAAAATACCCAGTAAGTCTCACCAAGTGTTCCATAAGAAAATCTACAATGACAATCCATGTATTCTTTCAATTTAAATAAAACATGGCATGGATATTCATTTTTATATTTTTATAAAGAATTATTTTAAATAAAAAATATGAAATATATATCAAAATAGGATTAAATAAACATTTTATATAAAATATTTATATAAAATAGTTAGCATCAATAAAAAATTTCAATAATCAATGGCATGTATAATCAATTCAAATAAAGAAAGAACCATTATAATAATCCCTAAAGTATATTAGTTCCTATAAATAGGGTCCTCACACTTCTCAATCATCATCATAGATAAAGGTAGGTGTACAGACTAAAATCAACATCCCATTATGGGACCCATCACTGGAAATCAGACTAAAATTAGTTTGGTTAGTGTTTTCATAATCAATCCATTACTATGAAGTTATAGTCCTAGAGTTATTATCTTAATCATCCAAAACATTCTAGTATCACATGTGCATCAAAAATATATCAATAAATAATGGAAAAATCAGTCATTTCAAATCCTTACATCATTCACAGTTCAATTTCCCAAATCCAATTTTCAATATTCCTTTTCATTTAGAAAAATCTGTTTTTATTAAATTTATTCCCTTTAAATTATATTTCAATTTAAGTAAATTTTTCTTAAGAATCATCAATAAATAATTTCATCAATTCACCTTCCAAATAAATCCAACATATTTATAAAAAACTACCCCAAAACTTTAATTTCATTGAAATTGAGTTTTTTAACAATTTCCATGCCCTTTTCAAATAACACATCAAATCTTCTCAAATTTGGGCTTTAAAATCAATTAAAAACTCATTTCAAATAAATAAAGAAATTATAACTTCAATTATATGGAAAAGACTTATGGAACCACTTACCTTTAATCACAAGTTCAAGTCAACACAACACTAACAGGATGATCTTCCAATGAAGAATGAAGGAATAAGCGATCAAGAAATAAAACCTAGATTCATGATCAATTAAAGTAGAGATTATATCTATAAAAAATATTATATCCATTAATAACATGATTATATATCACTCTCTATGGTGGAGAGAAATTGAGATCAGGAGACACCAAAAGAGAAGAGATCCACTTACCTAGAAAAGATTCAACGCAATCACTGGAGCTTTGATCCAAAAATAAATGGAGTTATATGAGTCAATTTAACCTTTTCAGATCCTTGAAGTACCATGTAATTATATTAAGCATGGAATAGGGTGATTAGGGGTTAAACCAGGTCATCTTTGATATTTGAAAATAATCTTCACAAGATTTAATTTCCACATGAACAATTTTATAGAGAGGGTGCACTGTAAAAAAACCATGCATCCCTACTATTTGGGGAATATAGTTTACTCAAGGTAGAAATGTGGTTTAGGAAAATATTATACCAACTGTGTACCCCTACTGTTTGGGGTGCAGAGTTAGTAATAGGGGCACACAATTTTGGAAAATGGTGCGCCAATCGTTCCCTTCCAAAAAAGTTCCCAAAAAAATTTCAAATGTCACTCAAAACACCCAAATATTAAACCCAAAAAAGGGGGATAAAAAAGTATCAAGAAGTACCTAAATAAAGGTAATGGTATGTTATATAAACAACTAATAGGATCATTTTTTCTATAAATTATTTTTCTAAAATTGTGTTTTTATGCGCTATGAATTTTTATTCCAAGAAGTTATGTATATTTTTGTTATACGAAGATAAAATTTATCCTTGATATGAATAATTAATTAAAACTGTTTTATATCATAATTTATTGGAAATAAGAATAGAATTATTTAATATATAAAATTCATTTTCCTATGAAAACATATTTTCATAACTTTTTATGTTCCCATTTCAATTTTAAATTTCATAATTTTAATATTCTAATATGAAATAATGAAATTAGTTTTTTGTATTTATAATGTAAACATTATATTTATATTATTTTTTGGTGTACTTATGAAAATATTAATTTTTAGGTGTATAGTAAAAAATATTGTTTTTAAAAATATTGTGACTTTCATGAATTCATTAAGGAATAAGCATAAATTAAAAATTTATGAAAACAATTTCCTAATTAAATATTTATTTAACAAGTAAATATAAATTTAAAATATAATGTAATAATTTAAATTTTGTAACCTATGTAATATTCTTTCTAAAAACGTTGTTTATGCATTAAAAATTAAAAAAAAAATAATTTTCATAAATTTCGTAAATTTAAAATTATAATTTTTTTAAAATTTACATTATAATATCCAAATTATGTAATAATGTTATTTTTTAATCATACAAATATGCTATCGAGGTAAAACAAATATGTTACCATAGTAAATATAAATTAAGGTAAAAAGTAAAATCAAAGGAGGAAAGCATAAGATTCCAAAAACCTTATCTCTAAATGAATAGTTTAATGATTTATCAAGAAGGATCCTTTTATATCTATTATTTACAACTTTTCATACACTTTAAATGTAAAAAAGGATATTCCTTACACATTAATAAATGGGTATTTGTGAAAATGATAGTCCCCTCATTCATTAAATGAACTCACATCCACCCACCTAAAAAAATTTATACCTAATAATTAATCATTAATACTAGTCCATTTTAATTCAACTATAATCCTCTTACTCTTTAGTATCACCTTATACCATTAATTTGTTTTGAATCCCTCTATTTATAAGGCCATTCCTAAGAAAATTTTCAAGTTCTCAATGTGAGTACTATCCACTATGTATATTTATATTTCTTTATTAAACCTCTAAAAAATATATTTTAACCATTATAATATAATTAAATAAATATTATTATTATAATAAAATTTTATTATTTTATTTTTTATAATAATTATCTACCCTCCCCACTTCCTTAGAAAAATGATGATGTTGTTCATGCGTACGTGTAAACTAATACCTCTATGAAGCGATGTGTTTTTTAATCACAAAAGTACATGGAGGGTTTGGAAAATTTATTTCATGAATATATATGATATTAAATATTAATATATGTCATGTATAAGATTTTGGAATTCTAAAAAAGTATCATTATAAAGTATCATGTTAATACTGGTAAATTATGCAAAATAAACTCATCATAGATTCCATTTTTTGCAAACCATACACATGAATTTCATGGAATGAAAATGGGACTTCATAAATAATTGAAACAAAAAAGTTATAATATATTTAATAATCAGGTAATTGGGTAATTTTTAACAAATAATGACCTAAAACCTCTCTATTAAGAAACACATATGAAACAGTCAAAATTACTGACATCTTATGATGAAAATAACATTAAATGACTAAAATATATTTAATACATGACTATAGTTGAATAATATAAATGGAAATATATATGATTTAGGTTATAAAATAATTTACTAAGATGGTTGTATTTATTATATAGTAGGTCCAATATCTTTCATGAATGTTGAGAGTAAATGGGAATGGTTTTCTCATCTCAATTTTCATTCATTAAGATAAGTTATATATTCACTACCTTCTTTATTTATGTTATGTATATACTACCCCATGATTATATTTTACCACATAATTCATTTAATTTCTATTATTAACAAGGAAATATCATTTTATTTCCTTTAATGGCTTCTTATTTAAATGTTACTTAAGCGGTAAGGATTCTTAGTCCCAAATTCTCTTCTTTGATAATTTTTTTAAATTATGAAATTTCTTTCATTTACATGGTGTATAATCTAACCATTTTAAAAAATTTAAAATGAATATCCTTATACTTAGTATTAAAATTTATTTTTCAAATTTTTTACTTTAGGGAATTTTTATTCAATAGATATTAAAGTTGTAAGGCTTCTCGTCTTAACTTCCCTTTAGTAATCCATGCTTTAATATTCTGAATATATTCTTATTTGATATGGTTTAATTATTTACCCATGTATTACTATAACACCACAACCCTATTATCCTAGTACCAGTGGTTATTTTATTATATCGACATAAGATACAAGGGATCTCATTTAAAAATACTGAATAATTTAGTAGTCTTCAAGAATAATTTATATCCATGATTCCCATTTTTACATTAGTAATATAATATAAAAAATTGTAATATTAAAAAATATACATCATTTAAATCATTTAGAGGTTCCTTCTTCATATACTACATAAATAAAAACAAAATGAGGTTTAGAACAAATTCTTAGTATGAGTTATATAAAGTATAATACATAATGTCGAACATCTTAAACTTATCATCGAGGCTTTGTGCTAAGACATATTATATAAATGGGAAATTCCTCAACCAAATACCCAAACTAGTTTGTATTATGAGACATATTTATTCCTAGAGGGGATAAAAAAGGCCTCTATCATCACTTTATAAGGTTAATTCATTCCTCATATTTAATTCCTAAATATTATTCCTTGTTAATAAATATCTATATTAAGTAAAGGATTCAAAATATCAATATTTCACAAGTAAATAACATTACATTCAAATTATAAAACCACATGTTGAAATGATATATAGTTTCAGAAATAATAATTTCCATGATAGAAAGAATATAGAAATTTTAGATAAAAGTAATTTCCAATTAAATTTGATCACATGAAAATAAATATTTTAAAAGAATTTTAATTATAAAAAAATTAATAAGAGATAAAATAGGAGTATGAATTCATCATAAAAGTACATTTTTAATAAAATAATGTCATTTAAAAATAAGATAAAATGGAAGAGAAACATTTAAAATAAATTTTCATTAAATAATTTTCTTTATAAAACCATTGAAAAATTGCATAAAAAGATAAATAGTGTGAAAAAATTATCACATTGGGAAAATACATTAATAACATATATGTTAAAAAGAATCATTCCTTTTGAATTTTTATAAAGAAATTAGAAAATAATCATTTTATAAAATAATATAAAGATTCCTTTCATACCCTTTAAAAATTAAAGTATATCCTAAAATGGCCTTAATAAATTATTCGTGTAAAAAATGGACTTTTGTCAAATAAAATTTAAAATATGGACATTGAAGAAAAATATACCCGATCTAAAAGTTAAATAAGATAAGATTTTAATTTAAGAATTTATTTTCTTTATTTAAGTTCAAAAGAGAGGAAAAGTTAAAACAATTCCAACTAATTAAATATAAATATGATAATAAAATAGATCAATATTTATAAATGATAAATTATATGATTATATTAATAAAAAATATAAGTAACCCCAGAAAAATGAGGTTCTAAAACAAATGATTACCTCTTTGGTAACATTAAAATTGTAACCCCTTGAAATTGTTAACTTCAATTGAAATTGTAATCATCATGAATAAATAAATATTCATGGTAAATATATCAAATGGTTAGTTTATACACCACATAAACATAAATTGGTGCATAATACCAAATATGTATTAATGGAGTGGAAATTGAGATGAAATCACTTAAAAATATCATACCATTTAAGTGATAATTGAACAATTAAGTTATTATGAATGAAAAATATAATTTCAAATAAAATAAGTGTATATAAAACCTAATAAAATTTGATTTCATTTCACACATAATCGTGGAACCACATAGTTGATTATATAAAATTATAACCCAATGAATGAAAATTGAGTTAAGAAACCCCTTACATCAAGCTTCCAATTTTTTGAAAAATATTTAACCTCCCATATAATTGTTTTAAACTTGTTATTAATTTATTAAAAAACTATATTAAAATTTATAATATCATATATTATCCACATATAGCATATTATTACACATTCATCAATAATATTTCATTACTATCATTATTTCCAGTGTTAACTACTTAGTTTTATCATGTATGTTTCATCATGGATGTTATAGTTTTTATTATAGTTTAACAATATAAATAATTATACCAATTTATTGAATATCATATTTATTCATAAGATATATTTTTTTAATCATTATTGAAAAGTGGTGATAGACAAATGAATTAATGAATGCAATTTTCACATTTTGGCGGATGGGATGAATGAAAGGTAAATAATAATTAAACTTTTTATAATAATTATTATATAAAATGTGTTATATATATATATATTCATTAAATATATCATTACTACCATCCATGTAAAGTAGATATGGAAAATGAATCATATAGATTTGTGGAGGTGGCAGTCCACATTTACATAGGAGTGACACTATCATTTTCCAATGGATGTAAAGGTAAGAAGGTAAATGATATATTATATTTAAAGAAATATATTTATTACAAAATTATAATATATAATAATTATTTATATCATCATAACCATCCAAGTAAAATTGTGATGAAAAGTGAATTACACTCCTACAAGGAGACGGTAAACTGTACGTATGCATGAGGGAAGTTTTCACTTTCTATAGAGTGGAACTTAGGTGAAAATGGTTGTAACATAATCGTAAAAATGTATAATTATATTGATTATACTATATTTATTATTTTATTATGGTTATAATAGATCCATAGGAGGCAGAATAATAAATAAACTTGAAAGGTTCTATAAAAACGATTTTTTATTCTTTGGTATACAGCCATAAGATCACTTCTTAGAATCCCATGGATTCTTATTTTAAGAAAATAAAATCTATAATTCATAAATAGATAATTTTATAAGTTCATGTTTTAGGGTTTTTTCATGTTATTTTTCTCATAGTTCTGTAAAGAAGAGAGTAAAGGGGTATCCTTTTATAATTGAGGTGAGAGGCACACTTGTAATTTTTCAGTGTTTGAAAATATTATTAAGTTAATTAATAAGAAAAATGATTAAAAATGACTCATATTATAATTTTATATGGTTTCATTCTAAATAACACCAACAAATGTGTTTTAAAAATGTTATTAGGTCATTTAATCCCTTATCTATTGGTTCAACCCCTTTTTAAACCATTTTAACCATAATTATGGTAACAAATGTTTCAATATTAAAGGATTATAATCAAACTAATAAAGTAAAAAAATAATTTCATATTTTCCCATGTGATAAATGTTTTTACCATTTCTCTTAATTATTTTCCTCTTTCAAGATTTTTATTATTTTTAAATAATTCAATAAAATATTATTTTTCATAAAACATCATTAATGACATTTTTTATGATTTAAATTTCATTTGAATTTAAACACATAAATATAACAAATTAGTTTTGATATACACTCTTTAACCATAAATTATACATTATTATTTACCATAAAATTTATCTTATTCTAGAATTCTTCCTAAAAATATTTCTTTTGAGGTTTTTAGAATCATTTGCTTTGATTTTCCTTTTTCTTCCATTAGAATTGTGTCAACATTGTCTAAGTGTTTAAGGAAATTATATAATCACTAAATATTTGAAATAAAATAATATAATTATTTGAAAAAAACCTTTAATATTAACTCATAACTAATTTTTATCCCCATGTGAATATATATGAGATTTTTAAAAGTAAGACAATGATATTTTGTATTTTTATTTACATAAAATAATAATTAGTTCATAATCAAAGATAAATAGAAGAAAGGAAAAATATTATAATTTTGTATTATTATGGATTAAATATACTTATACAATGAAATATAGGAAATTTTTGGGTTGATTTTGAGACTTTATCTTATAGTTTTAACACTGTCTTACCTATTTTACTTTTATAAAGGTAACAAATTTTTACCATGAACACTATTGATTATGGCCAAAAATAAAAAGGTCCTATTTAAAAAATTTTAAATTCATGATTCCAAATATGGTATCTATTTTTAAATATTAAATATATTTAATTGGCATCAATTATTTTTAATATAAAATCATAAAATGCAACGAAAAAAAATTTCTAAAAAAATCATCTTTAGGAATAAAAATTAACTTATATAAAAATACGGAATATTAAATATTAAAATAGAATTAATAGGATTATTATAAATAAAATGTGTTTTATATAAATTTATGAACAAATACAAAATATAATGGGACTTTTAAATTACTTGATTCAATTAAAACAAATGATAGTATTTGAAAAATCAGTATTTTTCCCTATTCATTGAAAAATGAATCACTTCCAATAAATACCCAAATTTTATCCTATGTTAATTATAATATTATGGGTTCAAAAATTATTTTTATTATATAAAATACAATTTATAAAACTATTATAATTTAAATATAATTTCCACACTCAAAATGTAATGAAATCATTTTTTGAAGAAAATGCATAAAATGACTTCCCAAAAAAATGAGTGCTTATTTACTAAGCATTCATCAATACATTTGTATTGATTAGTACCATTATAAATATATTTCATAATGTATTTACTATTATTAATACCATTAAATTCAATGCTCATTTTATAATGGTCACATTTAAATAATAATATTTTTATAAAATATCTAAACCCACTTAATGCTTGGTGTTGAGTGTTAAGAAAGATATTGAGATTATTATTATTTTAAACTAAAATTTTAAGGTGTTACATTCTTCCCACCCACCTTAAATAAAATTTTCCCATATAATTTTATCTCATCCATCAAAGGTTTAATATTTGAAAATACCTTTTCTAAAAACCAAAATTATAAAGAAGGATTATTAAACTTCTTTTAAATAGGGAAAGTGAAAAACATAAAGGTTACAAGAAATATCACATATTTGGGTTCCCAAATAAAGAGAAAATAGGTGAAAAGTAAAAATAAATTCATCAGGGGAAAACTATTATCTAAATACCAATATAGAGTGATTGAAAACATGCTCATGGGAAAGTTAATGACTACAAAACCATAAACCAGTTAGGGGTGGAAAGACCATAGATTCATTATAAATGAAGGTAAAAGGATAATTTTTTTTTATTTTAAGATCATATTCCTAAAGTTGGTGGATTATTTTAGTATTATGATAGTGAATCGAAGGTAATTTTGTTAGTTGATTTCTTTCCATTCCCTAAGAACAATATAATATTTTCCTTATGATTTAATGAATTTTTACTTTATCTCTTATTACAAGAAATGAATATTCATGATGAATTTTTTTAACCTAAAGAACTAAAATTAACATTTAATAGAGCATAACAACCATAAAATAATTACAAGGCATTTCTTATTTCTCTAAACATTTTAAAAAATGAAAATAATTATCATAAGTTATCTAATTTGGATACATCATTATATGACTAAATAATAAATTAATCTATAAAACCCTAATAATAACACCTAATGTTAAACTTAACATTATGACTCCTCCAGAATATTTTTAACCATATTCAAAACCCAAAAAATTTAAATATTTGATAAAAAATTTATCCATATAAAGAATAATGTATCCCATAATATCACATACCAAACATGTGAATACCTTGATCATATATTCTCTTAAAACATAATATTAACATGAATCCCCTTAAAACATAAAAAACATACATGTTATAAAAATTAACACAATCCTTATTCCTAAAATAAAAAACCATCTATTGAATATATTCCATAAATATAAAAATGTAATAAAATTCATAAAATCTATGCTAAATCACTTTTTCATCAAATTACAAACCAATTTTTAGGTAATTAGTACTATCCCACTTAATTTACGAATTTCAGTCATCTATTTATCCTAAACAAAGACTATAAACTCAACCTCAAGAACATATTAACCCTTAAGGATTTCATAACTTTATACTTATGACCACAAAATATAAAATCATTATTCCCCAAATAACATTTTTAATAAAACATATACTAAATTAAAGGGTTGTATTCCCAAAAATGTCTATGAAAATATCCTCAATCATGTTAAACTATCTTCATATAAAACATCAAAATGGTTATCTATGAATTTAAACTTATGACCAAAAATAGACTTATCAACTCAAAACACATTATCTTTATCCCATATCATTATTCCATATCATAGGTTTCCATAGATTCTATTCACTCATTCATCATAATGGTTCATAAAAAAATATGAATTAATACAAAAATACCCCTTAAGAGTATCCAACCAGGTGCATACTAAGGGATGGATCATCATACACAAGCATCATGACTGTGGTATATTCAACCAACTCTTTTGGGGTTTGATACCCCTAGATGTATCTACTCTGAAACCACATAAAATTTTAGTATTGATATAGGGTTGTATTTATAAGAAATAAACTAAATCTCTACCATAAAGAAACTTTTATGATATTTTCCTATAATTATATATATCCTTAAAATTTATTCATATACTTATTCTCCTTAATCTATATTTTACTAAATATAGTTCTAAAAGTTTCTATTAAACTTTATCTGATTCAAACTATACCACCCCTAACCTAGTAACCTAGAGTTTGTGGTTATTTTATTACCTTTTCATAAGATATAGGTGATCACATCCAAAAGGACAAAATAGTTTAATAGTATATATTAAACATATATATATATATATATATATATGATTCCTATTTTACATTGTAAATAAAGTATAAAACATAGTAATAGTTAACATTATGCTCCTTGAAATTTTTTAAAGATTCCTTCTTCATATCCTAGGGAAATGGAAACAAAATAAAGGTGAGCTCAAATGCTTAGTAAGTGTTACATACAGTGGAGTGTACTGTGAATAAATATGGTATAATAAATAAGTAAAGGTAATTAACTTAAAGAAAATTATATTTAATCAATAACTTAAAAATTAAGAATAATATTCTAGGAATCAATGATTATAAAATAATTACATCAAAATAATCACACAAGATTAAAACTTATACATGGATATCATAACTATTAAAATAATCAAATTGAAATCAATAAATTATTTTATAATTATGGTCTACATAATTCTAGATGTCTTAAACTTATTTTCATGTCCTTGTATGAAGGAATTTTAAATTAATGGGTAAGGCCTCAACCAAATTCCAAAACTAGTTTCTCCCATAAGACCTATCAATGCATTGATGGGATCTAAAAATACCTCCCCATAACTTACTAGTTCCAATTAATTCCACATATATTGAATAACCAATTTAAGTCATAAAAATATATTCCTTGTTAATAAATATCTTTATTTATTAATTTATATGGAAAATCAAAATTTCCTCAGTAAATCAAATAACTTTCAAAGTAAAACATCATATGTTTAAATAATAAAAACAATTTAAGAAAAATGAATATCCACGATATAAATAATATGGATATTTAAAAGAATTTTTGTGTTTAATGAATTATTATTACAATAAATTTATGGTTTCAAGATAATTTTAGTGACCAAAAAATTAATAACAGATAAAAAATGACTATAAATTCATCCAAGAAGTAAATGTGTAGTATAATCAAGTCTTTTAGAGAATACAAGAAAATGGGAGAGTATAATTAAAATTAAATTTTCATTAAGTAATTTTCTTTGAAAACTCATTAATTTTTTTTGAAGAATATAAAAATCAAAAAATGATAATAGCAGCAAGAAAATACACTAACATTATATACTTTAAAATGAAACATTCTTTTGAATATTTTATAAATAAAGTAAAAAAATGAACCTTTTAAAAAATATGATAATGATTCATTTTGAAAACTATAAAAAATCAATGATAACATTAAATTTTATTACAAATTATTTTGATTAAATAAAAATGACTTTTGTAAAACAATCTTAAAAAATATGGACATGGAAGAAAAAAAAACCTAATCGAAAAGTGAAATAAGATCATGTTTTATTTTAAACATTTAATTTATTGATTTATGTTCTAATGAGAGGAAAATTTATAAGACAATATTCAAAATCCTTAAATATATATAGAGTATATGAAAATATATTATGTTTATGAAGGATATATTATATGATTCCTTCAATGAAAAATATATGCAATTCCATAAAAATGGGATTGTAAAATAAATTTTTACCACTTTGGTAACTTTTAAATCGAAACAAATTGAAGTAATAAAATTTAATTGAAAATTTAATCATCATTAATAAATAAATATTCATGTTAAATACATCAAATTGTCAGCATATACGCCATATAAAAGTAAATAGGTGCATAGAACCAAATATGTCTCAATGGAGTGTAATTTGAGATGAAATACCTTACAAAGATCCTACCATTTAAGTGAAAATTAATAAATGAAGTGATTATTCTTTAAAAAATTAATTAAAAAATAATTTGAAATAAAAAATAATAAAATCATAGGTTATTTCACAAGTTATCATGTCATAACATAGCTAATGAAGTAGAAGTATAACCCATATAATGGAAATTAAGTTATGAAATACCTTACATCACACTTCGAATTTTTTTAACATGATTTAAATACTTATATAATGGTTTTATAATTTTTATTAATTTATATTATAACCATATTCATATTTATAATATCACATATGATCCACTTATAACATCTTATCACCAATTCTTTAACAATATTACATTATTATCATTATTTTTGGTGTTTAATGATTAATTTTCTCTTGTATTTTTCATCCTAGATATTCTAGTTCTTATTATATTTACACCATATACAAAAATATAATTAATTTATAATTATTATATTTATTTATTATATACATTTTTAGAATATTATTTTAACGTTTGATATAAAAAAATGAATTACACAGTTTATAGAGACGGTAGGCCATACACACACATGAATAACCATTTCACTTTTTGATGGATTGAAAGAAACAAATTTGAAAAAAAATTAACCTTTTAATAATCCTTATTATATCATTTATATCATATATATTAATTAAATCTCTCATTATTACCATTCATGTAAATCAGAAATGAAAAACAAATCACATCGCTTTATGGAGGTGGTAGTCCATACATATGCACAAGAAAAGTTATTGTTTTCTAATGGATAGAAAGGTAAGAATATAAATGATATATTATATTAATAAAACCATAATTATTTCATAAATATCATATATACTCATTATTCCCATGTTTATAACAATCCATGTAAAATAGTGTTGAAAACAAAGTTACACCGCTAAGTTGTGATAGTAAGCCAAACATACAGACAAGTGATGTTTTCTCTTTTATAGGATGGAAAATAGGTATAAAATAGTTTCACAATAATCTTAATAACATATAATTATATTTATGATACTATAGTTACTATTTTAGGATAGTTAAAACATATTTCTAAGAATTATAAGAAGAAATAAACTTGAAATAATAAGTAAAGATGATTACCACTTCTTTCATATACATCCTTTAGATCCATTATTATGGACCATTGGAATTGTAATTTATGAATACCAAAACCTATAATTAATATATATATAATTTTAGAATATAATTGGAATGTTTTGGTTATTATAGTTTTCTCAAAGTGGAGAAAGTAAGAGAGGGTAGGGGTGTCTTTTTATAATTGAGGTGAGTGGCATAGTTGCAATTTTTCAAGTATTTAAATTATTGTTAAGTAACATTCTTGAAAAAATAGCTCCAAAATAAATAATATTATAAGGATATATGGTTAATATATAAATCCAACCAACCATTTTAGTTTAACAATGTTTTTACGTAACACATTGAGATTTTATGATATATTTTTTAAAATAAATTAAATCCTATTGATAGCTTTCATTACACACAATCCTGAGTCTAAATGAACCATAGTATAGTATATCATTATAGTATATACCTTAAAATGAATTTATGAATAAGAATATATTCATTTATAAAAAATATATTAATTATTTAAACAATGTAACAATATTTTTTTGTAAAGTCCTTATAGGTTTCAAAAATAAACTTTTTCTTTAAAATGGTTTTTATTTATTTTTATGATAAAATAATATAATTTTTTTTACACTAGTATAAAATTTATTTTAGAAAATAAAATTAATTTTAAAAATTAAAATAAAAATTTTATCTTAGAGAGAATTTTTTATATTTTTCTAAAAAGATTTATTTTTCGATGAATAGTGAAAATATTGATTTTTATTAAAAATTGTCTTTGAGTTTAAGGCATTGGAATAGTTTAATTTGGATTAAAATTGTTATAAAAGTAAAATTAGTTTAATTATATTATTATTAATCCAATTTAGGTTATTATAACTAGTTTTATGTTGAATTTTGATATAATTACTTTTAATACTTAATAAAACTATTTCTTTAGAAAATGTTTCTCATCGCGATTGTGGGTTTATTTTTAAGTCAACTTATACCAATTTTTTAGTTGAATTTAATAAAATTAATTCCATATTTTTAATCATAATAATTAATATTATTTATCAAGTTCAAATTAATTTTTTTTCATAATGAATTGTAAAAATATTAAAAATCTATTACTGCGGTTAAGGCTAAAACTTGTTAATTGGGGGTTAGACTAAAAATATATGGGTTAAAATGAGACAAAAACTGGTATAATTTATATTATATTGTCATATTTAAACCATATATAAATTAATATTTTTGAATGGTTTGTTTTTAGATATTTTTTAGAATTAAATGTTAATATATTTTATTATTTTCACTATTTTCATGGGTGTCGTCTCAACCACTAATAAAAGGAAAAACCTTATTATCTCCTCTCCAAACTTCGATAAACATTTGTTTTGGCTATTACCTATCCAAATAACTTCATTTCCTCTCTTAAAAGTTCCTATAATTCCTTTTTTTATCCAAAATATATCTTAGGAAGGCTTTAGGTATAAAGTTAAAGAGGTTGTCTAAAGAAGAGGTACAGTTCTTAACCACGTGTTTTCAGTTTATTTCTTCTTATAACTTAGTAAAATATTATTAAACCATGAAAAAATAATAATAATAATATGTTACATATAATAATATATTATTAGGTTAACTTTATAGCCTATATCCATCTCTTATTCCATCAAATGAGAAACAAAACCATCAATCATGTGTACGACATATTACCGCCTCACAAACCGATGTAATTCAATTTCCATCACTGCCTATCATGAATATATATAATAATTGATTTGATATATATATATATATATGATATTTATGTAATAATTAAACTTCATTAATTAGAATATCAAATGTACCTTTTTACCTTCCAATCCATTAGAAAACAATTTTTTTATTTGTGCGTACGTGTCGACTACCGCCTCCACAAAGCGATGTGATGTTTTTTATTTTATATTATAATGTATGGTAATAAAGATAGATTTATTGAATATATATGATATATATTGTATTAAAATTATTCTTTAAAGTTTAACTATTTTTAAATTTACTTTTTCACATTCTTCATAAAATGAAAATAGTGTTCTTGTGTTTGTACGGTCTACCATCTCAATTAATTATATAATTTATTTTTCTATATCTTAATTTAATGGATTACTTAAAATAAATACATAATGAATATATATGATTTTTATATAATTGTTAACATTTTTTATATTGTTTAAACATTATCAATGTACAAGTATTGAAACTAAAGAACCATAACATACCTAAGAAATGGTGTTATTACCAGGAATAGTGATTTGAATAAATAATTATTAATAAAATAGGGATAAAATATTACAAATAAATCATATATGTTATGATATATATGATTATTTTTATATAGTATATTTATAATAAATCAATATTTATTATAAATGAGGTTCAGAAACATATGAAGGAATTTAAACCTGAAGTAATGGTTTATTTCACAATCTCATAATTATTTGGGATTGTTTATGTTTAAGACTCAATTTTGAGTATTATTTGATATTTCTATATTAAAACAAATTTAATTTCTTTTATTTTGGTTATTTCTATAAATCAAACTGTTTCCTTTCATGTTCCACTCTTTAAGTACTCAAGATATAAAAATAACTTTTTTAGGGGAAACTAAACTTTTTTTTCTACTCGGTCAGGAATATATCCCCTATCCATATTTTCCCAAAATGTCTAAAATATTTTTTTAAAAATATAAAATGATTTATTAAATAAATTTATAACCATGTTTTATTTTTTACATAATTTTTTAAAATGAATCTTATTTTCTATTTCCAAACAATGTACTTTGTCATGACCCCCTCCCCACAAAGTGTACCCCTCTTGAGCTGAAAATGAGAGGAGAGAGATAGTGACATCTGAGTCCTTCCTCCATTAGGTCCCTGGTTGGTGACTAGCACCAAGGGTATAGTAAACAGACAAATGAGAGACATTACCCTCTAATATAACACATGTGAAATAGAGTAATAAGATAGAAACCAACCAAATCCAACACAGAGTGAAATATAAAATAAATACCAAGTACACATATATAATGTTATGAAAGAACTACTACAACTAAAAGATAAAACTGTAAGTACCAAAATAAAGTAAAATAGCAGCAACCACAATGCCCGAACAGCTTCTGAAACCCCAAGCTAATAGTAACCAGCCTGATCTCCAACCTGCTCCAAGTGACCTAAAAAATAGTTTATATGTGTGTTGATTGAGTATAACAGTATAATCATTATGATCCTCCACATAGCCTCTCATGAAAATGTAAAGAAAGTAGGCTAAATCACAGTGAACAACAACTGAAACTATCTTGTCACCCAAACATGTATACTATGTTTCCAGCCTCACCATATATACTTTCACCAAGTATCACATATAATATTATATAATATATTAAATAATTTCAATGATTCCCTACTACCACTTCCCCACCAGTTTTTCACTTTTCCAAAACGTCACACGTCCTAATCATTTCCCTCTAAAAAGGCTACCCCGCAGACACCTAGGCATAGCACCACAACATGCACCTCGTGATACATAACCACTACAACCACATAAAAAAATAACCATGTAGTTTTCGGGATCCACCACAGCTCACACAACAAGTATCATACATCGGGTATTATACCTTAATCCATTACAACCCATAGGCTGTGTAAGTATCCTCAAGCCATCACAGCCTATACACATGATAACTATAATAGTCCATATGATACTATATCCAGAATATGTGTGTGTGAATACCCACAAGAAATTATATCCCTTTACGCAAATATATAGGGAAAGCCAACTGCTATGCCTACCATCATAATAACTATCAAGAGAAGAGAGAGGGGCCAAAGGGGGTAGTCAACCATCCATCCTCCCACCAGAATATTGGGGAAAAGACCCCCAAGGCTCAGAATCCTTGATGTTTCAGTATCCCTAACCGATAAAGTGGGGTAGAATATAGAAACACAAAAATTATAGGATATAATATAGCTCACAACCACACAATGGGAATAACCTAGATTTAGACTTAACTACAGCTAACGTCGCTCAGACTCATCGATTCCACTGCTAAAACAAGATATCTTTTAAGCACACAACTATTTAAAATGGTTTATTAAATCATTTTTTTCCTTTTAATAATTTTCACTTTACATTGATTAATTATTTACCCATTATTTAACCATTATAAATTTCACATTACATTTCATTAGCATCATAATAAAATTTCGTGCCCTCCAGGCATAACCAACCAAGTCCATAGTTCCTTTAAATTGCAACCTCAACATTACATCCCAGTAGGCTCCAACCCCATGGGTTAACATCAATTATTCAATCATTTATCAATATCATTATCACTTTCCCATATCCCCATGCATTCTAGAAAAGCATTCTAAGCTACGAAACACAAGGGGATCAACATAGTGAGTATGTGAACTACTCATCCAGTCTTTACCACCTATAACAAGAGCGTAGACCCATTCATCCTTGAGAAGCTAACCATGGAAAGTACATGGAATACCCCAAAAATCTTCACCTCTTTTGGAAGGAGAGTAAGAAAAAATAGATGCCTCAAGAATTGGGGAAAGTAAAGCAGATAACAAACAATAGGTTTAATAGTAACCATTTTCACATCAACGGGTAAGCCCAGATTCAACCCATTAAATCTTATTCAGTGTCCTCCTCGACACCCACATGCATAAACCAATGCATATCTACACTCTAGCCATCAAATATTGACACCACAAATTTTCCTCCCTACCCCCACATACCACAACAACCCTCCAGGATCAGCTATACCAGGCTCACACTACAACACAAGTAGTAGGAAATAAAAAATAGTAATTGGGCTCTTGGCCCTAAATAAGGCGTTAATCCTTCACACAAAATGATCACTCACAGCTCCAAAGAATAAGTCACTTTTCCTTTAAAATAAGAAGGGTAACTTAGAACCCTTCAAGGCATTATCATTATCACAAAGCCAGCTCTTTATTCCATATTGAATTAACCAATTCAATTAAACATGAATAATTGTATCCATTTGATTATCATCAAATTACAAAAACAACTGAATTCATTTACATTCCTCTTTATCTTTATCCAATTAATTTATAACTAATCCTGAATTTATGTTCTTTATGAATTCCATCAAGAATGACCTGCTAACAAGAAAAGCATAGATATCACACAATCTAACAATCTATAGTAGAACCATTATCACAATATAAACAAATAACATATGATAGTTTCTAATTATTTAATCCAGTTCAAATATTTATTATGTCAATTCCATTGTGATATTGTGGGCTAAAATATTCAAACTCCACTATTACACGTAAAATAATATAGAATCCATGAATTCCCTACCCCAATGGTTTCCGACATTCTTTAAATGAGAATGGGCCAACACAATGGGTTACGATCACCTCTCCTGTAATGACTGCATCCACCTGAGGATGCCATGACATAATCACATCAACCAACACCCAAAGATGGAGAATAAGTGCCATAACATGTAAAAGAGAAATAGGAGGAAATGGATCAAAGAATCCACAAGAACATAGATTGAACACACCTTCTTTCAAAGATGAGTCGACACTTGATGCTTTCACCAAAATAGGGGGTGCACATGCAGTAAGAAAAACTCTAGGGAAAACCCAATCCAAGGTCCACAACACAATCACACATATCCTCGGTAAATAAAGGGTTTGGGTGCCTCATACCAAGAAAAAAATGAAGAACAAGGAAGAATGTATCTTGGTCTTTTGAAAATCCAAATGGGGCATCCATTTAGATATGGTTTAGATTTTCCATTAAAGGAAACTTTCATCAATACTATGCGGTTTTACCAAGTAAAGGCACTAGGTCCTTTAATAAAATTAAGATAAGAGTTATGGGCTTTGAATCAACATTCAATCCATCAAAATAAGGCTTGAACATGTTTTATGTCAAAGAAAACATCAAACGGGAAAAACTATAGGAAGCTAGAACAATTGTTCACCTGTTGATCTAGAAACACTATAACACCTACCGACAGAAGAAGATAAATCTCTGACATCAACATTTGAAGATGACTCACCAATATATGACTCACTGATAGATGAATATGACTCACCAACAAATGACTCACTAATAGTTGAAGATGACTCACCGAAATTTGACTCACCAACAGTTGAAGATGACTCACCAATAGTTGAAGATAACTCATCGATAGTTGACGATGACTCACCGAAAGATGACTCACCGATAATTGAAGATGAATCACTAAAAGATGAATCATTGAAATCACTTTTCACATCTATCTCTCCGACATAACTATTCACATATGTCTCACTGACATCACTATTCACATCTATCTCACCGAGAACACTGTTCACATCTATCGCACCGATAGCACTGTTCACATTTGTCTCACTGACATAACTATTCACAAAACTGGAAACATTTTTCACAGAACTGGAAATTTTGAAATATGTTAGAAATAACTCACATTGGCCTCCCAGAACACTTAAAACACCATATTTTTACAATGGAGTGGACTGTAGAGGTCTGGGCCATTACATCAGATACCTCTCAAAACATTCTCGTCCTCAAGAATCCAAAACCAACCCAGAGAGGAAATAGAAAAAGGGTCTAAAAAACCACCCTTCAAGATACCTCTCAAGGATCTTTCCACCAAATGAGCTCAACCACTTCCTCAAAGGAACAACACAAAACCACACGAAAACTATAACAAGATCCTAACTACTCTCCCTAGGAAGATACCTCTCAAAAGAGAGCAAGACACAAAAAGATAAACAAGATAAATCCATCCCACAAATAGAAAATGTCTATAAAAACAAAAAGAACATCATTATAGGAAAATGGATAAACATCAAACAACTCATGGTACTGAGCACGTATCTATGACTCATGTTCCCAATTACTCTCTTCCATTCCACCGTTTCTCCACAAGACACAAACTAGGGGATATCACTTCTTTACAACAAACTCTCCTTATGGTCCTAGATCTCTAAAGGCCATTCCTCAATGGTCACATCATCGTTGACATTGATCTTATCCCAATCGATTACATGAGAATCTTTATGAAGATAACAATGAAGCTGCGACATTTGAAAAACATCATGTATCCTGATCATCTATGGGGGAAGTGCTACCCCATACTCCACATCTCTAACATGATCCAAAACCTCAAAATTCTAAGCAAACTAGAGATAAAGCTTACTCCCACAACCAACCCTTTGCTGCCCATGAAAGGGATTCACCTTAAGAAACATGTGATCCCTAGTGTCAAACTCCAAAGGTCGACTCCTATGATTGATATATAATTTATGATGATCTTATGCTGCCTTCATCTTCTCATGAATCACCTAAACCATATCTGTCATGCTCTGCACTAGTTCTGGATTGGAATTGCATACTCTCCAACCCCATTCTAGCATAATGAATAATGTCAAGTTCATCTATATAAGGCTTAAAATAGTTCCATACTAATGGTGGAGTGGAAAATATTTTTGTAGTATCACTCTACTAAGGGTAAGTTCCTCATCCACGAACCTCCAAAATCTAGGACACAAGAGTGCAACATTTCTTCAAGAGTATGGATGGTTCACTCTATCTGATCATCTGTCTGTGAATGAAAATGAGTGCTAATGCATATATGAGAACTAAAAGCATGATGAAGAACTCTCCACGCCCTGGAGGTAAAACGAGGATCTTGATCAGAAATGATCATCCTAGGGACTCCAGGGAGCCTCACCACCTCCTCGAGATACTCAAAATCTTCCTAACACCGATCGATCCACACGAAATCCTGATCCTTTCTGGTCAGTATTGTTAGAGGATTCGAAACCCAAGATAAATTGACTAAGAACATCCTATAATAGCCTGAAAGACCAAGGAAACTAAACACCTCTTCCACTGTCTTTGAGGCCTCCCAAGACACAACTACTTCTATCTTCAACGGATCTATAGAATCTCCATGCTGGGATATGACATGCCACATGAAACAAACTTCTCGACCCTAAAAATCACAATTCGACAACTTCCCAAATAATTAATATCGATGAAGAACTCCAAAAATGGCTTGTAGATTCTCTAAATGATCCTCCTCATATGTGGAGTACAAAAGGATATCATTAACGAAGAACACCAAAAATTTATCCAAGAACTCATGAAACACGGTGTTCATCAACCCCATGAACATATATGGAGTATTCGTCACACTGAATGACATCAAAATGAACTCTTAATGCCCATGACGATAATGAAAAGTAGTCTCCAGGATATCCTCATCCTTCACACACATATGATGATATACTAACTGAAATTAGATCTTCAAGAACATGATTTCACCCTTCAGTTAATTGAATAAATGATCAATCTGTGAAAGAGGATATAGATTCTTCACTGTCACATTGTTCAAGTGATGATAATCGATACATTACCGGAAAATTATTTCATCCTTATTCATGAACATAACTGGTGCAACCCATGGTGACAAGCTTGGCCGAAAAAAACTAGACATCAACATACCATAGAGCTATATACACATCTCCTGCAAATCATAAGGTTCAATATTATATGGAGACATCAATATAGGAGACACGCCTAGTTTCATCTCGATCCAAAACTTGATCTCTCATCGTGGGGGTAATACAGCAACCCCTTCTGGAAGGACATTAGGGTACTCAGCCATAACCCTAGTAAGTACAAAATACTGAATATATAATGTACTCAGTATCAGCTTAGTCATCAAGGATGTCAATGAAAGAACACACCATTGACCCATTTGAGGGTGTCATTCTCTAACAAACACCACTGGCTCTCCATCAGCATTGAAGAACACCACCCAAATCTTGAAGAAATATATGATAGTATACACTAAATTAAACCAATCCATGCTATGTATGATTTCATATGGTTGTATTCTTAAACATAAGAAATCTCCCTAAGAGCGGTGCTTCCCCAGAACTATCTCACAATCTCTACATTGTTCAAAAAAGTCAACTCAGCCTACAACTAGATTAGTCAATGCCAAGGGCACTAGAAGCCTCTCTACCTCAAGTCCTAATGAATAGAAAAGGGCAGGTGATATGAAGGAGTGTGTCACTCTTGAATCAAAAAAGTCATAAACCCAAATAGAAAACAATCAAAGGGTACCATGAATGATGTATGGATGTCCTAGAGCTAGAAACAATAAAGTAGGAAGCTGAACAAGACATTCTCTACAGCCTCTCTAACCCTATTTACTACCACCACCATGGTCGTGCTCCACTATCTGAGGATAGGGAGAATCCCTAGGATATCCTCTACCTACCCCATCTATAATCTGATGATCCAATGATGGTGTAACATGCTTCTACTTCCTCGGCTGAAACTACCTCAATAGAGGAACCTGAAGTGGAACACCTGACGCACGTTGACTGCTAAGAAAGTTTGGGCACTCTCTCTATTGATGACCTCAGAAACCACAAGAAAAATAACTGTTTAATCCCTTGGAATAGGCCTGAGAGCCACTCCCCCAAGATAAATGAGATACTGAGGGCTGGTACCTACCCCTGGTTGAACAAAAACTCTTATTCCCTAAAAACTGGGAACCCCAGACCACATCTCTTCTTCATGAGGAATCCTGATGACTCTCCTCTCTTGATGATCCAGTTCTTCCTAATGTCCTCTCGATGACCTTATCCCTCTCCAACACCTCATGATAGGTCCTCAACATAAATGGGGTGACCTGGCGTAGGATCTTTGAATAAAAATCATCCTTAAAATGCCTATCTCTTTCCTCCTCATCTAGAAATAGGTCTGAAGAATATCATAAAAAGTTCTTGAAACATATCCCATACTCTCACACACTGGAGCTCCCCTGTCAAAGGGTAACCAGTGACCAAATAATGGCGTCATTTTTGGTGGAAGAAAGAAAATCAACTCTGAAAATTTCTCAGAACTCCTCCCACGAGACTTCTGACTGCTAACGATCCCCGAGGAATAAGAACCACCACTGCCTTGCTGCTCCAAAAATCACTATCACAACCAAATACACCCAGTTCTCCTTCCAAGTATAGATCAAGCTGAAAGATATCTTAACCTCCTCCAACCAATATTCCATGACCGCATTTGAAATGAAGCCCTCACACTTCTACAGACTATGGAATTGAAACTGTCAGTGTCCTCCTCCATGTGTTGTCGTCGTCAACCTCTACTCTATGGAAATCAACTAATATATACTGTTGAACATCTTATACACAAAGCTAATGAGAATGTCGTCCTAGAGCCATACCGAAAAAAGAACAAATAGTTAGATCAACTAAAACTATAATACGCAAGACTTAACATTAATAATTTAATTGTTTTCTTTTATTCATTTTAGGTTAACCTATCCCAACGTATACCCATTCAAATACAGGCGCAAAGAAAATGATGCATGATCCTTTCCTAGGTCTCTACCCAGAAATTAGTATCACCTCATTTGGTAGCCACTATAATCATAAAATTCCATTCATCAGATAACAGGGGGCCCTAAAAACTCGTGTCTCATCCAGTCTTCTATTTTTACAGCTCTTGATAAACTTAGATGACATCATTTCCCTACAACCCATGAAACCTCACCTATGACTAACTCCCAAATCCATCATATCCCTCAACCAAACCTCTAATACCACTCTGTCACGACCCCTCCCCAAAAATTGTACCCCTCCTAGGCTGGAAATGAGAGAAGAGAGATAGTGACACCTGAGTCCCGCCTCTAGCAGGCCCTGGGTTGGTGAATAGCACCAAGGGTAAACTAAACACACAATTTAGAGGCATTACCCCCTAAGAGAACACATGCGAAAGAGAGAGATAAGACAGACATCGAACAAATACAACTCAGACTCCAATATAAAAGAAATCCAAATTACATATATGTAATGTCATGAAAGAACTACTACAACTAAGATGAAAAACTGCAAGTACCAAAAGAAAGTTAAACAGCAGCAACCACAAAGCCTAAACAACTCCTCCAACCCCAATCTAGTAGTAACCAGCCTAATCTCGAACCTGCTTCAAGTGACCAAAAAATAGTTTATATATACGTAGGGTGAGTATAATAGTATACTTAGTAGGATCCTATTTATACCCTATCGTTTAAAAGTAAAGAAAACATGCTAAAGCATAATGAACAACAAGTGAAACTAATTCGTCACTGAAACAAGTATAATATGTTCCTAACCTCACCATGACCACTCTCACCAGGTATCACATACAATAGTATATAATATAATAAATAATATCAAGGGTACCCTACTACCACTACCCTTCTGGTTTTCTTGTTTTCCCCAATGTCGCACATCCTAAGTATCTCTCTCCAAAAAGGCTGGCCTACAGAAACCTAGGTGTAGCACCACAACATGCACCTCATGGAATACAACCACTACGTCCACATAACCAAAGTACCTAGGTAGTTTCTGAGATCCACTATAGATCACATACTATGTATCATATGTTAGGTATTATACCTCAATCCATTACAACCTATATGCCGTGTAAGGATCCTCAAGCCATTCGATCCTATACAAATTACACATATAATAGTCCATAAGAAACGGTATCCAGAATATATGTGTGTGAATAACCACAAGCCACTAAATCCCTCTACATACATATATGTGGAAAGCAAACCATCATGTCTACCAGCACAATAACTACCAAGAGAAGAGAGCAGGGCCAAAGGGGGTAGTCATCGATCCATCCTCCCACTAGAATGTTGGGGAAAACACCCCCAAGGCTTAGAATCCCAGGGGTGTCAGTTGACCTAACCGACAGGGTGGGATAGCATATAGAAATACAAAAAGTACATGATATAATATATGTCATAACCACACTATGGGAATAACCTAGTCTTAGAATCAGCTGCAGCTAACGTCGCTTAGACTCCCATCTACCACTACTAAGATTATATATCCTATAAGTATACAACCATTTAAAGAGATTTATTAAATCATCTTATCTCTTTTAATCAGTTTCAATTTACATTTATTAATTATTTAACCATTAATTAACCATTAAAAATTCCACATTACATTTCATTAACATCAAAAAAAGTTCAATTCCCTACAGGAATAATGAATGAAGTCCAAAATTACTTTAAATTATAACATCATCAGTGCATCCCAACCAGATCTAACCCCATGGTTTAAAATAATTTATTAAATCAATTATTAATAGAATTATTACTTTCCCATATCCCCATGAATTATAGAAAAGTATTCTAACCTACCAAACACATAGAGAGTAAGAAAAAATAGCTGCCTCAAGTAGTGGGGAAAGTAAAGAAGATAAAAAACAATAGGTTCAATAGAAACCACTTTCACATACATGGGAAAGCCCAACTTCAACCCATCCCATCATCTCTGGTGTCCTCCCTAACACCCAAATTCATAAACCGATGAATCTCGCCACTCTAGTCGTCAACAAATTCCACCACCACTGGTCCTTCCAGCCCCCACATACCACAACAACCATCTAGGCTCAGACATACCAGGATCACTCCACAACACAAGCAGATGTAAAAAACAACAGTAACTGGGATCTTTTACCTAAACAAGGAATTCAACCTTTAGAGAAAAATATCACTCACAACTTCAATGAATAAGGTTCTTGGCCTTTAAAAGAAAAAGGGTAACTTAGAACCCTTCAAGACATTATCATTATCACAAAACTGGTTCTTTATTCCATATTGAATCAACCTATTTAATTAAACATGCACAACTACAACCATTTTATTATCATCCTATTACAATAACTAGATTCATTTACATGCCTCTTTATATTTAGCCAATTAATTTATAATTAATTCCAGATTTATGTTATTTACCAATTCCATCAAGAAGTACGTGCTTACAAGAAAGTCATAGATATCACACAATATAGAAATCAAGAGAAAAACTGGTATCACAGTATAAATAAATAACATAAAATCAATTCCAATTATTGAATCCAGTTCAAATATTTATTATTTCAATTCCATTGCGATTCAGTGGGATAAAACATGATAAATCTTCTACTGCATGTAAAATAATATAAAATCCAAGAATAACCTACCTAAAAATATTTTTGACGTTCTTTGCATGATAATGGGCCAACACAATGTAATAAAATCACCTCTCCCACAATGAATGCATCCACCTGAGGATATCATGACACAGTCGCATCAACCGACACCCAAGAAAGGTCCATTAGAAAGATGTATAATAAGTTCCATAACATATCAAGGAGAACTGGAAGGCAATGGATCAAAGAACCGACAAGAATAGAGACAAAACATACCTTCTATCAAAGACAGATCGACACTTGTTTCTTGCACCAAAATAGGGGGTGTTCATGCAATAAGAAGAACTCCATGGAAAACCCGATCCAAGGTCCACACCACAATCACACGTATATTTGGGAAAGAAATTTTCTTGGTAACTTGTACCATTAAAAAAAGATGGAAGAACAAGGAAGAATATATATTGTCATTTTGAAAATCTAAATGGATAATTCATTTAGATACCATTTGGATTTTCCATTTAAGGTGGATCTCATCAATACTAAGTGTTTTTATCTTGTAAAGGCACTGAGACCCTTATAAAAATTATGATATGAGTTATAGGCATTATATAGGCCTTAAATCCCTTAAAACAGGGCTTTGAATGCATTTTACGTCAATGAAAACATCAAACATGAGAAACTATAGGAAGCTAGAAACACTATTCACTGGTTGATCTTGAAACACTATAGAACCTGTTGATAGATGAATATGACTAATCGATACTGACAGTTGAAGATGACCCACTAATAGATTAATCACCGAGAGATGAATATGAATCACTAATAGATGACTCACCAAAAGATGACTCATTGACAGATGACTCAATGACATATGAATCACTGATAGTTGAAGATGACTCCCCGAAAGATGACTCATCGAAAGTTAAAGATGACTCACCGACAGATGACTCACCAACAATTGAAGACGAATCACTAAAATATGACTCACCAATAATTGAAGATGACTCACCAAAAGACTACCCACTAACAGTTGAAGATGACTCACCGATAGATGACTCGCTGAAAACACTATTCACATTTGTCTCATCGACAGCACTGTTCACATCTATCTCACCGACAACACTGTTCAAATTTGTCTCACCAAAAACACTGTTCACATCTGCCTCACCGACAGAACTGTTCACATATGTCTCACCGACAGCACTGTTCACATCTATCACATCGACAACACTATTCAGAATACTAGAAAGATTGTTTAGAGAACTGTAAATTTGGAAAAGTGTTAGAAATAAGTCACCTTGGCCTCCTAGAACATCTCAAACACCAGATTTCCACAAATAAATGGACCGGAGAGGTCCGGGCTATTACACACTTTTTGACATTTTTACCAAAGTGTGAAAGGAATTTTTTCTAACTTAGAAAAAAATGAAGAGAATTTATTTCCATATTAAAAAATAAATTTTTGATGATTTTTTTTGTAATTTAATAAGGTTCCATTCAAATAAAATGCTTTCCTAAACATTTATATAATATTTTAGACTTAAAATAAGTGATTATAAAGTTAAAAGGTTTTTTTTTCACAAAAAAAACTTTTTATATTTTTAAAATATTTCATGTATTTCAAAATCATTTGTTCAATATTATTGTGAGGAAATACTATACTTGTACTATACACAATATTTATTTGGATGGTTTATGATTATTAATAATAGGGAATGTACTGATATTCTGTATTCAAGTTCTTCAATTACAGACAATTATTGTTTTTTAAGTCATATCGATTATGTTTTATTGTTTATTCATATAATTAATTCATTGGACTTATTAAGAGAAGGTGGGACCATAAAATAATATATGGTATTTAATGTGTTTCAAATGTAATGAGAAATTAAATTATGTATCTAGTTTACCATGACTTTAAAAATATTCAGTATTTTGATATGTGATCACTTGTATCTTATAACAATGTAATAAAGTAACCACTTACTCTAGGATACTAGAGATAATGTCTTTATATTTGGTATTAGGGGGAGGTTAGTAGAAACTTGGGAAACTAGATTTACAAAAAAATGGAAATATAACCCTATGATTGACTTTGAGGATAATTATAATTATATGATAACATCATAATGTTTTGTTAAGGTATATTTTAATGTTTTTTCTTAGAAATGACTCCATATCTAAATAATACAGGTGGATATGGTTTCAAAACAGATTCTTCTAGGGGTAATAACCCTAAAAACAATTTGTTTGAGTATATCTTGTCCATTACTCTAGTGCATGGAGAACATAATCTCATTGCACATCTAGTTTCACACTCTCGTGGGATATTAATTGGTTAATTAAAATTTTCGTTACAAACCATTATGATGTATTTGAAAGAATTTTTATGATTTCTGAATATTCACAAAGAAATCATGTTTATGATTCTAAGATTATTTATGCATAAATTTCCTAATTGATGTTATGTGTTTCCCGATTTTTGAAATTATACATTATGGTTCATTATTTTATAAACTAATATGTTGTATGATATTTTTTAGAAATATAACCTAGTGAAAGGAAGGGAAAGTGTATCAATGCCTGTAATCTATATAGGGATTTCCCTCCTGGGAAAGATAATGAAGCTACAGATACAGTTGAAGCTACAACTGAAAAAATTAAAACTATATTGGGAAAGATACCTTAGGTTATAACCAATAACCTTTCCAATATGGATAATCTTTCTTATCCACATTGTGATGTAACAATGATAGACTTCTTCATTCATCAATAACCTCTATAATTCAATGGGACTACAAATACATTTTTAGCTGAGCAATGGACAAGTTCCTTAAAGAAGATATTTCTCAAATTAGGAAATAGTGAAAGGGAGAAGGTATTTATGGTAGTTTATCACATCTAAGGGGATTTGGTTGGTCGTTAATTCAAAAAACTAAAGATTAATTTCAAATTTTGATCATGCAATGGAAGGATTTTAAGGAAATTTTGCTCAAAAAAATATCTTCCTCGTGAAAAATGGGAAGATATGGAGAGACAATTCTTGAGTCTAAAAAAAGGAGAGTAAAAATTTACATGTATAAAGATAACTTTATAGGGTTTTGAAGGCATAATGCAGACTATATATGTAACCTAAAGAGCAAGATAGATCATTTCTTATATGGGATTAATCTCATCCTTCACAAGGTACTAGTATCTAAAAAATTCTCATCATATTAGGATATAATATAATGTTATATAAAGATATATAAATAATTATCTATGCCTTATAGAATAGTTGGAAAGAAACAAAAGAAAGGGATAGTATAGGAAAAAATAGATAAGGTGAATTTTCCAACTTGTGAAACTTGTGGGAATAAATATCTTGCTACATTATTAAAATGATATGGTGTTTGGTTAAAATGTGGAAAAAGGTTATCATTCTAATAAATTCAAGGGTAATGGACAATCCATGAAATTATGGTGCTTTAACTACAATATATGGAGAACTATTATAACCAATTAATCAATTTTCAAGGGAAATTACCAAAAATGAATCTAAAGGTAGACGATCATGCTTATAAAATTACTATAGTCAATTTGGAAGTTCCTAGAGACATAGTGAAAGTTACACTTATCATCCACTCTGGGATTTCAATTTTTTTATTTGATTATATGTCTAAACATTCATTTTATATCTAAATAATTCTCTAATGTTATCCCATCACCACCTTAATGATTAGATATTGATTTGGTTGTGAAAACTTATGGTGGTAGGATTACCAAATATCAAGTATATAAATCCTCTACGAAAGAAGTTTGTGGGATGGTTCTTCCTGAAAATATTATTATTATTCCAATAGTTGAACTTTACATAATTTTTAGTATGGCTTGGCTCTCCTAGTACAAATCCCATATCAATTCTCGATCAAGGTAAGTCACATTCGATATTCTGAATCAACCATCAATCATCTATCAGTACGAGGATGAACCTATACACCCAATAGAAATTGCATCTATCATATGGGTTTTGATACCTATTAATGATGGATATTTATCTCAAATGGTTAGGGATAAAATCAACATTGAAAAAGTCCCTACTGTTTGGTAAAATGCTGACATGTTTTTAAAGAATTTCTAAGTCATCCCCTGAATCATAAAGTTGAGTTTTCAATTGAACTCATACCTAGTGTTATGTCTATTTCAAAGACTCCATATCGAATGAAATTGATTGGGTTACATGAATTAAACAAGAAAATTTAAAAGAATATAGATAAGTGATTAGTTTTTATTAGTTGTAACACCCTGATATTTTATAATTTATTCCACCTTAAATAAATTTCATTTCTTAAATATATTTCCTTGTATGAAACAACGAGTTTAAACGAACCATAATATAATTCAAAAATATTATTAATTAATGTGATAGTTATTACTTAACCAATTTATTGGAGGGTATAAATAGGAATAAAAAAATTATGATAATTTTATTTTTTACCCATGTATAAAATAAATTCATTGGTTATGAAATTATTATAAATTAAAAAAACAACATTTGAAAGTAAAATAAATGTTTTCCCTAAAGACTATTTTTATGCGCGCAATGTGTTTTTATCATAATGAATTAAAATAATTAAAATTATTGAATTATTTTAATTAAATTAATGTAATATATATTTAGTAAATTTTTTATAATTCATCTAATATTTTTTCTAATCATGAGATAAAAATAAAACCAGTTTTATCATCAAAAAAATATGTGTTGCTAAAAAGTGGTTTCATCATGTTTTGTGCACTTATTTCAAAATTAAAATATACAAAATTTAGAAAATTTATTTTAAAAAATAAAATTAATTTTTTAAATCATCATTTCAATATTATCTTAAAGTGAATTTTTTATAATTTTCTCAAAATGTTATTTTATCAATGAATAGTAAAAAATACATATTTCTGTTGAATTTTTTTTTTCATTTAAAGAATTTATAAATTTAAATTTTATTTAAAAAATTGAAAATTAAAAATGGTAATATTATATAACAATTATTCCAATTTAAGTTATTGTAATCAATTATATTTTTATTTTTCATACATAAACATTTTATAATTTTGAACACTTTTCCTTTAGGGAACCTTTTTTTCATCGCATATGCGGGTTTAGTTTTATATTAAATTCTTCCATTTCTAGTAATTGAATTTGAAAATATGGATTAAATATTTTTAGTAACCATAATTAATATTTTAAAATAATTTCATCATAAATTTTTTCATAGTGAATAGTAAAAATAGTAGAAATTAATTACTACAACTAATGTTAAAGTGGGTTTATTAGGGGTTAAAATAGGGAGATAAGTGATAAAATGGGATAGAAAAATTAATAATTCCAATATTATGGACATATTTTGACCTTTTATCATGTATGGTTTGATAATGATCCATTTTGGGGCATTTTGGATAGTGTAAAACATGGGTACAATTTATTCTTTTCCAAACCTCGAAGTTTGTCCTTCCCTCAACTAATAAAACGGAACCACCTATCCTCTTCTATTTACACTTATAAAGCCCATTGGATCGTCCAATACCAACAAAAATCCATTCCTTACATCCCTTCCCATTATATAGAGTATTGTTTTATCATAAAATCGATCTTGGAATGATTTAGGTAAAAACCTAATGGGGTTCTCCTAAGAATATGTATAGTTCTTAAGCATGAATCTTCATTGTATGTCATCCTATAACTCCTTAAAATATTCTCCAAATTTTATTAAATCATCAAAAAAGTATCTTAAATATAAATATATTTTATTATGTTAATGTAATAACCTATATCCATCTCTTTCTCCATCGAATGTGAAACGAAACTGTCAATCATGTGTACGATAGACTATAGCCTTGCGAACTGATGTAATTCGTTTTCCATCATCACCACTTAATGATGGATATAATGAAGTATTTAATGTATATATTTTATATTTAATAAATATTTATAGTTATTTAATTATAATATAACATCTAACTTCTTACCTTCTAATACATTGGAAAATGATAACATCATTGGTGCGTATGTGTGGACTACCGCCTCCACGAAGTGATGTGAAATAGTTTTCATTTTATTTTGAAATGGATTGTAGTAAAGATATATTTAATGAATATATATTATATATATTAAATAATTATTTTTATGGAAAGGTGACATATTATTTAACTTTATTTTATTACATTTGTTAAAAAAATTAAAATGACATTCATGTGTATGTATGGCCTACCATCTCTATGAATAGTGAACTAATTTTTATATCTCTAAATTTTATAGAATATTATAAATAATTATATAAATAATATATATATTATATTTATATAATTGTTAAAATAATTTATATGATGTAACCATGATAAAAGTATAATGACTAAAGCTACCAAACCCAAACATATATGAAAAATCAAGAACTTATCACCCACAAGAGTGTTTTTAATAAATAATTTTTAATAAACTTGTGATAAAAAGTTTAAAAAATACATGGTATGATATATATTATTATGGTTATTTAATATATTTATAATAAATATATATTTATATATAGTAGGTTCATACATGTATAAATGAAATCAGACCTGAGGTATGGTTTTCTAATCTCACTTTTACTTCCCTAAGACATATGTCGTATTTACCCATTTATTATTTTTTGTGTTGTATTTAATTTCCCTTAGATATATTATATCATTAATATATTTAACTTAAATATATTTAAAATTTTCATTTGAAGTTATTACTTTCATGAATATTATGATTCAAAAGTTACAAAAGATATAAGGGATTTCATCTCAATTTTCCTTCATTGATGCATATTTTATTTATACAAACCTAATTTATTTTATATGGTTCATAAAATTCCAATTTTAAATTTTATATCATTAATATTTCACAATAAATAATTTTTTTTAATTCAATTTAATTCATCCAATGGTAGTTTACTAAAATTTTACCAAATGGTAAATGTTTTAAAACTCAGTTTTTTCATTTGGTTATATCACTTATTCATTAATAACTTTATTTCAATATTATATATCAAATGGACTTTTTTTATTTATGTTTAATTTCCAATTTTTTTTATTTAAATTTCTCACCCATAATTTCTTCATTGATTAAGTCTCACTTCAACGTTATAATCATTATAAGGGTTTCTCGTATCATGTTTACTTCAATAAGACATATGTCATATTCACCAATTATTTATTTTCTATGGTGAATATACTACCATGTTGATATTTTATTTATTTAATAAAATAAAATTAATTTTATTTAAAAGTTTCATTTGAAGTTATTTATTTCATGGGGATTACGATTCAAAAGTTACCAAGGTGGTAAGAGATTTCATCTCAATTTTCCTTCATTGAGGCATGTTTTAATGTTATGCACCTAATATATTTTATATTGTGTATAAACATACACTTTCAAATTTTATATCAAGAATTCTTTATAATTACTGGTATTTTAAGTTTTAATTCAATTTATTTAATCCAATGGTATTTTACATGAATATTTCCAAGTAGTAAATGTTTTTATCTCAATTTTCTTTCATTGGGATATATCACTTATTCATTGATTATATTATGTCAAGATTATATGTGAAATGTTCTTTGTTTTATTTATATTGTATTTCCAATTATTTTATTTGGATTTACATTTGTTACACTAAATCATTTTATTAATTAATTATCAATTTATTATTATAATCTTTCTAAGGTTTCTCATATTACTTTTACTTACATGAGACATATATATCATATTTACCACTTATTTCATTTTTTAGTGTATATAAAATAACTTTGATATTATATGTCATTAATATATTTATCTTCACTGTATTCAAAAGTTTTATTTGATTTTATTTCATTTATTGGACTTATGATTAAAAAGTCACCCAAGTTGTAAAGATTTATTTCATGATACCATAACTATTTAAATTTTTTTATGTTTAAGGATCCCTTATGGGAATTGTTTGATATTTCTATCTTAAAAAAATCTATTTTCTTTACCTCTAGTTATTCATGAACTTTTCAAGTAATAGTTATATGTATTTAGCCTTAAACGTTATATAATATTTTGTTGTATTCAAGAATTTAATTTATTCCACTTTGAGGATCTTTTCAAATTTGTATTTATAGATAATTAGGCCATAACTCATACATTAAAAAACCATATAATATAAATTGGACACTTCCAATCAGTATCCATTTTTTCCAACACATAAAACACTTTAAGAAAAATATTATTTCTTTCATGAAATCACTTCATGAATTTAAACATGACTTCATAATTTTCCTTAATCATCCTTTTAAAATCATTTTAAAATGTGGGATGAGTAGGAAAAGACCAGTAATGGGTATAAGAGAAAATAAAATCATTCATCTAGTGTAAACATAAAATTATATAATTATTACCCTTATCTTCAAAGCTCTTTGACCATGTGAAATAAAAAAATCACATGAAATAGACACAATTATTTTTCTCCAAAAATAATTATAATACATCATAAGAAATTAAAACTCCTTTTATTGAATTAGAGAATAATATTCTTGAAACCCTTTCAGAACACTTTTAATAGGAATAACCATAAAACCACCTTCTATAATTATCATTACGCAATGAATTAGAGAACTATTTGGGTAAACCCATCATTTAAGATATAATGGGATAAATCAACACTATCTTTGTCATGACATGTCTATGTTGTAATGGTATTACCCAACAAAATCTAGGCCACCCATTATTAGGCTGTTATAGGCTCATTCGATGCTATCTGGGCCACCCCATGTTTAAGTTGTAACAGTATCACCTATTTCTCTTGATTAATGCCCATGTACCATATAATAAATAAATCATTTTTATACATTAACTTTTCAATTGTAAAATATTTGAAAAACTATTTTAAACTTGTAAAAAATCACTTTTGGATATTAAAATACCATTTTATTAAAAAAACTATATTCAATACCATAATACTGTTTTCTTTTGAAAAAACCATTTTCAATACAAAAAATACCCAAAAAAGGGAAAACGGGTTTATTTGAAACAAATATGAAAACATATTAAGGAATATAGAGATAAAATAATGGTCATGGTGGAGGAAAATTCATTGTTAGCATGTAAGTTAAGAATATAACACCCCTTTTATGATTTTTCAAAATATTCTATTTAAATCAAATAAAAAGATTCCTTTTGAAAATTATTTAAATAAAAAAAATATATACATAAAATATAATTTAAAAATCCTTCATATACAAAAAAATCATTTTAAGAACATAGACATTAAATTTTAATATTTGTAAAGAAAACATTAAAACAGTTGTTTTAAGGAAAAATTCCCTTATCACTTTTGAAAAATTTGAATCATAATCCCTATAAAAGAATAAAATTATACAAAACATTAAATACCCTTAGAATATCATGATATATAATTTCAAAGGGGTTGTAATTAAACCTTATAAAATAATATAGGTTTATAAAATTAAGATATTCTACAATGAAAGGATATTGAGATGAAGTCCCATATCTTAAGTCTATTTCATCATGTCTTTATTTATATTCTGGAATAATAAACTTATGGTAATTATTAAAATGATTGAGAACATTTTTCATTTTTATTATTAAATTTATTTCACTTATTAACCAATTATATATAATTACTAAATCAATTATGATTAAGTCGGATGTTTTGATCATATTTAGTTTATGTGTCAAAAACCACTTTGGTAGGTTGACTATAGTCAAATGGGTTTTTATTTAAACAAATCTAGAATAATAATCATGAAATAATTATCATATTTATACATAAATTATTATTTTTAAAACCAGTTATCAAATATTTTTAGGAGAAATGAACTAATGTTACGATCATGGATATGGTAGTCCATATGTACGCATGAGTAACGTTTCAATTTGAGTAACGTTTCAATTTTTCCAATAATCATTATGGAAAGAAGGAAAGTAACATTAATCTGTAGAGAATGGTGATTAAATAATAAATAAAAAATAATAATGAATTATATATAGTTATATATATAATTATTTTGATGTGGTGATGAAAAAATGGAATCACATCGCTTTGAGGAGGTAGTAGTACACATCACCACAAATGACGTTATCACTTTTTCAGTGACTAAAAAACTAAGAATAAAAAAGATATATTATTTTTATAGAAATATGTTTAATTCATGAATATTAAAATGATTTCTTGTATGTCATATATATTCATTATAGTTATTCTTATTACCTTCCATGTAACATGTTAGTGAAAAACGCTTTGCATCGCTTCACGGGGCGATAGTTTGCGGTACACATGAGTGATGTTATCATACACTCTACGGTATCAAATGTAAAAAGGTTTTATATAATTTAATGAATATATAGGTATAATGATGTTATAAATTTTATAAATATCATAAATATAATATATATCATATATATAAATAGTATGTCCACCATTATGTCAAACCTTGAGAGGTGGTATTGAAAAAAAGAACAACATCATTTCGCGAGGTTGTAGTCTTCTGTACACATGAATAATGATTTAGTAACCTATTTGATAGATGTGCGTGTGTGTTTTTTAGGCCATCAAAATAACATTAAAATACCTTAATATATTTAGGATGCTAATTTTATTATATAATCATTGTATCATAATAACTTAAGGGGTGGATAAATAAATAAATAAAAATTCATGTTGATGAACGTTACATCTTCTTCAGGTGCATCATTTTGGTTTTCACCAAAGGACTTACCTGTTTATATTTATTCCCAAAATAGTTCTTATAGAATGAGAGGAGAGAAGTTTATAAGTTATTTTTTCAGGGATTGGAGGAACTAATGGACTTGATAGGTTTGTAAAGAGGAGGAGAGGGGTGACCTTTTATAAGGGAGGAGAGTGGAACTCTTGTAATTTTTTTGAAAGGTTGAATTTTCAGCCATGTTTTTTAATGTCAAGTTGATCCAATAATGTTCCAATATAGATTATAGAATTTATAAAGTATAGATATTCCCATAAAATTGATTTGTATAAAGTTTTTAGGTTATTTGTCCCCTTAAGTATAAATTTTTGTCAATGCGTAAACTCATTTTTACCTTAATCATTATGATTAATTTTAATTTTTTCCACCAGTCACTTGGGTCCAAAATTAATTTGAAATTATTAGATATTACAATTTATTCTGATTCCAAATATAGAATATATTTTTCCAAATTCAATTCATATAAATGGAAAATTTTAATTTAATATTAATCTCGTAGTCACAATGAGATAGAAGGTTTTTAAGAAGAGTATTTTTTTAGAAAAAATATTATTCTATATTAACTCTTGGACTGATAAAAAAATTATATGAATCTAAAATAACATTTAATGAAATATAATTATATATTTTATTTAAAAATTATTTCATTAGGGATTATTTTATTTAATTAAAAATGAGAAACATTATGCTTTTAAAACTATTTCTAGAAAAACCAATATTTAATCCAAAAAACACACTTATTTTAAAAACCATTATAAAGTTGATTAAAAAGTAATTAATTGGATTAAATATTTCATAAATAATACTTGGTATACTTTAAATTAAATTCAAAACATATTGGGTCTCTTAAATTACTTAATAAATTAAATTAAATGACTTTTTTAAAAAACAAATTGTATTTTTCACTTTTCACTGAAAAATAAATATTTTACAAAAAAATCCTAAAAATTCCCCCAAAGTAATATTTGATATTATGATTTAAAAATACTGTTCCTTTTATCAAATTAAAATTCTATAATTTAGAAATAGTTCTTTTAAATAAAAACCTCATAAGAAAAGTATTTTCTTAAAACAGTTTTTTATTAAAAATTACTTAACATTTTCATAAATAATATATCTATCTAATTCATATTAATAGATATTAATATAATTTATTCTATCATTACTTGATTTTTATATATTTACCCACTTTTATAAATTTTTTCCTTTAAATTTTATTTATATATTAAATAAGTGGAGATATCTTTCCTTTATAGAATTTTAAAATTCTCATATTGCCTCTTAAACCATAGTGATTTTCAATTAAACTGTAACCTTCTGAATCAAATTATTTTGAAAAAATTGCTCTATGTGGTCAAGAACTTGAACTGGTTGTTCTACATAAGAAATATTATATTCCAAATGAAATAAATTAGGTCTTAAAACATGAGATGAATCTGGAAAATATTTCTTTAACATTGAAAAATGGAATACGTTGTGTACATGAGATAAAATTAGAGAAAAAGTTACCCATTAGGAAATTTATCTAACTTCATCTTGGAGTTAATATAGTTAAATAAACCATTGACTAAAATTATCCTTCTTAAAAAACACATCACACATTTTCATAAAGAAATTTGAGAAATACATGATCAACCACCTTGAAAGAACAATATTTCTTTTGTTTATCCTCATAAATTTTCTTTATTTTATGTGTTGTCCTCATATGTTTCTAAATAAAATATACCTTCATAGGCATTTCCTCTAATAACTATGGTCCCCTAAACTTCCTTTCTCATACATCATCCAAAAATTCTGCTGTCCAACACCAATTTCATTATATAATTCCTCAAATAGTGTCATCTATATAATAGAATGAAAACTATAATTATAAGAAAACTCAACCAAAGAAAGATGTCAATCCCAACTTCCTTGGTAATCTATTGAGCAAGAACAAAGAAAATCTACCACGTTCTGAATATTCTATTCAGACTTTCTATTATGTTGAGGATGAAAAGCTATACTAAAATTTAATTCAATACCCGAACACTTCTAAAATCATTTCCAAAAATTGGATGTGAACTTAGGATCACGATCTGTTAAAATGGAGAGAGGAACTCCATGTAACCCGACTATCTCCTTTTGATATAGTATAGAAATCTAATATGAATTCATAGTGTCTATAATTAGATAGAAATTTTTAGATTTAGTTAATTGATCAATAGTAACCCAAATTTCATTATTACCTTGAGAAGTCTTTGTCAATCCCACCATGAAATCCATTGATATATTTTCTCATTTCCACTCCAAAACTGGAAAAGGATAAAGCATCCCATTCATTAACTGTCGCTCTACTTTAAACTACTGAAAAATCAAACAATTCATGGTAAATATAGTAATATCTCTTTTCATTCCACCCCACTAGCAACAATCTTATATGTATCTGTATATCTTAGTGCTTCCCAAATGAATATAAAATAGAGAACAATGAGCTTTAGTCAAAAACTCATTCCTCAACTAATAATCACAAGGAACATATATTATTTTTACAAATTTTAAAAGACATTCTTAATCAATATTTAAATCAAGAAACATACCATTATTAAAAAATTCTTCCTTATCCTACAATTATTGATCCTCCTTCTAAGCTCTCACACTTATTTTGGACAAATTCAACTATACTGAAACCTAAAACGAAAGAAATGATGTCCCGAATCCACAACTTCTAGTTGAAAATTTATTAAATAATTAAAAAAATGGTAACAATTTAAATGTAACATGGTTAATTTAGAATTATTTTTTATAATCAAAGAATAAACAAAATTTTTTCACTTTCCAATATGATAATGAATCATGAAATCATAATACTTGACTACTTCCAACCATCTTATTTTTCTCATGATAAGTTCTTTCTGAGTTAATTTATGCTTTTATATTTTGTGATTAGATTATATTTCACACTTTAATCCATAGAACTTATTCCACAAAATTTTTAACAACAAAAAAACATAAACTAATTCCAAATCATGTGTAGGGTAATTTAACTTATTAGGTTTCAACTAATGTGAATCATAAGAAATTACCAGATCATTCTTCATTTTGAAACAACCAAGACCTTTCAATGAAGCATCACTTTAGATAAAAAATTCACCATTTCAATAAGTCATGGAGAAAACTATAGCATTCAATAATGTGCTTTTTAGTTCCTAAAAAATCATCACATTGTTTTTTCTAGACCAATTTCACTCATTTTCATGTTAATTTATTTACTGGGCTATACAATCAAGAAATGTTTTGAAAAAACTGAAAATAGTAACCCACAAATCAAAGAAAACTATGAATGTCTATGATATTATTGGTTCTTTTCCATTCATCAACATATTTTTTTCTCAAGGTCAACAATTATTCTCTATTTAAAAAAAATGTCAATGAAAAGAAATTTTTTTCCACCAAAATGCACACTTTCTAAATTTCCCACACCGTTTATTTACTTTTAATGTTTGAAAAACACCCATAGGTTCCTTTTATATTCATATTTACTTTTAAAATATAAAAAATTTCATAAATAAACAAAAATTCAAAATTTTCCATGAGCTCATGAAATATTCTATTCATACGGTCTATAAATACAACATATGCTTTGGAAAACCCAAAAAACATAACCAAAAGCTCATAGTGCCCATATCTAGTTTGAAATAAAGTATTAAGAATGTTAAATTCCTTCTATTTCAACTAAAGTTACCCTGATCTCAGGTTAACCTTTGAAAAATATGGTTCCCCTGGAGTTGATCAAAACAATCATCGATATGATGAAAATGATAATTTTTCTTACAAGTGATTTTATTCAAGGCTATATAATCATGTAAAATTATCATTGAACTGTCTTTATTTTAAATAAAAAAACTAGAGCACCCCATTTTGAAATTATATGTTGAATGAAACCTTTCTCTAATAACTCATGCAAATTTTTTTAAGTTCTAGAATTTCCACTTGATCCATTCGATAAGGGTTTTTAGAAATATTATTAGAATTTGTTAATAAGTAAATAGAAAACTCAACATTCTGATTAGAAATAGCACTTCGAAAATCATCTACAAAAACATATAGGAATTTATTTACTACTAGGACATGACTAATTTGAACTGTTTCCTTATTTTTGACAATATGATCTGGGTAAGTTTCACTGCCATATCTAATCAATTTTTCACCTTCTTAGTAAGTTATCAAAGGAATAAAATCATTGAACAAAAATTTTTTAGAACTAAAATATATCTTATCATGATAAACTAAAATCCAATCCATACTATGAATTATAAAAAACTCTATTATGTCTAGTTCAATAATACTTTCTGGAAATACCATCCCAATGGTAAAAACATGATGATTCACATAAATCTTTGTTTTATTAATACTTCCACCTGGAGTTTTCACCAAAAGTTCGATATTACTTTAATTAGGTGATATTCTAAATTTTCCTTCAAATTTATTAGAAATAAAATAATGTGAATATCTAGAGTCAAATAGGGTATTGGAATAATTATAATTCAATGTTAATATACATGACACTGCTTCATTTGATATCCCAACATCAATTATAGTGGTATAAAATGACTTTGTTACAAATTTCTGTTTCTAATCATAATGATTTATATCCTTTGAAACATACTTCAGACATTAATAATCAAACTGACCCAAATCATTTAAAATAAAACACCTCATTATTCGATAGATATTGGTTACCTCATTCTTTGGTTGTTCATGGATCTTTTCTTTAAAGTCATGAATCTTGTGACAAAACTAACCACACCAGAAACACTTACCATATCTTGTAAAAAATCAATTGAAATGTCATTTTCCACACATAGAACATTTTGGGGGCTAAACTCTAGGCTTATTACCTGATATTTTCTCTATTTCTTATGACCTTTAGCATTTATTGGTGTTTTCATCATGAGGAAAATACAAGTCAGGAAACGCTGTCTAAAATTTCTCGTCATAATGAATAAATTTCTCATTACTTTTAAATTCGTGTACAAAAAATTCTCTACATAAACTTGGTTTCAACCCTGATAAAAACCAATAAATCTTGTTATTAGTGTCTCAAATAAAATCTGGCACATACATTGCCAATAATTTGAAGCTATCCTCATATGCATCTATAGAATCTTCATATTTCTTTCTTAATTACATGAATTGTTTTCCATATAGAGTCAAACAAACTTATGAAAATATTTATCAATGAAAATATCCGTGAATTTTTTCTATTCCATGGAATCAAGACCATATTTATCTCTAGTATTCTTAACTAAATACCACCATAGATCAGCTTCACCTTCAAAATGATAAAGAGAAAGGGATAAATTTTTATATTCCTAACATTCTATGACATCAAATATCTTTCCTGATCATTGATCTATCCTTTGGATACAACAAGGTGAAATGATCAACTAAATTATGGGGGATTTTGCCTCCTGAAATTATCTAAAAAATACATGTTCTTTTATAGTAGATTGGGTTCTTCTCTATCATGGATTCAACCACTAATTATCTCTTCTGTCAATTGATTCATCACTACAATAAACTATTCAATTCTGATTCCAACCATCTTAGGATACTGATTTGGAAGGATATTATCCTCTTTTTTCCTTCCAACTACAACTTCCATATTTCATTTATGGAAAACCATTCTAAAAAATATTTTAGTCAAAGAAACATGGTAATCTATAGGTTGTATATAATTTTATGTTATCCCTAACGTAAAATATTTTTAAGGGAAAGTTATTCACATTATCCTGAACTCTAATGTTATTTAAGATGTCCTTTGATACAAACTATAAGAACCTGACCTTAAATATTTCATAATCTTGATTTTATTCAAAAATTTACTTTATTCCACTTTGAGGATCTATTCAAATTTATAGATTTAAATAATTAGTCCATAACTCATAAATTACAAAACCATATAATACAAATGAATTTCAACATGTCTTCATCCTTTTCCTTACCCAGCTAGTAAAAAATATTTAAAAATGTGGGATGATCACAAAAAGAACAGTGAGGTATACAAAATAAAGGAAAATTTTAGTCCAATTAAAACATGAAAAATCATATAATTTTCACCTTTATCTTCAAATTTCATTGAGTATATGAAATATAAAAATTTCACATAAAAATCACATACACATTTTTCTATAATAAAAATAAATAATACCTATAGTAAGCAATTAAAACTCTTTTTTGGTGACATAGATCATCATATTCATAAAACCCTTTCCAAACCATTTTAATTGGAATAACCATACAGATGAATCCCAAAACTATCATTACTCAAAGAATTGGAGTGATATCTAGTATCACCCATAGTTTAAGCTATAACGAGCTCACCTAGTGCTATTTGGAAGCCCTATTTTTACGTTGTATTCGTCTTACCCGATGTTATCAGGGCTACCCCATGTATAAGGTGTAACGGGATCACCCGATGCTATCTGTGCCACCCCAGGTTTAAGTTGTAATGGGATCACTTGTTTATCATGTATAATTCTAAGGTACCATATAATAAATAAAGAAATTATTCCTTCACATTTCCATTGTAAAACATTTTAAAAACTCTTTTGAACTCATAAAAAAAACTTCTGGATATCAAAGTACCATTTTATTTTAAACCCCCATTTTTAATATCATAATACCCTTTAAAAAAAACATTTTCAATAAAAAAATTCCCAAAAAAAGGAAAAGAATTTTCTTTGAATAAAATATCAAAAATTTCAAATTAATCTAGAAATTAAATAATGTTCATCACAATTGAAAAGTTGTTTTTTTTTGTTAGGAATATAACATCCCTTTTATCATTTTTTAATACATTTTCTATAAAACATGTAAAAATTATCCATTTGAAAATCATTTAAATAAATTAAAAAAGATACATAAAATATAATTTATAAATATTTTATGTCCATGTAATTTTTTTTTAAATATAGACATCTAAAAGGAATAATATGATGGAAAACATTAAAAGATATTTTTTTTATAGAAAAACTCCCTTATCACTTTGGAAATATTTGAATCGTAAGACCCATGAAAGAATAAAATTATAAAAAACATTAAAACCCCTTAGAATTGATAAAATCATGATATATAATTTTAAAGTGACTGAATATATACCTTATAAAAGAATATATGTGTATATAATCAAGATATTCCTCGATAAAATGAGATTGAGATGAAGTCCCTTACTTTGAGTATGATTCATCAGGTGTGTATTTATATTCGAGAATAATAAAAATAACTAAATTATATAATTTATAGATAACCTTTCCAATTTTATTATAAGTTTTATTTCACTTTTTAACATTTTATATACAATTTCTTAATTATTTTTATGTCAGATGTTTTAACCACATTCAGTTTATGTGTAAAAAATGACTTTGGTAGGTCAAATATGGTCAAAGGGGTTATTATTTAAAAATATACAAAATAATAATAGAGATATAATTATAATATTTATATATCAATAATAATTTTAAAACCAATTATTAATAATTCTTATGAAAAATTAGCTAACATTACAATCATGGAGAAGGTAGGCCACACATATGCATTAGTAACGTTTCCATTTTTACAATGAACATTATGGGAAGAAGGTAAGTAGAATTTATTTTCCCATAATGATAATTATATCATAAATACCAAAAATATTTAATTATATATACCAATATATATCATTATTTTGATGTGGTTATAAAAGAAATGGAGTCTCATCGCTTTAGGGAGACGGTAGTCCACATGTCTACGAACGACGTTATCACTTTTTCTGTGAGTGAAAAGAAAAGAGGAAAATAATATATTATATTAAAATAAATATATTTATGTCATTAATATAATAATTATTTCATTTATTTCATATATATTCATTATAGTTTCACTTTTTATGTTCCATGTAACAAGTTAGTGAAAACGCTTTACATCACTTCGTGAGGCGGTAGTCCACCTTACAGACGAGCAACATTGTCGTATCCTCTACGGTATAAAATGTAAAGGGGTTTTAAATGATATAATGAATAAAGAGGTATAATTATGTTATAAATATAAAAAAATATCAAATATAAATAGTAATTCCATCATTATGACCAACCATAAGATGTAGTAATAGAAAAACGAACGACATCGTTTCCCGAGGCGGTAGTCTGTTATACACACGAGTGATGATTTCGTAACCCATTTAATGAAAGTGTGTGTGTTCATAGGACATAAAATTAACATAAGAACATATCAATATATTTATAATACTTAGGATATTATATAATAATGTTATAATAATAATTTAAGGGGTGTGGTAAGAAATAAAACAAAAATGTAGGTTGATGAACGCTGTCTTTTCTTCGGGTAACTCCATATGGTTTGCAGCAAAGACCTTACTTGGTTGGATTTATTACCAAAGTAAGGATTTTAAGATTAGATTACATAATTGAAACAATTATACAGGAACATATTTTTCAAACTAAAGGGCTTTGTAGGTGTGTAGAGATGAAGAGAGGTGGTGGCCTTTATAAGGCAGGTGAGTGGCACTCTTGTAATTGTTTGAAAAAGTGAATTCCAACCTCATTTTTTCCATTTAAGTTGGCTCTAATAATTCAAAAAACTAGATAATATAATGTATAAGAAATAAATATTTCTATGAAAAGGATTTTTGACAATTTTCTAGGTAATTTTATCCCTTAATTGTTGAGTTTAGTCACATAGTAAACTCATTTTTACCTTATCCGCTATGATTAATTTTCAATTTTTCCAATAATCACTTTTGTAAGAAATTAAGTTTAACTTATTTTAAATTATATATTGTTATATTTTCAATTATTTAATCCATTTTTTCAAATTACATTCATATAAGTGGAAAATTTTATTTCAATATCAATCCCCCAGTCACAGCAAGTCAACTTGTTTTTAAGAAGAGCATTTTTTTTAAAATCATGATTCAATGTTAATATAATGACTAATAACAATTATTTATGAAAATAAAATAATATTTAATGATATATCTTTTAAAAAATTTATTTAAAAAATTACCCATTAGGGAGTATTTTATTTATTAAAAAATGTGAAACCTTATGCATTTTAAAATAGTTTTTTGAAAATACTGTTTTAAACCCAAACAAAATACTTATATTAAACTCCAAAATAAATTTGATCCAAAAGTAATTAAGTGATTAAATATTTTTTAAAAAATAATTTTGTTACTTTAAATCACATAATTTTTTTTGAGACTCTTAAATTACTTAATTAATTAAAAAAATGACTTTTTTTACAAAAAAAATGCTATTTTCATTATTAATTGAAAAATCAATATTTTCCCAAAAACCCCAAAATTTTACACAATGTAAATTTTAATATTTTTATTTAAAAAATGATATTTGTTATATAAAATTAAAATCTAAAAATTTATAAATTAATATTTTAAAGAAAACATCATAAGGAAAGTGTTTTATTAACACAATTTCCTTTTTGATTTAAAATTAATTAATATTTTTATAACTAATATATTTATATAATTAATATTAATAAATATGAAAATGATTTTTTCTATCATTACATTGGTTGTTAAAATATTATAATTTACCCCACTTTGTTACATTAAATAATTTGAGAATATATTTTTAAGAAAGGCTGACTTTTTTTCTCTATTCGATGGAAAATTATTTTCTTCTATGTATATATTGTAGAGACCCGGTTTCAGCTTGTCATAATTTGAAATATTTATATATATTTTTTCAGAGTTGGGCACTGAGACGACGTGCAATTATAAGGCCTGGTGTTCCCAGAATTAATTTTATAAAAATATTAGCTATATTTTATACTATACACACAAATGAAATGGAATAACTCTTAAGTGTATCTCGAATCAGAAATTTGAGGCCACAATTGAGTCTGTAACGTGACTTTTACGCTATACAGGGTATAAATTTTATAGGCGCGAGAATTCTGTGGGAAAATCCACCCATGGAAAAAATAACAATTAAAATAATTAAATTTAGTTATTTTTACCCCAGATGCCAAATAAAAAATAATTTTGAATGGGGACTCGAATTGGAAATCCAAGACTGCCATTGAGTTCTAAATGAGGTGTTTTACCAAGGTGTGACATTAAATAAGAGGGCATAGAGGTTTCATATTTCACGATCGTTGGCAGGTTCTGACATTTTTCTATAAATAGAAAAACAAAGGATTATGGTTAGGGTTATCCCCTAATATATATCTCTCTCTACCAAACCCTCTCTCTACCATTCTTCCTTGTTCTTAACTAGATCACAGAGCAATCTTCGACAAAACCTCAACAGATAAAAGTGGGAGCACCGTGGACACATTTTCAATGATGAACGACCAATTTGAGGTAATATTCTTGTTGTTTTTTGCACCCTAATTTCAATTATTGGTTTATTCTTCAATTATTTATCAATTTTCTTTGTTTTTAGTGTCGATGAGATGACCAAATGAACATGGTCATCATCCAATTCCCATTTTGAATTCCTATTTTACCGCGTTCTTCACTATTCTTCACCTTAAATCATTGCTACATCGAAACATTGATGAATCATTGAGCAGAGGATGGCACTATGAAGCCCCTAACCCAAGGATCCTGAAATTGATCTCTTTTAAATTTTCCAACAACCAGAGTGGTCCTAGTGGCTTTAATAGTGATATGGTGGTGTGACTCTGGCAAGGGTGGTGGCTAGAGGTAGAGCGCAGTTGTAGGGCGCTATGGTGTCTAGTGGTGTGGTTGGCTAGAGAGCAGAGTTGATAGAGGCTGCATGGTGCTGAGGTAGTTGGAGATGGAATTGAAGGCAGAACGACAAGCTAGAGGTGAGGTGGCGCTGCGTTGGGAATACCAGTGTGGCCGGGGCCATCCGTCAGTGTCGAGATGCCAGAGCCACATCGTGGCCAGGCTGGAGGCGCGGTAGGGTCGCAACGCGTGACCCCAGATGGAAGTTACCAACACGATGTTGGTCACTGTGTGGACGAGGGGACTGAGATGTGGAAGGAAAGTTGGGGCCACATGGTTGGGGCACAGGCTGGTAAAGAAGACCGGGCCGACTGGGGTGGGCCAGTCCAGATAGAGGGGTCTGACCATATTGGGTCAGACCGGCCCAATTTAGACCGAGACACCTTTAAATTCCGTTTTCTCCTAAACCAGGCATCTTATAGATTCAATATCTATGACCACAAGTTCCTATATTCATGAAGGATATTTTTAGACTGGCTTGGGAATTTTAGGACTCAGTTTCAGGACTCAGTTCTAAGAAATTATTGAGTTTAATAATAATAATATAATAATTATTATTTGGCCTTATCATTTCGGATGGGGTGCCTACATGTGGTGTTCGATTAACGTGACATCAGAAGAAACTCAACCCCGATCTTTGGGACAAATTTACAAGATGAATTTTGAGTTTTTAAATATAAGTCGAGGTGCATTCTCAATGGGGTCCGGTTCACACACTTTACGGTGAAATGCAACTTTTTCACTGAGTATCCATTTTGGATGATCGAGTTTTCAATCCCATGTGTTTTTCTGAGATTATTGTAAGGGTATGATATATATAATTAATTTTGGGACATATTCATGGGACCCATGAGACATATTTCGATCATAATGCGGCGTTAAATAACTTTTCTATCGGATGTCTGATTGGAGCGAGTGGACAGTCAACCTTGAAAGTTTTCAGAAAGGATCAAAATGGTGTGATACATTTGGATATACTCATCCTTATTCATGACCTAATTAAACGAGTAAACATGAAAAGGAATATTGGTGGAAGAACCTTTTGACTTTTTTGAAGAGAATCCACAACAATTGTGACCAGGTGACAAAATCAGTGATACTGGAGTGGAACCCTCCAACTGGGATGGGAATTAGTCCTTGAACTTTTCTGAGTAGAACCCTCTAGTCATGATGGTCATGGGTCCCCAAGCTTACTAGAATGGAACCCTCCAGCTGGGCTGGGTATGGGTCCTCGACCTTTTCCAAGTGGAACCCTCCAGTTTTGCAAGGTATAGGTCCCCGACCTTGAAATGACCTTTTTACTATGGATTAGTAGAGAGACATACTTGGATATAATTTTGGACTCACAAGTAAGAGGGGTGATTTCCCCACCAAGACCCATCCTTTTGAATTGACCTAAAACTATGAGGGAGATTCAGTGCCACCCAAAGTGAATAGTATCAACATGTAGTGATTTGATCCCCTTTGACTCATAGTTCTGGGTAGACATGAGAGATGCTGGGCATCTATGGTGGTTACTTATGGAACTGTTGGAGGCTCTACTTCCTAGGATGAGCTATGGGATGGAGATCCCCTTACTCCCTTGTTTGGGATTTTTGACTGATAATATATACACACACACAATTTCAATACACACTCCTTGGGTTTGGTTACTCTATTTCCAGGATAGGTGAATACATATAGGGTATGCCACATGATTTTTGTGTCTAGAATATCATGGTTAGACAAGTTTACTCTCCTACTATAGGTAGAAAAGACTCGATGATAAGTTCATCTTCTCACTATTTTTAGCTTCATGTGTTTGGATGAGCATACCTTCACTTCCTTATAGGGTTGAGCTGCACTCTCTTTATTGTAATTTATTCCCCTAACTTATTTCTTTTTTCAATTTACCTCTCACTTCTCCCATGAGGTTTTGGGGTATCCTACTGGGTATTTTTACACTCACCCCTTCTTGGGATTTACACACACATGGTGTGCCTATAAAGACATTGGACAAGTTTGATCATGAATTTCAAAATCTTAGGGATATGGGGAGCTTAGACCGCATATGGTGGTTTCTTGAGATCCATGAGTAGGTCTCTCTCATCATTTTACTTTTTTCCCACTTTTTCTATCAGTTTGGGACACTTCTCTAGTTGGGCATGTATTTTTTTCCTTTTACTTTACAGTTTAATTTACCGTACATGTACTCTGTAGTGGTCCATACATGCTTGGTTTATTTATAGATAAATTATACCTTTTATTTTATTCTTCATATGAAATTTTTCATTTAGTGGATGTGAGTGTGTGTACAGTTACTTAGGTAAAGGCCTCCCTGAGTTGTGGCTTCGGTGCTTGTCGACACCTCCTAGACTATGGTGGCAGGCTTAGGGTAGTTATAGATCAAGCCTCTACATGGGTCATGTTATGACAAAGTGGTATCAGAGGTGGTTCAATCCTTAGGATTTTGTTCAAAAGTTTCCCTAAAAATTTCTTGTTTAGGTTTATGGAAAAAATTTCCACATGTCTCGAGAGTGGATCTGAGGCCAGGGAGACTAGTGACGGTGTGATGGATAACATAGCCATTCACCAGGACCCCAATTACCTTCTTGTCAACTCAGTATGATAAGACATTTTTTCAGGTAACTTTGGTACATGCATAATATAAGATTGATTATTTGACCGTCCTTGTTGAGTCATATCCCCTTTGTTTTTTTTTCTTATATATATATATATATATGTGCTCATATGATAGTGGTACTCCTTGATAACTTTCAGGATTCCTCTATGATGACAGGAAACCAGGAAACCTGCTCTAGTTCGTGACGACGACCTCACGAGCGATGAGGGCTCAGTACAGTTCCCATCATGAGATTTCCTTCCTCTGAGTGGGCTAGTAGAAAAACCTCCACCTATGGATTAGTAGTTAGAATTAGCATCATAGGACAAGTATGAGTGCAGGATGAGCATGCTCCATGAGTTCCAATGCTATAGGCCACCGAGGTTTCGTTGTGGGATATACCCTCATGTCATAGGGGACTGGTTGGAGTTATTTGTATACATCTTCTATCTAGTTAGGACACTATAAGATCAGATAGTGTCTTTGGAAACCAGTATTTTCCATGGGACGACTGGGCATTGGTGGATCCTGGTCACCCAGATGCAGATAAGTCATCATTCTCATGGGATGAGTTCCGAAAGATGTTTTGTGAGGATCAATTCCCCTCATTCTTGTTCTCCTTTAGGATTCATGAGATTTTGGAGCTACAATAGAGATCCATGGTTGTGGCTGCATACGTGGCTAGGTTTATAGACCTTACATGCTACCCACTGGATATGGTCTGTGATGTTTACTTCCAAACATGGAAGTCCAAGAAGGGTCTCTACTGAGATATTTGTGCCAGTGTAGTTCCTCTATGCATCTCTACCTATGCTGGGGTATTGGAGTGGGAACTTGTGACATAGAGTTTTCTATCATAGGGGATTTGGTTGGATAGGTTTGGTAGTGGTCGCCTCAGAGTGGATACATCCACAGTAGTTGGAAAATTTTAGGTTGTAGGGCGTCAACGTAAAAGATCTTTCAATGATCAAACTCAGCCACATGGTCAGAAAACACCTGGACCATGTAGAAAACCAAGTCAGACCAGAGAGTGTTGATGTTCTAAATGTGAAGGGTGAGGTCACATGGTGCGAGACTTCCCGTCCCGATGAGTTGACCATACCGGGAAGGTAGGAGGTGGACCACCATGACAGAGGCAGTGTCGTGATCTGGGTGGTCTTCAAGGAGGAGATGCCAATATAGGAGTAAGAGTAGAAATGGTACCATGTGGTGTGAGACAATGCTATGATATCCTTCCAAAACCACCATCAGGTGGCCCACTTCAGGTTCAGGGAGCTAGCAGTTAGGGTTATGGACAACTTCAATCTATGGATAACTGTGGCCCTCCAGCGCACGAGATGATCTGAGGTAAGCTCTCTATTTATTCTACTCTTTCTTTAGAATTAGTAGAAGAAAGCGCCATACACTCTTTTATATTTTTACTCTAGGTATGGGAGTTGGATCTCCCAGTAGAGGTGCTAGTGCAACATCTTTTCCCCAAGGTTCCTATGGAAAGTGCTTCTACTTTGACTTTTATCTACTAGTAATGTGATCTTTCATTTTGTGTGGAAATGTTCTCATGGGACCTAATGGTCATCACGATGGAACCTTATGAAATCATCTTGGGAATTTATTGACATTCCATGGTTTGATCCCAGATTAACTGTCGTCACAAGATAGTTAGATTCCTTCACACTGATGAGATGAGGTTCACCTTTCTTGGTGAAGGAGGCCTCGTAGTAGGGCCGATGAGTGCTATGACCAAGAGATTGCAGCCTTTTATCCATTAGTTAGCAAGTGTGAACCTTGGTGCAACAGACTCTTCAGGAACCTGGGTTCCTTAAGTTGCGAAGGATCACATAGATGTCTTCCTTGAAGATTTCATGGGACTACCACTGAGCTGAATGTTGGATTTTTTTATTTATTTACAACTAGTTACTTCCTCAATATCTTCCGCGGCATGTCAGATGTCACCCATAGATATCCGGGAGCTATGTTTACACCCGGAGGACCTTCACAATAAGGGTTTCATTTAACCCAAATGTGTCCCCCTGGACAACTCTAGTTCTATTTTTGAAGACGGAAAATGTGAACCTACATCTTTGCATGGAATATCATCACCTAAACTAGGACATGATAAAGAAAAAGTACCCTTCACTGAGGATTGACGACCTCTTTGACCATATCCAAGGTGCGAGGTGGTTTTCAAACATCGATCTCAAGTACGTCTACCACCAATTAAATGTTTCAGAGGTTGATATTCCAAAATTGGATTTCAGATGTCGCTATGGTCACTATGAGTTTCTAGTTATTCCCTTTGGCATGACGAATGACCCCTCCATTTTCATGGATTTTATGAATCAGATCATCCATCCTTACCTAGACTGGGTTTTTATTATCTTCATCGAAAACATACTTGTTTACTCTGCGTCATCGGAGGAGAACGCAGAGCACTTGAGGATGGTCCTTGATTTACTTAGAGAGGAGAAGCTTTATGGAAATATCTTTAAGTGTCAGTTTGGGATACACGAGATTCACTTTCAGGGGCATGTCATCTCTGAATAGTGTTTATACATGGATCCCACAAATATCAAGGAAGATCTTACTTAAGATCCTCCCAAGAGTGTGACTGAGGTTCCAAGCTTCCTTGGTTTGGTAGGGTACTATAGGATATTTGTGGTAGACTTATCTAAGATCGCATCCCCTTTGACCGCTCTGACATGGAAGGCATAGTTGTTTACCTATTCAGAGTAGTGCCATAGGGCCTTCAAAGTGTTAAAGATGAGAATGATGAGCATTATAGTTTTGAGGCTGCTAGAGGATGATGTTGAGTTTGTGGTGTATGGAAATGCCTTAGGAGCTGGGATTGGTTTCATGTTGATGCAACAATGGACAATTATCACATACGGGTCGAGGCAATTGAGACCCCATGAGAAGAACTATGTGACTCATGACTCGGAGATTGTAGTGGCAGTCTTCACCCTGAGGATGTGGATACACTATCTTTTGGGTGAGTGTTTTGTGGTTTACTCATACCACTGGAGTCTCAGGTACATCTTCAATTAGAGAGATCTGAATCTGAGATAGTGATGCTGGTTGGAGTTCCTTCAAGATTATGACTTCTAAATAGTCTATACTCCAAGGAAGGGAAAAGGGGTAGTAGATTCCCTTAGTATTAATTTCTAGACTCACCTAGTGAAGTAAGCTTCAAAGTAGTTGGATTCCCTATAGCTGACCCTGGTGGAGTAGTTGGGTACAACTTTCCAATAGTTGATGGTATTAACTCCTCCACTCCTTGAATGTGTTAGAGAGTCCCTATTAAAGGACATCAGCTGTGAGGTTCTACATGATCAGATATCCATGGGCAACACACTCGATGAGTATTCTAATGTATGGAATCATGATATCCTATTCCAGGGGTGAGCAGTGTTACCAGTTAAGATTTGGGAGGAGGTGATGTAGTAGTTCCACACCTCTCCCTTGGTTATACATCCCAATGTGGGGATAATGTAGAGATATCTTCAGTGGCAGTTTTGGTGTTCCATCATGAGATGAAGTGTAGTTGAGTTCATTTAATGATTCCTTATTAGTCATTAGGTAAAGGATGATCATTAGGTTCTAGCAAGTTTTTTGTAGCCCCTTGAGATCTCGTAGTAGAAGTGGGATGAAATATCCATGTATTTTTTCACAGGTCTTCCATGAATGGTGAAGGGCCATGAATCTATCTGGGTTATAGTGTAATGACTCATAAAGTTGACACACTTCCTTTCTAGTAAAGAGTAGAGTTTGGTGGAGAGTTTGGGGTAGTTGTACATGTGGGAGATCGTCCGCCTTCACGAGTTAGCCTCAACTATTATCTCGGATCGTGACATGTGGTTTACATAATGGTTGTAGAGAGTATTACAGGAGGAATTCAAGACCCAGTTGCGGATGAGTATATATTTTAACCCCTAGACCTATGGAAATACCAAACACACTATCTAGGTGCTGGAGGATATGCTGAGGGCCTACGTGCTAGATTTCAGCTAGAGTTGGGAGGATCACATGCCTTTGGTAGAGTTTGTATACAAAAATAGCTACCAGTCTACCATTTACATGAATCATTTTTAGGAACTATATGGGAGACCCTGCAGGTCACCTGTGTGCTATAAAAAGGTTGGAGAGTCATCCCTTGTGGGATTAGAGTGTTTGAAATGATGATAAAGAATGTGTAGGTCATACATGAATGGATGAAGATGGCCCCGATCAAACTGAAATCATACACATACCACCATCATAGGCACTTGGAGTTCGATCAGGGAGACCATGTATTCTTAAGAGTCTCCCCATGATGAGAAATACAGAGGTTCGTATGGGGATTCAAGTTATCCCCAAGGTTCATTGGGTCCTTCAAGATCATGCACTAGGTTGGAGAGTTTCCCTACCACCTTTCCCTACCCCCACAGCTGGAGCGGGTGCGTGATGTCTTCCACGTGCTGCAGCTGAGGTGAATGTGCATGATCCTAGGAACATCATCAACTGGGGTGATCTGGAAATTGAATATGGAGCCACATTTTCATAGCACCCTATGGAAATCAATGATCCATAAGAGAAAACCTTATGTGGATGGGACATATCTTTGGTTCGTGTGCAGTGGCAGCACAGAAACATACAAGAGAGTTATTAGGAACAGGAGAGCCAGATAGATGATCAATATACCAAGTTTTTTTCTTAGTTTTTACTTTTCAAGGAAAAAATTCTTGAAGGATGGAATGATGTAGAGACTCAGTTTCACCTTGTAATACTTTGAAATATTTCTATATATATTTCTAGATTTGGGTGCTGAGACGACGTGCAAATCTAAGGCACGATGTTCCTAGAATTAATTTTATAAAAATATTAAGTATATTTTATACTATTCGTGCAAAGGAAATGGGGTAGATCTTAAACCATAGCTCGGATCAGAAATATGAGGTCATAGTTGATTCCAAAATGTGCCATTTACCCTAGGCATGGCATAACTTTCATCTACGTGAGAATTTTGTGGGAAAATCCACCTATGGGAAAATCTTAATTAAAATAATTAAATTTAATTATTTTTACCCCTAATTCCGAATCAAATAAATTTTGAATGGGGGCTTAGATAGGAAATTCAAGACCAAGTTTGAGTTCAAAATGGGATGTTTCTCCGAGGCATGACATAAAATGAGAGGTCTATGAGGTTTCATATTTCATGATTGTTGTTGGGTTGCAATGTTTTTCTAAAAATAGAAAAATAAGAGATTAAGATTAGGGTTATGCACAAATCTCTCTATCTCTCTACCAGAACGTCTCTCTCTACCATTATTCATTGTTCTTCACCGTATCGAGGAGAAATCTCTGCTAAAACCTTGGTGGATCGAAGCGAGAGCGTTGTGGAAATGTCAACCATGACGAACGACCGATTTGAGGTTGGATTCTTGTTGTTTTTTGCACCCCAATTTCCATTATTTATTTATTCCAAAATTATTCATCAATTTCATTTTTTAGCATTGAGGCGATGGAAAAATGAACATCGTCATCATCTAATTATTTTTTTGAATCCCCGTTTTTACTCGTTCTTCTCCATTCTTCGCCTTGAATCTCAGATACATCGAAATATCGATGAATCATCAAGCGAAGGCTGGAGTTGTGAATCCATCCACCTAAGGATACCAAAATAGATCTCTTTTCAATTTTCTGACCACTGAAGGGTCTCAGTGGCATGTGGAGTTAGATGGTGGTATAACTTCGGTAAGGATGATAGATGGAAGCAAAGTGCGACGGCGAGGCGCTGAGGTGGATGGAAGCACGGTCGGCTGGCGAGAAAAGATGGAGGAGGTGATGGGGTGATAAGTTGGTTAGAGGAGGGACCATGAGCATACTAGAAATAAATACATGAGGCGGTGGGGACCTAGGTGAGGCCGGTATGGCTGGGGCCTTCCGGCGACGTCAAGACGTCAGAGCCGCGTCGCGGCCTGGCAGGAGGCGAAGTTGGTCACTTCACGCAACCCCAGGAAGAAGATACCCGCATGATGCATGTTTCTGCATTGATAAGGGGACTGATCCACTGTAGGCGGGATGACTCAGAAGGAGTGGTTTTTCCAGAAAGGGCTGGGCCGACCTAATTTGGACCGAGACACATTTAAATGCCTATTTCTCCTAAACCGGGCGTCTGATTGATGCACCGTCTAAGGTGACGAGTCCCTCTCCTAGAGAAAGATATTTTTAGACCAAATTATGATTTTTAAGATTCATTTTGCAGACTAGGTTCAACTAAACTCTTGAGTTTAATAATAATAATACAATTATTATTACTTGGGATTCTCGTTTTGGATGTGGTGCCTACATGCTGTGTCCGATTAATATAACGTCAGTGGAAATGAAAACCTAGTTCTTGGGAAAACATTTCAAGATAAATTTTGGGTGTTTAAACTAAAGTCAATGTGTGGCCACCATGGGGTCTGGTTCACATGCTTTACGGTGAAATAAATTGTTTTCACTAGGTATGCATTTTGGATGATCGAGTTGTCAATCCTGTGTGTTTTTTCGAGAGGATCGCAATGGTGTGATCCATATAATTAATTTTGAGACCAAGGAATGGGAAACATGAGACACCTTTCAATCATAATGTGGAATTTCACAACTTTTCCATCAGATGTATGATTAGAGTGAGAAGATAGTCTACATCTCATGTTTTTCCACAACAATCACAATAATGTGATACCTTTGGATGTGCGGAACCTTATTTGTAAAATCATTAATTGAGGAAACATGAAATGAATATCTATGTAAGACCCTTTTTACTTGTTTGATGAGAAACCATGACAATGGTGATCAGGTGAAAACATCAGTGATACTAGAGTGAACCCTCCAGTTGAGCTGATCATGGGTCCTCAACCTTACTAGAGTGGAACACTCTAGCAGGGAAAAGAATTAGTCCTCGACCTTTTATGAGTGGAACCCTCCAGCCGGGTTGGGCATGGGATCGTAACCTTTTCTAAGTGGAACCCTCCAGTAGGTATGGGCATGGGTCCTCAACCTTGAGAAGACCTTTTTACTATGTATCAGTGGTGATACATACTTGGATATCACTTTGGACTCACGGGTAAGAGGGGAGTTTTCCCCATCAAGATGCATCCGTACAGGTGAGTCAGTACCACTGGAAGTGGATAGTATCAAGGTGTGGTGATTTGATCCACTTTGATTCATAGTTCAGTGCAGATGTGAGGGGTTATGGGCATCGATGGTGGTTACGTCTGGAACAGTTGGTGAAACTTCTTCCTGGGATGAGTTTTCATATAGAGATCCCCTTAATACCTTGTTTGGGATTCTTTGACTGATAATACACACACACACACACAAACACACACAGACACACTATTTTAGTACCCATTCCTTGGGTTTGGTTACTCTCCTTCTAGGATAGGCGAAGATGCATAGGGCATGCCACGTGCTTTCTGTGTCCATCATCTCGTGGTAGGATGTAACACCCCGAGATTTTATAAAAAAATATTATTTTAATTTCATTAATGTCTTATGTTTTATTCTACACCAAGATTACCTTGCGCTATACGCAACACCGTATTAGCTTGCAGTATACGCAACCCTATTCTTGGACCGTGTTACACACAATTTTGATAATAGTTATTCTACGCAACATTGAGTATATATATATATATATTAAATGTATAAATGAAATATGGTTGGATTCTGTTATACGAAACAACGAAGGATTCTTTCACAACACGCAACCCTGACTTGGCTTGCATTACACGCAATCACGACCTTCCTCGATAGCGTGTGTTGTACGCAATACCGGGTTTTAATAAACAATGATATATTATTATAATATTTTCATGAACTAGCCGTTATGAATAGTATTAACTAAATTTTGAATTTTATAACATTATTATTCATCTTACACATTTCTAGAACATGGTATAAGAACAAAATAAATTTTTCGGGTAAAATAAGTATTTTTCAAAAAATGCAGTTTTGCCGCCTTTTGATGGCGCACCCACTTTAAATCTGGTTTTTGACATGTTTATAAGTTAAATTTGAAAAAATAAAATTCTTCTTTGGAATCAAGAAATAAAAATTTACTTTGGATAAATTTTTCATATTATTCTGGTAACTTTCACATTTTAATGAATAGTAAAAACACGCTATATTTTGATTAAAAACAACTTTTTTCATCGTAATATCTTATGTGGTTAAATTATAATATTGAATGGTTTTAAAGTATAAATAGAATATATTTTTACCATTTAATATAATGTATGTAATTATCATTGATTTTACCTTGAATTCGTAGGTTAAATCAATTCAATCTTTTGCAATGTTTTAAAGAAAAACCCGTTTTCTTTCGACAACGGGATTAATTTTAATTTAATTTCTGCATCTTTTGTGTATTGAATTTGGAAAAATGGATTCTATATTTGGAATCAGTGGGTCCAAATTATGTTAATAAGCTACTTTTTATTTTTGGGAATTATGAATAGTAACTGCGGTAAATTTTATTTACCATAGTTAAAGGTAAATCGGGTAATTAAGGGAAAATATAATATTTTAAAATTACCCTAACAAATGTCAAAATCCTATTGGATGACTAAAAGGCGACCCATATCACCTAAGGGTCGGATTAGAATCATTTAATGGACATTTGTCCATGAAAATTACTTAATTATTATTAAAACCAAAGAAAGTGACAACATGTCACTCTCTTAAATTTCATAAGTATATTAATTTTAATTTAGTGATAAACTTCATGAAACTTCAAAAATGAATAGTCTCCAGAAAGCTAATGAAATTATCTACATCATATAAATTTATTTATAATTTTTAGGGATTAAATAATTATCATTAATTATGACACAATAGTGATGCAGAAATTGTTTATCTAGTGAAAAATAAAAAATATTGTTTTTTTAACTACTATTGACCATAAAATGCACAAATACCTAACCAAAACTTATTTTCCATGTAAATGTAAACCATAAGCATCCAATGGTCGAATATTTGACCATTTGGAGCCTTATAAAAGTGATTATGACACTTATATTATTTTATTTTAAATGATGCCAAAGTTGTCACCTTCATAATTTAATAAATATAACAATTCAAATATTGTGATTTTAAGATGATAAATTCGAGTAAAAGTATTATTGTGAAAGTTAATATATTTATCTTCATCATAGGAGTTTATTTTAAATTTTTATACAACAAATAAGTATATTAAATAATTATACAAAAATGATGTAGTAATTATTTTATTAAGAGATAAACCAAATAAATGGTTTTAAAAATAATAAAATAAATATTATATGAACTATTTAATGTGATACACAAATTTTATAGATACATATGACCTTTTATTAATATATTAAAGCTTTTAGTTCGAACATATCTTCTGTATATATTTTATTTAAATTCAAATAAATGAATAGTGTCAAAATTGACACTATTGTTATTTTACAAAAATAACATATTATAAAATTGTTTAAAAATCACAAAAATATTTAAAAATTATAAATTTATATTTATATGGTCTATAATGTTATAAAGTAAACAATTATGGAAAATTCACAACAAATAAGTAATTATTTGTTATAATTTAAAATTTAGAATTTTATTACCACAAATAAACTTAAATAGATTAAATAAGGATAAATCAAAATGATAAGGTTTATAATAAGATCCAAACATGTCTAAATTTGATTGGTTGATGATATTACAACTCTATCTCATCTAATATTCGAATATGAGTCATTTTTGGAGGTTTTTATGTTGGGTTAGATTTATTATAAATTAATATTTTTAAGAATTCCTAAGGTGCCCCTCTCCTCCCTTATAAAAGGGCACCTCCTCCCCCTCCTCCTCACACCAAATTGAGCACTCAAGCTCGGCCAACCCCTGCCATTTTCTCTTCTCCACTTCCCTAGAATAATCCTAGAGGTCCTGGTCTTCTCCAAAGACCAATCTTAGTTCCTTAAGTGGAGGATTCAAAGAGGCGTTCCAAAGAAAAGGTAATATCCATTACCGATCTTTTCAATTTCTTTCTTCTTCAACTTATTCTTCTTTAGTTGTTTCATGATAAAGTAATAACATCAGTATTACTTACATACTGATATGTTATTATAAATATGAAACAACCCTAATTCACCTTCTATCCATCCTACGGAAAAATGAAATCACCGCGCGTGCGTACGTACGGAATACCGTCTCCACGCCGTGGTGTAATCTATTTTCCACCATCACCTTACAAGGATGGGTATAATGGTGTAATGAGTAACTATATATGATTATTATGAAGTAATATTGATACTGAAATAATATATATATATATACTCCAATACAATTCCACGATCATAGGAACGATATCATCACTCGTGCGTACGAACGGAATACCGTCTCCACGATGCGATGCGACTCGTTCTACATGATCTTCATTTCATAATGATTATATAAATGAATTGAATGAATGAATATGGTATATACTACACTAATACCATTCTGGAAATGAATTATCTATAACCTAAAGATAAGAATAAGAATTTATTCAACAAAACACGCATAAGAACAAAAAGTTATAAAGACCCGAGTAACAAGTAACAATGAAATATTACTAACAAGAAGCTAATAATATGACCATATATGATATCATATCAATATGTATGATTCTGGAATAAGTCAATAACATTATTTAAACCATTATACAGGAGCTTCGGACACGAAAAAAGCAAATCAGACCTAAGGTAAGGGAAATATGATAATCTCATTTTTATCCGAGATTGTTTATTCGTAAGTATTTACTGGGGTGTATTTTATCATCCACATCCATGTTCCCTCAATATGTAATATTGCTTCCATCCACATACAATTGTTTAAATCCAATTTTACCCTTCGGTGAGTTTTAGTAAAAGATAAGAAAGGAATCTTTTGTCGTTTTTCGAACGAGGTACTTTTTGACTTTTCCGACAAAAGTACAAAGAATGTTTTTTTAACTTATACGGAATGAACGGATTTTACGGTTTTATAAAGCCTTATTTTCATGAAGCTTCCTCCATAAGATTTCATGACTATTTTCAACAAAATCTCTTTCTTTTAAAATTGCTTGACGTTTTGTGGAAAGAAATTGATTTTGAAGAAGAAAGGATATTTTCCTCAAGAATTCATTTCAAGTGTTTTATTAAAATTATTTTCCATCTAAGATAATAAAGGGTTCTGTTTTTATCTCTATTATTACATTGATTTGTTTATGTTGTGATGGAATTATTTTTATGAATTCCTTTATCTTATATGAATTGTTTTATGATGTCATGATGTTTAAGATTCCCATTTGTATTACATGGGTTATGCAATGATGTATGATTTATGATTTTGTGGCACACATAAGAATGGTATCATTATGAGATGGGTGGGACCTATATCTCCCTCCAATGCATTGGGTAAAGATTTCATATCTCATGAGATAGACATGGCTGGAATGGTAGGTTATACCGGTTCAGTGAAACAGGACTGAAATGAGGGTGACTCGATTCAGAAAGGGACTTTGTCCACTAAGATAGTCTTGGCATTGAGTCTTGACTAACAAGAAATGATTCTCTATGATTATGTGTGTATGCCACAAAGTTTCATGTTTTAAGTTATGATTATTGGGATTACATTTCACTTCTATGATTTATCCCATGTTATGATATTATGAGCTTTTTTGCAGGTTAAGATTTCCAAAAGCTATGTTCTTATATATATGATGTGATTGATATTTCTTTTGTTTACCCTTACTGAGCATTTGAGCTCACCCTTTTATGTTTTCTTTTCCCCAGGATATAAAGAAAGGTTTTAGGTAAAAAAAAAGGGATGACCTTTATGGGAGATATTGAAGAACTTTCACCACGATTAGAAGATTACGTTCCGAGTTTCCAAAGACACTAAACTATTACGATCCTTTAGTGTGTGTTTTTTTTATGTACTAAGTATTCCGCAAAAGTAATGTAAAGTCTATGTACGTCAGGCTTCGTGTCTCTACAGTTGGTATCAGAGGAAAGGTTTAGTCAACCTTTGGAAACTAGGATGCGAGAACTTTAGTGAGATCCCTAGAGATATTTCTAAGGTATGTCTAGGGATGTCCCTAAGGTTAAGTATACGTATAGGTTATAGTACTAGAATTGCGCTAACGATATTAGAATTTAACCTAAGATGTTAGATATTGAGGGTACTCCCCCTTTACTATGGTGTTTTCTCTAGCATGATTTTTGCCTCTCATAGAATTCTTTTTGTGTTTTAGTTAATAGAGGGAACCAGATGGAATTTGGTTAACATTGAATCCAATGGACAAATTTGTGACTATGAGAAACAAAATTATGTAATGCCTATAGAGAAAGATATTGTGATTATGCCGAATCAGTCATCACGATATATGATTAACAAGGTAAAATTTAGTGGTATACCGAATTCATCAAAGAAGAGGAAGATAAACTATTATTCATGTTCTCATGTTGAGGAGCATAAAGTAAGGAAGATTGAGATTTCTAAACAAGGGAAGAAGAACCTTGAGGAATACTTCAAATGGAGGGACCGATGTTATCTGTGTGGAGAAAAGGGTCATAGAGTGACAGACTGTTATGGAGTTCAATGTCTTATTTGCGGAGAACATAGGCATTACCCAACTCAATTCCCTGACCTAAAAAGTTACTTCTAAATCAAGGAAGGACTTATTCCAGGACAATCATTGAAGTGGATGGACTGAAGTATTTATGTATTGGTATTCAAGAATAATGTTGTTGAGGTACTTTTATGGTGTATTGAAATATTTATGTATTGGTCTATTGTGGTTTTCAATAATTTTAAGGTACCGGTAACCATGAAAAGTGATTAAAATATTTTGGAAAGTAGATAATATGCCCATAATGAAGGGATAAGGAGAAAATGAAATGTTTGACAGTATTCATGAGCTCATGATTGATATAAGGACTAAGTGATATCATGGTTTGAGTATATAGAATTTTGAGGATTTTGGTATATGGAAGGTGTTATGTTTTAACTGCATTCATGTTTTCACTAAGGTATTCAAGAGAATACATGATTAAGGACTTTCAATGTTTGGAATGTGACCAACAAAACATATCTTATGATATATGGGGATCGACGATGGTGTTAAATCTCTGGTAATCGTTTTCACTATGTTATGAGAGTGGACTACAGTATTATGGATAAGCCTGAAGATTGGAATGGATTATGTTGGACATAAGTTAGTATTGTTTAAGGATAGAAGTTTTTTCGATATTATTGATGGGATGTTATGGTAATATAGTTTTAGAAAAAGGACAACCTGCAGGACGGGCGACAGCCCATCGCTTCGGACAAGGCTGTGGGAATCGAACCCACAACCGAAGTGCGACTGGCCTTTATCGCCTACCACTGGCCTACAGGAAGTCCCTGTTTAGTAGAAACTAGTTTTATTATTTTAAGCAGTATGATATATGAAGTATAAGTCCATTTTAGGAACCATATGTGATTAATCTCACTATAGATCGACTTATGTATATAATTTTTGCTAACCTTTTGTTTTAGACAGATGGAATGACCCGTCATTCTATCACATGCTCTGCTAACACTTCACGAATAACAAATTCAACTTCATTTATTTAAGAGATGAAGTGGAAATTGTTCAAGGCATGAACAACAGTGAGATTGTACCAAAATAAAGAAAGTATTTATTCTAATTCAAATTTTCAACCAAAAATGTTGTCCTAGTGATCTTATACCTGATGAATCAGATGGTACCTTAGATCATCACAAATTTATGGATTTGTGATTACTGGCTTTTCCATAGCCATGTCCTCTACCACTCTCCATCAGAACATGATGGTTAGATTTCTCTTCCATATCCATATTTTCATCTATGTGGAAACCCAGTGATTAGTTTATTTGGGTAACCGTTACGTTTCATACTTTTGTTTTTAAAGATAAGTTTTGGTATTCCTTTTTACGATGTGGGTTTCTATCAAAGAAACTTTCAAATAGTAAACCATTTATAACCCCGACGAATTTCGAGGGAGAAATTCATTTTAAGGGGGGTAGAATGTAACACCCCGAGATTTTATAAAAAAATATTATTTTAATTTCATTAATGTCTTATGTTTTATTCTACACCAAGATTACCTTGCGCTATACGCAACACCGTATTATCTTGCAGTATACGCAACCCTATTCTTGGACCGTGTTACACACAATTTTGATAATAGTTATTCTACGTAACATTGAGTATATATATATATATATATTAAATGTATAAATGAAATATGGTTGGATTCTGTTATACGAAACAACGAAGGATTCTTTCACAACACGCAACCCTGACTTGGCTTGCATTACACGCAATCACGACCTTCCTCGATAGCGTGTGTTGTACGCAATACCGGGTTTTAATAAACAATGATATATTATTATAATATTGTCATGAACTAGCCGTTATGAATAGTATTAACTAAATTTTGAATTTTATAACATTATTATTCATCTTACACATTTCTAGAACATGGTATAAGAACAAAATAAATTTTTCGGGTAAAATAAGTATTTTTCAAAAAATGCAGTTTTGCCGCCTTTTGATGGCGCACCCACTTTAAATCTGGTTTTGACATGTTTATAAGTTAAATTTGACAAAATAAAATTCTTCTTTGGAATCAAGAAATAAAAATTTACTTTGGATAAATTTTTCATATTATTCTGGTAACTTTCACATTTTAATGAATAGTAAAAACACGCTATATTTTGATTAAAAACAACTTTTTTCATCGTAATATCTTATGTGGTTAAATTATAATATTGAATGGTTTTAAAGTATAAATAGAATATATTTTTACCATTTAATATAATGTATGTCATTAGCATTGATTTTACCTTGAATTCGTAGGTTAAATCAATTCAATCTTTTGCAATGTTTTAAAGAAAAAACCCGTTTTCTTTCGACAACGGGATTAATTTTAATTTAATTTCTGCACCTTTTGTGTATTGAATTTGGAAAAATGGATTCCATATTTGGAATCAGTGGGTCCAAATTATGTTAATAAGCTACTTTTTATTTTTGGGAATTATGAATAGTAACTGCGGTAAATTTTATTTACCATAGTTAAATGTAAATCGGGTAATTAAGGGTAAATATAATATTTTAAAATTACCCTAACAAATGTCAAAATCCTATTGGATGACTAAAAGGCGACCCATATCACCTAAGGGTCGGATTAGAATCATTTAATGGACATTTGTCCATGAAAATAACTTAATTATTATTAAAACCAAAGAAAGTGACAACATGTCACTCTCTTAAATTTTATAAGTATATTAATTTTAATTTAGTGATAAACTTCATGAAACTTCGAAAATGAATAGTCTCCAGAAATCTAATGAAATTATCTACATCATATAAATTTATTTATAATTTTTAGGGATTAAATAATTATCATTAATTATGACACAATAGTGATGCAGAAATTGTTTATCTAGTGAAAAATAAAGAATATTGTTTTTTTTAACTACTAGTGACCATAAAATGCACAAATACCTAACCAAAACTTATTTTCCATGTAAATGTAAACCATAAGCATCCAATGGTCGAATATTTGACCATTTTGAGCCTTATAAAAGCGATTATGACACTTATATTATTTTATTTTAAATGATGCCAAAGTTGTCACCTTCATAATTTAATAAATATAACAATTCAAATATTGTGATTTTAAGATGATAAATTCGAGTAAAAGTATTATTGTGAAAGTTAATATATTTATCTTCATCATAGGAGTTTATTTTAAATTTTTATACAACAAATAAGTATATTAAATAATTATACAAAAATGATGTAGTAATTATTTTATTAAGAGATAAACCAAATAAATGGTTTTAAAAATAATAAAATAAATATTATATGAACTATTTAATGTGATACACAAATTTTATAGATACATATGACCTTTTATTAATATATTAAAGCTTTTAGTTCGAACATATCTTCTGTATATATTTTATTTAAATTCAAATAAATGAATAGTGTCAAAATTGACACTATTGTTATTTTACAAAAATAACATATTATAAAATTGTTTAAAAATCACAAAAATATTTAAAAATTATAAATTTATATTTATATGGTCTATAATGTTATAAAGTAAACAATTATGGAAAATTCACAACAAATAAGTAATTATTTGTTATAATTTAAAATTTAGAATTTTATTACCACAAATAAACTTAAATAGATTAAATAAGGATAAATCAAAATGATAAGGTTTAAAATAAGATCCAAACATGTCTAAATTTTATTGGTTGATGATATTACAACTCTATCTCATCTAATCTTCGAATATGAGTCATTTTTGGAGGTTTTTATGTTGGGTTAGATTTATTATAAATTAATATTTTTAAGAATTCCTAAGGTGCCCCTCTCCTCCCTTATAAAAGGGCACCTCCTCCCCCTCCTCCTCACACCAAATTGAGCACTCAAGCTCGGCCAACCCCTGCCATTTTCTCCTCTCCACTTCCCTAGAATAATCCTAGAGGTCCTGGTCTTCTCCAAAGACCAATCTTAGTTCCTTAAGTGGAGGATTCAAAGAGGCGTTCCAAAGAAAAGGTAATATCCATTACCGATCTTTTCAATTTCTTTCTTCTTCAACTTCTTCTTATTTAGTTGTTTCATGATAAAGTAATAACATCAGTATTACTTACATACTGATATGTTATTATAAATATGAAACAACCCTAATTCACCTTCTATCCATCCTACGGAAAAATGAAATCACCGCGCGTGCGTACGTACGGAATACCGTCTCCACGCCGTGGTGTAATCTATTTTCCACCATCACCTTACAAGGATGGGTATAATGGTGTAATGAGTAACTATATATGATTATTATGAAGTAATATTGATACTGAAATAATATATATATATATATACTCCAATACAATTCCACGATCATAGGAACGATATCATCACTCGTGCGTACGAACGGAATACCGTCTCCACGATGCGATGCGACTCGTTCTACATGATCTTCATTTCATAATGATTATATAAATGAATTGAATGAATGAATATGGTATATACTACACTAATACCATTATGGAAATGAATTATCTATAACCTAAAGATAAGAATAAGAATTTATTCAACAAAACACGCATAAGAACAAAAAGTTATAAAGACCCGAGTAACAAGTAACAATGAAATATTACTAACAAGAAGCTAATAATATGACCATATATGATATCATATCAATATGTATGATTCTGGAATAAGTCAATAACATTATTTAAACCATTATACAGGAGCTTAGGACACGAACAAAGCAAATCGGACCTAAGGTAAGGGAAATATGATAATCTCATTTTTATCCGAGATTGTTTATTCGTAAGTATTTACTGGGGTGTATTTTATCATCCACATCCATGTTCCCTCAATATGTAATATTGTTTCCATCCACCTACAATTGTTTAAATCCAATTTTACCCTTCGGTGAATTTTAGTAAAAGATAAGAAAGGAATCTTTTGTCGTTTTTCGAACGAGGTACTTTTTGACTTTTCCGAAAAAAGTACAAAGAATGTTTTTTTAACTTATACGGAATGAACGGATTTTACGGTTTTATAAAGCCTTATTTTCATGAAGCTTCCTCCATAAGATTTCATGACTATTTTCAACAAAATCTCTTTCTTTTAAAATTGCTTGACGTTTTGTGGAAAGAAATTGATTTTGAAGAAGAAAGGATATTTTCCTCAAGAATTCATTTCAAGTGTTTTATTAAAATTATTTTCCATCTAAGATAATAAAGGGTTCTGTTTTTATCTCTATTATTACATTGATTTGTTTATGTTGTGATGGAATTATTTTTATGAATTCCTTTATCTTATATTAATTGTTTTATGATGTCATGATGTTTAAGATTCCCATTTGTATTACATGGGTTATGCAATGATGTATGATTTATGATTTTGTGGCACACATAAGAATGGTATCATTATGAGATGGGTGGGAACTATATCTCCCTCCAATGCATTGGGTAAAGATTTCATATCTCATGAGATAGACATGGCTGGAATGGTAGGTTATACCGGTTCAGTGAAACAGGACTGAAACGAGGGTGACTCGATTCAGAAAGGGACTTTGTCCACTAAGATAGTCTTGGCATTGAGTCTTGACTAACAAGAAATGATTCTCTATGATTATGTGTGTATGCCACAAAGTTTCATGTTTTAAGTTATGATTATTGGGATTACATTTCACTTCTATGATTTATCCCATGTTATGATATTATGAGCTTTTTTGCAGGTTAAGATTTCCAAAAGCTATGTTCTTATATATATGATGTGATTGATATTTCTTTTGTTTACCCTTACTGAGCATTTGAGCTCACCCTTTTATGTTTTCTTTTCCCCAGGATATAAAGAAAGGTTTTAGGTAAAAAAAAAGGGATGACCTTTATGGGAGATATTGAAGAACTTTCACCACGATTAGAAGATTACGTTCCGAGTTTCCAAAGACACTAAACTATTACGATCCTTTAGTGTGTGTTTTTGTTATGTACTAAGTATTCCGCAAAAGTAATGTAAAGTCTATGTACGTCAGGCTTCGGGTCTCTACATAGGACGAGTCTACTCTCTTACTATAGATAGTGAAGAATCGATGCGATGTTCATATTATCACCATTTCTAGATCCTTGTGTTTTGATGAGCATAAATTTACTTCCTTATTGGGTTGATCTTCACTCTCTTTACTAAAATTTGTTCCCCTCACTTCTTTCCCTTTTCAATATACCTCATACTACTCCCTTGATCCGTTGGGGAATCCTACTGTGTATTTTTATACTCACCCCTTCTTGGGCTTTGGCTACATGTGGTGTACCTATGCAAATGATAAGAAGGTTTGATCATGAATTTATAGAGCTTAGGTATATGTGGATCTTGGATTGTGTATGATGGTATCTTAAGATCTAGGAGTTGGGATCTCTTAGTGTTATACTTTTTTCCATTTTTTCTTTCAGTTTGGGACACTTCGTTGGTTGGGTGTTTATTTTCCCCCTTCACTTTCCATTTTACTTTATCATACTTGTACTTTGTAGTGGCCCATGTATGCTTGGTTTGTTTATATCTCTGTTGTACCTTTCTTTTTCTTTTCCCTATGCACAATTCCACTGAGTGATTGTGTGTGCGTGTGTGTTTAGGTACTTTGGAAAAGGCCTCCCTGATTTGTTGTGACATAGGCACTTTTTTCCACCCCCTGGCCTATATAGGTAGGCTTGCGGTAGTTGTGGATTAAACCTCGACATGGGTCAGGTCGTAACACATATTTTCTAAAAATATTTTTTCACATTTTCCAACTAATTTATTAAAGTAATTTCTACCAATTTTTTATTTTTTGAAATTTTTTTTGAAAGGAAACCTCTTTTCATTTTCTAAATGAGGTACTTTTAACATTTTTATAATAGTTGAAAAATAATTTTTTTTACTCATACGAAAAGTATGGAATTTACCACCATCATGGCCACTCATTGTTTTATAGATTACTTTACAAGTTTAAAATGCTATTTTAAAATAAAATTAATTTTATAATATTCTAAAAAAATCTTTTACAATTTATTTTCAAAGTGAAAATGATATTTCCTTAAGATTGTTTTATTGTAATTTTTATGGTATTTCAATTAATTATCAAAAAAAAACCTCATTTTTTCATATGCTCTATTGGGAATATTTTTTAAGATACGATACTTATTAAGTTTCGTGACTTTTTATGTTATTTCTGACTGGAATGTACTACTTTAATATCATTCTCCATAGTACTCCAAACAGTTTATAACCGTGTTCATTGATTGGGGAAAGTAATAACATTCATTTGATAGTTTCCAATACTAATGTTTATGTTTTTTGGTTGGAGAAATTATTAAAAAAATTACTAGTTATTCAATTTGAATTCTTATATAAATTATGTTTCTCCCCTTTAATGTGAGGGATTCATTCAACTTAGCAAGCAATGGGTGGGCCTGCTATAGTAGTTCGATGAATTGTTAGGTCTCATTAGAAAACTAACTTGGGTTTTTGGTAGAGGCCTTACCCATTTCTGTAATATGTCTTGGAATAAGTCCTTGAAGGTATGGTTATGATGTCTAAAATTCTACATTTTCTCATTATGATATTAGTTATTGATGTACAAGTGATTATTCAATTAGTTAAAATATCCATGAATAAGTTTTAAGATCATGTGTTTATTTATATGTAATTATTTGATAATCATTATTTTCTACCATATTATTCATCATTTTTAAATTATTGATTAAATGGAATGAGTTTCATTTATTTAACTTTACATATTTTTTATGCCTTATTTATTCATGATAGCTTCCACTATGCGCAAACCCTTATAGAGCATTTGAGTCAACCCTTTTCTAAAGTTGCCTTTCACCATGATTTTATGAGTGCATTATGATTGATATGCAAGGTTTTAATAATAGGAATAAGGGTATTTTAAAAGAGGATTCTATGTTGTATTTTATGTTTTCTAATATAATTTTATTTTCAAGTATATATATATTTTACCGATAAAAAAATGATTAATTCCTTCAAGATGTTATTCCTTGTACCGATTAAAAATTTAATTAAGTAACCACAAACTCTAGTATACTGGGTTCAGAGTCTTTAAAGTTGGCATCAAAGTAAGTTTAGTACAAACCTTGGGAACAAGATTTAGGAAAACATAGATTAGAGAATATAACCCTATGAACGGATTTGAGTATAATTATACGTATATAATAACATCCTAAAGTTTTTATAAGGTTGAGATTATATGAATTTATAAGAAATAAATTGATGGATTTATGATACAAGTGGATTTATATCTGGCACAATTGTACCTAGGGCTAATAAGACTGAAAAGTGTGCATTCAGATTTTACTCGATCGTCAACTGGTGCATAACAACATACATTACAGAACACCATTTTTGACACTCCTGTTGGATATGTTTGTTCTAATTTAAACTCTCTTTATAAAACATTATAAATTATTTGAAAATATTTTTATGACTTGATAATGTTCTAAAAGATACCATGTTTATGATTATGATATTAGTTATGAATATATTTTCCAATTTATGTTAAGTGTTTCACTAGTTTTAAAATTATACACTATGATTCACAATGTTTTGATCTAATCTATTATATTATATTATTTAGAAATAGAACCTAGTGAAATAAATGGAAACGATATCAATTAATGTAACCCATGTAAGTATTTACATCATGGGAAAGAAAATAAAGTTAGAGATGGAGCTACAATAGGATTTGAAAATTTTTATAACTATATTGGGTTAGTTGAATCAGGTTATTTTAAATAACCATTGTAGTGTGAAGCATCATACTGATCCAAAATTTTGTGTAACAATGTTATATTATTCCATTTTATAAAAACCTCTATCATTTAATGGGACTAAAAATCCTTTTTTATCTGATCAATGGATAAGTTTTTTATAGAATATATTAATCACTTTAGGGAGTAATGAAAGGGAGAATTTTTTCATGGAATTTCATCATATCTCAGTGAATGTGGATCAATAGAAGAAATTTATTTAGATCACTAAGAATGAATAAGAAATAATAAAATGGATTTGAAGGATTTTATGGTACTCTTCTTAGAAAAAAATTTCCTAGAAAACAATGAGAAAATATGGAGAGAAAATTCATGAGTTTGATACAAAAGGAAGATGAAAATGTTTCTATGTATGAAGCTTAATTTACATGGTTAGCAAAGAATTTGTTTTACTATGAGTTTAATACAAAGAGAAAGATTGATCATTTATTTAATGGGCCTAAGCCACTCCTTCAAAGGGAACCATTATCCTAATAAATCTCATCATGTGAGGATATAGTATAATGTGCTATAAATATAAAGAAATAATTATCCATGACTTATGTTTTCCAAGTAATGCAAGATAAAAAGATGATAGAAGAGAAAAAATGGATAAGGGGAAGAAGAGAAATAAGAATTTTCCCAGATTTTATAATTGTGGAATGAATCATCTTACTACCTACTTGAAGGTAATGTGTTATTAAAATGTAGAGAGAAAGGCCATTAGGTTTATGAATTAATGGGTAATAAAGAAACCTTTTTTATTTAGTGTTTAATCTAAAGGATATGTGGCAATACACAAATTAATGTCCCATGCATAAAGGAAATATACCTCAGAATAATCTAAAGTATCAAGGTCAATCTTATGTTATTACTACAACCATAGTTGAATAAATTAATTGTGTATTTTCATTCAAAGATTATGTTTTAGAAGTATTTTATAAATAATATTCTAGTTAAATAAATCATGAAATGTATAAGGATTATTATGTCGTAGATTTTCATTGATAATTTTAAAGTATATAGTGAATGGTACTGATAAACAATAAAAGTGATTTAGTGGATAGGTGATATTTTTTATAATATATGAATCAGGGAAAGATAACCCTTAATCTATTTTTGATGCTGATTTAATATTGTTTAGTTAGGATAAATGGATGATTGACATTTAATAATTAAATTGGATAGTATTTGTAACCTAAAAAATGGTTTGTGATTTTGTGACAAATTAATTTATGATAAATGTTACTGCGTTTTTTTGGTTTCAATGAATATAATCAATAGCCCATGATTTTATTAATGTTTTATGGTGATTCAGGTTATTAGTGTGTTTTAAAAAATATATATGGTCAATGTATTCACATGTTTTGTATGTTACATTTTGAGACACTTTATTTTTTCTATGGAATAAATTTTAATCAAAAAATTTTAATTTTTGATTTTGAATTTGGTCAGATGTAGTTTGGAGGGGTCTTAAAGGTTAACTATTTATGGAATGGAGTAATGATGACTATGGGTTTACTATTGAGATTTTGGATATTAATTTAGTATATTGGATAACATGTGATAACCATTTTTTGGTAAATATTTATGGACATAAAGAGGTACTTTTCACTCTTTTATGGATCTTAAGTTCTATTAAAACAAAATTTTAGTGCTTCAGGGATAAAAATTCACTCTTGGATATTCATCTCTTAGAGTAATAAATAAAGTGTAAATTGATCAAAAAACAAAAAAAAGTAAGAAATTTTTATTATGAATTAAAACATATATCAAGTAAGTATATTTTCTACTATTATCTATCTTAATAGAAATATAATACCTCTATATTAGTAAAGTGATCTTCAAATAAAATAATTATATATTTAACTTAATTTATTAAGAATAAATGGTTCTTTCACCCAATAAAGTTTTATTGATTTATGGTCATTGAATATATCTTGATAATTTACTTTGTGGTCATCAATGATAAATATCAATCTTTATAATTATTTACACTTTTATTCTATGTCAATATTTTCACTTCCCATTAATTTTTTTCTACTTAGGAACCAATTTTTGTGTTATTCTAGATGGAATTTTTACTTAAATTTCTCTCGTATCAAGGGGATGTTTTATTAACTCTTTAATTATTTGGATTTTTAATAAAGGTCGAACCTATGATGAACAAAATAGAATTGTTAGGGAGAAATTTATTTATGTGTGGTAAAATGTAACACCCTGAGATTTTATAATGTATTACTCTCTAAATAAATTTCATTTCTTTGATAGCTTTAATTACATACAACACAAAGTTTGAAATAGCTCTAATATACTATTAAAATATAATTAATTAATGTGACAGTTATCACTTATATATTGTATTAATTATATAGTTTATACATGTATAAAATAAATTAGTTGGTTACTAATTAATTATAAATTAAAATTTAAATCATTTGAGTCTAGAAGAAATGTTTTTCTAAAAGACGATTTATATGAGGAAAATGTTTTTTAATTAATGAACTGAATTAATCAATATTAGTGAATTATTTTATTTAAATTTATATATTATTTATTTGATTATATTTTCATCACTCATATAATTTTTTTTTCTAAGCATGATATGTGAATAAACTCATTTATATTCTTAAAAACTATGTTTTTTTAGAAAAAGTGGTTTCTTCATGTTTTGAACACTTATTTTAAAATTAAAATTTTCCAAATTTAGAAAATTTATTTCAATAAACAAAAATAATTTTTAAAATCATCATGTCAAAATTATCTTAGAGTTAATTTTTGTGAATTTTCTGAAAAGAATATTTTTTCAATGAATAATAAGAAAATAATTATTATTGTTGAAAAATAAATTTTCATTTAAATAATTTACAAAATTAAATGTTGTTTTAAACTATTTTAAATGTATTTTTTAAATTATATCATTATTAAAGAAATTTATGTCATTGTGTTGATTCTTAATATAAAAACTTTTTATACTTTTGAAAACTTTTCCTTTAAAAAACTATTTTTTACTCGCATTTGTGGGTTTAATTTTAAATTAAATTCTACCACTTATACGAATTGAATTTTTAAAAATGTATTAAACATTTTCAATTAAAATTATTAATATTATATAATAATTTCAACATAAATTTTGATCTTAATTAATAGTAAAAATAGTAAAAGATAATTAACATGGTTAATGTAATGACGGATTTACCAAGGGTTTAAACTAAGAATATTATTACTAAAATGACATATAAAATTATATGTGTAGACGCCGGAAAAGTCCGTTGTTCCCAAACAAAGTTCCAGATGCGGAAAGCGAGGTCATATTTGGAGTCCGAAGCACGTTTCGGAAGGCCCGGAAGCCTTGCGTGGAAATTAGAAGGCCCGCGCGCAAAGTTGGAGTGCCGCGCGCAATCCTCCCGGGATGCGCGTAAAGCGCCAGGCCGACGCGCAGGTTTTCGCGCCCGCTGCCCGCGCGACTCCCTTGCGCGCCGGGGCCCCAATTCCGTGCCCGCGAAGGAAATTGCGCGGCCGCGAACCGGATTCCGTGCCCGGGGTTGCCTATAAATATAAGGCAACCCCCAACGTTTTGGGGTGGCCGGAATCCGAAGGGTCGCTCGTTCGTGCAATCCAACCCCTTCCGCGTGCAATGCCAATCTTCAGGTAACCTCCTTTCTTTCGCGCAAGAAAGCCTCGGGGTTCGCCTTCGCGCGCAATCACTTTGGCTCCTTTTCTTTGAATAACTCGTCACCCAAAGGCATTCGCGCGCAAAAGAAGCCTCTTGCGCGCAATTGCCCCCCAGGTGCGCGCAATCCAGCCCGATTGCGCGCACCCCCCCTTTTCAAAGTGGTCATTCGCTAAAGAATGAGTCGTTGCCCCCGCGCGCTATCCGAAGCCCGGTACGCGCAATCTCAATCATCTGCGCGCAAAGCGCTGGCCCAATTGCGCGCCAGCCCGGCCTTTTGCGCGCCGACCCGCGGTATTGCGCGCCAAATTCCTCTTTTGCGCGCAAACCGCCTGGGTCGCCCCCTTTGACCCCCTGAGGGTACCCGCCTGCGTGGCGCCCGATGATCCCGGGTGCCCGCACCGTGCATTGTCTTCCCGTGCGGCCCTCTAGGCTTGCGCGAAGTGACACGGACCCCTCAGCGGCACCATCTTCGTCCGCGCGACAAGAAGTTAAACTACCAAGCATCTTCATCCAAGCTACAAGACGTTAAACTGTACAGCATTCGTCCCGCATGACGTTAAACTGCACTTTCGTCCCGCATGACGCTAAACTGCACCACGTCCGCACTGCAGGACGTTAAACTGCCAAGCATCTTCGTCCTCAACACACGACGTTAAACTGTACTTCGTCCGGCAAGACGTTAAAACCGTCCGCATCGCCCGATCTCGTGCCTCGCACGCAGGGTCCCCCTCCCGGTTTGGATGTGGCCCCCAACCACTCGTCTCTGCAGGGATGTCGGGATTGGAGTGGCCTTCGCCCACGGGGGTAGAGTATTACAAACAGAACGAACTACGTGGACTTTGATCCCTGTCTCCTAAACAGGGTACGTAGGAAGCCTCCCCAAGGTTCAAGGCCACCACCTGGTCGTCCCGGTCGTATTCACGTCGGTTCGTCCATCAGTGGACCCCTCTCGGGTTCACACTTGCGTCGATTCACCTATGAATCCGCCCTTGTGGGAGACTGCACGTGTGTATCTCCATTGTGCTTCCCCACTGCCGAAGCCAGTAGAGGGCGTGACAGGGATCGAGGTGTCTCTTACTTTCGGCCCAAGTCCCTCTCCAACTGAGTTTTGCCGCATCTGGGCCGTCTCAGTGCGTAAGTCCTGACAGAATGAACTACATGGACTTTGATCCCTGTCTCCTAAACAGGGTACGTAGGAAGCCTCCCTGAGGTTCAAGCCCACCACCTGGTCGTCCCGGTCGTATTCACGTCGGTTCGTCCATCAGTGGACCCCTCCTGGGTGCACACTCGCGTCGATTCACCTATGAATCCGCTCTTGTGGGGGACTGCACATGTGTATCTCCATTGCACTTCCCCACTGTCTTTTTCTATTTCTCTCTTCAGCGTCCAGCATGACATGAAACTGTGATCCACCCGGCCGTTCCATCCCCCTCTGTGCAAGGTGGTTCGGTTCAATCCTTTGCCTGGCAGCCTCGACCTCCTCGTGAGTCGGCTTGCCAACGTCCAGCATGACGTTAAACTGTATACCCAAACTACGCTGACTTTGATCCGTGCTAACACGCGGTACGTAGGAAGCCCCTACGGGGTCCAAGATCTTCACTCCATCATCCATCCTGATCCCTACCCGGGCCGCCACATCCCGGTGGGGTCATTCCATTTCATTCCACTCCACTTCACTCGGGAAGCCGCCCATGTGCTGGCCCCAGCGTCGGAGGTTCCCCGCAAGGGGTTCTGTCATCTGATCCACTCCTCGTGTTGATCAGTCTGACGCCGTCCCCGCTGGACGTTAAACTCACGGCATACCCCGTGTTAAACATGGGAAGCTGAGGAAAACCTCAGGCAACGCAGTTCCCCGTACCCAGCGCAGGATGCCTCAGGCCATCACGCCTTTGAGAAGCCCTACCAGGGACGGAAGGCAGACATGCAGAGCCGTAGTGTTAAGACACGCCCCCAACACCCGGAGCTACCCGGTCTCCTCACCGCAGGTTGCTGCCCCGACCAGACTCCTTGGAGCGTCTGGGCGGAAGCAGCGTAATTAACCGGTGCCCATAGAGATATGGCGCCGGGAAAGAGATTCACGGACATTCTTAGATCTATGAGGGAGACCCGGATTAGGCGACGAGTTCCGAGGAGACGTCCACGGAAGGAGGAGCCGACATCCCATCATCCCAGTTTCGATCAAGGAGCAGACGCCCCTGAACAGGGGACGGATGTCGCCCGCCTTTGGAAAGCGGGACTGCGGGACCACAAGCCGCGCTCCCTTCCCCTCGGGTCGACGGGCGCACGCGCGAACGCGTCCTGGCGGAACAGCGTCGGAACAGAAGCCCGGCGCACATCCGCACCGAAACAGAAAAATGGTGAACCCGACGTGAATCTCTTCTCCTCAATACAAAGACCGATGGATTTCAGAGGTGTTGGAAGACCAGCATGTTGCCCTGCCGAGCATTCAGTTTTTACCCGCCAGGGGCTGGGGAAGGGAAATCGGGCACTCCGTCTCACGACGTCGATGGCCTGGGTCCCCCCCCCCCCACGGGAGGCGTCGTGGCACTAACGGTTGGTTGTCGATTCCTTTTCCTGTCAGGGTTAACGGGTTCTTCTCCCTGCTTTCAGGAATCAGGTCGCCCGATCCAGTGCCCGATCACCGCCCGCCCACTGGCGCAGGGGTAGGGGAAACACCGACGCGGCTACTCCGCGCGGTCCCGCCCTTTCCATAGTCGTCCCAGCAACCGCAACTGCGGGACAACCACGCCCTCTCTCCCCCTCGGAGGTCATCCAGAGAAGGGTGATCAACAACTTGGTGCGGAGATATGAGGAAGAGGGAGTCATCCCCACCAGGGACATGGCTCGCCTAGACCTCGAGGAAGCTGCGCCTCGCCACCAACGCCGCCCCCGAGGGCCGCGCAGGGAGGCACCGCTGCCTACCTCGACGTCCAACCGCTTCGGGAGTTTATCCCCGGAACGCTCCGACAGCTCCCTTCCCTATGCGGATGAGGTGGAAGATGCCCGGGACCACCCTATCCGAGATTCGCTCCAGGGATCCGCGATAAGGGCTCCTGTCAGGCCACGGTGACGTCGCCGCCAGGCCTCTCAAGTCGAAGAACAGGCTCTCCACCTGCCCGCGCCGCTCATCCCGACTCGTCTGTCCCGACGCCAACGTCGGGCACGAGCGGAAGAGGTTGCCCACCTTGGGGCCCTAGCAACAGCGGCCGCGTTGGCCCAATCCACTGCTGGCTCCAGTCACCAGACCCCTGCGCATCCTGAGCAGGGGCACTTCTATGCTCAACCTGGATCGAGGCCCCGACCGCCCCAAAGGCAGGTTGGGTCGACTCTCCCGGTTGCTGGTACAGGCAATAGCCACCGCGGACCACCTCGCGGTAGCGCTATTCACCAGCAGGGTCTACTCCGTGTGGCCGATCCAAGAGGCATGGGTCATCCCACCTTCCGATCCCGGCCCGGAGGCCTGCCCGGAATCATCTCTCCCCGCGTCCCCTTTGATATCTGTCCCGGTGCTCCTCGCACCTTGGTTTCCAGTCCTCTTGGCCCCAGCACCGGTGTGGCCGGAGGACGCCAGGACAGAGATCAGCCATGCCCCGAAGAACCACCCAGGGGCAGGAGGGCGAGGCGTCGACGCAGAGGGAGGAATGTTAGGGAATTCCAGACAGAGATCCGACCGGTTCGTTTCTCTGATACAGAGGCGGAGTACGATTCGGAGACAGAGCCCTCCCCCCAATCCCGCCAGTCAAGGGCAGGGGTGGGAATGCGGCACGTCAGCCTCGTACTCCCCGAGAGCGAGATCGATGTGATCCCCGCTTCTCTCCGAAGGTATATCCGAATTAGCGAGGGCCTGGTAGACCCCCAAGGATCAAGATTGCGGTTGGTACCAGCCCCTCCGGAAGCGTCTTCCGCCTCGATCGGAGAAGCCGGAGACTTTTTCTGGGGACCGACGGTCGAACCACGATCTAGTGCACCCTCGGCGAGCACCGATGCTACGGCAGGATGTTCGCTCGCCGGCCCGTCCTATCGTGATGTGGTAGCTGGGGCACCTCCACCCTCAGAGGGCGGCCCGGGATATGGAGGCCAATCGGCCTACTCTCCGTATTCACCGCCGGCCAGCCCGTCGGCCCGGCGGCCCGCCTCGGCACCACTGCCGGTTCCCCGTCCATTCCCAGTCGTTGAAGAGGACCAAGAGGACCTGGGTCCCGAGTTTGAGTCGTGGAGCTTCTGGACCGTCCTTGCAGAGGGCCACTTCCCTGAGAAGTTTTGGCCAGTCGCAGGACCGGACTTTGATGCACCCGAATCACTCACCCCGGATGAGTTCGAATGCTTCTGCCGAACTCTCCGGGAGACTCACTCCCGTCTTCACCGCCTACAAATGCCATATCCCGGGATTCAAGTGCACCTGGAGGATATTGGTGAGCAGTGCCGTCAGATTGACCTGGCCACGCTCCCCGCGGTTCGGCACCCCGGGTCATTTGGGCACCACGAGGCCCTCCAACAACGATGCGTTGAGTGTTTTCAAGTACTCCGCAAAGTTATCGAGGAAGACACCCCCCACGTGTATATCCGTGGATGGGGGCGGTACGCCGCCCTACGCTTCAGTGCGATTCGCCGACAGCCCGATTCACTGGGTGGCCCTGAGGGTACATCCCCAAGGACGAAAACGGTCAATATGGCTGACCTGTCGGGAGAGGGGGACGGCTTGGAACTTCTCGACGGGGGATCTCCCCCCGAAGACAAGCCATTGTTGGACCCATCGGTGAGAGTTACTCGTCACCAGAGGAACCTCCTGGGTCTCCCCACGCCCACTGAAGCACTGACGTTGAGCCGAAACGTCAGCAAAGGTAAAGAGCACGGCGGGGATGTAAAGCTCGCCGACCCATCTGCATCCATGCAGAGGGCGGATGAGGATCCCGAGAAGGTCACGCTACGTCAACAGCTCACCGAGCAGAAGAAGCTAGTTGACCAGCTCCTCGCCGAGCGCGCTGCAGAACGGCGGCCTGACTACGGTGATCCTAGGCCAGGACAGCATGGACAGGAACAACCGCTCCTCGACGAGACTCTCCCGGGCAACCGTGATTATGCCGGGTTTGCCGACAGGGGAGAGGCCATTGCCTATGGAAAGAGGGCGCGGTATGTTTCACCGCACCCTCCAGAGCGGCGTGACTACCTGAGAGACCCCGCTCGGATTCCTCCCGCTGCCCCAAGGGCCGCTCCGCCCGCCATCCCACGAGCTGCCGAGTTCGACGACCCGGTCGACGACCTGATTGAAGGGCCATGCAATGCGCTCGTGGTTAGAGATCCTCGCCAGGACTGGAACCCATGTCCGGACGATCCGATGGCGGCACTTATCGCCCGCTTGGAAGCCTTGGAGACTCGGCAAGTGGCGATCCCACCGGACGACAAGCCATACCCAGCATGGGTGGATGACATGCCGGCACCTCCGGGATTCGGGAATCCCACTTTCGCCCCCTTCAACGGGACTGGAGATCCGCCACAGCATTTGGCCCATTTCAACTCAAGGTGCGGGCCTATGTTGGGAACTCCGGCGCAGCAGGAGGCCGCTAAGCTTCACTGCTTTGTCCAGACACTGGAAGGGCCAGCATTTGTCTGGTACAGCTAGCTCCCTGTCGGGTCGATAACTAGCTGGGAGGACCTTCGTAGACAGTTCCTCTATCAGTTCAGTTCCACGACCCGGAAGACGAGTATCGCAGACCTCTTCAAGTGCAAGCAAAGGCCTGATGAGCGAGTCGCGGATTTCATCGCCCGATGGAAGGGTCTCACGTATTCCCTTGACATGCCATTGACTCAGGAGCAGTTGCTGACAATGTGCGTCGGGAACGTCAAGACCGAGCTGGTCCCTTCCTTGATCACTCAGAATTACCCCGGAGGGTTCAGGGACTTCTCAGACAAAGCTCAACGTCTCGAGGAAGCCCTGCAACAGGCCAGTCAGGCACACCCGCTGCCTCCTATGATCCCTGCAAGGAGAGTCAGCAGGGCTGAGCCCGCGACTGTCGCCCAGATAGAGGCCCCCAAGCCGTTGGAGCTGCTGCCGGTGAGGCCAGCTCCACAGCCTCACAGGAATCCGCCTCCACGGGCTCAGTTCCCGGCCCAACAGCGGCAGCCCCAGAACCGGCCGGCCCCTCCGCGTAATGTACCGCCACAACCCAGGCGAGATAATCAGGGTCCACCTCCTCGGCAGGCCCCTCCAGCCCCTCGTCAAGACCACGCTCCCAGGGGCCCGCGATACCTGACTTACTCATTCCATGAGGATCAGGTCCCCGGTTATTTCCGGAGCGCCCTGGAGCAGAGGATTGTGCGACTGCCTGAGTGTTGGAGGCCAGAGGAGGCGCATCTCACGGATAACCCCCGCTACTGCCCTTACCATCGGGCCCTGGGGCACACCATCTAGCGGTGCTACGTGTTTAAGGATTGGCTCCAAGACCAGATTAACAACAATGTAATCAGGTTGGGCCCAGCTCCAGCACAAGTGGCGGGTGTGTTCGTGGGATCAGATGACGATAGTGGCAACGAGGACGAATGGCAGCTGGTCTCCGACCGCGGATCCCAGAAGTATAATAACTGGATGGCCCGCAAGACGACCATTCGTGCCCATG